>CM066032.1:987480513-990096683 GCA_033557465.1 Ichthyophis bannanicus
GCTTCCAACTACATTAATTACACACAGCCTTATCTGCTCAGGGTGAAACAGAGCCCACTTTGAATGTTCTCACTGGCCCCCTGGAGGTAGGGGGATGCTTCCAACTACATTAGTACACACAACCATATCTACAGGGTGACACAGAGCCCACTTTGGATGGCCTCTCTGCACACCTGGAGGTAGGGGGATGCTTCCAACTACATTAGTACACACAACCATATCTCCAGGTGACAAAGAGCCCACTTTGGATGGCCTCTCTGGCCCACTGGAGGTAGGGGGATGCTTCCACCTACCATTAGTACACACAACCATATCTCTCAGTGTGAGCACAGAGCCCACTTTGGATGGCCTCTCTGGCCCCTGGAAGGTAGGGGGATGCTTCCAACTACATTAGTACACACAACCATATCTCCGGGGGACACAGAGCCACGTTTGGATGGCCTCTCTTGCACTCCTGGAGGTAGGGGGATGCTTCCAAACTACATTAGTACAACACAACCATATCTCCAGGGTGACACAGAGCCCACGTTGGATTGGCCTCTCTGCACTCCTGGAGGTAGGGGGATGCTTCCAACTACATTAGTACACACAGCCTTATCTCCAGGGTGAAACAGAGCCCACTTTGACTGTTCTCACTGGCCCCCCTGGAGGTAGGGTGGATGCTTCCAACTACATTAGTACACACAACCATATCTCCAGGGTGACACAGAGCCCACTTTGGATGGCCTCTCTCACTCCCCCGGAGGTAGGGGGATGCTTACAGCTACATTAGTACACACAGCCATATCTCCAGGGTGAGAGAGAGCCCACTTTGGATGGCCTCTCTGGCCCCTGGAGGTAGGGGGATGCTTCCACTACATTAGTACACACAAACATATCTCCAGTGTGACACAGAGCACACTTTGGATGGCCTCTCTGCACTCCTGGAGGTAGGGGGATGCTTCCAACTACATTAGTACACACAACCATATCTCCAGGGTGACACAGAGCCCACTTTGGATGGCCTCTCTGGCGGGCCCCCTGGAGGTAGGGGTATGCTTCCAACTACATTAGTACACACACCCATATCTCCAGGGTGACACAGAGCCCACTTTGGATGGCCTCTCTGGCCCCTGGAGGGTAGGGGGATGCTTCCAACTACATTACTACACACAACCATATCTCCAGGGTGACACAGAGCCCACTTTGGATGGCCTCTCTGCACTCCTGGAGGTAGGGGGATGATTCCAACTACATTAGTACACACAACCATATCTCCAGGGTGACACAGAGCCCACTTTGGATGGCCTCTCTGCACTCCTGGAGGTAGGGGGATGCTTCCAACTACATTAGTACACACAGCCATATCTCCAGGGTGAAACAGAGCCCACTTTGAATGTTCTCACTGGCCCCCTGGAGGTAGGGGGATGCTTCCAACTACATTAGTACACACAACCATATCTCCAGGGTGACACAGAGCCCACTTTGGATGGCCTCTCTGCACTCCTGGAGGTAGGGGGATGCTTACAGCTACATTAGTACACACAGCCATATCTCCAGGGTGACACAGAGCCCACTTTGGATGGCATCTCTGGACACCTGGAGGTAGGGGGATGCTTCCAACTGCATTAGTACACACAGCCCATATCTCCAGGGTGACACAGAGCCCACTTTGGATGAGCCTCTCTGGCACCCTGGAGGTAGGGGTATGCTTCCAACTACATTAGTACACACACCATATCTGCAGGGTGACACAGAGCCCACTTTGGATGGCCTCTCCCCACCCTGGAGGTAGGGGTATGCTTCCAACTACATTAGTACACACAACCATATCTCCAGGGTGACACAGAGCCCACTTTGGATGGCCTCTCTGGCCCCCTGGAGGTAGGAGGATGCTTCCAACTACATTAGTACACACAACCATATCTCCAGGGTGACACAGAGCCCACTTTGGATGGCCTCTCTGCACTCCTGGAGGTAGGGGGATGCTTCCAACTACATTAGTACACACAGCCATATCTCCAGGGTGAAACAGAGCCCACTTTGAATGTGCTCTCTGGCCCCCTGGAGGTCGGGGGATGCTTCCAATACATTAGTACACACAGCCATATATCCAGGATGAACAGAGACCACTTTGAATTTCTCACTGGCCCCTGGAGGTAGGGGGATGCTTCCAACTACATTAGTACACACAACCATATCTCCAGGGTGACACAGAGCCCACTTTGGATGCCTCTCTGCACTCCTGGAGGTAGGGGGATGCTTAACAGCTACATTAGTACACACAGCCATATCTCCAGGGTGACACAGAGCCCACTTTTGATGGCCTCTCTGGCCCCCTGGAGGTAGGGGGATGCTTCCAACTACATTAGTACACACAGCCATATCTCCAGGGTGACACAGAGCCCACTTTGGATGGCCTCTCTGGCCCCCTGGAGGTAGGGGGATGCTTCCAACTACATTAGGACACAAAACCATATCTCCAGGGTGACACAGAGCCCACTTTGGATGGCCTCTCTGCACCCCTGGAGGTAGGGGGATGCTTCCAACTACATTAGTACACACAACCATATCTCCAGGGTGACACAGAGCCCACTTTGGATGGCCTCTCTGCACTCCTGGAGGTAGGGGGATGCTTCCAACTACATTAGTACACACAACCATATCTCCAGGGTGACACAGAGCCCACTTTGGATGGCCTCTCTGCACTCCTGGAGGTAGGGGGATGGTTCCAACTACATAGTACACACAGCCATATCTCCAGGGTGAAACAGAGCCCACTTTGAATGTTCTCACTGGCCCCCTGGAGGTAGGGGGATGCTTCCAACTACATTAGTACACACAGCCATATCTCCAGGGTGACACAGAGCCCACGTTGGATGGCCTCTCTGGCACCCTGGAGGTAGGGGTATGCTTCCAACTACATTAGTACACACAACCATATCTCCAGGGTTACACAGAGCCCACTTTGGATGGCCTCTCTGGCCCCTGGAGGTAGGGGGATGCTTCCAACTACATTAGTACACACAACCATATCTTCCAGGGTGACACAGAGCCCACCTTGGAGGGCCTCTCTGCACTCCTGGATGTAGGGGGGATGCTTCCAACTACATTAGTACACAACCATATCTCCAGGGTGACACAGAGCCCACTTTGGATGGCCTCTCTGCACTCCTGGAGGTAGGGGGATGGTTCCAACTACATTAGTACACACAGCCATATCTCCAGGGTGAAACAGAGCCCACTTTGAATGTTCTCACTGGCCCCCTGGAGGTAGGGGGATGCTTCCAACTACATTAGTACACACAGCCATATCTCCAGGGTGACACAGAGCCCACTTTGGATGGCCTCTCTGGCCCCCTGGAGGTAGTGGGATGCTTCCCAACTACATTAGTACACACAGCCATATCTCCAGGGTGACACAGAGCCCACTTTGAATGTTCTCACTGGCCCCCTGGAGGTAGGGGGATGCTTCCAACTACATTAGTACACACAGCCATATCTCCAGGGTGACACAGAGCCCACTTTGAATGTTCTCACTGGCCCCCTGGAGGTAGGGGGATGCTTCCAACTACATTAGTACACACAACCATATCTCCAGGGTGACACAGAGCCCACTTTGGATGGCCTCTCTGGCCCCCTGGAGGTAGGGGGATGCTTCCAACTACATTAGTACACACAACCATATCTCCAGGGTGAAACAGAGCCCACTTTGGATGGCCTCTCTGCACTCCTGGAGGTAGGGGGATGCTTACAGCTACATTAGTACACACAGCCATATCTCCAGGGTGACACAGAGCCCACTTTGGATGGCCTCTCTGGCCCCCTGGAGTTAGGGGATGCTTCCAACTACATTAGTACACACAACCATATCTCCAGGGTGACACAGAGCCCACTTTGGATGGCCTCTCTGCACTCCTGGAGGTAGGGGGATGCTTCCAACTACATTAGTACACACAACCATATCTCCAGGGTGACACAGAGCCCACTTTGGATGGCCTCTCTGGCCCCCTGGAGGTAGGGGGATGCTTCCAACTACATTAGTACACACAACCATATCTCCAGGGTGACACAGAGCCCACTTTGGATGGCCTCTCTGGCCCCCTGGAGGTAGGAGGATGCTTCCAACTACATTAGTACACACAACCATATCTCCAGGGTGACACAGAGCCCACTTTGGATGGCCTCTCTGCACTCCTGGAGGTAGGGGGATGCTTACAGCTACATTAGTACACACAGCCATATCTCCAGGGTGAAACAGAGCCCACTTTGAATGTTCTCACTGGCCCCCTGGAGGTAGGGGGATGCTTCCAACTACATTAGTACACACAACCATATCTCCAGGGTGACACAGAGCCCACTTTGGATGGCCTCTCTGCACTCCTGGAGGTAGGGGGATGCTTCCAACTACATGAGTACAAACATCAACCTCTCCAGGGTGACACAGAGCCCACTTTGGATGGCCTCTCTGCACTCCTGGAGGTAGGGGGATGCTTACAGCTACATTAGTACACACAGCCATATCTCCAGGGTGACACAGAGCCCACTTTGAATGTTCTCACTGGCCCCCTGGAGGTAGGGGGATGCTTACAGCTACATTAGTACACACAGCCATATCTCCAGGGTGACACAGAGCCCACTTTGAATGTTCTCACTGGCCCCCCTGGAGGTAGGGGGATGCTTCCAACTACATTAGTACACACAGCCATATCTCCAGGGTGACACAGAGCCCACTTTTAATTTTCTCACTGGCCCCCTGGAGGTAGGGGGATGCTTCCAACTACATTAGTACACACAGCCATATCTCCGGGGTGACACAGAGCCCACTTTGGATGGCCTCTCTGGCCCCCTGGAGGTAGGGGGATGCTTCCAACTACATTAGTACACACAACCATATCTCCAGGGTGACACAGAGCCCACTTTGGATGGCCTCTCTGCACTCCTGGAGGTAGGGGGATGCTTCCAACTACATTGGTACACACAGCCATATCTCCAGGGTGAAACAGAGCCCACTTTGAATGTTCTCACTGGCCCCCGGGAGGTAGGGGGATGCTTCCAACTACATTAGTACACACAGCCATATCTCCGGGGTGACACAGAGCCCACTTTGGATGGCCTCTCTGCACCCCTGGAGGTAGGGGGATGCTTCCAACTACATTAGTACACACAACCATATCTCCAGGGTGACACAGAGCCCACTTTGGATGGCCTCTCTGCACTCCTGGAGGTAGGGGGATGCTTACAGCTACATTAGTACACACAGCCATATCTCCAGGGTGACACAGAGCCCACTTTGAATGTTCTCACTGGCCCCCTGGAGGTAGTGGGATGCTTACAACTATATTAGTACACACAGCCATATCTCCAGGGTGACACAGAGCCCACTTTGAATGTTCTCACTGGCCACCTGGAGGTAGGGGGATGCTTCCAACTACATTAGTACACACAGCCATATCTCCAGGGTGACACAGAGCCCACTTTGAATGTTCTCACTGGCCCCCTGGAGGTAGGGGGATGCTTCCAACTACATTAGTTCACACAGCCATATCTCCGGGGTGACACAGAGCCCACTTTGGATGGCCTCTCTGGCCCCCTGGAGGTAGGGAGATGCTTCCAACTACATCAGGACACACAGCCATATCCCCAGGGGGTGTGTGGGACCGCTTTGTGGGGCCCTGTAGACTCCTGGAGATGGTGATGGTGATCCCCAGAACGTTCTGACACACACATATCCACAGAGTGACTGAGTGCACACTTTGAGGGGCTCTCTGGACCCCTGAGGATAGGGTGGATGTATTAAACAACATTGGCAGACAACCCCAGATCACCTGTATGTCTGAGGCCCCATGTGCTTAACATTGCACCACCCCTGATGGTTAACCCTATGTGTTACCCTGCTGATGCAGATACCGCCATCACACAGGATGTTTGCATACGCTCCTTATGAAGATGCATGGCCTAGGTTTGTTACAGTGTGCTTTGCTGTATCAACACCAGCAGCTGTCATGACGCCAGGGGGCCATCATGCCCTCTGTGGCCCAAACCGTCAACACCTGGCTACATGGCCACACAATCAGATGTGATACCACATGTATATGGCATGTGTTTCACCTGCTACACTAAACTTATACAGACTACTTACACACAACAGCATGGACAGCTGACATCAACCCTGTATATGTGTATGTTTATTTTGACCTAGGTCCATTCACTTACCTCCCGTGGATGGTCTGCCTGCCTGTTAAAACGCCTGGTCACCCTCTCCCAGGCCCTCAGGACCCTCCCCATGTTCTTTTTCCTGGAGGGCCCTGGGAACAGCTTGTGCTGCTTTTTGGCTATCAGGGAGCCCAGGTGGCACAGCTCTCTGTGGCTAAAAGCCGGCTTCCTGGTTCGGGACGCCATGTTTGTTTCTGGGTGTGGTGACGCGCGGACGCTCCCGGCGCAACTTCCGGAATCGCGCGTGACGTATCGCGCACGTGCGTTTCGCATGGCTGCGCGTCAGATCTCTGCTCGCCCGTGCGCTCCGCATGGCTGTGCGTCTGCAAATTGCAAATACTACCTACACGCACCATTCATATTGATTTGTAATGGTTGTGCTCAAAATATGTTTACTGTTCTGTGCCTAATTACATAGCTACTGGGGTGTCTCTAATGTCACTTTAACAAACAATTATTATTATGGTTTACCCTTGTTCACACAGTGTGGTATTGAACCTCTGGACACATAGCAACTGATTGCTGATGCATTGTCAGATGAGGTGTGCTATGTGTGTCACATAGCAGGTAGTGCTCAGACACTACTAGTTATGGGTGCAGACAGACCATCAGCATCAGGTGTCACTCAACCTGGTGATAGGGGGTTGTGTGTGCCAGTGAAATATGTTGTGTGGTGTATCTCCATGTCTGGACAGACATTTTGTGGTGGTTGCCATCGGGGTTGGGGGGGAGATTCATATATGAGCATTGCACACGCAAAGTAGGTTGCGTGTTGGACATTACAGGACTATGTGGGTCCGCATGTCACCACACTGCACATTATCCTTTGGTATGTGTGACGGCATACAGTCCTGGTTTTTGAAAAATAGCTCAATGGTTGATACATGGACTGCTTAACCAGCCGTCATGGGTTACATCTTCCAGTTGAGCTCAGGACTGCCTGTCTCAGGCATCACACATTCTCATACTTGAGTGCAACAGTAGCCATGATTGTTTTCATGTACATCTGTGCTTCCCCAGACATATATCTTCATACATTGCAACATTGTTACCTGCCCCAGACCGGTTTCCACATTACAGAGGTGCTGCTATTGGCAAGACCCTCACACTGCTACATACATCATGTGCAGTACACCATTCTCACCAATGGAACAGCGCACCCCTGGTGACCATTGCACACTGTCTGCATGCCTGCCTCTTTCACCAGACAGGCATCTGTTCTTAGCAATCAAGCTGTGGCCCACACCTAACCTTGATACCTGTGGAGCCAGAGGTTGCATGTTTCCATCCACAGTGTGGTTATTGGTGAGTGCAGCCAGTGACAGGTCCCTGACTGTGAAATAGTGCTGGAATCTCTGTGATCCTCACAGTGCTGTCTGCATCATGTGCTCCTTACACAACCGTATAGGGTGGACTTGGGTTAATGCACTGTGATGGTTTCCGAATTGCCAGTACTACAGGACATTACACACATTCCAGGCTTGACAGTCCCCATGAACCTTCAAAATGTTTGCTATATGTTACAATGTCATCTTCAATGTATGTTATTTTTATGCAATGTAGGCGCTGTTCCATGTAAAACCATGTTCATTATATGTTAAGTGTAAACCGCCTTTGATCTTTGGAAAAAGCGGTATAGAGGAAATGCATAATTATATAGATTCAGACCTGCACTGCTGCTGACTGGCGGCGTATAGGGGCCAAGGACAATATATAAATCACTTTGCTTATACACACACACACTTTGGATTTGAACCAACAACCTTTCACTTCAGAGGCATTGCAGTCACCAGGGGACTACAGCTCTGTGGCTGTGATGAGAGGTCTGTCTGGCTAGAATATAACCTCTGCAGACTTTGTGCTGCAGTTACCAGGGTGTGGTCGATCCAGTCGCACCCATGATGCACTGCACATGCAAGGCAGCAGTCTAGTGATGGTCCAGTGATAGGGTGTGCAACCCCACAGCACCTCGGCCTCGTGTTGGACATTGACCTTCTGTGTTGCTTGTGCAGAGTGGGTACTGACCATCCCAGTGTGTGTGTCTGTTGCTCACCCTGAGGGTGAGGTGAGACACACAGCACCTATCCTGGCTGAGATAGCCTATACATCATATCAATTTGTTTGCCAATGTCTGATAGTTTGGCACATCTGACCATTTCTGTCTCCAAGACCCATCTGGGCCTTGTGAACTACAATGTTCACCGAAGGGGACATATCCTGTGTGGGTGCTCTGCCCTTCATGATATATTTGCAGGGGGGGTGGGGGAGCGGAGGTTACAGGACCTATAGGCCGGGTATGTCTGACCACCAAACCTTCCCTGTGCAACACAGTTTCCCCAAACAAAACATATCCACATTCTACATCCCAGCTATGGTGCGTGTAGCTGCCACCATCAGCAGACTGGGTCCAGCTGTGGTACAAAAAACCTACAGGTCACTCACTGCTATTATGAACGCATCCATATTTCAGGGTGCGGCAGACAGACAGTATGGCCTGAGAGCCTAAGCTCACCAACACCATCTGACATTTTCCAGCAGCAGGCACATTGTGTGCCCAGCTACTGACCCTGCACGGTGTTCCAGCCAGACACATGCAAACTGCAGACAGGCCACTGGCCAGTCCATGGTGCATGCTACCAGGGAGACTGTGTGCACCCATAACTGGGACATCAGCACACCCACCGCACAGTTACCTCAGTGATTGGGCCTCACATATACACAGAACCCATATATATCACATGAGAGAACTATTATATGGCACTATGTCGGGACCTAGCCATGCCATGGTCACTGATCGTTCAGGGTGAGAGTGACCTCCACACAAGGCATGCTATGGACACCATGTCTGTGGGGGTGATGGCAAGGCACAGCATGGTCCTAGGCATGCACATTTGCCCTGTGTAGCTGCATCCTGCTCCAGCCACCCTGTTTGTTGTGTACCCACAGTACTTTGCTCCTCATTATGCACATTGGCAGGCCAATAATGGCAACGGTGCTATTAGTGTGGTCTGTGGGAGGTGTTGACAGCCACCACACACTGGATAGACAGACACACACTCCCCACACCTAGGACAACATTGAACAGATGTGGTGTTATTTGGGAGCCATGGCCAACATAACAGTGATGGGCACAGTGCGGGCATGGCAACGTTGGGATGTACTTTTGGAGTAATTTCCCAGGGTGCTACTCTCTGGAGGAGATCTGACCTGACACACATTGCACATACATCAGAGACGTTGGTTTGTGACAGCTCGCTGTTCTGCTTGTGCGTAGCATGAGCATTTTTATCGGTCAGTGATCATATATTGCTTTGGATATATGTGTGACATCTCCAAATGTGTAGTGTGGGATTGTTGATGTATGCACATGCTAGTTTTCTGAACGCCACACAAGGCCCTACATCCTGCCACTTCATCGGTCTTCCAATAATGGTGCCTGCAGGTGCAAATGTTTCTGCCCCTGTTGCCCACTGCTCTAGGGAGGTTTTCACAACTACAGTCAATGTGAATCAAACACTTGTTGGGCTTTCATGCTATCTGTGATTAATATGCCTGTGATACAGCTGCATACCATGGTGGTGTTCAACTCACCTGCATCACACACATCTTTCGTGCAGACATCAGACAACCTGATTGATGTGTGAGCCTCCATGGCTGCATATGGGGGACTCTGCTGTGGGTGAGGCATATGTTTATGTGGTGTGTGGTATTTATAGCAAACTATGGTATCGTGACCAACACTTATGTTCTCAGCACGGGAGTTCCATTCTTTACTTTAAGGTTTCGCGAATGGGTAAAACATTGGGACTGGGATGGCAGGTGCCCCAGCCGGGAATTGAACCTGGGGCCTTCTGTGCTTGGAGGCACTTGCTACATGTACTGCACCACCGTCTTAGCACAGCAGCAACAGTACATTCCCAGGGGAGTCCATGGCTGTTTGTCACACAGGGCCTGTCTGTTGGATTGTACTGCAGCCACATGAGGGTGGCTAGGCCAGCATCTGCTGTGGGGCAGCAGCCTCTGCCCCCTCTGCCAGCAGTTGGCATCCGCCACCATGCTGACATGGGCCTATATTGGGTACAGCATCACAGCTGACTGACATGTGGCCCTCCAGTGATGCATTGTGTGGACTCTGCTGTAGGTGTTGTACATATTTGAGGGGTAAGTGATCCTTATGGTAAAATAGAGGTCCTCTGAACATGCTGTTGTTATCTGCAAGACATGTTTTGATTTCCTCTCACGTTTTACTGGTGGGTAAAATATGTGCACAGTGTTGCTGCTGGCCCCAGCTGGGAGTTGAACTGGTAATCTTTGGCTCCCCAGCACACTGGCTGTGTCCCCTGCACCACACTGCAGTCACAGAGTGAACGTGGACCCTGGAGATGGCATGTCTGTTTGTCATAGCGGGCCTTTCTGTTGTGGTCCGGTGCACCCACATGGCATTGGCTCAGCCTCCATCTTCTCTGGCCACCTGCCACTGGCCCCCTCAGATACCAGTAAAGTTCTGCCAACATGCTACAGGCCCTTCTGCTACTGGTGCTGGGGGCGCACAGTTTTAAACCATACAGTGTGCATGTAGGCAACTACCTATACTGCACATTCCCCCCAACTCACACATGCTGTTGTGCAACATGTGCATGCCATAGGGGACCTGTCCATTGCTGTGGGGAACCCTGCTCTATCCTACATCAATGTGTGATCATTCAACATTTATGCCGCAGGGGCTGGTGACCCTTCCAACATTCATATATTTTGGCCCTGCCTTTCTTGGGAGTGTCTGATGATGTTTCACATTGCTGTGACCATTACCCAGGTTGGTCCTCTTTTGTGCTACAATCGAGAGGTTTAACAGCTCTGGCCAACACACCAGTCCTGGGGACACTACAGGCATGGATATGTTAGGCATAGACTGTTGGGGGTCACTCCCCATGGCGGTACGCACTATCAGACACAAGACCTGCTGCACACAACACACACATCTGAATGATTGTTATGGTGGTGCTCAATGGGACACATGTACTGAGCATTTGAATCATTATGAACATATTTTCACATGGGACCTTGGATAGCTGTGTACCATGTACGTAGGTGTGGGGTGGCATTGCTAAGGTACACATCTGCTACTTTTGGGGATTACAGGCAGGGCCCACTGTCCTGCCTCTCCAGGATGCATTGTCCAATGGGGCCTGTGGGTGTGGGTGTGTCATGGCCTGTTGGTTGATGCCTTTCATATGGGTTACACACATCAGGTCATGGTGTGTCAGACACTGTTCTGGTTTTAGGATGTCCCTCATGGATATGCATGTGCTACATCTGCATAACATGGGGGTGGTGCATAGATATGCAGCACAATCATTAGTATTAGCCGCAGCATGGATGTTGAATGGTGTGTGGTCCTCCAGGTCTGCATTTCGGATACTCTGATCTGAGTGATGCCACGGTTAATGGTGTATGTGCTTTGGATGGGAAATGATAGCCGTATAGACAATGCCTATCTCCTCTGCATTACAGGTTTGTGCTTACCAGCACAGTTTAGTTGTTGGAAAAAAATGTGGGTGGAATTGGCCATAGCCCCAGCTGAGCTTTGAACCTGTGACCTTATGTTCTTGCATACACTGTCTGTGTGCACTGCACCACCATGTAGCCACAGATTGGCTGGGTTCCCTGGGAGGTCCATGTCTGTAGATCCATCAGGGCCTGTCTGTAGCAGTGGACGGTGCCAGACTGCACATGACTAGGCCACTGTCTTCTGTGGCTCACAGCCCCTGCCCCCTCCACCCTCTGTACTGTTCCACCAACATGCTGGCATGTCCTCATCTTAGCAAACGCATATGGCCTGATTAGTTTGAGCCACTCCAGGACTGCATTTGGGGAACTCGGCTGTGGGTGATGCCCATTGTTCAGGTGCATGTGCACTGGAGGGTAAAATATGGGTGTTTGCAACATGATTATGTTCTCTGCAATAATGGGGTGTCTTTACTATCTCTGTTTGGTGATGGTTAAAATATTGGGACTGGGCTGGCATGAGCCCCAGCTGGGATTTGAACCTGTGACCCTCCTGTTTTGGAGGTGCTGGCTCTGTCTGCTGCACCACACTGTGGCCGCAGAGGCAGTGCAGTACCTGGTGATAGGACACCTGTCAGGATGGGGACGCACACCTTGCTCTTCAGTCTTTTACTGTGGCCTCATTCACCTTGTCTGGTGACAAACATGCAGCTAAACCCCAGAAATAGACACATACACCGGGGCTTTACTTTTAAATAAGCTGGGCAACAGTGATATTGGTGGGCAACCATTTGGATGACACCCAGGAAAGCCACAGGGATGGGAATTATTTTTGGGGGAGTCTCAGCTCCATGGCCCTTCCAATATTCATTTATTTTTTTCTGGGACTGTCCTGGGTGTGATTTTTATATTTGCCCATTACTGTAACTGTTCACAAGCTGCATTACTATTTTTAATATTGATTTTCTGGTCATTGTCTATTTTTACTTTCACCTTTCTGCTGTGCACATGTATCACACTGCTTACGTTTTGCAGGTTTCCCCGGTTTTGCTGTACATTGCTAACGGAAATGGTTTCTCTTGCCTTTATATGACCTCTAGCGCGACTGTTTTCACTCGCGCTATTTTTTCATGGGAAATTCGGCGGCCCCGTTCATGTGCGGGGAGCCTCTCCCCTCCCTTACCCGCCCATTGACCCCGTCTCTCCGCCCCTCGGGGGCCTTCCTCCGCCCTCCGTTCGCCGTTACACGCCTCTTTCGGACATTTGCGGGCCCGTATTTGTGCGGGGCCCGTTAGTGTGTCGCGCACATTCACGGGGGTTCCTCGCACCTGTGCGGGGCATTTAGGAGCGTTTGTCACCGTTTAAGTGGCGCGTTGCCGTGCGCTAATTTGCGGCGCGCAATTTTCCGGACTTTAGTAAACATACCCCTATGTCCTTAACCTCCTGGGAAAGGTTAATGTCCTGGAAGGCTAAGCCCTCAGCAGCCATGCAGTGAGATGGAGGGATTGCAGATTGGGATGGAGCAACGTCCCCTCCTCCTGAGAGGAGATTTGGAGCAGACCCCAGATCTATGGGTTGAGCCCGAGACAGATGTAGAAGGAGAGGATACCACGGTTGTCGTGGCCAGCATGGGGCTATGAGTATCATGTAGCCCCTGTCTCTCTGGAGTTTGAAAAGAGTCTTGGGAATGAGGGGAATGGGAGGGAAGGCATATAGGAAGCCTTGACCCCAGTGGAGGTGAAAAGAATCCACCTGCTGGCTGTCCGGTGCAGGAGCTCTGGAGCAGAAGCAAGGAAGCTTGGCATTCTGAGGACTTGCAAACAGGTCTATCTGTGGGGTTCTCCAGATCTGAAAAATGTGAGCGTCTTTGTCTACATGGAGAGACCACTCGTGGGGTAGAAGAACTCGACTCAGTCTGTCCGCCAAAACATTGTGTTTGCCCGGAAGATACACCACATGCAGGTGAATGCGATGCTGTATGGCAAAGGACCACAGATGCAGAGCCTCGCTGCAGAGGGTCGAAGAGCCTGTTCCGCCCTGCATGTTCAAGTAGAACATGGCTACCTGATTGTTCGTCTGGACTAGAACTGTGCAGAATTGAAGATGGTCCCAGAAAACTTTGAGAGTATTGTGAATGGCTCTCAGCTCCAGCAGATGTATGTGGAGTTGTGACTCCTGATGAGACCAGGGCTCTTGAGTAGAGAGATTGTCCAGATGAGCTCCCCAGCCCAATCTGGACGCATCCGTCTTCAGGATGCATTAATGTGCTGGCATCTGACAAGGCGACCCTACCAGGAGGTTTTCTGAGGATTGCCAACACTGGAGAGACGAGATTAGGCGGGTGGAGACCATTATTTTGTCTCCCAGGCGACCCAGTGCCTGAGATCACTGGGAAGCCAGTGTCCATTGAGCTGTGCGCATATGTAGATGAGCATATGACCCAGAAGTTGTAGCATTTTTCGAGCAGTGAGAACGTTTTTGAGGTATGCCTGAGATGCTAGCTGAGAGTCGAGCGCAGTGGAGTTGGGGCAGAAATGCCCTTGATTTCTAAGTGTCTAGGAGGACCCCTATAAACTCTAGCATTTGAGAGGGGATGAGTTGGGACTTTGGAAAATTTATTACAAATCCCAAGTGTTGCAGCACCTGCCTGGTATGCGAGAGGGAAAGGCTGGCCTCTAGAGAGGTGTTTGCTTGAATGAGCCAGTCGTCTAAGTAAGGGAAGACAAATATCCCAAGAGTCCTTAGGAATGCGGCTACTACCGCCATGCATTTTGTGAAGACTCTTGGGGCAGAGGCAAGGCTGAAAGGCAGGACTCTGTATTGATAATGTCTCTCTTGGAACATTAAGCACAGGAACTTTCTATGCTGTGAGTGAATAAGTATGTGAGTATATGCCTCCTTTAGATCTAGAGAACAGAGCCAATCCTGACTCTGGAGATAGGGGAGAAGGGCCCCTAGGGAGATCATTTTGAATTTCTCCCGTAATAGGTACTTATTCGGTTCTCTGAGGTCCAGAATGGGCCTGTACTCTCCTGGCTTCTTCGGAATGAGGAAGTATGGAGAATAAAAGCCCATTCCCTGCTGGGATAGTGGAACCTTCTCTATTGCGCCCTGTAAGAGAAGGGAGGTGACCTCGTGCAGCAACAGAGCAGCGAGAGGGGGCTGAGAGCAGAACTCTTGGAGAAGTCCAGGGGGGTAGACTTTGTAGATGAAGCTTGTACCCCTCCCATACTATGGACAGTGTCCACTGCTCTGATGTAATAAGATTCCACCTGTGAGCAAAGTGACAAAGTCTGCCAGGGATGTGGGCGAGGATCTAGAATCTCCAGAGGCAGAACAGCTATGTTGTCCAGAAAGGAGTCAAAGACCCTGAGGAGGCTGGGTCTGCTGGGGTAGCTGTGCCTTGGAAGTCTTCTTTTGCTGCTTTGATGGCTGCTGCCCCTTCTGAGGAGCATGGTGTTGACACTGTACAGCAGGGGTTTAAGAAGCATAGTACTTCTTATTATTGAATAAAGCTTTCTTTGCTGCTTTTTTCCTAGCTGGGTTGGCAGTAGAGCTAGATAGCCTCAGATTCTAATTGAGAGGCCTTGTCCTGCCAATCCTTGCCAAAAAGATTTTCACCGGATCAAGGGATATTAGCCCACTTATCTTGAACCCATTGTTCAAGATCCAATGCGTGGAGCCAAGCAATCATGTGTGCACCGATGGATGAAGTTCTGCTGATGCACTCAAAACAGTCAAAAGTTTCCCTGTTAACAAACTTTGAAACATTCTGAGCATGTTTTACAAGGGTAAGATGCTCTTTTGTTATTGGGAAGAAGAGGAGCCATTAACTCCAAATCCTTAGCCACCTCTCTAAGGAACATACCCATATAAAGTATGTAGGAGCTGATCCTGGCCGATAACATGGAGGCCTGAAAACATCGACCAAAGGCATTGAGGGTTCTTGATTCCCTACCTGGAGGGTTAGAGGAATGTGTCTTAGCACTCTTTATTTGACGCATTGCTGATTCGACCAACATGGAATGGTGTGGCAATTGCGTCTTTTGAAAACCGGGACACTCCGGTACCCGGTACATGGTATCGAGTCATCGGGTATGTGGAGAGATGGTAAGGGGTGTCTCCCACATACGAAGCATAAGGTCATGAAGTATGCGATGGATAGGGAGTGTAGCAGCCTCCTTCAGGGCTGTAGGGTATTGAAGAATTTCGAGTTCTTTGGCCCTAGGCTCTTTCTCTGATGTCACAGTTATGGACAGACTCCTAGCAACATCGTGAATAAAGTCTTGAAAAGACATGTCCTCTGGAGGGGACATGCGATGTTGTGGAGATGGAAATGGGTCTTCCAGGATAGCTCTCATGTCCCGAGTATCGACCGACTCATCATCGGACGAATCGGAATCCGAAGACTCAAAGTATCGACGGGCAGGGTGTTCCCACTCTGCACGTACTCGGTACCGATCAAAACCGATAGCTGAGTCTTGCAGTGCTGGAACCTTGATACCGGAAACAGATTTGAGGGCCGGCATGTGCGGTAGTGTGGTAAGCGGCAAAAATGTTGATGCAGATTGTGTCGGTACCGGAGCCGGTTCCGATGCCTGCAGAATCAACTGTAAGAGTTTTACTGGTACCGAGGCCACCAGTAAGGCCGCCAAGCTCTGCTCGATGGCCAGGATATGCTGATCCATGGAGCATGCCATAGCTTGGGTATCAGTACCGGAATTGCGAGCCACGATCCATGAGCATGGTACCAGGAGCTTTCCAGAGGCAAGGAGGCAAGGTCCTCCCGCCGGGGATGTTTAGCTGGTGTGTCCCCTCCAGGGCAACACCCAAGGCATCTCGATGCTTCGAAGGAGATCTACCCATGGAGGGCCAGCCAGTCTTCGATGAAGACCTAGGTTTCGATACCTGAGATCCTTGGGAGGAAGATGAAGCTCTCGGTGACATCGATGCTAAAGACACTGCATCGGAGGCAAAGAGGGTGCCCAGCTTTGCAGCTCGATTCTATAGGCCTCTCTTTGTCATCTTCCTACAAAGAAGGCATTCTGACGGTTGATGATCCAGTGCTAAGCATTTTAGACACCAGTCATGGGTGTCTGTGGCCGAAATAGTACTGCCACATTTGGAACACTTCTAAACCACTGGATAGTTTTTCCATTTTGTCAGTGACAAAAGGGGAGGCCTAAACCTAAAATGACATTGATGCGCCTGAAGGAAAGAAATAATTCTTTCCCTCACAGAAGATTTTTTTTTTAAAGAAAGAAAGAAAGCATCGACGGGGGTCGGTACCAGCATCGACGGGAAGGCAGACGCGACCACAAAAAATAAGAAAGGATGAATTTTCTGCGGTGACAGGAATTGTTTCTTGTCAACTCCGCAGAAAATGAAGAACTGAGGAGGGAGAGCTGGAAAGGCAGGAAGGCAGCTACGCAGGCACAGTGGAATGCTCCCAAAAGCTTTCCTATTGGATGTAGGGGAGCATTTCCGTGTGGGCTCCGTTGGTACCGATGTCACCCATATGTGAAGACTACATTCCTGCTTGTTCCTGGAGATTGGGGTATATAGAATGTTACCCATCCCGCTCCAAAGGGATTATCAAAAGTCTCCTTTAAGAGAGTCTGCAGCTCAGAGTTCAGGGCTAGTAGGGTGTGGCTCAGAGGGAGAGGTTAAGAACCCAGCAAGGCTGCAGGAGGCAGAGAGGCCTGTGGAGCCAGAAGTTCTTCCAAGGCAAGCCATGCAAAGTAATTCTATAAGGTACAAACTTTAAATGGGGATTGAGGAAGGGCGAGGAAAACCAACTTGTGGAGGTTTAACAAGCTGGGACAGAAGTAAAGCTGCTTTTGTTTTCCCTGAACTGCTGTCTGTTCTGGGTTTTGCTCTGTGGAGGTTTAACAAGCTGGGACAGAATAAAAACTTCACTTTTCCCTGAACTGCTGTCTAGCCTGTGTTGCAAAGAAAACCCCTTCCCACCGCCCACCAGACTGCCACAATCTGGATTGAGAAGACTGCATTAGAGGGGCAAGCAAAAGAAGCAATGTCTTTTGCCTCGGTCCCACTAAAATGAGGGGACAGGAGGTGATTATAGTCCATGAAGTCAGGGACACTATCTCAAAATTGAGGATAAACCCCAAAAATCAGGGACATCTAGTAACCTTGACCCATGTAGGTAGCAGTGTTGAATATACAGATACAGGCTGATGCAGAAAACTAGCATGGCTTTTAAGAACAGATAACACCACTTTTAAACACACTTAATGCTAACGACAAATGCAGAAAAGAGACAGATGCATGCGTGAACAGCAAAGGAAAAACTAATGCACAATTAATGCCGAGTATTTAATGTATTTAAATTACAGGCAAATGAGCATCACATAATGAAATATTATGCAAATATTGGCTCCGCCCAATCCAGAAAAACACATAGAGGATTTCACAACCAGCCTTACTGCCAGAATCTCTATGTCTGGTCTTGAGGAGCTTAAACATCTAATGCATGCCCCTGACAGTATTTTGATGCCATTGGGTGCCTTGCCCAATGCGTGGATCATCTGAGCAGAAATATCAAAGATGATATAGGTATTGGGGAAAGCCCCCAATGCCATCAAAATACTGCAGCAAATTGCTGGTGGCCAGTGGCCCTGATCCCCTCACCCACCCAAGTAAAAGTAATCCCTAGTGCCCAGTGACCCCAAGTGCCCCACCCCTCCCAACTAAAAATACACCTGGTGGCCCAGTGGCCCTGAACCCTCACTTCCCCAACCAAAAAGAACTATGGTGGCCCAGCAACTCTGATCACTCTCCCAGTACCTTCAGAAACAAGTGGGAGTACTGCCCATGTGCTCCTGCTCTTGCCCCGCCATCTTGAAAAATGGCGGTACCTGGCCCCGCGCTGTGCATCCCATTTTTTAAGATGGTGGGGCAAGAGCAGGAGTGCATAGGCAGTGCTCCTGCTTGTTTCTAAAGGTACCAGGAGGTGGGGGGGGGGCGCTTGGAGCTGCTGGGCTACCAGGGTTATTTTTCGTTTGATGAGGGGTGAGGGATCAGGGCCACTAGGCCACCAAGGATTACTTTTACTTGGAAGGGTGGAGGGGATCAGGGCTGCTGGTTCACCAGGGGAATATTTTTACTTTGGCGGGTGAGAGGGTTCAGGGCCACTGGGCCACCAGGAATTATTTTAACTTGGGCAGGTTTTGGGGATCGGGGCTTGTGGGTCACTAGGGATTTGCTTTCTGTTGGGGGAATGGGCCCCCAACAGTATTTTGATCACATCAGGGGCTTTCCCCATTTGACATTTCTCCTCAGATGATCCAGGCATCAGAGAAAGCCCCCAATGCCATCAAAATACTGTTGGGGCTCTCTCTGCAAATTTACCACATGGTATCCCTTTCTCTGGGTGAGCATGGCAACATCTTGTGTGCTTGTGCTTGGCTTGCTTTCCCTGTTTAATGCTGCCATTTTGCGCACAGTTTAACGCATGGCTCATTTGCATATGAGCCCCTTTTTGCATGCCCATGCTGAAGTCATGCGCTATCGGTGCACAGCAAACAGGCATAAAAAACTGATACTGTGCGACTTCAGCACTGGCTTTCTGCATAAGCCTGATAGTGCAATCACCATGCTGGACACTGTCTTTTTAGTTTAGGTCTGCTATTCAAGGCACCATAGAAAAAGCAAAGTGGAAACAATGGAATAAACCAGAGGTTCTCAACCCATTCCTCACCCAGGTCTCAACCCAGGACACACCTAGCCAGTCAGGTTTTAAGGATAACCACAATGAATATGCATGAGATAGATTTACATGCATTGCCTCCATTTTATGCAAATCTCTATCATGCATATTCATTGTGGTTATCCTGAAAACCTGACTAGCTAGATATGTCCCAAGGACTGGGTTAAGAACCCCTGAACTAAAGATCCAAGACACCAAGAAAGGTGCAAAGCTGGCAGAGAAGGAAGACTGGCATCTACATACAAAGACACTGTTTGCAAAGGATGTAAACTGATGATATGATTGGGAGTATCAGAATGGCAGATCTCTTGGGTCAATGTAAGCATTATTAGGAAGAAGCACTGATGTCAGAGAACCAAGAAGCTTTATGTCAAGAATCAAACCAGTGATTGGAGGCGGAGCCTAGTAGTTAAAGCAGCAGCCTCGGACCAGAAAGACCAATGTTTAAATGCCACTGACACTCCTTGTGACCTTGGGCAGTCACTTAACCCTCCATTGCCTCATGTAGAAATTTAGACTGTAAGCTCTCTAGGGACAGGGAAATACCTATAGTACCTGATTGTAACTCACCTTGAGCTACTACTGAAGAGGTATGAGCTAAATACTAATAATATCAACATAAAGACTTGTTCTGCAAGAATAAGCCAAAGCATAGCTATGCCCATTGCCTTTAATGGTCTGACTATGACATCCATTTCAAGCCACTTTTTAACTTCTGCAACATTAACAGGAATCAGTCAAAACACATTTAATAGTTTGCATAGGTAAATGAAGACTTCTGTCTGCCTCTGAGTATCAGAAGCAAGTCCGCTAATGCTGCATAAGACTGCCCAACTTGAGATCATCTAAAACAAGCCAGTCTGTTGTACCATCACATCCTTAAAATCCAGAATGTTTGCATTAGTCTTTCAATGAGGGCAGTGCAAGGGCCAAACACAGAGCCTCTTGTAAAATACATATAAGGAGGTGCAGAACTCATATCAAGCGAGAGCAGCTATTTTTTTTTTTTTTATTGAAAGACTTCCAAAAAATACAAAGATACAAGAACCACAAAGATCTTCAAAGAGAATGCATCAGTAACAACACAACATCAGGTCACGATAGTAACCTACAATATGTCTTCATTTTTACACGTTTATAGTAAAGAAACCAGGATCCCCACCCTCCCCCCAACCTCCCTTCCCCCCCCAAAGTCGCCCCAATCCCGGGGCCCTCCACCCCCACCTCCCCCCCCCCACCCCCACCTCCCCCCCCCAACTATGGCTTGCTACTGCTAGAGCGCGGGACAATGGTGGGCGAAGAGACACTCATAGGGAGCAAACTTTCCGAGGGGTCGGCATATTACCTCCACTTTTCCAGCGCAATCACGCGCCATAACGAGAAACAAAGGGCGCCCACACCAATTCGAAGTGAGCCAAACGCATCCTACTAACCGCTACCCCCCATTCCATAGAGTATGTATCCCACATGCGTTCCAGCCAGACCTGGAAAGAGGGGGCCAAAGCACGCTTCCATGCCGCCGCTAGGGACAGTCGGGCTGCATTCAAACCGTGCCGGAGTAAGGCAAGTTGCAAAGCCCTGGCTCCCGGCACGGGGGCCCCAAAAAGAAAAATCCCCGGGTCCCAAGGGATACTCAGTCCTAGAAGCGACTGAATCCGAAATTGTACACCTCTCCAAAAGGCACAAATACGGGGACACGTCCACCAAATATGTCCCAGGGTACCCCGTTGCCCACAGTTACGCCAACATAGGTCCCCAGCCCCGGAATACATGCGTGCTATCCGCACCGGAGTCATATACCACCGGTACAGCAATTTATAGTTCGTTTCTCGGGCATTAGTCGCTACCGAGCTCTTCCACAGGCGCGTTTCCACTGTCTCCCACTGCTGATCAGTATAAGAGAGATTCAAGTCAGAGTTCCAAAGCACCCTGTGACGTGTGGGGCATGCCTGGGACCCCTGTAAGTGAGCGTATAGTGTCGCCACAAGACCCTTTGTAGTAGTGCACCCCTCACAGTAGCGCTCCAGATCTGTCAGATCCCGAGCAACCTGGGGCCGAATGGACTTAGAATTGACCCAGTGCGTCACTTGCATATATTGATAAAGATGCCCAGCCGGGAGGTCAAATTCGTCCCGCAGGGCACGGAAGGATTGCAGCCAACCATCAGCAAAGAATTAGCCGACCCGGCTGAGGCCCAGGTGCCCCCAACGCCGAAATACTACGTCACTCAAACCCGGTGGGAAAGAGGCGTTATCAACTATAGGGGCTAAAGGGGATAGCTCCACATCACGGGGTCGAAAGTGCTGGTCCCAGCAACGGAGGGTATGAAAAACGTAGGGATTACTGGTGCACTTGCCGCGGCGAAGTTGTGGGCCAAGCCACAGCCAGTCTCCTAACCCCGCTCCCCCCGCCAAAGTCATTTCCATCTGCACCCATCGCTTAGTGCTATCGGCGATCATCCATTCCACCCCCGCCCGACATTGCGCCGCCGCGTAATACCAGTGTAAATTGGGCATTCCCATACCGCCGGAACGCGTGCGGGCAAAAAGAACTTGCCGCGCTAATCGCGGACGACGATAATGCCACACGAACTTCATAAGCAACTGTTGCCAGGTCGCCAAGGTAGCCCGCGGGATGGAAAGTGGAAGAACCTGAAAGAAATAAAGGAAGCGGGGGACAATCACCATTTTGACTACGGCTATGCGCCCAAACCAGGAGAGGAGCAAGCCGTTCCAAACCTCTAAGTCCCGCCAGACCTGACGAAGCAGAGGATCATAGTTAGCTTTAAAAAGAGCCGCCCGTTCCGCAGTTAGGTTCACCCCTAGGTATCGCAGGGCTCCTGTCACCCAGCGAAGAGGATAAGCCTCTTTGAGCTCCGCACAAACCGCCCCAGGGACCCCAACATTCAAAATCTCTGATTTAGTGTAATTGATTTTGAAGCCGGAGACCCGAGAGAAGTCCGCGAACAGCTGCATCGCGATTGGGAGGGAAGCAGAGGGATCCACCAAGGATAGAATGATATCATCCGCGAAGAGCGCGATCCGATAGTCCGCTGGTCCAATGCGGACCCCTCGTTAACCGGGGTGATCTCGAAAGCTCTGAGCCAGAGGTTCCATCGCTAGGGCAAAGAGCAGAGGCGACAGGGGGCAACCCTGTCGTGTGCCTCTCTCCAAGAGAAAGTGTCTCGAGTATCCCCGTTAATCCGAACGCGCGCCTGAGGCCGCTGGTAAAGGCTGCGGACCCAACCAATATAGTTAGGGCCAAAGCCCATTATCTCCAGAACACACCATAGATATCCCCAATCCACCCGGTCGAATGCTTTTTCTGCGTCGATTCCCACTAGCAACGCTGGTTGCGGGTCCCGTTGAGCCACATGAATAATCTGCAACATACGCCGAATGTTGTCAGCGGCCTGGCGACCCGGCACAAAGCCCACCTGGTCCGGGTGAACCAAGCCCGGGAGAACCCGATTCAAACGCGCAGCCAGCACAGAGGCAAAGATTTTAACGTCAACGTTTAATAAGGAGATGGGGCGATACGACGCCGCATCGTGCAAGGGTTTGCCGGGTTTGGGTATCATCACGATCAATGCCTCACGCTGGGACGGGGGAAGGGAAGCTGCCCCCAGGACCTCATTAAACAAACAGGTCAGGGATGGTGCTAGTTGCGTTCGAAACTTCTTATAGTATTCTGCCGGAAAAAACCATCACTACCGGCGCGCTGCCAGTTTTCAGGTGCCGGATTGCATTTTCCACTTCGTCAATCGTAAATTCCGAGTCCAACTGAACCCGATCAG
The DNA here is from genome assembly GCA_033557465.1 of Ichthyophis bannanicus. NCBI lineage: Eukaryota > Metazoa > Chordata > Amphibia > Gymnophiona > Ichthyophiidae > Ichthyophis > Ichthyophis bannanicus. Next base: position 987,503,739 of record CM066032.1, read on the forward strand.
AGTCAGAAAGACGCGGTAGAGCGGCCCTCTGGAGATAATCCTGCACGTGATCCCTGCCTGCGGGCTCTGCTTTATAAAGTCGCTCTAAGAAGTCGGCAAAAAGTTCACGGATCTCCCGGGAGATAACCCTTTTCTGTCCCCCAGCATCGCGTAATTCGCGGACCACTCTCGAGGACTGCTGTTGACGTAGGCGCAAAGCCAAAAGGCGGCCAGTCTTGTTCCCATGTTCATAAAAAGTTTGCCTTAATTTCCGTTGTTTGTTATCTAATTCTCTCTGCATACACGCCTCCAGATTCGCTCGAACCTGCCGCCACTGACGTAGGACCTGCCTCGACCCGGTTCGGGCCTGCTCCAAACCTAGGAGAGCAGACTCCCTCACCAAGTGATCATGTTCACGCGTCCACATTTTGCGCGTGCGGGTTGCCTCAGCCATAAGTTGACCGCGAGCTGTGGCCTTATAGGCATCCCACACCGTGGGAAGGGGAACATCCCCAGTATCATTAAGCTTAAAGAATTCCTTAATAAAGCAGGCATGATCCTGTACTGCACCCTGCCGCCGCAGGAACCTCGCGTCTAAGCGCCAAAGACGGCGATTCTCACTATACGTGCCGTCCGGGAGGGTAAGCCAGCACGGGGCATGACCTGACCAAGTCAGTGCTCCAAGTCCAGCCTGTACTCTCCCGTCCATCAGGCGCTGGTCCAGTAAAAAATAATCAATGCGAGTATGGACCTGATGGACCGGAGAGTAGTAAGTATAACCCCTCTCTTCCGCATGTGTGTCTCTCCATATGTCCCGTAGACCCAAGTCAAGCATCAAGCGTTGAAGGGCTCTTGCCGATCCCCCCATTCCCCCCCCAGCGCGACCCGTAGAATCCAAATGAGGCACTAAATGCGTGTTGCAATCCCCACCCAAAACAATGGGACCCTTTGCAAAATCCGCCAGTAGAGCTTTCAAGCGTGTAAAAAAGGGCCCCTGACCTGTATTTGGTGCATAAACATTAGCTAAGGTTAGCAGGTGTCCGTCTAGGCGAACATTCAGGAAAAGCCACCTCCCCAGGGTATCGCGCTCTATCTCTTCAATCTGCAAGGAGAGGCTCTGGTTGAATAGTATAGCCACTCCCCGCTTTTTCCGACCCTGCGAGTCGGAGGCCACCCGCAGCTCGGTATATGGGGATCGCTTCAGCCAGCCCTGCTTGGAGTTCTGAAGATGGGTCTCCTGCAGATAAACAATGTCCCCTTGCAAAGTGCGCAATTCGGAGAACAGCAGGGACCGCTTCCTCGGGGAGTTAAGACCTTTAACATTTAAAGAGATAAAGCGCACCATTAAGAATTACAACCTAACCCCACACATCCACCAGCCACCCAGAAAATCCCAAGGAGGACTCCCCCAGCAGACCCAGGAAATTAGTCAATCGGGCCCACCTATGCCACCCTCTAAGAACAAAAGCCATAGACCCTCCTCCCCAGCCCAAACATATCCCCCAGCTCCATCTTAGAAAACCCCCCTTCCCATCTATCACCCACCCTTCCCACCTGCCTGTCTAGGTTAATACAGGACATGGTAAATTGACCACACACCCCGTACCCTCCAGATCCCCACAAAGTGAAAACTCAACCTAAACAGAAAAGCATTCCCCCCCCACTGTTCCCCCACCCACCCCGGATCATCAATCCCTTCATGACCCCCCATCAGAACAATAACAGCAATATAACATTTGCAGATCAACCGCCGCCCCCCATGGATAATGAGGTGGGGACCCCAAGCTAAGCCTTGCCACCGTTTATCCAAAAATCAGGGGACCCACTGGTTTAGGCTCCCTAGAAAAAAAAAAAAAAAAAAGAAGAAAAAGTTAGGGGAGCTTTGCAATTCTGCAAAAGCATCAGGCGGACTTGCCCACCCGGGTCCACTTAGAGTGCTGTGGCTTAGGGGGCGGCGGATGAGGCTGAGCATTATCATCAACTAGGCCCGCCTGGCGAAGAGCTCGCCAAGCCTCTGAGCAGTCCTTTGCAGAAATCTTTTTGTTGCCCAACAGAAAGTTCATCCTAAAGGGGAAGGACCAAGAATAGCGAATCCCCTTGCTGGTCAAAACCGCCGAGACTGGTTTCATCTCTCTCCGGCGCGCCAAAGTGAACGTCGAGAGGTCTTGGTAAATGGACACTGTCGCGTCCTGGAAGCGTAACGTCTTCTTCTCACGGCCGCGACGTATAAGAAGCTCAGCATCAGTATAGCGCAAAAATCTCGCAATGACATCTCGTGGTTGATTGTTGGGAGGTTTTCCCAGAGCGCGGTGAACCTGCTCAATTTCCATTCCAGAAGCGTTCATAGCCAGCTCCTCCGCCAGAAGCAGCTCCGCTATTAGCAGCTTGAGCACGGTCGGCAAGTCTTCCCCGCCGCCCCCCGCCTCTGGAATTCCACGAAAGCGTACGTTGTTGCGGCGGGAGCGGTTTTCAATGTCATCAATTTTATATGTCAGCTCCATTGCCTGTGCACGCTGCCTGTCGAGAGCGCATTGTAAATCCATCAGAGTTCCATCATGATCGACCACTTTGGTCTCCACGTCCTCTACTCGGGCTCCCAGTTCTTTAATGTCGGTCCGGAGTTCTGCGACGTCTTTCAACAGGTCTTCCCGTAGCGAGCGGAACTCGTTGGCTAATTCTGCGAAGCCCCTGCGGAGCTCTTGTTTAATTTGAGCTGAGGAGAGTTGCTTATGAGAATCCAGTTCCTCTTCACTTACAGTCTCATCGTCGGAGCCCAATGGGGGAGATTGGTCTCGTGGGCTGCTTGAGGCTCCAGACTTATTCTGCAGCCGTTGGGAGGAGCGCATCCCCTCCCGAGTTTCAGAATTTTTAATTTTAGCAGCCATCACATAGAGTCACTCAGCTCACACAGTGTTAGGAGAGGGGTAGAGCCAATGTCAGCAACAGTGAAGGCACCAGAAAGATAACGGTGTTCGAGGACAGGCCAGGCCGCAGAATTGCCACCGTTACACAGTGTCAGGAGATGTATTCAAGCAATGTCAGCAAAGCAGAAAACACTGTTGCGACAGGGGGGCAGAGAGTGGTAAGCTGCCCCCAGCCCCCTTGGAGAAACAGCCTGGCACAGGTGAGGATCAGGAGGCGCCGTAAAGCGGTGTGGGGCTGAACCAGAAAAAGCCCATAGGTGTAAAATGGAGAGCTTCAATGAGGTGCCTGGGGCCCAAGAGATCGCATTTGCAGGCCTGCAGGGCACCCCGGATTCACACAGGAGAGCGGGAGCCCCAGCGCGACACTGGGCTGCTGAAGAAAGTTAGCCCCGGACACCAGCCCCAACTGCAGTTCAAAGGGCATGCAGGAGAAGGGGCAGCATTCAAACTTACCCCCCTCAAGTTGGCTCACGTTAGCGAGGCAGGATGACAGGTGCCGGCAATTGCCGCGTGGGTACCACGCGGTCTCGGCAGGCCTCCCCAACAGATCTTCAGCGTTGCCGCCAAACACCACAGGCTGGAGAGTGCGCTCCCCCTTCCGATGAACGGAGCGCCGCTCGATCTGCAGGCAGCAGAAAGGGACCCAGCCCGGAGGGCTTGCAGGAGTCTGTCAGGCGGTCTTCAGCCGCGCCGGATCCAAGGGAACTGCTGAGCAATGTGAAGAGAGCTGCTCTGGGCCCTCCCGGTGGGGCGAGTTGTCAGAGAAGTGCTCAAATTACACTTGGGGATGATGTTCCACCCGGCAGAGGTTCGCAGCACATTCTCCGATCTGGCGCAAAGGGTCTTGCAGCGCAGCCCCGAGAGGGCTTGCCCAGGAGCCGTCCGAGTCCCTCAGATTGTGAGAAATCAGCTGCGAGGATATGCAGGCCCGAGGCAGGCGTCGCCACGAGGCACACAGCAGGCCACGCTCATGGGTATGGACACCTTCACTTCTCGGCCTCCAAAATGCTTACCGGGCGGCTTACCCGGGCTTCGGTGAACACCGCAGGTTTGAGCTGATCCGGGGCAGGCAAAGGTGGGGAAAATCGCTGCTGCTAGCGCATGTTATCTTAAGGTTTGTGGTATTTGGAGCGGGAGCTCAGTTAGAGTGCTGCCATCACACAGCGGGCTCACCGGAAGCCCCCCCGAGAGCAGCTATTTTAAAAAGCTACATATGGGGAAAAACATCCAACAATACCCCACATGTGCATGGAAGCAGCTTTTTAAAGTGATCTTCTACTACCACTCCTACTACTTATTTGTATCGCACTGGTCAGCGCAAAAGAGGAAGGCCAGCAATGAGATGGATCGATACAATAACAGCAGTTACGGGTACCAGTCTGTCAACAATGAGCCGCCTGATTGAACACCAAACACAATTTAGGATAACAATCCAGAGGGTCGCCATAAGTCGACACCAACTTGGCGGCACTTAACAACAACAACAAGGCATATGCAGCACTGTACTGAGACTGTAAGAGACAGTCCCTGCTCATCAGAGCTTTCAATCTAATCAAGACGCAGAACATCACAAAACTGGGGACTTGAGTATAGTAAGATAGAGATAAGTAGTGAACAAGAGAGTGAGGAGCATTAGGATCCAAAAGCAGCATCAAAGAGGTAAGTTTTTAGCGAGGATTTGAATAAGGCTAGAGAAAGAGCCTGATGTATTGACTCAGGTAGTTTGTTCCAGGCATATGGAGCAGCAGGGTGGAATGAACGAAATCTGGAGTTGGCAGTGGCAGAGAAGGGCACAGATAAAAGGGATCTGCCAGAAGAGCGGAGTTCCCGAGGAGGGGTGTAGAGTGAGATAAGAGAGGAAAGGTAGTGAGGAACCATGCAATGAATGCGCTTGTATGTAATGCATGTGGAATGAATGCATTGTTGGTCAGTAGAAGTTTGAACTGAACATGGAAACGGAGCCAGTGAAATGAGTTGAGAAGAGGGGTTAGATGAACATAACAATACTGGTGGAAGATAAGCTGTGCAGCTGAGTTTTGAACAGACTGAAGGAGAGAAAGATGATTCAAAGGGACACCAGTGAGGAGCAGGTTACAGTAGTCAAGACAGGAGGTGACTAGAGAATGGATAAGCATTTTAGTAGTGTGTTCAGAAAGGAAGGGATGAATTTTGCTGATGTTGTAGAGAAAGAAGCAACAGGTTTTAGCTTTCTCCAGAGACAAACAGAGGGATGCAGGCACGCTCCAAGGTGAAGTCCTGACTGAGCCTTGTGTGCCCCGGATCTCTCTCAGCTCAGAGAAGCTTTACTGTGCTTCTCTGAGCATGCATGTCTGCTTGCCACCGAATGTCATTTTTTTCCACACCGCGCCAGTGCCGCACGGTTCACTCTCTCTCTCTCTCATTGGACCTGCAAACCCTAGTGTGAACTACCAGCATCACCAATTGCCTCTACCTGCCATCGGAGATAGCCACAGACGAAAAAAACAAAAACAAAATGAACGATCAGCTGTTATGTCAGCAAAACTGACCATGCAGGTCTGGACTCCCCCTCAACACCCCCCCCCCCACACACACACACCTCACTAACAGACAGAAGCAAAGGAGCAGACAAAACGAGAGCACATAAAAAAATAAAACAGAGACAACACAACTGAAAGATGCAATCAAAAGATCCTCTGGGACATACCCTGCTCAGCAGTCTTTCCGCCTCTGTAGGACCCTCCCAGCATGTCTCCCTCATCTGCCTCTTCCCTCCTCCCATCGGGCCAGGCTCAGGCATGAGAGTAATCATGTAGCCAGAAGCAGCACCACCCGGAAATGGCTCTGGAGTCTAGAGATCCCCCTCTGACGCTCTTCCCATCCAGCTCCATCCTCCCACACCGTAACTCATCTTTAACGTCTCTGTGCCCTCCTACAGCCAGAGGACAGCTTCAAAGTCAGGGACCAAGGCCGAGGGGAAGCAGTACGACAAGAAAAGCCACTCTCCTCCCTCAATGGCCTCATCTATGGGTAAGCTTGCTACAACACACCAGAGTAGCTGCTTGTCTTACTAATCTGTTATGTTTTTTTGAAGGTGTGAATAAACAGGTAGACAAAGGTGAGTTGGTTGACATAGCGTATCTGGACTTTCAGAAAGCCTTTGACAAGGTCCCTCATCAGAGACCTTTGGCAAAACTAAAAAGTCCTGGGATAGGAGGCAGTGTAATATTGTGGATCAGGAACTGGTTAAAAGATAGAAAGCAGAGGGTAGAGCTAAATGGCTAATTTTCCAAATGGAGAAAGGTGAAGTACCCCAGGGATCTATGCTGGGTCCGCTGCTTTTTAACATTCATAAATGACCTGGAAATGGGAATATAAGTGAGGTTATCAAATTTGCAGATGACACAAAACTATTTAAAGTTGTTAAAACCCATTAGGATTGTGGAAACTTGCAAGAGGATCTTGATAAATTGGAAGACTGGGCATCCAAATGGCAGATGAAATTTAATGTGGACAAGTGCAAAGTTATGCACCTAGGAAAGAACAACCCAAACTATAGCTACATGATGCAAGGTTCCACATTAGGAACCACCACCCAGGAAAAAGATTTAGGCGTCATTGTGGATAACATGCTAAAACCCTCCGCCCAGTGTGCAGCGGCGGCCAAGAGAGCAAATAGAATGCTAGGTATCATAAGGAAAGGAATGGAAAATAAAACAAATGATATTATAATGCCTCTGTATCATTCCATGGTGCGACCATACCTTGAATATTGTGTGCGATTCTGGTCGCAGTATCTTAAAAAGGATATAGCATTATTAGAAAAGGTACAGAGAAGAGCCACCAAAATGGTGAAGGGGATGGAAGGTTACCCCTATGAAGAGAGGCTAAAAAGGTTAGGGCTCTTCAACATGGAAAAGAGACGGCTGAGGGGAGATATGATAGAGGTCTATAAATTAATGAATGGAGTGGAATGGGTAAACGTAGATCGATTGTTTACATCATCAGAAAATAGAAAGACTAGGGGATATGCAATGAAGCTATGGGGTCAACTATTTAAGACTAATAAGAGAAAATATTTTTTCACTCAACGTGTAATCAAACTCTGGAATTTCTTAATGGAGGATGTAGTAAAAGCTGTTAGTGTAGCTGGGTTTAAAAAAGGTTTGGACAAGTTCCTGGAGGAAAGGTCATTAAAACATTATTAAAAGGGAACCGGGATATCACTGCTTGATCCAATACAAGCATTGTGGAACCTGTGTCTTTTGGGGAAACTGCTAGGAACTTATGACCTAGATTGGCCACTGTTGGAAACAGGATATTGGGCTTGATGGACCTTGGTCTGACCCAGTATGGCATATCTTATGTTCTTATGTTCTTTGTCCAAGACAGTTCTGCCATCCTCCAGGCAGCCTCCTCTGCCCTTACCATACAAGTGCCGGTTGACCCCAGGATCACCAACCCCCTGGGGACAACAGGGTCTTCTCCCCTCATCGACTGATGATCTCTGCCGCCACTAGCTGAAGATGTTGGCTCCCTGAGGGCTTACCCACATGATTGGGACCAACACAACTGGGAGCCCAGTGATTCACTCCCGGCGGATCACTATCCTACCTCCACTGACCAGGACCTACCGGAGGAATCAATGGATGACCTCTCCTACCCTAAATTCCTCCAAAGGATTTCCCGAGCACTCACCCTCAGCGACTCTGTAACCCATGAACAAGTGCGACTTCCAGTCCATCCTCAAAGCCTGCAGTGCTCCCAAGGAAGTCCTCACCTTATTGGTCCCCCAAATTCTCTTGGACCCACAGGCCTCCATCTGGAAAACACCTACCTTGGGCAGCGCCACATCTCAGCTCGACCTAAAGTACAAAGTTCTGCCAGCCCCCAGCTTTGAGCATCAGCAACTATCCCACCAGTCAGTGGCCTCTGCGGCTGTTCTCAAGAAATCCAAAAGTACCCAACCTCTGTCTCAAACACCGCCAGGAAAAGAACAGCAAACCTTGGATGCCATTGGTCACAAATACTACCAAAGCATTATTCTAGCCATGCAGATCCTTGCCCACCAGCTGCAGATGCTGCACTACCATCATGATCTTCTCCTTTGGCTAGATGATCCAACTTCGGAAGACCCAACCCAGCTGGTGACTGATCTACATGAATCCCTCTACTATGTTATCTGTGCCACACATGTCATCTACAATTCTGTGGCACGCTCCGCAGCCACAGCCATCTCGGCTAGACAGACAGCCTGGCTCTGCGTCTCCAGGCTCAGGAAGAAAAGACCTTCACGAGCACCTAGCAGATGCAACTTGCCAAGGTGCCAGTCTCTTTGGCTCCAAGATGCAAAAGGTAGTGTCTGAAATGAAAGACCACTCCTCCAGCATCCAAGAACTGGCTACTAAACCGGCAGAGCCCACTTCTTCCACCCATCAATTCCTTCCTACCGATGACCCTATCACTACCAGTACTTCCAACAATTCTTCCCGTGTCACCGATACCAGCTCTATCCATGGCTGTCTCAGCAACACCTTCAGAACCAGCCCTATACGAAATGCAAATCGCCAGTGAAATAGGAAGGCCCAACCTCTCCCTCAAACCACCACCCCCAAATCCGCTCCCAATTTTTGATTACCTGACAGTAGGCCGGCACATCCAATACTTCACAGAGGCATGGGAATCCATCACCACAGACCACTGGGGTACAGGCTCAATTTCTGTGCCACCCCCACGTTCCCTGCTCCCAGCATGAGCAACCACCTGGGCCATCATGTGCCCCTGCTGGAACTGGAGGTATGCCAGCTGCTCCTCAAAGATGCTATTGATGAAGTTTCATTCAATGAAAGGGGCCAAGGCTTCCATTCAAGATTTTTCCTGATCCCCAAAAAATTGTGAGGCCTTCGCCCAGTCCTCAACCTCCATTATCTCAACCTCTTCATCAAGCATGAAAAATTAAAAATGCACTTTCTAACTACCATTCTTTCCCTGCTCAGCAGCCAGGATTGGCCTGCCTCGTTGGACCTGAAGGATGCATACACTCATATCCCCATTCATCCTCATCATTGGAAATACCTTCGCTTCAGATTCCTCGACAACCACTACCAGTACAAGGTGTTCCCATTCGGCCTCTCATCTGCACCCTGCATCTTCACAAAGTGTCTAGCAGTGGTGACCACCCATCTGCAGCACCAGGGCTACTGTGTCTATACTTATCTTGATGACTGGCTCATCAGCGCATCGCAAGAAGCCACCATCCAAGCCATCCAGGCCACCTCTGCCATGCTTTGCACTCTGGGCTTTGTCCTGAACCTGCAAAAATCTGAGCCCATTCTACAACAGCAGCTGGACTTCATCGGTGCACACATAGACTCCCTACAGGCCAGGGCCTTCCTTCCAGGGCAACGCGCTCAAGCCTTACAAGTCCTCTGCAGCACTCTAGCCATATGTCAGATGGCTTCAGCTCATATGCTCCTACAACTACTGGGGCACATGATCATTTGCATGCACATTGTTCCACTGGCAAGGCTACACATGTGTCCCCTCCAGTGGCATCTAAAGCTCAACAAGTGTCAACGTTTCTAGTCTCTGTGAACCATGATTCCCATGGGGAAGCATGCAATGAACTTCTCAACAGCCTCTGGTGGTGGATGACCCCCTCCAACCTGACCAAAGGCTGTCCCTTCCAGGTGCCCATTCATCACCTCGCCCTAACCACCAATGCCGCTACTCATGGCTGGGGGGCACATCTGCAAGCACTCTTGACACAGGGCATGGTTTCCTCAGGAAAAAGCTTTGCACCTCAATATTCTGAAGCTTCGAGCTGTTTACTATGCCCTCACTGTATTTTCAAGCTGGATCCATCAAAAGACTGTCCTCGTCAAAACGGACAACCAAGTCTCCATGTTCTACATCAACAAACAAGGAGGAAGAAATTCACTCCAGTTTTGTCGTGAAGCCTCATGCCTCTGGGCCTTCGCCCTCTCCATTGGAACAACCCTTCAGGCAACCTACCTTCCTGGAGTTCAAAATCAGCTAGCCGACAAACTAAGTTGCCACCTGGACCTGTACAAGTAGTCCCTCGACCCTATGACTCTTCAGACTGTCTTCACTGTCTGGGGCACACCAGATGTGGATTTCTTTGTCTCTGCCGAGAACACCAAATGTCCAGTCTTCTGCTCCATCCGACCATCCTCTCAGTGCTGGGCACCCGATGCCTTTGCCCTTGACTGGTCCCAGGACCTTTTCTATGCTTTCCTTCCCTTTTCGCTCATCACCCGAGACCTAATCAAGATCAAACAGGACATGGTCTCAGTGATCCTCATAGCACCGATCTCATTTCCCCATCTCCTGGCACTCCTGCAAGAACTCCTCATGCTGCTGGGGACCCAGACCAGACTCCTCACCCAAAATTAGGACAGCCTGCTGCATCCTGACCTTCAGAGTCTCTCCCTTATGACATGGTGCCTTCAAGGGACTGCTCAATGGGGGATTCCTTGCCTCCAGATGTCCTCAAGATCATCTCTGCATTTTGAAGGCTGGCAACACAGTATTCTTACTTATGTAAGTGGTTTAGGTTCTCAATCTGGGCAGCCTCCAACAACCAAGACTCCATTCATTGCTCCCTAGAAGATGTACTCTCTTACTTTCTCCACCCGTCTAACTCTGGCCTCAGACCAACTCTGTCTACTAGCACTTATCTGCGATCGCTGCGCCTCATGCTAAAGAAAAATATTACTCCATTATCTCACCAGGATTTATAGTACAAACTCAGGAGCACACAAAACATAAAAAACATAAAAGGAAAGAGGTCTCAGAAAAACAAGGGTACAAGTGGACAATGAAGATTTTATACTTCTAGCCACTGCCCCAAAACATCAACGACCAATGCTCACCTCCATAGCATTAACCATTCACAATTTTCAACATATCAAAAATATGTGATCTCCACATTTCTTATTTCCCCAAGATATTGAACCTTAAAACAGCAACACTTAGCTTCAACACAATCTTCAATATCTCATCTTCCATGTGTCAATACAGTGACCCCAATGCCTCTCCTTGGTGCCCACTAATATTTTGCTTCAAAATGCTTCTTCAGGGGGAATATAATTGACACTACAAGAAAACAGAAATCACATAATACAAACTTCCAAAACCTGCCCTCTACATATACTATAAAACCACTGACAAGCCATTTATTAAACAACCCAGAACATAAAACCTAAAAAACACCTACCAACAGATTTTGGTCCATCACACACACACAGGAACCACCTTCTTCAACAAACTTCCCAGACCTCTAAAAAACGCTGTGCATGTGAGTTTATATATACTATCAATGCCACTCCAAAGTTCAAATATTTAAAAGGGAACTACACTAGCAATCGACCCCAACTACACAACCTATAGGCAGGTACCCAGGTCAACTTGCACATTCAGCCACCCAGGAATCACTGTTTGTAAACGAAAAAGCCACCTTTGCTCACACACTATCAAAGCCTGTTCACTAGTCATCTAGTCTGTCCTGCCATCCCCAGGGAGCATTGGGCCCCACAGCCTTTGAGCTATAGCCGTGTCTATAGTCAGCCTGGCTTCTATCTCCTCACAGGACATCTGCACAGCAGCCACCTGGTCCTCCATCCACACTTTCATGAAGAACTACAATCTGGACTGCTTCTCAGCAAGAGACTTTGCTTTTGACCAGGCAGTTCTCCACAACCTCTTTGCAACTTGACTCTCTCCTCCTCCCTCCTCTCACACAGGCCGCCTCAAAAAAACAAAAAAAAAGAAAAGAAAAACACACAGAAAGTAAAGGAAGAAGTCACAATGATACAACTTAAGTGGCCCTCGGCTCTGGACTCACCTTGGAGTATTGTCGGAGCTCCTCCGTGTGGCCAGGCAGTTGCCTAGTGGTACGAGAGGGTTCCGATTGTCCTTTGTATAGATTCAGCCCAAATAGCATGTAGTTGTGTCCTTTAAAAGGATTAGAGCCAAGTGCAAAGGTCGCAGGAATATTTCTTTATTTTGAGAAATAAGGATTTCCTAACCAAATTAAATTCTTTGGCAAGAATAGTTTGAAGCTTACAAAACATAAAGTTCAGGATACTTCTCCCATATAAACACAAGCCTATTGAACAGTCCTTGGCTTGGTTTAGTTTAAACCTTTGTTCCACATGTAAAAACTCTTTTTACCACAGCAGTCTGCTTTCTGGTCCCCAGGAGGCACTATAAATCTCCACTGTTACCTTCACAGCAGGTATAGCAATATTCCCTGGTCCACCAAGAGACTTTCCAAATGCAGTAGAAGTTCTTCCAGTTACAATATGAACTTTTAGCTTCTTCCTGGCTTTCTTATTCATGCAGCTTTTATCAACCAAGCTACTATTAAAAGCCTAGCTAAAAGGTTATGGGCTTTTCATAAAATGTCCTTGTTAAGAACTTCTGGGTTTTCTCCAGCTAACAAAACCATATTCAGTTCTTATTCCTCTAGCACAGATAGCACATTCAGTAATTAAGAACTCCTGGGTTTTCCTCCAGCTCATTAAAACCCTATTCAGTTATTTTACTCTTCCTTGGCACAGATAGCACAGTCTATCTCCATATCTGAAACACTGCTTGCATCAAAACTGTCCCCCAGGTCCATTTCTTCCTCGCTAGGCTCCTTCAGATATCTGCTCTCCTTAGTATCCGCCTGAGAAGCCTTTGTAGGTTGTAAAGCCTTCAAGACTTGCTCCCAGCCACGCTTTGCAGAACGTGAGCTTGTGGGGGGTAGGGCAGGAAAAGGTTTCCCTGTTTAGCAGCTCTTTTAAAGCTTGTAAAGGGCTCACCTTGCTAGTAGTGCTTTTCCTTCCTGTAGGCTCCTTACAGGGAGAAGGGCTAGGCCATGAGCTTCTGGAGAATATCTCCTCCTCAGAGGAATCCTCCCCTGAGCTCTCCACTGGCCTTCTCACCTCTCTGTTCCTGCTTTCAAACTGCTTCTGTGCAAGCTGCTTCTGTGTCTCCTGTTTCTCTCGTGTCCGTGTCTGTGACTCCGTTTCTTTCTCTCTCCTTTTCTTTTTCCGTGTCCGTGTCTCTTTCTCTTTCTGTGCCTGTTTGTGAGTGCAACTTCCCTGGCTAAATGTTTGTGGCTGTCCTATGGCTCTTGACTCCGCCCCCAAACCACTCCCATCTCCTCCCTCTGTCTCCGTGGGAACAGGGCGTGTCCCTAGGTCTGCACTCCTCTGCAGGGAATCTTTTTCTTTAGTTTGGGTGTTAACCCTTCCTGTGCCTGCAGTTTCTTTGGGAAAAGAAAAAAAGGCTGTTTTCCCTTTCTTTTTCTGCATTCTGAGCCTGCTTCTCCACCACAGTATACATGCACCCCCCTTGCTTGTCTCCAGAGAAATAGTAGTTGCTTATGTGTAATGGGGATTCTCCATACACAGTACGGGTATTCAGACACATTCACCCACCTGCCATCCCCTCAACATATAAAGAAGAAGAAGATACAAAAATAAAAGCAGAGACTGAATCAGGGGTGAGGTACACGAAATTTCCTCTGCTAAGATATGAACGGACATCTGGTGGCAGGAGGGCGGGAAACAGGCACGTATGCTCAGAGAAGCACAGAGAGATCCAGGGCACACAATGCCCAGTCAGGATTTCAACTTGGAGTGTGGCTACATACCCCTGCTGTCTACGGAGAACCCCCATTGCAGGTAAGCAACTATCTGTTGGATGTGCGTAGAATCAAAGATAACCCCAAGGAAACAGGAAGGAGTGTAGTGCTATCCATAGAAATAGAGAAGGGGGAAGGGGGAGGTGAGTTTGCGGGAAAGATAAGGAGCTCAGTTTTGGCCATGTTCAGTTTCAGATGGTGGTGAGACATCCAGGCAGCAATGTCAAATAAGCAGGCAGAGATCCAAGCCTGGATTCCTGGAGAGATTTCATGTGCGGAGAGGTAGATTTGAGAGTCATCAGCGTAAAGATGGTACTGAAAACCATGGGAGGAAATAAGTGCACCAAGGGACTGAGTATAGAGAGAGAAGAGGAAAGGTCTGAAGCCAGAGCTCTGAGATACACCAACTGAATGCAGGATGGCAGTAGTCGAGGATCCACCAGAACATATATTAAAAGTGTAATGGGAGAGATAAGGACAAAACACCCCGAAATCCAGGTGAGGACAGAGTATCAAGGCGAAGGTGGTGATCAACAGTGTCAAAAGCAGCAGAAAGGTCAAGAAGGATGAGGATAGAGTAAAAGCCCTTGGGTTTGGCGAGGATCAAGTCACTGGAGACTTTGCAAGAGCCGTTTCTATAGAATGTAGAAGATGAAAGCGAGATTGAAAAAGATACAGAAGGGCTTGAGAAGAAAGAAAGTCAAGACAGCAGCAGTGAACCACTCATTCAATAGTTTTGAAACAAAGGGGAGGAGAGAGCGGACCGATAACTGGAAGGACATGTAGGATCTAGTGAAGACTCTTAGAGGAGAGGTGTAACCAAAGCATGTTTGAAGGCCACAGGAACAGTTGCAGTGGAAAGTGATAGGTTAACGATATGACAGATGGAAGGGATGATAGCAGAAGAGATAGAGCTTGGTAGATGGGTGGGAATAGGATCAAAGAAGCAGGTAGTGAGCTTGGAGGAGGCGAGAAAATTTACAGTTTCCTTCTCAGTGATTTTAAAAAAGCAAGAAAGGGTGACAAAAGTTGAGGGAAGGATTTGGGATTGGAGAGGGGGAAGGTGGGATGGAGGCAACCCTGTGGAGAATTCAAGTCTAATGTTCTGGACTTTGTCATGGAAATAGTCAGCCAGTCTGGGCAGAAAGTGAAGGATGGATTGGTGGAGGAGGCACTTTAAGGAGAGAGTTGAACGTAGCAAAGAGACAGCAAAGATCAGAGGCAAGAGAATTAGTCAGATGGACATAGTACCTTTGCTTGGTGATGCTATGGCTGACTGGAAAGAGATTAGCATGAATTTTAAATGAAGGAAGTCAGCAAGGGTACATGACTTAAGACAAAGGCGCTCACCCAAGTGGGCACAGGAACGTAGATAGTGGGTTGTTGAGGACAGCCAGGGTTGAGATTCAGTATGCCTCACAGACGTGGAATGGGAGGAGCCAGTGCATCCAGAGCAGAGTATAGTGTTATAGGAAGATAGTGCCTCATCAATGGACTCAGATGACATAGTGGAGAAAAGAGGTGACAAGACAATAATGGAGAGAGCTGAAGGGTCAATAGTATGAAGATTTCTTAACATGTTGGTAGTGATCAAGCTAGACCAAGATGGGAGGTGGTTAAGGATGAAGGTTAGCAGGTGATGGTTGGATAAGGGAAGAACTGAGGTGGAGAGGTTTGAGGACAAGCAGTTGGATGAGAAGATGAGGTCTAGGCAATGGCCACGCTTGTGAGTAAGAGCGGTAGAGCATGGCTGGAGGTTGAATGAGAAAGTTAGGGAAAGGAGCTTTAAGCATAAGAGTCAGAAGGGTCATCAATGTCAATGTTAAAAACCCAAAGAATAAGGGAAGGGGAAGATGCATCCAGGAAGGAGGAGAGCCAGTAATCAAAGTTGGTGAGAAAGGTAGAGGTGGACTTGTTGGAGGGGGGGTTGATAAATGACAGCTACCCAGAGAGACAGTGGAGTAAATAGTTGGATGGCTTGGACTTCAGAGACAGAAGGAGGAGCTGAAATTGGCAGGAATGAGAGAATAGAAACCCAACACTATCACCACGGCCAATGGGCTGAGGTGATGGGAGAATAGTTAGCCTCCTTGACAGAGGGCAGTGACTGAAATAGAATCTTCAGGGAGAAGCCAAGTTTCAGTAAGAGCAAGGAGATAGAGAGAATTAGAGATAAAGAGGTCATGAATGAAGGCAAGTTTATTGGAGATAGAATGTGCATTCCAAAAGAGCATGAAAAAGGTAGAGAAGAGGGAGAAAGGAGAGGGATATGAACAAGGTTTGAGAGGTTATGCATTGATCTGCTGATCTGCCTTGGGAGTGCAAAAAATGTCTAGGGGGCCAGGGTTAAGGTTGATATCTCCAGATGAGAGGAGAAGGAGCAGGAGAGAATGGGGGAGAGAGGAGGAGGCACAACAGAACCGAGGATGAGGTTCTCTCTGTGAGAGTGGAGATGGCTGAATGAGAGGAAGAAAATGGTGAAGTTGGAGGGCAGATTATTTAGCAATGCTTATACACCGCTTTTCACTGGATCAAAGAGGTGTACATTCAAGTACGGTGTATATTTCCCTTGTCCCCAAAGGGCTCACAATCTATGTTTTGCACCTGAGGCAATGGAGGGTTAAGTGGCTTGCCCAAGGCCACAAGGGGTAGCAAAGGAGGAAGAATTGAGAGGGAGAGAGAGGTTGTATGAAGGTTGGGGAAGTGTCTGAAGTGAGTGGATATAAATAAAGTAGAAGACAAAATGGTAGGGGAGATGGGGAGTTGGTAATATATGTATGTCTCGGAACCCCTATGTTAATTGTAAACCCTGTCATGTCCCTGACCGCCTTGATTGAAGGATAAGGTGGTATACAAAACTGGCTAAATAAATAAATAATGAGGAGAGGGGCATGGAACTGTCAGAATGAGGGGAAAAGATTAGGGAGAGTTAACATCAAGAACACAAAGTAATGTAAAGCCATGAGAGAGGCTTCATATCACTCTGCATCTCCATGCACATTCCAATTCCTCCTGAATTCAGAGCCCCTCCTCCACCCTTCCAAGGCACTGGATCAACCTTGACCCTCCCTAACAGGAAATCACCCAACTCCCCCCCCCCCCCCGGCAATCGATCCCCCCTGACCCATCTGATCTGTCCAGCATCAATATTGCTGTACCTACCCCCCAACCCCCAGCATAACCCCCCATCCTCGAAAGGCTCCTGGGCAAACCTCCCACCATTCAGTCTCCCTACTCTGACTGTCACTGGGATCACACGGTTCTTGGTGTCTAGTGGGAGGAGAAGTACTGTCATTAGGGGGTTAGGCTGAAAGATAAGGGGGCATTTTGCGATTATTTGGCAGCCTGGCTCCCTAGGAGTGGTACTGTAAGATTACCGCTATGGGTTACAAGTGCCATTTTAGAACCTGGAGCCGAGGGAGCAGAGCAATTGGGGGTCACTCCTGCTTCCACTAGACACCAGGGACCTTGCAACCTTGGTAAGAGCTGGGGTATGGGGGCAGGGCTGGCCCTTCCACTAGGTGTCTGCCTAGGGCAGTATGAATCTGTGAGCAGTACTGACAACAGTCTTCAGCCAGCACAGGTCCTTGAGCAAATGCGTGTGCTCAAGGCTTAGTACATCCCACCCACCTTCCCCAAATCAGGAAGATTAGAGGAGGTAGGATACTGGGTGGGAGGTTATGTAAGATGTTGGACTACAGTGGGGAAGCTAGGGTCCTAAGCTGCCCTAGGGGGGTGCAGGGCCTCGAGCTGCCCAGTGAAGGGGGGGGGGGGTGCAGGGCCTTGATCCAGTGTTTCTTGGTGTTTTCTTGCTGCAGGTACTATTGCTTGGTACCATTTCCAGTGGGATTAAAAATGTATGTTTGTGTCACTAAGGAGTTGTCAATGCAGAAAAGACACAATATTTGAGTGCAGGATACAAGATAAACCATAGAAAAAGCTGTTTTTCTAGTGTTTATCCAATAAACACCTAATTTGTTTTGCATGGGGGGGGGCTTCATTGATGTTTATCAGTTAAAACTTAAATCAGAGGCCCTACTCACATAACACACTGCCCCACACTCTCCAAACACATCTCCCACATCCTCCAAACACATTGCCATCAGAAGCAAAAATGAGCCGTCTGGAGGCACAGATGGCTTGAGAAGATAAAATACATGTTTAGATTTTATTTTCTAATTTATTCGCATATGTTCAAGCACGCAACTGACCCACAAATATTACAGTGCTAGGACTGCATGTAGTTTTGTACTTGCATACCTTGCAACTAATTTTCAAAGAGCAGCTACCTACGTAGATTTCCCTTTGAAATGTAACTACAAGGTACAGAGGTACAAAAATACCTGCAGACCTTGCACCCACGTGGGTTACTCAAAAATGCCCCGATGTGTAAATCTGTAATACCAAAGACTTGTCATGAATTTATACTGGAATCAAACAGCTGCAGTCAGAATTTCAGCAGGAAATATAAAGAATATGGAAATAAGAAAAATAAGACAAGGATGCATACTATCAGCACTTTTACTACATTTACACAGTGAATATTTAAAAGAACACCAAAGCATAAATTTTATGAACATGTGGCATGCCAATAACATACTAACACAGTATCACCGACATCTAAGAAACAAGACTTGCAAATGATGAAAAATAGATTATGCATAATCTCTAAAAAGAACTATAACAAATGAGCAAAAATAAGATCGATGCTATGAAAATACTTGCAAATAGAGTGAAACTGGAAAATATTAAAAGAATATGAATATCATTGTACCAGATCACAGCCTTTGACCTACAAAGATGACTTATAAATAAACTGAACACCCTAGGGATGGACCTATAGTGTTTTAAAAAGAAGTTGACAATTGCTTTTCTACAGACAAAACTTTGAAGGATGAACTTGTAGCCTCTGCTTTACCAGACCTTATTCATGGAAATAATAATAATCCACATCGGATAGGGCTTATCAAATGTGGGAAATGTTCTATTTGCCCTTTAACTCTTGCTATAAGAACTTTCACATACTTTGTGAAAAGCTCCATTATAATTTGAGCCATTATTCTGATTGTAACATCATATGGGTCACTCTGAGGGTAATTCTGTGAAGGTCGTGGAAAGTTGTGTTCTAGTAACACACATAAAGTCTCTATTTTAAAGGACTTACCCAAATAAATGCACTCTTACATGCCCACTTTAGGTAGTCGTTAATCTGCAAGTATGTGCACAAGTCCTTTCAGACAGGGTGTACATGGGGTGGAGCTGGGGTTGAGCACAGGTGGGGCCTAAATTTACACATGAAAGTTATAGAATATTATAACTTACATGTGTTTTCACCAAATCTCCTTTTCTGTGGGAGTTCTAAATGCTCAGTACGTGTGCATGTCCCATACCGTTAACAACCCTGAGCCATCTCACACATTTCAGCCTAGACAACCATAGCTAGTACTGTGCATATGCAAACCAGGCAGTTGCCTAGGGCATTGGCAGCCAAGGAGCAGCAATGTGCAGATGCCATGACAGCAATACAATAAATCCTGACAGCCACATAACTAGAGGAAGCAGCGTATGAATGTATCAGCTAGGATAGTGGGCACACACATACATACAAAGCCACATTAGATACAAGAGTATGATGTGCATTGGATACTTGTGGGAGGGCTGCTGATGTGATGAGCTGGGGAGGGGGCATATGCTGGAGGTTCACCTAGGCTGCCCAATACCCCTTGCATCCGCCCCACAGACAACAGAGGCAGAGCAGCATCTATGGATCCTGCCCCATGCCATTATCTGCAGCAGCGGAAATGATTACACTAGCCTGATTTTCAAATAGCAAGCAGGGGGGCAGCTCCTTCAACACCAGCAGCAGCAGCAGGCGATGGAGGTACATTGCCCCCCCTTCCACACGGAAAACTGCATGTTCAGGATAGTCGCACAGGCGTAAGGAGTTAGGAGATGGGTATGTGCTCAATGAAACAGCCAGAGTTGGGCCACAAAGACAGAGCTGGAGACAGGGATCCATGTATTGGTACACAGGTACACCTTGGGGGCTATGTTGATGCCATGAGTTTTGTTTCTGGGGGATTCATGACCCTCACCCTCATCTTAAGAGGGAATGCCTGTGGTCCACTGGCTTACATTTAGACCCCCAGTCCAAAATACGTGGTTGGCAGGAAGAATTACTTTATTAGGAATTAATGGTACTTGACATCAAAAAGCCTAAATTGGCTTTTTGATGTCAAGTACCATTAATTCCTAATAAAGTAATTCTTCCTGCCAACCACATATTTTGGACTGGGTGTCTTCTAACAACGTGGTATAGTGCTTCCTTTGGTGGACCCTTACATTTAGACCCCTACAGGAGAGCTACTGCAGTTGGAGCTCCTTACCCAGGTCTTACCTGGAGCATCTCTGGTCCCTAGTGGTCTTAGAGGCAGGAGTGGTCCCTGCCATCAAGTCTAGGAGAGGGAGAAGATGCTCAAGCACTAAGAAAAAGGGACTATAGTATTTGATATGGAAAGGCAGACTAGATAGGCCATATGATCTTTTTCTGCTGACATGTTTCTTTGTTTCTATGAAATGCAGCCAGAGATTAAGAAAATTTAGCAGAAAGATACAAAAATATTTCCCATCACACAGGATGCCATAGGTCTCATTAAAAAGAATTTCTAATCACATCTCGATAGGTTGCCTATACATGTTACGTCTTATGAACTCCAGATGAGAGCTGTCTTTGGCACGATGCAAATACTACAGGGAGCATTAGCAGTAAAATTGAGAGACTAAGATCATACTCCACATATCTTGGCTTAGGAGTGAAATTCATTACTGTCATGGTATGTGCAAAACTAACCCATTTAGAGAAATTGCCTCCCAGAGAGTGTTTGCTTTGCTGTTAATGACAGCTATATCTAATTAGTTTAATATAATCAAAAATCACACACTCTGTTATCAACCACTAGCACTTAATAAGGTAGAGTTTAATTTAATTTAATTAGACATTTATATGCCGCAGCACTCCAACCTCCAGGGCCATTTAAGGTAGCTTATAATAACAAGGTTCAAACATCTTTATACACATCGGTCCCTCAGATGCACCTCTGCATTAATGAAGCCACATGAGGAAGATAGCAGTTATTAAAACTAACAGCACCCAGACCAGACCCTTCCAACCTCCCAACTGCACCAGTAAATTAGCAGGACCCATTTATAACATCATTATTGCAACCCATCACACTGCAGACCTGTAAGCTTTGACATTCCCAGCAATCAATCTGTTCCAGTACAAGAAACCCAAAGAGCCAGCATTGTTCCAGAAAAAGCGCCTCTCTGTCTTGACAAAGCAAAATCTCTCCCCTATCCCCATGTTATTGCAATTTTTTTGCCCATTCAAATTAAGGAGCTTCCTGTCCTCTCTGTAGTTACTCAGGGCCTATAGTACCTTTCAAAGCTTGATATGCGAGGCAGAATAACTCAGTTTTCTTACCAATTGGAAGCCAGTGAGATTCCAACAAAGCAGAGAAGCTCTATCCTATGGCAGAGTTGCCCAGTTACCCAGGTCCAGGAGTGAGATTTTTAGCCAGTCCTGGATTTCTGACAGTCTCATCCTAATGCATTATGGAACCTGCAGCACTGATTTCAGTGGGTAAAATCAGGGATTACTCAGGGCTGGCTTAAGAGGTGAGCCAGTGGTGCACTAGCTCAGGGTGCACCACAATAGGGGCACATGAAGCCTGCCTCATTGGCTTGCTACCAGCCTACCCCCTGCCTCCAGAGCTGCAGCTGTGTTAAACAATAGCACAGCCTCAGAAGCATTTGCTTTTGCTCCTGTGGCTATATTAATGCTCCCGCGGTTGTGTTGCTGCAGAGGGGGGGAGTGGCTAGAAATGGAAATGTGCTGATACTGACAGACGTGTTTGGCATGGAACATGTAAGGTTTATTCAGCCGGCCTGTGCCTCAGATGCAGGTAAACGTTTTGGATGTCCCCTCGTCCACCATATTCTGAAAAGTTACACGTTTCGGATCCTGCCTATCCCTGCAATGTACCTGCGGACTCCACGCCCTTCAGGAAAATGTGCATCTCCTAAGCTGCTCATCATATACAGTAGTTTGCTGATGCACACTAGACATAAATACCAATGAAAAATGACAACTGCTACAACCTAGACCATATACCAGTCCCCCTCATGCCCTGAAAAGTGGCAGGTAAGCCCAGTGCACCCAATATGCTATACGAGAATGTAAATTTGAATAAGTATGTCAGGATATACCTTGCATCAAAATGGTACGTGGCATTAGGAACCAGCCCCAGTGATTCCTGTCCTGGTCATCTCTACAAACATGCCTTAAACTGCTAGGGATGGAACCTCACCAAGTGCACAAAAAAATGAACTAACTGTGCAGCTCCCCAAAAGATGCATAATATTGCTAAGCAACAAACGTATGCTCCTTTTGTGCCTATGGCCTATATGTGCACTCATTCTGCTGCTCCACACTACCATTCCCCTCTTATCTCTCCCTACACCCCTCCCCAGGAACTCCGTTCTTCTGACAGATTGTTTCTATCTGTGCCCTTTCCTTCTAATGCCAAATCCAGACGTCGCTCCTTCACCTTGCTGCTCCTTATGCCTGGAACAAACTACCTGAGTCTGTATGTCAGGCTTAGTCTCTGGCCCCTCTGAAATCCAGGCTGAGTGCTCAGCTCATTGTTGCCACTGTTGGATCTGATCCACCTAAGCTTCCTTGTGTTTCCTGACCATTCCCCCTGGATGTATCCTGTCCACAGCTCCTGTGTTGTCTGTCTAGATTAGATTGCAAGTTCCGCTGATCAGGGACCATCTTTTACGTGTGTGTGTGTGCAGTGCTGCGTATGCCTTGTAGCGCCATACAAATGATCAGTAGTACTAATAGTAGTAGTAGTAGTAGGGCCTTCTGGCTATGGCATTTGAGGCCCACCTATCTGGGTACTGGCATTTTTCACAGTAGCTACACCTGTCCCATCATGGCGTATGTCAGTCTGCATACATCCGCTATCTGTGAGGCACCTCTGTCTGCTTTCCCACAGTCAGCTTTGTGGCACTGCTCCCCTCATCAAGGCCATGTGGGCATGAGAGGGGAAATCCCTGTGCCATCACACCAAGTACCCATACTCCAGATATATCACCACTCTCACAGCTCTCATTGATCTTGGCCTGGGTAGGGATGTAGACCACATGGGACAATCTGGGGAAAGTTGGCACTACAGCAGTCGTGTTTTCCAGTGCCTGGCACAGTTGATGTATGGCTGCCCTATCACACTGCCAACAATATCTGATCTTATTAGAGTACCCTATGTAAAATAATCCAGAAGGAATCAGCATAGGTTCCCTATGTCAAAACATATCTCTGTCAATAATAAGAGACCCTCAGAATAAGGGCATTCAGCAGTGCAAACAGCACCAATATATGCTTAACAGCAACTCCACTGGTCCCACAAAATGTGCATTATGGGCATGTGTTAGTGCTATTTTCACTGTTGAGTGCTCTTATTCTGAGGGTTTTGACATTTAGTTATAGTGAACCCTTTCTGAGTTTCACTGCCCAATCACACTGGCACCTGGTGATGCTACGGTCATCCATATGGTCCAGGTACTGGCAAGGCTTTCATATCCCCCCTGAATTGCAGATGAGGACATCAGATTCCCCCGTGCACCCCTCAAACCACACACACGCTCACTTTCTGTCACAAAAACAGGATTCTGCCAAAAAATATGCCCCGAACCTATACAAAATAGTTATGACATAACATAATAGCATGGGGTACCAGGACTACAAATATGATCTCCGTTTCTCACTCAAAAAAGAATCCTTTCCCTGCTCACGCTCATACTATCCCTGTATCAGCACGCTCTCATCTGTCCTATCCTTAAAAAACCCACCTTAGACCCCTCAGTCCCTGCAAACTGGCGCCCTGTATCAAATCTCCATTTCCTGTCTAAGCTTCTTGAAAATCTAGTCTTCCCACAGCTTTCCTCTCATCTCAACACAACACTTGCCCTTCATCCTCGCCAATCTGGCTTCTGTTCCAGCCATAGTACGGAAACCATTCTTGTGTCTTTTCTAAATGACATATGCATCTCTCATGAACACAGTGACATTTTGTTGGCTGTCTCTCTGGATCTATCTTCCGCCTTTGATCTGGCTGATTACCCCACCTTTCTTTCTCACTTGCATGACATTGGCATTCGGGGAGCTGTTCTTCGGTAGTTTCACTTCTTATTTTTTAAATCATTTTCAGTTCTCTCAGGGACCTCCTCCTCTCCCAGCACTCCCCTCCCCTGCGGTGTCCCCCAGGTTTCAGTGCTGGCCCCCCTCCTTTACAATGTTTTCCTGGCTCCCCTAACACTGCTCATTGACTCACCTGGTCTCCTATATGTTTCCTTACCTTTCCCCCTAGATGTATCCTGTGCCTACAGCTACTGTGTTGTCTATCTTGACTAGATGTATGCAGCGCTGCATCAATCTTGTAGTGCTATACAAAGGCTCAGTTGTAGTAGTCTTCTTAATATTTCTGTAAGGGTGTTTATTAATGTGTCTAGATCTGACAACATTTCCTCACCTCTGCTCACTGTACTTTAAAACTGCTTCTTGTGTTTTTCCAGAATGCAGTCAAACCAGTTCAAAACATACTTGACACAACCATTCTTCAATATGGGCCACACTGCAGAGAAGAGCAGAATTTTTTCCAATTCCTGGCCTTATCCCACATTTCAGCAGGAACAACATGGATGTTTTTCCGGGAACAAGCAGGAAGTCAGTCCTCACATACATGTGACGTTGGCACTGACAGAGCCCACGCGGTGAACACTTCCCAGGTTTCGCAAAAAGCCTTTAGGAATTAGAGCACATATTTGCAGTCACCTTCCTGCCCAAGGGTGCCATCTTACCTCAGTTTTTTTTTTTCATGGAGCCCATCGGATGTCTTTGTTTATACCCGAGAAAAGTTGCCATTTTTGCCATCAGTTTTTCTTTTCTTCCAGTCACGTACCGTCACCTTCTCAGTTCCCAGAAACGTTGCCGCCTCGTGTTTTTCTCGGGTTCCCTTTTTCTTTTTACTTCTTGGGTGCATGGGATTTTTTTCTCGTGTCCTCCCTAACCGGGACCTTGGAGTTTGATCTTGTGGGTACCATTTTCCCTGCTATGTCTTCAGTGGATTTAAGCAGTGTGACCACGGTGGGCACACCATATCCTGCCCAGATCCACATGACTGTTGCCTGTGATGCTTCAGAGCCGATCATGATGTCTCTGCCTGCTTGTTCCCTCTTCAGATGATGATCAAGAATTGTCAGAACCATGAAAGGTAGCGAGAGACACTGTTTGACCACAAGACCTCTTCTTTGGCCCCAGCTTCGAGTGCGGAATCAACACCCTCAGGAGCTGCTGTGGAGACCTCGGACTCTCCTGGCAGCCATGCCCACTCAGAGCCCTGAGGCCGCAGGATATCAGATTGGGGATTGTCCTCAGAGAGCCATCCCCAAAAGGATCACACTTCGCCCATGGCGGTGTCAAAGGCCAATGCCGGGACCGGAGGTAAGACCCTCGACCACCAGCATCGGAGTCCTCAATGCGATGCCGAGGGTGATGGCCAGAAATGACCCCCAAAGATGCCCTGGCAGGAGGAGAGTCCAGCCACATCACAGGATCAATACTAGTCCTTTAAGGCCATTGTCAATGAGGAATCCCCCTCGAAGGAACCAGCATTGGGACTGATTACTTCAGTGCCCAAACCAGTGGAGGTCAGGATGGCAGGCTTGGAACACTGCCTCAATGCCTTCCTGGCCCAGCAGCAGGGCCCGGTACTCAGTTACTTTGGGTCATCAGGCCCATCGACTGGCCCCTCAACCGTGAGGGCGTCACCCGAGGAGATTCAGCCGGTACTATAGCGGCATTGGCTTTGGGCCAATTCCTGGCATTGGTGTTGGACCCACTCAAGGCCTTGGGTCTCACCCATGAGTGCCTCTGGTTCAGTGTGCTGGGACTCCATAACCCCATCGATGCCCCTGGCTGGGTATTGACACGAGGCCCAATGGGTTCTTGAGGTCTCCTCCAATTCCGACTCAGAGTAGGAGACCGATGACAAGTCCCCGGATACTGGCGGCACCAGGACAGCCCCTCGGACCTGTCTCCACCTCAGGAGCATCGTAGGTCCCCACCCAAGGGCCTCCCCTTACTGAACTTTGTCCAGGACATGGCGAAGTCTTGCCTTCATGACAGAGTCCAAAGAGGAGCCTTGGGCAGAGGATCTTGAGTTTCTATAATACAATGCCCATCCCATGGAGGCACTCACGGTGCCCATTCTCCCTATTTTGTAATGCTTGTTGTTCAGGATGTGGTGTCACCTGTTTCAGTGTCCATTACGAGCAAGTGGCTCAATTCCATGTATCGAGTCCACAAGGGCCCTGGCTTCCAAAAGACACAGCTACCACATAATTCCATTGTGGTGGAGTCAGCCATGCATAGGATCAAGAGCCAGAAGATGCACTCCTCTGTTCAGCCTGGCAGGGAGGTCCGCACCATGGATGCCTTTCGTAAAATGTGTTACCAGGGGCGGCCCAAGGGGGGTGCGGGGCCATGTGCGAAGACTCGGTGCAGGGCCTCATTTGCATAAGGGGCCTCATTTGCATAAATATCTGCATAATGTTACCATACACTAACTTTTAGTAAACATGCCTCTTAATGAGTATATGGATAAAGAAAGACTAAAAGATTTCTACATTACTATAATCCAGTGCCAACCGCCAGGCACATTAGGAACTACTACAAACACTGCCCATTTAGAACCCATAGCAAACCCGCCGTATTCTAACAGCACTACCAGGACTCACAAAGCACCATACCCTACCTATCAAAAGGCAACACTGCAAATATTAAACCAATATATTTCAGAGAATAACAATACATGACCTACTGGGGAAATAGAACAAGTGGCAATGTCAAATAGGAATTACATAAACAGAATACCTCAGCTAAGTTACTCATGCAGAACATAGACCATCACCAAACAAGGAATCACAATTTAGAAACAGGAAGACAATAATTAAACTGGGAACCCCAAAAGCCAAACTTGGAATGTACAAAAACACTGTAGAAATAAAACTATTCCTCTTGTACTAAACAAAGCATAGACGTTAATGATGCACATTTCCCAGAGCTGACATTTTCTAGTTAATAAATTCAAAATAAAGAGATATTTTTCTACCTTTTGTGCATTTCTTTTTCAGTTGCAATGGCTCCAGCCACTTTCTTCTGGTTTCTTTGTGTCTTCTGCTAACTCTCCATTGTCTGCTGTCCATTTCTCCTTTCTTCTCTCTTCTAGTTTTATTCCATTCTCTCTCTCTACATCTGCTTTAACATACTAATCTTTCTCCTTTTGCTCTTTCCTCATTTCTATTTCATCCACTCAAATTTGACCCCTCCATCCTCAATCCCCACTTACTCTCCCAATACCCGGCCAATTGTAGATTTGTCTTCCCTCCCACACAAAATATTTTCCCCTCTCCATTTCACTCTCCCAGCTCCATCCCATTCTAATCCTCTCCCAACATCAGCTCCCTTCTAGTTCCAGCCCCACCCAGCATCCACTCCCTTCTAGTCCCTGCATCACCCCATTTCTTGTCCTAGCCCCCTATCAGCCCATTTCCAATCCTATCCTAGTCCCACCATCAGCCCATTTCCAGTCCTATCCTAGCCCCACCATCAGCCCATTTCCAGTCCTAGCTCCCCCAACCATTTCCAGTCCTATCCAAGTCCCTCCGTCAGCTCATTTCCAATCCCAGCCCCCCATCAGCCCATTTCTAGTCCTTTCCTTGCCCCACCATCAGCCCATGTCAAATCCTAGCTCCCCTCCACTCAGCCCATTTTCAATCCAAGCCCCCCATGAGCCTACTTCCAGTTCTAGCCCCTCCATGAGTCCATTTCAATCCAAGCCCCCACCACAGCCCATTTCCAATCTTAGTTCCCCCCAACAGTCCATTTCCAGCCCTATCCTAGCCCCTCCATCAGCCCATTTCCTGTCCTAGCACCCCCCACTCAGCCCATTTCCAGTCCTAGCTCCCTCCCCTCACAGCCCATTTCCATTCCAAGCCCCACACCCCATCAGCTATTTGCAGTACAAGCCCCCTTACTCTCAGCCCATTTCCAGTCCTAGCAACCCCCCCAGCCCATTACCAGTCCCAGCCCCCCATAGCCCATTACCAGTCCTAAGTCCCCCATCAGCCCACTTCCAGTCCTAACCCCCCATCAGCCCATTTCCAGTCTTAGCCCCCCCATAGCCCATTACCAGTTCTAACCCCCCGATAGCCCATTACCAGTCCTAACCCCCCTCCCCCATCAACCCACCAGCCCACTTCCAGTCTTAGCCCCCCCCCATAGTACTAACCTCCCGATAGCCCATTACCAGTCCTAACCCCCCATCAGCCCACTTCCAGTCTTAGCCCCCCCCATAGCCCATTACCAGTACTAACCCCCCGATAGCCCGTTACCAGTCCTAACCCCCCTCCCCCATCAACCCAGGTAGATTTTTAAAAAAATCGGCTGCTGCTGCCACTGCCGCCATGGCAGCGGCAGAATCAAGCATCCCGCAGGGCCCACCCTGCCCGGCACAGCCCTCCCTGCAGCATCAGCTCCCAAAGCGCGGGCTTTTCAGAGCCGCGAAGGGAGAAACTTCCCATCAGCCCCGACGGGCTTAACAGAGCCGCGAGAGAGAAGCTCTCCCTTCGCGGCTCTGAAAGCTGACGCTGAGGGAGCTGATGCCGCAGGGAGGGCTGTGCCGGGCAGGGGGGGGCTCCACGGGACGCTTGATTCTGCCGCTGCCACGGCGACAGCGGCAGCCGTTTTGTTTTTTTTTAATCTTCCTGGGCTGAAGCAGAATGTTTTTTCACGGGGACCCCTGAAACGCAGGACTCTGTGCAAAAAACATTCTTGTTCAATGGACGGGTTGGCCCTGAGTATTACCAGGGCTTGATGCTTGTGGCCCGTATCCAGGCTTACCAGCTATACACGGGTATGTAGTTGAGGGACCTGGTGAAGGAATTGGCCAGGCTCTTGGCTAGTCTATCTAAGAAACCTTTTCAGTGGTTCTGGACCCTGGTGTAGACAGTCAAGGAGTGTTGCAAATATTTTATTCGAGTGGCCTATGACAGCTTCGAGTCCATGGCCAGAGTAGCTGATGTGAGCATTCGTGTCTGCTGTCTGGCGTGGCTAGTCATCGGACCTGGAGCAGTGGGTTCAGAACAAGTTGGTCTATGTTCCATGCCAAGGAAG
The DNA here is from genome assembly GCA_033557465.1 of Ichthyophis bannanicus. NCBI lineage: Eukaryota > Metazoa > Chordata > Amphibia > Gymnophiona > Ichthyophiidae > Ichthyophis > Ichthyophis bannanicus. The sequence goes on from CM066032.1 coordinate 987,532,576, forward strand.
AGCCTCTTTGGCAAGCCCATGATGGACAAAGCCACAGAGCTGGAGTCTGAGTATTTGACCAGAATCAGGATCTCCCGGAAAACTGCAGACCCTTCCTGATGGAAGGCTTCAGGGGAAAAAAAACTTTTACCCAAAGAAGATGAATGCTTACAGGGACTTACCCCCTGTATCCAGCCTGCCTGGATCCCCAACAGGGGCCAGCAGGCCAAGGGCCAGGGACACGGCCCTCATAAGCCTTACCCTCAAACCCCAGCCTTTGCCAAAGCCGCAACCTGGGGTGGTGTTTGACTTCTTGAGCATGGTCTCTCTTCCTCTGCAGGGTCAAGGGCCACAGCATACAGGGGGGCATCTGACATTCTTTGCCAACCGGTGGATCACCATAACCACCGATGCCTGGGCCCTCCAAGTGAGATTCCACCAGGCGAGCCTATGCCTTCAGGTGGTGCCAGTTCTGCATCTGGTGTGCTGATAAGAGGTTCAACCCTTTCTCCTGCTCTGTGCTGGCAGTGTTGCAATATTTGCTACACCTTTTCAAGGCTGGCCTGAAGTCTAACTCCCTCAGAGTGATGACAGCACACCATCATCTCAGTGATGGGCAACCCCTGTCTGCCCATCCTCTCATGGCCCGCTTCATGAGGGGTCTCTTGCTCACTCAGCCTCCCATTTGCCTGCTGGCAGTAGCATGGGATTAAATGTGGTTCTTGGGAAGCTCATGGCTCCGCCCTTCTAACCGCTTGCCTCTTGCCACCTCAAGTAAGTGATCTTCCTTGTGACACTCACATCAGCACGCTGCGTCAGTGAGCTGCAGGTGTTGGTGATTCATGCCCCCTATATCAGGTTTCATAAGAACAGGGTGGTCATCCATACCCACCCCACATTTCTCACAAAGGTGGTCACAGCCTTTCATCTCAACCAGGAGGTTGTTCTCCCCACCTTCTTTCCCCAGCCTCAAGCAAGAAGGGCGGAGGCCACTCTCCACACTTTGGATTGCAAGAGGGAACTGGCCTTCTATTTAGAGAGGACTAAGACCCATCGCCACTCCTCGCAGTTCTTCATCTTCTATGATCCAAACCAGCTTGGCGTTGCAGTCTCTAAGCGCACCCTGTCTACTTGGGTGACATACTGCATCTCCCTTGCCTATGAACAGGCTGTCTCTCAAGTGCCACATTACAGCCCATAATGTGCGAGCTATGGCAGCCTCTGTGGTGAACCTGTGTTCCGTCTCCATACTGGAGATCTGCCGGCCACCACCTGCTCCTTGGTTCACACCTTCACAGTTCATTACTGCCTGGTGGAGGACTCCTGGTGTGACAGCACATTTGGCCAGGCGGTACTCCGTCATCTGTTTGGGGAATGACGCAACTCCTACCCTACAGCCCTTCTGTATGTCCAGGCTACCGGAGAATTTATTCCCTGGTCGAAGCTGTGGTCATTCTCGAGGTCTTGAGGCCACTCAGCAGTCTCTGTCATTCACAGTTCGATTTTTTTTTCAGTCGCCCATGGCTTTTTACAGGTTTTTCGGTAGCCTGTAGCTGGGGATTCCCATATGTGAGGACTGACTTCTTGCTTGTTCCCGGAGAAAGCATACTCACCAGTAAAAGATGTTCTCCGGGTACAGCAGGAATCAGTTCTCATAACCTTCTCTCCTCCCCGTGGAGTTATTTTTCTTTTTTGGCTTGATTAAGCTCTGTCATCAAACTTGGGCAGGAAGGTGACCACGCATGCGTGATCTAACTCCCAAAGGCTTTCTGTGAAAGCTGGGGCGTGTTTACCGCAGTGCTCCATTGATACCGTCACCTGTATGTGAGGACTGGTTTCTGCTGTTCCTGAGAACATCCGTTACAAGTACATAATTACACTTTCTGGGAAACACTTAATACATACACAGGCCTTTCCTGAATACGCTTTCTAAGTGTCTGCAGTGACCATGTCCCCATTCCGTCCCTTCTGGGCCCATTCTGAGATCCCCCATGCTAGCACCATGGACATGCATGTCAGCAGTGATTCAGAATACGGTCTGGGATGTTTTCTGCACATAAACACCCCCACCGCACGTACAAATCCCTTCTTTGTGTTCTGGAATGACTCCCTTAGGGAAGAAAAACCAAAAGTACGGTTACACAATGCAAGGTTCCAAATTAGGAATCACCACCCACGAAAAAGATTTAGGCGTCATCGTGGATAATATGTTGAAACCCTTTGCCAAGTGTGCAGTGGTGGCCAAGAAAGCAAATAGAATGCTAGGAATCATAAAGAAAGGAATGGAGAATAAAACCAAGGATATTATAATGCCTCTGTATTGGTCCATAGTGCAATCACACCTTGAATATTGTGTGCAATTCTTGTCGCCATATCTTAAAAAGTATATAGAAGAATTAGAAGGTTCATAGAAGAGCCACCAAAATGGTAAAGGGGATGGAAGGATACCTCAGTGAGGAAAGGCCTAAAAGGTTAGGTCTCTTCAACTTGGAAAAAAGACAGCTGAGGGGAGATACATAATAGAGGTCTACATGAATGGAGTGGAATGGGTAAACGTAGATCAATTGTTTACTCCTTCAAAAGGTAGAAAGCAAAGAGGACATGCAATGAAACTACAATATAGCCCATTTAGTCTAAGAGGAGAAAATATTTTTTCACTCCACGCATAATCAAACTCTGGAATTGAAGTAAAAACTGTTAAGTGTAACTGGATTTAAAAAAGGTTTGGACAAGTTCCTGGAGGAATGGTCCATAAACCATTATTAAAGACAGTGGCATGCAGTCAGGACCTTCAAGATAGTCACTGAATCCCCAGCCCTGCCGAGTCATGTGATGCACAAATTTCAAAGTTGTTTTTCTTACCCAGCAATTTAGCACTTTTATCTGCTCATTAATAGTGCGTGCTGCACATGCTATCAGCACTGAGCATGCTTAGCACTGGTTTTCTTATTTCTGCGCAGCATCGGCAGCGTGATCGACAGCAAAGTCAGTTGGAGTTGAAGCACCACAGCCACCACTGAAGAACCTCTATGAGGTGAGGCAATCAATGCAGCCAGTGACCCTCCAGCCACGAGGCATAAACTGACTCTGACTCAAAGATGCCATCAGGACTGATGACTGCGAGGAGCCCATTCCTGTTCATCTCACTAGTCCCACAAAATTAAAGTTTCTGCTGGGGTGGGGGGGGGGGGGTAATTGATTCATACTTTTTTTTTGTTTTAACCCTGAGCCATCAGGTGCTCCTTAGCCTGCTGTGATCACGGATCCAGGGGGTGAGGGCTGGGACCGTGATCACAGCAGGCTAAGGAGCACCTGATGGCTCAGGGGTAAAACAAAAAAAACCCCCACACACTGCTACAGCTGCAGCCCTGAAAGAAAAGAATGACCGGGGCTGCCCAACCTGCACCAGAGACCCAGCCCCCCTCCCCTGGATCGGTGGTGCAGGTCGGGCAGTCCCGGTCATTCTTTTCTTTCAGGGCTGCAGCTGTAGCAGTGTGTGGGGGGTTTTTTCAGGTCTGGCTGATCGGCAATGTGGACTCCCCCCCACTAGACTCACCCCCCCCCCCCCGGATTCATGATCACAGCAGGCCCAAGAGTACTCGGCAGCCCAGAGGTTTAAAAAAATGGTATTTACTCCTTGAATTACAGTAGGAAGATAGGTGATGCTGGACATAATTGTCAGGAGCACGAAGGTGAGAGAGATGCTTGCTATGGGGTGAGGGGACAGAGGGCAGATGATGGCCACAGGGTGGGGGAGATGGAGGACAGATGGTGCACATGATATGATAGAAAACAGATCCTTGGCACTGGATGGAGTGCATAGGGGGATGGGACTATATACTGGGCATGGAGGGAGAATGTGGTGATGGAGGATAGATGCTGGACACAGGGTAGAGGGCAGATGGCAAATGGTGGTCATTGGGTGGTGAGGGCAGAGAAAAAATGATGGCCACAGGGTGGAGAACAGATGATGCACATGGGATGTGGGTAGAGAGTAGATGCTGGACTCGGAGTGGGGTGGCATAGGGGATGGAGAGCACATGCTGGACATGGGATGGAGATAGTCAGAAGGAGGAGTAAAATCCGAGTGGCTAGCAAGAAAAAAATGAAAAAAGCTAAAAGAGAAAGATCATTATCCTAGATAGAAGGCAGTGAAGAAAGCAGGAAGAGAAAGAAGAAGTGGCAGATGGACTGGAGACCCTTGAAAGAGAGCTAAGAGAAGGCAAAGGAAAGAGGGAACCAGAGACGTGTTCCAAGATGATTAGAAAATAAAATGGCCAGACACCAAAGGTAAAAAACATTATTTTATTAGCAATTGGAGTTTGTGTGTGTTACGGGGGATATTTCAAGGCATTTGTATAGTTTGCAGATCTGCAAACCATGTAAATGCCGCCGAGCTTTTGTTGCCACTACACACCCCGATGTTAACCTGTTAGCATCAGGGCATGTCAAACTAGAGGGCATAACATGAAGTTGCAAGGGGGTAAACTGAAAGGCAATGTCAAGAAATACTTTTTCACTGAAAGGGTGGTGGATGCTTGGAATGCCCTCCCGATGGAAGTGGTGGGGGCAAATACAGTGACAGAATTCAAAATGGCATGGGATAGACACAGTGGATCCCTTTACAGCAACAGGATAAAATCAAAATAAGCATGACTATCTCTTATATCTGAACAAATAGCGGTGACCTACACGGAGCAGTGGGTACACCCCTAAACAAAGGCATGGGGAGGGGTGACCTTTACGGAGTGGCAGGTGCATCTACTCTTGTCGCTTTGCTGGGCAGACTAGATGGACCATACTGGTCTTTATCTGTCATCATATACTATGTTACTATGAGGGCAGATTCTGGAAATGGGGCAGAGATAGAGGAGATGCTGGATATGTGGGGTGGGGGGGAAGAGAAAGAGAGAAGAGATGTTGGACATAGGGGGTGGAAACGAGAGAGAAGAGAGATGGTGGACATGGGGAGGGAATGAAGGAAAGAAGGGATGGTGGACATGGGGGAAAGATGATGCAAAATACTGGACATGGGGTGTGGGGAGAAAGAGAGGGATATATTGGACACTGGGGAGGAAAAGGGAAAGAGGGGGAATAGTGGACAAGGTGGGGTGAGAAAAAGGGTGTGAGGCACTGGATGGAGAAAGAAGAGAGACACGGGATAGGACAGATGCTGGACATTGGGGGTGGGAGAGAGAGAGAAAGGAGAGATTTAGTTGAAGACTGGGGATAAGAGGCCTAGGAAGGAGAGGACCATGTTAAGGGTTGAAAGTGGTAGGTTCAGTAACAAGAGTGGGGCTTGAGGACTGGATGGTAAGAGGGAGAAGTAAAATCTGAGTTGATAGAAAAAATACATGGAAGAAAGCTAAAAAGGAAAGATAAATGCCAGTGATGTAAGAAAGTGAAGAAGACAGGAGAGGAGAGAACTAGCAGATGAGCCAGACCTCTCAGAAGGTGTTAAGAGAAGACAGAGAAAAGAAAAAAACAGAGGCTGAGATCAACATGATTAGAAAATAAAATGGCCAGTCAGCAAAGGTAGGAAAATTAATTTTATTTTGAATTCAGTGACTGGAATATGGCAGTCTTTGGAATTTACATGTTTTATCTTTATATTCTGCATAATACAGGGACATATGCATCTCTTGCTGTTTCCCTGGGGTTGTACAGCGCTACATATGCCTTGTAGCACTATTCAAATGATAAGAAGTAGTAGCAGTAGTGCCCTGTCTTGAATAAACCTGCTCTTGTCTGATTTCTTGAAGTTAAGCAGCATTGGGCTTGGCTAGTACTTGGATAGGTGACCACCTTGGAATATAAACTCACTGTGTGAAAGAAGGCCTGGTAATCTAATTCCAGTCATACCTTGCCAAGAAAATCCAGGGGCTGGTTTGTCAGAAGTCAGCATTGACTTGACAGCACACCACCTGGCTCCCCTAATGCTGCTCATTGACTCACCTGGTGTTCTTTGTGCTTCCTTACCATTCCCCCTAGTTGTACTCCATGTCTACAGCTGCTGTGTTGTCTGTCTTGATTAGAGATTGTAAGCTCTGACGAGCAGGGACCATCTCTTACGTGTATCTGTGCAGTACTGCATACATTTTGTAGCACTATACAAATGCTCAGTAGTAATAGTCAACAATATAGCATCTTGGCATATTATCATGCTGATGATATCATTCTCCTGCATCACACCAATCCATCTGCCCTGACCAGGGCCGGCCCGTCCATTGAGCGAGAATGTTTTTTGCACAGGGCCCCGCGTTTCAGGGGGCCCCGCGCAAAAAACATTCTTTTGTAAAAGTAAAATTGAAAAAAAAAAAGAAAACCTGTCTCCTGCCGCTGTCGGGGCCGCCGCGGCAGAATCGAGCGTGCCGCGGGGCCCCCCTGTACCCGGCACAGCCTCTCCTCCCTGTAGCAACTCTCTCTTCTGATCTGCAGTCAGACGCGCCGGCTTGCAGAGCGCGAAGGTAAGAGTTTTCCCTTTCGCGACTCTGTTAGGCCCGCGGGGGCTGATGGGAACTTCCATCAGCCCCCGCGGGCTTAACAGAGCAGCGAGGGAAAAACTCTTCCCTCGCGCTCTGCAAGCCGGCGCGTCTGACTTCAGCTCCAACTAGAGAGCTGCTACAGGGAGGAGAGGCTGTGCCGGGTACAGGGGGGCCCCGCGGCACGCTCGATTCTGCCGCGGCGGCCCCGACAGCGGCAGGAGACAGGTTTTCTTTCTTTAAAAAAATTTCCCTGGGCTGGGCTGGGCGTTTAGGAGTGGTGCTGGGCTGGGATGGGCGGGCTGGGGGTTAGAAGTGGTGCTGGGCTGGGCTGGGGGGGGGTGTTAGGAGTAGTGATGGGTTTGGGCTGGGCTGGGCTGGGCTGGGCGGGGGGGGGGGGTGTTAGGAGTAGTGATGGGCTGGGCTGGGCTGGGGGGGTTAGGAGTTGTGATGGGCGGGGCTGGGCTGGGCTGGGGGGGGAGGAGTTAGGAGTAGTTGGATGGGCGGGGGTGGATGGGGGGGGGGGGTTAGGAGTGGTGATGGACACTGGGCTGGTTGGGGGGGGGTTAGGAGTGGTGATGGGCACTGGCTGGCTGGGGGGGGGTAGGAGTGGTGATGGGCACTGGGCTGGCTGGGGGGGTTAGGAGTGGTGATGGGTGCTGGGCTGGGGGGGTTAGGAGTGGTGATGGGTGCTGGGGGGGGTTAGGAGTTGTGATGGGCGCTGGGGAGGGGTTAGGAGTGGTGATGGGCGCTGGGGGGGCTTAAACTAAAAATTGGGTGATGGGGGATTAGGACTGGAAATGGGCTGGTGGGATTAGGACTGGAAGTGGGTTGATGGGGGGTTAGGACTGGTAATGGGCTATGGGAGGGCTTAAAACTAAAAATTGAGTGATGGGGGATTAGGACTGGGAGTGGGCTGATGGGGAGGTTAGGACTGGTAATGGGCTATGGGGGGGCTTTTAAACTGAAAATTGGGTGATGGGGGATTAGGACTGGAAATGGGCTGGTGGGATTAGGACTGGGAGTGGGCTATGGGGGGGGGGCTAGGACTGGTTAATGGGTTGGGGGGTTGCTAGGACTGGAAAATGGGCTGAGTGGAAGGGGGCTCTTGAACTGCAAATAGCTGTTGGGGATGGGGCTTGGAATGGAATGGGCTGAGGGGAAGTGGGGGGGCGTGAACTGCAAATAGCTGATGGGGACGGGGCTTGGAATGGAATGGGGCTGAGGGGAAGTGGGGGGCTTGAACTGCAAATACATGTGATGGGGAGGGGGACTTGGAATGGAAATGGGCTGAGTGGAAGGGGGCTTGAACTGCAAATAGCTGATGGGAAGGGGGGGGGGCTTGGAATGGGCTCTTAGGGGAGGGAGCTAGGACAGGAACTGGGCTGATGGATGGGCTAGGATAGAACGAGAATTGGGTGTTGGGGGGAGCTAAGATTGGAAATGGGCTTTGGTGGGGTCTTGGATTGACATGGACTCACGGAGGGGCTAGACCTGGAAGTCGGCTCCTGGGGGGCTTGGATTAGAAATGGGCTGAGTGGAGGGGAGCTAGGATTTAACATGGGCTGATGGTGGGGCTAGGAAAGGACTAGAAATGGGCTGATGGGAGGCTGGTATTGGAAATGAGCTGATGAAGGGACTCGGATAGGACTGGAAATGGTGGGGGGAGCTAGGACTGGAAATGGGCTGATGTGGGGACTAGACGGGCGCGGATACTGGGTGGGGCTGGAACTAAAAGGGAGCTGATGTTGGGGGAGATTAGAAGGGGATGGGGCTGGGAGAATGAAATGGAGAGGGGAAAAATATTTTGTGTGGGAGGGAAGAAAAATGTACAATTGGCCGGGTATTGGGAGACTAAGTAGGGATTGAGGATGGAGGGGTAAAATTTGAGTGGATGAAATAGGAATGAGGAAAGAGCAAAAGGAGAAAGATTATTATGTTAAAGCAGATGTAGAGAGGAATGGAAAAAACTAGAAGAGAAGAAAGGACAAATGGACAGCAGACGATGGAGAGATAGCAGAAGACACAAATAAACCAGAAGAAAGTGGCTGGAACAATTGCAACTGAAAAAAAAATGCACAAAAGGTACAAAGATATCTCTTTATTTTGAATTTATTAACTGGAATATGTCAGCTCTGGGAAATGTGCATCATTAATGTCTGTGCTTTTGTTAGTACAAGAGGAAATTAATTTATAGTTTTATTTCTACATTGTTGTTGTACATTCCAAGTTTGGCTTTTAGGGTTCCCAGTTTAATTATTGTCTTCCTGTTTTTAAATTGTGATTCCTTGTTTGGTGATAGTCTATGTTCTGCATGTGTAACTGAGCTGAGGTATTCTGTTTATGTAATTCCTATTTGACATTGTCACTTGTTCTCTTTCCCCAGTAGGTATGTATTGTATTCTCTGAAATGTATTGGTTTAATATTTGCAGTGTTGCCTTTTGATAGGTAGTGTATGGTGCTTTATGAGTCCTGGTAGTGCTGTTGGGATACGGTGGTTTGCTATGGGTTCTAAATGGGCAGTGTTTGTAGTAGTCCTAATGTGCCTGGCGGTTGGCACTGGATTATAGTAATGTAGAATCTTTGTCTTTTTTTATCCAATACACTCATGAAGAGGCATGTTTACTAAAAGTTAGTGTATGGTAACATTATGCAAATATTTATGCAAATGAGGCCCCTTATGCAAATGAGGCCCCGCACCGAGTCTCCGCACATGGCCCCGCACCCCCCTTGGGCCGCCCCTGGCCCTGACTTGGCCCCACTTAACCTCTGTCTCACCAAGATCAGTTTGTGGATGTCCACCAACCTCTTACACTTTAACCCCTACAAAACAGCAGCAATTTGGTTCTCTCTTGGTGGCCCTTGTCCTATGCTTGCCCCCTCGTTCTCCAACATTCCTATTCCACTGGTTTCTTCTTTGCGTTACCTGGGTGTTACGCTTGACTCTTCTCTATCATTCCAGGAACATCTCCTCTTATTTGTCGGTCTTTTCACTCGCTTAGACAGATCCGTACCATTCGCCATTTTCTGCCTCTACCTTCTCTAACCACTCTCCTCCTCTCTCTGGTTCTTGTAAGCATTGATTATTGTAATATCACACTTGCTGGCCTTCCTCAATACCAGCTACAGCACCTCCAACTTCTCCAAAACAATGCTGCCCATATTCTCACCCATGCCACCCGCAATGACCATGTCACCCCTCTGCTCATTCACCTTCACTGGCTTCCCATCAGATTTTGTGTTCAATTCAAAGTTCTTATCCTGCTCCACAAGGTCCTTCACACCAGCACACCACAATACCTTCTTGACCTCATCCACTTCCATACCCCCCCTTGTATTCTCTGCTCAACTCTCACTAAATGTCTACATCTTCCCCCTGCTTCTTGAGCTCATCTGGAAAGCACTGTACCTCTGCATTTTTCTTTCTCAGTCCTGCCCTCTGGAACACCCTCCCGCCTGCACTCCATTCGGAGCCCTCCTACAGCAAATTCAAATCTTTGTTGAAGACTCACTTGTTCCACCATACCTTCACCCTCCATCCTCCGGAACCATAATGCGTACCTCCTCCTCTCTCCCTCCCTCTCCCTTCCTCTCTCGTCTCCTCCCTCTGCTACTCCTCTTCCTGTATGTGTGTCTACTTCTATCCTGTCATTAATGGTGTTCCTTTTCCCCATTTGATTTTCTGCAATGCTGTTATGGTATGGGAGATTTTCTGTATAGATCCTGAGTATGTTTTTGTAATGTTTTGTATTACATCACAATATGCCTAGTAGTGGAGAAGTAGCCTAGTGGTTTGAGCAACTGCCTAGTACCCAGAAAATCAAGGATTCAATTCCCACTGGCACTCCTTGTTACCTTGGGCAAGTCACTTTACCCTCCTTTACCTCAGAAGAAAAGGCCTGGCAAATTACTTCCAGTGATACATTGCCAAGAAACCCCAGAGGCAGCTAGATCACAAGGAGTCAGCCCTGACTTGATGGCACTTAAAAAAAAAAGCCCAGTATTGGTTAGGTTTTATATCACTGTTACTGAGATGACACCAGAATCAGAAATTATTTTTGATATGTTTTTTTGTGCGAAATGTCTTAGTTCTGCTCTACATCCCCTGTCCAGATAGGGGTTTCTTTGGATATAGAACATATGTTCAAAAGTAATCTGTGACCTGTTATTAAAATCATCTGCAGTGCCTGGATTGGAGAATGGCCAATGTAATGCCAATTTTTAAAAAGGGTTCCAGTGGTAATCCAGGAAACTACAGACCATTATAAAGAAAAAAATTAATGAACATGTAGATGGTCATGGTTTAACGGGACAAAGTCAACATGAATTTAGTCAAGGAAAGTCTTGTCTTACTAATCTGTTATATTTTTTGAAGCTGTGAATAAACAGGTAGACAAATGTGAGCCAGTTGATACAGTGTGTCTGGATTTTCAGAACATCTTTGACAAGGTCCCTCATGAAAGACTTGGCGAAATTAAAAAGTCATGAAATAGGAGGCTGTGTACTATTGTGGATCAGGAACTGGTTAAAAAATAAAAATCACAAAAGAGACCTAACAGTAAATGGAGAATGATATGAGTCCAAAAACCACAAAAGGATAAGAAGCAAAAGACATTTGTTCTTGAATGCCAAACTTTTGCTTATACGCTGAAAGATACTCGCAGAAACTTTTCATGTGGAAGGAAGGTAACTATTCACCAGTACATACCCTGAAAAAGTCCCTGTATGTGTAAGATATTTAAGTCACCTCAGACCAGGCAAAGAGATATTGGCCCTCTTGCTGGTTATGTAATCCTCTGTGCGTTTCTCTGTATTAGGTGCTAGGGTTGCCGACGGGCCAGTTTTCAGCCAACCTGGCCAGTTTTTCCATGGCCAGGCCAGGCCAGCTGCCGGCAGAGATAAAAAACCGGCCCTTGAAAAGCCGTTTTTTTTTCTCTGGCCACGAGACAGGGAGCAACAAGAGTAGAAAACCGGCTTTTCATCTGTGTTCCCTGGCCCCCTGTGCAGCCGCTGCTCCTGCTTCTTACAATAGTAGCGGCTGCAATAAAGCTAATTTAAAAAGAAAAGAAAACCTGTGCGGAGCTCTCTGGCCCTATGAAACCCCTGCTGCAGCATCCTGCCCCCTGTAATGTCACTTCATTTTGAGTGTGGGCGCTGCAGCAGGGGTTTCATAAGGCCAGAGGGCTCCACACAGATTTTCTTTTGTTTTTAAATTAGCATTATTGCAGCCACTGCTCTGTAAGAAGCAGGAACAGCGGCTGCAAGGGGAAGGTGAAGCTGCACAGGGTGGGGGGGAGGTGAAGCTGCACGGGGGGGCGAGGGGGGGGAGGAAGGCTCCGCACAGCTTTAATTTTGTTTTTAAATTGGTTTTATTGCAGTCGCCATTCTGTAAGAAGCAGGAGCAGCAGCTGCAAGGGGAAGAAGGTAGCAGAAGGAGCTGACAGAGGAAAGGTGAGGGCTGGAAGTGAGCTGAAAGAGGGGGGAAGGAGGTGGCAGGAAGGGACTGGTAGGGTGAAGGAGGTGGCTGGAAGGAGAGCTGAAAGGGGGGGGAGGTGGCTGGAAGGGAGCTGACGGGGGGGGGAGGAGGTGGCTGGAAGAGAGCTGATAGGGGGGGGGGGAAGAGGTGGCTGGAAGAAAGCTGACAGAGGGGGTGAAGAGGGGGCTCAAAGGGAGCTGACACTTGGGGATGGTACTGGTATGTGACTAGATAATGGGGAGGAGGGTGGAAGGGAGGGGGCACTGGGACTGGAAGGGAGCAAAAATGTGGGGATGGCACTGGAAGGGGGATGGACAGAGGGTAGGGTCGGGTGACTGGAAGGGAGCTGACACAGGGAAGGCACTGGGAGTGGAAGTGAGCTGATACCTGGGATGGTGTTTGGACTAGAAGGGGCTGGACAGTGAGGAAGAAGGGGGACTAGAAGTGAATGGACACCACTGGCAGTCCTGGGAACGCAAGGGGATTGACATTGGAATGTACTGGGAGGGGAGGACTGGAAAGGGGGTTGATACTGGGGACGGTTACTGGGACTGGAAATAGGCTGATGGAAGGAAGTGAAGAAAAGAAAAGAAGAGACAAGAAATGGCAGATGGACTATACAAAGAGAGCTAAGAGAAGACAGGAAAACGGAAGTCTCAGATCGGGAACAGCATTGAGGCAGCCATGAGGCTCTTACACAAGTGATCAGCCTGACCCTTCCCCCAAGCCATGAGGCTCTTACACAAGTGATCAGCCTGACCCTTCCCCCAAGCCATGAGGCTCTTACACAAGAGATCAGCCTGACCCTTCCCCCAAGCCATGAGGCTCTTACATAAAGTAATCAGCCTGCTATTTCAGTAGACACCCTTCCCCCACTCCAGGTCTGAGCACAGTATCCCCTAGCCCAGAAACCAACAGACCAGAGCACACCGGTTTGGACAGGTCACCCAGGTACCTTCCCCAGGGGCTGCTGATTGGTGGACAGGAAATACCTGTGGCAAATGGGATTATAGAATGAGTTTAAAATTGTACTGTATATAAGGCATTGAAGGACGTCCCTCGGGGCTCAGACTCTTGTGGAGGTTGCTGGTATCTCTGTCTGGGCCTGTGCGCACATTAAAAGTTCCTGTTTGCATTCCAGCCTGTCTGTGAGTTTTCCTTCTGTGGGTGAGTGATTGAATAAGAGCTTTTCACAGCATTTGCTATAACATTTCTGGTGCGTTGGCCGGGAAACATTAAAAGAAAAGCCTCTCTCTCATCACACCCACGGTAGGAAGACTACTGCTTTTTTGCAGGATCGGGGCCTCCACCAGTCAGGGACCGGCCCCTCCAGTGATTAACGGTCCTTGGCGCCCCGGGCCACTTTGTGCTCGAAAGGACACCTTGATTTGTCTGGACAGTCGGTCCCTGCGGCTGAATCCCCGATTGAAAACCAGCTGGATAGACTGGCATCCAAACTACCTGTCTGATCAGAGTTCTGGTGAGTACTGCTACGTTCTGTACTCTATCTGTGAGTCCTGGTAATTTCTGGGAACCTGTAGCGGCCCGATCACCCGCAACGAGCAGTCCTAATAGGGGCCTTAGTGGCCCTGAAACCATTGCTCGTCCTGTCTGTATCTGTATCTGATAAATCTGGTTGGAATAAGAAAGGGGGGGGGGGCGCTTGCGAGTACCGGTAAAGAACTGCAGTATAAATTTAACTCTGCCACCTCGGGCCCCTTAAGGGTATTTAAAGTGCAGCGCTGCCAAAGCTATTAAAAATTTGCCCCAAGCTAAATATTAAAAATGTTGTACTGACCGCAATGTGTGCCGCGGGCCGGCTGGCTCTCCTTTTGCAATCTGCTTTTTCTGTGTGCCGCGGGCCAGCTGGCTCTCCCCCTTGGATCCGTTTTGCTTTCTGTGTGCCGCGGGCCAGCTGGCTCTCCCCCTTGGATCCGTTTTGCTTTCTGTGTGCCGCGGGCCAGCTGGCTCTCCCCCTTGGATCCGTTTTGCTTTTTGCGCGCCGCGGCCGGGCTGGCTCTCCTCCGTTGAATTGGTTTTTTTTGTGTGGTTTGTGCGCCGCGGGTCGGCTGGCTCACCTCCTTTAAATTGCTTTTTTTTGTGTGTGGCTTGCGCGCCGCGGGTCGACTGGCTCACCTCCTTTAAATTGCTTTTTTTTGTTGGTTTGCGCGCTGCGGCTCGGCTGGCTCTCCTCCTCTGATTTGGTCCTTTGCCTGTCGGCGAGTGAGGGCTGGGCGTGCCGGGGCGTCCGTTTCGGGCCTGCTGCTGCTTGTCTCTGCTGGCCCCTTTTGGTTGCGCCGGACTGTTCCCGGGGGTCCTGATCTGTGTTCCCCTGCTTCCCTTTGCGATCCGGAGCTGTTTGGCCCGATGCCTGTTCCCTTGTTTCTTTTTTAGGGGTTCAGGAACAGCTGAGTCGTGTCCGGAGGTGTGCACAGCTGAAATCCGGTGTGGAACGCACGAGGAGGCAGCCATCTTGAAAAGACCACGTGTAAGCTACACTCAAATACACTTAAAGCGATTCTGGAGCTCCATCTGGTGGACATTAGCTGTATTTGCCATGCTGCTTTTCCTCATGGTTGGAGTGATCCTGGAGCTCCATCTGGTGGACATTTTAAGAATAGCTAGCTTATATATTTTTTTAACTCTTATTTAATCAAATCTGAGTGTATATTTTGTAAATTGCCAAGACCTATATTGTAAATTGTATTATTTGTCCTGAATTAAGACTAGATAGGATCTGTATTGTAAATTGCATTTTTTTTTACTGTAAATTGAATTTTTTCTGAATTGAGATTAGGTTAGAAGATCTGATCCACATTGTATACTGCACTTAGTTATTGAACTAGAATTAGAGCATGGGGTCGGGAAAGTCAAAAGTGAAAACGCCCCTACAGTGCATGCTTCTCAATTTTAAATCTGGGTTTAGAGAGGATTACGGGGTACCTCTCTCCACCTCCAGATTATCCTTTTTGTGTGAGAGGGAATGGCCAGCCTTAGTTAAGTTATGGCCTCCCCAGGGGTCCATTGACCTGGCCACTGTGTCCTTGGTCCATCAAATTGTAGCAAAAGAGCACCCTGACCAGTTCCCATATATTGACTCATGGCTGACCATATGCCAACTCAGACCAAGGTGGCTCCAGCGCTACCACGAGGATCAGTGTAGAGTAATGGTGGTGGCCATCTGTCGCCAAAAGGGACGGACACCCGCCCCTATCTACCAGGGACGGGACTCTCCTGATATTCCTCCACGCCCTCTCCCTCTACTTCAACCCCGTGTCCCATCCGCACCACTGCAGGATCTGCCCACAGCTGAAAGGTCAGGAAGACCTCTTCTTGGGGTGGGTGATGCCAGATTTAGGGAAGATTCTACAGACTCTGGCCCCTCATCTTCAGATTCCCCTCCCACATCTGGTGCCACCTCCAGTGCCACCATGTCCTCCCCTGAGAGCACAGAGGCTGAGCTTGAATCGTCCACCCCGGTAGCCCGCCGCCTGCGGTCGCAAGATCTCCAATTACCACTACGACAAGTACAGGGGCTCCCGTATATTGATGCTACTGGAAAGGTGGCAGTGGGACCATCCAGCCTGATTTATGTCCCTTTCTCCACTACGGACCTGTTCAACTGGAAAACCCACTATGCCTCATATACTGAAAAGCCCCAAGAACTGACAGATCTTATGACCAGTATTATGCAAACACACCAGCCTACCTGGTCGGACACTAAACAATTGCTTCCACCTTATTCAATACAGAAGAACGGGCGCGCATTGTACGGGCCACCCTCCAGTGGCTGGAGACACATCCTGCCCGTGAGGGAGATATAAATCCACGGCAGCAGGCAGAGGCAGATTTCCCGAATAAAGACCCCCGCTGGGACCCGAATGACCCTGTTGGAGCAGTGGCTCTCACTCGCTTCCGGACGGCACTCCTTGAGGGCCTTAAGAAGGGGGGGGGGCAACGAGCTATGAACATCAGTAAAATCGCAGAAGTTCTCCAGCTTCCTGATGAAAGTCCGGCGGTATTTTATGAGCGTCTGACTGAAGCATACCGATTATACACCCCCTACGATCCAGCGGCCCCTGAGAATCTTCAGATGGTGAATAATGCCTTTGTGGCTCAGGCACAAGGTGATATACGGCGGAAGCTGCAGAAACTGGAAGGGTTTGCGGGCATGAATACAACACAATTGATGGAAGTGGCACAAAAAGTATATGTAAATCGTGACCAGGAGCAGAAGCGAGAGTCGGAGCGTCGGATGAAGAAAAAGGCAGACTTCCTAGCAGCCGCCTTAGCCGAGCGACCACCAGTTCCAGCTTGGGCCAGAGGAGGAAATAGGGGACGAGGACGCGGATATGGGGGGCCGAGGTTTCCCCTAGGCCCCACTCAATGTGCCTACTGCAAAGAGGAGGGACATTGGAAGAATGACTGTCCAAATCGTAACACAAGGCGAGGGAGATATCCATCCACGAGGGGTGTAAGAGCACCCGTACGAACTACACGGGAGCAAGATCAGCATGATGCTTTCCCGCCTCCACCGGTTCCAGCTTTCGAAGGCCTTGCAGCTATGGAACATTATGACTCGGATGACTACTAGGCCGGACCGGGCTCCAAGTTTCTGTTGGGTCCCCAGGAGCCTATGGTCAACATGAATTTAGGGGACCGGAAAATGCAATTCATGGTCGATACCGGAGCAACACACTCAGTGGTCACCCAACAAGTAGCCACGATCTCCTCCCAGTCAGTAACTGTTGTGGGAGCTATGGGGGAGAGGGCCCAGAGACCTTTCCTGCAAAACCGCACATGCCAGTTGAGGGGACGGACCATCACTCACCAGTTCCTGTATATGCCTGAATGTCCCATACCCTTGCTGGGTCGGGATGTTCTGGCAAAACTCCAGGCCCAAATCTCAGTTTTGGTACTGTCCGTCCCCCGAGAAGAAGAATGGCGGTTATATGAGAACAGGCCCAAATCTGATGTGGCTACCCTGGTTACGTGGGAATCAGTGCCCCCTGGAGTATGGGCAGAAGGAAACCCCCCGGAATGGCCATTAACATCCCTCCCGTATGTGTTGAAATGAAGCCGTGAGCCTCCCTGGTACATGTGCGACAATACCCGCTGCCGCGGGCAGCTGTAGAAGGAATTCATCATCATCTGGTGCAGCTACTACAGCATGGTATCCTGCGGCCCTGCCAATCGGCATGGAACACTCCTTTGCTGCCAGTTCGAAAACCTGGAACCACCGACTATCGACCTGTTCAGGACCTCCGTCGTGTCAATGAGGCCACTGTGACTCTGCATCCAGTAGTACCAAACCCTTATACACTGTTGGGCCTCATCCCGGCGACTGCTTCTCACTTCTCAGTACTGGACCTAAAAGATGCCTTCTTTTGTATACGCCTGGCTACTGCAAGCCAGCACCTGTATGCTTTCGAGAAAGAGGACCCTGCTACTGGCAGAAAGTCCCAAGTTACCTGGACTCGTTTACCACAGGGATTCAAGAACTCCCCTACCATTTTCAGCACAGCATTGGCACAAGATCTTGCTAGTTTCCCTCCGGGGGAGCCCGGCAGACGAGTACTTCTGCAGTACGATGATGACCTACTAATCGCTGCTGACTCTGAGGCTGAATGTGTACTGGCAACCACAGAGCTTCTCCAACTTCTGTACGATGGGGGATACCGAGTCTCCAGAAAAAAAGGCTCAGTTATGTCAGTCGGAAGTGAAGTATCTGGGATTCCATCTGTCAAAAGGAAGCCGATGGTTGGGCAGCTGAGGGAGGAAGCAGTGTGCCGGATCCCAGTGCCAACAACCTGCAAGCAAGCACGTGCCTTTCTCGGGGCCGCTGGGTACTGTCGAATCTGGATTCCCAACTTCGCAAAGATCGCAAAGCCTCTCTATGAGTCTACAAAGGGCCCAGAGAAGAGCCCCCTTGAATGGGGTCGTGACCAACAGGAGGCCTTCGAACATTTGAAAAGGGCATTACTGTCATCACCAGCCCTAGGCCTTCTGGATGTCACCAAGCCTTTCACCCTCTATGTGCACGAGGCAGCAGGAACAGCTTTGGGGGTCTTGACCCAACAACTGGGGTCTTGGCCGCGACCAGTCGCCTACCTGTCTAAACTGCTGGATCCAGTGGCCAAGGGATGGCCACCTTGTCTGAGAGCAATAGCAGCAACAGCCTTGTTGGTGGAAGAGTCTGATAAACTGTCCATGGGCCAAGGCCTTCCAGTCACCGTCCCACATTCAGTCCGAACATTGCTAGAGCATAAAGGAAGTCACTGGTTCACCAGCTTCCGGATGTTGAAATACCAGAGCATGTTATGGGGAAATCCCAGAGTGCAAATAACTACCAGCCAAGCCTTAAACCCTGCTACATTCCTGCCTGTTGGCCCGGGACCACCTGATCACGACTGCCTGGAAGTGATGGATACAGTCTTCTCCAGTCGCCCTGATCTGACGGATGTGCCGTTAAGCAATCCGGATGAGACCTACTACGTAGATGGAAGCAGTCTGGTATTGGAGGGCCGCAGGTGTGCGGGGTACGCGGTGGTGACGATGGAAGAAATAATTGAAGCACAGCCTTTGCCCCCTGGAACCTCCGCACGGAAGGCAGAACTCATTGCCCTTACCCGTGCCTTAACCCTTGGGACTAACAGTTGTATAAATATATACACAGACTCCCGGTATGCCTTTGCCACTCTCCACGCCCACGGGGCCCAGTACAGGGAAAGAGGGTTAGTTACTGCAGCTGGCTCTGAGATAAAGAACAGCCCCCAGATATTGGCCCTGTCCCAAATACACCCCTCTGCGGCTTGCCTCCAATAATACAGCCCTCTACCACCTCTAGCGGTTGAGGTCTCACTTAAAAAGGGGGGAATGAGGCAGCCATGAGGCTCTTACACAAGTGATCAGCCTGACCCTTCCCCCAAGCCATGAGGCTCTTACACAAGTGATCAGCCTGACCCTTCCCCCAAGCCATGAGGCTCTTACACAAGAGATCAGCCTGACCCTTCCCCCAAGCCATGAGGCTCTTACATAAAGTAATCAGCCTGCTATTTCAGTAGACACCCTTCCCCCACTCCAGGTCTTAGCACAGTATCCCCTAGCCCAGAAACCAACAGACCAGAGCACACCGGTTTGGACAGGTCACCCAGGTACCTTCCCCAGGGGCTGCTGATTGGTGGACAGGAAATACCTGTGGCAAATGGGATTATAGAATGAGTTTAAAATTGTACTGTATATAAGGCATTGAAGGACGTCCCTCGGGGCTCAGACTCTTGTGGAGGTTGCTGGTATCTCTGTCTGGGCCTGTGCGCACATTAAAAGTTCCTGTTTGCATTCCAGCCTGTCTGTGAGTTTTCCTTCTGTGGGTGAGTGATTGAATAAGAGCTTTTCACAGCATTTGCTATAACAGCATGATCAGAGAATAAAATGGTCAGACAACAAAGGTATAAAAAATAATTTTATTTTCAATTTAATGACTGGACTTTGTGCTGCCTTTATATTTTACACAGTATGGGGAACTGCATTTCTTATATTGCACTGCATGTGGAGTCTGGCTTCTTGGGGTTTCAGTTTAATTTTTGCCTATATATTTCTCTTTCTGTTTTGTGCTTATTTATAGATGAAGGCCTGTCTGTATTGTGTGTGTACAACCAATGCTGTGTATTCTGTCAGTACTGTATAGACTTTCTGTTTAAGAATATGTAGCAATTTTGCTTGTTCAGCTTGCTACACTGACGCATGGTATTGCTATGTGCATATACTTTTACAACTCTTTTCTGCATTTGGCGTGGCGGAACTTGCGCGTATAAGTTGCATTATTACGTGCAAAGGGCGCGCTAGTCTTTCTGCATCGGCCTTGTCTAAGAGGTACAGTTTTCAGCATTTTATAGCGCGCGGCTGTCATGTTCTGCCCGTGCTTTCCTCTAGAGGGCACCGGCCAACCATAGAAAATGAAAAACGCGGGGAAATCGGGACCATAACTCCCAGAAATCCTTAAATCCTTTCCGCGTTAGAATAAAGAAAGAAAACAATGCAACTATAAAATCCGGAGTGGCGGAGAGCCGAGGATGTGGAGCGGTGGCGGGGTAGCGGCGCTGGCGATTTGTGTCTTGTCGACGGCCGTACTGCTGCTCTGGCCCTGGTGGAGCGGCTCAGCTTTAGGTAACCTCTCGCGTGTTACAGCGGGGCGGGCGCTGGAAGGCTGCGGCTCCCTCCCCTCGTACATGAGCAGGAATACTCGGGTATACTGGCCCCATCGGCCTAAAAAACCCCGGGAAACGCTTGAGGAGGCGGCTGATAGTTTTGCGCCCCTCCCCTCCATGAATACGGAATCATGGTGGGATGCGGGCCCCAAAAACACTGCAACAATCAGTCAGAGCCCGGAGAATAACCGGAGAGCTTACCTAGAAAATGTTCCAGTGGCACGGTAATAATAATCGGGGGTGGCTGGGCCTGCCAGGTTTTATAGAGTACAGCTGGAGAAAACTTTCCAGCTAGGTTTTATAGACCGCGGCTTAAGAAGCCCCGTTAAATTACACCATAAAGACTACTGTAATTGCAAACATTTGGCATTTTTAGCTGCCTTAGGCTCACTCATTTGTTCCTTGCTGTAGTGCAAAAACCCATGCCATGATGGTATGCTGACTGTGTAAGATAGCTATGTAACTTAGAGCAATATGTTTGGGAATGACGCCAAGCACCATACTTCCTGCCAAGGTTGTAAATAGTAACCACAAAAGGACCATTTGGCCCATTCAGTTTGCCCCGTGTACCTTGCTGTAGCTCAGTGTTTTACAAACTTTTATCCCGTATGACCCCATTTTAACACCTGAAAATTCACCTGAGGAAATCAAATTGGCAGATCTCCATTCTCCTCCCCTCCACTCATTTAAAGCAGCAACAATAGTGGTTATACAGCAGCAGCAGCAGAGGGTCCCTTGTATCAATGTACAGTGTGTACTTCCAGGCCCCAGTACTCAGCATGGGTTTCCAGCCTAACAGGAAACTTACGCAGGAGCAGCAAGGGCCTATGAATATTCACTGGCTCACAGGCAGTGGTGGAATTCAATCCGAACAGGAACCGGTTCGGATCGATCCTGCCACTGACAGAACCGAGCGGGTGGCAGCACGGCATGCATTTCCGTTGCTGGTGCCGCACGCTCAGGCTGCTGGTAGCCACCACAGGGCTGCAACTCCCTGGAGGCCCAATTTCCCCCCCACCCACCAGTGGTTTGACGGCATTGGGGGCTTCCCTTGATGTCACAGTCCTCCAATGCCATCAAACCATTGGCAGGAGGGGGATTCCTGCCAATGCAACACTGGCATCAGAGTGCCGTTTTCGACCCGGTGTAGCAAACGCCGCCCGTGGCAGGAACTGGTTTGTGTGAACCTGCAGAATCCCACCACTGCTCACAGATCACATGCTGACTGGTGACTTGTCATAGGTCACAGTGAAAGTCCAGAGAGAGGAGGGAATGGCCATGTTTCTGTGACCTCATTTGGGGGTCCCGACCCCAAGTTTGGGAACCACTGCTGTAGCTGAAGATGTCTCAGCTGACAGGTGTGCAAGATTTAGGAGCTAAAGGATGGTGCATCTGCATTATCCCTTTTTAAGTAGGAAATAGAGTCCAGTTAGTTTGCTGCTGGTGCTATGAAACTTGCTATTGCTCCATTACGGGCTTACTCGTATGAGCATAAACATTTTGGTGTCTAGTCCATAATCCATTATTTCCTTGCCACTCTCTTATTGAGTTTTTACTTTTGTCCTCTGCATCTGTCCCAGCAAAGCTAAAATTCTGCTAAGGTAGGTTATTACTTCTGATGGTAGGCTATTCAGTGCCTCTACCACTCTTAATAAAGAATTCCTCATGTTTCCCTGAGCCTCTCACCCTCCAACCATTTATGACCTCTTGGCCCTTGAACTTATTTTTTTATGGGAAATGCAACTTCCTTATCATCCCTCCAGTCTAGTCCCGGGAACTCAAGGGTTGTCAACCTCTTCCAGCAGCTTGGAGACTGATAGGTGTCGTTCTTTGATGACACTGGTATAAGGACACAGGCACCGGCTCCTCCTACTCCAGTTCTATCAGTCTCCAAGCAGCTGGAGGATGTGAGCCAGAGTTCTCTGGCTCACTGGAGGAGCAATTAAGGACTTTAGTGTTAGTTAATTGGGGTTTGAAATCTCAAATTGGCATTTTTTCTTTTATTTCCAAATTCTTTTTCACTTCTTTTCTTTCTTTTCTTGAGCATAGCTTATGGGGCTATACCGCTTTAAATTTTGACGACGGAGGGGCCTCTCTTCCCTTCTTCCTCCCTCTTAGCGGTGTGACAGGGGCAGGAAGATTTCATAGCCGGAGTAAGTCCGGGTGGACTCAGATTATTTGTACCTGCCTCCTCCAGCGCGACGCAGAGGTTTTGCCTGCAGGCGTTTTAAGGAGTCGGCAGACGAGCACGGCTGTGAGGTTGGGCTTGAGCTCTTTCAGGATCAGTGCCTGGAATCTGAGTTCGGCCGCGATACGTTGGGTAGCTTCGGGGCTCTTGGGGCTGTTTTTGTTTGCTCTCCTTTCACTGAGGTAAGCGTTTATTTTTCCTTCTCTCTGGCATGTCTGAAGGGGGCAGCGACTGGGGGTAATTTTGACTGAGAGGCCCGTATGAGACCCATTTTCCCGCCGCGGGCTGTTTTCGGCGGGAAAAGCAGTAGCGCGGCGGGGGGAAACAATTTTAAGTTCTTGACTCAGGAAGCTTCGTTTCGCAAATTTTTCTTCACTATTCAGGTCGGGTGACCTCCTGCTTCCTTTTTTCATCTGTAAAAAAAAACAAAAAAAACCGGCCCGGGGTCGGCAGAGCAGATCAGCTAGGAATCCCTGTCAATTTTGTCTCTGGCTACAGGAAGTCTCTTGAGCAGGTGTTTAAAGGCAATTTGCGCTTGTTCTCACCTTAGCAGCGCAGAGTGCTAGAATGCCGGCAAAGACCTTATGTTTGATCTGTGGGATTAAAAGGTCTACTGTGTCAGAAGTGGGCATCTGTAAAAGCTGCAGCCAGGCTTCGGCAGTGGAGCAGCAGCGCTCCGATGCCTCAGAGGACCAGGAGGTAGTGGTGCAGAGGCCACTGTCTCCTCTGCTTGATCCCCTGGAGCCTGTACCCGGTCCTTCCTTGGCTCCGGATGTGCCTCATCCTCAGGCCCCCTTTGCTACTGATTTAGCTTCCATTTTTTCCCCCGATTTCGTAGCTCTTATTCAAAGGGCGTTTGTCAGGGCTCCTAAAGATCTTTCCGCCTTGTCCTTGGCGCCTGTGCCAGCAGACTTAGGGCGCAAACGACCTGGATCTCCTCTCTCCATGTCTCCTTCGGTCCTCGGGCCAAAGAGAGCCCGGGTGGAGCTGGATAAGCGGAGTCAGTCCGAGTTTTCGGAGTATTTGCGTACCGAGGAGGAGGAGCATGATCCTGAAATGGACGAGGAGCTGGAAGAGGGAGAGATCATTGAACAGGAGGATCAGGCTAGAGTGGTGCGTATTTTTAGACGGGAAGAGTTACCCGCTCTAATTTCAGAGACATTAAAAGCACTGAATGTGCCTGTGGCTGAGCCGGTTGAAGAGGCTATTTTGGAAGATCCACTCTTGCAAGCTTTTAGGAAGACGCAAAAGGCCTTCCCCATACATAGTCATTAAAGAGATGATACAAAGTGAGTGGGATATGCCTGAGACCGCTCTCAGAGGTTCTCGGGTAATGTCTCGCCTTTATCCGTTGGTAGAGCTCGATAAGGAGCTGTTCAAATCTCCCAGAGTGGATGCCGCGGTCTCGGCAGTGACTAAGAAGACGACCATTCCGGTCGAAGGCGCTGCGGCTCTTAAGGACACTCAGGACAGGAAACTGGAGGCCTTGTTGAGGCAGGTTTTTGAGGTTAATGCTCTTTCCATTCAAGCTTCCATCTGTGGGGCTTGGGTGGCCAGGGCCTGTCTCCGCTGGGCTCAGAGGCTTCAGAGTGAGCAGGCTGGAGACTCCGTTGGTGAGGCAGCTCGTATCGAGTCCGGAGCGGCGTATCTAGCGGATGTTCATTATGATCTCATTAGGGGGCTATCGAACAGTATGGCTTCGGCAGTGGCCGCCAGGCCGTATCTCTGGCTACGCAATTGGGCAGCGGATGTTTCTTCCAAAGCCCGCTTAAGTAAGCTTCCCTTTAAGGGATGGCTACTGTTTGGAGAGGATTTGGAGAAGATAGTTAAAGATCTGGGAGAGTCCAAGGGTGGACGGCTGCCTGAAGACAAACAGAAGCCAGGGAAATTTTCTCTGATGCCGGGATTTCCAATGAGGGATTTTCAGCGTTTTCGCTCCCCTAGGTTCCCACAGGGCCAGAGAGGGCATTTTGCCTGTAGAAACCAGAATTTTCGGGGATTCCGTGGTGCCAACAGAGGTTTTGCGGCCGTCACCTCGGGTACCAAGAAGCCACAATGAAGTCAGGGGGACCCAGGTGGGCGGTCGTCTTCAGGATTTTTACGCTGCCTGGGTCGGGATTACCTCAGACCAGTGGGTCCTGGAGGTGATTCGAGAAGGATATGCTTTAGAGTTTCAAAGGCCGGTGACCGAAGCCTTCGTTCAGTCCCCTTGCAAGTCGCTGCACAAGCGCATGGCGGTCAAACAGACCTTACAGAGGTTACTGGATCTCAAGGCGGTCGAACAGGTGCCTCCGGATCAATGCGGCTCAGGTCGATACTCCATTTATTTTGTGGTCCCAAAGAAAGAGGGGACTTATCGACCGATTTTGGATCTCAAAAAGGTCAACAGGTGTCTCCGAGTTTCACATTTTTATATGGAGACGCTACGGTCCGTCATCATGGCGGTTCGAAGAGGGGAGTTTTTGACCTCCCTGGATTTATCCGAGGCATATCTCCACATTCCGATTCGCCCAGAACATCAGAAATTCCTCAGGTTTGCGGTTCCCATGGGACATTTTCAGTTTCAGGTGCTACCCTTCGGGCTAGCTACAGCGCCAAGAACCTTTACCAAGGTGATGGTAGTCGTGGCAGCGGAATTGAGGAAGAACGGTGTTCTCGTGCACCCCTATTTGGACGACTGGTTGATTCGAGCAAACTCCAGAGTGGAAAGCGAGGAGGCTACTGCCAAGGTGGTCACTTGTCTGCAGAAGCTCGGTTGGGTGGTAAATGTGGCCAAAAGCAGTCTGGTTCCTTCTCAGGAGATCGAGTATCTCGGGGCACGTTTCGATACCGCGGTAGGCATGGTTTTTCTGCCTCCGCGTCGAGTGCTGGCCTTGCAAAGGTTGGTTCGACGGTTTCTCCAACGGCCGAGACCAACAGCGTGGCATTACTTGCAAGTTCTCGGAATGATGGTGGCAACGATCGACTTGGTGCCCTGGGCGAGAGCGCACATGCGGCCTTTACAGAGAGCGTTACTCAGACGGTGGTCTCATCAAAACGATCCGCTTTCCAAAAGACCTCTCTGTCCAGACTCGGTTCAGGAGGCATTGCAGTGGTGGTTGCTTCCGGAGTCTCTGGGGAGAGGCATGCCATTGGACATGCCGGCCTGGATACCACTGACTACGGATGCAGGTCTCCTAGGTTGGGGAGCACATTGTCAGGGACAGTTTGCACAAGGGCTTTGGATACTTCAGGAAAGGACGTGGTCAATCAACAGGTTGGAACTTCGTGCGGTAGTCTTGGCGTTGCAGGAGTTTCAGCGGTTTCTGAAGGGTGCAGTGATCAGAGTGTTTTCGGACAATGCGACCGCCGTAGCCTACATCAACCGGCAGGGCGGCACCAGCAGTGTTCCGTTAGAGGCCGAGGCGGATCAGTTATTTCACTGGGTCGAGCAAAACCTTCAGGCTCTGTCAGCGGCTCATGTTGCCGGGGTAGAAAATGTAGTGGCCGATTTTTTGAGTCGGGTGAGTAGATCCGGGAGAGTGGACACTTCATCCGGAGGTGTTCGACGCGATTGTGTGTCGCTGGGGGACGCCCGTCATGGACCTCATGGCGACGTTCAATTCGGCGAAAGTAGAACGCTTTTTCAGCAGGCGCAGGGAGCGGATGTCCGAGGGCCTGGATGCGTTAGTCCAGGAGTGGCCCTCAGTTCGGCTCCTGTATGTCTTTCCTCCTTGGGTGATAATAGGCCGAGTGGTGCGGCGCATCGAGCGCCACAAGGGATGCGTGATTCTGATCGCGCCGGATTGGCCAAGAAGGCCGTGGTATGCGGATCTCAGGCGGTTGATCGTGGGGAAGCCGTGGCGGCTACCGCCCAGACCAGATCTCTTACAGCAGGTCCGCTGTGGATGCCACAGGTAGCTCGGTTCTCGCTTACGGCATGGCTCTTGAAAGGGCGAGGTTGAGAGCTAGAGGTTATTCGTCAGATGTGATTATGACGTTGTTGAGGGCGCGCAGAAGATCTACTTCCTTAGTGTATGTTCGCGTGTGGCGCCTTTTTGAGGCTTGGTGTATGGAGCGTGGGTGTGAGGCTTTACAGGCTTCTATTCCGCAGGTTTTAGCGTTCTTACAAGATGGTTTCCAAAGAGGTTTGGTGGCAGCCTCCTTAAAGGTGCAATTGGCAGTGCTTTCCTGTTATAGGGGGAAGGTCAGGGGTCAAGGGCTCTGCACCCATCCAGATGTTAAGAGATTTCTGAAAGCGGTGGGTGTTTTGAGGCCACCGGGCCGGCTCTTAGTGCCAACCTGGGATCTACAGTTGGTGTTGACAGCGTTGAGTTTGCCTCCGTTTGAGCCTTTGGCTAAGGCATCTCTAAAGGATCTTACCCTGAAAGTGGTGTTTTTAGTGGCCATTGCTTCGGCGAGGCGGATTTCAGAACTACAGGCGTTATCTTGCAGGGAACCGTTTCTAACTTTTCATGAGTCCAAGGTAGTGTTACGTCCTGTGCCATCTTTTTTGCCGAAGGTCCTATCTCCGTTTCACGTAAATCAGGTAGTGTCTCTGCCAGTGTTCCATAAGTCCTCGGAGGGTCTTGCGGCACCTCAATTGCATCTTTTGGATATCCGTCAAGCCTTGAAACGCTATCTCAGGAGGACTGCGGCGTTCAGGAGGTCAGATAGATTATTTGTGTTGTTCGGCGGCCCTCGCAAGGGGGAAGCTGCGTCCAAAGCGTCAGTTGCTAGGTGGATTAAGGGAGCAATTGAGTCAGCTTATCTTCTGAAAGGCAGGCCGGTACCAGTTGGCCTGAGAGCGCACTCTACTAGGGCGCAAGTGGCGTCCTGGGTGGAGTCTGGTTTTGTGCCAGTGGCCGAGATTTGTAAGGCGGCAACATGGTCATCTTTGAATTCTTTTGTGAAGCATTATCGTCTGGATATTCAGGCGGGTAGGGATACCTGTTTTGGGTCAGCGGTGCTTCAGGCTGGGCTAGCAGGTCCCGCCCGTTGACTTCTTTTTACTGCTCTGTTACGTTCCTAGAGTTCCCGGGACTAGACTGGAGGGATGATAAGGAAGTTTAAATTAGACTTACCTGCTAATTGTAGTTCCTGAAGGAACTCCAGTCTAGTCCCGGATCCCGTCCTGAGTTTTTGCTAGGTGGTGGAGCCTGAAGCACAGCTTTACCGGTGAGAGTATATGCAGCGCTGGGGTGCTTTGGGCTCGGGGCGGATTCTTCGGGGTCTTAAAAGTTTTGCGAAACTCCGAGCTCTGTTATTCTTCCTGGGACGGAAGCCAGACCCTTCCGAGTCAAGTTAAGTATCGTTGGGGAATTATGCTCTGTTACTGTTATTATATTAGGGTTACATTACTCTTTAGTAATTGTGCATTTAGTGGGCACTGGGTGTTGGGGAGTGTTCTAACTTAATTGTTGCTCTGGTGAGTCTGCTTTGTCAATAGGTTACTGGAGTAGGAGGAGCCGGTGCCTGTGTCCTTATACCAGTGTCATCAAAGAATGACACCTATCAGTCTCCAAGCTGCTGGAAGAGGTTGACAACCCTAGAGTTCCCGGGACTAGACTGGAGTTCCTTCAGGAACTACAATTAGCAGGTAAGTCTAATTTAAACTTTTTTTTTTTAAATTGAAGCTGATTAGGTATTTAAATGTTTCTGTCATATCCTCCTTTTCCCGCACCCTCCTTCAGCAACTATAGTTTAAGTTCCTTAAATCTCTTTGTGTGAGGTTTATGTTTCTTCATAGTATATAGTGACATAGTATATGACGGCAGATAAAGACCAGTATGGTCCATCTAGTCTAGCCAGCAAAGCGGCAAGAATAGGTGCACCTGCTGCTCCGTGCAGGTCACTCCTCCCCATGCCTTTGTTTAGGGGTGTACCCACTGCTATTTGTCACCCCTATTTGTTGAGATATAAGAGACAGTTATGTTTGTTTTGATTTTATCCTGTTGCTATAAAGGGATCCACTGTGTCTGTCTCTTGCCATTTTGAATTCTATCACTGTATTTGCCCCCACCAATTCCATCGGGAGAGCATTCCAAACATTCACCTCCCTTCAGTGAAAAAGCATTTCCTGACATTGCCTTTCAGTTTACCCCCTTACAGCTGGTTTTACAGCTTCCCCATCTTTGGAAGAGGTTTTTCATTAATATTCTAAGGATTTAAAGGTCTGAATCATATCTCCCCTGAGTGTACATATTTAGGTCTTCAAGTCTCTTGTACATCTTCTGAAACAGGCTCCAAATCATTTTAGTCGCCTTCCTCTGAACTGTTTCCAGTCTTTTTATATCCTTTGTGAGATATGGTCTCCAAAACTGAACACAATATTCCAAGTGAGACCTCACTAGCTACTTGTACAATGGCATTAGTATCCCTTCTGCTGGTAATTCCTCTCTGTATGCAACCCAGCATCCTTCTGACTTTTGCCACCGCTTTGTCACACTGTTTCGCCACCTTGAGATCCTCAGAAACAATCACTTGGAGGTCCTTCTGGTCCATGCACACCAACCTCTTGCTCCCTATCACATACATTTCCCTTGGATTTCTGCTTCCCAAGTGCATGGCACTGCATTTCTTCACATTGGTCTAATGCTTGGCAGTTAAGATTATTCTTCTAGCTTTTGTAGATCTTTCCTCATGTTCTCCACTCCCTCAGATTTTCGCCACTCTGTTGCAGATTTTCATGTCATCTGCAAAATGACAGACTTTGCCATTCAGTCCTTCAGCAATATCACTCACAAATACATTGAACAGTACCGATCCCAGGACCGAACCCTGGGGCATACTGCTAATCATCTTCCTTTCATCCGAGTGAGTTCCGTTTACCATCACCTTCTGTCTTCTGTCAGTCAACCAATTTCCGATCCAGTTCACCACTTTGAGACCCATCCCCAAGCTGTTGAGTTTTTATTGGTAAGCCTCCTATGAGGAACAGTATCGAAGGCTTTGCTGAAATCCAGGTAGGTGATATCACATCCAACATATTTATTTATTTATTAGCTTTTATATACCACACTATTTAGTATCAGGGTGGTTTACAGGAAACGTGAACAGTCAAGCAACTTTACATAGAACAGGCATAAAACATCAAATCAAGCAACTTTACATTAACAGGCATAAACAGCAAATCTAGGTAACATAGGCAGGGAACTATTAACATGCAAATGCGCCAACAAAGGGATGGGGTGGGAGGGAGAAAAGGGGAAGGGAGAGGGGGTGGGAATGAGGCAGGGGAAGTAGGGAGAGGACGGAGAACTAAGTACAAGTTGAGTAGCAGGATTCAAGGTAAAGTCAGTGTAAGTGGAGAGGCCAGCATTATGAGAGTCCATTATGTTATGTCGTCATAAATCAGCTGGAAAAGGTGAGTCTTTAAAGCCTTCCTGAACGTAGATAGGTCCTTGATGACTCGTACTGAGGCAGGAAGAACATTCCAGCGGGTTGGTGCGTATAAAGAAAAGGCACGGTTCTTGACAGCTTGAGTGCAAGACCTTATAATAGAAGGAGTGACCAGGGTGTTTACCATGTTAGCTCTACGCGTTCTGTTGTCTGGGGTTTGAACCATTGCTGACAGGGAAGATGCAGATGATTTGTGAATAATCTTAAATGTGAGAAGAAGAGCTTTATAGGTCAGACGGCTGGAAATGGGGAGCCAGTGTAGTTGCATCAGGATGGGTGAGATATGCTCTTACCTAGAGACACCCTGGAGTGATCGGGCAGCTGTGTTCATAGCCAGTTGGAGGATGTATTTTGGGGTGCCATGAAGAATAATATTTGCGTAGTCAAAGTGCGGGAGGATGAGAGCTTGGAAGACTGATCGAAAATCGGAGGGGTCAAGTAGCGGGCATAAAAGACGAAGGCTCCTTATCTTCTGGTAGACGGCCTTGATAATGTTATGTATGTGTGCAGCTATGGTCAATTGTTGGTCTAGGATTACTCCCAGGTAGCGAACCTCTGGCTTAGTCATGAGTTCTACATCTCCCACCCATAAGGAGGATGGTGGGGTAAAAGATTGATGTCTAGATAAAAATAAGTCCTCAGTCTTCCTGCAATTAACCTTCAGGTTATGTGTAGCGAGCCAATCAGAGACAGCATTGAAGCATTCAGAGATGACTGAAAAGTCAGGGCTGTCAATGGGGAAAGGGATATAGAGTAGAACATCATCTGCATAGATGTGATATAGTATGTTGAAGGACTTGATTATTGTACAGATTGGCTGTATGTAGACGTTGAAAAGCAAGGCTGAGAGCAACAAGCCTTGTGGGACTCCTTGCGTTTGCTGGAAAGTGCTTGAAGACTGTGTTCCCAAGCGGACCTGTTGCTGGCGATCCGTCAAGTATGATCTAAACCAGTTGAGGACAGAGTTCCGAATACCCTTCTGTTGAAGGCGATCAAGGATAAGGAGGAGGCTGTGGTTGATGGAATCGAAGGCAGAGGCGATGTCCAAGAAGATTAGGATGAATCCCTGCTTCTTCTTATCTATGCCGGTACAGAGCCTATCTAGGAGAGTTACAAAAAGGGTTTCCACTCCATGCTGTTGGCGGAAATTCATGCTGTTGTGGGTCAAGAGGGGCATGGGAGTCAATGTGGTCCTTTTGCTAGACAATCTTTTCTAAGATCTTGGTCAGGAAGGGTAGGCTGGAGATTGGTCAGTATGAGCTGATCTCTGATGGGTTTGATTTATTGCTTTTTAACAGGGGTTCCACAGGTTCTCTACCAGGGACACTGGTAGAGAACCTGTGGAAAAAGACAGGTGTATTATTCTGGAGATAGCTGAACTTAGGTTGGATCTACCTGCTTGATCCAGAATGCAGGGTAAGGATCGGCTGGGGAGGTAGAGGTGTTGATTGTGCCGATGATGTTTTCTATTTGTTCAGCCAAGTATGGATAGAAAGAATCAAGAGTTAGGTATAGGTGCGTCGCCTATAAAGGGCAGTTCAGGACAGGAATTTTCGTCAACAAGATTCTCTGAGAGCGGAGTAGTCGAATTCGTCTTGCTTTGGAAGTGAGAGGCAAAATCGGCCAGGCTAGGAGTAATTGCTGGTAGGTTCTTAGAGGCGTCATTTGTAAGGGATCTAACAATACTGAAGAGCTTGCGGATCTTGTTGAGCGAGCACATAAGGGTGTTAGTATGGTATTCCCTTCTCTTGAGATTAACTGCTTTTTGGTGTTCTTGTAGTTTGGCTAGATAGGCAATGTGGTCGGCGTCATGCCTAGAGTGCCACCAACATCGCTCAAGCTTTCTGAGGAGAAATAAGGATTCACGAAGATCGGAAGTGAACCATCTCGCTGTATTCTTCCTCTTAGTAAGCTTAGTGGAAGGTGGAAGGAGTGAGGCTTGAGCTAGGGTGTTGTTGCATGTGTCTGTTAGCTCAACCAGATTGTTGGTGTCAGGGTTGAGGTCATCAAGAACATTCATGAAGAATGTCTCCTTATCAAAGGGTCTGAAGCGACGTTTGGATGATGTAGGATTGGAGTTGGGTGGCAGCTGGTCACCTCCGGGGTCTGTTTTAATATGGAACAGTATGGCATCATGATCAGACAGGGGACTGGGAGAACAAGTGGGGGTCCTGGCTAGTCAGACTGTGGAGGGGTGAAGGAGCAAAGATGAGGTCCAGGGTATTTCCTGCCGAGTGAGTGGGTGTATGTATCAGCTGATGATAGTCGAGAGCTTTCATAGCATTGAGGAAGGCAGAGGCGTGTTTGGTAGGGAGGGCTGGGAGG
Organism: Ichthyophis bannanicus; assembly: GCA_033557465.1. NCBI lineage: Eukaryota > Metazoa > Chordata > Amphibia > Gymnophiona > Ichthyophiidae > Ichthyophis > Ichthyophis bannanicus. Next base: position 987,564,614 of record CM066032.1, read on the forward strand.
TTGAAATCACCTAAGAGCGAGAGTGGTTTGCTTTGGGTATTCCTATCACAAGCTAGGTCGAGAATAGTGTCCAGCTCGTCAGCACATGTAGATGGTGAGCGGTATAAAAGACAGGCAGATAGGAATTTGTTTGAAATCCAAATGTAGTCAAGGTTGAGTGCACTCTGGGAAGAGTTGCATTGGAAGTGGAGGTTGCTTCTGGCAATTATGAGGATACCACCGCCTCTCCGATTTGCTCTCAGGCAATTAATGAGGTCGTAGCCAGGTGGTAGAAGCAGATTGGTAAGGACGGTGTCTGCATCAGTCAATCATATCTCTGTGACAAAGAGCAGATCCAGATTCCGATGCTCAATGTAGTCGGTGAGGACCGGCCATTTATTGCGGATGGAACATGCATTTATGAGCATACAACTCAGGTGGTGAGGGCGAGGAGACTTCCTTATTTATTATTTATTTATTTATTTAACATTTTTATATACCGCACTATTTATTATCAGCGCGGTTTACATAGAACTACAAAACATCAGATAAGATACATATATCTGTTTTTACATGGAACCCTTCTCTGGGTTTCTGACAAAGGTTGGCAGTATATGTGAATGAGCCGTCGCTGATGCACAAAAGGATAAGATCTTCTGTAGTTAAGTGTCAGTATGGTGAAGGGGGGGGGGGAAGTAAGCCATGTTGATGTGAGTAAGATTCCGCCCAGGTGATGATAAGGGCTAAGAGGCATAGGGCCAATAATAACTTATGACCCCAAGTCATTGTGCTGCAGAGCAGATTACAGGAATTCAGAGGAGGCAATGGGTAGAGGAGGTGCACACAAGCAAGCTAAACGGAGCTTTAGGGAGTAGTCACAGTGTGCCGAGATAGGGAGCAGCTTGGGCTACTTGTGAGGGCTCTTACCTCGCAGAGCTGATGATAAATGGGGAGGCAGATCGGTACAAGGTCCAGAGATCTGGCATTCAGAGCAGCAAAGGGTTGAGGCTGTTGTTCTTAGAGGAATGGTCATAGAGAGCACGTACTACTCTTAAGTAAACATGGTCACAATGCTTATTAACATCACTAGCTCCGACCAAATACAGTATTACATTACATATGCATTTAAAATAGACAGTTTCCAAACATACTACTCTCCTGAAACTGCTACATGTCTATTCGACCCAGCTCTATGTAACCTGTTGTGCTTCCTCAGGGCTGGGGAGCACAGTGGGACGCTCCTCTTCTGCAATATTGTGGTGCCTCTGGTCCGCGCCAAAGGGCACTCTGGCGAGGCCCTCAGGCATGGGCGCGCCGAGGGACGCCTCAAATTTAAAAATGCTGGCTGCGGCCCGATTGGCCTTGGGGAGCCGATCGAGGAGGAGCGATTCCTCCCGCTCTACTCCCCGACGCTGAATCGGCTCCTGTGTGGTCCTGGAGCTGCTTCGTGCTGAGGGGAGCCTCAAATTTTAAAATGCTGACTGCGGCCCGATTGGCCTCGGGGAGCCGATCGGGGAGGAGTAATTCCTCCCGCTCTACTCCCCGACGCTGAATCGGCCCTCGTGTGGTCCTGGAGCTGCTGGAGCTACTTCAGGCTTCGCGACGAGGGGCGCCTCAAATTTAAAAATGCTGGCTGCAGCCCGATTGGCCTTGGGGAGCCGATCGGGGAGGAGCGATTCCTCCCGCTCTACTCCCCGACGCTGAATCGGCCCCTGTGTGGTCCTGGAGCTGCTGGAGCTGTGGTTCAAGCTACATCAAGGTTCAAATCCCACTGACCCGACCTTGGCCAAGTCACTTCATCTGTTGCCGCCTTGGGTGCCCATTGAAGACCATAAGCTATTTGGGGCAGGGTCTTATAGTACTAGAATTCTGAAAATGCTGTCACCCGCCTTTGGCATTATTTGGAAAGATGGGTGAACAGTCCAGACTGTTTTATACATATACATATATTAAATTGTAAATAAAGGGACTTTAATATATGTAGGTGAGAGAGAAACGCGAGATCGTAGACGGGGTTAACTCCATTCAGATGCAAATGCCAGATGAAGGCTGGGGAGACGGCCTGGCACCGTTGTAGTCCGCTTCCAGTGCACAAATACAACACGAACCAGAAGAGAGATATTGCTGAAACCTGTCTTCAAGCACGTTTCTCGGCCACAGCTTTGAAGAATGCAGCCCAGAGGAAGGAAATTAGCACCGTGGCAAACACATCACATTATCTTTTACTCTCTACAGGAAAGACTCCATTTTCTCCAGTAAAACTCAACTGATCAAATTCAACAGACAGCCTGATCAATTTCACCTGAAGGTCTAGCTACATTTCTCAAGGAGAGCATACGTTCGAGTGAGTGGGTGTATGCAGTGGCCAGGCTTAAGACTAGAGAAAGATGAAGTAGGAGACACTTGTATGAAATGGCATCGGCTGTCCTGGGGCTCGGGCTCCTTTGCACTCAGCTGCTTGCCGCTCAGTTCCTTCTCCAGCTCCCGGGACTTGTTTTGCCACACCAGGTAATGCAGCGGGTACCTGTTGTCCGGTCCTTTCAGCATACTGACACATTGATCTAGTTCTCCCTTGATCTAGTTCTCTGGTCACCCAGTCAAAGAACTCAGTCAGATTTGTTTGGCAAGGCTGTCCTTTGATAAAACCATGTTGCCTCGGATCATGCAAACTGATGGTTTCAAGAAAGTCCACTATTTGCTCTTTCAGGAGTGCCTACATTACTTTTTCCGCCACTGAGGTAAGGCTTACTGGCCTGTAGTTTGCCACTTCTTCCCTATTACCACTTTTGTGAAGAGGTACCACATCAGCCGTTCTTCAGTCCTGTGGAACTTCTGTCTCCAAGGATCTATTAAAAACATCCTTTAATGGCCCTGCAAGAACCTCTCTGAGCTCTTTCAGTATCCTGGGATGTATCGCATGTGGTCTCATGGCCTTGTCCACTTTCAGTTTTGCAAGTTGTTCTAACACATCATCTTCTGTGAATGGTGTGGTATCTACTCCATTCCCATTTGTATATTTGTCAATCACTGGTGGTCCTTCTCCAGGATTTTATTTAATGAAAACAGAACAGAAGTATTTATTTAGCATTTTTGCTTTTTCAATGTCACTTTTCACAAATCCGTTGCTGGCACGTTTGAGTCCTGCAATTCCACCTCTGATTTTCCTCCTTTCCCGAATATACCTGAAAAAAGTTTTGTCACCACACTTCACATCTTTAGCCATCTTCACTTCTGCCTTTGATTTTGCTATTTTTAGTTGTCTTTTTGTCTCTTTTAGTTTTATCCTGTATTCTTTTCTGTGTTCCTCTATTTGCTAACTTCTGAATTTTGTGAAAGCTGTGTTTTTTGCCTTTATTTGTGCAGCCACATCTTTGGAGAACCAAATACGTTTTCTTTTCCTCTTGTTTTTATTTACTTTCTTTACATATGTATCTATTGCCTCCTTTAGTTTAGCCCACTGCAATTCCAATTCCCTTATCCCCTCCCACCCTGCCAACTTCTCCTTCAGGCACTTGGCCATTTTACTGAAGTCAGCGTTTTTGAAGTCTAGGACTTTGAGCTTGCTGTTTTTGGACTCTGCCTTGGCATTTATCTCAAACCACACCTTGTGGTGATTGCTACTGCTCACATGGGCACCCACCTGGATATTCGACATGCAATTTCTGTTGGTGAGTACTAAATCCAGCATCAAGCTTTTCCTGGTCAGTTCCATCACTATTTGTCTAAGTAATGCATCTTGGAAGGCATCCACAGTTCCAGTTCATACTGCTAGACCAGTCCAGACAAACGGGTTGTGTCCCCCTGCCAGCAGATCTTGGAGACAGAGAATTCTACCAGAGCTCTGATAGCCTGGACTCTGGTGATATGGTCCTACTCCTAGGGGTCTCCCTCAGTATTTCTCTGTCTCCAGCAGATCTGATTGCTTTTGTTGTTTTTCCCTCAATCTTTAAAATTATTTAGAATCCCTTTGGGGACTGATATTTCCACTTGCCTGTTGCTGCCAGTATAGTTTCACTCTGCACCAGGGTGTTTGCAGCTGAGCTCCTGTTTCTGACACAGTAGAGCTCGCTGACAGGAAGAATCTCCAGCATCTGGCCATGAGGGCTTGTTAGCTGGATGAAGGCCTCCCTAAAATCAGGTTTCTCTGTATCTTGAGGCTCCTGGATGCACCCAGAGTACACAAGAGGTGTTACTCTGGGTTTCCCAGCAACTTGATTCTCCAGATAAACTTGGTGGAGCTCCTGGGCCTGGCTTCAGTAGAGCTCCTGATTTTCTTTAAGCAGCGCTGAGTCTTTGCCACGAGAGTTTAGACAGCAGGAGGATCAGGTATCAATTTCTGAGAGAAACTGTAAGTAAACTGTTTTTCTTACTTGCCTCAGCTGCCCTGGGTTTATTTCAACTGCATCGGGACCGGCTGTCTCTGACCTGATTCCTTCACTTCCGCTTTCATCAGGGTCTGTTCAACTGGGTTTTGAAGTTCCTATTTTCTTCATGTTTATTTCCTGGATGCACCCAGAGCACACAAGAGGTGTTTCTCTGGGTTTCCCAGGCTTCCCTAATTAACAGCTGTATTTTCTGTAATCAGCAATACAACAGGGTTTGAGCTTCTGATTTCACTGTCTATGCAGCTCCCCTTCTCTCCAGAAACACCTTCCAGCCCCTGCCATGAGGGTCTAAGTGGCTGCAGAGGGATCAAACTCTAATTTCTCTACCTTTCAGTCACTGTAATTACCTTACACTGACTTTGAAAGTTTCTCTTCTCCATGGGAACTCAGCTCCTCTGTACCAGCACAGTGAATAACTGACAGTTTCCTTCTCCCCTCCATTTCTGGTGATTCAGGGTTCGTCAGGATTTGATTTTTAAGTTGCTAGCAGCACTCCTTGCCTCTTCCCCAGCGATTTCGCTGCATTTTTAAGGTTTTTAGAGCTTAGGAAACTTTTATTTTGCAGTTTTTCTGTGCTGGCGGCCATTTTGAAAATCAGGAGGGATTTCTCTTCAGTGTGTTTTTTTTTTTGGAGGGAGCAGCTCTGGGCAGCCATTTCAAAACATTTAAACATGCTGTGAAGGCACAGGGAGTTTCAAAATCCCTTTTCTTTGAAGAGTCTTCTGTTTCCCTAAGCCTACCTTGATTTTTGTTTACAAAAAAAACAAAAACAAAAAAAGGGTTTAAGCCTCTGCAATGCCTGTTTCGCTGCACAGCTGTATTATATGTACTAATAAGAAAAAGGAGTTAATAGATTGCTTGTGTTCCACCTGCATGCTGCATCCAGGAGAATCTTCTTCCTCCATTCCCACTGCGCTGCCAGCAGGGGACATCAGCGCCTTAACTCCTCCCTCCTTAGAGCCCCTGCAGCAGGATCTTCCTGCAGAAAGGATTCAGTCAGCTCCCATTTTGCTTCCACAGCCGCTGGAAGCCACGGCAGCCTTGGCTTACAGTGAGTTCCTGACGCTCTTCCACCAGGCATGGCACCTGTGGCGTTCTGAGTCTTTTGGTATACCTTCAGCACCCGCCTGGTAGCACACAAGGATATGGTGGGGTCTCGCAAGCGGTCCCGCAAGTCCTCAGACCTTAAAGCAGTACGTCCTTCCAGGAACGTTGCATGTGGCTTGCGGGACACTACGGATATTTCAGAAGACTTTAAATCATCGGAGGTGAGCCCTGACTCATTGGAGAAAGAAGATGGGGAATATTCTCCGTCTGATTCTTCGCTGACAGTTCACGAGGGCTCTCAAGATATCAGACTTTTTTGGAAAGAGGAGTTGCCGGCCCTAATCACACAGGTGATGGAGTTGCTACGCCTAGTCGACACACCTGATCCTCAGAGTTCTCAAACCCTGTTGCAGCCGGATCCCATTTTACAGGGCATTCGTAAGCCTTCCAAAGCTTTTTCCTTTCCAGCCGAGTTACAGCATATGGTATCTCGAGAGTGGGACTCTCCAGAGTCCTCTTTACGTATGGCACGCGGTATTGATCAGTTATACCCTTGGTCTCCTTCTGACTTGGACTGTTGGCTGACATACCCGAAAGTTGATGCGTTAGTGACCGGGTTCACCAAGCATACCACAATTCCGGTTGAGGGAGCGGCACGCCGCGACCAGCAAGACCGAAAAAAGTTGCGAGTCTGCTAAAGACGGGTTTTTCGTTGTCCGCTTTTTCTCTTCAAGCAGGAGTGTGCGCAGGTCTAGCAGCACGGGCCTCCCTTCGATGGATTCAGCAGCTTCCAGGTGATCCCGAGTTGGCTCGTTTAGAATCCATCGCTGCATTCCTGGCAGAGGCCTTCTCTGATCTCTTGCGGCTGTCAGCTCGCTCCGTAGCACCGGTGACAGTAGCTCGGAGATGGCTCTGGCTGGGTCAATGGGCAGCAGATGTTGATTCGTTCAAAGACAAACCCAGTAAAGAGACGTGGAATACTCAGAAGGGTAAACTATAAATTTTATTCAAAACACAATTGCCACTGGCCTGACACAGGCCGTGTTTCGCTGCCTTCCTCAGGGGCTAAAAGTGGACTTAAAAGCTAAAAATACATAAACATACATATTAATAAAATCATATTAATACATCAGCCTCGAAATGATAATAAATATATAAATAACACCTAAAAAGATAAACAACATTTAAAAATATTATAAACCAAATCAACATATAGGCTTAAAAACAAGTTGTATATGCAGAAAATTATACAAAACCATAATAGTATAATACGTAACATATAGAATTATCATAAAAAATAAAAAAGGAAAATAATTAAAACAATAAAATAAGGATAAGTATAACATATACCTGCTTTAATTAAAACATAAAAACTAATAAAGATAAGTGTGACACATACCTGCTTTAATCTTTGAAAGTGTACTTATTATTACACCTTTTAGGGAGAGGAAGAGAACATGTATAGATCAAAACCATTCAAATAAATAGCCATTAAAATATAAAGAATAAGCGCACAAAAAACAAGCTCATAGGATTAAAATTAAAAAACAAAGCTCATAGGATTAAAATTAAAAAAAGAGAGAATATAAAAGAAGTGTATCAGTAGAGTACACACCAGAAACCAAGAAATCCATGTTCCCGGGTGCTATAAAATTAAAAAATCAATCTTAATTCTTTACCTCCAATTTGTTATTTTCCAACGCGTGTGAAATGGGAGAACCCTCCCATACACCATGCAGCAAATTCGAAATTCACTGAAATGCTAGCATCTGCACTAAAAAGCCATAAAAATGAATACTAATTCATCTAAATATCAAAACAAACAAACAATCGGGCATATCATTTTCCACCTTTAAATATCCAATAAAAACATTCAATAAATATATGATCATGAATATCTAATAGTCAATGAGTGTAAAATATACTGCCATCGGCAGCAAAAACTATTAACCTGACCTTATGGAATTAAAAAAACAACAAGCCGTGCTGCAGGACATCGTTTATAAAAAACCCCCTTACAACATTCAACCCATCAAAACATCGTGGCAAAAGGCTCCTTTCCAAAAAACCAACCAAGCACCTTATGTAGAAAAAGACAAATGTGATTATAAAATTGATCACAAAAACTGTTCCCATCCATACAAACTTAAAGTTAAAACCTTTTTCTCTGCTGCAATATATGGCACCATCCAGAAGGAAGAAAATATCCCACTAGAAATTATTAACTCTTTTAAAAGTTCAGACCACGCCCTCAAGCTTTTAAAATCCCCATGAGATCGTGTTGGAAATATCTAACCTGAATCTGAAGTCCGATGAGATTCTTTCAAAGTAATCCAAAGATGATTCGTGGGTTCGTGCCTGAGTGTTGGACTGATTCGTTCAAAGACTCCAGCGTTTAGCTGCCATTCGTCCAGTTCCACCGTTGGAAAGAGGACTAGGCCGTTACTCTGTCTATTTCGTGGTGCCAAAAAAACCCATAAAAAGACGGCTCCTTTCGTCCTATCTTGGATCTCAAAGGTGTCCATTGCAGTCTGTGAGTACCACACTTTCGAATGGAGACTCTGCGATTCGTTATTCAAGCGGTACGCAAGAGGGAATTCTAGCTTCCCTCAATCTCGCAAAAGCATTCGTCACATTCCCATTCGAGAGGGGCATCAGCGACTCGTTTGATTCGCGGTACTCGGTCAACATTTCCAATTTCGGCCGATGCCCTTCGGTTTAGCTTCGGCGTCTCGAACCTTCTCCCAGGTAATGGTGGTAGTAGCTGCGGCCTTACGCAGCCGCGGCATCAGAGTTCATCCTTATCTGGATGTCTGGCTCATTCGCGCAGACTCTCTCCCCGAGGCTTGCAGCACAGTCTCGGTGGTTGTTGCCTTTCTCGAAAGCCTCGGCTGGGTAATCAACCACGACAAGAGTTGTCTTCAGCCGTCCCAGGAGATCAAATTTTTTTGGGGGCTTGATTTGATACAGCCTTAGGTTGGGTCTTTTTGTCAATGCCTCGATTCCTCAAGTTAACTTCTCAAGTTCGCAGTCTCCTAGCACAGGTCTCACCTCGAGCATGGTGTCCAGAGGATTATCAAGTTCGGTTGCCTCTACTACCGGCGGTGAGACTTTGCCTCCGTTGGTGACTCCGGCCCCGCAGTCTCGTCTCCTTTTGAGGGTTCCCTTGGAGACTCCACGCTGGGTGTTGGTAACGACAGACGCCAGTCTCTCCGGTTGGGGAGCTCATTGCAGCTCGCACTCAACGTAGGGGATTTGGTCTCCTCGGGAGGCCCGGTGGTCCATCAATCGCATGCATGGCAGATAACTTGAGACATATAGGGCAAGCTCTTAGGCTCCAAATGATTCTTCTTAGAATGAAGGAACCTCAACTATTGCATTGAATACATGACATGCTGATTAAGATGGTTATAAAGCAGTTCTAGGGCAAGGAGAAAAGGTGGGACCTACTTGGAGGACAGATGTCAATCTATATGATGACTATTCAGTGATCTGATATACCGTCTTCTGCAGGAGAGCAGCAAAGCGGTTTACAAGAAAAACAGAATTAAGGGACGGGAATAGAAAAGGAACTTCATTAGAAATGTGAGAAAAAGGAAAGCAACAGTATCCTTAGTGTAACAGTGGCCAATCCAGACAAAGCACCTGGCAGGATCCCAAAAAACTAGCCAGATTCCATGCTGCTCACTTCCAAGAATGTGCTCAAAAACGTTGTTCTGTCACTTGAGAAACACTAATAGGTAAATAAAGAATCCAAGTGTATCAGGCTAATAAAGCATTCCAAATTTAACCTCCGGACACTTTAAAAATGTAATGAATGGGAACCATCAACATTTGAGATCAGTCCATTATTCTTCATAGACCATTGTTTCACTTCCCTTAGATATCATCAGTTCCCAAATTACTGTTAAAATCCATGTATTTATTATAAATCTTTAAAACTTATCTGAATATAGTATGGTTATCCAGTCCAACATGAATTCATGTTTCAAGGAGTACATTAAATTTCCACCACTCCCCTGCCTCAGGGACTCATTTCTGCAGTGGATACCTGTTACAAGCTCCGCATCACTTTGGTAGTTGTAGTCTGAGCTGCCATTATTCTGTCTTCACCCTTATAAAGGCATAGTTTCTGGACCTGTACCCAACACTCAAGTGATCTATATAATGATGACACTATCTCCTATATCCAATTGTACATACTTCACTGTTAGCTTTCCCTGATGCAGTATTAAACTTTCTTTAACACCTTCAGCCATTCTGCTAGGTCCCTTCCCTGTTTAGGTGTTAGCAGTTCTTGTCGTCCTAATTGTTAAGGTGGAAAATGGATTTTTGAATCCCATGCGTAATTTTACACTTTTCTGTTTCAAAGCAGAGCTTCTAAACTTTTGATGGTTATTCTTGTGTTTTGAGTTCCCTTTTCATTTTTTCCTCCATTGTTGTCTCATATGCAGGCATATTTTTCGTTAGAACATAATGGGATAGTAGAACAGCTGTTTGGTTGGGAGGACCAAACAAATCAATCTCTGTCCTTGCTCCTAGTTGCTCTGGTGGGCCACCTTTTCCCACTGTCTATAGAATATATAGCATAAGATTTGCTATGCTGGTCAGACAAAGGATTCATCAAGCCCTGCATCCTGTCCCTGACAATGGTCAGTCTGAGTCACTAGGAAGTACCTGGCAGATCCCAAGAATAGACCCATTCCTTGCTGTCACTGTCAAGGATGAGATATAGCTTTCTAAAGTCTGCTGGCTAATCATTGTTTATGGCAGGTCTCACCAAATCATCCTACAGCCAGTTGGGGTTTCAGGATATCCACAATCAATATACCTGACTCTCCACAATACATGCAAATTGATCTCATACATATTGATTGTGGATATGCTATGCTAGATGCTTTGATCATATCTTCTGACAACACGTTCCAGTGGTCCTGCAGTATCGTTATTACAGATAACGGAAAAGAGCCATCCCTGCTGCCTCCTTCTCTTGCAAATGGAATAGCAGCCTACTTGCTCCTTTCATGAGTTTGTTTCTTCTTAGGTCTGTTTCAGTAAGGCTTAGGGATGGGCCGTGCTACCTTCTTACCTGGTGATAGAGAGAGACAGTTTCAGCCCCAAGAGGGGCTCATTTGTGCTTTCCCTTTAGAAACCATCATAAAGAATAAAATTACTCAGCATGTAGATAGTCATGGCCTAATGGGAGACAGCCAACATGGCTTTAGACAAGGAAGATCTTGTCTTACTAATCTGTTATGTTTTTGTTTTTGAAGGTGTGAATAAACAGGTGGACAAAGGTGAGTCGGTTGATATAGTGTATCTGGACTTTCAGAAAGCCTTTGACAAGGGCCCTCATCAGAGACTGTGGGCTTCTATTTGCCCCCCCTCACCAGCAACCTGCATGGCTCTTGGAGTCACAGAAATCTGCACTCAAGGCAATGAGAAGAGAATCTAAGAGACAGCAATAAAATACCTCACACTTCTATATAGATACACCAAAGCTTTGCGGAGAGAAACAAATAGAAACAAGTTCTCTTTGTTTACTCTAACTATTAGCTATGGTTTACTTTATTTATAAGGCTCTTTTGGAGGATACAGCATAATTTCACTTTATTATTGTACGTCAGGTATTACGTATTCATCACATCATAGGTCAATTTCTAATCAGCATAGGTCAGTATGAGGAGACATACATGTATTCCAAGACATAACTGTTTACTGCTGACTGCTTGATATCTAATAACCCTGAGACTGAGAGGCTAGAGGACAGCCTGCCCCTTTTCTTATTTACAGGACTGGTACCTCTTCACCTACTTAGTAAGCAAATATATGAAGTTTATTTCTAAGCAAAGTTCTGAACAAAATTAACTCTTTCTCAGGTTTTCTTTGACAGTCTGATAGTGTACACCGCCCTGTACAGACAAGCTTACTTTCAGTCCCTCCTCTGATTCTGTAAAGAATCATTCTCAAAGTAAGGAAACTCAGACATTGCCATTGAAGTGGAATTAAAACTAGTTTCTGGGTCAGTCTGTAACATCATTGTAGGGGTCAGTGATTCCACTGATCTCTTACAGCAAGCTGATAGTACACAGAGAATTAATGCTCCTAGAATGAGAATCCCCAAAACGCCAAGCAATGATGCTAATAAGCCTTGCAAAGGCCTGGATAATGAATTCCAAAATGAAGAAACAGAATCAAATAGAGCTGAAAAAGAACTTACATAACTATCACTTGAAACAAAAGTACGGTTTCTAACTTTATCCAATAGGCCTTTTACTATTTTTCCATTATTATCAAGCATACTACAACAAAAACCAACTATTACTCCACACACACCATTTTCCTTTGCTAGGAGATAGTCTAAAGCCATTCGGTTCTGGGCTGCATAGGCTGACACTTTGTTTACTGCACCTTGCAAGACACTAATTGCCTCAGTGAGGTCTAGGGCTGTAAGTTCAACAACTGCCTGTAGTCACATAATCTGGGTGCCATATTCTCTAGTGGGTGCTATAGCTCCAAGTGTTGAAAGCCACATAGTACCTGTGAATGCATCTATTTGAGATTTAGTTAAAGGTTTTGTAGTGTCTACCAGTTGTTGAGCAGCCTCTATGGCCTTATCCTGTGAAGAAACATCCCTTTTTCTTCTAACAGAATTGTTCAGGGTTGATAATAAAGTAATGTTCTGGTAAGGTACAAATCGCCACGGGGTATCTAATTGGGCTATATAACAAGTACCTGACCAACCTCTGGGAAGCTCTGTATACGCAAACGTACCGCACACAAAATAATCTCCTTCTAAAGCCACTAAATCATCTTCCCAGATTGTCAAATTCTGAGGACAAGATATATTCTGGATACAATTATTCAAAGCCCACTGAGTCATGGCCATTTCATTAAGCCCTCCAGACAAATTACGTTTCCAGGGATGATAATACCCTAGTAAAGGGAAACTCCAGCTAGGTATGCCTAGGTCTGAACTAGAGGCATTCAAAGGGTAGCCAGAACTATTATATTGTAGTAATTCATAATCATGCACCTGGTTCCCTTGAACTGACATTAATTGTACCACTGAAATACAGGAGTTTCCTACAAGGGATTTCTTATACCAGATAGAAGAATTATGCAGCATTACTATTCTACAAACATTCCATGGAGTATCCCCTACCTTTTTACCCTTACACTGAGCCATAAAACATATTGGAGGATGTTGCAGAGGCATAGGACTAACTATTCTAGGTTCTGGGCCTGTATGAGACCATTGTACAGAAGTTAGATTTAAGGCTATGTCACGAAACTCCTCAAAGGTCTTAGGCCTAACCCTAGGTAGAAATCTGTGCTGAGTAGCTGTCACAGATGGAAGACCCACTGCACAATCTGATAAATTGAAATGTTTTGTCACCGAGTGTACCTGTGACTCGAAAATATTTGAATATTCATCATAACATTCCCAAGGTTCTAACTGCAGCATCACTTTACTACTACTAATATGCCACAGCATAACTAAGATTAGATATAAAAACATTCTTAGCAAAACCTTTTAAATATCTAAAACTATAATTACTTAAAAATATACTAAATCAAAACTGAAAATATACCTACTCTTCTTAATACTTCTTCTTTTATAATGAAGATATACACTATAGCTATAATTAGCCTCTAAAGCTCAATAAATTTATGAAGTAGAGGTTAAGTACTTAAAGGTCATTACATATATATCAGGAAAAACACTAATCTAAAATGACCTCAGCCCTCTAGTCTAAGCAATACTATAAATGCCGAACAAGAGCATTTTGCATGAATGGTCCATTCAGAATCTACTTAATACAATAATCTGTTTCTGTGATGTCACCATTCTTTTCACTGAAAGTACTTTAAATCATAAAAAGTCTTTTCTGCAATATCACTGTTGTCCGAGAAGTCTGCATTGTATTTTTTGAATCATGGATGCAGGGAATCTTCCGAATCTTGTGAGGGAGCCTTCTTACACTGCGTAAGATGTATCCAACGAGAATGTCCTTCCACTTTACAGGCTGAATATCCCACCAGAAGTACACGAAATGGACCTAGGAATTTCGGAGCCAGAAGCGTCTTTGGATGCAAATTCTTAATCAGGACCCAATCCCCTGGCTTCATGTCCGGATGGGATGATTCTGGAGGAGCATCTTGTTGAGGATTCACCTTCAATAAAGGGGAAACAGACAGGGCTGAGTGCAATCGTGCACAATAAGTCAAGATATCGCTGCGCAACAACTGGGGGTCTGGGATAACTGCCAAGGCATGTGGAGAAGTAGCTGGACGTCCAGTAACTATTTCATATGGTGTCAGACCTCCTCGAGTGCGCTGGGGGGAGTTACGCACCGCCATAAGGGCAAAAGGAAGGGCTTCTGTCCAATCTGTAGCCCAATCCTGTGTCATAGTGCGCAAGAAACCTTTGAGAGTCCTATTCATCCGCTCCACTTGGCCAGATCTTTGCGGGTGATAAGGCGTGTGGAACTGTCTTTTTACACCAAACCAATTTTCAATATCCTCCCAGACACGTGCAATGAAGGCTGGACCCTGATCAGAAGAAAGAACAAAAGGTACACCCCAGACAGGAATAAACTGAGTGAGCAACAACTTAATGGCAACCCCAGCTGTCATACTGGTAGTGCAGGGGTGTCAAACTCAAATACACAGTGGGCCAAAATGTAAAACTTGAACAAAGTCGCGGGCCAGCATTGAACAAATGAACCTTTTAATATGGACCCAAACAAGATTTGCTTTAACATTGAATATGAAGCAACACTTATTACTATACAATTTATAACTTAATAGTTCAGATATGCAAAAACCAATTTCAAATAAAAAAAAACATCAATGACATTCATTTATTAAATAAGATTTAAATAATAATAAATAATAATTTTTAAAATAAAATAACAATAATAAAATTAATCAACCATTCAAGCCCATGTCTTGGAGTAGCAAGAAAAAGTGCATAAAGAAAACGTTAATTATTGCTCAGTTTGCTGCACACTGATCTAATCTGATGTGCCCAAGCCAGATACCTGGCATCTCTTCTTGGATGATAGTTCATCAATGTCTGGGCTCAGGCTTTGAGCTGAGGAAATCCTCAGTATCGAGCGAAGGTGTTCATCAGTCAGACGTCTCCTGTGAGATGTTTTGGTCATCTTCATCGAAGAGAAAAAGTTGCTCACATAGATAAGTGCTGCCGAACATGGAGAGCATCTGAGCAGCTTGGGTGCGGAGTTGAGGCATTGTGTCAGGGATGAACTGTGGAAACTGGGCGGCGCCCACAGCATCATACTTTGACTTCAGCGTGTCATTACACTTGAGTTCAATTAGCTCCATTTGGAGGTTGGTTGGTGCGTTTTCCACATTAACTGCAAAGGGATTACTGAGCAGTTCAAACCTACATTTCTGGACATCAAAGTCGGCAAATCGCCGGCTAAACTCAGCGCCGAGTACACTGAGTTTTTCAGCAAACTGTGCGCATGGGAACAAGTTGGTAAAGAACTGCGTTTTCATGGTTTGGCAGCAGGGAAAATGGCCAAGGTTTCCTTGCAGCATCTGATTCTCCCACAGGCACCGTTTAGTTTTAAAAGCCCTCACTGCAGCGTACATGTCTGTGATGATGCGCCCCCGCCCCTGAAGCTGCAGGTTCAGCGCATCGAGATGGCTCGAGATGTCACACAGAAAGGCCAGCTCACACAGAAACTTTTTCTCCCGAAGCTCTGCTGTGTCCTTCCCTTTGCTTTCCAGAAACTGACATATTTCCTCATGCAGCTCAAAACATCTATTCAGTACTTTTCCTCGGCTTAACCATCTCACCTCTGTGTGATACGGCACGTCTGCGTATTCCGAACCACACTCCTCCAGAAAAGACTTAAACTGGCGGTGATTCAGACCTTTGGCTCTTATAAAGTTAACTACTTGTGTTACTGTGGTCATAACATGTTCCATCTTTAGGGCTTTGCCACACAATGATTCCTGATGTATGATGCAGTGATAAACAGTTAGTTCACCTGCACAGTTCTCTTCCTGCATCTTCTCCCGGACCCTGCCACCAGTCCACTTGTTTTACCGCACATCGCTGGCGCACCATCTGTCGTTAATCCCACGAGTTTATCCCACGGCAGCTTTATTTCAGTTACGCATTTGGAAACCTCCTCAAAAATTTCCTTTCCTGTGGTTGTGCCATGCATTGATTTGAATCCCAATAGCTCCTCCGTAACACACATATTTGAGTCCACTCCACGGATGAAGACTGACAGCTGAGCAGTATCAGATGCGTCGCTGCTCTCATCCACAGCAAGGGAGAATGCAACGAAATCTTTTCCCTTTTCCAAAAGCTGGTCATACAGATTGGTGGCAAGATCACATGTGCAATCAGCTACTGTGTTTCTGCTCAGGCTCACATTTGAAAAGGCTTGCTTTTTCTCTGGGCACACGATGTCACAAACTTTCAACATGCACTTTTTCACAAACTCTCCCTCATTAATATATATAAGAGTCTATAAATAAATAAAAAAAATTAAAGGGCCGGGCTGATTTTGCGATCTCTGCTGCCACAATATAACTAGCCTTTACAGCAGCCTCACTTTGTGATGTGGCTTTTTTTGAACATATTCTGTTGTGAAACCAAACTTCTTTTCATCTCCTCCACTTTCTGGCTCCTTTGAGTCATGTCCAGGTCCTTGTACTTGTCATGGTGTTTTGTTTCATAGTGTCGTCGAATGTTATACTCCTTAGTTATAGCCACGTTGACTCCACAAATCAGACAAACAGGTCTGTCTTTTACATATGTAAACAAATATTCTGTCTCCCACCTGTCCAGAAAGTTCCTGTTGTCTGCCTTTCTTTTTGCCATTTTTGGGAAGGGGTTCCACAGTGACAGTTGTAGCTTGAGATCGCTATGACTTCTGTCACACAGGAGAGGGCGTTTCTGGGACCTGTCCTGATTGACGCGCCAAAACAACAGCAAGGCATTATGGGATTTGTAGTATTAGCGATGAATGAATGCGCTGTATAATACCGGCGGGCTAGCTCTAGTAGTCATTTGGTATAGCCTCGCGGGCCAAATATAATTACACTACGGGCCAAATTTGGCCCGCGGGCCAGAGTTTGACACCTATGTGGTAGTGGGATAAGCCTCCACCCAACCAGAGAAGACAAGTGATCACCAACAAATACCGCCTCCCTCCTCTGGCACAGGGCAAATCAGTAAAATCAAGCTGCAAAATCAGAAACGGGCCAGAGGGCTTGGGAAGAGCAGCAGCAATCTTCAGAAGGGGCCCCACCCTGCCAGCCTGCAAGCAATCCAAGCAAGCAGCATACACGGCCTGTGCCACAGAAACAAACTTCGGGTGATACCACAATACTGCAAAGGCATGAGTCATGGCTGCAGCGGCTAAGTGAAGTTTATGATGCAGGAACAGAGCAAGTGGAAACAAAAGAGAGAGTCAGGGCAAATGAGTAGGTGCTCCTTCTTCCAGTAGCCCTGAGTATCACAGGATGCACCCCATGAAGTCCATAGAGTTTTGGTTTCAAGGGAAGTGTCTTTATACTGCTGTAAAAGAGAGGACAGGGAGAACAAAGTCATGTTAGAAGGTTTTAAATACAGCAGCGTTGGTGACACTAATTCCTGTAGAGCAGCCTTCCGTGCTTCTTGGTCTGCAAAACGATTGCCCTTAGAAACGAAATCACCAGCAGAGGAATGTCCTTTACATTTCAAAACTGCAACCTGTGCTGGCAAAAGAACGGCTTGTAATAAGCGGTGAATGTGTTCAGCATGTTTAATTGGTTTATTAGCAGAAGTTAAAAATCCTCGTTGCAACCAAATATTACCAAAATCCCATAGCACACTCATTGCATAGGAGCTATCTGAATATATATTTGCTAGAAGATATCTAGAGAGTTCAAGAGCATGTGTCAATGCAAAAACTTCTGCTAACTGGGCACTAGAAAATGGCAGGGAAGCTGATTCAACCACATCATCGATTGTGGTTACTGCATAGCCCACACAAAGCTTTCCCATTTCATCTCTGAAGGCTGAACCATCCACAAATAAGGTTACATCTAGGGCTGGCAGGGGCACAGGTGAGAGATCAGGTCTAGCACGGGAAGAAGTTAAAATACTTTGAAAACAATCATGGGACCCATCCTCCTCCACCAGATCTGCCAAAGGAGCCAGGAGCGTAGATGGATTGCATATGGATGTAGTATATATTTTTACATGAGACTGAGAAAATTATCAATTCAAGAGTCAATAAACGTGTGGAAGATAAAGGTTGTGTTTTAGTTAAATGGAGCAACCTAGAAATGAAATGAAATGTGCCACATATACCTCAAGAGGGTGCTGTAGCACTAAAAAATCTGTAATTTCAATTGCAAATGCCACTGAAATCAAACTGCGCAAGCAGGGCGGGAGTCCCAAAGTCACTGAATCAAACCGCTTTGAAAAATATCCTATCGGCTTGCGACCAGTTGGAAATGCTTGCAAAAGCACACATGTAGCAGATATAGCTGAACTAGCCACATACAATTTAAATGTTAAAGAATAGTCTGGAAAAGACAAGCATGGTGCAGAGCTTAGTGCAGTCTTTAAATTTACAAAAGCTTCCCACTGTGATAACGTAGGTTCAATGAGACCCTGTGGACCCTCTTTCCCAATCAACGCATAAAGCGGAGCTGTAAGGTCTGAGAAATTAGCTATCCATTGTTTACAGAAAATCAGTAATCCCAGAAATCTATGTAACAATACTGGTGTCACTGGAAAAGATAATAACAAAATAGGTTTCAATCTGGCAGAAGTAATTTCACGACCAGCTGGAGTTAGAACAACCCCCAGAAAAGTAACATTTTGAGATACAAATTGCAATTTAGACAAATTGACTTTCAGTCCTAATTTGGCAATATGAGCTAACAAAGATAATGAGTCTGCTAAACAGATCTCATAACTTGGTGAACATAAAAGCAAATCATCCACATATTGAATTAAAGAGGATTGGTCAAGCCTCACATCTAATAACGCAGTTCTTAGGGCCTGCGAGAAGTACGCAGGACTGTCCGTATAGCCCTGGCATAGTCTAGTCCATGTGTACTGCTGATTGTCAAAATGAAAAGCAAATAAAAATTGGTTTTCTTTGCTAATTTGCACTGAAAAATAAGCAGAACTCAAATCTACAACAGAAAACCACGTAGATTTTGGAGGTACCTGTGTCCAGATATCATGCGGGTTAGGTACCAAGGGAAAGATTGGCAAAATTACCTTGTTTACAGCTCGCAGATCTTGCACAAATTGATAAGTCTTGCCGTCAGCTTTCAGTACAGGAAGAATTGGAGTATTACATAGCGACGTAGTAGGATAGATGACACCTTACAACTGTAGATCTTCAATTACCGGTCTAATTCCATCTATAGCAGCTGCTGATAGTGGATACTGTTTAAGTCTAGGAAGTTGTACACCAGGTTTTACGGTAATCTTCACAGGAGGAATTGAGAGACATCCGACATTTGATCCAGGGACTGCCCACAGAGTAGATGGAAGTTTTTCGAGATCAGGGTAAATAGCTGTGACATCTGCAGGGGGCTGTACTTCAGAAAGAGAATACAACTGAAAATGTAACTTTCCACTCATCCAGGATAAAGTTGCATGATGTGAAGCCAGAAAATCACGACCCAAAAGATTCACTGGTAATGTGTCTCCTACCAGAAAGTTAGTAGGTTATACAGTCTCTCCAATCTGCAAAGGCAAAGCTTCAAGTTTACGGTGAGGAATTATCTTACCTTCAATCCCTTCACAATGCACTGTTGGAGCATGTGCTAGAAGAGTTTGATACACTGCAGGCAGATCCTTTAGACGCAACGCAGATGTAGTAGCTCCCGAATCAATGATGAATTTCACAATAGAACCTCCCAATTTAGCTTCTAATTCACCCTGAGAAGTTACATTCAGATTCAATAATAGTCATGCATCCCAAGAATCACAGTCTTCTGGGTTAGAAAAACATTGATATACAGGAGTGAACTCAGCAGGTGGGGGAGGAAGGCATGCAGCTCTCTGGCCATCCAAATAACGATTCTGTGGACAGTCTCGCTGTAAATGATCACACTCACCACATGTATAACAAGCTCGCATTCCTCTGGCTTGTCCACGCCCTCGCTGAGAATTGCCTTGCTGATAATTGCCATAGTTTCCTCTGAACCTGCCTCTCCCCCGCCCCCTTCCCAGGGCTGGATGCATAGAAGCAATTTGCAAATTAAGCAGTTTAGTCTTCTTTACATCTAATCTGGCTTGTTCCTGCAATTCCTTGAGATATTTCAATTCACTGTACCGTGCACCCTCCAAAATTGCATCAGCTGATCTAGCAGGCCAATCTATTATTGAAGTTTCCAAAATTTCTTTTATTCTTGGAATCAAACCATTTACAAAAATATTAGTAAATCCTGAAGTTGTATCCTCTGTCTCGCCAGAATAATCTTTAAACTCTAGCATACACCTAGTGTGGAAAGCTGTAACTTTCTCACCCCTTTCCTGTGTTAAAGAAGTAAGCTTTGACCAATCTCTCACAGACTTACATGCTACTTTAAGAGATTCTAACAATTTCTCTCTACACAGAACAAAACTATCTCTTTG
This sequence comes from Ichthyophis bannanicus, assembly GCA_033557465.1. Classification (NCBI taxonomy): domain Eukaryota; kingdom Metazoa; phylum Chordata; class Amphibia; order Gymnophiona; family Ichthyophiidae; genus Ichthyophis; species Ichthyophis bannanicus. Next base: position 987,584,663 of record CM066032.1, read on the forward strand.
TGTCTGATCTTGAAGATCTGTTACAGGGTCTGTCTGTGGCCATACCCAATTATCATCTTTAATTGGATGAGTTACCTTATGAAAATCAGATGGATTAATAAAAACAGCTCTAAGCAGATTATCTAGATCTGCCCAAGTAGGATTATAACTATTAATTATTTGAGACCATAAGGACACAAATCTACCTGAATTTTCCCTGTAATCAGGAAAGGTTTTAGCCAAATCAAATACTTCTTTAGGACTCCAATTTGCAGGTACAGTCATTGCACCTGTAGGTCCTGTTCGAAAAGGATATGCAGGTACTGTATCTTCTTCTACAGATTTTGCATTTACAGAACATGAATCATTATGTTGGCTTAAGACAGTCTGAAGAAAACTTATATCACCATATAATTGATCACATTTCTGCTTATAGGTAAAAAAAAATGCTTATCCAGATCTTTTTCAATAGCATCAATAAGTTTACTAGAAATTCCAAATTCCTTTGTAGCAGAAATATTATTCCTTACTATTCCTTTAAGGATCCTATCATATGTACAATACTTTCTATTTCACGGCTAAGAAGTGCATCCACTTCTCTAAGCTGAGAAATATTATAATTACTGTAATCTGCAATCTTTGCATCTCCCAATATCTTCTGTTTATTCCTTATCTCTTCTCTTAGCTCAGCTGCACGAGTGATCCTCCCCTTCCAGAAGCTACATGACTCTCAGAAGAAACAGGGGGAGACGGGGATGCACTTGGGACTATTCCAGCTCCAATTACCAATGCAGCCACATCTGCATCATATTCTGGAGAAAGAACGGCTGGGAATTTCCCTGCCCGTTCATTATCATTCTCTTTCTCCTGTGGTTCACTCGCTTTACCAGCATTGTTTAACACAAACAAACCATTTTTCATATCATGTGCCATTCGTTGCAACAATTAAACACTAGCCCTTCACGGTCATCACATAATTTATGTTTAGCCTGCAAAGCACATTTCAGATAACAAAGTTTATCTATAGAAAAAGTTCCCTCCAAAGGAAACTGTAAAAACACATTATCATTAGTCACTGCATGCCAGTGTACAATATAATCAGTAGCCAGATCCCCATACTTCTCACGCATACAATAAGAAGGGCTACCTTTCTGAACAGCTAAAACCTTAGCTTTGTCATGCCATTCACGCAACTGAGATAACTCTCGTTTACCTAACAGATTACCCATTGCTGTCACCATACAATACTCACAAACACCTTCCACCCTTGCCAGGAATGGAGAAATCTACAGACCAGCACGGCACCAACTGTGGACTTCTATTTGCCCCCCCTCACCAGCAACCTGCAGGGCTCTTGGAGTCACAGAAATCCGCACTCAAGGCAATGAGAAGAGAATCTAAGAGACAGCAATAAAATACCACACACTTCTATATAGATACACCAAAGCTTTGCGGAGAGAAACAAATAGAAACAAGTTCTCTTTGTTTACTCTAACTATTAGCTATGGTTTACTTTATTTATAAGGCTCTTTTGGAGGATACAGCATAATTTCACTTTATTATTCTACGTCAGGTTTTACGTATTCATCACATCATAGGTCAATTTCTAATCAGCATAGGTCAGTATGAGGAGACATACATGTATTTCAAGACATAACTGTTTACTGCTGACTGCTTGATATCTAATAACCCTGAGACAGAGGACAGCCTGCCCCTTTTCTTATTTACAGGACTGGTACCTCTTCACCTACTTAGTAAGCAAATATATGAAGTTTATTTCTAAGCAAAGTTCTGAACAAAATTAACTCTTTCTCAGGTTTTCTTTGACAGTCTGATAGTGTACACTGCCCTGTACAGACAAGCTTACTTTCAGAGATGTTTGGTAAAACTCAAGAGTCATGGGATAGGAGGCAGTGTACTACTGTGGATCAGGAACTGGTTAAAAGATAGAAAGCTGGGAGCTGACTACGACGTGAGAGGAGGTGTGGAGCCCTTACCATCTGGGCTGTGAGATTGCTGGGACTGACTGCCTTGCTGCCGCTGCCGCTTCCCTGCTCGGATCGGGCAGGCACGCCCGGGGCAGCCTGCAGTACTTGGGGCTTGACGCCCTTTAAAGAGCTGGTCCGAGTTTCCCCCCGTTGGAGCTGACTACGACGTGAGAGGAGGTGTGGAGCCCTTACCATCTGGGCTGTGAGATTGCTGGGACTGACTGCCTTGCTGCCGCTGACGCTTCCCTGCTCGGATCGGGCAGGCACGCCCGGGGCAGCCTGCAGTACTTGGGGCTTGACGCCCTTTAAAGAGCTGGTCCGAGTTTCCCCCCGTTGGAGCTGACTACGATGTGAGAGGAGGTGTGGAGCCCTTACCATCTGGGCTGTGAGATTGCTGGGACTGACTGCCTTGCTGCCGCTGACGCTTCCCTGCTCGGATCGGGCAGGCACGCCCGGGGCAGCCTGCAGTACTTGGGGCTTGACGCCCTTTAAAGAGCTGGTCCGAGTTTCCCCCCGTTGGAGCTGACTACGACGTGAGAGGAGGTGTGGAGCCCTTACCATCTGGGCTGTGAGATTGCTGGGACTGACTGCCTTGCTGCCGCTGACGCTTCCCTGCTCGGATCGGGCAGGCACGCCCGGGGCAGCCTGCAGTACTTGGGACTTTCCTCTATAAAGGTGTTTACGCTCCCTCCGTGATCGCGGAGCGTGGTCGCGGGGCGTGTGTTGAAGGGGCGTGTTTAAAGGGGCAGGTTCTGCCCCTTGAACGCCCCTTGAACGCCACTCCGACGCCACATTTGTTCAGGTGTAATGTTCGGGGGTGGCTTGGTCTCTGTCCAGAGGTAGGTGCAAGCTATTTCGTTTTATCTTGTTTCCTTGTTTGGCTCCTACTTTCGTTGTTCGGTTGCAGTGGGACTGTATATTTCTTGCTGTTCCTGCTGCGATGGGTAAATGGAAGTCCAAGGATAAACAACAACCGGCTGCTGTAGAAGGCAAACCGGTTGGCCCACTGGACAGACACTTCGCCCCCCTCCCTTTGGCGCAATCCTCTCCCGAAGGGGTCTCGTTGAGCTCCGGAGGGAGGACTCCCCCCCCCTGTGTCCAAGCCTGGAGAGAGATGTTAGTTCTGGGGATCCCTCAGGTCAGTGTCGGGGTAATGTGTTTCCTGTTATAATTACCTAAGCCTGTTCAGTTAACAATACTGGGAAGGAGTTTCAGAATTTCCTGCTCGGTCCTCTGAAGCAGAGATAACCTTGGGAGATCTATGGGGAGCTTTGAAAGTTATCGATTCTAAAGTTTCTCTTGTAAGTGAATTTCTCTTTCTACTTTTTCTCATGAAACTGCTGATTCGATTCAGCAGTTGGATGTGAAATTTACTGTGATGGATCAGAGAGTTAGCAAATTAGAATCACAGTGCTTCCACTACAATCTATTAATGTAGTTGGGATTAAAGATTCCCTAGTGTTACACTCAAAGTTGGAAGCACTTGAGAATTCTTCTCGGATGCATCACTTGCGTTTCCTTAATTTTCCCTTCTCATCTCTTCTCTCTGGTAAAATTCTTTTAGATAAATACGTTTAAAGAGGTGTTAACTATCTCTGATCCTGTGGATATAACTCAGTTGTATTATGTACCCTCTAGATCTAGGAAAGTTACCTCTGAAGAAGGGGCTTTTGATGAAATTATTCCATCTATATCTAACCTAACCGCTTTCCTCGAGGATTCTCTGGATACAATTACTCAAACGGGCCACATTACTGGTGACTTTTTCGTCTATGCTTGTAAAACAGCGTATTCTTAAAGCCTTTTTTAAAGTCAAAGCCACTAAGTTCTGTGGTCAATTGATTAATGTTTTCCTGATGTGACACGTAGCACCCAACTTCGCCGGCGGCAGTTTTTGACCTTTAAGCCCCGGTTTTGGCATTGGGTGCTACATTTTTCTTGCGCTTTCCGTGTAAGTGTGTTGGTTGTCTATGAGGGTAATTCTTATATCTTCATGGACGTCTCACACTTGGAAAAATTTCTCTCTCAGACCGCAGAACAGGGTGAGGGAAGTGCAATCTACAATGTGAGATAACCTCCAATTGGTAGGCCTTGTGGCCTTGTTTTCTTAATTGTTTCTCATTTGTTTTCTTATTTAATTGGCATAGTTCGCTTCCGTAATGTGGGCTTTACAGTGTCCCTTGCTGATTGATTTATGTTATCCATTTATTGGTTGTATATCTATGTTACCTTTAATTTGTTTGCTAAGTGTACACTGATTTCCTTTTCTTGTTTTGGATGTTGTTGTAATGACTACAAAGCACAATAAAAAAAAAAAAAAAAAAAAAAAAAAAAAAAAAAGATAGCTGAGGGTAGGGCTAAATGGCCAATTTTCCCAATGGAGAAAGGTGAATAGTGGTGTACCCCAGGGATCTGTGCTGGGTCCGCTGCTTTTTGACATATTCATAAATGACCTGGAAAGTGGAATAACTATGGTTACACGATGCAAGGTTCCACATTAGGAACCACCACCTAGGAAAAAGATTTTCGCGTCATTGTGGATAACTTGTTAAAACCCTCGGCCCAGTGTGCAGCGGCGGCCAAGAGAGCAAATAGAATGCTATGTGTCATAAGGAAAGGAATGGAAAATAAAACAAAAGATATTATAATGCCTCTATATCGTTCCATGGTGAGACCGCACCTTGAATATTGTGTACAATTCTGGTCGCCGTATCTTAAAAAGGATATAGCGATATTAGAAAAGGTTCAGAGAAGAGCCACCAAAATGGTAAAGGGGATGGAAGGATACTCCTATGAAGAAAGGCTAAAAAGGTTAGGGCTCTTTAACCTGGAAAAGAGACGGCTGAGGGGAGATATGATAGAAGTCTATAAATTAATGAATGGAGTGGAACGGGTAAACGTAGAGTGATTGTTTACGTTATCAGAATATAGAAAGACTAGGGGACATGCAATGAAGCTACAGGGTAAACTATTTAAGACTAATAAAAGAAAATATTTTTTCCTTCTCGTCTCTCCAGGCCAGTTCAGGAACAGGAGGGTTGTCAACCTTCTCCAGCAGCTGAGGACTGAATTCAGAAGTTTTGCTGATCTGATAGCTGGCTCCCCCTGCTGGCCACCTCAGTCTTTCAGTCCTCAGCAGCTGGAAGGGCCAGGATCCTGGCTGGCTCCCGAAGAATTGCTTAAAGTTTTAAATTGGCAGTCAGCTCTTTTTGTTATTTTCAGTGCTACAGTGGCAACGCTGTTTGAGCCCTAGCAGGGTTCGCCTCCGCGAAATATTCAGCAGGTTGACTGTTTCTGCTGTAGATTCAAGGAGCAGGGAGGCAGAGCCTGTCTCAGACTGCAGCTCCGTTTGCCGGGGGGAAAGCGCAGTGAGGTACTGGGAGCCCCAGTGACCATCCTGACACCCCCGGAGCAAAGTTTTTTCTCCCGCTAGCAGCGGGGTGAGTTGCTTTCAGGAAAGGTGCAGTTGATGAAAGACCAGGTTGGTGAACGCGTCTGTTTGCTCTGTCGGTAGCGTTTGGCGGTTCGCGGCGGCGTTGATCCCCGTGCCGGCGGCCGCGTGGTAGCAGGTTCCCGACTAGGTTGTTTAGCCGCTGTTTGGCAGTAGCGGCGGTTTTCTTCGTTTCCTTGCTTCTCGGGGGTTTTTTTTCATTTTTGCGATCGTGCGTTAGCGAGATGGAGAGCAAGGCAGATTCAGGCAGTTCTTTAGGAGGCCCTAATATCTCCACAGATTTGGCTGAAACGGCGGCCATGACAGCTTCAGCTCCGGTGTTGGGGTCTGTTCAGGAAAAGCCCGCCAAGAGGAAAACGAAGTCTAGGAAACCAGTGCAGGGGGAAGAAGCTCTTCCTCAGTCCCTGCCTGAAGTTCAAAAGAGTTTAGAATCTGTTTTTTCTGCGGAATTTAATTTAGCGTTGCACCAGGCTTACTGTTTGAAGTGGCAGCAATCTCAGGTTAAGGTGGCTGCTCCTATGACCGGGCAAAGCTCTGCAATTCAGTCTTCCCTTTTGGATCCCGGGGAGGGTCCTTCTCAGTTGGCCCACGGAGCTGAGTTGAGCACCGATAGCGCCGGTCAGCTCATCTCAGGGCTCCAGGGTATCGAGGAAAGAGAAATCCTGTCAGATTCTGGTTTGGAGTGGGCCACGGATTTGGATGAGAGTGATCTTGGTGCCAGCGAAGATCCTAATATGTTCAGGGTGTTTAGAAAGGAGGAGTTGGGAGCGCTTATCGCTCAGACTCTGCCTTAAATATTGCTTTGCCTGCGGCTCAGGCTGAGCCCTTAGAGGATCCCCTTCTTCAGGGGTTTAAGGTGGAACAGCGGTGTTTTCCAGTGCATAGGGTCATGAAACAGATGGTGGAATCCGAATGGGAATGCCCGGAGGCTACTTTGCGTGGCGCAAAGGCTATCGGGCGCTTGTACCCTTTGCCTCAGGAGGAGCAGGAGTTACTGAAGATGCCTAAGGTGGATGCCTTGGTTTCCGCAGTAACCAAGAAAACGACTATTCCTGTCGAGGGCGGTGCGGCCTTGAAGGATTTGCAAGATAGGAAATTGGAGGCCTTGTTGAAACAAACTTTCGAGTCCTGTGCTCTCTCGCTATGAGCGGCTATCTGTGGAGCGTATGTCTCCCGTGCCTTTATTAGGTGGATCCAAGGAGGGGCTCCCTCCCAAAAGGAGGACGACGAGGGGGCGAAGCTGGAATCAGCAGCGGCTTATTTGGCGGATTCTTTTTATGATTTGGTGAGGATTTCGGCAAAGTCCATGGCTACAGTGATTGCGGCCAGAAGATTTCTCTGGTTGAGGAGTTGGGCGGCAGACGCCTCTTCCAAAGCTCGTCTAAGTAAGCTTCCATATAAGGGCACCCTGCTGTTTGGGGCGGCCTTGGAAAAGATTGTTAAAGATCTCGGGGATTCCAAGGGTGGTCGACTCCCTGAGGACCGCCTGAAGGCTCAGAAGTCTAACAATTTGCACAGGGGTCCCGCTCGCGATTTTCACAGATTTCGTGGGTCCCGTTTCACTCGGTATCAGAGAGGTCGTTTTGGGGCCAGAGCTCAGTCCTTTCGGGGAGCTCGAGGATTCGGTAGAGGTTATTTCGGGTCCTAGCTCAATACCCCTAAAATGTCACAATTAAACGAGGCTGGTCCAGGCGGAGTGCCCGGTGGAGGGGGGGGGGCGGCTTCACAGCTTCCTTTCGTCCTGGACCACCATTACGTCCGACCAATGGGTCCTAGAAGTTATTCGAGAGGGGTACTCCCTCGAATTCGCTCGTCCGTTGTCAGACGCTTTCGTGGTGTCTCCATGTGGTTCAGCGGAAAAGCGGGCGGCGGTGTCAGAGACGCTTCGGCGCCTGGTACGGATGCAGGCAGTGGTTCCGGTTCCTTCGGATCAGTTAGGGTTAGGTCGCTACTCGATTTATTTTGTAGTTCCCAAGAAAGAGGGTTCGTTTCGGCCTATCTTGGATCTCAAGCACGTCAACCGGTGCTTGAGGGTTCCGCACTTCCGCATGGAGACGCTTCGTTCGGTCATCAGCTCGGTGCAACCGAGGGAAGTGTTAACTTCCATAGACCTCACGGAGGCCTATCTTCACATTCCCATCAGGCCAGAGCATCAAAGGTTCCTGCGTTTTGCGGTGCACATGGGTCACTTTCAGTTCCGCGCCTTACCGTTTGGGTTGGCCACGGCGCCCCGAACCTTCACAAAGGTGATGGTAGTTGTCGCGGCAGCCTTGAGAAAGCAGGGAATCCTGGTGCATCCGTACCTCGACGACTGGCTGATTCGGGCGCTCTCCGTCTCGGAGTCTCGGGTGGCGATGGCGCGAGTGGTGAGCCTTCTCAAGCAACTTGGTTGGGTGCTCAATCAAGCCAAGAGTCAGCTGCAGCCGGTATCCCGCCTCCAGTACTTGGGGGCGATTTTCGATACAGAGATAGGTGCAGTCTTTCCGCCCGAATGCAGGGTCCAGAAGATCTTAAAACAGGTGACAGCGTTCTTGAGGTTGAAGGCTCCAACAGCGTGGCAATATCTGCAGCTCTTCGGCTCCATGGCGGCAGCCTTGGATCTGGTGCTGTGGGCAAGAGCCCATATGCGCCCGTTGCAACAGACGTTGCTGTCATGGTGGTCGCCTCAGGATCATCCGTTGGACCGCAAATTGCCCAGGTTACCGACTGTCAGCGACAGTCTGCAGTGGTGGTTGGATCCCAGCCATCTTCGAGCGGGCATGCCCCTATGTCAGCCGGACTGGGTACTAGTCACCACCGATGCCAGTCTGCTGGGCTGGGGCGCTCACTGTCAGGGGTGCATAGCTCAAGGTTGTTGGCCGTCGGAGATGAAAGATCGTTCCATAAATTTCTTAGAACTCAGGGCGGTATTTCTAGCCCTTCGGGACTTTCTTCCTTAAGTGGAGAACAAAGCGGTACGGGTGTTCTCCGACAACGCGACGGTGTCATATATCAATCGGCAGGGGGGAACAGGAAGCACAGTGTTGTTGGAGGAGAGTCAGCGGTTGATGTCCTGGGCAGAGGCCCATCTGCAGGGCCTGTCGGCAGCGCATGTGGCCGGACAGGACAGTGTGCAAGCAGATTATCTCAGTCGTCATGTCGTGGATCCCGGAGAGTGGGAATTGAACGCCACGGTGTTTCACGACCTGACCCAACGGTGGGGTCAGCCGGTGATGGATCTGATGGCGTCCTTCGGCAATGCCAAGGCACCTCGGTTCTTCAGAAGACGCCGGGAACGAATGTTGGAGGGGCTCAACGGGCTAGCACAGCCGTGGCCGGCCGGGGGGCTCCTTTACGTCTTTCCACCATGGCCAATGATAGGAAGAGTCATGCGGAGAGTGGCGAGTCACCGCGGTCGCGTGATTCTCATTGCGCCGGACTGGTCCCGGAGGGCGTGGTATGCGGATTTAGTGCGTCTGCTCGTGGACAATCCCTGGAGACTTCCCATTCGAGCGGACCTCTTGGTTCAGGGGCCCCTGAGCATGCCCAATGTGGATCGCTTCTTGCTTACGGCTTGGCTCTTGAAAGGGAAAGGTTGACCCGTCGGTTATTCGGCGGCTGTCGTGGCTACTCTGTTGAAGGCCAGGAGGTGGTCTACGTCCCTAGCTTATGTCCGCGTTTGGCGTGTTTTTGAGAGCTGGTGCAAGGAGCGGAGCATCCGAACGCGCGACTCCAGGGTGCCGCAATTATTGTCGTTTCTGCAGGAGGGGCTGGATAAAGGTTTGGCCCTCAGTACCATCAGGGTGTACCTAGCAGCGGTTTCTTGTTTTCGGGGGAGTTTGCAGGGAGCTCGTCTATCTGCCCATCCTGATATTCTGCGCTTTCTGAGGGCGGTAAAGAACATTCGGCCCCCTGTTCGGTCTATGGTTCCCCCTTGGGATTTGAATCTCGTCCTTGAGGCTTTGGGGAAGCCTCCCTTTCAGCCGGCCAAGGATGTATCGCTCAGAGTTTTCCTGGAAGGCGGCTTTCCTCGTGGCCTTGTGTTCGGCGAGACGGATTTCGGATCTCCAGGCTCTCTCGTGTAAAGCTCCATATATTCAGTTTTCGGAGGAAAAGGTGGTGTTGCGCACGGTGCCTTCTTTTCTCCCTAAGGTGGTGTCCAAATTTCATGTGAATCAGACTATTTCTCTTCCGACCTTTCGGGAATGTGACGGTCTTCCCATTGATGGTGTGTTAAAGACCTTGGATTTAGGGAGGCTGCTCAAGAGGTACCTGAGGAGGACAAAACTGTTTCGTAGGACGGACAAGCTCTTTGTGGTGTTTGGTGGACCTTGGAAAGGGGAGGCAGCTTCCAAGGCCTCGATTGCTAGATGGGTAAAGCAAGCCATAGCGGCGGCGTATCAGGCAAGTGGACAGGTGCCGCCAGTGGGGCTTCGCGCTCATTCCACTCGTAGCCAGGCTGCTTCCTGGGCCTAGTATGCTTTGATTCCGCCGGCGGACATTTGTCGGGCGGCTACTTGGTCCTCTCTTCACACATTTGCGAAGCATTACAGGTTGGATGTTCAGGCCAGGGGAGATGCGAATGTAGGGGCTTCGGCCATCATAGCGGGCCTGGCCGGTCCCTCCCGGAGTTAGGTACTGCTCTGGTACTTCCCTCCTGTTCCTGGACTGGCCCGGAGAGACGAGAAGTAAGAAGAAATTAGACCTTACCTGCAAATTGTCTTTCCTTGAGTTCTCTCCGGGCCAGTCCAGGACCCACCCGTGTCATGGTAGTTCTTTTCTGTTGGGTGTTACCGATATTGTGCTTTGGGTGCAGGTATAAGAGTTCGAAGGCTAGTCGGTTGGAAGACCGCTTCCGGGAAGCTGCTCGGGGTGGTCTATGGGGCTTCCTCGATACGAGTCGGGGATTCCGATAGGTTTCATTACAAAAAAACCCCAAAAACGCCAAAAACAACAACAACAAAAAAACCCCTACCAAACCATTATATCAATATTCATAATTTATAGATTTATTGAGTTAGGGAGACCGGCATGAGGGAGTTGTTCTCTGGTTGGTGCGTTCTCTATCTCCTTCAGCTTTTGCTCCTTAGCCTTCTTTGTTTTTCACGTTATGGGTATCTTCTTTGGCTGCTTGGTTAGGAAGTGACTGAGGTGGCCAGCAGGGGGAGCCAGCTATCAGATCAGCAAAACTTCTGAATTCAGTCCTCAGCTGCTGGAGAAGGTTGACAACCCTCCTGTTCCTGGACTGGCCCAGAGAGAATTCAAGGAAAGACAATTAGCAGGTAAGGTCTAATTTCTTCTCACTCAACGTGAATTTGTTACCGGAGGATGTAGTAAAGGCTGTTAGTGTAGCTGGGTTTAAAAAAGGTTTGGACAAGTTCCTGGAGGAAAGGTCCATAAACCATTATTAAGAAGGGACCCAAGATATCAATGCTTGACCCAGTACAAGCATTGTGGAACCTGTGTCTTTTGGGGAAACTGCTAGGTACATATGACCTAGATTGGCCACTGTTGGAAACAGGATACTGGGTTTGATGGACCTTGGTCTGACCCAGTGTGGCATATCTTATGTTATAATAGTTCTGTTCGTATCCCAGACTAAGCAATAAATTAGTGGGTGCAGAACAGAAATAGGGTGTTTCACTTTAAAACTCAACATACAAAGAAGATTCTATTTGAATTCTGGTGTCACATTTGTGACAACGCCACCAACTGATCTATCTCTTCTTGTATAACAAGAAAGTTACCATTGTATATAGTTGAATAATTTAAGATGTACAAGGTTTTCCTAAGTTGAATCCTGTTAGATCTCCTGTTACATGTAAACTCACGACAGCCTGTTGCTATCTGTGAGCACTTTATGTTTACTGTAAACCGCTCTGATGAGAGAGAGTGCGGTATATAAGAACGTTTAATAAATAAATAAACTCCCTCCCCTGCCAGACATTGTGCATCATAACACAAAACCCTGCAAATGAACACTCAGAACATTACTATACCATACTGGCACCAAGTCCAAGAACTTAAACTCCACCACCCTAGTTATGAAAATTCAGCAATGCAAATATTCTAAACGCCAATAACCTCCAGTTTGGAAAAACAAACAAGCTGAACTACTACAGATCCCTACAGAGAACCAACATGTTAAACAGAAACTTTCACCTCAGTTGCACTTGGAAAACATAGACCGTTAACTAGCAGAGAATAAAGCTACAAATTAGAAACAAATACCACTTCCTTTTGTTGATTTTCTTCTAAGTTCTTTTCCAGGATCCCATTTCCATTTTCTGTTTCTTAACACTCCCTTGTCTTCACCCTTTGCTTCTCTTTATCCCTCTCTGACATTCATCCGTTTCAACTTTTTTCTCTATTTCTCTCATCTGCTTTTTTACCTAATTCTAGCTTCATTTCATTCCTCTTTCTCCCTCTTTCACTCTTTAGTCTCTCTCTTTTCACCTTTCACCAACTTACTGGCTTTCTACTTCCTAATCTTACTTCCCAAGTCTTTTCATTCCCCACCTAGCTTTTTCTTTGCCAGCCTCTATTCCCCCCCTGTCTTTCAAGCTATTTCTAGTCCCCCATTTCCTCCCTTTGTACTCCTCCCTTCCCCAGCATCTTCTACCATCTTCTCAGAGTTGCCAAGTTACTCAGTTCCATGAGTGAGATTTTAAGCCAGTCCTGGATTTCTGATGGGACCTGCAGTGCTGATTCCATTGGGTAAAATCAGGAACTACAAATACCATACCATATTGCAATGCAAATTTAAACAAGAACTGGCAAAAAATCTCACTGCTTGACCTGGGTAACTTGATATCTCTGCCTTCTGCACCTCATCCCCTAATCAGCCCCATCTCATTCTCTATCACTCATCCTCTTTCCACTTCGAGGACCTTTTATACGTCTTGCCCCCTATCCAGACTTCCATTTCCCCTTTCACCTCCCCATTTCTACCTTCTCTGACTTCCTTCAAGGAAGCCCTGTCCTTCCTTGTGTCTCTCACCCACTCCTTAGCCCTCTGTCCTTTTCACCTGCCTTCCAACCCCTGTTCCAAACCCTTCAGATCTTTCAAATCTTCTTCCCTCCCCTTATTTCTGCACTTGGTCTCACAGCTCTACTCTTATCCCTCACACATTCACCTAGTCTCCATTGTCCTCCTAATCTCTGGTCAATTTCTCAGTCCCCACTATCATCCAATTAACCCCAAGCCTCCACACTTTCATCGTACCCAGTCTCTGAGTCCTCATTCAGTCCCACCAAGTCCTGCTTACACTCTCAATACTCAGTCTGTCTTCTGTTTTCTCACCCAATCTTGGAATCTCCACCAACGTCCAAGTCCCTGATCTCATACTGCCTTGTCCCCAGTACTTGCTCTCCTACCTCCCACTCCCCTTACACAGCACTAACCCATCTACTTCCTTTTCAATATTTATTAACACTGCCTTTCCTCCTCCTTTCACCAGCATCCGTTATTATACCCTTCCCTATCAACCTTTCCCTCATTATTAACTTGCTTCTTCCCCCAACTTCCCCTCCCCCAAATATCTGTCCTCCTCTCCATTCTCAGTACCCCAGAATCTCCCTCTTTTTTTCCACCCTAACCAGCATTTGCCAGCATCAGCCCCCTTTCAGTACCGGGCACTCTAGCCCCAGAATCAGTCCTAGCCTCAGCCCAAGTTTCATCCTCCCACCAACAGCGAAAGTTCCCTTTAAGTCCCAGCCCCCTTCTTGGATAAGCACATTTCCAATCCCAACCCCAGCCTCAGCCCATTTCTAGTTCCACCTTCCCAAAACCCCAGTATTGGCCCATTTCCAGTCCCAGTCTTTCTCCCACCACCATCAGCCCATTTCTAATCCCAACCTTCCCCCCCCCCCCCCCATCAGCCTATTTCCAGGCAAACCCCTTCCCCCAGTATCATCCCTCAACATTCACCCCAACCCAGCCTTCTCCCCCCCATCACTCCCAGCCAGTTACCCTGCCCCTGTGGCCTTATTAACATTTAACACAGTCACAGGAGCATTTTCCTTTACTCCTGCAGCTGTCGGTGCAACATTTTCAGAAGACCAAAATGAGCATATTCTTTTTCTTGCAAGAGACAGGAAGTGCTTGATTTTTGCCTGCTAAAAATGCAGCTGTCCTGGTGGCTTCAGAACAGCACAACCATGGGAATAAAGGAAAATGCTCAGGTGGCTGTTTTAATTAATAACATAATGTAGCTGCAGGGGCAGGGAGAGGAGGGGCTGGCTGGGCGTAAGGGAATGAGCCAGTGAGGCAGGGTTCCGCAGTGCCTCACTGGTTCCCCTCTTGCGCCAGCTCTGATTAGCTACTCTGCAAGCCTTGGGTATCATAGCTCATTTTAATGATAGGTCTGCAGTTTCATTTGAGTTCTTTAAGAACCCGAGGGTGTATACCATCCAATGCAGGTGATCTGCTGCTCTTTAGTTAGAGCTAATTCATACTTATGCCTTCGGGAGTCACTGTGATTTTGCTTCAGCTCTTCCAAATCACACCATCAAAGACCTTTTCTGGCATGGAAATGAAGCAAAGAATTCATTTAATTGTTCTACTATGGCCTTATCCTGCCTAAGTGCCCTCTCTTGTACCTTCATCATCAAATAGCCAAGCCGAGTCACAGGCTTCCTGTTTCTAATGTACTTGAAAAAGGTTTTTATTATACGCTCCTGTGCCCGTTTAGCTGAGTGCATTTGGCTCAAATCCCACTCCGTTTCTGATTTTCTTGGCTTCAAATTCATGCTTGCTTCCTTCCAATCAGCCATAGCACTCTCCATGAAAAATTACTATGTCCATCTGACTAACTCTCATGTCTCTGACCCCTGTGGTCTCTTCTCAACTCTCTCAAGGTGCCTCCACCCCCAGCCCCTCCTCTTTCTGCCCAAACCCTAGCTGACTCTTTCCATGACAGTGTTCACAAGATTACACTCTATTTCCCCACAAGATTAGCTTCTTCCTGTCTTCAATACCAACTTTTCCCCTTGATTACAACTACCCTTTCATCCTTTTCTAAGCTCTCCAAAGAGGGAAACCTCTCATCTTCTTTCCTCCTCTAAACTTATTACCTGTTCCTCTGATCTCCTTAGCTCCATCTCCTCCTCTGTCATCCCCTCCATCTCACATATTCTCAACCTATCACTCTCCACTGCAACTTTCCCTGCAGCCTTCAAGCATGCTGTGCTCTCACCTCTCCTCAAGAAACCTTCAGTTGACCCTACTTGTCCTTCTATCAATCCATCTCCCTTCCCTTCATTTCCAAACTTCTTGAACGTATAGTTCTCTGCTGTTGCCTTGAATTTCTCTCCTCTCAAGCTTTCCTAGATCCACTTCAATCTGGCTTTTGTCCATTGCATTCTACTGAAACATCTCTTTACTCCAGTCCTCATTCTTCTTGACCTTTCCACTGCTTTTGACACTGTTGATCGCCACCTTCTCCTCGACACATTGTCCTCACTTGGTTTTAGGGGCTTTGTGCTGTCGTCGTTCTCTTCTTATTTCTCACATCGCTCCTTCAGTGACTCCTCCTCATCTCTCACATCGCTTCTTCTGGTGGTTCCTCCTCTACTGCTATCCCACTCTCAGTTGATGTACCCCAAAGGTCTGTTCTGGGCCCTCTCCTTTTCTCCCTCTATACTCAGTCCCTTGGTGCTCTCATCTCCTCCCATGACTTTCAGTATCATTTTTTATGCTGATGACTCTCAAATCTATCTATCTACACCTGATATTCCTCTGACATTCAAGGCCCATATCTCTGCCTGCCTATCTGACATCGCTGCCTGGATGTTTCACCGCTATTTGAAACTGAACATGGCCAAAACTGAACTTCTTATTTTTCCCTCTAAACCCTCCTTCCCCCCTTTCTCTGTTGATAATACTCTTCTACTTCCTGTTTCCTTAGCCTGCAACCTTGGGATCATCTTTGACTCCTCCCTCCTCTACAGATATCCAGTAGATAGCTAAAACCTGTTGTTTCTTTCTCTGTAACATTAACAAAAGTCTCCTCTTCCTTTCTGAACGCACTACTAGAACACTTATCCACTCTTTAGTCACTTAAGTGCACCTTGAATTTCTGCTACCCAAGTGCAGTGTCATGCACTTGGGTAGCAGAAATCCAAGGGAAAGGTACACGATAGGGGGCGAGAGGTTGGTATGCACGGTTCAAGAGAAAGACCTTGGTGTGATTATCTCTGATGATCTCAAGGTGGCAAAACAGTGCGACAAGGCGGTGGCAAAAGCCAGGAGGATGTTGGGCTGCATTCAAAGAGGGATTACCAGCAGAAAGGAAGAGGTACTTATGCCACTGTATAAGTCACTGGTGAGGCCTCACTTGGAATACTATGTTCAGTTTTGGAGACCGTATCTTGCAAAAGATGTAAAAAGACTGGAAACTGTTCAGAGGAAAGTGACCAAAATGATTTGGAGCCTGCGTCAGAAGCCTTATGAGAAGAGACTTGAAGACCTAAATATGTACACTTTGGAGGAGAGGTGGGACAGGGGAGATATGATTCAGACCTTTAAATACTTAAAGAGAAATGATGAACAAACAAACCTCGTCCAAAGATGGGGAAGCTGTAAAACTAGAGGGCATAACATGAAGCTGCAAGGTGGTAAATTGAAAGGCAATGTCAGGAAATATTTTTTCACTGAAAGGGTGGTGGATGCTTGGAATGCCCTCCTGATGGAAGTGGTGGGGGCAAACGTGGTGACGGAATTCAAAAAGGCATGGGACAAACACAGTGGATCCCTTTACAGCAATAGGATAAAAACAAGATAAACGGTACCATATAACTTCTGAACCATATAACGTCTCAACAAATAGGGGTGTCCTACATGGAGTGGTGGGTTTACCCCTAAACATAGACATGGGGAGGGGTGGCCTGCACAGAGCGATAGGTGCACCTACTCATGCCATCTTGCTGGGCAGACTAGATGGACCATGCTGGTCTTTATCTGCTGTCATTTACTATGTTACTATGTTACCTCCTGTCTCGACTGTTGTAACCTCCTCCTTGCTGGTCTCCCTCTGTGTCATCTCTCTCCCTTTCAATCTGTTCAGAACTCTGCTGCACAGATAATTTTCCATCATCCCCAATATACTCATATAACTCCACTTCTCAAATCACTTCATTGGCTCCCCTTCTGTTTCCATATCCAATTCAAACCTCTCTTTCTGACCTGATAAATGCATTCATTCTACTGCTCCTCACTACCTTTCCTCTCTTCTCTCTCCCTACACTCCTCCTCATGAACTCTGCTCTACCTCTAGCTACTTCTCTCTTTGCCCTTTTCCTCCACTGCCAACTCCAGACTTCGATCCTTTCACCTTGCCGCTCCTTATGCCTGGAACAACCTACCGGAATCTGTACATCAGGATCCATCTCTCCCCCTTTTCAAATCCATGCTAAAGGCTCACCTCTTTGAGGCTGCCTTTGGATCCTGATTCCTTGTTCTCCTTGTATCTCCTTACCTTTCCCTATTTGTACCCTTGTTCTCAACGTTTGTACTGTCTGTCTTCAGTAGATTGTAAGCTCTGATGAGCAGGGTCTATGTTTTATATGTATCTGTACAGCGTTGCGTATGCCTTGTAATGCTATATAAATGATTAATAGTAATAGTTGTATTTTTTTGGCTCTGTGGAAAACTTATTTTCAAATTTTCATAGCCTACCTTATTAATGCTTAAGTTCCTTTCTGTTTTCTTCATTTGGATCAGCTTTTCATCTTTTTAAAGATATCCTTTATGCATTAATGCCCTCTTTCGCTTTACCCTTTGACCACATTGGCAGTCATTTGTTCTTTCTTTGGTCCTGTCTAATGCATGGAATACATCTAATCTATGGTTGCTATTGCCAGCAGCAACACTACTATTAGCCCTTACAGCAGGTCCTGCATTCCACTAAGGTCTAGATATAAAGTCCTTCCCCACTCTTGTTGGCTCTTATTTGATTTACATTGGGTTGTTTTACCTCACTTTGAGATATTTTTATCTAAAACGAATTGGTTAAATTTAACAATAAGCTAAACTAAAGTGTACTGGCATCCTGCTCAGAATGTTTTAAAATGGTGACATGCATTTATGGAATGGTGTTCTCTTTACTAGCAATCAGGATAGGCTTCAGCAGAGAAAGCACTCTATTTTCACTTTCATGGTTGCATGAATACTTAATAGATAAGTGTTAAAAATCATCTATTCCTCAGGGCTTTCAGATGGTGACAGCTTTATTGCAGAGTGAATGTACGCGAGGACTGAGTCAGCACAGTCAGCCTGACTGCATCCTATCCTGATCAATTAGCTAACTTGACCCACCAAACCATTGCTATGTTAGGAAAGGGCATCTGTACTGTGTGGAAATAGCATTTCAGAATTGAGTCAAGGGACATGATGATTGTGGCATAGAGGAGGTTTCTTATAGGAGCATGTATGTGTGCCAGAAGGGGCTGGTAAGATCATTGGGAAAGATGATTTTCTGTAACTGGAAAAATTAGGTGTTTTCTTCTCTGACCTGAGGTGTGGTTGGATACAGTAACAGAGAATTATGCTGAATCATACTGAAATTATATATATATAATAATTTTTTATAATTTGCAGGATATATATTTTACTGTTCTTAGCTTAAAGACTTCTTGGGCATGAGGTTCTGATGGGTGTATTTTATGTCTACTTAGTGTTGTAACTCACCTAGAATCTGTACAATGAGACAAGTAATCAACTGGTAAAGAAATATAAGAGTTAGAGCATTTTAAACTATCCACATATTGTGCCACTGTTTTCAAATAATAAGGCTCTTTCTATAGACAAAGAATGGGGAATTTAAACATATTTTATCCCAGAATGATCAATAGTGAATTGTTAGAAGACGTGTCCAGAGTTGCCAAGTTACCCAGTTCCAGGAGTGAGATTTTAAGTCGGTTCTGGTTTTAAATTTGCGTTGCAATGCAGCATGGTATTTGTAGTCCCTGATTTTACCCATTGGAATCTGTGCTGCAAGTTCCATAATGCATCAGCGTGAGCTTGTCATAAATCCAGGACTGGATTAAAATCTCACCCATGAAACTGGGTAACTTGACAACTCTGCATGTTGGCCTTCTCATATAACTTTTGATGAAGTGAGGTGATGTGGAGCTAGCTCATGACCCCATTATAATAATGTGTGATAGACCCAAGTTTATACACAATGTTTATCTGCTATTTTGGTGTGGGCAGGCCTAGAAATAATACAGAGACACTCTCGAAAGCCTTTGAGGCAATCGCACGTTGGTCAAAGCGCATTATATTAGGCTCATTGTTTTTGCCCCTTTGTTTAGAGAGAGAGTTACTTTCAAACTCTGAAGGGTTAGTTTACTGAAGTGTGATAATGCATTGGCACCTACCATGTGACATATGTCAAAATGCCATATGGTAAGTGCAAAACCTGTGCAGTATCTTCAGAGGGAGTGGCCAGCATATGCCTTGGAGATACTGCTCAGGACAGGCAATTACCACACCTGGCTGTGGCAGGAACGGTATGCACCCTCCTCCACAACCTTAGTAGTGATCATCCCGGTTAGCTAGCTGGGTCCCCCCAGACTCCATGTGTTGGATACCCAGCTCCAATGAGGCTTTCCTGGTGGTCAGGATAGGAGTGATGCCCCTCCGCTCCTGCCCATCTCCAGAGCCTTCCAAACTGGCACTGGTCTCATGGTACTACCCTCGGACAGTAGGGGACAGCACCACGAGACTGGTGTCATTTTGGAAGGTGCTGGAGACGGGGCAGGAGCGGAGGGGGACGCTCCTGCCCTGATCACCGATAGACCATCAGGGAAGTGTGATGTAATGCTACTAGAAAGAGAGTGTATAAGGGCTAGGAGGTAGGACATTAGGCCCAAAATGAGATTGGGGCCAAAGTTACAGATGGTAAGATAAAACATATATCCAACCAGTCTAATGCCTATAGATGTTTATGCAATTTCTTGATATACTGCCCAGGCTGAAGGGTATCAGAGCAGTTTACAATCACTATAAGCAGGTACTGGATACATTCCCTCGTCCCCAAAGGGCTCGCATTCTATGTGTACCTGAGGCAATGGAGGGTTAAGTGGCTTGCCCAAGGCCACAAGGAGTACCTATAGGACTAGAAACCCCAGTCCCTCCAGCCTGAGATTGCTGTCCCCCAGGTGGGAATTGAACCCCTGACCCTCCGGCCTGAGGTACCTTGTCCTAACCACTAGGCCACTCCTCCCTCTATAGTTCATAATCGTGCAAAGGGGGTATTTAGGTAATGTACTGCTCATCAAGACAAACACAGTAATTAAATAGCAGCTGAAAATGTATACAAAATAACAATCAACATCATAAAGGAAAAAAAATAAAATAAATAAAAGGTATCTATTAAAACACCCATAACTGGTTTTGTAAACCTTGTAAAAAATGGCTATAATACAGGCCTGGATCCTAATTTCCATAGCAGCTAGAAAAGAACTATAAATCTATGAAAAATGAAAAAGATGTTTTAAAATGCTTAATAAGAAGTTTTTATGAATGCATAAGTCTTCTATTATTCTCTTGTATGTGAAAGAACCAGAAAGTAACAGTAAAAGTAACAGTATATGCATTCCAGAAGCCGAAGTTAACCTTGCAGTAGAAAAGTTACCAAGTCAAGACTATACCATTGTTCAAGCAATCCTAGAGGAGGGGGCCGGTTGCTAGGTTCCGGAGGGATTTCTAATTGGACAAATGAAGGGAATGTATAACCAATGAGAAGTTTGTATGTATCGAGCTAGAACCAATAGAACGTTTTCATGTATCAAACTGAAAAAGCGGTATATAAAAAGTTATGTCTCTGTATAAACCTCCGCTCAGTACCTTTTGAAGCTTGACTGACTGGGCCTTGTGCACAATAAACTGACTTGGACCCTGTCTATTGACTCCTGGACTTATTCATTGATTGCACTTTGCTACAGCAGAAGGACAATGCCTACTAAGTGTTCCAGTGGTACTAAAGAGGCAATGATGAAAAGAGGGGATATCATGAATAAAACATACATACACCATTCCATAGTTTATTAATATCGAGTGTAGAATTAGTGACAAGAACTACAATGTAAAAAGCATGCATAGTGAGGATTATAGAGTAAATAAAATAAATGATCCCAGTGAAAAAAGGCATCCGTACCTACTGGTTTCTGATCTGCAAGATCCTTAGCAGTGTAGCATAAACCAAACAGCAGCATGGCTGCGGCAGCCATTCAAAAGAAGTAAAATGTCTGCCAGAAATTGTAGCAGTGGGTGCCATGACAACCGTAAACAAAGTTGCCATAGTCAATAAAATTACAGAAAATTGCTTATAAATATAAAACTTGGGGGTATGTATACTAAAGGGTATTAAGGGAGCACCAGATATCAAGTGATAAACAGCAGCGTTAAGGGTCTTGCGTGTGATAAAGGACGGGATGGGTAGTAGGCATTCTGGTGGTAAGGGTGCTGTGTTCCTCTTATCGGGCGCTAACAGGACACCAGGCGTTAAGGTGCCAGACATGTACCGTAGCGCAGGATAAGGGAGCACCTGTGAAAGTCAGAGTTGAGGTGATGGATGGCAGGAATGGAAGGAGCTGATGTACACATCAGATCCATATATATCCTACGTGTTAGTCAGTATGTGAGAAGACAGTGTGGGAGTTATTCTAACTGTATCATTGAGGTGTGCCCAGTTAATTGGCTGTACTGTCAGTGTGCAGCATAGGATAGGCAAGAGGCGTGCCCTGACGGAGCCAGCATGTTCACGATGTGGGCAGCAAAAGGAGGACTGAGCTTGAGTGGTAATGCAGATCAGTCACAAGTGAAGTGTGAGTGATATGTCCTGATGTCCAAAATGTTCCTGTGTGGCCCATGATGTAGCAGGTGGCTGGAGAATACATGAATGCACATGATGGGCATATGGTGATTGATGGCTTGCAGGATGGATGGTAGTAGCAGGGAGTGCGGTATGTCTGTGCTGGCACAATGTACTTGATGTGACTGCGCAGATGCACCAGGAGTGTGTGTGAAAAAAAACAGTAGCTGTGCCACGGGGCACCTCAAATACCATTTGCATGCATGGGACAGCTGACTCAGCCTTTCTAACCTCCATACAATCATCCTGACATATGTGCATCTTAGAACTGCACAAGTCTTGCTCATATCGGCCATATGGAACTAGTTAGGAGGT
Organism: Ichthyophis bannanicus; assembly: GCA_033557465.1. Classification (NCBI taxonomy): domain Eukaryota; kingdom Metazoa; phylum Chordata; class Amphibia; order Gymnophiona; family Ichthyophiidae; genus Ichthyophis; species Ichthyophis bannanicus. The sequence continues at coordinate 987,606,253 of CM066032.1, forward strand.
GTGCTGTTCTCTGCAAGAGGTCATCACAGGAGTGGGATGTGGCTGCATGCACCACATATATGTGATGGAGGCAAAGAGATTCCGTCACTGTTAGAAAATGAGTGTTTCAGCCCATCCTGGATCTGCGGTTCTTGGTGAAGGAGCAATTCAAAATGGTTTCCCTTGGAACGTTGCTGCCCCCCTCCAATGGGGAGATTGGCTATGCTCCTTGGATCTCAAAGATGCCTATACCCAGATCCTGATCTATTGTCTGCACCGGCAGTACCTCCGCTTTGTCATTGGAAGACAGCACTACTATTACCGTGTTCTACTGTTCAGGCTGGCATCTGCCTCCCAAGTGTTCACAAAGTGCTTGGCGGTGGTTGCTATTCACCTACGTCCCCAGGGGGTGCTCGTGTTCCCCTACTGGACAACTGGCTCACAAGGGGCGGCTCTGCCGATGAGTCCATCAGGTGGGATGCCGCACCACTCTCATCCTGGGTTTGTCATCAACTACCCCAAGTCTCATTTACAGCCTGCTCAGCACCTGGAGTTGATCGGGGCACTCCTTGACATTGCTTAGACCAAGGCCTTTCTTCCCATGGATCGAGCTCGGCACCTGGCGGCCTTGATGCAGGACTTGCAGGGTCGCACGATGGCCCCAGCCTGCCCGATTTTGTGCCTTCTGGGACACATGGTCTTGATCGTGCACGTCATGCCCAACACCCACCTCCATATGTGTCTGGCCCAGTGGACCCTCAGCTCCCAATGGGCCCAGGCGACAGGCAGTCTCCACGAATGAGTCAGGGTGACCCCATCACTGGTGACATCCCTCGATTGGTGGCAGAAGCCATGGCACCTCCTGGCAGGATGCCTTTTCAGTCTCCTTCCCCTCAGGTGATCCTCATTACCGACACCTCCAAAATGGTCTGGGGGGCCTACTGTGGAGGACTATGGACACAGGGTGTCCGATCGGCATAGGAGTGTCTCCATCAGATCAACTTCCTCAAACTCAGAGCCATTGCGTACACTCTGCATGCATTCCAGCAGCACTTATTAAACCAGGTAGTTCTGTTCAGATGGACAATCAAATGGTAATATTTACCTCAACAAACAGGGAGACACTGCATCGTACCTCTTGTGCGAGGCGGCGATTCATCTCTGGAACTTTTCCCGAGAGAGGGGTATGCTCCTTCAGATGGTGTACCATCCTAGACAGAAGAATGTCCTCGCGGACCACCTCAGTCGAGTTCTCCAGCCCCACGAGTGGAGGCTGAACCCTTAAGTGGCGCACCGCCTGTTCCTAACGTGGGGCTCACCTACACTTGACCTCTTCACCAGTCCCAACAACGCTCAGTTGCCGTGCTTCTGTTCCAGGATACCAGCCCCCCATTTATTTATTTATTTAGCTGCATTTATATCCTGCTTTTCACTGGGTCAAAGCTGTTTAACAAAGAAGAGGGGGGGACAGTAATCAATTTGAAGAGAAGGGGGGGCTATCACCATGAGGGGCCAACATTGATGATCTGAACAGAAATTAAAGAATTAGACAGTTGACGTCTCTTTGGTGGTGCTAGAGGGGATAGGTCAGAAGGTCTGGATGAGCAGTCAGTGGGAGATGTCTGTTTCAGGTCCGAGATATTCATGAAACAGGATGGTTTTTAGTTGTTTCTGGAATGTAGAGAGGTCTCTGTTGCTTCAGATCTGGCTCGGAAGAGAGTTCTAGAGGGAGGGTGCGTACAGTTCGAATGCTCTGTTGCAGGTCTGTTGATTGAATTTAGTTCGTTCGTGGGGGATAGTGAGAGTGTTGCTGTTGGTCTGTTGCGGGTAGGCTGGGGTAGTAGAGTTCGGAGTTGAGAAGTCTGTGTTTGATGGAGGGCTTTGTAGATAAGCAGGATAGATTTGTATTTAATCCTTGCTTCGAGTGGTAGGATGTGAAGTTCTCTCAGGACTGGAGTGACGTGATCATGTTTTTTCGCTTTCTGGATGATTCTTGCTGTGGTGTTTAAGGCAGTTCGTACGGGGTTGGTGTGGGTGGCGGGTAGTCCATGATAAATTGTATTACAGTAGTCCAGGTGGGGGAGCGTCATAGCCTGCATGACTGTTCTGAAGTCCTGTGGGTTGATGAGTGGTCTGAGCCGTTGTACCGTCTTTGCTTTGTGGAATACTGTTCTGGTAATCTTTTTAATCTGTTGGTTAAATGTAAGCGCTTGATCAATGATGATTCCCAAGTATTTTATGTGGGGTTGAATTTGTATTTGGGTGGTTCCCAAGATGAGGTGTGGTGGCGGAGTGAAGTTAGGGTCCTTGGTCACTATGAGGGCTTCTGTTTTTTTTAAGGTTGATGGATAGGTTGTTCTTTTGTAGCCAGCTGGTGACCTCAATGAAGCAGTCTGACAGGTGACGGTTTGTTGGGTTGGTGGTTGTGATTGGTCCATAGAGCATTATGTCGTCTGCATAGATATGGTAGTTGATGTTATGAGCGCGTATTATCGAGCAGAGTGGCTGCAGATAGATATTGAAGAGCATGGCGGATAGTGTGGAGCCCTGGGGTACTCCTTGGTGCTGTCCAAAGGGGGGGAGGTTGCCATGCTTGTTCAGATCAGTTGTCTATTGGTCAGGTAGGAGCGAAACCATTGAAGCACGATGTCTTTGATGCCAATCTCCTGAAGTCTGTGTAGGAGGGTGTTGTGGGAGATGGTGTCAAAGAATGTGGATATGTCCAGGAAGAGCATAGCATATCCAGAGTGTTTGGTCTGTGTACCTTTGATAAGGGTGTTTAATAGTGATGTCATGAGGGTCTCGACTCCATGCAATGGGTGGAATCCGCGTTGTTGTGGGTCCAGTACGTTGTTGGTATCCAGGTGGTCTTGGAGTTGCTGTTGAATTATCTTCTTGATGATTTTGGTGGTGAATGGGAGACTTGCTATAGGTCTGAAGGAGGCGGGGTCGAGGGGGTCCAGGTTGTGTTTTTTTTTAGGGTTGGGCAAATGACGGAGGTTTTGAGGATGTCTGGCATGTGTACTTGCTTGAGAGATTCATTGACAATGTGGGTTAGGGCTGCGCTTATGTCTTCTTTAGATTTCTTTATCCATTCCACAGGGCAGGGATCTAATGGTGAGGTAGTGGTATTTAGGCAGGAGATAGTGGATTCTATCATTTCTTTGGTGACTGTTTTGAATGTACTCCAGTCTGTGCCTTTAGTAGCAGGGTTGGTTGTTGTCGTTGTCGTTGCGTTCAGTTGTGGGTTAGGTGGTGGTTGGAGCTGTTTGTATTGGCGTGCTAGTAGTTCCGGTGGGATGTTCGGGAGCTGGTTGGAGTGGTTGGGTGCTTTTGTTAGCTTCTTGACAATCTCAAAGAGCTCTCGTGGTCTGTTGAAGTGTTTATGATTTTCGAGTGGTAGGTCCTTTTTGCTTTATCTGTTTCTGTGCAGTAAGTGTCTAGTTCATTCATGTATTTTGCTTTGTTGACTTCGGTTTTGGTCTTTCTTCATTTTCTCTGGGTTCTCCTGAGTTGGGTTTTTAGTCTCCGTAGGTCGGGGTGAACCACCGGGCTCTTGTTGCAGTAGCTCTGGTGTTGGTGCTGTTCGTCGTTGTACATGCTGCAGAAGAGATTGCAGTATTCCAGGTGTTGATCAGGTCTTCGAGTTTGTTTGGCGTTTAGGTAATGTTTTTTCTAGGAAGTCCTTTTTGTTAAATGGCTTAAATCTTCTTGCAAGTTGGTTGTTCTCTTTGACATTGGTGTGCTGGTAGATGTAGGTAATGTTGATGATGGTGGTCAGACCATAGTACGCATGTGATTTTTGGGTTCTTGCATGAGATGGTGCTTTGGGAGTTCAGGAACATCAGGTCAAGAGTATTCCATTTTTCGTGTGTTGGTTTGTGTATGATCTGAGTCAGGTCCATTGCTTCCATAGCATTGATGAAGGCTTCGGCATGTTTATCTTGAAGTCTCCAAGGATTAGTTGTTCTTTGGTGGTGATGGTGCTCTCCGATACATGTTTTAGTATATCTGATAAATCGGTACGTGCAGTGGGTGCTTGGTAGATTAGGCATTTGGAGAGGTGTTTGTTAGTGAGAGTGAGTATGTCTGCTTCGTTGGTTGTTTCTGATGTGTAGTTTCTGAGGTGGAGGTTAGATTTAGCAATGATGGCTACTCCTCCTCCTCCTCTGGCGTGTGCTCGGGAGCAGTTGGGTAGACTGTATCCATTAGGTGTCAGTTGGTTCATGAGTACTGTGTCGGAGTCAGTCAGCCATGTTTCAGTTATGCAGAGGATGTCGATCTTTTGGGATATGATCAGGTCTTGGCGCATGTGGAGTTTGTTTCTGACTGAGCGCGTATTTATTAGGGTGATAGAGTTGCTATTTGTGGGGTTAGGGGTGTGGGTTGGTGTGGGAGGTGTGCGAGTGCTGCCCCATGTAAAGGGGGGTTTGGCGGTTTGTAGGTTGGATGGATGTGGTGGTTGGAGTGGGGTGGTTAGGGTGTGTGCTGGCAGTAATGAGATAGTAGGCCAAGTTGATCGGGAATGGTGTTAGGAAGTATACTGGAGCCAGGAAGGGTGGCATGGTTGCAGGCGTACCTGGGGGTCCTGGGGCAGGTCTAGGCTGCTGCGGCGGGCTTCCTCAGGCGTCAGGTGCTCCTTTGTCATCCTCCCACTGCCTCAATTGGGCAGGAGCTTCTGTGTGGGAGACGGCTTCTCCCACACAGGAGCTCTACCTCAGTTGGGGGAGCTGATGGATGAGGGGTTGTGCGGTCCTTTTTGGTTGCTGTCCTTCGGTTGCTTGTGTATTCCTGCTTCTGGTGTTCAGATTTCAGGGGCTTGCTGTCCTGATGGTTGGATTTTTGATGATGATCCCAGCGTGCCTACTTCTGTGCCCCGCCTAAGGGCCACACCAAAGGGCCCTCTGGCAAGGCCCGCCTGGCGCGGGCGCACCTGATGGCGGCATTCTTATAGAGCTGTCGTCCTTCCTCCCACAGCCCCGATAGGGCCGGAGCTTCTGGGCAGAAGGGAGAGGGGCTCCTGCTCGGGCACTCTACCCTGGTCGGGGAGCTTTAGCGGCACAGGTGTCTTCTGGTGGCGTTGATCCCGACGGCGGCGTTCTTATAGAGCTGTCCTCCTTCCTCCCACAGCCCCGATTGGGCTGGAGCTTCCGGGCGGGAGGGAGAGGGGCTCCTGGTCAGGCGCTCTACCCTGGTCGGGTAATAACCAATCCATTCGTCCGGTCATGGACCGAGGGGCTGCTGTATGCGTACCTTCTGACTATTCTGGTTTCAAAGACTCTCCTCAAGATTCAACGAGATTGGGCTTCTGTGATCATCATAGCTCCCAGGTGGGCCTAGCAGTCTTGGTTTCCCCTGCTGCTCTATCTCTCTCAGGCGCCACCAATTGCCCTGGGCTGCGTCTTGGACCTGCTTGGACCTCCTACACCCCATCCTCAGGTCTCTTGCCCTGACATCCTGGCTGCTGAAAGGGTAGCCCTTGGCCAATTTCATCTGCCCAGGGAGGTTGAAGATGTCCTTCTGGTGTTCCGCAAGGATTCCATGAGGTGAGCATATGTCTTCAAATTGCGTTGATTCTCTGATGCGTGGATCCGAGGTCTTAATCCCTTCTCCTCTTCAGTACCAATGGTGTTACAGTACTTGCTGCACCTCTCCCAAGCTGGCCTGAAATCCATCTCGGTGAGGGTGTACCTCAGTGCGCTGGCAGCGCACCATCATTTGGTGGACAGACAACCCCTGTCCTTCCATCCACTCATGGGCTGCTTTATGCGGGGCCTCTTGCTTACGCTGCCTCCCATTTATCTCTCAGCGACAGCCTGGGGCTTGAATGTGGTTCTGGGTAAGCTTTTGACTCTGCCCTTCGAGCCACTGGCCTCATGTCACCTTAAGTGGAAAGTGGTTTTCCTGGTGGTGCTCACCTCTTCCCACAGGGTTAGTGAGCTGCAGGCATTGGTGGCTGCTCCTTATACCAGGTTTTAAGGAATAGGGTGGTGTTGCCCATGCATCCCAATTTTCTGCCTAAGGTGGTTTCCCCCTTTCATCTGAACCAAGAGGTGGTCCTTACCTTTTTTCCCCGACATCATGTGAGTCGGGCGGAGATTGTGCTCCACATTCTGGATTGTCAGAAGATGCCGGCCTTCTATCTTGAGCAGATGAAAGCCCATTGCTGCTCCTTGCAGCTCTTCATCTCCTTTAACCCCAACAGACTTGGGGTCGCGGTCTCTAAGTGCACTCTGTCCACCTGGGTGGCGGACTGCATCTCCTTCGCCTATGCACAGGCTGGTCTCTCTGGAGTGGCACATCACTGCTCACAACATACGAGCGATGGCTGCCTCAGTGGCTAACTTACACTCCATCTTCTTGTTGGTGATCTGCCGGGCGGCCACCTGGTTCTCTGTACATACCTTTGCAGCCTGGAGGAAGACTCCCAGTGTGACAGCGCCTTTGGCCAGGTGGTACTCTGTCATCTGTTTGGAGAATAATGATACTCCTTACCTCTGACCCTTCTGTGAGTCCAGGCTACCAGAGAACTGCCTCCCTGGTCGACACTTGGATCGTGTCAGAAGTCTTGGGGCCAATCTGCACTCTCTGCTGGCATTCACGGTTTGATTTTTCGGTCGTCTGTGATTTTTTTTACAGGTTTTTCGGTAGCCTGTAGCTTGGGAGTCCAAGATGTGAGGATTGACTTTCTGCTTGTTCCTGGAGAAAGTGTAGTTACTCACCTGTAGCAGGTGTTCTCCAGGAACAGCAGGAATCAGTCCTCACAACTCTCCCTTCTCCCCATGGAGTTGTTTTCTTTTTTGTGCTTCTTTAAGCTATGTCATCATATTGAAGTAAGATAGCATCTTTGGCAGGAAGGTGACCACGCATACATGGTAGAACTCCCAAAGGTTTTCCATGAAAGCTGGGGAGTGGATACCGCGCGGGTTCTGTCGATGCCAACGTCACCCATTTATAAGAACTGATTTCCTGCTCTTCCTGGAGAACACCTGCTACAGGTGAGAAACTATGCTTTTCCTAGGTAGGGCTCTTGTACGAGTTTTGGAAGTTAGTGTTGGCATGGTAGATTTGCTCTTTTAGGTCCTGTGTGACTTTTTTGTAGAGTTTTTGTATTACTTCATAATATGCCTGGTACCAAAATGGTTTATGTTGCTGTTATTGAGATGAAGGACTGGCAGGTTCTGTGGATGCAGAATATACAGGGTGGCCCAAAAAAAGTGAGAACATCTCGTAGCATATAAGTTATTTAAAAATTCAAAAAGACAGATGTAAACGATTGACAAATTAAAAAAAACAAAGATGGCGACCAGAAATTGTTGAAATAAAGATGTTAAATAGCTAAAAAAGGTAAATAAGTAAACTATTTAAGCTTTTAATTTACGAGATGTTCTCACTTTTTTTGGGCCACCCTAAATATTTGAATTTAGTACAGTATGGGAGAGCACATGAGTGTTGAGGGACTGAGGAAGGGGGGTCCAGATAACGCAGACGCTGAATATCTGGATCTATATAGTGGCAGTTTTCTGCCTGCTATCTGGATAGCTATCTGCATAGCTCTTAAGACAGCATTTTTTTCTGTCCTAAGTTATGTGGATAATTATCCGGAGAGCAGCGCTGAAGATCACCACTATCCTGCTTAGTTCCTGCTCGCCCTAGCTCCGTCCCTGGGCCAACAACTAGGGAATACAACAACCTCGCAAAATTTGGTGTGGTGTGCCATGAGGCTCAAGCAACCTTGAAAGTATGTCCTGGAATAAAAAAGGTTGAGGACCACTGTTGTAGAAGATGGTTTTTCTCCCCACATTGGCTTTACACGTTGTAGGTACTCCCTTTGATTCTTTTTGGGAAAGACCTTAATACATATGGAAAGTATTTAACTTGGTTTTTGTGGCAGGATAAAAGAGTGCGCATTCCATGCCCAGTTTTGCAGAAATCTTGTCAATGGAGGGGGGGGGGGAGGTTGGAACTTCCCGATATGAGAGGTATAGTATGACTTGTGTTATGAGATCTCTCCTAAAGACTATTTTTTTTAAACAAAGGATTATGCACCACTAGAGAGCAAGTCTGGGTGATTTTATTTTATGCCTGTTCTCAAAACCTTTAATTCGGGGGATAGGTAAGAAATTGTGGGTTCAAAGGGCCTGGCTGATTAGGAAAATACAATTTTGCAAAACTAGATGGGAAGATAATCTCAGGAATACTCTCCACCAGCTCCCATTGATGGATAGGGAATGGACAAGGCAATACCATTTGCACTGGATAGTTGTATAGGTATGTGGGGAGTTTCTTTGCAAGCACTTTCTCCTTGAGCATGTAGTATGATTCTCAATATCTAGTGAGTGGAGTTGAACAGTAACTGGCACATTCTGGTCGTGGGGTGGTAAGAGTGATATGGAGGGGGTAAATATTGGGATATTAGGTTGTAATAACCTTATGATTTAATTTAGGAAGAGTGAAGGGATAGAATAGGGGTGATGGAGTTATTGGTAAGAGTGGGGGAAGAGTGGAAGCTATTGGGCTGTTTTGGTAATCTAGGCTCCTGGTGTGTATAAAAAACGCCACATGTCGGGTCACCTGAGTGTTTTGAGTGTTACTGTGGTTTATTTGGGTATGTAGCCATTTTGGAGGAGGCGGGGTGGTTATGTCATGAGAAAATTTAAAAACGTTTGATTGTATTGTATGGTATCTTTCTACTTGGGGCTCCTTATGTAGCATCCTGTTGGTTGACTGTACTTGTTAATGCTCTTTTAATAAAGAGATTCAAAATAAAAATAAATTTGGATGGATAACCGGGTAATTTCATATTAGATGAGAAGGCTGAATTTTGTAAACAGATTTGTTTTTATCTTTGTGCCTCTAAGAAATATCAACTTTGCATCTTTCAAGGCTACTGAAGGGAGGTGTCTGCGACAGTAAAATATCTTTTAGGAAACTCTAGATATGTTGCTTCAGTGTCTGTTTCATAACTTCAACAAAACTCAAAACTGAAAAATATAAAAATGTAGATCAACTAGAAGTTGCAATGCATTTTAAAGATATGATTTTACTTTCTCTGTATTCATTAACTCTGCTCATTACATGGGAAACAATGTTCTGTTCTCAGGTAATACTTAAATGTCACAGGCTTAGTAAAAACTAAAACTAAAAATGTATATGTATTGTCATTATTATCAGTCCTTTATATTATAATATCAAGCTAGTTGGTAACATTTTGTATGTGTTTACAGGAAGTTTTAGATCACCTGCAATGGCCTTCAGCGCACTGATGCATGTAGAGTAAGCCTGTGTTTTGCCACCCAAAAAATGTTATGTGGATTTGTTTTACACATTCTTCCCAGACAAATGGAATGTAAATCTATTTCAGCTGCACAAAATCAATTTTATAACATACAATCAGTTGAAGAATGTGACATTTTTCATGCTAGGAAATATTCTACTACTACTACTGAGCATTTGCATAGCGCTACAAGGAATATGTAGCGCTACACAGACATGTAAGAGACCTTCCCTGCTCATCAGAGCTTACAATCTAGTGCAGACCAACACAGTAACTGTAGACATGGTATACATCTAGGGGCAATGGCAAGGACATACAAGGAGGTCAGGTGAGTCAAGATCCAAAAGCAGCAGTGAAAAGGTGAATGTTCAGCCTGGATTTGAAAAGGGTCAGAGATTCTTCAATTTCCACAGATGGTTATACTTGGGGATTTCAATGTGCATTATGACCTCCCTGTTTCAGCTAAGGATGTAACGTTTGTTTCCCTTTTGCATGATCTCTCGTTGCATCAGCATGTGCACCTTCCCACTCACACTGCTGGTCATACCCTGGATCTGATTATTCCTTTTCGTCCCTCTAGTCCAGTCCCGGAACCATAGAGTTGTCAATCCCATCCAGCAGCTTTGGAGACTGAATGACATCACTTTAGCACCTCTGGTATAACTAGGCAAGGACCGCCCACTATCCTCAGTAATTCAGTCTCCAAGCAGCTGTGGGGTGTCTGAGCCTAGGGTGGCTCAGGGCAGTTCAGCAGAGCTTAGAGGGTTTTTTGGGTTCTCTTTTCTTTTGGGGAATTCAATTTGATTGTTTCTTTATTTTTTTAGTGGGCTCAGCTGTGAAGAAGATTCCCTTCTGGTTCCAGTCTTGAGTTCCTTCCCCCTCCCCCCCCCTCCTGGTTTGCTTCCCTGCTGTGTGCAGGGGACACCTGTGAAGGGGGCTTACCTCCCTGCTGCCAGAACCCGCTACAAAGGGTGAGGAGCAGGTAGCAGGTTTGGCAGGTACCTCCTGGGCGGTCATCGCTGCTGGCTGCCTCCTGACAGGGGAGAGTGTCTCTCAGAGCAATAAGGAGCTGCTGCAGAGAAGTCCACTGCCTGTCAGTACACTTGGGGTGAGTGAGAAACCGCACTTTTGTGGCTTTCTTTGCTTTTTTCTTCTTTATTTCTTGGTTTTCTGGTTTTCTGGGGGTGTTTTTCTATTAGTTTGTGTTCTTACAGCTTTGGGGAGCTGTTTTTTTCTCGGGTGTTTTTGGCGGGAATCGCTGACGGCGGCCATCTTGAAAAATCGTGTTTATTTTTCCTTTTCTTTCTTCTCCTTCATTTTGATGTTTTTTGGTGGCCTACAAGCTTCGTTTTGGCTGGCAAACCTTTTTAAAGTGGTTGCCTGCATGGCTGGGTCCTGCAAGACTCTTTAGTTGAAAAAAAAAAAAGTTTTTTTATAATAACGGAGCTTCTCTGGCACACTGCAGAACAGTGATTCCTCTCTATTTCTGTGCAGCACCTGGGACAGGAGCCCTTTGAAGGGGCAGCGGGTGCTAGCTTTATCTGCTACTATTGGCTATGCCTTCAAAGTCACGGTGTATACTTTGTGGCTTGAAGCGCAGCTCCCTGCTGGAGTCTGGTGTGTGCTCAGGGTGTCACTTGCTCTCTGGGCGAATGGACTCTGATCCGGATCAGCTGTTAGATCTGCGGGAGGTGCAGGAGCCACCTTCTCTGGCGCAGGAGGAGCCGGTGGCAGGTCCCTCCTCTGCGGGGGTTCCGAGGTTCCTGACGGTCAGGGGCTCAGGGCTGCTGCTGCAGGGCTTCCCTCGGAGTTTTTTGCCCTGATGCAGCAGGCCTTTGCGTTGCTCCAGCCGGCGGTTCTGCCCTTGGCGCAAGACTCTAGGGGTCTTAAGAGAGCTGGGTCCCTTGCAGGAGTATCCGAGGGCGCCCCGGTGGCAAAGTTGGGTAGAACTATGGGGGCGGAGGGGTCGGCTTCCCTTCTCGGGGATGGTGATTTGTCCCCTTTGGAGGGGGCCCTCGACGGCTTGTTGGAGGACGAGCTGGAGGACGGTGAGTTACCGGACTCTGAGCAGCAGAGTAGAGTGGTCAGGATTTTCCGACGGGAGGAGCTTCCGGCCTTGATAGCAGAGACCCTCAAGGCCTTGAATGTTCAGACGGGAGAGCCAGATTCCGAGGAGGCCTTGGAGGATCCGGTCTTGAAAGCGGTTCGTTCGTCCCACCAAGTTTTTCCTTTGCATCGGGTATTTAAGGCTATGATTCAGGAGGAGTGGGATGTTCCGGATTCAGCCCTTCGGGGTTCTCGGGCCTTGTCTCGCCTGTATCCGCTTGCTCAGAGTGATAGAGAGTTGTTTCGCTGCCCGAAGGTGGATGCGGCCGTCTCGGCAGTTACTAAAAAGACTACCATTCCCGTGGAAGGCGCGGCGGCCTTGAGGGATGTTCAGGACAGGCGCTTGGAGTCGGTCCTGAAGCAAGTCTTTGAAGTTTGCGCCCTTTCCATGCAGGCTTCGATAGCGGGGGCCTGGGTGGCTCGGGGCTGTTTGCGGTGGTCCCAGCGTTTGCGGGGGGATCGCCCTGAGGGTGGTCTGGAGGAGGCTGCCCGTTTGGAGTCTGGGATGGCGTACCTCGCGAACATCCATTACGATCTTATCCGAGGTTTGGCGAAGGGCATGGCCTCGGTGGTGGCGGTGCGGCGCTGTCTCTGGCTGCGAAATTGGGCAGCCGACAGTTCGTCTATGGCTCATCTTAGTAAGTTGCTGTTTCGCGGTAAGCTGTTGTTCGGTGAGGACTTGGAGAAGTTGGTGAAGGATTTAGGTGAGTCCAAAGGTGGACGTTTGCCGGAGGATAAGCCGAAGCAGCCGCGCATGGCATCGGGCTTTCGGGGGTCGGCGAAAGAATTTCGTCGCTCTCGGCCTTTTCGAGGGAGCTCTTCTCAGCGGGGTAGGTACTCTGTCCGCGGTCAGGCATTTCGGAGTTTCCGGGGTGCGGGACGCGGTTTCGTTCCTTTCCAGTCCTCGACGCCGAAGAAGCAATGAGATGAGGCGGACTCGGGCTGCGGTGGTTCCCGTGGGAGGTCGGTTGCGGGAATTTTACCCGGCTTGGGTCCGTCTTACGTCGGATCGGTGGGTCCTGGAGGTCATTCGCGAGGGTTACGCATTGGAGTTTCACAAGCCCGTGCGCGATTCCTTCATTCGTTCTCCTTGCGTGGTGCCGGCCAAGATGCGTGCGGTTTCCGAGACACTTCAGCGGCTGGTGCAGCTGGGGGCGGTAGTTCCCGTTCCTGAGGCTCAGTGCGGGTCCGGTCGATACTCGATTTATTTCATGGTGCCAAAAAAGGAGGGCACCTTTCGGCCCATTTTGGATTTGAAGCGGGTCAATCGTTGTCTCCGCGTGTCTCACTTTTGGATGGAGACCCTGCGCTCTGTGATAGCGGCGGTCCGCGCGGGGGAGTTTCTTACCTCTCTGGATCTGACGGAGGCGTACCTGCATATTCCCATTCGTCCGGAGCACCAAAGATATCTCCGGTTTGCTCTTCCTATGGGGCATTTCCAGTTTCAGGCATTGCCTTTCGGCCTGGCGATGGCTCCGCGCACCTTCACCAAGGTCATGGTGGTGGTGGCGGCGGCTCTTCGCAAAGAGGGGGTGCTTGTCCATCCGTACCTGGACGACTGGTTGATACGGGCCAAGTCCTGGGAAGAAAGCGCGCTGGCCACAGCTCGAGTAGTGGAGTTGTTGGAAAGTCTGGGCTGGGTGGTCAACCTAGCGAAGAGCAACTTGGTTCCGACGCAGTCCCTGGAATTTTTAGAGGTCCGTTTCAACACTTGGAAAGCGATGGTGTTCCTTCCAGATCAGCGGGTTCAGCGTCTCCGCGGGTTAGTTCAGAATTTTTTGTCCACCCCGGCTCCGACAGCGTGGCGATATCTGCAGCTGTTAGGCACGATGGCAGCCGCGATAGAACTTGTGCCGTGGGCCTGGGCCCATATGAGGCCCTTGCAAGCGACGTTGCTTCGTCGGTGGTCCCCTCAACGGGACGAATTGTCGCGACGGTTGGTCTGTCCTCTGGAAGTACAGCAGGCACTTCTGTGGTGGTTGCATCCAGGCAGTCTCTCCGCGGGCATGCCGCTGGAGCCGCCGGCGTGGAGACTCCTTACGACAGATGCGAGCCTCTTGGGCTGGGGGGCTCATTGCGACGGCCAGTTTGCCCAGGGGGACTGGTCGTCGGAGGAGAGGACGTGGTCCATCAACCGCTTGGAGATGCGAGAGGTTTTATTTGCGCTGCGGGAGTTTCAGGGGACTCTGAGTCAGCAGGCGGTGCGAGTGCTGTCCGACAATGCGTCGACAGTGGCGTACATCAATCGTCAAGGCGGCACGGGCAGTGCTGCCCTGGAGGCCGAGGCGGCCCAGCTGTTAGAGTGGGCCGAGGGCCATCTCCGGGCTCTGTCGGCTCAGCATGTCGCAGGCGTAGACAATGTCGAGGCGGACTTTCTCAGTCGCCGGAGGCTGGATCCGGGAGAGTGGCGGCTGCATCCGAGCGTCTTCGAGCTGTTAGTCCGGCGCTGGGGCCTCCCGTGGATGGATCTTATGGCAACCTTCGAGTCGGCTCAGGTACCGCGGTTCTTCAGCCAGCGTCGGGAGCGAATGTCGGAAGGTCTCGATGCGTTGGCGCAGCAGTAGCCGTCGGCAGATCTTCTTTATGTGTTTCCGCCTTGGGCCCTGATAGGTCGAGTAGTGCAGCGCATCGAGCGGCACCGCGGTCTGGTGATTTTGATAGCCCCCGACTGGCCGCGACGGCCTTGGTATGCGGACATAGTGCGGTTGCTCGTGGACAGCCCGTGGCGTCTTCCGTGTCGGCCGGACCTGTTGCTGCAGGGTCCGTTGCGTATGCCTCAGGTGAGTCGGTTCTCTCTTACGGCTTGGCTCTTGAGAGGGCTAGGCTGAGGGCTCGGGGATACTCGCCCGTGGTCATTTCCACCATGCTGCAGGCGCGTCAGCGTTCCACTTCCTTAGCGTACATTCGAGTCTGGCGCATATTTGAGTCTTGGTGTGCGGGACGTCGCATTCGGCCCTTGGAGGCGTCTGTGCCTCACATCCTGGAGTTCTTGCAGGATGGGGTAGATAAAGGTTTAGCGGCTAGTTCCCTCAGGGTGCAGTTGGCGGCCATTTCCTGCTATCGGGGTAAGGTTCGTGGCCGATCCTTGGGGTCCCTAGAGGACGTTCGCAGATTTTTACGAGCGGTCTTGCTTATTCGGCCTCCTTTGCGTGCCTCGGTCCTGGCGTGGGATTTGAATTTGGTGTTGGAGGCGTTGGTTAGGGCGCCGTTTGAGCCTTTGGGGGAGGCTTCCCTTAAGGATCTTACCTTGAAAACGGTGTTTTTGGTGGCGATTTGCTCGGCGCGTCGCATTTCCGAGTTGCAGGCCTTATCTTGTAGGGAGCCATATCTGTCTTTCTTTCCGCAGAAGGTCGTACTACGTACCGTGCCGGCTTTTCTGCCTAAGGTGGTTTCGGCCTTTCATGTTAATCAGGTAGTTACGCTTCCCGGATTCTCGGCGCAACAGAATAAGGATTCTGGGGGTCGGCTGCGTTTATTGGATGTGCGGCGCGTTCTGCGGATATACCTTGCCAGGACAGAACCTTTCCGAAAATCTGATCGGTTGTTTGTCGCCTTCGGGGGGCCGCGCAAGGGGGAAGTGGCGGCGAAGGCTTCGATTTCCCGTTGGCTGAAGTCGGCTATTGCGTCAGCTTATGTTTTGAAGGGTCGAGTTGTCCCGGACGGGCTCCGGGCGCATTCCACGCGGGCGCAAGCGGCGTCTTGGGCGGAAGTCAGTCTGGTTCCCGTGGGGGACATTTGCAGAGCAGCGACCTGGTCGTCGTTGCATTCTTTTGTGAAGCATTATCGATTGGATGTGCAGGCAGCGGGGGATAGTGGCTTTGGGTCCGCGGTTCTTCAGGCTGGGCTCGCTGCCCCCTCCCGGTGACTGCACTGCTCTGTTACATCCTCTATGGTTCCGGGACTGGACTAGAGGGACGAAAAGGAAGAGTAAATTAGACTTACCTGCTAATTGTTGTTCCTTACGGAACTCTAGTCCAGTCCCGGAGCCCTCCCTGGATATCGTCAGCTCGCTAGCCTGTGCTGGGGGTTCGTTGTGTTTCAAGCATGTCAGCGAAAAAAAACAAAAAAAAAACAAACGAACCGAATGACCTCTAAGGTGCTAAGCGGACGGTAGGGTAAGAAATCCCGACTGGGTTTAGCAAAGTGGAAGGGCACCGGTAAGTAAGCCTTGTTTCCTTGTTGGGGCCTTTCCCTACTGAGCAGCTTGCCCTTCGGCTGTCGGCGGGGGCTAATAGACCGTTTTGATCCGTAGTTCCTGTGGGTTTCTATTTTTCCCTTACTGTCTTCTAATTTGTTTATTTGTTGCTCTGCTTAGCTGTGCTTTGTCAATAGGTACTGAGGATAGTGGGCGGTCCTTGCCTAGTTATACCAGAGGTGCTAAAGTGATGTCATTCAGTCTCCAAAGCTGCTGGATGGGATTGACAACTCTATGGTTCCGGGACTGGACTAGAGTTCCGTAAGGAACAACAATTAGCAGGTAAGTCTAATTTACTCTTTCTCCCTCAGCTCTTTCTGATCAGATTTCACCACCTGTTCCCATGTCAGTTCCCTGGTCAGATCACTCTTATCTTACCTTTGCTTTCTGTTTCACGTCCCCTTCTCTTGTCTCTCCTCTATCTCCCGTTCGTCCTTCTCGCTCTATCAATTCTGGTACCCGCCAAGCATTTCTTGAGAGATACCATGCTCCTTCTTCCGAGTTTTTATCACTTTCGCCCTCATCCCAGGTTACTGTCTGGAATGCAGGACTGTCTCATACGTTAGATCAAATTGCCCCATGGCGCGTACACCATCCCAGGACCACGGTCCACCATCCTTGGTTCCATGCTGGACTCCGTCTGCATCGAGCCCAGTTGCAGAGATCCGAGCGTCTCTGGAGGAAATCTCCTTCCCCCTCTACCTACCATTACTTTAAGTCCTGTCATGCAGACTATCGTGCTAGTATTCATAGTGCCAAGCGATCCTTCTATTCCGCCTCTATTGTTTCAGCCCCGAATAGATCTCGTTCTCTCTTTCAAACCCTCAACACGCTCTCCCGGTTACAGTCACTAATCTCCCGCAATTCTCCCATCTCTACAGAAATCCCATTGGCTACTTTTTTCTCTTCCAAAGTACAGGATCTTCGTCATTCACTTCCCTCTTGTCCTCAGGCTCTGACTTCTCCCCCTCCTATTTCACCTTTATCCTCCCCATCACTTTCTCATGTCTGGTCTAATTTTAGTACCATATCCTCCTCTGAACTCATTAAGCTCCTGTCCACTTCCCATAAAACCACTAGTTTATCAGATCCTATACCTTCCAGTTGGTTTTCTGATTCTTCTCCTGATCTACTGCATCCACTTCTTACTATTATCAAGTCCAGTATGTCCTCTGGTTTATTTCCTCACACATGGAAACATGCTGTGGTCCGGCCCTTGCTTAAAAATCCATCTTTGGACCCCTCTGTGCCAGCAAATTATCGACCTGTTTCCAATCTTCCTTTTGCATCAAAGCTCTTGGAAAAGGCAGTTTTCTCCCAACTCTCGCACCATCTAGATTCCACAAAATTTCTTCACCCTCGGCAGTACGGCTTTAGGACTGGACATAGTGTCGAAAGCATTATTACAGCAGTTCTGAATGAAATTCATTCATCTCACGATCTTGGTGACATCACGGTGGCGGTCTCTTTAGATCTTTCCGCTGCATTTGATCTGGTGGATCACTCTCTTCTTGCTCGATTACGGGATGCAGGTCTCCGGGGTACTGTTTACCACTGGTTCTATTCTTATTTACACTCTCGGTCATTTGCAGTCACTTCCTCTTCTGTCACTACTGATGCCTTTCCTCTTTCTTGCGGTGTCCCCCGGGGCTCTATATTGGCTCCTCTTTTATTTAATCTTTTTCTGACCCCCCTTGCCCTTTTGATACAGCAATCGGGTATTTCTGGTTACTACTATGCAGATGATATCTTTCTTCTACACCACACATCCTCTTCCCAACCTGATATTGCTCCCCTTAATGCCTGTCTATGGTCTCTTCCTGGCTTTCTACAAATTGTCTTGTGTTGAATATCTCTAAAACCGCGGCTATATGGTTTCCTCACAGCTCTACTGCTCCATCACTTGCTCCATCTTTTTCGGGTACCTCAATATCTCTAGTCACTAAGCTTCAGTATTTATGTGTCTTTTTTGAAAGTAATCTCTCGTTTCATGATCACATTTCCCAGGTGTCCTGTCGCTCTTTCCATTGTCTTAGACGAATCCGTGCCATCAGACCATTTCTCTCCCCTCAGGCTCTTTCCACCCTCTTGCTTTCTTTAGTTATCACTAGGTTAGATTTTTGCAATCCTGTTTATGCTGGCATTCCCCAATACCAGCGCCACCGATTACAACTTATACAGAATACTGCAGCTTGGATGATCCTCCATGCCTCTCCCCGTGACCATATCACTCCCATTCTTCAGCATCTGCACTGGTTGCCAATAAACTTTCGGATTCAGTTCAAGATCCTCACTCTTGTCCATCGGGCTATTTATCTGCACACCCCTCAGTATTTATCCGATCTATTAACCTTTCACACTCCCACCCGCAGTCTCCGTTCAGTTCATATTAATCGCTTGCACCTCCCCTCTCCCTCTCAAGCTCACCTTCACTCTACCCGGCAATCAGCCTTTTTTTACATTGGTCCGGCTCTTTGGAACTCCCTCCCCACTGACCTCCGTTTAGAACAGTCCATGCCTACTTTCCGCTCCCGTCTTAAAACACATTTTTTCTCTACTGCTTTTAATCTTCTCCAGTGATTTCTGCTTCCCCTATGATTTGCTCCTATTTGCAATCTATCTTCTCTATCCTGGCCTTCTTTTTCTCCTATCCTTTTTAAGAAAAAAGAGTGTTTTTTTTAAAGTATTGTTATTTTCCTTTTCTTTTTTTAACCATTTTATGTATTTTATAGTTTTATTGTAAACCGCCTCGATGTAATGGGAGGCGGTATATCAAGTGATTATAAACAATAAACAATAAAACAAGTACAAACTCAGGTAGTTTGTTACGGGCATAAGGAGCAGGAAAGTGAAAGGAGCGAAGCCTGGAGTTAGCAATAGAAGAGAAGGGCACAGATAGAAGCAATTTGCCAGAAGAGTGGAGTTCTCGAGGAGGGGTATAGGGAGAGATAAGAGAGGAAAGGTAGTGAGGAACTGCAGAGTGAATGCACTTATAGGTCAGCAAAAGTTTGAACTGGATGCGGAAACGGATAGGGAGCCAATGAAGTGACTTGAGAAGAGGGGTAATATGAGCACAACGAGGCTGGCGGAAGATTAGCCACACAGCAGAGTGTTGAACAGATTGAAGGGGAGAGAGATGATTCAGCGGGAGACCAGCAAGAAGTAGGTTAAATGTGCAAAAGGAACAAGCTCGCCACTGGGAAGCAGTGTGGGAGGAATTCAGTTCTAAAGACAGAGCTTGATGAATAACAGGCATGCAGTCCTCACTGGAGGCAACAGTGTCATGATATGATACTCAGTAAGGATAAATGGAGGCATAACATAAGAATATATTTTTCTACAGAAGGAGAAGTGAAAACATGCAAAAGCCTCTCAGTAGAAGTAATGGAGTCAAACCCCAAAAGAGAATTCAGGAAAGCATGGAATAAATGCAGAGGATCTTTAGTCACTGGGAAGCAAAGATAAAGCTTGAGAATGTCATTTATACTGTGACGGAAAAGGAAAATGGTCAGACTTCCTACGGCTTGCAGTCTTTACTTGCTGTCACAGTGTATTTCTAATGTAAGGAATTGCCATGTGCATGACATGCCATTCCTTATCAGTCCTCCAGTTTAGTCCTCCACCTCTGGGATGTGCACCTCCTCCTGCAGCTTGGAGACGGCGCATGTCACAAAAAAGTGACATCACTGGATATAGCCTGCTGCTCTCTCCCATCATCTCCAGTGTGTCCGGTCTCCATGCAGAAGGAGGAAGTAGTGAGCCTAGGTGCTGGGCTCACTTGAGAGCAGATAAGGAGCAATTAGTTTAGGTTTTCTTTATTTTTGGGGTGCATTGGCCCTAATTGGTATTTGTTTCTTTTATTTGGGAGCTGTACCTTTAAAAAGAAAAAAAAGGTCTAAGGAAGAGTGCTGCCTCTTGTGCCTGGCCCTGCTTCTCCCTCTGCTTTGTTTTTTTCCTATTCACTTTTCGGCCGGCAACGATCTCACCTCCCTGGTCAGTACGGGTGAGAGCTCAGCAACACGAAGAACCAGCTTGGGTTCCGGCAGCACGGAGCTGCCGTGATTCTTCTGCTGGGCCTAAATTTAGTGCCGGAAGTCTGCCCGTCGGCTCCCCGATCACAAGCGGAGCGGAGCCGCGGGGTTTGAAGCGCTGCGGTGCCAGGAGCATGCATTTGGATCGCCCTGTGAGTTGGGGAGAAAAAGCTGGTTGTTGGTGAAGGGGGATGGTGGCAGTCGCGCAGTGCAGGTCTCGGCGGATTTTGGCGCCTTTTTTCTGCCTCTCGCAGGTAGCGGCGGCCATTTTCTCAGTGTGTCTTTTTTCCTTTAGGCAGCTGCATTCCGCGGTACTCCATTCCCTTTGAGTGCAGCCACTTCAAATTTTGGGGGATTATTTCTCTCGTTGTTACTTTAATTTATTATTTCATTGCCTTTTTTGTTTCTTTGGTGTTTTTATGGCAGTTATCTTGTGGTGAGTGGTTGCTCAAACAGTTTTATTTGGCTACCTGGATCTGAGGGCAGTACCTCCTCATTTCTGTTCCTGGCCAGGGTTCTTGACTGCCTTGGCTATTTTGAAAAAAAAAAAGAGAAACAGATAATTGGAGCATAGTTTGAATTAAAAATAAACCCCAGAAAGTCAAAGGAATAATTCTGTTACGGAGGCAATGGCCTCTCGCCCGCAACGTGTAGTGTGCGGTACCTGTAGAGGGGCTATCGCCGACTCTGGCATTTGCCGGGGCTGTACACAGGTGTCTACCAGCATGGAACAGCAAATGGAGGTTAAGGTAGGTCAGGATTGTCAAGGGGTCTCGACTGGTTTGGAAGGGGAGGACCTGCAGGTTCCTACGCCAGCGGTCGGGTCCGAGGCAACAACCGGTCCAATGTGGGGTCCTTTGACTGCGGGACCACAGCCCGGGGATTTTTGTCCTGATTTTGTGTTAATTATGCATCAGGCATTCTGTTTGCGACGGCAAGGAAAGGTTCCGGAGGGCCTGTCGCTATCTGAGGCGCCGCAGCAGCCAGGTTCGGCTGAGCCATGTGCCAGTTCTTCGCGACCGAAGCGAGCAAGGACTCGAGAGCCCTCGATTTATGAGTTGGAGGGGCATGAGTCCGAGGAGAACAAAGTTGACCTGGAAGGTAGAGAGGAAGAGTTGGAGGAAGGAGAGATCTCTGAGCCAGAAGATGAGGCGAAAATTATTTAGGTGTTCCGCAGGGAGGAATTGACAGCGCTTATCACAGAGTCCCTTCAGATGCTTAAGCTTGCCACGGAACAGCCGGTGGAAGACGACAATAGTGAAGACCCGATTATTCAGGCAGTGTGTCAAACGCAAGTGGTGTTTCCCGTGCACAGGGTAGTTGACAGAATGATACAGGATGAGTGGGATCAGCTGGAGGCAGGGCTCAGGGGTGTTCGCATTATGAATAGGCTGTATCCGTTAGTAGATAAAGACAAGGAGAGGTTTCGGTCCCCACGGATTGATGCACCGGTGTCAGCGGTGACCAAGAAGACCACTATTCCGGTAGAGGGCAGCTCAGCCTTGAAGGATGCGCAGGATAGAAAGTTAGATGGTTTGCTGAAGCAATCCTTTGAAGCCAACGCGGTATCATTACAAGCCTCCATTTGTGGGGCGTGGGTGGCATGAGCTTGTCTTTGATGGTTGCAGCGTTTGAGACAGTCTGCTCAGTTGGAGCAAGAAGGTCTGAGAGAGCTGGACCGCCTGGAGTCGGGTTCGGCCTATCTGTCAGATGTTCATTTTTTGAATTCAGTTACTGTCCTCATCTCTACCACCTCCACTGGGAGACTATTCCATGGATCCACTACTCTTTCCGTAAAGAAATATTTCCGCAATAAATAACCCCACTGTGGGATCAAACCCACAACCTTTGGCTCTATAGGCAGTGAAGTAACCAGTGGGCTACAGCTCTGAATTAGCAACCTGAGAAGAAATATTCCCCACCCTATTATCCACCTCAAACAACCGAGTAGTAATCTCAGAAGAGAAACCACAGAGTTGTATAACAGTAGGTACTAAGGTGTTTTCAATACGAGTTACCACTCTCCAAATGTCGGCTAAGGTGACCTGATCATCAGGCACCACCCTGGCCTCACCTGGTACAGGTTCCCATACAACTGGTTTCAGCTTTTCCCCAACATCTAACGGGGTACTCTGTTGGAACCGCTTACCCTCAGGTGCAGACAAAGGTGGAGATATGTATACTGGAGGAGAAGGTGGTGATCGGTCCGGGGAACTCAGAGATACCGGGGATGAACGAAGTACAAGAAAGTCAGGATCAAGCGATATATCGGTGCTAGTCAATACCTTGACATGTCTGTCCATAGGACCCACGGCAGACTCAGTTTGTGCTGCTGGCATGATCTTTTTCCTTTTACCCATCTAATCACCACCACCGAGGCTTATCACCTGACCCTGCTCTCTGGCGGTGCTCCAAGGGGCCTAATATGCCCCTTGTATCTAGCCCCTTATATCGCTGCCCCGACTAGCGCCTCCGACTGCGCCTAACTGATAGAACTTTTAAAGAGGCCTCCGATGACGTCGGGACCACCGGAACAGGAGCCTGACACCTCCGGACCACTGTGCTGCCTCTGTAGCTCTCCTGGGGTTGCTTTCCAACTGTTCCGCTTTTGAAGAGGCCCCCGATGACGTCTGGGCCACCGGAACAGGAGCCTGACGCCTCCGGACCACTGTGCTGCCTCTGTAGCTCTCCTGGGGTTGCTTTCCAACTGTTCCGCTTTTGAAGAGGCCCCCGATGACGTCGGGGCCACCGGAACAGGAGCCTGACACCTCCGGACCACTGCGCTGCCTCTGTAGCTCTCACGGGGCTGCTTTCCAACTGTTCCACTTTTGAAGAGGCCCCCGATGACGTCAGGGCCGCCGGAACAGGAGCCTGACACCTCCGGACCACTGCGCTTCCTCTGTAGCTCTCCGATACTCAATTTATTTCATGCTGCCAAAGAAAGACGGGTCATTACATCCGATTTTAGATCTAAAAGGAGTGAACCGCTGTCTTCGAGTACCGCATTTCAGAATGGAAACGTTGCAGTCCGTCATTGTGGCGGTACGCCAAGGAGAGTACTTGACATCCCTCGATCTCACGGAGGTGTATTTACACGTTCCGATCAGAGCGGGTCATCAAAGGTTTCTACGCTTTGCTCTGCCATGGGGTCACTATCAGTTTCAGTGGTTGCCCTTCGGTCTCGCAACGGCGCTGCGAACGTTCACCAAGATCATGGTGGTGGTAGCGACGGTGTTGCGAAAGGAAGGTATTTTGGTTCATCCCTATCTCGACGATTGGTTAATTTGGGCAAAGTCCAGAGCCGAGAGCGTGGAAGTTACAGACAAGGTGGTGAAATTCTTGGAGAAGCTCGGCTGGGTAGTCAATGTCAGCAAAAGTCATCTTACTCCGTCCCAGAGCCTCGAATACCTCAGAGTACAGTTCGACACTCAGAGGGGAATGGTGTTTCTGCCCGATCGGCGGGTCCAAGCCCTACAGCAAGTGGTGCACCAGTTCAGGACTACTCCGGTTCCTTCGGCCAGGAATTATCTTTGGGTGTTAGGTATGATGGCGGCATCCTTGGAGGTGGTGCCCTGAGCCAGAGCTCATATGAGGCCGCTGCAGCGGTCATTGCTTCACCATTGGTCTCATCAAACTGACCTGCTGAACAGACGTATGCCCTGTCCTCTTGGGGTTCGACGAACGTTGAAGTGGTGGCTACTTCCGGAGTCATTGAAGGCCAGGATGCCCCTGGAGCAGCCAGAGTGGATGCCATTGTTGACGGATGCAAGTCTCGCGGGATGGGGAGAACATTGCGGGGAGCTCTTCATGCATGGTCTCTGGTCAGCTCAGGAGAGCACTTGGTCAATCAACAGATTGGAACTCAGAGCGTTAGCGTTAGCATTGCAAGCATTCGAGGGGACGGTGTGGGGTTGGGCGATAAGGGTTCTATCGGACAACTCCGCAGTGGTAGCCTACATCAATCAACAAGGTGGTACACGAAGTACGGCCATGGAAAAAGAAGCAGAGGAGCTCTTTGCCAGGAAGGACTTTGTGAAGGCGGATTTTCTCAGCATAGTCCAGGTGGATGCCGGTGAATGGGAGTTGCATCCGGAGGTCTTTGCGCAAGTGGTGTGCAGATGGGGGCCGCCGATCATGGCTCTCATGGCGACCTTCCAATCAGCAAAGGCCAGTCGGTTCTTCAGCAGACGTCGAGAAAGGATGTCGGAGGGGATTGATGCCCTGCTGCAACGCTGGCTGGTGTTGGGTCTCCTCTATGTATTCCCTCCATGGGCCCTCATAGGTCGGGTGGTACAGCGGATCGAGGCCCACCCGGGAAGGGTGGTGTTGGTAGCTCTGGACTGGCCACGATGTCCGTTGTATGCAGACCTCATGCGGCTTCTCGATGGGGATCCGTGGAGATTGCCGACATTAGACAGTCTGCTACTTCAAGGGCTGCTGCGGATGCCTCAAGTGAATCGGTTCTTGCTTACGGTCTGGCCATTGAAAGGGCGCGTTTGAAGAAAAGAGGTTATTCTGGAGCAGTCATTGCGACCTTGCTTAAGGCTCGGAAGTCGTCTACGTCTGACATATGTTCGCATTTGGCGCATATTTGAGGATTGGTGTTCAAGGAGGCAAGTGCGCATGGCGACCGCGTCCGTGGCAGTGATTTTGAGCTTCTTGCAGGACGATTTTGAAAAGGGCCTGGCGGTCAGCTCCTTGAGGGTTCAGTTAGCCGCGTTGGCTTGCTATAGAGGCAAGGTGCAGGGAATAGCCTTAGGGGCACATGCTGATGTGTTGCATTTTCTCAGGGCAGTGATGAGGTTACGTCCTTCGCGTAGGATATTGGTCCCTCCGTGGGATCTCAACTTGGTTTTGGCAGCCCTGGCTAGGGAGCCTTTTGAGCCCTTACAGCAAGCGTCCGTGAAGGATTTAACCTTGAAAACAGTATTTTTGGTGGCCATTTGCTCAGCGCGGCAAATTTCTGAGTTACAGGCGTTGTCGTGTAGAGAACCTTTTCTGTCGTTTTCTATGGAGAAAGTGGTGCTCCGTCTGGTTCCCTCCTTTTTGCTCAAAGTGGTTTCCCCCTTTCATTTAAACCAGACGGTTTCCCTTCCGTTGCTGGGTTCAGTAGAAGACGTCGCCACGGTCCGGAGATTGCTTCGGTTGGACTTAAAGTGAGTGTTTGAAGTTCTCAGAGGTGTTTCGCAAATCCGACCGCCTGTTTGTTTTGTTCGGTGGAGTCCATAAGGGGGAGGCGGCAGCGGCGAAAGTCTCCATTTCTCGCTGGATTAAAGAGGCGATTGCTTCAGCTTATCTGTTGTCGGGGCGACAGATGCCAGCTGGTTTGCGAGCTCATTCTACCAGGGCACCAGCGACTTCATGGGCGGAACACAGTTTGGTGTTGCCTGTGGAAATTTGTAGGGCCTCTCTTCACACTTTCAGTAAACACTACCGCTTAGATGTCTTGGCAGCAAAGGATGCTGTATTTGGGGCGGCGGTGTTGCAGGCCGGTTGGAAGGGTCCCTCCCGATGAGTACTGCTCTATTACATCCCTGAGGTGGAGGACTAAACTGGAGGACCGATAAGGAAATGGTAATTACACTTACCTGGTAATTGTTCTTCCTTGAGGGATGACAGTTTAATCCTCATTCCCACCCG
Organism: Ichthyophis bannanicus; assembly: GCA_033557465.1. Lineage (NCBI taxonomy): Eukaryota > Metazoa > Chordata > Amphibia > Gymnophiona > Ichthyophiidae > Ichthyophis > Ichthyophis bannanicus. Next base: position 987,631,481 of record CM066032.1, read on the forward strand.
GGGTAGTATGGAGCTAAGCAGTGGAGGTTCAGCTAGCCGAAGGATGAGATTACCGGTAGGTACATGATTTTTGCCTAAAATGCTCTGTCACTTTTGATTCTTTCTGATCTGTCTTTGGCGCAGGCGGAAGGCGAGGGCACAAGAAGAAAAGCTTATCTTCCAAGATGACAATGTTTTTGGTTTAAAGTGGTTGTTAGGACTTCCGGCGATGCGTGAGTGAGAGAGGACGTGCCTCCTTCGCTCCGGGGCTGTCTCGGCACTAAACCTGGCTTTTATCTGCTTTTATGAGCCCTCACCCCTGTTTTCTACCTGGGAGAAGTGTGCCACCACTTGCTGAGACCAAAAGCTTGTGCACCTGAGGGCTGTGATGCCTTTACCGGCCCGGAAAGAGCGGGAGAGATTGACGAAAGTGGGGCCTTCTGCCGCGGCCACGAGGCAGCCTGCCTCACCAAGCGCTGACAGTACGGACTCAGCTTCGGAGGATCTAGCGCGGGAGGTAGTGCGGCTCCTCGATCCGAAGTTTGATCGCCTTATGCAGAAGTTGGAGGGGATGGAGGAATCTATGACTGAGTTTGGAAGGCGAGTGGAGGAACTGGAACAGCGCGTGGCTGCGGTGGAGGAGGGGGAAGGCCGCCGCGATGGGGAGCTAGAGGCCCAAAAGCGAATCCTCCTCAAGGTGCAACAGAAACTAGAAGACCTGGAGAATCGCTCCCGCCGGAACAACTTGAGGCTGGTGGGCCTCGGAGAGGACCGGTCTGATTAGGAGCTGCTAGCTTTTCTTGAGACCTGGTTGCCCGAGGTGCTGGATCTACCGGAGCTCCAAGGCCTTTTCCGCATTGAAAGAGCACATCGACTGGGGGCTCGGAGAGAACAAGGGCGATCGACCACGTGTGGTGATTCTCCGTGTGCTAAACTTTCAGCACAAGTGGCGGATTCTTCAGGCCTACCGGAAAAAAGGCGAAATTACTCTCAACAACAAAAAGATCTTAATATTCCAGGACTATTCTGCGGCGGTAGCCGCTAAGCGAAGGGAATTTTCCCCCATCTGCACGGAGTTGTTCAAACGATGGGCGCGGTTTACCCTGGCCTATCCTGCAGTGCTGCATGTCTCCCTCAATGGACAGAATCATACCTTTGAGAATGCGATGACCGCACAGCAGTTTTTGGCGCAGCTCCCACCCTCGGGTGGAGTGGAGAGCGGTCCATGATGCTTATGGTGTAGTGGGGACGTAAATGGACAACTTGGACTCAGACTTCAATCCTGATATTGCTCCTGTGTGGTCTGGGCTTGGCTGCTAAGCCTGGCTGGGCCTTGATGGGAGTGTGAGTTGCACCTCGGGGAGCTCGGCCATATGGCAGGCACCCGTTCGGGGTGCGCTGCTTGCGCTTTCTATGAGCTCTATGCAGGCCCCGAGTGGGTTGGGTGGGTAGAGTGTTGAGTATGGAGGGACCTGCATAGTTGCCGGGGAGTGTCACTAGGCATGCTAGGCAACTCTTACTCTTCATGTGGGATCTTTATGATTTGCAATGTGTTTTCCTTTGCAATTGTTCCAGCGCTAACGGTCACCACGGGGGCTTGACGATCATCACCCTGCTTTTTGTTTTCAATACCAATTGTGCCTTCGGGTGTTAGTCCCATGTGTTAGGGTACGAATTTTCATACTGCCATCGAGGTTTGGCAGTTCAAAGTTGTTAGTTTTATGCCAAATGTGTGTTAGGTGTATCACCCTAATACACCTTAGTGAAAGGGTCCTTATGCTTGGTCATAGTTAAGGCGCACTCTCCCCTTGTTCCAGCGCTAATAATTACTATGGGAATGTGGCACTGAGCACACTGCGTATGAATATCCCTATTGCCAGGGAGGCTTTGCTTTTCACACTGAATGTGCGTTAAGTATAAAAACCTGGGGCACCTCAGTGAAAGGGCCCCGATGTGTGGTCATATTTTAAGAAGCAAAGACCACCCAGCACTTGTAGTGGCAGTTATCTATTAACTGGGTGATGTTGCTTAAATAACACAGAAAGTAAGTGAAGTTATACTATGTTTGATGTGACTTTACATTGTGCAGCTTAACAATGTTGAGAGACATGCTTGGGTTATTTTAGAAGTTTTTGTTTACGATGTACACATGCCCCATTAGGAATGTACAGTTGTGAATTATGTCTATGTGTTTGCCTACTTGCTAATTGTTTTCGAATACTCTTCGTGCAGGTGCCTGAGTGATTGCTATAGTTGGTTCTTCCCTATTTTTCCTAGAGCCTGTTTGTATCTGTTGGGCTCAAGGGGTGAGGGGGGGGGCGTGGGTGTGTGCTCGAGGCAGCCCTGCAGCATTGTTGTGGGGTCCCAGCCTCAGTGCGGTAACTGAGGGTTTGTTTGTGTGTGTATTTGGGGGTAGAGAAGTTAGGTTGGAGTTGCGAGCGAATAGGGAAGGGAGCGGGGGGGGGGGGATGGGGAGTAGGGATGCATGGGGGGGTGCGATCAGGGAAGGGCGGTGGAGGGCTGGGGGGATGTGGCAGGGCAGGGGGAGAGGGTGGGGTGTGGATAGGGTGGAGCTTGATTGTGCTGCGAGCTGAGAGCCTGGAGGTTTTGTGGAATACATGTGCCCATAACCTGTACTTGCCGTGGCTAGATGCAGGGATACGCCCCTGGGAAAGCCCGATGACTGAGATGTGTCCTGGGTTGAGGCTGGGCGACCTGGGACGCAATTGTGGTTGGTGGATATTGTTACTTCTGATCTTTGTGAAATGTATGAATGAGAGATGAGCTTCGTATAGTCTCCTGGAATGTTGGGGGGTGTCAATAGCCCAGTTAAGAGGACTAAAATCTTACAGGCTCTTAAGAGGGGGCATGCACAACTTGCTTTACTACAAGAAACACATTTGAGTGCTGTAGAGCATGCTAAACTTAAAAAAGATTGGGTGGGGCAGGTTTTTGCAGCCTCTGCGACCGGTAAGAAGAGAGGTGTGGCAATTCTAGTGAAAAGAGGCTTGACAGTGGAAGTCCTTAGGACGTGGACCCACAGGGGCGGTTTCTTTTCTTACATGTGAAGATTCAGGGAGAGGAACTGTTTTTGGGGAACATCTATGCTCCCAATACGTATGATCACCAATTTTTTCAGTGTCTGTTGCGGAAAGTACTGGGGGCGCCAAAGATACCCTTGATTTTGGCGGGCGACTACAACTGCCCACATGATCCTACCCTGGACAAATCTGGTACTGGGGGCTCCTGGGGGGCCTGGCGTAATAAAGGAGTGGGATACCTCTGTAACATGGGCAGTTTGATAGACTCGTGGAGAACTTTACATGGTGTTGAAAGGGATTACACACATCTGTCGAGAGTACATCAGACTTGGTCTAGGATTGATTACATTTTGATCTCGAGCGAGAGTCTGGGGAAAGTGATCCGGGTGGAGATCGAGCCCCTAGTGGTGTCTGACCATGCTAAAGTGGTTTTGGATTGGAGGGTGCGACCCTCGGGGGGGGGGCCCGCTGGTCTTTTCCGGGGTATCTCTGGCAGAAGGAGAAGTTTCGGGCATATCTGATTCAACACTGGGAGGAGTATCTGTTGTTAAACGATACGGGAGATGTTAGCGTTGCGACGTTTTGGGAGGCGGGTAAGGTGGTTCTCCGGGGTCACATTATAGCTTATGTGGCGAAGGAGAGGAAACGTCTTAATTGTCAGATTATGGACCTCGCGCGTCAGTTGCAGGAGGCCAAACGGGTAGCAGTAAAGATGCCGTCCAGGCTGTCGGAGTATTTTGCGGTGCAGAGGGCCCTAAATGAGGTGTTGCATGATAGAGCGGTTCAGTCGCTAAGTTATTATCGTCACCAGCTCTTCCGGTATGGGGATCGCACTGGGCGCCTATTGGCGCGTCTTGTACACCGGCGGGGAGGTATTCAGGGGGTGGCCCGGATTAAGGACAAACAGGGGGTGCGACACACTGAGTTGGAACGGATAGTGCAGGTTTTTAGTCAGTACTATCAGGAGCTTTATACCCCCGAGTCCGAGAATAGAGCCTGTGAGCGGGACTTTCTCGAGGCTGTGGCCCTCCCCCATCTGACGGAATCAGAGCTTCTAGAGCTCAATGCGAGAATCACTCAAGTGGAACTCCAGCAGGTGATAAAGGCAGGCAAGACGCATAAAGCCCCTGGACCCGATGGGTATGGCTCCGAATTTTACAAGATCTTGATGGCCCAGGTGACGCCTACTTTGATGGCCCTATATCAGGAAGCCCAGGAGCTGGGTAATTATCCGCGTGATATGAGGACGGTGGCAATTACTATCATACCTAAGGAGGGTAGGGATCCAGAGGAGCCGGCTTCCTATCGTCCCATCTCCCTGATCAATTATGATATGAAATTAGTGGCCTCGGTGCTTGCGACCCGTTTACAGAAGATTCTGCCGCGGCTGATTGGCGCTCATCAGTCTGGTTTTGTGAAGGGGAGAGGAGCCTTTTCTAATATTAGTAAAGTGCTGCTGGGGATGGAACGTTGTTCATTCCAAATGGAGCCCTTGATCTTGGTGAGCCTGGACGCGGAAAAAGCCTTTGATAGAGTGTCCTGGCCATATATGTTTGAGGTATTAGCCAGATTTGGGTTCGATGGGGCCTTCTTGGCATGGGTACGGGCCTTGTATACGAATCCTTTGGCGTGTGTAGCCAGTGGGGGTGTTTCCTCCTCGTCTTTTGTACTGCAGAGGGGCACGCGGCAAGGCTGCCCTTTGTCGCCTTTGCTTTTTGTTTTACAGTTGGAGCCCCTGCTGCTCTCGCTCATAGGGGCGGAAGGGATTCGGGGTATCGAATGGCTGGGGGGAGGAATCTAGGTCAGCGCGTTTGCTGATGATATGCTGCTGTGTTTGTCTCAGCCGCAGACCTCGCTGGATTGTGCGCTGGAATTAATTCAGCGGTTTGGGTCCTTTTCAGGTCTTTGGATTAATGTTAGCAAGTCGGTGGCTTTGGATGTAGGCAATCGGGCGCGTTTGTCGTGGCAGGGCCTGTTTCCCTTGCGTTGGGCGGCGGGCCAATTTCGATATCTGGGGATACAGATTCCAGATCGGGTCTCGCAACTGTATGATGTCAATGTTCGACCTATGTTACTGCGTACTGTAGACACGCTACGGCGATGGAAGGACCTCCCGCTCTCACTTATGGGACAGGTAGCTCTTTTTCAGATGATGGAGGTGCCCCGGTGGATGTATCTCCTGCGGCATCTACCTATCTGGCTCTTGCGCCGCGATGTCCGGTTCTTTCAGAGTCATGTGGTGCGATTCTTATGGAAGGGGAGGAGATCCAGGATTCCGCTCTCCGTGCTCATGGGTAGTAGAGCTGAGGGGGGGTTGGGACTTTTTTCACTGCGCGACTACAATTTTCTGTGCTTGCTTGGACCATTGCGGGATCTGATTTTGGGACGAGAAGTTATCCTCCCGCGGAGCCTCGTTCAATGGATGTCACAGCCCTATCATGCGGCCTTTTTGCTACATAGCGGAAGCAAAGCTCTGCCGCGCTGCTGGAGAGAGTCGCGGTATTTGGGAACTTTGCGGCAGGCGTGGAGGTTCTTATGTCAGCGAAAGGGGGTGTGCTGGTTGGCTACTGTTTGTCTCCCCTTACGCTTTAACGGTGATTTTGAGCCTGGGAGGCTAGGGGGTCCAGCGAGTTGGGTGTCGGCGGGTCTAGACTTTCTGGGACAATTGTGTATGCAGACGCAGGGGGAGTTGGATTCCTTTCAGTCCTTGATGGAGAGATACTCGCTCGCGCTACGTACGTTCTATTTCTACTTACAGGCTCGGCATTATGTCCGAGCGCTGCAACAGCATCGCGGCTTACAACTTAGTCACACGGGGGTGTGGACTTTCATTGCCGGGGAGGATCAGCATGTTACTCTGCGGTCCATGCGTGAAGAGTGGCATCCGGGAGGGGTATGGGGCCCATTGGAGATATTGGTACGGAGATGGCACCGTGATGGTGAGGTGCAGCTTGCCGTAGAGGACTTCCCCAAGATGCTTTTCAACGGATTCGCTTGGTATCTGAAGCGGTTCGGTTCCAGGAACTTCAATATCGGTTCCTTTGGCGGGCGTATATGCCTAATGTCTGGGCGGCTAGGATGGGGGTGCTTTCGACAGATGTGTGTCAACTTTGTGGGACCCAGAGGGGGACCTTGCTCCATCGTTTTTGGAACTGTACTCGTATTGTCCCTTTCTGGCACGCGGTGCATGCGGCCTTGCGGGCCTGGAGACCTTCGGGAGGGGCGCTCATGACAGAGTGGTGCCTATTTGGAGTCCCCAGTACCAGTGGTCGCACTAGGTCCAGGTCTAGCGCTGGGGCGAGTGTTGGCTCTACAAGGTCGTCCAGGGTGGGGGGTAAGGAGAATCTCGTGACTGAGGGGCCTATAAGGGTAGTTACAGGCATGTCTCGCTGTGATGTAAAGTTATATGATAGGGGTTTTCTAATAGCGAAACACTGTATTCTTAAACATTGGGTCGAGGACAAACCCCCTGGGATTGGGGAGTGGCGCCACAGTCTATTTGTCTTACAGGGCTTCGAGCGGCGTATGGCCCAGATTCTGGGGGGGAAGAAGCAAGTGGAGTTTGAAAAAATTTGGCATGGGGTTTCCTGAAGTCTATGAGGGATCGGGTTCCAAGGGGTTGGGCGTGTGGCAGAGGAGAGTGGGTGTATGTGTGAGTTGGGGTGGAGCTCTCGGGGTAGATCGAATTAGGTAGGGCGGGGGGAGATGGGTGGGGGGGGGTGTAGAGGTTGGTGATACAGGGGGGGGGAGGGTACGGGGGGTTTTAGGGGGAGTGGGCGGGCTTAGGTATACACTGGTTTCTCTGTTATTGTGTTGTTATTGCATTGCTATGTTACCCAGATATGTTGGCTTTGCTGGGGTTGCCTGGTGTGGATCTGGAAAGGGTGAGGGTGGGTTTGCCGGGCATGTTCTCGCCCGGCGGGCTTGCCTATTGCCTACTGCCCTTGATCTGATTCCGACCCTCTCAGATGTCTTATTACTGTCTGATTTTGCATTCTGTATTGTGCTATATTTGTTGTGTACTTTGAGCCTAATTGGCATGGTGTATATATGTTGGTTTATACTGAAAAAGCAATAAAAATGATTTGACATAAAGTGGTTGTTACGCATTCACTGAGATTGTTGTTTTATTAGCTACTTATTTGTTGCTCCTTTAAGTGTGCTTTGTCAATAGTTCACTGGGGATGATGGGAGAGAGCAGCAGGCTATATCCAGTGATGTCACTTTTTTGTGACATGCCCAGTCTCCAAGCTGCAGGAGGTGGTGCACAACCCAGAGGTGGAGGACTAAACTGTTGTCCCTCAAGGAAGAACAATTACCAGGTAAGTGTAATTACCATTTGAGGTACTATATCTTGTCCTTTACCACTGGCCATCCAGGCTTTGATTGGTCTGATTTAAATTGTTTTAAGGAGAGCTTTTCCATTTCTGTTTCCTCTGTCTGCTGCTGGAGTGTATGGTTGAAATGAGAAAATCTTATCGTTCCAGGTCTAAGAAGCTTTCTTCTGCTGGCAGGGAGGCTCTTCCTGGTGCTTGCCCTTCTTACTTTAATCCTGTCTGTTGCTGCTCCTTGGATTCATTCCTGTTCTTTCACCCAGGCCAGAAGCTCTCTTGGGACGGGTAAGTATATATATTGCTCAGTGTCAATTCAAAAGTACTTATCAAGATCTCATTGGTACACAAGTGGGTGAACTACAGGCTACCAGTCAAATCCAACTAATGGGAGCCTTCCATTCAGCTTGTGACAGTGAAATGAGATGTGGTCCATGGTGGCAAAAAGCATGCCACTTCTGCAGAGAAGTGACATCAGTGGATTTCAAGTGATGCTGCTATCCAATGTCCATGACACCCCTCCCTGCTAAGATTTTTTTTCTTTTTAGGGGGGTATAGAGGAGGGTACTCTCCCATCATTCCCAGACTCTCACTACCCCGATCCTTTGCAGGCAAAGCCCCTAATGTGGCCTTTGGGCCTAGAGGTTTGGCTGCCCCTGAATCAATAGTACAGCATGATTTGAAGGATTGCCACCTCTTAAGTCGAAGTGGACAGCAGAAAAGAGATCTCCCCATTAGGATTACCAGGTACTTCTAAGTGACCTGCATTGGCTGCTGTTCTGAGACAGGATGCTGGGCTCAATGAATTGTCAGATGCAGCATGGCATTTTTTATCTTCTTATCCTGACAGTTCTTCTCCGGTTTAGTAGACCACAGCCAGACTTTCTGAAGCACCTTAGCTTCGGTGATCTTACAGAGATAAATTTAATACATTTACTATTGACTAAACAGTTTGGTAAATTATAAAAACAAAAGTGAATTGATTTTAGGTAAGAGTCAAAGCAACAAATCAACTGGTATATTGTGTCCATGTTGAATTGTATTTACACGATGGTGCTTCTATGTATGATTAATTGTTGTACACCACCATGAGTATATTTATGTAGAAAAGCAGTTTAGAAATAATAACTGATGTGTGATGCTAAATGCAATAGTACAGTAAGTGCATTAGGAAAATAAATTGAGTATCATCTGCTGTGGCCTTTGTCTTAGGCTGCGGAGGATCTCTGCCTCTGGAGTGCAATGACAAGCTAGTTGGGAATTAGCTTATTAAAGGGATTGGGATGTTTTCAGTATTTTTTTTCCTGGAGGTGCTTTTTTTTTGTCTCGAGCATTGTTTTCTCAGGTTTGGTCTTGTATTGCAATATACCACAATGTTGTAATTGTGTGTGTTTTTTATCTGTTGTAGTTTGCAGGGCATTTTGGAATGCAGTGCTTAAAGGAAAATAATAAAATGGCTTTCCTTGAAAACAGTCCAGAAAAAAGTTGCTGCGGATCCTTTTAAGATTTTAAATTCAGTTTCAATCAGGTAGTCTTATATTAGGAACTCGCTTCACTTTAACTAAAATTTATAAACATAGAGCCATGACGATAGAAAAAGACCACAGGGCCTATCTAGTCTGTCCTTGCATATCAACCACTACAACAGTCCCCCTTTTTCCTTTAGAGATCCTCTGTGTTTGTCCCATGTTTCTTTGAATTCAGATACTGTCCTCACCTCTACCACCTCCACTGGGAGACTATTCCGTGGATCCACCACTCTTTCCATAAAGAAATATTTCCACATGCCACTCCTGAATCTATCCCCTTTCACCCTTATCCCATGTCCCCTCGTAGCAGAGCTTGCTTTCAATTGAAAGAGGCTCTCCTCCTGTGCATTTATGCCACGGAGGTATTTAAATGTCTCAATCATATCACCTCTATCGCGCCTTACCTCTAAGGTGTACATATTAAGATCCTTAAGCCTGTCCTCCTATGCTTTATAATGAAGACCACTAACCATTTTAGTAGCCACCCTCTGTACCGACTCTATCCTGTTTATATCCTTTTGAAGCCGTGGTCTCCAGAATTGAATTCAATACTCCAAATGAGGTCACACCAAAGACTTATACAGAGGCACTGTCGCCTCCTTTCTTCTGCTGGCCATTCCTCTCCCTATGCACCCAAGCATCCTTCTAGCTTTTGCCGTCGCCTTTTCTACCTGTTTAGCTACTTTAAGATCATCGGATACAATCACACCTATGTCCCGCTCTTCTTTAGTGGATAAAAGTACTTCACCCCCTATACTATATTGCTCCCTTGGATTGCTGCAGTCCAAATGCATGACCTTGCATTTTTTAACATTAAATCTCAGCTGCAAATTCTAGACCATCTTCAAGCTTAGCTAGAACCCTCCTCATGTCATCCACACCTTCCTGGGTGTCTACTTTATTGCAGATTTAAGTATCACCTGCAAAGAGGCAAACCTTACCCGACAGCCCTTCCACTATATCACTAACAAAGGTTAAAAAGAATCGGACCAAGTACAGATCCCTGGGGCACAACATGGTAACATCCTTCTCCTCACGAGTGAGCTCCATTTACCTGTACCCTTTGTCGCCTCCTACTCAACCAATTTCTAACCGAAGCCGTAACTTTAGGGTTTGTTTATAAGTCGCCTGTGAGGAACAGTGTCAAAGGCTTTACTGAAATCTAAGTACACCACATCTTGAGCACTTACTCGGTCCAACTCCCTGGTCACCCAGTCAAAGAAATTGATCATATTTGTCTGACAAGACCTGCCTCTGGTGAATCCATGCTGCCTCGGATCCTGTAATCCGCTGGACTCCAGAAACCTCACTATTTTCTCTTTCAGCAGTGTTTCCAATAATTTACTCATCACAAAAGTTAAACTAATCAGCCAGTAGTTTTCAACCACATCCTTACTTCCGCTTTTGTGTAAAGGGACCACATGTGCCTTTCACCAGTCCTTTGGCACCACTCCCGACTCCCAACGAGGCATTGAAAAGGTCAGTCAGTGGAGCTGCTAGAATGTCCCCAAGTTCCCTCAGTATTCTAGGGTGTATCCCATCCGGTCCCATCACTTTGTCTACTTTAAGTTTAGCTAGTTTCTCACGAACAGTCTTCTGAAAATTGTTCAAGATGCCCCTCGCTTCTGTTCCTGTTTGTGTGTGTTTTCTGAGGTGCTGCTCCTGGTTCTTCATCTGTGAACACAGAACAGAAATATTTGTTAAGCAATTACGCTTTATCCTCATCAGCTTCTACATATTCCTCCCCTTCACCCTTAAGTCTGACAAATACCACTTTTGCCCTTCCTCTTCTCACTAACATATTTGAAAAATGTCTTATCCCCCCATTTTACTGCATTGGCTATTTCCTCCTCTTTTTGAATCTTTGCTTTCCTGACTACTTTGCTAGCTTCTCTAAGTTTTTCCAAATATAGATGCCTGTCTTCCTCTCTCTGTGATCTCTTGTATTTCATGAAGGCCTCTCTCTCTTTTTCTTCACTTTTTCAGCTACTTTCGAAAACCATAGCTGTCTCCTTTTCCTTTTATTTACCATTTTAACAAAAAGGTTGGTTGCCCTTAAAATATCCCCTTTCAGTTTTGCCCACTGTTTTTCTACAATCCCCAGCTGTTCCCATCCCCTCCCTGAGATATTGGCCCATCCTGGCAAAGTTAGTTTTCCTAAAGCCTAAGACCCTCTCTTTTGAATGGATTTTTAACAGCCCTAGTCCTGACACTGAACCACATCATCTGGTGATCACTGGATGCAAAGTGATCTCCCACTATAACATCAGAAACACTTTCATCATTGATAATCACCAAGTCCAGTATGGCCCCTTCACGTCTGGGTTCTGTTACCAGTTGCCTGAATAGTTTTCCCTGTAGAGAGTCCAGGATCTCCTTACTTCTAGATAATACTGCATCAGGAATGTGCCAATCAACATCTGGCATATTGAAATCCCCTATCAGTAGCACTTCCTCTTTCCTAGCAACGCTGCATATGTCTTCACTTTACTGCGGACTTTAAAGACTTCAGAAAGAAATTAAAAACTCTCCTCTACACAAATTAGCTGGGACATATCACCTAACCATCTGAACGATGAATCCAAGCCACCATTTATGGACCCATAGCTATGGACTAGCAACCCATTAAATACTTTGCATTAAATTGTATATAGTTATGTCATACACTCATAACTTTGTACATAGTTAACACTGTTACTCCCGTTTTCTCCTCTCCTGTTCAAGCACTCTTGTATACTGTTAATTGTTCTATGTATAATGTTGAGTTACAATGTAAACCACTCTGAGTGAAGGGCAAAATGATATAGAAAAATGGTTGAATAAATACATTTTATTTTGAAACATCAAAAGAGCTAAAATAAGAAACTCTGAGGCGACTTTGTCAGCAGAGGGCTGACAGCATGAAGTTAAACTAGGGGTGGCCAACTCCAGTTCTGGTGCACTATGATCCAGCCTGGTCTTCAGGATATCCCTAATGAATATTCATGAGGTATATCTGCACCCACTGCCTCCCGTCGTATGCAAATATATCTTATGAATATTCATTAGGGACATCCTGGAAACCAGGCTGGATCGTGGAGCACTAGGAATAGAGTTACCCACCCCTGAGTTAAACAGATATCATTTCCCTTTAACTTTACGGATTTCCAGTGCTATTCCTTATCGTCCCTCCAGTGTAGTCCCGAACCTCTGGGTTTGTGCACGTCCTCTCGCAGCTTGGAGACTGAGCATGTCACATTTCTGATGACACCAGTATAAGTAGTCCAGGGCCCGCCTCCATGATCCTGTTCTCAGTCTCCAACCAGCGGAAGGAGGTGTGAGTCCAGAGGCTCGGGACTCACTGGAGCAAGCAGTCAGTTAGGATATAGCTAGATAGTTTTGGGGGAAAAAAAAAAGGGGTTACTGGTCTTTAAATTTGGCAAATTTGGCTTTAGAGTGGACAGAACTCTGGTGCTGGCATGAGGCTGCCCCCCTTCTCCCCCCTTTCTGCAGCGTGGTGCAATAGCGGGGCTGAGTGGGGACTCCGGCTGTGGTCCCGCGAAAGGGAGCAGAGCCGTGGGTGTACTGCGGCCCGCCCACACTCAGTGATGGAGAGTACTGAGCGGCACGGCTGAAGGGGCAGGAGTTCCGGCTGAGGCCGGGAAGTGCGTTGGGCCTAGCGGTGTCGGTCCTGGAACGACGGTGAGCAGGGCAGCGCGGCTGGGGCCTTGGTAGGCGCAAAGGTAAGCACTATCAATTTTTAAAGCAGGCCATTTGTTTTTTCGCGGACTTTAGCGGTGGTTTTCTGATCCCAGAGGGCCGTTCAGGGCCGCGTGGCGTTTGCGCAGGAACGTGAAGAGGTGGCTTTTGGCGGTCCCAGGAGTCTGTGGAGGTGGATTGACAGACTTTTAACTTAGTTTAAGGTAATTGTAGTTAATTTAGTTTCAGTTACTTCAAGTTCGTTTTGGAGGGAGCTGGTAAAAAACAAAAAAGTTTGATTGGACTGGTACTGTGTCACAGCTCCATATGCCAGCTAGGCCTCGGTGCCTCCTGTGTGGGGTTCATAGAGGCTCTATTTTGGAGGCTGGGGTGTGCAAAGGCTGTGCACACGAGGCGTCGCTGGCTGAGATGGTGGAACAAGGTGGGGGAGAGAGCGTGAAGGAGTCTGCAGTCTCTGCGGATCTCCGCTCCTCTCCGGATGTAATTCAGGAGCCGGTGCCAGGGCCTTCCTCGGCTCCGGAGGTTCCCTTGCCCCAGACTTCAGTGCAGGGGGATTGGGGGCCATATTTTCCTAACAGTTTTTGTCACTGCTTCAGCAGGCGCTAGGGGATTCCGGGAGTGGGAGCTCTGAGCTTGTGGAGCATGTAGTTCGCGGTACCAAGAGACCGGGGACTCCGGTAGGCGTAGCAGTGGGCAGTGTCTCAGTTAAGAAGGCAAAACTGCAGATGGAGGATACCGAGGAGGACTTACTGGGAGAAGAGCTGTCAGAGGTTTTGGAGGACTTGGATATGGAAATGGAGTTGGAAGAAGGTGAGATGACTGAACCAGAGGACCAGGCAAGAGTAGTCCAAGTGTTCAGAAGAGAGGAACTTTCGGCGCTTATTACAGAGACGCTGAAAGCTTTGAATATGCCGATAGCAGGTCCAGCAGAGGATAGTTCTTTGGAGGATCCCTTATTACAGGCTATCCGTAAGTCTCGGCGGGTGTTTCCCGTTCATAGGGTTTTTAAGGAAATGATTCAGGAAGAATGGGATACGCCAGAGGCGAGCATTAAGGGGGCCAGACTGATGGGGCCGGCTGTATCCGCTGGGGGAACCGGATAAGGAGATTTTTAAGCCGCCCAAGGTGGATGTGGTGGTTTCGGCGGTGACTAAAAAGACGACGATCCCGGTAGAGGGAAGTGCGGCCCTTAAAGATGCGCAAGATAGGAGACTAGATACGTTGCTTAGACAGGTTTTTGAGGTGAATGCCCTGTCCATTCAGACTTTGATTTGTGGGGCATGGGTGGCAAGGGCGTGCCTCAGGTGGTCTCAGAGACTGAAAGGGCTACAAGTCGAGGAGGCGTCCGAGGAGGCGGCTCGCATTGAATCAGGAGCGGCATACCTGGCGGATATAAGTTTCTTATACTATTACATAGAGTCATCCATACATCCAACCCTCAGTATCTAGCAAACCTAGTTTCCCTCCACACTCCCTATCGCCAGCTCTGTTCTTTACATGCAAATCGACTGTCTCTCCCTCCACCTGCACGGGCTCATCTGGAACAGACACGCCACGCCACCTTCTTTTTCCTGGGCCCCTCACTTTGGAATTCTCTACCACCTTTTCTTTGACTGGAATCCTCATACCAACAATTCAAAAATTTATTAAAAACGTATTTGTTCCAACAGGCTTATGACCTCCCTCCCAGCAGTCCTGTCTAGTTATTGTTTTGTTTGTCCTTGGTTGTTTATAGTCCTGCTTGGTAATGTTTACTGTTTGACTTGTGACCACTTTTGGTCACCCTTTTCTTTATTTTATTGGATTTCTTTTCTGTCTGGGTATTGGTTTGTCTGTTTGTAGTGGCGTTTAGTCCTGTCTACTTATTGTCTATTGTTTGTCCTGTGACCCCTTTGGTCAGCCTTTTCTTTATTTTATTGGATTTCTTTTCCTTTCTGACACTAGTTTGTGTATATTATTTTATTGTAAACCGCTCTCACGTCTTGACAAGGGCGGTATATAAAGTGTTAATAAAGATAAAGATAGTCAGTATGATATGATTTTGGGGCCTCGCGAAGAGTATGGCGTCAGTGGTAGTGGCTGCGTAATTGGGCAGCGGATGCGGCTTCAAAGGCTAGGCTGGGCAAAGCTGCCTTTTAACGGGAAGCTCCTCTTTGGGGAAGAGTTAGAAAAGTTAGTAAAGGATGTAGGTGAGTCAAAGGGGGGCAGGTTGCCGGAGGACAAGCAGAAGCAGGGTCGTGCTATACAGCCGTCTAAGAGTCAGCAGAGGGAGTTTAGGCGTTTTCGGCAATCAAGGTTTGGTCATTTTCAAAGAGGGCGTTTCCAGTACAGGTCTTCAGGTTTTCGGGGGTTCCGGGGAGCGGGCAGAGGTTTTGGTGCTGCTTCCTCCCCGAACGTTAAGAAACCACAATGAAGTGAGGGGGGTCCAGACAGGAATTGTTCCGGTGAGAGGTCGTTTGAGGTACTTCTTTCCTGTCTGGGCCCAAATTACGGCGGATCAGTGGGTGTTGGAAGTTTTGCAAAAAGGTTATGTGCTCGAATTCCAACGTCCAGTGAGCGATGCCTTTGTTCAGTCCCCTTGCAGCACAAGAGTAAAGAGAGCAGTAGTTCAAGAGAACTTAGACAGGTTGATAGCCCTAAAGGCGGTGGTGCCAGTGCCGGCGGTCCAATGCGGGTACGGTCGGTACTCCGTATATTTTGTGGTCCCAAAGAAAGAAGGTACCTTAAGGCCTATTCTGGAACTCAAGAGGGTAAACAGATGTCTAAGGGTGTCTCATTTTCGCATGGAAACGCTGCGGTCGGTCATAGTAGCGGTGAGGCAGGGAGAGTATCTGATGTCTTTAGATCTCTCGGAGGCCTATCTGCACATTCCGATCAGGAAGGAGCATCAACGCTTTCTCTGCTTTGCAGTGCCCATGGGGCATTTTCAATTTCAGGCGATGCCATTTGGATTGGCAACTGCTCCAAGGACATTCACCAAGGTCATGGTGGTGGCGGCAGCGGCATTGCGCAAGGAGGGAGTGTTGGTGCACCCTTATCTGGACGATTGGTTGATTCGGGTGAAATCGAAGGACGAAAGCGAAGAGGTGACAATCAAAGTGGTACATTTCCTGCAGACCCTAGGATGGGTGGTAAATGTAGCAAAAAGCAAATTGGTGTCGTCACAGGAGTTGGCGTATTTGGGAGCCCGCTTCAACACGAGCAGAAGCAGAGTGTATCTGCCACAGCTAAGTATCAGGAAGTTGAGAAAGTTAATCCGAGACTTCCTGAGGAGGAGAGCGCCCTCGGCGTGGCAGTATTTGCAACTCTTAGGGATGATGGCTGTTACGATAGAAGTGGTTCAATGGGCCAGGGCTCACATGAGGCCACTACAGAGAGCGCTGCTCCGAAGGTGGTTGCATCAGTCCGATCAATTATCACAGGGAATGGTCTGTCCGCCGGAGGCGAGACAGTCTCTGCAGTGGTGGCTTGTTACAGGGTGTGTGGAAAGAGGGATGCCTCTAGAAGCTCCGGATTGGAAGGCGTTGACAACGGATGCGAGTTTGTTCAGCTGGGGGGCACACTTCGAGGGACAGTACTCTCAAGCTCAGTGGATCGAACAAGAAAGGAATTGGTCAGTCAACAGATTGGAGTTGAGGGCAGTGACCTTAGCTCTGAAAGCTTTTCAAAGGCAGCTGCAGGGGAGTGCGATCCGGGTGCTGTCAGACAATGCCACAGTGGTGGCTTACATCAACCAGCAAGGCAGCACCAGCAGTGTGGCACTGGAAGGAGAGGCGGAAGAACTATTAGAGTGGGCCGAGTCACACCTGGAAGCGTTATCGGCAGTGCATGTAGCAGGAGTGGACAATGTGACAGACGATTTTTTGAGTCGAGTCAAGGTGGACCCAGGAGAGTGGGTTCTCCATCACAAAGTCTTTGACTTGCTGGTGCAACGATGGGGTCGGCTGGTAGTGGACCTAATGGCGACGTTAGAGTCCGCAAAGGTAGAAAGATTTTTCAGCAGAAGGAGAGAGAGAATGTCCGAGGGGCTGGATGCTCTGATGCAAACCTGGCTGGAGGAGAGTCTTCTATATGTGTTTCCACCGTGGGTGCTTATAGGTCAGGTGCTGCAGCGCATAGAGTGGCACCGAGGGCTGGTAATTCTGGTGGCGCCAGCTGGCCAAGGAGGCCTTGGTATGTAAACTTGATGCGGCTTCTAGTGGAGCCCCCGTGGAGACTGCTGAACAGGGGAGATCTCCTGATGCAGGGGCCGTTAAGGATGCCTCAGGTGGATCAGTTTTCGCTTACGGCTTGGCTCTTGAGAGAGCAAGGTTGATGTCCAAAGGGTATTCGGCCAAGGTGATTGCTGCGTTGCTGAAGTCTAGACGTAGATCCACTTCTATGGCTTACATCCGAGTTTGGCGATTGAATCCTGGTGCGAAGATAGGCAGCTGAGGGCATTGGCTGCCACGGTTCTGCAAGTCTTATCCTTTTTGCAGGATGGGTTCAATAAAGGTTTAGTGGCTTCTTCCCTTAGGGTGCAGTTGGCTGCGCTGTCCTGTTTTTCGAGGGAAGGTGCAAGGGATATCGCTTGGAACTCATCCAGATGTGAAAAGATTCTTAAGAGCGGCGTCACTATTGAGACCTGCAGGAGTTCGGTGCCAGGGTGGGATCTGAACATGGTGTTAGAGGCGCTGGTAAGAGAGCCGTTTGAACCACTGGCGAAGGCTGACACTAAAGGACCTTACTCTGAGAGTAGTCTTCTTGGTAGCTATCTCATCAGCAAGGAGGATCTCGGAGTTACAGGCGCTATCATGTAGGGAGCCTTTTTTGTCCTTTGATAGGAAGAAGGTAGTATTGAGGACGGTTCCCTCCTTTTTGCTGAAGGTAGTGTCGGCCTTTCATGTGAATCAGGTAGTGTCTTTGCCTGTTTTTGAAAGGGCAAGTAAGGATACAGATAAAAGGGGTTTGCATCGCTTGGATGTTAGTAGAGCTCTGAAGAAGTACTTGCAGAGAATGGCGGCGTTCCGCAGAACAGACAGATTATTTGTGGTGTTTGGTGGAGCCCGCCGGGGTGAGCTGGCCTCGAAGGCATCTATTGCTAGGTGGATTAAGGAAGCAATTGCGTCCGCATATATGCTGAAGGGCAGAGCGGTGCCGACAGATTTGAATGCTCATTCGACAAGGGCTCAGGCAGTTTCTTGGGCGGAATTCAGCTTGGTTCCAGCAGTAGAAATCTGTAGGGCGGCGACGTGGTCGTCTTCACATACTTTTGTCAAGCATTACAGGATTGATGTGCAGGCGGAAGGGGATACTAGGTTTGGATCAGCGGTTCTTCAGGCTGGTCTGGCAGGCCTCTCCTATTGATGGGTTACTGCTCTGTTACATACCCAGAGGTTTGGGACTAAACTGGAGGGACAATAAGGAAGGTGAAATTAGACTTACCTGCTAATTGTGGTTCCTTGAGTAACTCCAGTCTAGTCCTGCATCCCTCCCTAAGGTTGCCTGCCGGAAGATAGCCTGAAGCTCCAGGTGAAGAGGTAAGTGTAAAACTGAGGGGTTCAGTGGGCGGTGGTAGCATGAGAAGGGAGAGTGAAGTACCACAGCCCTTTGTTCTTAGGGGGGGGAAATGGTTTCGGGAAATGGTTTCGAAGAGAAGTGCGAGAGAAGACGGAGCACACCTATCAGGTACTCAGGCTTACAAGCTGTCCAGTATGTATGGGTGAAAAAAAAAAGAATAATATTCTATAGTTAACTTCAGTTCAGTTGTTAATGTTAGTAATTAAGATCTGCTTACTTATTGCTCTGGTCAGTCTGCTTTGTCAATAGATTACTGGATCATGGAGGCAGGCCCTGGACTACTTATAGTGGTGTCATCAGAAATATGACATGCTCATTCTCCAAGCTGCAGGAGGACGTGCACAAACCCAGAGGTTCGGGACTAGACTGGAGTTGCTCAAGGAACCACAATTAGCGGGTAAGTCTAATTTCTCCAGGACCAAGCAGGAAGTCAGTCCTCACATATGGGTGACGTCGGTGCTGACGGAGCCCCCATACGGAGAATTTCCCCAGCTTTCAAAGAAAGCCTTTGGGAATGCAGCGCGCATGCACGGTCCCTTTCCTGCCCAAGGGTGCCATCTTGCTCAGTCTTCTTTTTTCCTGAGGAAAAAGTTGATTCCTTAGCGTTCCTCCAGCTTAGTCCTCTACGTCTGGGTTGTGAACCTCCTCCTGCAGCATGAAGACTGGATATAACAAACTTGTGACATCACGGGATATAGCATACTGGAATCTCCCAGCATCCCCAGTGTGTCCAGTCTTCATGCAGCAGGAGGACTTGTGAGCCTAGGTGCTGGGCTCACTAGAGGAACGGATAAGCAGTAGTTTAGGCTTAGGTTTAGCATTTTTTGTTTGGGGTTACTATACCATTCTTTCTTTTGGGTTTCTATCTATCAAACATATCAATATAAAATTTAAAAAAAAAAAAGGGCCGTTTCCTTTTAGGAGGGGGGGGGGGGCTGGTCGGTTCCCCTGTCACACCAAAACCTCCTGACCGTTGGGGTATTCTCTCCCCGGACAGTGTGGGAGAGTGGACCCCTGCGGCACGTTGCCGGTTCCTGTGTCTTGCCGTCTGATAGCGGCCCCGCTGCACTGATTCCGTGTTTGGAGGCGGCCGTGCGAGCACAGAGCTGAACGATCGCGGCGAACGTTGCCCCTTGGTCGGGGTAACGTCATTGCTGGCTGAGCCCGGGGTTAGTCCGGTAAGTGGATCATTCGCGTTCCTCGGGGCCCGGCAGGATGGCAGACTGGTGCGGCGATAGCAAAAGGGCGCCAAATCTGCCTCTCCTGTGAGACCGCGGCCATTTTAGAGCAGTGTTTTTTTTTCCCGCGTGCTGCCTTTGCCGGCGGAGTGCGGGATTCCCTCTTCTGGGGTTGCCCATTTTCGGGTGCTGCTTGTTCCCTATCGGGGGATTTTTCTTAATTTGTTTACTTTGCTTTTATTTTGCTTTTCTTTTGCGTTTAGTTCTTTACTTGGTTCCTGGGTTTGCCCTACATGTTCCTCGGGGCGGAGTGCTATTGTTAGCTTAGCACTTTGCAGCGCAGCACTTTCCTGTTCGGGAGCTGAGGTGTTTTTGACATTACTTGGGGCTCCCTAAATAGAAGTAAAAAAAAAAAAAAAAGAACCCGAAGGAACAGATCAGAGGGCGCAGTCCAACAAGCGCGCAATCGCAGGGCGGTGTATTCCTCCGTCAGCACATGTCGCTGCGCCCTCAGTGCATGGTGTGTGGAACACACAGAGGCACGGTGGCAGATACGGGCATTTGTCAAGGCTGTGCCGCAGTATCTGTCAGTGTAGCGCAGCAGATGGACAACGCTGCTTCCCCGCTTTTGCAAGGGGTTTCCGCTGCGGGGGAGGGTGAGCAGGGGGGGTCTCCTCCCTTGGCGGTGGCACCAGAGGCTACGGCTGGGGGTCCTGCTCCATCTCCTGCAGCGGGAGCTGATGCGCAGCACCTGGATTTTTCTCCGGACTTTATTCTGTTGATGCACCAAGCATTTTGTTTAAGGCGTCAGGGGATGGTGCCAGAGGCCTCTCTGCTTCCCTCGGCGGCCTTGCAGGTAGCTGGTGCGGATGATGGGGCTCGTTCTCTGCGGCCGGCAAAGCGGTCTCGGCCCTTGGACCAGCCCTCCTCGGAGCTCGGATGGCAGGAGATGGAGGACATAGATCTAGATGTGGATGCTGATATAGATGAGTTGGAAGAAGGCGAAATTCCGGAGCCCGAGGATCAGTCCAAGATTATTCGGGTGTTCCGGAGAGAGGAGCTCGTCGCATTAATCTCGGAATCTCTCCAGACGCTGAAGCTCGCCACTGCTCCGCCGGTTGTGGAGGATGATGGTGAGGACCCTATCATTCAGGCGGTGCATCAGACGCAGGTAGTGTTTCCGGTCCACAAGGTGGTGGATAAGATGATCCAGGATGAGTGGGATCTGCCCGGACAGGCGCTCCGGGGGATTCGGACTATGAATAAGCTGTATCCCTTGGCGGATAAAGACAAGGAAAAGTTCCGCTCTCCCCGGGTTGATGCTGCGGTTTCTGCGGTTACTAAAAAGACCACTATTCTGGTGGAGGGTAGTGCGGCCTTGAAGGATGTTCAGGATCGTAAGGTAGATGGCTTGTTGAAACAATCCTTTGAGGCGGATGCGGCATCCTTGCAGGCTTCCATTTGTGGTGCTTGGGTGGCACGGACCTGTCTCCGCTGGGCGCAGCACTTGCGGCAATCGGCTGCCTTGGATCCGGACAGTGTGAGGGAGCTAGAGCGGCTGGAGTCGGGCTTCGCGTATTTGGCAGATGTGCATTAAGATCTAGTCCGCGCGTTGGCAAATAGCATGGCTTTTCTGGTGGCTGCTCGCCGGTCTCTCTGGCTTAGACAGTGGGCGGCAGATGGAGCGTCCAAGTCTCGGTTGAGTAAACTTCCGTTTAAGGGGAAGTTATTGTTCGGAGAGGACCTTGACAAGCTGGTAAAGGATTTAGGGGAATCCAAAGGCGGGAGGCTGCCTGAGGACAGGCCTAAGCCAGCGAAATTCTCCCCGGCCTCCCGAGGTCAGTTTAAAGATTTCAGGAGATTTCGGTCTTCTCGTTTGGGTGGTTTCCAGAGGGGACGTTTTGCCTCGCGAGCGCAAGGGTTTCGTGGCTTTCGCGGAGCAACCAGAGGTTTTGCAGCATCGTCCACTGGATCCGCCCGAAAACCACAATTAAGGGAGGCGGGTTCAGGCGGAGGTTCTTTCCGTAGGGGGGCGCCTTCGGGAGTTTCTCTCTGTCTGGGCCCAAATTACGACAGATCAGTGGGTGTTGGAGATCATTCGCGACGGTTATGCTCTGGACTTGGCCCGACAGATTCGCGACTCCTTTGTACTGTCTCCTTGCAGAGGCCTAGTCAAGACCCAGGCCATTCAACAGACGCTCGACAGGCTTTTGCGGCTAGGAGCCGTAGTTCCGGTACCGTTGGACGATTATGGCACGGGTCGGTACTCCATTTATTTCGTGGTGCCAAAGAAGGACGGTGCCCTGCGGCCTATTCTCGACCTCAAGGGGGTAAACCGCTCTCTCCGCGTCCCGCTTTTCCGGATGGAAACCCTCCGGTCGGTCATCGTGGCGGTGAGGCAGGGGGAATTTCTCTTGTCCCTCGATCTCACGAAAGCCTATCTTCATGTCCCCATCAGAGCCTCCCATCAATGCTATTTGCGCGTCGTGCTGCCCTGGGGGCATTATCAGTTCCAGGCTCTTCCTTTCGGGCTGGCAACGGCTCCACGGACCTTTACCAAGATCATGGTGGTGGTCGCGGCAGCTCTTCGAAAGGAAGGGGTTCTGGTTCACCCTTATCTCAATGATTGATTGATCCGGGCGAAGTCCGAAGCCGAGAGCATGGCGGCCACGGCCAAAGTGGTGTCCTTCCTTCAGAGCCTTGGGTGGGTGATCAACCCGCTCAAAAGCCATCTGATGCCGACGCAGAGCCTCGAATACCTCGGAGTATGTTTCGATACGCAAAGAGGAGTGGTCTTTCTGCTGGATCGCAGGATAGCGGCACTGCAGAGTCTCCTGCGGCAGTTCCTGTTGGTTCCAGCGCCTTCGGCTTGGAGTTACCTTCGGTTGCTGGGCACCATGGCGGCGACCCTGGAGGTGGTACCGTGGGCCCGCTTTCATATGCGACCCTTACAAAGGTCCTTGCTGTGCCGCTAGTCGCATCAGACGGATTCGTTGAGCACGCGTCTCCCTTGCCCGGCCAGGGTCAAGCAAGCCCTTCGTTGGTGGCTGCGGCCCCAGTCCCTGTCCTTGGGCATGCCCTTGGAGCCGCCGCAGTGGCTACCTTTGATGACGGATGCCAGTCTGGCGGGCTGGGGGGCCCATTGCGGGGAGCTCTTCGTGCAGGGCATTTGGTCTCCGGAGGAGAGCAGGTGGTCGATCAATCGCCTGGAACTTCGCGCGGTCTGGTTAGCCCTCCACCGCTTCGAGCCCCAGGTGTCGGGCTGGGCAGTCCGGGTGTTGTCTGACAACGCGGCGACGGTAGCCTACATCAACCGGCAAGGGGGTACGGGAAGCGTTGCTATGGAAGAGGAAGCAGACAATCTGTTCTCTTGGGCGGAGTCTCAATTGACGGCCATCTCGGCAGCGCACATAGCAGGAAAGGACAACGTGCAGGCCGATTTCCTCCAGGTGGATGCGGGGGAATGGGAGCTGCATCCGGGTGTGTTCCAGCAGCTGGTTCAGAGATGGGGCCCGCCTATCATGGATCTGATGGCGACCTTTCAGTCCGCAAAGGTGTCCCGGTTCTTCAGCAGACGGCGAGAGAGGATGTCGGAGGGCATCGACGCGTTGATGCAACCGTGGCCGATGGCGGTGCTGCTGTATGTCTTCCCGCCTTGGGCGCTCATCGGTCGGGTGCTTCAGCGGATCGAGGCGCATCGGGGTCGGGTGCTGCTGGTGGCACCAGACTGGCCAAGGCGCCCTTGGTACGCCGATCTCTTGCGGTTGCTGGACGGAGTTCCCTGGAAGTTGCCGATGTCCGAGACGCTGTTACTCCAAGGTCCTCTTCGGATGCCTCAGGTGGATCGATTCTCGCTTACGGCTTGGCCATTGAAAGGGCGCGTCTGAGAAAGAAAGGGTATTCCAGGGAGGTGATTGCCACTCTTCTTCAGGCGCGGAAGCGCTCAACTTCGTTGGCATATGTGCGTGTTTGGCGGATTTTTGAAGATTGGTGTTCGCGTCATCAGTGTCGGGCGGCTACGGCCTCTGTTCCGGTGCTGTTGGCATTTTTGCAAGATGGTTTCGATAAAGGCTTAGCGGCCAGCTCTTTAAGGGTTCAGCTAGCGGCACTAGCCTGTTATAGAGGTAAGGTTCAAGGGGCGTCTCTTGGAACGCATGTCGATGTGGTGCGTTTTCTTAAGGCGGTGGCCAGATTGCGACCGCCTCGTCGGATGTCGGTCCTGTCCTGGGATCTTAATCTGGTCTTGGGGGCTCTTGTCAGGGAGCCCTTTGAGCCCTTGAGTCAGGCGTCAGTTAAGGATGTCACTTTGAAGACGGTCTTTTTGGTGGCCATCTGTTCGGCGCGGCGTATTTCGGAATTGCAGGCGCTTTCCTGTAGGGAGCCTTTTTTGTGTTTTTCTAAAGAGAAGGTGGTTCTTCGCACGGTTCCCTCCTTTTTGCCGAAGGTTTCCTCCCCGTTTCATTTGAATCAAGTGGTTTCTTTGCCGGTTCTCGGGGCTGGCGGAACCGACGTTTCCGATTGGGGGTTGTGCCGCCTCGACATCAAGAGAGTATTGCAACGCTATTTGAAAGTTTCCGAACCTTTTCGCAAGTCGGATAGACTTTTCGTGGTCTTAGGAGGTCCGCGGAAGGCTGAAGCGGCGGCGAAGGCGACTATCGCAAGATGGATTAAAGAAGCCATCGTGTCCGCCTATGTTTTGCGCGGGCGGTCAGTGCCGGTGGTTTTGAGGGCTCATTCCACTAGAGCGCAGGCGGCTTCCTGGGCGGAGCTTGGCTTGGTTCCGCTGGTGGATATTTGTCGAGCGGCTACGTGGTCTTCTCTCCATACTTTCAGTAAACTCTACCGCCTGGATGTGTTGGCGGCAAATGATGCCTGTTTCGGGGCGGCAGTCTTGCGCTCCGGATGGCATGGTCCCTCCCGTTAGTACTGCTCTGGTACATCCCAGACGTAGAGGACTAAGCTGGAGGAACGGTAAGGAAATAGTAATTACACTAACCTGGTAATTGTAGTTCCTTTAGTGACGACAGCTTAGTCCTCCTTCCCTCCCTGGAGAGTACCAGTGCTCGGAGTGCGTTCAATGTATGTCAGTGAAACTGTCAGGTAAGTGGTTACGTTATTCCTGGCTGTACCCTGCTCTCTGGCTTCCATCTTTGGTGTGGCAGAGGGGCTGGGGTGCGGATGCGGTCGCAAGTCCTTTCGCTTGTTCAAGCATTGGCTGGGCCGCCTGCTTATTGTTTCTGGTTTATTGAATCTACCTTGTTTGGTTAGCATAGTGTTATGGCATTTTGAGTCATTTTAAGCTACTTATTTGTTGCTCTTTTGAGTCGGCTTTGTCAGTAGTTCACTGGGGATGCTGGGAGGTTCCAGTATGCTATATCCCGTGATGTCACAAGTTTGTTATATCCAGTCTTCATGCTGCAGGAGGAGGTTCACAACCCAGACATAGAGGACTAAGCTGTCGTCACTAAAGGAACTACAATTACCAGGTTAGTGTAATTACTATTTTTTCGACGTGGATCCGTTTTACTTCGGTTTGACGCCGGTGTCCCTTTCCCACCTGGGCCCGATACGTCGGTATTGAGCCCTGCTTTCATTTTTCAGTTTTTGTCCTTAGTGACTAGCGTACGCGCCATTTTTCTATTTTTCACTGGCAGGTCTGTCTTTTGACCTCGCAGGGGCCCTTTTTCCCCCGATGGCTGCCAGCGAGTTTAAAAAGTGTGATCGGTGTAAGAAACTTATGTCTCTCACCGACACACATGACTGCTGCCTCCGCTGCCTCGGGCCCGATCATGACCCGATGATCTGTGGCCCGTGTGGGAAAATGTCCTCGAAGGCATTGAGGAGCCGGCAGCACCAAAAAGAAAGAATCTTCTCTGACTCCGCGTCCGGCTGGGCCCGGACTTCGTCAGAAGCCTCGACGTCTCGGGACTCCGATCCCGAGCATTGCTGAGTTTCCTCTGAGAGGGGGTCTCCCTTGCGGGAGCATCACAGGAAGAAGAAACCCGCGAGGGCTGCGTCGGTGGACGCACTTGGTTCCTCGAGGGCCAGGTCGCATAGCCCCGAGCGCCGTCCCGGGTCTTCCGAGTCGGAGAGGTCTGCCAAACAACCTCGTGTGGAGACGGAGTCCTTGGGTCACGTGAGTACTGTAGTCCTCGTGGACTCTCCTCCGGGGGAGCCGACGTCGGGCCCCGAGTCGGGGGGGCTGCTGAGTCTCCTGAGCTCGGACTCAGGTTGATGGCCTTGGAAAGCAGTTTGGCTGCCTTCATGGAACAGCAGTGGACGCTGATCGCCGGTCTCATCGGTGCATCTGCCCCGACCACCGGGACATCGACGTCCAAGTCGACCCCGGAGGCCGAGCCGATCCTCAAGTCCATGCACTCTCGAGTTGATCCTCGGCCAAGGTCTACCTCGGCCTCCCGTTCGGAACCGAGGTCGTCGACGCTGGTACCCTCGGCGTCGGGGCGGATGGCATCGGTGCCTGCCCGACCGGAGCCGCTCGATTCCTCCTCCGAGGGGTCAGGCTGGGAAACGGAGGACGAGGAGTCACCGGACACCTTTTGGAACCGGTGTGTCCCATCGTATTCACTGGAGTCCAAACCTTGGAGACGGTCCACCCCGGAGGACACCCGGTTCTCGGACTTCGTGCGGGATATGACCAAGGCCTTGGCCTTCCCCGTGGATCCCGAGGAGGAGCCTCGAGCCGAGGAGCTCGAGGTCCTGCAGTATGACTCTTCCCCCCAAGGAGGCCTTTACTGTACCGGTTCCTCCGATGCTGGAGCGGTTGCTCTTCCGCGTGTGGGAGGCACCGGCCTCGACGCTGGTTTTGAGCAAGCGCGTCAATTCCATCTGTCGAGTCTGCAAGAGCCCCGGGTTCCAAAAGGCACAGCTACCGCACCACTCCATGGTTGTGGAATCGGCCATGCATCGTCTGAAGAGTCAGAAGATGCACTCCTTGGTGCCTCCCGGCCGGGAGGCCCGGAACCTGGATGCCCTCGGTAGAAAGTGCTTCCAGGGCTCTATGCTTGCTTGCCGTGTCCAGACCTACCAGCTGTACATGGGCATGTACCTTCAAGACCTAGCAAAGGAGATTGCCGGATTCTTTGCTGGTCTCTCCGAGGAACCTTTGCAGAGGTTCAAGGCCCTGTCAACGGGGATCCGAGAGTGCTTGAGGTTTATCTCTCGAGCAGCCTATGATGGCTTCGAGGCTTCGGCTGGCATCGGTGCACGCCGTCAGGCCTGGCTACAGTCATCGTACCTCAAGCCGTGGATTCAGGACAAGTTGGTCGATGTCCCCTGCCGAGGTGAAAACCTCTTTGGCAAGCCCATGGCTGAAAAGGCTGCAGAACTCGAGTCCGAGACTCTGACCCGGACAAGGCTGTCCAGGAAAACCTCTGCCCCTTCTCAGAAGAAGAAGGGCTCGGGGAAAAAAGACCTTTTACCCGAGGAAGTCATCTGCCTACAAATCTTACCCTCACTTTCAGGCCTCTGTAGCTCCCCAACAGGGTCAGCAGGCCAAGGGACAGGGACATGGGCCCCGTAGGCAGAAAACCCCCAAGCCACCAGCTCCGGCTCCTGCACAGCAGGGAGTGGGGTTTTGACTCCAGTGGCATAGCCTCTCCTCCTCAGCTGGCCCCTCTCAGCACAGGCGGCCGGCTGACCCTGTACGCCCACAGGTGGTCAGCAGGACAAGGGATACCTGGGTGCTAAGCATAGTCCAGAGTGGCTGTCTCCTTCACTTCCACCAGGTACCTCCCTCCTACTTTCCAGGGGAGCCTCCCAGACTCCCTCTGCACAGGAACCTACTCTTTCAGAAGTTAGCAGGTCTTTTAAGGGAGCAGGCGGTGGAACCGGTGCCCCACCACCTGAGAGGTCAAGGCTTCTACTCCAGGTATTTTCTGGTACCAAAGAGAACAGGAGGCCTCAGACCCATCCTAGACTTGCAGAATCTCAACAAGTTCCTGCAGAGGGAAAAGTTCAAGATGCTTACCCTTGGAATCCTGCTGCCTTACCTCCAGCAGGGAGATTGGCTATGCTCCTTAGACCTAAAGGATGCTTATACTCACATCCTTATTCATCCAGACCACAGACAATATCTTTGATTTATAGTGGGAGGAAACCATTACCAGTACAGGGTACTCCCTTTTGGCCTAGCCTCCGCCCCCAGAGTTTTCACCAAGTGCCTGGCAGTAGTGGCGGCCTATCTCAGAGTTCAAGGACTCTTTGTCTTCCCATACCTGGACGACTGGCTCATCAAGGGTTCGTCTCCGCAGGAGACCAACCCCAAGCCACCCTACGCACTGTCTCTCTTCTCCAGCATCTGGGGTTTTTCATAAACTTCGCAAAGTCCGCTTTGCGCCCCTCACAGAACATGGAGTTCATAGGAGCGAGGCTAGACACCCTTCAAGCTAAGGCCTTTTTACCCGTGGACAGGGCCCACAGACTGATGGATCTGGCCAGACAGTTCCACAGCAATTCTCTAGTCTCCTCCAGACAGTTCCTAAGGCTATTGGGCCACATGGCATCCACAATCCATGTCACTCCAAATGCCCATCTACATATGAGGCCAGCTCAGTGGGGCCTCAGGACTCAGTGGCTGCAAGCCACAGGAAACCTGCAGGACAAAGTAAGGGTGTCCAAGTTCCTAGCAGCTTCTCTGCAGTGGTGGCTTCATCTTCCAACTCTGCTGCAAGGGGTGCCTTTTCAGGCACCTCCACACTCTCAAGTGCTGACGACCGATGCTTCTCTTCAAGGTTGGGGTGCGCATTGCCAAGGAGCATGCACTCAAGGCCTGTGGTCTCCTTCGGAGGCCACACAACAAATCAATTTCCTAGAGCTCAGAGTGATCCGCTTAGCCCTGCGGACTTTCTCTCATGTCCTCTCTCACCAGTCCGTCTTAGTGCAGACGGACAATCAAGTTGCTGTGTATTATGTGAACAAGCAAGGGGGCACAGGGTCCCGACCTCTTTGTCAAGAAGCACAGGACCTGTGCTCCTGGGCAGTCAATCATGGCATGCTTCTCAAAGCGGTCTATCTCTCTGGGCAGGAGAATTACTTGGCAGACAGGTTGAGCAGGATCCTACAGCCACACAAATGGCAGTTGAATCCTCTGGTGGTTCAGCGGATCTTCCTAAGATGGGGTCTCCCCACCATGGATCTCTTTGCCAGTCCACTGAACCGTCAACTGCCCAGGTTCTGCTCCAGGCACCTGCATCCTCAAAGAGTAGCAGCGGATGCTTTTCTCATTCCATGGTCTGCAGGCCTTCTATATGCGTTTCCTCCCATGCCTCTAGTGCCCAAAACACTGTTCAAAGTGATCCGGGACAAGGCCTCGGTAATCCTGGTGGCCCCCAGATGGCCAAGGCAACCGTGCTTCCCACTTCTTTTGCAACTAGCGGTGGATACTCCTCTTCCTCTAGGGATGCAACCCGATCTCCTTTCTCAAGAGCAGGGATCTCTCTTACACCCCAATCTCCAGTCCCTCCATCTGATGGCCTGGGTGCTGAAAGGGTAGATCTAGTACCCTTACTGCTGCCTTGGGAAGTGGAGGACGTGGTCTTGGCCTCTAGGAGGCAGTCCACTTAAAAGTCATATGCTCTAAAGTGGCGTAGATTCTCCACCTGGTGTGACCAGCACAAGGAGGATCCTTTCTCATGCCTGGTTCCGGTGGTGCTACAGTATTTACTGCACCTGTCCAATCTAGGCCTTAAATCCAACTCTGTTAGGGTCCACCTCAGTGCTCTCTCAGCGCACCACTTACTGGTGGAGAGTCGGTCTCGAGCCACCCTTTGGTAGCTCGCTTCCTCAGAGGCCTTCTGTTGCTTAAGCCTCCAGTTCGTCCACCTGCCTCTGAGTGGGATTTGAATGTGGTCTTGCAACAACTTACTAGCCCACCATTTGAGCCTATGGCTACTTGTCCTTTGCGTCTTTCCTGAAAAGCGTTGTTTTTGGTAGCTCTTACCTCAGCAAGGCAAGTAAGTGAGCTTCAAGCTCTAGTGTCAGAGGCACCATACACTAGGTTTTATAGGAACAGAGTAGTCTTACGGACTCACCCTAAGTTCCTTCCAAAGGTTGTCTCCCCCTTCCACCTCAATCAGGAGGTGGTTCTTCCAACTTTCTTTCCCAGGCCGCATGCTGGCCGGGCTGAGACAGTCTTGCATACCCTGGACTGTAGGAGGGCGTTGTCCTTCTACCTTGACCATACGCAGGGACACCGGAGGGCTGTTCAGCTCTTCGTCTCCTTTGACCCTAATAAGTTGGGGTTACCTGTCTCCAAGCGTACCCTGTCCATTTGGGTAGCAGACTGTATCGCCTGGGCGTACAGGGCAGCCGGCCTCTCCTTGCAGGGTCGAGTCACTGCTCACTGTGTCAGGGCGAAGGCTGCGTCAGTGGCTCATCTCCACTCTGTTCCGTTGATAGACATCTGCCGGGCCGCTACTTGGTCTTCAAGCCAGATTTTTGCGGCCCATTACTGCCTCGAGAGGGAGTCCCGCAGGGACAGTGCTTTCGGACAGGCGGTACTTCGTAATCTCTTTGAGGTATAGGCAACTCCTACCCTCCGGCCCTGGTGTTGGTCTACCGTTCGGGAGCGTTCTTAGAGAAGATTCTTTTCACACATGCTGAGGCTCTAGAGGGAGCTCATTTTTTCAGCTTGGGGTCTCTGGCAGCCTTGAGCTGGGGAGTCCCATATGTGAGGACTGACTTCCTGCTTGGTCCTGGAGAAAGCATAGTTACTCACCTGTAACAGGTGTTCTCCAGGAGCAGCAGGAATCAGTCCTCACAACCCTCCCTCCTCCCCTTGGAGTTGCAGTCATATGCTTTATTTTGTTTTTTGCTGACTTTTAGCTATGTCATCAGACTGAGCAAGATGGCACCCTTGGGCGGGAAGGGGACAGCGCATGCGCGCTGCATTCCCAAAGGCTTTCTTTGAAAGCTGGGGAAATGCTCCGCATGGGGGCTCCGTCGGCGCCGACGTCACCCATATGTGAGGACTGATTCCTGCTGCTCCTGGAGAACACCTGTTACAGGTGAGTAACTACGTTTTCTCCTTATCTCTTTACGTAGCACCACAGAAAATACACAGATAACGTGAAGGAGGTAAAATATATCAGTTTATGTTACGCCATTTAAATGGATAAATTATCTGTCTAATAGCTGAATATCACCACTTGGATGGCTGTTTTGGCCAGCCCCGAAAAGTCCCCAACCACAGCCATTTTTTTTTATTTTAATTTTTGTTAATTATAAATATACAGGCTCAAACAAGCCCATAAATTCCACTATGCTAATTATACAGAAAAATAAAAACCAAAAATAATGCAAACCAAATGCATCTATTTCAAGGTGACTGCATATTATCTTCCTAATCAAATACTAAATGTAAAAAATGAGGAAACAAGTTGAAAAGTGCGCGCTTTAGAGTATGACATATTGGCATTTTTCTCTCTTCCTCCATTCACAGACACGGGCATATCTCTGTGCAGCACTCAGTGGAAACAGCCATTATAAAGTATCTCAGTAGGATAGCAGGCATTTGTGAGTGGATAGATGAGTATAGTTTGAGTAGTGACTGGTATGTGTGCTGTGTGGTTTTGCCTGTATATCAATGGTATAATGTGACCATCTCCATGGACAGAGTTTAACTGTTTTTCTTTAGAGGTGTGAACATGGGATGTGTTTGCTTGTAGGCAGTGGTGTCAGGAGCTGTCTATATGTGTCTGTCTTAGGATGGTGTGTGTGTATGTATGAGTCAGGGGCTGTGCATGCTACCAGTGAGTCAGGGTTTTTGCATTTGTATGTATCTAGGGTTGTGTGTGAATATGTGCATGTTAGCAGTGTTTCTTGGGCTGTGTTGCATGTCATGGGGAGTGTCGTGTGCTATATTGGTATGTCTGTCTACATGTAGGGGCTGTGTACATGTTGTTCTCGGGGAACAAGCAGGAAGTCAGTCCTCACATATGGGTGACATCGGCACTAACGGAGCCTGCGTGGAAGCATCTAGCCAGCTTTCAAAGAAAGCCTCTGGGAGATGCACCACGTATGCTTGGTCCACTTCCCACCCAAGGGTGCCATCTTGCCTCAGTCTCCTTTTTTCCGTGGAGCCTATCGACCTTTGTCCCCAGAAAAAGTCTGATTTTTGTTGTTAAGTTTTATCCAGTTTGCATACCAGTTCCTTCCTGCCCTCGAGCCAACTCGCCTTGGAATCTCTTTTTGGGTTTGTCCATTCGCTTTTCACCTTTTTCATCAATGTGTTGCTCAATCAACATTTGCGCCCTTTGTCATCCAAAGGCCTCAGACCACTGCCAGACGGCAGGGACCCCTTTTTCCGATGGCCTCCAGTAGCTACAAAACTTATAACTGGTGTGAGGTCACGTGGTGCACAGGAAGAGAATAGTGGCTTGCTTAAAAACTCTCTCCCAGGCTTTCTTCAAAAGTGCTCTTTTTCGCTGGCATTTCCCCCGCCATAAAGACTCTGGATGGTGAGAAAATTTGCCTTCATTCCGCTTGCCGGTTCAAGCAGGTATTAACCCCCAGTGAAGCATGAAATCAGCAAAAAAGGACAAGGAGAAAGTAACAGTAGGACCAGAGAAAATGACGGACACCCCAGTGTCTCCCCTCTCATTGCAGCAAGCCTCATTGGTGGAAGACGTTACTGGAGCAGTGATGGGAGCACTCAGTAAAAAACTAGAGGAGCTCAATGGTAAGCTGGATTCTATGGCCCATACTTTTAGTGGGTTTGGGAGCCGGCTGCAGCAAGTGGCGGTGAGGCTGGGTCAGCAGGAGGAGGCACTTTCCGCCACGGAGAAAGAACTTCAGCGATTAACAGAGCTAGCGAAGTTACAAACAGATAAGCTTGACGGAGAATAGGGGACGGCGAAAAAACATTTTTTGGTATCCTGGAATCGGTGAAGGAGGTGGAATTAAGGGGATACCTTGAGACATTGCTGCCGCTCTCACTGTCTCTGGGGAGCATGGGCCCTATAGTTATTGAAAGGGCACATCGTTTGAGGCCTACCCGCGTACAAGATCAGCGACCGCATGTGGTATTGGCTAAATTCCTGAACTTTGCACAAAAGGAAAACATACTAAGAGCTGCTCGCGTGAAGGGAGCCCTTGTGCATGAGGGAGTACAAATTAAACTTTCTCAGGATTACGCACCAACGTTAAGCCAGAAGAGGCGTGCTTTTGCAGTTGCATGTCAGAAGCTCGTGGATGCTAAAATAAAGTTAATGGTGTTGTATCCCTCTCGACTTCACTTCTTTGTAAATGGGACAGTGCAAGTATTTGATACAGCAGAGGCTGCCGCCCTATATGTGGACAATTTAATCCAACATTCAGGGGTAAGTCTACAGTATAGAATCCGTCTGGTTTGATATACTGGACAAAAGAAAAGTGAGACCCACAGCTTCATGGTAACCCACCCTGTAACTGGGAGAGGAGCACGATATACAAGTATGTTTGAACGCCTTGGTTTGACGGAGATATTATCTTAATTTCTTTCCCAAGCCTGGTGGAGTTGAGCATATTGAACTGGTGTGGAAGAGTGACATTGAACTTGGGACCCGTGGTGGTGGAGAGAGCGGAGTTTTGAGTATGCAAGGTCCAGAAAATCAGCGATCCTGAAGATTGCTCCAGAAGTTGTTCAGAGCGGGACTACCAATGCTCATGATTAGAAATTTGTATTTTAAGATTTTTGTTTTGTTTTGCTGATGGAAACGGAAGAGGTATCCTGTGGGGAGAAAGGGGACGGAGGCTCATAGACTCATAGGTGGGAGGGCCAAACTTCGATCCACTTATATATTTAAAAATGGGGGGAGTCCATGCCCCCTAGATGGGATTGTAGATTCCTGGGATAAGCGTGTTAAGGTGTTATTGTTGGGCTAAGCATGTTAAAGGGATAGGGTCATTGGGAAAGAGAGCTTATCAGAAAGGGGGTCGGGGTCAGGGTAAAGAGAGGGGAGAAAGCCTAGCATCATAGCGTGGCCTGTTCAGATGAGTGGGGTGGTTCACGGAAGGGGGGATGGGGAGGAAGGCTAGGGGGGAGGGGAAGGGAGAAGAAGGTGGTTCACTTTGTAAACTGGGGAAATTGGGTAGGTGCTTATATGCTTGATGGCGAAGGAAAATGTGGGTCCTAGCTGGGAGGCTCCCCAAAATAGATGAAATAATGCGGAGAACTATTGCGGACATATAAAGTGGGCAGTCCTTTAAGAGTAATATCCTGGAATGTTTGTGGGCTCAATTCTCCCTTTAAACGCTATAACATTTTGTGGGCACTGGCTAGGCACCACTGCGATATAGCGTTTCTGCAGGAAACCCACCAATCAGAGGCTGAACATGCCAAACTTAGTAGTGACTGGGTGGGGCAGACCTTTGGTTCCTCTGCGAAGGGGAAGAAGGGGGTAGTAGTTATTCTGTTTCACAAGAACCTCTGCTTCATGCTTATAAATAAGAGATCAGATGATTCAGGCCGCTGGCTGATTTTGCAGGGAGAACTGAAGGGGAGACCTGTCATCTTGGGAAACATTTATGGCCCTAACAGTATGGATGCCCCCTTTTTTTCTAGGTTAGCTTCTGAGCTGGAGGGGCTACTGGAGGACCCCTTACATTTAGGAGGCAATTTTAATGGCGTTCTTGATCCGGAGATGGACATTTCAAACCGGGGAAGTGTAGAACTGCGTAGAGCTATATCACGGGTGCTAGGACACTTTGTGTGTTGCTTGAGTGTGGTAGACCCCTGGCGCTTGTTGCATCCATCCGAGCAGGACTATTCACATAGATCCTGAGCACATGATTCAAGTGCATGCATTGATTTCGTACTGATATCGGAACCTTAGTAGTAGTAGTATTTGCACAAGTGATAGATGCTGACATAGGCCCTGAAGAAGTGTCAGATCACTCCCCGGTTTGCATGGGCATCTCCTGGTCGAAGCCCTCGCCCCAACAGCGGCATTGGCGGTTCCCTGCATATCTTTATAGAGATGCTCAGTTTCGGATTTACATTCAAGAATGCTGGCGAAATTATGAATTGCATAACATGCAACATAAAGAAACTCCGGAGCTTTTCTGGGAGGCGGCCAAGGTAATTCTCCGGGGAGATGATAATATCGTATGTCGTTAATAGACGCAGAAAAATAAATGCCACAGTTCTTATGTTAGAGAAGCAAGTTCGAGCCGAACGCAGGTGTCACGCTAGGACTCCCACAAAAAAAACTAAAGCTTGGCTCCTGGAAACACAGGCAGCCCTTAACAAAGTGTTACATCAATGTGCAAAGAAATCACAACTATGGAGGAGTGGCACTATATGTAAAAACTACTATTAAAGCTTTGGAATTACAGAGCTTAAAAGGGAGAGAGGAGGCATTGTGGGTTAAACTAGAAAGAGGGAAAGAGAAATCTATTTGCATTGGTGTGATATACAGACCTCCCTCACAAGAGGAAGAGGTGGACAGAGAGTTAATTGAAGACATAAGCAGCATTGCTAGGAAAGGGGAAGTGCTACTGCTAGGAGATTTCAATATGCCAGATGTTGATTGGCACATTCCTGCTGCAGTATCATCTAGAAGTAAGGAGATCCTGGATTCTCTACAGGGAGAACTATTCAGGCAATTGGTAACAGACCCCACACGTGAAGGGGCCATACTGGACTTGGTGCTTACCAATGGTGAAAGTGTTTCTGATGTTATAGTGGGAGATCATTTTGCATCCAGTAATCACCAGATGGTGTGGTTCAGTATTAGGACTAGGGCTGTTAGAATCCATTCCAAGGTGAAGATCTTAGACTTTAGGAAGACTAACTTTGCGAAGATGGGCCAATACCTCAGGGAGTCGTTAGTGGGATGGGAACAGCTGGGGGATGTAGAAAAACAGTGGGCAAAATTGAAAGGGGGTATTTTAAAGGCAACCAACCTTTTTGTTAAAATGGTAAATAAAGGCAAAAGGAACAGGAGACCGCTATGGTTTTCGAAGGAAGTATCTGAAAAAGTGAAGAAAAAGAGGGAGGCCTTCATGAAATACAAGAGATCACAGAGAGAGGAAGACAGGCATCTGTATTTGGAAAAACTTAGAGAAGCTAGCAAAGTAGTCAAGAAGGCAAAGATTCAAAAGGAGGAGGAAATAGCCAATGCAATAAAATGGGGGGATAAGACATTTTTCAGATATATTAGTGAGAAGAGGAAGGGCAAAAGTGGTATTGTCAGACTCAAGGGTGCAGGGGGGGAATATGTAGAAGCTGATAAGGATAAAGCGGAATTGCTTAACAAATATTTTTGTTCTGTGTTCACAGATGAAGAACCAGGAGCAGGACCTCAGAAAACACCCACAAATAAGAACAGAAGCGAGGGACATCTTGAACAATTTTCAGAAGACTGTGTTCGTGAGAAACTAGCTCAACTTAAAGTAGACAAAGCGATGGGACCGGATGGGATACACCCTAGAATACTGAGGGAACTTGGGGACGTTCTAGCAACTCCACTGACTGACCTTTTCAATGCCTCATTGGAGTCGGGAGTGGTGCCAAAGGACTGGAGAGAGGCTCATGTGGTGCCTTTACACAAAAGCGGAAGTAAGGATGTGGTTGAAAACTACAGGCCGGTTAGTTTAATTTCGGTGGTGAGTAAATTATTGGAAACACTGCTGAAAGAGAAAATAGTGAGGTTTCTGGAGTCCGGCGGCTTACAGGATCCGAGGCAGCATGGATTCACCAGAGGCAGGTCCTGTCAGACAAATCTGATTGATTTCTTTGACTGGGTGACCAGGGAGTTGGACCGAGGGAGAGCTCTAGATGTGGTGTATTTAGATTTCAGTAAAGCCTTTGACACTGTTCTTCACAGGCGACTTATAAACAAACTGAGCACCCTAGGGATGGACCCTAAAGTTACTGCTTGGGTTAGAAATTGGTTGGGTGGGAGGCGACAAAGAGTACAAGTAAATGGAGCTCACTCTGAGGAGAAGGATGTTACCAGTGGTGTGCCCCAGGGATCTGTTCTTGGTCCGATTCTTTTTAACATCTTTGTTAGTGATATAGCGGAAGGGCTGTCGGGTAAGGTTTGCCTCTTTGCGGATGATACCAAAATCTGCAATAGAGTAGACACCCAGGAAGGTGTAGATAACATGAGGAGGGATCTAGCTAAGCTTGAAGAATGGTCTAAAATTTGGCAGCTGGGTTTTAATGTTAAAAAATGTAAGGTCATGCATTTGGGCTGCAGCAATCCAAGGGAGCAATACAGTATAGGAGGTGAAGTACTGTTGTCCACTAAAGAAGAGCGGGACCTAGGCGTGGTTGTGTCTGATGATCTTAAAGTAGCTAAACAGGTAGAAAAGGCGACAGCAAAAGCTAGAAGGATGCTTGGGTGCATACGGAGAGGAATGGCTAGCAGAAAAAAGGAGGTGATAATGCCTCTGTATAAGTCTTTGGTGCGACCTCATTTGGAGTATGGTGTGCAATTCTGGAGACAGCACCTTCAAAAGGATGTGAACAGGATGGAGTCGGTGCAGAGGGTTGCTACTAAAATGATTAATGGGCTTCATTATAAAGCATATGAGGAAAGACTTAAGGATCTTAATATGTACACCTTAGAGGAAAGGCGGGATAGAGGTGATATGATTGAGATGTTTAAATACCTCCGTGGCATAAATGTTCAGGGAGAGAGCCTCTTTCAATTGAAAGCAAGTTCTGCTACGAGGGGACATGGGATGAGGGTGAAGGGAGATAAATTTAGGAGTGATATGCGGAAATATTTCTTTACGGAAAGAGTAGTGGATCCGTGGAATAGTCTCCCAGTGGAGGTGGTAGAGATAAGGACAGTAACTGAATTAAAAAAAGCATGGGACCAACACAGAGGATCTCTAAAGGTAAAAAGTGGACTGTTGTAGTTGTTGTTATGGAAGGACAGACTAGATAGGCCTTGTGGTCTTTTTCTCTCGTCATGTTTCTATGTTTCTATGTATACTACAGTTCCAATTATATCGATCTCCAGGAACAAGCAGGAATGAGTCTTCACATATGGGTATCGTCGGTACCGACGGAGCCTGCGCGGGAACGCTCCCCAGCGTCCAAAAGGAAAGCTTTTGGGAGCATCCCACAGCACCTGCGCGCTGCCTTCCCGCCTTTCCTAACCGCCTCTCTCCAGTTCTTCTTTTTCCGCGGAGCCAGCAGGTCGTGTTTCCTGTCACCGCTGAAGAATTTCTTATTTTTTCTTTTATTTCTTTAGTCGCGTGTCTGCCTTCTCGACTCCGGACCGGTACCGCCGGTTTTTTCTTTCTTTTAAATAAAAACCAAAAAAAACCTTCTCTTTTCTACTTCAGTGCATTTTTTTTTTCTTTCTGTGGCCTTAGGCCTGCAGAAAAGTTTTCCTCATGGAAAAGCCCGCCTCCGGGTTCAAAAAGTGCACGAAGTGCAGTAGCACTATTTCTGTAACCAAACTTAAATCTGGCCGGTCCTCGAAGTGTACATCTCCCTCTAAGTATCGAGATGCCCCCGGGCTTGCTCTCGAGGAATCCACACCGGCAAAATTACCCCGGCAGGAGGCTCCGGCTTCCAAAGCTTTATCTATGAGGTCACAGGTTGACATCGATGGCTCAGCCTCGACCGATCACCTGTTACAATGTTCTAGGGTACCGGTGGTTCACACCGGTACCGACATCCAGACATTGGTGGCGTCGATGGATCAGAATATTCTGACCATGCAGCGTGCCATCAAGGCATTCATACAAGCTGCGACGCCTTCGGTACCGCAACAAATTCCGTTGTCTGTACCGATTCCGGTACCGGACCCGATACCGGTTCCGCTGCCGGACCCGATACCGGTTCCGCTGCCGGTACCGATTGCATCGACATCGACGTCAACGGCAGCGGTACACTATCCTGTGATGCCCATCAGTACCGATCCGGTACTGAGTACTCCTGATGTCGATACCCCTCGGTATGCGTATCGGGCTCTGCGAGAGCATCCAGACAGGTGATACTTCAATTCCTCTGAGGACTCTGATGAATCAGAGGCCTCTATCGAAGCATCAGGGATCCTTCCTCAGGAACCCTCTTCTCCAAAAAGGAGAATGTCTCCTCCAGAGGACTTGTCTTTTCAAGACTTTATCAGGGAGGTGGCCAGGGGCCTTTCCATCTCAGTGGCCTCTGAGACAGAGCCTAGAGCCAAAAAATTAGATATTTTACAATATCCTAAGGCTCCCAAAGAAGCAGCCACTTTACCAATACATGAGATTCTCTATGATCACATGTTGGGCATATGGGAGACTCCTCTTACCACCTCCCCTCATTCTCGTAGGTTGGACACCATGTATCGTGTTCCTCCTTGTCCTGGTTTTCATAAGACTCAGCTTCCTCACCACTCCATTGTGGTGGAGTCTGCTATGAAAAAGATCAAGAGTACAAAGAGGCACTCTTCTACTCCTCCAGGAAGAGAATGCAGAACCTTAGATGCCTTTGGCAGGAGAATTTCCAGGCCAGTATGCTTGTATCCAGAATCAACTCCTATAGTCTCTATATGGGGATGTTTCTAAAGGAAGTTACAGATCATCTGCAAGCCTTATCTCCTTTTATGTCAGAAAATAAAAGGGAAGAGTTTCTCACCAGGCTTAAACATGCCCAGGATATTTCCAAGTTTTCCAACCGTGCAGCCTTTGACTCTTTTGAAGGTGCCAGCAGAGCCTCGGCTATTGCCATAGGTGCATGCAGAGTTGCTTGGCTACAAGCCTCTGATTTGGAATCCTGGGTTCAGGATGGACTAGGTAACCTTCTTTGTACAGGTGAAATCTTGTTTGGCAAAGATTGGCAAGTAAAGGCCAACCAGATGGATGATGAAAATTTGCTTTAGATAGACTTTCAAAGTCTACTTCTGCTCCTTTTAAAAAGAGATTGTTCAAAAAAGGATTTTTCCCAAAAAAAGGGAAATATTCTTCTGTTTATGGTCAGGCCTCTTCTGCAGGTCGTTTTGCTACAAAGAGGCAACAACAACCAAAACAGGCCAAGCCTAAGGCTGCGAGGACTGCTACGGCCCAACAGCCTCAGCCTCCTCAGGGCCTTTGACTTACCACTAGAGAACTTAGCCTTTCTGGCTCTAGAACATCCAGAGCCTCTCTCCATCCCAGGAAGGTTAGCTCATTTTGCTCCCAGATGGGAACAAATCGCAGCAGAGCAATGGACCCTGTCTATCATAAGAGACGGGTACAAGCTTCACTTCTTAAACCTTCCGCCTCACACTATGGTGAAACAGTTCAATTCTCCAACATCTCTCCTCAACCTTTTAGGTCAAGAGATTGCCACCCTTCTTGCCCAAGGGGCAATAGAATAAGTACCCCTTCTTCAACAGGGTTCAGGGTTCTACTCCCCCTATTTTCTCATTCCAAAGAAAACAGGGGGCTACAGACCCATTTTAGATCTCAGAGAATTGAACAAGTTTCTATGCAAGGAGAAATTCAAGATGACTTCTCTTGGAATTCTCCTTCCATACCCCCAGAGTCAGGACTGGCTTTGTTCTCTAGATCTCAAGGATGCGTACACCCATGTCCTCATCCATCCAACACACAGAAGGTTCCTTCGGTTCCTTTACCAAGGAAAGCACTACCAATACAAAGTGCTTCCTTTCGGTCTGGCCTCTGCACCAAGAGTGTTCACCAAATGCATGGCAATAGTAGCTGCATTTCTACGCACTCTAGGGATATTCGTATTCCCATATCTGGACGACTAGCTCATCCGAGCTCCATCCCAGTCAGAGGCCCAGGCTTCCCTGGCCTGCACAAGGCGTGTTCTTCAGTATCTGGGACTGGTAATAAACATTCCAAAATCCCATCTCACCCCTACTCAATCTCTAGAGTTCATAGGGGCCTTGCTGGATACCACAACTGCAAGGGCCTATCTCCCCCAGGCCCGTTGCCTACGCTTGGTGCAGTTAGCCTCACAGATTCAGTTAAAATCCCATTTAACTGCTCGAGAGATGTTACAACTCTTAGGCCACATGGCTTCCACCATGCATGTGGTTTCTTATGCTCGCCTTCACATGAGAGCAGCTCAATGGACTTTGTCCACCCAATGGACCCAGGCATCAGGGTGCCTGTCAGACAAGATAGCGACCTCCAGTCGCCTCTTTTCCTCGCTCCATTGGTGGAAGTCCACTCAAAATCTGTTGCTGGGGTCCCCCTTTCAACAGCTGTTACCCTAAGCAACCCTTACCACAGATGCCTCTCCAAAGGGTTGGGGAGCTCATCTACAAGATCTGTCCACCCAAGGCATCTGGTCTCCACAGGAGACATCTCTACATATCAACCTCTTAGAGCTCAGAGCAATCTTTCTGGCTCTCAGAGTCTTCCACACCCTGCTCAGCTACAAGACAGTCCTCATCCACACGAACAACCAAGTAGCCATGTTCTACGTGAACAAGCAGGGGGGGACTGGCTCTCTGTCGCTTTGCAACGAAGCTCTGAGATTGTGGGCCTTCGCCAGAGAGCATCAAATCCATCTCGTGGCAGTGTATCTTCCAGGGGTTCAAAACTCTTGGGCAGACAGACTCAGTCGAGGAGTTCTTCGACACGAATGGTCCCTCCATGGGGACCACATAGCCAGGATCTTTCGAATTTGGGGAACCCCAGACATAGACCTGTTTGCAAGTTCGTGGAATGCCAAACTTCCCCGGTTCTGTTCCAGGATTTCATGTCAGGGAGTTCAGGCCAGGGATGCCTTCCTCCTTCATTGGGGGCAAGATTTCCTCTATGCCTTTCCTCCTATTCCCCTCATTCCCAAGATACTATTCAAGCTTCAGAGAGACAAGGGGTCTGTGATCCTCATAGCACCATGTTGGCCACGCCAAGTGTGGTACCCTCTACTTCTGCATCTCTCTCAAGCTCCCTCCCTGGACTTGGGGTCTACTCCAGATCTCCTCTCCCAGGAGGAAGGAACGTTGTGGCACCCAAATTCCCAGTCTCTTCATCTCAGGGCGTGGTTGCTGAAGGCCTAGACCTTCAAGATTTACCTCTTTCTCAGCAGGTGAAGGATATCCTTCATGCTTCTAGAAAGCCTTCCACCAGACGTTCCTATGCTTTCAAATGGAAGAGGTTTACCATTTGGTGTGCAGAGAAGGGTCTTAACCCTCTTGCAATACCTCTGAATTCTTTACTGGAGTATTTGCTGCATTTATCCCATGCAGGCCTTAAGACAAATTCAATCAGAGTCTATTTGAGTGCTATTGCAGCATCCCTTAAACCCCTCAATGGACAGCCTATTTCCTCTCATCCTCTTATAGCAAGATTCATGAGAGGCCTTCTTTTGACTAAACCTCCCATTAGACCACCTCCAGTGGCATGGGACTTGAATCTGGTTCTTGGCCAGCTTATGAAGCCACCCTTTGAACCCTTAGCCACTACCTCCTTGAAATTCCTTTCCTGGAAGGTTATTTTTCTCATTGCAGTCACCTCAGCTCGCCGTATCAGTGAGTTGCAAGCCTTAGTGGCTAATCCTCCTTATACAAGGTTCCATCATGACAAGGTAGTCCTCAGAACTAATCCACAGTTTATGCCTAAAGTGGTCTCACCTTTTCATCTGAACCAGGAGGTGTATTTACCTGTCTTTTTTCCAGGACCTCACGCATCAAGTGCAGAGAGGATTCTTCATACCCTGGATTGTAAAAGAGCACTTGCTTTCTACTTACAAAGGACACAGCAACATAGAAAGTCCTCTCAACTTTTTGTTGCTTTTGATCCCTCTCATTTAGGACTTCCAGTCTCTAAGAGAACTCTGTCTAATTGGATTGCTCAATGTATTTCTTTCGCCTACCAGAGTAAGAACCTTTCTCTGGAGGGCCATGTCACAGCTCACAATGTGAGAGCCATGGCAGCCTCTATGGCTCATCTAAACTCTGTGTCCATCGACCAAATCTGTATGAGGCCACCTGGGCCTCGGTTCATACCTTTACAGCCCATTACTGCTTGGACAAGGACTCCCGCCGGGATGCCTTGTTTGGTCAGGCTGTTCTCAAACACCTGTTCCATACCTAATCAACTCCTACCCTCCATCCCTGACTGGATGCCTGATATTCATAGGTGGAGGTAGAGCCCTTTCCAGGGACTCACAACCTGGGTGATCTCCCAGGCATCTCTAGCTGAGGAGTCCCCATATGTGAAGACTCATTCCTGCTTGTTCCTGGAGATAGCACAGTTACTTACCTGTAACAGGTGATCTCTGGGAACAGCAGGAATAAGTTTTCACAACCCACCCACCTCCCCTAGGAGTTGTATCTCTCTATCTATCTTTCCTTTCCTCTCTCTCTCTTTGTCTCAGCTTTAAAACTCGAACTGGAGAGAGGCGGTTAGGAAAGGCGGGAAGGCAGCGCGCAAGCGCTGTGGGATGCTCCCAAAAGCTTTCCTTTTGGACACTGGGGAGCGTTCCCGCGCAGGCTCCATCGGTTCCGACGATACCCATATGTGAAGACTTATTCCTGCTGTTCCCAGAGATCACCTGTTACAGGTAAGTAACTGTGCTGTATGGTGATAAGTCGGGGAGATTGCCAGCTGGATGCCTTTGAGGGCATAGGGGCCCTAACATGATTACCGCCTTACAGGATGAGAAGGGGACACTACCCAAAGATTCCAGAGCGATAGCATAACTTTTTCAAAAGTTCTTCCAGGCGCTATATACAGGAGAGGGAACCTCTGTAGCTTGTGTGACAGCTTACTTGCAAGGGCTTTCGATACCTCGCTTAATTACACAACAAACAGAGCTGTTAGAAAAGCCTATCTCACTCAAGGAGATACTGAGGAATGTTCAGGTGGCCCAATGTGGACGGGCGCCAGGCTCGGGTGGGTACACCGTGGTGTTTTTTAAACTCTTGTAGGAGGGGGTAGCACTCATTTTGCTGGAAGTGTATAAGGAACAGATTGAACGGGGCGAGATGAAGTGGAGGAACAACAAGGCTCATATTATTTTAATACCGAAACCATACAAAAATCCACTGCATGCAGCATCTTATCGACCTATCTCTCTGATTAATTTTGATTTAAAATTACTGGCCAAGGTCTTGGCAGAGAGATTGGCCCCTTTATTGCCAGACTTGGTGCAGGAATCCCAGGTGGGGTTTGTACAGGGGAGATATGCTTCTAAAAACTTGCTCAAAATCATAGTCTCTGTTGAATTGGCCCATGAGCAGAGCTTGGCATCGCTTTTGGTGAGTTTTGGTGCCGAAAAGGCATTTGATCGAGTAGAGTGGAGCTATTTATTCCACCTTTTGCCACGATATGGAGTAGGGGACCAGTTTCTTTGCATGATCCAGTTATTATATGCACAGCCGAAGGCGGCGGTGGTAGTTAATGGGGTGGTATCAGCGGAAGTTCATGTAGGATGGGGGACCAGGCAGGGCTGCCCCCTATCCCCATTGCTATCTGTCCTATCTTTAGATCCTCTGATACGCAAGCTAGTGGCATGTCGAGAAGCGCCGAGCATTAGGATTGGAGGGGTGGAATTTAAGATTTCTGCCTTCACAGATGACATGTTGGTTCATCTAGAATTGCCCAGAACAGCACTTCCCAGGGTAATGGAAGAGTTTATTAAGTTTGGAGAAGTCGCAGGTTTAAAGATTAATAAAGAAAAATCAGAGGCTTTGGACGTAAATGGAGAGCTAGCGGCGGCATGGGGACATGGTTTTCCTATGAGGTGGGCTGGTACTGCTTTCACCTATTTAGGCATACAACTAACTCGGGATCCCGCCCAGCTTTATAAGTGCAATTATAGCAAGGTGATTCTACATATGCGAACTAAATTA
The DNA here is from genome assembly GCA_033557465.1 of Ichthyophis bannanicus. Classification (NCBI taxonomy): domain Eukaryota; kingdom Metazoa; phylum Chordata; class Amphibia; order Gymnophiona; family Ichthyophiidae; genus Ichthyophis; species Ichthyophis bannanicus. The sequence continues at coordinate 987,675,555 of CM066032.1, forward strand.
AAAGATTGGAACTCCCTCCCCGGACGGGTGGCAGTTTATCCTATGGTGCTTTTCCCAAATTTGCTGTACATGTTACAGACTCTCCCACTTCGCCTACTTTGCAGAGAGGTTTTGTCGGTGGAGCTGATACTGTGAACTTTACGGTGGAGGGGACGAAGTCCACGGATTTCTCTGGCACGAATGAGAGGTCCATGGAAGTGTGGTGGTTTGAGCCTCCTAGACATAGCTAGCTATGCCCTGGCTTGCCAGTTGCGGCACTTGGGAGACTAGCTCGGATATACAGATGGATATACCCCCAGGGGGCTGGAGGAGGCCTTTGTAGCCCCTCAGTCCCTATTGGCAGTTCTCCATATGGATCAGGCAATCTCCAGGAACAAGCAGGAATAAGTCCTCACATATGGGTACGTCGGTACCGACGGAGCCCGAGCGGGAAAGCTCCCCAGCTTCCCAGAAGGAAAGCTTTTGGGGCCTCCCACTGCGCATGCGCGCTGCCTTCCCGCCTTCCTGACCAACTCTCCTCAGTTCTTTTTCCGCGGAGCCAGCAGGTCGTGTTCCTGTCACCGCTGAAGAAGTTGTTATTTTAATTTGTTTCTTTGGCCGCGTGTCTGCCTTCCCCAATTCCGGACCGGTACCGCCGGTCTTTTTTCTTTATTTCTTTAAAAAAATAAAAAATAAAAAATATCTTATTTTTCCCCACTTGGTGTGTTTGTCCTGTGAGGCCTCTAGGCCTTCACAGAATTCTCCCTCATGGAGAAACCAGCCTCTGGTTTAAAAAAATGCACCAAGTGTAGCGGTACTATATCAGTCACAGACACCCATGAATGGTGTCTTAAATGTTTGGGGCCTGACCACTCCATTCCGGATTGCCCATCCTGTTCTTTGATGTCTAAACGTGGCTTACAAAACCGGGCAGCCAAGTTTCACATGCTGTTTTCTACAGATACTCCAGCATCGACATCTTCCAGGTCTTCCTCTCCTGATGGATCTCAGGTAACCAAACATTCCTCTGGCAGGTCCTCAAAGGGCAAATCTCCCTCTAAGTATCGAGATGCCCCCGGGCTTGACCCTGAGGACCCTGCCCCAGCCAAAACAACCCCGGCGGGAAGCTCCGGCTTCCAAAGCTCCTCCTATGGGGTTACAGGTTGACATCGATGGCACGGCCTCGACCGATCACCTGTTAGACTGCTCTGGGGTACCGGCTCAATCTTCCGGTACCGACATCCAGACAGTCGTGGCGTCTATGGATCATACAGTCCAATCCATGCAGCAGGCCATTATGGCTTTTATTAGAGCTGCGACGCCCTCAGTACCGCAGCCAGCGGTACCGACTCTGGTTCCGGTACCACAACCGATACCGGTACCCAGGGCATCCACATCGACCAGGATACCGATTCCGGTTCCCGGTTCCGGAGTTTTTCCCGATACCGATCCGGTTCCGGGTACCCCCGATGTCGATACCGGTCGATACGCTTATCGATCCCTGGAAGCAAACAGACGATACTTCGAGTCTTCTGATGATTCTGATTCATCAGATGACTCTGCTGAAGTATCCCTTACTCTACCTGAAGAGCCCTCTTCTCCAAAGAGGAGAATGTCTCCTCCAGAGGCTTTGTTCTTTCAAGACTTCATCATTGAAGTAGCTAAAGGTCTCTCTATTTCAGTAACCTCTGAAAAGGAACCTAGAGCAAAAAAACTAGATATTTTAGGATAATCTAAGGTTCCCAAAGAGGCAGTCACCTTGCCCATTCATGAAATTCTTCAAGAACACATGATGGACTTATGGGAGACTCCTCTCACCCTATCTCCACATTCTCGTCGTTTGGACACCATGTATCGTGTCCCTCCTTCTCCTGGTTTTCAAAAAACTCAGCTCCCTCACCACTCTATTGTGGTGCAGTCAGCTATGAAAAGGATAAAGAGTACCAAAAGACACTCTTCTACTCCTCCAGGAAGAGAATGTAGGACTTTGGATGCTTTTGGTAGAAAAATCTTCCAAGCAAGTATGCTTATTGCCAGAATCAATTCATACAGCCTCTATATGGGCATGTTTCTGAAGGAGATTGCATTGAAAATACGCCATTTTCTCCCCTTTATCCCAGAGGATAAAAAGGAGGAGTTCCTTCTTTTGCTAAAGCATACCCAAGATATTTCAAAGTTCTCCAACAGAGCAGCCTTTGACTCCTTTGAGGGTGCTAGCAGAGCCTCAGGTATTACCATAGCGGCTCGCAGAATTGCTTGGCTCCAGGCCTCTGACCTAGAACCCTGGGTCCAGGATGGGTTGGGAAATCTGCCCTGTACAGGTGAGAATCTGTTTGGTAAGGAGTGGCAAATCAAAGCCACTCAAATGGATGCAGAAAATGCTGTTTTAGATAGACTTTCTAAGTCTACCTCTACTCCTGTCAAGAAAAAATCTTTCAAGAAGCCTTTCTACAAAAAGGCCAGATTTGCTACAAATACTGGCCAACAATCTTCTGCAGCTCGCTTTGCTCCTAAGCGTCAGCAGCCTAAACAGGCCAGGGCAAAACCTGCAGGGGCTGCTGCAGCCCAGCAGTCCCAACCCCCTCAGGGTTTTTGACTTAATACTAGAGAACTTAACCTTTCTGGCTCTAAAACATCCAGAGCCTCTCACCATTCCAGGAAGGTTAACTCATTTTGCTCCCAGATGGGAGCAAATCACATCAGAACAGTGGACCCTCTCTATCATCAGAGAGGGCTACAAACTACATTTCTCCAGCCTTCCTCCCCATACCATGGTGATATGTTTCAATTCTCCCCCATCTCTCTTGAACCTGTTGGGCCAGGAGGTGACCACTCTTCTCGCCCAAAGGGCAATAGAAGAGGTTCCTCTTCTTCAACAGGGGTCAGGGTTTTACTCCCCTTATTTTCTCATTCCCAAGAAAACAGGGGGATACAGACCCATTCTAGATCTCAGAGAATTGAACAAATTCCTATGCAAGGAGAAATTCAAAATGCTTTCTCTAGGTACTCTCCTTCCATACCTACAGAGTCAGGATTGGCTTTGTTCTCTAGATCTCAAGGATGCGTACACACATATACTCATCCATCCATCCCACAGAAAATTCCTACGGTTTTCTGTTCCAGGGAAAACATTTCCAATACAGAGTACTTCCCTTCGGTCTAGCCTCTGCTCCCAGAGTATTTACCAAATGCATGGCAATAGTAGCTGCATTTCTACGCGCCCTGGGAATTTTTGTCTTCCCATACCTGGACGACTGGCTCATCCGAGCTCCATCTCAGTCCGAGGCTCAGACTTCCCTGGATTGCACCAGACGCATTCTGCAGTATCTGGGACTTGTGATCAATCTGCCAAAGTCTCAACTCACCCCTACTCAGTCCCTGGAATTCATAGGGGCCTGGTTGGATACCACTACTGCAAGGGCCTGCCTTCCTCAGGCCCGTTGCCAACGTCTAGTGCACCTGGCCTCCCAGACTCAGTCCAGAAGCCACTTGACTGCCAGGGAGATGCTACAACTATTAGGCCACATGGCCTCCACAGTACATGTGGTGCCCTATGCTCGCCTACATATGAGAGCAGCTCAATGGACTTTGGTCCACCCAGTGGACTCAAGCATCAGGAGCTCTCTCAGACCAAATAGCAAACTGCAAACGTCTCTTTTGGTCTCTCCAATGGTGGATGTCCACTCAAAATCTGTTGTTGGGGGCCCCCTTTCAACCATTGTTGCCCCAAGCAACCCTCACAACAGATGCCTCCCAAACAGGTTGGGGAGCTCATCTTCAAGATCTCTCCACTCAGGGCACTTGGTCTCCACAGGAGACCACCCTTCATATCAACCACTTGGAACTTCGAGCAATCTTTCTAGCTCTCAGAGTTTTTCATACCCTCCTCAGCAACATATGACAGTCCTTATTCATACGGACAATCAAGTAGCCATGTTTTACATAAACAAACAAGGAGGGACTGGCTCTCTTTCGCTTTGCAACGAAGCTCTAAGATTATGGGCCTTCGCCAGAGAGCATCAAATCCATCTCCTGGCAGTATATCTTCCAGGAATCCAAAACTCTTGGGCAGACAGACTCAGTCGAGTTCTGCTTCCACATGAATGGTCCCTGCACATGGATCAGGTACTCAGAATCTTCCAGAAATGGGGAACCCCGGACAAAGACCTCTTTGCAAGTCCGTGGAATGCCAAACTTCCCCGGTTCTGTTCCAGAATTCCGTGTCAGGGAGTTCAGGCCAAGGATGCCTTCCTCCTTCATTGGGGTCAGGGCTTCCTGTATGCCTTTCCACCCATTCCTTTGATTCCCAAGACTCTATTCAAACTTCAAAGGGATCAAGGGTCCATGATCCTCATAGCTCCACGCTGGCCACACCAAGTGTGGTACCCACTACTTCTGCATCTCTCCCAAGCCCCCTCCCTGGACTTGGGAGCGGCTCCAGACCTTCTGTCTCAGGAGGAGGGGACTTTGTGGCACCCAAACCCCAAGTCCCTTCACCTCAGAGCTTGGTTACTGAAGGCCTAGACCTTCAACACTTCAATCTTTCGCAGCAAGTGAAGGATATCCTCCATGCCTCTAGGAAACCTTCCACTAGGCGTTCTTACGCTTTTAAATGGAAAAGATTTTCCATTTGGTGTGCTCAAAAGGGTCTTGACCCTCTAGCACTCCCCTTGAATTATCTCTTGGAATATCTCCTGCATCTCTCCAATGCAGGACTCAAAACGAATTCAGTAAGAGTCCATTTGAGTGCTATTGCAGCATCCCTCAAGCCCATCAATGGACAACCTGTTTCCTCTCATCCTCTTATTGCAAGATTCATGAGAGGCCTAACCTTAACTAAACCTCCCATTTGACCTCCTCCGGTGGCATGGGACTTAAACTTGGTTCTTGGTCAGCTTATGAAGCCACCCTTTGAACCCTTAGCCACTACCTCCTTGAAATTTCTTTCCTGTAAGGTTATTTTTCTTATTGCAGTCACCTCAGCTCGCCGTATCAGTGAACTGCCAGCTCTAGTGGCTAATCCACCTTATACAAGGTTCCATCATGATAAGGTGGTCCTTAGGACCAATCCCCACTTTATGCCTAAAGTGGTCTCCCCTTTTCATCTTAATCAAGAGGTATATTTACCTGTCTTTTTTCCAGCTCCTCATGCATCTACTGCAGAGAGGAACCTTCATACTCTAGATTGTAAAAGAGCTCTTGCCTTTTACCTCCGCAGGACACAGCAACATCGAAAGTCTTCTCAACTTTTTGTTGCTTTTGATCCTTCTCATTTAGGACTTCCAGTCTCCAAAAGAACACTCTCCAATTGGATTGCTCAGTGTATCTCTTTTGCTTACCAGAGTAAGAACCTTTCTCTGGAGGGCCATGTCACCGCTCGCAATGTGAGGGCCATGGCCACCTCTATGGCTCATCTAAACTCTGTTGCCATTGACCAGATCTGTCGAGCAGCCACCTGGGCCTCGGTTCATACCTTTACAGCCCATTACTGTTTGGACAAGGACTCCCGTCGGGATCCCTTGTTTGGTCAGGCTGTCCTCAGACACCTGTTCCATTCTTGAACAACTCCACCCACCTTCCCTGAATGAATGCCTGAGATCCATAGGAAGATAAGGAACCTTTCAGGGTCTCATACCCTTGAGGGGATCTCCCGGGCATCTTAGCTAGGGAGTCCCCATATGTGAGGACTTATTCCTGCTTGTTCCTGGAGATAGCACAGTTACTTACCTGTAACAGGTGATCTCTGGGAACAGCAGGAATTAGTCCTCACAACCCACCCACCTCCCTTAGGAGTTGTATCTCTCTCTCTCTCTTCCTTTCCTCTCTCTATTATCTCAGCTTTAAACTCGAACTGAGGAGAGTTGGTCAGGAAGGCGGGAAGGCAGCGCGCATGCGCAGTGGGAGGCCCCAAAAGCTTTCCTTCTGGGAAGCTGGGGAGCTTTCCCGCGCGGGCTCCATCGGTACCGACGTACCCATACGTGAGGACTAATTCCTGCTGTTCCCAGAGATCACCTGTTACAGGTAAGTAACTGTGCTTTGTTGCCGCAGCGTTTGGGAGCTAGCTTGTTAGTTGAGCCGATCAGAAAACTTTAGAGGTACTTATGTCTCCGGTGGCAATCGTCACCTACGGTGTCTAGCTGGTTGCCCATATGGGGCAATGTGCAATTTCTGCTGGGTACAGAGACCAGGGCGTTCCGGAAATGGGGGGCAAAGGGGATATGCAATTTCGGGCATGTAGTGGACGAGGCCGGGGTATGCAAGTCCTTTGCTAACCTACAGAAAGAGTATAGCATAGAATGGGTACAGCTTTTTGCATATTTCCAATTGTGTCACTATGTGTCGTCATTACCACAGGAACAGTTGACAGTGGAGAGGGCCCTAGTGATCCTACAGTTCTTTCAGCTAGACACCCAGAAAAGCCAGTCCGTTTCAGAGTACTATACCAGATTGAGGGAAGGAATGAGTTCACCAGATTTCTTGCATATTGAACATAAATCGGCAGCAGAACTTGGATCGGATGTCTGAGCAGGGGAAGTATTAGCTGCATTTAGACGTATCCCGAAGCTGACACTGTCAGCTAAGCTTAGGGAAGTACAATACCGAATGGTGTGTCGGGCACACTTTTCACCTTGGAGGGCTTTACGATGTGGCTTGACGCAGGACGCCAGTTGTCTGAAATGCTCTGAAACATCTCTGGGGCACAGACTTTTATTCCAGGTATTTCCTCATCCCCAAGAGGACAGGGGGCCTCAGGTCCATATTGCACCTGTGAGAGCTCAACAGGTTGCTAGTCAGGGAGGAGTTCTATATGTTCTCCCTTGGGACACTACTGCCATTCCTCCAGCAGGGAGATCGACTATGCTCTTTACACCTAAAGGATGCCTACACTCACATACTAATTCATCGCAGCCACAGAAAATTTGTGGTGGGAAGGGCAGCACTACCAATATAGGGTGCTGCCCTTTTGTCTGGCCTCGTCACCAAGGGTCTTCACAAAATGCCTTGCGATGGTCACCCCGTCTCTGGCTCCAAGGGGCCTTCGTCTTCCCATATCTGGACAAATGGCTCATAAAGGGGGATATGGCTGCAGAGGCACAGTATGTCACCGGGGGCAACATCAACACCCTGCAGCACCTGGGGTTCATCATAAACTACCCCAAGTCCCACCTCACTCTGGCCCAGTGCCTAGAGTTCATAGGGCTGCAACTAGATGCCCTCCAAGCAAAAGCTTTCCTCCCTCACTTAGGGAGTTAGCCGCAGAGGTACACTGATGCTGGACACCACCTGCCCGGCTCCTTCTCTGCCTGTTGGGACACATGACCTCCATGGTCCACATGACCCCATATGCGTGCCTGCACATGAGGGCAGCCCAGAGGTGCCTCCGTTCTTAGTGGACACAAGTCACAGGCAGGCTCAGAGACAAAGTGAAAGTGACTCATCAGGTGGCGTATTCCTCAGATGGTGGCAGATTCCACGTCACCTTCAGGCCAGGATGACCTTCCAGGCACCCAACCCCCAGAAGGTCCTCACCATGGACACCTCTCTAGTGGGCTGGCGAGGTCATTGCGGGAGCCTCCAGATGCAAGACTGCTGGTCCCAGAGGGAATCCCGGATGCAAATCAACCTGCTAGAGCTCCAGGCAATATACCTAGCTCTCCGAGCCTTCCACCAGCAGCTCCAGCACCACTCTGCGCTGATTCATACGACAATCAGGTTGTAATGTTCTATGTGAACAAACAGGGGGAACAGGGTCGAACCCCCTCTGCCAGGAGTCAGTAGCCCTCTGCTCCTATGCTGCAGGCAGAGGGATGCCCCTAAGGGCGGTGTACTTCCTGGGACAGGACAATGCCCAGGTGGACAAGCTGAGCAGGGTCCACCAGCCACACGTGGCACCTGGTTCCGGTAATAGCTTCACGGCAGTTTCGTCTCTGGGGCATCCCCTCAATGGACTTGTTCAGCAGTCCGGACAACACGCAGTTGCCCCAATTCTACTCCCGCCAGCCGCACCCATCCTGAGTGGCAGCAAATGCATTCCTCATCCATTGGACGGAAGGCTTCCTGTGCGCCTTCCCACCGACACCACTGGTAGTCAAGACACTATTCAAAGTTCAGCATGACAGAGCATCGCTAATGCTGATAGTCCCTCGGTGGCCCAAGCAGCCCTGGTTCCCACTGTTCCTCTCCTTATCGACTGCATCGCTGATTCCCTTGGGCCAGGCCCCAGGGCTACTCTCACAGGAGCAGGGCTCTGTCCTGCACCCCAACTTGGGATCCCTCTCGCTCATGCATTGGCTGCTGAAAGGGTAGTGTTATCCCCCTTCCTTCCATGGGATATGGAAGAGATTCTGGCCTCTCATAAGACCTCCACAAGATGGCCGTATTCCTTCAAATGGTGCCAATTCTCAGTGTGGTGTGCAGAAAGGCAGGCAAACCCGTTCTCCTGCTCAGTACAAGTGGTATTCCAGTACCTGCTTCACCTATTGCAGGTGGGACTGAAGTCCAATTCGGTCAGAGTACACATCGCAGTGCATCATCATTCCATTGAGGGAAAACCCCTCTCAGCACAGCTCCTTGTGTCCTGATTCCTGAAGGGCCTTATGTTATCCAAACCCCCTGTCTGCCCTCCAGCGGTGGAGTGGGATCTCAATGTGGTGGTCTCGCAGCTCACTAAGCCTCTGTTTGAGCCTCTGGCTGCCTGACACTTCTGGTATCTGTCCTGGAAGGTTGCCTTCCTGGTAGCACTCACATCAGCATGCAGAGTCAGTGAGCTCAAGGCTCTGATGGCAGAACATGAGGTTCCACAAGAACAGGGTGGTGATCCACGCACACCCCAAATTTCTGCTGAAGGTGGTGTCCCCATTCCACTTCAACCAGAAGGTAGTACCCCCCACCTTCTTTCCGAGGCCTCACACCAGTAGGGCGGAGACTGTTCTTCACAATCTGGATTGTAAGAGAGCCCTGTCCTTTTACATGCAACAGACTCAGGGCCACCGCAAAGCACCACAGCTTTTCGTATCCTATGACCCCAGCTGCCTGGGGCTCCCAGTGATTAACTGAACTCTGTCTACTTGGGTGGCGGACTGCATTACCCTTGCCTACAAACAGGCAGGGATCTCACTGGACCAGAGAGTCACAGTGCACCGCGTAAGGGCCATGGCTACTTCCGTGGCAAATCTGCTTTTCATCTCCGTGATGGAAATCTGCCGGGCCGCCACCTGGTCTTTGGTCCATACCTTCGCAGCTCACTACTGCCTGGAGAGGGAGTCCTGACGATACAGCGCCTTCGGACAGGCCGTACTCCATAATCTCTTCATGGTGTAGGCAACTCCTACCCTCCGACCCTTCTGTGTTCAGGCTACCAGTGTGTTTGTTCCCGGCTAGACACCTGGGTCTTGCGAGAGTCTCTCTATATGGATTCAGCTGTTGCTGATCACAGCTCACCCTTTTGCAGGTCGCTGTGGTGTTTTTACAAGTTCTCAGTATCTGGGGATTCCCATATCTGGGGACTGACTTCCTGCTTGTTTCCGGAGAAAGCATAGTTACTCACCTGTAGGTTGTTCTCCGGGGACAGCAGGAATCAGTCCTCACAACTCTTCCTCCTCCCCTTGGAGTTGTTCTTTACTGTATTTTATTTTTGCCGTCTTAGCTATGTTGTTAGACTAAGGCAAGATGGCATCCTTGGGCGGGAAGTGGACCCTGCATGCATGATGCTACTCCCAAAGGCTTTCTTTGAAAGCTGTGGAGATGCTTCTGCGTGGGCTCTGTTGGCGCTGACATCACCCATATGTGAGGACTGATTCCTGCTGTCCTAGGAGAACACCTATTACAGGTGTGTAACTATGCTATAGTGTATACTGGGGCCCTGTGTGTACTGGGGCTATGCATGTTTTGACAGTGTATACTGGAGGGCCTATGTCTCTTTGTGTGTTGGGGCCATGTATATGTTGGCAGCATTTGTGGCTGTGTTGGCTCCGTATATGTGTATGCAGTGTGTGTTAAGCTCCCATGTGTATGTGTGTTGGGGCCATGCACGTGTTGAAGATGTGTGTTGAGAGCCCTGTATATGTGTGTGTATGTGAGATGAGGGTGTATTGAGGTGTTTATGTGTATATTTGTAAGTATGTGGATAGTGGGTGTCAGCTGGGATGTATGTAAGTATGTGAGTCATAGGGGTGTCGCGTGGGTGTATGTGTGCTTGTGTGTGTATCTGATGGAGATGGGGTGTGTGCAGGTGTGTGTCATGGGGGATGTCGGGTGGTATGCGTGCGTGTGTAATGGGGGGGGGGGTGCCGGGTGGTGTGTTTTGTGGAAATGCAGGGTTTTGGTCTCACTGCACTCACTCCCTCTACTATTTTTCCTTCCTATCTTTTGCCACTCTCCCTTCTTCACTGCCACCCACCCATGTACTTTCCCTTTCCTCCTTTCACTCCTCTCTCCCCTTCTACCTTCATGCAGTTTCCATCCTCCTCCTCCTCCACCCTTCCTTCTCTCTGCACCTTCACACTTTTGCTCCCTCTTCTGTCTGACCCCACCCTTTTCCTTTTGCTCTATCCATTCAGCCTTAATTTTCCTTCCGCTAACCCTATTTCTCCCCATTTATTCCATTCTTTATCTCTAACTCTGCCTTCTCACCCCTCCCATCTATTCCCTTCTTCATCCATAACCCTGCCTTCAACCCTCCCAATTTCCTCTCTAACCCGGCCTCTCTCTTATGCCCTGACCCTCACCCCACCCCTTCCCTTTGTGGACAGTTCGCAGCATGCTGCCGGAGGAGCAGGGAACTCCTGCCGGTGCTGTGGGGGCACTCTCCTCTCTCTCTTTGCTGGCCGGAGGCAGGGACTCCCATCTGCTTCCATGGCCGCAGTACTCTTGTTTCAGGCTCTGGGGAAGTTCTGTGCATCTGTTGGCATGCACTAACAAACAGATTTGACAAAAAGACAAGATTACTCACGGTCTGGAGCCTTGACAATAGGCACTGTTGCTTGTGCGAAAGGCGTCTTAAAAAAGGATTAGCTAAAGTGGACACACAAATTCCAAATTGTTTTTTTTGTAAGTGCCTTCAAGTCGATGCTGACTCCTGGCAACCCAGCAGCCACTGAGTTATCTCCAGGAACAAGCAGGAATGTAGTCTTCACATATGGGTATCGTCGGTACCGACAGAGCCTGCGCGGGAACGCACCCCAGCGCCCAATTAGAAAGCTTTTGGGAGCATCCCACAGTGCCTGCGTGCTGCCTTCCCGCCTTTCCCAACTGCTTCTCTCCAGTTCTTTGTTTTCCGCGGAGCCAGTAGGTTGTCGTTCCTGTCACCGCAGAAAAGTTTTCCTCCTTTTTTATGGTCGTGTCTGCCTTTCTCGACGCTATACCGGTACCGCTGGTTCTTCTTTCTTTCTTTTAAAAAAAAAAATATATATTTAGTTCTTTTTTTCCAATTTTTTCTTCCTCAGGTGCATGTGCCATTTTGGGCCTTAGGCCCAAAATTTCCTCCATCATGGAAAAACCCGCTTCGGGTTTTAAGAAGTGCACCAAGTGTGGCGGTACCATATCCGTCACTGACACCCATGAGTGGTGTCTTAAATGTTTAGGTCCTGACCACTCCATCTCGGAGTGTATGGCTTGTGCCATGATGTCCAAGAGGGGTTGACAAAACCGGGCTGCCAAGCTTAGCACCCTTTTGTCCCTCCGATGTAGCCTCTGTGGCATCGACGTCTTCCAGGGCTTCGTCTTCCTCCCATGGATCTCAGGTAACTAAACATAAGTCCAGCCGGTCCTCAAAGGGTAGATCTCCTTCTAAGCATCGAGATGCCTCTGGCATTGCCCTTGAGGGTTCTGCACCGGCAAAATTGCCCCGGCGGGAGGCTTCGGCTTCGGCTTCCAAAGCGTTATCGGGGCTCCAGGATGTTCTCGACGCCTCAACCTCGGCAGAACTACTGGTGCCATGCTCTGGGGTACCGGCTGTTTTTTCCGGTACCAATACCCAGGCATCGGCAGCGTCGATAGACCAGAGGTTCCTGGCTATTGAACGCAGTCTGGCGGCCCTCCTTGCGGCATCGACGCCCTCGGAACCGCGTCAGACAGTTCAACCGGTACCGGCACCGATAACATCGACATTGGTATCCACATTGCCGACACCCAGTCAAGCCATGCCCTCCGGTACCGATACACCCGTACTGGTGCCCCCCGGTACCGACTTCGGTCGGTACGGGTATTGTGCTCTACCAGAGCATCCGGGAAGGGAACAAACGAAGCAAGAGAAGAGAGCAGGTTTGGAACAGACTGCTTTATTGAAGATGGTCCCTACGCGTTTCGGCTTGCGCCTTCTTCGGGGGACATACAGCTACCATAGGGTTAGATAAATGAAGTTAAAATAAAAAAAATCAAAAGATAGGTATGCAACATTTAAAATAAAATGAATAATTACGCTACATGTAAAAACAAATAAATGAATCTGATGAAATATAAATTATGATAAATATAGATAAAAAATATAGATAAAAAATATATATATCTAAACTGATGATATATGTGTATAGGTTTACATATAAATGCAAAAAAGACTATCCAGAGGACACAATAAAAAATCAGAGATATTAATACAATTATTATTAAAATAAAATAAAGTAAAAATTGACAATAAAATTAAATTAAGTATAACTTTAAAAACGAGGGCCGAGACAGAGACAGATAATTAAAATATGAATGAAACATTAATGAATGGTGGACAGATTGATTACAAAAGCATGAAGCAACAACCTAAGGAGCTATATAGATATGAATATATTCATAATGAATAGAAATGAAACAAACAAAAAATCTTAAAAGGTATAAATTAAGAAAGCACATACCACAGTTGTATACAATGAAGTGTCTCATAAAGACAGTTTGGTGAATACACTATGTGTAGGTAGTGCCGTATCTGATGAGCTTGTCACCAAAGTACAAACAAGTTGTAGCACTATATAACGGCTATAAAAAGAAAAATAGTATAATAACATGCTTGGACAGACAATTAATTTATATACAAACTTTCTAACATTTATAAGTAATAAATAAATAAAAACAATGAGATGAATACATAATACTTAATAAATAAATAATACTTAATAATTATAATAGGAATATAAACTGTAAAATATTAAAAAATTATTATACAATTAAAAAATTAAGTAAGCAGTCATTGCACATGTTAGTAAAAAAATAGTGATAAATAATGATAGATTCAAAAGAGACTGTTAATGAGAAGACTTATAAATAGAACATTTATATATTAATTAGATCATAAAGGAGACCACAAAACATCGGATGGTGAAGGACTATTATGTGAACAGTATCTTGCTTGCAAAACATTAAGAGGGGAGCAACGAGTGACAGTATTCTTATAGACGCCGTTTTCGCGCCTTTTTGAAAATGACGTGGACAAATGGGCGGAGTCAAATTCAAGCAGTTTGAGTGCTCAAATAAATATTATATTATGAAATGCATTTCCTCAGTGCCGTTCAATACTTTTTTACACAGACATACGAGAATTATTTTAGCGATCATTTAACTTATAAATAAACATATCTATAGCACTAGTGCACATAAGATTTTTAGTTTCCCCACAATTTCTAAATTAAAAATACATCAGTTGTAATAATACATGCTCTCATGTAGATGATGGATTTAAAATTGTGGTCATATGTTGTTCCTCAAATTCCATCAGTACATTTACAAAATTAGTTGTCTTCAATCTTTTTTCTTTAGGTTTCCATTTCCCACGCTTATCAGTTTACCCAAGTTGCTCCTTTCTCCCACATTAGATTATTAGCTCTATACTGTTCACATAATAGTCCTTCACCATCCGATGTTTTGTGGTCTCCTTTATGATCTAATTAATATATAAATGTTCTATTTATAAGTCTTCTCATTAACAGTCTCTTTTGAATCTATCATTATTTATCACTATTTTTTTACTAACATGTGCAATGACTGTTTACTTAATTTTTTAATTTTATAATAATTTTTTAATATTTTACAGTTTATATTCCTATTATAATTATTAAGTATTATTTATTTATTAAGTATTATGTATTCATCTCATTGTTTTTATTTATTTATTACTTATAAATGTTAGAAATTTTGTATATAAATTAATTGTCTGTCCAAGCATGTTATTATACTATTTTTCTTTTTATAGCCGTTATATAGTGCTACAACTTGTTTGTACTTTGGTGACAAGCTCATCAGATACGGCACTACCTACACATAGTGTATTCACCAAACTGTCTTTATGAGACACTTCATTGTATACAACTGTGGTATGTGCTTTCTTAATTTATACCTTTTAAGATTTTTTGTTTGTTTCATTTCTATTCATTATGAATATATTCATATCTATATAGCTCCTTAGGTTGTTGCTTCATGCTTTTGTAATCAATCTGTCCACCATTCATTAATGTTTCATTCATATTTTAATTATCTGTCTCTGTCTCGGCCCTCGTTTTTAAAGTTATACTTACCGTATTTTTCGCACCATAAGACGCACCGGACCATAAGACGCACCTGGTTTTTCAGAGGGGAAAATAGGAAAAAAAATATTCTGTTTTGATTGCCTTATGCATCCTACCTATTTGGCATTATGGGACATGTAGCACTGATTCCAGTGGGTAAAATCAGGGACTACAAATACCATACTGCACTGCAATGCAAATTTCAAACCAGAACTGGCAAAAAAATCTCACTCCTGGGACTGGATAACTTGGCAACTCTGGAACACTGGCTATAAGTTCTCGTATAAATGGGTATAAGCAAAGGATGAGGACAGGATCGACCTCCCCTACAAAAATGGAGCCAGACTTCAACGCTACGAAGAGCTGCAACCATTATATGATCAGCTTTAGCTAATGCTGCCAACTGGCTCTGTGTCATGAAGAACAGACTAATCGGTTCCTGGTCTTACTTTATGAAATTGATATACTTGTGGTCCATGAATACAATAAGCTAAAAACATTTGACAATGTTCCCTTTTTCTCCCTCCTTCTGTTTTGATTTCTACTTAAAATTTTATGGCTCTCTCCCCTCCAGGGTGCTATTATCTTGTATGCTAATAGGGGACTGCATCATCCCTCCCCCGCCCCGTGTTCAGGCTTATCAGTGCCAGCCACCACCACAGAAGATCTCCTCCTTAGACACTCACCGACTCCTTCTTCTGCGGCCGCGGCTCCCTGCCTCTTAGGGAACCGCGGCTATGCTTTTAAAATCATCTCGGAGCCCTTCCTGTCTTGACGGGCTCCGTGCAGCATTGTCCCACCTCTAAAGGAAGTTGTTTACCACTTCCTTTGGAGGCGGGACAATGCTGCACGGAGCCCGTCAAGACAGGAAGGGCTCCGAGATGATTTTAAAAGCACAGCCGCGGTTCCCTAAGAGGCAGGGAGCCGCGGCTGCAGAAGAAGGAGTCGGTGAGTGTCTAAGGAGGAGATCTTCTGTGGTGGTGGCTGGCACTGATAAGCCTGAACACGGGGCGGGGGGAGGGATGATGCAGTCCCCAAGGACACGGAAGGTCCCGGGGGACCCGCTGCCGCTCTGCAACTTCTTATATTCGCACCATAAGACGCAGGCACTTTTCCTCCCACTTTTTGGTGAAGAAAAAGTGCGTCTTATGGTGCGAAAAATACGGTAATTTAATTTTATTGTCAATTTTTACTTTATTTTATTTTAATAATAATTGTATTAATATCTCTGATTTTTTATTGTGTCCTCTGGATAGTCTTTTTTGCATTTATATGTAAACCTATACACATATATCATCAGTTTAGATATTTATATTTTTATCTATTATTTTTATCTATATTTATTATAATTTATATTTCATCAGATTCATTTATTTGTTTTTACATGTAGCGTAATTATTCATTTTATTTTAAATGTTGCATACCTATCTTTTGATTTTTTTGATTTTAACTTCATTTATCTAACCCTATGGTAGCTGTATGTCCCCCGAAGAAGGCGCAAGCCGAAACGCGTAGGGACCATCTTCAATAAAGCAGTCTGTTCCAAACCTGCTCTCTTCTCTTGCTTCGTTTGTTCCCTTCTACACCTGCAAGAGTCACGCTCCTCCTTTGTACCCCTACCAGAGCATCCGGACAGATGGCTCTTTGAATCCTCGGAGGAGTCTGAGGATTCTGACAGTTCTGTCGGTACCGGAATACTTCTCCCCGAGGAGCCTTCCTCTTCCAAACGCAGGCTATCTCCTCCAGAAGATATCTCCTTTCAGGATTTTATCAGGGAGGTGGCTCGAGGTCTGTCCATTACTGTGGCTCCTGAGACAGAGCCCAGGGCAAAGGAGTTGGAGATTCTACAATATCCCAAAGCTCCTAAGGAGGCAGCTACCTTGCCTATCCATGAGATCTTACATGATCTCATGTTAAGAATGTGGGAAACCCCCCTTACCACCTCTCCTCACTCCCGTCGACTGGATACCATGTATCGGGTTCCTCTGTGTCCTGGTTTCCAGAAGACTCAGCTGCCTCACCACTCTATTGTAGTTGAGTCAGCTATGAGAAGGATCAGGAATGCAAAGAGGCATTCCTCTAATCCTCCAGGACGTGAGTGTAGAACTTTGGATGCCTTTGGACGTCGTACTTTCCAGGCTTCCATGCTTTCTGCCAGGATCAGTTCCTATATTTTATATATGGGAATGTTCCTTAAGGAAGTCACAGAGGATTTAGAGGTTTTGAGCCCTCTTCTTCCTGAAGATAAGAGGCAAGATTTTCTCACACTGGTTAAACATGCCCAGGATGTTTCTAAATTTGTCAATCGTGCAGATTTTGACTGTTTTGAGTGCATAAGCAGAACCTCTGCCATTGCCATAGGTGCACGTAGAATTGCCTGGCTCCAGGCATCCGATTTGGAGCTCTGGGTGCAGGACAAATAGGGCAGTATTCCTTGCACAGGTGAGAATCTATTCGTCAAAAATTGGCAAGAAAAGGCCAATGAGTTGGATGCTGATAACTCCACTTTGGATAGATTATCCAAAGCCACAGCTGATCCTTCAAGGAAGAAATCCTTCAAGAAACCATTCTTTTCCAAAAAGAAGAGGTTTTATCCCTCTTATCAGCAGGGACGTTCTGCAGGTCAGCCTGCCCGGAAGACTCAGAAACCATCTAAACAAAGGAAAGCAAAGACTGCTAAGCCTCAACTGTCTCAGCAGTCTCAGCCTCCACAAGGCCTTTGACTTCCATCTAGAGAACTTAGCCTTCCTGGCCCTCAATGGACAGAACCTTCCACCATTCCAGGAAGGTTGTGTCAATTTGCCCCCAGATGGGGGAAAATAACAGGAGAACATTGGACTCTTTCCATTATAAGAGAGGGGTACAAGCTTCACTTTCTCTGCATGCCCCCTCCCACAATGGTAAGACAGTTCAATTCTCAGACCTCTCTCATCAACCTGATAGATCAAGAGGTCACCATGCTTCTTGCCCAAGGGGCAATAGAAGAGGTACCCATTCCTCAACAGGGTACAGGGTTTTACTCCCCCTATTTCCTTATCCCAAAGAAAACAGGAGGACACAGACCTATTTTGGATCTCAGAGAATTGAACAAATTCCTGTTCAAGGAGAAATTCAAGATTATTTCTCTGGGAACCCTGCTGACGTACCTTCAGAGTCAGGATTGGCTTTGTTCTCTAGATCTCAAGGATGCGTACACTCATGTTCTCATCCATCCAACTCACAGAAAGTTCCTTCGGTTCCTTTTTCAAGGAAAGCGCTACCAATACAGGGTGCTTCCTTTTGGCCTGGCCTCAGCACCAAGGGTGTTTACGAAATGCATGGCTGTGGTAGCAGCACTCTGGGAATATTCATCTTCCCCTGCTTATACGACTGGCTCATTTGAGCCCCATCAGAGTCAGAGGCCAGGATTTCTCTATCTTGTACAATGCGTATCCTGCAGTATTTGGGTCTGGTCATAAACATCCCAAAATCTAGTCTAACTCCCACTCAATCTCTAGAGTTCATAGGAGCTTTGTTGGATACCAGGAAAGCAAGGGCCTATCTCCCCCAGACCCGTTGCCTTTGCATGGTGCAATTAGCTTCTCAAGCAGTGCTAAAGCCTCTTCTCACTGCTCAAGAAATGTTACAACTACTAGGCCACATGGCTTCTACCGTGCATGTGGTCCCTTATGCTCGCCTCCATATGAGAGCAGCCCAGTGGACTTTATCCACTCAATGGACCCAGGCATCAGGGTGCCTGTCAGACAAACTAGCAAACACAAATCGCCTTATTTTGTCCCTCCAATGGTGGCAGTCCACTCAAAACCTGTTGCTGGGGTCCCCATTTCAACAGCCTTCACCCCAAGCAACTCTCACAACAGATGCTTCACCAGTGGGTTGGGGAGCTCATCTGCAAAACCTCTCCACCCAAGGCATCTGGACTCCACAGCAGACTTATCTACACATCAGTCTTCTAGAGCTCAGAGCAATCTTCCTTGCTCTTCGAGTGTTCCACACTCTGCTCAGCTGCAAGACAGTCCTCATTCACATGGACAATCAAGTAGCCATGTTCTATGTGAACAAGCAGGGAGGAACAGGCTCTCTGTTGCTTTGCAACGAAGCTTTGCAACTATGGGCCCTCGCCAGAGAGCATCAGATTCATCTCCTGGCAGTATATCTTCCAGGTATCCAAAACTCTTGGGCAGACAGACTCAGTCGAGTTCTGCTTCCACACGAATGGTCTCTACATGCAGACCAGGTGGCCAAGATTTTTCAAATTTGGGGAACCCCGGACATAGACCTCTTTGCAAGTCCGTTGAATGCCAAACTTCCCCGGTTCTGTTCCAGAATTCCAGCTCAGGGCTCTCGGGCCAGGGATGCTTTCCTTCTTCATTGGGGGCAAGACTTCCTTTATGCCTTTCCACCCATTCCCCTGATTCCCAAAACCCTGTTCAAGCTTCAGAGAGACAGAGGCCGTATGATCCTCATAGCTCCACATTGGCCACAGCAAGTGTGGTACCCTCTGCTTCTACATCTCTCTCAAGCTCCCTCTCTGGAGTTAGGGTCTGCTCCAGATCTCCTGTCTCAGGAGGACGGAATGTTATGGCATCCCAATCCCCAGTCCCTGCATCTCAGGGCTTGGTTGCTGAAGGCCTAGATCTTCAGGATCTTAACCTTCCTCAGCAAGTAAAGGATATCCTTTATGCTTCTAGAAAACCTTCCACAAGATGCTCTTATGCTTTCAAGTGGAAAAGGTTTACCATATGGTGCTCGCAGAAGGGTCTTAACCCCCTTGCGATACCTCTGGAATCATTACTGGAGTATCTCCTTCATTTATCCAATGCAGGACTTAAAACTAACTCAGTAAGAGTCCATTTAAGTGCTATTGCGGCTTCTTTCATGCCTTTAAATGGACAACCTATTTCATCTCATCCTCTTATAGCAAGATTTATGAGAGGCCTTCTACTAACTAAGCCTCCCATTAGGCCACCACCGGTGGCATGGGACTTAAACCTGGTTCTTGGCCAGCTTATGAAGCCACCTTTCGAACCCTTGTCTACTACCTTGTTGAAATTCCTTTCTTGGAATGTTATCTTTCTTATTGCAATCACATCAGCACGTCGCATTAGTGAGTTGCAGGCACTAGTGGCTGATCCTCCTTATACAAGGTTCCATCATGACAAGGTAGTCCTTAGGACTCATCCACACTTTATGCCAAAGGTGGTCTCCCCTTTTCATCTTAACCAAGCGGTCTACCTGCCTGTGTTTTTTCCAAGGCCTCATGCATCACATGCAGAAAGGAATCTTCATACTTTGTACTGTAAAAGAGCTTTAGCCTTTTACTTGCAAAGAACACAGCAACATAGAAAGTCCTCTCAACTCTTTGTTGCTTTTGATCCTTCTCATTTGGGACTTCCAGTCTCCAAGAGAACACTGTCCAACTGGATTGCACAGTGTATTTCCTTCGCCTATCAGAGTAAGAATCTTCCTCTGGAGGGCCATGTCACAGCTCACGATGTGAGAGCCATGGCAGCGTCAATGGCTCATCTGCACTCTGTGTCTATCGACGACGTCTGTCCAGCAGCCACTTGGGCCTCGGTTCATACCTTCACAGCCCATTACTGCTTGGGCAAGGACTCCCGCCGGGATGCCTTGTTTGGTCAGGCTGTTCTCCAACACCTGTTCCATACCTATCAACTCCTACCCGCCATCCCTGTCATAGCATTACAGGGAATGCAGTTAGTAACCTTTCAATCTGAATTGGTTAAAATGTCAATTTTGAAATTGTATTTTTCAAAGAGAAATGTTTGTTTTTGTGGTCAAACGATTAACGTAAAGACAATATGATTCCCTTTATGAGTAACCAGGCACTTTGAAGGATGTTTAAAAAGAAATAGACCCTTAGCTTGAAAACATGAGGTTTTAGCTGCAGAAATGCCTTTCTCCTTAACTGAGCAAGCTTGGCTACATCAAGGAAAACGTTACTTGTTTGACCACAAAAACAAACATTTCTCTTTGAAAAATACAATTTCAAAATTGACATTTTAACCAATTCAGATTGAAAGGTTACTAACTGCATTCCCTGTAATGCTATGACATCTTGAGAACATTCCAAAAATGAGGATAGTTCTAAACTATCAGTTGCCATCCTGGTTAGAAAGAAGGGAAATGAAGTTGCAATGACAATCTTGTAGGAAACCATCCAGTCAAAATGCATTGTATTTAAACATAGGCCATGTAGTCTTTTTCTGCTGTCATGTTTCTATCTAGTCTTCCCTTCCATGCAATAGAGTAGACACGCAGAAAGGAGTCACAACATGAGGAAGGATCTAGCTAAACGTGATGAATGGCCTAGAATATGGCAGCTGAAATTTAAAGCTGAAAAATGCAGGGTCATGCATTTATGCTGCAAAAATCCAGAGGAACTGTACAGTGTAGGGCAGAGGTTCCCATCTCCAGTCCTGGAGGGCCAAACACCATTCAGGTTTTCGGGCTGTCCCTAATAAATATGCATGAGATGCATTTGCATGCATTGCCCCCATTGTATTCAAATGTATCTCATGCATATTCATTAGGGACAGCCTGAAAACCTGAATGGTGTTTGGCCCTCCAGGACTGGAGTTGGGAACCTCTGGTGTAGGGGGTAAGGTACTTCTGTCCACAAAAGAAGAGCGGGACCTGGGCGTAATTGTGTCTGACGATCTTAAAGTAGCTAAATAGATAGAAAAGGCGACTGCAAAAGCCAGAAGGATGCTTGGGTGTATAGGGAGAGGAATGGCCAGCAGAAAAAAGGAGGTGATAATGCCTCTGTATAAGTCTTTGGTGCGACCTCATTTGGAGTATTGTGTGGAATTCTGGAGACTGCACCTTCAGAAGGATATAGGTAGGTTGGAGTTGGTGCAGATGGTAGCTACTAAAATGGTTAGTGGTCTTTGTTATGAAGCTTATGAGGACAGACTTAAAGATCTTAATGAGAGGAAAGGCGGGATAGGGGCAATATGATAGACATTTAAATGCCTCCATGACATAAATGCACAGGAGGGTCTCTTTTAATTGAAGGCAAGTTCTGCTACAAGGGGACGTAGGATGAGAGTGAAAGCAGATAGACTCAGAAGTAGGGTTGCCAACTGGTTGGTTTTCACGTGGCCAGGCCGGCTGCTGGCAGAGATTGAAGACCGGCCCTTGAAAAGTTGTTTTTTGCTCTGGCCGCGAGACCGGGAGCATCCAGAGCAAAAGAACTGTTTTTCATCTGGGGTCCTTGTCCCCCTCCCCCCACTCCCAGCGCAGCCTCACCTTCTCCACTGTCAATCCCTTCCTGCCACCTCCTTCCCCTGGCAGCCGCGACTCCTACTTCTTACAGAGTGGAGGCTGCAATAACGCTAATTTAAAAACACAGGAAACCGGTGTGGAACCTTCTGGCCCTATGGAACCCTTGCTGCAGCATCCCACCCCCTGTAGCGTCACTTCCTTTTGAGCGCAGGACAATACAGCAGGGATTCCATAGGGCTGGAAGGATCTGCACCGGTTTCCTTTTGTTTTTAAATTAGCGTTATTGCAGCTGCTGCTCAGTTAGAAGCAGGAGCCACAGCTGCATGTGGAAGGAGGTGGCAGGAAGGGACTGACACGGGGGGAATGTAGAGGCAAGAAGGCAGCTGAAAGAGGAGGAAGGAGGTGGTTGGAAGGAGGCTGACATGAGGGGAAGGTGGGGACTGGATGGGAGCTGATATGGGGGGAAGGTGGGGCTGGAAGGAAGCTGACACAGGGGGGAGGAAGAAGGTGGCAGGAAGGGATCTGACAGGGGAGGAGGAGGGGGCTTGAAGGGAGCTGACACCTGGGGATGGTACTGGAGGGTGACTGGAAGGGAGTTGACACTTGGGGATGGGACTGGTAGGTAGCTGGATAATGGGGAGGAGGCTGGAAGAGAGGGGGCACTGGGACTGGAAGGGAGCAGACACATGGGTATGGCACTGGAAGGGGGATGGATAGAGGGTAGAGTGACTGGAAGGGAGCTGGCATAGGGATGGCACTGGGAGTGGAAGTGAGCTGATACCTGGGATGGTATTTGGACTAGAAGGGGCTGGAGAGTGGGGAAGGAGGGAGACTGGAAGGGAATGGACACCACTAGCAGTCCTGGGAATGCAATGGGAGGGGAGGACTGGAAAGGAGGCTGTTACTGGGACTGGAAATAGGCTGATGGAAGGAAGTGAAGAAAACAGAAGAAGAAACAAGAAATGGCAGATGGACTATAGACCATGGAAAGAGAGGAAAGAAAAGATAGGAAAATAGAAGCCTTAAATCTGGACCAGCATGATCAGAGAATTAAATGGTCATACAACAGAGGTAGAAAAAATAATTTTATTTTCAAGTTAATGATTGGACTTTGTGCTACCTTTATATTTTACACAGTGTGGGGAACTGCATCTCTTATTTATCTGATGTGGCACTGCATGAGGATTCTTGCTTCTTGGAGTTTTGGTTTAATTTTTGTCTATATATTTCTGTTTTTGTTTTGTGCTCATTTATTGATGAAGGCGTGTCTGTATTGTGTCTGGGGTGTGTGTGTGTGTGTGTGTACAACCAATGCTGCGTATTCTCTTTGTATAGAATTTCTGTTTAAGAATGTGTAGCAATCTTGCTTGTTCAGTTTGCCCTCTCTGCAATTATTTTTTGGGGACGAAGGGTGGGACGGGACAGGGGGCGAGGAAAGGGCAGGATGGGGTGGGCATGGGCGGAGCATGACTAGCCACAGGTGGCGGGTTTTTCTCTTTCAAAAATTTTACAACCCTACTCAGAAGTAATATGTGGAAATATTTCTTTATGGAAAGAGTGGTAGAGGTGGTGGAAACGAGGACAGTATCTGAATTCAAAAAAGCATGGGACAATTACGGAGGATCTCTAAAGGTAAAAAGGGGACTATTGTAATTGATATGGAAGGACAGACTTGATAGGCCATGTGGTCTATCTCCAGGAACAAGCAGGAATATAGTCTTCACATATTGGTATCGTCGGTACCGACAGAGCCTGCGCGGGAACGTTCCCCAGCATCTAATAGGAACGCTTTTGGGAGCATCCCTCAGCACATGCGCACTGCCTTCCCGCCTTTCCAACTGTCCCTCTTCAGTTCTTCGTTTTCCGCGGAGCCGACAGGACACATACCCTGTCACTGCAGAAAATTTCTTCTTTAAACTTGTTTTCTTGTGGTCGCGCCTGCCTCCGCACGACACCTACCGGTACTGTCGGTTCTTTCTTTCTTCTTTTAAAAAAAAAAAAAAAAAATTTTTTTTTTTTTTTTTGAGCTGTTTCTCTTCAGAAACTTTTTCTTTTGGTGCTAGGCGCCATTTTGGGCATTAGGTCCCATTTTTCCCAAAAGATGGAAAAACCAGCTAGGGGTTTAAAAAAAAAATGTACTAAATGTGGCGCTACCATCTCCGTCACTGACACCCATGACTGGTGTCTAAAATGTTTAGGCCCTGACCATTCTCCATCTGAGTGTTCCTCCTGTATGGGGATGACTAAAAGAGAAAGACAGAACCGAGCTGCAAAGCTCGGTACCCTCTTTTCTTTGGATACCAGATCCATTGCTTCGACGTCTTCAAGAGCCTCGTCTTCCTCCCATGGATCTCAGGTAACTAAACATAAGAGCCGGTCCTCAAAGGGTAGCTCTTCTTCAAAGCATCGAGAGGCCATTGGCATTGTCCTTGAGGAAACTACACCGGAAAAACAGCCCCAGCGGGAGGCTTCGGCCTCCAAAGCATCAACGGGGTTCCATGATGATCTCGAGGCTTCGACCTCGGCAGAACTACTGGTGCCATGCTCAGGGGTTCCGGCCGCTTTTACCAGTACCGATACCCAGGCATCGGCAGCGTCGATAGACCAGAGATTCCTCGCTATCGAACGCAGTCTTGCAGCTCTCCTTACAGCTGCGGTACCATTGACACTAGTGGTTCAACGAGCACCGGTACTGATGCCTGTACCAGCACCGGTACAGATACCAGTACTGGCCCCGGTGGGAATCCTTCCCATGCAGACTTTTTCTGGCATCGACAGATCGGTACTGGACCAATTCAGTACCGACTTCGATCGATACAGAGACCGTGCTTTGCATGAACATCGGGATCAGAGATACTTCGAATCCTCCGATTCCAATGACTCTGATAATTCTGCCGGTACCAGAGTGTTTCTCCTGGAAGACTCCTCCCCAACGCAGAATGTCTCCTCCGGAAGACATGTCTTTTCAAGATTTTATTTGTGATGTGGCCCGAGGCCTTTCAATCACGGTAGCTCCTGAAAAAGAACCTAGAGCAAAGGAATTGGAAATTCTCCAATATCCTAAGGCTCCCAAGGAAGCAGCCACTCTGCCCATTCATGAAATTCTTCATGATTTGATGCTCAGAATGTGGGAGACACCTTTGACCACATCTCCTCATTCTAGGAGATTCGATACAATGTATCGAGTTCCACCATGTCCTGGTTTTCAAAAGACTCAGCTGCCACACCATTCAATTGTAGTGGAGTCAGTCATGCATAGGATGAAAAGTGCAAAGAGAAATGCATCCAATCCTCCAGGTCGTGAATGCAGGACTCTTGACACTTTTGGGCGTCAAACTTTTCAGGATTCCATGCTTTCAGCTAGAATCAGCTCATATATTTTATATATGGGAATGTTCCTCAAAGAGGTCACAGGAGATTTGGAGCTTATGAGCCCCCTTCTCCCTGAGGACAAATGACAGGACTTTCTCACTCTGGTCAAGCATGCTCAAGATGTCTCCAAGTTTGTAAACCGTGCAGCCTTTGACTGCTTTGAATGCATCAGCAGAATCTCTGCTATTGCCATTGGTGCACGTCGGATTGCCTGGCTTCAGGCATCAGACTTGGAGATTTGGGTACAGGATAAATTGGGAAACATCCCTTGCACAGGAGAAAACCTCTTTGGCAAGAATTGGCAGGAGAAGGCTAATGAGATAGATACTGACAATCTCACTTTAGACAGATTGTCAAAACCTACAGCCACTCCAGACAAAACAAAACCCTATAAAAAACCCTTTTTCAGCAAAAAGAGGAAGTTTTATCCATCCTATACCCAGCAAAGGCTAGCTCAGGATCAAGTTGCCCAGAAGGATCAACAACAGCAATCCAGACAAAAGAAGCCAAAAGGCCTTAGAGCTCAACCAGCTCCACAGGCCCAGCCCCCTCAAGGGCTTTGACTCCTTCATAGAGGACTTAGCCTTCCTGCCTCTGAAGGAGCCAGAACCCCTAAACATTCCAGGCAGGTTGTGTCATTTTGCCAACAGATGGCACCAAATAACAACAGAAAACTGGACTCTGTCCATTGTGGGAGAGGGGTACAAGCTTCATTTTCACAGTATGCCCCCTCCTACAATCGTAAGACAGTTCAATTCCCAAACCTCTACAGGCAATCTACTGGATCAAGAAGTCTCAACACTCCTTGCTCAAGGAGCTTCAGCAGGGTGCATGGTTCTACTCCCCCTATTTTCTTATTCCAAAGAAAACAGGAGGACACAGACCAATTCTAGACCTCAGAGAATTGAACAAATATCTGTTCCGAGAAAAGTTCAAAATGATTTCTCTGGGAACTCTTTTGCCATACCTTCAAAGTCAGGATTGGCTTTGTTTTCTAGATCTAAAGGATTCATATATTCACATTCTGATCCATCCAGATCACAGGAAATTCTTACGATTCCTTTTCAAGGGAAAACATTTCCAATACAGGGTTCTTCCCTTTGGTCTGGCTTCGGCACCAAGAGTATTCATGAAATGCATGGCAGTAGTAGCTGCATTTCTGCGAACCCTGGGGATATTCGTCTTCCCTTACTTGGATGACTGGCTCATTCGAGCCCCCACGGTTCCAGAAGCTAGATCTGCACTGTCTCACACAATGCAAATCCTTCAATATTTGGGATTGGTCATAAACCTCCCAAAATCCCAACTTGCTCCATCTCAGTCCCTAGAGTTCATAGGAGCCCGTCTAGATACCAGACAGTCAAGGGCTTATCTCCCACAACCCCGCTGTCTTCGTATAATGCAGCTAGCTTCTCAAGCAGCGGTGAAGTCCTCCCTAACTGCTCGAGAACTACTACAACTATTGGGACATATGGCATCCATGGTTCATGTGGTTTCCTACGCTCGCCTTCATATGCGAGCAGCCCAGTGGACACAGGCCACAGGACGTCTGTTGGACAAGATATCAAACTCACAACGATATCTTGTCCCTACAATGGTGGCAATCACTGGAAAATCTTCTAGTGGGGTCTTCTTTCCAGCAACCCTTATTCCAGGTCACCCTAACAACAGATGCATCACAGGTGGGATGGGGAGCACACTTGCATCATCTCTCTACCCAGGGTACCTGGACTCCACAGGAGGCTTGTCTTCACATAAACCTCCTGGAACTCAGAACAATCTATCTAGCTCTTTGAGTATTCCATGCCCAGCTCAGCTACAAGACAGTCCTAGTCCGAACAGACAATCAAGTAGCTAAGTTCTATGTGAACAAGCAGGGCGGAACAGGCTCTCTGTCGTTATGCAACGAAGCTGTATGACTATGGGCCCTCACCAGAGAGCATCAAATTCACCTTCTCGTGGTATATCTTCCAGGCATTCAAAACCTTTGGGCAGACAAACTCAGCCAAGTACTGCTGCCTCACGAATGGTCTCTCCACCTAGACCAGGTGGCCAAGATATTTCAGATCTGGAGAACGCCAGACATAAACCTATTTGCAAGTCCACTGAATGCCAAACTTCCCTGTTTCTGTTCCAGGATTCTGGCTCAAAATTGCCAGGCAAAGGACGCCTTCCTTCTTCACTGGGGTCATGACTTCCTCTATGCCTTCCCACCCATTCTCCTCATCCCCAAAACACTCTTCAAGCTTCAGAGAGACAGAGGTCATATGATCTTCATAGCGCCACGGTGGACACGCCAAACGTGGTATCCCCTGCTTCTACATCTCTCTTAAGCTGCACCTCTGGAGTTAGGCTATGCTCCAGATCTCCTCTCCCAAGAGAACGGGATGCTATGGCACCCGAATCCCCAGTCCCTGCATCTCAGGACCTGGTTGCTAAAAGCTTAGACCTTCAGGATCTTAACCTTTCCCAACAGGTAAAGGATATCCTTCAGACTTCTAGAAAACCTTCCACAAGATGCTCTTATGCCTTCAGGTGGAAACGTTTTACTATATGGTGTTCACAGAAGGGGTTAAACCCCCTTATGATACCTTTGGAATCGATACTAAAGTATCTACTTAAGAACATAAGATATGCCATACTGGGTCAGACCAAGGTCCATCAAGCTCAGTATCCTGTTTCCAACAGTGGCCAATATAGGTCATACATACCTAGCAGTATTCCCAAGAGACACAGGTTCCACAGTGCTTGTAATGGGTCAAGCACTGATATCCTGGGTCCCTTTTTAATAATGGTTTATGGACCTTTCCTCCAGGAACTTGTCGAAACCTTTTTTTAAACCCAGCTACACTAACAGCCTTTACTACATCCTCCGGTAACAAATTCCAGAGTTTGATTACACCTTGAGTGAAAAATATTTTCTCTTATTTGTCTTAAATAGTTTACTCTGTAGCTTCATTACATGTCCCCTAGCCTTTCTATATTCTGATAGTGTAAACAATTGATCTATGTTTAAGTGTTCCACCCCATTCATTAATTTATAGACCTCTATCATATCTCACCTCAGCCGTCTCTTTTCCATGTTGAAGAGCCCTAACCTTTGTAGCCTCTCTTCATAGGAGTAGCCATCCATCCTCTTTACCATTTTGGTGGCTCTCCTCTGTACCTTTTCTAATAACACTATATCCTTTTTAAGATACGGCGACCAGAATTGCACACAATATTCAAGGTGCGGTCGTACCATGGAACGATACAGAGGCATTATAAGTTCCTTTATTTTATTTTCCATTCCTTTCCTTATGATGCCTAGCATTCTATTTGCTTTCTTGACTGCCGCTGCACACTGGGCGGAGGTTTTAACAAGTTATCCATGATGACGCCTAAATCTTTTTCCTGGGTGGTGGTTCCCAATGTGGAACCTTGCATTATGTAACCATAGTGTGGGTTGTTCTTTCCTAGGTGCATAACTTTGCATTTGTCCATATTAAATTTCATCTGCCATTTGGATGCCCAGTCTTCTAATTTATCCAGATTCTCGTGCAGTTTTCCGCAATCCCCTTGGGGTTTAACAACTTTAAACAGTTTTGTGTCATCTGCAAATTTGATAACCTCACTAGTTATTCCCTTTTCCAGGTCATTTATGAATATGTCAAAAAGCAGCGGACCCAGTACAGATCCCTGGGGTACTCCACTATTCACCTTTTTCGATTGGGAAAATTGGCCATTTAGCCCTACGCTCAGATTTCTATCTTTTAACCAGTTCCCGATCCACAATAGTACACTGCCTCCTATCCTATGACATTTTAGTTTTGCCAAAAGTCTCTGATGAGGGACCTTGTCAAAGGCTTTCTGAAAGTCCAGATACACTCTATCAACCGACTTGCCTTTGTCTACCTGCTTATTCACACCTTCAAAAAAACATAATAGATTAGTAAGACAAGATCTTCATTGTCTAAAGCCATGTTGGTTGTCTCCCATTAGGTCATGACTATATACATGCTGAGTAATTTTGTTTTTTATGATGCTTTCTACCATTTTTCCCGGTACTTCATTTATCAAATTCTGGTCTAAAGACAAATTCAGTAAGAGTCCATCTTAGTGCAATTGCAGCTTCCTATACGCCTCTAAATGGACAATCAATTTCCTCTCATCCACTCATAACAAGATTTATGAGAGGTCTTCTATTAACAAAGCCTCCCATCAGGCCACCACCGGTGGCATGGGATTTAAACCTAGTTCTCAGGGAGCTCATGAAACCGCGTTTTGAAACTTTAGCCACTATAACCCTAAAGCTTTTGTCCTGGAAGGTCATCTTCCTAATTGCAATCACCTCTGCATGTCGCATTAGTGAATTGCAAGCTTTAGTGACTGATGCTCCTTATACTAGGTTTCACCATAATAAGCTTGTTCTTAGAACTCATCCACACTTTATGCCAAAGGTGGTTTCGCCTTTTCATTTAAATCAATCAATTTATCTTCCTGTATTCTTTCCGAGGCCTCATGCCTCTAATGCAGAAAGGAACCTTCATACTTTGGATTATAAAAGAGCCTTGGCTTTTTACCTACAAAGAACACAACAACATAGAAAGTCTTCTCAACTTTTTATTGCTTTTGATTCTAGTCATTTGGGACTTCCAGTCTCCAAGATAACTCTGTCCAAATGGATTGCACAATGCATATCCTTTGCTTATGAGAGTAAGAGTCTTCCTCTTCAAGGCCATGTCACAGCTCATAATGTGAGAGCCATGGCAGCCTCTATGGCTAACCTTCACTCTGTGTCTATTGATGACATTTGTCGAGCAGCCACCTGGGCTTCGGTACACACCTTTACAGCCCACTACTGCCTAGATAAAGCCTTCCGTTGGGATGCCTTTTTTGGCTAAGCTGTTCTTCAAAATCTCTTCCAGACCTAATTCAACTCCTAACCACCAACCCTGGTGGGATGCCAGAGATCCATGGGAGGAAGCATGGCCCACCTTACTTGGGTGGCAGCTTCCTGGGGCTATCTCCCTGGCATCTTCAGCTAGGGAGTCCCCATATGTGAAGACTATATTCCTGCTTGTTCCTGGAGATAGCGTAGTTACTCACCTGTAACAGGTGATCTCCGGGAACAGCAGGAATTTAGTCTTCACAACCCACTCACCTCCCCTAGGAGTTGTCCCTCTCTCCCTCTATCCTTTCACTCAGCTACAAACTTAACTGAAGAGGGACAGTTGGAAAGGCAGGAAGGCAGCATGCATGTGCTGAGGGATGCTCCCAAAAGCGTTCCTATTGGATGCTGGGGAGCGTTCCCGCGCAGCCTCCATTGGTACCGACGATACCCATATGTGAAGACTAAATTCCTGCTGTTCCCGGAGATCACCTGTTACAGGTGAGTAACTACGCTTTTTCTGCCGTCTTGTTTCTATGTTTCTAACTATCTATGTCTATGTCCCAACTAACTGTCAAAAAATCATTATTGTTGGCCACCTGATGACGGCCCCAAACCCTTCTAATTGATTATTGTATGTTTCACTGCTTTGACCCGGTGAAAAGCAGGATATAAATACAGCTAAATAAATAAAATAAATAACTACAATAGTTCCCTTTTTACCTTTAGAGATCCTCTGTGTTTATCCAATGCTTTTTTAAATTCAGATACAGTCCTCATCTATATCACCTCCACTGGGAGACTATTCCAGTGTTTTTATAGACAAACTTGATTCCCAATCTATCTCACATCTTTTTTTCAAATATATTTTATCTTATTTCCAAAAAATAAAAATAAATTAAAACTACATGCAATTTAAATCATACATATATGTAGAAAAGGACAATACAAAGAACGGAGAAAAAAACATAGTCAAAAACTCTATCATATTGCCTTGTACTTTCATTTATGTAGACTTGATTCTGATATGGGTGAAGTAAAATAAAAGCTCACAAAACTGAGAGAGAAATTTGTGAGGAAGGATATCCTTTGTCATTGTACAAAGATGCCTTCAAAAGAGCATTGGTTTACGATTTGAATCCATTGTCTCACTACATACAGAAAAATGATGAACAAGAATCACTTTTGACTTGTAATTTATAGTGTTCTACAATAATCGCAAGAAGTTCTGATATTAAAATTATTAGGTTAGAAGTAGGGCCGGCCCATCCATTGAGCAAGAATGTTGTTTGCACAGGGCCCCGCGTTTCAGGGGGCCCCGTGCAAACAGCATTCTGTATCGCCCAGGTAAATTAAAAAAAAAAAAAAAAAATTGGCTGCTGCCACCATGGCAGCGGCAGAATCAAGTGTCCCGCGGGGCCCCCCTGCTCGGCAGAGCCCTACCTGAGTTAGCCCCCGCAGCGTCGGCTTTCAGAGCCGCAAAGGGAGCGTTTTTCTCTCGCGGCTCTGCTAAGCCTGCCGGCGCTGATGGGAAACAGGCATTTCCTGTTTCCCATCAGCACCGGCGGGCTTAACAGAGCCGCTAGAGAGAAACTCTCTCTTTGCGGCTCTGAAAAGCCCGGCCTGAGAGAGCTGACTCAGGGAGGGCTCTGCCGGGCGGGGGGGGGGGGGCCCGCGGGACTCTTGATTCTGCCGCTGCCATGGCGGCAGCAGCAGCAGCTAGTATTTTTCTTACTTTTAAAATTTACCTGGGCTGATGGGGGGGAGGGGGTTAGGACTGGTAATGGGCAATGGGCTGATAGGGGGGGTTAGGACTGGAGGTGGGCTATGGGGGGCTAGGACTGAAAATGGGCTGATGGGGGGGTTAGGACTGGAGGTGGGCTGATGGAGGAGGTTAGGACTGGTAATGGGCTATGTGGGGGGGCTAAGACTGAATATGGGGTGATGGGTTAGGACTGGAAGTGGGCTGGGGGGTTAGGACTGGAAGTGGGTTGATGGGGGTTAGGACTGGTAATGGGCTATGGGGGGAGCTAAGACTGAAAATGGGGTGATGGGGGGGTTAGGACTGGAAGTGGGCTGATGGGGGGCTTAGGACTGTTAATGGGCCATGGGGGGGCTAGGACTGGTAATAGGCTGGGGGGGTTGCTAGGACTGGACATGGGCTGAGTGGAAGGGGGGCTTGAACTGCAAATAGTTGATGGGTACGGGGGCTTGAAATGGAAATGAGCTGAGTGGAAGGGGGGGCTTGAAATGGAAATGAGCTGAGTGGAAGGGGGGGCTTGAACTGCAAATAGCTGATAGGGAGGGGGGCTTGGAATGGAAATGGGCTGTGAGGGGAGGGAGCTAGGACTGGAAATGGGCTGAGTGGTGGGGGGAGCTAGGACAAGAAATGGGCTGATGGAGAGGCTAGGAGAGGACTGTGAATGGGCTGTTGGGGGTGCTAAGACTGGAAATGGGCTGTGGTGGGGCTTGGATTGAAATGGACTCATGGAGGGGCTAAAACTGGAAGTAGGCTCATGGGGGGGGCTGAGATTGGAAATGGGCTGAGTGGAGGGGAGCTAGGATTTGACATGGGCTGATGATTGGGCTAGGAAATGACTAGAAATGGGCTGATGGGGGGCTGGGATTGGAAATGATCTGATGGAGGGACTTGGATAGGACTGGAAATGGATGGGGGAGCTAGGACTGGAAATGGGCTGATGGTGGGGCTAGGATAGGACTGGAAATGGGCTGATGGGGCTAGGACTGGAAATGGGCTGATGCGGGGACTAGAAGGGAGCGGATGCTGGGTGAGGCTGGAACTAGAAGGGAGCTGATGTTGGGGGGAGGATTAGAAGTGGATGGAGCTGGGAGAGTGAAATGGAGAGGGGAAAATATTTTGTGTGGGAGGGAAGAAAAATCTACAATTGACTGGGTATTGGGAGAGTAAGTGGGAATTGAGGACGGAGGGGTAAAATTTAAGTGGATGAAATAGGAATGAGGAAAGAGCAAAAGGAGAAAGATTAGTATGTTAAAGCAGATGTAGAGAGAGAATGGAAAAAAAAGCTAGAAGAGAGAAGAAAGGACAAATGGACAGCAGACAATGGAGAGTTAGCAGAAGACACGAAGAAACTAAAAGAAAGTGGCTGGAGCAATTGCAACTGAAAAAAAATGCACAAAAGGTAGAAAAATATCTCTTTATTTTGAATTTATTAACTGGAATATGTCAGTTCTGGGAAATGTACATCATTAATGTCTGCGCTTTGTTTAGTACAGGAGGAATAGTTTTATTTCTACAGTGTTGTTGTACATTCCAAGTTTGGCTTTTGGGGTTCCCAGTTTAATTATTGTCTTCCTGTTTCTAAATTGTGATTTCCTTGTTTGGTGATGGTCTATGTTCTGCATGTGTAACTGAGCTGATGTATTCTGTTTATGTAATTCCTATTTGACATTGCCACTTGTTCTCTTTCCCCAGTAGGTCATGTATTGTTATTCTCTGAAATGTATTGGTTTAATATTTGCAGTGTTGCCTTTTGATAGGTAGAGTATGGTGGTTTGTGAGTCCTGGTAGTGCTGTTAGGATACGGCGGGTTTGCTATGGGTTCTAAATGGGCAGTGTTTGTAGTAGTTCTTAATGTGCCTGGCGATTGGCACTGGATTATAGTAATGTAGAAATCTTTTAGTCTTTCTTTATCCATACACTCATTAAGAGGCATGTTTACTAAAAGCTAGTGTATGGTAACATGCAAATATTCATGCAAATGAGGCCCCGCACTGAGTCTCCGCACATGGTCCCCCTTGGGCCGCCCCTGGTTAGAGGCAAGCAACTTGTGAAAGAGCCATTGCATCTCCATGAGGGCTGGTTGTAGCCAGCCTGCTCTTAACTTGTTTATTCTTTTTAACTTCTTTCCTGTTTCCTGGTTATCCCAAAGTTTGTCTGGTTTGCAGCTCTATGAAAAATGCTAACTGGACTTTTTTGCTTTGTGAATCTATTAACTCCTGCTGAGATTTACTCTGCAGATTTTTCTTTTGCCATGTTCTTGTGCTAGAAATTCTTTGAGACCATGGGGTATGTTTACTAAACCACGCTAAAGGAGCAAGTGTGCCATTAACCCTGCTTTAGTGAGCATTAACGGTACCGGCAGTGGTAAAGTGCCCTGTGGGTGAAGAGTAGATGGAGAGTGGGGGTCATTGGGCAAAGAGTGGGCAGGAACAAGGCTTGCTCCCTTAACGATGGCACCTTTACCCTGGGAACCCTAATGCATATCAAAACCTCGTGGAAAGGGTGTATTTTGAGGAGAGAGAGCCTATTTCAGTGTCTGCAATGTGCTGCACAGACAGGTGAGCCCAAGAAAGTGATAGTAATGGTCCATTAGCAGCAACAGCATATAGCCCAAGTGTGAAAGGGGCACTATGTTGATGGTGCAAATGGGGCAAAGGAGGGTGCATGTGGATCATGCAGTGGAGGCCGCTGGTGCACAGGGCGGACCAGGCAGTTGCCTATGTGGCACATAGTCTGGCATATTTGCAAGTCTTATGTCAGACCAAGGTCCATCATGCCCAATATCCTGTGTCCAACAGTGGCCTTCTAGATCACAGGTACCTAGCAGTTTCCACAAAAGACACACAGGATCCACAGTGCATGTATTGAGCAAGCAGGGGATATTCTGGGTCCCTCATTAGTAATGGTTTATGGACCATTCTCCAGGAACTTGTCCAAACATTTCAGAAACCCAGCTACACTAATAGCCTTTACGACATTCTTTGGAAATGAATTCCAGAGTTTGAATATACGATGACTGAGAAGCCATTCACTCCCAGTAGTCCTCAATGGCTTACACTGTAGCTGCATTGCATGTCCCCTAGTCCTACTACATTTTGATGGCGTAAACAATCGATCTACGTTTATCCAATCCACTTCAGGCAATATTTTCTAGACCTCTAACATAATACCCCTCAGCCGTCTCTTCCCTAGTTTGAAGAGACATAACATTGGCAGGCGATGATGGGGTCCCTGGAGAGGCAGATGGTTGTGGGGGGGATATGTGGCCATTAATGTATGCCGCCTCCGCCCCCCCCGCCCTCTGTGTACCCTGCAACCTAGGCACCCACCAACGTGCATGCTGGCTGGCCTGGGGGACTGCTCACCACCAACACTGACAGCACATGGGCATGTCAGCATGGCGAGGGGGGTGTTGGCGAAGGGGGCAGTGGCACCCACCTGCAGCAGACTAAGGCCATGCTATGAGCCAGTGTGCCATGCGTAGTGCAACATGTGCCAAGGTCTGTCTGAAGGGAAGCATATCATCCCCAGGGATTGTTGTAACTATGTGGCAGCATTGTGGTGCCCTACACACAATTGGTGTGTATATGAGCCAAGGTCTGTCTGAAGGGAAGCATGTCACCCCAGGGACTGTTGTAACCATGTGGCAGCATTGTAGTGCACAGGATGCACAATAAGCAAGAGTCAAAGACCCTAAGGATAAATTCGAAGTTCTTTATTGAAGTAGTCCCCAACGCGTTTCGGCATACATTGCCTTCCTCAGGGGGTAACAGTGAACTTTAAACTGTAAATTACTTATTCCCAAATTTATGTAACACAGGACATAAAATGAATTCACATGGCGGAAATTTCAAGAAAACTTATGTATATACCAAAAAACATGTATATGTATAAAAGTTGTATATAAATTGCCGTTATATAGAAAGACAGACAACCAAAGACAAAAAAGGGGACAGTATCAAAAGTCATTATGCATAAATAGATACTCACAGTAGACCAATTCTAAATTTCCTATTATATCATAGGCAAATGATGAGGTCAAACTACAAGATAAAATAGACAAACTAATACAGTGAACCTTGAATAGATAGACTAATGTTAATGAACACAAAAGTCGTTACTACTAGCATTACAACATATAAAGCCACATCACTTAAAAGATACTTATCGAAAAATTAGTTAGTCCCATTGGGTCTGAATTAATTAACATATTTCAAAAGTGTGGAATTAGAGATGACATAATAGAACCATGTGATCCATGCCTACCATACTAGCTTACAACAAGACGTATCTATATATAAAAAGAGTAAATTAAGCTGACCTGCTTCTGAGGTTCTAACGTAGTATAGAAACAACCATGTATTCACAGGAGGTAGTTCATCTTTATATGGCGAAAAACTGAAAAACATGTACATTTAAAACAATACTCTAAAATAAGGCATTATCTAAAAGTAATATAATAAATTATAGTGTAAAGCTAGTGGTTCCTATGATAAAGGAGAAGGTAATGAAGTGATGATGAACACCCCCTATATGGTCTTAGATAAATTAAAATATATGACAATTGAGGAACGGCATTTCTGGAGGATATAATCCATGTAGTTAATGATACAATGGTTTTGAAAAACATAGTATAATAAATAGGATTGAAAAATTAATTAATAAATAGGATTGAAAAATTAAGTTCATCAGATCTATCGTAGTCTGTTATATTGCAAATGGTAAAATCTAGCAGATAGAATACATTTCGTGCTGCGTCAATACGGGACTTCAAACTCAACTTCTAATGCAATGTGAGACCAATACGTACCTACAAACTAGTATGACTTTCTATTCCAAAAATATAACTGCATGAACACCTACCGCCAAACTAGTGTGAAATTAATATTTTCAAACTTGAACCGAAACATGGAAAATTGCCAAGAATCTACTCAAAATATGGTGTCATTTCGGCAAATATATTCGTGACTTACTAATATGTATTATTAATTAAAAATTTAAATATGTCACCTTAAAGGCTTCCTAGTTAAATGTTATTATAAGAAACTTGTTGATTGAAATTGTGATGATACTATGATTGTCTCAGTGGACTTTTTATTGAAACTCTAGTGTAGTTCTATCTATTATTTGCTAAGATAAATAATAAAAGAAGTTGTAATAATGCCTTTATGATTTTAATTAAATCACATTATATAACAATCGATAAGCTATATTTCTGAAAAATGTAATCCATATACATAATGATGCGATGATTCCTAAGAACTGTATTAAATGAAACTGCAAACTTGAGTTCCGCGGATCTACCTCATTCTATCATATTACAATTTTAAGAGATTTGGCTGATGAAATTTAGACGAGATACCTTATTTGCAAATGAGATCCCATCAATATAGCTTCTTAAAAACGTCCTGGTTAAAAACTAATGTTAGAAAAAACTTTATAATTAATGACATGACGACACTATACTTGTCTCAGCGGTCCCTTTGCTGAAACTCCAGTATAACACTATAATCCGTTTGTTTAAATGATAGTTAGTCAGGGTATGTATATCATGTTTCAAAGCATCTTGGTCAGAGTTGATTTAATAACTATAGAATAAGGAACATGAAGATATTATTAAGTATACATCATACTGTTTACTATGGCCCCGTCGGGGCACCGGAAGCAATTTACTAGAATAGCAGCTTGCCTTATATCGTATTAAGACCTGTAGAATCAAAATCTTAGTAATGTTAAAGAGGTTACATCGGATGCTTGCTGTAACCCTCTTGATACTCCGGCGATATTTATTCTAGTACCATATAATGGTTAAACTACATGAACAGAGTAAGGGCTTTACTAAGAATGCCTCATCGGACTAAAAACTGAAGACATATAATAACACTGAATTATTAACTTGACTTGTAGTTGAACGTGGTAATTATACTTGTAAAAGGATATTCCGTAAGATTTTCACTTCATTATACAAAAGCAAGAGTTACCTTGGGAGAGCAGAAACCGCTGTCAATCGTTTTGCCTTCCACGGAGTGAAACCCGAATTTCTACAGGGTAGGGATTATAAACGCTGCTATTCGCGCCAAAAGAGAAGGAGTTAAAGGTGGGTAGAGCCAATCTGTACACGCAGCTCATTGGTCCATCTAATTGAACTAACTAAGACTGACTGACTATATGACTGAGTATTAAACTACTGCTAGCTCTTCAACTGAAGGAGTAAGCTTAGAAAATATGTAATTTGAGCAAACTTTGATAAGGCAAGAAACTAACCCTTGTTGTGTAACAGACCATTATTGTGTATTCTAAGGAAACTGCTCAAAGAAAAACCGAAAGGTCAATTTCTTGATTTAAACCATGGGGATCCATACTTCTAAATTCATAAATGTACCTCTGCTCTAATTTTAATAAGGCTTTGTTTGTGTCTCCCCCTCTCCAGTGTGGTCTTACCATTTTAAGTACTAAATATTTCAAATCACTAATCTTGTGGTCTGCCGAAATCCAGTGAGATACCAGGGGTTTGTCAGGGATTTTCCTCTGGATGCAGCTCCTGTGTTCAACAATCCGTGTACGAACTTCCCTTGTGGTTTTTCCTATATATACAAGATTACATGGGCACTGTATAAGATATATTACATTTGATGTTCTACAATTGGTATAATCATGTAAATAAACTTTATGTCCTGACTTGGAGTTTGTAAAGCTATTTTTGGCAATAATTGTGTGCAAACAGACAGAGCAGTTCCCACAACTGTAGTGTCCCTTAATTTTAGGAGGTATTTGAGATTTCGTGAGAGACGACGGCACTAGAATATTTGCCAAATTTGTACTTCTCTTGAATGCAACCATCATCCGCTTAGTATTAAAAGCCGTCATGGAGGCAAGGAGGTGCCATTCCTGTTTTAGAATGTTAACTATTGATTTAGAGTGCTGTGAAAATGTCAAAGCACCGACAATTTTGTCTGTGTTTTTTGATTTATCCTTTTCTCCAGGACCAAGCAGGAAGTCAGTCCTCACATATGGGTGACGTCGGCGCCGACGGAGCCCTCGTGCAGAGCATTTCCCCAGCTTTCAAAGAAAGCCTTTGGGAATTGCAGCGCGCATGCGCGGTCCTCTTCCCGCCCAAGGGTGCCATCTTGCTCAGTCTTCTTTTTTCCGCGGAGCCCGACGGACGTAGTTCGTTTTTCCCTGAGGAAAAAGTTGATTTTCTCTGGTTTTCTCTTTTTTCTCCGGTTCGACGCCGGATCCTTTTCCCGTTCGGACCGATACACCGGTATCGCGTCCTGTTCTCTCTTTTTCGGTTTTTGTCCTTTGTGACTGGCGTTCGCGCCTTTTTTCTTTTTTCCCTAGCAGGGGCCCTTTTTCCCCCGATGGCTGCCAGCGGGTTTAAGAAATGTGATCGGTGTAAGAAACTTATGTCTCTTACCGACACACATGACTGCTGCCTCCGTTGCCTCGGACCCGATCATGACCCGATGATCTGTGGCCTGTGTGGCAAAATGTCCTCGAAGGCGTTGAGGAGTCGGCAGCACCAGAGGGATAGAATTTTTTCTGACTCCAGCGTCGGGGTTCCTCTGAGCGGGGGTCTCCTTCGTGGGAACATCACAGGAAAAAGAAACCCGCGAGGGCGGCGTCGGTGGACGCTCCTGGTTCCTCAAGGGCCAGGTCGCATAGCCCCGATAGCCGTCCCGGGTCTTCGGAGTTGGAGAGGCCTGCCAAGCATCCTCGTGTCGAGATGGAGTCTCCTGGACACGTAAGTGCTGTTGTCCTCGTTGACTCTCCTCCGAGGGAGCCGACGTCGGGCCCGACGCTGTCAGGGCCCGAGTCGGGGGCTGCTGGGTCTCCTGAGCTCGGACTCAGGTTGACGGCCTTGGAGAGCAGCTTCGCTGCCTTCATGGAACAGCAGCGGGCATTGATCGCCGGTCTCATCGGTGCATCTGCCCCGACCACTGGGACCTTGACGTCCAAGTTGACCCCGGAGGCCGAGCCGATCCTCGAGTCCATGCGGGCTCGAGTCGATCCTCGGCCACGGTCTCCCTCGACCTCCCGTTCGGAGCCGAGGTCGTCGGGGCGGAGGGCATCGGTGCCTGCCCGACCGGAGCCGCTCGATTCCTCCTCCAAGGAGTCGGGCTGGGAGACGGAGGACGAAGAGTCACCCGGCACTCATCGGACTCGGTGTGTCCCATTGGACTCGCCCGAGTCCGAACCTCGGAGAGGGTCCCCACCGGAGGATACCCGGTTCTCGGACTTCGTGCGGGATATGGCCAAGGCCTTGGCCTTCCCCGCGGATCCCGAGCCTCGAGCCGAGGAGCTCGAGGCCCTCCAGTATGACTCTCCCCCGACGGAGGCCTTTACTGTTCCGGTTCCTCCGATGCTGGAGCGGTTGCTCTTCCACATGTGGGAGACCCCGGCCTCGACGCCGGTGTTAAGCAAGCGGGTCGATTCCATTTATCGAGTCCGCAAGAGCCCCGGGTTCCAAAAGGCACAATTACCGCACCACTCCATGGTTGTGGAATCGGCCATGCATCGACTGAAAAGTCAGAAGATGCACTCCTTGGTGCCTCCCGGCCGGGAGGCCCGGAACCTGGATGCCCTCGGTAAGAAGTGCTTCCAGGGCTCTATGCTTGCTTGCCATGTCCAGACCTACCAGCTCTACATGGGCATGTACCTCCGAGACCTGGCAAAGGAGATTGCCGGGTTCTCTGCTGGTCTCTTCAAGGAACCTTTGCAGAGGTTCCAGGCCTTGTCCACCGGTTTTGAGAGTGCTCGAAGTTTATCTCTCGAGCAGCCTACGATGGCTTCGAGGCTTCGGCCCGAGTAGCCGGGGCCGGCATCGGTGCCCGCCGACAGGCTTGGCTACAGTCATCCGACCTCGAGCCATGGGTCCAGGACAAGTTGGTCGATGTCCCCTGCCGAGGTGAAAACCTCTTTGGCAAGCCCATGGCTGAAAAGGCTGCAGAACCCGAGACCGAGACTCTGACCAGGACTAGGCTTTCCAGGAAAACCTCTGCCCCTTCTCAGAAGAAGAAGGGCTCGGGAAAAAAGACCTTTTACCCGAGGAAGTCATCTGCCTATAAACAATACCCTCATTATCAGGCCTCTGCAGCTCCCCAACAGGGTCAGCAGGCCAAGGAGCAGGGTCAAGGGCCCCGTAGGCAGAAGGCCCCCAAGCCACCAACACCGGCCTCTGCTCAGCAGGGTGGGTTTCTTTTACTCATAGCCTCTTCTCCTCAGCTGGCTTCTCTCAGCACAGGAGGCCGGCTGGCCCACTTTTCCCACAGGTGGTCAGCCATCACATCAGATACCTGGGTTCTTCACATAGTCCAAAAGGGCTATCTTCTCCATTTTCACCAGGTACCTCCCTCCTACTTTCCAGGGGAGCCTCCCAGACCCCCTCTGCACAGGGACCTACTCCTTCAGGAGTTAGCAAGTCTGTTAGAGGATCAGGCTGTGGAACCGGTGCCCCACCCCCTGAGAGGTCACGGCTTTTATTCCAGGTACTTTCTGGTACCAAAAAGGACAGGAGGCCTCAGACCCATCCTAGACTTGCGAAACCTCAACAAGTTCCTGGAGAGGGAAAAGTTCAAGATGCTTACCCTTGGAATCCTGCTGCCCTACCTCCAGCAGGGAGACTGGCTATGCTCCTTAGATCTAAAGGATGCGTATACTCACATCCTTATTCATCCAGACCACCGACAATATCTCAGGTTTGTTGTGGGAGGAAACCACTATCAGTACAGAGTACTACCCTTTGGCCTGTCCTCCGCTCCCAGGGTGTTCACCAAGTGCCTGTCAGTGGTGGCGGCCTACCTGAGGCTTCAGGGTCTTTTTGTGTTTCCGTACCTGGACGACTGGCTCATAAGGGGCCAATCTTCCCAATGAGGCCAACCAGGCCACCCTTCGCACTGTGGCTCTGCTTCAGCACTTGGAGTTTGTCATAAACTTCGCAAAGTCCACTTTGCTCCCGTCCCAGACCTTAGAGTTCATAGGGGCCAGGCTGGACACTCTTCAAGCAAAGGCTTTTCTGCCTCTGGACAGGGCCCACAGGCTAATGGATCTGGCCAGCCAGTTTCGCAGCAATTCCCTGGTCTCTGCCAGGCAATTCCTGAGACTACTCGGTCATATGGCTTCCACGGTTCATGTCACCCCCAATGCCCGCCTACACATGCAGCCTGCTCAGTGGAGCCTTCGCACTCAGTGGCATCAAGCCACAGGGAGCCTAGCGGACTCAGTAAAGATATCCGACCTCCTGGTCTCCTCTCTGCAATGGTGGCTTCATCTTCCGAATCTGGTGCTCGGAGTGCTTTTTCAATCCCCTCCGCATTCTCAGGTGCTGACAACAGATGCTTCTCTTCTCGGTTGGGGAGCACATTGCCAAGGGGCATGTACTCAGGGTCTCTGGTCCCCTTGGGAGGCTACTCAACAAATAAACTTCCTGGAGCTACGGGCGATACGCCTAGCTCTGAGAGCCTTCTCCCACCTCGCCTCTCACCAGTTTGTACTGGTCCAGACGGACAATCAAGTTGCCATGTTCTATGTGAAGAAACAAGGAGGCACAGGCTCCTTCATTCTATATCAGGAGGCACAATGGCTGTGCTCTTGGGCTGTCAATCACGGAATCCTTCTCAAAGCTATCTACCTCCCGGGTCAGGAAAATTACCTGGCAGACAGACTGAGCAGGATCCTGCAACCACACGAATGGAGATTGAAT
Organism: Ichthyophis bannanicus; assembly: GCA_033557465.1. NCBI lineage: Eukaryota > Metazoa > Chordata > Amphibia > Gymnophiona > Ichthyophiidae > Ichthyophis > Ichthyophis bannanicus. The sequence continues at coordinate 987,717,974 of CM066032.1, forward strand.
CCGTTGGTGGTTCAGCAGATCTTTCTCAGGTGGGGCCTCCCCACCATGGATCTTTTCGCCAGTCCTCTGAAACGGCAACTCCCGAGATTTTGCTCCAGACAACCGCATCCTCTCAGAGTAGCAGCGGATGCGTTTCTGATCTCGTGGTCCACAGGCCTACTGTATGCGTTTCCTCCCACACCACTAGTGTCCAGAACGCTGTTCAAAGTCCTCAGGGACGGGGCTTCATTGATTCTCATAGCCCCCAGGTGGCCGAGGCAACCGTGGTTCCCGCTTCTGCTACAGCTGGCGGTGGACGCACCTATTCTTCTGGGGTTTCCACATGATCTCAGGATCAGGGGACTCTCTTGCACCCCAACCTCCAGTCCCTTCATCTGATGGCCTGGCTGCTGAAAGGGTAGTCCTAGCTCCCCTACTACTGCCTCGAGAGGTGGAAGATGTAGTCTTGGCCTCTCGGCGTCAATCCACCCGGAAATCCTACGCTCTTAAGTGGCGTAGATTCTCCGCATGGTGTGCTCAGCACAGCGAGAATCCCTTCTCGTGCTTGGTAGCGGTAGTATTGCAATATTTGCTCTACCTCTCCAATCTGGGCCTTAAGTCTAACTCTGTCAGAGTTCACCTTAGTGCTCTCTCAGCACACCACTCGCCGGTGGACGGCAGGCCTCTTTCCAGCCACCCTTTGGTGGCTCGTTTCCTCAGAGGCCTCCTTCTGCTTAAGCCTCCTTTGCGTCCGCCGGCCCCTGAGTGGGATCTGAATGTGGTATTGCAGCGGCTTACTTGTCTGCCTTTTGAACCTATGGCTACCTGCCCTCTCCGTTTTCTCTCCTGGAAAACTTTGTTTCTGGTAGCTCTCACCTCTGCGAGGCGAGTGAGTGAATTGCAGGCACTAGTGTCTGATCCTCCTTACACTAGGTTCTACAGGAATAGGGTAGTCTTACGGACTCACCCTAAGTTTCTTCCTAAGGTTGTCTCCCCTTTTCACCTCAATCAGGAGGTGGTTCTTCCGACCTTCTTTCCCAGGCCGCATGCCAATCGGGCTGAGATGGTCTTGCATACCCTGGACTGTAGGAGGGCGTTATCCTTCTACCTTGACCGTACGCGGGAGCATCGGAAGGCTGTTCAGCTTTTCGTTTCTTTTGACCCCAATAAGTTGGGGCTCCCTGTCTCCAAGCGTACCTTGTCCATACGGGTCGCTGACTGTATCGCCTGGGCTTATGGGGCAGCCGGCCTCTCGTTGGAGGGTCAAGTCACGGCTCATCGTGTCAGGGCGAAGGCTGCGTTAGTGGCTCATCTCCGCTCTGTTCCGTTGGCAGACATCTGCCGGGCCGCTACTTGGTCTTCAAGACAGACTTTTGCGGCCCATTACTGCCTTGAGAGGGAGTCCGGCAGGGACAGTGCTTTCGGACAGGCAGTACTCCATAATCTCTTTGGGGTTTAGGCAACTCCTACCCTCCGGCCCTGATGTTGGGCTACCGGTCGGGGGCGTTCTCAGAGAAGATTCCTTCCTTCTGTGCTGATGAGCTAGAGGGAGCTCATTTTTACGCTTGAGGTCTCCGGTAGCCTTAAGCTAGGGAGTCCCATATGTGAGGACTGACTTTCTGCTTGGTCCTGGAGAAAGAGTAGTTACTTACCTGTAACAGGTGTTCTCCAGGAGCAGCAGGAATCAGTCCTCACAACCCTCCCTCCTCCCCTTGGAGTTGCAGTCATATGATTTTATTTTTGCTAATTTTTTTGCTGTCTTTTAGCTATGTCATCAGACTGAGCAAGATGGCACCCTTGGGCGGGAAGAGGGCCGCGCATGCGCGCTGCAATTCCCAAAGGCTTTTTTTGAAAGCTGGGGAAATGCTCCGCATGAGGGCTCTGTCGGCGCCGACGTCACCATATGTGAGGACTGATTCCTGCTGCTCCTGGAGAACACCTGTTACAGGTGAGTAACTACTCTCTTTTGTAGCAGAGAAGAACGTTCTGTAATGCATGCCCTTAAATATGCGTTTTATTATGCATTCTTTCGGGTATCCTCTTGCTTTAAATCTGCAGTTCATGTCAACAGAATGTCGCTCGAAATCTCTATCTGTTGTACATAATCTTTTAATTCTAAGGAATTGACTGATGGGTAGGTTATTTTTGAAGGACCTGTTATGGCAACTCTCATAATTAAGCAAGGTATTCCGGTCTGTCGGCTTCCTATAGAGATCAGTAATGAATCCATTAATGTCTTTTTTAATCATTATATCTAAGTATGGAACTTTTTCAATACTAAAGGTACCATCAAACTGTAGATTGGAGTCTAGGGAGTTCAGCCACACAAAAAAGTCTTGCAACAGGGGTTCTGATCCATCCCATATTATCAATACATCATGATGAATCTTTTTCCATAATAGAATATTAGACTTATAGGGGTGAAATGTAAGATATTGTGATTCAAAATTGGCCACATATAAGTTGGCGACATCTGGGGCCATGGAGGAGCCCATGGCCACCCCTTTTATCTGCTTGTAATAAAGGCCTCTGAAGTTAAAGTAATTCTCCGTCATTGCTAACGTGGCTAATTGTACCAAGAAAGCAGTAAATTTGTCGTGTTGTCTGGTAGGCACGAAGGACAAGCCTTTCTCTAAGACTTGGATCTCAATACCGGATAAAGAATAACTAGATAGATTGATGACCCCACTCAGAGATCCCAATCTAACTGCCTCTTGGGATCTCTGAGTGGGGTCATCAATCTATCTAGTTATTCTTTATCCTGTATTGAGATCCAAGTCTTACCAGACAACACGACAAATTTACTACTCAAGTAGAATTATACAAATTCTTTCGTAAATTGAGAATAATAGATTATTTCAGCAAAATAGATAAAGATACATCAGATCTGTCAGTAGTTAGAAATCCTTCCACCTGGATACCACCCAACACTAATGTCATGATCACAGCCTTTGAAAATATAGTTCTTTCCAAAGTAGACAACCTTTATCATCATAACAAACACCGAGGCTACTTTAACCTCTCTGGTCCACAAAAATTTGCTCTTAAAGGTTTACAATCTAATAACAATATTGTAATAAAACCAGCAGACAAGGGAGGGGCTATTGTGGTTCAAAATAGAGACGATTACATCAAAGAGGTGTTACAGCAATTGAATGATCAACAATTTTATCAGAAGATTTTTGACGATCCTACATTGACTCTACAGCAAAAAATAAACACTCTCCTTTATATAGGCAAAGAAGCAGGCTATCTCACAACAAATGAGATCTCGTACCTTACAGTACCTCATCCTATTGTGCCTACCATCTATATAGTACCCAAAATCCACAAGTCACTACAAAATCCACCAGGTCGACCAATAGTTTCGGCCATTGGCACTGTGTTAGAACCTTTTTCCAAATTTTTAGATATATTCTTAAGACCATTTGTATCTCAGGTACCTTCATACGTGCGTGATTCTACACACATAATTAATATTTTGCAAAATTTTGAGGGTTATCATGAGGACTTCCTCCTGGTCACCTTGGACATTAATTCGCTATATACAAATATACCACAGCAAGCAGCTTTAGAAGTCTTGGCAAACACTCTCATACAGAGACCCAGACCCGTGCGTATACCTACTGCTTTCTTGGTACAATTAGCCACGTTAGCAATGACGGAGAATTACTTTAACTTCAGGGGCCTTTATTACAAGCAGATAAAAGGGGTGGCCATGGGCTCCTCCATGGCCCCAGATGTCGCCAACTTATATGTGGCCAATTTTGAATCACAATATCTTACATTTCACCCCTATAAGTCTAATATTCTATTATGGAAAAGATACATCAATGATGTATTGATAATATGGGATGGATCAGAACTCCTGTTGCAAGAATGTTTTGTGTGGATGAACTCCCTAGACTCCAATCTACAGTTTGATGGTACCTTTAGTACTGAAAAAGTTCCATACTTAGATATAATGATTAAAAAAGACATTAATGGATTCATTACTGATCTCTATAGGAAGCCGACAGACCGGAATACCTTGCTTAATTATGAGAGTTGCCATAACAGGTCTTTCAAGAATAACCTACCCATCAGTCTTCCTTAGAATTAAAAGATTATGTACAACAGATAGAGATTTCAAGCGACATTCTGTTGACATGCACTGCAGATTTAAAGCAAGAGGATACCCGAAAGAATGCATAAAAAACGCATATTTAAGGGCATGCATTACAGAACGTTCTTCTCTGCTACAAAAGAAGGATAAATCAAAAAACACAGACAAAATTGTCTGTGCTTTGACATTTTCACAGCACTCTAAATTAAAAGTTAACATTCTAAAACAGGAATGGCACCTCCTTGCCTCCATGACGGCTTTTAATACTAAGCGGATGATGGTTGCATACAAGAGAAGTACAAATTTGGCAAATATTCTAGTACCGTCGGCTCTCACGAAATCTCAAATGCCTCCTAAAATTAAGGGACACTACAGTTGTGGGAACTGCTCTGTCTGTTTGCACACCATTATTGCCAAAAATAACTTTACAAACTCCAAGTCAGGACATAAAGTTTATTTACATGATTATACCAATTGTAGAACATCAAATGTAATATATCTTATACAGTGCCCAGGTAATCTTATATATATAGGAAAAACCACAAGGGAAGTTCGTACGCGGATCGTTGAACACAGGAGCTGCATCCAGAGGAAAATCCCTGACAAACCCCTGGTATCTCACTGGATTTCGGCAGACCACAAGATTAGTGATTTGAAATATTTAGTACTTAAAATGGTAAGACCACACTGGAGAGGGGGAGACAGAAACAAAGCCTTATTAAAATTAGAGCAGAGGTACATTTATGAATTTAGAAGTATGGATCCCCATGGTTTAAATCAAGAAATTGACTTTTCAGTTTTTCTTTGAGCAGTTTTCTTAGAATACACAATAATGGTTTGTTACACAACAAGGGTTAGTTTCTTGCCTTATCAGAGTTTGCTCAAATTACATATTTTCTAAGCTTGCTCCTTCAGTTGAAGAGTTAGCAGTAGTTTAATAGTCATATAGTCAGTCAGTCTTAGTTCAATTAGATGGACCAATGAGCTGCGTGTACAGATTGGCTCTACTCACCTTTAACTCCTCCTCTTTTGGCGCGAATAGCAGCGTTTATAATCCCTACCCCGTAGAAATTCGGGTTTCACTCCGTGGAAGGCAAAACGATTGACAGCGGTTTCTGCTCTCCCAAGGTAACTCTTGCTTTTGTATAATGAAGTTAAAATCTTACGGAATATCCTTTTACAAGTATAATTACCACGTTCAACTACAAGTCAAGTTAATAATTCAGTGTTATTATATGTCTTCAGTTTTTAGTCTGATGCGGCATTCTTAGTAAAGCCCCTACTCTGTTCATGTAGTTTCACTATCACATGGTACTATAACAAATATCGCCGGAGTATTAAGAGGGTTACAGCAAGCACTTCAACTACAAGTTAAGTTAATAATTCAGTGTTATTGTGTGGCTTCAGTTTTTGGTCCGATGAGGCATTCTTAGTAAAACCCTTACTCTGTTCATGTAGTTTCACCATTACATGGTACTAGAATAAATATCGCCGGAGTATCAAGAGGGTTACAGCAAGCATCCGTTGTAACCTCTGTAACATTACTAAGATTTTGATTCTACAGGTCTTAATACGATATAAGGCAAGCTGCTATTTTGGTAAATTGCTTCCGGTGCCCCGACGGGGCCATAGTAAACAGTATGATGTATAATTAATAATATCTTCATGTTCCTTATTCTATAGTTATTAAATCAGCTCTGACCAAGATGCTTTGAAACATGATATACATACACTGACTAACTATCATTTATACAAACGGATTATAGTGTTATACTGGAGTTTCAGCAAAGGGACCGCTGAGACAAGTATATTGTCATGTCATTAATTATAAAGTTTTTTCTAACATTAGTTTCTAACCAGGATGTTTTTAAGAAGATATATTGATGGGATCTCATTTGCAAATAAGGTATCTCGTCTAAATTTCATCAGCCAAATCTCTTAAAATTGTAATATGATAGAATGAGGTAGATCCACAGAACTCAAGTTTGCAGTTTCATTCAATACAGTTCTTAGGAATCATCGCATCATTATGTATATGGATTACATTTTTCAGAAATATAGTTTATCGATTGTTATATAATGTGATTTAATTAAAATCATAAAGGCATTATTACAACTTCTTTTATTATTTATCTGAGCAAATAATAGATAGAACTACACCAGAGTTTCAATAAAAAGTCCACTGAGACAATCATAGTATCATCACAATTTCAATCAACAAGTTTCTTATAATAACATTTAACTAGGAAGCCTTTAAGGTGACATATTTAAATTTTTAATTAATAATACATATTAGTAAGTCACGAATATATTTGCCGAAATGACACCATATTTTGAGTACCGTATTTTCCGGCGTATAAGACGACTGGGCGTATAAGACGACCCCCTACTTTTCCTGTGAAAATATAGGGTTTGGCCTATACTCGCCGTATAAGACTACCCCTCTTCCAGCGCACACCAAAAATGCCCGTTTAAGATGATTATCTTCTGCCTAGTTTTGGCTGGTGAAGCACAGGTCCTATTGCTGGCAATGGGGTCTATTTACTAATTGTATTACTAAGCAAGTGGCCGTACTTCAGTAAATCTAGCCCTTTCGTATGTTTCCATAAACAAATAGGTCTCGCCTCAAATCCAGTGTCACCCGTAGATGCACAGGGAGGATTTTCCACATCAAAGAGGCCCAAAGTAAAACATCTTTAGACCAACGGCAGATTTTCTTCACAAACCTCAGGAACTGTTAACAACTCTTCTCTCTGCGAGTGTAGAGTCCTGCCTGGAACACAAGAATGTGATCTAGCTGCTATGTAAAATGGTCCCAGCCCGAGTAGCACCTTAAACATAGTCATCAATACCTTATATTGCACATGAAACTGAATGGGGGCTAGCAGAGCAGAATCAGCGCTGGGGTCACGGAATCACATTTCTATAAGCCCTTGATGAGCCGTAGTGTTTCTACTGGAGATCTTTCTTGGGCAAGCCCAACAATAGAACATTATCCTCCCTTTTACTGTCAACGTAAAAAAAACCTGGCTTCTGCTGCAGCTGTGGCAGCGGCAGAATCAGCTGTCCCGCGGCCCCTTCTCCTCTGGCCGGAAGAGCCCTGAGTCTGCTCCATCAGCGGCGAAAGTCTCAGGTAGCGGGAATGGCAGATTTTAAAAAAGGAAAGGGTCCCAAGGGTAAAATGTATAATGTGGATGTTAAGAATATTAATGATAATGTTTTGTTTGCATATAAGGGGAAATGTTATGCATGCGGGAAAGCGGGACATTTCCAGAGGGACTGCACAGAGCGGACTGTCCTCGTGTCTGGAGCTGAGAAGCCCGTTCAAGATGGATTCCTTCTACATGTACAGGTAGAGGGGGTAGAGGCACTGGCACTACTTGACTCGGGGGCTGACCAGAGCATGGTTTCACGCAAGCTCTGGGAAGCCATTGAGGAGCGCCGTCAGTCAGCCCCGAGTCAAGCAGAGAGCCAGGTGCGGATAAAATGCGTGCACGGCGCATTTTCATATTATCCCTTGCAGGAGCTGTCTGTGCGTGGGTTGGGCACTGAACAAGCAGTACAAGTAGCCGTAATCCCAACATTGCCCAGAGACATTATCCTAGGCAGGGACTGGCCACCCTTTTATAAGGGGCTGGTAGCAGGTTTGAGCACCAGAACAAGCCTAGTTTCCACCCGGTCGCAAGCCAGAACCTCAGGGGTGGGGAGGATGTCATCTGAGGGCACAGAAAAGCCTGAAGGGGAGGAAGAATCTCAAGAGGAGGAATTGGATGAGGGAGAATTAGGCACTCTTCCTACACACGACGATTTAATCCACGCGCCAGTTAAGGAAGGTAAAAAGGAGAAAGCCAAGAAACGTCAAGAGAGGCGTTATAGGACCCGAGGGAGGGCCGAGTAGAGGCCGGAGCAGGATTACCCTGGGTGCCTGCAGAACTAGTTCAAAAGTTCCCATCGTTCCCAGCGGAACAGCAGGCTGACCCAGCTCTTAAGAGAGCATTTGAATGGGCCCAGGAAACCCGACCTACACTGCCCAGGTTTTTCTTAGAAAAAGAAATTCTATATAGGGAGAGCATTGACCCATACACTGATGCCGTAAGAAAACAGTTGGTGGTTCCAACGACGTTTAAGGCCACGGTATTACGTTTGGCACATGACCACCCAATAGGTAGCCACAAGGGAATCCAAGGCACCCTGGACCAGATATTGGCCCGCTTTTATTGGCCAGGGGTCTTCAAAGAGACCAAGCAGTACTGTGAATCCTGTCCCACCTGTCAGAGGGTCACAGCCCTAAAACCTAAGGCTGTACCGATGGTGACCACACCCACTATAGCAGTGCCTATGAACCGCATAGGAATGGACATTGTAGGGCCTCTGATCAGAACACCGAGGGGTTTTCAGTACATTCTTGTAATAGTAGACCTCGCTACCCGATTCCCGTGGGCTATTCCATTAAGGAACACCTCTGCGAGGATAATAGCCCTAGAGCTTGTGAAATTATTTTGCGAGGTAGGTTTTCCTAGAGAGGTACTTACCGATCAGGGAAGTAATTTTCTATCCAAGCATTTGGCTATGGTGTGGGAGGCATTCGGCATAAAGCACATACGGACTGCGGCATATCATCCACAGTCGAATGGACTTGTGGAGCGAATGAACCAGTCCATAAAACAAATGCTTAGAAGGGGTTTAAAAAAGGGAGAGATGTCTGACTGGGACACTCTACTCCCATTCGTATTGTACGCGTGTAGGGAACGCATACAAGCGTCCTTGAAGGCATCCCCATACGAACTTATGTTTGGCCGACCCCCTAGGGGAATTTTAGATATTCTACACGAGCAGTGGGTGGAGCCAGACACGCAAGAGGTTGGGGTACCTCAGTTCTTAAAAGATCTGAGGGAACGCTTAGAGAGGACGTCAAAGTCCTCAATAGAGAATTTGCAGGCCAGTCAACAGAAGCAAAAGCGTTATTACGACAGGTGCACGAGACCTAGGCAATTGGCTATAGGAGATAGGGTACTTGTCCAGGTAGCAGACCCGGGACCTAAGTTTGAATCCCATTGGAAAGGGCCTTGCACAGTAGTGAAGAAAATGGGGCCTGTCTCATATAGGGTAGAGAACGAAAATGGGCGCCAACAGGTTTATCACCTAAACGTCCTAAAGCCATGGAAGGATAGGTTAGCCACTGCCAGTATGGTCTATGTAGAGCAGCGATACAGTACCCAGGATAAGATTACGTGCTGTCTGAAAGGGTCAGCAGCCCGTAATATTTTAAGGGGGGGGATCTGTCATGGGGTAGAGCAGTCAGAGCCTATGGAGATAGGAAACTCTGAGCAAAACAGAGCTAACACTGACAGCTCAGATCTGCACATGGCCCAAGGTTGCTATAGGCAACGTACACAAGCTGCTTCACGAGGTGTGAGGGAACGCCCAAACAGTAAGCTAGCTCATAGCTCATTAGGGAATGAGGGACAGCTGGGAAGGGGTGGAGCCCAAGCAAACACCAGAACACATGCAGTTAAAAATCACTTACCGGAGGGTAGTGAAGAGAGACCACCAGGGAATTCAAGAACCGTTGCTAACAGGGAGAGACTACCAGGGAAGTACAGAGCTGTTGAACCCACGAGGAATTGCTTTGGAAAGCAGTGCACAACTGAACGGTATCCCAGGGAACCTTGCTATGGAGGGAGCAGAGGAGGTAGTCCTGGAACCAGGCTGAGGAAAGCCAAGTTGCCCAGCATCAGGTACCAAGGGGGAGAGAGCTTCTATCCTGAAGATAGTTTTATGCCAAGAGGAAAGCTGAAAGAGAAACATAGTAAAAGGCTTCCGTACGGGCAAAGCTCTGCTCGGCTGAGAAACTCTGAAGAGAGAGTGCTGGAAGGTAGGCTTATTGATCCTAATAGAAGAGGAATAGAGTATAACGAATTGCCCTGTACTTATCAAGAGTTGTGTGGCTCTCCTAAAAGAAACTACAGAGAATATGGTAATTACCCATTCCACTCTAGTCGGGAGGAGGAAGGGAACTCTCTGAGCTGTAGGGAGGAACTCTGTAACAATAACGGAAGTTTCAGTCCAAGGGAAACTTACTCCGGTGTTGAAGAAATGCAGTGTGATTCCTATGAGGAACCTGCTTATGAACATTGCATGGACTGTACGTTTACCATGTCTGATGCCATCACTTCTTTGTGCTGAAGTGCTGTAAAAAGTGTTTGTAAAGAAAACAGGAAGAAAGTTATTTGGTTTGAAAGAGACTGTTTTCTTTTCCTTTTTGTCCATTGCAAAGCTGAAGTTAAGCAGAGTTTTGTTCCAAACTGCTGGATGTCCATGCTGTATATCTCAAGCCTGGGTGCACATGGTCGCTCTGTGCACATGCAATGCATACTGACCAGCGGACTGTCTGCAGTTTGTATGTGTATGGCTGGAAAACCAAGTGGTGAGCAGCAGGTGCAGTCTGACTGTGCTTGCTGTGGGTGAACGTTAGACCTAGGTGGTTTGGACATGAGGTGTTTCAGACCTACTCCCAGTGGTACTGGTAGGGCCAGCAGGACCCTGGTAACAACCCCATGCAAGTCTAGATGCACACTGCACCCACCCCCCCGGTAGTTGGCCACCATGGCATCAGCATTGTAATGCTGGGTATTGACATGCACTGTTCTAGGTGGGTCCCCGTCCAACAGGGGCAGAGCACAGGGCCAGATGTGACTGGCACATACAGCATGACACAAGGTGACTAGCATGGTTTTTAGCTTCTCTGTGCTTGTATCACACACTGTCTGTGCCTCTTACTGAGCTGAGGTGATGGATAAGTGCATTCTCCATTTGGTGATCAGCTGTAGTCCGCTGTTCTGCATGTGCACTGCATCATGGGTACTAGTGGGAGCTACCCTGTGCCGGTGCACATAGCAGACATTTTAGGTGGTGACCTGCAGTCTCTGTATCCAGCCATTGCTGTGCAGAGAGGCGTGAAGGTGTAGCCTACTGGTTAGTGCAAGGTCTCCGTAAGCAGGGGGCAGGGGGTTGATTCCTACTTGTTCTTTTTGTGCCTGTGCTACTCAGTTCATTTTCATGCCTGTAACAGTCAGGGGTCTGCAGATCGGTGCTGCCAGCCCATACCACCCTCTCCTCAGCCTTCATCTGTCCTTCAGCCCATCTATCTGCCTCTGTCAGCTGTGTACGGTCCTGTCTTCTTGTGCAGGCTGTTTCTCCATGACCTACACTGGTACTCTTTTCCGCATTACAGCTCTTCGTGCTTGCCTCTCCTGTGCCTGATCTACACATAACCACTATTACTCTGTTCTCCTGTCACTGCAAACATCCTGCCACTTCTGCCTCCACTGGTGGACACGTCTTCCCCATCCTATGCCACGCACTGTCATTGCAGCACTGCACATTGGCACCACCATGTGCATCGGTACAGCTGCCTCCCACATGCTCGTCCACTTTACTGGCTGCCACATAGGGTTCCCATCGACATGGCAGGTCCATCAACTCCCACCTGTCCTTCCTTCCTTCCATCACCTTTACATTGACATTCCTTGGTGTTCTATCCAGCATTTGGGTTACAGCCATTTTTCTGCCTTAAGGTGCATGCTTTCCACCTTAGGGCACCTTGTCTCTCCTTAGGATATCTTATCTCCTGTTATGGCGCCTTATCTCCTATTAGGGTGCCTTATCTCATGTTAGGGCACCTTATCACATCTTAAGACACCTTATCTCATGTTAGGGCAATTAATCACTTGTTAAGCACCTTATCACCTCTTAAGATACCTTGTTTTTCCTTAGGATGTCTTGTCACCTTACCGCACTTGGTCCTGTTAGCTCATGTTAAATGGCTCAAGGTACCCTAACGTCAGCACGCCCCCTACCCGCCCCCTACTTACCATGGTTTAGTAGACATACCCCCATGTCTAAGTATACCATCAGAAACGGTTACCAAGCCTAATACAGATCCTGTTTGATCATCAGAATCTAGGTTAAGTTTGGTAAATGTCTCTGGTAGTGTGCATAGACATGATTTCACAGAATTTCTGGCATGAGAACATAGCAAAAAAAACATCTTTTGATTCACAAGGCAAAATGTCCAGTTAGCATTTTCCATAGAGCTCCATACCAGACAAACTGTGGGCCAATCAGGAAACAGGAAGGAAGATCAGCAGCAGCAGCAGAGTTCAGAGCAGGCTGTCTAGAACCAGCCCCTATAGATACATGATGGCTCTTCTGCAAGATGCCCTTCCAACCCTAAGGTTACCAGTTTGAGGCCAGCCTATGATGGAAACTGGAGGGGAAAATGAATTTTGGAATTTTCAGTATCCTTTTTGGATTAAAAACAATATGAAATGGGGCATTTTGTTGATTATTTCCAATGTTTTAAATGAAAACACATCCCTAGTACTTAGGGGACACTACTGCTGTGTAAACTGTTCTGTTTGCCAATATACTTTAGAGGCTGTGAAGCCACAATTGAAAGCCATTTCTATGGGTAAAACTGTGTTTCACCCATTGTAATAGCCTCTTTTATTACTGCTTATCCTTAGTACAGGTAGAACTATATACATTTATTGAGCAGCACATGTGCTCTTACCTGTGTTTTGAGGTATTCACAAATTTGACATTTGTACAGGGGAGGAAACACCCAGAGCTCTGTATAATCACATTATTTTGTCAAACCGCTCGTGTTGTTGCCCATAGGGAAAAAAACCCCTGCAGATAAAGTAGCAGGTGCTGTATGGGTAATTCTTCTGTGCACAACGATCAAAGCAAAGCTACCCATGTAATTTTAGCGGGACAGAGGAACCACATCTTTTTACCCAAGTAAATTACTATTTACTCAGGCAGTTGCTTTGAAAATTGTCTCTGTGGATCCAATATGAGCACATAGAGCAGGAATTGGCAACGTCAGATGTTTCCCTAAGTGGAGAGAATAATAGAGGGTACTTACATTTCATTTAAATGGTCCTGTACTATGATTTCAGATTTCTGGAATAAAGTGATTAAGGCATTAAGCAAAATTGCAGGAATATTGCTAAGCAGTTTATGTATACTTGATTATATTGGAAATAAACATGGTGAGAAGTATCTCAAATTATTTTTCCGTAAAGCTTGCTTAATTGCCTGGAAATGTATTATGCTAAACCACTCAGAAACGTCTCCTCTAGAAGATCCAGTTACATCATACAATGGAAATAGAACAATTGTCAGCTAAGTTAAAGGGTGAGGAAGCAACTGATATTTTCTTCCAGACTGAAATCTGTACATTAATTCATTACTTGCAAAAATGAGGGCACAAGCTCTCAAAGTTCAAGTCCTAAGCGATTATTCTGTAGGTATATCAATAACAAATCTTAAGAAATATGTGTCTTTGGAATGAATCTTCCTTCTCCACTAAAGTGGGCAGCCAAGAACTCTATGTTGTCAGTGTTCAAAAGCTCTTATGTGGACAGCATAAGTAAGTCTTCTTTCATGTTATTTTGATTTAAGCGCCTGAAGATGAGAGAGAGAGAAAGCAAAGGCTTGCAAGAAAGGAGCAACAAGAGAGACTCAGTGAAAAGGTAAAATGTTCCAGTCGATGGATTCTTGGTGTAAGCATTTAAAATTGAATAAATATTAAATTACAAAAAAAGTACCTGGAGACAAACATCTAGGAAACCTTCCTGACTCGTCCAGCATGCCAAACAAGATTGCAGCATTTGCTGCCACCAGTTTTTAAAACATTTTTATAAATAACGTACAGATTTGTTTTGCACTAAGTGGCAGCTCTGCTATATCTACCTCTTCTGTGTTATTGCTTGATGTTTTCACGGATCCCCCCCTTGCTTGGGGTGTGCTCTCTTTCTGTTAATGATGTGAATAAAGTAATGCAGTATTTAAATAATACCGCTCACAAGCTTGATCCAAATTTAGAAGCTACCCTAAGACTGTCAGGGTAGCTATGAGAAACAAATTTTTGTCGGAGTGGCCAGCACAGTAGAAAGGAAAATTACCTACTACCACTGTGGCCCGTCCATTTTAATCAATTTTGAAATTCAATTTAAAACAGCTTATATACAAAAAATAGCTGGTACTTAGCTTTGTGAAAAAAGAGCAGGCTGTAAAAATGCTGTAATCATCAGTAGGTCGGTTTTACCACAGCAGGTCATTTGTACGACGTGTCACGTTTCGGGGGTATACACATAAGCCCCCTGCTTCAGGTCAGACCTCTGTGTAGAAAACGTCAGCTCTAAAAACACAGCTAAAGAAAATGGTTTTTGTAACCCAGGCTCTCAAGTCGCCACCAGGAATCCTGAATAGGACACGCCCATTAGGTGTAACCCGTTTAGAGGAACCAATCCACACAGGGAAGTGAAACCACCAATCAGATCTCACCTCTCGATCAGGAAGGTTAGTGAATGGTATGCCAATCCAACTGCTGATTAAGGCCATTCGGATGGACAGAATTCAGTCTAAAAATCCACTTTTGCTCCAAATTCTGCAACCGCTGAATCCTGTCACCACCACAGGGATTGGGGGGCACATGGTCCAAAATTCGCCACCGAAGATCGTCAAAACCGTGTGAGTGCTCCAAGCAATGATTAACCAAAGGAGCTGTCAATGATTGAGTATGTAAGCGAGAAGCATGTTCTGTCAATCTCTGTTTACAAGTCCGTGAAGTCCTTCCAACATAAGGTAACTGGCAAGGGCAAACGATTAGGTAAACTACATAAGTGGTAGTGCAATCTGTGTGCCACCGAGTGTAATAACTTCTGTTGGTGCGACCGTCCATCCAGGTAAGGCCCGATTTGGAGCAAAAATGGACGGGCCACAGTGGTAGTAGGTAATTTTCCTTTCTACTGTGCTGGCCACTCCGACAAAAATTTGTTTCTATTGGTTTCCTGCACTGGGTTTTTTTGTTTCTTGTTATTTATTTAAGCACAGTTTAGAAGGTTTTTTTGGTGTTACTTTTAGGGTAGCTATGAGGGCAGGTAATGGCCCCCATGTGAATGCACCTTACTGCAGGTATATTTGATCCTTTCATTTTGTTAAGGAGGCTCAGACAGTTTGGTATTAGAAAAGTAGTTTTGCAGTGATTTAGCTCTTATCTTGATGACTGTACTCAATGAGTCAGAGAAGGTAGTCAGACCACTAAATGAATGCCGAGGGCCTTGGGTTCTGCAAGATTCTGCCTTATTGGCTATGCTTTATAGCATTATATTTGGCTGGGGCAGTTTCTCCAAATGGGTGAGTTTTGCGCATTCCATGACAGTCATGAACCTCACTTCTGAGCCAGAGAATGTGGAGTATATTCAGCCATTATGTGAAGTGCTATGATCTTCTAATGTATCCTATAAGATATAAGCAGTTGATGTCATGATTTTAGTTCCCTTGGATCAAATACAAGCTCTTGTTTCTCCTTTTAAACCAATGTGGTTCCTTCTTGGTTTACGGAGAATTAACTTAAAGTCAATTTTTCTAAATTTTCAATATACATCCAACAAAAATGTATACAAAAGAAATATTGAGAACCCAGTATTACTCACATAGGTAAAAAGGAAAATTTACACAATCAAACAAACAAACATGTCTCATCAATTAGTCCACAAAAGAATAAAAGGAAAAAGAGAGGCTTCAGGAAATAAGAAGAATCCCAGGGATCAAACCCTAGTCTACTACATAAACATACAAGTCAAAACAGGGCGGAGACTTACACATCAACCATATGTGATACCACATTAACCATAGACCCCTCCCTCACTACTAGGAATTCTAAGAGCTGTCCTGGTTCAGAAAACAAAAAGGTTTTATCCTGAAAGGAAATTATACAATGAGAAGGAAATCTCAAAATAAACTTATCCCCCAGAGAGAGGATGCTAGGCTGAAGACCTAGGAGCCCCTTCCTTCTCTGTTGGGTAACCTGTGATGTCAGGAAAAATACGAACATATGATCCAAAAAACTGCTCACTAAAATTCCTAAAGTAAGATCAAAGAATTACAGATTTATCAGGTTCTAAAGCTACAGTTACAAGCAGGAAAGTTTGCACAGTGATTACCTCCATAGAACTCTCCAGAAACCCAGTCAGGTCTCCGGGAGACTGGGAGGCGTCCTAGAACTCATACCCATGGATCAGGGCCCAAGGACAGAAACTGGCTCGCATAAGAGGGGGCAAATTTTCTGGAGGCAACTTAAGTACTTCCTGGAAATTCTTGCGCACCATCTCCAAGGCAGACAGTACAGGGGATTTAGGAAAATTAAGCAAATGTAAATTATTTCTGAGGACTTGATTATCCAAATATTCTGTATTCTCGTAAACACAGTTCTTTCTTTAACTTGGGCTGCACACAGACCATGAAGTTGCAGCAGGTCTTCTTCCATACAAGCCATCTTCCCCGCTTGTTCCTCTTGTAGCCAAGAGACTTCAAGGATACTAGATTTTGCAGAAGAAAGTTCCATACTTGCAATTCCAACCACGCTTTGGAGAGAAGAGTTCATCATAGCAAGGGCATCCCATAGCGCTTCTAAAATGATTCTTCAAGGTTTAACCAAAACACTGGACACCGGAATCTGTACTCCTCCACCACCTACTCCTAAGGAGTCCCCACAAACTAAGGTAGATGGTCCCACTGATCTTCCAGCACCCTTCAGAGATTTTGCAGTGGAGGAAGCCACAGACAACCCAGCCACGAAGCCCTCTTCACTCCCCCTCTCTGGTGTGCTTGTCAGCAAGTCGGGTGGAAGCACTCTGTTGGCCGCAGTATTACTTCCGGATCTTGGCGGGAGGATTCACTGCTCTGGAGAGAGCCATACCTCTGACGTGCCCAGGACCGCCGAAGAACCAATCAACGCCCCCACCGAAGATGCTGCTCCCACCTCTAGAATGGTGAAGCCACACTCCATCAAGATCTTTTGCCCAAGAACGATGTCCCCAGCAAAACCCGAGGGTAGGTTTTCTTACGACGCCCCAGGGCACCAGCAAAACAGTCTCTCAGGGATCCAGACCGACAGGTTAGCTCAAGTAACCACCCCGAGGCTGCTTTCTGCTGCCATCTTGTCTCTCAGAAATCTCCCTGAGGATTTAATAGTCTGAGCAGCTGCAGGGAAGACTACCATAAATTCTTAGAATTTGGTTATGGTCAATATCCTGTTCTGTAAAGAGATGCATTACTTAGGGTCACATCTAGGATTTTACCCTTCTTTGAAATCTCAAGAAGGAGGTATTGTTAAATCAGTCTCTTTATAGGCTGTACTTGCTCCAGCATCTGAAATCTTATTTACCTGATTTTTGCTCTGTAGTACAGACCTTAATGCTTCACTGATTGATTACTGTAATTCAGTTTATCTTGGATTGCCAAAAGTTAGCAATAAGAGCATTGCGGAGGATTCAAAATGCAGCAGTGCTGTTGGTTACTGATGCTGCAATGTTATTCCTGTGTTGTCTGCACTACATTGGCTCTCTGAGTGTCTTTTTAATCCAGCTTTACATTAGTATGTACCACGGCATAGTTGGTGTTCTGCTTCACAGGGTTTGCTCCATGTTCTTTCAATTGTCTACGGAATTTCATATAGTCAGATTCACTTCTCAGATGTATTGGCAGGGAATTCCATAGCTCGGGAGCAACAGCAACAAATATCCAGTGCTGCACTGTCACCTGAATATTTTTAAAAGTGTATTTATTTTCCTAGCGTTTCCCTGCTGTCTGTCTCAGCGATTTAGATTTTATGGTGAGGCATAATGATATGTTTTTATCTACTGTATTATTTGATATAGTCTGCATATTCTTTATTTTGCAGTTTTGTTTTTAATGTTTACAATGGGTGCTATAGAAATTATGTTAAATAATAAATAAATAGATGGCCTAGGGAACACACTTTCGGTTTTTGATTTACTGAAAGTGCTGGATCTTGAATGTTCCTTCAGATCATTGGTGTTTTGAAAGTGTACCAACATATTTACAAGAAATTTTTAAAGGTGAAAGACCAAGTTTTTTCCCTTTTTACGAAAAAATTTGTTTAATGTGGGGACAATATGAGAGTGCGGGGCCTGCCAGAGGAGGAATTTGTCGATGCCTCTGCAGTGGTGCAAGAGGCATGCCGCTTCTTATTGGGAACTGATGGTGCAGAGGATGTGGAAGCCAACAGGATCCAAATAGAGTGGGCCCATTGGAGCTTGGAGGTGAGAAGAGTCAACCAGCTCCAGGATCAGGTGGCCTGTATTCATGACTTTCAAACCAAAGAAAAAGGTACTGCCTCAGGCTAGGAGGAAGAGATGCTTTGAGTGGCAGATAAACTGCCTGGAAATATTCCAGGATCTATTGACTATCACTTTGCAGAAGCGCAGAGACTTGAGGGAGGTGACTCAGTTTTTGCACACAGTCAACATCAGATATCGCTGGCACTTTCCATTTGTGCTGCAGCTTACTGTGCACAGTGTCTCACGCAGAGTTAAAATGGTGGCGGAGGCTTGGCAGCTCCTGCCAGAAGCTGGCATACCAGATTTGCCTGAGGGAGCGAAAAAACTGGTGGGGCGAGCAAAGGATCCAGGAGGGGGCTAGCAGTGGAAGCATGTGGCTGGAGGTGGGTGGTGCCTCTGGAAAGCATCCCTGGGAGACCTAGGAACAGCCACTGAAGACAGATACAGAGGAGCGAGAAACACACACCCAGCATGAAGTAGACTCTCTGCCTCTTGTTGGATTGAGCCTTTTGATTGTCTTGACATTTTTGGTTGGAGTGTGGGCCGAGATATGATATTCAAGAGTGAATGGGGAACAGGGGGGCATGGGAAGGACAGTGCAGGAGAGGGGACGGCTGAAAGTGTGGTGTGGAAGATGAGGCGGGTGGATGTGGATGTGTGGGAGTGCGTGCGGATGGAATGGGAGAGGGGTGAGTTTAGTTCATGGGGGGCCCGGTGGATGCTTCTTCAGGCCACACAGGTGGTACTTCCGATTATAAGGGGGGGGGTGTGGGAGGGAGGTGGGGTGGCTGGGCGGAGGATTGGAGGGGGAAGTGGGAGGGGTGATTTTTTTCTTGTGTGTGTGCATGTTACCATGGGGTGGGATGAGTTGAAGCTTTTGACATTGAATGTGAAAGGCCTCAACTCGGGTGATCCAAGAAACCCATTTTCAGAGAGGGACTGAGAACCTCCTAAAGTCCTTATCCAGAGCAGTTCTTTGTTTCCTCCAGCAGAGGGTGGAAGACAGCAGGAGTAGGTATCATCTTCTGCAAGAGGGTGGGGGCACAAATCGAGAGGCTGAGAGAGACGCAGAGTCAAAGCATTTTTTGAAGAAGAGGAATTTTTCTTTGCTAACATCTCTGCCCCCAGTGGCCATCAAGGGGACTTCTTTAAGGAAATCTTGGATAGATTGGTCCAGTTGAGGGGTGGGACTCTGATAGTGAGGGGGATCTTTAACATCTACTTAGACCCGGGATTGGATGCACCGGGGGCGGTCAAGGGAAGGCAGAAGGACCATAGACTAATAAAGGGATTCATGAGTGAGCGGGGTCCGTGGTACTTGAACTGATGGTGCAGAGCTGCACCTTAGGGGATGGAACTACACCTTTTTTTAGTACCTTATGGTTCTTACTCTAGAATCAATTACTTTTTGGATCCAGCCTTCGTCCTCTCTAGGGCGGTGGAGATAAACATTGATTGTATTAGCTGGTCAGATCATGCTGCTGAATGCCTTTGCCTCCAGAGGTGGGGGAGGTGGGAGGCGTGAATATTCAGGCATCTGCATGAGGGATTATTGTGAGACTCATGGGTGGATCAGGAAGTGAGTCGGTATATAGAGGAATACTTTGCCCTAAATGGGGGGGAGGTGTCGCCCAGGGGATTTGGGATGGCTTCAAGGCCGTGGTTTGAGGTTGTCTGGTGAAGTGGGGATCTATTAAGAAAAAGGAAAAAGAGCGGAAGATCGAGGAGATAAGGAGTGAGATTAAGCAACTGGAACAGAAAGACAAACAGAACAGGTGGACACAGAGGCGGCTCCGGGACTTGTGGGATTGCCTCAGGGCAGAGATGATGGATGAGGTGGATTGGCAAATGTCAAGAGGGAGGCAGATCCACTATGAACATGGTAATAAAGCGGGACACCTGTTGATGGCGAAGCTGTGACAGAGGCAGGAGCGGGGGAGGGTGGGCATGCTGTTAGGGAAAGGGGGGAAAGAGTTGCAGGCAGCTAGGGACTTAAGGGACTGGTTTTGTGAATTCTATGCGGAGTTGCATGGGGGAGGGGAGAGTGGAGGAGGAGGTGCTTTCTAGTTATTTGCATATGGTCCCTCTGCCCAATTTTGATCTGGTGATGAGGGAAACCTTGGATAGAGGCATTGAGGAGGAGGAGGATGTGTGACAGGGGATCCAAGGCCTTAAAGTTAGGGAAGTCCCTGGGGTTGGACGATCTTATGGGCCAGTTGTACATGATCTTTGGTGACCTTTTGGTGGGCCATTTAGTGAATCTTTTCAATGGGATTAAGAGGGGGGATCTCCTAGCGGAAACAATGGGATTAAGAGGGGGGATCTCCTAGCGGAAACTATGCAATGGGTAAGCATTTCAATGATCCCCCAAGGAAGGGAAAGAACATAGGGAACGCCAGAGGTATCAACCTATCTCACTGTAAAATTTAGAAGTTAAGATCCTGGCTGCAAATTTGGCGAAACGTTTGAATTCTGTGATTTTGACCCTAATTCATGGGGATCAAACAGGATTCATGCCTGGGAGGCAGGTGAGTGATAATATCTGCAGAATGATAGATTTGATAGGGAAGGCAAGGAAGAGGGTTGACCAAGCTGTACTGCTGTCCATTGACACAGAAAAGACTTTTGATTGCGTGAGTTGGCCTTTCATGTTTAAGACCCTAGAACACTTGAGATTTTGGGACTCCTTCCCGGGTTGGGTCTGTGCGCTCTACTCCAGGCCTAAGGCCTGCATGAAAGTAAATGGGTTATAGACTGAATTTTTCAAGCTGGGTAGGGGGACCAGGCAGGGGTGTCCTCGTTCCCCTCTGCTCTTCGCTCTTTCCATTGAGCCCCTGGCCGCTGGAATTAGAATGAGCACAGATATGAGGGGGATTTCAGTGGGGGGGGGGGGAGGGGTAGACCACCAGCTTTCACTTTTTGCAGATGATCTTTTATTTGTGGTCGGGAGGCCCCAGATATCTTTGCCTCTGATAGTATGTGAGCTATGGATGCCTTTCTGGGTTTAAAATTAATATGAGCAAGTCTGAGATTTTGCCCCTATCGATCTCCCATGTACTGGAAAGTAGACTTTGTCAGTAATTTGGCTTTCGGTGGGTCAGGAGGAGCCTCTCCTACCTTGGAAGTTCAGGACTTTACTAGGCTAACTATAAAGGGGCATTGAAGGAACTAGCAAGGGACTTAGACCGATGGCAGAGACTTCATTTGTCTTGGTTGGGTAAGGTGGCAGCAGTGGTGATTTTACCAAGGCTGCTATACCTTTTCCAGGCCTTGCCAGTAGCTATCCCAGAGGAAGCTTTTGGTAGGGCTACCCACATGATTTTACGCTGTATCTGAAAGGGCAGGCCACCCAGGATAGCCTGCAAAGTTCTGGTCCTATCTAGGGGTATGGGGAGACTGGGGTCCCGGATTTCAAGAGATACTTTTTAGCAGCCCTGCTTCAGGCAGTCTGGCCATGGACACAATGCCCCGGACTGCAATGGGTGATGCTGGATCATACCATCACTAGGGATGTTCCCTTGAAAGCAAGGGTGTGGTTACCACCGGGGGGAGGGGCCCTCAGGAAACTTGTGCCCTGTTCACCCTGAAGGTGTGGAGGAGGTACTGAGATAGGCTTCTGGAGA
Organism: Ichthyophis bannanicus; assembly: GCA_033557465.1. Lineage (NCBI taxonomy): Eukaryota > Metazoa > Chordata > Amphibia > Gymnophiona > Ichthyophiidae > Ichthyophis > Ichthyophis bannanicus. Next base: position 987,739,837 of record CM066032.1, read on the forward strand.
ACAAGCTGATGTCCTCCTTGACTCCCATTCAGTGGAATCCTGCATTCCCTCCTGGACTGGGGGGGGGGTGGGTGTTTTGACCCTGGGAAGAGAAGGGGCTGGGATGGGTGGGTCAGCTGTATGCGAAGGATGACTTGTGGAGTTTTGAGGAGGTGCGCAGTGCCTTTGAAGTAGCCTGGAGTGACCGGTTTGGGTATTTCCAGGTGCGCCATTACCTCCAGGCTGGACAGGTGGGGGAAGGCATGGCTAAGGGGAAAACCACCTTTGAGGCCCTCTGTGAAGGGAGATGGGGGGGGGCAAAGATATTATTTACAAACTCTATAGTGCCCTGGGGGATATCCCAACAATGGGAGCAGGATGTGGGGGAGGTCTTGGAAGAGAAGGAGTGAATGAGGATATTCCAGAACATTTAGAAGTCTTTGCTGGCTGTGAATGTGGTGGAGAATGGAATGAAAGAGCTATATAGATTGTATTTAACACCTCAGTGCCTCAGTAAATTTGGGAAAGGGGGGAGTGACCATTGTTGGAGAGGATGTGGCCAGCTGGGGAGATACATATGTGGTGGCAATTCCCAGTTGTTCAGTAATATTAGGAGAGCTGCATTAGGTGCATGGAGGAGGTGGTGGACCTTCAGCTGGCTTGAGACCCTAAGATTTTCCTCTTGCACGACTAATTGGCCTCTGTCCCACGGTCGTGTTGCGACTTTCTTATGTTCGCTATTGTGGCAGCGAGGGGGAGCTGTCATACATCTGGAGGAATGGGGGACCTCAGGATTTGGGGCATTCCAGGTTTGGCTACAGGACTTTTATAGTTTGCAAAGATTTATGCTCCTTCGCAGCAGATGGGAAAATCAAGCTGAAGAATTTTTGAACTGATATTGGACTTGGTGGAGGGGAAGGGGAAGTGGGTAGGAGGAGGGGGGTTTATAGTTAAATGTGTTAAATGTATCCCCCACTTGTGTTGTGACCGCTTTGATTGAAGGATAAGGCGGTATACAAAACTGTCTAAATAAATAAATAAATAAATAAATAAATAGTTAGTACTGCACTGGTTTACGTTGTGGGGCAGTCTATATGTGTTTTTGAGCTGTTGACTGGGGGTCATTATAGTTTTGCAATGTGTGGGAATGTTTTAAAATTTTCAATAAAAATTAAATAACTAAAAAAAAGAAAAAAAAAAAAGAAGACCTTGTCAAGTTGTGACAGGTATCCCTCTGACTGTCTAGGGATAACAGAAGCCTCCAAACCATGCTTGTGTGCTGCAGGAAGCCCTTGGATTTTTTTAAAGAGATAATGGGTGATAAACCCAGATTGCTGACAGGAATTCTAGGATGAGAGGAAACGCTTTGTGAGTAATGGGGAAGCTTGGTGAATGGAAAGAGACTGAAGATAAGCCTAAACTTATTTGTTAATATGTCAGTGTACTGCAAGGGGGGGAGGGGGGTGCCCAGCAGCTGAACTATAGTTGTATGAATCCAGTGGGAGTCAATAAGCTGGATGTTGTAGAGAGAGGGCTTTGCTAGAGAGAGAAAGAGAGAGACGAAGACCTTGCTCAGCATGATGTGTGTGGATGTGCCCTGCAGCTGAGCTATGGTACTGTGAACCCAGTGGGAGTAAGGAAGCTGGACATTGTAGAGAGGGGGCTTTGCCAAAAAGTGAGAAGGCGAGTCCTTGTGTCAGCCTGGTGCAAGGGGGTGTGACCGGTAGCAGGATTAATGTTGTGGAAATTAAAGTTGGAAAATTCAAAGCTGAGCAAAGATAGCTTTGGGGAGGTGTCAGCTGTTTCACTTCAAGTGTCTATTTTCTTGTGACTGTACGCAGGAGCGGCTCAAGGCACTCTGCTGCCTGAGGCGAAGAATGAGATGGCACCCCCCCCCCATCACCTTAGAGGGGGGCGGGGCTTTTTCAGAAATCCAATCAGAGACTGAACCAAATCAAAAAGCCGATTAGATTATATGGAGGAAATGCAAGATGTTTGCACACAGGGCCGTATCAAACTGCAATCGCGCCTTATGCGACTTGCAACTCGGGCGCATGCCCCTCTCTCCCCCATACCTCCATCCAGCGCTGCCTGCTCTTTCCCTGCTGCTGCCGCCCTCTGTTTTTTTCACGGCGGTGCCGGCAGCAGGGAAAGAGCAGGCAGCACTGGACGGAGGTATGGGGAGGAGGAGTGGGGGCATGCACTCAATCTGAAAGGCACCGGTACTCTAAGCAGATCTGTCCCTCCCTGCTCTGACATCATGTCGGAGGAGGGAGGGACCAGACCTGGTTAAAGTGCTGCGAAAAGGCTTTGGACGCATTTTAACTGCCTGCTATGGTCCTGCCAGCGGCAGCAGGGCAACAGCAGAGAGCCGAAATGCGCCCCCCAAGCCTTTGTGCCCTTTTGGCTGCACTGCTTGCACAGGGCTAGGTACGGTCCTCTTTGCACACCAAGGAACTAAAAGACAGCAAGAATCAATAGCACAGTTTATAAAACTAAATTATAACCCATTTTTATTTTGTTATAAACGGCGTTATGCTTCTCCCTTTTTCTTTTTCAACATATATTTTGCATCCACAGTAGGTGCAGAGCAGAACTAGGACATTCACCCACAGAACTCAATATTAAAAAAAAAAAATCTGATTCTGATCATCTCACTAACAACAACAACAATCACTATTCTCCAGTACCAGGCATATTGTGAACTAATAAAAAACCTTACAACAAAAATCAAACCTACCATACCATACCATATTAGCACAAACTTCCAAAAGTCACATAAGGAGCCCATCCAAAAAAAGTGTCACTGTAAATACTACAGTGGGCCCTGGAACATCCATACACCTATTTGAAAAGCTGAACAAGTCAAATTACTACAGTATAGTATAGATCTTTATATACAAACTGCATGTTAACAGAACACCTGACCTCAGTCACACACGCACAACATCGACCTTCACCAAGTACAGAATAAGTAACTTCAATCTAAAGTAAAAATAAAAATATGTAGACAAACTTTAAACTGAAACCCCAAGAAGCCAGAGTCCACATGCAGTGCAACATCAGATAAATAAGAGATGCAGTTCCCCAATACTGTGTAAAATATAAAAATAGCACAAAGTCCAATCACCAAAATTAAATAAAATTATTTTTTCTACCTTTGTTGTCTGACCATTTTATTCTCTGATCATGCTGGTCCTGATCTGAGGCTTCTGCTTTCCTGTCTTCTCTTAGCTCTCTTTCTGTGGTCTATGGTCCATGGTCCATCTTTTGTTTTCTTCACTTCCTTCCATCAGCCCATTTACAGTTTCAGTAACCCTCCCCAGTATCAGTCCCCTTTCCAGTCCTCCCCCCCAGTACCTTCCAATGTCAACCACCTTGCATTCCCATGACTGCCACTTGTGTCCATTCTTTCCCACTGTCCAGCCCCTTCTAGTCCAAATACCATCCCAGGTATCAGCTCAGGTTCACTCTCAGTGCCACCCCCCCAGTCAGCTCCCTTCCAGCCACCCTACCCTCTGTCCATCTCTCTTCCAGTGCCATTCACATGTCAACTCCCTTCCAGCCTCCTCCCTATTACCCAGCTACCTACCACTCCCATCCTCAAGTGTCCGCTCCCTTCCAGTCCCCCTTCGGTACATTCCAGGTGTCAGCTCCTTTCCAGCCCCCTCCTTCCCTTCCTGCCCCATCCTTCCCCTGGCAGACCCTCTTAGTATCTGCTCCCTTCCAGTCCTATTCTACCATCCCCCCCCCCCCCCGCATCAGCCCATTTGTAGCCCTAGCCTCTAGTTTTCTTCCAGGGCCAGCAGCACTCTCCTCCCCTCCCCTATTAGCCCATTTCCTGTCCCAGCCCATTTCTAGTCCTATCCCCTTTTTCAGCCCACCCCAATCCTAGCCCCCCAATCAGCCTATTACCAGTCGTAACCCTCCAATAAGTCCATTTTCAGTCCTAGCACCCCAATCAGCCCATTTCCTGTCCTAGTCTCCCCCCATAGCCCATTACCAGTCCTAACTCCCCCATCAGCCCATTTCCAGTTCTAAACCCCCATCAGTCCATTTCCAGTCCTAGCCCTCCCCCGATAGCCCATTTCCAGTTCTAACCCCCCATAGCCCATTAACAGTCCTAGCCCCCTCCCGATCAGCCCATTTCCAGTTCTAACTCCCCATAACCCATTACCAGTCCTAACCCCCCCATCAGCCCATTTCCAGTTCTAACCCCCCCGATAGCACATTACCAGTCCTAGCCCCCCTTCTGATCAATCCATTTCCAGTTCTAAACCCCCATCAGTCGATTTCTAGTTCTAACCCCCCCATCAGCCCATTTCCAATTCTAACCCCCCATAGACCATTACCAGTCCTAGCCCCCTCCCGATCAGCCCAATTCCAGTACTAACCCCCATCAGCCTATTTCCATTTCTAACCCCCCCATAGCCCATTACCATTCCTAACCCCCATCAGCCAATTTCCAGTTCTAAACCTCCCAATCAGTCCAGTTCCTGTCCTTCCCCCCCCCCCCCATCAGTCCAGTTCCAGTCCTAGACCCCTCCCCCCCAACCCAGGGAAATTGAAAAAAATACCAAAACTCCGGCGTAAGAAGCAGCTGCTGCTGCTGCTCTAGCGGTGGCAGCGGCAGAATGAGGAGCCCCGCGGCCGCCCGCCCCCCGCGGACACCCTGCTGGTTTCCCTGACTCCACTTTGCAGAGCCGCGGCGAAGGGACAGTGTTTCCCTTAATCGCGGCTCTGTTAAAGCTGAGCACATGGCACTGATGGGAAACAGGAAATCCTCGGGGCTCCTCATTCTGCTGCTACCGCCGCTGGAGCAGCAGCAGCAGCTGCTTCTTGCGCCGGAGTTTTGTTTTTTTCTTTTATTTTGAAGGCTGACTGAGGCGGTGACAGCGGTCTTTTTGGGGGCATTTTTACCACCCCCAAAAAGCCCAAAACGCTGCCACCTGAGGCCACCGCCTCACTTGGCCTCATTATAGAGCCGCCTATGACTGTACGAGCACTTACAAAACACTGCTGGAAGGAACAGCTAGGCTGAAGTGGGCCATGGTAACAAGCTCTGGAATAAGCCAATGTAGATAGGAAAATACTGTGTTGCTGTCTGTGTGTGAGAACTGCTAAGAGGGATGTAGAACCAGAACCCCCATAAGCTTTCCTGGAGCAATGGGAGCTCAGAACCAGGACTTACTTGTTTGTGTCTTATGTTTTCAAAGAGAATATAAAGATGTTTTGGAATCAGGTTTGGGAACCATGATAGCTTGCTATGTATATCAGCTGACAGCATGTATTTTAAAGAGACAGTGTTCTTTTTATTACAGGCTGCATGCCTATTATAAGTTCTCTGGGATAATAAATACTTCATAGAAAGTTTCTGTTTCTGCGATTCTTTCAGTAAGCCTGGGAAGTAAAGTTTGTGTTTAATGTGGTGAGGTGTGGAACTGGAACTTCTTTCTGTACTGGAAGTAGCCAGCAGCCAGTGAAATAAAGGGTCACGGGACAGAGAGGATTATCCAATTATCCTAGAACCGACCTGCAGTGCCCCCTAGCTGCAGGAGCATGTACTTCATGACTCCACTCAATCCCCACCAAAGAACATGGCTACATGCAAGTCGGGCAGAAGTGTGCATGTACCCCATGTGTAATGTTATAAAAGCCCTTTTACACACAGGAAAAGTTGATAAAATTACTGCCATTGTGTTTGGTTAAGGTAGGCAGTAGGATGATATTAGCTAAGCATCCTCTATAGGGGGTGCTATAGTGCTATATCATAGGGTTTTAATCTACCTATAAAGAGTTCTAGAGGAAGTAGTTAGTTTTGATGGAGCGGGCACACAAGCAATTAAGGAGGGATGGTGTGTGTACGGTAGGAATTGGCCAGTGACTCAGAAAGTTCCAGTTCCTCTATTTCTCTTCAACTTTTCTATATTGATATTTCTGGCTAGTGGTTTCCAGAGAGGGCTTTTTGGAGATTTTGGTTTTGTAAGAAAGGAGTTATTATGCTAATTAATTCAGTTACAGCGTATTTTTATGAACAGTCAGGATGCAGCAATACCATTATCGCATGTTATTTGCACAAGGCCTTAACTAAGTAGTTATTTTAGAGGCTGTATTCATGATTTGCATGTCAGAAAACGCCCATCCAAGTCCCAAGAGCCAATTTTAAAAGGCCCAGATGTGCATGTTTCTGCCACGATCACATCAATACATAGTAACATAGTAAATGACGGCAGATAAAGACCAGTATGGTCCATCTAGTCTGCCCAGTAAGATGGCAGGAGTAGGTAGACATTTCAGGTGTGCTCATTTTGGCCAGCACTCAATAGTAGGGATAACAGGGATAGTCCCCTTTATTGCCATGATAATTTTTTCCTTCTCATAGAAAGATAGCAGGTGAATATCAGGGCCTCTTTGTATACTGCCGTGATGCTGCATGTTTCCGTTTGCAAAATGGCAGCCCAGATGTGTATGTGGTGACATATCCATGTGCACATTCTTTTTTTTTTAAATTAGATTTTCAAAACACTTGCAAAAGCAAGCATCAAGGGAATATGACAAGAAATAGGAACATAATATAATCGGAAGTAAAGTAAGCATGACAGAAAATAACAAAGTCCATTAGTTCAAATCTCAGGATATATCCAATATAAGGATGCTAATTAACTAAGGAAAAACAGGGAGGAAAACCCACCAAAACTGCAACCTAATTAATACTACCAATAAACTCACCCACCATTACGATTGTTTCTTACTGTCGGACAGGAAAGCCTCCAACTGTAAGGAGTCTAGGAAAACAAATTTAGACCCTTGAAGTGTAACTAAACATTTACAAGGGTATCTTTAAAAAAAAAAAAAAAAGGAGACCCTGAGGGCCACCACCCGGGGTTTAAGAGCCAAAAAAGCCCTCCTGCGCAGCTGCTTAGCCCTTGTGACATCCTGAAACAGCTATATTTTAGCACCACAAAATAACACATCTTTGTTTTTAAAATAACATTTAAACACCAAAACCTTATCCTGCTCAGAAAAGAAAGAAACCACCAACATTCCAAGGGTAGTAATGTTATCCTGTGAATCTTCTACGAATTGAGTAAAATTAAAGTCTGATTGGGGCTGCAAGATATCAAAACCCCCTAGAGATTTGTTGGTAGCCTTCCTACCCGTAAGATAAAATATTTTAGAGAATACCATAAAATCAGAATTAGGTAGAGACAAAATCTCCTGAAGTTATTTTCGCAGTAAGATTTCAGGAGACAACAATTGATGAACAGGAAAATTCAGAAACAAAATATTTTTAGTTTTAAGGGAATTCTCAAGATCACGTGATGCGATGAGCTAGATCAAATGTGTGCAGGTCAGCTCTGGGGCTCTCTGTTCCAGATCCCTGACTTAACCCCTAGGTGTGAAATAAGCTCAATAGAAGTTTAAGTGCTTACCTGCTTTAGTAGCTAGATTGCTGTCTTGGTGGAGTGCAGGGCAGAACCTCTGATGGGCAACCAAAGCTCATCAGAAGGAGAAAGGGTGGTGAATAGAAGGCAAGATGGCCGACAATACTTCCCCTCCTAGCCCGATGGCTGATGCAACCATGATGGTGGAAGAAGTCTCAGCTGTAGTAGTGTGGGCGCTGAATGAACGTTTCCAGGGACTCACTGAGCAGATTGGACAGATTGCGGTGTCGGTAGCCAAGTTTAGAGGATGGATGCAGCAAGTAGAGTAGAGGGTTTCGGCCCTGGAAGATGGAGGATGAGAGACGGACCATCAGCTTCAGAGGTTGGAGGAACTGCTTTGTCGACTTAGAAAATCGCAGCTGCAGAAAGAATCTCCGGATGGTTGGGGTGCCGGAAACAATCCTGGATGTAGTTATGGGGATTCTTCGAAACGTGGCTGCTGCTGGGCCTGCATTTAGACAGTTTGGCGGGAAAGCTGCAAATCGAGCGTGCCCATCAGTTGGGTCCCACCAGGAAGGTGAAACTCGCCCGCGTGCCATGTTTGTGTGCTTCTTAAACTACCAGCATAAAGAGCAGATTTTGCAAGCAACCCAGAACCAGTGAACAGTTGAGTATGAGGGGAGGAAAATAATGATTTTCCAAGTTTATTTGGCAGCTGTATCTTAAAAGCACAAGGCATTCTCGGGCGTCTGTGGGTCTGGCCCAGAAGGGCATCCATTTTTCACTACTCTACCCGGCAAAGCAGTGCCTTATCCACAGTGGTCAACAGCATCTGTTTACCCAGCTGGAGGAGGCTTGGGCGTTCTGCAATGAGCAGCTATGACTGGCGGGGTAGTGCCTTTGTTTTCTACAGTGGAGGAGTGTGAATGACTATAGTTCAGGTAGGTAATATTGGATTTGACTGGAAGTCCTACTTAGCTTGGAAGATTTGACGCAGCCTGGTTATAAATATGATGGGCAACTGCGATCATTGCTGGCGGGAACACCAACACTGGCTGGACGGGTCCAAGATGGCCTGCCACTTTGACTCTCGAACTGCTGCCTCTTCATTGGTATGTATGCAGTATACAGCATCCAATTCACAAGAGGAGTAAAAGAGATTTTTTATTTCCTTTTTTTTTTAAACTCTTCAGTACAAACAATTATGCAAAATATTTCAATTCACTTTCAAAAAAAGATTGCACACTACTCATACCGCGACACAAAATACTACATTAGGCAACATAGTAACTTCACAGTTTCTTCTTCAGTAAGAACAAAAAACCTTCTTTTCACTCTTCATTCATCCACTGGCTTGACTCATGCAAAATACAAAAAAAACTCCTACGCTATCTGTGGCACCAAAGCATTTCACTCAAATCAGGTCCTCAAGATTCCAACCTCGGGAGAACACAAATCTAACTTGACATTCTTGTAAACCAGGAACTACTCGCAACACAGACATATGTCACCGTAATTTTTTTAAACGATAGCAATGACGAAAAGGAAATAATAATATGGATAAACAGTACATCCGTACCCTCAAACTTATCCGACACCCGAGAAGACAATAACTACTCCCTGTTCTTACATGTGGTTTGTTTATAAGCCTTTTTCACCTCAGAGCTAGTATATCCCCTATCACAAAAATAAGAAATTAAAGTCCTGGACTGTTTCCGATATTCTTCTAGAGTGGTGCAGTTACAATGGTCCTCGTTTCATCTTATTTCAGCCACAGAATTACATAAGACTCTTTTTCTATTTCCAGGAAGACAACCTGTTCACTGGACCCTATCCCCTCCAATTGGTTGTCTGAGCCTTCTCTTGTGCTGCTACCCTTCATTCTAACCATTCTGAACTCCAGTTTATCCGCAGGAATATTTCCCACCCTTTGGAAATCCGCCATCATTTGGCCACTACTTAAGCAGCCCTCACTTGATCCGTCTGTCCCCTGCACATTGGCGTCCGGTCTCAAACCTTCCCTTCCTGGCAAAAATACTAGAATGACTCGTATTTCTGCAATTAACATCCCATGTTGAGGCCACTAATACTCTCCACCCGCAGCAGTCTGGATTCTGTTCAGGCCATAGCACTGAGACGGTACTCCTTGCCCTCCTGAATGAAGTACATATTGCACATGATCATGGAGATATCACTTTGGTTGTATCATTGGATCTCTCCTCTGCGTTTGACCTAGTAGATCACCTTACCTTGCTTTCTCGTCTACGTGACTCTGGGATTCGGGGTACTGTGCTGCATTGGTTTTGCTCCTTCCTCATTTCCCGCACCTTCTCTGTTCACTTAAATAATCAGTCCTCCCCTTCATTTCCTCTGTCATGTTGAGTCCCTCAGGGCTCCGTCCTTTCCTCTCTGCTGTTTAACATTTTTCTTGCTTCTCTACCTCTTCTCATCCAGCAGTACCCGGTCTCCACATATCTTTATGCAGATGACGTAGTCCTTCTCTTCCACATATCCCCTGTGGCTGTGGATATTTCACCCCTCAATGACTGTCTTACTCACATCATTACCTGGCTTTCTTCCAACTATCTCCATCTTAACCCTTCCAAGTCTACAGCCATATGGGTTTCCTTAAGTACACCTTGTCCTAACATTGCTCCCCAGCTTGCCTCTACTACAATCCCCCTGGTTTCCTGATTCTGCTACCTGGGCATAACACTGGTTTCCTCACTCTCTTTTCATGAACATGTGTCCATCCTCACTCGCTGATCCTTTTGTGCAGTCAAGCAGATTAGAGCAGTCTGTCCACTCCTGCCACCCTCTTCACTTATCACCCTGCTGCTGGCACTGGTAATGAGTAGATTCGATTATGGTAATGTGGTCCTTGCTAACCTGCCTCTCTATCAACTTCAGCGCTTACAATTATTACAAAAATACGGCAGCTCGTCTCATTACTCATGCTAAGCGGTCTGATCATATTACTCCCCTCCTAATTCGTCTCCATTGGTTACCTCTCCGTTACAGATTCCAGTATAAGTTCTTAATTTTGACCCACAAAGCTGTATATACCTCAACTCCTCAGTACCTTGCCAATCTCATATCACTGCATACACCTTACCGTCAACTCCGGTCGCTTCATGCAAATCAGCTTTCCCTTCCATCCCATCCCAGGCTCATTTGGAGCTAACTCGCCGCACTGCGTTTTCCTTTCTCAGCCCCTCACTCTGGAACGCCTTACCATCTTCACTCTGTCTTGAACCCTCCTATCAAAAATTTAAGACACTGCTTAAGACTCACCTATTTCAACAGGCATTTGAGCTCCCAATTGATTCCCGTCCTTAGTTGCTTTCCTTCTGTACCATTTGTCTCTGTTTAGCCTATACTGTACCTTTTATTACTTTCCTATCATGTAATGGCATTCTTTTCCTCTTTCTTGCAGCATTGATGATTTTATTGTAAACTGCCCTAATGCCATGGCGTGGGTGGTAAATCAAATGTAAAGATAAAGATGGTAACGTATAAACTGCAAGTGGGGCATTGAAGGGCGAGGAGGACCCCCTTTTTTCTTCAATTCAATTGCCCGGATACCTCGGACTGTGCTATTGGACTTGGGATGCCTAACTGAGAGCAGTGGTAGCCACTGAGTGCAAGCAGGCGGTCTTGCATGATCATTAATGTCTGCAGCTGGTGAACTGTTCAAGGGGGTATGTGGTGCATGGGGTATTCTGGTTTTCCTCCCCTTTCTTTCTGTTTTTGAGGCTTCCTATTGCTCCTCTTCTTTTTTTTCTGCTATTGCATGGAGTTGATTACTGCAAGAGTTAATGCTGACAATGTATCCAACTGAGACACAAAGTAAACTCGCACTGTAATCAGGTAAGCTTGGTGTGTGTGCATACTGAGTATGTGTTTGGGTGCTTGGAAGAGGCTTGAGGCGAGGAAGGATTTGGGAGTGTTTCGGGGTCTGGATGTTGGTAATGGAGGGAGTTGTAGGACTTTGTGCCCGTGGTGCCGAGGCCAATGGTTGGGATGACTGCAGCATGGCTGTTGTGACGAGTCGCAGGGGCTGCGATGTGTGAGAGTATGGGGATGGTTGTGCAACAGGATGGCTGCAATGTCCCAGTAGGTTACTGCACTTTAGGAGGGGAGCTAGGTATCTCGGGGATGGAGAAAAATGGGTGTACACTATTGGTGGCTGAGTCGGGGAGATAGGACGGGGAGTCCTCCACATCATGGATCTGTTGGAGGGATTCCCAGAGAGGAGAAGGAGAGAAGTGATATGGGAGTATAGGTCGGATAAGATGAATGGGGGGGTTGGGGGATGGGTGAGGGAACAAGGAAGAGGGGTGGATGTTGTGTGGACGGGGTGAGTAGATGTTGGGCTAGTTGGCTGGGAGACATAGGAGAGGAGGGGGATGGGGGCCTCAGGCTGGGAGGTCCTCTGTGGCCACAGATATGGACAGCATATATTCTTCTAGTGGAGATCGAACTTTGGATTGATCCTGGGTAAGACCATTTGGATTGTTTCCTGGAATGTGTGTGGTATTGGGAATCCCTTTAAGCAGCATTAACTTCTGAAGATGCTATGCGATAAACATGCAGATATTGTTCTGCTCCAGGCAGCTGAGCATTGTAAGCTGAAGAGATGGTGGGTAGGTGATGTGTATGGGGCCTTCTTGGGCGACTGGAAGGTGGGAGTGGCCATCTTGGTTGGGAAGCAGGTGGGGCTAGTGGTGAACACGTTTCGAGCTGACCGCAACAGGTGCTTTCTGTTCTTGTACAAGGGCAGTGGATCTTATTGAGCATTGTCTGTGGGTCTAACACATGATGCTTGCTTCTATCTAGAGGTGACAAGGCATGTTTCAAAGCTGAATCACACTCAGCTTGTGCTTGATGGTAATTTCAATTGCGTCTTACATGAGACCTTGGACAGGTTGTCCCAGGGGGGAGGCGGGGATATGCAGCGGGCTCATCAGATACATAGGCTTTGTGATTGTTATGATTTAGAAGATGCTTGGAGGGCTTTACATCCATCTGAACAGGACTATACTCATGTCTCCAGGGCACATGGGTCAGATTCTCACATTGATTATTTTCTGGTGGCAGCGGAGTTACTGGATAGAGGCCATAAGGTAGAAATTAGCCCCATTATAATCTCAGATTATGCTTTACTGTAGGTTGACCTAGACTGGGGAGTAGCCCCTGTGGGCAGGGTGTGACAGTTTCCCTTGCATGTTGTAGATGACAAGGAGTTCTGGGCCTTTCTCCATGCCCAATGGGCAGACTAGGAGCTACACAATGCCCAGCACAAGGATAATCCAGCTGTTTTCTGGGAAACAACCAAGGTTGTTTTGAGGGGTCATATCCTTGGGTACTATTGGACAAAGTGGAAGGAGCAGGGTAGGCATATTGTTTTATTGGAAAAAGATCTGTGTACTGCGCGACGCAAGTATGCTGTGCAGTCCACGGGGGAAAAGCGGGCGGTCCTGCTGGCGTTACAAACTGAGCTTAAAGCTTTCATACACCAGAGGACACACAAATCCATGTTTTTATTGCTATAGGCTTTACCTATATGGGAATAAGGCAGGGAAGCTACTTTCCTCATTGGTCAAAATGGGAGAGGGGCAATGGTCTGTATGTGCCCTCCAGGACAGAGCGGGACACGTGCATACTACCCAGCAGAGGACTGAGAGGCCTATATGGGTGGAACCATTTGATGTGGGGTGGGCACACTCATATCTGCAAGTCTCCATGCTGCCACGCTTGGACATAGAACAAGTGGTGAAGCTGAATGCCCCACTGATGGCACAGGAAGTGTAGGGGTGTATCCGCAAACTTTGGAAGTGTCGGGTTCCGGGTCCAGATGGATACCAGGGTGAATTTACCAATTGCTGCAGGATACAGTTGCAATCCTGCTGGTGGAGTATTATTTGGATCTTGTTCAGCAGTGGGGTTTTCCTTACAAGTCCACTAAAGCTTGAAGCCTGGTAAGGACCCCACATTGCCAGGATCATATAGACCCATATCGTTGCTCAGTGTCGATATAGAGATTCTCGCTAAGGTAATGGCTGACAGGCTTGCACCTTTCATGCCTCTTCACATGGGTGACTCCCAGATGGGGTTTGTATAGGGGAGCAATATTGCGCGGAATGTGCAGAAGATCTTGGCTGTCCAGAACGTTAGTCTTCAGAGGAAGCGCCCAACACTGCTTATTAGTTTTGATGCTGAAAAAGCATTTGATAGGATGCAATGGGAATGCATGTATATGGATTTGAAGAAGTTTGGCATTGCGGAGATTTTTTGTGAATGTGATTCACTTGCTATATGCCCATCCCTGTGGCTCCCTGCTGGTTAATGGCACTATGACAGCAGACTTTCCTTTGTCCCCTCTTCTTTTTGTGCTCCATTTTGAACCATTGCTAGAGCAGATCTGCATGCATCCCATGCTAGGCGGGGACGGAGGACTTCCAACTCTCTACCTTTGCAGATGACATGCTCATTTGTTTTGGAGATCCTGAGGCATCCCTGGAGACCTTACTGTAGGGGTTTAGACTGTATGGCAGCTTTGCAGGACTTAAATTGAATCTGGTTAAGTCCAAGGCTCTTCTTATATTTCCCGATATTCGGCGAAACTGGGGGAGGGATTTTGTGCTGAAATGGGCATCAGGTTCCTTTAAATATCTTGGGGTTCAGCTCCCCAGTGACCCGGTGCAAGTGTATGACCTTAACATTACTGAGGTCTTTTGGGATTTGAAGCTTTGGTTGAGCCATTGGAGGGACTTGCTATTATCTCTTTGTGGCTGCATTAGCATGTACAACATGACTCTTTCCAAGATGGTTATATGTACTGCAGGTGCTACCCATTTTTCTTAGCCAATGGACCTGAAGTGGCTGGATTGTTTCCTGGGGTGGTTCTTATGGATTAGAGCTTTGAAGAGACCCTGGGCTGTGAGCGGGCTAAGCCTTCCAGATATGATAGGATATAATTTGGCCTGTGTAGGGCATCACCTATGGGACTGGCTATCCGTCACTTCTGATTCACTCCCTTAGATATGGAACAGTTTCTATTGGCTCCTCTATCCCTTAAATATGTGTTGCATATGGCCTCTTTGAGAGTTCGTACCTCTCCTCATTGCTATATATTGGTGTCTTCTGTTTGTCAAGGCTGGCGAGTTATTTGCCGCAAATAACATTGGAATGCTCGGGTGAAGTGGAGGAGTGGCTTAATTGGTAGGGCACTGGCTTGATAACCAAGAGACTAGGATTTAATGTCCACTAGCACTCCTTGTGGCCTTAGGCAAGTCATTTAACCTTCCATTGCCTTGGAAGAAAGGCCTGGCAATCTACGTCTGGTCACACTGACAAGAAACTCCATACCTTCCCTTTTAGGACAAAGCAGACTTTCTGCCGGTCAGATTGGGAGAGCATATATCAAATGGTAGAAGAGTGGTATTGAGGGAGTTGACCAGCTGATGATTGAGGAGGATTGTCCTTTGACATTTCCTGAGCTCCGAGACTGCTTTGAGCTCCGGGACGATGATCAGTTTTGGTATTTGCAGGTGTGGAACTATATCTGGAGCCTACCAGTGGAGGCTTTTAGGAGTTTGTTTAGTTCTAAAGTGGAAGAACTTTTGATGTCTGGTATGGAAGCTGGATCTGGATAGCAGTGTTGAGGCAGAATATAGCAGCACTGGAGAAATCTGTGTCCCTGGCTACATTGGTGGAGGGCTGGAATATGGAGCTGGGTACTCAGCTGGAAAGGGCTGACTTACTCAGGGTCCTAACAGGGATACCCGAGCTGAGTGTGAATGCTTATTTGCATAAGACGTAGTTTAGGATAGTACGGTGATTGTACTTTGCCCTGAGTAGAGTGTATCATGCCGGTTTGATAGCCTCTCTGAGCTGTTCATGTTGTTCCATGGATTGGGCTTCTTTAGGCCACATGTTTTGGACTTGTCCAATAGTGACTTGCTACTGGGGGAGGATGCAGCATTTCTTGGAATGGGTCTTTGGCGGTGCGATCTCGTCCTCGCAGGCAATGATTCTGGATGTGAGGATAATCAATGAAGAGTGGAGGGGCCTGGAGAATGTGTAGCTCCGGAAATCCTTACTGCTGGCACACAAGAGTATTCTGTGTGCCTGGCTGACTAGGGGAGGCCCCTTTGTGTGGCATTGGCTGGCAGCTTTGCATAGTCTATTGCTCCTGGAGCATGAACGGGCTGGATGTCGAGGGCAGAACTGGGAGAGCTTTCTGGTAATGTGAGATCCTTACCTCCAACCTTTGTCTCCCAGACTTGGGAGTCGAGTTCTGAATCATTGTGTTGGATAACGGGCCTTAGCTGGGCTAGACAGGGATCTGGAGGGCCCATACACAGTGTGGAGTGGGGGCAGCGTGGACCACGTGGGGGTAGCTGAGTTCAGGGATTGGGGGCACCACATAGGGTGCATTGGAGGGTAAGGATATGGGTGAGTGGTGGTTGGATATGTCATGGGGACCTGGGTGGGTTCCAGGGGGATTGTCCGTAGCATGTATGCTGGTGCATTGTGGGTACTGAGTAGGGGAAGATGTAGATTGCTGCTACAGTGGTGTGCCTATAATGGTTGGCAGATGGCAGTTGTTTCTTTCACCTGGTTTTCGCTTCTGTTATGTATAGTTTTCTTCTCCCTTTCTCTTAGCTAACATTGAATATATTGGTAGGGGGCGTTACAGGGTGGGGTCAAGGGGGAATGTGGAGGGGTGGGGTTTTAGCAGGACCGTACTAAGCTAGAAATGTGTCCTATGCAACTTAACAAATCTGGTGCCCCCCCTCCACCCTGCCACGTTCAGTAACTCGCTCTTTTTGAGCTGTCGGGAAGCCAAATAATGATATCAGTGCCCCCTTCTGTGCTTGCGCCCTGTGCAGCTGCACCGCTTGCACAGATCTTGGTACAGCCCTGGGTTTTAGTATAGTGGGTTGGGCATATCTGTAGCTCCCGGTACTGTGTCAGGACACCCATGGTCTGGGAGCGCATGTTCTTGTTACCTTCTGTTTGCTACTTTTTTGCTATTTGAGTAGGGTTTTTTTCCCTGTCTTTAACAATAGAGGGAGAATAGGGGTGCGAGGAGGGATAAAATATTTAAAATAGTGCACTGTGAATCAAACTGAACCATGTCCTGTTGTTACCTTTTGGGTCGATTGTATAATTGGTTGAATAGTTGATGTGTTTTATTTTTACTAATAAAGAGATTTGAACTAAGGGAATTCTCAAACAGTTCCAGATTAGAGTTGATAACTAAGCTGTCCTTAATAGCAGAGGCATTAACTGCCTGAAGGGAGGAATATTGAGTTTCACATTTAAGAATTTCATTAGAAAGAAATTCCATCCACTCTTCACCTCTTCCCAGCCTTGCGAGAATTGGCAAAGCTGAGAGACCGTGGTCACCAGAGTTCTCTCAGTCTGGGTCGCCAAACTCCAGATATCAACCAAGGAAACCTGAGTTTCAGCTACTTCCTTGGAGTCAACTACAGTTGGGGACCAAATTAGCGCTTGGTAGGAACTAGAAGAAAATTGTGGAGTACAGTGCCTTCTGAAAGTATTCATCCCCTTGGTTTTTGTCCTGTTTTGTCACATTACCTACTACCTGGAATGAAAATGGGGATGTTAGGTAATGGACCTAATAATATAATCCAAATTGGTGAAATGAAATGATAATAAAATACTTTATATATATTTATATATATATATATATATATATATCTCCAGGAACAAGCAGGAATGAGTCCTCACATATTGGGTACGTCGGTACCGACGGAGCCTGCGCGGGAACGCTCCCCAGCTTCCCAAAAAGGAAAGCTTTTGGGAGCATCCCACAGCGCATGCGTGCTGCCTTCCCGCCTTTCCTAACCAACTCTCCTCAGTTCTTTTCCGCGGAGCCAGCAGGTCGTGTTCCTGTCACCGCTGAAGAAGTTCTTTATTTTAACTTATTTCTTTGGTCGCGTGTCTGCCTTTCCCGACGCCGGACCGGTACCGCCGGTCTTTTCTTTTCTTTTAAAAAAAAAAAAATATATATATATATTTTTTTTTCCTCACTTGGTGTATTTTTCTTCTTAGGCCTCCAGGCCCACAAGAAATTTTTCCCTCATGGAAAAACCAGCCTCCGGGTTCAAAAAATGCACTAAGTGTAGCGGTACAATTTCTGTCACAGATACCCATGAATGGTGTCTGAAATGTTTGGGGCCTGAACACTCCATTCCGGATTGCCAGTCCTGTTCTCTAATGTCTAAACGAGGGTTACAGAACCGGGCAGCCAAGCTTCATGTACTTTTTCCCACGGATGCACCGGCGGTGGCATCGACATCTTCCAGGTCTTCCTCTCCTGATGGGTCTCAGGTAACCAAACATACTTTTAGCAGGTCCTCGAAGGGCAAATCTCCCTCTAAGCATCGAGATGCCTCCAGGCTTGCCCTCGAGGATCCTGCCCCAGCCAAACAACCCCGGCGGGAAGCTCCGGCTTCCAAAGCTCCTCCTATGGGGTTACAGGTTGACATCGATGGCACGGCCTCGACCGATCACCTGTTAGACTGCTCTGGGGTACCGGCACAATCTCCCGGTACCGACATCCAGGCAGTCGTGGCGTCCATGGATCACACTGTTCAATCCATGCAGCAGGCTATAATGGCTTTCATTAAGGCTGCGATGCCGACGGTACCGCAACAAGTTCCGTTGTCGGTACCGGCGCCGGTACCGGTACCAACACCGATACCAGTACCGACTGCATCGACATCGGCCAGGATACCGATTCCGGCTCCCTGTCCTGGGCTCTTTCTCGGTACCGATCCGGTACCGGGGACGCCCGATGTCGGTACCGATCGATACGCCTATCTATCGTTGGAATCGAACAGACGATACTTTGATTCCTCTGATGATTCTGATTCATCGGATGAGTCTCCTGAAGTATCCATCACCCTTCCTGAGGAGCCCACTTCTCCAAAAAGGAGAATGTCTCCTCCAGAAGATTTGTCCTTTCAAGACTTCATAATAGAAGTGGCTAAAGGACTCTCTATTTCAGTAACCTCTGAAACAGAGCCTAGAGCAAAAAAATTCGATATTTTGGGATACTCTAAGGTTCCCAAAGAGGCAGTCACCTTGCCAATTCATGAAATTCTTCAGGAACACATGATTGACTTATGGGAGACTCCTCTCACCCTTTCTCCACATTCTCGTCGATTGGACACTATGTACCGTGTCTCTCCTTCTCCTGGATTTCAAAAAACTCAGCTTCCTCACTACTCCATTGTGGTGCAGTCAGCTATGAAAAGGATAAAGAGTACCAAAAGACACTCTTCTACTCCTCCAGGAAGAGAATGCAGGACCTTGGATGCTTTTGGTAGAAAAATCTTCCAAGCCAGCATGCTTATTGCCAGAATCAATTCATATAGCCTTTATATGGGTATGTTTCTGAAGGAAGTTGCACAAAAGCTGCACAACTTTCTCCCTTTTATTCCAGAGGATAAAAGGGATGAGTTCCTTCTTTGGCTTAAGCATACTCAAGACATTTCAAAGTTTTCCAACAGGGCAGCCTTTGACTCTTTTGAAGGTGCCAGCAGAGCCTCAGGCATTGCTATAGCTGCTCGCAGAATTGCTTGGCTCCAGGCTTCTGATCTAGAACCCTGGGTTCAGGATGGCTTAGGAAATCTGCCCTGTACAGGTGAAAATCTATTTGGCAAGGAGTGGCAAATTAAAGCCACTCAAATGGATGCAGAAAATGCTGCTCTGGATAGACTTTCCAAGTCTACCTCCATTCCAGCCAAGAAAAAATCTTTTAAAAAGTCTTTTTACAAAAAGGGCAGATTCCCTTCCACTTCTGGCCAACAATCTTCTACAGGTCGCTTTGCTACTAAGCGTCAGCAACCTAAACAGGCCAGGCCTAAACCTGCAGGGGCTGCTACAACCCAGCAGTCCCAACCCCCTCAGGGATTTTGACTTGATACTAGAGAACTTAACCTTTCTGGCTCTACAACAACCAGAGCCTCTCACCATTCCAGGAAGGTTAGCTCATTTTGCTCCCAGATGGGAACAAATCACATCAGAGCAGTGGACCCTCTCCATCATAAGAGAGGGCTACAAACTTCATTTTTCAGACCTTCCTCCCCACACCATGGTGAGACACTTCAATTCTCCCACATCCCTCGACCTTCTGGATCAGGAGGTGACTACCCTTCTGGCCCAGAGGGCCATAGAAGAAGTTCCGCTTCTTCAACAGGGGTTAGGGTTTTACTCCCCCTATTTTCTCATCCCAAAGAAAACAGGGGGATACAGACCCATTCTAGATCTCAGAGAATTGAACAAATTCCTATGCAAGGAGAAGTTCAAGATGCTTTCTCTAGGCACTCTCCTTCCATACCTGCAGAGTCAGGATTGGCTTTGTTCTCTAGATCTCAAGGATGCGTACACTCATATACTCATCCATCCATCTCACAGAAAATTCTTACGTTTTCTGTTCCAGGGAAAACATTACCAATACAGAGTGCTTCCTTTCGGTCTAGCCTCTGCTCCAAGAGTGTTCACCAAATGCATGGCAATAGTTGTTGCATTTCTACGCACTCTGGGAATATTTGTCTTCCCATTCCTGGACGACTGGCTCATCCGAGCTCCATCTCAGTCAAAAGCCCAAATTTCCCTGGACCGCACCAGGCGCATTCTGCAGTATCTGGGACTTGTGGTAAACCTCCCAAAGTCTCAACTCACCCCTACTCAGTCCCTAGAATTCATAGGGGCATGGTTGGATACCACTACTGCAAGGGCCTACCTTCCTCAGGCCCGTTGCCAACGTCTAGTGCAGTTAGCCTCCCAGATTCAGTCAAAGAGCCACTTAACTGCCCGGGAGATGCTACAACTACTAGGACACATGGCTTCCACAGTGCATGTGGTACCCTATGCTCGCCTACACATGAGAGCAGCTCAATGGACTTTGTCCATACAGTGGACTCAAGCATCAGGAGCTCTCTCAGACCAAATAGCAACCTCCAAACGTCTCTTTTGGTCTCTCCAATGGTGGATGTCCACTCAAAATCTGTTGCTGGGGTTCCCCTTCCAACCTTTGTTGCCCCAGGCAACCCTCACAACAGATGCCTCCCAAACAGGTTGGGGAGCTCATCTACAAGACCTCTCCACCCAAGGCACTTGGTCCCCACAGGAGACCTCTCTTCATATCAACCACTTGGAACTTCGAGCAGTGTTCCTAGCTCTCAAGGTCTCTCATACCCTCCTTAGCTACAAGATAGTCCTCATTCATACGGACAATCAAGTAGCCATGTTTTACATAAACAAGCAAGGAGGAACTGGCTCTCTGTCGCTTTGCAACGAAGCTCTAAGATTATGGGCCTTCGCCAGAGAGCATCAAATCCATCTCCTGGCAGTATACCTCCCAGGAATCCAAAACTCTTGGGCAGACAGACTCAGTTGAGTTCTGCTTCCACACGAATGGTCCCTGCACATGGATCAGGTACTCAGAATCTTCCAGGAATGGGGAACCCCGGACATAGACCTCTTTGCAAGTCCGTGGAATGCCAAACTTCCCCGGTTCTGTTCCAGAATTCCGTGTCAGGGAGCTCAGGCCAAGGATGCCTTCCTCCTTCATTGGGGTCAGGGCTTCCTGTATGCCTTTCCACCCATTCCTTTGATTCCCAAGACTCTGTTCAAACTCCAGAGGGATCAAAGATCCATGATCCTCATAGCTCCACGCTGGCCACGCCAAGTGTGGTACCCTCTACTTCTGCATCTCTCTCAAGCCCCCTCCCTGGACTTGGGAGCTGCGCCAGACCTTCTGTCCCAGGAGGAAGGGACTTTGTGGCATCCAAATCCCAAGTCCCTTCACCTCAGAGCTTGGTTACTGAAGGCCTAGACCTTCAAGACTTCAGTCTTTCTCAGCAAGTGAAGGATATCCTCCATGCTTCCAGAAAACCTTCCACTAGGCGTTCCTATGCTTTTAAGTGGAAAAGATTTTCCATTTGGTGTGCTCAAAAGGGTCTTGACCCTCTGGCACTTCCTGTGAATTCTCTATTGGAATATCTCCTGCATCTCTCCAATGCAGGCCTTAAAACAAATTCAGTAAGGGTCCACTTGAGTGCTATTGCAGCATCCCTTAAGCCTCTCAATGGACAACCTATTTCCTCTCATCCTCTTATTGCAAGATTCATGAGGGGCCTAACTTTAACTAAACCTCCCATTCGACCTCCTCCGGTGGCATGGGACTTAAACTTGGTTCTTGGTCAGCTTATGAAGCCACCTTTTGAACCCTTAGCCACTACCTCCTTGAAATTTCTTTCATGGAAGGTTATTTTCCTTATTGCAGTCACTTCTGCTCGCCGCATCAGTGAACTGCAGGCCTTAGTGGCTAATCCACCTTATACAAGGTTCCATCATGATAAGGTAGTCCTTAGGACAAATCCTCACTTTATGCCTAAAGTGGTCTCACCTTTTCATCTTAATCAAGAGGTATATTTACCTGTCTTTTTTCCAGCTCCTCATGCATCCAGTGCAGAGAGGAACCTTCATACTCTAGATTGTAAAAGAGCTCTTGCTTTTTACTTACACAGGACACAGCAACATAGAAAGTCTTCCCAGCTTTTTGTTGCTTTTGATCCTTCTCATTTAGGACTTCCAGTCTCTAAAAGAACACTGTCCAATTGGATTGCTCAGTGTATTTCTTTTGCTTACCAGAGTAAGAACCTTTCTCTGGAGGGCCATGTCACAGCTCACAATGTGAGAGCCATGGCCGCCTCTATGGCTCATCTTCATTCTGTGTCCATCGACCAGATCTGGTGAGCAGCCACCTGGGCCTCGGTTCATACCTTCACAGCCCATTACTGTTTGGAGAAGGACTCCCACCGGGATGCCTTGTTTGGTCAGGCTGTCCTCAGACACCTGTTCCATTCTTGAACTACTCCTGCCCTCCTTCCCTTAATGGATGCCTGAGATCCATAGGAAGATGAGGAACCCTTCAGGGTCTCATACCCTTGGGGATCTCCCAGGCATCTTAGCTAGGCAGTCCCCATATGTGAGGACTCATTCCTGCTTGTTCCTTGAGATAGCACAGTTACTTACCTGTAACAGGTGATCTCTGGGAACAGCAGGAATTAGTCCTCACAACCCTCCCACCTCCCCTAGGAGTTGTATCTCTCTCTCTCTCTCTCTCTTTCCTTTCCTCTCTCTCTCTATTGTCTCAGCTTTAAACTCGAACTGAGGAGAGTTGGTTAGGAAAGGCGGGAAGGCAGCGCGCATGCGCTGTGGGATGTTCCCAAAAGCTTTCCTTTTTGGGAAGCTGGGGAGCGTTCCCGCGCAGGCTCCGTCGGTACCGACGTACCCAATATGTGAGGACTAATTCCTGCTGTTCCCAGAGATCACCTGTTACAGGTAAGTAACTGTGCTATACATACATACATACATACAGGTTGGCCCAAAAAAAGTGAGAACATCTCATAAATTAAAAGCTTAAGTAGTTTACTTATGTACCTTTTTTTAGCTATATAATGTCTTTATTTCGACAATTTCCGGTCGCCATCTTTTTTTTTTTTAAATTTGTCAGTCGTTTACACTTGTCTTTTTGAATTTTTAAATAACTTATATGCTGCGAGATGTTCTCACTTTTTTGGGTCACCCTGTATATATATATATATATATATATATATATATAAAAAACAAGTAAAAACTGAAAAGTTGTGAGTGCATATGTATTCATTCCCTTTGCTATGAAACCCCTAAATAAGATCTGATCCAACCAATTAAGATCAGAAGTCACATAATTAGTTGATTAAGGTCTATCTTGTGCAATCAGTGTCACATGATGCCTGTATAAATATACCTGTTCTGAAAGGCCCCTGACTCTGCAACACCACTAAGCAAGCAACATATGAAGACCAAGGAACACTCCAGACAGGTCAGAGACAAAGTTGTGGAGAAGTATAGATCAGAGTTGGGTTATAAAAAAAAACCAACCAAATTCTGAATATCCCATGGAGCACCATTCAATCCATTATAACAAAATAGAAAGAAGATGGCACCACTTCATATCTCAATCACATCAAACAAATACTCCCAATAGCAGAAAGTGAAAAAGTGAAGTATATAGTTTGAAATCAAATTACAATAAACAATTTTTTTATAGGAAGGGTAAGGTTTGAAGAAACCTTTCGGGTGAAACGCGTATTATCAGCGCGCTAGTTGGCATTGGGATTTGCCAGCTATAGACAACCAAGGCTTTGGCAGGCCTCTTTTCGATTACTTATCAAAGCTTTCAGAACAAGCTAAGTAAAAGCCTCATCATTTTTCTTAAAGAAGATTGCCGGCCTTGATCAGCTGTTTTATGGACGGCACAGTTTTTTCAAATTTTGTTTAAATACGGAAAAAACAAAACAAAACTACTAATGGAAGGGATGATGGTAGGTCAATGATGTACCTAAATGGGGTTGTTCAATGAGCATGAAGCCGCTGACAGCCTGTAAGTTCTGAGACCTTCCCCTTCCTATAAAAAAATTGTTTATTGTAATTTGATTTCAAACTATATACTTCACTTTTTCACTTTCTGCTATTATATTGGGAGTATTTGTTTGATGTGATTTGGATTCCCTTCTTACTCTCGTAAGCCATAGACCATCACTTAGGTTGTATTCACCACTTCATATCTGACAAGAGAAGGCTGCCCACCAAAGTTCACAGACCAGGCAAGGAGGGCATTAAACAGAGATGCTACACAGACACCAAGGATAACACTGAAGGAGCTGCAAAGATCCACAGCAGAGATGGGGGAGTATCTATCCATAGGACCACTTTAAGCTGTACACTCCACAGAGTGGGGCTTTATGGAAGAGTGGCCAGAAAAAAAAGCCATTGCTTAAAAAAAGAAATAAGAAAACACGTTTGGAGTTTGCACAACATCATGTGGCGGATCTCCCAAACACATGGAAGAAGGTTCTCTGATCAGATGAGATGAAAATTGAACTTTTTGGCCATCATGGGAAACACCATGTGTGGCACAGACCCAACACTTCCCATCACCCCGAGAACACCATTCCCACAGTGAACATGGTGGTGGCGGCATCATGCTGTGGGGATGATTTTCATTGGCAGGGACAGGAAAACTGGTCCGGATTGAAGGAACAATGGATGGCACTTAATACAGAGCAATTCTTGAGGAAAACCAGCTTCAGTCTGAAAGAGACCCTAAACATATTACTAAAGCTGGTTTAAAGGGAATCATTTAAATATCTTGGAATGACCTAGTCAAAGCCCAGACCTCAATCCAACTTAGAATCTGTGGCATTACTAGAAGATTGCCATACACCAACGCAGCCCATCTAACTTGAAGGAGTTGGAGCAGTTTTGCCTTAAGGAATGGATGAAAATCCCAGTGGCTAGATGTGCTAAGCTAATAGAGACATACCCCAAGAGACTTGCAGCTGTAATAGAAGCAAAAGGTGGCTCTACAATGTATTGACTTTGGGGGGTGAATACATATGCACACTCCTACTTTCAGTTTTTTTTATCTTATTGTTTGTGTTACAATAAAGGATATTTTGCACCTTCAAAGTTATAGGCATGTTGTGTATATCACAGGGTGCTAACCCCCAAAACTCCATTTTAATTCCAGGTTGTAATGCGACAGAACAGGACAATCACAGAGGGGATGAATACTTTTGTAGTGTATTCTGCTGTAGTGGCCGACTACTTTCAGTTAGATCGGGTGGAGTCAAAACAGATGGGGGTGGAGGTGGAGTGTGGTCCGGAGAACATAAAGAAGTTCCCAGTAGGGATGGAGAGAGGAGATCAGTACCTGCAAGAGGAATTCCCACCTCCTTGGCCTTGAGGTGCCTGACCATCGGGCCAACGGCAACTTCAATTGGAGCAAAAACCTTCTTCCTTTTTCCCATGGATGCCAAAGAAATAACCAAAGGAGTCTTTGGGGTGCTCCTTCGGTGTTCCTAAGGGGCTCCCAAGGGGCCTATCCTACCCTTGTGGTATCGCCCTTAGGGCACGCCACGGCCACGTACCACTGGCCATGCGCCTAGCTGCAGCCCGATCTTATAGGGCCCCGCTGACATCAGGGTCGTCCTTCACACAGCCTGCTCTCCTCCAAACAACTCCCACTTCATGGCTGCCCAGCTCAGCTCTCCCCTCCATGTGCACATTCTAAGATTCTGGTGCAGACATGTTTATGTTGCCATTTCTGCCAGCATCCATATTACCCACATGCACATTTCTGAAATCGGCCACCTCCCTGCACGTCTGGTGCTTTATTCTGCACATCCCCATATCCTTGTATATTGATGGAAAATTTATCTTTCAGGATGGAGATAGGTTAGTTTTAGAATGTATTTACACATATCCACCTCTGCTACCTCTCCCACGGAATTTGGATGTCTTGACGTATATGTCCCAGGGAGAACCTAAATGGCCTTTCTAAAATGTGCCTTTAAATGTATAAATTATCTGTTTAGTGGAGGTGGTGGAGACAGGAACTATATCTTAATTCAAGAAAGCATGGGAGAAATACAGAGGATCTCTGAGGAAGAGGAGGGATTGTAGGACATAATAGTTCTTATGGATGGGCAGACCAGATTGGCCATATGATCTTTATCTGCTGTCATTTTCTGTGTTGCTGTGTATATTTCTATGAATATCACCATCAAACGGAATATTTTTGATTGCCCTCACTGCACCCCAAACCTGGCCCCTTCTTATTCAGATAATATTGGGGCTGATACATTCCTAATAAGATTTGAAAATCTATGGATAGTGAAGTTATATGTTTTCCAGTGGCCCATGAATATCAGGCCACAGATGCCTAATCATCTTGAAGAGAGAGAGTGAACAAGTGCTTTTCTGGCACTGTCAAACAAGGGAGGAAGAAAGAATGCCCATCAAGGGACTTACTCCAAAGGTTTGTAGAGTTTTAGTAGTTTAGTTTTGTGCCAATGGTAAAGCCCTGGTAAGTGCATATTTCCCATTGCTAATAGCTGAGAAAAGATAAACCTTCCCGCTTTGCTCTTTGATGCCACCCAAGCATCCCTAACTATCCAGAAGATGCCAGTTCTGTAAAGTCAAACTTGGATGTCAGGTAGCTACATGGGCCTACACCAGTAATATATCTGCAGGGAAAAGAGGGAGACTGCTTTATAAGGAACGTGAGTAAGAATTTCTATTTAGAAGAGCTAAATTAGTAACTGAGTCTACGTTTGTTTACAGGCCAGTTACTACTTGGAAAATGTTATGAAACCACGTGAAGAAATGAAACTTAAGAAGAAGGAAGAACACTTTTACCGAATGACAGGGCAAAGTTGGAAGTTAACTGAAGGGCAGAAGCTAGGGGTAAGTGTCTGGTGCATTTTCTCTTTAATAGGCCTCATGTGTGCAGCTTGATGAATCATCATGCGTGGCCTCAGTGTGCCAGAGAATATATTTGTCACTCTCCGCTATATAACTCGGAATCTTAGACATGCTAGCATGGGTTATTTTCTGAGGCTTGCTGTATGCATACCCCCCGATACCACTCGTGGTAAAAACTCTCCTGAAGCTCCAGGTCGACAAGGGCTCCATGATCTTCATTGCCCCCTATTGGCCTTGGCAGCCGTGGTTCCCGCTGCTGCTGCAGCTCTTGCAGAGAGAGCCTCTCTGCCTTGGCTCCGCCCCGGACCTCATCTCACAGGAGGGCGGAACCTTGCTGCACCTCAGTGTCCGCTCGTTGGCCCTCATGGCATGGATGGTGAGCAGGTAGTCCGCTCCGAGCTCAGTCTTCCAGTCTTCCAGTCACCAACATCCTTCTGGCATCCCACAAGGCCTCAACATTCAAAGCTTATACGCTAAAGTAGCAGAGGTTTCCGCCTGGTGCGCGGGCAGGATGCTGGACCCCTTCTGCACCATAAACCAGCTGCTGGAGTACCTTCTGCACCTCTCCGACCCCAGCCTGAAGTCTAATTTGGTGCGTTCTTTTACCTGCAGGGCGAGCAGGCACATACATGCATACAAAGTAAAATGTAATATTTAAAAGTGTGATGTCTAGTTATGCATTTTTACAGGACTGTGGGGGAGGGATGGTGTTGGAATGATCTTGATTGCTGAGTTCACTTATCAAATCTATGTGGAGGGGGAGGACTTGTAATATTGAAGGTTCGCCTAGGACGCCTAATATCCTTGCACTGGCCCTGCATCTTGGGAGATAAGTACATGTCAGTGCCTAACTTTTGCCCATTCATTTTCCACTGGTTTTCAAAGGAAAAGATCATGCTTTTGAAAATTTTCCAAGAGAAAGACGGCCAAAGAGATTTGTGCCTGCTTTTTATGTGGGCCCTTTTTTCTATGAAAAATAATGCCTGTAATTTTGAAAATGTAAAACCATGTTTGTTATTGCCTCCCCAAACCTAACCCCATCTCGGGGACACCGCCACATAAATACAGGTAAAAGCATGCACATCGTGGAAGAAGGGTATGTGCTTATCTCCAGGAATAAGCAGAAATGTAGTCCTCACATATGGGTACCGTCGGTACTTACGGAGCCTGCGCGGGAACGCTCCCCCAGCGTCCAATAGAAACGCTTTTGGGAGCATCCCTCAGCACATGCGCGCTGCCTTCCCGCCTTTCCAACTGTTCCTCGTCAGTTCTTCGTTTTCCGCGGAGCCGACAGCACCTATTCCCTGTCACCGCAGAAAATTCCATCTTTAAATTTCTTTCTTGTGATTGCACGATGCTTACCGGTACCGCCGGTTCTTTTCTGTTCATAAAAAAAAAAAAAAACTTTGTTTCTTTTCAGAAACTTTCCTCTTTGGTGCTAGGCGCCATTTTGAGCATTAGGCCCCATTTTCCTAGATCATGGAAAAGCCAACTAGTAGTTTTAAAAAATGTACTAAGTGTGGCGGTACCATTTCCGTCACTGACACCCATGATTGGTGTCTAAAATGTTTAGGACCTGAATGTCTCTCCTGCATGGGGATGACCAAAAGAGGAAGACAGAACCGGGCCGCAAAGCTCGGTACCCTCTTTTGTTTAGATGCCAGATCCTTTGCATCAACATCATCAAGGGCCTCTTCTTCCTCCCATGGATCTCAGGTAACTAAACATAAAAGCCGGTCCTCAAAGGGTAGCTCTCCTAAGCAGCCATTGGCATTGCCCTTAAGGGAACCACACCGTCAAAACAGCCCCGGCGGGAGGCTTCAGCTTCCAAAGCATCGATGGGGCTTCAGGATGTTCTCGAGGCCTCAACCTCGCAAGAACTACCTGTGCCATGCTCAGGGGTTCTGGCCGTCCTCACCGGTACCGGTACCGACACCCAGGCATCGGCAGCATCGATAGACCAGAGGTTCCTCGCTATCGAGCGCAGTATCGCAGCTCTTCTTTCGGCTGCGGTACTGGTGGTCCCAAGGGCACCGGTGTCGACATCGACACTGATGCCGGTACCGACACCGGCAATGACGGTACCGACGGTACCAGCCCCGGTGGGAGCTCTTCCCATTCCATCTCTGGCTGGATTGGACAAAGCGGGTCACCTTGGTACCGACTTCGATTGGTACCGGGATCCTGCTTTGCAAGAGCATCGGGGTCAGGAATACTTCGATTCCTCCGATTCTGAAGACTCTGACAATTCTGCTGGCACTAGAGGGTTTCTCCTAGAAGATCCCTCTTCTCCCCATCGCAGAATGTCACCTCCAGAGGACATGTCATTTCAGGATTTCATCTGTGATATGGCCAAAGGTCTTTCAATCACAGTAGCTCCTGAAGAGGAACCCAGAGCAAAGGAATTGGAAATCCTCCAATATCCTAAAGCTTCTAAGGAGGCAGCTACTCTGCCTATCCATGAAATTCTGCATAGCTTGATGCTCAGAATATGGGAGACACCTCTGACTACTTCTCCTCACTCTAGGAGACTTGATACTATGTATCGAGTTCCACCATGTCCTGGATTTCAGAAAACTCAGCTGCCACACCATTCAATGGTAGTGGAATCAGCCATACGTAGGATGAAAAGTGCAAAGAGGCATGCATCCAATCCTCCAGGTCGTGAATGCAGGACTCTGGATGCTTTTGGACGCAGAACTCTTCAAGCTTCCATGCTTTCAGCTAGGATCATATATCCTATATATGGGAATGTTCCTTAAGGAAGTCACAGGAGATTTGGAACTTATGAGCCCATTTCTCCCAGATGATAAGAGACAAGATTTTCTTGCTCTAGTTAAGCATGCTCAAGATGTCTCCAGGTTTGTCAATCGTGCAGCCTTTGACTGCTTCGAATGCATCAGCAGAACTTCCGCTGTTGCCATTGGCACACGACGGATTGCCTGGCTACAGGCATCAGACTTGGAGACTTGGGTACAGGACAAGTTAGGCAATATTCCTTGCACAGGGGAGAATCTCTTCGGCAAGAACTGGCAGGAAAAGGCTAACGAGTTAGATGCTGACAATTCTACCTTAGATAGATTGTCAAAGTCTACAGCCACTCCAGCCAAAAGGAAGCCTTATAAAAAAAAACCTCTTTTAGGAAAAAGAGGAAGTTTTATCCTTCCTATACCCAGCAGAGTCAGACTCCAGGTCAGGTTGCCCAAAAGGGACAAACTAGACAGCAAAAGAAACCAAAAGGCCCGAGAGCCCAACCAGCTCTCCAGGTTCAGCCCCCTCAAGGGCTTTGACTCTTTCCTAGAGAGCTTTGTCTTCCTGCCTCTGAGGGGTCCCCAACCCCCCAATATTCCGGGCAGGTTATGCCACTTTGTCAACAGATGGCATCAGATAACAACAGAAGATTGGACTTTGTCCATTGTAGGAGAGGGGTACAAACTTCATTTTCACAGCATACCCCCCTCCTACAATTCTAAAGCAATTCAATTCACAAACCTCTGCAGACAATCTGCTAGAGCACGAAGTCTCCACACATCTTGCCCAAGGGGCAATAGAGGAAGTACCCATTTTTCAACAAGGGACAGGGTTCTACTCCCCCTATTTTCATATTCCAAAGAAAACAGAAGGACACAGACCCAATCTAGACCTCAGAGAATTGAACAAATATCTGTTTCGAGAGAAATTCAAAATGATTTCTCTAGGAACTCTTCTGCCATACCTTCAAAGCCAGGACTGGCTTTGCTCTCTAGACTTAAAGGATGCATACACTCACATTCTCATCCATCCAGATCACAGGAAATGTTTACGTTTCCTTTTCAGGGGAAGACATTTCCAGTACAGGGTTTTTCCTTTTGGTCTGGCTTCAGCACCACGGGTGTTCACGAAATGCATAGCAGTAGTAGCCGCATTTCTACGAACCCTGGGGATTTTTGTCTTCCCTTACTTAGACTACTGGCTCATTCGAGCCTCCACAGTTGCAGAGGCCAGCACTGCACTGTCCCGTACAATGCGAATCCTCCAATACTTGGGATTGGAAATAAACTTCCCGAAGTCTCAACTAGTTCCTTCCCACTGCCTAGAATTCATAAGTGCAGGAGATACTCTAGGAGTGGATGAGAGGAAATTGGTTGTCTATTTAGAGGCTGTGATAAGGAAGCTTATCATAGCTCAGGAAGGAGCTATAGAAAAGGTGAAGTGACTCTGAACAAGCAACCTGTCAGTTCTGGTAGAAATAAGAAAACAGAATTTTCCCATAAAAGACTACCAGTCCCAGAATGCACCAGGTTTCCAGCAGCCATTAGAGGAGCTGAAGTGGGGAAACGTGTGTTAAATCAGGAGGGCTATGAGGTAATCCCTAAGCACTCATCTCAAAGGGCAGGGCCTGATTCAGCACAGCTGTGCTGTGTTAGGGTGGAGCACTCATCTAAGCAGAATAAAGGTAGAGTTTATTCTACAGAGAATTATCCTCATCCTCAGAATCATCATCATCTGGGAGATCCTCAGCTTGGATATCCTCATCTTCAGAATTATCCTCAGTTTCATCTAGAGGACCATCAGAAGCAGAAGCCAAACCGGACGGACAGAGAGGGCAAGAAACCCTTTGGAAGAAAGAAGACAAAAGCCTTTGAGAGGTCTAGAAGAGTCCGGAGCAGTACGTATACTGGGAGGCATTCCAAGGGCCAGCATACACCATTGGACTGGGGAAAGCCAGAGGAATGGTGCTGCAGAGCTAGGAATCTCCAGACGGTACCTGTGAGGGAGACGGCTGCACGTGGAAGGGACCCTAAGACCCGTGCCAGAAGGTATGTGAAGAGAGATCCAGTGTCCAGGGATCTGGATTGGAAGGCTGGACATAGGAACTGGACTACATACTGGCCAGGCTATATAGAGAGGAACTCTAACAGCAATGGAAGCTCAGGTATGAACACTGATCTATGCCCTAGCTATAACCTTGAAAGACAGCAGGGAAACAAGTATTCTCCTGAAAGTGCTCCATTGAGAAATTCATCTTTGCCAATCCATGATATTGAACCCATGATTGTTGAAGAAGGGGGAGAGATTGCAGATGAAGGATGTGTTTACATGGATTGCTCTCTGTCTAAACTCCTTTGGTGATTTTCTGTTATAAAATACAACAACCATCACAAAGAAATACAAACTTGTTCTTTAATCTACTCAGAAAAGCTCCTGAGTAGGATTTCTAGTCACGCAGTAGAAAGCAAGCCAGCTAAGGGGTTTCAGCTGGGTAACTGCTAGCAATTGAGCCTTACCTAATTGCTTGTGAGCTCTGAGGGAATCACTTCTGAATCTATGTGGGAAGATATAAGAAGTTAACCTGAAAAGAACAGTTTTTCTCTTCTTTGTGGATTTTGTTTGTTGTTTGATACACTGCTAAGAAAATATTAGCTAAAGCCTACAGAAAAGACCAGTTTGTTACCAACCAGGTCTTTATTCTTTTGCTTTGATTGCCTAATAAGTTTAAATGTTGTTTTCCTGATTTTGTTTTTCCAAGTTTAACACTGAAAGCAAGTAACCTGATTTATGTGCTACCAAGCATATCTGTGTTGGGAGAAATAACCCCATAAATAAATATCTTATTGGCTTTAACCTTAAGCACAACTAATTATTGTGAGCAGCTGTGTCTGGTGTGAATGAACTGCATTTCCCACAATCCCTTGCAAATCATATTGATATATGCACTTGCCAAGACTGTGAACATTCTCACCCAGGCAGCCGTCTGACAAGGCTTATAAGAAACTGCAATTGCACTAAGATGGACTCTTACCGAATTGGTCTTTAATCCATAATTCAATAAATGAAAGAGATACTCTAGTATCGATTCTAAGGGTATGACCAGGGGGTTTAATCTCCTCTTGGAGCACTATATAGTAAAACGTTTCCACTTGAAGGCATAAGATCTTCTTGTGGAAAGTTTCCTAGAAGCCTGAAGGATATCTTTTACCTGCTGGGACAGTTTGAAATCTTGGAGGTCTAAGCCTTCAGCAACCAGGCCGTGAGGTGCAATCAGGTAGCCATGTTCTATGTGAACAAGCAGGGTGGAACGGGCTCTCTGTCGTTATGCAACAAAGCTTTACGACTATAGGCCCTCGCCAGAGAGCATCAAATTCACCTGCTGGTGGTATATCTTCCAGGCATTCAAAACCCTTGGGCAGACAAACTCAGTCGAGTACTGCTACCTCACGAGTGGTCACTCCACCTAGACCAGGAGGCAAAGATATTTCATCTCTGGGGCACTGCAGACATAGACCTCTTTGCAAGTCCACTGAATGCCAGACTTCCCCGGTTCTGTTCCAGGATTCCGGCACACAGCTGTCAGGCAAGGGATGCCTTCCTCCTTCACTGGGGTCAGGACTTCCTTTATGCCTTCCCACCCATTCTCCTCATCGCCAAAACACTCTTCAGAGAGACAGGGGTCGCATGATTCTCGTAGCACCATGATGGCCAAGCCAAATGTGGTATTCCCTGCTTCTGCATCTCTCTCAAGCGGCACACCTGGCGTTAGGGCATGCTCCAGATCTCCTTTCCCAGGAGAACGGGACACTGGCACCCGAATCCCCAGTCCCTGCACCTCATGGCCTGGTTGCTGAAGGCTTAGACCTCCAGGATTTCAATCTGTCCTAGCAGGTAAAAGATATCCTTCAGGCTTCTAGGAAACTTTCCACAAGAAGATCTTATGCCTTCAAGTGGAAACGTTTTACTATATGGTGCTCCAAGAGGAGATTAAACTCCCTGGTCATACCCTTAGAATCGATACTAGAGTATCTCTTTCACTTATCGAATTCTGGATTAAAGACCAATTCGGTAAGAGTCCATCTTAGTGCAATTGCAGCTTCTTATAAGCCTCTAAATGGACAACCAATTTCCTCTCATCCACTCTTATCAAGATTTATGGGAGGCCTTTTATTAACTAAACCTCCCATCAAGCCACCACCGGTGGCATGGGATCTAAATCTAGTTCTTGGGCAACTCATGAAGCCGCCCTTTGAGCCTTTAGTCACTACAGCCCTTAAGTTTTTGACCTGGAAGGTCATCTTCCTAATTGCAATCACCTCTGCCCATTGCATCAGTGAATTGCAAGCTTTAGTGGCTGATCCTCCTTATACTTGGTTTCATCATGATAAGGTTGTTCTTCGAACTCGCCCACATTTTATGCCAAAGGTGGTTTCGCCTTTTCATTTAAATCAATTAGTTTACCTTCCTGTATTTTTTCCAAGGCCTCACGCCTCTAATGCAGAAAGAAACCTTCATTCTTTGGATTGTAAAATGGCCTTGGCCTTTTACATACAAAGAACACAGCAACATAGAAAGTCCTCACAACTTTTTATAGCTTTTGACCCTAGTCATTTGGGACTTCCAGTCTCCAAAAGAACTTTATCTAAATGGATTGCCCAATGCATATCCTTTACTTATGAGAGTAAGGGTCTTTCTCTTCAGGACCATGTCACAGCTCATAATGTGAGAGCCATGGCAGCTTCTATGGCTAATCTCCACTCTGTGTCTATCAATGACATTTGTCGACCAGCCACCTGGGCTTTGGTACACACCTTCACAGCCCACTACTGCCTAGATAAAGCCTCCCATCGGGATGCCTTATTTGGCCAGCTGTTCTTCAAAATCTCTTTCAAATCTAAACCAACTCCTACTCACCAACCCTGGTGGGATGCCAGAGATCCATGGGAGGAAGGATTCTCACCTTCGACAGTTGCACCTTACTGGGGCTATCTCCCTGGCATCTTCAGCTAGGGAGTCCCCTTATGTGAGGACTACATTCCTGCTTGTGCCTGGAGATAGCGTAGTTACTCACCTGTAACAGGTGATCTCCGGGAACAGCAGGAATTTAGTCCTCACAACCCACCCACCTCCCCTAGGAGTTCTCTCACTCTCTCTCTCTTTGTCTCTTTCCTCTCTCCCGCTATCCTTTCACTCAGCTACAAACTTAACTGAAGAGGGACAGTTGGAAAGGCGGGAAGGCAGCGCGCATGTGCTGAGGGATGCTCCCAAAAGCTTTCCTATTGGACACTGGGGAGCGTTCCTGCGCAGGCTCCGTCGGTACCGACGATATCCATATGTGAGGACTAAATTCCTGCTGTTCCCGGAGATCACCTGTTACAGGTGAGTAACTATGCTTTATCTGCATCCAGGATGGGCAGTTTTTACCCATGAACACTATTTACACAGTAAGTATTCGTTGAAAATTGCCCTCCAACAACTGAATCGTAATCCTTTAATTTAAGACTAGTTGAAGATTTTCTTGTGCACTGCTTGAAAATGTAATCCTTCCCATTGCTTAGTCAGCTTTTTCTTGTTTACTGTACATACCATTCCCGATCTGACCTGTGCAGTGCAGAGGCAACGTTAAAAGGAGAGTGTATGATTCTGTAATGAAGCCATCCAAATGATTCTGTGATGAGATGTTCTGTAGCCAGCCAAACTGAGATCTTCTGTCATTTTCCTTCATGCTGAGAAAAAAATGCTTTGCAACGCTCTTCTGAGATTCTTCTTAATACTGTTGCTCAGTGACATACAGGCTATTTATAGTCTTCCATTTACTGCTCCATTGATGGCCAATTAGCTTTAACCAATTAAGTGGCTTCATGTGCAAACATTTAAAAATAATATTGCAAAGGGAAAAAGTAATACATTTTATATTTAATGTAGAGACTGATGATGAGACCATCTTCTAAGCTATCCATACCAATAATTTTCTACTATCTTTAGTCTAGGAGACTATCATTTTGTATTGACCCAGACAACACCTGACTTGCATTGCGGGGGTAATTTTCTAAGGTTTATCTCCAGGAACAAGCAGGAATGTAATCTTCATAAATGGGTATCGTCGGTACCGACGGAGCCTGCGTGGGAACACTCCCCAGCGTCCAATAGGAAAGCTTTTGGGAGCATCCCACAGCTCCTGCGTGCTGCCTTCCCGCCTTTCCCAACTGTCCCTCTCCAGTTCTTAGTTTTCCGCGGAGCCGACAGGTTGCACATCCTGTCACCGCAGAAAATAATTCCCTTCTATTCTTCTTTTTTGTGGTCGCATCTGCCTGCCTTCGACGCTACACCGGTACCGCCGGTTCTTCTTTCTTTTTTTCCAGAAAAAAAACAAAAAACAGCCCTTTCTTCTGGAGTCTTTTCCAGTTATTTTCTCCTCAGGTGCCACGCGCCGTTTTGGGCACTAGGTTCAACTTTTTCTTTTAAAATGGAAAAACCCGCTTCGGGTTTTAAAAAGTGTTCCAAGTGTGGCGGTACCATCTCCGTCACCGACACCCATGAGTGGTGCCTCAAATGTTTAGGTCCTGACCACTCTATTAAGGAGTGTGTTGCCTGCGGGATGATGTTGAAAAGGAGCCGGCAGAACCGAGCTGCTAAACTTAGCACCCTTTTTCCCTTCGATGCAGCCTCTGTGTCATCGATGTCTTCCAGGGCTTTGTCTTCCTCCCATGGATCTCAGGTAACTAAACATAAATCTAGCCGGTCCTCAAAGGGTAGATCTCCCTCTAAGCATCGAGACGCCTCTGGCGTTTCCCTTGAGGGACTTTCACTGGCAAAATTGCCCTGGCGGGAGGCTTCGGCTTCCAAAGCACTAACGGGGCTCCAGGATGTTCTCGAGGCCTCGTCAGAACTACTGGTGCCATGCTCTGCTTCATCCGGTACCGATACCCAAGCATCGGCAGCATCGATAGACCAGCGATGCTTGGCTATTGAATGCAGTGTGGCGGCTCTTCTCACGGCCTCAATGCCCCTGAAACCGCTTCAGAGAATTCAACCGGTACCGGCACCGACTCCGGTACCGGTACCAACTACACCGACATCGGCAGATATTCTACCGGGACCGAGTCATGCTTATCCATCCGGTATTGACAAGTTGGTACCGGACCCCTCCGATGCCGACTTCGATC
Source organism: Ichthyophis bannanicus (assembly GCA_033557465.1). Classification (NCBI taxonomy): domain Eukaryota; kingdom Metazoa; phylum Chordata; class Amphibia; order Gymnophiona; family Ichthyophiidae; genus Ichthyophis; species Ichthyophis bannanicus. Next base: position 987,776,477 of record CM066032.1, read on the forward strand.
GGTACCGGTACCGTGCCTTGCACGATCACCCGGATCGGAGATACTTTGAATCCTCAGATGAGTCTGAAGACTCCGAAAGCTCTTCCGATACCAGAGTACTTCTTCCTGAGGATTCCTCTTTTCCTCAGCGTAGGATGGCTCCACCAGAGGATATGTCCTTTCAGGATTTTATCCGAGATGTGGCTCGAGGTCTTTCCATCACAGTGGCTCCTGAAAAAGAGCCTAGGGCAAAAGAATTAGAAATCCTACAATACCCTAAAGCTCCCAAGGAGGCTGCTACCTTACCTTTTCATGAGATCTTGCATGATCTCATGTTAAGGATGTGGGAAACACCTCTGACCACATCTCCTCACTCTCGAAGACGCGACACCATGTATCGAGTTCCTCCTTGTCCTGTATTTCAGAAGACTCAGCTACCACACCATTCCATGGTGGTGGAATCAGCTATGAGAAGGATGAAGAGTGCAAAAAGGCATGCATCTAATCCTCCAGGACGTGAGTGTAGGACTCTTGACGTCTTTGGACGTCGAACCTTCCAGGCTTCCGTGCTTTCTGCTAGGATCAGTTCCTATATATTATATATGGGAATGTTCCTTAAGGAGGTCACAGGAGATTTAGAGCTTATGAGCCGTCTCCTTCCTCATGATAAGAGGCAGGATTACCTCGCCCTTGTCAAACATGCTCAGGATGTTTCCAAGTTTGTGAATCGTGCAGCCTTTGACTGCTTTGAGTGCATAAGCAGAACCTCTGCTATTGCCATAGGTGCACGTAGGATTGCCTGGCTCCAGGCATCTGACTTGGAACTTTGGGTTCTAGATAAACTATGGAATATTCCTTGCACAGGAGAGAATCTTTTGGGCAAGAATTGGCAGGAAAAAGCTAATGAGATAGATGCTGACAATATCAATTTGGATAGATTCTCTAAATCTACAGCTGATCCTGCAAGGAAAAAATCTTACAAGAAACCATTCTTCAGTAAGAAGATGTTTTATCCCTCCTATACCCAGCAGGGGCATCGTTTAGGTCAGTCTGCCCAAAAGGGACAGCAGCAACAACCTAGGCAAAGAAAAACAAAAGCTGCTAAGCCTCAACCGGCTCAGCAGACTGAGCCTCCACAGGGGCTTTGACTCCTATCTAGAGAACTTTGCCTTCCTGGCCCTGAACGGCCCAGAGCCTTCCACCATTCCAGGAAGGTTATGTCATTTTGCCCCCAGATGGGGGTCAGATAACAGCAGAAAATTGGACTCTGTCTATTGTAAGAGAGGGATACAAGCTTCATTTCCTCAGCATGCCCCCTCCTACAATGGTAAGACAGTTCAATTCTCAGACCTCTCTCAATGACCGGTTAGCTCAAGAGGTCACTGTGCTCCTTGCTCAAGGGGCAATAGAAGAGGTACCCATTCCCCAACGGGGTACAGGGTTTTACTCCCCCTATTTCATTATTCCAAAGAAAACAGGAGGACACAGACCCATTTTAGACTTCAGAGAATTGAACAAATTCTTGTTCAAAGAGAAGTTCAAAATGATTTCTCTAGGAACTCTGCTGCCATACCTTCAGAATCAGGATTGGCTTTGTTCTCTAGATCTCAAGGATGCGTCTACCCATGGTCTCATCCATCCAACTCATCGAAAGTTCCTTCGCTTTCTATTTCAAGGGAAGCACTACCAATACAGGGTTCTTCCTTTTGGCCTCAGGCATCAGGTTGCCTGTCAGACATAATAGAAAATTCATTTGCCTTGTTCCTCCAATGGTGGCAATCACCCCAAAACCTTTTGGTGGGGGTCCCCTTTTCAGCAACCTCCACCCCAAGCCACTCTAACAACAGATGCCTCACAGGTGGGTTGGGGAGCCCACCTGCAAGGCCTCTCTACCCAGGGTACTTGGACTCCACAGGAGACCTATCTACATATCAATCTCCTAGAACTCAGAGCAATCTTCCTTGCTCTTCGAGTATTCCACACCCAGCTCAGCTACAAGACAGTCCTAGTTCAAACAGACAATCAAGTAGCCATGTTCTTTGTGAACAAGCAGGGTGGAACAGGCTCTCTGTTGCTATGCAACGAAGCTTTGCGACTATGGGCCCTCGCCAGAGAGCATCAGATTCATCTCGTTGTGGTGTATCTTCCAGGCATTCAAAACTCTTGGGCAGACAGACTCAGTCGAGTTCTGCTTCCTCACGAATGGTCTCTCCATGCAGACCAGGTGGCCAAAATTTTCCAAATTTGGGGAACCCCAGACATAGAACTCTTCGCAAGTCCGCTGAATGCCAAACTTCCCCGATTCTGTTCCAGAATTCCGGCTCAGGGTTGTCAGGCCAGGGATGCTTTCCTCCTCCATTGGGGCCAGGACTTCCTGTATGCCTTTTCACCCATTCCCCTAATTCCCAAAACCTTGTTCAAGCTTCAGAGAGACAGAGGTCATATGATTCTCATAGCTCCACATTGGCCACAGCAAATGTGGTACCCTCTGCTCCTACATCTCTCTCAAGCTCCGCCTCTGGAGTTAGCATCTGCTCCAGATCTCTTTTCTCAGGAGGACGGGATGCTGTGGCATCCCAGTCCCCAGTCTCTGCATCTCAAGTCCTGGTTGCTGAAAGCCTAGAACTTCACGGTCTTAACCTTTCTCAGCAGGTAAAGGAAGAGCCCAGAACATCTGTGCAAAAGTAACTACCAAAGCTCGTCTAACAGACCATGTGACTCCTATACTCCTAGAACTACATTGGCTCCCCATAAACAGCCGTATTAGATACAAAATTCTCCTAACAACATTCAAGCTCCTAAATGACATCGCCCCATCACACCTATCAACATTACTACAGACCCCATCTGAATCAAGAGCTCGCAGACAAAATGCAGCCCACTCACTTGATCTACCAAAATCATTCAAGAAGACTAAAAAATCCACAAGTGACAGAGCCTTCACATTCACTGCCCCTATGCTCTGGAATGATCTCCCACTAGACCTCCGCACCATAAAAGACCTCGCCCAATTTCGGAAGGAACTCAAAACTTACCTATTCTCTGAACATTTCCAAATCCCCTACCCCCCAAGCTCTGTACCCCCAAGCTCTATCCCACACCATCCACAGACACACCAACTCAGAACTCCCTAAACCACAACTAGACAACCCCACACAGCCCCCCCCCCCCACACACACAAAATTCTTGAAAAAATGGAAATAAATTCCACCACATACACATGATGCACGATTATTCTGAAAACCCCTGTATAGAATCACTTGTAAATAACCTATGTAAATAGTTTGGACAGTTTTTTACATCTGTCATTATTTGTAAAAAGTTAGAAAGTTTCTCTGTTTCAATGTAATGCATATCTATTCCATGTAAAAAAGTTAAAAAGTTCTCTGTTCAATGTAAAGTATACAGAAGTATACATAAATTGTTAAATTGTTCAATGTAAACCGCCCTTGATCACTGGAAGGGGCGGTATAGAAGAAATAAGTAAATAAATAAATAAATAAATAAAATAAAATATCCTTTATGCTTCCAGGAAGCCTTCCACAAGACTCTCTTATGCTTTCAAGTGGAAAAGGTTTACCATATGGTGCTCGCAGAAGGGTCTTAACCCTCTTGCGATACCTCTGGAATCATTACTGGAGTATCTCCTTCATTTATCTAATGCAGGGCTTAAGACCAATTCAGTGAGAGTTCATTTGAGTGCTATTGCAGCTTCTTTCAAGCCTCTAAATGGGCAACCTATTTCCTCTCATCCTCTCATAGCGAGATTTATGAGAGGCCTTCTTTTGACTAAGCCTCCCATTAAGCCACCACCGGTGGCATGGGAGTTAAATTTGGTTGTTGGGCAACTTATGAAACCACCTTTTGAAGCATTAGTCACTACCTCCTTGAAATTCGTTTCCTGGAAGGTCATCTTTCTTATTGCCATCACATCAGCACGTCGCATCAGTGACTTGCAAGCATTGGTGGCTGATCCTCCTTATACAAGGTTCCATCATGATAAGGTAGTCCTTAGGACTCAGCCACACTTTATGCCAAAGGTGGTGTCACCTTTTCATTTAAACGAAGCGGTTTACCTTCCTGTATTCTTCCCAAGGCCTCATGCCTCAAATGCAGAAAAGAATCTTCATACTTTGGATTGTAAAAGGGCTCTGGCCTTTTACTTACAAAGGACACAGGAACATAGGAAGTCCTCTCAACTTTTTGTTGCTTTTGATCCTAGTCATTTGGGACTTCCAGTCTCCAAAAGAACATTGTCCAACTGGATTGCACAGTGTATATCTTTTGCCTATGAGAGTAAAAACCTTCCTCTGGAAGGCCATGTCATAGCTCACAGTGTGAGAGCCATGGCAGCCTCTATGGCTCATCTTCACTCTGTATCTATTGACGACATCTGCCGAACAGCTACTTAGGCTTCGGTTCATACCTTCACAGCCCATTACTGCTTAGACAAGGACTCCCGCCGGGATGCCTTGTTTGGTCAGGCTGTTCTTTAACACCTGTTCCATACTTAATCAACTCCTTCCCACCATCCCTGATAAGATGCCAGAGATCCATGGGGGGAAGTGGAGCCCTTTCACAAGGGAACACAACTTCTGGGGTTTCTCCCTGGCATCTGCAGCTAGGGAGTCCCCTTATGTGAAGACTACATTCCTGCTTGTTCCTGGAGATAGCATAGTTACTAACCTGTAACAGGTGATTTCCGGGAACAGCAGGAATTTAGTTTTCACAACCCACCCACCTCCCCTAGAAGTTGTATCTCTCTATCTCTCTCTTTCTCTCTTTCCCTCTCTCTTTTGTCTCAGCTTTAAACTCAACTGGAGAGGGACAGTTGGGAAAGGCGGGAAGGCAGCACGCAGGCGCTGTGGGATGCTCCCAAAAGCTTTCCTATTGGACGCTGGGGAGCGTTCCCGTGCAGGCTCCGTCGGTACCGACGATACCCATATATGAAGACTAAATTCCTGCTGTTCCCGGAGATCACCTGTTACAGGTGAGTAACTATGCTTTCTGTGCATAAAGCCAGTTTTACCTGCAGAAAAGGCCTTTAATAAAATTTAAAGCCATTTACACCGGGAGACAGAATTGCAGTATGTGTGCATATTTAATAAAATACATTGGGCACGTATACAATATGCACACTCATTTATACCTGCTTCAGAGCAGGTGCATTTGTTTGAGTGAATTTATGCATTACTAGGCCTGGTTCCAGGTACCTTTTTTATAAAGATTCATAGGCACCTGTGTTTCCTTCATAAAACAGGCACCTTCTTGGGCTTTAAACATAGGCGAGGTGCAGTGGCATACCAAGGGCAGAGCGGTAGGCAGGGCCGGCCCGTCCATTGAGCAAGAATGTTTTTTGCACAGGGCCCCGCGTTTCAGGGGGCCCCGCGCAAAGAACATTCTGCTTTTTTTTTTTTTTAATTACATTTTTAAAAAAAACCTGTCTCTGGCTGCTGCCGCTGCCGCTGCCGCGTCCGTCGCAGCAGCGGCAGAATGGAGTGTCCCGCGGGGCCCCTTCTCCTCGTTGAGCCCTCTGCAAGGGCTTTCAGATTCGCGAAGGGAGAGTGCTCCCTCGCGTCTCTGTAAAGCCCGCAGGGGCTAATGGGAAATTTCCCATCAGCCCCTCGCGTCTAAAGGGGCAGATGGGCAATTTCCCATTAGCCCCTGCGGGCTTTACAGAGACGCGAGGGAGCACTCTCCCTTCGCGAATCTGAAAGCCCTTGCAGAGGGCTCAACGAGGAGAGGGGGCCCCGCGGGACACTCCATTCTGCCGCTGCTGCGACGGACGCGGCAGCGGCAGCAGCTAGAGCCAGGTTTGTTTGTTTTTTTAATTTGCCAGAAGGGAAGGGAAGGGAAGGGGGGGTTAAGACTGGTAATGGGCTGGGGGGCTGATGGAGGCTGTCTGGAAATGGGGTGATGGGGGGTTACGAAGCTAAATGTGGTGGGGGGGGTTAGGACTGGAAATGTGCTGGGGGGGGTTAGGACTGGAAATGTGCTGGGGGGCTGATGGAGGCTGTCTGGAAATGGGGTGATGGGGGGTTAGGACTGGAAATGTGCTGGGGGGGGGTTAGGACTGGAAATGGGGGGGGTTAGGACTGGAAATGTGCTGGGGGGGTTAAGACTGGTAATGTGCTGGGGGGCTGATGGAGGCTGTCTGGAAATGGGGTGATGGAGGGATAGTACTGGAAAAGTGCTGGGTGTGGTTAGGACTGGAAATGTGCTGGGGGCTGATGGAGGCTTTCTGGAAATGGGGTGATGGGGGGTTAGGACTGGAAATGTGCTGGGGGGGGTTAGGACTGGAAATGGGCTGGGGGGGTTAGGACTCATAATGGGCAGGGGCTGATGGAGGCTGACTGGAAATGGGGTGAAGGGGGGGGTTAGGACTGGAAATGGGCTGGGGGGGTTAAGACTGCTAATGGGCTGGGGCTGATGGAGGCTGACTGGAAATGGGCTGGGGGGGGTTAAGACTGCTAATGGGCTGGGGCTGATGGAGGCTGACTGGAAATGGGGTGGTGGGGGTTTAGGACTGGAAATGTGCTGGGGGGGTTAGGACTGGAAATGTGCTGGGGGGCTGATGGAGGCTGTCTGTAAATGGGGTGATGGGGGGTTAGGACTGGAAATGTGCTGGGGGGGGTTAGGACTGGAAATGTGCTGGGGGGTTAGGACTGGAAATGTGCTGGGGGGGGGTTAGGACTGGAAATGTGCTGGGGGGGGTTAGGACTGGAAATGTGCTGGGGGGGTTAGGACTGGAAATGTGCTGGGGGGGGTTAGGACTGGAAATGTGCTAGGGGGGGGTTTAGGACTGGAAATGTGCTGGGGGGGGTAACGACTGTAAAATCGCTAGGCCGGATTAAGACTGCTAATGGGCAGGGGCTGATGGAGGATGACTGGAAATGGGGTGAAGGGGGGGGTTAGGACTGGAAATGGGCTGGGGGGGGTTTAAGACTGCTAATGGGCTGGGGCTGATGGAGGCTGACTGGAAATGGGGTGGGGGGGGTTAGGACTGGAAATGGGCTGGGGGGGTTTGGACTGCTATGGGGCTGGGGGTGATGGTGGCTGACTGTAATTGGGGGGGGGGGGGTTAGGACTGGAAATGGGCTAGGGGGGGTTAAGACTGGTAATGGGCTGGGGGTTGATGGAGGCTGACTGGAAATGGGGTGATGGGGGGTTAGGACTGGAAATGGGCTGTGGGATGGGCTGTGGCTGATGGGGGCTGTCTGGAAATAGAGTGATGGGGGTTAGGATTGCTAATGGGCTATGGGGGGGTTAGGACTGCTAATGGGCTATGGGGGCGCTAGGACAGGAAATGGGCTGATGGGGAGGGGTTAGGACTTGAGGTGGGCTGATGTGGTTAGGACTGGTAATGGGCTGTGGGCTGATGGGGGGGTTAGGACTGGCAATGGGCTATGGGGGGCTGACTGGAAATGGGCTGATGGGGTTAAGACTGGAAGTGGGCTGATGGGGGGGTTAGGACTGGTAATGGGTTATAGGGGGGCTTAAACTGAAAATTGGTTGATAGGGGGCTAGGACTGGTACTGGGGTGGGGATTGCTATGACTGGAAATGGACTGCGTGGACGGGGAGGCTTGAACTGCAAATAGCTGATGGGGAGGGAGCTTGGAATGGAAATGGGCTGTGAGGGAAGGGAGCTAGGACTGAAAATGGGCTGATGGAGCAGCTAGGATAGGACTGGAAATGGGCTGTTGGGGGGGAGCTAAGATTGGAAATGGGGTGTGGTGGGGGCTTGAATTGAAATGGACTCATGGAGGGGCTAGAACTGGAAGGAGGCTCTTGGGGGGGCGTGGACTGGAATTGGGCTGAGTGGAGGGGAGCTAGGATTTGACATGGGCTGATGATGGGGCTAGGAAATGACTAGAAATGGGCTGATGGGGGGCTAGGATTGGAAATGAGCTGATGAAGGGACTCAGACTGAAAATGGATGGGGGAGCTAGGACTGGAAATGGGTTGATGGGGGGCTAGGACTGGAAATGGGCTGATGCAGGGACTAGAAGGGAATGGATGCTGGGTGAGACTGGAACTAGAAGGGAGCTGATGTTGGGGGAGGATTAGAATGGGATGGGGCTGGGAGAGTAAAATGGAGAGGGGAAAAATATTTTGTGTGGGAGGGATGAAAAATCTACAATTGGCCGGGTATTGGGAGAGTAAGTGGGGATTGAGGATGGAGGGGTAAAATTTGTGTGGATGAAATAAGAATGAGGAAAGAGCAAAAGGAGAAAGATTAGTATGTTAAAGCAGATGTAGAGAGAGAGGATGGAAAGAAAACTAGAAGAGAGAAGAAAGGACAAATGGACAGCAGATGATGGAGAGTTAGCAGAAAACATGAAGAAACCAGAAGAAAGTGGCTGGAGCAATTGCAACTGAAAAAAATGCACAAAAGGTAGAAAGATATCTCTTTATTTTGAATTTATTAACTGGAATATGAAAGCTCTGGGAAATGTGCATCATTAACGTCTGCGCTTTGTTTGGTACAAGAGGAAATTGATTTATAGTTTTATTTCTACAGTGTTGTTGTACATTCCAAGTTTGGCTTTTGGGGTTCCCAGTTTAATTATTGCCTTCCTGTTTCTAAATTGCGATTCCTTGTTTGGTGATGGTCTATGTTCTGCATGTGTAGCTGAGCTGAGGTATTCTGTTTATGTAATTCCTATTTGACATTGCCACTTGTTCTCTTTCCCCAGTATTCTCTGAAATGTACTGGTTTAATATTTGCAGTGTTTCCTTTTGATAGGTAGGGTCTGGTGCTTTGTGAGTCCTGGTAATGCTGTCAGGATACAGCGGGTTTGCTATGGGTTCTAAATGGGCAGCGTTTGTAGTAGTTCCTAATGTGCCTGGCGGTTGGCACTGGATTATAGTAATGTAGAAATATTTTAGTCTTTCTTTATCCATACACTCATTAAGAGACATGTTTACTAAAAGTTAGTGAATGGTAACATTATGCAAATATTTATGCAAATAAGACCACTTATGCAAATGAGGCCCCGCACCGAGTCTCCGCACATGGCCCCGCACCCCCCTTGGGCCGCCCCTGGCGGTAGGTGCAGAGAGGGGGTGACCGCCCCAGGGTCTGAGGGGGGCTGAGAACACCACTGGCGAGGTGCTCTAAAATTAACCTAGCTAGAGCAGGTTTCAAAGTCAGGTTTGCAGGTAAACCAGCATTTGATTCATAGCAAAGGGCTACTTAAAAATTGCCCACTCTGTGTGCAGGTAAAAGTAGGCCACTTTGTAAAGAATTGTGAGTGCTTTCACCTGCATTGAGCAGAGGAGTGGTCAGCCTATAGAGCCCATTGCTGTCAGATGCAAATATGTATGTGCACTCTATGCATGTACACACATTTTATAAAGTGCTCATGTACATCAGAAATCCACTCTGCTCACCCCAACTTTGCTCCCAGCATCACTTACATGCAAATTGCGTAAAAGGCGGTGCTATGCTTCTGTGCTGCTATGTTTTATGTATGTAAACACCTGCACAATTTTATAGTAACCATCATCCATGTGTAAAATATATTTTACACATGTTAAATGCTTTATAAATTTAACCCCAGAGGTCAATTTTCACACTGTTTGAATTGCTGCATTAACAGGATTGTACCCGTGGATTTTGCATACGTTTACAAAGTCAAAAGTCCACACATAGCTTCACTTTGTAAATTACATGAGGCACTTGGATCTATGTTTACTACAGGTAATTTTTCCAGCAGAAATGTATGTGGTGTTTGATACACAAAACCATGTGCACTGCCTCCCCTTAACACCTTTGCTCGGTGTGGTATGTGTTCTTCCACAACATATATACAGTACTTTTATCTGCACACAAGGTGAACAATTTTTAAATAGCCCATTTATTTATTTACTTGATTTAATTTTATTACATGCCTCACTAACAAAGCACAAAGTGATTTACAATAAATAATATTAAAAAGCATGCAATAATAACAAGCTGAAAAGTGCATGCATAACGATTTGTATGTTTTATTCAGCAGTGGCAATGGCAGCAAAATAAAAAGCCCACTGATCTAAATTGAAGACCCCTTGGATCTCCTCTCCCAGGGGACCTCCTCTCCCAATAGGCCAGACGCCCTCCACCTCAGCCCCAATATGGGACTAAAATGCAGAAAGGTTCCCTACAGACCCCCCTCCACCAAAGCCTTGTCCCCTTACATTGGGTTGGGTTGGGTCTGCCTAGTGCCTCCTCTTTCCACCTCCCATGCAGAACTCCTAATCACCCATAGGAATTTGGGGGGGGCGATAGGGGCAGGAGTGAACCAAGACACCTTGGTGGCTGCCTATAGTAAATATGGTGGTGCTGACTGATAATGTACTGCGAGACTATTGTTAGGGGTCAGTCTCATATATGTATAGCCAACAGGGCAGGAGCAAGTAGGGATTGCTTTTGTCCCCATCGACCCCTGGACTCTAAAAGGGGTCTAGGGGGAGGAAGCCAAGCCAAGCAAACCCTGTGTAAAGGATGGTGCTTCAGAAGGGGACTGAGGGGACTTTTTAGCTCTATATAGTGGTGAAGAGGGAATGTCAGACCCATTAGGTCACCAGGGATTGGAGGTTCCCACAGGGAAGGGGGGTCCAGGGGGCCTCTAATTCAGGCCAGTGGTTCTGCCCTGATCTTCACTGGCAGGAATGGGGACAAGTTCATGGAGGAAAGGTCCATAAACCATTATTAAAGAGGATCTGGAAAGTCCATTGCTTGCCCTGGGACAAGCATTGTAGAACCTGCGTGTCTTTTTGGGAACTTGCCAGGAACTTGTGACCTGGATTGGCCACTGTTGGAAACAGGATACTAGGCTTGGTGGGTGGAACTTGTTTTGACCCAGTATGGCATTTCTTATGACTCCCGTTGGCACTATTTGAGTTTGTTTTGATTTTATCCCTTTATATCTTTTATACCTCAACAAATAGAGGGGGGTGACCTGCACAGAGTGTCTGTTACAATTACTCTAGCCACCTTACTGGGGAGACTAGATAGACCATATTGATCTTTATCTGCTGTCATATACTATGTTACTATGAATTCATCTGAATTCATGCTGAAACAAACATGCATACAGTCAAATGGACAGACTGGCAGACAGTCAGGCTGGCCTCTGACAATAGGTGGTATCGCCTGATGCAAAACATGCATAAACATTCTATAAATAGCCATAGAACATTTATTAAAATACTAAAACAATATAATTCCCACTCTTCACACACACAGTCTCCAAAGGCTTCTCTAAAAAAAAAACATGCTAGATTTTTATTTTCTGAAATAAGTGAAAACTTTTCTTTTGGTGCAACTGAAGAGGAGGATGATTCCAAAGTCTAGGACCAATAGCATTCAAAGTCTGATGCTTGCTGATCTGCAACCTAATTCTTAATGATACATTTAGCAATGCCTTCCCCAAAGAACGCAGACATTGAGTTGGAATATAAAGTGTTAAGGATAGTGAATATTAAGGCTCTTGAAAACTGAGTGACTTAAAAACTAGGCACAGTATTTTGAAATATTCAAAATGAATAGGCAGCCAATGTTAGCTCAAACACTGTTTTACCTATGGAAATGGCTTTGAAAATTGCCTTTCCAGTTCTTAGAGAAACATACAAATATGCATGCACACAGATATGTCAATCTCATAAGTCTATTTTTCTTTGAGATAGTAGGAGAGCAAGTACAGAAAACCAAAATATAACATAATTAGTTGTAACCAGTTTGTGTAATCATAATATAATAGTAGGTGAGGTTTGACATGTACTTGTTTTACTGACCAGGAGGATGAAAATGCAGTGTGTGAAGGCGGAAGTGACAAAGTGGGCTTGGAAACACCAAACAAAGAGGCTTTGAGGAAAAGGAAACTTCCAGAACATGTTACCAAACCTGCACCACTACCTGAACCAGCACAGCAGAAGAAGGTACTTCATGTAGTCTCAGTGGTTCACCAGGTCTTATGAATTTGGAATACAAATGCTAGAGGCAAGTTAATTACATGCTACTGAGAGAAATATTTGCTCAAGGTGCAGTTCCCCTTCTCTTGGACCCCCAGTGCAGATTAGGCATGTTTGAAACATGTTTGTTATCTATTGGTAACTATATTTTTCAGGTGCAAAACAATCAAACTGCAGCTGCCTTTATAATACATTTGTGGCAACTTACCTTGTTTCTCCTCTTTCCATCTCATTGGCTCATTAACAGGATTTGGGTTTTTTTTCAGTACTAAGACAATGTTTTCTTCCAGTTCTTTATACATGTCTAAGTAAATGCTTGAGTGTGCTTTCATGTCTATTGCTTCCCCCTTTATTTGTAGAGTCATAAGACCCACTAGGACTGCACTTTTGTCGGAAAAGATGCAGTTCTTTTGAGAATGATTTTCAAAACCCATTTAGCTATGTATATGGCATGGAGATTGTCTACTCCACTGGGTCTCAATCCAGTCCTCTGAGACCCCTAGTCCAGTCAGCTTTTCAGGATACCCCCAATGAATATGCATGGATAGATCTGCATACAATGGGAGCAGTGCATGGAGATCTATCTCATGCATATTCATTGTGACTGGCCTGGGGGTCCCAGAGGACTGGGTTCAGAGCCACTGGTCTACTCTGTATGCGAGTAAAGATATATCCTAGTCTCCAGTTGTTGTGTTGTCTGTCGTAATTAAGAACAGAACATAAGAAATGCCATACTGGGTCAGACCAAGGTCCATCAAGCCCAGTACCCCATTTCCAACAGTGGTCAATCCAGGTCACAAGTACCTGGCAGATTCCCAAAAAGGCACACAGTTCCACAATGCTCGTCCCAGGGTAAGCAGTGGATTTCTCGGGTCCTCTTTAATAATAGTTTATGGACCTTTCCTTCAGGAACTTGTCCAAACCTTTTTTAAACCCGGCTACATTAACAACTTTTACTACATCCTCTAGTAACTAATTCCAGAGTTTGATTACACATTGAGTAAAAAATTATTTTCTCTTATTAGTCTTAAATGGGTTACATTGTAGCTTCATTGCGTGTCCTCTAGTCTTTCTACTTTTTGATGGCGTAAACAACCAATATATGTTTCTCCAGGAACAAGTAGGAAGTCAATCTTCATATATGGGTGACGTCTGCACCGACGGAGCCCTCGTGCAGAGCAATTCCCCAGCTTTCAGAGAAAGCCTTTGGGATTGCATGCGCGATCCCCTTCCCGCCCAAGGGTACCATCTTGCTCAGTCTCCCTTTTTCCGCGGAGCCCAACGGATGTAGTCCAACTTCCCTCATGGAAAAAGTGCGTCAAAACTGAAGATTCTCTTCTTCGGCCCGGTTTGACGCCAGTTCCCCTTCCCGCCTCAGTTCGGTACACCGGTATTGAGTCCGTTCTTATTTTTCGTTTTGTCCATGGTGACTAGCGTTCGTGCTTTTTTTTCTTTTTCACTGGCAGCCCGATCGTTTGACTTCGCAGGGGCCCTTTTTTCCCCGATGGCTGCCAACGGGTTTAAAAAGTGTGATCGGTGTAAAATTTAATGTCCCTCACCGACACACATGACTGCTGTCTTCGCTGCCTCGGGTCCAGCCATGACCCGAAGGTCTGTGGCCCATGTGGCAAAATGTCCTCTAAGGCACTTAGAAATAGGCAGCAGCAGCTTGAAAGGATTTTCTCCGAGTCCGAATCCACCCGGGTCCGGACTTCTTCAGAAGCCTCGACGTCTCGGGAGCTATCTGACTCTGAGCATCGTCGGGGGTCTTCTGAGTGGGGGTCTCCCTCGCGGGAATACCAGAGGAAGAAGAAACCTATGAGGGCGTCATCATTGGATGCCTCTGATCGGCCTGGGCCCTCGTGGACCAGATCGTGAAGTCCTGACCGCCGCCCCGGGTCCTCGGAGCCGGAGCACCCTGCAAAAGTACCTCGCACTGAGCTGGAGACGCTTAGGAAGGTAACTGCTGTTGTTCTCGTTGACTCTCCTCCAGGAGAACCGGCATCAAGCTGGAGGCTGCAGAGTCTTCTGAGCTCGGTCTCAGAATGAAGGCCTTGGAGCGCAGCATGTCTGTCTTCATGGAGCAGCGGCAGGCGCTGATGGCCGGTCTCACTAGTCCATCCGCCCCGACCACTGGGACCTCGATGTCCAAGTCGACCCCAGAGGCCGAGCCGATCCTCGAGACTCTTCGAGCTCGAGTCGATCCGAGGCCGAGGTCTCCCTTGACCTCCTGTTCGGGACCGAGGTCGTCAACGCCGGTGCCCTCGGTGTCGGGGCGGTCAAGTTCGAAGCCCTCATGGCTGAAGCCCATCGATTCCTCCTTGGAGGACTCGGCATGGGAAACGGAAGATGAAGAGTCCCCAGACACCCACCGGACCCGGTGTGTCCCATTGGACTCGCTGGGGTCCGAGCCTTGGAGAAGGTCCCTCCCTGGTGGATACCCGGTTCTTGGACTTCGTCAGGGACATGTCCAAGGCTTTGGCATTCCCGGCGGACACCGAGGAGGAGCCTTGAGCCGGGGAGCTCAAAGCCCTCCATTATGACTTTCCCCCTCGGGAAGCCCTTACGATACCGGTTCCTCCGATGTTGGAACTACTGATGCTCGATGCCGGTTCTCAGCAAGCGGGTCAATTCCGTCTATGGAGTCCGCAAAAGTCCTGGGTTCCAAAAGGCACAGCTGCCGCACAACTCCATGGTTGTGGAATCGGCCATGCATAGGCTCAAGAGCCAAAAAATGCACTCCTCAGTGCCCCCTGGCAGGGAGGCTTGGAACCTGGACGCCCTCAGTAGAAAGTGCTACCAGGGCTCGATGCTATTATGCCGTGTCCAAACATACCAGCTGTACACGTGCATGTACTTTTACGGAACCTGGCAAAGGAGATTGCCGGGTTCTCATCTGGCCTCTCCGAGGAACCTTTGCAGCGCTTCAAGAACTTGTCCACTGGGATTCGGGAGTGCTCTAAGTTTATGTCTCGAGCAGCCTACGAAGGCTTCGAGGCTTTGGTCCGGGTAGCCGCAGCCAGCATTGGTGCCCGACGCCAGGCGTGGCTAATGTCATCGGATCTGGAGCCATGAGTTCAGGACAAGTTGGTCGATGTCCCTTGCCGAGGTGACAACCTTTTTGGCAAGCCCATGTCTGAGAAGGCTTCCAAAATCGAGACCGAGTACTTGACCCGGTCAAGACTCTCCAAGAAGACATCTGCCCCTTCTAAAAAGAAGGGCTTGGGTAAAAAGCTCTTTTTCCTGAGGAAGGGTGCTGCCCACTCACCAGGCCGCCCTGGCTCCCCAACAGGGGCAGCAGGCCAAGGGACAGGGGCATGGCCCGCGTAAGCAGAAGACCCCCAAGCCCTAGGCACCGGCTCCTTCCCAGCCAGTAGTGGTTTTTTGACTGCCACAGCATAGTCTCTCTCCAACCAGTAGTCAAGCTTGGCTCAGGAGAAAGCTGACCCTGTACGCTCACAGGTGGCCAGCATTCACCACAGATACCTGGGTCCTACAAATAGTCCAAAAGGGCTATTTGCTTCATTTCAACCAGGTACCTCCTTCCTACTTTCCAGGAGAGCCTCTCAGACCCCCTCTGCACAGGAACCTCCTCTTACAGGAGTTGGCCGGTCTTCTAGAGGATCAGGCAGTGGAGCCGGTGCCCCACAGCTTGCTAGGACAAGGCTTTTACTCCAGGTATTTTCTGATACCAAAGAGAACCGGAGGCCTCAGGCCCATCCTCGACCTCCGAAACCTAAACAAGTTCCTGGTGGGGGAAAAGTTCAAGATGCTTTCCCTTGGAATATTGATGCATTACCTCCACCAGGGAGACTGGCTATGCTCTTTAGACCTGAAGGATGCTTATACGCACATCCTTATACATCCAGACCACAGACAATATCTCAGATTTGTAGTGGGAGGAAACCATTATCAGTACAGAGTACTTCCATTCGGCCTAGCCTCTGCCCCCAGAGTATTTACCAAATGTCTGGTGGTAGTGGCGACCTTCCTTAGAAACCAGGGAATTTTTGTCTTCCCGTACCTGGACGACTGGCTCATCAGGGCCCCGTCGCCTCAAGAAGCCCAACAGGCCACAGCTCGCACTATCAACATACTGCAGCATCTAGGCTTTGTCATAAATCAAGCAAAGCCCACTTTGCTCCCCATTGAAAACAGAGTTCATAGGGGCAAGGCTAGACACCCTTCATGCGAAGGCTTGCCTGCCAGAGGGCAGATCACACAGGCTTCTGGAGCTAGTACACCAAATCAGCCACAAGTCTCAGATACCGACGAGGCACTATCTATGCCTTCTGGGACACATGGCCTCCACGGTTCATGTGACCCCAAACGCCCGTCTCCACATGAGGACAGCTCAGTGGTGCCTCAGAGATCAGTGGACACAAGCCACAGGAAGACTCCGAGACAGGATCAGAGTGCCAAAACGACTACTGAAGTCGTTGACCTGGTGGCTTCAGCCATCCAACCTGCTCGAGGGAGTACCTTTCCAGCCTCCCTCGTACACAAGAGTGCTGACGACAGATGCATCTCTGCTGGGCTGGGGAGCCCATTGCCAGGACTTATGCACTCAAGGGTTGTGGTCTCCTTAGGAGAGGACACAACCAGTCAACCTCTTAGAGCTCCGGGCGATACGCCTAGCTCTTCAAACCTTCTCTCATGTTCTCTCACATCAGTCTGTCTTAGTACAAACAGACAACCACGTGGCTATGTTCTACGTGAACAAGCAGGGAGGGACGGGGTCCCGCCTCCTGTGTCAGGAGACACTGGACCTCTGTTCCTTTGCAATCCGACAGGGTATGTCTCTCAAAGCAGTTTACCTGCCAGGTCAGGAAAACTGCCGAGCAGACAAGATAAGCAGAATTCTCCAACCTCACGAGTGGCAACTGAATCCGGAAGTAGCCCAGCAGATCTTCCATTGCTTGGGACATCCGGCCATAGAGCTCTTTGCCAGTCCACAGAATCATCAGTTGCCCAACTTTTGCCCCAGACAACCACACCCCCAAAGGATGGCTGCAGTTGCTTTTCTAATCTCCTGTTCCGTGGGCCTCCTCTATGCGTTTCCTCCCACGCCTCTGGTGGCCCGAACAAAATCCTTCGGAACAAGGCCTCGGTCATCCTGGTAGCCCCCAGATGGCCAAGACAACCTTGGTTTACGCTTCTCCTCCAGCTGGCAGTGGAAACCCCACTCCCTCTGGGGACGCAGCCCGACCTCCTGTCCCAGGGGCAGGGCTCTATCTTACACACCAACCTCAGGTCCCTCAACCTGATGGCATGGCTGCTGAAAGGGTAGTGCTGGCTTCTCTCCTCCTGCCTAAGAACGTGGAAGACATGCTACTGGCCTCAAGGAGGCAGTCCACTAGGAAAACCTATGCCTTCAAGTGGTGTAGGTTTGAGGTGTGGTGTAGCCAGCACAGTGAAAACCCTTTCTCTTGTGTAGTACCAGTGGTGTTGCAGTACCTGCTGCACCTCTCAGAATTAGGCCACAAATCTAACTCTGTCAGGGTCCATCTGAGTGCTTTGTCAGCACACCACTCTTCAGTGGAAGGACAACCTCTTTCGGTTCACCCCTTGGTGTCCAGATTCCTCAGAGGTCTTCTACTAAAACTCCCGGTTCATCCTCCGGCAACCGAGTGGGATTTGAATGTGGTCTTCCTGGTGACACTCAATCTGCCAGACGAATGAGTGAACTACAAGCTCTGGTGTCAGAAAGACCGTACACACGGTTCTATAGGAACAGGGTGGCCCTGCGCACCCACCCCAAGTTCCTTCCAAAAGTGGTCTCTCCGTTCCACTTCAACCAAGAGGTGGTTCTTCCGACATTATTTCCCAGACCGCATGCTAGCCGAGCAGAGGCTGTTCTGCATACCCTTGATTGTAAAAGGGCTTTAACCTTCTACCGGGAGCATATGCAGGGACATTGAAAGGCTACTCAGCTCTTCGTCTCTTATGACCCAAGTAAGCTGGGGCTACCTGTCTCCAAGCGCACGTTGTCCACCTGGGTGGCAGACTGCATTGCCTGGGCGTACAGGGCGGCTGACCACCTGTTGCAGAGTCGAGTCACGGCCCACCGTGTCAGGGCTAAGGCCGCATCAGTGGCTCACTTCCGTTCTGTTCCGCTGGCAGACATCTGCAGGGCCACAACCTGGTCTTCAAGCCAGACTTTGCAACCCATTACTACTTGGATGGAGAGTCCTGATGGGACAGTGCTTCCGGCCAGGCGGTACTCCGTAACTTATTTGAGGTTTAGCCAAATCCTACCCTCCATCCATCTGGTGTCAGGCTACCGGGGGGTGTTGCGTCTCCACTGAATTCCTGTCACAGCTGCTGCAGCTCTTCTAGAGGGAGCCATTTTTCAGCTAGGTGTACTCGGTAGCCTATAGTTAGGGAGTCCCATATGTGAGGACTGACTTCCTGCTTGTTCCTGGAGAAAGCTTAGTTACTAACCTGTAACAAGTGTTCTCCAGGGACAGCAGGAATCAGTCCTCACGACCCTCCCTCCTTCCCTGGAGTTGCAGTCCTATTATTGATTTTTATTCTTTTTGCCGTCTTTTTAGCTATGTCATTTGACTGAGCAAGATGGCACCCTTGGGCGGGAAGGGGATCGCGCATGCGCGATGCAATCCCAAAGGCTTTCTTTGAAAGCTGGGGAATTGCTCCGCACGAGGGCTCCGTCGGTGCCGATGTCACCCATATGTGAGGACTGATTCCTGCTGTCCCTGGAGAACACCTGATCTCCAGGAACAAGGAGGAATGTAGTCTTCACCAATGTTCCCTCTAATTTTCTGTAGGCTGTGTGCGCATAACATAACAGCTGTGTGCAGCTTTTGAAGGAAGGTTAAATATTTGTGCGCCACATAACGACACTCGGAGTTATATATTTTAAAATTTGACCACACGTCAGAATACAGTATGCACACCACATTGATTTTAATCAAATTAAATGAAAATAGACGATTACTAAATGAAGCGGGAAATTTCTAGTAATTACAATCATAACTTATAAATTTTAAGACATCTGTTGTGTTTTCTATCAGAATCAGAGTCGTAATTTTTGTGCGCTCTGTTTTAAAGTATGTGCGCTCGCTCGGCGAGGTGTGTGTGCGTGCACATGCGCACAGCTTAGAGGGAACAGTGGTCTTCACATATGGGTATCATCGGTACCAACGGAGCCTGCGCGGGAACGCTCCCCAGCGTCCAATAGGAAAGCTTTTGGGAGCATCCCACAGCGCCTGCGTGCTGCCTTCCCGCCTATCTCCAGGAACAAGCAGGAATGAGTCTTCACATATGGGTACGTCGGTACCGACGGAGCCTGCATGGGAATGCTGCCCAGCTTCCAATCAGAAAGCTTTTGGCAGCATCCCTCGCGCCTGCGCAGTGACTTCTCGCCTTCTCCACAGCCTCTCTTCAGTTTTCGTTTTTCCGGCAGGACGTCCTCCTGTCACCGCAGAAACTTTTTTCTTTAAATATTTAAATTACTTTAGGTTTTTTTTTGTTTTTTTGTGGTCGCGGCTGTATTTCCCACCGCCACCGGTACCGCCGGTGGATTTTTGACTAAATTCTGAGAAATTTTTTCTTCAGTTTTTGCCTTAACTTGTTGGGCCTACAAGGCCTCTTCATTATGGAGCCTTCTTTCCTAAGAAGTGCCTTCACTGTGGAAACACATGTTTCTTTTTAGACTCCAATAGCTGGTGTCTCAATTGTGTGGGTCCTGACCCTTTTTCCCCTGACTTGTCAGGTGATAATTTGGTGAGGAAACCTTCACTCTTTAGAGTTTCCCTCGATACCGTTTTTTCTTCAGCAGTGCGGGTACCCGGTTTCTCCACTTCACAGGATCAGGTAACCCACAACCAGTCTGTTAAGACTAGTCAATGCTTGAGTGGTATGTCTCATGCCCAGCATGGTGACGGCTCCGGCCTTACCCTCAAGAATCCATTGGCATTACCCCTGCGGGAGTCTTCGGGCTCCAAAGCGTTAAAGGGGTTTCAGGTTGTTCCTGGGGCTCACCCCTCACAGAACATACCTGAGCCATGCTCAGGGGTGGTATCCACTTCGAGCGGTACCGATCCCCCGGCATCGGCATCGATGTCGAGTGTTCCACTCTTCACCAGGGATCGTCATCGGGCATCCTCGGTACCTTCGGGACCGATCGATACGCACCGGATTGACTTCCCTCGATCCCAACCATGTACGGTGGTGGTATCCGCTTCGAGCGGTACCGATACCCCGGCATCGGCTCCGGTGTCGAGTGTTCCACTCTTCACCAGGGATCGTCCTCTGGCGTCCTCGGTACCTTCGGGGCCGATCGATACGCTACGGATGGACACTTCCATGTCTCAGCCATGCTCGGGAACGGTACCGGCTTCGACCGGTTCCGATACCCCGGCATCGGCACCGGTGTGGAGTAACTTACTCTTTGCAAGGAGTTGTCATCAGGTATCCTTGGTACCGTCGGGACCGATCGATGTAACCCAGACTGCCTTACCGGTATCGGCATCGTCGATACTACCACCGACGTCGGTACCCCCTCGAGACATGCGTCGATAGACTCGCTTTCTTCGATGCCGAGTCTTGAATCGATGTCTAGTCTCGAAGACTGGGTACCGACGCATCTCGGAACCGACTCCTGTCGTTTCCAGCTCTGCAGTACCGAAGATCCTTGCCATAACTCTCTAATGATCTCGGTTCCGCTTGAGCAGTCCTCGATGACAACTTCGACGGCATTCCCTGTATCGGTATCAATGTTGATTCCTGTGCTTACATCGATACCATCAATGCCTAGTTTGGAACCGATACCTGGCATTGCCGATGCAGTACCAACTGCCTCTAAATTGAAATGCCAGTATCCCTATTCATCTACTAGGTTTCTCTCTTCACACCAGCCCAGTACATCCTCTGGTGCTCAGCCTATTTCTTCAACCCTAGCCTTGCCAAGGATGGTTCCCATAGGAGATCCTTCTTTTCAGAAATTTCTCCTGGATATGGCAACCTTTCTTGATATCTCTATCACTGGTTGTGATTCTACTCATGGCTCACCTGCAGAAATGGAAGGCATGATGCTTCCTTTGCATCCTGCTCTGCAGGATCTCCTTCTGAGGGTCTGGAAATCACCTTTACAGGTTCCTCCAGTTTTTACAGCAAGAAGAAGCATTCTTCTTTTCCGCCAGCTCGTGCTTCCAGAACACTGGATGCTTTTGGACGTCAAGCTTTCCAAACATCTATGCTGGCTTCCAGAATAATTTCCTATATTTTTCACATGAGTCTCACACTCCAGGAGGTCACAACGAGGTTGTCTCTTTTGACCCCTTTTCTGGCAGAGCCCAAGGCTACTGACTATTCCTTGCTTGTCAATCATAGCCGGAATATCTCTTGGTTCCTTTCTCGTGCTTCTATGGACTCTTTTGAGTCTGTTAGCAGATCCTCTGCTGTTGCCATTGGAGCACGTCGCAGAGCTTAGCTCGAGGCTTCAGACTTGAGCAGATGGGCACAAACTATACTAGCTCATTCTCCTTGTACAGGAGAAGGTCTCTTCAATAAGGAGGCTTTATGTCAGGTTGCTCAATGCTCCACTGACTCTCCTACTAATGGAGGCCCTTCTAAGCCACCTCCTTCGAAATCAAGGGGTAGGAAATGTCCTACCAAACCTTCTTTCCCTAAGAAGAGAAGGGTTCACTCATCTCCTGCCCATCATTCGACTGTGCCTAAACAAGAGACACCTCGGCCTAGTCTGAAGTCCTCCAGCTCTGGCCCGTCTCAGTATTCCCAGCAACCATAGGTTCTGGGAATTGTGTCCTACACTTCACTTCTACCTACTAGAAGTTTATTCACTGTGTTTTTCTTGTTCTTTTCCTTTTCAGTATACTAAGCTGTCAGGAAATTCTTGTTCAGGGGCTACGGACTTCTCCTCTTCTTACTTCCTAGAAGAGCAGTTGCAACTATCCCATGATAGTTCTGTCCCAACTGAACATTTTTTCCCTCAGTTGACTTACCCTATGGGTACGTCGCCCTCCAATTACTTCCTCTACCCTCTCAACCGGGTTTCTTCCCTGCCTGAGGGGTACCATACTGAAAAGCTTCTCTAGCAAGCTCATTCCTCAGACAGGGAGAAGGACTCTCCTCTCCTCTCTTGTCTGTTGTTCTTTATTGAGCACAGGACAATCTCTCTGCTGTTTCTGTCAGCAGCTGTGCCTGCAGGAGTTACAGTGGTTGTATTACTGGTACCTTTTACAAGTTCCAGTCCCTTCTTCAAAATTTTCTCTAGCCTCAGTAGTGATTCCAAGCTACACCTCAGCTATCTTGGATCCTTCTGCTCTTTTAGGCTTCTCACATTATTCTACCCATCTCCTCTCCTAGGATATGGCAACACACCTGACTTCAGTCAGTTTATCTCATATCTCTCCTGCACAATGCTCTCTGCAGTCTTCAGAGAAGCTCTCTACTATGAGGGCCTTGCTATAGAGCATTGACCTTGTCTCTGAAGCTTCTCTATTAGTAGCGAAAAGCTTATAATCCCTTCCCATGCCTGTGAGGGTTCTCCACACCCTCTGGCCTGGGGTGTTAACATGCAATATACCTTTTCTGCGTGAATATCCAAGGCTGCTGTTAACGCATGCTACCTCCTGGGTCCCTCCAGTAGGTCCCCCTAGTATCTTCTTTTGCGTTTCTGAACATCTGCCGTGTCAGTGTTCTATGAAACTCCCGCCTTGTTCCTTACAGACTGATATTATCATCTGTGTTCACGCAAACATCCCGGTTATTTTGCTGGATTGCCTTCCTGCATCCCTTAACCCACGGAAATAGATTCTCTATACCTATCCCAAGTGGGTTCTCCCTCTTGCTATGGGAAGAATCTTTTTCCTTCATATTCCCCATGTGACACTTATGGGGCTTGGTGGTAGACATGTATCTTTAACCTTCTTGTCTGGTATGTAAACATCTCCATATATGTCTACATACATATGTCATTAAACTTGTGGTGCATAACTCTGCCCCACATATGTATATATGTCTAGGTATATCATATCTATATATATATATATATATATATATTTTGATACCTTTCTCCACCCATATCCTACTATACATATACGGATATATATATTTATATATATATATATATATATATATTTCATCCATCTATATATATATATATATATATATATGTCTCTGTTGGGAGACTTTCTAAGGGTTGATATGTCTCACACGCTATCACCCTCTCTGTCTATACTAAATATTTACCTTCTAGAGGGAGACAGTCTGTCTCCCTATTTTTCATACCATGTTACTGTCCAGAAGCTGTTATGCACCATTCACTACTGTGGTGCTAACATCTTCCATTTTTTCTTTAAGTGCTTGAAGCATCAAACTTCAATATTTTTCCTATCTTTCCCCAGCTAGGAAAAATAGTGTACATCTTTATCTTTTGAGTACACGTCTCTTCTCCTTGGGAATGCGGGTTTTTGCTAATACCCCTCTTCCCACCAGGACTGGGCTAGTTCTCCAACTCCGTCAGTCTTCATCTTTTAGTCCTCCATGTTAATAACTCTATGCCTAAAAGAGTTTTCAGCTTTTTCCCATAAAGCTTTTTTTGAAGACCGGATGTCTAATCCTACCAAGTCGACACCTGGATCGTCTGCTACCTCCAGGTCTGGACCTTCATCCTCACTGCTGTGAGGTCACCTTGAAGATTCCGCCACTGCTCATCCAGTAGACTCCATCATGCTCTCTACTTCCTACAATACAGTAGGTAAGCTGCATATTTTCAATGTACATTAAATGTCTTTTAATGCTACTTATCATATATACCAAGGACTTCTCCCCTGTGGTCCTTGGGAATGCTGTTTCTTTCCTCACAGCTCCTTTATTATCAACTCCTACCCTCCATCCCACATTGGATGCCAGGGATTCCTGGACACAAAATGCACCCCTGTTCCAGGTACCTGCATTTTTATGGGGTCTCCCCCTGGCATCTATAGCTAGGGAGTCCCCATATGTGAAGACTCATTCCTGCTTGTTCCTGGAGATAGCACAGTTACTTACCTGTAACAGGTGATCTCTGGGAACAGCAGGAATTAGTCTTCACAACCCTCCCACCTCCCCTAGGAGTTGCATCTTTTTTATCTTCTTCCTTTTCTCTCCTCGCCTTTGTCTCAGCTATGAAACTCAACTGAAGAGAGGCTGTGGAGAAGGCGGGAAGTCACTGCGCAGGCGCGAGGGATGCTGCCAAAAGCTTTCTGATTGGAAGCTGGGCAGCATTCCCGTGCAGGCTCCGTCGGTACCAACGTACCCATATGTGAAGACTAATTCCTGCTGTTCCCAGAGATCACCTGTTACAGGTAAGTAACTGTGCTTTCCAACTGTCCCTCTCCAGTTCTTCATTTTCTGCGGAGCCGACAGGTCACATACCCTGTCACTGCAGAAAAATTTTGTCTTTAATCTTTGTTTTTGTAGTCGCGTCTGCCTTCCTTTGATGCCATACCGGTACCGCCAGTTCTTTCTTCTTTCTTTAAAAAAACAAAAATTATAGTTTCTGAGGTGTTTTACTTTAGAAACTTTTTTCCTTGGTGCTAGGCGCCATTTTGGGTACTAGGTGCAATTTTTTCCTTAAAAATGGAAAAACCTATTTCAAGTTTTAAGAAATGTTCTAAATGTGGCGGTACTATTTCTGTCACTGACATCCATGATTGGTGTCTCAAATGTTTAGGTCCTGACCACTCTATTTCAGAGTGCCACTCCTGTGGTATGATGTCAAAAAGGGGCCGGCAGAACCGAGCTGATAAAAGTAGCACCCTTTTTCCCTCAGACGTGGCGTCTGTTGCATCGACGTCCTCCAGGGCCTCATCTTCCTCCCATGGATCTCAGGTAACTAAACATAAATCTAGCCGGTCCTCAAAGGGTAGATCTCCTTCTAAGTATCGAGATGCCCCTGGCGTTGCTCTTGAGGAATTTTCACCGGAAAAACTGCCACGGCGGGAGGCTTCAGCTTCCAAAGCATTAGCGGGGCTTCAGGATGTTCTCGAGGCCTCAACCTTGGCAGAACTACTGGCGCCATGCTCTGGGGTTGCGGCTGCTTCTACCGGTACCGACACCCAAGCATCGGCAGCGTCGATAGACCAGAGATTCCTTGCTATTGAACGCAGTCTAGTGGCTTTTCTCACGGCTTCTGTACCATTGAAACCGCTTTAGACACCTCAACTGATACCAGTACCGACACCGGAACCGGTACCAACTGCATGAACATCGGCATACCAAGTCATGCCTATGTCTCCGGCATCGACAGATCGGTACCGGAACAACCCGATACCGACTTTGATCGATACCAGTACCATGCTTTGCACGATCACGGAGATCAGAGGTATTTTGAATCCTCTGATGAGTCTGAAGACTCCGAAGACTCTACCGATACAAGAGTACTTCTCTCCGAGGATTCCTCTTCTCCTCAGCGCAGAATGTCTCCGCCAGAGGATATGTCCTTTCAGGACTTTATCCGTGATGTGGCCCGAGGCCTTTCCATCACAGTAAATCCTGAAATAGAGCCTAGGGCAAAGGAATTGGAAATTCTCCAATACCCTAAGGCTCCCAAAGAGGCAGCTGCTCTGCCTATTCATGAGATTTTACATGATCTTATGCTAAGGATGTGGGAAACACCTTTAACCACATCTCCTCATTCTCGAAGACTCGATACCATGTATCGCGTTCCACCTTGTCCTGGCTTTCAAAAAACTCAATTACCACACCATTCAATGGTGGTAGAATCAGCCATGAGAAGGATGAAAAGTGCTAAGAGACATGCATCCAATCCTCCAGGTCGTGAATGTAGGAGTCTCGATGCCTTTGGGCGTCGATGCTTCCAAGCTTCCATGCTCTCAGCTAGGATCAGTTCCTATATCTTGTATGTGGGAATGTTCCTTAAAGAGGTCACAGGAGACTTTGAGCTTATGAGCCCCCCTCCTTCTTGATGACTAAAGGCAAGACTATCTTACTCTAGTCAAACATGCTCAGGATGTTTCCAAGTTTGTAAATCGTGCAACCTTTTGACTGTTTTGAGTGCATAAGCAGAACCTCTGCTATTGCCATTGGTGCACGTTGGATTGCCTGGCTTCAGGCATCTGACTTGGAAATTTGGGTTGGCAGGAGAAGGCTAATGAGATAGATGCTGACAATATCACCTTGGATAGATTGTCCAAATCTACAGCCGATCCTGCAAGGAAAAAATCCTCTAAGAAACCATTTTTCAATAAGAAAAAGAAGTTTTATCCTTCCTGTACCCAACAGGGATACCGTCCAGGTCAGACTGCCCAAAAGGGACAACAGCAACAACCTAGACAACAAAAGAACCCAAAAGCTGCAAAACCTCAGCCACCTCAGCAGGCTCAGTCTCCTCAGGGGCTTTGACTCCCCTCTAGAGAACTTTGCCTTCCTGCCTATGAACGGTCCAGAACCCTCGACCATCCCAGGCAGGTTATGTCATTTTGTCCACAGATGGTACCAAATAACAGCAGAAAATTGGACTCTGTCCATTGTACGAGAGGGGTACAAGCTTCATTTTCACAGCATGCCCCCTCCTACAATTGTAAGATAGTTCAATTCTCAGACCTCTCTCGATAGTCTCTTAGGTCAAGAAGTCACAATGCTCCTTGCTCAAGGAGCAATAGAGGAAGTACCCATTCCTCATCAGGGTACAGGGTTCTACTCCCCCTATTTCCTTATTCCAAAGAAAACAGGGGGACACAGACCCATTATAGACCTCAGAGAATTGAACAAATATTTGTTCCGAGAGAAGTTCAAAATGGTCTCTCTAGGAACTCTGCTGCCATACCTTCAAAGTCAGGATTGGCTTTGTTCTCTAGATCTCAAGGATGCGTATACTCATATTCTCATCCATCCAAATCACAGGAGATTCCTCCGATTCCTGTTTCAAGGAAAGCACTACCAATACAAGGTTCTTCCCTTTGGCCTGGCTTCTGCGCCAAGAGTGTTCACAAAATGCATGGCTGTGGTAGCAGCATTTCTCCGCACTCTGGGAATATTTGTCTTCCCTTACTTTGACGACTGGCTCATTCGAGCCCCTACAGTGCCAGAAGCAGCTCTGCTCTGTTTCGCACAATGTGAATGCTTCAGTATTTGGGACTGGTCATAAACCTCCAAAAATCCAATCTTGCTCCCACTCAGTCCCTAGAGTTCATAGGAGCTCTTCTGGATACCAGACAGACGAGGGCTTTCCTTCCGCAGCTCCGCTGTCTTCGCATAGTAGAACTAGCTTCCCAAGCAGTGCTCAAATCTTGTCTCACTGCTCGGGAAATGCTACAATTGCTAGGCCACATGGCATCCACCGTGCATGTGGTTCCTTATGCTCGCCTCCATATCCCAGGGAACCTTATCCACTCAGTGGATACAGAGGCCTCAGGCTGCCGGTCGGACAAAATAACAAACTCAAATCGTCTTATTTCGTCTCTCCAATGGTGGCAATCACCCAGAAACCTTCTGGTGGGGTCTCCTTTCCAGCAACCCCTATCCCAAGCCACCCTAACAGATGCATCACAAGTGGGATGGGGAGCCCACCTACACAATCTCTCTACCCAGGGTACCTGTACTCTACAGGAGGCCTGTCTTCACATCATCCTCCTGGAGCTCAGAGCAATCTTCTTTGCTCTTCGAGTATTTCACGCCCAGCTCAGCTACAAGACAGTCCTAGTTCAAACGGACAATCAGGTAGCCATGTTCTATGTGAACAAGCAGGGCGGAACAGGCTCTCTGTCACTATGCAACGAAGCTTTGCGACTATGAGCCCTCGTCAGAGAGCATCAGATTCATCTCCTTGCGGTGTATCTTCCAGGCATCCAAAACTCTTGGGCAGACAAACTCAGTTGAGTTCGGCTTCCACACGAATGGTCTCTCCATGCAGACCAGGTTGCCAAAATATTTCAGATTTGGGGAACTCCGGACATAGACCTCTTTGCAAGTCCGCTGAATGCCATACTTCCCCAGTTCTGTTCCAGAATTCCGGCTTGATGTTGTCAGGCAAGGGACGCCTTCCTCCTCCACTGGGGTCAGGACTTCCTATATGTCTTCCCACCCATTCACCTCATCCCCAAAACCCTATTCAAGCTTCAGAGAGACAGAGGTCATATGATCCTCATAGCTCCACGTTGGCCACGGCAAATGTGGTACCCTCTGCTCCTACATTTCTCTCAAGCTCCGTCTCTGGAGTTGGGATCCACTCCAGATCTTCTCTCCCAAGAGGACGGAATGCTCTGGCACCCGAATCCCCAGTCTCTGCATCTCAGGGCCTTGTTGCTGAAAGCC
The DNA here is from genome assembly GCA_033557465.1 of Ichthyophis bannanicus. Classification (NCBI taxonomy): domain Eukaryota; kingdom Metazoa; phylum Chordata; class Amphibia; order Gymnophiona; family Ichthyophiidae; genus Ichthyophis; species Ichthyophis bannanicus. The sequence continues at coordinate 987,804,715 of CM066032.1, forward strand.
TAGAACTTCACGGTCTTAACCTTTCCCAACAGGTAAAGGATATCCTTCATGCTTGTAGGAAACCCTCCACAAGACGCTTGTATGCCTTTAAGTGGAAAAGGTTTACCATATGGTGCTCGCAGAAGGGTCTTAACCCTCTTGCGATACCTCTGGAATCGATACTGGAGTATCTCCTTCATTTGTCAAATGCGGGTCTCAAGACAAATTCAGTAAGAGTCCATCTTAGTGCTATTGCAGCTTCTTACAAGCCTCTAAGTGGACAACCTATTTCCTCTCATCCTCTCATAGCGAGATTTATGAGAGGCCTTCTTTTAACAAAGCCTCCCATTAAGCCACCACCGGTGGCATAGGACTTAAATCTGGTGCTCGGGCAGCTCATGAAACCGCCCTTTGAACCATTAGCCATTACATCTTTGGAATTCCTTTCTTGGAAAATCATCTTCCTCATTGCAATCACATCAGCACATCGCATCAGTGAATTGCAAGCGTTAGTGGCTGATCCTCCTTATACAAGGTTCCACCATAAGGTAGTTCTTAGGACTCATCCACACTTTATGCCAAAGGAGGTTTCGCCTTTCCATTTAAACAAAGCAGTTTACCTTCCTGTATTCTTTCCAAGACCTCATGCCTCCAGTGCAAAAAGGAACCTTCATACCTTGGACTGTAAAAGAGCTTTGGCCTTTTACTTGCAAAGGACACAGCAACATAGAAAATCTTCTCAACTCTTTGTTGCTTTTGATCCTAGTCATTTGGGACTTCCAGTTTCCAAAAGAACTCTATCTAACTGGATTGCTCAGTGCATATCCTTTGCCTATGAGAGTAAGAACCTTCCTCTTGAAGGCCATGTCACAGCTCACAATGTGAGAGCCATGGCAGGCTCAATGGCTCATCTTCACTCTGTGTCTATTGACGGCATTTGTCGAGCAGCTACTTGGGCTTCGGTACATACCTTCAGAGCCCACTACTGCTTAGACAAGGACTCCCGCCGGGATGCCTTGTTTGGCCAGGCTGTTCTTCAGCACCTTTTTCAGACTTAGTCAACTCCTACCCACCGTCCCTCCTAGGATGCCAAAGATCCATGGGGGGAGGTATGGCCTTTTCACAAGGCCTAACAACTTCCAGGAGCCATCTCCCTAGCATCTGCAGCTAGGGAGTCCCCATATGTGAAGACTACATTCCTGCTTGTTCCTGGAGATAGCGTAGTTACTCACCTGTAACAGGTGATCTCCAGGAACAGCAGGACTTTAGTCTTCACAACTCGCCCACCTCCCCTAGGAGTTGTATCTCTCTCTCTCTCTCCCTCTCTCTCTGTCTCAGCTATAAACTCAACTGGAGAGGGACAGTTGGGAAAGGCGGGAAGGCAGCACGCAGGCGCTGTGGGATGCTCCTAAAAGCTTTCCTGTTGGACGCTTGGGAGCGTTCCCGCACAGGCTCCATCGGTACCGACGATACCGATATTTGAAGATTAAATTCCTGCTGTTCCTGGAGATCACCTGTTACAGGTTAGTAACTGCACTTTATAGGTGAGTAACTACGCTTTACCCGTTCCACTCCATTCATTAATTTATAGACCTCTGTGATATCCCCCCTCAGCCATCTCTTTTCCAAGTTGAAGAGCCCTGACCTTTTAATCCTCTTCTCATAGGGGTATCCTTCCATCCCCTTTTCTAATTCTGCTATCCCCTTTTTAAGATAGAGCAACTAGAAGTGCACACAATATTCAAGTTGCGGTCACACCATGGAATGATACAGAGGCATTATAATATCTTGGTTTTATTCTCAGTTCCTTTCCTTACGATTCCTAGCATTCTATTTACTTTCTTGGTCGCTGCTGCCCACTAGGTTGAGGGTATCAATGTAATATTCATGATGATGCCTAAATCCTTTTCCCGGGTGGTGATTTCTAAAGTGGTATGTGCATCGTGTAACCATAGTTTGTACTTGTCCACATGAAATTTCATCTGCCATTTGGACGTCCAGTCTTTCAATTTATCAAGGTCCTCTTGCAATTTTTCACAATCCACTTGGGTTTTAACAACTTTGAATAATGTTGTGTCATCTGCAGATTTCATCACCTCACTTGTTATTCCTATTTCCAGGTCATTTATGAATATGTTAAAAAGCAGCGGACCCAGCACAGATCCCTAGGGTACTCCACTATTCATCTTTCTCTATTGGAAACATTGGCCTTTTAGCCCTATCCTCTGCTTTCTATCTTTTAACCAGTTCCTGATCCACAGTACTACACTTCCTCCAATCTCATGACTCTTTAATTTTGCCAATAGTCTCTCATGAGGGACCTTGTCAAAGGCTTTCTGAAAATCTAGATACACTATATCAGCCAGCTCACATTTGTCTACCTGTTTATTCACACCTTCAAAAAAATATAACAGATTAGTAAAACAAGACTTCTCTTGGCTAAATCCATGTTAGTTTTCTCCCATTAAACCACGATTATCTATATGTTCAGTCATTTTATTCTTTATAATAGTTTCTACTATTTTGCCTGGTACTGACGTCAGGCTCACCAGTCTGTAGTTTCCTGGAACCCTTTTTTAAAAATTGGCGTTATGTTGGCCATTCTCCAGTCTTCCAGTATAGTTTTTAATGATAGTTCATAAATTACTTATAGTAGTCTGCCCAGTTAATCGATATGTCTTTCAGTTCTTCTGATATATCACCTTTAAATACCATTTCAGGCATGGGTAACTTCCCTACATCTTCCTCAGTAAAGATCGAAGCAAAGAATTTGTTCAGTGTCTCCGCTATGGCCTTGTCCTCACTTAGCGCCCCTTTTACCCCTCTATCAACCGATGGTCCAACTGACTCTCTCACAGGTTTTTTGCTATGAATGCACTTGAAAATGTTTTTATTATGCGTTTTTGTTTCCATGGCAAGATTCTTTTCAGATTCTCTCTCTGCCTGCCTTATCAATGCCTTGCATCTAACTTACCAATGCTTGCTTGCTTATTTATTTATTTATCAATCTAATGTCTTTTTTTATACTGTGCTCTTTAAAATCAGCGCGGTTTACATTTAACAACTCGTGCAGCGCAGGCAGGGCCCACAACTGGACTTACAATGAACAGGGGTTTCTAAACAGGACTGACAGGGTAACTATGTACAAGCAAGCTAGCTGTCACAGGTGACGTGGTCAGCTCGCAGCTATTTACAGATTTATTTATTTAATATATACAAATTGACTGGTCAAAGCATGTGCACAATTCCATCTGCAGATTGTCTCGTGATCTTAGTGAGTGGGGTTGCAATCCTGCAGGTTGTTTCCTGTGTTTCTCATTTGGCTCCTTTTTCCATTTCCTGAAAGTTGCTTTTTTGGCAGCAACAGCCTCTCTGATGTAAACTCTGATGAGCAGGGACCGTCTCTTATATATCTGTGTACAGCACACTGCATATGCTTTTTAGCGCTATACAAATGATTAATAGTGATAGAAGTACACACAATTTTCATGGAAGCATCCCCAAGTCACGGTTAGTTTTGGAGGAAGCAACCACAGTTTTGGCTGGGAAAAAGTACCCACAGAAAGAGTAGGTGCAAATCTCTTTGGATACATTTTTCACCTGAACAGTTTCCAAAGGGAAAGTACTTGCGAACTGGTGCAAGATTCATGCACAAAAGCTCCCGTTCTCTTTGCACCACCTCACATGGCTCTGATGCAGAATCTTCGAGTACTAGCTGTAAATTTTGTATTATGAATTCTGAAAAGAAATATATGTGCACATGTTCCCTTTGAAAACTGGCCAGAAAAAGTAGCTGCAGAGATTCGCCCCCTGCTTTCTTGGCAGACTTGTTTTCCTTAGAAAATAACATGTGGAGTTTTGCAAATATAAACCTGTGACATTGTTGTGTTGTCTGACCTTACCATTCCCTGGGAATTCTTCAGTGAAAACATAGGCAAAGACACAAATGTTGGCTTACAGTGCTCATACTTATACCTGCACACAGCGTGGACAGGTTTCAGATAGCACTTTCACCCTCTCAAGTAGCCATTTATACAGATAAGTGGCTCTTAAAAATTGCCTTTCCTGGGGGTAACTTTCTAACATGACACCTATGTGAGAAGCTCTTCTGGAGAGAGATCCGCAATTGTGAGTATATACTTCTGGGAATTTTCTGAAAGGAATTCTTTCTATTAAAGCTATTTAATCTGTGAACCCAATATTTTTTGACAAAACCTGGAAACAGCACAAGCACTAGGCAGGTCAAATGCAAGACATTGATAAAGAAGGCAAAGGGAGAATTTGAGAAGAAGCTTGCTGCGGAAGCAAAAACGCGAAATAAAGATTTTTTCAAGTACATTCGTACCAAAAAACCTGTGAGAGAGTCAGTTGGACCATTAGATGATAGAGGAGCTAAAGGGGCACTAAAAGGCGACAAGGCGATAGCAGAGAGACTGAATGAATTCTTTGCTTCAGTCTTTACTGAGGAAGATGTAGGGATGTTACCCATGACTGAAGTGGTATTTAAAGGTGCGGAAGAATTGAAGGAAATATCGATACATCGGGAAGATGTATTACAACTATTAGATAAACTGAAGAATAGCAAATCACCTGGGCCGGATGGTATACATCCAAGGGTGTTGAAAGAACTGAAATATGACATTGCAGACCTGCTATTAGTAATCTGTGAACCATCATTAAAATCATCTCTAATACCCGAAGATTGGAGGATCGCCAATGTAACACCAATTTTTAAAAAGGGTTCCAGGGGTGATCCGGGAAACTACAGACCGGTGAGCCTCACGTCAGTACCGGGAAAAATGGTAGAAACCATCATAAAGAATAAAATTACTCAGCATGTAGATAGTCATGGCCTAATGGGAGACAGCCAACATGGCTTTAGACAAGGAAGATCTTGTCTTACTAATCTGTTATGTGTTTTTGAAAGTGTGAATAAACAGGTGGACAAAGGTGAGTCGGCTGATATAGTGTATCTGGACTTTCAGAAAGCCTTTGACAAGGTCCCTCATCAGAGACTTTTGCCAAAACTAAAGAGTCATGGGATAGGAGGCAGTGTATTACTGTGGATCAGAAACTTGTTAAAAGATAGAAAGCAGAGGGCTGGGCTAAATGACCAATTTTCCCAATGGAGAGAGGTAAATAGTGGTGTACCCCAGGGATCTGTGCTGGGTCCACTGCTTTTTGACATATTCATAAGACCTGGAAAGTGGAATAACAAGTGAGGTTATCAAATTTGCAGATGACACAAAACTATTTAAAGTTGTTAAAACCCAAGAGGATTGTGGAAAATTGCAAGAGGATCTTGATAAATTGGAAGACTGGGCATCAAAATGGCAGATGAAATTTAATGTGGACATGTGCAAAGTTATGCACCTAGGGAAGAACAACCCAAACTATGGTTACACAATGCAAGGTTCCACATTAGGAACCAACACCCAGGAAAAAGATTTAGGCGTCATTGTGGATAACATGTTAAAACCCTCGGCTCAATGTGCAGCGGCAGCCAAGAGAGCAAAGACAATGCTAGGTATCATAAGGAAAGGAATGGAAAATAAAACAAAAGATATTACAATGCCTCTATACCGTTCCATGGTGAGACCGCACCTTGAATATTGTGTGCAATTCTGGTCGCCGTATCTTAAAAAGGATATAGCGTTATTAGAAAAGGTTCAGAGAAGAGCCACCAAAATGGTAAAGGGGATGGAAGGATACTCCTATGAAGAAAGGCTAAAAAGGTTAGGGCTCTTTAACCTGGAAAAGAGACGGCTGAGGGGAGATATGATAGAAGTCTATAAATTAATGAACGGAGTGGAACGGGTAAACATAGATCGATTGTTTTTTTGTTATCAGAATATAGAAAGACTAGGGGACATGCAATGAAGCTACAGGGTAAACTATTTAAGACTAATAAAAGAAAATATTTTTTCACTCAACGTGTAATCAAACTCTGGAATTTGTTACTGGAGGATGTAGTAAAGGCTGTTAGTGTAGCTGGGTTTAAAAAAGGTTTGGACAAGTTCCTGGAGGAAAGGTCCATAAACCATTATTAAGAAGGGACCCAGGATATCAATGCTTGACCCAGTGCAAGCATTGCGGAACCTGTGTCTTTTGGGGAAACTGCTAGGTACGTATGACCTAGATTGGCCACTGTTAGAAACAGGATACTGGGCTTGATGGACCATGGTCTGACCCAGTATGGCATATCTTATGTTCTTATGTAAAAAGGTGCCTGCTTTATAAAGACTCTCAGAACCAGCCCCATGCACAAATTTACACCTCTAAAAAAAAAAAAAAAAAAAGTGAATTTGTATTTATGTTTAGCAAAACAAAAGCGAGAAAGCACAAGCAATTGAAGTATTAGACAACTTTATTGACAAAGAACTCCAGCGCCGTTCAGTGCTTGCCTTTTTCAGGGGGTTAATAAGCCTCAAATAAAACAAAAAAGTAAAAAATATAAAGTTAAGATACATAAGTAATAAAAACCATTAATTAAAAACTGTGTACATGAAGATAAATAATTAGACAACAATAAAATAATTGTAAAACTATGAACAGTAAGGCTAAAACGGAAAAACATAAAAAGAATAAATGAACAATAAAATATATCTGTAAAGCAACAGACAACTGAATAAAGCAAGGGGAATATGGCTATTAATAGCATTGGGCAAAAAATATTTTCACATGCATCTTAAATAATTGAAACACTAATGTGAGAGTACAAATAGCCAGTGTGAGGAGAAACTGTAAGAACTGGTTCAGGGATAAAAAATAATATGTAGACAGAGAGCAACGGCAGATAACTGAAGGAAAACATGAGTAAAAATGATTTTATTGATTCTGAACCACCTTCCCTCTAAATAGAAAGGTGGTATATAAAGAACAAATAAACATAAATAAAAAACATAAATAAAGGTAGGTACACTATTCTATGCATGAAGGAGTGGCCTTGTGGTTAGAGCAGTAGAGACCAGGGTTCGATTCCCACTGGCATTCTTTGTGGCTTTGGGAAAGTCACTTTACCTTCCATTGCCTTCGAAGAAAGGCCTGGCAATCTACTTTTGGTAACATCTTGCCAAGAAAATCCAGAGGCTATTGGGTTGCCAGGAGTTAGCATTGACTCAATGGTATGCATTGCATTTCTTCTGTGAATAGATGACTGAAATTTCATAAAAGCCCTTTTCTACATGCAAATGAACTTTGCGCATAGAAAAAACATCATAAAATTACCTCTTCCCTCATATCGGCCTTAATTCTCATGCTACATAGGTTTTACTGAAGATGTATCCCCTCTACGTGCATAGAGTCGAAATTGCAGCATAACAAGTAACATAGTATATGATGGCAGATAAAGACCAGTATGGTCCATCTAGTTTGCCCAGCAAGGTGGCTAGAATAGGTGTACTCGCCACTCGGTGCAAGTCACCCCTTCTATCCCTTTGTTTGGGGTTGCACCCGTCACTCCTTGCAGGTCACCCCTCTCTATTTGTTTTAGTATAAGAAATAGTTAAGTTTATTTTGATTTTATCCTCTTGCTTTAGAGGGATCCACTGTGTCTGTCCCATGCCATTTTAAATTCTGTCATTATATTTGCCCTCACCACCTCTATAGGGAGGACTTTCCAAGCATCCACTACCCTTTCAGTGAAAAACTATTTCCTGACAATGCTTTTAAGTTTACCTCCTTGCAGCTTAATTTTATGCTGTCTAGTTTTACAGCTGCCCCTTCTTTGAAAAATATTTGTTTGTTCATTAATACCCTTTAAGTATTTAAACGTCTGTATCATATCTCCACTATCACTCCTCTAATCTAGAGTATACACATTTAGGTGCTCAAGTCTCTTCTCATAAATCTTCTGATGCAGGCTCCAAATCATTTTGATCGTCTTCCTCTGAACTATTTCAAGTCTTTTTAGATCCTTTGTGAGATACGGTCTCCAAAACTGAACACCATACTCCAAGTGAGGCCTCACCAACAACTTGTACAGGGGGCATTAGTACCTCCTCCTTTCTGCTGGTTATTCCTCTCTGTATGCAGCCCAACATCCGTCTGGCTTTGGCCACCATCTTGTCACATTGTTTTGCTACATTGAGATCCTCAGAAACAGTCACTCCGATGTCCTTCTGGTCTATGCACACCAACCTCTCACTCCCTATTGCATACAATTCCCTTGGATTTCTTCTTCCCAAGTGCATGACTCTGCATTTCTTCACATTAAAGCTTAACTTCCAAGCATTAGACCATTCTTCCAGCTTTTATAGATCTTGCCTCATGTTGTTCACTCCTTCTGTGGCGTCCACTCTGTTGTAAAGTTTTGTGTCACCCGCAAAAAGTCAGACTTTTCCCTTCAATCCTTCACCAACTACAGAATATAACTAATCAGAGCGTTGATTCAATGTGAGCTGGTTGCCACATGTCAAACACCTCTGGGTACAAACGTTCTCCCAACCCCCTTCCTTATCTTTTTTTTTTTTTTTTAATTTTGACTTTTATTTGTAAGTATTACAGCAACAATCTAACCCTTCCTTATCTTTTATCACATCAGTCCTTCTGGAAACTGTCATTTGATTCTGCATTTTGTATTTGTTAAACAAGCTTCACTTTCATAAAATGAAACAGGAATGGTAAGAATGATCAAAGGCTAAAGACGCTCTTCAAGGCAGCAGTGGCAGATGGTGAGAGACTTAGCTGAAAATGAAATAGTGACTGCAAATTTCCAAAAGGACTAAAATCTTATATTCAGATTATTGTAGATTAAAAGGAAGTTAGAAAATCCCAATTGTTAAAATAATTATTGGATGAAAACATGGCAAAGATTATGCTGAAAATAAGACTAATTAAAATTTAAGAGGGAAAGCATCTATTTCAAGTACCGGTATTTCTCTTACCTTTTATAAGATAGATAATGGCACATGACCTTTTTTTAAAGACATGCTTTCATGCACAAGAAAGATCAGTTACATGACCATTCTTCTTCTCCATGCAAGTTCCCCAAAAGCAGCCACAAGCACCTTCCTACAGCATGATCTGCCCACTGATTCCGGGTTATTTCTTAGTGCCCAGGTCTGCTGTGGTCTGATAGCATCTATGTAAATCTCTGCCCTTTTGCATGCCTCATCTCTCATGCCTTGAACATTTCACTTTAGAGGGCATCACCACCTTCAGAAATTTTCTCTTCAACTCATTCAGTGATTCAGAAAATATCTCAAACACTTTAGGCCTTCCCCTGTTTAGGGCTTGGTGTTTTGGTGGCTTTTGCTCTTTTTCTCTGTCCTTGCATATGCTTTTCCAGGCAAGGAAACGTGCAGGACCTGTAGTCTCTCTTTCCCAACAAGGGATTCTCCCTTGCTCCATATCATCAGTTTTTTTTTTTTAAATTTTATATTTTTTAATTTTTCAATAATTGCGAGGCAAACAGCAACACATCAGACAAAAAATGTTGTCCCGTGTATTATTTAACCACATATATACCAGCCACTATACCCTCACTCCACTGCCCATTGCAACACCAACTTTATGCCCCACCCCCCCCCATGCCTTATATTTAAGCAGGAAACCCTTACCTATCAGCAACTAGGAATGCAAAAACAAACTTTACAAAAGAGCAATTGTGATCATGTGTGAGTATGGAGAAAGACAAGTTTTTGTATCTAGTATTCGTTCACACCAGGTCTCCCCAGAGTAGATGGTGCCATGGTGTGGCAGGAAACAAAAAGACAAGCTCTTATTCTATCACTCACCCACAGAAGGAAGACTCACAGACAGGCTGGAATGCAATCAGGATCTTTAATGTGCACACAGGATCAGACAGAGATACCAGCAACCTCCACAAGGGTCTGAACCCCGAGGGACGTCCTTCAATGCCTTAAATACAGTATAATTTCAAACTCATTCTGTAATCCCATTTGCCACAGGTATTTCATGTCCACCAATCAGCAGCCCCTGGGGAAGGTACCTGGGTGACCTGTCCAAACCGGTGTGCTCTGGTCTTTTGGTTTCTGGGCTAGGGGATACTGTGCTCAGACCTGGAGTGGGGGAAGGGTGTCTAAAGAAATAGCAGGCTGATTACCTCATGGCTTGCGGGGGAAGGGTCAGGCTGATCAGAGCCTCATGGCTTGCAGCATGGCTTGGGGGAAGGGCTACCTACAGCTACCTCATTCCCCCCTTTTTAAGTAAGACCTCAACCGCTAGAGGCGGTAGAGGGCTGTATTACTGGAGGCATGCCGCAGAGGGGTGTATTGGGTCAGGGCCATAACCGTGGTAGCAGCCTTGCGTTCTACCAGGGTGTCGAGGGTGGTGGTAATGGAGCGGTGGAGGATGGGGATACAACATGGTATGAGGGCACATACTAAGAAGAGAAGGAAAACTCCTATAACTAGGGTTTTAAGGCCCCCCAACCAACCAAACAATTTGGAGAACCACCCCGTCCCCAGTCCCATGGACGGGTCTGAGATTTGTTTCGCCAAGTCACGTAGGTCTTGGATTGAGCGCTCAATGGACACACTTTCATCTATGATGTTAAAACAACACATTCCTTCGAATTCCTCACACCCATGGTTGAGGCGTAACAGCAGGAAATCTATGGTCATTCTATTTTGTAGAATCGCTGTACGTAGGCTGGACAGCTCATAATTTATGGAAGCTAGTATGGTTGAGGTGAGGTTAATGGTCTTGGCTAGGGAGCAAGCGAGTCGGCTTACCTCCAGGGAGTTGTGTAGGGCCAATCCAGGTGTCCCAAGGATTGACACTGACAGCCCAAGAGCTGTCTCATCACTGTAAGGCTCCACGTTTGAGTTACAGGTCGAGGGCATGGGGGCAGAGCGGGGATAACTGGGGGGCCGGATGAAGGCAGCAGTTGTAAGCCTAGCAAAAGTGCACGGACCACCAGTGGCATTTGCAGGGACGTAAGTGTACGTCATTTTGCCACATACTAAAAACCAGCCTAAGGGAAGATACATTTCTGAGTGTGAATAGGATACATTTGTAACAGAGCTGCATGATAACACAGTATTTGATACATTGTTTCCTCCCCTCTTGGCATTGACAAAAAAGAAACAATCACTAGCATTTAGAGTGGAAACTACCTGCAAGGAAAAAGGCACTTGGTTGAAAAGTGTAGAAGTCGGTCGGGTAACCCCAATATGGTAGAAATATATTCCAGGTTGTTTACAGTTTAAATTAGCAAGCATAGTGAAGTTCTGCATCTCACACAAACTAGACGGTACAGCAATAAGAGAGGTTTGTAGAGAGTTTCGTATACAAAAGTTTGTCATGTTCAGAGCAGTTTGGGCGAGTAATACTGCTGTGTTAGTAGTCTCTGCACTTGTTGGAAAACGGGCCCATGTCAGGGAAACGAGTAAGGCTAGGGCACCGCTTCTCATTCTGCTCCTGGTTCTGGAAAAGGGGGTCTCGTAGATCAGTCTCTCCGGGGGTCTCGTTGGCAGTCTGTTAGAGCCCTTTACTGGGCAGAAAGGTCCCTCTTCAGTTTCAAACGCAGGGGTTGATCTGGAATTGGGACTGCGGTCCAGGCTGGAACAACTTCTGGTGCAGCGGCCTTGACACGAGAGTGATGGATCCACGGAGCGACTTCAGCCACTTTAACAGCCGTGGGGGTGGTCAACAGAACAGTGTACGGGCCTCGCCACTGGGGGGTCAATGGGTCCTTCTTCCACTCCTTGACCCACACCTGGGAACCAGGCTGGTGCGTATGGAGCGCTTCAGTCAGGTTGATGGGGAGTCGCTCCTGGATCCACCGGTGCAATTTCTGCAATACAGAACTGAGAGCCGACAGTTCCTGCCGGGTTATTTCTGAACCTATCTGCACTAAATCTACATGGACGCCCTGTATGAGGGGTGCAGGGCGACCATACACAGCTTCAAAGGGGGAAACACCGATACCCTTTCGTGGGGCTGACCGTATGCGGAGCAGAGCTATAGGGAGCAATTGGGGCCACTTCAGTGAGGTTTCCTGACACAATTTTGCTAACTGGCTCTTTATGGTGCGATTCATGCGTTCTACTTTCCCTGAGCTCTGCGGGCGGTAAGCTGTGTGTAGCTTCCAATCGATCTGTAAGGCTTTTACTACCTGCTGTATCACTTGGGCCACAAATGCAGGTCCATTATCAGATCCCACTACTACTGGAAGCCCAAATCGGGGGATGATTTCATGCAGCAACACCTTAGTCACTTCTCTGGCTTTTTCTGTGCGGACTGGGAAGGCCTCCACCCACCCCGTGAAAGTACAGACCAATACCAGCAGATACCGGTACCCATTTGCTCGGGGCATTTCTGAAAAGTCAACCTGGATGTTTCCCATAGGGGTGACCCCATAAGACTGGACCCCTGGGGGTTGGCTTGGGCCTTGACGGGCATTGCTTTTAGCACCTGTGGTGCATTGTCTAGCAATTGCAGCTGTCAACGAGGATAAGCAAGAAATGAAGAAATATGGGCGGAGGGTAGTTTCCATTGCTGTCTTGCCCATATGAGTGGCCTGATGAAAGGATGATAGGAATGCTGGGGCAAGGCTGTCTGGGATGACTATCACTGGAGCTGTCCCTGTTCTAGGTAACCTTATCCAACCATCTGTGTGTAACACCCCACCCTCCTCCTGACAGAAAAAATCTAGCTCTCGTGTAGTGTACCTCTTGGCCCATTGGCTTAGTGGGACTGGAAACAGGGGGGCTTGTAGATCCTGGGAGCTCTGCGGGAAAAACTGGGACAAGGATGTGGTTGCTACTCGCCGGGCTTCTGCATCAGCCCGTCTATTTCCCTTAGCTATTTCACCGTTCCCTTTCTGGTGGCCTCTGCAATGCATTACGGCTACTGTTTTCGGACGCCAGACTGCTTCTAACAGGGCCAATATCTGGGGGCCATTCTTTATCTCAGAGCCAGCTGCAGTAACTAACCCTCTTTCTTTGTACAGGGCCCCGTGGGCATGGAGAGTGGAAAAGGCATATCTGGAATCTGTGTATATATTTACACGACTGTTAGTCCCAAGGGTTAAGGCACGGGTAAGGGCAATGAGTTCCGCCTTCTGTGCGGAGGTTCCAGGGGGCAAAGGCTGTGCTTCAACTATTTCTTCCATCATCACCACCGCATACCCCGCACACCTGCGGCCCTCCAGCATCAGACTGCTCCCATCTACGTAGTAGGTCTCATCCGGATTGCTTAACGGCACATCCGTCAGATCAGGGCGACTGGAGAAGACTGTTTCCATCACTTCCAGGCAGTCGTGATCAGGTGGTCCCGGGCCAACAGGCAGGAAAGTAGCAGGGTTCAAGGCTTGGCTGGTAGTTATCTGCACCCTGGGATTTCCCCATAACATGCTCTGGTATTTCAACATTCGGGAGCTGGTGAACCAGTAACTTCCTTTATGCTCTAGCAATGTTTGGACTGAATGTGGGACGGTGACTAGAAGGCCTTGGCCCATGGACAGTTTATCAGATTCTTCCACCAACAAGGCTGTTGCTGCTATTGCTCTCAGGCAAGGTGGCCATCCCTTGGCCACTGGATCCAGCAGTTTTGACAGGTAGGCGACTGGTCGTGGCCAAGACCCCAGTTGTTGGGTCAAGACTCCCAAAGCTGTTCCTGCTGCTTCGTGCACATAGAGGGTGAAAGGCTTGGTGACATCCGGAAGGCCTAGGGCTGGTGATGACAGTAATGCCCTTTTCAAATGTTCGAAGGCCTCCTGTTGGTCACGACCCCATTCAAGGGGGCTCTTCTCTGGGCCCTTTGTAGACTCATAGAGGGGCTTTGCGATCTTTGCGAAGTTGGGAATCCAGATACGACAGTACCCAACTGCCCCGAGAAAAGCACGTACTTGCTTGCGGGTTGTTGGCACTGGGATCCGGCACACTGCTTCCTTCCTCTCGCTCCCCAACCGTCGGCTTCCTTTTGACAGATGGAATCCCAGATACTTCACTTCCGACTGACATAACTGAGCCTTTTTTCTGGAGACTCGGTATCCCGCATTGTACAGGAGTTGGAGAAGTTCTGTGGTTGCCAATACACATTCAGCCTCAGAGTCAGCAGCGATTAGTAGGTCATCAACGTACTGCAGAAGTACTCGTCTGCCGGGCTCCCCTGGAGGGAAACTAGCGAGATCTTGGGCCAATGCTGTGCTGAAGATGGTAGGAGAGTTCTTGAATCCCTGTGGTAAACGAGTCCAGGTAACTTGGGACTTTCTGCCAGTAGCAGGGTCCTCTTTCTCGAAAGCAAACAGGTGCTGGCTTGCAGTAGCCAGGCGTATACAAGAACATAAGAACATAAGATATGCCATACTGGGTCAGACCAAGGTCCATCAAGCCCAGTATTCTGTTTCCAACAGTGGCCAATCTAGGTCATACGTACCTAGCAGTTTCCCCAAGGGACACAGGTTCCACAATGCTTGTATTGGTTCAAGCATTGATATCCTGGGTCCCTTCTTAATAATGGTTTATAAGAAGGCATCTTTTAGATCCAGTACTGAGAAGTGAGAAGCAGTCGCTGGGATGAGGCCCAACAGTGTATAAGGGTTTGGTACTACTGGATGCAGAGTCACAGTGGCCTCATTGACACGACGGAGGTCCTGAACAGGTCGATAGTCAGTGGTTCCAGGTTTTCGAACTGGCAGCAAAGGAGTGTTCCATGCCGATTGGCAGGGCCGCAGGATACCATGCTGTAGTAGCTGCACCAGATGATGATGGATTCCTTCTACAGCTGCCCGCGGCAGCGGGTATTGTCGCACATGCACCGGGGAGGCTCCCGGCTTCATTTCAACACATACGGGAGGGATGTTAATGGCCATTCCGGGGGGGTTTCCTTCTGCCCATACTCCAGGGGGCACTGATTCCCACGTAACCAGGGTAGCCACATCAGATTTGGGCCTGTTCTCATATAACCGCCATTCTTCTTCTCGGGGGACGGACAGTACCAAAACTGTTGGGCCCAGGCTGGGTATTTGGAGCTCAGCCTGGCCATCAGACCCGAATGAGATTTGGGCCTGGAGTTTTGCCAGAACATCCCGACCCAGCAAGGGTATGGGACATTCAGGCATATACAGGAACTGGTGAGTGATGGTCCGTCCCCCCAACTGGCACGTGCGGTTTTGCAGGAAAGGTCTCTGGGCTCTCTCCCCCGTAGCTCCCACAACAGTTACTGACTGGGAGGAGATCGGGGCTACTTGTTGGGTGACCACTGAGTGTGTTGCTCCGGTATCGACCATGAATTGCATTTTCCGGTCCCCTAAATTCATGTTGACCATAGGCTCCTGGGGACCTAACAGAAACTTGGAGCCCGGTCTGGCCTAGTAGTCACCCAAGTCATAATGTTCCATAGCTGCAAGGCCTTCGAGAGCTGGAACCGGTGGAGGCGGGAAAGCATTATGCTGATCTTGCTCCCGTGTAGTTCGTACGGGTGCTCTTACACAGCTCGTGGATGGATATCTCCCTCGCCTTGTGTTACGATTTGGACAGTCATTCTTCCAGTGTCCCTCCTCTTTGCAGTAGGCACATTGAGTGGGGCTTAGGGGAAACCTCGGCCTCCCATATCCGCGTCCTTGTCCCCTATTTCCTCCTCTGGCCCAGGCTGGAGCTGGTGGTCGCTCGGCTAAGGCGGCTGCTAGGAAGTCTGCCTTTTTCTTCATCCGGCGCTCCGACTCTCGCTTCTGCTCCTGGTCACGATTTACATATACTTTTTGTGCCACTTCCATCAATTGTGTTGTATTCATGCCCGCAAACCCTTCCAGTTTCTGCAGCTTCCGCCGTATATCACCTTGTGCCTGAGCCACAAAGGCATTATTCATCATCTTAAGATTCTCAGGGTCCGCTGGATCGTAGGGGGTGTATAATCGGTATGCTTCAGCCAGACGCTCATAAAATACCGCCGGACTCTCATCAGGAAGCTGGAGAACTTCTGCGGTTTTACTGAGGTTCATAGCTCGTTGCCCTCCCTTCTTAAGGCCTTCAAGGAGTGCAGTCCGGAAGTGAGTGAGAGCCGCTGCTCCATCAGGGTCATTCGGGTCCCAGCAGGGTTCTTTATTCGGGAAATCTGCCTCTGCCCGCTGCCGTGGATTTACTTCTCCCTGACGGGCATGATGTTTCTCCAGCCACTTGAGGGCGGCCCGTACAATGCGCGCCCGTTCTTCTGTATTGAATAAGGTGGCAAGCAATTGTTTTTTTTTGTTTTTTTTTAATATTTTATTTTCCTTTTATAACACAACCAAAGTAAAAGACATACAGAAAGATACAAATACAAAACCATACATATAAAAGCAACCCCATATTTCCCCCCACCCCCATGCTTCTTCTCTAGGAAAGGAATACAACGTTCGGGTAATCAATGATTAGTTCTCATTCTTTGTAAACCAGTATAGAGCGAGTGAAGATCATAATAAATGAGTGTACATGATAAATGGAGTTAAACAGTTAGATGAGAGCATTTGGCAGTTTGCACATATTCATTGAGCAAATTCCATTTAGAAACATGATGCAAGGTTTGGGCGTGGGGAGCCATTCGGCGTGGTATCTGTTCATATTTACTATATAAACATACAAGATTCCACCACTCATGGGGACTTAGATGGGAGCTATTTTTCCAGTGTTTCGTGATTAAAGATATAGCTATACCCATCAAGAAATTTAGCAAAAAGCGGCCCGACTTTGGAAGAGAGGGGATCCCCGCCGCAGAGCGAAGTCCCACTATCCGCCAAGAGAGAGGCTCGTGAAATTGTAAAATGAGTTGAATACGACCCCAGACCCGACTCCAGAATTGCTGCAATGTAGAACATTCATACATTATGTGAGCTAGTGTGCCTGTGGCGGCGTGGCAATTCCAACACCTGTCATTAACAGTGGCATTCCATTTGGCAAGCTTCACAGGCGTATAGAAACTTCTATGTGCAAAATAGAAAAGTGTCTGGGTTATCGATGCTGACCGGGAAACCCGAACAACTTTACTCCAGAAGAGGCTCCATTGCTCAGGAGTTAGTGTGATTTGTAGCTCCCGTTCCCATGTCTGTTGGACTGCGGGAATGTTACTGTTCTCATGATTACTTAACATTTTATAAAAGTTAGAGGCCACGCCAGATTGACTCCCAATAGAGCGAATTATCTCTGCTAGACCTTCATCATTGGTTTCAGTTAGTGGAAGAAGCCGAACACTCCTAAGGCAGTGCTGAAGCTGCACCCACTGGAAGTAATTTCGTGCTAGTAAACCAAATTCCTCTTGCAATTCTTTAAAAGTTTTCCAGCGCTCGCTGGCAATCAATTGGTAAGGCATCCATATCCCTTTGGAATACCAGGGGGTCCATGCTATCGGTTTATTTTGTATTTGAAGGCGCAAGTTATGCCATAGCGGGAGTCGATATGGCGGGCACTGTTGTGGTCCCTGAGACTGAATGAAAGTGTTAAAGGCAAGTAGTGTATCCACAACCATTGGTGGATGGTGGGAATCTAGTTGGAAGGTCATGCCGGGAAGGTGGGTAAGAGGAATTGGCCTACAGAGTTCCTCCTCAATGTCGAGCCAAACTGGTCTACCATCTACCGGGGGGTCTAACCAACGGGCACCCTGTTTAAGGAGGAAAGCCTTATGATATTTAAGAAAATCTGGGAACCGGACCCTCCATTTTCTTTGTCCGCCTGTAACTTGCGCTTAGCTATCCTTGGTGGTTTGCCATGCCATAAATAACGAATCAGGAGACCTTCTATATCTTTGTAGACGTGTGCAGGCAGGAGGCATGGTAGCATTTCTAGGATGTAATTTATTTTGGGAACCATCATCATTTTGATTGTTTCCAGTCGGCCCCACCATGTGAGTGTTAAAGGAGACCACCGGTTGGTAAGATCACGCGCTTTGGAGAGTAGCTCTTTAGCATTATGGCTAAGAGTATCTTCTAATGGATAACAATAATGAACCCCCAGGTATTTGACCATACGGGGCTGCCATACAAAGGGGAAAGCCTGCATGTCTGCAGCATGGATTCGATGATTCAAAGGGAAGGCAACAGATTTAGTCCAGTTAATCTTGTATCCCGAGAGTAGGGAATAGCTATCAATCTTGTTTAAAACAGCAGGGACGGAGTCCAAGGATACGAAAAGCATGAGATCATCTGCATATGCAGAAATTTTAATATCTCTATGTTGAAAGGGGGCTCCATGGATATCTGTGGCCTGTCGGATGAGGAGGGCTAGGGGTTCAAGTGCTAGATCAAAGAGCAGAGGAGATAAGGGACATCCTTGCCCAGTGCCCCTCTGAAGATTGAACGGTTGTGACTTTGTGGCATTGGCAGAAATAGTGTCTGTCGGATGTGCCTACAGAGTTTGAAGCTATCGGAGAAAGCCTTCCCCAAAACCCATACCAGCGGAGAACCGCATATAGAAAGGGCCATTCTAATCGGTCAAATGCCTTTTCGGCATCAAGAGAGAGGCCGACGAGGGGTTGATCATGATGCGCTGCTGCAGCTAGTATATGACACAAGGTCCTGGCATTATCAGCAGTGGACCTACCAGGTATGAAACCACATTGGTCTGGGTGAATTAGAGCAGGCATTTTATCGGATAGTCTAGTGGCCAGAATGGTTGCAAATATCTTGTAATCAGCATTAAGGAGGGAAATTGGACGGTAATTTGCAGTCAGCATCGGGTCTCTCCCCTCTTTCTCAAAGACTACAACATTTGCCGTCGAGAAAGATCCTGTAAAGGAGCTATCTTTGGCCAAAGCAGAGAAATAGAGTTGTAGGAATGGGGCCAAATCAGCGCTGAAAGTTTTGAAAAATTCTGCCGGGAGGCCATCTGGGCCGGCAGCCCGACCCGAGGCACATCGCTTGAGTGCAAATTGAATTTCTGAAAGAGTAAATGACTGGTCTAGTGACTCCTTGTCCTCTACAGAAAGGGTCGGTCGTTGTATACCAGCTAATAGCCGGTCAAAAGCCTCTGGGTCAAATTCACATTCTGATTGATAGAGGCGGGTGTAGAAATCCCGAAAAAGCTCTACTATCTCTGTATCATTTGTGACTAAATTCCCCCCCGTTGGACTACGCAGGGCCGCTACGCGTTTGGCTTCTTTTGACCTTTCAGAGCGTTAGCTAAGAGTTTACCGGCACGATTGCTTTCCGATAGTACGTCCCTTGCTGTAGTTCAATATTTTTGGCCGCTGCAGTCGTTAAGAGCGAGTTATATTGGAAACGCAAGCGTTGCAAGCGAATCAACACACCTGGGTCAGTACGAGAGGTAAGAAACACGTTCACCGGCCCTGATCTGCTGCTCTAGTGCTAAGAGTTGCCGTTTACGCTGCTTCCCTAAACGGATTTGATAGCTAGTGATGGTTGCACGGATAGACGCTTTAAAGCCCTCCCACCATGCCCAGTTCATTGTATCATGGGGTGAATTAAAGTGGAAGTAATCTTGTATGGCAGCCCGTATGTCAGCCTGAAAATCCTGCTGTTCAAGCAGGGTCCGATCAAAATACCAAGCCCGTGGATTATCCCTCTGTGCACTAGTGTTCAAAAGGAAGGAAATAGCAGCATGGTCTGAGATGTGCAGAGAGTGTATCTTAGCTGTATCCGTGCTGGAGATTAATGCTTTGGATACGAGGAAAAAAATCTATCCTAGATTGTGACTGATGTGGGGGGGAGAAAAACGTGAATTCTAAGTCCGAAGGGTGTAGCAGCCTCCACAGGTCTACTAAAGCTAGATCTTTAATCAAAGACGCTAGCGTGAGGTGACTCTTGGTGGGACCACTCGTTCTGGGTGGTCGCCTATCTACCAATGGATCAACCACCTGGTTAAAGTCGCCTCCTAGTACTAACGAAGTATTGGCAGAAGCTTGTGCAACCTGGGCAAGGTTAGCAAAGAAAATAGGATCATCCACATTAGGAGCATATATACATATACAGGTCAGTTCAAGATTACCTACTTTAAGGTGGACTCGGGACCACCGACCCTCAGTATCAGAACTGCTATCTATAACAGTGGCTTGTAAGGATTTCTAATCAAGATGGCTACCCCACATCTCTTCGCTATAGCGGGAGAGTAGGCGGCCACCATGTAGGGTTTAACATTGAGCTTCAGTGTCTCCTTGGCATTTAGATGCGTTTCTTGGAGAAAAACCAAATCAGCATTTTCGTGATTTAAGTAACTAAGGATTTTCTTCCTTTTTATCGGATTATTAATACCTTTAACGTTCAATGACAAAGCTTACATGGGGCCATAGAAATAACTGAGTCTATTCAAGACAAAAATATCATAATGCACACAATTTCCATTATCCCCCATCTTGACTGCTTGATTCAGAGAAGACCTAACCAAATCATATACAATAAGCACTATATCTGGTATTCCCCCAAACCAAAAGTAAACACCGAAGTGTAGTAGAGAAGAAGCATAACCCAATGATTAATGGCGACCATATGTCTGCGGGAGGAAGCCCCGACGAGGGCCAAACATTCTACATATTAACTGTAATAGCTACATAGGCTCCGGAGCCCACCGAGGTGTATGCTATGGAAAGGTCCCTCACAGGAGAGTCCGACGGTCAGCAGGCCATGATAAGCTAGGCCGCAGGGCCTCCGATCCAGGCTGTATGTGCAGCGTCGACGACACAAGATGGCGACCAGTTCCAAATCGATGGGCAAATGAAAGGACCCTGGTTCAGCGCATTTGGTCCGCTTCTTTGGCTTCCAGATAGGCCGCAAGCACGTCCGGATCCTCAAAAGTCCTGGTTTGATTATGAAGAGTAACTCTAAGTTTCGCCGGATACATTAGGCCAAAGCGCGCTTGAAGCTGCTGCAAACGCGGTCGAAATTCGAGGAGTCTTTTCCTACGGTCCACTGTGGGCTTCGCCAAGTCGGGGAAGAATGAAATCCGATGGCTCTCATAATCCAGCCGGGGGTTTGCACGGGCAGCGTTTAGAATTTGTTCAACTTGCTGATATCTCAACAATCGGAAAATGATGGGCCGGGGTCTTCCGGTTGAGCGCCAAAGTCGTGGGTCCTCGATGGGACCGATCAATCTCCAAATCCTTGGTGAACGTTGTTTTAAGCAAGGAGGGAAGCAATTTAGAGAGGAACTCTTTCATATCTCCTGATTCTGCTCCCTCCGGAATTCCCACGAGCCGTATATTGTTGCGACGGGCTCGGTTGTTACTGTCCTCCAGCTCCTTCTGAAGGGCCTGCACTTGTCGTTCGACCTTGTCCAAGTTTGCCAAGCGGACCGCATGCGAGTCAAGAGTACCCTCCATTTTGTCCTGTCTCAGCGATAACCCCTCCAGCCTTTCCTGTAGCTTGCCGAGGTCTTCCCGCATGGATCTGAGTGCTTCACCGTTGGATTGCACAAGTTCTTTCACGCCGCGGATCTCATCTAAAATCTCCTGCTGCATCGCGGGACCCTCCCGGAGTGGAACCATCTTTTGTGGGGACGGCGGCTCAGTTTTAGAGCGTTTGCCATGGGAGTTCGTTGGAGAGCTGAATTCGAGACGCGCTGGCTTGGGCCCCGCCATCCCCCCGAGGCACCCCGGTAGGATCAGAGCCCGATTGAAAAGATAAGTTGTATTAAAGTCAGGATTCTGAGTAGGCCCCTCGGGAGCTTCAGCGTTAAGCGTCTATCCCGCTGGACATCAGGCTCCGCCCCCCCGGCAAGCAATTGTTTAATGTCCGACCAGGTAGGCTGGTGTGTTTGCATAATACTGGTCATAAGATCTGTCAGTTCTTGGGGCTTTTCAGTATATGAGGCATAGTGGGTTTTCCAGTTGAGCAGGTCCGTAGTGGAGAAAGGGACATAAATCAGGCTTGATGGTCCCACTGCCACCTTTCCAGTAGCATCAATATACGGGAGCCCCTGTACTTGTCGTAGTGGTAATTGGAGATGTTGCGACCGCAGGCGGTGGGCTAACGAGGGTGACGATTCTGGCTCAGCCCCTGTGCTCTCGGGGGAGGAGATGGTGTCACTGGGGGTGGCACCAGATGTGAGAGGGGAATCTGAAGATGAGGGGCCGGAGTCTGTAGGACTTTCCCTAAATCTGGCATCACCCACCTCAGGAAGTCCTGACCTTTCAGCTATGGGAGGATCCTGTTGTGGTGCGGACGGGACACGGGGTTGAAGTAGAGGGAGGGGACGTGGAGGAATATCAGGAGAGTCCCGTCCCTGGTAGATAGGGGCGGGTGTCCATCCCTTTTGGCGACAGATGGCCGCCACCATTACTCTACACTGATCCTCGTGACAGCGCTGGAGCCACCTTGGTCTGAGTTGGCATATGGTCAGCCATGAGTCAATATATGGGAACTGGTCAGGGTGCTCTTTTGCTACAATTTGATGGACCAAGGACACAGTGGCCAAATCAATAGATCCCTGAGGAGGCCATAACTTAACTAAGGCTGGCCATTCCCTCTCACACAAAAGGGTTAATCTGGAGGCGGAGAGAGGTACCCCGTAATCCTCTCTAAACCCAGATTTAAAATTGTGAAGCATGCACTGTAGGGGCGTTTTCACTTTAGACTTTCCCAACCCCATGCTCTAATCCTAGTTCAATAACTAAGTACAGTATACAATGTGGACCAGATCTTCCAACCTAATCTCAATTTGGGAAAAAAAAAAAATGCAATTTACAGTGAGAGAGAGAAAAGTGCAATTTACAATACAGATCCTATCTAGACTTAATCCGGGAAAAATAATACAATTTATAATACAGACCCTATCTATTCTTAATACAGGAGGGGAGAGAGGAAAAAAAAAACACAAAATTTTTATAATATAGGTCTTGGCAATTAACAAAATATATATATACTCAGATTTGATTTAGACAAGAGTTAAAATATATAAGCTAGCTATTCTTACAATGTCCACCAGATGGAGCTCCAGGATCACTTAAAACACAGGGAATAGTAGTAATTACAGCTAATGTCCACTAGATGGAGCTCCAGAGTCACTTTAAGTATATTGCAGTGTAGCTTACACGTGGTCTTTCCAAGATGGCCGCCTCCACGTGCGTCCCGATAGCTGCTCCTGGGTGCAGGGGAATTCGCACACGTGGTGTTCCCAAGATGGCTGCCACCCCACCGTGCTCCTTCACACCGGCTCCCCTCTACTCCACAGATGGAAAAAAAGAAAATGATGGACCTTCAAATGATCACTTCTCCCTCAATCGACCCAAAAAAAAGGTTAGCTTCTCATATTCTGGTTTAAGGGCAGGAAACCTCAGCGGGGGCTCAGGGGAAGGCCGGAACCTCAGCAGGGGCTCAGGGGAAGACCGGAACCTCAGCGGGGGCTCAGGGGAAGACAGGAAAATTCAGCGGGGGTCAGCTGTGCACCGGGACAGCACCGAGAGGCACAAAACCTCAGCGGAGGCCCAAGGGAAGGCAGGAACCTCAGCGGAGGCTCAGGGGAAGACCGGAAAATTCAGCGGGGGTCAGCTGTGCACCGGGACAGCACCGAGAGGCACAAAACCTCAGCGGAGGCCCAAGGGAAGGCAGGAGAACCTCAGCGGAGGCTCAGGGGAAGACCGGAAAATTCAGCGGGGGTCAGCTGTGCACCGGGACAGCACCAAGAGGCACAAAACCTCAGCGGAGGCCCAAGGGAAGGCAGGAACCTCAGCGGAGGCTCAGGGGAAGACCGGAAAATTCAGCGGGGGTCAGCTGTGCACCGGGACAGCACCGAGAGGCACAAAACCTCAGCGGAGGCCCAAGGGAAGGCAGGAACCTCAGCGGAGGCTCAGGGGAAGACCGGAAAATTCAGCGGGGGTCAGCTGTGCACCGGGACAGCACCGAGAGGCACAAAACCTCAGCGGAGGCCCAAGGGAAGGCAGGAATTCACATGGGGGCACATGGGGAGCATGGATTCACATCGGACAGCATGGGGGGGGGCAGAATTAACATCGGAGCACAACGGAGAGAGAAATTCACATCGGAGCAGAAATTAACACAGCGGCAGCATGGGGGGGGAACAGAAATTTACATCGGAGCACAGAAATTACATCGGGGGTTCAGGGAAAGGCAGTAAATCCACACCGGAGCACATGGGGAGGCAGAAATTAACATCGGAGCAGAAATTAACACAGCGGCAGCATGGGGGGGAACAGAAATTTACATCGGAGCACAGAAATTACATCGGGGGTTCAGGGAAAGGCAGTAAATCCACACCGGAGCACATGGGGAGGCAGAAATTAACATCGGAGCACATTAGAGAGCTTATCAAGTGCTATAGTTTGGTTACTTTTTACTGCAGTTCAGATATTTTTACCGGTATTCAGATACAGGACGAGCAAGGGCTTCAGGGCCACTAAGGCCCCTAATAGGACTGTTCGTGCAGTTGATCAGACTGCTACAGGTTCCCAGAAATTACCAGGACTCACAGATAGAGTACAGAACTAGCCCCAGACAGTAAGGTAGCAGTACTCACCAGAACTCTGATCAGACAGGAAGTTTGGATGCCAGTCTATCCAGCTGGTTTTTCAATCGGGGATTCAACCGCAGGGATCAGCTGTCCAGACAAATCAAGGTGTCCTTCCGAGCACAAAGTGGCCCGGGGGCGCCAAGGACCGTTAATCACCTGGGGAGGCCGGTCCCTGACTGGTGGAGGCCCAGACGCTGCAAAAGCAGAAGTCTTCCCATTGTGGGTGTGATGAGAGAGGCTTTTCTTTTAATGTTTCCTGGCCAATGCACCAAAAATGTGGCAGGAAACAAAAAGACAAGCTCTTATTCTATCACTCACCCACAGAAGGAAGACTCACAGACAGGCTGGAATGCAATCAGGATCTTTAATGTGCACACAGGATCAGACAGAGATACCAGCAACCTCCACAAGGGTCTGAACCCCGAGGGACGTCCTTCAATGCCTTAAATACAGTATAATTTCAAACTCATTCTGTAATCCCATTTGCCACAGGTATTTCATGTCCACCAATCAGCAGCCCCTGGGGAAGGTACCTGGGTGACCTGTCCAAACCGGTGTGCTCTGGTCTTTTGGTTTCTGGGCTAGGGGATACTGTGCTCAGACCTGGAGTGGGGGAAGGGTGTCTAAAGAAATAGCAGGCTGATTACCTCATGGCTTGCGGGGGAAGGGTCAGGCTGATCAGAGCCTCATGGCTTGCAGCATGGCTTGGGGGAAGGGCTACCTACAGCTACCTCAATGGTAATGAGAGGTTGTTGTTATAAGCTATGCTTTTCCTGCTTCTTATATCTCTCTTCTCAGTTCAGACCAGGAAGATAAAATTGTGGCCCACATGCAAGTATAGAGCAGCTGCTGTGATCTGTAGTTCTCGACCATTCCTCCTGGTATGGGGAATTCCTAGCTAATTGCTTCAGGTCAAACTCCCAGCACAAGCAGCAGCTATGAAGCTGTTGCAGATCTCTGCAAACTGTCTGTCTCTCAGTATGAAGGACTTCCTGCTCTACCAATGCTCATTTCAGACCGAGGCACTAGGCAGATAAGGAACAGCCACTGAGATCCCCCAGCCTCAACTCACCTATCATCCATAGCTCAGGCCCAGCAAGTAGGCTTCTTTTTAGCTTTGTTACTTAACAACATTTGACTGTCAAAACATAGCCAGAATAAGACATTTAAAGGCTTTCAAAATTTTGTTTAGCCTCAGAAGAGTAAAAGGCTAAAATAATTTCTCCGGGATCAAACAGGAAGTCAATCCTCACATATGGATGACGGCGCCAATGGAGGCCCCGTGGAGGCATCTCTCCAGCTTTCAAAGAAGCCTTTGGGAGATGCACACGCATGCGTGGTCCCCTTCTCACTCAAGGGTGCCATTTTACCTTAGTTCCTTTTTTTCCACTGTATGTTTGATACATTTCTGTCCGGTTTGCGTACTACCAGGAGCTTTAATGATCATTTTAGCTTGACAGTATTCTAGCAAAGAGGCAGAATGTATTTCCTCTTTTATATACTTCTCAGTGAGGTGCATGATGTCTTCCCATATTTTTATCCCCATTTTTTAACCCCTTATTATTTTTATTTTATTCTTAATCCATTGCTATTTTTATTTTCATTTGTATTTCTTCTTATTTTTTTCATTTTATTTGAACCCCTCTCATTTTTATGACTTATTAGCCATTTATTTACAGATTCACTGGAATGTTTTCCACAATTTTTCATATTTTTTATCCCTTTTATATTTTTCCATACCATCTATGGGTCACAGTCCCTGTACTTTTTCTCCTCCCTCTTTCTTCCCCTCCCCCCTTTTTCCAGTGTATACTGGCCATTGAGTGTAGTTTGGCAGCCCTACTTGCAGCCTCGGTACCCATAAAACCATTGGCTACAGGTACCGGTGCAAAGCCCAAACGGCTCACTAAGACCGATACATCTGTACATCAGTACCGGCATCTATCTTCCAGTGCGCACAATGCCCATCGATATTTCGAGTCCTCTGATTCCGATTCCCCCGATTCAGATGCAGAGTCTCTCGATTCACGGGGGCCCCAGAACCTTCCTTCAAACCCTTTCCCACTCAACAGTGGCGCATGCGCTGCCAGAGAACATGTCCTTTCAGGAATTTATTCAAGACCTAGCCAAAGGTCTCTCTATCATGGTGACATCGGAGAAGGAGTCGAGGGTGGAGGAACTGGTGATCCTCCAATACCCAACGGCACCTAAAGAAGCAGCCACCTTACCGGTGCATGTGGGAGACTCCTCTCACAGTCTCACCCCATAGTTGATGTCTCGATATCATGTACCGGGTACCGGAGTGTACCAGCTTCCAAAAGACACAGCTTCCCCATCATTCCATGGTGGTTGAATCGGCTATGTGCCAAATCAAAAGTTCGAAGACTCATTCCTCTAGCCCACCCAGTAGAGAATCAAGAACCCTCAATATCTTTGGGTGTCGATGCTTCCAGGCCTCCATGCTTTCAGCTAGGATCAATTCCTATATACTTGCGTATCTGATACACCTCCAAGCGGTGTACCTACTGGGAGAATCCAATGTCTTGGCAGACAGACTGAGTCGCATTCTTTTTCCCCACGAATGGTGTCTGCATCCATACACAGTGTCCTACATCTTCCAGACCTGGGGAACTCCAGACATTGATCTGTTCGCGACTCCGCAGAATGCTAAGCTTCCTTGTTTCTGCACAAGGACTCCGACATCCACCAACCAACAGGTGGATGCCTTCCACCTGCATGGGGGTCAGGGTCTGCTTTATGCGTTCCCTCCCATACCCCTTATTCCCAAGACGCTTTTCAAGCTTCAGTCCGACAGGGGCTCCATGATTCTCATAGCATCTCACTGGCCGTGACAACCATGTTTTTCGCTGCTGCTACTTCTGACTCAGACTCATTCTCTTCAATTAGGATATGCACCAGATCTCCTCTCTCAGGACAACAGCTTACTACTCCATCCTAATCCATGGTCTCTTTGCCTCGCAGCTTGGCTGCTGAGAGCATAGCGTTACAGGGCTTTGACCTTACTCAAGAGGCTAAAGAGATCCTCTTAGCTTCTAGAAAGTCCTCCACCATACATTCATACTCTCTTAAGTGGTGTTGATTTTTGGTCTGGTGTTCCCAAAAGGATCTCAATCCTTTTTCTGCTCCAGTGGAGTCACTCCTTCAGTATCTCCTCTACCTGTCCTCGACAGGTCTAAAAACAAATTCAATTAGAGTCCACCTTAGTGCCATTGCGGCCTCACATCATCTGTTTGATAGACAGCCCATCTCCTCACAACCACTAGTGGTGCATTTCATGCGAGGTCACCTGCTGTCCACACCTCCCATTAAGCCACACCTTGTAGCTTGGGACCTCAATGATGTTCTAGCACAGCTCCTCAAGCCACCTTTTGAACCATTAGCCACAACCTCACTTAAGTTCCTCTTGTGGAAGGTGATCTTCCTAGTTGCCATCACTTCAGCTAGACGCATTAGTGAGCTTCAGGCTTTGATGGCAGATCCTCCCTATACCCACTTTCACCAGACAAAGTAGTCTTTTGGGCTCACCCACACTTTATGCCAAATGTGGTATTTCCCTTCCATCTAAACCAGTCAATTTACTTTCCAGTTTTCTTTCCTAAGCCGCATGTGTCTAGAGCGGAAGCAACTCTGCATACTCTTGACTGCAAGCATGCACTGGCTTTTTACCTCCAAAGGACTCAGGGTCATCGTAAAGTCTCGCAGTTGTTTATCTCTTTTGACCCCAGTCACCTGGGATTACCTGTTTTTAAGCATATGCTCTCCAGATGGATAGCAGACTGCATTTCATTTGCTTATGACAAAGCAGGACTCTTCCTGGAAGGGCATGTCACTGCTCACAATGTTTGCACCATGGCCACCTTGATGGCAAACCTATAAGTAGCCATTGACGAAATTTGCAAAGTAGCAACTTGGTCTTCTGTCCATACCTTTGCTGCCCATTATTGTCTGGACAAGGACTCCCGTCGGGATGCCATGTTTAGTCAGGCTGTACTCCAGCACTTCTTTCAGACTTAGATGCAACTCCTACCCTCCGACCCAGACTTTGAAGATACCAGAAATCCATGTCTGATCCATGACCTCATCATACCTGCTCTGAGATCACTGGTTCTAAGATCACTTCATCTGGCAACTGGGAGCTAGGGAGTCCCATATGTGAAGACTACATTCCTGCTTGTTCCTGGAGATTGCGTAGTTACTCACCTGTAATAGGTGATCTCCGGGAACAGCAGAAATTTAATCTTCACAACCCGCCCTCCTCCCCTAGGAGTTATAGGGTTTCATTTACTTTTTTTCTCAGCTACAAGAGAGGGAGTTGGGAAGGCAGCAACACAGGCACAGTAGAGTGCTCCCAAAGGCTTTCCTATTGGATGCTAGGGAGTGTTCCCACACAGGGGTGGCCCAAGGGAGGTGCGGGGCCATGTGCAGAGGCTTGTTGTGGGGCCTCATTTGCATAAGGGGCATCATTTGCATAAATATTTGCATAATGTTACCATACACTAACTTTTAGCAAACATGCCTCTTCATGAGTGTATGGATAAAGAAAGACTAAAAGATTTCTAAATTACTATAAACCAGTGCCAACCGCCAGGCACATTAGGAACTACTACAGACACTGCTCATTTAGAACCCATAAAAATATTATGGCCTTCAATTATGAACGATCAAAAGTATAATCAAAAAAACAACTCGTTCACTGTAAACTCTATCAGGATCAGAGGTAGTCCTAGAGGTCTCAGTTAAAACATCACTCCACTACTCAGACTCACGTCCATATGTAGTCGAGTGCTATATCACATCAATGACCTCTAAAAATGAAAATACACAGACATCTAATCACTTCAAAATTTTCAAACACAAGAAAAAACTTGTAAAAATTGAACCTTCTCGACCAGATAAATCTGTGTCTATAAATCTCTATATGTCTCATTAATCCCACGTGGGCTCTGTCGGTACCGATGTCACCCATATGTGAAGACTAAATTCCTGCTGTTCCATGAGATCACCTGTTACAGGTGAGTAACTATGTTTTCCCTGAAGCAGAACTTGGTATATGTCCAGTGATCGAAACCCAGTGCTGTGACAGAGAAAAGTGGCAACAGTATGTTGTGACCAGTATTTGGCATATAGATAATGCTGTTACTACAGTTTGGACTGGATGATCAACTGTTGGCGTAAGCTAAGGGTTTGTTTTTTAAAGAAATATATGAATTAGTTTATCTTTGACTTGTCATTAATTTGGGGACTATGGCTTTTTGAATTTAGCACACAGTGAATGTTTTGGTCCTACACATAAAAATATTTGAAAAAAATATATATAAATTGGTGGGGTTTGATTTTTATTGTGGATTGTCCCTAATTTTCCAGACAGAGGTTTGCAGAGGACTTCTGGTTTATGCCCTACTTCATTGGATCCAGTTACTCCCACAGGATGACACTTCAATGAGTCAGCAGCGCTTTCCTGGCAGATGCCAGGTACAATTTGGTCTGTTAGGCGGCCAAAGACGTCACCTGTTCCATGATGGCACACAACTGGCTTTGGCTTTGCCATTGGGCAGCAGAGGCAGTGTCCAGTTCCCATTTATCTGGACTTCCTTTCATAGGGAATCTTGTGTTTGGAGAGGACTTGGAGAAGTTGGTCAAGGGGCTGTGGGCATCCAAACCACATTGTCGTTTGGAAGATACACCTAAAGGGCTTGTGAAGCACAGCCTCTCCTCCTCTGCGTCATGTTCTCACTCCCGCCACCAGTAATTTTGAGGGTTTAGGTACTCCCAGAAGGATCACCTGGGGGAGGTCATCCTTCCTTTCTCCAGCTCCTGTTTCCAGCCCAGTCCTTTTGTGGGACTGATGGGATCCGCAAGGCTCTTTCCTTCTCCAAATCTGGTTCTCCCATCAAAACCCATGACGAGATGGGCCTGTGTGACCTCAGACCAGTCGAAGCCTGACATCATTCAGTTTAGTTATGTGCTAGAATGCAAGGACTCCAAATGCCTTCCTGATATCTCCATGCAGGTCTGCAGCCAGAAAGGCCACTGTTCAGGTTACTCTGGAGGGACTTCTCAGCCTCCAGGCTGTAGTTCTGTTGCCGTCTGCTGAATGGGGCAAGGGCCAATATTTCATTTACTTTGTGGTTCCAAAGAAGGTTGGATCCTTCCACCCAATCTCGGATCTCAAGGCGTCATGTTCATCTAAGCACCTTTCACTTCCGCATGGAGATACTAAGAGCAATCTGGTGAGAAAAGATTCCTGCATCTTTGGACTTGGCTGAGGCGTACTTCCACATTCCCATCTGTGAGTATCAGCCATGCTTTTTATGCTTTTATCAGTTTTCCACTCTACTGTTTGGCTTCTCCATCAAGGACAATCACAAGGGTTAGGTAGTGATTATTGCTGTACTGCTGTGCAAAGTGCTTTGTGTGCATCCCTGCCTGGACAACTGGCTTATTCAGGCCAGGTCGCATGCAGAGCTCTTTGGATGTCGGCCTGATTGGTGAAGCTTCTGGAGAGTCTGGGCTGGGTGATAAACTACAACAAGAGCTTCCTGGAGTCTACCCACTCATTAGAGTACCTTGGAGTGTGGTTCGACACTGACCCAGGAAAGGTTTTTCTGCTCAAGAAGAGGGCAGAGAATCTGCGTTCTCAGCTGAGGGCATTTTAGAGGTGGCAGCTACCCAAGACCTGGTACTACCTCCAACTTCTAGTGTCAATGACAGCGACTATTGAGATGTTCCCCTGTGTGTGAGCGCACCTGTGTGCTCTGCAAGATCCTTCAGAAGGCTTTGACATCAGGCTTCCTCTTTGCCACTGGTGCAGGCCAGCTTGAATTGGTGGGAGCAGCTTGCTCATCTGCTGAAAGATCTTCTTATGGATGATTTCCAGTGACTTCTGCGGATGATGGGTGCCAGCCTGTTCGGCTGGGAAGCTCATTGCCAAGGGCAGACTATAGCAAGTTACTGGAGTGTAACTGGAGCAAGCGGAAAGTGACTTGGCCCATCGATTGGCTGGAGGCGAGAGCCATTTGCTTAGCTCTCCTACATCTCTGGAACATTGCTTATAACAAGGCAGTGTGGATATTCTCAGACAATGCCACAGCGGTAGCCTATGCCTATGGCGAGGGGGCGCGAAGCATTCTGGGGTTTACCCAAAACATGAGACGAGCTTCAAGGGCAGGGTCGCCATAGTTCAACCTTGGCCAGGGCACGTTCTGCAGTACATGTTTCCTCCATGACCTCTCAGGGGCAACTACTTTGTCAGGTGGAGCACCATCTAGGTCCAGTGGTATTGGTGGCACCAAATTGGCTGGGGAGGTCCTGGTATTCAGATCTTCTGCACCTCTGGCAAGATGTCCACCTATACCACCTGTCTGTATGAGGACTCTTGAGGGAAGGGACAGTTCTGCTGGATGGTCTGGCTCCCCTCCTATTTATGGCTTGATTCTTCAGAGTCAAAGCACATAAGGGCTATTCTGCTGCTGTGGTCTCCATGCTTCTGACTGCAAGAAGAGGCTGTAGCTGTCTCACCTATGTGCGCATCTGGCATCTTTTTGTGCACTGGTGTTCTGAGCATCTTGTCAACCCTGACATGGTGGGCTTGCCAGCTCAGCCTTCCTGCCCCCAGGATGGATTTGACAAGGGCCTTTCTCTCAGTTGGCTGAGAATTCAGATGGTGGCCTTGAATTGTTTTAGAGGGATGGTGATGGGGCATTCTCTGGGGCCAAGCCGGACGTCAGTCTTCACATATTGGTGATGTCATTGATGGAGCCCATGTGGGAATGCTCCCCAATTTCCAAAGGAAGCTTTTGGGAGGTCAACCACGCATGCATGCCTGTCTTCCTGCCCGAAGGAGCCATCTTACCTCAGTCTTCTTTTTTCCGTGGAGCCTCTCAGACTCTTGTGTGTCCCCAGAAAATCAATGATACCTACCAGTACATTATTTTGTTTTTTCTAGTGATTTTTCAATCGCGTGCTCATCAGTCTTCCTACCCGTCTCTGGGAGTGTTGGTGCTTCGGCACCGTGTGTTTTCTCAGACTCTTTTGTGACATGCTGTTTCTTTCTTTTGCATCTCCCTGACTGGCTGGGACGTTGGAGTCCTTTGACTTGGCAGAAGCCATCTTCCCCGAAATGTCAAAGCCGGCCAGTGGCTTTAAGAAGTGTTCCCAGTATGGCTGGACCATCTCCATGATGGAGCACCATAACTGGTGCCTTCAATGCCTCTGGCACAACTATGAGCCCTCCATTTGTGCTCTCTGCTTGCAAATGATGTGCAAGGGGCTCAGGAATCAAGAAAAACAGTGGAAATCACTGCTTGGGTCCTCAGAGTCTTCAGCATTGGCACTGGCATCGATGTCAGCATCAATGCCTTTGAAGGCCTCCACCCAGGCTTCAGTTTCGCGTGTGGGCCAGGCTCACTTGGAGCCAAAGGCCACTGAGGATCAGACCAGTGGCTGTCCTTTGATGAGAGATGGCCCCAGAAGGACCAGGCTTCCAGCCTGTCAAAGTCGAGGGGGGATGCCAAGGCCCAGGATAAGTCCCACAGTCACTGGCATCATAGTCCCCCTCGGTGAGACTCTGAGGCGAAGGCTGGGAGCAGCCTCCTAAGCTACCTCAGTAGGAGGAGTTGCCTCCCAAGGCCCAGGAGGGCCATCAGGTGACTCCCGATACTGTCACATCGTGGAGTCCCCAATGAGGGTACCAGAACTGGAGACCGCGTTTGCTGCCTTGGTTCCCATATCTTTGGCAACCGTGCTCCTAGCCGAGCGCATGCAGGCCCTCGTGCACAGCTTGTCTGTGTTTCTGGTCTCACAGGCTACCTGGGACTCAATGCCTTCTGGTTCCTCATGCCAAGGGCAGCCCAAGACCTGATACCCTCGGATTCCTCGATGCTGGGGGTGGCCCAAGACCTGATACCCTTGGGCTCCTCGGCACTAATGGCGGCATCATCCATAATGAGGGCTTCTTCATCAGGAGTGCAGCCCTTCCTGGAGTGCCATGCTCAGACAGGTGGTCAAAGTTCCTCTCGGTACCCCGGGGTTCCCTGCCGAGTGCCTCCGTGTCAGACTGTCCAGATCCTCTGACTCGATCCTCCTCTCACTGTCGATGCCATGAGGAATCGTGTTGGCATTTAGATTTCCTCATGGACTGATTCCGATGAGTGGGAGACTAAGGAAGACTCCCCGGTGCCCAAGCAACATTGAGACATCCCCTCAAATTCCTTTCCACCTTTTGAGTGCAGGAAATCCCCACCGGAAGTATATCTCCTTCCATGAATTTGTGAGGGACATGGCCAAGGCCTTGCCTTTTTCCATCGAGGCTGAGGAGAAGCCCAGAGCGGAGGAGTTGGAGATCCTTCAGTACCCTTTTCCCCCCAAGGAGGCTATTTCGGTCCCCATTTACAGGATCCTTGAGCAGCTCCTGTTTCACATGTGGGAGACTCCCTTCACCATGTCCCCAATTAGTAGATGGCTTGACTCCATGTATCGAGTCCTCAGGAGTCCTGGATTTGAGAAACCACAGCTTCCACACAATTCTATGGTCATGGAGTTGGCCATGTAGAGAGAGTCAAGAGCACTAAAACGCACTCCTGTGTGCCCCCAGGCAGGAAGGCCAGGGCCTTGGATGGCACTGGGAGAAAGTGCTACTAGGCTTATCGCATTCAGGCTTATCAACTCTATATGGGTATGTACAGTACCTCAGGGATTTAGTGTGCGATCTGGCCAATTCCAGAGAAACGGTTGAGCACTACTGTGGGCTTCTTTCCAGGGTGAAAGAGTCCTCAAAATATATGACCAGTGTGGTTTATGATGGCTTTGAGTCAGTGGCTCCAAGTAGCCACAGTGGGCATTGGAGCTTGCCGGCTAGCTTGACTGCACTCTTCTGACTTAGAACAGTGGGTGCAGGACAAGCTGGGGATGTCCCCTGCTGGTGTGAGTACCTCTTCAGCAAGCCCATGGAGGACAGGGCCAGAGAGCTAGAGCTTGAGCAGTTAATGATGAATAGATTTTCTCGTAAGATGGATGGACCCCACTAAGAAAAAAGCTTCGAGAAAGAAGCTTTTCTATCCCAAGAAGAGGAAGTACTATGCAGGCTACCCACCTTATCAGCCCTCTTGTGGCCCTCAGCAGGGACAGCAGCAGAAGGTTCAGGGCCAGCATCAGCAGTGCCACCCCAGGCCCCAGAAGTCACAACCTGCACCACAACTGCAGCCTGGAGGAGGGTTTTGACTCCTTCCTAAGGAGCATGGTGTCCCTTCCCATTCCCACCATGATTCCATCTCAGGTGGAGGGCAGATTGATCCATTTCACCCACAGGTAGCCAATAATAACATCAGACTCCTGGGCCCTCAAAATAGTTTGAGGAGGGGTACTTGTTGCATTTCGATCAACTTCCTCCCCTTTGTTTCCCAGGGGAGTACCCACTCGATCCGCCCCACTGAGAACTCCTCTAGAAAGAGGTCCAGGTTCTCTTGGTCTATCTGGCCGTCAAGCTGGTCCCTCCTTCTCAGGTCAGGAAGGGGTTCTACTTCAGTTACTTTCTGGTCCCGAAAAAGACAGGAGGCCTCAGCCCATACTGGATCTTCGGAACCTCAACCGATTCCTTTTACGAGAAAAGTTCAAGATGATCTCACTGGGAATGTTACCTTACCTCCAATGGGAAGACTAGCTGTGCTGCTTGGATCTCAGGAATTTTATACTTGCATCCCCATTCACTCTCTCCACTGGCAGTATCTCCGCTTCATGCTCAGTGGAAAGCACTATCAGTACCAGGTGCTAGCCTTCGGCCTCACTTCCATCCCAAGAGTCTTCACAAAGTGTCTGGTGGTGGTCACTATGTTCCTCCGGACATTGGGAATCTTAGTCTTCCTCTACCTGTACAACTGGTTCATCAGGGGCGTTTGGGCTTCATCATCAGCTACCTAAAGTCTCATCTGCAGCCCGCTCAGCACCTCAAGTTTATTGGGGCCCTCCTGGATACTTCTGCAGCCCAGGCCTACCTACCCGAGGATCGAGCCCTTTGGCTAGTCCACCTAGCCAGGGAGCTGTGGACCTATCTGTTCACCACAGCCAGAGGGATGCTGCACATTCTTGGCCCCATGGCCTCCACAGTACGTCACTCCGCTTGCCTATCTACAGATAAGGCAAGAGCAATAGACTCTATGTATGCAGTGGTGCCAAATTACGGGTCGCCTCTAGGATAAGGTGGTCATTACTCAGCCACTCAAGCAGTCTCTCTCTTGGTATTTAAAACCATAAAATGTGTGCCAGGGACTTCCCTTCTAAGTCCTACCACATCAATGAGTTCTGACTACGTATGCATCCAAGATGGACTGGGGAGCCTGTCTTGATGGTCTCCGAACGCAGGCCTCCAGACGGCTGGGGAAAGCCTCCACCAGATCAACTTCCTGGAGCGCCAAACCATCTTCAGTGTGCTCAGGGCATTTTGAGAGCAGCTTGCCAACCAGGTTGTCCTCATCCAGACCAATAGCCAAGTAGTGATGGGGGGGGGTATGGGTTCATCCCATCTCTGCTGGGAGACGGTGCATCCCTGGAAGTTCGCCATTGTGCACAGCGTGCTTCTCCGAGCGGTGTATCTGCTGAGGCAGTTCAATGTCTTAATGGATCGACTCAGCCAAGTCCTCCAGCTGCATGAGTGGACCCTCAACAGTTGAGTTGTCTGCCGCATCTTCCAGTTGTTGGACACCCCCAGCAGAGACCTCTTTGCGTCATCAAACAATGCCTAGGTGCTGCAGTTCTGCTCCAAGCTTCCAGGCAGCAGTCGGATGGCTTCCAATGCATTTCTGTTGGATTGGGGCGAGGGACTGCTTTGTGCCTATCCACCAACTCCTCTGGTGGTGAGGACCCTTTTCAAGCTCTAGGAGGACAAGGCTACCATGATCCTTATTGCCCCACATTGGCCCAGGTAGCCCTGGTTCCCTGTCTCGGAGGCCACCAATCTGGCTCTGTTCCGATCCGGATCTGATATTCCAAGAGAGGGGATTTCTTCTTCAATCCAGCATCTGTTCCTTAGCTCTCACGGCATCGATGCTGAGAGCGGAGTTCTTGCAGAGCTCCACCTACCAGCCGATCTGGAGAACATCCTCCTGGCTTTTCGCAAGGACTCCACATGGCATTCCTATGCTTTTAAATGGTGCAGATGATCTCAGTGGTGCGCAGAAAAGATGCTAAATCCCTTTTCTTCTTCAGTGGAGTCTTTGCTCACTTAACTGCTTCACCTGTCTAACCTGGGCCTCAAATCGAACTCTGTGAAAGAGCATCTCAGCGCAGTGGTGGCCTACCTTCATGGGGTGAGTAGTAAGCCCGTTTCTGCACATCCCCTTCTCTGGGCTTCTGATTAAGCCCCCACCTGTGGTACCTTAACGTGGTGCTCGGTCAGCTGATTTCTGCCTCTTTTGAGCCACTCAGCTCTTGTCCTCTCAAATATCTCACATGGAAGATCATTTTCTTAGTAGGAGTCACTTCTGCGCGCAGTCTCAGTGAACTTCAGGTGCTAGTGGCGCATCCTCCGTACATGAGGTTTCATCAAAATAGAGTGGTCCACTAAGTTTCTTCCTAAGGTGGTTTCTGTCTTTTGTCTTAATCGTTCTGTAGTACTGCCCACCTTTTTTCCCAGACGTCATGCCAACAGGGCAGATGCTGCTATACACACATTGAATTGTAAGAAAGAGCTGGCGTTCCACCTCGAACGTACGAACGCTCACTGCTGTTCCTTCCAGCTCTTTGTCTCTTTTGACCCCAGTAGTCTGGGTGTGGCAGTCTTGAAGCGTACTCTTTCTCTTTGGATTGCGGACTGCATCTCCTTTGCTTATGCTCAAGATGGTCTGAGTTTGGTACGCAGTGTCATGGCTTACAATGTCTGAGCTATGGCTGCTTCGGTAGCCAACCTGTGTTCCTTCTCCATGGTGGAGATCTGTAGGTCTTCTACGTGGTCTTCTGTCCACACCTTCACAGTCCCAATGTGACAGCAACCAGCCAAGCCATACTCCAGCACCTGTTTGGGAATTAAGGCAACTCCTTCTCACCAGCCCTTCTGTCATCAGGCTACCGTAGAGTCAACCTGCTGTTGATGTCCAATCTCCAGGAACAAGCAGGAATGAGTCTTCACATATGGGTACATCGGTACCGACGGAGCCTGCACGGGGATGCTGCCCAGCTTCCAATCAGAAAGCTTTTGGCAGCCTCCCTCGCGCCTGCGCGCTGAGTTCCCGCCCTCTCCAGAGCCTCTCTTCAGTTTTTGTTTTTCCGCGGAGCCGGCAGGACGTCCTCCTGTCACCGCAGAAACTTACTTATTTACTTACTTTAATTTTTGTTTTCTTGTGGTCGCGGCTGTATTTCCCGCTCCCACCGGTATCGCTGGTGGATTTTTGACTTAATTCTGAGAAACGTTTTCTTCAGTTTTTGCCTTAACTTGTTGGGCCTACCAGGCCTCTTCATTATGGAGCCTTCTTTTCGAGGTGGACCACCTTTCCCTTTGAAAAAGGTGCTCATCGGGTATCCTCGGTACCGTCGGTATCGGTCGATGTGACCCAGTCTGCCTTAGGGGTATCGGCATCGCCGATACTGCCATTGGCGTCGGCGCCTTCGCGACACCATCGATAGTATCACTTACTTCGATGCCGAGTCTTGAGTCCATATCTAGTCTCGATGACTCCGTACCGACGTGCCCTGGAACCGACTCAGGTCGATTCCAGATCGGCAGTTTCAAAGATCATAGTCATAACTCTCTCATGATCTCGCTACCACTGCAACAGTTCCCGATGGCTGCTTCATCTGCTACTCCTGTATCAGTATCGATGCCTCTTCTGGCACCCATGCCTACTTTAGAACCGATACCTGGCATTGGTGTAGTCCCCTGTACCTTCTCTGGAGCTCCGTTAGCCGGGCCAGGGATGGTTCCCATAGGAGATCAGTCTTTTCAGGCTTTTCTCCGGGACATGGCAACCTTTCTCAATATATCTATCCCTGGTGGTGGTCCTACTCAGGGCTCACAGGCACAGATGGAAAATATACAATTTCCTTTACATCCTGCTCTGCAGGATCTCCTTCTCAGGGTCTGGAAATCACCCTTACGACTTCCTCCAGTTTCTACAAACATTGAGGTTCGGTACCGAGTGCCACCCTCTCCAGGGTTCCAGAAGCCTCAACTTTCTCATCGTTCCCTTGTAGTGGAATCGGCTCTGAGAAAAGTTAAGAGCAAGAAGAAGCATTCTTCTTATCCACCGGGTCGTTCTTCAAGAACACTCGATGCTTTTGGTCGTCAGGCCTTCCAAAACTCTATGTTGGCCTCCAGAGTTCTCTCATATATTTTTCACATGAGTCTAACACTCCAGGAAGTCACAGAGAAATTGTCTCTTTTGACCCCTTTTTTACCAGAGCCCAAGGCTACTGATTATTCCTTACTCATCAATCACAGCCGGAATATATCTTGGTTCCTGTCTCGTGCTTCTATAGACTCTTTTGAGTCTGTTAGCAGATCCTCTGCTATTGCCATAGCAGCACGTCGCAGAGCCTGGCTTGAAGCTTCAGACTTGAGTAGATGGGCACAAACTATACTGGCTCATTCTCCTTGTACAGGAGAGGGTCTCTTCAATAAGGAGGCTTTAAGTCAGGTTGCTCAATGCTTCACTGACTCTCCTTCCACTAAGGACCTTTCTAAGCCACCTCCTTCTTCGAGAGGTAGGAAATGTCCTACCAAACCTTCTTTCCCTAAGAAAGAAAGTTTCATTCCTCTCCTGCCCATCATTCGGCTGTACCTAAACAGGAGACACCTCAGCCTAGTCTGAACTCCTCCAGCTCTAACCAGTCTCAGCATTCCCAGCAACCATAGGAGCTGGGACTTATACTCTATACTTTCCTTCTAATTCATTAGAAGTTATACACTGTGTTTCTTTTCAGTGTACTACCTTGTGAAACATTTTATGTTCAGGGACTGCTAACTTCTCCTCTTCTTATTCTCTAGAAGAGCAGTTGCACCTATCCCATGATGGTTTTGTCCCAACTGAACATTCTTCCTTCTGTTGACTTACCCTATGGGTATGTCACCCTCTAATTACTTGCTCTACCCTCTCCAATGGGGCTTTTTCCCTAACGGAGGGGTACCATACTAAAAAGTTTTTACCAAGCTTATTCCACAGACAGGGAAAAGTTATATCTCCTCCCTCTTTATCTGTTTTTTCTTTATGCGGCACAGGGCAATCTTTCTGCTGTTTCTGTCAGCTGCTGTGCCTGCAGGAGTTACAGTGATTGTATTACTGGTACTTTTGCCAAGTTCCAGTCTTTTGTTCAATTTCTGTCTAGCCTTAGTAGTGTTTCCAAGCTATTCGTTAGCTACCTTGGATCCTCCTACTCCCTTAGGCTTTCTCACATTATTCTATCCATCTCCTCTCCTAGGATATGGTAGCAAACCTGACTTCAGTCAGTTTATCTCTCCTGCACAATGCTCTCTACAATCTTCAGAGCAGCTTTCTACTATGAGGGCCTCCTATAGAGCATTGACCTTGTCTCTGAAGCTTCGCTATTAATAGGAAAAAGCTTGTTCACCCTTCCCATGCCTGTGAAGGTTCTCCACACCCTTTCACCTGGGGTGTTAGCACGAGATATATTCTTCTGCGTGAAGATCCAAGGCTGATATTCATGCATGCTACCTCTGGGTCCCTCTAATAGGTCCCTCTGGTATCTTCCCCTGCATTTTGCACCTCTGCCGTGTCAGTGTTCGGTGGAACTCCGGCCTTGTTCCTTACAGATTCATTCTATAATCTGTTCTCACGCAATCATCACGGTTATTTTGTTGGATTGCCTTCCTGCATCCCTCAATTCATAGAAATAGATTCTCTCTACATATCCCACGTGGCTTCACCCTCTGGTGGTATACAGAATCTTTTTCTTTTTTCTTTCCCATGTACAATCATGGGGCTGGGGGCTAGACATGTTCTTCAACCTGTCATCTTGTATGTAGCATCTCTATATATGTCTACATATCTATATCATTTCTCTGGTGGTGCAATTCCATGCCCCACAAAGATATCTATAATTTCGTATTTCATATTTATATTATATATATATATATATTTTGATATATCTCTCCACCCATGTCCCGATTTATGCATCTGGACATATCGATTCAGGTTTAGATCCCCCCTCATATATATATAAACATCTGTATATATATGTGTCTCTTGGGCGGTTTCTTAAGGGTTCATATCTCTATACTTTCACCCTTACTGTCTATACTAAATGTTACCTCCTAGAGGATTTAGACAGTCCATCGCCCTATTTCGCATACCATATTACCATGCAGAAGCTGTTAGACACCACTAACCATTGTGGTGCTAACTTCTCTATTTTTTCTTAAACCCTTGAAGCATCAAGCTTCAATATTTTTTCCTATCTCTCGCCAGTTAGGAAAAACGGTGTACATCTTTATCTTTGAGTACACAGCTCTTCTCCTTGGGAATAGGGATTTTTTCCACTTTCCCTCTCCCCGTCAGGACTGGGCTAGTTCTACAACTCAGTCAGTCTTCTTCCTTAGTCCTCCCTGTTAATAACATTATGACTATAGGAGTTTTTCAGCTTTTTCTCATAAAGCTTTCCATTGAAGACATGACGTCCCATCCTACCCAGTTGGCACCTGGATCGTCTACTACCTCCAGGTCTGGACCTTCATCCTCACTGCTGGGAGGTCCCTTCAAGATTCCGCCACTGCTTCTCCAGCAGACTACATCAGGCGTTCTACTTCCTACAGTGCAGTAGGTAAGTGACCTATCTAATGGTACGTTACATGTGTTTCATGTGACTCCTCATATACACAAAGGACTCCTACAATCTGTACGGCGCTCTAGTCCTTGGCTATGCTGTTCTTCCTCACAGCTCCTTTATTGTCAACTCCTACCCTCCATCCCACATTGGATGCCAGGGATTTCTGGAAACAAAATGCACCCCTGGTCCAGGCTGCTGCATTTTATGGGATCTCCCCCTGGCATCTCCAGCTAGGGAGTCCCCATATGTGAAGACTCATTCCTGCTTGTTCCTGGAGATAGCACAGTTACTTACCTGTAACAGGTGATCTCTGGGAACAGCAGGAATTAGTCTTCACAACCCTCCCACCTCCCCTGGGAGTTGCATCTCTTATCTTCTTCTCCTTTCTCTCCTCGCCTTTGTCTCAGCTTTGAAACTCAACTGAAGAGAGGCTCTGGAGAGGGCGGGAACTCAGCGCGCAGGCGCGAGGGAGGCTGCCAAAAGCTTTCTGATTGGAAGCTGGGCAGCATCCCCGTGCAGGCTCCGTCGGTACCGACGTACCCATATGTGAAGACTAATTCCTGCTGTTCCCAGAGATCACCTGTTACAGGTAAGTAACTGTGCTTTCTGGACACTGATTCTCGGAACCTTTCAGCGATCATTCATGCTACTGTTCTAGGTTCTTTTCTTCTAGTTGCCCTGGGCTGTTTGCCATTTTTTTCAGTAGCCTGTAGTGGGGAGTCCCATATGTGAGGACTGACTTCCTGCTTGGTCCTAGAGAAAACATAGTTACTTGTAGCAGATGTTCTCCGGGACCAGCAGGAATCAGTCCTCACTACCCTCCCTCCTCCCTGTGGAGTTGTTTTCTTTTTGGTTTGATTAACCTATGTCATCATACTGAGGTAAGATGGCTCCTTCGGGCGGGAAGACTAGCACGCATGCGTAGTTGACCTCCCAAAATCTTCCTTTGGGATATACACAGAGGATCCCTTAAAGAAAAAAGGGGACTGTTGTAGTGGTTGATATGGAAAGGCAGACTAGATAGGCCACGTGCTCTTTTTCTGCCATCATGTTTCTATATTTCTTTGTTTCCTTTGGAAACTGGGGAGCGTTCCCATGCGGGCTCCGTCAGTGACATCACCCGTATGTGAGGACTAATTCCTGCGCCTCCTGGAGAACATCTGCTACAGGTGAGTAACTACACTTTCCCTGACCTTGTGCCTGGATGTGGTCTGCTTCCTGTGGGGAATTCAGTATCTACGCCCTCCCCTGTGCTCAATGTTTTTTTTGTGGGTTCTCAGTTTGGTTCTTCGGGGCCTTGGTGGCTGAGCTGTTTGAGCCCTTGCTGAGGGCTACGTTCAATGTTTGTCCCTTACGTTTGCTCAGCGATGTATCTCAGAGTTGCAGGCCTGCTTATGCCGAGATCCCTATCTATCCTTTTCAGGAGGTCTGTGTATTTATGGCCTGTTCTTTCCTTTTTGCCTAAAGTGTTGTTGGTTTTCCATATTAACCAAATCGTCTGCTTGCCTTCGTTTCTGAAGGAACAGTGCCAGGGGAAGGATAAGGACTAATCCTGGTAGACGTTAGATGAGTGTTTCTTAGACACCTGAAGGTTGTTAACGCATTCTGAATGTCAAACAGACTGTCCTGTTTGTAGGCTCGCATAAGGACGAAGTGGCCACAAAGTCTCCCTTGGGCTGCTGGATAAAGGGGACAATAGCCTCAGCCTATCAGTTGCAGATCTGGCTGCATTCCACATTGGCAGAGTGCAGCTCGATCGCTTCCTTAGACATCAGTTGGGCAACAGTGTGGTCATCACTTTCCACCTTTCCCAAGCATTTCCACTTGGATGTTCAAGCTCGGGTGGATACGGCCTTCGGCACAGAAGTTTTGATGACTGATATGTCTTCTTCCCACCCACAGGACACATAGCTTTGGTAACATTTGTTTGGGTTGGCCTAGCAGGACGAAATGAAAGGTGACATTTTAGTACCAGATAATGTCCTTTCCTTGAGTCCTGCTAGACCAGTCCAGGACCTGCCCCTTGGCTCTGATCTGATGTACTGTTGTGTTCTGATATGATCTATTATCTGGTCTAAGCTGGTATGATCTGCTACAATCTGTGATGCTTGACTGTTTCCTGTGGTTTAGCCCTGTGGGCTACATTCCTCTTGTTTGGCCTTCTGCTCGCAGGCTGTTCTGTATATAGTTCTGTTCTTTGGACTGTTTAATCCTTGTTACCCCCATTCAGGCTTGTTCGGCCTGGGGTTCTTTTCCATGGCTTGGGTACAAATACTGAGATAGTATGCCCTCTAGCTGCTCTAGATATAGTACAGGATGAGGTCATCAGGAACCTCTGGATTCTGTTTCCACCTCTGCTGGTAAGGGAACACAACCCACTTGTATGGACTGGCCTAGCAGGACTCAAGGAAAGGACATTATCCGGTAAGTAAAATGTCACCTTAAGCTTTGGAACACATTGCCAGAGGAGTTAGTAAAAGCAGTTAGCGT
The DNA here is from genome assembly GCA_033557465.1 of Ichthyophis bannanicus. Lineage (NCBI taxonomy): Eukaryota > Metazoa > Chordata > Amphibia > Gymnophiona > Ichthyophiidae > Ichthyophis > Ichthyophis bannanicus. Next base: position 987,848,328 of record CM066032.1, read on the forward strand.
TACTGAGTTTAAAAAAGGTTTGGACAAATTCCTGGAGAAAAAGTCCATAAACATACAGTATCATTAAGGTAGACTGAGAGAAAACCAGTTTATCCTTGGGGATAAGTAGCATGGAACTAGCTACTTTTGTGATTTGCCAGGTACTTGTTACCTAGATTGGCCACTATTACAAGAAGGACAATGGGCTTGATGGACCTTTTGGTCTGACCTACTCTGCCAGTTCTAATGTTCTTATGCTGCTACATGATAGCCAATATGAACATTGACTAGGCTGAAATCCCTTCTTGCTGGTGTTTAGCACTAAAATGTACATCAATGAAGCAAATAGGGGTGACCTACACCGAGCGGTGAGTACACCCCTAAACAAAGGCATGGGGAGGGGTGACCCGCACGGAGCGGCAAGTGCACCTACTCTTGCCGCCTTGCTGGGTAGACTAGATGGACCATACTGGTCTTTATCTGCCGTCATATACTATTTTACTATGTTAACAGCTTTTTTCACTTTTTTAAATATTTTTGCTTCTTATATTTTTCAATTACAATCACAAGTATACCACTTTTTTTAGGGAAAGGAAAATACAGTTCACCTCCATAAATAAAACAAAAAAGAAGAAACAATTTTTCCATATTTCTCCTGTAGTCCACAAATAGAAGGGGGGCTAAATCACAAATCTAAAGGAAAATGCAAGGAAAGTTTAAACATTAATATAGTGAGTCTAATAAGGAATTAACCCCTCTAAACTGGTACATTACTAATTTTAGAGCTCAGAAAGACAGACGGCTGCTGAGTTCAAAAAATATATTGAAGACCCTTTTTCTGCTGGCCGTTCCTCTCCCTAGGTACTGTCGCACCCCCAGGTGCCCTACCGGTGAGGCCTTGGTACTGCCTGAGGGTGGTAGTTGTACCTTCTCTATAAACCACAAAAGACACTTGTGTTCCAAACTCAGGGTTTTATTCCCCGTCCGTGAGGTATTTTCTCCTTGGCAAAACAAAGCAAACAACCCACTTCGGGCATATAACAGAAATCAAAAGGTTAAACAAAAATAGCTTACTTCAGCTTAAATGCAAAAAGAAAAGAATTAAACATTCTCAATGTTTTTTCCACAGGCTTTCCTTTTTGCTGCCAGAGCACAGCTCATTCACATGGTTTTCTGTGAGACACGTTTTTCAGCCCACACCTTGTGACTCTTATTCAGGTTATCTTCAACCCTTTTCACCTCAAAGAAAACTCGGGGTCAATTACCGAGACTGAGCATTCCATGGGCTCAGGAACTGTTGCTAACTCTGTATTCTCATATTCCATAGATTCTGGTTCATTAACACTCACGTTTTTAAGGTCAGCTGTTTCAAAAAGATAATGTAGGTTTTCCTCGTCAAGCAGGAAGTTGTTCTGTCCTTCTCTCTTAAAGCCTCCCTGGGAACTACCATATACTTTTGCATGAGGCTTATGAGAACTCAGCCCCTGCTGGTAAGCATAAGGACATTCAGGAACTTCCCTGGCTCTGCTGTTAGAGTGATTACGGTAGACTCTGAGCGTGCTCGGGTCTAGCCTTTTCCTCACAGCTGCCCTGGATTGCACTGCTCTGTACGGAGGTTGCTCAAACTCTGGGAGTTTAAAGTGGATACTAGAATCTCTAGCTTCTCCAAGTAAGTGAGCTTCTTTTCTCCTGGGTTTTCTAGCACAAGGGAAGGGATTATTTCCAAAGCTTATTTCTGGGTGGCTTTTTCTATTGCTGCAGGGTTTTACCCACTCGGGTAGAAAACAGCCACTATCAAAACTTCTGGCTTTGTTACCTTGTACTGCAACTCTCCCACGTCTCTCGTGCTCTTCACACATGCATTCAATATCTGGCTTCTGCCTTCCAAATTTTTCACTCTGGGTTTGAGACTCACTCAGACCTTCGTGTGGGCTTGCATGTTGTCCCAGTAATTCAGCCTCTCTTTCATTCCACTTCCATACTTTTCCCAGCTTCTGCTGCGCTGACCGTTGTCTCCCCTGCTGTGAGACTTGCTGGTTCACCTCCTCTCCCTCTCTAACTATTTGGGAGCGTATTATATCTCTGTGTTTCTGGGCTCCACCTCTACCCAGCTGATTCCTATCAGGCAAAGCAAACTCCCTTTGCTTGCTATCTGGGTGTGTCTTCTCAGCCCTTACCCACGTGTGCCTAGGTTGTCTGTAGCAACCATCTGACAGTTCTTTGTTTATACTGTCATCTCTTCCCTGATCACTGCTGCTGATTTCCATTTTCTCAGGCTCCAATAGGTCCACCTTGTGACAGTACCCAAGCATCCATCTGGCTTTCGCCATCCCCTTTTCTACCGATTTAGCCACTTTAAGATCATCAAAAACAGTCACACCCAGGGCCTGCTCTTCTTTTGTGGACAGAAGTACTTTGCCCCCTACACTGTATCATTCCCTTGTATTTTTGCAGCCCAAATGTATGACCCTGCATTTTTTAGCATTAAATCTCAGCTGCCAAATTCTTGACCATTTTTCAAGCTTAGCTAGATCCCTCCTCATGTTATCTACTCCTTCCTGAGTGTCTACTCTATTGCAGATTTTGGTATCATCTGCAAAGAGGCAAAGCTTACCCAACAGCCCTTCCGCAATATCACTAACAAAGATGTTAAAAATAATCGGACCCAGGATAGATCTCTGTGGCACACCACTGGTAACGCCCTTCTCCTCAGAGTGAGCTCCATTTACCTGTTCCCTTTGTCACCTCCCACTCGACCAATTTTTAACCCAGTCAGCCACTTTAGGGTCCATCCCTAGGGTACTGAATTTATTTATAAGTTGCCTGTGCAGAACATAGAAGCATGACGACAGAAAAAGACCACATGGCCTATCTAGTCTGCCCTTCCATATCAACAACTACAACAGTCCCCTTTTTTCCCTTAGAGATCCTCTGTGTTTGTCCCATGCTTTTTTGAATTCAGTTACTGTCCTCATCTCTACCACCTCCACTGGGAGACTATTCCACGGATCCACCACTCTTTTCGTAAAGAAATATTTCCGCAAATCACTCCTGAATCTATCCCCCTTCACCCTCATCCCATGTCCCCTCATAGCAGAACTTGCTTTCAATTGAAAGAGGCTCTCCCCCTGAACATTTATGCCATGGAGGTATTTAAACATCTCAATCATATCACCTCTATCCTGCCTTTCCTCTATGGTGTACATATTAAGATCCTTAAGTCTGTCCTCATATGCTTTATAATGAAGACTACTAACCATTTTAGTAGCCACCCTCTGCACCGACTCCATCCTGTTCACATCCTTTTGAAGGTGCGGTCTCCAGAATTGCACACAGTACTCCAAATGAGGTCGCACCAAAGACTTATACAGAGGCACTATCACCTCCATTTTCTGCTAGCCATTCCTCTCCGTATGCCCCCAAGCATCCTTCTATCTTTGACGTATATAGTCAACTTATAGAGCTTAAATTACTGTATAGTAATAACGAGACAATTTACAGCTCTATCTCTCAACCAAGAGTTTAGACTTTTAGATCCAGTAGACTTAACACTGTTGCAACAAGGTCTCAGACTGTTACAAAGCGTCTATCCAGGCCAAATAAGCTAGGATGAAGTGCTTTTTGCTCGCATCAACGACCTTACAACGTTGCTTTTACTCAGTGTTCATTACATTTATAATCTTGACAGTCCCGTGAATACTATTCTGTAAACCAGATAATACCATCGCTATTTGCAATATTAATGATATTATTGATATTATTATTAATGATAAAAGTCTAAACTCTTGGTTGAGAGATAGAGCTGTAAATTGTCTCATTATTACTATACAGTAATTTAAGCTCTATAAGGTGACTATATACGTCGTTGTTTGATACACTCATGGAAAGTCACGATATATGGAAAGAAACATTTAGTTTCATGGAGGACCACATCAAGAATTTGAGCAAAGAAACTACACCTTTCACCTTGGATGATATGAGTACTGAAAAATCGGGATGTAACTGGGAAGAATTAGTGAAACTCCAAAAAAAATTGGTTCGCCAGGAATTGCATAGATTCTCGTTAATTGAATATATTAGGAGACAACATATCCCTAGGGGCCTTAGAATTTATAAGGAACCAAAGTTACATATGATGGATGCTGACTTCATGGATAAATGGAACCATATACTAAATAAATGTTCGCTTGATTTAATGGTTTTAATAGTAGACACCACCAAATGAAGCATTGAGACAATCCAACATGAAGTGACGACATTAACAGGAAAATTGAAAGAGTCGATGTCTTTAGCAGATTTTTCTAAACAATTGGAAGAACATAAAAAAATCATAGACACAACGAGGGATGAAGTTAAGAAACTTAAAGCAAAAAAATTAAAAAGGGATTTTGATGACTATACAACTGGTTATGTGTATCCCTGGTTAAACTCCAAGAGGCAGAGTAAGTCAAATAAACAACACAGACGACATGTGGAATTTGAGGATAGCTCCAAAGAAGGAAATTCATCTGATTCAAGTGAACGATCACATCAGGTTTTTTCCGACGAAGAAGGTCGAAAAAAACAACAATTAGCAGACAAATCCGAGTCCCGTGGGATAGGCAGACAAAAACGGACTTAATACAAAGTTTGGAAACTCCAGTGATCAATATTTCTAACCAATCCCTTTCATCACAAGAACTGAATATTTTGAATAGGGGTTTGTCTTATGTACCCTCTATTTCTTTTGATTTATTTCAATTTCATGTAGATTTAGAACACCTGATTCCGAAATTACATCTCAAAACATTTTTTGCTGTGAACACTATGGCATCTTTACCCTCTGGTATCCAAAATAGAATACCTTTACCAGTAAAGTCAAAATGGAATCCACCGGAACCACTCCCACCTTCTTTGTCATTATTTAAAGAATTGGTTATAAATGATGTTTCACGTCTGACGGTGGGTCAGCGGAATAGCACAGTCAGCACCCTTTCACGGAGAGAGAGAAAAACATTGCAAGACCTTCGATCCCGCACAGATCTAGTTATTAGACGGGCCGATAAGGGGGGGAGTATCGTCGTTATGGATAGGCATGAGTATTTACAGGAAGTGTATAGACAACTTTTGGATTTTACCACCTATGCAGTTTTGCAGGAGGACCCTACTCATCAATTAAAAATTTTCATCAATGAGTTGACAGCTCGAGCATTAAAGGATAAATTAATTAGTAAAAAAGAATGGGGCTTTTTGAATCCAGCCAATCCAACCTTGGCTAAATTCTACCTGGTGCCAAAGATACATAAAAGCCTTTTACAACCCCCCGGGTAGACCTATTGTTTCTACCAAAGGTTCGATATTGGAGCTTTTGTCTATGTATTTGTATTCTTTTCTTCGGCCATTGATGTCTAGAATGTCTTCATATGTTAGGGACACGACACATTTTTTACAGCTCCTTTCTCAACACTCACAATTGGTGCATGTACAAAATATAATGTTGGTGACACTAGATGTAACATCGTTATACACGAGTATCCCGCAACGAGCAGCTCATACGGTTATTATAAAAGCTTTGAAGAGTAGAGGAGATTTATCAGAGCCCCTTCTGTTTTTTTTAGAAAAATTATTAGATCTCACTTTATATCAGAATCATTTTATTTTTGAGGATATAATTTACCATCAGATCTCTGGGGTAGCGATGGGTGCTACATGCGCCCCATCGATAGCAAATCTGTATATGGATTGTTTTGAAAAACAGTGGATATTTACTCATACTCCTAATAAGCATATTAAATTATGGCACCGTTACATTGATGACGTTTTTATGCTTTGGGAGGGTTCAGAAATAGATCTGATTGATTTCTTGACTTGGTTAAATAAGAGGGATGAAAATATAGAATTCACGCATGTATGTGATGCTTATAATATTACATATTTAGATGTTCGGGTAACAAAAGGAATGGAGACACCTGGATCATTTCCGTGTTTTGCAAACCCACGGATCGTAATTCACTTTTGCATTATTCCAGCGCTCATCCTCAGAGACTTAAGGATAGCCTTCCGTTTTCACAGTTCCTCCGTTACCGTAGAAACTGTTCGGAGACATCAGAATTTAAGAAACAAGCTAGTTTTTTAAAGAATACATTTTTGGCAAGAGGATATCCTCTTTCTGTTGTGACTAATGCATATAAGTGAGCATTATATAATCATAGGGAATCCCTACTTACAAGATCATCTCAGGGCCCTGTGGAGGAGAGTCATGTAAATCTAATAACTCTTTATTCTCCATACAGTAGCAAGATTCAAAAGATCTTGCAAAGGCATAGTAATGTTCTAAAATATACACCTGGATTGGAGGATAAACCCATCCGGTGTGTCTGGAGAAGACATCGAAATTTGAAAGAAATTCTTAGCCTGACAGTGTTAAGATCTTCATCGCAAATACTAGATTATGATACTATTGGTCATTTTAAATGCGGAATGTGTACTATTTGTCAAATTACTTTGGAAATTTCTTCGTTTATATATCGGGACAAAAAATATCTTTTAAGAGGTCGAACCACTTGCCAATCCACACGTGGTGTATGGAGTCCTCTGTCCATGCCAGTTGATATATGTTGGAAAAACGATTCGTCCTTTCCACATTCGCATGCAGGAACATCGCAGCAGAATAAAATGTCAAAAGAAGGAAGCTCCTATGGTAGAACATTGTCTTCAATTTTGTCATACTTTTGAGGATCTTCGCTGCTTCTGCATTGAGCACATTCCGGTAGGCTTGGGAGGGCGCTCGAGGGAACAACATCTTGTTTTTCAGGAACAGAAATGGATATTTAATTTGCAAGCGGTACATCCAACTGGTCTTAATTTTCAGATAGATTGGCACGTGTGTTAGAAGTAAACAGGTGTTTCATTCATCTTCAAGGTCTAACACAACTCATTCACTTATCCTGTTAAAGTCATCGGTAGTTGCACTCCACATGCGCGGCATTTTTCAGCAACTGAAATGTGAATCCTCCACAGTTAGGAAGAGAGGTGAGAGCAATTTAAAAAATTTTAGTAATAATCTTGAATTTGTGGTCAAATTGGAAGTACATATACTGAGGACATAAGAATGAAGCCAGACTATATTGATATATTATTTATAATACGAACAGTGCAATCAAACGCCCAGAGATATACCCCTGAAAAGGCAAAAAGGCAAACCTTACCCGACAGCCCTTCCGCTATATCACCAACAAAGATGCTAAAAATAATTGGACCAAGGACAGATCCCTGGGGCACACCACTGGTAACATCCTTCTCCTCAGAGTGAGCCCCATTTACCTGTACACTTTGTCGCCTCCCACACAACCAATTTCTAACCCAAGCAGTAACTTTAGGGTCCTTCCCTAGGGTGCTTAGTTTGTTTATAAGTCGACTGTGAGGAACAGTGTCAAAGGCTTTACTGAAATCTAAATACACCACATCTAGGGCTCTCCCTCAGTCCAACTCCCTGGTCACCCAGTCAAAGAAATCAATCAGATTTGTCTGACAAGACCTGCCTCTGGTGAAACCATGCTGCCTCAGATCCTGTAATCCGCTGGACTCCAGAAACCTCACTATTTTCTCTTTCAGCAGCGTTTCCAATAATTTACTCACCACTGAAGTTAAACTAACCGGCCTGTAGTTTTCAACCACATCCTTCCGCTTTTGTGTAAAGGCACCACATGACCCTCTCTCCAGTCCTTTGGCACCACTCCCGACTCCAACGAGGCATTGAAAAGGTCAGTCAGTGGAGCTGCTAGAACGTCCCCATGTTCCCTCAGTATTCTAGGGTGTATCCCATCCTGTCCCATCACTTTGTCTACTTTAAGTTGAGCTAGTTTCTCACGAACACAGACTTCTGAAAATTGTTCAAGATGTCCCTCGCTTCTGTTCCTGTTTGTGGGTGTTTTCTGAGGTCCTGCTCCTGGTTCTTCATCAGAAATATTTGTTAAGCAATTTCGCTTTATCCTCATCAACTTCTACATATTCCTCCCTTTCACCCTTGAGTCTGGCAATACCACTTTTGCCCTTCCTCTGCTCACTAACATATCTGAAAAATGTCTTATTCCCCCATTTTATTGCATTGGCTATTTCCTCCTCTTTTTGAATCTTTGCTTTCCTGACTACTTTGCTAGCTTCTCTAAGTTTTTCCAAATATAGATGCCTGTCTTCCTCTCTCTGTGATCTCTTGTATTTCATGAAGGCCTCCCTCTTTTTCTTCATTTTTTCAGCTACTTCTTTCGAAAGCCATAGCGGTCTCCTTTTCCTTTTACCTTTATTTACCATTTTAACAAAAAGATTGGTTGCCCTTAAAATATCCCCTTTCAGTTTTGCCCACTGTTTTTCTACATCCCCCAGCTGTTCCCATCCCGCTAACGACTCCCTATTGGCCCATCTTGGCAAATTTAGTCTTCCTAAAGTCTAAGGCTCTCACCTTTGAATGGATTCTAACAGCCCTAGTCCTAATACTGAACCACACCATCTGGTGATCACTGGATGCAAAATGATCTCCCACTATAACATCAGAAACACTTTCGCCATTGGTAAGCACCAAGTCCAGTATGGCCCCTTCACGTGTGGGGTCTGTTACCAATTGCTTGAATAGTTCTCCCTGTAGAGAATCCAGGATCTCTTTACTTCTAGATGATACTGCAGCAGGAATGTGCCAATCAACTTCTGGCATATTGAAATCCCCTATCAATATCACTTCCCCTTTCCTGGCAATGCTGCGTATGTCTTCAATTAACACTCTGTCCACCTCTTCCTCTTGTGAGGGAGGTCTGTATATCATGCCAATGCAAATAGATTTCTCTTTCCCTCTTTCTAGTTTAACCCATAATGTCTCCTCTCTCCTTTTTAAGCTCTGTAATTCCAAAGCTTTAATAGCATTTTTTACGTATAGTGCCAGTCCTCCTCCCCTTCTTCCTACCCTGTCCTTTCTGAATAAAGTATAGCCTGGTATAGTTACATCCCAGTCATAGTTTTCTGTGAACCATGTTTCTGTAACTGCCACTAAATCCAAGTTGGCCTCTCCCACCAAAGCTTCAACATCAGGGCTCTTATTCCCTATGCTATGGGCATTTATACACACTACTTTCCGTATGTTACCCCTGTTACCCATTTCTATAAAGGTATTTAATGCATCACTTACCTGGGGGCTTTTTTTACCCATCCCCAACAAATCTAGTTTAAAGCCCTCTTCAGTAGATTAGCCAGTCTGCTACTGAAGACGCGTTGACCTTTCTTGGACGGATGGATGCCATCTGTGGTGTAGAAGGTCCCTCTGATCCCTTAGAGAGAGGTAAAACGGAAGAGTTAGCTCCAGTAGCTGACAGAAAACAAAAGCACATGGCTCATGGTTTCCAGGGAAACCACAAGCAGAGTGAGTCACAGGAGAGGAAAACACGCCCCTGCTGCAGTTTAGCTCCACAGTCACGAGTTGAGGCAGAACACCTGCTGGGAGGAGGGGTCAGGTTAAACCCTAGAAGGCAGAGATATTAAGAATGCTCATTAGAGAGAAAGTTAGAACCAGGTGGAGAACAACCGGGAGAACAGCCAAGAGAACAGCCACGAGAACAGCTGAGAGAACAGCTACGGGAACGGAGAGAAAGACCAAAGCCAGAACAGGAGTTAAGCTCAGAAGCAGAGGAACTGCTTGGGAATGAGGACCCAGAGGAGCTGATGGTAATAGAAGATTCTCTGAGGTTTAATTCACAGAGGGAAACCAGCAAGAGAAAGAATTGGAGAACCAGTGCCAAGAAGCCAGGTAGAAACAGCCCAGGATTGGTGCCGTGTCTGAAAGGCAGCCAAAGGGAAAGATTACCAAGAAGGCTGACTTGGGAGCACTCACAAACTCCAAGGTTGGGATCTTTAGCTGACCCTGAAGTGCAGAGAGAATCTCCTGTAAGAAAGCCAAAAGGTAGGCTGAGTGATTGGTTTAAAGACAAAACTGTTTTTAAGAAGTGGTCTAGTGTTAGCCCAGAAGGGTGGGGCTCTCCTCGTCGTAAATACTGTGGTAATTCTCAACCGTATCTAGCAGAAAGCTGCAGAGAAATGTCTCGGGCTGAGGAACTGGGTGTGTGCTTGGAAACACCGTGTAGCCAGTTTCAAACATTCCCAGCTGATAACCATTATGAAGCAATGGAGACAGAACCAGCTGTAGAATACATGCCAGTGGAAGAAATGGACTGTACATTATCTGTTTCTGATAATATAATACCTGTGTGCTAATACTAAGCTGTTCAGAGAGCTGCAGGAGGCAGCTGGAAGAAAAGCACAAAAGGTTTGAGCAGAGAAATACTTGTTTAAGTTGGATTACTGTGAAACGTATGTGATGCTGATATAAGAAGCTATTTTTGTTCAATTCTTATATTGTTTCCTGCCAGAAGATGTATGGCAATTTGTTCTTCATTTCCTGTATGTAAAGCCGCCCGGAGGGGAATTAAAATCCTGTTTATTTGCCTGAAACCATTCGTGCTCAACTACTCTCTTTTATTTGGATAGTAAATACTACAACTCCCAGGAGGCAGTGCTTTCCCCAAGCTCTGTTCTACTATCTAAAGAAGGGATCAGGCCGCTTAACTCCGCATGCCCAGGCTGTGGGGTACTAGCGTGTTACACATCTCTGCTCTGCAACCCTTGGAACAGCATCCCATGGTCTAGGAAACCAAAACGCTCTCAATGACACCATCCACACAGCCATGCATTCATCTCCAGGATGCGAGCCTCTCTGCCTTGGCCTTTACCCTCAACAGCGAGGATTGAAGAGAACACCACCTGTGCATCTAACTGCTTCACCTTCTGACCCAGAGCCATGAAGTCACTTTTGATAGGCTCAGAGGGATCTCCAGGAACAAGCAGGAATGAGTCTTCACATATGGGTAACGTCGGTACCGACGGAGCCTGCGCGGGAACGCTCCCCAGCGTCCAGTAAGAAAGCTTTTGGGAGCATCCCACAGCGCCTGCGCGCTGCCTTCCCGCCTTTCCCAACCGCCTCTCTCCAGTTCTTCTTTTCCGCGGAGCCAGCAGGTCGTGTTCCTGTCACCGCAGAAGAAGTTCTTTATTTTTTTCTTTATTTTTCTGTGTCGCGTCTGCCTTCTTCGACGTCAGACCGGTACCGCTGGTCTTTTCTTTTCTTTCTTAAAAAAAAACACAAAAAAACTTTTCTTTCTTCAACTGTGTATTTTCAGTTTGGGCCTTAGGCCTGAACATTTTTCTCCTCATGGAGAAGCTCGCTTCCGGGTTCAAAAAGTGCACGAAATGTGGCGGTACTGTTTCTGTCACTGACACCCATGATTGGTGTCTAAAATGTTTGGGTCCTGACCATTCCATCACGGACTGTGTGTCCTGTACCATGATGTCTAAAAGAGGTCGGCAGAACCGAGCAGCCAAGCTCAGTACCCTGTTTCCAGGGCTGCTTCTTCCTCCCATGGATCTCAGGTAACCAAACATAAATCCAGCCGGTCCTCGAAGGGCAAATCTCCCTCTAAGCATCGAGATGCCTCCGGGCTTGTCCTCGAGGAATCCGCACCGGCAAAATTACCCCGGCGCGAAGTTCCGGCTTCCAAAGCATTGTCTATGGGGTCACAGGTTGACATTGATGGCTCGGCCTTGACCGATCACCTGTTGCCGTGTTCTGGGGTACCGGTGGTCTCCACTGGTACCGACATCCAGACTCTGGTGGCGTCGATGGATCAGAAGATTCTGTCCATAAAGCGCACCCTAACGGCGTTTATTTAGGCTTCGATGCCTCCGGTACCGCAACAATCTCCGTTGCCGGTACCGACTCCGGTACCGGCACCGATTGCATCGACATTGGCTTCGGTGTCGACTGTAACGGTACCCTGTCCTATGATGCCCATCGGTACCGAACCAGTACCGCTTACTCCCGATGTCGATCCCACTCGGTACGCGTATCGGGCTTTACAGGAGCATCCAGACAGGCGATACTTCGATTCCTCCGAAGACTCTGATGAGTTGGAGGCTTCTGTTGAGGCACCGGTACTTCTTCCTCAGGAGTCTGCTTCTCCAAAACGAAGAATGTCTCCTCCAGAAGACTTGTCTTTTCAAGACTTCATTAGGGAAGTGGCTAGGGGCCTCTCCATCACAGTGACCCCTGAGTCAGAGCCTAGAGCCAAGCAATTAGATATTTTGCAATATCCTAAGGCTTCTAAAGAAGCAGCTACCTTACCTATTTATGAGATTCTTTATAAGAACATAAGAACATAAGATATGCCATACTGGGTCAGACCAAGATCCTTCAAGCCCAGTATTCTGTTTCCAACAGTGGCCAATCTAGGTCATATGTATCTAGCAGTTTCCCCAAGGGACACAGGTTCCACAATGCTTGTATTGGTTCAAGCATTGATATCCTGGGTCCCTTCTTAATAATGGTTTATGGACCTTTCCTCCAGGAACTTGTCCAAACCTTTTTTAAACCCAGCTACACTAACAGTCTTTACTACATCCTCTGGTAACAAATTCCAGAGTTTGATTACACGTTGAGTGAAAAAATATTTTCTTTTATTAGTCTTAAATAGTTTACCCTGGAGCTTCATTGCATGTCCCCTAGTCTTTCTATCTTCTGATAAGGTAAACAATCGATCTACGTTTCCCTGTTCCACTCCGTTCATTAATTTATAGACTTCTATCATATCTCCCCTCAGCGTCTCTTTTCCAGGTTAAAAAGCCCTAACCTTTTTAGCCTTTCTTCATAGGAGTATCCTTCCATCCCCTTTACCATTTTGGTGGCTCTTCTCTGAACCTTTTCTAAAATCGCTATATCCTTTTTAAGATACGGCGACCAGAATTGCACACAATATTCAAGGTGCGGTCTCACCATGGAACGATATAGAGGCATTATAATATCTTTTGTTTTATTTTCCATTCCTTTCCTTATCATACCTAGCGTTCTATTTGCTCTCTTGGCCGCTGCTGCACACTGGGCCGAGGGTTTTAACATGGTATCCACAATGACGCCTAAATCTTTTTCCTGGGTGGTGGTTCCTTATGTGGAACCTTGCATCGTGTAACCATAGTTTGGGTTGTTCTTCCCTAGGTGCATTACCTTGCACTTGTCCACATTAAATTTCATCTGCCATTTTGGGTTTTAACAACTTTAAATAGTTTTGTGTCATCTGCAAATTTGATAACCTCACTCGTTATTCCACTTTCCAGGTCATTTATGAATATGTCAAAAAGCAGCGGACCCAGCACAGATCCCTGGGGTACACCACTATTCACCTTTCTCCATTGGGAAAATTGGCCATTTAGCCCTACCCTCTGCTTTCTATCTTTTAACCAGTTCCTGATCCACAATAGTACACTGCCTCCTATCCTATGACTCTTTAGTTTTGCCAAAGGTCTCTCATGAGGGACCTTGTCAAAGGCTTTCTGAAAGTCCAGATACACAATATCAACCGACTCACCTTTGTCCACCTGATTATTCACTCCTTCAAAAAAACATAACAGATTAGTAAGACAAGATCTTCCTTGTCTAAAGCCATGTTGGCTGTCTCCCATTAGGTCATGACTATCTAAATGCTGAGTAATTTTATTCTTTATGATGGTTTCGACCATTTTTCCCGGTACTGATGTCAGGCTCACCGGTCTGTAGTTTCCCGGATCACCCCTGGAAACCTTTTTAAAAATTGGTGTTACATTGGCGATCCTCCAATCTTCAGGTATTAGAGATGATTTTAATGATAGTTCACAGATTACTAATAGCAGGTCTGGAATCTCGTATTTCAGTTCTTTCAACACCCTTGGATGTATACCATCCGGCCCAGGTGATTTGCTACTCTTCAGTTTATCTAATAGTTGTAATACATCTTCCCGATGTATCGATATTTCCTTAAATTCTTCTGCACCTTTAAATACCACTTCAGTCATGGGTAACATCCCTACATCTTCCTCAGTAAAGACTGAAGCAAAGAATTCATTCAGTCTCTCTGCTATCGCCTTGTCGCCTCTTAGTGCTCCTTTAACCCCTTTATCATCTAATGGACCAACTGACTCTCTCACAGGTTTTTTGCTACGAATGTACTTGAAAAGGTCTTTACTTCGCGTTTTTGCTTCCGCAGCAAGCTTTTTCTCAAATTCTCCCTTTGCCTGCCTTATCAATGCCTTGCATTTGACTTGCCAATGCTTGTGCTGTTTCCAGGTTTCGTCATTTGGCTCTTTTTTCCATTTCCTGAAAGATGCTTTTTTGGCAACAACAGCCTCTCTGACCTCACCTTTAAACCATGCTGGCAGTTTTTTGGATTTCCTTCCACTTTTCTTAAAGCATGGAATACAGCTGGTCTGGGCTTCCAAGATAGTATTTTTCAACAACAGCTAAGCCTGATGTACGTCTTTAACCTTTGCAACTGCTCCTTTTAGTTTTTTCTTAACTGTTTTCCTCATTTTATCATAGTCTCCCTTTCGAAAGTTAAAAGGTAGTACTGTGGATTTCCTTACTATCCCTCCTCCACTAATTAAATCAAAGGCGATCATGCTATGATCACTATTGCCAAGTGGCCCCAACAACCTTATCTCTTGCACTAGATCTGGTGTTCCACTAAGGATTAGGTCTAATATGGCTTCCCCTCTGGTCGGTTCATGAACCAGCTGCTCCAAGAAGCAGTCATTTATTTCATCTAGGAACTTTATCTCCCTAGCATGTCTTGACGTGACACTGACCCAGTCGATACCGGGGTAGTTGAAATCACCCATTATTATGATCTCATGTTGAGCATGTGGGAGACTCCTCTTACCACCTCTCCTCATTCTCGTAAGTTAGACACCATGTACCGTGTCCTTCCTTGTCCTGGCTTTCATAAGTCCCAGCTTCCTCACCACTCTATTGTGGTAGAGTCTGCCATGAGGAAAATAAAGAGTCCAAAGAGACACTCATCTAATCCTTCAGGACGTGAATGCAGGACCCTTGATGCTTTTGGCCGAAGGGTTTTCCAAGCTAATATGCTTGCTGCCAGAATCAACTCCTATAGTCTCTATATGGGGATGTTTCTAAAAGAAGTCACAGATCATCTGCAGACTTTAGCCCCTTTTGTTTCAGAAGATAAAAGGCAGGAATTTCTCACTTGGCTTAAACATGCCCAAGATGTTTCCAAATTTTCCAACCGTGCAGCCTTTGACTCTTTTGAGTGTGTAAGCAGAGCCTCGGCTATTGCCATAGGTGCACGCAGAATTGCTTGGTTACAAGCCTCTGATTTGGAACTTGTCAGACGGCTGCCTAGGGTGAGAACTTACACAATCTTGACGATGCATATATTCATATGAGTCTTGCAAGGTATTGTGGGTAATGTAGTTCATTCACTCCCAAACACAGCTGAAGACAATAATTGAGTTGTGAAACCAGTGGTAAGGCCAATAAAATATTTCTTTTATTGATGGGGTTTAATTCACCCAGCACAAATATGCTTGGTAGCAATATAAATGAGGTTACTTGCTTGCAGTGTTTAAATGGATAACATAAAGTCACAAAGCAAATCAGAAAACAACCTTCAGCTTGTCAGGCAATTAGCTAATGTTTTCTTAGCAAATAATTACCAAATGAAAAGGCACAAAGAAATAAATGAACTTTGCTTGTTAGGTTAACTTCTGCTTATTTTCCACGCAGATCCCAGCAGTGATTCTCCCTTGCTCACACACACAATCAGGTGCAGCTTTAATTACTATCAATTGACCAGCTGAAACCCTTTAGCTGGCTGGCTGCTACTGTGTGAACCCAAATCCTGCTTTAAGAGCTGTTTGCAGTGGAAATAAAGAACAAAGTTAGGTTTCTTTGTGATGGCTGATGTGTTTGCTCACAGAAAGCTAGCAATAGCATTTAGATAGAGAACAGTCCATGTAATTAATAGTTTCATCTGCTGTATCTCCCCCTTCATCAATCAGCATAGGGTCACTATCATACATTGGCACAGACGAGTCTTTCATTAAGGCACTATCATGAGAATGCTTATTCCCTTGCTGCCATTCTCTATTATAGATAGGGTCTGGATCAGTGTTCATACCTGAGCCTCTCCTGCTATCATAATTCCTCTCTGTATAGCCTGGCCAGTATGTAATCCAGTTATGATGTCCAGCCTTCCAATCTTGATCCCTGGACACTGGATCTTTCCTCACATACCTTCTGGCATAGGTCTGAAAGTCCTTTCCACGTGCAGTCTTCTCTCTTCCAGGTAGCCACTGGTGATTCCTATCTCTGCCATTCCATTCCTCTGGCTGACTCCAGTCCAATGGACTCTGCTGGCATTTGGAATACCTCCCAGTATAGGTACTGCCTTGGACTCTCCCAGACCATCCAATGGGCTTTCTTCTCTTCCTTCCAGAGAGTTTCCTTCTTTCTCTATCCGCTTGGCTTGGCTTCTGTTTCTCCAGGTGATACTGGTGCTTGAGCTTGAAGCTGTTGCTGTCTCCTTTCCTGAAGCTCTTCCTGAAGCTATTATCTGTAGAATAAGCTCTATTCTTATTCTGTCCTAATGTGTGCTCCTCCCTAACACAGCGCAGCTGTGTTGAATCAGGCCCTGACTTTGAGATGAGTGCTTAGGGATTACCTCATAGCTCTCTTGATTGCACACACGTTTTCTCACTTCAGCCCCTCCTCTCATGGCTGCTGGAAACCTGGTGCATTCTGGGACTGGTAGTCTTTTATGTGAAAACTCTGTTTTCTTACTTCTACCAAAACTGACA
Source organism: Ichthyophis bannanicus (assembly GCA_033557465.1). Classification (NCBI taxonomy): domain Eukaryota; kingdom Metazoa; phylum Chordata; class Amphibia; order Gymnophiona; family Ichthyophiidae; genus Ichthyophis; species Ichthyophis bannanicus. The sequence continues at coordinate 987,865,002 of CM066032.1, forward strand.
GGTTGCTTGTTCAGAGTCACATCATCTTTTCTATAGCTCCTACCTGAGCTATGATAAGCTTCCTTATCACAAACTGGGTCCAAGATGAACTGGGAAATCTTCCTTGTACAGGTGAAAACCTTTTTGGCAGGGATTGGCAAGCAAAGGCCACTCAGATGGATGCTGAGAACTCTGCTTTGGATCGACTTTCAAAGTCTACCTCTGCTCCTGTCAAGAAAAGATTGTTCAAAAAGACACCTTTTTCTAAAAAGGGAAGAAATTATCCTGCTTATGGTCAGCAGGCATCTTCTGCAGGTCGTTTTGCTGCAAAGCGTCAGCAACCACCTAAACAGGCCAAGTCAAAGGCTGCCAGGCCTCCCACGGCCCAGCAGCCTCAGCCTCCTCAGGGCCTTGCAACTAGAGAACTTAGCCTTTCTAGCTCTGGAAGAACCAGAGCCCCTCACCATTCCAGGAAGGTTGGCTTACTTTGCTCCCAGATGGGAGCAAATGACAGCAGAGCAATGGACCCTCTCCATTATAAGGGAATGGTACAAGCTTCATTTCTTAAACCTTCCTCCCCACACCATGGTGAAACAGTTCAATTCTCCAACATCTCTCCTCAACCTTCTGGGTCAGGAGATTGCCACCCTTCTTGCCCAAGGGGCAATAGAAGATGTACCTCTTCTTCAACAAGGCTCAGGGTTCTACTCCGCTTATTTTCTTATTCCAAAGAAAACAGGGGGCTACAGACCCATATTAGATCTCAGAGAATTGAACAAGTTTCTATTCAAAGAGAAATTCAAGATGATTTCTCTCAGTACTCTGCTGCGATACCTTCAGAGTCAGGACTGGCTTTGTTCTCTAGATCTCAAGGATACGTACACCCATGTCCTCATCCATCCAACACACAGAAGGTTCCTTCGGTTCCTTTTTCAAGGAAAGCACTACCAATACAGGGTGTTTCCTTTTGGTCTGGCCTCTGCACCAACGGTGTTCACGAAATGCATGGCAGTAGTAGCTGCATTTCTGCGCACTCTAGGAATATTCGTTTTCCCATATCTGGACGACTGGCTCATTCGAGCTCCATCCCAGTCAGAGGCCCAGATTTGTCTAACCTGCACAATGCGTGTCCTTCAGTATTTGGGACTGGTAATAAATATCCCAAAATCCCATCTCACCCCTACTCAGCCTCTGGAGTTTATAGGGGCCTTGCTGGATACCACAACTGCAAGGGCCTATCTTCCTCAGGCCCGTTGCCTACGCTTGGTGCAGTTAGCCTCCCAGATACAGTTAAAGTCCCATTTAACTGCTCGAGAAATGTTACAACTATTAGGCCACATGGCATCCACCGTGCATGTGGTTCCATATGCTCGCCTTCACATGAGGGCAGCTCAATGGACTTTGTCCACCCAATGGACTCAGGCATCAGGTTGCCTGTCAGATAAAATAGCAAACTCCAGTCGCCTATTTTGTTCTCTTCAGTGGTGGAAGTCCCCTCCAAATCTGTTTCTGGGGTCCCCTTTTCAGCAATCGCTACCCCAAGCAACTCTGACAACAGATGCTTCTCCAATGGGTTGGGGAGCTCCTCTGCAGGATCTCTCCACCCAGGGCATCTGGTCTCCACAGGAGACTTCTCTGCATATCAATCTCTTGGAACTCAGAGCAATATTCTTAGCTCTCAGTGTTCCATTCCCTGCTCAGCTACAGGACAGTCCTCATCCATACGGACAACCAAGTAGCCATGTTCTATGTAAACAAGCAGGGCGGAACTGGCTCTCTGTCGCTTTGCAACGAAGCTTTGCGACTGTAGGCCTTCGCCAGAGAGCATCACATCCATCTTCTGGCAGTATATCTTCCAGGTGTTCAAACTCTTGGGCGGACAGACTCAGTCGAGTTCTGCTTCCACACGAGTGGTCCCTCCACATAGACCAGGTAGCCAGGATTTTTCGAATTTGGGGAACCCCGGACATAGACCTCTTTGCAAGTCCGTGGAATGCCAAACTTCCCCGGTTCTGTTCCAGAATTCCGTGTCAGGGAGTTCAGGCCAATGATGCCTTCCTCCTTCACTGTGGTCAAGACTTCCTTTATGCCTTTCCACCAATTCCCCTAATTCCCAAAACACTATTCAAGCTTCAGAGAGATCGAGGGACCATGATCCTCATAGCACCACATTGGCCACGCCAAGTGTGGTACCCTCTACTTCTGCATCTCTCTCAGGCTCCTTCCCTGGACTGGGGCTCTGCACCAGACCTGTCCCAGGAAGAGGGAACCTTGTGGCACCCAAACCCCAAGTCGCTCCATCTCAGGGCTTGGTTGCTGAGGGCCTAGACCTTCAAGATTTTCATCTCTCTCAGCAAGTCAGAGATGTTATTCCTGCCTCTAGAAAGCCTTCTACTAGACGTTCCTATGCTTTCAAATGGAAAAGATTTACCATTTGGTGTTCAGAGAAGAGTCTAAACCCTCTTGCAATACCTCTGAATTCTCTACTAGAGTATCTCCTGCATCTATCCCATGCAGGTCTGAAAACGAATTCAGTAAGAGTCCATTTGAGTGCTATTGCAGCGTCCCTCAAGCCTCTCAATGGACAACCTATTTCCTCTCATCCTCTTACAGCAAGATTCATGAGAGGCCTTCTTTTAACTAAACCTCCCATTAGACCACCTCCAGTGGCATGGGACTTAAACCTGGTTCTTGGCCAGCTTATGAAGCCACCCTTTGAACCTTTAGCCACCACCTCCTTGAAATTTCTTTCTTGGAAAGTTGTTTTTCTCATTGCAGTCACCTCCGCACGCCGCATCAGTGAGCTGCAAGCTTTGGTGGCTAATCCACCTTATACAAGGTTCCATCATGATAAGGTAGTCCTCAGAACCAATCCACACATTATGCCTAAAGTGGTCTCGCCTTTTCATCTGAACCAAGAGGTATATTTACCTGTCTTTTTTCCAGGACCTCATGCATCAAGTGCAGAGAGGAATCTTCATACCTTGGATTGTAAGAGAGCTCTCACTTTTTACTTACAAAGAACACAGCAACATAGGAAGTCTTCTCAACTCTTTTTTGCTTTTGATCCTTCTCATTTAGGACTTCCAGTCTCTAAGAGAACACTGTCCAACTGGATTGCTCACTGTATTTCTTTCGCCTACCAGAGTAGGAACATATCTCCAGGAACAAGCAGGAATGAGTCTTCACATATGGGTATCGTCGGTACCGACGGAGCCTGCACGGGAACGCTCCCCAGCGTCCAGTAAGAAAGCTTTTGAGAGCATCCCACAGCGCCTGCGCGCTGCCTTCCCGCCTTTTCTAACTGCCTCTCTCCGGTTCTTCTTTTCCGCGGAGCCAGCAGGTCGTGTTCCTGTCACCGCTGGAGAAGTTCTTTCTTTTTCTTTATTTCTTTGGTCACGCGTCTGCCTTCTTCGACGTCGGACCGGTACCGCCGGTCTTTTCTTTCTTTCTTCTTTAAAAAGAAAAAAAAAAAACCTACCGTTTTCCCACTTCTGTGCAATTTTGTCTTTGGGCCTTGGGCCTAGAAGATTTTTCCTCATGGAAAAGCCCGCTTCCGGGTTTAAAAAGTGCACGAAGTGCAGCGGTACTCTTTCTATCACCGACACCCATGACTGGTATCTAAAATGTTTGGGTCCTGACCACTCTATCACCGACTGTGAGTCCTGTTCCATGATGTCTAAAAGAGGTCGACAGAATCGAGTGGCAAAGCTCAGTAACCTGTTTCCCTCTGATGCAGCTTCGGTGGCATCGACATCTTCCAGGGCTTCGTCTTCTTCCCATGGATCTCAGGTAACCAAACATAAGTCCAACCGGTCCTCGAAGGGTAGATCTCCTTCTAAGTATTGGGATGCCTCCGGGCTTGCCCTCGAGGATCCTGCACCGGCAAAATTACCCCTGCGGGAGGCTCCGGCTTCCAAAGCTTCATCTATGGGGTCACAGGTTGATATCGATGACGTGGCCTCGACTGATCACCTGTTGCCATGTTCTTGGGTACCGGTGGTCTCCACTGGTACCGACATCCAGACATTGGTTGCGTCGATGGATCAAAATATTCTGACCATGCAGCGTGCCATCACGGCATTCATACAAGCTGCGACGCCTCCGGTACCGCAACAAACTCCGTTGGCGGTACCGGTTCTGGCGCCGGTACCGATTGCATCGACATCGGCTTCGATGTCGACTGCAGCGGTATCCTGTCCTGTGATGCCTATCGGTACCGAATCGGTACCGATCACTCCTGATGTCGATACCACTCGGTACGCGTATCGGGCTCTGCAAGAGCATCCAGACAGGCGATACTTCGATTCCTCCAAGGACTCTGATGAATCAGAGGCTTCTGTCGAAGCATCGGTACTCCTTCCTCAGGAGCCCTCTTCTCCAAAAAGAAGAATGTCTCCTCCAGAAGACTTGTCTTTTCAAGACTTCATTAGGGAAGTGGCCGGGGGCCTCTCTATTTCAGTGGCCCCTGAACCATAGCCTAGAGCCAAGAAATTAGATATTTTACAATATCCTAAGGCTCCTAAAGAGGCAGCTACTTTACCAATTCATGAGATCCTTTATGATCACATGTTGGGCATATGGGAGACACCTCTTACTACTTCGCCTCATTCTCGCAGGTTGGACACCATGTACCATGTTCCTCCTTGTCCTGGCTTTCATAAGACTCAGCTTCCTCACCACTCTATTGTGGTGGAGTCTGCTATGAAAAAGATAAAGAGTACAAAAAGACATTCATCTAATCCTCTAGGAAGAGAATGCAGAACCTTAGATGCTTTTGGCAGGAGAATTTTCCAGACTAATATGCTTACTGCCAGAATCAACTCCTATAGTCTCTATATGGGGATGTTTCTAAAGGAAGTTACAGATCATCTGCTAACTTTATCTCCTTTTATCTCAGAAGATAAAAGGGAAGAGTTTCTCACCTGGCTTAAACATGCCCAGGATGTTTCCAAATTCTCCAACCATGCAGCCTTTGACTCTTTTGAGTGTGCCAGCAGAGCCTCGGCTATTGCTATAGGTGCACGCCGACTTGCTTGGTTGCAAGCTTCTGATTTGGAACCCTGGGTCCAGGATGGATTAGGAAATCTTCCTTGTACGGGTGAAAACCTTTTTGGTAAGGATTGGCAAGCAAAGGCCACTCAGATGGATGCTGAAAATTCTGCCTTAGATAGACTTTCAAAGTCTACTTCTGCTCCTGCTAGAAAAAGGTTATTCAAAAAGACTTTCTTTCCCAAAAAAGGGAAATATTATCCTGGTTATGGTCTCCAGGCATTTTCTACAGGTCATTTTGCTGCAAAGCGTCAGCAACAACCAAACAAGCCAAGCCTAAGGCTACAAGGACTGCTATGGCCCAACAGTCTCAGCCTCCTCAGGGCCTTTGACTTACAGCTAGAGAACTTAGCCTTTCTGGCTCTAGAAGAACCAGAGCCTCTCACCATTCCAGGAAGGTTAGTTCATTTTGCTCCCAGATGGGAACAAATCACAGCAGAGCAATGGACCCTCTCCATCATAAGGGAGGGGTACAAGCTTCATTTCTTCAACCTTCCTCCTCACACTATGGTGAGACAGTTCAATTCTCCAACATCTCTCCTCGACCTTCTGGGTCAGGAGATTGCTACCCTTCTTGCCCAAAGGGCTATAGAAGAAGTGCCCCTTCTTCAACAGGGTTCAGGGTTCTACTCCCCCTATTTTCTTATTCCAAAGAAAACAGGGGGCTACAGACCCATATTAGATCTCAGAGAATTGAACAAGTTTCCTATGCAAGGAGAAATTCAAGATGCTTTCTCTCAGTGCTCTCCTTCCATACCTTCAGAGTCAGGATTGGCTTTGTTCTCTAGATCTCAAGGATGCGTACACCCATGTCCTCATCCATCCAACACACAGAAGGTTCCTTCGGTTCCTTTATCAGGGAAAGCACTACCAATACAGGGTGCTTCATTTCGGTCTGGCCTCTGCTCCAAGAGTGTTCACAAAATGCATGGCAGTAGTAGCTGCATTTCTACGCACTCTAGGAATATTTGTATTCCCATATCTGGATGACTGGCTCATCCGAGCACCATCCCAGTCAGAGGCCCAGACTTCCCTAGCATGCACAAGGCGTGTTCTTCAGTATCTGGGACTTGTAATAAACATCCCAAAATCACAACTCACCCCTGCTCAGTCATTGGAGTTCATAGGGGCCTTGCTAGATACCACAACTACAAGGGCCTATCTTCCCCAGGCCTGTTGCCTACGCTTGGTGCAGTTAGCCTCTCAAATTCAGTTAAAATCCCATTTAACTGCTCGAGAGATGTTACAACTGTTAAGCCACATGGCATCCACCGTGCATGTGGTTCCTTACGCTTGTCTTCACATGAGGGCAGCTCAGTGGACTCTGTCCACCCAATGGACCCAGGCATCAGGTTGCCTGTCAGACAAAATAGCAACCTCCAGTCGCCTCTTTTGCTCCCTCCAGTGGTGGAAGTCCACTCAAAATCTGTTGCTGGGGTCCCCCTTTCAACAGTTGCTACCCCAAGCAACCCTCACAACAGATGCCTCCCCAAAGGGTTGGGGTGCTCATCTACAAGATCTCTCCACCCAGGGCATCTGGTCTCCACAGGAGACATCTCTACATATCAATCTCTTAGAGCTCAGAGTCTTCCACACCCTGCTCAGCTACAAGACAGTCCTCATCCATAAGGACAACCAAGTAGCCATGTTCTACGTGAACAAGCAGGGCGGGACTGGCTCTCTGTCGCTTTGCAACGAAGCTTTGAGATTGTGGGCCTTCGCCAGAGAGCATCAGGTTCATCTCATGGCAGTGTATCTTCCAGGGGTTCAAAACTCTTGGGCAGACAGACTCAGTCGAGTTCTGCTTCCACACGAATGGTCCCTCCATGAGGACCAGATAGCCAGGATCTTTCGAATTTGGGGAACCCCAGACATAGACCTGTTTGCAAGTCCGTGGAATGCCAAACTTCCCCGGTTCTGTTCCAGGATTCCGTGTCAGGGAGTTCAGGCCAGGGATGCCTTCCTCCTCCACTGGGGGCAAGACTTCCTCTATGACTTTCCACCCATTCCCCTAATTTCCAAGACACTGTTCAAGCTTCAGAGAGAAAAGGGGTCTAAGATACTCATAGCTCCACGTTGGCCACGCCAAGTGTGGTACCCTCTACTTCTTCATCTCTCTCAAGCTCCCTCCCTGGACTTGGGATCTGCTCCAGACCTCCTGTCCCTGGAGGAGGGAACATTATGGCACCCAAATCCCCAGTCTCTTCATCTCAGAGTCTGGTTGCTGAAGGCCTAGACCTTCAAGATTGGCATCTGTCTCAGCAAGTGAAGGATATCCTTCATGCTTCCAGAAAGCCTTCCACTAGACTTTCCTATGCTTTTAAATGGAAAAGGTTTACCATTTGGTGTGCAGAGAAGGGTCTTAACCCTCTTGCAATACCTCTGAATTCTTTACTAGAGTATTTGCTGCATTTATCCCATGCAGGCCTCAAAACAAATTCAGTAAAAGTCCATTTGAGTGCTATTGCAGCAAACCTTAAGCCTCTCAATGGACATCCTATTTCCTCTCATCCTCTTATTGCAAGATTCATGAGAGGCCTTCTTTTAACTAAATCTCCCATTAGACCACCTCCAGTGGCGTTGGATTTGAATTTGGTTCTTGGCCAGCTTATGAAGCCACTCTTTGAACCCTTAGCCACTATCTCCTTGAAATTCCTTTCCTGGAAGGTTATTTTTCTCATTGCAGTCACCTCAGCTCGCCGTATCAGTGAGCTGCAAGCCTTGGTGGCTAATCCTCCTTATACAAGGTTTCATCATGACAAGGTAGTCCTCAGAAGTAATCCACACTTTATGCCTAAAGTGGTCTCACCTTTTCATCTGAACCAGGAGGTGTATTTACCTGTCTTTTTTCCAGGACCTCATGCATCAAGTACAGAGAGGAATCTTCATACCCTGGATTGTAAAAGAGCACTTGCTTTCTACTTACAAAGGACACAGCAACATAGAAAGTCCTCTCAACTCTTTGTTGCTTTTGATCCCTCTCATTTAGGACTTCCAGTCTTTAAGAGAACTCTGTCCAATTGGATTGCTCAGTGTATTTCCTTCGCCTACCAGAGTAAGAACCTTTCTCTGGAGGGCCATGTCACAGCTCACAATGTGAGGGCCATGGCAGCCTCTATGGTTCATCTAAACTCTGTGTCCATCGACCAAATCTGTTGAGCGGCCACCTGGGCCTCGGTTCATACTTTTACAGCCCATTACTGCTTGGACAAGGACTCCCGCCGGGATGCCTTGTTTGGTCAGGCTGTTCTCAAACACCTGTTCCATACCTAATCAACTCCTACCCCCTATCCCTGGTTGGATGCCCGAGATCCATGGGGTGAGGTAGAGCCCTTCTCAGGGACTCACAACTTTGGAGATCTCCCTGGCATCTCTAGCTGGGGAGTCCCCATATGTGAAGACTCATTCCTGCTTGTTCCTGGAGATAGCACAGTTACTTACCTGTAACAGGTGATCTCTGGGAACAGCAGGAATAAGTCTTCACAACCCACCCACCTCCCTAGGAGTTGTATCTCTCTATCTATCTTTCCTTTCCTCTCTCTCTCTTTGTCTCAGCTTTAAAACTCGAACTGGAGAGAGGCGGTTAGGAAAGGCGGGAAGGCAGCGCGCAAGCGCTGTGGGATGCTCCCAAAAGCTTTCTTACTGGACGCTGGGGAGCGTTCCCGCGCAGGCTCCGTCGGTACCGAAGATACCCATAAGTGAAGACTTATTCCTGCTGTTCCCAGAGATCACCTGTTACAGGTAAGTAACTGTGCTTTCTCTGGAGGGCCATGTCACAGCTCACAATGTGAGAGCCATGGCAGCCTCAGTGGCTCATCTAAACTCTGTGTCCATCGACCAAATCTGTCGAGCAGCCACCTGGGCCTCGGTTCATACCTTCACAGCCCATTACTGTTTGGACAAGGACTCCCGCCAGGATGCCTCATTTGGTCAGGCTGTTCTCAAACACCTGTTCCATTCCTAATCAACTCCTACCCACCTACCCTGGTCGGATGCCAGAGATCCATGGGAGGAGGTAGAGTCCTTTTCAAGGACACTCAACCTGGGGTTTCTCCCTGGCATATACAGCTAGGGAGTCCCCATATGTGAAGACTCATTCCTGCTTGTTCCTGGAGATAGCAGAGTTACTTACCTATAACAGGTGATCTCTGGGAACAGCAGGAATAAGTCTTCACAACCCACCCACCTCCCCTAGGAGTTGTATCTCTCTATCTATCTTTCCTTTCCTTTCCTCTCTCTCTCTTTGTCTCAGCTTTAAAACTCGAACTGGAGAGAGGCGGTTGGGAAAGGCGGGAAGGCAGCGCGCAGGCGCTGTGGGATGCTCCCAAAAGCTTTCTTACTGGACGCTGGGGAGCGGTCCCGCGCAGGCTCCGTCGGTACCGACGATACCCATATGTGAAGACTTATTCCTGCTGTTCCCAGAGATCACCTGTAACAGGTAAGTAACTGTGCTATACCTGGCAGTATCATTTGTTCCGACATGGATTAGCAACATTGGGTAATAGTCAGTGGGCTTGATGAGTCTCGGCAAACTCTCCATAACATCTTGGAATGTGGCACTGGGCAGACAGCAAACCTCTCTGGACAAGAAGTCTGGTCAGCAGATGGACGCCTCAGTACCCCTCAGAAGAGAGTCACCAACCACCACTACCCTTCGCTTCCTTGTGATCACTGATTCTGCAGCTTTGGGGTACTTGAACTCTGGTTCTTCCCTTTCCAGGGATACTTTCTCCTCCTCCATTTCCTGGGCTGCATAATGATTCTCCAATTCAAGGGCTGGAGAAGTTGGATGGGTGGTTCTGCAGGCCCTGGTGACTTGTGCCAACCTTCGTCATTCTGTTGGCATCCATCTTCTCCTCTGCTAGAGAGCTTGGATGTTTCAAAAAGCATCTCATCAATGTACTTTTCACTGTCTTGAATGCTCCTCAGCCTCGCCACCTCCTCTCTGAGTTCCTCCACTTGTTTCCTCAGAGCTTCAGCATGCAGGCACCCTGCACATGGAACCGGTCCTTCAACTGGCATTGGGATCTCTGTCTGGACAGAGGCAGAAGCTGTAACGAGGGTAACAGCTTTAGCGATACGATTTTTCCCAGCCATTGTTCTGTTCATGGAGCTTAGGTATCTGTTAAAGCAAAAGAGAGAGATCTACCAAAGTACCAGCCGGTTTCCCAGCTGTTCTTTAAGAGAAAAAGCAGTGAAATCTCTTTAATTATATTGAAAATGTGCTGTTCCAAGTCCATATGCTTTGTTAAATGTGGAAGTGCTTTGTTAAATGTGGAGGTGCCTTATAAAGCAAGACTGCTCACTAGGGGTGGTTGGGAGTTCGGGTGGGTAAGGAGGGAACTAACACCTGATTAGGTGTCAGCAGTTCCCAAAAGCTGAGAAGGTTACTAGAGTTTAAAACCTACTCTGCTAAAGAAAATATTGCCACTAAACCGCCAAAAATAATGTAACTTTGCTTTAAAAATATACCACATGTCAAGGGCTTTACTGAAATCCAAGTACATCACATCTAGGGCTCTCCCTCGGTCCAGCTGTCTGATCACCCAGTCAAACAAATCAATCAGAATTGTCTGACAATCCATGCTTCCTCAGATCCTGCAATCCATTGGACTCCAGAAACCTCATTATCATCTGTTTTAGCAGCTTTTCAGGTCAGACTAACCAGCCTGTAATTCTCAACCTTATCCTTACTTCTGCTTTTGTGTAAAGGGAGCACATGTATCTTTCTCCAGCCCTCTGGGACCACTCCTGACCCTAAAGGAGCATTGAAAAGGTTAGTCAGTGGAGCCCATCTGGTCCCATTGTTTTGTCTACTTTTAGGTTAGCTAGTTCCTCACAAGCATAGTGTTCTGAAAATCATTCAAGATCCCCCTTCACTTCTGCTCCTATTTGTGGGTGTTTTCTGAGGTCCTGCTCCTGGCCCTTCCTCTGTGAACATAGAACAAAAATATTTTTTAAGCAATTCTGCCTTATCCTCATCAACTTCTACATATTCCTCCCCTTCCACCTTGAGTCTAACAATACCATTTTTGCACTTTCTCGTCTCTCTAACATATCTGAAAAATGTCTCTCCCCCCCCCCCCCATTTTATTGCATTGGCTGTCTCTTCTTTTTGTATCTTTGCTTTCTTGACTACTTTCATAGCTTCTCTAAATTTTTCCAAATATTAATGCTTGTATTCCTCTCTGTGATCTCATGAAAAATGCTTATTTCTCATGGGTGCCAGATAGTCAGCTGTATTTCTGCCTCCTGATAATTCTGCCAGGAACTCACAAGGAGCTGTAACAATCCCAAGGAAGTGTACTGATTCCTTTTCTCCTCCTTGGGATTGTTGTAAAATAAGATCTTCAGGAATAAGCAGGAATGAGTCCTCACATATGGGTATCGTCGGTACCGACGGAGCCTGCGCGGGAACGCTCCCCAGCGTCCAGTAAGAAAGCTTTTGGGAGCATCCCACAGCGCCTGCACGCTACCTTCCCGCCTTTCCTAACCGCCTCTCTCCAGTTCTTCTTTTCCGCGGAGCCAGCAGGTCGTGTTCCTGTCACCGCTGAAGAATTTCTTATTTTCTTTTATTTCTTTGGTCGCGTGTCTGCCTTCTCGACGCCGGACCGGTATCGCCGGTCTTTTCTTTCTTTATTCTAAAAAAAAAAATAATAATAACTACTCTTTTTTTCTCACTTCAGTGCATTTTTCTTTCTGTGGCCTTAGGCCTACGAAAACGTTTCCTCATGGAAAAGCCCGCCTCCGGGTTTAAAAAGTGCACGAAGTGCAGCGGCACTATTTCTGTCACCGACACCCATGACTGGTGTCTAAAATGTTTAGGGCCTGACCATTCCATTGCAGACTGTGAGTCCTGTTCCATGATGTCTAAGAGAGGTCTACAGAATCGAGCAGCCAAGCTCAGTACCCTGTTTCCCTCTGATGCAGCTTCGGTGGCATCGACGTCTTCCAGGGCTGCTTCTTCCTTACATGGATCTCAGGTAACCAAACTTAAGTCCAGCCGGTCCTCGAAGAGTAGATCTCCCTCTAAGTATCGAGATGCCTCCGGGCTTGCTCTCGAGGAATCCGCACCGTCAAAATTACCCCGGCGGGAGGCTCCTGCTTCCAAAGCTTTATCTATGGGGGTCACAGGTTGACATCGATGGCTCGGCCTCGACCGATCACCTGTTGCCATGTTCTGGAGTACCGGTGGTTTCCACTGGTACCGACATCCAGACAATGGTGGCGTTGATGGATCAGAATATTCTGACCATGCAGCGTGCTATCACAGCATTCATAGAAGCTGCGACGCCTTCGGTACCGCAACAAACTCCATTGTCGGTACCGATTCCGGCACCGGAACCGATATCGGTGCCGGTACCGATATTGGTGCCGGTACCGATTGCATCGACATCGGCTTCAGTGTCGATGGCAGCGGTACACTGTTCTGTGATGCCCATCGGTACCGAATCGATACCGATTACTCTCGATGTCGATACCACCCGGTACGAGTATCGGGCTCTGCAGGAGCATCCAGACAGGCGATACTTCGATTCCTCTTAAGACTCTGATGAATCAGAGGCCTCTATCGAAGCATCGGTGATCCTTCCTCAGGAGCCCTCTTCTCCAAAAAGGAGAATGTCTCCTCCAGAAGACTTGTCTTTTCAAGACTTCATTAGGGAAGTGGCCAGGGGTCTTTCCATCTCAGTGGCCCCTGAGACAGAACCTAGAGCCAAAAAATTAGATATTTTACAATATCCTAAGGCTCCTAAAGAGGCAGCCACTTTACTAATACATGAGATTCTTTATGATCACATGTTGGGCATATGGGAGACTCCTCTCACCACCTCCCCTCATACTCGTAGGTTGGACACCATGTATCGTGTTCCTCCTTGTCCTGGCTTTCATAAGACTCAGCTTTCTCACCACTCCATTGTGGTGGAGTCTGCTATGAAAAAGATCAAGAGTGCAAAAAGGCACTCTTCTACTCCTCCAGGAAGAGAATGCAGAACCTTAGATGCCTTTGGCAGGAGAATTTTCCAGGCCAGTATGCTTGTTGCCAGAATCAACTCCTATAGTCTCTATATGGGGATGTTTCTAAAAGAGGTTACAGATCATCTGCAAACTTTGTCTCCTTTTATTTCAGAAGATAAAAGGGAAGAGTTTCTCACCTGGCTTAAACATGCCCAGGATATTTCCAAGTTTTCCAACCGTGCAGCCTCTGACTCTTTTGAAGGTGCCAGCAGAGCCTCGGCTATTGCCATAGGTGCACGCAGAGTTGCTTGGTTACAAGCTTCTGATTTGGAACCCTGGGTTCAGGATGGACTAGAAAACCTTCCTTGTACAGGTGAAAACCTTTTTGGCAAAGATTGGCAAGCAAAGGCCACCCAGATGGATGCGGAAAATTCTGCTTTAGATAGACTTTCAAAGTCTACTTCTGCTCCTTTTAAGAAAAGGTTGTTCAAAAAGGGATTTTTCCCCCAAAAAAGGGAAATATTATTCTGCTTATGGTCAGCAGGCATCTTCTGCAGGTCGTTTTGCTACAAAGAGACAGCAACAAACGAAACAGGCCAAGCCTAAGGCTGCTAGGACTGCTACGGCCCAACAGCCTCAGCCTCCTCAGGGCCTTTGACTTACAACTAGAGAACTTTGATTATTGAATATTTTCTTAGCACCTGTTCCTATTAACCTGTATTCATTCAGTAGTATTACATCTGTAAATAGACTGTAAATAGTTTCCCTTGTTATCCAAGTTCCTTCCCTTGTTATCTGTAAACTCATGCTTGTTATTGTATTGAGACCTTTGTTCTGTGTAAACCGCGCTGATGCTGAATAGTGCGGTATATAAGAGAATGTAAATAAATAAATAAATAAATAAACTTAGCCTTTCTGGCTCTAGAACATCCAGAGCCTCTCACCATTCCAGGAAGGTTAGCTCACTTTGCTCCCAGATGGGAACAAATCACAGCAGAGCAATGGACCCTCTCTATCATAAGGGACGGGTACAAGCTTCATTTCTTAAACCTTCCCCCTCACACCATGGTGAGACAGTTCAATTCTCCAACATTTCTCCTCGACCTTCTGGGTCAGGAGATTGTTACCCTTCTTACCCAAGGGGCAATAGAAGAAGTACCCCTTCTTCAACAGGGCTCAGGGTTCTACTCCCCCTACTTTCTCATCCCAAAGAAAACAGGGGGCTAAAGACCCATTTTAGATCTCAGAGAATTGAACAAGTTTCTATGCAAGGAGAAATTCAAGATGACTTCTCTCAGTACTCTCCTTCCATACCTCCAGAGTCAGGACTGGCTTTGTTCTCTAGATCTCAAGGATGCGTACACCCATGTCCTCATCCATCCAACTCACAGAAGGTTCCTTCGGTTCCTTTTCCAAGGAAAGCACTATCAATACAGAGTGCTTCCCTTCGGTCTGGCCTCTGCCACAAGGGTGTTCACAAAATGCATGGCAGTAGTAGCTGCATTTCTACGCACTCTAGGAGTATTTGTATTCCCATATCTGGACGACTGGCTCATCCGAGCTCCATCCCAGTCAGAGGCCCAGGCTTCCCTGGCCTGCACAAGCCGTATCCTTCAATATCTGGAACTTGTAATAAACATCCCAAAATCCCATCTCATCCCTACTCATTCTCTGGAGTTCATAGGGGCCTTACTGGATACCACCACTGCAAGGTCCTATCTTCCCCAGGCCCGTTGCCTACGCTTGGTGCAGTTAGCCTCCCACATTCAGTTAAAGTGCCACTTAACTGCTTGAGAGATGTTACAACTGTTAGGCCACATGGCATCCACTGTGCATGTGGTCCCTTATGCTCGCCTTCACATGAGGGCAGCTCAATGGACTTTGTCCACCCAATGGACCCAGGCATCAGGGTGCCTGTCAGACAAAATAGCAACGTCCAGTCGCCTTTTTTGCTCTCTCCAGTGGTGGAAGTCCACTCAAAATCTGTTGCTGGGGTCCCCCTTTCAACAAGTGTTACCCCAAGCAACCCTCACAACAGATGCCTCCCCAAAGGGTTGGGGTGCTCATCTACAAGATCTCTCCACCCAGGGCATCTGGTCTCCACAGGAGACATCTCTACATATCAACCTCTTAGAGCTCAGAGCAATTTTTCTAGCTCTGAGTCTTCCACACCCTGCTCAGCTACAAGACAGTCCTCATCCACACGGACAACCAAGTAGCCATGTTCTACGTGAACAAGCAGGGGGGAACTGGTCTCTGTCGCTTTGCAACGAAGCTCTGAGATTGTGGGCCTTCGCCAGAGAGCATCAAATCCATCTCATGGCAGTGTATCTTTCAGGGGTTCAAAACTCTTGGGCAGACAGACTCAGTCGAGTTCTGCTTCCACACGAATGGTCCCTCCATGGGGGCCAGATAACCAGGATCTTTCGAATTTGGGGAACCCCAGACATAGACTTGTTTGCAAGTCCGTGGAATTCCAAACTTCACTGGTTCTGTTCCAGAATTCCGTGTCAGGGAGTTCAGGCCAGGGATGCCTTCCTCCTTCATTGGGGGCAGGACTTCCTCTATGCCTTCCTTCCCATTCCCCTAATTCCCAAGACTCTGTTCAAGCTTCAGAGAGACAAGGGGTCTATGATCCTCATAGCACCACGTTGGCCACGCCAAGTGTGGTACCCTCTACTTCTGCATCTCTCTCAAGCTCCCTCCCTGGACTTGGGATCTGCTCCAGACCTCCTATCCCAGGAGGAGGGAACATTGTGGCACCCAAATCCCCAGTCTCTTCATCTCAGGGCCTGGTTGCTGAAGACCTAGACCTTCAAGATTTGCATCTTTCTCAGCAGGTGAAGGATATCCTTCATGCTTCCAGAAAGCCTTCCACCAGACGTTCCTATACTTTTAAATGGAAGAGATTTACCATTTGGTGTGCAGAGAAGGGTCTTAGCCCGCTTGCAATACCCCTGAATTCTTTACTAGAGTATCTGCTGCATTTATCCCATGCAGGCCTTAAAATGAATTCAGTAAGAGTCCATTTGAGTGCTATTGCAGCATCCCTTAAGCCTCTCAATGGACAGCCTATTTCCTCTCATCCTCTCATAGCAATCTTCTTTTAACTAAACCTCCCATTAGACCCCCTCCAGTGGCATGGGACTTGAATCTGGTTCTTGGCCAGCTTATGAAGCCACCCTTTGAACCCTTAGCCACTACCTCTTTGAAATTTCTTTCCTGGAAGGTTATTTTTCTCATTGCAGTCACTTCAGCTCGCCGCATCAGTGAGCTGCAAGCCTTGGTGGCTAATCCTCCTTATACAAGGTTCCATCATGACAAGGTAGTCCTCAGGACCAATCCACACTTTATGCCTAAAGTGGTTTCACCTTTTCATCTGAATCAGGAGGTGTATTTGCCTGTTTTTTTCCAGGACCTCATGCATCAAGTGCAGAGAGGAATCTCCATACCCTGGATTGTAAAAGAGCTCTTGCTTTTTACTTACAAAGGACACACAACATAGAAAGTCCTCACAACTTTTTGTTGCTTTTGATCACTCTCATTTAGGACTTCCAGTCTCTAAGAGAACTCTGTCCAATTGGATTGCTCAGTGTATTTCTTTCGCCTACCAGAGTAAGAACCTTTCTCTAGAGGGCCATGTCACAGCTCACAATGTGAGGGCCATGGCAGCCTCTATGGCTCATCTAAACTCTGTCCATCGACCAAATCTGTCGAGCGCCAACCTGGGCCTCGGTTCATACCTTTACAGCCCATTACTGCTTGGACAAGGACTCCCGCCGGGATGCCTTGTTTGGTCAGGCTGTTCTCAAACACCTGTTCCATGCTTAAACAACTCCTACCCCCCATCCCTGGTTGGATGTCCGAGATCCATGGAGGGAGGTAGAGCCCTTCTCAGGGACTCACAACCTTGGGGATCTCCCTGGCATCTCTAGCTGGGGAGTCCCCATATGTGAGGACTCATTCCTGCTTGTTCCTGGAGATAGCACAGTTACTTACCTGTAACAGGTGATCTCTGGGAACAGCAGAAATAAGTCTTCACAACCCACCTACCTCCCCTAGGAGTTGTATCTCTCTATCTATCTTTCCTTTCCTCTGTCTCTCTTTGTCTCAGCTTTAAAACTCGAACTGGAGAGAGGCGTTTAGGAAAGGCGGGAAGGCAGCGTGCAGGCGCTGTGGGATGCTCCCAAAAGCTTTCTTACTGGACGCTGGGGAGCGGTCCCGCGCAGGCTCCGTTGGTACCGACGATACCCATATGTGAAGACTTATTCCTGCTGTTTCCAGAGATCACCTGTTACAGGTAAGTAACTGTGCTTTTTTAATAAACAGTAAGGGGGTAATATTCAATAGCAGCATTTTAATTAATATGTATATTCAGCACCACTGACCACTGCTATCCATTTGGTTTAGGCTTGCTATTCAGCAGGCCTAAACCAAATATGTAAACTCTCCGTATAATTTCAATATTCGGCTGTTATGTGGATAGTGTTTGGTTGCAACCCTCCTCCGACTGCTCTCTGCAGCTTCATTATAAAGGTAGGGCAGGGTGTTTAGACGTATTTCCACCTCGGTACTATAGCTTCTAAATAGCTATGGATAAATCTATAGATTTACTAGCAGCTGGTAAATGTAGAACTTCCTTTGAGAATGACCCATGAATATCTCCTCCCATGAAAAATTTGAATCTAATTAGCTTTTGAGCCAGCGATGTATAATCTTAGCATACTCATAAGGCTTCTGCAATAATGATATGTGTAATATGTTTTTAGTAGAGAATAATAAAGCCACCTTTTACCTATACATGGGTAGAATTTGCCATTGGTGTTTTCATGAACTTGGGCAGTTCGCTTATGCACTCAAACCATATCAACAGATTTCTAATTCATTATATAGAGAAACCACTTTGTTTTGTTCTCAGTAAAATAAATGGTCAAGTCACTGATTAATAAGTGTTTCCATTAAAAGGAGACATTGTAATTTCTCTGATGTACTTTTCCAGGCTCCTGATCATACATTATGTTCTGTGTTGGCTTAGCAGCTGTAGTGCTGAGTCATTCCCTTATGCTAAACTATTCAGTGGGCAGAAGTTACAATTTAAACAGGGATAAAATGTGAAGGAATTTGAAAGAGCTTCCAGAAAATGTGTTTATATATATCAGAATCTGTTCAGAACCCATAACCGTTCAGCAGAGCTCATATAGGGACTTGTTACTAAAGTGTGCTAAGATTTTGCAGTTGCTGCTGGTTAATGACCAAAATTAACATGTAGTAACTGCAAAATCTTAGACTGTTGGGAACAGTATCTTATCGCACATCAACGGTAAAGAACAGTCCCTGCTCATTCTCTACTTCGTTCCACATTAGCTATTAACACAGAAACTATTGTTTGTTAACTGCCAAGGTAAAATTACAGCAGCAGTAATGGTATGCCAATAAATGTAGAACTTATGCTCTAACATAACTGAATTTATAGGAATTTATGTTATTTTATTTCATCTTAACTCATCCAACTTTACTCCTTTCAAAAAGATAATAGGTTCAGTCACAATCCAAAGGAATTAAAATATCTTCATAAAAAAATATAGGGTAGATATCCAGCAGCTGAAACTGAAAGCAGATATTCAGCATTAGAATCTGTCTGGTGCTGAATATCCACTTATCTCCAGGAACAAGCAGGAATGAGTCTTCACATATGGGTACGTCGGTACTGACGGAGCCTGCGCGGGAACGCTCCCCAGCATCCAAAAAGAAAGCCTTTGGGAGCATCCCACACGCATGCGCGCTGTCTTCCCGCCTTAACACTTCCCTCTCATCAGTTTTTGTTTTCTGCGGAGTCGGCAGGATGTACTCCTGTCACCGCAGAAAATTCTTTTTATTCTTACTTTTTTGTGGTCGCGTCTGCCTTCCCTCGACGCCACCGGTACCGCCGGTGCTTTTCTTTTGTTTTTCTAAATAATTTCTTCTTTCCAACCGAAATTTTTTCCTGTTAGTGTCTGTCAGTTTCTAGGCCACTAGGCCTCCATTTTTTCCGCTATGGAAAAGCCAGCCACTACCCTTAAGAAATGCTCTAAGTGTGGCGGTACAAATATTCTTTTAGACACCCATACTTGGTGTCTAAAATGTTTGGGTCCTGACCATTGCTCACTGGAGTGTCTTTCCTGCTGGACTTCAAACAGAAGAAATCTTCAGAATCGAGCACAGCTCGATACCCGGTTCACATCGCACTCGATGTCACCAGATAGAATATCTCCACAGAATCAGGTAACCAAACAAAAGTTTGTAAAGACTAGCCAGTCCTCGAGTGGTAGATCTCCTTTCCAGTATCGAGATTGCTCCGGCTTTGCCCTCGAGGACATTTTGGTAATAAAGCCCCGGTGGGAGTCTTCGGGCTCCAAAGCATTAACGGGGCTTCAGGTCGTTCCCGGGGTTCTCACCTCGGTGAACATACCTGGGCCATGCTCGGTGGTTGTGGCCGCTTCGAGCTGTACCGACACCCCGGCATCGGCTACGGTGATGGATGAAACACTCCTCACCTATGAACGTAGTCTAGCGCTCTCGGTTACTTCGGTACCATCAGAGTGGCTGCAGACCGTTCCTCCAATATTAGTATCGGTACCGGTATCGGCATCGGTGTCGGTACCATCCGTGCTTGCTTCGACAGACTCGATTCCTTCGATGCCAAGCCTGGAATCGATCCCTAGCATGGATGATTCGGTACCGACTCGTCTCGGTACCAGCTTCGGGTGGTACCGAAGACATCAATTTAGGGAGAATCCGATGCTTCATCCTTTCAAGTCTTCTGATACCGATGACTGGGATGAGCCCATCGGTACCAAGGCTGAATCTTTAACAAGTCTAGCCTTTACCCCTCATTTTAGAGGGTGGTCCTCCGGGAGCTTTTCTGCTTGACATGGCGAAGTTACTTGCCATTTCTATACCTGGTGAAAAGTCCTTACCAGGGGATTCAGAGACCCTGCTATCCCCCTGGTTGCCAAAGGAGCTAGTCATGCTTCCTTTGCATCAGATCTTACAAAATCTAATTTTAAAGATGTGGGAAACTCCTTTAACGGTATCACCACATTCTCAGACACTTGAAACTAGGTACAAAGTGCCACCTTCTCCAGGTTTTCAAAAGACTCAACTTCCTCATCATTCTATTGTTGTAGAATCAGCAATGAGGCATATTAAGAGTGCAAAGAAGCACTCCTCTTATCCGCCAGGTCGTGAGTCTTGGACTTTAGATGCCTTTGGACGTCGATGCTTCCAGGCATCCATGCTTTCAGCAAGGATTATCTCATATATTTTCTATATGGGATTGTCTCTTGAAGAGGTCACAGACTTAAAGCTTTTGAACCGTTTCATTCAAGAGCATAAGGGAGCAAACTATTTCTTACTAGTCAATCATGCTCAAAATATCTCTAAGTTCCTTAATCGTTCTTCCCTAGACTGTTTTGAGTCTATTAGCAGAACTTCTGCTATAGCCATAGGAGCACGACGCCTGGCCTGGCTCCAAGCTTCAGACTTGGACAGATGGGTACAAGAAAGGCTGGGAAATACTCCTTGTACTGGTGAAAATCTCTTTAACAAGGATGCTTTATTTCAAGCTACTCAGTTAAACACTGATGCTTTTACTGTCAGAGGATTGTCAAAAATTTCCTCTATCCCAGCCAATAAAAAGCTTTATCCCCCTAGGGGAAAAAAGTTTTATCCATGTCCTACCCATCATACAGATGTTTCCAAAGACAGGCAACATCAAACCAGGCTACGAAAATCAAGACCTCAACAGCCTCAGCAAGCCCAGCAGTCGCAGGGTTTCTGATAATTCTATTCTCTGTTTTTTCTGTGTGAGGTTTAGAACCTCTAAGCCTACTTCTTTTTAACAGAAGTATCTAAGGTTTATCTCATCCATGCTGAGATACCAGTCATACATTGATTCAATCCTCGACTCTGGGCATTAATCTCTTACCACAAAAGAAATCCATCTTTTTAGCTCCAAGAGCTATTAAGGACCATCATACCCTAGAGATAACAGGTTTTCTCCTTTTAAAAGAAAGGGAGACCTAACAAATAACAACAAGATGAGCTATATCCTTCACCTTGACAGTTTTCTGTACGAGGATATCTTATACTTTTAACCGTAAGGGGACCCTACCTCTTCAAAGACTTACCAAATTGTAAGTCCTCCCAACTCTGTATTACTTTCTATCCCTCTTAGTCCAGACTTTCAGTCTCTAAGAGTACTACTAATCAACTGGAGGGCTTATCCTCTAAGTCCATAGGTTTTTCTTCAATACCTACTCCAGTAAGTAGTTTCCATACAGAGTTTTCTTCCCCTTTGTGGTCCATTTTCTTCTCTGTGTATCTTTGAGCTAACCTTTTCAGATACTTCTTTAAGGCAGCTTATCAGACAGAAATTGAGTATTACCACTCCAAATTATGTCTGTCGGTCCTCTCCAACCTATAGGACCAAACTTTTTTTCTGCTGCCTTAATAACAGATAACTCCAAGAGAGGTTCCAGAACCCATTTGGACAATTTTTTGTTGCAGGCATCAGGCCTGTCTACTATTCTTAGCCACCTTCAATTCTTTTTGGCTCCAACAGAATAGATTAGGTTGCACACTGGCAATTAAACAGCCAGATCTAAGCAACCTACAACATGCTCTCTGCAATTATACAAGAAAGCTCTGCAACTATGGGCCTTTGCCAGAGAGCCTCAGAGCTACTCCTAGTAGGTAGCTTCCAGATGGTTAAAAAGGGCTTCAGCTGGTAGACTCTGCCCAGTCATGCTCCTACATGACTGGTTTTTTTCCTAATCTTACCATCTTCCTTAAAAATTTCCTTTTAAGGAAAATGTAACCAGGGCTTAGACCACGTGAAAGCGTAGAGAATTGCACAATTCCCTGGGTTGTTCCACATCTCACTGGAACTTCTACAACAGGGATGCATTCCTTTCACTGCAGTCGGTCCTTATTCACTACTTTCCTTCTAATTCCCTATACTTCATTGTAGCTTATGATGAACAAAAGAGCGCATGATACTCATATTGCCCTCATAGAGAGGCAAACATTGTATCCCCTATATTGCGTTTTTCTCTCCAGCTATTACTTGAAGTTATAGAAAGATCCAGACTTGCTGTCTTAAGACTAAGGATCTCCTCTGCACTCCTTCACGTACATCTCGAGACCTGGTTGTTCAGGGGCTAGATCTTTTTTTAAAGTAATCTAGTCCTCTCCTTGTAAGTGAAGAACATAATACCGGTTTCCATGAAACTTTTCTCTATAGTTCTTCCATTTTTCACCAGACAGAGATTCTCCATCAGTATTCTCAAGTAGGTCTTAATCCTTCTTGTTATTGGGTCAATCTCTATACAACATCTGACTTTGAAAGATTTGTTTACTGTCCATATTAATGCTGTCCCAGCATATCATAAAACTTAATGGACAACCAATTTCTATGGTAATTAGGAAATACCTTCTTTACTGTTAACTTTTCGGTTCCGTCACATCTGAAGCTCTCCATGTAAAGTCATTATCATAAGTGACATCACTTACGAAAGACTTTACTGATCTTCAAGAAATTGGAGGCCCAACGCCTAGTACAAATGTCTTTGTTCTTCATTTGGATAAAGGGGGTCTTAAAGACCTATCCTTTTTTATGTAAAGGGTATTTCTACCTTTTCATCCAAACCAGTCAGACTTATCTCCACTTCTTCCTAGGGCCTTATTTTGCTCCAGGGACAAGGAGTTCAAACTTTGGACTTTACAGAAGCTTTAGCTATTTCTCCAAAGTCCAACCTCATTAAACTCCCCCACTTTATTCTTCTGGGGTTCGTTCTAGCCATTAAGGCTTCTTATCTCTTCCTGTATTGCAAAATTAATTTTTCCTCTACTTCACAGTGAGGGAATTTCCTTGAGGATAATGTACTGGCTCTCAACTACAGACCCATATTAGCCTCAGCAGATACTTTCGCAATACTTTTGAGTAAGATCCACATTAGAAAATTGGGATTCAGTTTTTTCAAATAATTATGATCTACACAAGGACTCTCCTCTGGATACCTTGTTTAGTCAAGCTGTTCCACAGCACCCTTTTTTCTTTCTAATTCAGCTCCTACCCTCCATCCCTTGGATGCCTGAGGTTCTGAGGAATAAGCATGGCCCATCCATTAGATTTGCAACATGCTGGGGCCTCCTCTAGGCATCTTAGCTTGGGAGTCCCCATATGTGAAGACTCATTCCTGCTTGTTCCTGGAGATAGCACAGTTACTTATCTGTAACAGGTGATCTCTGGGAACAGCAGGAATAAGTCTTCACAACCCACCCACCTCCCCTAGGAGTTGCTCTCTCTCTTTCTTTCTAATTTGTCTACTTCCCTCCTTCGGTCTCAGCTACAAACCCAACTGATGAGAGGGAAGTGTTTAGGCGGGAAGGCAGCGCGCATGCGTGTGGGATGCTCCCAAAGGCTTTCTTTTTGGACGCTGGGGAGCGTTCCCGCGCAGGCTCAGTCGGTACCGACGTACCCATATGTGAAGACTTATTCCTGCTGTTCCCAGAGATCACCTGTTACAGGTAAGTAACTGTGCTTTGCTGGTGATCAGTGTTGATATCCAGTTTTGCTGGCAATGCTCAATGCAAACTGGATAGCAACAACCGCCCAAAGTTAGGACAGCCATCCTCTTAGCAGTTGAATGTTGCTGCTGACCAGATAGTCTCCGGGACCGTCCCAGCTCTGCCCAGAGACTGCCCTGAAACTAACTGGGGGGGATATTCAGCGGCACTACCTGGTTAGCACTGCTGAATATCAGGACCGCCGGGGTTTTTTTGGTTTTCAGGTGCTGCAAACCACATAAACTCTGTTTATTTCCTTCTTCCGGGGGCTAAAGCTCCTATAACTGAACTGTGGCTGGGAAAAGTTGTTTCCCAAAATTGCACTATATTTAAAAAATGGCACTATATTTAAAAATATTATTAAAGCAACAAAATTACAGGTCCTTACAGATTCTGCCTCTATCCAGACAAGACAGCCTGTCCCAGATGAGGGAATGGTTGCATGTGCAAGATGTCTACAAATTGAATCTTTCATGAAACAAATGGAGGAGCTAAGAGAGGAGGTGGTGAGGCATCTGTGACAGAGGGAACTACATATGATGAAATGCTTCTTGATCTCCAACAGAAGTGAAAATGGTATGGTACAAAAAGTAAACTAGACATGGGTCACTCAGAACCGCAGAATTGATGCTCCAACTCCACCATTCCTCAAATGGAAGAACTGATATACAGCCCAGATAGTGGAAGAGGAGAGAACATCCCAGAAACAGGAGAACCCAGAGTTCAAATACACCAAATTCGCTAAATTGGTGACAAGGAAGCAAAAGGAGTGGTGGTTGGTGACTCCTTTCTGAGGGGTACTGAGTCGTTTATCTGCCAACCAGACGATGTCCCAGGAGGTGTATTGTCTGCCAGGTGCCAGAATCCAAGACATTATGGAGAGTTTGCTGAGACTCATCAAGTCTACTGACTATTATCCGATGCTGCTAATCCATGTTAGAACAATAATACTGCTAGGTATCCCTCCAAGCCTATCTTCATAGACCTGAGAGAGAGGGTGAAGCATATGTGTTCCTCTCAATCCTTGTTTGAAGGTAATGGCTGAGGCAGAGAAGCTCGAATGCTAGAGGTGAATAGATGGCTGTGTGGATGATATCGTTGAGAGCATTTTGGTTACTGGACCACTGGATGATTTTCAAAAGGCTGCTAAGCAGATATGGTGTCCACCTAGCCAAGAAGAGGCAAAGTGTCTTCTGCAGCAGACTGGCTAACCTACTGAAAAGGGCTTTGAACTAGATTCATTGGGGATGGGTGAAGTAAGCCCCCAGTCATGTAAAAGCCCTTAGGTAAATAAAACATTAAATACCTCTATAGAAATAGGGAAAACGGGCAAAATCTGGAAAGCTGTGTGTATTAATGCTCATAGTATGGGAAATAAGATTCTGGATTTTGAGACTTTAGTGGAAGAGACTGACTTGGATTTAGTGGTGGTCATAGAGACATGGTTCATGGAGAACCATGACTGGGATATAATTTTTTTTTTAAGTGCCTTCATGTCGATGCTCAGTCTTGGCGACCCAGCATTCCCTGGGTTTTCTTTGCAAGGTATGAGCAGTAGTAGATTGCCATGCCTTTTCTTCCGAGGTGGGCTATAATTTATTCAGGAATTGACAGGGTAGGAAGAAAGAGAGGAGGAATGGCACTATATTTAAAAAATATTATTTAAGCAACAAAATTGCAGGTCTTACAAGGGAAGGAGGAGGCACTGTGGGTTAAACTGGAAAGAGGGACTGGACCATCCATTTGCATTGGTGTGATATACAGACCTTCTTCGCAGATAGAAGAAGTCAACAGAGATTTAACTGAAAAAATTAATGTATTGCTATGAAAGGAGACATGCAACTGATTTCAGTATGCTGGATGTTGGTTGGGACATGCCTGCTGCAGTATCATCTAGAAGTAAACAGATCCTGGATTCTCTAGAGAGATAACTATTCCGGCAACTGGTAACAGAACCCACACAGGTGGGGGCCATAGTGGACCTGATGGGAGAGTGTCTCTGATGTTATAGTGGGTGATCATCTCATATCCAATGATCAATAGATTGCATGGTTCAATATTAGGACAAGGGCTGAGAGAGTGCATGGAAGAAAAAATAGCCAATGCAGTAAAATGGGAGGGGGGACAAAACATTTTTCAGATATGTTAGAGAAGGAAGGGCAAAAGTGGTATTGTCAGAATGAAGAGTGAAGGGGAGGAATTTGTGGAAGCTGATGAGAACAAAGCGGACTTGCTTAACAAATATTTCTGTTCTGTTTGAAAGTAGGACCTCAGAAACGCATACAAATAGAAACAGAAATGAGGTGAATCTTGAACGATTTTCATAAGACCCATATTCATGAGGAGCTGGAGATGGTGCAAGATGGGATATATCTAAGAGTACTGAAGGAACTTAGGGAAGTTCTGGCATCTCCACTGATTGTCCTTTTCAATGCTTCTTAGAGTCAGGAGAGGACTGGAGAAGGGTCATGTGGTCCCTTTAGACAAAAGAGGAAGTAAGGACAAGGTTGGGAACTACATGCCTCTTAGTCTGACCTCTGTGGTGAGTAAATTAATGGAAATGCTGCTAAAATAGAGGATTGTAATGTTTCTGGTATCTGGTATTGTCAGAATCAAGGGTGAAGGGGAGGAATTTGTGGAATTGCAGGATCCGAGACAGTTTAGTTTTACTAGAAAGGCAGGTTTGTCAGACAAATCTGATTAATTTCTTTGACTGGGTGACCAGTGAGTTGTAAGAAAACTCCTCACTAACTGCTTGAATCTGGGCCAAATTATTCATTAATGGCACAGCTTATCTACATAATGTACCAACTAAGATAAGATATTGAGAGGAAAAGACCTCAGATACCCCTGAGCCGAAAACATTTTCAGCTCAATAAAAGGGGGAAGGTAGCCACACAATATAGGCCGACCCTCTGCATCAACAGTCAGGAAAACCTCTCAGAATCTTCAGCAGGCTGGTATAAAGACAAAATTATCAATAAATCGCTACAGCCGGTGTTGGGGTTCAAAGGCGCTTTTTGAAAAAAGCTAAGTGTTTTCTATTTTCTAGCTGATGTTGCGATTTATTGATAATTGTGTCTTTATACCAGCCTGCTGAGAGGTTTTCCCTATTGATGCAGAGGTTTGGCCTCTATTGTGTGGTCGCCTTCCCCCTTTTTTTGAGCTGAAAAGGTTTTTGGCTCAGCGGTATCAGGTCTTTTCCTTTCAGTATCCTTATCTCAGCTGGTACATTCTGTAGATAAGCTGTGCTATTAATGTATGATTTGGCCCAGATTCAAGCAGTTAGTGAGGAGTTTTCTTTCTTTATATTTTTGTGATTGTGACTCCTTGTGAGCAGAAACACTATTCTTAGTTTTGAGTAGTGAGTTGGACAGAAAGAGAGTGCTAGATGTGCTGTACTTAGATTTCATTAAAGCCTTTAGTACTGTTCCTCACAGGTGAGTTATAAATAAATTGATAATTTTGGTTCAGGATTTCTTTATATTAACTTAAGAAAGGACCTCAAAATAAACCGAGCATTATGGCTTCTTTACTAGGAGTCTGGGTGGACCGATGAGATAACCAGCAACTCTGGCTTTGTGGTTTTGATCTTCTCGGGCTCTCTTGCTAGAAGCAATATCTGCTTGGTTTATTTTGAGGTCCTTTCTCAAATTAATTTTGGTTCAGGATTTCTTTATATTATTGCTGGTTAGAATCCTGTCCACAATAGACTTTATTTTTTTGGTTATAAATAAATTGAGCATCTTAGAGATAAAGCCTGGACTAGAAGCTGGTTGAATGGAAGGCAACAAAGGGTTCAGGTAAATGGAGTTCACTCTGAAGAGAAGGATGTTACCAATGGTATTTATTTTATTTCATTTATTTATATTTTATTTGCAGAATTTCTATACTGCTAAGGTGTGAACATCACAGCAGTTTATAATCAAAAAAAATCAAGGGGAACAGATTAGCATAATGCAGCAAACAAAATAGGAGAGACGAGTACAGGGGGAAAAAAGCAGGACATAGAAACACAAAAGGAACAGTTTGATTGTTGGATAACAATATTTACCAGGGCAATGTAACATATTGCCAGAAGAAACATAAGGGAGGGAAAAGAGTAACTAGCAACCTAAGAATTAGGGTTGAAAAATTAAAGTGGGCCTAATTCAGGTCTGCTAAAAAGAGGGAGTCACTTAAAGGCTTGTTCAAAGAGCCAGGTTTTCAAGCCTGCCTTAAATTTCACATAGGATGATTCAAGATGGAGATTCGTGGGAAGAGTGTTCTAAAGGGAGGGGACAGGAAAACAGTTGGCCATGGATCTGTATGTTTCAAGGTGTAGATTGGATTTTGAGGGTAAATAATAGTTTCTGATTGGCAGATTTCAGAACATGGACAGGACAGTAGGGGACAAGTTGTGAGTGGAGATAGCGGGTGGGGGGACCAGTATAAAAGGCACAATAGGCTAATAATAGGGTTTTACACTGGATCCGGAAGAGGACTGGAAGCCAGTGTTACTCGTATGGTAAAGGTGTGACATGCTCTGACATTTTGCATTATAGACGAGTTTCTGCTGTGTTTTGGATTAACTGAATTCTTTTTAATTGTGGCTCTGAAGTGACAACCAATAAGGAGTTGCAATAGTCTAATTTGTTAATAATCAGTGAGTGCATTGCTGTTTTTAGTGCTCTGTTGTCAAGAAAAGGTTTGACCGATTTTATCCTGCAGTGGATGCCTGTTTGTTTCCTGCTTTCAGCTGACTGAACCTTTGTCTGTTCGTTCCCCTTACCCACGTGATCTTGCACATCAGTCTGGCGTAGCTATGCAAGGGCTATAAAAACCTAGCCCCATCGCAGGCGAGTGTGGATGCCTATTTGTTTCCTGCTTTCAGCTGACTGAACCTTTGCCTATTGGTTCCCCTTACCTGCGTGATTCTGCACGTCAGTCTAGCATAGTTGTGCAAGTGCCACAAAAACCTAGCCCCACCGTGGGAGCGTGCCCATGGGCACGTGATCCAAAGGGGAAGGCGCCGCCCTTTTAGACCCTCTTTGGAGCACATGAGGAGCTGAAGCAGAGGGAAATGGAAGAAGAGAGCATTGCAGCCTTCTTCTGTTAAAGTTGCTAAGGTAATTGGTCCTTTGGACTCCAATGTGAAAGTGTTGTCGTCTTTGCCTGAGGTCCAACTTTCCGGCCCGATAGATACATCAATCTCCAGGAACAAGCAGGAATAAGTCTTCACATATGGGTACGTCGGTACCGACGGAGCCTGCGCGGGAACGCTCCCCAGCGTCCAATCAGAAAGCTTTTGGGAGCATCCCACAGCGCCTGCGTGCTGCCTTCCCGCCTTTCCCAACTGTCTCTCTTCAGTTCTTCTTTTTCCGCAGAGCCAGCAGGTCGTGTTCCTGTCACCGCAGAAGAATTTCCTTATTTTTTCTTTATTTCTTTTCTGTCGCGTCTGCCTTCTTCGACGCTGTACTGGTACTGCCGGTCCTTGTTCTTTTCTTCTTGTAAAAAAAAAAACAAAAACCCCTTTTTACCGTTCTTTTTCTTCAGGTGCACTTCAGTTTTGGGCCTTAGGCCCAAAACTTTTTTTCCTTAAATATGGAGAAGCCTGCCTCAGGTTTTATGTATAAATCTGTTTATTGAACACAGCACACACAACAATAACAAACCATAACAACATCACACTAACACATCAACTGAATATCACAGCCATGAATCAGGGTTCAATAGGATCATACCCCCCCAACCCCCCCCCTGTAGCATATACAGTCCTTCCTCAGGAGACAAGAGCATACACGAAAAGCACTACAAACCCCAGTGCCAGCCACCGTTCAGTAAGCTCTACACACCGAGAAATCAATAGAATATATGCCACATCCCGTGCTTATGGCAACTCCGCTACCCACCAGAGCACCATCGTGGGTGTTGGGTGTACCTTACCTCTGGAACCCAACGACCCTTCCAATCCACTAACCCACCATCCATTCACAGATCCCAATCCCCAGCTCTCCCTGCCCGCATGTGTGAATCCGAGCCACAATCTAACAGCAACTGCCACACTCCAATCCCTCGCACAACCACCATTCACATTCCAGGGGTACCCACCTCCCTCCCCCCCCAACCCCAACCCTCCCTCCCCCCATGCCAGACCACCCACCATTTCATCATCCAAGCACATTAAGGATTCGGCTCCGTTCTCGCGGAGACAAGGTGTATAAGTATGGGCCCCATTCCTCCAAGAACCGATCAGTGGCTACATCCCCATGTTTGGCCCCTTGTTGCTCGAGCAGTAACAACCGATGTACCTCCCTTCGCCACTGACCCATGGTCGGGCCACAGGGGAGCAGCCAATTCAGCAAAATCACCCTCCGAGCTACTAATAGAACCTTATGGACCCAACGCCTCGGGCCTCCCCCCAGACCGACCACCCGGCTAGTCATACCTAACACCAACACCCTGGGGTCCCGTTGAACTGGACAGCCCAAAACCCCGGTAAGACATCCCACAAGGGCCTTCCAGAATCTAACCACCACCAAGCATTGCCACCACATATGCCCCAGATCCGCTCGGGCCACCCTACACTGGGGGCAGCTCGTGGTAGCCCCGCAACCCACCCTATACGCCCGACAGGGAGCAAAGTGGCAGCGTCGCAGAATACGATATTGCAAATCCCTAAAATCCGCCGGCTTAAATCTCCGAGGGATATCCGCTAGCAATTGCACCATATCAACCCCTCTAAGCTCCACCCCCAGATCATGAGCCCACGCTGCTGCCAAGACGCCTTCATCAGGAAACCCTTTCAGAGAGAGATTGCCTCAGGTTTTAAAAAGTGCACAAAATGTGGCGGTACTATTTCTGTCACCGACACCCATGAATGGTGTCTAAAATGTTTAGGTCCTAACCATTCCATAGCAGATTGTGTCCTGTT
This sequence comes from Ichthyophis bannanicus, assembly GCA_033557465.1. NCBI lineage: Eukaryota > Metazoa > Chordata > Amphibia > Gymnophiona > Ichthyophiidae > Ichthyophis > Ichthyophis bannanicus. The sequence goes on from CM066032.1 coordinate 987,895,510, forward strand.
CCATGATGTCTAAAAGAGGTCGGCAGAACCGAGCTGCCAAGCTCAGTACCCTGTTTCCCTCTGATGCGGCTTCGGCGGCATCGATGTCTTCCAGGGCTGCTTCTTCCTCACAGGGATCTCAGGTAACTAAACATAAATCCAGCCGGTCCTCGAAGGGTAGATCTCCTTCTAAGCATCGAGATGCCTCTGGCCTTGCCCTCGAGGATTCTGCACCGGCAAAATTACCCCGGCGGGAGGCTTCGGCCTCTAAAGCATCATCATCGGGGTTCCAGGATGATCTCGATGGCGTGGCCTCGACAGATCTCCTGGTGCCATGCTCTGGGGTACCGGTGGCTTCCACCAGTACCGACTTCCAGGCATTGGCGGCGTCGATGGATCAGAGGATTCTGTCCATCGAACGCAGTCTGGCGGCTTTCCTTGTGGCATCGATGCCCGTGGTACCGCAACAGAGTACTCCGCCGGTACCGGCTCTAGCATCACCATCGGCACCGATCCTGGTACCGGTTTCATCGGCATCGGTGTCCGCTATGCCGGTACTCTGTCCTCTAAAGCCTTCCGGTACCGATACCCCAGTACCGGTGATTCCCGATACCGATCCCAGTCGGTACGGGTATCGGGCTTTGCAAGAGCATCCGGACAGATGATACTTCGATTCCTCTGAGGACTCTGAGGATTCTGAAGAGTCGGTCAATGCAGTGATGCTTCTTCCACAGAAGGAGTCCTCTCCTAAACGAAGGATGTCTCCTCCAGAGGATTTGTCTTTTCAAGACTTTATCAGAGAGGTGGCTCGGGGTCTCTCTATTACAGTGGCTCCTGAATCAGAGCCCAGAGCCAAGGAGTTAGATATTTTACAATACCCTAAAACTCCTAAAGAGGCAGCTACCTTACCTATTCATGAGATTCTGTATGATCTCATGTTGAGGATGTGGGAAGCACCTCTAACCACCTCTCCTCATTCTCGCAGGTTGGATACCATGTATCGTGTCCCTCCTTGTCCTGGTTTCCATAAAACTCAACTTCCTCACCACTCTATTGTGGTTGAGTCTGCAATGAGAAAGATTAGAAATGCCAAAAGACATGCCTCTAATCCTCCAGGACGCGAATGTAGAACCCTGGATGCTTTTGGAAGAAGAGTCTCCCAAGCTTCCATGCTTGCTGCGAGAATTAATTCCTATAGTCTTTACATAGGAATGTTCTTAAAAGAAGTCACTGACCATTTGCAGACTTTAAGTCCTTTTATATCTGAAGATAAAAGGCAGGAATTTCTCACTGGGCTCAAACATGCCCAGGATATCTCCAAATTCTCCAACCGTGCAGCTTTCGACTCCTTTGAATTCGTAAGCAGAGCCTCAGCTATTGCCATTGGTGCATGTAGGATTGCTTGGCTTCAAGCATCTGATTTGGCGTCCATCTGCCGACCAGACTTGATGTCCAGAGAGGTATGCTGTCTGCCTGGTGCCAAAATCCAAGATGTTACGGAGAGTTTGCCGAGACTCATCAAGCCCACTGACTATTACCCAATGTTGCTAATCCATGTTGGAACAAATGATACTGCCAGGTATACCTTGGAACGTATCAAAAGTACATAGTTGATTGTACATAGTTCCCTAATGTTTGAAAGTTTAATTGTTAAAGTTAAGATGTACATAATTCATGTAATGTTCTGTGTAAAAACAGAAATGTTATCCTGTTTCCTTGACTGTTATATGTAAACCGCACCTGATCACTGGAAGGCAGCGGTATATAAAAGATTGTTAAATAAATAAATAAATAAATAAAAGTGACTTCATGGCTCTGGGACAGAGGGTGAAGCAGTTAGGTGCACAGGTGGTGTTCTCTTCAATCCTCCCTGTTGAGGGTAAAGGCCAAGGCAGAGAGGCTCCCATCCTGTGTATGAATGCATGGCTGCGTGGATGGTGTCATCGAGAGCGTTTTGGTTTCCTAGACCATGGGATGCTGTTCCAAAGGTTGCAGAGCAGAGATGGCATCCATCTGTCCAAGAAAGGTCAACGCATCTTCGGTAGTAGACTGGCTAATCTACTGAAGAGGGCTTTAAACTAGATTCGTTGGGGATGGGTGAAGAAAGCCCCCAGGTAAGTGAAAGCCCCAGGTAGGTGATACCCATTTCCATAAAGGTATTTAATGTAACAGGGGTAACATATGGAAAGCAGTGTGTATAAATGCCCGTAGCATGGGAAATAAGATCCCTGATGTTGAAGCTTTGGTGGGAGTGGCTGACTTGGATTTAGTGGCAGTTACAGAAACATGGTTCACAGAAAACCATGATTGGGATGTAACTATACCTGGCTATACTTTATTCAGAAAGGACAGGGTAGGAAGAAGGGGAGGAGGAGTGGCACTATATGTAAAAACTACTATTAAAGCTTTGGAATTACAGAGCTTAAAAGGGAGAGAGGAGGCATTGTGGGTTAAACTAGAAAGAGGGAAAGAGAAATCTATTTGCATTGGTGTGATATACAGACCTCCCTCACAAGAGGAAGAGGTGGACAGAGAGTTAATTGAAGACATACGCAGCATTGCTAGGAAAGGGGAAGTGCTACTGATAGGAGATTTCAATATGCCAGATGTTGATTGGCACATTCTCCAGGACCAAGCAGGAAGTCAGTCCTCACTTATGGGTGACGTCGGCGCCGACGGAGCCCTCGCGGAGCAATTTTCCCCAGCTTTCAAAGAAAGGCCTTGGGAATTGCAGCGCGCATGCGCGGTAGTCTTCCCGCCCGAAAGGTGCCATCTTAGCCAGTCTTCTTTTTCCGCGGAGCCCTACAGACGTCCCCGTCTTGTCCCCGCGAAAAAGTTGATTTTTCCTCTGTATTTATCCTTTTTTCTTTCGGTTCGACGCCGGTCGTTTTCCCGCCCGGACTCGCGACGCCCGGTCTCGAGTCCTCTAACGGTTTTTTTTTTCGGTTTTTTTCTGACTTAGTCAGTTTTCGTTTTCGTTTTTTCCCTGGCAGCCCGGTCCTTTGACCTCGCAGGGGCCCTTTTTCCCCCGATGGCTGCCAGTGGCTTTAAGCGGTGTGGTCGGTGTGACCGAAATATGTCACTCACCGACTCACACGACCTTTGCCTCCGCTGCCTGGGCCCAGATCACGAGGAACTGATCTGTGGGCCCTGCAGCAAACTGTCCTCGAAGGCGTTGAGAAGTTGGCGGCATCAGCGCGAAAGAATCTTCGCTGACCCCAGCCGTACCCGGACCTCGTCGGAGGCCTCACTGTCGAAAGGCTCCAGTTCGGACCGTCGACGGAGCTCCTCCGACCGGGGTTCTCCCTCCGGGGACCATCGACGGAAGGAAAAACCCGCGAGGGCGGCGTCGGTGGACGCTCCTGGCTCCGCGAGGGCCAGGTCGCATAGCCCCGACAGCCGCCCCGGGTCCTTGGAGAAGGATCACCTCCCGAAGCGACCTCGCCTGGAGTCGGAGATGCCTGCCCGGGTAAGTCCTGTTGTCCTTCTGGACTCGCCTCCGCGTCAGCCGACGTCGGGCCCGACGCCGTCGGGGCCCGAGTCGGGGGCTGCTGGGTCGCCTGAGCTCGGACTCAGGTTGACGGCCTTGGAGAGCAGATTGTCTGCCTTCATGGACCAGCAGCGGGCACTGCTCGCTGGCTTCGCTGGCGTCGCTGCCCCGACCGCCGGGACGTCGACGTCCAAGTCGACCCCGGAGACCGAGCCGATCCTCGAGTCGATGAGAACTCGAGTCGATCCTCGGTCGAGGTCGCCCTCGGCCTCCCGTTCGGGACCGAGGTCGCCGACGCCGACTCCCTCGGCGTCGGGGCGGCTGGCGCCGCACCCTGCCCGAGCCGACCCCACCGAGTCCTCGTCGGAGTCGGTCTGGGAGTCGGAGGAGGAAGAGTCACCTGATTCTTTCCGGACTCGGTGTGTCCCATCGGACTCTCCGGAGTCCGAGCCTCGGAAGCAGTCCCCCCGGAGGATGCCCGGTTCTCGGATTTCGTTAGGGATATGGCCAAGGCTTTGGCCTTCCCTGCGGACCCCGAGGAGGAGCCTCGAGCCGAAGAGCTCGACGCCCTCCAGTATGACTCTCCCGCGAGGGAGCACTTTACTGTGCCGGTTCCTCCTATGCTGGAACGACTACTCTTCCGCATGTGGGAGAGTCCGGCCTCCTCGCCGGTCCTGAGCAAGCGGGTCGATTCTATCTATCGAGTCCGCAAGAGCCCTGGCTTTCAAAAGGCGCAGTTGCCACACCATTCCATGGTAGTGGAATCGGCCATGCATCGTCTTAAGAGCCAGAAGATGCACTCCTCGGTGCCTCCTGGAAGGGAGGCCCGTAACCTGGATGGCCTTGGCAAAAAGTGCTTCCAGGGCTCTATGCTCGCCTGTCGTGTCCAGACTTACCAGCTCTACATGGGCATGTATCTCAGGGATCTGGCTAAAGAGCTAGCCGGCTTCTCCGCTGGTTTGTCCGAGGAACCCTTGCGGAGGTTCCTAGCCTTGTCCACAGGTATTCGGGAATGCTCAAAGTTCATGTCCCGAGCAGCCTATGATGGCTTTGAAGCCTCGGCTCGAGTAGCCGCAGCCGGCATCGGTGCCCGCCGACAGGCTTGGCTTCAGTCGTCCGACCTTGAGCCCTGGGTACAGGACAAGTTGGTCGATGTCCCCTGCCGAGGCGAAAACCTCTTTGGCAAGCCCATGGCGGAAAAGGCTGCACAAATTGAGACTGAGACTCTCACCAGGACCAGGCTTTCTAGGAAGACCTCCGCCCCTTCCCAGAAAAAGAAGGGCTCGGGAAAAAAGACCTTTTACCCGAGGAAGGCGGCTGCCTACAAACAATACCCCCATTATCAGGCCCCTGCAGCTCCCCAACAGGGCCAGCAGGCCAAGGGACGGGGTAACGGGTCCCGTAGGCAGCAAGCCCCCAAGCCTGCGCCACCAGCCCCTGCTCAGCAGGGTGGGGGTTTTTGACTCGCTCAGCATAGCCTCTCCCCCCCGCTGGTTCCCCCCAGCACCGGAGGCCGGCTGGTTCACTTCGCCGACAGGTGGTCCAGCATCACCGCAGATGCCTGGGTGCTTCAGGTCGTGCGAGAGGGCTACCTTCTCCACTTCCATCAGGTCCCTCCCTCCTATTTTCCGGGAGAGCCTCCGCGCCCCCCTCTGCACAGGGAGTTGCTCCTTCAGGAGTTAGCAGGTCTTCTGCGGGATCAGGCGGTGGAACCGGTTGCCACACCACCTGAGAGGTCAGGGCTTCTATTCAAGGTATTTTTCTGATACCAAAGAGAACAGGAGGCCTCCGACCCATCCTGGACTTGCGCAACCTCAACAAGTTCCTTGTGCGGGAGAAGTTCAAAATGCTTACCCTTGGAATCCTTCTGCCCTACCTCCAGCAGGGAGATTGGCTATGCTCCTTGGATCTAAAGGATGCTTACACGCACATCCTCATCCACCCAAGCCACCGCCAATACCTAAGGTTTGTGGTGGCAGGAAATCATTACCAGTACAGAGTACTGCCCTTCGGCCTGTCCTCCGCACCGCGAGTCTTCACAAAATGTCTCGCGGTCGTGGCGGCCCATCTCCGGCTTCACGGCCTCTATGTTTTTCCGTACCTCGACGACTGGCTCATCAGAGCAGCGTCCGCTCAGGAGGTCACCACCGCCACGTGCCGCACGGTGACTCTGCTGCAGCACTTGGGCTTTGTCATCAACTTCGCAAAGTCCACTTTGCTCCCCTCACAGGATCTCGAGTTCATCGGCGCAAGGCTGCACACCCCTCAGGCGCGAGCGTACCTACCGCTCGACAGGGCTCAGCGGCTCATGGACCTAGCCGACCGCTTTCGCAGCCAGCCCCTGGTCTCCGCCAGGCGCTTCCTGAGACTGCTCGGCCATATGGCTTCCACCGTCCATGTGACCCCCAATGCCCGCCTGAATATGCGGCCTGCTCAGTGGTGTCTCCGCCAGCAGTGGCGACAGGCCACGGGCGGCCCTAGCAGACCTGGTGCGCGTCTCCGAGCCGCTGGTCTCGTCTATCCGGTGGTGGCTCCGGCAGCCGCACCTGGTATTGGGAATGCCTTTCCAGTCACCTCAGCCGACCCGGGTGCTGACCACCGATGCATCCCTCCTGGGCTGGGGAGCCCATTGCCAAGAGGCACGTACTCAGGGCCTCTGGACCAAGTGGGAGTCTGCTCAGCAGATCAACTTCCTGGAGCTCAGGGCGATCCGCCTAGCTCTCAAGGCCTTCTCCCACCTGACCTCCCAACAGTCCGTCCTTGTCCAGACGGACAATCAAGTTGCCATGTTCTACGTGAACAAGCAGGGGGGCACGGGCTCCTTCCTCCTCTGCCGGGAGGCACAGAAGCTCTGCTCTTGGGCCGTCAGTCACGGCATTCTCCTCAAGGCAGTTTATCTCCGGGCCAAGAAAATTGCCTGGCGGACAAACTCAGCAGGGTCCTCCAGCCGCACGAGTGGCGTCTGGACCCCTTGATTGTTCAGAAGCTCTTCCTCAGGTGGGGCCTCCCCACAGTGGATCTCTTTGCCAGTCCTCACAACCGGCAGCTTCCTCGCTTCTGCTCTCGTCAGCCTCACCCCCTTCGGGTGGCGGCGGACGCCTTTCTGATCTCATGGTCGGGGAGCCTTCTGTACGCTTTCCCTCCCCTCCCGTTAGTCTCTCGGACCCTTTTCAAGGTTCTCCGAGACAAAGCTTTCATGATCCTGGTGGCCCCTCGCTGGCCCAGGCAGCCGTGGTTTCCGCTCTTGCTGCAACTGGCGGTGGAGGATCCAATCCCTCTGGGGGTGCAACCGGATCTCCTCACCCAGGATCAGGGGTCCCTACTGCACCCCAACCTCAGGTCTCTCAACCTCATGGCCTGGCTGCTGAGAGGGTAGTCCTTGCTCCTCTCCTCTTGCCGGCAGAGGTGGAGGAGGTCGTCTTGGCTTCGCGACGGCCTTCTACCCGCAAATGCTACGCCCTTAAATGGCGTCGCTTTGCAGTCTGGTGTACCCAACAGTCTCAGGATCCCTTCTCCTGCCCGGTGTCGGTGATCTTACAGTACTTGCTACACCTCTCTAATCTGGGACTTAAGTCCAACTCCGTCAAAGTTCACCTCAGTGCTCTTTCCGCACATCATGTGCCGGTGGACGGCAGACCTCTCTCCAACGACCCTCTCGTAGCGAGGTTTCTCCGAGGTCTCCTACTACTTAAACCACCTCTGCGCCCGCCAGCGCCTGACTGGGACCTGAATGTGGTTTTACAGCGGATCACCTGTCCGCCTTTTGAACCTATGGCTACCTGCTCTCTCCGTTTTCTGTCTTGGAAAACGCTGTTCTTGATAGCCCTCACTTCGCTAGGCGCGTAAGTGAATTACAGGTCCTCGTGTCTGATCCCCCCTACACTCGGTTCTACAAGAATAGGGTAGTCCTACGGACTCACCCAAAGTTTCTGCCTAAAGTGGTCTCCCCTTTTCACTTGAATCAGGAGGTGTAGTCCAACCTTCTTTCCCAGACCACACTCCAGCCGAGCTGAGACGGTCCTCCATACCCTGGACTGTAGAAGGGCGTTGAACTTCTACCTTGACCGTACGCGGGGAGCACCGTAAAGCTGCGCAGCTTTTTGTGTCCTTTGACCCCAATAAATTGGGGCTCCCGGTCTCCAAGCGTACTCTGTCCATCTGGGTTGCGGACTGTATCTCTTGGGCTTATGGGGCAGCCGGACTCGCCTTAGAAAGTCGAGTCACGGCTCATTGCGTTCGGGCGAAGGCCACGTCAGTGGCTTACCTCCGCTCTGTTCCGCTGGCAGACATCTGCCGGGCCGCTACTTGGTCTTCGAGCCAGACTTTTGCTGTCCATTACTGTCTCGAGAGGGAGTCCCGTAGGGACAGTGCTTTCGGACAGGCAGTCCTCCGTAATCTCTTTGAGGTCTGAGCAACTCCTACCCTCCATCCCGGATGTGGGCTACCGGTGGGTGATAATTCAGCGAAGATTCTTTCCTTCTGTGCTGCTGAGCTAGAGGGAGCTCATTTTTGTGCTTAGGGTCTCCGGTAGCCTTGAGCTTGGGAGTCCCATAAGTGAGGACTGACTTCCTGCTTGGTCCTGGAGAAAGCGTAGTTACTCACCTGTAACAGGTGTTCTCCAGGAGCAGCAGGAATCAGTCCTCACTACCCTCCCTCCTCCCCTTGGAGTTGCAATCGTCTGCTTATGTTCTTTTTGCAAATTTTTATGCTGTCTTTTTTAGCTATGTCATCTGACTGGCTAAGATGGCACCTTCGGGCGGGAAGACTACCGCGCATGCGCGCTGCAATTCCCAAAGGCTTTCTTTGAAAGCTGGGGAAAATTGCTCCGCGAGGGCTCCGTCGGCGCCGACGTCACCCATAAGTGAGGACTGATTCCTGCTGCTCCTGGAGAACACCTGTTACAGGTGAGTAACTACGCTTTCCTGCTGCAGTATCATCTAGAAGTAAGGAGATCCTGGATTCTCTACAGGGAGAACTATTCAGGCAATTGGTAACAGACCCCACACGTGAAGGGGCCATACTGGACTTGGTGCTTACCAATGGTAAAAGTGTTTCTGATGTTGTAGGGGGAGATCATTTTGCATCCACTGATCACCAGATGGTGTGGTTCAGTATTAGGACTAGGGCTGTTAGAATCCATTCCAAGGTGAGGATCTTAGACTTTAGGAAGACTAACTTTGCAAAGATGGGCCAATACCTCAGGGAGTTGTTAGTGGGATGGGAACAGCTGGGGGATGTAGAAAAACAGTGGGCAAAACTGAAAGGGGGTATTTTTGTTAAAATAGTAAATAAAGGCAAAAGGAAAATGAGACCGCTATGGTTTTCGAAGGAAGTAGCTGAAAAAGTGAAGAAAAAGAGGGAGGCCTTCATGAAATACAAGAGATCACAGAGAGAGGAAGACAGGCATCTGTATTTGGAAAAACTTAGAGAAGCTAGCAAAGTAGTCAAGAAGGCAAAGATTCAAAAGGAGGAGGAAATAGCCAATGCAATAAAATGGGGGGATAAGACATTTTTCAGATATATTAGTGAGAAGAGGAAGGGCAAAAATGGTATTGTCAGACTCAAGGGTGCAGGGGGGGAATATGTAGAAGCTGATAAGGATAAAGCGGAATTGCTTAACAAATATTTTTGTTCTTTGTTCACAGATGAAGAACCAGGAGCAGGACCTCAGAAAACACCCACTAATAGGAACAGAAGCGAGGGACATCTTGAACAATTTTCAGAAGACTGTGTTCATGAGAAACTAGCTCAACTTAAAGTAGACAGAGCGATGGGACCGGATGGGATACACCCTAGAATACTGAGGGAACTTGGGGACATTCTAGCAGCTCCACTGACTGACCTTTTCAATGCCTCGTTGGAGTCGGGAGTGGTGCCAAAGAACTGGAGAGAGGCTCATGTGGTGCCTTTACACAAAAGCGGAAGTAAGGATGTGGTTGAAAACTACAGGCCAGTTAGTTTAACTTCGGTGGTGAGTAAATTATTGGAAACACTGCTGAAAGAGAAAATAGTGAGTTTTCTGGAGTCCAGCGGATTACAGGATCCGAGGCAGCATGGATTCACCAGAGGCAGGTCTTGTCAGACAAATCTGATTGATTTCTTTGACTGGGTGACCAGGGAGTTGGACTGAGGGAGAGCTCTAGATGTGGTGTATTTAATTTCAGTAAAGCCTTTGACACTGTTCCTCACAGGCGACTTATAAACAAACTGAGCACCCTAGGGATGGACCCTAAAGTTACTGCTTGGGTTAGAAATTGGTTGGGTGGGAGGCGACAAAGAGTACAAGTAAATGGAGCTCACTCTGAGGAGAAGGATGTTACCAGAGGTGTGCCCCAGGGATCTGTCCTTGGTCCGATTCTTTTTAACATCTTTGTTAGTGATATAGCGGAAGGGCTGTCGGGTAAGGTTTGCCTCTTTGCAGATGATACCAAAATCTGCAATAGAGTAGACACCCAGGAAGGGGTAGATAACATGAGGAGGGATCTAGCTAAGCTTGAAGAATGGTTTAAAATTTGGCAGCTGGGATTTAATGTTAAAAAATGTAAGGTCATGCATTTGGGCTGCAGCAATCCAAGGGAGCAATACAGTATAGGAGGTGAAGTACTTTTGTCCACTAAAGAAGAGCGGGACTAGGCGTGGTTGTGTCTGATGATCTTAAAGTGGAGGAGTGGCCTAGTGGTTGGGGCAAGGTACTTCGGGCCGGAAGGTCAGGGGTTCTAATCCCACTAGAGGACAGCAACCTTGGGCCGGAAGGACTGGGGTTTCTAGTCCCACAGGTGCTCCTTGTGGTCTTTGTCAAGCCACTTAACCCTCCATAGCCCATGTTCCCTGTAAAATAGTTCTCTGTGTGCTGTGCTTTCCTGTCTAATCAATGTGTTTATACCTCAAAAATTTCCTGTCATGATTTGACAATTTCCAATCTGTAATCAAACCGCTGCTGATCGCTGGAAGTAGCGGTATACAAATGTATACTAAATAAATAAAATAAATAAACAGGTAGAAAAGGCAACGGCAAAAGCTAGAAGGATGCTTGGGTGCATACGGAGAGGAATGGCTAGCAGAAAAAAGGAGGTGATAATGCCTCTGTATAAGTCTTTGGTGCGACCTCATTTGGAGTATAGTGTGCAATTCTGGAGACCGTACCTTCAAAAGGATGTGAACAGGATGGTGTCGGTGCAGAGGGTGGCTACTAAAATAATTAGTGGGCTTCATTATAAAGCATATGAGGACAGACTTAAGGATCTTAATATGTACACCTTAGAGGAAAGGCGGGATAGAGGTGATATGATTGAGATGTTTAAATACCTCCGTGGCATAAATGTTCAGGGAGAGAGCCTCTTTCAATTGAAAGCAAGTTCTGCTACGAGGGGACATGGGATGAGGGTGAAGGGAGATAGATTCAGGAGTGATATGCGGAAATATTTCTTTACGGAAAGAGTAGTGAATCCATGAAATAGTCTCCCAGTGGAGGTGGTAGAGATGAGGACAGTAACTGAATTCAAAAAAGAATGGGACCAACACAGAGGATCTCTAAAGGTAAAAAGTGGACTGTTGTAGTTGTTGATATGGAAGGACAGACTAGATAGGCCATGTGGTCTTTTTCTGTCATCATGTTTCTATGTTTCTATGGAGATCTGGGTTCAAGATGAATTGGGAAATATCCCTTGAACAGGTGAGAACCTGTTTGGCTTTTGCTTGCCAATCCTTACCAATCAGATGGATGCTGAAAATTCTGCTTTGGATAGACTATCCAAATCTACAGCTGCTCCTGCTAAGAAAAGGTTGTTCAAGAAAACACCTTTTTCTAAGAAGGGAAGATTCTATCCTGCTTATGGTCAGCGGGCATCTTCTGCAGCTCAGTTCCCTTCCAAACGTCAGCAATCCTCCAAACAGAGTAAAGCAAAGGTTGCGAGGCCTGCTCCAGCCCAACAACCTCAGCCCCCTCAGGGCCTTTGACTTTCTGCTAGAGAACTTAGCCTTCCTGGCTCTAGAAGGACCAGAGCCCTCCACCATTCCAGGAAGGTTATGTCACTTTGCTCCCAGATGGGGGAAAATTACATCAGAGCATTGGACACTCTCCATCATAAGAGAGGGGTACAAGCTTCATTTTTCAAGCTTGCCCCCTCTCACAAGAGTGCACCAGTTCAATTCCCCACCCTCCCTCCTCAACCTGTTGGAGCAGGAGGTTGCCACTCTTCTTGCCCAGGGGGCCATAGAGGAAGTGCCTTTTCAACAACAGGGCACAGGGTTCTACTCCCCCTATTTTCTTATTCCAAAGAAAACAGGGGGCTTCAGACCCATCTTAGATCTCAGAGAGTTGAACAGATTCCTAGTCAAAGAAAAATTCAAGATGGTTTCTCTAGGAACTCTGCTGCCATACCTTCAGAGTCAGGATTGGCTTTGTTCTCTAGATCTCATGGATGCGTACACTCATGTTCTCATCCATCCATCTCACAGAAGGTTCCTTTGGTTCCTTTTTCAGGAAAAGCACTATCAATACAAAGTGCTCCCTTTTGGTCTGGCCTCTGCACCAAGGGTGTTCACGAAATGCATGGCAGTGGTTGCTGCTTTTCTGCGCACCCTGGGAATATTTGTCTTCCCTTACCTGGACGACTGGCTCATTCGAGCTCCCACTCAATCAGAGACCAGGACTTCTCTCACCTGCACAATGCGTATCCTTCAGTATTTAGGGCTGGTAATAAACATCCCAAAATCCAATTTAATCCCTACTCAGTCCCTGGAGTTTATAGGGGCGTTGCTGGATACCACAAGGGCAAGGGCCTATCTCCCCCAGGCCTGTTGCCTTCGCTTGGTGCAGTTAGCTTCTCAAGCAGAGTTGAAGCCCCTACTAACTGCTCAAGAGATGTTACAGTTGCTAGGCCACATGGCATCCACCGTACATGTGGTACCATATGCTCGCCTTCACATGAGAGCAGCTCATTGGACTTTATCCACCCAATGGACCCAGGCAGTAGGCTGCCTATCAGACAAAATAGCAAACACAAGTCGCCTCATTTTGTCCCTCCAGTGGTGGAAGTCCCCTCAAAACTTGTTGCTGGGGTCCCCCTTTCAACAACCTCTTCCTCAAGCAACTCTTACAACAGATGCTTCTCCAATGGGCTGGGGAGCTCATCTTCAAGACCTCTCCACCCAGGGCATCTGGTCCCCACAGGAGACTTGTCTACATATCAGTCTCTTGGAACTCAGAGCAATTTTCCTTGCTCTGCGAGTTTTCCACACCCTGCTCAGCCACAAGACAGTCCTTATCTACACGGACAATGAGGTAGCCATGTTCTATGTAAACAAGCAGGGAGGAACTGGCTCTCTGTTGCTTTGCAACGAAGCTCTGCGACTGTGGGCTCTCGCCAGAGAGCATCACATTCATCTTCTGGCAGTTTATCTTCCAGGTGTTCAAAACTTTTGGGCAGACAGACTCAGTCGAGTTCTGCTTCCACACGAGTGGTCCCTACATATGGACCAGGTATCCAAGATTTTTCGAATTTGGGGAACCCCGGACATAGACCTCTTTGCAAGTCCGTGGAATGCCAAACTTTCCCGGTTCTCTTCCAGAACTCCGGCTCAGGGGGGCTCAGGCAAGGGATGCTTTCCTCCTTCACTGGGGTCAAGACTTCCTGCATGCCTTTCCACCCATTCCCCTAATTCCCAAAACCCTGTTCAAGCTTCAGAAAGACAGAGGCCACATGATTCTCATAGCTCCACATTGGCCACGACAAGTGTGGTACCCTCTGCTTCTACATCTCTCTCAAGCTCCCTCCCTAGAGTTAGGGTCTGCTCCAGACCTCTTCTCTCAAGAGGACGGAAGGTTATGGCATCCCAATCCCCAGTCTCTACATCTCAGGGCTTGGTTGCTGAAGGCCTAGATCTCCAGGATCTTCATCTTTCTCAACAAGTGAAAGATGTTCTTTATGCTTCCAGAAAACCTTCCACTAGACGTTCTTATGCTTTCAAGTGGAAGAGGTTTACCATCTGGTGTTCTGAAAAGGGTCTTAACCCCCGTACCATACCTCTGGAATCGTTGCTGGAGTATCTCCTTCATCTGTCTAATGCAGGCCTTAAGACAAATTCAGTAAGGGTCCATTTGAGTGCTATTGCAGCTTCCCTTAGGCCTCTAAAATGGACAACCTATTTCCTCTCATCCTCTTGTAGCAAGATTCATGAGAGGCCTCCTTTTAACAAAGCCTCCCATTAGACCACCCCCTGTGGCATGGGACTTAAATTTGGTTCTTGGTCAGCTTATGAAGCCGCCTTTCGAACCTTTAGCTACCACCTCTTTGAAATTTATTTATTTAATTTATTTATTTAACAGTTCTTCTATACCGCTCTATTTTAGATCAGAGCGGTTTACATTTAACATCAACTATACGACACAGGGAACTTTGAGTTGTATTTACAATAAACAGGGAGATCAACTTGGAAGTAACTGGGGGAAACTATGTACATTGTATAACTTTATGCATTGTATTACACTGGTACCTGGTTTCAGGTAGAACATATTCACATCTTATTTACACTGGGGTCTTAATTCTATTTCAGTGGGTACATTCTGAGCGATCGGTTGATTATCCTTTTTCATGCTGAGTCTGATTGTTTAATTGTAATGAGTGATTATCTGAGGGGCCATATGTATGGTTACTAAGGCTAGATTCAGGGTAGTATGTAGTGAACAGGTGCTGCTTTATTGCTTTCCTGAAGTGGGTTAGGTAAGTGATGTTTCGAATAGAGGTGGGGAGAGCATTCCATGCTCTGGGAGCGTAAATCGTAAAAGCCCTATTTGTTGTTGCTTTTGTGCATTTTGTTATTACTTTTGGGACCTCTAGGGTGTGTTGCATCATGGGTCTTCTATTTCTGTTCTGTGGTACTTTATGTATCATCTTGCTGAGGGCTGTGGGGGTCAGAGTGTTTGAGGCTTTGAATGTTAAGGTTAGAACTTTGTGGAGGGTTCTTGCTTGAACCGGTAACCAATGGAGGCTCATCAGTATTGGCGTTATGTGCTCTCTCCGTGAAGCCCCTGTTAGTACTCGTGCAGCAGTGTTCATTGCAAGCTGGAGAGGAGCTATCGTTGCTTGAGGGAGACCGTGTAGAATTACGTTGGCATAGTCGAAATGAGGTAATATTAATGCCTGATAGATCGATCGGTAGTCACTGAAGTCAAGTAGCGGTCGGAGATGTTTTAAGGTCCTTATTTTCATGTATACTGTTTTTGCTGTGTTTTTTATGTGGGTTTTCAGATCCAGATGTTGATCCAGTGTAACGCCAAGGTAGCGGATTGTGGGTTTGGTTTTCAGTTCTGTGTTGCCGATTTTTAAAGAAAGTGGAGGGGTGAAGTCCTGGTTCCTTGAGATGAAAAGGACATCTGTTTTACTGTAGTTGATTCTCATGTTTTGTGTGTTGAACCATTCTGCTACTGCCTCAAAACATCTTGTTAGGGAGGAGAGGTCTGGTTGGTTGATCCTGAATGGGATGTATAGGAGGATGTCATCTGCGTAGGCTAGACAGTTGACTTTGAATGAACGTGCTAGGGCACATATGGGCTGCATGTAGATGTTAAACATCAATGCAGATAGTGACGAGCCCTGTGGTACACCCTGGTTTTGTAAAAATGGTTCGGAGGTTGTGGAGCCTGACCTTACATGTTGCCATCTATTAGTCAGGTATGACTTGCACCACTTTAGGGCTGTTCCCTGAATTCCTTTCTCGCTGAGGCGTTGTATGAGTATCTCGTGGCTCACCGAGTCGAAAGCCGCCGCAATGTCGAGGAATATAAGGGCGAATCCTTGATGAATTTTGTCGGTTCCAGATATTAGATGGTCAAATAGGTTGGTGAGGAGGGTTTCAACCCCATGTGCTTCTCTGAACCCATGCTGGGAGGGATCCAGTGGGGCTTCCGTATCAATATGTTGTTGGATTTGGCGCTGTACTAACTTTTCGATTACTTTGGCAAGCATGGGGATACTTGAAATTGGTCTGTATGATTCCACTTTCGATGGGTCCATCTTGTTATTTTTTAGCAGTGGTCTGATAGATGTTTGTTTCAGACTTTGTGGAAACGATCCGGTTGTAAGAGATTGGTTTATTAATTTGCTCAGATATTGGCTTAAGTCACATCATAACTCCTTTATCCATAAAGCAGGGCATGGGTCATTGGGTGCGGTAGTGGGGTTGATTGCAGCGATAGTGTCTTCAATCTCTCTGCGTGATATTTTTTCAAATTTGTATAGTGGTGATGGTTGGGGCAAGTTATGCTGAGAGCTGTTTTCCGCGGAGTTCGAGGTTGCACCAGCCTGGGTCAATTCAGGTTGTAGGTAGTTGAAAGGTAGTTGAAAGGTAGAAATACCTTTCTTGGAAAGTTATCTTTCTCATTGCAATCACATCTGCACGCCGCATCAGTGAATTGCAAGCACTAGTAGCTAATCCACCTTATACAAGGTTCCATCATGACAAGGTGGTCCTTAGGACTAATCCACACTTTATTGCTAAAGTGGTCTCGCCTTTTCACCTCAACCAGGAGGTCTACCTACCTGTCTTTTTTCCAGGACTTCATGCATCAAGTGCAGAGAGGAACCTTCATACCCTGGACTGTAAAAGAGCTTTGGCCTTTTACTTACAAAGGACACAGCAACATAGAAAGTCTTCCCAACTCTTTGTTGCCTTTGATCCTTCTCATCTCGGACAACCAGTCTCCAAGAGAACACTTTCCAACTGGATTGCCCACTGCATTTCTTTCGCCTATCAGAGCAAGAACCTTTCTCTGGAGGGCCATATCACAGCGCACAATGTCAGAGCCATGGCAGCCTCAATGGCTCATCTGAACTCTGTATCTATCGATGACATCTGTCGAGCAGCCACTTGGGCCTCGGTTCATACCTTCACAGCCCATTATTGCTTGGACAAGGACTCCCGCCGGGATGTCTTGTTTTGGTCAGGCTGTTCTTAAGCACCTGTTCCATACTTAATCAACTCCTACCCACCATCCCTCATGGGATGCCAGAGATCCAGGTGGGGAAGTGCAGCCCTGTTCCAGGGACACACAACTTATGGGCTCTCTCCCTGGCATCAAAAGCTAGGGAGTCCCCATATGTGAAGACTCATTCCTGCTTGTTCCTGGAGATAGCACAGTTACTTACCTGTAACAGGTGATCTCTGGGAACAGCAGGAATAAGTCTTCACAACCCACCCACCTCCCCTAGGAGTTGTCTCTCTCTCTCTCTCTCTTTCCTTTCCCTCTCTCTCTCTTTGTCTCAGCTCTAAAACTTAACTGAGGAGAGACATTTGGGAAAGGCGGGAAGGCAGCACGCAGGCGCTGTGGGATGCTCCCAAAAGCTTTCTGATTGGACGCTGGGGAGCGTTCCCGCGCAGGCTCCGTCGGTACCGACGTACCCATATGTGAAGACTTATTCCTGCTTTTCCCAGAGATCACCTGTTACAGGTAAGTAACTGTGCTGTACCTGTAAGTACTCTCTCATCTGAGACGCCTCCTTTTCAGCAGGGTGGTGCAACCCCGCCTGGTCAGAGTATAAGCTTAGCTGAAGAGATGGCCTCTTCATAGTTTGTGTGGTGTATCTCTTCGGACTCTGTTCCTCTGCTGACTCCCTCTGCTTTGACAGACACTTCTATGTGGAGACGAACTGCTCCATTGCCTACTCCGGTTTATCATCTAAAAGACCTGGGCCTCCTGAAGAGATTTCTTTGAGAGACAGAAAGGAAGCAATTGCTCATGTGGACTTATCCCTTCAGTCTTCTCTGGTTAAAGTTTCAGATTTTTCTAAAGAGGTGGTAGTGAAGCTTGCGGAGCATAATATTAAATTTTCTGAGGTTGAAAAATTAATTCTTTCAGAAGGTTGAATCTCAGGTTATTCCAACGCAGGCTTCACTTTCCTCTTTTGTGTTGGATTCCACCATTCTCCAGGACCAAGCAGGAAGTCAGTCCTCACATATGGGTATCATCAGCGCCGATGAAGCCCCAGCGGAGCATTTCCCCAGCTTTCTATGAAAGCTTTTGGGAATGCAGGCATGCATGCGCGGTTCCCTTCCCGCCTAAAGGTGCCATCTTACCTCAGTCTCTTTTATTCCGAGAAGCCCACCGGACGTGTGTCCTGTCATCCCGGATAAAAGTTGATTTTTTTCGGCGATTCTCGCTGTTTTTTCTCCCGGTTCGACGCCGGTTCCCCTCTCGCTGGGTTCGGTACACCGGTATCGAGCCCGATTCTTCTTTTTCGGTTTTTGCTCTTCGTGGCTGGCGTTCGCGCCCTTTTTTGTTTTTTCCCTGGAAGGCCGGTCCTTTGACCTCGCGGGTACTCTTTTTTTCCCCGATGGCTTCCAGCGGTTTCAAGAAGTGTAAGAAATTAATGTCTCTCACCGACACACACGACTGCTGCCTTCGGTGCCTCGGTCCTGATCACAACCCTAAGTCGTGTGGACCATGTGGGAAGATGTCTTCCAAGGCACTCCGAAGTCGCCAGCAGCAGAAAGAAAGGCTTTTCTCGGACTCAGCCTCCGGCCAGGCCCGAACCTCGTCTGAGGCCTCAACATCTCGGGATTTGGATCCCAAGCGCCGTTGAAGCTCCTCGGACAGGGGGTCCCCTGACCGGGAATGCAAGAGGAAGAAGCGGCTCACGAGGGCGTCGGAGGAGGAGGTCCCTGCCTCCTCAAGGGCCAGGTCTAAGATCCCCGACCGTCGCCCCGGGCCCGTGGAACAAGAGAAGCCTGCCAAAGTTCCTCGCGTGGAGCCGGAGTCTGCTGGACACGTAAGCCCCGTAGTCCTTGAGGACTCTCCTCCCAGAGAGCCGACGTCGGGCCCGGCACCGCCGGGCCCTGAGTCATTGGCTGCTGCGTCTCCCGAGCTGAGTCTCAGGATGACAGTCTTGAAGAGAAGACTGTCTGCCTTCATGGAGCAGCAGCGGGCACTGATGGCCAGCCTGTCTGGCGCATCTGCCCTGACCACCGGGACATCGACTTCGAAGTCGACCCCGGAGACCGAGCCAATACTTGAGTCCATCGTGGCTCGAAGTCGACCTCGGTCGAGGTCTCCCTCGACCTCCCGCTCGGGACCGAGGGCGTCGACGTCGGTGCCTCCGGCGTCGGGGCGGGTGCTCCAGGGCCCCGCGGTGTCGGACCCTGACTCCTCGTCGGATGAGTCCTCCTGGGAGACGGAGGATGAGGAGTCCCCCAATAAGTTCAAGACTCGGTGCATCCCGTCGGACTCACCGCAGTCTGAGCCCCGGAGTAGATCCCCTCCAGAGGATACTCGGTTCTCGGAGTTCGTCCGGGATATGGCTACTGCCTTGGCTATTCCGGCGGACCCCGAGGAAGAGCCTCGAGCTGAAGAGCTCAAGGCCCTGCAGTATGACTCTCCTCCGAAGGAGGCCTTTACTGTCCCGGTTCCTCCGATGCTGGAACGGCTCCTCTTCCGGATGTGGGAGGCACCAGCCTCGGCGCCGGTTTTAAGCAAGTGAGTCGACTCGATCTATCGACTCAGAAAGAGCCCTGGCTTTCAAAAGGCACAGCTACCACACCATTCCATGGTGGTGGAATCGGCCATGCATCGTCTGAAGAGCCAGAAGATGCACTCTGCGGTGCCCCCCCCCCCCGGCAGGGAGGCCCGAAACCTCGATGGTGGTGGTAGAAAGTGCTTCCAGGGCTCGATGCTTGCCTGCCGTGTCCAGTCTTACCAGCTGTACATGGGCATGTACTTGCGGGACCTGGCCAAGGAGTTGGCCGGGTTCTCTGCTGGACTCTCCGGGGAACCCTTGCAGAGATTCAAGTCCTTGTCCTCGGGGATTCGGGACTGCTCAAAGTTCATGTCCCGCGCCGCCTACGATGGCTTCGAGGCTTCAGCCCGAGTTGCAGCAGTCATCGGACCTCGAGCCATGGGTTCAGGACAAGTTGGTCTATGTCCCTTGCCGAGGTAAAAACCTTTTTGGCTAGCCCATGACCGAGAAGGCCGCCCAGCTCGAAACAGAGCACCTTACACGGACAAGGCTGTCTAGTTAGACATCTGCCCCTTCTCATAAAAAGAAGGGCTCGGGTAAAAAGCCCTTTTACCCGAGGAAGGGCACTGCCTACAAACAGTACCCTCAATATCAGAACTGTCATGCAGGCCATGACACTCCCACACCTGGACTACTGCAACATAATCTATCATGGACTCCCTGCAACCCACATCAACCCTCTATGGACTGCCCTGAACACCACCGTGAGGATCATCCAGAAAGCAAAAAACCACGACCACATCACCCCAGTACTAAAAGAGCTACACATACTACCACTGCAAGCAAGAATCAAATACAAAGTTGCCCTGCTTATACACAAAGCCCTCCATCAACCACAGACCTCCCATCTCCGCTCCCTGCTACCCCAGCCCACCCACAACAGAACGACCCGACAAACCACCAACAACACCCTCACCATCCCCTATCAGCGAACAAAATATAACCAACGGACCTGCAACAGAGCCTTCGAACTATATGCACCCTCCCTCTGGAACTCACTACCATGCCATATCAGAAACACCGCTGATCCAACTGCGTTTCGAAGACAACTAAAAACCATCCTTTTCCTGGAATATCTTGGACCAGATCCAAGCAACCTCCACTGACATCTCACAACCCCGCAACCGAAATCCCAATCTACCCTCTAAGAGACCCATGTCTATTCCCTAAGACTTCTCCACCTGTTTGAATCATCAATGTTGGCCCCCTGGTGAAGGCCCCCCCCCCACTGATTTCTGTCTCCCCCCCCTTTTATGTTACACTGCTTTGACCCGGTGAAAAGCGGTATATAAATGCAGTTAAATAAATAAATAAATATCAGGCTGCCCAAGCTGCACCCCAGGGTCAGCAAGCCAAGGGGCAGGGTAATGGGCCCCGTAGGCAGAGGACCCCCAAGCCTCCGGCCCCTGCTCCCACTCAGCAGGGTGGGGGCTTTTGACTCCTTGAGCGTAGCCTCTCCATCCCTGCTCTCCCAACCCTGCACAGGAGGTCGCCTCGCCCTCTTTGCCCACCAGTGCCCCCTCATCACCGGGGACAGTTGGGTGTTGGACATAGTCCACAGAGGCTATGCCCTGCATTTTCACCAGCTGCCTCCTCCATGATTTCCAGGGGAGCCTCCAAGGCCTCCCCTGCACACAAACCTTCTCCTTCAAGAGCTTCAGGGTCTGTTGGTGGACAGGGCGGTGGAGCCTGTACCTCCCCACTTGCACGGTCACGGATTCTACTCCAGGTATTTCCTGGTACCCAAAAGAACCGGTGGCCTTCGACCCATTCTGGATCTCAGAAACCTCAACAAGTTCCTCGAGAAAGAAAAGTTCAAGATGCTTACTCTTGGAACACTTCTGCCCTACCTCCAGCAGGGAGATTGGCTATGCTCCTTAGATCTAAAGGATGCGTATACTCACATCCTCATTCATCCAGACCACAGAAAGTACCTCAGGTTCATTGTGGGGGGAAACCATTATCAGTACAGAGTACTGCCTTTTGGCCTCACCTCTGCTCCCAGGGTCTTCACCAAATGCCTGGCAGTGGTGGCGGCCTACCTGAGAAATCAGGGCATCTTTGTCTTCCCCTATCTGGACGACTGGCTCATCAGGGGTCAAACGTGCCAGGAGGCCAGACAAGCAACCCTCAGAACTATTGCTCTTCTTCAAAACCTGGGGTTTGTAATAAACTTCGCAAAGTCCACTTTGCTCCCCTCCCAGAACTTGGAGTTCATAGGAGCAAGGCTGGCCTCCCTGCTAGCAAAGGCTTTCTTTCCAGCAGACAGAGCCCAAAGACTGATAAACTTAGCAAACCAATTTCTCAGCAAGTCACTGGTCTCCGCCAGACTCTGCCTAAGGCTGCTTGGCCACATGGCTTCGACAGTGCATGTGACCCCCAATGCCAGGCTCCATATGAGACCTGCACAGTGGTGCCTTCGGACTCAGTGGTCACAGGCCACAGGCAGCCTCAGAGACAGGATAAGGTTGCCCAGACAATTTCTGAACTCCCTCAACTGGTGGCTGCACCCATCCAATCTACTAAAGGGGGTGCCTTTTCAGATTCTTGGGTACACGGTGGTACTGATCACAGACGCCTCCCTGCAGGGCTAGGGAGCTCATTGTCTAGGCAAGTGCACCCAGGGCCTGTGGTCTCCTTGGGAAGCTGCACAGCAGATCAATCTCCTCGAACTCAGAGCTATTTGATTAGCACTCAAAGCTTTCTCTCCTGCCCTGGCTCATCAATCTGTCCTGGTTCAGACAGACAACCAAGTAGCCATGTTTTATGTGAACAAACAGGGCGGGACTGGGCCCAGAATCCTTTGTCGGGAGGCTCAGGACCTTTGTTCATTTGCCCTCAAGCACAACATGCTCCTCAAGGATTTGTACCTTCCAGGCCAGGACAACTACCTGGCCGACAGGTTAAGCAGAATTCTGCAGCCCCACGAGTGGCAGCTGAATCCTTCAGTAGTTCAGAGGATCTTCCTAAAATGGAGTCTCCCTTCGGTAGATCTCTTTGCCAGCCCAATGAACAATCAACTGCCAAAGTTCTGCTCCAGGCAACCGCATCCTCTGAGAATAGCAGCAGATGCTTTTCTGATTCCATGGTCTCAGGGCCTCCTGTATGCGTTTCCTTCCACGCCCTTGGTGGCCCGAACTCTCTTCAAAATTCTTCAGGACAAGGCCTCGGTCTTACTGGTGGCTCCCAGGTGGCCGAGACAGCCTTGGTTTTCCCTTCTGCTTCAACTGGCGATGGATCCCCCACTGCCTCTGGGGTTGCAACCCGACCTTCTCTCCCTGGAGCAGGGTTCCCTTCTGCACCCCAATCTCAAAGCTCTCAATTTGATGGCCTGGAGGCTGCAAGAGTAGTTTTGGCTCCCTGGGGCCTACCTCAGGAAGTTGAAGAGGTTCTCCTAGCCTCTAGAAAACAGTCCACTAGGATAACCTATGCTCTCAAATGGAAAAGGTTTTCTTTGTGGTGTCAGCTACGTACAGAGGATATTTTCTCCTGTACTGTGCCAGTAGTGCTTTAGTACTTACTGCACTTATCAAATCAGGGACTTAAGTCCAATTCTGTTCGAGTCCACCTCTCAGCTCTAGCAGCTCACCACTCACTGGTGGAGGGACATTCTCTGTCGAGTCACCCCTTGGTGTCCCGCTTTCTCAAGGGCTTGCTTTTGCTCAAGCCTCCAATCCGTCCCCCTGCCCCTGAGTGGGAGTTGAATGTGCTCTTGCAGCAACTGACTCGCCCACCTTTTGAGCCGATGGCTACTTGTCCACTGCGCTTCCTCTCCTGCAAGACCCTCTTCCTGATAGCCCTTACCTCAGCTAGGCGAGTGAGTGAGCTTCAGGCCCTGGTCTGTGATAGGCCTTACACCAGGATTTATAGGAACAGGGTAGTCCTCAGGACTCATCCAAAGTTCCTCCCAAAGGTTGTTTCCTCTTTCCACCTCAATCAGGAGGTGGTTCTTCCAACATTCTTCCCTAGGCCTCATGCCAGCCAGGCTGAAGCAGTCCTGCATACCCTGGACTGTAGGAGGGCCTTATCCTTCTACCTTGACCGTACGCAGAGGCATAGGAGGGCTACTCAGCTCTTTGTATCCTTTGACCCTAATAAGTTGGGGTGGTCTGTGTCCAAGCGTACCTTGTCCATCTGGGTGGCTGACTGTATCACCTGGGCTTACAAGGCGGCTGGCCTTCCTTTGCAGGGTCGTGTCACGGCCCATCGTGTCAGGGCAATGGCTGCCTCAGTGGCTCATCTCCGCTCTGTGCCATTGGTAGACATCTGCAGGGCTGCAACTTGGTCTTCAAGCTAGACTTTTGTGGCCCATTACTGTCTGGAGAGGGAGTCCAATAGGGACAGTGCTTTTGGCCAGGCAGTACTCTGGAATCTCTTTGAGGTTTAGGCAACTCCTGCCCTCTTTTGGGCTACCGGTGGAGGTTGTGTCCCTGAAAAGCCTTTCTTTGCTGCTGAGACTAGAGGGAGTTCTCTTGTTCAGCCTGGGTTCCTCGGTAGCCCAGAGCTAGGGGGTCACCCATATGTGAGGACTGACTTCCTGCTTGGTCCTGGAGAAAGAGTAGTTACTCACCTGTAACAGGTGTTCTCCAGGAGCAGCAGGAATCATTCCTCACAACCCTTCCTCCTCCCCTTGGAGTTGCAGTTGTACATAGTTTATTTTTTCATTTTTGTGTGCTGTTCTTAGCTATGTCATTTGACTGAGGTAAGATGGCACCTTTAGGCGGGAAGGGAACCACGCATGCGTGCCTGCATTCCCAAAGGCTTTCATAGAAAGTTGGGGAAATGCTCCGCTGGGGCTTCATCGGTGCCGATGATACCCATATGTGAGGACTGATTCCTGCTGCTCCTGGAGAACACCTGTTACAGGTGAGTAACTACTCTTTTTGCACCGTCAGTTGGAATCTTTAGAGAATTTTTCTCATGCAAATAATGTACGTTTTATAAACTTTCCTTCCACGCATTTCCTGTCACCAATGACTTTGTTTCTTTTGTTTCTTAAATATCTTAAGGAGATCCTTCAGGCCGGTGTAATTGCTGTTCGGATCTCTCAAATTTATTATATTCCTAAGGGGATTCAGAAACCGTTGCGAGGAAGTGCGGCATCAGTAGATGATTTGGATCCAGTTTTGCCTGCTGACAGTAGATTTATCTGTTTATTTGGAATCCTCTATTGATGAAATTCCTTCTCAGACTACTTTAATTGTATCATTTGTTTCTGAGGTGGATAAGGACTGTATCCTAAGTTTATATTTTACTAAGCGACATGATATATTTTGTGGGCAGGCAATACAGGTCTTTCCCGATGTAACTAGAAGTACTCAGAAATGCAAAAGGCATTTCTAGAGCTTTGATCTAGAGTTCTTGCTGTTGGTGCTTCTTATACCCTTAAATTTCCTTGTACATGTTTGATTTTGTATCACAGTTATAGGATGGGTTTTTTTATGTCCTTTAACCGATGAGCTTTTTGCAGGGGAAGGAATCAATTCTTTATTTATTTATTTGAACCGTTTTTCTATACCACCCCTTCCAACGATTGGGGGTGGTTTACATGAAACAAATATCAGCTACATAGAACAATATTGTGAACTATAATACAATTGAACTATTTACATACCAGCTATCCACATATGTGTAAGATTGTCACTCTGATCTAGTATAGAGGGTTTCGTTATAAATATTGGAAACCTTTATTCTCCAGGAACAAGCAGGAAGTCAGTCCTCACACATATGGGTGACGTCGACCCGGATGGAGCCCTCGCGGAAGCATCCCCCCAGCTTTCAAAGAAAGCCTTTGAGAGATCCCACCATGCATGCATGGTCCCCTTCCCGCCCAAGGGTGTCATCTTGCTCAGTCTCCTTTTGTTTCCGCGGAGCCCTTCAAACGTTCATCTGGCTTATCCCCAGAAAAAGTTGATTTTTCTCTGAGTTTCATACACTTCTCCGGTATCACACCAAAACTCTTCCCGCTACCGACCTCATTGACTTGGTGTCGAGTTTGGTCTATTTTTTTGTTGTTTTTGTTTCTTGGCTTCATGCCTTTTTTCATCCACTGGCAGTCCGGAGAGTCTTTGATCGCACAGGGGTACCTTTTTCTCCCATGGCTACCAGTGGCTTTAAGAAGTGTGATCGGTGCTTCAAAATTATGTCTTTGACCGACACACATGACTGCTGTCTCCGCTGCCTTGGGTCAGACCACAACCCGGCAGCCTGCGGTCTCTGCAAGTGGATGTCCAGTAAGGCCCTCAAGAGCTGCCAGCAGCAGCACAATAAGTTTTTCCCCGAGTCCCCATTGCCTCCGAAGGCCAGGGTCTCGTCTGAGGCCCCAACATCTCGGACAGAGCCTTCCCAACCCGAGCCTCATCGTGGGTCCTCAGAAAGAGGGTCTCCCTCGAGGGAACCCATGAAGAAGAAGAAACCCTCGAAGGTGGCATCCTTGGATGGTTCCAACCGGCCGGGTGCTCCCTGGGCCCTGTCCCGCAGTCTGAGATGTTCGTCCGAGGCATTGGAGAAGGAGCGGCCTGCGAAGGTTCCCCGGAAGGATCCAACTGTTTCAGTTCCCAGACACTATCCACATAGAGGATTCCCCTTCAGGGGAGCCAGCATTGGGCCCGAGTCCCTCGGTGCCTTCACTGTAGGCTGCGGAGCCTTCTGGACTGGAGTCCAGAAAGGTGGCCCTGGAGCGCAGTTTGTCTGCCTTCATGGACCAGTAGCGGGTGCTTTTGTCCGGCACGACCGGTTCATCCGCCCCGACCACCAGGCCCTTGACGTCCAAGATGTCCCCAGAGGCCGAGCCGATTCTCGAGGTCCTTAGGCCTCAAGTTGATACTCGGCCGAGGTCGCACTCTGAGTCCCGCTCAATGGGACCGCGGTCATCCCTGGCAAGTTTACCAGGCACTGGCAACAGAGCATCAGGGGCCCTGAGGCCCATGGAGCACCCCTCCTACGAGTCCTCGTCGGACTATTCCGTGTGGGAGATGGAGGATGAGAAGTCCCCTGATACCCGTCGCCACTACAATGTCCCCTCTGACTCTCCCATCTCGGAGCCTCGACGGTGGTCCCCACCTGAGGGATATGGGTTTCCTTGACTTTGTCAAGGACATGTCTAAGTCCGTGGCATTCCTGACCAAGTCAGAGGAGGACCCTTGGGCAGATGAGTTGGAAATTCTCCAATATGAAGCCCCTCCGCAGGAATCGCTCATGGTGCTGATCCCCCTCCCATCCTGGAACTGCTGATGCTCCAAATGTAGGAGACACCGGCCTTGGTACCGGTGGTGAGCAAAGGACTCGACTCAATGTATCGAGTCTGCTGGTGCCTGGGCTTCCAGAAGTCACAGCTGTCACATAACTCCATGGTGGTGGAGTCGGCCATGCGTCGGCTGAAGAGCCAGAAGACGCACTCCTCGGTGCCCCCCGGCAAGGAGTCCTGTACCCTGGACCCCCTCGGCAGAAAATGCTACCAGGGCTCGATGCTCATCAGCCGCATCCAGGCCTACCCAGCTGTACATGGGCATGTACCTGAGAGACCTGGCGAAGGAACTCGCCGGGTTCTTGGCTGGTCTCTTTGAGGAACCTTTGCAGTGGTTCAAGAACCTGGCCAAAGCAGTTCGTGAATGCTCCAAGTTCAAGTCTCGGGCAGCCTATGACGGGTTCAAGTCGGCAGCTCGAGTAGCGGCGGTTGGCATTGGTGCACGCCTTGAAGCTTGTCTACAGTCGTCAGACCTTGAGCAGTGAGTTCAAGACAAATTGGTCAATGTCCCCTGCTAATGAGAGAATTTCTTCGGCAAACCCATGACTGACAAGGCTGCTGAGCTGGAGACCGAGTTCATGACGAGGACCAGGCTTTCTAAAAAGACAGCTGCCCCTCCCTGACGGAAGGGCTCAGGTAAAAAGCTCTTCTACCCGAGGAAGGCAGCTGCTTACAGAAACTACCCACTTTATCAGGCCTCCCCAGCTCCCCAACAGGGTCAGCAGGCCAAGGGACATGGGCATGGCCCGCATAAGCTGAAGGCTCCAAAACCCCAGACACTGACTCCGGCCCAGCTAGGGGGGACTTTTGACTCCTTGAGCATAGCCTCTCTACCCCAAGGAGATCAGCAGCCCACAGGGGGACGTCTGGCCCTCTTTGCCCAGAGGTGGGTGACCATCACCACCGATTCCTGGGCACTAAGGGTAGTCAGGGAGGGTTACCTCCTCCACCTGACTCAGACACTTCCCCCTTATTTCCCGGGAGAGCCCCTCAGGTCTCCCCTCCACCGGGACCACCTTCTGAAGGATTTGGCAGGTCTTCTCGAGGACAAGGCGGTGGAACCAGTGCCCCACCACCACCTCAAGGGCAAGGGGTTCTACTCCAGATACTTCCTTATGCCTATCCTCGACCTGCGGAACCTCAACAAATTCCTGGTGAGGGAGAAGTTCAAGATGCTCTCCCTTGGAACATTGCTGCCATACCTCCAGCAGGGAGACTGGCGATGCTCCTTAGACCTCAAGGATGCTTATACCCACACCCTCATCCACCCCATCCACAGGCAGTACCTGCGGTTCATGGTGGGGGGCAGGCACTTTCAATATAAGGTGCTCCCCTTCGGCCTAGCCTCTGCCCCAAGAGTCTTCACAAAATGCCTGGCAGTCATGGCCGCCTCCTCTGGCTCCAGGGTTTTTTTTGTCCTTCCCTACCTGGATGACTGGCTCATAAAAGGAGGCACAGCTGGCCATCGCATGCACTATCCAGGTTCTGCAACACTAGGGCTTTGTCATAAACTACCCCAAGTCTCACCTCCTCCCAACACAGTGCCTGGAGTTCATTGGGGCAAAGATTGACATTCTCCAATTGAAGACTTTCTTGCCTAGGGACCGAGCTGATCATCTCAGATCTCTAGCTCGGGTCATACAGTACTGTCCCTCGGTGCCTGCCTGGCTTCTCCAGATGCTCACCTCCACATGAGAGTAGTGCAGTGGTGTCTCCAGGACCAGTGGTCTCAGGCCACAGGCCGACTCCGATACAGAGTTTGTGACCCGCCAGTTGGCGGACTCCCTGGTCTGGAGGTAGGCATGCCTTTTCAGGCCCCAAGCCACTTGAGGCGGGTATGCCTTTTTAGGGTCCTCACCACGGACACTTCCCTTCTTGGCTGGGGAGCCCACTGTGGAGATCTCCGCACTCAGCGCAACTGGTCGCCAGACGAGAGCATCCAGCAGATCAACTTTCTGGAGCTCCGAGCCATATACCTGGCCCTGAGGGTCTTCTGTCACTACCTGCGTCACCAGCCGCTACTGGTCCAGATGGACAACTAGGTGGCGAGGTTCTACGTGAACAAACAAGGGGGGCACAGGGTCTCGTACCCTTTGTCAGGAGGCATTGGTCCTCTGCTTGTATGTAATCCAACAGGGTATCCTCCTGCGGGCAGTGTACCTGCCAGGCCAGGACAACCTGCTGGCCGACAGACTCAGCAGAGTTCTCCAGCCCCATGGTAGCCAGTTGGCTTTTCCGGCTCTGGGGAGAACCCTTGATGGACCTGTTCGCCAGTCCAGACAACTTTCAGTTGCCCCACTTCTGCTCTTGGCAGGCCCACCCCTCCAGGGTGGCAGCAGACGCCTTCCTGGTCTCATTGTCTGAAGACATCGTGTATGCCTTCCCTCCGATGCCACTGATCGCCAAGACCTTCTTCAGGACACTCCGCGACAGGGCCTCACTCATTCTAATAGCTCCTCGATGACCCAGGTAGCTGTGGTTTCTGCTGCTGCTACAGTTGATAGTGGAGGTTCCCATCCCCTTGGGGGGACCGCCCCGGGGCTCCTATCCCAGGAGGGGGGCTCTCTCCTGCACCCAAACCTGGAATCCTTGTCGCTGAAAGCATGGCTGCTGAGAGGTGGTTCTGGCCCCTCTCAACCTTCCAGTTGAGGTGGAGGACATTCTGTTAGCCTCTCACTTATGCCCTTATATAGCACAGTTTCTTCGCTTGGTGCACTGAACATGGGGCTGATCCTTTCTCCTGCCCAGTGGTTCTGGTGTTACAGTACCTTCTCCACCTCTCTCAGTCCGGGCTCAAGTCTAACTCCGTCCGAGTGCACCTGAGTGCCCTGGCGGCGCACCACCATCTGGTGGATGGTAAGCCCCTCTTGGTCCAGCCGTTGGTGACTCGTTTCCTTTGGGGCCTGCTCTTATCGAAGGCCCCGGTTCACCCACTGGCAACCGAATGGGACCTCAATGTTGTGTTGGGGCAGCTCACTCGCCCACCCTTCGAGCCTCTCGCTAACTGCCACCTTCTTTACCTCTCTTGGAAGGTGGCTTTCCTGGTTGTGCTCACCTCCGCTCGCAGTTTGTGAGCTCCAGGTAGTGGCGGAGGCGCCTTATACCAGATTCTACAAGAACAGAGTGGTGCTTCACACGCACCCCAAATTCCTGCTGAAGGTACATTAGTGTTGCCCTTCCATCGCAACCAGGAAGTGGTGCTTCCTACCTTCTTTCCAAGACCCCACTCCAGTCGGGCAGAGACAGTCCTTCACACCTTGGATTGTAAGAGGACTTTGTCCTTCTATATCCAACGCACTCAGGGCCACCGCAAACTTCTCAGCTTTTCATCTCCTTAGACCCCAGTAGGCTGGGGGAGGCAGTGACCAAGCGTAAGCTGTCCTCTTGGGTGGTGGACTGTATCGCCCTCGCTTATGAACAGGCGAGGCTCCCGCTGGAATGTTGCATCACAGCGCACCGTGTCAGGGCCATGGCGGCCTCGGCAAACTTGTGCTCTGTCCTGATGGTGGACATCTGCCAGGCCACCACCTGATCTTCAGTCCATAACTTTGCAGCCCATTGCTGCCTGGAAAGAGAGTCCCGATGGGACAGTGCCTTTGGCTAGGCTGTGCTCTCTAACATTTTCGGGGTTTAGGCAACTCCTACCCTTCTTTGTTCAGGCTACCGAAGTGCTGGTTTCATCGGACACAGGGGTCCTACTGTGGTCTGTGTACATGGACTAAATTGCTGCCACTTGTGGCTCCCCTTGAGGAAGCCCCTATTTTTGCTATGGGCTTTTGGTAGCCTGTAGCTGGGGAGTCCCATATGTGAGGACTGACTTCCAGTTAGTTCCCGGAAAAAGCGTAGTTACCCACCTCTAACAAGTGTGCCCTGGGGACAACAGGAATCGATCCTCACAACCCTCCCTCCTCCCCTTGGGGTTGCTCCTTTACCATCTTTTATTTTTGCTGTCTTTTAACCATGTCATCTGACTGAGCAAGATGGCACCCTCGGGCAGGAAGGGGACCACACATGCGTGGTGGCATCTCCCAAAGGCTTTCTTTGAAAGCTAGGGGCATGCCTCCGCGAGGGCTCCGTTGGTGCTGACGTCACCCATATGTGTGAGTACTAATTCCTGCTGTCCCCGGAGAACACCTGTTACAGGTGAGTAACTACGTTTTTATGTCTGTGCATCCTCCATATTGTGGACTTGTTTATGGTATGAGTATACAGTATATACTGTTTGTTTGCATTTTTTGAAACACAAAAAATAAAGATTTTATCCTATATAGAGAAAAAAAAAGCTGTTTTTTATTATCTTCGAAATGTAAGATTTAAAGGAGAGCTGATCGTCAATAATGACACCTAAGGAGCAAATGGACTTTTGAATAAGAAGAGAGTGGGAAGAGATATTCAGGTGGAAAGGGTGTGGTCTGTGATTATGGGAGAGCCATAGGGCTTCTGTTTTTGCCATATTAAGCACCGGTTTATACTCATGGAGCCAGTCTGTAATAGAATCTAGTTTTGCTTGGAGGTTAGATTGAAAGGCAGAGTCCCAGCTGTCATGGCAAAATGACAAGCTGGATATCATCAACATAGAAGTAGGAACTGATGTTAAAATCTTGGATCGCAAGGGCTAGTGGTGAAATAAAGAGGTTAAAAAGCGTAGGAGATGGGAGACAGCCTTACAGGATGCCTGAACTCTGGGGATGAGGATGTAAACGAGAACCATTAATGGATACTTGAAAGGATTGAAGTGAAAGATAAGAAAGGAACTAGTTCAGGACAGAGTCAAAGATACCTGAGTCGGCAATATGATTTAGAAGGAGGGAGTGCCTGATTACAACAAATGCGGCACTGAGATCCAGTTGGATTATTAGTACAGCTCTAAAACTGTTTAGGGATAGGCAACCTCATTTAATAGGGCAATAAGGGTGGTCCAGGCTGAAATCCGAATTGTTGGGGATGGTATGAGTTGTTTGCCTCCCAGATCTTGGAGACCTGTTCCAGGACTGCCTTTTCCAGCAAATTGGCTGGGAAGGGCAAGTTGGAGATGGGGTGATGACCTTCTGGGAGGAGAGGGTCCAGATTGTGCTTCTTAAGAAGTCAAATTACAGCAGGGTTGTCAGGTAAAGTTTGCCTCTTTGCAGATGATAGCAAAAACTGCAATAGGGTAGACACATAGGAAAGTGTAGATTTATTTATTTATTTATTTAACCAACCATTTTTTTATACCACTGCCTTCAGTCAAAGCAATTTAGATTGTAACTTAAACTGAGTACATTAAAATGAGAGTAAGTACATTGTAACAACTGATTATATTAAACAAGAGTATACATTGTATCTTGAACTTAAAACATTGAAATGAGAAGATACAGTAGGGGGGAAGTTGGCATGCAGGGCAAATTTACATGTTATAGTTTATCTACTGCTTTCGTCTTATGAATTGGCTTGTGGCTGAGTCATGGTAGGAGGGGATTATGGTGGTCCAGAACAATTGCATTTGCTGGGGTTATGTGACATTTCCAAAGTGTTCCGTGTAGAGTAGTGTTTTCAGCTTTTTCGGAAGTCCTTAATGTCTACTGTGATTCATATGTCTTCCGGGAGGGCGTTCCATAAGGCCGGGGCAGAGAGGGAGAGCGTTCTTCTGGACATGGATTGTTTAGATTTCTGATAAAGAGTAGGTGCGATAATCATGTTTTTATTGTTATTTCTCCTGGGGCGTGTGCTCGAGTCTCTTATAATTAGGACTTGCAGGATGTTTGCTGAGGAGTGATGTATGATTTTGAAGATGTTTTGCATTGTCTTGAATCTGGAGCGAGAGTGTATTGGGAGCCATTTAGTTGAGTATGGGGGTGATGTAGTCATGTTTGCATGTTCCGGTAATTATACGGACTGCTGTGTTATGTGCCAATTGAAGGGGATGTATGTATGCTTTGAGAGTTCCTGGTATAATGAGTTGCATTAGTCTAGTATAGGTGTGATGACAGCCTCACATACTTTGCGAAAATGGTCCTGGTTTAGGACTAGTTTTAGTTCCTAATGAGTTTCATTCTGTAGTAGGCGTTTGTGGTGGTCTTGTTTATGTGGAGCTGAAGGTTTAAGTTTTGGTCTAAGGTAACTCCTAGATATCTGACTTTGTTTTGTACTGTTATAGTCCTGTGTAATATGTTGATTGATTGTGGAGGATTGAATGAGGTGTCTCTTGTGATGTTGAGTGTTTCTGCCTTGCTGTAGATTGCTGTTAGGTGGTTGTTGCTGAGCGAGATGATTTATTTATTTATTTATTTATTTAATTTATATATTTAAAGTCTTTTCTATACTGTGCTCTTTAAAATCAGCTCGGTTTACAATCAACAGCAGATTTGTACAGTGCAGGCAGCGTACTGTACTTACAGAGAACAGGTTTTGCAACTTGGATTAACTGGGGAAACTAAGTACAGGCTACACAGTACATATCTTCCAAACATTTGGTTATGACTGTGAGGTCCGGATTGTGTAGGTCGATTGGGGTGAATACCATGATATTGCCAGCATATAACCGATTCTGTATTTTATGTTTTTTGATGATGTCGCAGATGGGCTGTATGTAGATAACATGAGGAGGGATCTAGCAAAGCTTAGTGAATGGTGGTTGAATTTGGCAGATGAGATTTAATGCTAAAAAATGCAAGGTCATTAATTTCAGTTGCAAAAATCCAAGAGAGCGCTACAGTATAGAGGATGAAGTACTTCTTTCCATGAAAGAATAGCAGGACCTGGAAGTGATTGTTTCTGATGATCTTAAGGTGGCTAAACAGGTAGATGGCAAAAGTCTGAAGGATGCTTGAGTGCATAGGGAGAGGAATGGCCAGCAGGAAGAAGGAGGTGATAGTGCCTCAGTATCAGTCTTTGATGAGACTTCATTTGGAGTACTTTACGCACTTCTGGAGATGGCACTTTTAAAAGGATATAAACAGGATGGAGTTGATGCAGAGGGTAGCTTCTGAAATGGCCAATGGCCTTCATCATAAGGCATGTGGAGACAGATTTAAAGATCTCAATATGTATACTTTGGAAGAAAAGCGGGAGAGGGGAGATATTATAGGGACATTTAAATACCTCTATGGCATAAATGTACAGGAGGCGAGCCTATTTAAATTGAAGTAAAGCTCTGCAATGAGGGAGTGTAGGATGAAGGTGACTCAGGATTTCTGAGAAAATATTAAAGAGTGGTAGAGGGCAGTATCTGAATTCAAGAAAGCATGGAACAAACACAGAGAATCTGTAAGGCAAAAAGGCGCTGTAAAGCTTGGTAGTTGGTTTGGAAGGGAAGACTAGATAGGGTCGTATGGTTTTTATCTGCCTTCATTTTTTTGTGTTTCTATGTTTGTATGAATATCGACCCCTATATTTAATTAAGATTGGGGAGCTCATATTCCATCCTTGCCAAAATTCATCATAGCTCACCCAGTCTTCAGTATCACCATATTGCCCTATGTTGTTCTTAAATGATTCAATTTCTGCACTTGGAAAAAAGTACCAACACTTCACCATCATTTGCCAATACTAGTTTTTGAATCTAGTGATTTTTAATTGCTCTCAAAGTATTGGCAAAACTGCAGCAATTCAGAACATTACCAAAATATAATTTCTCAATAATTTAACCAGTATCAAGAAATTGACTGGAAATTAATTCAGTGTACTTCTCCATATTTATTTATTTATTTATTTATTTAACAGTATTTCTATACCATCTTATCCTAAAATCAAGGCGGTGTCACAACAATACAATCAAAAGTAGTGGAGGTGTAATTCATGCAGTGAAAGAAGTGTTATAATTTGCGTGTGGGGGGAAGTGTATTAGATTTGGTTAAACTATGTACAGTGTGCGCTAAGGTACAGCATGGGCTATTATACAAGGTATTATACAATTAGGGCTTAAGATAAATCCTGTGTCGTTATACAATTTCTCATCAATGTTGTAAGGTGTGGGTACGTGGTTCTTGTTGATTAAGTGACATGTCCATAGTGTTCTATGAACAGTATTGTCTTCAATGGTGAATATTTCAACTGATACAGTTCTGGTCAACATTATTGGCACCCCCTATAGTTCAACCCCTTAATGTCCAATAACTCCTACAAAAGGAATGGCCAGTGAAATGGCTTTGGACTATACAGGGTGGCCCAAAATAGTTAGAACATCTCGTAAATGAAAAGCTTAAATAGTTGACTTATTTAACCTTTTTAGCTATATAATGTCTTTATTTCGACAATTTCCGGCCGCCATCTTTTTTTTTAAATTTGTCAATCGTTTACATCTGTCTTTTTGAATTTTTAAATAACTTCTATGCTATGAGATGTTCTCACTTTTTTTGGGCCACCCTGTATATGCACACATATTTGACACATAAAAGAATCAAATAGAGCAAGACCAATTAAAAAAGGAAATGGTATAAAAACTGGGACACTGTCAGGACATGATATTGGCACCTTAGAAAAATCAAATCAGTTTGAAAAGAAGAACCACATTCCCACTGCAGTAAAATTAAACACACCTGTGATCAGTTGTTGATATTCACATGACTTGAATCAACCAATGAATGATGGCTCTAATGTTTAAAATGGCCACATTCACGCCCTGTTCCATTTTCACAATGGTGAAGATGAAAGCTGCCTGAGACCATCAGACCATTATCACCAAACATCAAACTTCAAAGGGGTGCAAGGCCATCTCCAAAGACCTTGGTATTCCTGTTTCTACAGTTCGTAATGTTAAGATGTTTTCTGCTCATGGAACTGTCAAGAACCTCCCAGGATGTGGTGGGAAGAGGAAAGTTAATCCAAGAAACCTTCAAAGGTTTGTGCGAACTGTTGGAAAAACGCCACATACAGCATCCAAAAAGCTTAAGGCTGACCTGGAGCGAACTGGAGTGTTGGTTTCAACTCATACCATATGCTGCACACTAAACAAACAAGGACTTCAAGGACGAAAGCCAAGGAGGACCCCACTGCTCAAAGACAAAAATAAAAAGGCATGCTTGATCTTTGCCCAAACCCACCTTGAGAAATCACAATCCTTCTGGAAAACGTTCTGTGGACAGATGAAACTAAACTTGAGCTCTTTGGCAATGCAGACCAGTGATAAGTTTACAGACGAAGAAATGAAGCTTATAAGGAAAAAACACCTTTCTACAGTTAAATATGATGGAGGTTCCATAATGTTACGGGACTGTTTTGCTGCCTCAGGAACTGGAGGCCTGGAATGTATTAAAGGAATCATGATGCCAGAGGATTACCAAAGTATTTTGGAGTGAAATATGCTACCCAGCATCAGAAAGCTAGGTCTGGGTCGAAGGTCATGGGTCCCTCCAGTAGGACAGTGACCCAAAACATACATCCAGAAGTACAAAAAAATGGTTAAAAAGGGAAAAATGGACTGTTTTAAACTGGCCAGCAATGAGTTCTGATCTCAGTCCATTTGAGAACCTTTGGAAAGGGCTGAAATCTGCCATTGATAAAAGGAATCCTGGAAACATTCAAGAGCTGGAACAAATCGCAGTTGAAGAGTGGAAGAAACTAACAGCAGACAGATATATGAAACTTATAGATGTCGTCCAGAAATGTTTGGAGGCTGTCATCACTGCTAAGGACTGTGCAACCAAATATTAGTGAAGAGTGCCATTATTCCTGTCCAGGTCATATTATCTCCAGGAACAAGCAGGAATGTAGTCATCACATATGGGTATTGTCAGTACCGATGGAGCCTGCGCGGGAACGCTCCCCAGCGTCCAATTAGAACGCTTTTGGGAGCATCCCACAGCGCCTGCGTGCTGCCTTCCTGCCTTTCCCAACTGCCTCTCTCCAGTTCTTCTTTTTCTGCGGAGCCAGCAGGTCGTGTTCCTGTCATCGCAGAAGAATTTTCTTTTTCTTTATTTCTTTTTGTGGTCGCATCTGCCTTCTTCGATGCTCTACCGGTACCGCCGGTCTTTCTTTTCCTATTTCTAAAAAAAAACAACAACAAAATCTGTTTTTTTTCTATTTTCTTCAGGTGCCACCCGCCTTTTTGGGCCTTAGGCCCAAAAACTTTCCTTAACATGGAAAAACCTGCCTCAGGTTTTAAAAGGTGCACCAAGTATGGCGGTACCATTTCCGTCACCAACACCCATGAATGGTGTTTAAAATGTTTAGGTCCTGACCACTCCATCACGGATTGTGTGTCCTGTGCCATGATGTCTAAAAGAGATCGGCAGAACCGAGCTGCAAAGCTCAGTACCCTGTTTCCCTCTGATACGGCTTCGGTGACATCGACATCTTCCAGGGCTGCTTCTTCCTCCTGTGGATCTCAGGTAACTAAACATAAATCCAGCCAGTCCTCGAAGGGTAGATCTCCTTCTAAGCATTGAGATGCCTCTGGCATTGCCCTTGAGTATTCTGCACCGGCAAAATTACCCCGGTGGGAGGCTTCGGCTTCCAAAGCATTATCGGGGTTCCAGGATGTTCTTGATGGCTCGGCCTCGACAGATCTCCTGGTGCCATGCTCTGGGGTACCGGTGGCTTCCACTGGTACCGACATCCAGGCATTGGCGGCGTCCATGGACCAGAGAATTCTGACCATGGAACGCAGTCTGGCGGCTTTCCTTGCAGCATCGATGCCTTTGGTACCGTGACAGACAACTCCACCGGTACCGACACTAGCACCGACATCGGCACTGGTACCGATAGCATCGGCATCGGTGTCTGCTATGCCGGTACTCTGTCCTCCGATGCCCTCCAGTACCGATTCTCCGGTACCGGTTATTCTCCAGGACCAAGCAGGAAGTCAGTCCTCACATATGAGTGTCATCGGCGCCAATGAAGCCCCAGCGGAGCATTTCCCTAGCTTTCTATGAAAGCCTTTGGGAATGCAGGCACGCATGCGCGGTTCCCTTCCCGCCTGAAGGTGCCATCTTACCTCAGTCTCTTTTTTTACGAAAAGCCCACCGGACGTGTGTCCTGTCATTCCGGATAAAAGTTGATTTTTTTTGTCGATACTCGCTGTTTTTTCTCCCGGTTCGACGCCGGTTTCCCCTCCCGCCGGGTTCGGTACACCGGTATCGAGCCTGATTCTTCTTT
The DNA here is from genome assembly GCA_033557465.1 of Ichthyophis bannanicus. NCBI lineage: Eukaryota > Metazoa > Chordata > Amphibia > Gymnophiona > Ichthyophiidae > Ichthyophis > Ichthyophis bannanicus. Next base: position 987,932,807 of record CM066032.1, read on the forward strand.
TTCGGTTTTTGCCCTTCGTGGCTGGCGTTCGTGCCCTTTTTTGCTTTTTCCCTGGAAGGCCGGTCCTTTGACCTCGCGGGGACACTTTTTTCCCCGATTGCTTCTAGTAGTTTCAAGAAGTGTGATCGGTGTAAGAAATTAATGTCTCTCACCAACACACACAACTGCTGCCTGCGGTGCCTCGGTCCTGATCTCGACCCTAAGTCGTGTGGGCCATGTGGGAAGATGTATTCCAAGGTACTCCGAAGTCGCCAGCAGCAGAAAGAAAGGCTTTTCTCGGACTCAGCCTCCGGCCGGGCCAGGACCTCGTCTGAGGCCTCGACATCTCGGGATTCCGATCCCGAGCGCCGTCGAAGCTCCTCGGACAGGGTGTCCCCTGACCGGGAACGCAAGAGGAAGAAGCGGCTCGTGAGGGCGTCGTCGGAGGAGGTCCCTGGCTCCTCGAGGGCCAGGTCTAAGACCCCCGACCGTCGCCCCGGGCCTGTGGACCAAGAGAAGCCTGCCAAAGTTCCTCGCGTGGATTCAGAGTCTGCTGGACACGTAAGCCCTGAAGTCCTCGAGGACTCTCCTCCCAGGGAGCCGACGTCGGGCCCGAGTCGGTGGCTGCTGCGTCTCCCGAGCTGAGTCTCAGCCTTGACAGCCTTGGAGAGCAGATTGTCTGCCTTCATGGAGCAGCAACGGGCACTGTTGGCCAGCCTGTCTGGCGCATCTGCCCCGAACACCGGGACATCGACTTCGAAGTCGACCACAGAGACTGAGCCGATACTTGAGTCCATCATGGTTCGAAGTCGAAATCGGTCGCGGTCTCCCTCGACCTCCCGCTCGGGACCGAGGGCGTCGGGGCGGGTGCTCCAGGGCCCTGCGGCGTCGGACCCTGACTCCTCGTCGGATGAGTCCGCCTGGGAGACGGAGGATGAGGAGTCCCCCAATACGTTCAAGGTGCATCCCGTCGGACTCACCGCAGTCTCAACCCCGGAGTAGATCCCCTCCGGAGGATACTCTGTTCTCGGAGTTTGTCCAGGATATGGCCACTGCTTTGGCTATTCCGGCGGACTCCGAGGAAGAGCCTCGAGCTGAAGAGCTCGAGGCCCTACAGTATGACTCTCCTACGAAGGAGGCCTTTACTGTCCCGGTTCCTCCGATGCTGGAACGGCTCCTCTTCCGGATGTGGGAGGCACTGGCCTCGGCGCCGGTTTTAAGCAAGCGAGTCGACTCGATCTATCGACTCAGGAAGAGCCCTGACTTTCAGACTGCAGAGCTACCACACCACTCCGTGGTTGTGGAATCGGCCATCCATCGTCTGAAGAGCCAGAAGATGCACTCCGCGGTGCCCCCCAGCAGGGAGGCCCGGAACCTCGATGGTGTCGGTAGAAAGTGCTTCCAGGGCTCGATGCTTGCTTGCCGTGTCCAGTCTTACCAGCTGTACATGGGCATGTACTTGCGGGATGTGGCCAAGGAGTTGGCCAGGTTCTCCGCTGGTCTCTCCGGGGAACCCTTGCAGAGATTCAAGTCCTTGTCCTCGGGGATTCGGGACTGCTCGAAGTTCATGTCCCGTGCCGCCTACGATGGCTTCGAGGCTTTGGCCCAAGTTGCGGCAGCCGGCATCGCGGCTCGATGCCAGGCATGGCTGCAGTCATCGGACCTCGAGCCATGGGTTCAGGACAAGTTGGTTGATGTCCCTTGCCGAGGTGAGAACCTTTTTGGCAAGCCCATGACCAAGAAGGCCGCTCAGCTCGAGACCGAGCACCTCACCAGGACAAGGCTGTCGAGGAAGACCTCTGCCCCTTCTTATAAAAAGAAGGGCTCGGGTAAAAAGCCCTTTTACCCGAGGAAGGGCACTGCCTACAAACAGTACCCACAATATCAGGCTGCCCAAGCTGCCCCCCAGGGTCAGCAAGCCAAGGGCCAGGGTAATGGGCCCTGTAGGCAGAGGACCCCCAAGCCTCCGGCCCCTGTTACCACTCAGCAGGGTGGGGGTTTTTGACGCCTTGAGCGTAGCCTCTCCTCCACTGCTCTCCCAACCCTGCACAGGAGGTCGTCTTGCCCTCTTTGCCCACCAGTGGCCCCTTATCACCGGGGACGGTTGGGTGCTGGAGATAATCCACAAGGGATATGCCCTCCATTTCCACCAACTGCTACCCCCATATTTACCAGGGGAGCCTCCAAGGCCTCCTCTGCACACAGCCCTTCTCCGTCAGGAGCTTCAGGGTCTGTTGGTGGACAGGGCGGTGGAGCCTGTGCCTCCCCACTTGCAAGGTCACGGATTCTACTCCAGGTATTTCCTGGTGCCCAAAAGGACCGGTGGCCTTCGTCCCATTCTGGACCTCAGGAACCTCAACAAGTTCCTAGTGAAAGAAAAGTTCAAGATGCTTACTCTTGGAACCCTTCTGCCCTACCTCCAGTAGGGAGATTGGCTATGCTCCTTAGATCTAAAGGATGCGTACACTCATATCCTCATTCATCCAGACCACAGAAAGTACCTAAGGTTTATCGTGGGAGGAAACCATTATCAGTACAGAGTGCTGCCTTTCGGCCTCACCTCCGCCCCCAGAGTCTTTACAAAGTGCTTAGCAGTGGTGGCGGCCTACCTGAGAAATCAGGGTATCTTTGTCTTCCCCTATCTGGACGACTGGCTCATCAGGGGTCAGACATGTCAGGAGGCCAATCAAGCCACCCTCAGGACTATTGCTCTTCTACAACGCCTGGGGTATGTCATAAACTTCGCAAAGTCCACTTTGCTCCCTTCCCAGAACTTGGAGTTCATAGGGGCAAGGTTGGACTGTTTCCTGGCAAAGGCATTCTTGCCAGAAAACAGAGCCCGAAGGTTAATGGCCTTGGCCAGTCAGTTTCTCAGCAGGTCCCTGGTCTCTGCCAGACTCTGCCTGCGGCTTCTAGGCCACATGGCTTCGACAGTACATGTGACCCCCAATGCCAGGCTCCATATGAGGCCTGCACAGTGGTGCCTTCGGTCTCAGTCGTCACAGGCCACAGGCAGCCTCAGAGACAGGATAAGGGTGTCCAGACAATTTCTACACTCCCTCAACTGGTGGCTACACCCACCCAATCTGCTGAAAGGGGTGCTCTTTCAGATTCCAGATTACATTGTGATGCTAACAACAGATGCCTCCTTGCAAGGCTGGGGAGCGCATTGTCTGGGCAAGTGCACCCAGGGCCTCTGGTCTCCCTGGGAAGCTGCACAGCAAATCAATCTCCTCGAACTCAGAGCTATTCGATTAGCACTCAAAGCTTTCATCCTACCCTGGCTCAACAGTCTGTCCTGATTCAGACAGACAGCCAAGTTGCCATGTTTTATGTGAACAAACAGGGCGGAACTGGTTCCAGGATCCTTTGTCGGGAAGCTGAGGACCTTTGTTCTTTTGCCCTCAAGCACAACATGCTTCTCAGGGCTGTGTACCTTCCGGGCCAGGACAACTACCTGGCAGACAGATTGAGCAGGATACTGCAGCCCCATGAGTGGCAGCTTCATCCTTCAGTAGTTCAGAAGATCTTCCTGAGATGGGGTCTCCCTTTGATGGATCTCTTTGCCAGCCCCATCAACAAGCAACTGCCACAGTTCTGCTCCAGGCAACCACATCCTCTGCGGACAGCAGCGGATGCTTTTCTGATATCGTGGTCTCAGGGCCTCCTCTATGCGTTTCCTCCCACGCCCTTGGTGGCCCAAACCCTATTCAAGATTCTCCAGGACAAGGCCTCGGTCCTGCTGATAGCTCCCAGGTGGCCGAGACAGCCTTGGTTTCCTCTTCTGCTTCAACTGGCGGTGGATCCTCCACTGCCTCTGGGGTTGCAACCCGACCTTCTCACACAGGACCAGGGTTCCCTTCTGCACCCCAATCTCAAGTCTCTCAATTTGATGGCCTGGAGGCTGCAAGGGTAGTTTTGGCTCCCTGGGGCCTACCTCAGGAAGTTGAAGAGGTTGTCCTAGCTTCCAGGAAACAATCCACTAGGAAGACCTATGCTTTCAAGTGGAAAAGGTTTTCTGTGTGGTGTCACCTACGTACAGAGGATCTTTTCTCCTGTACTGTGCCAGTAGTTCTTCAGTACTTACTGCACTTATCCAATCAGGGACTTAAGTCCAATTCTGTTCGGCTCCACCTCTCAGCTCTAGCAGCTCACCACTCATTGTTAGAGGGACAATCTCTATCTGGTCACCCCTTGGTGTCCCGTTTTCTCAGGGGCTTGCTTTTGCTCAAGCCTCCCATCCGTCCTCCTGCCCCTGAGTGGGAGCTGAATGTGGTCTTGCAGCAACTGACTCGCCCACCTTTTGAGCCAATGGCTACTTGTCCACTTCACTTCCTCTCCTGGAAGACGCTCTTCCTGATAGCCCTTACCTCAGCTAGGCGAGTAAGTGAGCTTCAGGCCCTGGTCTGTGACTGGCCTTACACCAGGATTTACAGGAACAGGGTAGTCCTCAGGACTCATCCAATGTTCCTCCCTAAGGTTGTCTCCTCTTTCCACCTCAATCAGGAGGTGGTTCTTCCAACATTCTTCCCTAGGGCTCATGCTAGCCAGGCTGAAGCAGTCCTGCATACCCTGGACTGTAGGAGGGCCTTATCCTTCTACCTTGACCGTACGCAGGGGCATAGAAGGGCTACTCAGCTCCTTGTATCTTTTGACCCCAATAAGTTGTATCACCTGGGGCTTATAAGGCGGCTGACCTTCCTTTGCAGGGTAGGGTCACGGCCCATCGTGTCAGGGCAATGGCTGCCTCAGTGGCTCATCTCTGCTCTGTGCCCTTGGTAGACATCTGCAAGGCTGCAACTTGGTCTTCAAGCCAGACCTTTGCAGCCCATTACTGCCTGGAGAGGGAGTCCCGTAGGGACAGTGCTTTTGGCCAGGCAGTACTCCGGAATCTCTTTGAGGTTTAGGCAACTCCTGCCCTCTGTGGGGCTACCGGTGGGGGTTGTGTCCTTGGAAAGCCTTTCTTTTCTGCTGAGACTAGAGGGAGTTCTCTTGTTCAGCCTGGGTTCCTCGGTAGCCCAGAGCTGGGGAGTCACCCATATGTGAGGACTGACTTCCTGCTTGGTCCTGGAGGAAGAGTAGTTACTCACCTGTAACAGGTGTTCTCCAGGAGCAGCAGGAATCAGTCCTCACAACCCTCCCTCCTCCCCTTGGAGTTGCAGTTGTACATATATATAATATAATGTTGGCTGTATATAGTTATCCCTGTTATTCCATGTTATATATTCCCCTGTTCTCTGTAAACTCAATGTTGCCTGTATGCATTGCAGTATTTTGTTCAATGTACACCGCACTGATTGTAATAGCGCAGTATAGAAGAGATGTTAAATAAATAAATAAATAAATAAATAAAATAAATAAATACATAGTTTATTTTTTCATTTTTGTGTGCTGTTCTTAGCTATGTCATTTGACTGAGGTAAGATGGCACCTTTAGGCGGGAAGGGAACCGCGCATGCGTGCCTGCATTCCCAAAGGCTTTCATAGAAAGCTGGGGAAATGCTCCGCTGGGGCTTCATCGGCGCCGATGACACCCATATGTGAGGACTGATTCCTGCTGCTCCTGGAGAACACCTGTTACAGGTGAGTAACTACTCTTACAGGTGAGTAACTACTCTTTCCCGGTACTGACCTTGGTCTGTACGGGTATCGGGCTCTGCAGGAGCATCCGGACAGACGATACTTCGAGTCCTCAGAAGAATCTGTGGATTCTGAAAGTTCTGTCAATGCAGCGATGCTTCTTCCAGAGGAGTCCTCCTCCCCTAAATGCAAGATGTCTCCTCCAGAGGACATGTCTTTCCAAGACTTCATCAGAGAGGTGGCTCGGGGCCTGTCCATCACTGTGGCCCCTGAAACAGAGCCAAGCGCCAAGGAGTTGGAAATTTTACAATATCCCAAAACTCCTAAGGAGGCAGCTACCTTACCCATTCATGAGATTCTATATGGTCTCATATTGAGGATGTGGGAAACACCTCATCTCCAGGAACAAGCAGGAATGAGTCTTCACATATGGGTACGTCGGTACCGACGGAGCCTGCGCGGGAAGGCTCCCCAGCATCCCAAAAAAAAAGAAAGCTTTTGGGAGCATCCCACAGCGCCTGCGCGCTGCCTTCCCGCTTTTCCTAACCGCCTCTCTCCAGTTCTTCTTTTCCGCGGAGCCAGCAGGTCGTGTTCCTGTCACCGCTGAAGAAGTTCTTTATTTTATTTTATTTCTTTGGTCGCGCGTCTGCCTTCTTCGACGTCGGACTGATACCGCCGGTCTTTTCTTTCTTTTCTTAAAAAAATATAATTCTTAGTGTATATTTTTGTCTCTTTGGGCCTTAGGCCTAAGGGAAATTTCCTCATGGAAAAGCCCGCCTCCGGGTTTAAAAAATGAACTAAGTGCAGCGGTACCATTTCTGTTACCGACACCCATGACTGGTGTCTTAAATGTTTGGGTCCTGACCATTCCATCACGGATTGTGCGTCCTGCTCCATGATGTCTAAGAGAGGTTTACAGAACCGAGCAGCTAAGCTCAGTACAATGTTTCCCTCTGATGTAGCTTCGGTGGCATCGACGTCGTCCAGGGCTTCTTCTTCCTCCTATGGATCTCAGGTAACCAAACATAAATCCAGCCGGTCCTCAAAGGGTAGATCTCCCTCTAAGCATCGAGATGCCTCCGGGCTTGCCCTCGAGGATCTTGCACCGGCAAAAGTACCCCGGCGGGAAGCTCCGGCTTCCAAAGCTCCTCCTATGGGGTCACAGGTTGACATCGATGGCACGGCCTCGACCGATCACCTTTTACAATGTTCTGGGGTACCGGTAGAATCTGCCGGTACCGATGTCCAGACATTAATGGCGTCGATGGATCAGAATATTCTTACCATGCAGCAGGCCATCACGGCATTCATTCGAGCTGCGACACCGCTGGTACCGCAACAGGCTCCGTTGCCGGTACCGGCACCGGCACCGATTGCATCGACATCGGCTTTGGTGTCGACTGCAACGGTACCCTGTCCAATGATGCCCATCGGTACCGAACCGGTACCGATTACTCCCGATGTCGATACCACTCGGTACGCGTATCGGGCTCTATAGGAGCATCCAGACAGGCGATACTTCGATTCCTCCGAAGACTCTGATGCATCGGAGGTTTCTGTCGAAGCATCGGTACTCCTTCCTCAAGAGCCTTCTTCTCCAAAAAGAAGAATGTCTCCTCCAGTGGACTTGTCTTTTCAGGACTTTATAAGAGAGGTGGCCAAGGGGCTTTCTATCTCAGTAACCCCTGAGTCAGAGCCTAGAGCCAAAAAGTTGGATATTTTGCAATATCCCAAGGCTCCTAAAGAGGTAGCCACTTTGCCAGTTCATGAGATCCTTTATGATCACATGTTGGGCATATGGGAGACCCCTCTTACTATCTCTTCCTACTCTCGTAGGCTAGACACCATGTACCGTGTCCCGCCTTCTCCTGGGTTTCATTAGACTCAGCTTCCTCACCACTCTATTGTGGTGGAGTCTGCCATGAAAAAGTTAAAGAGTGCAAAAAGGCACTCTTCTACCCCTCCAGGGAGAGAATGTAGAACCTTAGATGCTTTTGGCAGAAAAATCTTTCAAGCCAGCATGCTTGTTGCTAGAATCAACTCCTATAGTCTCTATATGGGGATGTTTCTAAAAGAAGTTACAGATCATCTGCAAACTTTCCTCCCTTTTCTTCCAGAAGATAAGAGGGAAGAGTTTCTCACTTGGCTTAAGCATGCCCAAGATGTTTCCAAATTTTCCAACCGTGCGGCCTTTGACTCTTTTGAGGGTGCCAGCAGAGCTTCGGCTATTGCCATAGGTGCACGCAGAATTGCTTGGTTACAAGCTTCTGATCTGGAACCTTGGGTCCAAGATGGATTAGGAAATCTTCCTTGTACAGGTGAAAACCTTTTTGGCAAGGATTGGCAAGCAAAGGCCACACAGATGGATGCAGAAAACTCTGCTTTGGATAGGCTTTCAAAGTCTACCTCTAATCCTGTCAAGAAGAGGTTGTTCAAAAAGCCATATTTTCCCAAGAAGGGAAGATATTATCCTGTTTATGGTCAACAGACATCTTCTTCAGTTCGTTTTGCTGCAAAGCATCAACAACCTAAACAGGCCAAGCCTAAGGCTGCAAGGACTCCTATAGCCCAACAGCCTCAGCCTCCTCAGGGCCTTTGACTTGCATCTAGAGAACTTAGCCTTTCTGGCTCTAGCAAAACCAGAGCCTCTCACCATTCCAGGAAGGTTAACTTACTTTGCTCCCAGATGGGAACAAATCACAGCAGAGCAATGGACCCTCCCCATCATAAGGGAAGAGTACAAACTTCATTTCTCAAACCTTCCTCCTCACACCATGGTGAGATCACAGTTCAATTCTCAAACATCTCTCCTCGACCTTCTCGGTCAAGAGATTACTACCCTTCTTGCCCAAGGGGCAATAGAAGAAGTACCCCTTCTTCAACAGGGCTCAGGGTTCTACTCCCGCTACTTTCTTATCCCAAAGAAAACAGGGGGTTACAGACCCATATTAGATCTCAGAGAATTGAACAAGTTTCTATGCAAGGAGAAATTCAAAATGATTTCTCTAGGTACTCTCCTTCCATACCTTCAGAGTCAGGATTGGCTTTGTTCTCTAGATCTCAAGGATGCGTATACCCATATACTCATCCATCCAGCACACAGAAGGTTCCTTCGGTTCTTTTATCAAGGGAAGCACTACCAATACAGGGTACTTCCTTTTGGTCTGGCCTCTGCTCCAAGAGTGTTCACAAAATGCATGGCAGTAGTAGCTGCATTCCTACGCACTCTAGGAATATTCGTATTCCCATATCTGGACGACTGGCTCATCCGAGCTCCATCCCAGTCAGAGGCCCAGACTTCCCTAACCTGCACAATGCGTGTTCTGCAGTGTCTTGGACTGGTGATAAACATTCCAAAATCCCAACTCACCCCTACTCAGTCTCTAGAGTTCATAGGGGCCTTGCTGGATACCACAACTGCAAGGGCCTATCTTCCCCAGGCCCGTTGCCTACGCTTAGTGCAGTTAGCCTCCCAGATTCAGTTAAAAACCCATTTAACTGCTCGAGAGATCTTACAACTGCTAGGCCACATGGCATCCACTGTGCATGTGGTCCCTTATGCTCGCCTTCACATGAGAGCAGCTCAATGGACTTTGTCCACCCAATGGACCCAGGCATCAGGGGGTCTGTCAGACAAAATAGCAACCTCCAGGCGCCTCTTTTGGTCTCTCCAGTGGTGGAAGTCCACTCAAAATCTGTTGCAGGGGTCCCCCTTCCAACAGTTGTTACCCCAAGCAACCCTTACAACAGATGCCTCTCCAAAGGGTTGGGGAGCTCATCTTCACGACCTCTCCACCCAGGGCATTTGGTCCCCACAGGAGACCTCTTTACATATCAACATCTTAGAGCTCAGAGCAATCTTCCTGGCTCTCAGAGTCTTCCATACCCTGCTTAGCTACAAGACAGTCCTCATTCACACGGACAACCAAGTAGCCATGTTCTATGTGAACAAGCAGGGAGGGAATGGCTCTCTGTCGCTTTGCAACAAAGCTCTGAGATTGTGGGCCTTCGCCAGAGAGCATCAAATTCATCTTCTGGCAGTATACCTTCCAGGAGTTCAAAACTCTTGGGCAGACAGACTCAGTCGAGTTCTGCTTCCACACGAGTGGTCCCTTCATATGGACCAGATAGTCAGAATCTTTCAAATTTGGGGAACCCCGGATATAGACCTCTTTGCAAGTCCGTGGAATGCCAAACTTCCCCGATTCTGTTCCAGAATTCCGTGTCAGGGAGTTCAGGCCAAGGATGCCTTCCTCCTTCATTGGGGTCAAGACTTCCTATATGCCTTTCCACCCATTCCCCTAATTCGCAAGACCCTGTTCAAGCTTCAGAGAGACCGAGGGACTATTCTCCTCATAGCTCCACGATGGCCACGCAAAGTGTGGTTCCCTCTACTTCTGCATCTCTCTCAAGCTCCCTCCCTGGACTTGTGATTTGCTCCAGATCTCCTGTCTCAGGAGGGGGGAACGTTGTGGCACCCAAACCCCCAATCTCTCCACCTCAGGGCTTGGTTGCTGAAGGCTTAGACCTTCAAGATTGGCATCTGTCTCAGCAAGTGAGGGATGTCCTTCATGCTTCCAGAAAGCCTTCTACAAGGCGTTCCTATGCTTTTAAATGGAAAAGGTTTACCATTTGGTGTGCTGAGGGGTTTTAACCCTCTAGCAATACCTTTGAATTCTTTACTAGAGTATCTCCTGCATCTTTCCCATGCAGGCCTCAAAACGAATTCAGTACGGGTCCATTTGAGTGCTATTGCAGCATCTCTCAAACCTCTCAATGGACAACCTATTTCCTCTCATCCTCTTATTACAAGATTCATGAGAGGCCTTCTTTTAACTAAACCTCCCATTAGACCACCTCCAGTGGCATGGGACTTGAATCTGGTTCTTGGTCAGCTCATGAAGCCTCCCTTTGAACCCTTAGCCACTACATCCTTGAAATTTCTTTCCTGGAAAGTTATCTTTCTTATTGCAGTCACCTCAGCTCGCCGCATCAGTGAGCTGCAGGCCTTAGTGGCTAATCCACCTTATACAAGGTTCCATCATGACAAGGTAGTCCTTAGGACCAATCCACACTTTATGCCTAAGGTGGTCTCACCTTTTCATCTTAACCAAGAGGTGTACTTACCTGTCTTCTTTCCAGGTCCTCATGCATCAAGTGCAGAGAGGAATCTTCATACCCTGGATTGTAAGAGGGCTCTTGCCTTTATTTACAAAGGACACAGCAGCATAGAAAGTCTTCTCAGCTCTTTGTTGCTTTTGATCCCTCTCATTTGGGACTTCCAGTCTCTAAGAGAACACTGTCCAGTTGGATTGCTCAGTGTATTTCTTTCGCCTATCAGAGCAAGAATCTTTCTCTGGAGGGCCATGTCACAGCTCACAATGTGAGGGCCATGGCAACCTCTATGGCTCATCTAAATTCTGTGTTCATCGACCAGATCTGTCGAGCGGCCACCTGGGCCTCGGTTCATACCTTCACAGCCCATTACAGCTTGGACAAGGACTCCCGCCGGGATGCCTTGTTTGGTCAGGCTGTTCTCAAACACCTGTTCCATGCTTGATCAACTCCTGCCCTCCATCCCTGGCTGAATGCCTGAGATCTATGGGAGGAGGTAGAGCCCTTCTCAGGGTCTCACAACCTTGGGGATCTCCCAGGCATCTCTAGCTGGGGAGTCCCCATATGTGAAGACTCATTCCTGCTTGTTCCTGGAGATAGCACAGTTACTTACCTGTAACAGGTGATCTCTGGAAACAGCAGGAATAAGTCTTCACAACCCACCCACCTCCCCTAGGAGTTGTATCTTTCTATCTATCTTTCCTTTCCTCTCTCTCTCTTTGTCTCAGCTTTAAAACTCAAACTGGAGAGAGGCGGTTAGGAAAGGCGGGAAGGCAGCGCGCTGGCGCTGTGGGATGCTCCCAAAAGCTTTCTTTTTTTTTGGGACGCTGGGAAGCGTTCCCGCGCAGGCTCCGTCGGTACCGACGTACCCATATGTGAAGACTTATTCCTGCTGTTCCCAGAGATCACCAGGTAAGTAACTGTGCTTTATCACCTCTCCTCATTCTCGTAGGTTAGATACTATGTATTGTGTCCCTCCTTGTCCTGGGTTCCATAAGACTCAACTTCCTCACCACTCTATTGTGGTGGAGTCAGCTATGAGAAGGATTAGAAGTGCAAAAAGACATGCCTCTAATCCTCCAGGACGTGAATGCAGAACCCTGGATACTTTTGGACGTTGAGTCTTTCAAGCTTCCATGCTTGCTGCAAGAATCAGTTCCTATAGTCTCTACATGGGAATGTTCCTAAAGGAGCTCACAGATAATTTACAGACTTTTAAGTCCTTTCATTTCTGAGGATAAAAGACAGGACTTTCTTACTTGGGTCAAACATGCCCAAGATGTCTCTAAATTCTCCAACCGTGCAGCCTTTGACTGCTTTGATTGTATAAGCAGAACCTCGGCTATTGGCATAGGTGCATGTAGAATTGCTTGGCTCCAGGCATCTGATTTAGAGCTCTGGGTACAAGATAAATTGGGAAATATCCCTTGTACTGGTGAGAACCTGTTTGGTAAAGATTGGCAGGAAAAAGCCAATGAAATTCCACCTTGGATAGACTATCCAAGTCCACTGCTGATCCTGTTAGAAAGAAGTTGTTCAAGAAAACATCTTTTTCTAAAACGAAAAGATTTTATCCTGCTTATGGTCAGCAGGCATCTTCTGCAGGTCAGTTTTCAACCAAACGTCAGCAACTACCCAAACAGAAGAAAGCAAAGGCTGCTAGGCCTCCACCGGCCCAGCAGCCTCAGCCTCCTCAGGGCCTTTGACTTTCAGCTAGAAAACTTAGCCTTTCTGGTTCTGGAAGGACCAGAACCGTCCACCATTCCAGGAAGGTTATGTCATTTTGCCCCCAGCTGGGGGCAAATAACAGCAGAGCATTGGACACTCTCCATCATAAAGGAGGGGTACAAACTTCATTTTTCAAGCATGCCCCCTCACACAATAGTGAAGCAGTTCAATTCTCCGACCTCTCTCATCAACCTGTTAGGTCAGGAGGTTGCCATCCTTCTTGCCCAAGGGGCAATAGAAGAAGTGCCTCTTCATCAACAGGGCACAGGGTTCTATTCCCCTTATTTTCTTATCCCAAAGAAAACAGGGGGATACAGACCTATCTTAGATCTCAGAGAATTGAATAAATTCCTTGTCAAGGAGAAATTCAAGATGATTTCTCTCAGAGCTCTGCTTCCATACCTTCAAGAATCAAGATTGGCTTTGTTCTCTAGATCTCAAGGAGGCGTACAACCATGTCCTCATCCATCCAACCCACAGAAGGTTCCTGCGATTCCTTTTTCAAGGAAGGCACTACCAATACAGGGTGCTTCCTTTTGGTCTGGCCTCTGCACCAAGGGTGTTCATGAAATGTATGGCTGTGGTAGCAGCATTTCTCCGCACTCTGGGAATATTCGTCTTCCCTTACTTGGACGACTGGCTCATCCGAGCTCCAACACAGTCAGAGGCCAAGACTTTTCTATCCTGCAGAATGCGTATCCTTCAGTATTTAGGGCTGGTTATAAACATCCCAAAATCCAGTCTGACTCCCACTCAATCTTTAGCGTTTATAGGAGCTCTTCTGGATACCACAAGGGCAAGGGCCTATCTTCCTCAGTCCCATTGCCTTCGCTTGGTGCAGTTAGATTCTCAAGCAGTGCTAATGCCTCATCTAACTGCTCGAGAAATGTTGCAGTTGCTGGGCCACATGGCATCCACCGTGCATGTGGTTCCATATGCTCGCCTCCACATGAGGGCAGCTCAGTGGACTTTATCCACCCAATGGACCCAGGCATCAGGGTGTCTGTTAGACAAAATAGCAAACACAAGTTGCCTCATTTTGTCTCTCCAATGGTGGAGGTCCACTCAAAACCTGTTGTTGGGGTCCCTCTTTCAACAGCCCTTACCCCAAGCAACTCTCACAACAGATGCTTCTCCAAAGGGTTGGGGAGCTCATCTGCAAGACTACGCCACCCAGGGCACCTGGTCTCCTCAAGAGAGTTGTCTGCATATCAATCTCTTGGAACTCAGAGCAATTTTCCTGGCTCTGCGAGTGTTCCACTCCCTGATCAGCTACAAGACAGTCCTCATTCATACGGACAATCAAGTAGCCATGTTCTATGTGAACAAGCAGGGGAGAACAGGCTCTCTGTCGCTTTGCAACGAAGCTTTGCGACTAGGGGCCCTCGCCAGAGAGCATCAGATTCATCTGCAGGCAGTATAGCTTCCAGGCATTCAAAACTCTTGGGCGGACAGACTCAGTCGAGTTCTGCTTCCACACGAGTGGTCTCTGCATGCAGACCAGTTGACCAGGATATTTCAACTTTGTGGAACCCCGGACATAGACCTCTTTGCGCAAGTCCATGGAATGCCAAACTTCCCCGGTTCTGTTCCAGAATTCCGGCTCAGGGGGCTCAGGCCAGGGATGCTTTCCTCCTTTACTGGGGTCAAGACTTCCTGTATGCCTTTCCACCCATTCCCAAAACACTGTTCAAGCTTGTGATAAGGAAGCTTATCATAGCTCAGGAAGGGGCTATAGAAAAGGTGAAGTGTCTCTGAACAAGCAACCTGTCAGTGCTGGTAGAAATGAGAAAACAGAATTTTGCCATAAAAGACTACCAGTCCCAGAATGCACCAGGTTTCCAGCAGCCATTAGAGGAGCTGAAGTGGGGAAACGTGTGTTCAATCAGGAGGGCTATGAGGTAATCCCTAAGCACTCATCTCAAAGGGCAGGGCCTGATTCAGCACAGCTGCGCTGTGTTAGGGAGGATCACTCATCTAAGCAGAATAAGAGTAGAGTTTATTCTACAGATGACCATCTTCAGGATCACCTTGGATATGCAGAGAAGGATCATCAGTTTCATCTGAAGAATCAGCAGAAGCAGAAGCCAAACCGGACGGATAGAGAAGGAAAGAAACCCTCTGGAAGGAAGAGGAGAAAAGCCTTTGAGAGGTCTAGAAGAGTCCAAGGCAGTACGTATACTGGGAGGTATTCCAAGGGCCAGCAGAGACCATTGGACTGGGGAAAGCCAGAGGAATGGTGCTGCAGCACAAGGAATCACCAGAGGCTACCTGTGAGGGAGACGGCTGCACGTGGAAGGGACTCTAAGACCTATGCCAGAAGGTATGTGAAGAGAGATCCAGTGTCCAGGGATCAGGACTGGAAGGCTGGACATAAGAACTGGACTACATACTGGCCAGGCTATATAGAGAGGAACTATAGCAACAATGGAAGCTCAGGTATGAACACTGATCTATGCCCTAGCTATAACCTTGGAAGACAGCAGGGAAATAAGTGTTCTCCTGAAAGTGCTCCATTGAAAGATTCATCTGTGCCAATTCATGATAGTGACCCTATGCTTGTTGATGAAGGGGAAATAATAGCAGATCAAGATATGGTTTATATGGACTGCTCTCTATCCAAACTCCGTTGGTAACTTTCTGTGATAAAGCACAGCAGCCATCACAAAGAAAATATAAATTTGTTTTTTATTCCACTAAGAAAAGCTCCTGAAGCAGGATTTGACTCACACAGTAGAAAGCCAGCCTGCTAAAGTGTTTCAGCTGGATAACTGATAGCAATTGAGCTGCACCTAATTGCTTGTGAGCTAGGAGAGAATTACTTCTGAATCTGTGTGGAAAGTAATCAGAAGTTAACCTTACAAGAACAGTTTATTTATTTCTTTGTGGCTTTTCGTTTGTTAGAGATATGCTAAGAAAACATTAGCTAATTGCCTGACAAGTTTGAAGGTTGTTTTCCTGATTTTGATTTTTGACTTTGTTTTACCAAGTTAAGCACTGCAAGCAAGTAACCTAATTTATGTGCTACCAAGCATATCTGTGCTGGGAGAAATAACACCATAAATAAAGAAGTATCTTATTGGCTTTAACACTTGTGCACAACTAAATTATTGTCAGCAGCTGTGTCTGGTGTGAATGAACTACATTACCCACAATACCTTGCAAAAATCATATAAATATATGCATTGTCAAGACTGTGAAGATTCTCACCCAGGCAGCCGTCTGACAAGCTTCAGAGAGACAGAGGCCACATGATTCTCATAGCCCCACATTGGCCACGGCAAGTGTGGTACCCTCTACTTCTACATCTCTCTCAAGCTCCCTCCCTGGAGTTAGGGTCTGCTCCAGATCTCCTATCTCAGGAGAATGGAATGTTATGGCATCCCATTCCCCAGTCTCTGCATCTCAGGGCTTGGTTGCTGAAGGCCTAGATCTCTAAGATCTTAATCTTTCTCAGCAAGTGAAAGATGTTCTTTATGCTTCCAGGAAACCTTCCACTAGACGCTCTTATGCTTTCAAGTGGAAAAGGTTTACTATTTGGTGCTCGGAAAAGGGTCTTAACCCCCTTGCGATACCTCTGCAATCTTTGCTGGAGTATCTCCTACATTTATCTAATGCAGGCCTTAAGACAAATTCAGTAAGAGTCCATTTGAGTGCTATTGCAGCTTCTCTTAAACCTCTAAATGGACAACCTATTTCCTCTCATCCTCTCATAGCAAGATTTATGAGAGGCCGCCTCCTAACTAAGCCTCCCATTAAACTACCTCCGGTGGCATGGGACTTGAACCTGGTTCTTGGGCAGATCATGAAGCCATCTTTCGAACCTTTAGCTACCACCTCCTTGAAATTTCTTTCTTGGAAGGTTATCTTACTCATTGCAATCACATCAGCACACCGCATTAGTGAATTGCAAGCGCTAGTAGCTAATCCACCTTATACAAGGTTCCATCATGACAAGGTAGTCCTTAGGACTCATCAACACTTTATGCCTAAGGTGGTCTCGCCTTTTCATCTCAACCAAGAGATCTACCTACCTGTCTTTTTTCCAGAACCTCATGCATCATATGCAGAGAGGAATCTTCATACCTTGGACTGTAAAAGAGCTCTAGCTTTTTACTTACAAAGAACACAGCAACATAGAAAGTCCTCTCAACTCTTTGTTGCTTTTGATCCTTCTCATTTGGGACTTCCAGTCTCCAAGAGAACGCTATCTAACTGGATTGCTCAGTGTATTTCTTTCGCCTATCAGAGTAAGAACCTATCTCCAGGAACAAGCAGGAATGAGTCTTCACATATGGGTACGTCGGTACCGACGGAGTCTGCGCGGGAACGCTTCCCAGCGTCCAATCAGAAAGCCTTTGGAAGCATCCCACCACGCCTGCGTGCTGCCTTTCCGCCTTCCCAACTGTTTCTCCTCAGTTTTCGTTTTTCAGCGGAGCCGGCAGGACGTCCTCCTGTCACCGCAGAAAATTCTTCTTTTATTTTTTAGTTTTCTTGTGGTCGCGGCTGCCTTACCCGACGCCACCGGTACCACCTGTGTTTCTTTTTCCTTTTCTTGTAAAATTTTTCCCTTCTAAGGAATATTTTTTCTCTGTAGTGTCTCACGGTTTCTCAGGCCTCTTAGGCCTCTCCATTTTCCTTCATGGAACCGCCAGTCACTCTCCTCAAGAAATGTAAAAACTGTGGCAGTACAACCTTATTTTTAGACACTCACAATTGGTGTCTAACCTGCTTGGGTCCTGACCATTTTCCTCCAGAGCCCTCGGGCAATACTATTGTGGGAAGAAGTTCTCAACATCGAGTTCCCCTCGACACGCGGTCCCCATCCAACTTCAGGGTACCGACCATATCTTCTTCTACACAGGATCAGGTAACCCAAAAACAGTCTGTTAAGACTAGCCAGTCATCGAGTGGCAGTCCTCATGCAGGGCATGGAGCTGCCTATGGCCTTGCCCTCGGGAATCCACTGGCTTCAAAACCCCGGTGGGAGTCTTCGGCCTCCAAAACCTATGTGGGGTTTCAGGTTGTTCCTGAGGTTCACCTCTCACAGAACATACCTGAGCCATGCTCGGTAGTGGCATCCGCTTCGAGCGGTACCGATACCCCGGCATCGGCAAAGGTGTTGGATGAAACACTCCTCGCCAAGGATCGTCGTCTAGCATTCTCGGTACCTATGGGGCCGGTGGTACGCTCCAAACCGACCTTCCAGTATCGGTACAGGCACCGATACTACTACCGACGTCGGTACCCTCCAGATGTGCATCGATAGACTCGCTTCCTTCAATGCCGAGTCTGGACTCTATCTCCAGTCTGAAGGACTGGGTACTGACTCGCCTTGGTACCGACACCCGTCGGTACCGAGGGCTCGGTTCCGATGATTCGGTGCCGCAACTTTCGGTTCCTACGATACCGTTAGAGTTGCCGCCGGCTGGCCTTCATCCACCGGTATCGGATACGGTACCGAAGCCGGTACCGAGGTCCACTTTACCATTGCAGTCGGTGCCTTCCATGCTTCTCTCATCAGGATCGCTTCCCTCGATGCCGAGTCTGGAATCGATCCCTAGCATGGTCGATCTGCTACCAACTAGCACTGGTCCCATCATTCCACAGTACCAGCGATCATCCTATAAGGATTCCATACTGCACCATCCAGGATCTTCTATTCCTAAAAGCTGGGATAGATCCCTCAGTGCCAATGCTAGTTGTGCATCAGCTCTAGCCTATCCAAGGGAAGTTCCCTCTGTGGATCCTTCTTTTCAGGTTTTCATCCTGGATATGGCAAAATCTCTTGCCATTTCTGTTCCTGGACAGGGTCCTACACAAGGCAATACAGGATCTCTTTATAGTCCTGAAAGAGCAAAGGAAAACATCATGCTACCTTTGCATCATTCCTTGCAGGACCTCCTTCTACGAATGTGGGAAGCTCCTTTGAAGGTACCCCCACTTTCCAGAGCAACTGATCTTCTATATCAGGTGCCCTCTTCTCCAGGATTTCAAAAGACTCAACTTCCTTATCATTCCATTGTTGTAGAATCAGCAATGAGGCGGGTGAAGAGTACTAAAAAGTTCTCCAGGACCAAGCAGGAATCAGTCCTCACATATGGGTGACGTCGGCGCCGACGGAGCCCTCGTGCGGAGCATTTCCCCAGCTTTCAAAGAAAGCCTTTGGGAATTGCAGCGCGCATGCGCGGTCCTCTTCCCGCCCAAGGGTGCCATCTTGCTCAGTCTTCTTTTTTCCGCGGAGCCCGACGGACGTAGTTCATTTTTCCCCGAGGAAAAAGTTGATTTTCTCTGTTTTTCTCTTTTTTCTCCGGTTCGACGCCGGATCCTTTTCCCGTTCGGACCGATACGCCGGTATCGAGTCCTTTTCTCTCTTTTTCGGTTTTTGTCCTTTGTGACTGGCGTTCGCGCCTTTTTTCTTTTTTCCCTGGCAGACCGGTCTTTTGACCTAGCAGGGGCCCTTTTTCCCCCGATGGCTGCCAGCGGGTTTAAGAAATGTGATCGGTGTAAGAAACGTATGTCTCTTACCGACACACATGATTGCTGCCTCCGTTGCCTCGGACCCGATCATGACCCGATGATCTGTGGTCCGTGTGGCAAAATGTCCTCGAAGGCGTTGAGGAGTCGGCAGCACCAGAGGGATAGGATTTTTTCTGACTCCGCGTCCGGCCGGGCCCGGACCTCGTCAGAGGCCTCAACGTCTAGGGACTCCGGCCTCGAGCAGCGTCGGGGTTCCTCTGAGCGGGGGTCTCCTTCGCGGGAACATCGAAGGAAGAAGAAACCCGTGAGGACGGCGTCGGTGGACGCTCCTGGTTCCTCGAGGGCCAGGTCGCATAGCCCCGATAGCCGTCCCGGGTCTTCGGAGCCGGAGAGGCCTGCCAAGCATCCTCGTGTCGAGATGGAGTCTCCTGGACACGTAAGTGCTGTTGTCCTCGTTAACTCTCCTCCAAGGGAGCCGACGTCGGGCCCGACGCCGTCGGGGCCCGAGTCGGGGGCTGCTGGGTCTCCTGAGTTCGGACTCAGGTTGACGGCCTTGGAGAGCAGCTTCGCTGCCTTCATGGAACAGCAGCGGGCATTGATCGCCGGTCTCACCGGTGCATCTGCCCCAACCACCGGGACCTCGACGTCCAAGTCGACCCCGGAGGCCGAGCCGATCCTCGAGTCCATGCGGGCTTGAGTCGATCCTCGGCCACGGTCTCCCTCGACCTCCCGTTCGGGGCCGAGGTCGTCGATGCCGATACCCTAGGAGTCGGGGCGGAGGGCATCGGTGCCCGCCCGACCGGAGCCGCTCGATTCCTCCTCCGAGGAGTCGGGCTGGGAGACAGAGGACGAAGAGTAACCCGACACTCATCAGACTCAGTGTGTCCCAGCGGACTCGCCCGAGTCCGTACCTCGGAGACGGTCCCCACCGGAGGATACCCGGTTCTCGGACTTCGTGCGGGATATGGCCAAGGCCTTGGCCTTCCCCGCGGATCCTGAGGAGGAGCCTCGAGCCGAGGAGCTCGAGGCCCTCCAGTATGACTCTCCCCCGAAGGAGGCCTTTACTGTTCCGGTTCCTCCGATGCTGGAGCGGCTGCTCTTCCGCATGTGGGAGACCCCGGCCTCGACGCCGGTGTTAAGCAAGCGGGTCGATTCCATTTATCGAGTCCGCAAGAGCCCCGGGTTCCAAAAGGCACAATTACCGCACCACTCCATGGTTGTGGAATCGGCCATGCATCGACTGAAAAGTCAGAAGATGCACTTCTTGGTGCCTCCCGGCCGGGAGGCCCGGAACCTGGATGCCCTCGGTAAGAAGTGCTTCCAGGGCTCTATGTTTGCTTGCCGTGTCCAGACCTACCAGTTCTACATGGGCATGTACCTCCGAGACCTGGCAAAGGAGATTGCCGGGTTCTCTGCTGGTCTGTCCGAGGAACCTTTGCAGAGGTTCTAGGCCTTGTCCACCGGTATTCGAGAGTGCTCGGTTTATCTCTCGAGCAGCCTACGATGGCTTCGAGGCTTCGGCCCGAGTAGCCGGGGCCGGCATCGTTGCCCGCCGACAGGCTTGGCTACAGTCATCCGACCTCGAGCCGTGGGTCCAGGACAAGTTGGTTGATGTCCCCTGCCGAGGTGAAAACCTCTTTGGCAAGCCCATGGCTGAAAAGGCTGCAGAACTCGAGACCGAGACTCTGACCAGGACTAGGCTTTCCAGGAAAACCTCTGCCCCTTCTCAGAAGAAGAAGGGCTCGGGAAAAAAGATCTTTTACCCGAGGAAGTCATCTGCCTATAAATACTACCCTCATTATCAGGCCTCTGCAGTTCCCCAACAGGGTCAGCAGGCCGAGGGGCAGGGTCAAGGGCCCCGTAGGCAGAAGGCCCCCAAGCCACCAACACCGGCCCCTGCTCAGCAGAGTGGGGGGTTTTGACTCAAACAGCATAGCCTCTTCTCCTCAGCTGGCTTCTCTCAGCACAGGAGGCCGGCTGGCCCACTTTGCCCACAGGTGGTCAGCCGTCACATCAGATACCTGGGTTCTTCATATAGTCCAAAAGGGCTATCTTCTCCATTTTCACCAGGTACCTCCCTCCTATTTTCCAGGGGAGCCTCCAAGACCTCCTCTGCACAGGGACCTACTCCTTCAGGAGTTGACAAGTCTGCTAAAGGATCAGGCTGTGGAACCGGTGCCCCACCACCTGAGAGGTCAAGGCTTTTATTCCAGATACTTTCTGGTACCAAAAAGAACTGGAGGCCTCAGACCCATCCTAGACTTGCGAAACCTCAACAAGTTCCTGGAGAGGGAAAAGTTGAAGATGCTTACCCTTGGAATCCTGCTGCCCTACCTCCAGCAGGGAGACTGGCTATGCTCCTTAGATCTAAAGGATGCGTATACTCACATCCTTATTCATCCAAACCACAGACAATATCTCAGGTTTGTTGTGGCGGGAAACCACTATCAGTACAGAGTACTACCCTTTGGCCTGTCCTCCGCTCCCAGGGTGTTCACCAAGTGCCTGGCAGTGGTGGCGGCCTACCTGAGGCTTCAGGGTCTTTTTGTGTTTCCATGCCTGGACGACTGGCTCATAAGGGGCCAATCTTCCCAGGAGGCCAACCAGGCCACCCTTCGCACGATGGCTCTACTTCAGCACTTGGGGTTTGTCATAAACTTCGCAAAGTCCACTTTGCTCCTGTCCCAGAACTTGGAGTTCATAGGCGCCAGCCTCGACACTCTTCAAGCAAAAGCTTTTCTGCCTCTGGACAGGGCCCACAGGCTAATGGATCTAGCCGGCCAGTTTCGCAGCAATTCCTTGGTCTCTGCCAGGCAATTCCTGAGACTACTCGGCCATATGGCTTCCACGGTTCATGTCACCCCCAATGCCCGCCTGCACATGCGGCCTGCTCAGTGGAGCCTTCGCACTCAATGGCATCAAGCCACAGGGAGCCTAGCGGACTCAGTAACGATATCCGACCTACTGGTGTCCTCTCTGCAGTGGTGGCTTCATCTTCCGAATCTGGTGCTCGGAGTGGTTTTTCAATCCCCTCCTCCTTCTCAAGTGCTCACAACAGATGCTTCTCTTCTCGGTTGGGGAGCACATTGCCAAGGGACATGTACTCAGGGTCTCTGGACCCCTTGGGAGGCTACTCAGCAGATAAACTTCCTGGAGCTACGGGCGATTCGCCTAGCTCTGAGAGCCTTCTCCCACCTCGCCTCTCACCAGTCTGTACTGGTTCAGGCGGACAATCAAGTTGCCATGTTCTGTGTGAACAAACAAGGAGGCACAGTCTCCTTCCTTCTTTGTCAGGAGGCTCAACGGCTGTGCTCTTGGGCTGTCAATCACGGGATCCTTCTCAAGGCTGTCTACCTCCCAGGTCAGGAAAATTACCTGGCAGACAGACTGAGCAGGATCCTGCAACCACACGAATGGAGATTGAACCCATTGGTGGTTCAGCAGATCTTTCTCAGGTGGGGCCTCCCCACCCTGGATTTTTTCGCCAGTCCTCTGAACCGGCAACTCCCGAGATTCTGCTCCAGACAACCGCATCCTCTCAGAGTAGCAGCGGATGCGTTTCTGCTCTCGTGGTCCTCAGGCCTACTGTATGCGTTTCATCCCCCACCACTAGTGTCCAGAACACTGTTCAAAGTCCTCAAGGACGGGGCTTCATTGATCCTCATTGCCCCCAGGTGGCCGAGGCAGCCGTGGTTCCCTCTTCTGCTACAGCTAGCGGTGGACACCCCTCTGCCTCTGGGGTTTCAACACGATCTCCTGTCTCAAGATCAGGGGACTCTCTTGCACCCCAACCTCCAGTCCCTTCATCTGATGGCCTGGCTGCTGAAAGGGTAGTCCTGGCTCCCCTACTACTGCCTCGAGAGGTGGAAGATGTCGTCTTAGCTTCTAGACGGCAATCCACCAGGAAATCCTACGCTCTTAAGTGGCGTAGATTCTCCACATGGTGTGCTCAGCACAACGAGAATCCTTTCTCGTGCTTGGTAGTGGTGGTATTGCAATGTTTGCTTTACCTCTCCAATCTGGGCCTTAAATCTAACTCTGTCAGAGTTCACCTGAGTGCTCTCTCAGCGCACCACTCGCCAGTGGACGGCAGGCCTCTTTCCAACCACCCTTTGGTAGCTCGTTTCCTCAGAGGCCTCCTTCTGCTTAAGCCTCCTTTGCGTCCACTGGCCCCTGAGTGGGATTTGAATGTGGTATTGCAGCGGCTTACTTGTCCGCCTTTTGAACCTATGGCTACCTGCCCTCTCCGTTTTTTCTCCTGGAAAACTTTATTTCTGGTAGCTCTCACCTCTGCTAGGCGAGTGAGTGAACTGCAGGCACTAGTGTCTTATCCTCCTTACACTAGGTTCTACCGGAATAGGGTAGTCTTACGGACTCATCCTAAGTTTCTTCCTAAGGTTGTCTCACCTTTTCACCTCAATCAGGAGGTGGTTCTTCCGACCTTCTTTCCCAGGCCGCATGCCAACCGTGCTGAGATGATCTTGCATACCCTGGACTGTAGGAGGGCGTTATCCTTCTACCTTGACCGTACGCGGGAGCATCTGAAGGCTGTTCAACTTTTCGTTTCTTTTGACCCCCAATAAGTTGGGGCTCCCTGTCTCCAAGCGTACTTTGTCCATATGGGTCGCTGACTGTATCGCCTGGGCTTATGGGGCAGCCGGCCTCTCGGAGGGTTGAGTCACGGCTCATCGTGTCAGGGCGAAGGCTGCGTCAGTGGCTCATCTCCGCTCTGTTCCGTTGGCAGACATCTGCCGGGCCGCTACTTGGTCTTCAAGCCAGACTTTTGCGGCCCATTACTGCCTTGAGAGGGAGTCCGGCAGGGACAGTGCTTTCGGACAGGCAGTACTCCATAATCTCTTTGGGATTTAGGCAACTCCTACCCTCCGGCCCTGGTGTTGGGCTACCGGTCGGGGGCGTTCTCAGAGAAGATTCCTTCCTTCTGTGCTGACGAGCTAGAGGGAGCTCATTTTTACGCTTGAGGTCTCCGGTAGCCTTAAGCTAGGGAGTCCCATATGTGAGGACTGACTTCCTGCTTGGTCCTGGAGAAAGAGTAGTTACTCACCTGTAACAGGTGTTCTCCAGGAGCAGCAGGAATCAGTCCTCACAACCCTCCCTCCTCCCCTTGGAGTTGCAGTCATATGATTTATTTTTGCTAATTTTTTGCTGTCTTTTAGCTATGTCATCAGACTGAGCAAGATGGCACCCTTGGGCGGGAAGAGGATCGCGCATGCGCGCTGCAATTCCCAAAGGCTTTCTTTGAAAGCTGGGGAAATGCTCCGCACGAGGGCTCCATCGGCGCCGACGTCACCCATATGTGAGGACTGATTCCTGCTGCTCCTGGAGAACACCTGTTACAGGTGAGTAACTACTCTCACTCTTCTTATCCGCCAGGTCGTGAGTCTCAAACTTTAGATGCCTTTGGAAGTCAAACCTTCCAGGCATCCATGCTTTCAGCAAGAATTCTCTCATATATTTTTTATATGGGTTTATCTCTTGAGGAGGTCACAAAGAAGTTACATCTTTTGACTCCTTTTCTTCAAGAGCCCAAGAGTGCAGACTATTCCTCACTGGTTAGTCATGCTTAGAATATCTCTAGGTTTCTTACTCGTGCTTCCCTAGACTACTTTGAGTCTGTTAGCAGGACTTCTGCTATAGCTATAGGAGCACGACGTAAAGCCTGGCTTCAAGCTTCAGACTTGGACAAATGGGCACAAGTTAGACTGGGAAATACTCCTTGCACTGGAGAAAATCTCTTTAACAAGGAGTCTTTATTCGAGGTTGCTCAGTTAACAACTGACTATCCTGTTTCCAGGGGCTGTTCAACGCCTTCTCCTTTCCCAGTTGGTAGGAAAGGTCCTGCCAAAATTTCTTCCCCTAGGAGAAGAAAATTGTATCCGTCTTCTGCCCATCATACAGATGTTCCCAAACAGGGGAAACATCATCCTGGGTTGATGAATCCGCAACTTCAGCAGGGTCAGCAAACCCAGCAATCGCAGGACTTCAAATAGTTCATCATTGCAATTCTTGATTGGGGGTTAGAGTAGCAGTCTGCTTCTTTTTATTTGCAGTGTCTGCACTAACTTTATTCTAAACTTCTTTCATATCTCTTATGTGAGATATTTTATCTTCAACTTTTAAAGGTTTTTATGATGGTCATGCCCATACTTAACAGGGTTTTCCTCTTCCTCTTGGAGGAAAGAGAACTAACAACTATTAATAGACAGTTGTTTTCCCTGTACTGGCATGTATCATCTCACCTGTCAGAGACTTCCTCCATAGTTAGTCTTTTTCAACATTGGCTTACCCCCTCTTACTATACCAGTTGGTCTGTAAGAGGGACCCCTTTTACGCTGGTAAGCTCCTATAGTCCTTTACTTCTTCTACAGGGGGATCCTCCCTTCTGGAGTTGTCTCCCCCCCTTGTTACCTTAGTGCAGCCCATCAGACAATAGGAAATCCTACTAGGTCTGTTGTTTCTTTTTCCACATCCAAAAGAGGGAGAGGAAAGAGAGATGTTCTCCGCTGCCCTGGTACATTGCTGCAGATACAGCAATTCCTAGTGTTAAGCCACTGGTTATGTCCACCACACAACCAGGGATTCTCCTCTACTAGCAATCCTTCTAGCCTCACTGCTAGGTCCCAAACAGGTTATCAACTTCGTTTTGGAAACCCTCTTATCAAGGCTTTGTTGGTTAACTTCTATTCTTCGCCCCCTTGTCCTGGGCAGAATAGTTGGTTGCCTGCTGGTTTTCCACAGCCACTTTTTCTTCTAACCAACCTGCAGCATGCTCTCTGCAACTCTACAATTCTACAATGTAGCTTTGCACTATGGGCCCTTGCTAGAGAGCATTACTATCTTGCCTAACAGATAACCCCAGATGGTTAACAGGATTCCCCCAGTCATGTTCCATGACTGGTAGGTATTCCTACCCTTACCATGTCATCTTAAATCTCTTTTGAGACATCAGTCTCGGGCTTTTCATTACGTGAAAACCTAAAGAAGGGCCAGTTCCCTAGCCACATCCCCTCTGGTCTTCTCCTCAGAGATAATTTTCTTCACTGGCAGTTAGGGAATGCCCAATACCGTTCTTGCCCTCAAGGGCAAGTCTCTAGGGTATCTTCCTCCAGTGGCGTCCTTTAACCATTCTCCATATGGCAATTCTGGAGAAATCTGGCCTTCCTGCCTACAGACTGAAATTATCCTCTGCCTTTTTCACGTAGACCATCCTGGTTATTCAAAGCTGCTTCTTGTCAGGGAGACCTCTCCTCTGACTACGCCAATCATAACCAGGAAAAGAGAATTCTCTGTATATCTATTCAAGCAGGTATTTACCTTCTTGCTGTTAGATGAATCTTCCTCCTAGGGGGGGGATCAGTTTCTATAGACCTCTCTCCTTTAACATACCTGGAGATATGTGTCTATAGGTCTATATATCCATATATATATATATATATATATATATATTGTGGTACTGTAGACCCTCTGCAGACAGAAGAAAATGCTTTTAACTTAGAAAAAAGAGGCAGACACCGGCTGCAGCATCGCGAGGAGCCATATAGGGGGAGCAAGAGGGACCTCTGGAGGACTGAGGAGCCACACCCCAGAGCCAATGATGCAATACCGGCCTGCACCCAATTCAGAAAAGGAAGAATTCATTTTAAAAGCCCAGACACAGGAGACACGAGGGACACAGAAAGGAAGCTAACCCTGGAAGGAGAAAGGAGAGCTTTCCTGGAAGGAGAGAAGGACCAGGGAATAGGAGTCCTGACAGAAGGAACCGGCCCAGCAGATTCAACAGAACCAGGTGAAGGAATCCGCTTCAAATATCCCAAGAGGGGAGAAGATACACTTTCCAAGTGGGAGAGATATAAAGAAGAAGCTAACCCTGGAAGGAGAAGGACTGTGCCAGAGAGTCCTGGACCTGAGTCTGGCAGAGGCCAGCAACCTTTGAAAGACACAACGAGGAGTAACCAAGATGGAGGTGAAAGAGTTACTTTGAAAGGTAACATTCCTGGCCCAGAGAGAAAGAAGCTGTGGTGCAAGTGTGGCTTAACCCCAGCAGAAGGCCGGCCGGAGAACCGGAGGCCTACCTTGGTGTCAGAGAGGCCAAACCACAGCAGGAACAAGCATCAACCCTCACTTGGCCGTGATAAACCCAAAAGGAAAGGTAATCACTATTTTACTGATTGTGATTTTATGAATGCTGTGACGCAGGAGGAGCAGGGCCTAGAGGAATGCTGTCCTTCTAGAACTATTTGTGCTACAAAATACAAACCTGTGCCAAACAAGAAACTCTCTAGTATAAGAGCAGTAGGCAAGAGAAACTGTCCTCACTCTAGAGGTGTACAAAACCAAGGCTTACCTTTGGATGCAGCGCATTGGGACATCGTACAAACATTGTATAAAAAGCCTGAATGCGAGCCACTAGATATTCCTGACTGTGAACCAATGCAGGTGGAATTCCCGGATGACCTTTCGGACCCCGAGATGGATTGCAGCTATTGTCTGGCAGAAAGCTTTGAGCCCTTAGCCGAAGAGTAGAGCTGTGGTCTGGGGGAAGGTTTGAATCTGTGTTTCTTATAGTACTGCTGTGAAGTTAACAGGTCTAACTCAGTTCATGTTTCTTTTTCTTTCAACCTGAAGCAAGGACATTTTTGTGTTGATGTAAATTCTGAGCTATTGAACCTATTTGCAATATGGGAAATAAAAGCCTTTATTCTCCCTACCTCGGACTGTTATATTCTTTGGAGCTTTGGTTACCCAGAAGGCTACCAGGACTATAAAAACCTGGACCCTGTCTTTGAGCTAAACTCCACCATAAAATATTTTTGTGTCCACCCTCCCTGCTGTGACATCCCAGTGCCACCAGGGGGGCGTTGTGACAATATATATATATATATATATATATATTCATCTATTACACAGGTACACTAAAAAAATTTTTTTTTAAACTGCCTCTAATGTTTCGATTGATTTTTACGTTTTTTGGTGCGCTGAATCCAAATCTGGTAACCAATTTGCTCCATCACGTACAGATTTTTTGCTACATTGGGTTAGCAGTTTGAGGTGAACGTTTCAGATTGAGTGCGATCGAGATAAAAGTTTCTTGGATGAATTCTTTATACTAATTGTTAGTAGTTATTCAAATAAGAATAAAGAAAATTGTAACAAGGCAGCACATAAGAATAGAGTAATGTCAACAAAACACACTGTGATGGTAGCAAAATTGTCTGCACTTAAAACAGCCACATACATGTGCACAAACATTGAGCATATAAGAGCGAGGTTAGACACAAAGCAAAGCAAAGAAATGTGCAAAAAATGTTGTACAGATATGTATGTAAGAATAGAAAACGCAAACCGCACCATTGCAATACATGAAGACAAACACCCGATGGTGTGAAAATAAAATTCTAATAAATGAGATCCGACACTGTGGTAATAACTAGCAAATTTTTATTTCAAAGTTTAGTAAAAACACGATATTTGTCAACACAGTTTAGATTTTAAAGTCATTCTTGGGTCAATCAATCTCCTGGTGGGCCCGTTTCTTCTTCCCCCGAATGCTTCTCTTGGTGCGCTGCTTGGCGTATTTTTCATCTGGGGTTTCCCGCAGCAGCAACCAGCAGTTCTCCAGGACCAAGCAGGAAGTCAGTTCTCACATATGGGTGACGTCGGCGCCGACGGAGCCCTCGCGGAGCAATTTTCCCCAGCTTTCAAAGAAAGCCTTTGGGAATTGCAGCGCGCATGCACGGTCCTCTTCCCGCCCAAGGGTGCCATCTTGCTCAGTCTTCTTTTTTCCGCGGAGCCCTACAGACGTTGCCTGTGAATCCCCGCAGAAAAGTTGATTTTTCTCTATTTTTTTCTTCGGTTCGACGCCGGTTCTTTTCCCGCCCGGACTCGCGACGCCGGTTGCGAGTCCGTCCTTTATTTTTCGGTTTTTTTGTCCTTCGTGACAGATTTCGCGCTTTTTTCCTTTTTCCCTGGCAGCCCGGTCATTCGACCTCGCAGGGGCCCTTTTTCCCCCGATGGCTGCCAGTGGTTTTAAAAAGTGTGACCTCTGTAAGAAACTTATGTCTCTTACAGACACTCATGACTTCTGCCTCCGCTGCCTCGGCCCAGATCATGACCCCATGATCTGCGGGCCATGCGGCAAAATGTCCTCAAAAGCATTGAGGAGTCGGCAGCACCAGCGGGAGCGTATCTTCTCTGACTCCGGCCGGGCTCCGACCTCGTCAGAGGCTTCGACGTCTCGGGACTCTGGTCCTGAGCATCGTTGGAGTTCCTCTGAAAGGGGGTCTCCTACCCGGGAACATCATCGGAAGAAGAAACCCGCGAGGGCGGGATCGGTGGACGCTCCTGGTTCCTCTAGGGCCAGGTCGCATAGCCCCGATTCCCGTCCCGGGTCCTTGGAGACGGAGAGGCCGTCAAAACATCCTCGACTCGAGGTGGACTTGCCCGCTCACGTAAGTACTGTTGTCCTCGTGGACTCGCCTCCGAAGGACCCGACGTCGGGCCCGACGCCATTGGGGCCCGAGTCGGGGGCTGCTGGGTCTCCTGAGCTCGGACTCAGGTTGACGGCCTTGGAGTGCAGTCTGTCTGCCTTCTTGGACTAGCAGTGGGCATTGATCGCTGGCCTCGCCGGTGCTTCTGCCCTGACCGCCGGGACATCGACCTCCAAATCGACCCCGGAGACCGAGCCGATCCTAGAGTCCATGAGGGCTCGAGTCGATCCTCGGTCGAGGTCTCCTTCGGCTTCCCGTTCGGGACCGAGGTCGTCGACGCCGACTCCCTCGGCGTCGGGGCGGATGGCATCAGTGCCCGCCCGACCGGAGCCGATCGACTCCTCCTCCGAGGAGTCGGCCTGGGAATCTGAGGACGAAGAGTCACCTGGTTCCTTTCGGACTCAGTGTGTCCCTTCGGACTCCCCCGAGTCCGAACCTCGGAAACGGTCCCCCCCCGGAGGATATCCGGTTCTCGGACTTCGTGAGGGATATGGCCAAAGCCTTGGCCTTCCCTGCGGATCCCGAGGAGGAGCCTCGAGTCGAAGAACTCGATGCCCTCCAATATGACTCTCCCCCGAAGGAGGCCTTTATTGTACCGGTTCCTCCCATGCTGGAACGACTTCTCTTCCGCATGTGGGAGAGCCCGGTGTCGTCGCCGGTGTTAAGCAAGCGGGTCGATTCCATTTATCGAGTCCACAAGAGCCCTGGCTTCCAAAAGGCACAACTACCGCACCATTCCATGGTGGTGGAATCGGCCATGCATAGACTAAAGAGTCAAAAAATGCACTCCTCGGTGCCCCCTGGTAGGGAAGCCCGAAGCCTGGATGCCCTCGGTAGGAAGTGCTTCCAGGGCTCTATGCTTGCTTGTCGAGTCCAGACATACCAGCTCTACATGGGCATGTATCTCCGAGACCTGGCTAAGGAAATAGCCGGGTTCTCTGCTGGTCTCTCCGACGAACCTTTGCAGAGGTTCCAATCCTTGTCTACTGGTATTCGGGAGTGCTCCAAGTTTATTTCTCGAGCAGCCTATGATGGTTTTGAGGCTTCGGCTCGAGTAGCCGCGGCCGGCATCGGTGGACGCCGCCAGGCTTGGCTTCAGACGTCCGACCTCGAGCCCTGGGTACAGGACAAGTTGGTCGATGTCCCCTGCCGAGGTGATAACCTGTCAGACGGCTGCCTGGGTGAGAATTTTCACAGTCTTGGCAAGTGCATATATCTATATGATTTGCAAATTACTATTTGTTTTAATTAATTACCCCGGTTTACCCAAGTTATTGTGCCTGTTATATGTATAATACTCAGATATTGTTTTCTGTCTGATGTTTTCTTGTTCTATGTAAACCGCGCTGATTATAAATAGTGCGGTATATAAAAGATGTTAAATAAAATAAATAAATAAATATAAATAAGGTATTGTGGGCAATGTAGTTCATTCACACCAGACACAGCTGCTGACAATAATTTAGTTGTGCTCTTGGGTAAAGCCAATAAGATATTTATTTATGGGGTTATTTCTCCCAACACAGATATGCTTGGTAGCACATAAATTAGGTTACTTGCTTTCAGTGTTAACTTGGAAAAACAAAGTCAAAATCAGGAAAACAACAAATGAAAAGCCACAAAGCAAGAAACAAACTGTTCTTTTCAGGTTAACTTCTGATTACTTCCCACATAGATACAGAAGTGATTCTCTCCTAGCTCACAAGCAATTAGGTAAGGCTTAATTGCTAGCAGTTATCCAGCTGAAACCCCTTTAGCTGGCTTGCTTTCTACTGTGTGGGTCAAATCCTGCTTCAGGAGCTTTTCTGAGTAGATTAAAGAACAAATTTGTATTTCTTTGTGATGGTTGCTGTACTTTATAACAGAAAGTTACCAACGGAGTTTAGATAAAGAGCAGTCCATATAAACAGGATCCTCATCTGCTATTATTCCCCTTTGTTCAACAAGCATGGGTTCAATATCATGGATTGGCACAGATGAATCTCTCAATGGAGCATTTTCAGGAGAATACTTGTTTCCCTGCTGTCTTTCAAGGTTATAGCTAGGGCATAGATCAGTGTTCATACCTGAGCTTCCATTGCTGCTAGAGTTCCTCTCTATATAGCCTGGCCAGTATGTAGTCCAGTTCTTATGTCCAGCCTTCCAATCCAGATCCCTGGACACTGGATCTCTCTTCACATACCTTCTGGCACAGGTCTTAGGGTCCCTTCCACGTGCAGCCGTCTCCCTCACAGGTAGCCTCTGGTGATTCCTAGCTCTGCAGCACCATTCCTCTGGCTTTCCCCAGTCCAATGGTGTATGCTGGCCCTTGGAATACCTCCCAGTATACGTACTGCTTTGGACTCTTCTAGACCTCTCAAAGGCTTTTCTCTTCCTTCTTCCAAAGGGTCTCTTTCCCTCTCTGTCCGTCCGGTTTGGCTTCTGCTTCTGATGATCCTTCAGATGAAACTGATGATCAAACTCAAGCTGATTCTCAGGATACTGAGGACAATTCTCTGGATATCCAAGGTGATCATGAAGATGGTCATCTGTAGAATAAACTCTACTCTTATTCTGCTTGGATGAGTGCTCCTCCCTAACACAGCGCAGCTGTGCTGAATCAGGCCCTGCCCTTTGAGATGAGTGCTTAGGGATTACCTCATAGCCCTCCTGATTGAACACACGTTTCCCCACTTCAGCTCCTCTAATGGCTGTTGGAAACCTGGTGCATTCTGGGACTGGTAGTCTTTTATGGGAAAATTCTGTGTTCTTATTTCTACCAGAACTGACAGGTTGCTTGTTCAGAGTCACTTCACCTTTTCTATAGCTCCTTCCTGACCTATGATAAGCTTCCTTATCACAAACCTCTTTGGCAAGCCCATGGATGAGAAGGCTGCACAAATCGAGACTGAGACTCTCACCAGGACTCGTCTCTCAAGGAAGACCTCTGCCCCTTCTCAAAAGAAGAAGGCCTCGGGGAAAAAGCCCTTTTACCCGAGGAAAGGTGCTGCCTATAAATACTACCCTCAGTATCAGGCCTCACCAGCTCCCCCACAGGGAAAGCAGGCCAAGGGATGGGGTAATGGGTCCCGTAGGCAGCAAGCCCCCAAGCCTGCACCACCAGCCCCTGCTCAGCAGGGTGGGGGTTTTTGACTTTCTCAGCATAGCCTCTCCCCCTCCGCTGGTTTCTCTCAGCACAGGAGGCCGGTTGGTCCACTTTGCCCACAGGTGGTCCAACATCACCACAGATACCTGGGTGCTTCAGATAGTTCAAAAGGGCTATCTTCTTCATTTTCACCAGGTACCTCCCTCCTACTTTCCGAGGGAGCCTTCCAGACTCCCTCTGCACAGGGACTTACTCCTTCAGGAGTTAGCAAGTCTCGTTCAGGAACAAGCCGTGGAACCAGTGCCCCACCACCTGAAGGGTCAAGGGTTTTATTCCAGGTACTTCCTGATTCCAAAGAGAACAGGAGGCCTCAGACCCATCCTAGACTTGCGCAACCTCAACAAGTTCCTTGCAAAGGAAAAGTTCAAAATGCTTACCCTTGGAATCCTGCTGCCCTACCTCCAGCAGGGAGACTGGCTATGCTCCTTAGATCTAAAGGATGCGTATACTCATATCCTTATTCATCCAGACCACAGACAATATCTCAGGTTTGTTGTGGGAGGAAACCATTACCAGTACAGAGTATTGCCCTTTGGCCTATCCTCCACCCCCAGGGTGTTCACCAAATGCCTAGCAGTGGTGGCGGCCTATCTGAGACTTCAAGGTCTCTTTGTGTTCCCATACCTGGACGACTGGCTCATCAGGGCCCAGTCTGCCCAAGAAGCCACTCAGGCTACTCATCGCACTGTGACTCTGCTCCAGCACTTGGGTTTTGTCGTAAACTTCGCAAAGTACACTTTGCTCCCCTCTCAAAATCTCGAGTTCATAGGCGCCAGATTGGACACGCTTCAGGCGAGGGCCTTCCTCCCTCTGGACCGGGCCAAACGGCTCATGGATCTCGCCAGCCGCTTTCACAGCAATTCCCTGGTCTCCGCCAGGCACTTTCTGAGACTGCTCGGCCATATGGCTTCCACGGTCCATGTAACCCCCAATGCCCGCCTGAACATGCGTCCTGCTCAGTGATGTCTTCGCACTCAATGGCATCAGGCCACGGGGAGCCTAGTGGACTCCGTACAGATCTCCGACCAGCTGGTCTCCTCTCTGCGATGGTGGCTTCATCTGCCAAACCTAGTGCTAGGGGTGACTTTTCAGCCCCCTACACATTCTCAGGTCCTGACGACCGATGCTTCTCTCCAGGGTTGGGGAGCACATTGCCAAGGGACTTGTACTCAGGGTCTCTGGACTCCTTGGGAGTCCTCTCAGCAGATCAACTTCCTGGAGCTCAGAGCCATCCGCCTAGCGCTCAAAGCCTTCTCTCACCTGATTTCTCACCAGTCAGTACTTGTCCAGACAGACAATCAGGTTGCCATGTTCTACGTAAACAAACAAGGCGGAACCGGCTCCTTCCTTCTCTGTCAAGAAGCACAGAAGCTCTGCTCTTGGGCCGTCCATCGCAACATCGCCCTCAAAGCTGTCTATCTCCCAGGTCAAGAAAACTATCTGGCAGACAAACTGAGCAGGGTCCTCCAACCGCACGAGTGGAGATTGGATCCACTTGTGGTTCAGCGGATCTTTCTCCGGTGGGGCCTCCCCACCATGGATCTGTTCGCCAGTCCTCTGAACCGGCAGCTTCCCAGATTCTGCTCTCGACAGCCGCATCCTCTCCGGGTTGCGGCGGATGCTTTTCTGATTCCATGGTCCACAGGCCTCTTGTATGCCTTTCCACCCATGCCTCTGGTGTCTCGGACGCTCTTCAAAGTTCTCAGAGACGAGGCATCGATGATCCTAGTGGCTCCCCGGTGGCCGCGGCAACCTTGGTTCCCGCTTCTGATGCAGCTGGCGGTGGACACCCCTCTTCCTCTGGGGTTTCAGCCCGACTTCCTCTCGCAGGATCAGGGGACGCTCCTGCACCCCAACCTTCGGTCCCTTCATCTGATGGCCTGGCTGCTGAAAGGGTAGTCCTTGCTCCTCTCCAGCTACCTCCAGATGTGGAAGAGGTTGTCTTGGCCTCCAGGAGGCCTTCCACCCGGAAGTCCTACGCTCTTAAGTGGCGTCGGTTCTCCGTCTGGTGTACTCAGCAGTCTCAAGACCCCTTCTCCTGTTCAACATCAGTGGTCTTGCAGTACTTGCTTTCCCTTTCGAATCTTGGACTTAAGTCCAACTCGGTCAAGGTCCACCTCAGTGCTCTTTTTGCGCATCACCTGCCGGTGGATGGTAGACCTCTTTCCAGCCACCCTCTGGTGGCTCGTTTTCTCAGAGGCCTCCTTCTCCTTAAACCACCTTTGCGCCCGCCAGCCCCGAACTGGGATCTCAATGTGGTTTTACAGCGGATTACCTGTCCGCCTTTTGAGCCTATGGCTACCTGTCCTCTTCGTTTTCTTTCCTGGAAAACCTTGTTCTTGGTGGCCCTCACTTCTGCTAGACGCGTTAGTGAGCTGCAGGCCCTAGTATCTGATCCTCCTTACACTAGGTTCTACAAGAACTGGGTAGTCCTACGGACTCACCCTAAGTTTCTTCCTAAAGTGGTTTCCCCTTTTCACATCAACCAGGAGGTGGTACTTCCGACCTACTTTCCCAGGCCACACTCCAGCCGAGCTGAAATGGTCCTGCATACCCTGGACTGTAGGAGGGCGCTGAACCTCTACCTTGACCGTACGCGGGAGCACCAAAGGGCTGTTCAGCTCTTCGTTTCTTATGACCCCAACAAGTTGGGGCTGCCTGTCTCCAAGCGTACTCTGTCCATCTGGATTGCGGACTGCATCGCTTGGGCTTACAAGGCTGCGGGCCTCGTGCTGGAGGGTAGAGTCACCGCTCATCGTGTTCGGGCGAAGGCTACGTCAGTGGCTTACCTCCGCTCTGTTCCATTGGCAGACATCTGCCGGGCCGCTACTTGGTCTTCAAGCCAGACTTTTGCAGCCCATTACTGCCTGGAGAGGGAGTCCCGCAGAGACAGTGCTTTCGGACAGGCAGTCCTCCGTAACCTCTTCGAGGTATAGGCAACTCCTACCCTCCGTCCCGGATGTTGGGCTACCGGTTGGAGACATATTCAGAGAAGATTCCTTCCTTCTGTGCTACTGACCTCGAGGGAGCTCATTTTTGTGCTTAGGGTCTCCGGTAGCCTTAAGCTTGGGAGTCCCATATGTGAGGACTGACTTCCTGCTTGGTCCTGGAGAAAGCGTAGTTACTCACCTGTAACAGGTGTTCTCCAGGAGCAGCAGGAATCAGTCCTCACAACCCTCCCTCCTCCCCTTGGAGTTGCAGTTATATGCTTTTGTTTTTGCTAATTTTTGCTGTCTTTTAGCTATGTCATCTGACTGAGCAAGATGGCACCCTTGGGCGGGAAGAGGACCGCGCATGTGCGCTGCAATTCCCAAAGGCTTTCTTTGAAAGCTGGGGAAAATTGCTCCGCGAGGGCTCCGTCGGCGCCGACGTCACCCATATGTGAGGACTGATTCCTGCTGCTCCTGGAGAACACCTGTTACAGGTGAGTACCTACGCTAAATCAGCCATCATAGTGGTGTTCCATCTTCCTTGGTACCTTCTCTCTGCGTCCTTGATGTCCTGGTGAAACCTTTCACCTTGTTCTTCACTGTACGCCCCCAAGTTTTCGGGAAAGTAGTTCACATGGGAGTGCAAGAAATGGACTTTCAGGCTCATGTTACAGCCTTGTTCTTTGAAGGCATTGAGCATCCTGGCAACAATATCCTTATAGTTCTCATCCCGCCTGTTCCCCAAGAATTTGAGAACAACATCCTTGAAGGAATCCCAGGCTTCTTTTTCCTTCTCAGACATCGTTTCAGCGAATGCTCCATCTGAAATGAGTTTCCTTATATCAGGGCCAACAAACACTCCTTTCTTTAGCTTTGCTTCAGAAAGTCGGGGGAACTTTGAGCAAAGGTACCGAAAGCACTCACCATCTTTTGGAAGGGACTTGATGAATTGCTTAATGAGACCCAACTTAATGTGGAGAGGTGGTAATAGAATTTTATCACGAGGTACCAAGCTCTCATGAAGAACATTTTTCTCACCGGGTCTCAAATACTCCCGAATTGGCCAGTCTTTTTTCCCCCAGTGTAGGTCGCGGGCCCGGCTATCCCACAAGCAAAGGAAGCAGGGATATTTGGTGAAACCGGATTGCTGCCCTAATAGCATGGATAGAATTTTAAAGTCTCCACAAATCATCCACTTATGCTCATCATAACGAATCTTCGGAAGAATCAGGGCCAAATTCTCGTATTTTTCTTGGAGAATAACAGAGTGAGCAATAGGAACTGAAGCGAATGTGTTGCCATTATGAAGAAGAACACCTTTTATGCTGTCTTTTGACGAATCAATGAACAGCCGCCATTCAGCAGGATCATACTTGAGTTTAAACTTTTCCATCACTCCGTATATATCGTTGCAAAATACCAAATCTTCCTCTTTGCTGAAATACTTCAAAAATTGTGTCTCGCGGTTGCGGTACCAATAAAAAGTTGTTCCTGGTGACAATAGATTTTTCTGTTTAAGCCGAGAACCTAGCAGTTGGGCAGCATCTTTTGGGAGTCCTAAATCCCGGACTAAATCATTCAATTCAGCTTGAGAGAAAAGTTCAGGTTTCGGATCTGGTTCAGTTTCAAACTCGGAAGTACTGGACTCATCGGGAAAAGCCATCTGATGAGTCTCATCATGATCAGAACCGTCCACACAAATATGATCCAAAGATTTTGGTGGTTCAGGCACAGGTACTTCGTTGCTATGAGGCATAGGCCTAATTGCTGAGGGAAGGTTGGGGTAACTTATTACGTTCTTATTTTTTAAGTTGTATCCCTTCACAATACAAGAGCAAAAATAGCAGTCACTGCTGTGGTCTCTTTGTTCACGCCACATCATAGGTATTCCGAAACGAAATGCTTGTTTTTTACCTTTCATCCATAAGCGTAGATCTTCCTCACATGTCTTGCACACTTTGTGAGGAGCCCACGGTTTGTCTTGATCGCCTAACTTCAAACCGAAATAGGCAAAATATACTTTTTTAATAAATGCAGAAATGTTCCTCTGCCGCTTTTTCACGGTATATTCCCCACAAATAAAACAAAAACTGTCCGGAGAGTTGACGCAACCTCTGGCTCTGTGAGCCATCACAAATACACAGCACTGCAAACTACAACTGTAGTGAACCACTTCGGAATAAAGCTGGATTATGACTGAGCAAACAAAAGGTAATAATGAACTTGCAAGAAGCTGAAATTTGACAGGAACGTTCATGTCACAACCACCGTGTTTGAGCGAGCGAACGAGGCGAGGCGAACAGGAAAGAACATGCGCCAGCGCGAGTACTGGATTTAGCCCCCCGCCTCCCAATTGTCCTGTTAATGTATAAAATGAATACAAAACACTCTAAAATATCATGAGGGAGTGTTTCTAGTTAGTTAACCATTACAACCTCTATTTTGGGCCAAGAAAATAAACTGCAGTCGGCTAAAAAGAAATTATGTGAACATTCCTTATATGGGTAAGAAATCTAATTTTGCAAGAAAACGTGACGTGATGGAACATTTTGGCTATTTTTCCTGAATTCAGCACCCCAAAATCTATAGGAATCAGTTGCAAAACTGGAGGCAGTTTTTTGGTAGTGTACCTGTGTTATCTATCTGTGTGTTTTCTGCCCATACATATCTCCTGTAGATATATGCATATACATCCTATATGTGTATATATCCAATATTTATATCTATAATACATAGATATATTTTTACATCTACTGAGATATATTTTCAGATAGATATGTATCCATATACTTATCTATCTGTTCTGTCAGGTTCAAATGTCCTTCATTCCTATATGATCCTGACAGATGGGCAATACCCCTATCAATGTTATGCCAGCATACTTAGGGGTCTACACCTATAACCACTTCCTGTGGTAGTTAACACCTGCCATGTAGGTTAGGTACTCCTGAAGCTTTCCATATACCTTCTTGTTTCCTAATTGACCCCATTTAGGAAAGACATTGTGGAGCTTCAGTCAATCTAAAGCTTAGCGCTCCTGAGTCTGTCCTTACTTCTTGTCAGATACAGGGGTCTCCATACCCTTTCCTTCCTACATGGACTGATTCCATCCCAGTCCAGTTAGGTCAGACTCAATTTTCCTGTTGGTCCTAAATTTGTACTGTTTTTGGACCTGATCAGCTTAAGCTTTCTGTCATTGCTACCTTCTGCGTCTCCGCTGAAGTTCTACCTCTTATACTACCCCAGTTTTTCCCCTGGGGCTATTTCTCACCCTAAATAGTTCTGACCTCCACTGTTTTTCTCTAATCTTACTACCTCCACTTCTCAGTGAGGTACCCCTTTAGCACATTCACTGGCTCTTTTAACAGATCCATATGTACCTCAGTGAACTTGTTCAAGATCAACAGGGGAGGCCCAGATTACAAATTATTCTCTATACAGGGTATTTCTCTTTAGTAACCCTGTTCTAGCAGCTGTTACACAGTTCCTTTTCTGTTTTCAACTCCTACCCTCCATCCCAGGATGCCTGAGGTTTTAAGCAATAGCATGACTCGTTCTAGACTTGCAACATGCTAGGACTCCCCCTAGGCATCTGAGCTTGGGAGTCCCCATATGTGAAGACTCATTCCTGCTTGTTCCTGGAGATAGCACAGTTACTTACCTGTAACAGGTGATCTCTGGGAACAGCAGGAATAAGTCTTCACAACCCACCCATCTCCCCTAGGAGTTGCATTTTTCTATATCTCTATCTTTCCCTTCCTTGCTCTCTCTCTCTCTTTGTCTCAGCTTTCAAACTTAACTGAGGAGAGACAGTTGGTAAGGCAGCACGCAGGCGTGGTGGGATTCTTCCAAAGGCTTTCTGATTGGACGCTGGGAGGTTTTCCCGCGCAGACTCCGTCGGTACCGACGTACCCATATGTGAAGACTTATTCCTGCTGTTCCCAGAGATCACCTGTTACAGGTAAGTAACTGCTTTCTCTGGAGGGCCATGTCACAGCTCACAATGTGAGAGCCATGGCAGCCTCAATGGCTCATCTGAACTCTGTGTCTATTGACATCTGTCGAGCAGCCACTTGGGCCTCGGTTCATACCTTCACAGCCCATTACTATTTAGACAAGGACTCCCGCCGGGATGCCTTGTTTGGTCAGGCTGTTCTCAAACACCTGTTCCATGCCTAATCAACTCCTACCAACCATCCCTGGTAGGATGCCAGAGATTCATGGGGGGAGGTGGAGCCCTTCTCAGGGACACACAACAACTGGGATCTCTCCCTGGCACCTAAAGCTAGGGAGTCCCCATATGTGATGACTACATTCCTGCTTGTTCCTGGAGATAGCATAGTTACTCACCTGTAACAAGTGATCTCCGGGAACAGCAGGAATTTAGCTCTCACAACCCACCCACCTCCCCTAGGAGTTGTATCTATCTATCTTTTTTCCTTTCCCTCGCTCTCTCTCTCTTTGTCTCAGCTCTAAAACTCAACTGGAGAGAGGCAGTTGGGAAAGGCGGGAAGGCAGCACGCAGGCGCTGTGGGATGCTCCCAAAAGCCTTCTAATTGGACGCTGGGAAGCGTTCCTGCGCAGGCTCCGTCGGTACCGATGATACCCATATGTGAGGACTAAATTCCTGCTGTTCCCGGAGATCACCTGTTACAGGTGAGTAACTATGCTTTATTTTTTTCTCAGAATTTACTACGTCTAAGTTGCACAGACATCAACTCCAGGATCAAGCAGGAAGTCAGTCCTCACTTAAGGGTGACATTGGCACCAACGGAGCCCGCACGGAGCAATTCCCCAGCTTTCAAAGAAAGCCTTTGGCATTGCTACCATGCATGCGTGGTCCTCTTCCCACCCAAGGGTGCCATCTTGCTCAGTCTCCCTTTTTCCGCGGAGCCCTTTGGACGCACGTCCTCGGCCCTCGGAAAAAGTTTTTGTTTTCCTCTCCTTAACAGGCTATATCTCTTTTTTCTGGTTGCACCGGTCCTCTACCCGTCCTCCCCTTGCTCTCTTTTGGAGCTTGCGGGAATACCTTTTCTAAATTTTTCTTCCCAGGCTTCGCGCCCTTTTTTCTTTCCAACCGCTGGCCGCTTTGGTCTTCGACCTCGCAGGGGCTGTTTTTGCCCCATTGGCCTTCGGGTTTAAAAAATGCGATAGATGCTCTAGGAACATGTCACTTACGGACACTCGTGACTGCTGTCTAAGGTGTCTGGGAGCCGACCATGACCCAGAGCTCTTTTCGCTCTGAAAGAAAATGTCCTCTAAGGCCCTGTTGAGCCTTAAGCAGAAGTCCGAAGACATTTTTTGAAAGGCCGCCTCGGAGTCCCCGTGGCACCCTCGGTTGTCTCCCCTCCGGTGGGTTCTCCCCCTATGGCACCACGTTCCAGTCGGCATTTGGACCAGGGATCCCCTAAGGTGAAACGGTGCAAAAAGAAGAAGGCCTCGAAGTTGCTGTCTGAGGCCCCCGACCAGCGCGAGCACTCTTGCGCCTGGTCACTTAGCCCCATTCGGCGTTCCCGAGAGTCGGACAAGGAGCGGCCCCGCAAGGTATCTCACAGAGAAATGGAAGCCTCCGGCGAAGGCACCCAGTCTCCTGAGGGCTGTCCCATTGAGGACCCCCTCTCCTCCTCGATGCCCGATCTGGTGACCCTGGTATCGGCATCCCAGGGCCCCACGCCCGTGTGGGAGTCCCATATGCTGGCGCTAGAACACAGAGTTTCTGCGTTCATTGCTTCCCAGCAGGTGCTCACGGCCAGCTTTGCTGACTTGAGTCTAGAGACCGCGGGTCCCTCGCGTGGGACATCCCCAATCCATTCAGAAAACCACTGAGAGCCATGGGCCTCGTGAGGGTCCTCGACATTGGTCTCGCTCGCTCTCCCGTTCTTCTGGGGTGAGATCTTCCAGGGCTTCCGGCTCCAGGCAGCCGGCCATCGGACAGGGCGAACCGCCCGGCTCATATCCCTTGATCGATTTCTCGGACTGAGAATCCAGTGGGGACACATCCCCGGAGACCTGCACCCACCGGGATCTTCCGTCGGACCCCTTGCCGCCTGGTCTCCAGCGGCGTTCACCACCTGAGGACACCTCCTTTTTGGTGTTTGTTCAGGACATGGCTCGGGCCCTCAACCTGGTCACCTAGGCCGAGCAAGACCCTCGTGCTGAAGAACTCGATATTCTTCAGTATGAGGCCCTGCCCAGGGAATCCCTCACCGTGCCGGTGCCACCGATCCTCTCCCGGCTATTGCTTGGGAGGCCCTGGCCTCGGTCTCCATTGTGAGCAATGTACAAGGTGCAGCAAGGACCAGACTTCCATAAGACCCAACTTCCACACACCTCGATGGTAGTGGAATCAGCCATGAGAAAGCAGAAAAGCCCAAAGTCCCACTCCTCGGGACGAGAGTCCAGAGCTCTTGAAGCCCTGGGATGCAAGGCCTATCAAGGTTCCATGCTCTCCTGTCGCATCCAGGCATACCAATTATATATGGGTATGTTCCTCCATGACTTGGCAAAAGAACTTGGAGGCATCTTCGCAGGCATCAAGGGCGAGCCCCTCGACAGGTTCCGCATCCTGTTGAAATCAGTGGTGGATTGCTCCAAGTATATTTCTCGAGCCTCCTATGACAGCTTCGAGACATTAGCTCGGGTGGCGGCCACGGGCATCGGAGCCCGCCGCCAGGCTTGGTTCCAATCTTCGGATTTGGAGCAGTGGGTGCAGGAGAACATAGTAACATAGTAAATGATGGCAGATAAAGACCAATATGGTCCATCTAGTCTGCCCAGTAAGATGGCAAGAGTAGGTGCACTTGCCGCTCCGTGCAGGCCAGCCCTCCCCATATCTTTGTTTTAGGGGGTGAACCGCTCCCCATGTCTTTGTTTTAGGGGTGAACCCACCGCTCCGTGTAGGACACCCCTGTATGTTGAGAAATTAGTTAGTTAAGTTTATTTTTATTTTATCCTGTTGCTGTAAAGGGATCCACTGTGTCTGTCCCATGCCATTTTGAATTCTGTCACTGTATTAGTCCCCACCACTTCCATCGGGAGGGCACTCCAAGCATCCACCACCCTTTCAGTGAAAAAGTATTTCCTGACATTGCTTTTCAATTTATCCCCTTGCAGCTTCATGTTATGCCCTCTAGTTTTACAGTTTCCTCGTCTTTGGAAGAGATTTGTTTGTTCATTATTTCTCTTTAAGTATTTAAAGGTCTGAATCATATCTCCCTATCCCTCCTCGCCTCCAGAGTGTACATATTTAGGTCTTCAAGTCTCTTCTCATAAAGCTTCTGATGCAGGCTCCAAATAATTTTGGTTGCCTTCCTCTTAACAGTTTCCAGTCTTTTTATATCCTGTGTAAGATATAGTCTCCAAAACTGAACACAGTATTCCAAGTGAGGCCT
The DNA here is from genome assembly GCA_033557465.1 of Ichthyophis bannanicus. Lineage (NCBI taxonomy): Eukaryota > Metazoa > Chordata > Amphibia > Gymnophiona > Ichthyophiidae > Ichthyophis > Ichthyophis bannanicus. The sequence goes on from CM066032.1 coordinate 987,975,660, forward strand.
CACCAGTGACTTATACACTGGCATTAGTACCTCTTCCTTTCTGCTGGTCATTCCTCTTTGTATGCATCCCAACATCCACCTGGTCTTTGCCACCGCCTTGTTGCACTGTTTTGCCACCTTGAGATCCGCAGAAATAATCATACCAAGGTCCTTCTCCTGGTCCGTGCACACCAATCTCTCTCCCCCTATCGCGTACATGTTACCTGGATTTCTGCTTTCTAGGTGCATGACACTGCACTTCTTCGCATTAAATCTTAACTGCCAAGCATTAGACCATTCTTCCAGCTTTTGTAGATCTTTCCTCATGTTATCCACACCCTCAGGGGAGTCCACTCTGTTGTAAATTTTCGTGTCATCTGCAAAAAGACAGACTTTTCCATGCAGTCCTTCAGCAATATCACTCACAAATACATTGAACAGTGCTGGGCCCAGGACCGAACCCTGGGGCACCCCGCTAAACACCCTCCTTTCATCCGAGTGAGCTCCATTTATCATCACCTTCTGTCGTCTGTCAGTCAACCAATTTCTGATCCAGTTAACCACCTTGGGACCTATCCCCAAACTACTGAGTTTATTGATAAGCCTCCTATGAGGAACAGCATCAAAGGCTTTGCTGAAATCCAGGTAGATGACATCCATCGCATGCCCCTGATCTAGTTCTCTGGTCACCCAGTCAAAGAACTCAATCAGATTTGTTTGGCAAGATCGTCCTTTGGTAAAACCATGTTGCCTTGGATCATGCAACCTGTTGGTTTTGAGAAAGTCTACTATTTGCTCTTTCAGAAGCACCTCCATTACTTTTCCCGCCACCGAAGTAAGGCTCATGGGCCTGTAGTTTGTCACTTCTTCCCTGTCACCACTTTTGTGAAGAGGTACCACATCCGCCCTTCTCCAGTCCTGAGGAACTGCTCCTGTTTCCAAGGATCTGTTGAAAACATCCTTTAACGGCACTGCAAGAACCTCTGTGAGCTCTTTCAGTATCCTGGGATGTATCCCATCCGGTCCCATGGCCTTGTTCACTTTCACTTTTGCAAGTTGTTCTAACACATCATCTTCAGTAAATGGTGTGGTATCTACTTCATTCACATTTTTATATTTGGGAGTCACAGATGGTCCTTCTCCAGGATTTTCTTTGGTAAAGACAGAGCAGACAGTTTTGCTTTTTCAATGTCACTTTTCACAAATCCGTTCCCAGCACTTCTGAGTCCTGCAATTCCATCTCTGATTTTCCTTCTCTCCCGAATATACCTGAAGAACGTTTTGTCGCCACACTTCACATCTTTAGTCGTCTTTTCCCTCTGCCTTTGATTTTGCTTTCCTTATTTTTCTTTTTGTCTCTTTTAGTTTTCTCCTGTATTCCTTACTGTGTTCCTCTGCAAGCTTTTGAATTTTGTGAAAGCTGTGTTTTTTGCCTTTATTTGAGCAACCACTTCTTTGGAGAACCAGATAGGTTTCCTTCTCCTCTTGTTTTTATTTACTGTCCTTACATATTTATCTGTTGCCCCTTTTATTGCCACCTTTAGTTTAGCCTATTGCAGTTCCACTTCCCTTATCCCCTCCCACCCTGCCAACTTTTCCTTCAGGTACTTGGCCATTCTACTGAAGTCAGTGTTTTTGAAGTTTAGGACATTGAGCTTGCTATGATTGGACTGCACCTTGGCTTTTATCGCAAACCACACCGTGTGATGATCGCTGCTGCTCACAGGGGCACCCACCCAGACATTCGACATGCTCTCACCGTTGGTGAGCACTAAATCCAGCATTGAACTTTCCCTGGTTGGTTCCATCACCATTTGTTTAAGTGACGCATCTTGGAAAGCATACACAATTGTTTTGCTTCTTGCCAGATTCGCAGAAGGAGTACTCCAATCCACATCGGGTAGATTAAAGTCACCCAATATGATCACTTCCCCCTTTGTGGCTATCTTGGCAATATCTATAATCAATTCATTATCTATTTCTTCGATTTGAGTCGGAGGTCTGTAAACCACAGCAGTATGGATGACCGTGCCATCTCCTCTTTCCAACACAATCCAGAGCACTTCTTCTTTTCCCCTGGACGTACCCTGCCTCGGCGAACCACTTTTTGGTAAGCCGATGGAGGAGAAGGCTGCGGAGATTGAGACGGAGTACGTCACTAGGACCCATCTCTCCCGCAAGACCTCGACGCTGCCTCGGAAGAAGCAGCCTGCCAAGAAGCCCTTCTTTCCCAGGAAAAGCCTCCAGTTCCGCGGCTACAGGGCATACCCGGCTACCCCTGCACCGACCACTCCTGCGCAGGGGAAGCCTGGCCACAGTCACCGTAAACCGAAGGGCTTGAAGACCCAGACGCCGGCTCCTCCACAACCCCCTCAGGGATTTTAACGACAGTGGCATGGCCCCTCACCCTCCGGCAGCCAGTGGGGGGGGGGGCCCCCTGTCCCGCTTTGCCTCATCGTGGGCACTTATCACCTCGGACACCTGGGTCCTCCAGGTCATCCAGGAGGTCTATCTCCTTCACTTCGACAGGCTCCCACCCCCTTTCTCCCTGGCGGAGCCTCCTTGACTCCCCGCACATCAGCTCTTGCTGCAGTGGGAATTACTCTCCCTCCTTGCCCAACGGGCAGTCGAGAAGGTCTCTCCCCACCTTCAAGGTCGGGGCTTTTATTCCTGGTACTTTCTCGTCCCGTAAAAGATGGGGGTCTGCGGCCCATCCTCGACCTCTGCAAGCAAATTCTTGGTATGGGAGAAATTCAAGATGTTATCTCTTGGCATGCTGCTGCCCTTCCTCCGGCAGGGCGACTGGCTATGCTTCTTGGATCTAAAGGACGCTTACGCCCATATCCTGATCCACCCCCAACACAAGCAGTACCTGTGTTTCAGGGTGCAGGGAGACCACTTCCAGTACAGGGTGCTCCCCTTTGGCCTTGCATCCGCCCCACGGGTCTTCACGAAGTGCTTTGTTGTGGCCGCCACTCACCTTTGGCACCTGGGCGTGTTGGTGTTTCCCTACCTTGACGACTGGCTCGTTACGGGCTCCTCTGTCGAGGAGGCCTGGCAAGCGATATCGCGCACTGTCCTCTTGGAGAGTTTGGGGTTCTTGGTCAACTACCCAAAATCTCACCTTGAGCCGGCACAGGCTCTCGAGTTCATCGGGGCGTGCCTCGATACTCAGTAGGTCATGGCCTTCTTGCTGGTGGATCGCTCCACCCACCTCCGGGCTCTGGTGGCTAGCATCCAGAGCGCCCACCAGGTCACTGCTCAGTCCATGCTAAGTCTCTTGGGCCACATGGCCTCGACTGTGCATGTGGTTCCTCACTCCCACCTGCAGATGCGGACGATCCAGTGGTGTCTCAGCTCCCAATGGAGTCAATCCGTCAGATACCTCAGGGACTCCGTCAGGGTTCTTCCCGACCTTCATTTGTCCCTGAACTGGTGGCAAAACCCCCGCAACCTCCTGCGGGGATCTCCCTTCCAGGCCCCACAGCACGATGTGGTACTGACCACTGATGCTTCCCTGTTAGGGTGGGGAGCCCATTGCGGGTCTCTCTGCACACAGGGGCAGTGGTCGCCGGTGGAGGCTCAACAGCAGATAAACCTGCTCGAGCTCCGGGCCATCCGGTGGGCCCTGAGGGCCCTCGAGAATGTCCTCAGTGGAAAGTCAGTTTTGGTGCAGACCGACAACCGGGGAGCAATGTTCTATATCTACAAAGAGGGGGGCACGGGGTTGCGCTCCCTCTGCAGGGAAGCAGTCCTCATCTGCTCTTTTGCCGCCTGACACTGCTGGTTGAGCTATTGTATGATGCTTGGAGAAGTTGATCTTCAGTGGCACATGCTCTTTCTCCAATGCCCTCCACAGGGCGAGCCAGTGAACACAGTTGAATGTGGATTTAAAGTCAACGAAGACGATGATAGTTCACTTTCCACATCTGATCCTTTTTTCCACCAGTTGATGAATAGTGAATATTTGATCGGTGCAGCCCCATTGTGGATTTTGGATTAATCCTATCTCATGGTTGTATGTTACCTGCACCAATGTTCTTTGTTCTATGTATATTTAATAGTTTAATGTAAACCACCTTGATTTTGCTGATAAAGCAGTATAAAAACTCACAAATAAAATAAATAAATCCTGCTTGCTCTTGTTGGCTGGTCTGTTCACGATGTTTCTGAGGCCTTGGTTGCAAGGTATTCATGAAGATCATACAAACGATTGAAAGGAGGCTGATGCTGCAGTAGTTCTTACATTCCCAGCTATCGCCTTTCTTCAAGATTGGCACAATGATGGCTTTCTTCCATGCTGATGGAACTCGTTCGATGCGCCAGATGAGTGTTAGGAGGACATGAAGCCATTGCAGCAGGATGTCTCTCCTATTTTTGATCATTTCGGCAGTGACTTGGTCCACTCCAGGCGCCTTTCCATTCTTCAATGATCTTATCGCACTCTTCACATCATCGACTGTTGGCTCACCGTCGAGCAATGGATTCTCTGGCAGGTCGATGGTTTGTGGCTCTGGTGGCGGTCCCTGGGGTGAATCATGGCTGTATAGCTGTTGGAATAATTCTTTCCACCATTGCAGGTGTTCACCAGTGGAGCTCACAAAGTTGCCATCTGCTTTCTTGATGTTGTCATTGGTCAACTTGGTTTTATCACGGTCTCCTGAGGGTCTGATACAGAGTCCGGTACTCGTGCTTGGATACTGTTTCTTCCAGGTTGGCTGTGACACCATTCCAATAAGCTTCTCGTTCCACCTTCATCTTCTGTCTGACTTCTTTGTTCAGTCGCCGGTACTGCCCGAAGTCAATGTGTTTGAATCGTTTCTATTTATCCACCAGATCCAGGCACTTGTCCGAAATCCATGGCTGTGTCCGATGTCGGATGGGTAGACACGGAGGATCAGCGCATTTCAGGATGGACTCCGATATCTGCCTTTCTTCTGCTTCGACATCATCCGATGGTTCAAATGCTACAAATTTGTTGGATAGGACGATTTGGAATTCTTGTCTGAGTGCTGGATCCCTCAGACATGCCCAGTTCAGTTTGGCTGGTGGAGGTGCCTTGCACTTTGCCTGTTGTAATCACAGCTGTACCTTGGCATGGACGAGTTAGTGGTCGGATCCACAATCGGGCCCCTGCATTGCACGTACATCTTTGAGTGACGATCGGAATTGGGAGCTGATCAGGATGTAATCCAGGACGGCCAAATGGGTTGTGCCATGTAAGCTGGTGTTTGCAAGGCTGCTGAAAGTGACTCTTTCCCACTACTAAATTGTTCAACGCAGCGAAGGACAGCAGGCGCAGTCCATTGTCATTGATCTAACCATGGCCAAAACTGCCCAGAGTTTCCTCCCATCCAGTCCTGTCCGTACCAATGTGAGCATTGAAATCTCCCGCCAGAATGATCAACTCAAGTCTGTGGGATCGAATCCAGTGTGTGTTGGAGCTGGTTGTAGAAGTTGTCCTTGGCTGCATCTGGGCTGGTCTCAGTTGGAGCATAGGTGAACAGAATATGGGTCCTGACTGTGCTGTTGATGGTAAGAACTGCCAGAATATCTGATATTAGTTGGAAGGCAATTACACTTCTGGAAGCCCATCTGTCCACCAAAAAGCCTATGCCAGCTTCTCGTTTTTCACCACCAGAGTAGAATAGCGTCATTGTTTTATCAATCGTTGGCGGTTGGATGATCAGTTTTCCAGATCCATTGAGATGTAGTTAGGATACTGCGGCGATCGAGATTTTGCACTTCAACAATCCCATGGTGATGATTTCCTGTTGTCCGATGTGGTGACCAGTTCGCACATTCCATGCGGCGATGCGAATTTCCAGTTTCATAAATTTGATTCTTTGACCAGTAGCCCACTTCTCACCAGCACCCTGTGCTCCCTTTGCTGGCACATCAGATCTCCAGGAACAAGCAGGAATGTAGTCTTCAAATATGGGTATCGTCAGCACCGACGGAGCCTGTGCGGGAACGCTCCTCAGCATTCAATAGGAAAGCTTTTGGGAGCATCCCACAGCGCCTGCGTGCTGCCTTCCCGCCTTTCCAACTGTCCCTCTCCAGTTCTTCATTTTCTGTGGAACCGACAAGTCACATACCCAGTCACCGCAGAAAAATGTTGTCTTTAATCTTTGTTTTTGTAGTCGCGTCTGCCTTCCTTCGACGCCATACCGGTACCACAGGTTCTTTCTTCTTTCTTTTAAAAAAAAATTATAGTTTCTGAGGTGTTTTACTTTAGAAACTTTTTTCCTTGGTGCTAGGTGCCGTTTTGGGCACTAGGCACAATTTTTTCCTTAAAAATGGAAAAACCTACTTCAGGTTTTAAGAAATGTTCTAAATGTGGCGGTACCATTTCCGTCACTGACACCCATGATTGGTGTCTCAAATGTTTAGGTCCTGACCACTCTTTTTCAGAGTGCCTCTCCTGTGGAATGATGTCAAAAAGGGGCCGGCAGAACCGAGCTGCTAAACTTAGCACCCTTTTTCCCTCAGACGCGGCGTCTGTTACATTGACATCCTCCAGGGCCTCATCTTCCTTCCATGGATCTCAGGTAACTAAACATAAATCTAGCCGGTCCTCAAAGGGTAGATCTCCTTCTAAGTATCGAGATGCCCCTGGCTTTGCCCTTGAGGAATTTTCACCGGAAAAATTGCCACGGCGGGAGGCTTCAGCTTCCAAAGCATTAGCGGGGCTCCAGGATGTTCTCGAGGCCTCAGCCTTGGCAGAACTACTGGCGCCATGCTCTGGGGTTCTCTAGATCTCAAGGATGTGTATACTCATATTCTCATCCATCCAAATCACAGGAGATTTCTCAGATTCCTGTTTCAAGGAAAACACTACCGATACAAGGTTCTTCCCTTTGGCCTGGCTTCTGCGCCAATAGTGTTCACAAAATGCATGGCTGTGGTAGCAGCATTTCTCCGTACTCTGGGAATATTTGTCTTCCCTTACTTAGACGACTGGCTCATTCGAGCCCCTACAGTGCCAGAAGCCAGCTCTGCTCTGTTTCGCACAATGAGAATCCTTCAGTATTTGGAACTGCTCATAAACCTCCCAAAATCCAATCTTGCTCCCACTCAGTCCCTAGAGTTCATAGGAGCTCTTCTGGATACCAGACAGACGAGGGCTTTCCTTCCGCAGCCCCGCTGTCTTCGCATGGTACAACTAGCTTCCCAAGCAGTGCTCAAACCTTGTCTCACTGCTCGGGAAATGCTACACTTGCTAGGCCACATGGTATCCACCGTGCATGTGGTTCCTTATGCTCGCCTCCATATGCGAGCAGCACAGTGGACTTTATCCACTCAGTGGACACAGAGGCTTCAGGCTGTCTTTTGGACAAAATAGCAAACTCAAATCGTCTTATTTCGTCCCTCCAATGGTGGCAATCACCTAGAAACCTTCTGGTGGTTTCTCCTTTCCAGCAACCCTATACCAAGCCACCCTAATAACAGATGCATCACAGGTGGGATGGGGAGCCCACCTGCACGATCTCTGTACCCAGGGTACCTGGACTCCACAGGAGGCCTGTCTTCACATCAACCTCCTGGAGCTCAGAGCAATCTTCTTTGCTCTTTGAGTATTTCACGCCCAGCTCAATTGAGTTCTGCTTCCACACGAATGGTCTTTCCATGTAGACCAGGTTGCCCAAATATTTCAAATTTGGGGAACCCCGGACATAGACCTCTTTGCAAGTCCACTGAATGCCAAACTTCCCCGGTTCTGTTCCAGAATTCTGACACAGTGTTGTCAGGCAAGGGACGCCTTCCTCCTTCACTGGGGTCAGGGCTTCCTATATGCCTTCCCACCCATTCCCCTCATCCCCAAAACCCTATTCAGGCTTCAGAGAGACAGAGGTCATATTATCCTCATAGCTCCACTTTGGCCATGGCAAATGTGGTACCATCTGCTCTTACATCTCTCTCAAGCTTCACCTCTGGAATTGGGATCCGCTCCAGATCTTCTCTCCCAAGAGGACGGGATGCTCTGGCATCCGAATCCCCAATCTCTGCATCTCAGAGCCTGGTTGCTGAAAGCCTAGAACTTCAGGATCTTAATCTTTCCTAACAGGTAAAGGATATCCTTCATGCTTGTAGGAAACCCTCCACAAGACGCTTGTATGCCTTTAAGTGGAAAAGGTTTACCATATGGTGCTCGCAGAAGGGTCTTAACCCTCTTGCGATACCTCTGGAATCGATAATGGAGTATCTCCTTCATTTGTCAAATGCGGGTCTCAAGACAAATTCAGTAAGAGTCCATCTTAGTGCTATTGCAGCTTCTTACAAGCCTCTAAGTGGACAACCTTTTTCCTCTTATCCTCTCATAGCGAGATTTATGAGAGGCCTTCTTTTAACAAAGCCTCCCTTTAAGCCACCACCGGTGGCATGGGACTTAAATCTGGTGCTCGGGCAGCTCATGAAACCGCCCTTTGAACCATTAGCCACTACATCTTTGAAATTCCTTTCCTGGAAAGTCATCTTCCTCATTGCAATCACATCAGCACGTCGCATCAGTGAATTGCAAACGTTAGTGGCTGATCCTCCTTATACAAGGTTCCACCATGATAAGGTAGTTCTTAGGACTCATCCACACTTTATGCCAAAGGAGGTTTCACCTTTCCATTTAAACAAAGCGGTTTACTTTCCTGTATTCTTTCCAAGGCCTCATGCCTCCAGTGCAGAAAGGAACCTTCATACCTTGGACTGTAAAAGAGCTTTGGCCTTTTACTTGCAAAGGACACAGCAACATAGAAAATCTTCTCAACTCTTTGTTGCTTTTGATCCTAGTCATTTATTTATTATTTATTTATTTATTTGCAGTTCTTATATACCACGCTCTTTGGTATCAGCGCGGTTTGCAAATAACAAATTTTCGCATTAGTACAATCTTTTGCTTACATTACAACAGGGTCAGTAACTTGGAAGTAACAGGGGAAACTATATACAGAACGGGTATTACACCTGTGTATAATTTACAGTTCACATAACACATTGAAAATCATGGTGTATAAACTTTGAGGTCTATTGACTTTTGGGTGTGTAGAGGGTCTTATTCGTGTTTGGGACTTCCAGTTTCCAAAAGAACTCTATCTAACTGGATTGCTCAGTGCATATCCTTTGCTTATGAGAGTAAGAACCTTCTTCTTGAAGGCCATGTCACAGCTCACAGTGTGAGAGCCATGGCAGCCTCAATGGCTCATCTTCACTCTGTGTCTATCGACAACACCTGTTGAGCAGCTACTTGGGCTTCGGTACATACCTTCACAGCCCACTACTGCTTAGACAAGGACTCCCGCCGGGATGCCTTGTTTGGCCAGGCTGTTCTTCTAACACCTTTTTCAGACTTAATCAACTCCTACCCACCATCCCTGGTAGGATGCCAGAGATCCATGGGGGGAAGTACGGCCCTTTCACAAGGGCTAACAACTTCCAGGGGCCATCTCCCTGGCATCTGCAGCTAGGGAGTCCCCATATGTGAAGACTACATTCCTGCTTGTTCCTGGAGATAGCATAGTTACTCACCTGTAACAAGTGATCTCCAGGAACAGCAGGAATTTAGTCTTCACAACCTTCCCACCTCCCCGAGGGGTTATATCTCTCTCTCTCTCTCTCTGTTTGTCTCAGCTATAAACTCAACTGGAGAGGGACAGTTGGAAAGGTGGGAAGGCAGCACGCAGGTGCTGTGGGATGCTCCTAAAAGCTTTCCTATTGGACGCTGGGCAGCGTTCCCGCGCAGGCTCTGTCGGTGCCGACAATACCCATATGTGAAGACTAAATTCCTGCTGTTCCTGGAGATCACCTGTTACAGGTGAGTAACTACGCTTTGCCTCAGATGAGGTAGCATAAGCAAATGAGTTTGTTTGAATTTCCATGCAGTTTCCTGCCTAGTTTCCCTGGTTTCGCAGTTCTGGTCACCGCGGCAGAGTGACCTACCTCCTCCATTTGCAGCCGGATTTGGGACCGTCCTTGGTGGAGTTGTTTCTCGAGATATTGTACATAACATACGTAAAATACAAGGGTACCAATAATGGTGACCACAACTATATAAAATTTTATTTCTCCAGATTGAATCCAGGATGCAATATTTCATTCAATTCCGAAGGACCAGCACTCAATTATATCAAAATAGATCTACAGTATATAAAATTGATTTCAAATGCATAAATTAATACTATTCCTTGAAAAGTATAAAAAGTAACACAGAGTCCATAAATTGTCAATAAATTAATATTTGTGCTTTGAACTTGAATGTAAATGTGGTGTATTAAAGATAATGTAACATGCAATCTCCAGGAACAAGCAGGAATGTAGTCTTCACATATGGGTATCGTCAGTACCGACGGAGCCTGCGCGGGAACGCTCCCCAGCGTCCAATTAGAAAGCTTTTGGAAGCATCCCACAGCGCCTGCGTGCTGCCTTCCCGCCTTTCACAACTGCCTCTCTCCTGTTCTTCGTTGTTCCTGTCACCGCAGAAAATTCTTCCCTTTTACTTTCTTTTTTTGTGGTTGAGTATGCCTTCCTCGATGCTTTACTGGTACCGCCGGTTTTTCTTTCTTTATTTCTGTTCTTAAAAAAAAACAAAATATATATATATATTTAGTATTTTTCCCGTTTTTTCCAGGTGCACGTGCCATTTTGGGCCCTAGGCCCAAAACGTTTTCCTACAATGGAGAAACCTGCTTCAGGTTTCAAAAAGTGCACCAAGTGTGGCCGTACCATCTCCGTCACCGACACCCATGAATGGTGTCTGAAATGTTTAGGTCCTGACCACTCCATCACGGATTGTATGTCCTGTGCCATGATGTCTAAAAGAGGTCGGCAGAACTGAGCTGCTAAGCTCAGTACCCTGTTTCCCTCTGATGCAGCTTCGGTGGCTTTGACGTCTTCCAGGGCTTCCTCTTCCTCCCGTTGATCTCAGGTAACTAAACATAAGTCCAGCCGGTCCTCAAAGGGTAGATCTCCCTCTAAACACCGAGATGCCTCTGGCGTTGCCCTTGAGGATTCTGCACCGGCAAAATTGCCCCGGCGGGAGGCTTCGCACCTTCCAAAGCATTATCGGGGCTCCAGGATGTTCTCAAGGCCTCGACCTCGGCAGAACTACTGGTGCCATGCTCTGGGGTACCGGCTGTCTTCTCCAGTACCAACATCCAGGCATTGGGACCGTCGATAGACCAGAGGTTCCTGGCTATTGAACGCAGTCTGGCGGCTCTCCTTGCGGCATTGACACCCTAGGAACCACGTCCGACAGTTCAGCCGGTACCGGCTCCGGCACCGGTATCAGTACCGGTACCAATAGCATTGACATCGGTGTCCGCATTGCCGGCACCCAGTCACCCGATGCCCTCTGGTACCGATACACTGGTACTGATTCCCCCTGGTAATGACTTTGGTCGGTACGGGTATCGGGCTCTACAGGAGCACCCGGACAGAAGGTACTTCGAGTCCTCAGAGGAATCTGAGGATTCCGATAGTTCTTTCGATACCGGAGCACTTCTTCCAGAGGAGCCCTCCTCCCCTAAATGCAGGATGTCTCCTCCAGATGATATCTCCTTCCAGGATTTCATCAGGGAGGTGGCTCGGGGTCTCTCCATTACTGTGGCTCCTGAAACAGAGCCCAGAGCAAAGGAGCTGGAAATTTTGCAATATCCCAACGCTCCTAAGGAGGCAGCTACTTTGCCCATCCATGAGATCTTGCATGATGTCATGCTCAGAATGTGGGAGACCCCTCTTACCACCTCTCCTCATTCTCGTAGACTTGACACTATGTATCAAGTCCCTCCTTGTCCTGGGTTCCAGAAAACTCAGCTCCCTCACCACTCCATTGTGGAGTCAGCTATGAGAAGGATCAGGAGTGCAAAGAGGCATGCCTCTAATCCCCCAGGATGTGCGTGCATAACTTTGGATGCTTTTGGACATCATACCTTCCAAGCTTCCATGCTTTTTGCCAGGATCAGTTCCTATATTTTATATATGGGAATGTTCCTGAAGGAAATCACAGGAGATTTAGAGGTTTTGAGTCCTCTTCTTCCTGAGGATAGGAGACAAGATTTTCTCACATTGGTCAAACATGCTCAAGATGTTTCCAAATGTGTCAATCGTGCAGCTTTTGACTGTTTTGAGTGCATAAGCAGAACCTCTGCCATTGCCATAGGTGCACGTAGAATTGCCTGGCTCCAGGCATCTGATTTGTAGCTCTGGGTACAAGACAAATTGAGCAATATTCCTTGTACGGGTGAGAACCTGTTTGGCAAAGATTGGCAAGATTTATGAGAGGCCTTCTTCTAACTAAGCCTCCCATTAAGCCACCGGTGGCATGGGACTTAAACCTGGTTCTTGGTCAGCTTATGGAAGCCACCTTTTGAACCCTTAGCTACTACCTCATTGAAATTCCTTTCTTGGAAGGTTATCTTCCTCATTGCAATCACATCAGCATGCCGCATCAGTGAGTTGCAGGCACTAGTAGCTGATCCACCTTATACAGGGTTCCATCATGACAAGGTAGTCCTTAGGAATCATCCACATTTTATGCCAAAGGTGGTCTTGCCTTTTCATCTAAACCAAGCGGTCTACCTGCCTGTGTTTTTTCCAAGGCCTCATGCATCTAATGCAGAAAGGAATCTTCATACTTTAGACTGTAACAGAGCTTTAGCCTTTTACTTGCAAAGAACACAGCAACATAGAAAGTCCTCTCAACTCTTTGTTGCTTTTGATCCTTCTCATTTCGGACTTCCAGCCTCCAAGAGAACCCTGTCCAACTGGATTGCTTAGTGTATTTCCTTTGTCTATCAGAGTAAGAATCTTTCTCTGGAGGGCCGTGTCACAGCTCACAATGTGAGAGCCATGACAGCTTCAGTGGCTCATCTGCACTCTGTCTATCGACGGCATCTGTCGAGCAGCCACTTGGGCCTCGGTTCATACCTTCACAGCCCATTACTGCTTGGACAAGGACTCCCGCTGGGATGCCTTCTTTGGTCAGGCTGTTCTCCAACACCTGTTCCATACCTAATCAACTCCTATCCACCTTCCCTGGTTGTATGCCAGAGATCCATGGGGGGAAGTGGGGCCCTTTCACAGGGACACACAACTTCTGGGGTCTCTCCCTGGCATCTAAAGCTAGGGAGTCCCCATATGTGAAGACTACATTCCTGCTTGTTCCTGGAGATAGCATAGTTACTCACCTGTAACAGGTGATCTCCGGGAACAGCAGGAATTTAGTCTTCACAACCCACCCACCTCCCCTAGGAATTGTATCTCTCTATCTCTTTCTCTTTCCCTCTCTCTCTCTCTTTGTCTCAGCTTTGAACTCAACTGGAGAGAGGCAGTTGGGAAAGGCGGGAAGGCAGCATGCAGGCGCTGTGGGATGCTCCCAAAAGCTTTCTAATTGGACGCTGGGGAGTGTTCCCGCGCAGGGTCCGTCGGTACCGACGATACCCATATGTGAAGACTAAATTCCTGCTGTTCCTGGAGATCACCTGTTACAGGTGAGTAACTATGCTTACAGTAGGAGAAGTTTAAACTGAATATGGAAGCAGATAGTTATTGATGTAATAAGGTAATGACAAGTAGAACATGTACCCTAATCACATCCATCCTCTTCCCTGCGAGACAGCCCAACATAAAGAGTCGGTTAGTGCAGGGGAGTCCCAACTCCCCCACCCAGTCCAGCATCGAAAAGGTATGCCCGAGACCCCTTGATCCAAGTCTAAAGTCAAAATCCAAACATTATCCATAGTCTGACCTCCCTGGGCCACGTCCTTCAATAGGAGGAAATGGCCCAGGGAGGAGATCTTCTTTGCCAGTTTCAGTGCTGCCTCCTCTCAAATAGGGGTAGAAGCAGCAGTGCACACCATGACGTACTTGTGGGTCAGAGGGCTTCAGATTTTACGTTTTAACTGACAGACACCAACAATGGCACCCTTGATGCAAAAAAAAAATACTGTAGTTTATGGAATGAACACTGGAAAAACACCACTCCCCAATTCACTCTCCTCTCCACTGGCTCTTTTGATCTTACACTCTTTTTTTGTGTGCTGATGACATCACAGCTGTACAAGTTTAAGTATTTGTATTTAATTCAACCAGGAAAAGTAACAGCAGTAATATCTGTGCCACAAAAACACAGATAAATGCTGATTTTGTTTTATTTTTGCACCTTCAAAGAACCTCTAATTTGGCTGCAAAATAAACACCTTTTTAAAAATTTCATAAACACCTAAACATAGAAACCATAGGTATAGTTTTTCTGTCAAAAAAACAGAATTGAATCAGGCCCACAAATGGGTGACATTATCCAATGCAGGGCCCAGTCCAGTCCATTAGGCAAGACTAGGCGGTCACCTAGAGCAGCAATGCCTGCTTTTGCCTGCAGGGAGCATGGGCACATACATACATACAAAGCAAAATCTAATATTTAAAAGTATGATGTCAAATAATACATCTTTGCAGGAGTGTAGTGGGGAGGGGTAGTTTTGGGATGATCATAATTGTTGAGTTTAATTTGCAAAATTTTAGGGAGAAGGAGTATAAAGCTGAGGGTTCACTTAGGGCGTCCAATATTCTTACACTGCCAATAATCTCACAGCGCTGGGATGGAACGGCTCTCCCAGAGCTCAGAACTTTATTGGAAAGCCCCTGCCCCATGCACAGTGTTTCCTAAGATTTGTTTTTTTCCACTCTGTCAAACACATACAAAGCAAAACTCTCCCAAAACCTTTTCTAAATATCATTCTATAAAGAAGTTTTTTCTTATCTTATATCTTTTTAATTTCTCTCTACCTTAATTTTTAAAATTTTGTTACAAAAATATTAAATGTTGTTTTGTTACAAAAATATTAAATGTCGTCCCTGTCCACTATGTGCTGGAATATTCCACATTGCAGACCTTCAACTATTGTGCCTTCAATGGTCAGATCTGAGCCACAATTCTGATGACTATTTTTTCTGCTGTATCATGACTTTGGCTTACTAGAGAGACCATCTGGCTCATCTACGCCACTATTTCTTTTTATTTTTTCTTAGTATTAGCTCACGCCTTTCCAGTAGTAGTTCAAGGGGAGTTACAGTCAGGTACAGTAGGTATTTCCCAGTCTCCAGGGGGCTTACAATCTGTACCTGAAGCACTGGGAATTTCTCACAGATGAGACATTTCCCATTGCACTGGGGTCATAGGCTTAATTAAGAGGAGTTTCCAATCACACCTTGACAAGTTGCATCTTATGAACTACAGAAGGAAGCTCTCTTTGGCACAATACAAGTACTATGGTGAGCGCTAAAAGTAAATTTGAGAGACTGAGATCATACCTCACGTACCCTGGCATAGGAGTATGGTTCATTATTGTTATGGTATGCTCAGACTAATCAACTACCAAAAAATAAGGGCTAACACCAGTGATAAAAACATCAAAAAACAATTTATTTAAAGTTGTATGTTTATCAAAGAAAATGCACTCGGCTCAAAAATCAAGGGGAAAAGATTTCAGAGATCTACTACTCAGAAATGAAAGCCAAACAGCTTACCAAATGCAGTCTCAATAGACTTAGGAATTCATCCTCATAAGTCATAAAAGCCCTGTCTAAAGTCCTTTACTTTCTTCCACTATTTTTATGTATAATGAATAAAACAGTTTATCTTCATTCAGCCAATGTTCCCACACTCGACGTGACCATGTTTTGCTGACAAGCTGCATCAGGAGTGCAGCATCAAAAATATTATTGGCTGCCAGTGTGCTTATATGCTCTAAAACATACAATTGCATTTTGTATATTATTACATAGAAAATGTTTTCTCATCATTCACATATGGGCTGATGCAGAAAGTCTGACACACCCTTTGAGCGCAGATAACGCAGCTTATATGCACACTGCAGAAAAGAGATTGACGTGTACATAAACAGCAAGGGAAAAGTATGCGCGCACAGTAATGCCAAGTTTATTTAAATTATATGCAAATGAGTTGCTCATATTAAAATGGTATACTAATATTGACTGCGCCCAAAGAAGAGAAACGCATAGAGGATTATGTAACCAGCTGAAGTGCCAATATCTCTACACCTGGTCTGAAGTGGCTTAAACGTCTTGTGCATGCTTCCAACAGTATTTTGATGGCATCGGGTGCTTTCTCCGATGCCTAGATCATCTGAGGGGAAGTGACAAACTTCCCTTCAGATGACCCTTTTTCTCTGGGAGAGCATGCCAGATTTGCTCCGACTTCTGTGTGCATGTGTTTGACTTGCCCTCCCATTTTAACGCTAACATTTGTGCTGAAGTTTTATGCGTGGCTAATTTGCATATGCGCCCCTCTCTGTATGCCGGTGCTGAAGTCACATGCTATCGGCATGCTGCATAGACGCGTACATAGCTAATAGGGCGCAACTTCAGCGCTGGCTTTCTACATCAACCCCATAGTGAACATAATGTATTGAAATGTATATTTCAACAAGGATTACAAAAAGTCATTTACAAAAACAAGAAAACACATTTCAATTGTTGATAACATTGTTGCAAAAATTAGAGCACTATTAACTCTTTCCATATAACAAATTATTTTTCTAAGTGCCAATACATATTCAGTATCATTTACTGAAACACTCCAGAATCAGTCCATCAGCTGGTGTTGATACGATGTATGTCATGTATTTTCCTGCTCCCAACAAATCCAGCACTACTGTTCACTGATCTTCACAGCATCTTTTTAAAGAGCCATCGCCCATCACAATGGAACCGGAATAAGAATGATGTCACCAGCAGGCAATGAAAGGCAATATTAAAAATCTTTGTGCTTCTGCTTGATGCATATCAAATTATATTAAGAAAAAAACATTGAGTAAAAATAGTTGATCAATCAAAATCACAAGTCTACTAATCAACTCCCGCTTCAAATTCTTAGCGGTTAACGCTAAACAACCGTACCCTCTTCAACACCCACAAATTGTACAGCATTAAAAAAAATAATTCAACAAAAATACTGAATAGTCTAATGAAATATTGAAGCCATTAGGTGCAATATTTGTACTAAAAAGATCCATTTTGATTCTAACAGAAGGATGCATCTGTTATGGTTTATTAAAATTTGCTATTCCGTCTTTCAAAGCAAATCAAGACAGTTTGCTTATTAAAAATATAATAAAACCAAGAAGAAAGAAAGGAAAGGTAGAAGAGTTTGTTACAACAGGAGAGATAGTCACAGTCATACAGGGAGGGAAGGGAGGGATGAAAGGGTAACTAGGAACAAGTAGGGCTATCCATGTTGGTCGTGTGCAGAGGTCAAAGGCCTTCTGAAAAAGGTTTTAAGCAGATTTAAAGCAATCATAGGTGGGTTGTTCTAGAGGTGTGGAGCACAGAAGTAGAAGGCTGAGATTCTAATTGAGTGGTATCTAGCCCAGGATGCAGGAGGGGAGATAAAGACAATTGGCTTGAATGTTACAAAGGGTGTGAGAGAGGTCATGGGGGGGGGGGGAATAAGTAGGGAGGAAAGGTATGATGGTAAATCAGAGTGCAATGTTTCCCAAACAATGCTGAACAATAAGAGCGGTCATCTCCTTGTTTTGAAGACTATAGCAGTGCTCATTGACTCTTACTTTCAGAGGTCTTGTAATTTTTCCAATATATAATTTTGCACAAGGACATTGTACAGTATACAGTAAATAATGCGATCAGTGACAAGTAGTGACATTTTTGAAAAATTACCATCAGCCAGTTTGAGGATTTGTAAGAGTCAGATTCATCCATGTTTTCACAAGATTTACAGTTCCCATATTTGAAATGGCCTACCTCTACAGTTGTATCATAAAGTTTAAAGGTAATGTGAGTTGGACTGAGCAATTCCTTGAGGTTCTTAATTCGACTATAAGAGAACAACATTGTGAAAAACAATCATGAACTGTAAGATCGACCCCTGCTTCTTTATAATAGAGGAAATTTTATGTGCTGAAGAGGAATATAAAACATTGTTCAAAATATCTTCAGAATCACAGCATTTGTCCCTTTCATGTAACAGAACTTCTCTATCATTGTAAAATGCTCTCTTATATGCTGTCTTAACTACAGAAGGAGGATAACCTCTTTGTAACAGCTTATCACCATATTTCTTTCCTGTTTCTTAAAATCTCCAGGAACAAGCAGGAATGAGTCTTCACATATGGGTACGTCGGTACCGACGGAGCCTGCACGGGAATGCTCCCCAGCATCCAATCAGAAAGCTTTTGGGAGCATCCCTCGTGCCTGCGCACTGCCTTCCCGCCTTTTCCACTACCTTTCCTCAGTTTTCGTTTTTCCGCGGAGCCGGCAGGACGTCCACCTGTCACCGCAGAAACTTTTTTCTTTAAATTCTTTATTTCTTGTTTTCTTGTGGTCGCGGCTGTTTTTCCCGCCGCCACCGGTACCGCCGGTGGGTTTTTCTTTTCTTTTTCTTAAACTCAGAGAGATTTTTTTCCCTCTGTTTCTGTCTTAACTTTTTTGGGCCTACAAGGCCTCTCCATCATGGAGCCTTCTTCTCCTAAGAAGTGCCTTCACTGTGGAAACACAGTTTTCTTTTTAGACTCCAATGCCTGGTGTCTAACCTGTTTGGGTCCTGACCCTTTTTCCCCTGAACAATCAGGCTGCAAAACTGTGAGAAGAACTTCCCTCTTTCGAGTTTCCCTCGATACCGTTTTCCCTCCCGGAGTGAGGGCACCGGCCTTTTCTTCTCTACAGGATCAGGTAACCCACAAACAGTCTGTTAAGACTAGCCAATCCTTGAGTGGTAGGTCTCATGCCAAGCATGATGACGGCTCTGGCCTTGCCCTCAAGACCCCATTGGCATTAAAACCCCAGCAGGAGTCTCCGGGCTCCAAAGCATTTCAGGGGTTTCAGGTTGTTCCTGGGGCTCACCCCTCACAGAACATACCTGAGCCATGCTCGGTGGTGGCATCCGCTTCGGGCGGTACCGATACCCTGGCATCGGCACCGGTGTTGAGTATTCCACTCTTCACCAGGGATCGTCATCTGGCGTCCTCGGTACCTTTGGGACCGATCGATATGTTCCAGATTGACTTTCCTGTATCTGAGCCATGCTCGGGGGTGGGATCCGCTTCGAGCGGTACCGATACCCCGGTATCGGCACCGGTGTTGAGTGATCCACTCTTCACCAGGGATCGTCATCTGGCGTCCTCGGTACCTTCGGGACCGATCGATACGACCCAGATTGACTTTCCTGTATCGGCAACATTGCCGATACCACCACCGACGTCGGTACCCTCTAGGCATGCATCAATAGACTCGCTCCCTTCGATGCCGAGTCTGGAATCGATATCTAGTCTAGATGACTGGGTACCGATGCGTCTCGGAACCGACCCCTATCGTTTCCGGATACTCAGTACCGAGGATATTCACCAAGCGTTTCTGGTTGCCTCGGTACCGCTTGAGCAGCCTCCGATGACTGGTTCGATGGCATTACCGTCTCCGATTCCAACTCAGCTACCGGTATCGGTATCGATGTCGGTTCCTGCAGTTACATCGGTACCATCGATCCTTTCTATGCCTAGTTTGGAATCGATACCTGGCATGGACGATGCAGTACTGACTGCCTCAAATCGTGACTGCCAGTACCACTATCCATCTAGTGGGGTTCTTTTTCTGCACCAGACCAGTACATCCTCTGGTGCTCAGGCTGCTCCTTCAACCTTAGCCTACCCAGGGATAGTTCCCTTTGGAGATCCCTCTTTTCAGAAGTTTCTCCTTGACATGGCAACCTATCTTGCTATTCCTATCCCTGGCTGTGATCCTACTCGAGGCTCTCCTGCAGAAAAGGAAAATATAATGCTTCCTTTACATCATTCTTTGCAGGATCTTCTTCTGAGAATATGGGAATCACCTTTAAGGGTTCCCTCACCTTCTACAGCAACTAATGTTCTGTATCAGGTGCCCCCCTCTCCAGGGTTTCAAAAACCTCAACTTCCCCATCATTCCATTGTAGTGGAATCAGCAATGAGGAAGGTAAAAAGCAAGAAGAAGCATTCTTCTTATCCGCCAGGTCGTGCATCTAGAGCACTTGATGCCTTTGGGCGTCAAACCTTCCAAACATCTATGCTGGCATCAAGGATTATCTCTTATATTTTTTATATGAGCCTATCTCTCCAGGAGGTCACAAAGAAATTATCTCTTTTGACCCCTTTTTTATCAGAGTCTAAGGCTGCAGACTATTCCTTGCTTCTTAGTCATAGCCAGAATATCTCTTGGTTTCTTTCTCGTGCTTCTCTAGACTCTTTTGAGTCTGTTAGCAGATCCTCTGCTATTGCCATTGGAACACGTCGTAGAGCCTGGCTCCAAGCTTCAGACTTGAGCAGATGGGCACAACACACACTGGGTAATTCTCCTTGTACTGGAGAAAATCTCTTCAATAAGGAGGCTTTACGTCAGGTTGCTCATTGCTCCACTGACTTCCCTGGTTCTGGAGACCGTCCTAAGCCTTCTTCTTCCCCAGGAGGTAGGAAATGTCCTACCAAACCTTCTTTCCCTAAGAAAAGAAGGTTTCACTCTTCTCCTGCCCATCATCAAGATGTACCCAAGCAGGGGACACCTCGTCCTGGTCTGAAGAATCCAAACTCTAGCCAGTCTAAGCATACCCAGCAACCATAGGTTCCTGAAGTTTGCAACCTACAGTTAACTTCTTCTTAGCAGAAGTTGTTCACTGTTTTTTCTTTAAAGCTCTACACGTGGTTTCCCTTCTTCAGTATGCTGTCAGGATATTCTTGTCCATGGGTTACAGATTCTCCTCTTCTTCCTAACAAGAAGAGAAGTTACAACTATCCAGGATAGTTTCTGTCCCAACATGAACATTTTTTCCTTCAGCTGACTCACCATATGGTAAGTCACCCTTCAGTTACCTGTTTTCTCTACCCTCTCATCCAGGGTTTCCCCTGAATGAGTGGTACCATACTGAACAGCTTCTCTAGCCTTTCATTCCAGTGTAGACTTTTTTCCTTGAATAAATTCTCTGGACAGCTCATCAGACAGGGACAGGAATATTTCCTCTCCCTTTGTCTGTTCTCTCTGTTTTACACAGGCAGATTCTCTCTGCTGTCTCTTTCAGCTGCTGTTCATGCAGGAGTTCCAGTGATTGAACTACTGGTACTTTCCCACAAGTTTCCAGTCTGTCTTCCACTACTTTTGTCTAGCCTTAGTAGTGATTCCAAGATAGTCCTCATCTATTTTGGATAAACCTATTCACTTCAGGCTTCTCACATTATCTTTTTTCTGGCCATCTCCATTTCCTTGGATGTGGCAACACACCTGACTTACAGTCAGTTTTATCTCCTAATTCTCCTGCATAATGCTCTCTGCAATCTTCAGAGAAGCTTTCTACTATGGGCTCTTGCTACAGAGCATTGAACTTTGTCTCTGATGGCTATTCTATATAGTAGGAAAAGCTTATCAGTCATTTTCCATGACTGTGAGGGTTCTCCACACCCTCTTGTCTCCTATTATAATACAGAATATGAGCTTTTTCTGCGTGAATGTCCAAAGAGTTCCCAGTCCTGCAGGAATATGCTCTTTTTTCCTTACAGCTTGGCCTCATGCTATCCTACTCCTCATGGACAGCACATATTCTACTAGTAACGCATGATACCCCTGTGTCCCTCCAGTGGGTCATCCTGGTATCTCCTTCTATGCGTTTCTGTCCATTTACCATGTCAGAGTTCTACAGAACTCACGACTTGCTCTCTACAGACTGATATTATCCTCTGTTTTTTCACGCAACCATCCTGGTTATTCCACTGGATAGCATTCCTGCACCCTCTTAGCCCGCAGAAATAGATTCTCTATATATCTTTCAAGTAGGTTCCACCTTCTTGTTATTAGATGAATCTTTCCCCTTCACATCTCCCATGTGAATGTTCTTATGGGGCTTAGTTGCAGACATGTATCTTCAGACTTATATATTCATGTATGTATATATCTCTATATATTTCTATACATACATATCTCTGTCAGCTGTGTGTGCATAAGTTATGCCCCTATATATATCTATATCTATATATATACACATATCTATATATACATACATATATATATATATATATCCCTCTATATATGTATCTGTCGAGACGCTTCTAGGTCAATATGTGTTTACATACTATCTCCCTAGCTGTCTATGCTATAAAGATTTTTACCTTCTTAGAGGTTCCAGACAGTGGGCTTGCATATTTTCATACTGTCCCTCGGTATGTGGGGGCTGTTATGCACACAACCACTACTGTGGTACTAACAGCTTCTACTTTACTCTAGGTCTCGCTATCCCTGAAGCATCATGCTTCGATATCTTTCCTATCTCTCACCAGCTAGAAAAGACAGTGTAGATCTTCAGTAGTTCTGAGTTTTCAGCCCTTCACACATCTTGGGAATACGGGCTTTTTTCCATATCCCTTCTTCCCTCCAGGACTGGGCTACTTGTCCAAATCGGTCAGTCTTCCTCTTTTACTCCTACATGTTAATGACTCTGTAGCTAAAAGAGTTTTCAGCTTTTTCCCATAAAGCTTTCCACTGAAGACCTGCCGTTTTTATACTACTCCAGTTGACACCTGGGTCACCTGCCAATTCCAGATTTGGACCTTCACCTTCACTAACGTGAGGTCACCTTGAGGATTCCTCTACTGAATCTCCAGTAGACTCCATCAGCCTCTCTACTTCCTGCAATCCAGTAGGTAAGGTCCATATTGTGATTACTCATGCAATATTTTTAATAATAGTTATCATACATACCAAGGACTCCTCTCCTGTAGTCCTTAGGTTAGCTGTTTTTCCTACAGCTCCTCTCTTTTCAACTCCTACCCACCATCCCTCATGGGATGCCAGAGATCCATGTGTGGAAAGTGCAGTCCTGTCCCATGGACACGCTTTTTATGGGATCTCCCCCTGGCATCTACAGCTAGGGAGTCCCCATATGTGAAGACTCATTCCTGCTTGTTCCTGGAGATAGCACAGTTACTTACCTGTAACAGGTGATCTCTGGGAACAGCAGGAATAAGTCTTCACAACCCGCCCACCTGCCCTAGGAGTTGTATCTCTCTATCTATCTATCTTCTTTTCCTCTTTCTCTCCCTTTGTCTCAGCTATGAAACTCAACTGAGGAGAGGCAGTGGAAAAGGCGGGAAGGCAGTGCGCAGGCACGAGGGATGCTCCCAAAAGCTTTCTGATTGGATGCTGGGGAGCATTCCCGTGTAGGCTCCGTCGGTACCGACATACCCATATATGAAGACTTATTCCTGCTGTTCCCAGAGATCACCTGTTACAGGTAAGTAACTGTGCTTTCTGTAACATCTGAACAAATGCGTCTATAGTGTAACATCTGTGAAAATGGCAAGCTGTCTTTTAGATGTTTTGGATGACAACTATCTTACTGAAGGAATGAATTTCTATCAGTAGGCACATTTTACAAAGGATGCCATCCAAACAGAAAATGCAAACCTCAAAGCACCTGATGCCAAAAACTCAATAAAAAATGGTAAGAAAACAGTACTAAACAAATAATTAAATAAACAATGGCATGAAACTATTGGCATGGAACTCGTAACATTAGTGGAAAAAAATAGACCTCAGTGAACATTGTCACTAAGCCTACGCAATGGCTGTATGTCAAAGTAGCTGGCAAACACGCCAGAAATTGGCACATACAAAGCTACATGGACACACCATCATTGGTCAAAAAATCTCCAGATTAATAACATGCCAATAACAATTCCAAAAATCGCATGAATCTCTATTGTAAAACAGCATCATCAGCAATAACAACAAGGTCATATGGATATACAGGCACTGCTCAAAACAAGTACTTAGCTGCAACACGGGCTACAACATTGTTCTGGATCCAATGCCGGGCGTTTCGCCGAAGCTGTGTCAGGGAGTCGGGCAC
This sequence comes from Ichthyophis bannanicus, assembly GCA_033557465.1. Classification (NCBI taxonomy): domain Eukaryota; kingdom Metazoa; phylum Chordata; class Amphibia; order Gymnophiona; family Ichthyophiidae; genus Ichthyophis; species Ichthyophis bannanicus. The sequence continues at coordinate 987,999,523 of CM066032.1, forward strand.
TGCCCAATATCACTGAGCCACTATAAAATCAACAAAGAAATCAAGCACTTCGCATAGTTTCATGTACTCAGTACAACAACTAAGAGACCAGAAAGAGCCACACTTCCTAATACTCGAAGAATGAAATATGGAATATTAAAAACTACCATACTCACAGATTACTGCAAATGTGCAAAAGTTACGTGTTCGTCTGTTAGACCATCGTAGTAAATTAAAACGTTTGGTTCCACATGCCTTTCTTGTGGATCACATCTCTCCTCTGAGTAGGGGTGGTGATAAAGATTCAGTATTAACCCGGTGGGAGCAGTCATGGATCTTTAGCTTAATATGATCCGACCATTTGGGTTGAATGAATGCATTGATTGGAGAGCTTGCTTGTGGTTTGTGGCTGGTGTGGGTGGTTTCAGTTTTCCAAGTTCCATGCTTTGGTTGTTTGTGATCTTGCAGTTCTAAGTGCATGTCTATTGGTTTAGGATGTGTGGGGTTTCTCAGTGAGATATTGTGCTGTCTTTGTGAATGGGTTTGATTGTGCCAGTGATGAGTTGTTTGATTGGTTAGTTTAGTTGATGATGTGAGGTTTTCCCTGGAAGCCCCACCTGTTTGAAGCACATGCATGGCATGTCTTGCTGGTTGCAATTTATGAAAGGGTGTTTTTGGACACTTGGTTGTTTTCGTTTGCAGTAGTCTGTGAGTATGGTAGTTTTTAATATTCCATATTTCATAATTCGGGTATTGGGAAGTGTGACTATTTCTGGTTTGTTACATTGCGAATTGCTTGATTTCTTTGTTGATTTTATAGTGGCTCAGTGATATTGGGCAGTGTCCGACTCCCTGACACAGCTTCGGTGAAATACCCAGCATTTGGAGCTAGGATATTATAGCCCGTGTTGCATCTAAGTACTCGTTTTGAGCAGTGCCTGCGTCAGCTTGGTGACAGTGTTCACTGAAGTCTTTTTTTCTCGACTAATGTTATAAGTTCCATGCCAGTAGTTTCAGTGCCATTGTTTGTTTATTTATTTGTTTATCATTGTTTTTACCATTTTTTTATTTACATTTTACAATAGGACATCCAAGTGCAATCTGGGATGTCAAAGTCTGGGGAAAAAAAAGCAGGTGCTTGCAAGTTCACATAGGCGTCCCCAGAATAGCATCGAACATGGATGTCTGGTAGCATAATGGTTAAAGAGTGGGTTGGGAGCAGGGTTGCCAGGGTTCAAATCTCAGTGTGGGTCTTTGTGATCTTAGACTAGTCACATAACTCTCCATCTTCTCTACACTCTCTGGATGTTTCACAAGCACTTTCCTGATGCCTATTCGTGTCTGCAGCAGGTCTAAACATAGACTTGGCTGCAGATGTCCCCATCATTCCTGAAATCGAATGGAGATGTGTAAGTTGATTGCACCTCCCCAGACATGCCTCCACCACATCCCCTTGCTTACTTAGACATCTCTACACCAGAGATGTCTGTAAACGTCATTTGTAGAATGACTTCGGAGGTGTCTCTGTGATATCGCCATCCACGTGCATGTCTTCAGATATCCTAAATCACGACTAAGCCTTTTAAAATGACCTCCTTAGTGTATATAGTGATTTGAAAACCATCCTTAGTTTGCGTCAGGGCTACATTCAAAAAATGTATTTCATTGATGCCAGCTGTCATTTCAAATTGTAAACTACCATTACAGCTATTCAGCCAAAGATGGAACATATATAATCGTTCTAATGTGCCAGTCCAAAGTACAAAAATATCATCTATATATCTTTTCCATAAGAAAAGATATGTCCTATACATGGAAGGTGCTGTTCTTCAAATGCTGCCATATATAGATTTGCCAACAAAGGGGGAAACGAAGCTCTCATAGCCATTCCTGAAACTTGAAAATAAATTGTTTTTGAAACAAAATAATTGCTCTATATCAGGTGCCCCCTTCTCCAGGATTTCAAAAGACTCAACTTCCTCATCATTCCATTGTTGTAGAATCAGCAATGAGGCGGGTGAAGAGTACTAAAAAGTTCTCCAGGACCAAGCAGGAATCAGTCCTCACATATGGGTGACGTCGGCGCCGACGGAGCCCTCGTGCGGAGCATTTCCCCAGCTTTCAAAGAAAGCCTTTGGGAATTGCAGCGCGCATGCGCGGTCCTCTTCCCGCCCAAGGGTGCCATCTTGCTCAGTCTTCTTTTTTCCGCGGAGCCCGACGGACGTAGTTAGTTTTTCCCCGAGGAAAAAGTTGATTTTCCCTGTTTTTCTCTTTTTTTCTCCGGTTCGACGCCGGATCCTTTTCCCGCTCGGACCGATACGCCGGTGTCGAGTCCTTTTCTCTCTTTTTCGGTTTTTGTCCTTTGTGACTGGCATTCGCACCTTTTTTCTTTTTTCCCTGGCAGACCGTTCTTTTGACCTAGCAGGGGCCCTTTTTCCCCCGATGGCTGCCAACGGGTTTAAGAAATGTGATCGGTGTAAGAAACTTATGTCTCTTACCGACACACATGACTGCTGCCTCCGTTGCCTCGGACCCGATCATGACCCAGTGATCTGTGGTCCGTGTGGCAAAATGTCCTCGAAGACGTTGAGGAGTCGGCAGCACCAGAGGGATAGAATTTTTTCTGACTCCGCGTCCGGCCGAGCCCGGACCTCATCAGAGGCCTCGACGTCTCAGGACTCCGGCCCAGAGCAGTGTCGGGGTTCCTCTGAGCGGGGGTCTCCTTCGCGGGAACATCGCAGGAAGAAGAAACCCGCGAAGGCGGCGTCGGTGGACGCTCCTGGTTCCTCGAGGGCCAGGTCGCATAGCCCCGATAGCCGTCCCGGGTCTTCGGAGTCGGAGAGGCCTGCCAAGCATCCTCGTGTCGAAATGGAGTCTCCTGGACATGTAAGTGCTGTTGTCCTCGTTGACTCTCCTCCGAGGGAGCCGACGTCGGGCCCGACGCCATCGGGTCCTGAGTCGGGGGCTGCTGGGTCTCCTGAGCTCGGACTCAGGTTGACGGCCTTGGAGAGCAGCTTCGCTGCCTTCATGGAACAGCAGCGGGCATTGATCGCCGGTCTCACCGGTGCATCTGCCCCGACCACCGGGACCTCGACGTCCAAGTCGACCCCGGAGGCCGAGCCGATCCTCGAGTCCATGCGGGCTCGAGTCGATCCTCGGCCATGGTCTCCCTTCGGGGCCGAGGTCGTCGACGCCGATACCCTCGGTGTCGGGGCGGAGGGCATCGGTGCCCGCCCGCCCGACCGGAGCCGCTCGATTCCTCCTCTGAGGAGTCGGGCTGGGAGACGGAGGACGAAGAGTCACCCGACACTCATCGGACTCGGTGTGTCCCATCGGACTTGCCCGAGTCCGAACCTCGGAGACGGTCCCCACCGGAGGATACCCGGTTCTTGGACTTCGTGCGGGATATGGCCAAGGCCTTGGCCTTCCCCGCGGATCCCGAGGAGGAGCCTTGAGCCGAGGAGCTCGAGGCCCTCCAGTATAACTCTCCCCCGAAGGAGGCCTTTACTGTTCCGGTTCCTCCGATGCTGGAGCGGCTGCTCTTCCGCATGTGGGAGACCCCGGCCTCGATGCCGGTGTTAAGCAAGCGGGTTGATTCCATTTATCGAGTCCGCAAGAGCCCCGGGTTCCAAAAGGCACAATTACCGCACCACTCCATAGTTGTGGAATCGGCCATGCATCGACTGAAAAGTCAGAAGATGCACTCCTCGGTGCCTCCCGGCCGAGAGGCCCGGAACCTGGTTGCCCTCGGTAAGAAGTGCTTCCAGGGCTCTATGCTTGCTTGCCATGTCCAGACCTACCAGCTCTACATGGGCATGTACCTCCGAGACCTGGCAAAGGAAATTGCCGGGTTCTCTGCTGGTCTCTCCGAGCAACCTTTGCAGAGGTTCCAGGCCTTGTCCACTGGTATTCGAGAGTGCTCGAAGTTTATCTCTCGAGCAGCCTACGATGGCTTCGGCCCGAGTAGCCGGGGCCGGCATCGGTGCCCGCCGACAGGCTTGGCTACTGTCATCCGACCTCGAGCCATGGGTCCAGGACAAGTTGGTCGATGTCCCCTACCTAGGTGAAAACCTCTTTGGCAAGCCCATAGCTGAAAAGGCTGCAGAACTCGAGACCGAGACTCTGACCAGGACTAGGCTTTCCAGGAAAACCTCTGCCCCTTCTCAGAAGAAGAAGGGCTCGGGAAAAAAGACCTTTTACCCAAGGAAGTCATCTGCCTATAAACAATGCCCTCATTATCATGCCTTTGCAGCTCCCCAACAGGGTCAGCAGGCCAAGGGGCAGGGTCAAGGGCCCCATAGGCAGAAGGCCCCCAAGCCACCAACACCGGCCCCTGCTCAGCAGGGTGGGGTGTTTTGACTCAAACAGCATAGCCTCTTCTCCTCAGCTGGCTTCTCTCAGCACAGGAGGCCGGCTGGCCCACTTTGCCCACAGGTAGTCAGCCATCACATCAGATATCTGGGTTCTTCATATAGTCCAAAAGGGCTATCTTCTCCATTTTCACCAGGTACCTCCCTCCTATTTTCCAGGGGAGCCTCCAAGACCTCCTCTGCACAGGGACCTACTCCTTCAGGAGTTGGCAGGTCTGCTAAAGGATCAGGCTGTGGAACCGGTGCCCCACCACCTCCCCACACCCACACCCACCCTCCCCTGGGATAATCATAGCTTTATAGGTACTTACACATCTTAAAAGACAGGAGGTGCTTTCAGGTGAAGCTCATTACCCAAATCAGTCATACACTAAGGACCTGAGATTAATTAAGCTTCAGGTGAACAAGGTATATTAAACGTATTAGGTACAGTTTTATTGGTATAAATACCCATAGCAACCCCTAGTAAGTAAGAACTTAAAGATCTAGACACAAACTTAAAACTAAGATGCAGACATCAGTTCAGCAGCGGGATGGGGCTTTCCAGTCTTTTGCATTGAGTGTCACATGTATGATTTTCTCCCAGTTGGTGAGAGGTCTTACGTGTGCACTAGGTGCAAGGAGCTCTTTTCTCTCAGGGAACAAGTCCGTTCTCTAGAGGCTAAAGTAGCAGACTTGGAAAACATAAGACAGACAGAGAGGTACATAGACGAGACCTACAGGGATATAGTCCTGAAGTCCCACCTCCAGTCTGGCAGCACCCCTGTTGCCATGGAGGAGAGAGGTCACGTGACAGGAGAGCATCACCCTGGTGTGGCAGGAAGTGATCCTGTAACTAGGACCTGTCCTCCAGGTGATGTAAAACCCTCTCGCACCGAGGAAGTTTCTCCAGGGCCATGTGCCCATGAGGGAAGGGTTAGGACAGCCGTTATAGTTGGTGATTCGATCATTAGGCATGTAGATAGCTGGGTGGCTGGTGGACGTGAGGATCGCCTGGTAACATGCCTGCCTGGTGCGAAGGTAGCGGACCTCACGCACCACCTAGATAAGTTCTTAGATAGTGCTGGGGAGGAGTCTGCTGTCTTGGTACATGTCGGTACCAGTGACATAGGAAAATGTGGTAGGGAGGTTCTGGAGGCAAAATGTAGGCTTTTAGGTAGGAAGTTGAAATCCAGAACTTCCAGGGTAGCATTCTCCGAAATGTTCCACGCGCAGGACCCAAAAGGCAGGCAGAGCTCCGGAGTCTCAATGCGTGGATGAGACAGTGGTGCAGAGATGAGGGTTTTGGATTTGTTAGGAACTGGGGAACATTCTGGGGAAAGGAGGGGCTCTTCCGAAGGGATGGGCTTCACCTTAACCGGGATGGAACCAGGCTGCTGGCATTAACCTTTAAAAAGGAGATAGAGCAGCTTTTAAACTAGATATTAGGGGAAAGCCGACAGTCGCCCAAGAGCGGATGGTTCGGAAGAATGTATCCTTGAAGGATACTACCAAAAGCAGAGAGGTCCCACAAAAGAGTAAAGTAGCCCAAATGCCCTCAAGTATGGAGCAGACAGAGCTTAAAGATCCCAATTTACCCATGTCTAACAATAGCCAAATTAACATGAATAAAATACATTCTCTAAAATGCTTGTATGCAAATGCTAGAAGTCTAAAGAATAAGATGGGAGTGTTAGAATATATAGCACTAAATGAAAGGTTAGATATGATTGGAATATCAGAGACATGGTGGAAGGAGGACAACCAGTGGGACACTGTGATACCTGGGTACAAACTATATCGTAATGATAGAGCTGATCAAATTGGTGGAGGGGTTGCGCTCTATGTTAGAGAGGGCATTGACTCAGAAAGGATTAAAGTTTTACAGGAAACAAAATCTGCTGTAGAATCTATATGGATTGAAATTCCATATAAAAGGGGGAAGGCGATGGCAGTGGGGGTGTACTATCGAGCACCTGGCCAGAATGACCAAATGGATGATGAAATGCTCAAAGAAATCAAGGAAGCTAACAAAAGTTACAGCGCAGTAATAATAATGGGTGATTTCAATTACCCCGGTATCGACTGGGTCAGTGTCACGTCAGGACATGCTAGGGAGATAAAGTTCCTAGATGAAATAAATGACTGCTTCTTGGAGCAGCTGGTTCATGAACCAACCAGAGGGGAAGCCATATTAGACCTAGTCCTTAGTGGAACACCAGATCTGGTGCAAGAGATAATGGTGTTGGGGCCACTTGGCAATAGTGATCATAGCATGATCGCCTTTGATTTAATTAGTGGAGGAGGGATAGTAAGGAAATCCACAGTACTACCTTTTAACTTTCGAAAGGGAGACTATGATAAAATGAGGAAAACAGTTAAGAAAAACTAAAAGGAGCAGTTGTGAAGGTTAAAGACGTACATCAAGCTTGGGTGTTGTTGAAAAATACTATCTTGGAAGCCCAGACCAGCTGTATTCCACGCTTTAAGAAAAGTGGAAGGAAGTCCAAAAAACTGCCAGAATGGTTTAAAGGTGAGGTCAGAGAGGCTGTTGCTGCCAAAAAAGCATCTTTCAGGAAATAGAAAAAAGAGCCAAACAACGAAACCTGGAAACAGCACAAGCACTGGCAAGTCAAATGCAAGGCATTGATAAGGCAGGCAAAGAGAGAATTTGAGAAGAAGCTTGCTGCGGAAGCAAAAACGCGAAATAAAGACCTTTTCAAGTATATTCGTAGCAAAAAACCTGTGAGAGAGTCAGTTGGTCCATTAGATGATAAAGGGGTTAAAGGAGCACTAAGAGGCGACAAGGCGATAGCGGAGAGACTGAATGAATTCTTTGCTTCGGTCTTTACTGAGGAAGATGTAGGGATGTTACCCATGACTGAAGTGGTATTTAAAGGTGCGGAAGAATTGAAGGAAATATCGATACATCGGGAAGATGTCTTACAACTATTAGATAAATTGAAGAGTAGCAAATCACCTGGGCCGGATGGTATACATCCAAGGGTGTTGAAAGAACTGAAATATGAGATTGCAGAACTGCTATCAGTAATCTGTGAACTATCATTAAAATCATCTCTAATACCTGAAGATTGGAGGATCGCCAATGTAACACCAATTTTTAAAAAGGGTTCCAGGGGTGATCCGGGAAACTACAGACCGGTGAGCCTGACGTCAGTACCAGGAAAAATGGTAGAAACCATCATAAAGAATAAAATTACTCAGCATGTAGATAGTCACAACCTAATGGGAGACAGCCAACATGGCTTTAGACAAGGAAGATCTTGTCTTACTAATCTGTTATGTTTTTTTGAAGGAGTGAATAAACAGGTGGACAAAGGTGAGTCGGTTGATATTGTGTATCTGGACTTTCAGAAAGCCTTTGACAAGGTCCCTCATCAGAGACTTTTGGCAAAACTAAAGAGTCATGGGATAGGAGGCAGTGTACTATTGTGGATCAGGAACTGGTTAAAAGATAGAAAGCAGAGGGTAGGGCTAAATGGCCAATGTTCGCAATGGAGAAAGGTGAATAGTGGTGTACCCCAGGGATCTGTGCTGGGTCCGCTGCTTTTTGACATATTCATAAATGACCTGGAAAATGGAATAACGAGTGAGGTCATCAAATTTGCAGATGACACAAAACTATTTAAAGTTGTTAAAACCCAAGAGGATTGTGAAAAATTGCAAGAGGATCTTGATAAATTGGAAGACTGGGCATCAAAATGGCAGATGAAATTTAATGTGGACAAGTGCAAGGTTATGCACCTAGGGAAGAACAACTCAAACTATGGTTACACGATGCAAGGTTCCACATTAGGAACCACCACCCAGGAAAAAGATTTAGGCGTCATTGTGGATACCATGTTAAAACCCTCGGCCCAGTGTGCAGCGGCGGCCAAGAGAGCAAATAGAATTCTAGGTATGATAAGGAAAGGAATGGAAAATAAAACAAAAGATATTATAATGCCTCTATATCGTTCCATGGTGAGACCGCACCTTGAATATTGTGTGCAATTCTGGTCGCCGTATCTTAAAAAGGATATAGCGATTTTAGAAAAGGTACAGAGAAGAGCCACCAAAATGGTAAAGGGGATGGAAGGATACTCCTATGAAGAAAGGCTAAAAAGGTTAGGGCTCTTTAACCTCGAAAAGAGACGGCTGAGGGGAGATATGATAGAAGTCTATAAATTAATGAACGGAGTGGAACGGGTAAACGTAGATCGATTGTTTATCTTATCAGAATATAGAAAGACTAGGAGACATGCAATGAAGCTACAGGGTAAACTATTTAAGACTAATAAAAAAAATATTTTTTCACTCAACGTGTAATCAAACTCTGGAATTTGTTACCGGAGGATGTAGTAAAGGCTGTTAGTGTAGCTGGGTTTAAAAAAGGTTTGGACAAGTTCCTGGAGGAAAGGTCCATAAACCATTATTAAGAAGTGACCGAAGATATCAATGCTTGACCCAGTACAAGCATTGTGGAACTTGTCTCTTGGGGAAAATGCTAGGTACATCTGACCTAGATTGGCCACTGTTGGAAACAGAATACTGGGCTTGATGGACCTTGGTCTGACCCAGTATGGCATATCTTATGTTCTTATGAGGTCAAGGCTTTTATTCCAGGTACTTTCTGGTACCAAAAAGAACTGGAGGCCTCAGAGCCATCCTAGACTTGCGAAACCTCAACAAGTTCCTGGAGAGGGAAAAGTTCAAGATGCTTACCCTTGGAATCCTGCTGCCCTACCTCCAGCAGGGAGACTGGCTATGCTCCTTCGATCTAAAGGATGCATATACTCACATCCTTATTCATCCAGACCACAGACAATATCTCAGGTTTGTTGTGGGAGGAAACCACTATCAGTACAGAGTACTACCCTTTGGCCTGTCCTCCGCTCCCAGGGTGTTCAACAAGTGCCTGGCGGTGGTGGCGGCCTACCTGAGGCTTCAGGGTCTTTTTGTGTTTCCATACCTGGACGACTGGCTCATAAGGGGCCAATCTTCCCAGGAGGCCAACCAGGCCACCCTTCGCACTGTGGCTCTGCTTCAGCACTTGGGGTTTGTCATAAACTTCGCAAAGTCCACTTTGCTCCCGTCCCAGAACTTGGTGTTCATAGGGGCCAGGCTCAACACTCTTCAAGCAAAAGCTTTTCTGCCTCTGGACAGGGCCCACAGGCTGATGGATCTGGCCAGCCAGTTTCGCAGCAATTCCCTGGTCTCTGCCAGGCAATTCCTGAGACTACTCGGCCATATGGCTTCCACGGTTCATGTCACCCCCAATGCTCGCCTGCACATGCGGCCTGCTCAGTGGAGCCTTCGCACTCAATGGCATCAAGCCACAGGGAGCCTAGCGGACTCAGTAACGATATCTGACCTACTGGTTTCCTCTCTGCAATGGTGGCTTCATCTTCCGAATCTGGTGCTCGGAGTAGTTTTTCAATCCCCTCCACCTTCTCAAGTGCTCACAACAGATGCTTCTCTTCTCGGTTGGGGAACACATTGCCAAGGGACATGTACTCAGGGTCTCTGGACCCCTTGGGAGGTTACTCAACAGATAAACTTCCTGGAGCTACGGGCGATACGCCTAGCTCTGAGAGCCTTCTCCCACCTCGCCTCTCACCAGTCTGTACTGGTTCAGACGGACAGTCAAGTTGCCATGTTCTATGTGAACAAACAAGGAGGCACAGGCTCCTTCCTTCTTTGTCAGGAGGCTCAACGGCTGTTCTCTTGGGCTGTCAATCACGGGATCCTTCTCAAGGCTGTCTACCTCCCAGGTCAGGAAAATTACCTGGCAGACAGACTGAGCAGGATCCTGCAACCACACGAATGGAGATTGAACCCATTGGTGGTTCAACAGATCTTTCTCAGGTGGGGACTCCCCACCATGGATCTTTTCGCCAGTCCTCTGAACCAGCAATTCCCGAGATTTTGCTCCAGACAACCGCATCCCCTCAGACTAGCAGTGGATGCGTTTCTGATCTCGTGGTGCACAGGCCTACTGTATGCGTTTCCTCCCACACCACTGGTGTCCAGAGCGCTGTTCAAAGTCCTCAAGGACAGGGCTTCATTGATTCTCATTGCCCCTAGGTGGCCGAGGCAGCTGTGTTTCCCGCTTCTGCTACAGCTAGCGGTGGACACCCCTCTGCCTCTGGGGTTTCAACACGATCTCCTGTCTCAAGATCAGGGGACTCTCTTGCACCCCAACCTCCAGTCCCTTCATCTGATGGCCTGGCTGCTGAAAGGGTGGTCCTGGCTCCCCTACTACTGCCTCGAGAGGTGGAAGATGTAGTCTTAGCTTCTAGACGGCAATCCACCAGAAAATCCTACGCTCTTAAGTGGCATAGATTCTCCACATGGTGTGCTCAGCACAACGAGAATCCTTTCTCGTGCTTGGTAGCGGTGGTATTGCAATATTTGCTTTACCTCTCCAATCTGGGCCTTAAGTCTAACTCTGTCAGAGTTCACCTGAGTGTTCTCTCAGCACACCACTCGCCGGTGGACGGCAGGCCTCTTTCCAACCACCCTTTGGTGGCTCGTTTCCTCAGAGGCCTCCTTCTGCTTAAGCCTCCTTTGCGTCCACTGGCCCCTGAGTGGGATTTGAATGTGGTATTGCAGCGGCTTACTTGTCCGCCTTTTGAACCTATGGCTACCTGCCCTCTCCGTTTTTTCTCCTGGAAAACTTTATTTCTGGTAGCTCTCACCTCTGCTAGGCGAGTGAGTGAACTGCAGGTACTAGTGTCTGATCCTCCTTACACTAGGTTCTACAGGAATAGGGTAGTCTTACGGACTCATCCTAAGTTTCTTCCTAAGGTTGTCTCACCTTTTCACCTCAATCAGGAGGTGGTTCTTCCGACCTTCTTTCCCAGGCCGCATGCCAACCGGGCTGAGATGGTCTTGCATACCCTGGACTGTAGGAGGGTGTTATCCTTCTACCTTGACCGTACGCGAGAGCATCAGAAGGCTGTTCAGCTTTTCGTTTCTTTTGACCCCAATAAGTTGGGGCTCCCTGTCTCCAAGCGTACGTTGTCCATTTTGGTCGCTGACTGTATCGCCTGGGCTTATGGGGCAGCCAGCCTCTCGTTGGAGGGTCGAGTCATGGCTCATCGTGTCAGGGCGAAGGCTGCGTCAGTGGCTCATCTCCGCTCTGTTCCGTTGGCAGACATCTTCCGGGCCGCTACTTGGTCTTCAAGCCAGACTTTTGCGGCCCACTACTGCCTTGAGAGGGAGTCCCGCAGGGACAGTGCTTTTGGACAGGCAGTACTCCATAATCTCTTTGGGGTTTAGACAACTCCTACCCTCCGGCCCTGGTGTTGGGCTACCGGTCGGGGGCGTTCTCAGAGAAGATTCCTTCCTTCTGTGCTGACGTGCTAGATGGAGCTCATTTTTCCACTTGAGTTCTCCGGTAGCCTTAAGCTAAGGAGTCCCATATGTGAGGACTGACTTCCTGCTTGGTCCTGGAGAAAGAGTAGTTACTCACCTGTAACAGGTGTTCTCCAGGAGCAGCAGGAATCAGTCCTCACAACCCTCCCTCCTCCCCTTGGAGTTGCAGTCATATGATTTATTTTCGCTAATTTTTTGCTGTCTTTTAACTATGTCATCAGACTGAGCAAGATGGCACCCTTGGGCGGGAAGGGGACCGCGCATGCGCGCTGCAATTCCAAAAAGCTTTCTTTGAAACCTGGGGAAATGCTCCGCACGAGGGCTCCGTCGGCGCCGACGTCTCCCATATGTGAGGACTGATTCCTGCTGCTCCTGGAGAACACCTGTTACAGGTGAGTAACTACTCTTTCCTTTCATGACCATATTTCATTCTCATTCATAGGTCTTTCTTTGCTTTGTGACAAATTAGAGTGGTCCGGTCCTTGCTGCCTCCCTCCTCTCTCCCCCCTCTGGTACTGTCTTTGGTTATGAGCCGCCTAGATTACTGTAATGTGGTTTTGGCTAATTTACCCGCTTATCAACTTCAACGCCTACAGTTATTGCAAAATACAGCAGCTTGGCTCATTTCATCGGCCAGTCAGTTTGATCATATCACTCCTATCCTTTACCACCTTCCCTGTCTACCCCTTCGCTACAGATTTCACTACAAGTTCCTAATTTTGATTCACAAGGCCCTTCACATATCTACATCACCTTATTTGGCTAACCTTATTTCACTTCATACTCCATATTGTCAACTTCGGTCACTACATGCTAATTGTCTTTCTTTGCCCTCACCCTCTCAGGCCCATCTCGAACAAACTCGTCATACTGCATTTTTCTTTCGTGGCCCCTCGCTTTGGAACGCCCTGCCATCTTCCCTCCGTTTGGAACCCTCCTAGTCACAATTTAAAAACTTACTGAAGGACCCATTTATTCCAACAGGCTTTCGACCTCCCCTTTGATGCCTCTACCTAATTGCTTGTTTCTTCTTTGGCCTGTCACTATTAATCTCTACTGCTTTCCTATATTTTATTGGCGTTCTTTTCCTTTCTGTAAGCGTTGACATGTTTTATTGTAAACTGCCCTAATGTTTCGACGTGGGTGGTATATCAAGTGTAAAATAAAGATAAAGATGTAGCACGTACTAGAGATCGATCATTAACGCTTGCCGTTTTCAGTATTTTGAAAAAATAATCGAATCTGTAGTTTTCTCATGAAGATCTCAAAATAAGTTCGGAATTGAGAAGGCACAAAAGATAACCTTTTCTAACAATATAAGTTTTGGTTCCGTTAGATAAATGCACCATTGAAGAAACCGATTCCGGAGATGTTGAAACCTTCACTGCATATTCTTTTCATTTGGGAACTTGTTACCAGTCCCATGACATACATTGTATCAACACTGGCTGATGAATTGATTCCGGAGTGTTTGGGTATATGATATTGAACGCGAGTTGGCGCTTAGAAAAATAATTCGTTATATGAAAAGAGCTAATAGTGATCTAATGCTTGCAACAATATTATCAGTAATTGGAAAGTGTTTTCTTGCATAGTTAATTTAGGAAGGAAAAGGGAGGTTCACAATTTGTAGAGAATTTTAGAAAAGGCTAACTGAACGTGTGCTACTGATGGCTCTGCTGATCTCACCATCTCTAGTGTAAACTCCCTGTTTCTAAGAGTGAGACCTGTAGAGCCATTAGTAGTATGGAAGTGCTGCATACTGAATGGCCCTGCACTTTTTATTTGTATTTTGCTGCTGTTCCAGATCCCAGGAAGTGGCAGCAATGGGGGTGGTAGTGAGAAGGGTAGGAAGGAATATGCTGGATTGGGTGGGGTCAAATAAGGAGAGATGCTAGATCATGGAGAAGGAAAGAGAAAGCATATAGTGGCTTCTGGCTTTGGGATGGACACAAAAGGAGTAGGGTGACAGATGGGATATGATGATGGTTTGGGATAAATGAATGGACACGAGGGAGGGAGGGAGATTAGAGGAATAGGGTGAAATGGAGATGCTTGACATTTGAGAATAAGTAGATGAGAGATGCAGGACTTGAGGGGGGAAGTAGGGAGACAAAGGGGTGATTGCTGGACATTGGGGTAAAGTAGGGAGATGGGGGAGATGCTGGTTATGTGAGAGGGGGAAGTGGGGAGATATATGGGAGATACTTGGTACAGGGTGGAATAAGTAGATAGAGGATGGTGAGGTGCTGGACAGGGGCAAGTGCTGTATGCTGGAGACGAAGGGAGCAGGGCGACAGAGGCAAGGTGCTAGATGGAAGGGAGTGAAGGGCGGGAGAGACGAGAAATAATAAGACTGGAGAATAAGAGAAAGGGGGTGGAGGGCCAGGGTAAAGGAAAGATGGAAAGCTTTAGGTAGATGCAGTAAAAATAGATGTGGATAGTAAGAAGGAATGAAATCTGAGTGAATAGAGAGGTAGAAAAATGGAAGAAAGCTGAAAGTAAAAGATCTAGATCAGACATGGATAATACTGTAGGGGAGGAAGTGAAGAAGATAGTTGGAGAGAGGAAAATAATAAATAGACAGGAGACCTTGGAAATTGAGAGAAGACAGAAGAAACCAGAAACCAGCGTGAACCAACACAATTAGAAAATTAGTGGTGACAACTAAGGTAAAATTATTTTTAGTTTAGTGATTGTACTGTCAGTTTTTGAAATTTAAAAGGTTTTGTAAATCGCTAAGATGTGATTTACTTTTAGCAAAATAAAAATGTTGCAAATAAATAAATGAAGTGTTGACATACCTAAATATGATGTTTTCCGGTTTTGCCTTTATTCTTAGTTTTTGAGATTGTATATTATAAATGATAATAAATATAAAATTTAAAAAAAATCTAAATATATTTCTAGAATACTGCAAATGCTGTTCTGTTTCATCTAGTGCATTATTTTGGTGTGTTACTTTGATTTTTTTGGGCACGTAATTCGCTGGATTTTATTCAGTATGTATATAATCATTAGTGACATAGGTACAAGGCAGAAGGCAGCAGGTGCAGCACAGTGAAGGCGTCTTTCTCTGATGTGTCTGGAGTGCCCCCACTCTCTCTTTACTGCTGACATAAGTGTTGTGCTTTGACCCACTTTGTGAAAACCCTGTGCCACTTTAGCTTCTCCAAACAGCTCAGTCACCTATGCACATAACCCTTCCAACATAACCTCCGTAGTTGTAGCTGAAAAGCCGGTTGGTACATTTTTAGTGTCATCTCTTGTAGATCTTATCTATCAGTAGGCCCCATTGTTTGCCGTTAGCTGAACCCTTTCGACAGTGCTCACACTGAAAGATTTAACACCTGGTTCAAGGCAGGTATTACATGTTAAACTTAATTTACATACATAGTAAATAGCAGGTAAATGAGAGTTTATTTTGAACTCCCCATGGATACTTTTTCAGTGGGGACTTTGCATCTGCAAATTCTGCTGATACCTTTGTACCTGTGGTGGCTACCAGGCCAGAGATTTTAAAGAGAAAATAGCTTGCTTGCCTGCTTGTTGTTTGAAGATTGCCCCATTTACATTCATCAAAGAAAATCTCTGCAGGGCAACTGTCTGGAAAGCTTGAGGCCCAGATGCGAACAAGTACGCTCTTGCTTTGGATATATTTGCTATACATGTTGGTAAGTATTTGTGCCTTTTTAAATTTTGTTCTTTCCTATTGACAGGCCCTCATTTTGCCTGAGGAACCCATGGAAACTGCAGAAGGCGTAAGAGCTATTTTTACTTCTTTTTTTTTTACTTTCTTCTGAAGGGGGAAGGGAGAGAGGAATCTTTGCTTGCTTAACTAGGGGTGGTTTTGGGATGAAAGAGAAAATTGCTGTCTCTGTTCATGTTGATGCCCTATAATTATATGCTCATTTCAAAGTGCTGTAATGTTAAACCTCTCAGCTTGGTTCCTGAAAAAAAGGGAGAAGGGGGAGAGAATGTTCTTGCTCCTTATTTTCAAGTGCTTGCCATTCTGTTTCCTCCCACTGCTTCAGTAAGCAGATGGCACAAAAGTCATTTTCAGATCTGCAGATGTTTCAAGTCATTTATTTAAAGGAAAAAGGATTCCTAAAATAACAGAAAATTTTGCTTGATTTCTTATTTTGCTGTGAGAAGAAAAACTGCTTCTTAATGTAATCCACATTGTATCATACAACTTTTCTGAACAGACATGAGGCACAGAATGGGGCATGTTCTGGACACTATTTGGGAGGTCCTTCAAAGTATATGTGTATACCCGTATTTCAGAACAATAGTATGTGTATATTTCTATCAGCATTTGCATGCATAACCCCCAACTAACTTATCTTTTGGACCTGGGGCTTTGAGGGAGCAATTGGTGATGCTTACCTCTTTGAGTGACAAACTCTCTCCACCCTGTCTACTAGGGAAAAAGGTTGACTTTTTGAGAAAAGCTCCCAAATTGGTGGCTATTATACATACAGTCAGGGCCGGCCCAAGGGTTTCTGCTGCCCTAGGCAGAAGCACCGGCCATGCCGGCCCCCGCACACTGAGCCGCACTGCCGGCCCGCCTGCTGCTGCTGATTCCGGCGGTGGAGTCGAGGGGGAACGCAGTTCAGCTCGGTTGCAGGCCATGTGCTTTCACACACAGGGCCTGCCGCTTCTGACCCCCCTGAATGAATGTCGAGTGGGGTCAGAAGCAGCAAGCCATGTGTGCCAGAGCACATGGCCTGCCGCAGTGTCACACCCCCCCCCTGCCAAAATCAGCACCACTTGGATCAGCATGGGGGAGGGGGGGGGGGGCGCAGCTCGGTGGGCGGCAGGCCATGTGTGCTGAAACACATAGCCTGCCGCCCATAGAGATCTGCTGTCCTAGGCAGCCATC
Source organism: Ichthyophis bannanicus (assembly GCA_033557465.1). Lineage (NCBI taxonomy): Eukaryota > Metazoa > Chordata > Amphibia > Gymnophiona > Ichthyophiidae > Ichthyophis > Ichthyophis bannanicus. The sequence continues at coordinate 988,016,116 of CM066032.1, forward strand.
TAGCCCGCCTAGTGGACGGGTCAGCCCTGCATATAATCTTACAAAAACAGTCACATCCATGTATAAAAGCACTAGATATACATGTATGAAAAAATTCAACATATGCATGCGTGTAGTACTAATTATACATGTATACCTGTCCTGTGAGGCCACTGTTTTCATGAACCTAAGAGCATAAAATATGCCATAAAGGGTCCGACCAAAGGTCCATCAAGCCCAATATCATGTTTCCAGCAGTGGCTAATCCAGGTTACAAATACCTGTGAGATTCCCAAAAGGTAGATGGATTCCATTTTGCTTATCCTAGAAATAAGCAGTGGGTTTTCCTAGCCCACATTTTTAATCGTTCATGGACTTTTCCCTCCAGGAACATGTCCAAACCTCTTTTAAACCCACTAACCCACTAGCATTTAGTGTACTAAGCTGTACACTAACAGCTTTTACTACATCCTCCGGCAAGAGAAATCCAGAGTTTGATTACATGTTGAGTGCATGTACATTTGTAGAATGGCTCCTTCTCTTATATGTATGTCTAGGCAGTGCTAATAATAATGGGTGATTTCAATTACCTCGGTGTCGACTGGGTCAGTGTCACATGCTAGGGAGATAAAGTTTCTAGATAAAATAAATGACTGCTTCTTGGAGCAGCTGGTTCATGAACCAACCAAAGGGGAAGCCATTTTGGACCTAGTCCTTAGTGGAACACAAGATGTGGTGAAAGAGATGATGATGATGGGGCCACTTGGCAATAGTGATCATAGCATGATCGTGTTTGATTTAATAAATGGAGGAAGGATGGTAAGAAAATCCACAGTACTACCTTTTAACTTTCGAAAGGAAGACTATTATAAAATGAGGAAAATAGTTAAGAAAAAACTAAAAGGAGCAGTTGCAAAGATTAAAGATTTACATCAAGCACGGGTGTTGTTTAAAAATATTATCTTGGAAGCCCAGACCAGCTGTATTCCATGCTTTAAGAAAAGTGGAAGGAAGGGCAAAAAACTGCCAGCATGGTTTAAAGGTGAGGTCATAGAGGTGGTTGTTGCCAAAAAAACATCATTCAGGAAATGGAAAAAGGAGCCAAATGACGAAAACTGGAAACAACATAAGTACTGGCAAGTTAGATACAAGGCATTGATAAGGCAGGCAAAGAGAGAATTTGAGAAGAAGCTTGCTGTGGAAGCAAAAACACATAATAAAGACTTTTTCAAGAACATTTGTAGCAAAAAATCTGTGAGAGAGTCAGTTGGACCATTAGATAATAGAGGAGTAAAATGCGAACTAAGAGGGAGGGGACAAGGCCATAGCGGAGAGACTGAATGAATTCTTCGGTCTTTACTGAGGAAGATGTAGGGATGTTACTCATGACTGAAATGGTATTTAAAGGTAATGCCGCAGAAGAATTGAAAGAAATATTGATAAACTGGGAAGATGTATTACAGCTATTTGATAAACTGAAGAGTAGCAAATCACCTGGATTGGATGGCATACATCCAAGGATGTTGAAAGAACTGAAATATGAGATTGCAGACCTACTATTAGTGATCTCTGAACTATCATTAAAAAGGCACTCAACTAACTACTGGGGAGGAGCTAAAGACTTTTCAGAGGAAAGCCAGCATTTATGATGTGGTTGGATCAAAGACTGTTGATGAAGCTGCACATGAAATGAGAGTCAGAAGCTGCAAAGATGTCTTACATATTGGGACATGGAATGTACGAAGCATGAACCAAGGAAAGTTGGAGGTGGTCAAGAATGAAATGGAACATGTACAACTTGATCTGTTGGGTGTCAGCGAACTGAAATGGACCGTCATCAGGCACTTTGCATCAGATGATCACATGATCTACTATGCTGGAAATGAAAGACAAAGAAGAAATGGTGTTGCATTTATGATAAAGAAGAAACTTGCAAGGACTGTAATGAAATACAATGCAGTCAGTGAATGCTTAATCTCTGTTCGTCTACTAGGAATGCCTATCAACACAACTATAATTCAAGTGTATGCCCCAACAACAGCTGCAGAAGAGGATGAAATTGATGAGTTCTATGAACAGGTACAAGCAGAAATTGACAGAACAGGCAAACAGGATATCTTGATAGTCAGGGGTGACTGGAACGCAAATGTTGGCAACAAAGAAGAAGGTAAAATGGTTGGAAAATATAGACTTGGCAACAGAAATGAAGCTGGAGAAAGACTGATAGAATTCTGCAAGACCAACAATCTATTCATCTCAAACACCTTCTTCCAGCAACACAAGCGGTGACTGTACACATGGACTTCAGCCAGTGGATTGTACAAAAGTCAAATGACTACATCTGTGGAAGTCAACGATGGAAAAGCTCTATAACATCAACAAAAACAAAACCTGGAGCTGACTGTAGTACACATCACCAACTACTAATATGCAAACTCAAGCTAAAGTTGAAAAAGAGCATGTTACTCATGAATGTAGCAAAATATGACCTTGAGAATATACCAGTGGAATTTAAAGACTGCCTGCAAAATTGATTTGCTGCTTTAGATACAAATGACAGAGCTCCAGAAGAGTTATGGAATGACATTAAGAAGGTTGTGTTGGAAGAAAACGAGAAGTCTCTGCAAAAGGTGAAAAAGCAAAACAGCCAAAATAGATGACGGAAGAAACTCTGAAAATTGCCCAGAAACGCAGAGAAGCTAAAGCCAGAGGAGAAAGAGAGGCAATTGCAGAACTCAACAGAGATTTCCAATGTGCAGCAAGACAGGACAAGGAAAAATACTACAACGATGCATGCAAGGAAATAGAAGCAGAAACTATTAGAGGAAGAACAGGATCGGCTTTCCTAAAACTACGAGAGTTAAAAAAAAATAAATTCCAGCCTTGATTTGGAATGTTACAAGATGCTCAAGAATCCATATTGAGTGATGCTGAGAAAATCAAGAAAAGGTGGAAAGAATATACAGAGTTTTTATATGATAAAGATCAAGTGGACCAACAGCTGTTTCAACCTGTACCTTATGATCCAGAACCATTGGTGATGAAAGAAGACGTCGAAGAAGCATTGAAAGTCTTATCAAAGAACAAAGCACCAGGCATTGATGGCATTCCCATAGAAGTATTACAGCAATCTGATGCAGCTGTTACCTTACTTACAAGGCTCTGCCAGGAAATTTGGCAGACAACATCATGGCCAACTGACTGGAAAAGATCAGTGTTTATACCAATAATAAAGAAAGGTGATCCAACTGACTATGGAAATTATTGCACAATCACTCTGATCCCACATGCCAGCAAGATTCTGCTGAAGATTATTCAACAGAGACTATAACCATACCTGGAACAAGAACTACCTGAAGTGCAAGCAGGGTTCAGGAAAGGCCGAGGAACGAGAGACATCATCGCGGATGTGAGATAGATCCTTGAAAAGACTAAAGAATACCAAAAGGATATCTATTTGTGCTTTCACTACAGCAAGGCGTTTGACTGTGTAAGCCATGAGAAACTGGGCCACATGGAGTGGAGGAGTGGCCTAGTGGTTGGGGCAAGGTACTTCAGGCCGGAAGGTCGGGGGTTCAAATCCCACTAGAGCAGCGTTTTTCAACCACTGTGCCGCGGCACACTAGTGTGCCGTGAGATATTGTCTGGTGTGCCGTGGGAAAAATTCCAATTTCATCCGTAACATGTGGCCTCGGCTCACAAATTAGGGTTGCCAACCGGCCGGTTTTCAGCCGGCCTGGCCGGTTTTTCCATGGCCAGGCCGGCTGCCAGCACAGTTGTAAAAACTGACCATTGAAAAGCCGTTTTTTTGCTCTGGCCGCAAGATCGGGAGCGGCCAGAGCAAAAAACCGGCTTTTGTGCCGAAGTCCGCGGCGCGAACGCGATCGCGATTCCCTATAGCAGTGCAGCCGCTGGTTCTGCTTTGTACAGAGCAGCGGCTGCACTACACTTACATTGAAAAGTAAAGAGAAACTGTGTCAGGAGCCCTCCGATCATGCAGAGCCCGAGGAAGTGATGTCATGGGGGCGGGCTCCTCACAGACTGTCTTTCCTTTTCAAATTAACTTTAGCTGCAATAAAGTTAATTTGAAAAGGAAAGACAGCCTGTGAGGAGCCCGCCCCCATGACATCACTTCCTCGGGCTCTGCGATGACCGGAGGGCTCCTGACACAGTTTCTCTTTACTTTTCAATGTAAGTGTAGTGCAGCCGCTGCTCTGTACAAAGCAGAAGCAGCGGCTTGGGCAGAGGGGGGGGTGTGTGTGTGTGTGAGTGAACCAGCAAGGGGGGGGGAGTGTGAGTGAACCAGCAAGGGGGGGGGGGAGGGTGTGTGAACCAGCATGGGGGGGGGAGTGTGTGAGTGAACCAGCAGTGGAGGGGGGTAAGTGAGTGAGTGACCCAGCAGGAGGGGTGAGTAAGTGAGTGAGTGACCCAGCAGGAGGGGTGAGTAAGTGACCCAGCAGGAGGGGTGAGTAAGTGACAGGGGGGTGGGTGAGTGAACCAGCAGTGGAGGGAGGGGGGGTGTGAGTGAACCAGCAGGGGAGGGGGGGTAAGTGAGTGAGTGACCCAGCAGGAGGGGTGAGTTAGTGACCCAGCAGGAGGGGTGAGTAAGTGACAGGGGGGTGGGTGAGTGAACCAGCAGTGGAGGGGGGGGGTGTGAGTGAACCAGCAGGGGAGGGGGTTGGTGTGAACCAGCAGGGGAGGGGGGTTGGTGTGAGTGTTTGATTCCTATTCAAGAGAATTACGACTGTACTTTATATATAGTCAATATAGGCACAGAGGTAAATTTTTTTAAACATTTTCTAATGGTGGTGTGCCTCGTGATTTTTTTCATGAAAAAAGTGTGCCTTTGCACAAAAAAGGTTGAAAAACACTGCACTAGAGGACAGCAACCTTGGGCCGGAAGGACTGGGGTTTCTAGTCCCACAGGTGCTCCTTGTGGTCTTGGGCAAGCCACTTAACCCTCCATAGCTCATGTTCCCTGTAAAATAGTTATCTCCAAGTTATAATGCCCTGTTCATTGTAATTTCAGTTTGTTCAATGTAAACCGCACTGATGCAGAATAGCGTGGTATATAAAAGAATATAAATAAATAAATTAATTAAGAAGCATGGGTATACCAGAACACCTGATTGTTCTCTTGCACAACCTTTACACTGATCAAGAAGCAACAGTTTGAACGGAACTAGGAGAAACAGAATGGTTTAAAATCAGCAAAGGTGTACAACAAGGCTGCATTCTTTCCGCCTACCTCTTTAATTTATATGCAGAACAAATCATCAGAGAAACAGGACTGTATGAAGACAACAGAGGTATGAAGATTGGTGGAAAACACATCAACAACCTTCTCTATGCTGCTGATACCATATTACTGTCTGAAAGCAAAGACTATTTGAAATGTTTCCTTCTCAAGATCAAGGAATATAGTCTTAAAATGGGTCTGCACCTTTAATGTTAAAAATACAAAGATCCTGACAACTGGCAAAATGAATAATTTTATTGTTGATGGAGAAAAACTTGAAATAGTGGACAACTTTAACCTACTTGGATCAACTATCAATAAAGAAGCAACAAGCAGTCAAGAAATCTGACGACGCATTGCTCTTGGCAGAATGCCTATGAAGGACCTATTCTCAAGAGCAGAGATGTCTCTCTCCATACAAAGATTTGACTTGTTCAAGCCATGGCATTTTCAGTAACATCATATGGATGTGAAAGTTGGACAGTAAAAAAGATAGAAAGGAAGAAAACTGATGCCTTTGAATTATGGTGCTGGTGACGAATACTGTGTATACCATGGACTGCCCAAAGAACAAACCAGTCAGTACTAGAGGAGATCAAACCTAAGCGCTTTGACTTTCATACTTTGGGCACATCATGTGAAGAGAGAGATCATTAGAGAAAGACAACATGCTTGGCAAGGTAGAAGGACAACGCAAAAGAGGAAGGCCAGCAATGAGATGGATTGATACAATAACAGCAGCTACGGATGCCAGTCTGTCAACAATGAGCCGCCTGACTGAAGACCGAACACAATTTAGGACAACTATCCAGAGGGTCGCTATGAGTCAACATGGACTTGACGGCACTTAACACAAGAGAAAATATTTTTTCACTCAATGTGTAATCAAACTCTGGAATTCGTTACCGGAGGATGTAGTAAAAGCTGTTAGTGTAGCCGGATTTTGAAAAGTTTTGGACGAGTTCCTGGAGGAAAGGTCCATAAACCATTATTAAAGGGAACCCGGGGATATCCACTGCTTGCCCTAATACAAGCATTGTGGAACCTGTGTCTTTTGTGGAAATTGCTAGGTACTTGTGACCTAGATTGGCTACTGTTGGAAACAGGATACTGGCCTTGATGGACCTTGGTCAGTATGGCATATCTTATGTTCTTAACAATGAAAGCATTGAGCCTTTTATAAAATACCTGGCTAGGTTTACTTAAGATGTAAATGTCTATTTATTCAGCTGTCAACCTATATACAAAGTTATCCTTTAAGGATGTAATTTTATAAAGCCATTTCCATGTATGATTGTGAATAAATGGAGCCCCAAATGTTCAGAAATGGTCTTGTAACCCTTTTTCCATAAGTCCCCTGAAATTTCTTTTAATTATGGTGTGATGAATTTCCACTAACTTTTTCTAGGGTAAAAATCAAACTCAAATCATCTTAGACTTTATTAAAGGACAGGTTGCCCAAACTCAAGACTTGCAGATTTACTTGGCAGGGTGGTTGACTTGTTACCCAGTTATTTAAACACCTCATTTTAATTAGCCAATTGATGTGTTAAGGAAAAAGGGGGTTCACTTAGGAGCATGTTTACTAAAGGATAGTGCAGATAGCATGGGGTTAGCATGCAGTTTTGGCACGGCACACAAAAGTAGCCCCATACCAAAAACCCTATGCTACCCCGCTGGTGTACATTTGGGTAGTGACTGAGTAGGATAGGGGCATTCCCAATGCAGAGCAGCTCGTGTGGAGGCTTTGTAGTTAACACTATCTGCGCTCGGCATGGCATTAATTGCTCCCATGGCTGGGTTACCATGTTGAAACACAATAACTGTAGGGGGATGGATGTATTTACCTCCCTGCAGTTAGCCCTCAGCCCCGCATTCGTAACACGGCGCACACACACATTTGCTAAAGGGTAGTGTGGGGCTTAGTATACATGCCCCTTACTCTTTCATACACTTATTCCTTATCGTCCCTCCAGTCTAGTCCCGAAACTCTGGTTTGTGTACCTCTTCTAGCAGCTTGGAGACTGATAAAAAACGTCATCGCTTTGATGTCACTGGAGTATATATACCAAGGAACCGCCTCCTTCTTCCAGTTCTATCAGTCTCCAAGCAGCTGGAGAGTGGTGAGCCTGGAGCTTCGGGGCTCACTAGAGGGGCAATTAAGGTTTTAGTCAGCTAGGATAGCTGGGTTGTAGGTGAAGGATCGTTTAGATCTAGTTTGCCTTTTTTTCTTTTAGTTGTTAGTTAGCTGGTGCTTTAAAGACTGAGGTCGGTGCAGAAACAGCCCCTCCCCCTCCCCTTGCAGTTCTGGAGCTACAGGGGTCTTTGTAGAACTGGTCCATTTGGACAAGAGAGGGTTAAGTGCCGGTTTCCCGATCCCACGGAGATGGGTAGGGAGCCAGGGCGGTAAGCTCTTCAGCGCGCCAGAGGTTTTGCCTGCAGGCGCTGGGAGCGGAAGTCGGGGCTCCAGCGAGTGACGGCGGCAGCGAAGTCAAGCAGCGGCTGTGCTTTGCGCGGGCTGCTCACTCGTCGGTGGACATCCGGAGGCTGCTGTCGGTGGGAAAAGGAGCTCAGCTCGACAGGAGGTAAGCGGCCGCAAGGGATTGCGCATGCCGCCACGATTCGTGGGCCGCCGAGTAGGCCGGACCACGTGGCTGCCGGGCGGGAAACGCCGCAGTGGTGCAGAGCCCTGCAATAGCGTGGGGTTAGGCAGTACAGCACTGTTTCTCTAGTGGGGGGGGGGATAGGTCCTCACACGAAAAGAGAGGTGACTGTGTGGAAAGCGCATCGGAGCTCCAGGAAGTGCTCTGAGACTGTGGGAGGAGCGCAGAGTTTGCAGGGGCCTGAGGCTGGGTTAAGTGGAGAGTATGCCATCTAAACCACAGTGCATGCTCTGTGGGTCGCAACGCAGTGCAATTTCTGACACCAGTGTGTGCAGAGACTGCGAGTTAGAGGCGGCGTCAATGAAGAAGTCCTTGGAGGATAGGTCCGAGGGGCTCAAAGCAGTAAGGGACCCGCAAGAAACAGGGGTGCAGGAGCAGCACCCGTTGGAGGCCGTGGCGGGCCCTTCCACGGCTCCGGGGGGGTCTCCCACTGTCCAGTCCGTTGGCGGGGTTTTGGAGGCAATTTTTTCCACAGATTTCGTGGCCTTAATGCAGCAGGTCTTTGGGGGTGCGAACAAGGGCGTCCCGGCGGCGGGCGCTAGGCAGGTGCTAGCGGAGAAGAGACCGGGTATGCTCTTAAAGGCGGGAGCTGCAAAGGTGCGGGCATAGAGCGCTAGAATGGATAAGGACACGGTGCTGTCGGTGACGTCCAAGTGGGGTTGCTCAGAGGAGGGTGAGTAGGACCTCGAGGAGGAGTTACAGGAAGGTGAGATAGCGGAGCAAGAGGACCAGGCATGGGTGGTCCGCATATTTCATAGGGAGGAGTTGCCAGCGCTCATATCGGAGACGCTCAAGGCGCTCAATATGCCTGTTTTAGGAGCGGTGGAGGAGTCGGCCTTGGAAGACCCCTTACTGCAGACGTTTCGGAAGAATCAGAGAGCGTTTCCGATACACAAGGTGGTCAGGGAGATGATTCAGGGAGAATGGGAGTCTCCCAAAGCGCGTCTCAAAGGGGCAAGAGTGATGGGTCGGCTTTACCCGCTAATGGAGCAGGACAAGGAGTTGTTTCAGTCCCCAAGAGTGGATGCTGCGGTGGCGGCGGTTACCAAGAAGACTACCATCCCGGTAGAGGGTAGCGCAGCACTTAAGGATCCGCAGGATAGAAAGTTGGATACCTTGTTAAGACAGGTGTTTGATGTGCCCACTCTGTCCGTACAGGCCTCTATTTGTGGGGCGTGGGTAGCCAGAGCATGTCTGCAGTGGTCGCAAAGAAGGAGGCGGTTCCTTGGTATATATACTCCAGTGATATCAAAGCGATGATTTTTTTATCAGTCTCCAAGCTGCTAGAAGAGGTACACAAACCAGAGTTTCGGGACTAGACTGGAGTTCCTTAAGGAACAACAATTAGCAGGTACGTCTAATTTCACCTTCTGAATTAGTCTTATTTTTCCTGTTTTGTTCATTATTGTGTCTAAAGAAACATGGAATTGTTTAATGTATACCTTTTTTATTGCATAAGGAATGACTGATTTCAATTGTTCAAGGGTATCTCGGTAAGAACTTGTTATTCCCATTATTATGTCTGGGGTTTGCACATTTTTTCTTAGCATTATCTGAATTATTTTTGTATTTGTGTGAATTGCATATTGATATATGAATTTTGGTATTTTTTGTAACTTTAATTGTAAGCACAGGGTCAACATGAATCAAATTTAAAAGGAACATTAAGGCTCTCATCAAAATCTAATTGCACTCATAAAGCAAAATATGTCAGAAACTAAGAGGGAAGGCAGGAAGCAGCACACCCCTAAAGTCGATGATCCCTCATAGGCAGACCCCTACTCTGAAACTGTGAGGGAGAAGGGAGGGAAATGAATTCAGTTATCCCTGGGCAATACCAACCAAAGTGGCCTCCACTCTGCATCATACTTATCCAGTTTACCACAGAAACTATATGTGAGCTGCTCTGTACATGCCACCTTGGCAAATTGCGCACACAAACCCTCTATGAGAAACCAAAGCAAAGCATTACCTGAAGCAAAACAGTCCCTTATCTCTACTAGATAGGCTTCTCAGTAATATTGCAGGTTAGGAAGTAACACCTCGCTATCAAAACTAGACAGCCATAATATCCAGAACTTAATTTACAACAGCTTGTTAGACCAGATAAAGCTACATAAGAACATAAGATCATAAGAACATAAGATATGCCATACTGGGTCAGACCAAGGTCCATCAAGCCCAGTATTCTGTTTCCAACAGTGGCCAATCTAGGTCATATGTACCTAGCAGTTTCCCCAAGGGACACAGGTTCCACAATGCTTGTATTGGTTCAAGCATTGATATCCTGGGTCCCTTCTTAATAATGGTTTATGGACCTTTCCTCCAGGAACTTGTCCAAACCTTTTTTAAACCCAGCTACACTAACAGCCTTTAATACATCCTCCGGTAACAAATTCCAGAGTTTGATTACACGTTGAGTGAAAAAATATTTTCTTTTATTAGTCTTAAATAGTTTACCCTGTAGCTTCATTGCATGTCCCCTAGTCTTTCTATATTCTGATAAGGTAAACAATCGATCTACGTTTACCCGTTCCACTCCGTTCATTAATTTATAGACTTCTATCATATCTCCTCTCAGCCGTCTCATTTCCAGGTGAAAGAGCCCTAACCTTTTTAGCCTTTCTTCATAGGAGTATCCTTCCATCCCCTTTACCATTTTGGTGGCTCTTCTCTGAACCTTTTCTAAAATCGCTATATCCTTTTTAAGATACGGCGACCAGAATTGCACACAATATTCAAGGTGTGGTCTCACCATGGAACGATATAGAGGCATTATAATATCTTTTGTTTTATTTTCCATTCCTTTCCTTATCATACCTAGCATTCTATTTGCTCTCTTGGCCGCCGCTGCACACTGGGCCGAGGGTTTTAACATGGTATCCACAATGATGCCTAAATCTTTTTCCTGGGTGGTGGTTCCTAATGTGGAACCTTGCATCGTGTAACCATAGTTTGGGTTGTTCTTCCCTAGGTGCATAACCTTGTACTTGTCCACATTAAATTTCATCTGCCATTTTGATGCCCAGTCTTCCAATTTATCAAGATCCTCTTGCAATTTTCCACAATCCTCTTGGGTTTTAACAACTTTAAATAGTTTTGTGTCATCTGCAAATTTGATAACCTCACTCGTTATTTCACTTTCCAGGTCATTCATGAATATGTCAAAAAGCAGCGGACCCAGCACAGATCCCTGGGGTACACCACTATTCACCTTTCTCCATTGGGGGAAAATTGGCCATTTAGCCCTACCCTCTACTTTCTATCTTTTAACCAGTTCCTGATCCACAATAGTACACTGCCTCCTATCCCATGACTCTTTAGTTTTGCCAAAAGTCTCTGATGAGGGACCTTGTCAAAGGCTTTCTGAAAGTCCAGATACACAATATCAACCGACTCACCTTTGTCCACCTGATTATTCACTCCTTCAAAAAAACATAACAGATTAGTAAGACAAGATCTTCCTTGTCTAAAGCCATGTTGGCTGTCTCCCATTAGGTCATCTATAATCAAAAATGGGTCTATCTTCGTGAATGATCGTTGTGCAATAACAAAAAGTACCTCATTCAACTCTTTACCAAAGCAATCTAGCTCAGTAATACTGGAATTGTCACAACATAGCCTCAGAAACAACCATAGGCACTAACAAACTCTGGGTTTAAACCGGCACATGTCTGGGAGGTTAACATAAAAACCCAGAGTTTGTTAGTGCCTATGGTTGTTTCTGAGGCTATGTTGTGACAATTCCAGTATTACTGAGCTAGATTGCTTTGGTAAAGAGTTGAATGAGGTCCCATTAGGTCATGACTATCTACATGCTGAGTAATTTTATTCTTTATGATGGTTTCTACCATTTTTCCCGGTACTGATGTCAGGCTCACCGGTCTGTAGTTTCCCGGATCACCCCTGGAACCCTTTTTAAAAATTGGTGTTACATTGGCAATCCTCCAATCTTCAGGTATTAGAGATGATTTTAATGATAGTTCACAGATTACTAATAGCAGGTCTGCTATCTCATATTTCAGTTCTTTCAACACCATTGGATGTATACCATCTGGCCTAGGTGATTTGCTACTCTTCAGTTTATCTAATAGTTGTAAGACATCTTCCCGATGTATCGATATTTCCTTCAATTCTTCCGCACTTTTAAATACCACTTCAGTCATGGGTAACATCCCTACATCTTCCTCAGTAAAGACTGAAGCAAAGAATTCATTCAGTCTCTCAAACAAGTGCACCAAGGGTACGTGGTTGTGTACCTTGCAGGTGACAGATGCCCTTCACTGTTTCACAGGACTGATAACCATGACATGAAACCAGACAAACCTCCATGGGTGATGCCAGTGCTTGCAATGATTGAATAGGCCATACACATCTAGGTCACTTGTTAAATATATTGTCAGGGTGAGGGAGAGACCATCTGATAGAGCCACAGTTCGTCAGTGATGTACCACAGATCGTGGGCTCTGCTTATCCTTCCTCAGTCTCAAACACACAAGTCCTATACAGTCCAAGGGCTAGCTTTATTAATAGATAGTGAAAACATCTTGTATCCCTCCATGGAGATGATGTATACGTATAGCTGCTTGCTTCACTGCATCACGCATAAGGGCAGGCAGTCGCTTATTCCAGCATACAAGGGGTACCAAATCCTCCACTGTAATGTTTATGGACACACGTATCTGCGTCTGCATTAACACCATCACACTCCTGCTGTGTTTGCTCAGCAATTAACTTCCCTTTAATGACAAACTGCTCCATCCGCCTCCGCAGCCACATCTGAACCTAGCCTATAGGTTTGGACTCATCACTACTCTTCTGCAAGATAAGGGGTCATTTTTATATCCTCTCCTTCCTGGAGCATGGAGACTGTATTAGGGAGGGGGGGGGGGCAGTTGGCATGAGAAGCACTGTCCTTCATTTCTGTTCACACTAAACATGAGGGACAGGACAGATTCAGGTCCATGACATCAAGATCATCCCAGGGGACATCTGCTTATCTTAAATACAACTGAGATGAACAGTGGTGGGTCTTGAATGCTTAGCCTTTGATGTGTAAGGCAGTTACATAGTCACTGTACTAGCACAACTTCATATGAGCTGTGTCTGCCCAGGATGCTTACATGCTGCAGATCTTCCCACTTTGCTTGTGAATATGGCAGCTCTTGTGGTGTGTTGCTACTGCAGTCAGTCATTGCTTGAGCATTCGAGTGCTGCTGTGAGGTGAGGCATGCACTTTACATGACATGTGCCTTTTTGTTGCAGGGTAGTGTCACTCGTACCGTTACAATGTGCAGAGTGAGGATGCACAAATTGTAGAATAGCTTATGACATGAGTGACATATTTGTAGATACAGCATTGGCAGCGGAGGCATGGCTACCTTAGAGCTTGCATGGCCAGTGCCTAATGTGTTTACATTGAATATCCTAGAGGTTGAGACATGGCAGATTGTTGGAGCAAAACTACAACATGTTGATACCTACTTTGTGATTGTAAACACACTCTTCCACAGCAGATCTGCAGTCATGGCATGTGTCCACAACAGCCATCCCTATGGGTATCTGTGGCAATATTGTACAGCAGCCTATCCACATGTGCATAGTGTACAAATGTGATGACTGCTGAGCATGCTTTCTGCTTACCACATATCATCCCTTTTTGAAACTCAGTCATTAACCTGACTACAGGTATCGAGGGAGCTTGTCTCATTTGGGAGCTGTAGTATTTGGGTGCAACACATGTTCCATGCTTTTGATAGTGCTCAGTGCATTGCAGCACAGCTGTGACAGTGTGGGTTACTGACATGGCCTGTTTCGCAGCAGTTTGCAAGTGAACTTATCCATTTTGATGTTATTGATATCCCATACTGCCCTCCTTTGTGGTTCCTCCCCCTACTGCTGGCATCTCACCCTGTTTATTTTATTTAACAATTTTTTATACCGTTTTAGTCAAAGTGGTTTACACTGTAACTAAAACTTGGTAATGTCCATTAAACAGGGACATTGATAACTTGGATTTTTCTGAGGCAATAGAGGGTTAAGTGACTTGCCCAAGGCCATAAGGAGTGCTAGTGGGAATCAAACCCTGGTCTCTTGGTTTCCAAGCCAGTGCTCTGACCATTAGGCCACTCCTCCACTCATTGTACAGCACTCATCTGATCAGGATCTGCTGATTCTCTACCCAGGCCATGGCCTTGAGGGATGCGTGGCTATTAGTCAGATGCTATCATGGCATAAAATGGGGTTGTGGTGCCTAATACTGCTGCACCCTGGTCTGCGTATTTTACCTGTATAGGTCAACCATCAGTTCCCACGGGATTTGAATTGTCACTCTTGTGATATCCATGCTGCTTTTCAGAACATTATGCTACTACAGCTCTCCATGATCATACTGCTCCAGCTCCCCTACATGTTTTTGTGTCTCAATTGTTTGTGGCCCGCACTTGCTGATATGCACATCAGTGCCGGGCAGCCAACTCTACACACATACCACTGCACTTTCTATCCATGCCAGCTGCTTCTGTGAGGCCATGGCTATTGTTCATCCCTTCTGTGCTCATGACCTGTGGATTACTGTCACACTCTCCCTCTCCTGCTGGAATTCTGCACACAAAAATCAGAGTTCTGTGGCAGAGAACCTAATGATGCATTGTCCTACATGCTTGGTTTGTCACTGTAACACAGCATATTGTTCAGCAGTGATGCTTTATTTAAAACACATGCGAAATCTGACATTATGTGGGTTCCCTGCCACAGGATGCTTTAGCTGTGCGAGCCACAGATTGGATCCTGCAGTTTTTTGAACTGGAGGATAGGGATGCCCTGTCTATTTTATAATATTGTCGGAAATTAGGAGAGTGGGTCCCGGCCCAAGATTATGCTGTCCTGGAGGCCAGATAGGGTACGGAGCTTCAGCACACAGTGGAACCAGAAGCCTTGGGAAGGGCGATTGCTCGAATTCCGGGCTTGGTGTAGGGTTATCAGCTTCGGGAATTGCAGTATAAAGCACTGTGTAGAGCACATATTTCTCCGGTGAGAGCTCTGTGGATTGGGTTGATGGGGGGGGGGGGGGAGGGAGGAGAGGTGCATGCCTGTAGTGCTACGAGCCTCGGGCAGATTTTGCCCATATGTGGTGGCACAGTATGAAGATTCAGTGCTACTGGCAGCAAATCCAGGCTTATTTGGTGTGAAGAGGTTATCTACAGAGATGGGAGGGGGGAAGGGCTGGGGGATGGAGTTGGATGGGAGATGAAAGGAGGGAGTAGGGAAAGGAAGGTTTTGAAACTCGAAAAATAATGCTGTATCATACTGTTAAGCGCCCCCAGTTCTGTGAAATGTTCCCGCAGATGAGAGGGGGGCAGTTGTGTTGCTTTATGTTTTAATAAAATAGATTTGAAAAAAAGCAAAACACATGCAAAAACTACAGTACAATATTGCAAAAAGTTTTCCATTTTGAATTACTGCGCGCTGACTTTCTGCAGGGGTGATTTCCTACATCAAGGCTTCCTACATCAAGGTTGTACTTACGCTCATCTATTTCCTTCATTTCTTCAGCCCATCCCTCTCCCTATATCCATTGTGATGACTTTTCTATGATCCTCCTACCTGCATACTGGGGACCCCACTAGATTTGCACCAATACTTTAAAGCATTAAGAGTTTCTTACTGAGAAGGAAAAAAGACCTCTATACTAGTGGCAAAATCAATCAGCTATTTCTGTGCAACTTCATCGGTCATTCTTTTAGCCATTTCTGCCAGTATGGTATTGGGGGGGGGGGGGGGTTTGTACATAGGTCAATTGCTTTCTCTGCCTTTTGGAGTTTTATATTGTGGTGTCATCTATTCTTCTGGCAGCTGCTACACCCTGGACCACACTGTGGCACCTTGCTTTTCACAGAGTATGACTGTCATACCGCCATCGGCTAATGTGCAGGTCAACACTGATGTCCATCCATTTTTGCTATGGCAACATCAAGATCATGGTTGCTCTTCCATGACACATTTATGCCCACTTTCATGGCACCCACTGACATCACAGTGGATTAGATGAGCAACCTTCACTGATACAGTCCAGCTGCCTACCACATTATCCTCACACTCACTGGATGTGATTTGTGATATGTCCATCACCTATTCCCTTGGCAGCCATCCACTACCTTAGAACATAAGAAATGCCACACTGGGTCAGTCCAAGGTCCATCAAGCCCATTATTCTGTTTCCAACAATGGCCAATCAAGGTCACAAGTACCTGGCAGGTTCCCAAAAAGGCACACAGGTACCATAATGCTTGTCTTGAGGTAAGCAGTGGATTTCCTAGGTCCTCTTTAATAATGGTTTATGGACCTTTCCTCCAGGAACTTGTCCAAACATTTTTTTAAACCTAGCGCCCCTCTTACCCCCTCTATCATTCAATGGTCCAACTGACTCTCTCACAGGGTTTTTGCTATGAATGTTCTTGAAAAGTTTTTATTATGCATTTTTGCTTCCATGGCTAGCTTTTTTTCAAATTCTCTCTTTGCCTGCCTTATCAATGCCTTGCATCTGACTTGCCAGTGCTTATGTTATTTCCCATTGTCGTCATTCAGCTTCTTTTTCCATTTCCTGAAAGGTGCTTTTTTGGCAGCAACAACCTCTCTGACCTCGCCTTTAAACCATGCTTGTAGTTTTTTGGCATTCCTTCCACTTTTCTTAAAGTGTAGAATACATCTGTTCTGGGCTTCCAAGATAGTACTTTTAAACAATGCCCATGCTTTATGTAAATCTTTAACCATGTCACCATCCATCTGTTCACTCTGGTCAGTTGGTCGGTAATACACCCCCACTGCCATCGCCTTCCCCTTTTTACGTGGAATTTCTATCCATAGAGATTCTACAGTGTATTTTGTTTCCTGCAAAACTTTAACCCTATATGACTAAATACCTTCTCTAGCATAGAGCGTAATCCCTCCACCAATTTGATCTACTCTGTGATATAGTTTTACTCAGATATCACAGTGTCCCATTGGTTGTCCTTCTTCCACTAGGTCTCTGAGATATCAATCATATCTAACCTCTCATTTAGAGCTATATATTCTAACTCTCCCATCATATTTTTTAGACTTCTAGCATTTGCATATAGGCATTTTAGAGGTTGTACTTCATTCATATTAATCTAGTTATCAGTTGATAGGGGTAATTTGGAATCTTTCAACTTTGTACTTAAGGGCATCTGGGTTACTTTTATCTTTATTGGAACCTCTCTGTTTGGATGTCCTAACTTCCCTCTTTTGCTAGTATCCTTCAGGATACATTCTGCCGAACCATGTGCTCTTGGGTGACTGTTGGCTTTCCCCTATAGATCAGACTTCCAGATAGGCTCTCTTATCTCGGGTTGCAGCAACTGTCCTTTCCATGTCTTAACCCACCCTCTGGGCCCTTGTAACGCACGCTGTCAGTTTACTGCACGCAAACCAGCAACTAGAGCCTTTTACGCAGAATCACACCCTCCCTGCCCTTGCCATTACCATGTCCAGGGGGCCTTAATGCGTCCGTTTTCCTGTGTTAAAGGCACATCAAGGAGGCATCTTTAAAACACTTTAGTAAACTCTTAACCTATGCAGAAGCAGCTCCTTTTAGTTTTTTTCCTATTTCCCTTATTTTATCATAGGTTAAATGCTAGCATAGTGCATTTCCTTGCTGTCCTCTCTCCATTTATTAAATCAGATTTGATCATGTGATCAAAATCACCAAGAGGCCCCAATACTGTTACTGTTATTTTCCACTAAGGACTAGATCTAAAATAACTCCCACTCAAGTTGGTTCCTGAACCAGCTGCTCCATGAAGCAGGCATTTATTTCATCTAGAAGCTTTATCTCTCTACCATGTCCTGAAGTGGCATTGACCCTGTCAGTATTGGGATAATTGAAATCACTTATTATTGCTGTGTTGCTAATTTTGTTAGCATCCCTAATTTCTGTTAGCATTTCATCAACTGCCTGTTCATTCTGGCCAGCTGGTCGGAAATGCCACCCCTCTGCTGTTGCCTTCCCCTTCTCACATGGAATTTCTGTCCATTTTGTTTCCTGCAAAACTTGTATTCTGTTTGACTGGCTGCCTTCCATAACATATAACTCTAGCCCTCCAACAATTTGAATGATCTACCTTATCATTGCAATATAACTTGCACCCTGGTATCACAGCATCCCATTGTTTATCTTCCTTCCACCAGGTCTCTGAGATGCCAACGGTATCTTCGGTACTGTATATTCTAATTCTCCCATGTTATTTTTTAGACTTCTAACATTTATATACAGTCATTTTAACATATGTTTTCTGTTTATATTGACAACCTGCTTATCAGTTGACAGGAGTAATTAAAGGCGCCTGGACTACTTTTTACCTTTATTATAACCTCTCTATCAGGATGCCTTAATCACCCTGTTTTGGTAGTATCCTTCAAAAATACATTATTAAGAATCATGCACTTCTGAGTGACTGTCAGCTTTCCTCCATTATCTAGTTTAAAAGCTGCTCTGTCTCCTTTTTAAAGGCTTGTGCTAACAGCCTGATTCCACCCTGGTTGGTAGAGCTCATCCTTCCAGAAATGGCTTCCTCTTCCCCAGAATGTTGCCCAGTTCCTGATAAAGCTAAAGCCTTCTTTTCTGCACCATTCTCTCATCCATGTATTGATACTCCACAGCTCTGCCTGCCTCTTGGGTTCTGTGCACAGGAGCATTTCTATGAATGTTAGCTTAGAGGTCCTGGATTTCAGCTTTCTATTTAAAAGCCTAAATTTGGCTTCCAGAACCTTCCTGCCACATTTTTACATGTTGCTGTTAACCACCTGTACCAAGACAGCTGGCTCCTCCCCGGCACTGTCTAGAATCTTATCTAGGTGACATGTGAGGTCTGCCACCTTCACACCAGAAAAGCAAGTGTCCAAGTGATCCTTACCCCCACCAACCACCCAGCTATTACATGCCTAATGATAGAATCACCAACTAAAACAGCCATCCCATCCTTTCACTCCTGGACAGATGCTCCTGGAGACACATCCTCTGTGCAAGACGATAGTGCATCCTCTGGAGAACAGGTCCTGTCTGCACAGTAACATAGTAAATGACGGCTGATAAAGACAACATAGTCCATCTTGTCTGCCCTGTAATATTTGATCAAACAAGAGAACACATATAATAACTATTTTTGTTGGAAGCTACACCTTGAAGGAAATTCCCTCTTGTGGTGCAATGTTCCGTTTTATTCTTTTATTCAAATTAGGGACGCAACCCTATCAAGGGTTAAAGGGGACTTCAACCCCTCAATGCCCACCGGTTATTTCATTCAAATAGGCAGAAAACCAAATGAAAGTCACTTATCTGAAACATAGCCCTCCACCGATCTCAAGAGGCCTCATTCAGATGTCCGTGAAAACAACCTCCTCAGGCCAAATAATCAGCTATGTCGGGGAAAGCTACCAATAGTGAAAAGTCACTATTTGTTTGTTGGATATGTATGTGGGAAACATAGGAGGTAGCAGTGTATAATTCTGTAATATTTGATGGCTAGAGTTGTAGAATTGCATCTGCTGCTGTGTGCAGATTACTCCCCCCTCTCCTTTTTTTTTTTTTAGTGCCTTCAAGTCAATGCTTACTCCTGGCAACCCAGCTGCCCCTAGGTTTTCTTGGCAAGGTATGACCGGAAGTAATTTGCAAAGCCTTTTCTTCCAAATCAGTGGAGGGCAAAATGACTTGCCCAAGGCCACATGGAGTGTCAGTGGAAATCGAACCCAAATCTTTTGGATACTAGACTATTCCTGCACTTTCTATGCCTTTGCTAAGGTTGTACCTGCTGCAGGACCATACTAAGCTAGCAATATGTCTTGTGCAACAGGTGAACTTGGTTCCCCCCCCCCCCCCCCCCCCACCATCCAATTGCCTGCAGGAATTCACTTATCTCCAGGAACAAGCAGGAATGTAGTCCTCACATATGGGGTATCGTCGGTACCGACGGAGCCTGCGTGGGAATGCTCCCCAGCGTCCAATAGGAATGCTTTTGGGAGCATCCCTCAGCACATGCGCGCTGCCTTCCCGCCTTTCCAGCTGTCCCTCTTCAGTTCTTCTTTTTCCACGGAGCCAACAGGATCTATTCCCTGTCACCGCAGAAAATTCCGTCTTTAAATTTCTTTCTTGTGGTTGCGTTTGCCTACCGCACGACACCTACCGGTACCGCCGGTTCTTTTCTTTTCATAAAAAAAAAAATAAAAACTTAAACTTAGACTGTTTCTTTTCAGAAACTTTCCTCTTTGGTGCTAGGCGCCATTTTGGGCATTAGGCCCCATTTTCCTAAATCATGGAAAAGCCAACTAGTGGTTTTAAAAAATGTACTAAGTGTGGCGGTACCATTTCCATCACTGACACCCATGATTGGTGTCTAAAATGTTTAGGACCTGATCATTCTCCAACTGAATGTCTCTCCTGCGTGGGGATGACCAAAAGAGGAAGACAGAACCGGGCTGCAAAGCTTGGTACCCTCTTTTCTTCAGATGCCAGATCTCCAACCCTCCTTTCCCGGTTAGTCTCCCGACCGACCTTGATTCTACACTTACAGCGACTTTTAAATAACATGCATAGATATATTGAAGAGTTATGTACATAGTTTTAATTGTTCTCCAAGTCTAAATTCCTTGTTTTACTGTAAGTCCAATGTAGCCCCCCACACTGGACATTTGTGTTATTTGTGAACCGCGCTGATGCTAAATAGTGCGGTATATAAAAAATGCTAAATAAAATAAATAAATAAAAATATTGCATTGAAATCGTCAAGGGCCTCTTCTTCCTCCCATGGATCTCAGGTAACTAAACATAAAAGCTGGTCCTCAAAGGGTAGCTCTCCTGCTAAGCATCGAGAGGCCATTGGCATTGCCCTTGAGGTAACCACACCGGCAAAACAGCCCTGGCGGGAGGCTTCGGCTTCCAAAGCATTGATGGGGCTTCAGGATGTTCTCGAGGCCTCAACCTCGCAAGAACTACCTGTGCCATGCTCAGGGGTTCTGGCCGTTCTTACCGGTACCGACACCCAGGCATCGGTAGCATCGATACACCATAGGTTCCTTGCTATTGAACGCAGTATCGCAGCTCTTCTTTCAGCTGCGGTACCGGTGGTCCCAAGGGCACCGGTACCGACATCGGTACAGACACCGGTGACAACACCGACGATGCCGGTACCTACAGTACTGGCCCCGATGGGAACTCTTCCCATGCCATCTCTGGCTGGAATTGACAAAGCGGTACCGGGTCACCTCGGTACTGAACTCAATCGGTACGGGGATCGTGCTTTGCAGGAGCATCGGGGTCAGGAATACTTTGATTCCTCCGATTCTGAAGACTCTGACAATTCTGCTGGCACTAGAGGGTTTCTCTTAGAAGATCCCTTTTCTCCCCAATGCAGAATGTCACCTCCAGAGGACATGTCATTTCAGGATTTCATCCGTGATATGGCCAAGGGTCTTTCAATCACAGTAGCTCCTGAAGATGAACCCAGAGCAAAGGAATTGGAAATTCTCCAATATCCTAAAGCTCTTAAGGAGGCAGCCACTCTGCCTATCCATGAAATTCTGCATAGCTTGATGCTCAGAATTTGGGAGACACCTCGGACTACTTCTCCTCACTCTAGGAGGCTTTATACTATGTATCGAGTTCCGCCATGTCCTGGATTTCAGAAAACTCAGCTGCCACACTACTCAGTGGTAGTGGAATCTGCCATGCGTAGGATGAAAAGTGCAAAGAGACATGCATCCAATCCTCCAGGTCGTGAATGCAGTACTCTGGATGCTTTTGGACGCAGGACTTTTCAAGCTTCTATGCTTTCAGCTAGGATCAGCTCATATATCCTATATATGGGAATGTTCCTCAAGGAAGTTACTGGAGACTTGGAACTTTTGAGCCCATTTCTCCCAGATGATAAGAGACAAGATTTTCTTGCTCTAGTTAAGCATGCTCAGGATGTCTCCAAGTTTGTCAATCGTGCAGCCTTTGACTGCTTCGAATACATCAGCAGAACTTCCGCTATTGCCATTGGCGCACGACGGATTGCCTGGCTCCATCAGACTTGGAGACTTGGGTACAGGACAAGTTAGGCAACATTCCTTGCACAGGGCAGAATCTCTTTGGCAAGAACTGGTAGAAGAAGGCTAACGAGTTAGATGCTGACAATTCTACCCTAGATAGATTGTCAAAGTCTACAGCCACTCCAGCCAAAAGGAAGCCTTATAAAAAACCCTCTTTTAGCAAAAAGAGGAAGTTTTATCCTTCCTATACCCAGCAGAGTCAGACTCCAGGTCAGGTTGCCCAAAAGGGACAAACTAGACAGCAAAAGAAACCAAAAGGCCCGAGAGCCCAACCAGCTCTCCAGGTTCAGCCCCTTCAGGGGTTTTGACTCCTTCCTAGAGAGCTTTGCCTTCCTGCCTCTGAAGGATCCCCAACTCCCCAATATTCCGGGCAGGTTATGCCACTTTGTCAACAGATGGCATCAGATAACAGCAGAAGATTGGACTTTGTCTATTGTAGGAGAGGGGTACAAACTTCATTTTCACAGCATACCCCCTCCTACAATTCTAAAGCAATTCAATTCACAAACCTCTGCAGACAATCTGCTAGATCACGAGGTCTCCACACTTCTTGCCCAAGGGGCAATAGAGGAAGTACCCATTCTTCAACAGGGTGCAGGGTTCTACTCCCCCTATTTTCTTATTCCAAAGAAAACAGGAGGACACAGACCCATTCTAGACCTCAGAGAATTGAACAAATATCTGTTTCGAGAGAAATTCAAAATGATTTCTCTAGAAACTCTTCTGCCATACCTTCAAAGCCAGGACTGGCTTTGCTCTCTAGACTTAAAGGATGGATACACTCACATTCTCATCCATCCAGATCACAGGAAATTTTTACGTTTCCTTTTCAGGGGAAGACATTTCCAGTACAGCGTTCTTCCTTTTGGTCTGGCTTCAGCACCAAGGGTATTCACGAAATGCATGGCAGTAGTAGCTGCATTCCTACGAACCCTGGGTATTTTTGTCTTCCCTTACTTGGACGACTGGCTCATTCGAGCCCCCACAGTTGCAGAGGCCAGCACTGCACTGTCCCGTACAATGCGAATCCTCTAATATTTGGGATTGGTAATAAACTTCCCAAAATCCCAACTTGTTCCTTCCCAATGCCTAGAATTCATAGGAGCCTGTCTGGATACCAGACAGGCAAGGGCTTTCCTTCCACAAGCCCGGTGTCTTCGCATAATGCAATTAGCTTCTCAAGCAGCAGGCAAATCCTCCCTCACTGCTCGGGAGCTACTGCAGTTACTGGGACATATGGCATCCACAGTTCATGTAGTCCCATATGCTCGCCTCCACATGCGAGCAGCTCAGTGGACCCTCTCCACACAGTGGACACAGGCCACGGGTCATTTGTCGGACAAAATAATAATCTCTCGACGACTAATTTTGTCCCTCCAATGGTGGCAATCACTAGAAAATCTGACCGTGGGGTTTCCTTTCCATCAACCCCTCTTTCAGGCCACCCTGACAACAGATGCATCACAGGTAGGTTGGGTAGCACACCTGAATCATCTCTCTACCCAGGGCACTTGGACTCCACAGGAGGTTGGTTTACACACAAACCTCCTGGAATTAAGAGCAATCTATTTAGCTCTTTGAGTATTCCACGCCCAGCTCAGCTACAAGACAGTCCTAGTCCAGACGGACAATCAAGTAGCCATGTTCTATGTGAACAAGCAGGGCGGAACAGGCTCTCTGTCGTTATGCAACGAAGGTTTACGACTGTGGGCCCTTGCCAGAGAGCATCAAATTCACCTTCTAGTGGTATATCTTCCAGGCATTCAAAACCTTTGGGCAGACAAACTCAGTCGAGTACTACTGCCTCACGAGTGGTCCCTACACCTAGACCAGGTGGCAAAGATATTTCATCTCTGGGGCACTCCAGACATAGACTTCTTTGCAAATCCACTGAATGCCAAATTTCCCCGGTTCTGTTCCAGGATTCCGGCTCACAACTGTCAGGCAAGGGATACCTTCCTCCTTCACTAGGGTCAGGACTTCCTTCATGCCTTCCCACCCATTCCCCTCATCCCCAAAACACTCTTCAAGCTTCCGAGAGACAGGGGTTGCATGATTCTCATAGCACCACTATGGCCACGCCAAACGTGGTATTCCCTGCTTCTACATCTCTCTCAAGCGGCACCTCTGGAATTAGGGCATGCTCCAGATCTCCTTTCCCAGGAGAACGGGACGCTATGGCACCCGAATCCCCAGTCCCTGCACCTCATGGCCTGATTGCTGAAGGCTTAGACCTCCAGGATCTCAGCCTGTCCCAACAGATAAAATATATCCTTCAGGCTTCTAGGAAACTTTCCACAAGAAGATCTTATGCCTTCAAGTGGAAACGTTTTACTATATGGTGCTCCAAGAAGGGATTAAACCCCCTGGTCATACCCTTTGAATCGATACTAGAGTATCTCCTTCACTTATCCAATTCTGGTCTAAAGACCAATTTGGTAAGAGTCCATCTTAGTGCAATTGCAGCTTCTTATAAGCCTCTGAATGGACAATCAATTTCCTCTCATCCACTCCTATCAAGATTCATGAGAGGCCTTTTATTAACTAAACCTCCCATCAAGCCACCACCGGTGGCATGGGATCTAAATCTAGTTCTTGGGCAACTCATGAAGCCGCCTTTTGAACCTTTGGCCACTACAGCCCTTATGTTTTTGACCTTTAAGGTCATCTTCCTAATTGCAATCACCTCTGCCCGTCGCATTAGTGAATTGCAGGCTTTAGTGGCTGATCCTCCTTATACTAGTTTTCATCATGATAAGGTTGTTCTTCGAACTCACCCACACTTTATGCCAAAGGTGTTTTTGCCTTTTCATTTAAATCAATCAATTTATCTTCCTGTATTTTTTCCGAGGCCCCACACCTCTAATGCAGAAAGAAACCTTCATACTTTGGATTGTAAAAGGGCCTTAGCTTTTTACATACAAAGAACACAGCAACATAGAAAGTCCTCACAACTTTTTATAGCTTTTGACCCTAGTCACTTGGGACTTCCATTCTCCAAAAGAACTTTATCTAAATGGATTGCCCAATGCATATCCTTTGCTTATGAGAGTAAGGGTCTTCCTCTTCAGGACCATGTCACAGCTCATAATGTGAGAGCCATGGCAGCTTCTATGGCTAATCTCCATTCTGTGTCTATCGATGACATTTGTCGAGCAGCCACCTGGGCTTCGGTACACACCTTCACAACCCACTACTGCCTGGATAAAGCCTCCCATCGGGATGCCTTCTTTGGCCAAGCTGTTCTTCAAAATCTCTTTCAAACATAAACCAACTCCTACTCACCAACCCTGGTGGGATGCCAGAGATCCATGGGAGGAAGGATTCCCATCTTCTAGGGTGGCACCTTCCTGGGGCTATCTCTCTGGCATCTTCAGCTAGGGAGTCCCCATATGTGAGGACTACATTCCTGCTTGTTCCTGGAGATAGCATAGTTACTCACCTGTAACAGGTGATCTCCGGGAACAGCAGGAATTTTGTCCTCACAACGCACCCACCTCCCCTAGGAGTTGCCTCTCTATCTCTTTGTCTCTTTCCTCTCTCCCTCCATCCTTTCACTCAGCTACAAATTTAACTGAAGAGGGACATTTGGAAAGGCGGGAAGGCAGCGCGCATGTGCTCAGGGATGCTCCCAAAAGCGTTCCTATTGGACGCTGGGGAGCGTTCCCGCACAGGCTCCATCGGTACCGACGATACCCCATATATGAGGACTAAATTCCTGCTGTTCCCGGAAATCACCTGTTACAGGTGAGTAACTATGCTTTCTGGATTTTCTGGAAGCCCAGTGATGACATCAGCGCCCCTTTCATAATTGCACCCTGTGTAGCCATACTGGTCACACAGCCCTTGGTACGGCCCTGACCTGGCGCTCCAGACATCTTACCACTCTCTGTTTATGAAGTTATTTATGTTTGCTTTGATTCCATCCTCTGGCTGTGCATTGATCCTCTATGTCTGTCCCATATCTCTTTGAATTCTGTCACTGTTTCTGCTCCCACCACCTCCTTTGCAAGGGCATTCCAAGCATTCACCACCCTTTCCTTGAAAAAGTATTTCCTGATGTTGCTTTTAAGTTTACCTCCTTGCAGCTTCATTTCATGTTCTATAATTCTACAGCTTCCCTGTCTTTGAAAAAGGTTTGTTCATTAATACCCTTTCAGTATTTAAACATCTGTATCATATCCCCTCTGTTCTTCATCTAGGGTGTATATATGCAGGTCTTCAAGTCTCTCATATGCCTACTGGTGCAGGCCCCATATCATTTTGGTCACCTTCCTCTGAACTGTTTCAAGTTTTTTTACAGTATCTTTTGCAAGGTACGATCTCCAAAACTGAACACAATTTCTGAGAAACCTCACCAATGACCTGTACAGAGGCACTAGTACCTCCTTCCTTGTTATTTCTGTATGCAGCCTAACGTCCTTCTGGCTTTGAGCATAACCTTGTCACACTGCTTTGTCACCTTGAGATCCTCAGAAACTGTCACTCCAAGATCCCTCTCTTAGTCCGTACACACCAACCTCTTGTCCCCTCTTGCATATAGCTCCTTTGGGTTTCTGTATCCCAGTTGCATCACTCTGCACTTCTTTGCATTAAATCTCAATTGCCAAGTATTAGACCATTCTAATTTTTGTAGATCTTTTCTCATTTTGCCTATGTACTGGGCAGACTAGATGGACCATGCTGGTCTTTATCTGCCATCATTTACTATGTTACTCCCTCTGAAGTGTCCACTCTATTGGAAATCTTTGTATTATCTGCAAAAAGGCAAACTTTTCCTTTTCAGCCTTCGGCAATATCACCCACAATGATACTGTACAGTAGTAGTCCCAGGATCTAGCCCTGAAGCACGCCACTACCTATCCTCCTTTCTTCAGAGTGAGTTCCATTCATCACTATCCTTTGTACCCTGTCAGTCAACCAGTTCTTAATCCAGTTCTCCACCTTGGGATCCATACTCAGGCTGCTCAATTTATTCACAATCCTACTATGTGGAACAGAATCAAAGGCTTTGCTGAAATCTAAGTAGACCTCATCCATCGCATGCCCTTGATCTAGTTCTCTGGTCACCCAGTCAAAGAAATCAATCAGATTTGTTTGGTATAAATCTTCCTTTGGAAAGCCATATTGCCTCAGATTTTGTAACCTGTTGGCTTCCAGAAAACATACTATCCTTTGTTTCAGCAGTATCTCCGTTACTTTTCCCACCGATGAAGTTAAGGCTTACTAGCCTGTAGTTCACCATTACTTCTCTGTTGCCATATTTGTGAAGAGGGACCATATCAGTCCTTCTCCAAGCCTGTGGTACTTCCCCAGTCTCCAGGGATCTGTTTAACACATCTCTTAAAAGTCTTGCCAAAACCTTCACTTTCAGCTTTGCAAGCTGTTCATAAACATCTTCTTCCATGAATGGCATTATATCTACTCTTTTCCCCTTATTACCTCTTGCAGTCATGTGTGACCCTTCTCCAGGATTTTCTTTTGTGAACATAGAACTTCCACTTTTTCCTAATCACTTTCCACAAATCAGTCCTCAGCATCTTTGAGCTTGCAGTTCCATATTTGGCCTCCCTATTTTCACCAATATTCCTGAAAAATGTCTTGCACCTTGCTTCACATCTGTAGCCATTTTTTCTTCTGCATGTGCTTTTGCCATCCTGATTTTTCTGTTTGCCTCTTTCAGCTTTATCTGGTATTCTTTTCAGTGTTCCCTTTTTTGTGATCCTCTGAAAATTGTGAACGCTGCCATTTTTGCCCTTATTTTTGCAACCACTTCTCTGGAGAACCAAGGTGATGCTGTCCATCTAGGTGAACTTTCTCCTCCAAAGACTATCAGACTGAAGGAGGGACATTTCTACTATGCATCTGTAAGGTCTTCTCTACATACATACCTCTCTGTCTGCCTCAGCTCCTCAGAGTCTGCTACTCTAACCTCCAGAGATCAGACTTGTTCTCTGAGAGCCAAAAGCTCTTTGCACTAAGTACACACATATGCTTCTCACCAACTGGAAGAAAATCATACATATGGCACTTAATGCAAAGGACTGGATAGCCCCCATTCTCACTGCTGGACTGCTGTCTGCATATTTGTATCAGTGAATTTAGTTGTTTGTTTTTTTATTTTTATTTAGCTTTGAAACAATTACATTCCATTTATACAAAGCAAATCATCCCAAAAAATTTAAAAAAAAAATAGAAAAAATACATTTATCTGTCTATATATCTCTATAGACAACACCACAATATGTATTAGCCCACATCATGGAAAATTGAGCCAGACAAAACCGAAAAACAATACTAAATATAAGAAATCAGGCAAAGCCACAATAGGAGGATTATATAAATCAAACCTTATGCAACCTACTCTCTACCTCTGCTTATCTACCAGAAAAGTCCCCAAATGGGAAGGTTCTAAATAGATATAAGACTGACCTTGCAATGTCAAAATACATTTGCAAGGAAATCACAAATAAAAAGATGCGCCCTGCGAAAAAACCCGCTGCCTTAACGCTAGAAATTGTTTCCAGCATGCTTAAATAGTTCTAGTCACATCCGGAAAGAGATTTAATTTCTGTCCACAAAAAGGAACATCTTTATATTTAAAGAATAATTTTATTATCTTAAGTTTCATTGCCTCAGCAGTAAAAGTAACTACTAAGGTGTTCCTCTTCGTGATAGAATCTGTGGAATCTTCAAGAAATTGAGTCAGGTTCTGACTGGTAGTGGGTTGAAGGATATCAAACTCTCCTCCTCCACTACCACTCTAGCCTGCTTTGGAATATAATACATATGTGCCACATCCACAGAATGAGGTAATTAAAAAATTTCAGCAAAATATTTAGCTAACAAAATCTCCAGTGACACCGGAAAATTCAAAAAGCGGAAATTATGAGCCCGTGAGGCATTCTCCAATGACTCTAAATGGGCATGCACAAGCAGAGAGTCCTTAACGGAAGCTACCTGTGCAGTACAAAAGGACTGCACTTGAGCCTCCATTTGGGACAAAGAGTTATGCACAACAGAAAGCCTAGTATCTATCTCTGACATCTTCTCTACTGTAGCAGTAGTAAAATTACAAAGAGAAACAACCATTGAGGATAATTTAGTATTTATAGCACAGACTGCCTCCACAAGTCTTGAGTAATCTCGCCATCTAATGATGGCGTGGGCAAAATCGCGACTTCTGGAAGAACCACCGGTGTAGGTAATTGTACATGGGATCCCTCTAATCCAGTTTATGGAGTGGGATCCAAGTTATAATCTAAGACAACAAAGGTACAGGTATGGAGGAGGTTTAGGAGCCACGGAGCTTAAAGATGCTCCCTCGGGGGAGGGCATTTCACTCTGCAAGGGGACTAAATGCCTGTCTAGTGAGCCGAGGATTTTACCTGAGGATAGGGAACCAGCTTCAATCTTCAGGCACCCTCTGTTCTTACGCTTCCCCATTCTGCATAGTACTCGGAGTTCTTACTCGGCACATAAAGCACTGCCAGAGCACTGAAGAAGCACCAAAGGGGCATGTCCTGCCTCTTTGGCCACACCCCTGCAGACCGCGACCCATGGTGGAGTACCACTGTGCATTTAAGGATCAGGCTCAGAACCTTCACTCAGAGCAGCCGCCAAGAGAGATGCCAGTCAGGAACACAGCAAGCGGTACTCAGCTGTAGTAGGAGAGCCCGTAGAGCAAATGAAAGGCCCACTTCCTCAGCAAACACAGTCCAGCTCAGCTCCCACTCGCTGTACTTGCCGCTGTAGATTTAAAGATCAGGCATAGGACCTCCACTCGGAGCAGCAGACCAGAGAGATGCCAATCAGGAACACAGCAAGCGGCACTCAGCCGTAGTAGGGGCCGTGGAGCAGATGAAAGGCCCAATTCCTCAGCAGACATAGTCCAGCTCAACTCCCCCAGTGAATTTAGCTTTTTAAAGTTGTTAAAAGCGAAGGGATATTAGGCTTCCTAGTGTGTCTTACTCTACTCTGTCTTTCTCTTTTAAAGTCTTAAATTTTTATTGTTGTAAGCCACATAGATTTGATAAGATATGCGGTATATCAAGTTAATAAATGTAAACTTAAAATGAAGATGTTAATTTTTCTGCATTTTTTGATTGTAAGGAACCTTACTCTTAAGGGCCGTATATTATCTCCTTATCTTCAGGAGCCCATCTCTTTTTAGTCCACTTAATTTTTTTTTATATTAGTATCTCCAGGAACAAGCAGGAATGAGTCCTCACATATGGGTACGTCGGAACCGACGGAGCCTGCGCGGGAAAGCTCCCCAGCTTCCCAGAAAGGAAAGCTTTTGGGGCCTCCCAGAGCACATGCGCGCTGCCTTCCTGCCTTCCTGACCAACTCTCCTCAGTTCTTCTTTTTCCGCGGAGCCAGCAGGTCGTGTTCCTGTCACCGCTGAAGAAGTTGTTATTTTAATTTGTTTCTTTGGCCGCGTGTCTGCCTTCCCCGATTCCGGACTGGTACCGCCGGTCTTTTTTCTTTATTTCTTAAAAAAAAGCAAAAAAACATATTTTTCCCCACTTGGTGTGTTTGTTCTGTGAAGCCTCTAGGCCTTCACAGAATTCTCCCTCATGGAGAAACAAGCCTCTGGTTTTAAAAAATGCACCAAGTGTAGCGGTACTATATCAGTCACAGACACCCATGAATGGTGTCTTAAATGTTTGGGGCCTGACCACTCCATTCCGGATTGTCCATCCTGCTCTCTGATGTCCAAGCGTGGCTTACAGAACCGAGCAGCCAAGTTTCATATGCTGTTTTCTACAGATACTCCAGCATCAGCATCCTCCAGGTCTTCCTCTCCTGATGGATCTCAGGTAACCAAACATTCTTCCGGCAGGTCCTCAAAGGGCAAATCTCCCTCTAAGCATCGAGAGGCCCTTGGGCTTGACCCTGAGGACCCTGCCCCAGCCAAACAACCCCGGCGGGAAGCTCCGGCTTCCAAAGCTCCTCCTATGGGGTTACAGGTTGACATCGATGGCACGGCCTCGACCGATCACCTGTTAGACTGCTCTGGGGTACCGGCCCATACTGGTACCGATATCCAGGCAGTCGTGGCGTCTATGGATAATACCATTCAATCCATGCAGCAGGCCATAATGGCTTTTATTAAAGCTGCAACGCCCTCGGTACCGCACCAAGCGGTTCCGCTTCCGGTTCCACCACCGATACCAGTACCCAGAGCATCCACTTCCACCAGGATACCGGTTCCGGTTCCCAGTTCCGGGGTTTATCCCGATACCGATCCGGTTCCGGGTACGCCCGATGTGGATACCGGTCGATAGGCGTATCGATCTTTGGAAGCTAATAGACGATACTTCGAGTCTTCTGATGATTCCGATACCTCAGAAGACTCTGCTGAAGTATCTCTTAATCTTCCTGAGGAGCCCTCTTCTCCAAAGAGGAGAATGTCTCCTCCAGAGGATTTGTCCTTTCAAGACTTCATTCTTGAACTAGCCAAGGGGCTCTCAGTTTCAGTAACCTCTGAAAATGAACCTAGAGCAAAAAAATTAGATATTTTGGGATACTCTAAGGTTCCAAAAGAGGCAGTCACCTTGCCCATCCATGAAATTCTTCAAGAACACATGATGGACTTATGGGAGACTCCTCTCACCTTATCTCCACATTCTCGTGTTTGGACACCATGTATTGTGTCCCTCCTTCTCCTGGTTTTCAAAAAACTCAGCTTCCTCACCACTCTATTGTGGTACAGTCAGCTATGAAAAGGATAAAGAGTACCAAAAGACACTCTTCCACTCCCCCAGGAAGAGAATGTAGGACTTTGGATGCTTTTGGTAGGAAAATCTTCCAAGCCAGTATGCTTATTGCCAGAATCAATTCATACAGCCTCTATATGGGCATGTTTCTGAAGGAGATTGCACTGAAGATGCGCCATTTCCTCCCCTTTATCCCAGAGGATAGGAAGGAGGAATTCCTTCTTTTGTTAAAGCATAGCCAAGATGTTTCAAAGTTCTCCAACAGAGCTGCCTTTGACTCCTTTGAGGGTGCTAGCAGAGCCTCAGGCATTGCCATAGCTGCTCGCAGAATTGCTTGGCTCCAGGCCTCTGACCTAGAACCCTGGGTCCAAGATGGGTTGGGCAATCTGCCCTGTACAGGTGAAAATCTGTTTGGCAAGGAGTGGCAAATCAAAGCCACTCAAATGGATGCAGAGAATGCTGCTTTAGATAGACTTTCTAAGTCTACCTCTACCCCTGCCAAGAAAAAATCTTTTAAGAAGCCTTTCTACAAAAAGACCAGATTTTCCACAAATACTGGCCAGCAATCTTCCCAAGTTCGCTTTGCTCCTAAGCGTCACCAATCTAAACAGGCCAGGGCAAAACAGCAGTCCCAACCTCCTCAGGGTTTTGACTTACTTCTAGAAAACTTAACTTTTCTGGCTCTACAACAGCCAGAGCCTCCCACCATTCCAGGAAGGTTAACTCATTTTGCTCCCAGATGGGAGCAAATCACCTCAGAACAGTGGATCCTCTCTATCATCAGAGAGGGTTACAAACTACATTTCTCCAGCCTTCCTCCCCATACCATGGTGAGACATTTCAATTCTCCCCCATCTCTCCTGCACCTGTTGGGTCAGGAGGTGACCACCCTTCTTGCCCAAAGGGCAATAGAAGAGGTTCCTCTTCTTCAACAGGGGTCAGGGTTTTACTCCCCTTATTTTCTCATTCCCAAGAAAACAGGGGGATACAGACCCATTCTGGATCTGAGAGAATTGAACAAATTTATATGCAAGGAGAAATTCAAGATGCTCTCTCTAGGTACTCTCCTTCAATACCTGCAGAGTCAGGATTGGCTTTGTTCTCTACATCTAAAGGATGCGTACACGCATATACTCATCCATCCATCCCACAGAAAATTCCTACGGTTTCTGTTCCAAGGAAAACATTTCCAGTACAGAGTACTCCTCTTCGGTCTAGCCTCTGCTCCAAGAGTGTTCACCAAATGCATGTCAATAGTGGCTGCATTTCTACGCACCCTGGGAATTTTTGTTTTCCCATACCTGGACGACTGGCTCATCCGAGCTCCATCTCAGTCCGAGGCTCAGACTTCCCTGGACCACACCAGACGCATACTGCAGTATCTGGGACTTGTCATCAATCTACCAAAGTCTCAACTCACCCCTGCTCAGTCCCTAGAATTCATAGGGGCCTGGCTAGATACCACCACTGCAAGGGCCTATCTTCCTCAAGCCCGTTGCCACCGTCTAGTGCACTTGGCCTCTCAAACCCAGTCCAGAAGCCACTTGACTGCCAGGGAGATGCTACAACTGCTAGGCCACAGGGCATCCACAGTTCATGTGGTGCCTTATGCTCGCCTGCATATGAGAGCAGCTCAATGGACTTTGTCCACCCAGTGGACTCAAGCATCAGGAGCTCTCTCAGACCAAATAGCAACCTCAAAACGTCGCTTTTGGTCTCTCCAATGGTGGATGTCCACCCAAAATCTGTTGTTGGGGGCCCCCTTCCAACCTTTGTTACCCAAAGCTACCCTCACAACATTCATCTCCAAGACCTCTCCACTCAGGGCACTTGGTCTCCACAGGAGACCACCCTTCATATCAACCTTTTGGAACTGCGAGCAATTTTCCTTGCTCTCAAGGTCTTTCATAACCTCCTCAACAACATGACAGTCCTTGTTCATACCGACAATCAAGTAGCCATGTTTTACATAAACAAACAAGGAGGGACTGGCTCTCTGTCGCTTTGCAACGAAGCTCTAAGATTGTGGGCCTTCGCCAGAGAGCATCAAATCCATCTCCTGGCAGTATACCTCCCAGGAATCCAAAACTCTTGGGCAGACAGACTCAGTCGAGTTCTGCTTCCACACGAATGGTCCCTGCATATGGATCAGGTACTCAGAATCTTCCAGGAATGGGGAACCCCGGACATAGACCTATTTGCAAGTCCGTGGAATGCCAAACTTCCCCGGTTCTGTTCCAGAATTCCGTGTCAGGGAGCTCAGGCCAAGGATGCCTTCCTCCTTCATTGGGGTCAGGAATTCCTCTATGCCTTTCCACCCATTCCTTTGATTCCCAAGACTCTATTCAAACTTCAGAGGGACCAAGGATCTATGATCCTCATAGCTCCACGCTGGCCACGCCAAGTGTGGTACCCTCTACTTCTGCATCTCTCCCAAGCCCCCGCCCTGGACTTGGGAGCTGCCCCAGACCTTCTGTCTCAGGAGGAGGGGACTTTGTGGCACCCAAACCCCAAGTCCCTTCACCTCAGAGCTTGGTTACTGAAGGCCTAGACCTTCAAGACTCCAATCTTTCTCAGCAAGTGAAGGATATCCTCCATGCCTCTAGGAAACCTTCCACTAGGCGTTCTTACGCTTTTAAATGGAAAAGATTTTCCATTTGGTGTGCTCAAAAGGGTCTTGACCCTTTAGCACTACCTTTAAATTCTTTACTGGAATATCTCCTGCATCTCTCCAATGCAGGCCTTAAAACGAATTCAGTAAGGGTCCATTTGAGCGCTATTGCAGCATCCCTTAAACCTCTCAATGGACAACCTGTTTCCTCTCATCCTCTTATTGCAAGATTTATGAGAGGCCTAACTTTAACTAAGCCTCCGATTCGCCCTCCTCCGGTAGCATGGGACTTAAACTTGGTTCTTGGTCAGCTTATGAAGCCACCCTTTGAACCCTTAGCCACTACCTCCTTGAAATTTCTTTCCTGGAAGGTTATTTTCCTCATTGCAGTCACCTCAGCTCACCGTATCAGTGAACTGCAAGCCCTAGTGGCTAATCCCCCTTATACAAGTTTCATCATGATAAGGTGGTCCTTAGGACTAATCCCCACTTTATGCCTAAAGTGGTCTCCCCTTTTCATCTTAATCAAGAGGTATATCTACCTGTCTTTTTTCCGGCTCCTCATGCATCCAGTGCAGAGAGGAACCTTCATACTCTGGATTGTAAAAGAGCTCTTGCCTTTTACCTCCACAGGACACAGCAACATCGAAAGTCTTCTCAGCTTTTTGTTGCTTTTGATCCTTCTCATTTAGGACTTCCAGTCTCTAAAAGAACACTGTCCAATTGGATTGCTCAGTGTATCACTTTTGCCTACCAAAGTAAGAACCTTTCTCTGGAGGGCCATGTCACAGCTCACAATGTGAGAGCCATGGCCACCTCTATGGCTCATCTTCACTCTGTATCCATCGATCAGATCTGTCGAGCAGCCACCTGGGCCTCGGTTCATACCTTTACAGCCCATTACTGTTTGGACAAGGACTCCCGCCGGGATGCCTTGTTTGGTCAGGCTGTCCTCAGACACCTGTTCCATTCTTAATCAACTCCTGCCCACCTTCCCTGTATGGATGCCTGAGATCCATAGGAAGATGAGGAACCCTTCTGGGTCTCATACCCTTGGGGGGGGGATCTCCCCGGCATCTTAGCTAGGGAGTCCCCATATGTGAGGACTCATTCCTGCTTGTTCCTGGAGATAGCACAGTTACTTACCTGTAACAGGTGATCTCTGGGAACAGCAGGAATTAGTCCTCACAACCCACCCACCTCCCCTAGGAGTTGTATCTCTCTCTCTCTCTCTCTTTCCTTTCCTCTCTCTATTGTCTCAGCTTTAAACTCGAACTGAGGAGAGTTGGTCAGGAAGGCGGGAAGGCAGCGCACATGCGCTGTGGGAGGCCCCAAAAGCTTTCCTTTCTGGGAAGCTGGGGAGCTTTCCCGTGCAGGCTCCGTCGGTTCCGACGTAACCATATGTGAGGACTAATTCCTGTTGTTCCCAGAGATCACCTGTTACAGGTAAGTAGCTGTGCTTTCTGTGGTTTATCTCCTGCTGCAGTGGGTCCATGTACAAGATCTCCATGGCCTATGGCTGCATCAGGGATGTTATCTTCTCATGAAGGTTTTGCACTATCACTATCTTTAGCCCTGGGGCATAAGCTACTCTCCTATGTATAGCAGCCAGTAAAGGCATGCAAATATAGCATCTAGATAGCTTTTCTGTATGGAGATGTCTATGAAAACATAGAGCAGTGATCTGGGTTCATAGATCTGGAAGGCAAGAATCTAATATAGAATCTTCAAAAAAACATTTATGGCCTCAAGAAATTCTTTGAGCCCCCCTCCTCCTATTCCTCTCTGGGATTTGTTGTATGTTCTTGCCTATAGGCATCAAAATCTTAAATCCGTCTTTGAAAACATCACCTATAATACTCCACAAAACTTTTGAAATTATTGACTAGAGTAAATTACACATTACCTTTGAGTACACAATGAGAAAGAAGATAGATAAGAAAATCAATGGAATGATAACCTGCTTTGGAATGTATGAACCTCTGTGGAACTAGACTACCTAAAGGACAGCGGTGTTGAGAATGTGATCTCCAGGAACAAGCAGGAATGAGTCTTCACATATGGGTATCGTCGGTACCGACGGAGCCTGCGCGGGAACGCTCCCCAGCATCCAGTAAGAAAGCTTTTGGGAGCATCCCACAGCGCCTGCATGCTGCCTTCCCGCCTTTCCCAACCGCCTCTCTCCAGTTCTTCTTTTCCGCGGAGCCAGCAGGTCGTGTTCCTGTCACCGCAGAAGAAGTTCTTTATTTTTTCTTTATTCTTTTGTGTCGCGTCTGCCTTCTTCGACGTCGGACCGGTACCGCCGGTCTTTTCTTTTCTTTCTTTAAAAAAGAAAAACTTATACTTTCTTTACTGTGCATTTTCAGTTTTTGGGCCTTAGGCCTAAAAATTTTCTCCTCATGGAGAAGCCTGCCTCCGGGTTTAAAAAGTGCACAAAATGTAGCGGTACTATTTCTGTCACCGACACCCATGATTGGTGTCTAAAATGTTTGGGTCCTGACCATTCCATCACGGATTGTATGTCTTGTACCATGATGTCTAAAAGAGGTCGGCAGAACCGAGCAGCCAAGCTCAGTACCCTGTTTCCCTCTGATGCAGCTTCGGTGGCATCGACGTCTTCCAGGGCTTCTTCTTCCCCCCATGGATCTCAGGTAACCAAGCATAAATCTGGCCGGTCCTCGAAGGGCAAATCTCCCTCTAAGCATCGAGATGCCTCCGGTCTTGTCCTCGAGGACTCCGCACCGGCAAAATTACCCCGGCGGGAAGTTCCGGCTTCCAAAGCATTGTCTATGGGGTCACAGGTTGACATCGATGGCTAGGCCTCGACCGATCACCTGTTGCCGTGTTCTGGGGTACCGGTGGCTCCCACTGGTACCGACATCCAGACTTTGGTGGCGTCGATGGATCAGAAGATTCTGACCATGCAGCGCACCCTGACGGCATTCATGCAGGCTGCGACGCCTACGGTACCGCAACAATCCCCGCTACCGGCTCTGGCATCATTCCCGGTGCCGGTACCGATTGCATCGACATCGGCTTCGGTGTCGACTGCAATGGTACCCTGTCCTATGATGCCCATCGGTACCGAACCGGTACCGGTTACTCCCGATGTCGATCCCACTCGGTACGCATATTGGGCTTTACAGGAGCATCCTTTACAGGAGCATCCAGACAGGCGATACTTCGATTCCTCCGAAGACTCTGAGGAGTCTGAAGGATCTGTCGAGGCATCGATACTTCTTCCTCAGGAGTCTTCTTCTCCTAAACGAAGAATGTCTCCTCCAGAAGACTTGTCTTTTCAAGACTTCATTAGGGAAGTGGCTAGGGGCCTCTCCATCACAGTGGCCCCTGAGTCAGAGCCTAGAGCCAAGCAGCTGGATATTTTACAATATCCTAAAGCTCCTAAAGAGGCAGCTACTTTACCTATTCATGAGATTTTGTATGATCTCATGTTGATTATGTGGGAGACACCTCTTACCACCTCTCCTCATTCTCGCAGGTTAGACACCATGTATCGTGTCCCTCCTTGTCCTGGCTTTCATAAGACTCAGCTTCCTCACCACTCTATTGTGGTAGAGTCTGCCATGAGAAAGATAAAGAGTGCAAAAAGACACTCATCTAATCCTCCAGGATGTGAATGCAGGACCCTAGATGCTTTTGGCCGTAGAGTTTTTCAAGCTTCTATGTTAGCTGCCAGAATCAACTCCTATAGTCTCTATATAGGGATGTTTCTAAAAGAAGTCATAGATCATCTGCAGACTTTAACCCCTTTTATTTCAGAAGATAAAAGGCAGGAGTTTCTCACTTGGCTCAAACATGCCCAGGATGTTTCCAAATTTTCCAACCGTGCAGCCTTTGACTCTTTTTGAGTGTGTAAGCAGAGCCTCGGCTATTGCCATAGGTGCACGCAGAATTGCTTGGCTACAAGCTTCTGATTTGGAACTCTGGGTCCAAGATGAATTAGGAAATCTTCCTTGTACAGGTGAAAACCTTTTTGGCAAGGACTGGCAAGCAAAGGCCACTCAGATGGATGCTGAGAACTCCGCTTTGGATCGACTTTCAAAGTCCACCTCTGCTCCTGCTAAGAAAAGATTGTTCAAAAAGACATCTTTTTCTAAAAAGGGAAGATATTATCCTGCTTATGGTCAGCAGGCATCTTCTGCAGGTCGTTTTGCTGCAAAACGTCAGCAACCACCTAAACAGGCCAAGTCAAAGGCTGCTAGGCCTTCCACGGCCCAGCAGCCTCAGTCTCCTCAGGGCCTTTGACTTGCAACTAGAGAACTTAGCCTTTCTAGCTCTGGAAGAACCAGAGCCCCTCACCATTGCAGGAAGGTTGGCTTACTTTGCTCCCAGATGGGAACAAATCACAGCAGAGAAATGGACCCTCTCCATCATAAGGGAAGGGTACAAGCTTCATTTCTTAAGCCTTCCTCCTCCCACCATGGTGAAACAGTTCAATTCTCCAACATCTCTCCTCAACCTTCTGGGTCAGGAGATTGCCACCTTTCTTGCCCAAGGGGCAATAGAAGAAGTACCTCTTCTTCAACAGGGCTCAGGGTTCTACTCCTCTTATTTTCTTATCCCAAAGAAAACAGGGGGCTACAGACCCATACTAGATCTCAGAGAATTGAACAAGTTTCTATTCAAAGAGAAATTCAAGATGATTTCTCTTGGTGCTCTGCTTCCATACCTTCAGAGTCAGGACTGGCTTTGTTCTCTAGATCTCAAGGATGCGTACACCCATGTCCTCATCCATCCAACACACAGAAGGTTCCTTCGGTTCCTTTTTCAAGGAAAGCACTACCAATACAGGGTGCTTCCTTTCGGTCTGGCCTCTGCACCAAGCGTGTTCACGAAGTGCATGGCAGTAGTAGCTGCATTTCTACGCACTCTAGGAATATTCGTTTTCCCTTACCTGGACGACTGGCTCATTCGAGCTCCATCCCAGTCAGAGGCCCAGAATTGTCTAATCTGCACAATGCGTGTTCTTCAGTATTTGGGACTGGTAATAAACATCCCAAAATCAAATCTCACCCCTACTCAGTCTCTGGAGTTTATAGGGGCCTTGCTGGATACCACAACTGCAAGGGCCTATCTTCCTCAGACCCGTTGCCTACGCTTAGTGCAGTTAGCCTCCCAGATACAGTTAAAGTCCCATTTAAGTGCTCGAGAGATGTTACAACTCTTAGGCCACATAGCATCCACCGTGCACGTGGCTCCATATGCTCGCCTTCACATGAGGGCAGCTCAATGGACTTTGTCCACCCAATGGACTCAGGTATCAGGTTGCCTGTCAGACAAAATAGCAAACTCCAGTCGCATTTTTTGGTCTCTCCAGTGGTGGAAGGCCTCTCCAAATCTTTTGCTGGGGTCCCCTTTTCAGCAGTCACTACCCCAAGCAACTCTTACAACAGATGCTTCTCCAATGGGTTGGGGAGCTCATCTGCTGGATCTCTCCACCCAGGGCATCTGGTCTCCACAGGAGACTTCTCTACATATCAATCTCTTGGAACTCAGAGCAATATTCTTAGCTCTGAGTGTTCCATTCCCTGCTCAGCTACAGGACAGTCCTCATCCATACGGACAACCAAGTAGCCATGTTCTATGTAAACAAGCAGGGCGGGACTGGCTCTCTGTCGCTTTGCAACGAAGTTTTGCGACTGTGGGCCTTCGCCAGAGAGCATCACATTCATCTTCTGGCAGTATATCTTCCAGGCGTTCAAAACTCTTGGGCAGACAGACTCAGTCGAGTTTTGCTTCCACACGAGTGGTCCCTCCACATGGACCAGGTAGCCAGGATTTTTTGAATTTGGGGAACCCCGGACATAGACCTCTTTGCAAGTCCGTGGCATGCCAAACTTCCCTGGTTCTGTTCCAGAATTCTGTGTCAGGGAGTTCAGGCCAAGGATGCCTTCCTCCTTCACTGGGGTCAAGACTTCCTTTATGCCTTTCCACCCATTCCCCTAATTCCCAAAACACTATTCAAGCTTCAGAGAGATTGAGGGACCATGATCCTCATAGCACCACATTGGCCACGCCAAGTGCGGTATCCTCTACTTCTGCATCTCTGTCAAGCTCCTTCCCTGGACTTGGGCTCTGCACCAGACCTTCTATCCCAGGAGGAGGGAACATTGTGGCACCCAAACCCCCAGTCTCTTCATCTCAGGGCTTGGTTGCTGAAGGCCTAGACCTTCAAGGTTTTCATCTCTCTCAGCAAGTCAGAGATATTATTCATGCCTCTAGAACAGGGGTCTCAAACACGCGGCCCGCGGGCCAACTTTGTGCGGCCCGCGACAGAGGAAAACAAAAAAAACCCAAAACCCTGGCTTCTGCCGTTGCCGCCGTGGCAGCGGCAGAATCAATTGTCAAATTTTTAAAAAAAAATACTTCTGCTGCTCAAGCAGCAAAATCAGCTGTCCTGCGGCCCCTTCCCCTGTGCCCGGAGATCCGAGTCTGCTCTATCAGCGGCGTGCTTTTCAAGCCGCGAGGAGAGTATTCCCCTCTCGCGCGGTTCCGCGCGAGAGGGGAATACTCTCCTCGCGGCTTGAAAAGCACGCCGCTGATAGAGCAGACTCGGATCTCCGGGCACAGGGGAAGGGGCCGCAGGACAGCTGATTTTGCTGCTTGAGCAGCAGAAGTCTTTTTTTTTTAAATTTGACAATTGATTCTGCCGCTGCCACGGCGGCAACGGCAGAAGCCAGGGTTTTGGGGTTTTTTTTGTTTCCCTCCTTCGCTGGCCGGTAATGAGCTATGGAGGGGCTGACTGAAATGGGGTAATGGGGGTTAGGACTGGAAGTGGGCTATTGGCAGGGGGGGGGGGGTTATGACTGGTAATGGGCTATGGTGGGGGCTAGGACTGGAAATGGGCAGATGGGGGTTAGGACTGGAAGTGGGCTATTGGCAGGGGGGGTTATGACTGGTAATGGGCTAGGGTGGGGGCTAGGACTGGAAATGGGCAGATGGGGGTTAGGACTGGAAGTGGGCTATTGGCAGGGGGGGGGTTATGACTGGTAATGGGCTGGGGGGGGTTATAACTGGTAATGGGCTATGGTGGGGGCTAGGACTGAAAATGGGGTGATGGGGGTTAGGACTGGAGATGGGCTGATTGGGGGGTTAGGACTGGTAATGGCCTATGAGGGGAGGTAAGACTGAAAATGGGGTGATGGGGGATACGACTGCAAGTGGGCTATGGGGGGGACTAGGACTGGTAATGGGCTATGGGGGGGTAAGACTGAAAATGGGGTGATGGGGGGGTAAGACTGGAAGTGCGCTATGGGGAGGTTAGGACTGGTAATGGGCTATGGGGGGTCTAGGACTGGTAATGGGCTGGGGGGGTTGCTAGGACTGGAAATGGGCTGAGTGGAAGGGGGGCTTGAACTGCAAATGGCTGATGGGGAGGGGGGCTTGGAATGGAAATGGGCTGTGAGGGGAGGGAGCTAGGATTGGAAATGGGCTGATGGGGGGCTAGGATTGGAAATGGGCTGATGGTGAGGCTAGGATAGGACTGGAAATGGACTGATGCAGGGACTAGAAAGGAGCAGATGCTGGGTGGGGCTGGAACTAGAAGGGAGCTGATGTTGGGGGAGGATTAGAATGGGATGGAGCTGGGAAAGTGAAATGGAGAGGGGAAAAATATTTTGTCTGGAAGAGAAGACAAATCTACAATTGGCCAGGTATTGGGAGAGTAAGTGGGGATTGAGGATGGAGGGGTAAAATTTGAGTGGATGAAATAGGAATGAGGAAAGAGCAAAAGGAGAAAGATTAGTATGTTAAAGCAGATGTAGAGAGAGAGAATGGAAAAAAACTAGAAGAGAGAAGAAAGGACAAATGGACAGCAGACGATGGAGATAGCAGAAGACACGAAGAAACCAGAAGTGGCTGGAGCAATTGCAACTGAAAAAAAATGCACAAAAGGTAGAAAAATATCTCTTTATTTTGAATTTATTAACTGGAATATGTCAGCTCTGGGAAATGTGCATCATTAATGTTTGCACTTTGTTTAGTACAAGAGGAAATTAATTTATAGTTTTATTTCTACAGTGTTGTTGTACATTCCAAGTTTGGCTTTTGGGGTTCCCAGTTTAATTATTGTCTTCCTATTTCTAAATCTTTTAGTCTTTCTTTATCCATACTCATTAAGAGGCATGTTTACTAAAAGTTAGTGTATGGTAACATTATGCAAATGTTTATGCAAATGAGGCCCCTTATGCAAATGAGGCCCCACGTCTTATGCGACCCCCGGGTTACTTTACAAGTCCTCATTTGGCCCTCAAAGCAATTTGAGTTTGAGACCCCTGCTCTAGAAAGCCTTCTACTAGACGTTCCTATGTTTTCAAATGGAAAAGATTTACCATTTGGTGTTCAGAGAAGGGTCTTAACCCTCTTGCAATCTTTTAATTCTTTACTAGAGTATCTCCTGCATTTATCCCATGCAGGTCTTAAAACAAATTCAGTAAGAGTCCATTTGAGTGCTATTGCAGCGTCCCTCAAGCCTCTCAATGGACAGCCTATTTCCTCTCATCCTCTCATAACAAGATTCATGAGAGGCCTTCTTCTAACTAAACCTCCCATTAGACCACATCCAGTGGCATGGGACTTAAACCTGGTTCTTGGCCAGCTTATGGAGCCACCCTTTGAACCTTTAGCCACCACCTCCTTGAAATTTCTTTCTTGGAAAGTTATCTTTCTCATTGCAGTCACCTCAGCACGCCGCATCAGTGAATTGCAAGCTTTGGTGGCTAATCCACCTTATACAAGGTTCCATCATGATAAGGTAGTCCTCAGGACCAATCCACACTTTATGCCCAAAGTGGTCTCGCCTTTTCATCTAAATCAAGAGGTATATTTACCTGTCTTTTTTCCAGGACCTCATGCATCAAGTGCAGAGAG
Organism: Ichthyophis bannanicus; assembly: GCA_033557465.1. Lineage (NCBI taxonomy): Eukaryota > Metazoa > Chordata > Amphibia > Gymnophiona > Ichthyophiidae > Ichthyophis > Ichthyophis bannanicus. Next base: position 988,059,325 of record CM066032.1, read on the forward strand.
GAATCTTTATACCTTGGATTGTAAGAGAGCTCTTGCTTTTTACTTACAAAGAACACAGCAACATAGAAAGTCTTCTCAACTCTTTGTTGCTTTTGATCCTTCTCATTTAGGACTTCCAGTTTCTAAGAGAACACTGTCCAACTGGATTGCTCAGTGTATTTCTTTCGCCTACCAGAGTAGGAACATTTCTCTGGAGGGCCATGTCACAGCTCACAATGTGAGAGCCATGGCAGCCTCAATGGCTCATCTAAACTCTGTGTCCATCGACCAAATCTGTTGAGCGGCCACCTGGGCCTCAGTTCATACCTTCACAGCCCATTACTGTTTGGACAAGGACTCCCGCCGGGATGCCTCGTTTGGTCAGGCTGTTCTCAAACACCTGTTCCATTCCTAATCAACTCCTACCCACCTACCCTGGTTGGATGCCAGAGATCCATGGGGGGAGGTAGAGTCCTTTTCAAGGACACACAACCTGGGGTATTCCCCTGGCATCTGCAGCTAGGGAGTCCCCATATGTGAAGACTCATTCCTGCTTGTTCCTGGAGATAGCACAGTTACTTACCTGTAAGAGGTGATCTCTGGGAACAGCAGGAATAAGTCTTCACAACCCACCCACCTCCCCTAGGAGTTGTATCTCTCTATCTATCTTTCCTTTCCTCTCTCTCTCTTTGTCTCAGCTTTAAAACTCGAACTGGAGAGAGGCGGTTGGGAAAGGCAGGAAGGCAGCGCGCAGGCGCTGTGGGATGCTCCCAAAAGCTTTCTTACTGGACGCTGGGGAGCGTTCCCACGCAGGCTCCCTCGGTACCTACGATACCCATATGTGAAGACTTATTCCTGCTGTTCCCAGAGTTCACCTGTTACAGGTAAGTAACTGTGCTTTTTCAGACAGCAATAGGCAAGCAGTTGACAAACCATTGTACATCCACACGACTGCTTGGTCTTCTTCAGAACGATCAACTGTGTATACTGTAGAAATAAGTCGTTCACTTCTAACTCAATAAAAATGGGAGTATAGAAAATACTTAAACTTAGCAGTAGCAAAAAAGCTTAACGATACTCGTCTATGAAGAAAAGGTCTCAGACTTATTCGGCATGACTCTCTGATTTCCGTCTTAGAAAGTGATATGCCTAATCGCATTAATGACCTTATGTATCTTCTCAACAGGTGAGCCAGTCCAGTACTTTAACATTTCCAATCACTGAAAAAACTTCTATAATCAGCTTATTAGGATATTCCAATTATGGCTCGACCGGATTCTCCGTTGTATAAAAGCTACTTTGATCCCGACGCTTGCCTCAGGTACCAATCCTGCGTTTCACGTCAATGGTTCCTCAGGGGATCCTATCTTTACTTTCATTAAAATGCTGCATAAAAACTGGTCTAATACATTGCCTTTTGAGAGGTTTAGAAATCCAAGGTATTACTGAACTTCAGTACTGCCCATTGGAGAAGATGACTGTGGACAGACTGACCAAACCACTATCCAGAGTCAACAACAGAAATCTAGTAGAATGGAAATATTTTGGGGAATAGTCCTTCTGATGTCGAGAACTGGTGTTAAAAAAAATGACAGCAGAGGAATCTCCAGGAACAAGCAGGAATGAGTCTTCACACATGGGTACGTCGGTACCGACGGAGCCCGCGCGGGAACACTCCCCAGTGTCCAATAAGAAAGCCTTTGGGAGCATCCCACAGCGCCTGCGTGCTGCCTTCCCGCCTTTCCCAACTGCCTCTCCTCAGTTTTCGTTTTTCCGCGGAGCCGGCAGGACGTCCTCCTGTCACCGCAGAAAATTCTTGTTTTATTTCTTTAGTTTTCTTATGGTCGCGGCTGTCTTCCCCGACGCCACCGGTACCACCGGTGTTTTCTTTTCTTTTCTTGTAAAATTTTCCTTTTTCAAGGACTATTTTTTCTTCATAGTGTCTCACGGTTTCTCAGGCCTTTAGGCCTCTTCTTTTTCCTTCATGGAACCGCCAGCCACTTTCTCCAGGAAATGTTCAGATTGTGGCGGTACAACTTTATTTTTAGACTCTCAAAGTCGGTGTCTAACCTGTTTGGGGCCTGACCTTTTTCCTCTGGAGCCTTTGGGCAACAGTTTGGTGAGAAGAGGGTTTCAACATCGAGGTTTCCTCGATACCCGGTTCCCCTCCAACTTCAGGGCACCGTCCCATTCTTCTTCTACACAGGATCAGTTAACCCACAAACAGTCTGTTAAGACTAGCCAGTCCTCGAGTGGTAGGTCTCATGCACAGCATGCAGACGGCTCCGGCCTTGCCCTCGAGGGCCCACTGCCTTCAAAACCCCGGCGGGAGTCTTTGGTCTCCAAAGCGTATGAGGGGTTTCAGGTTGTTCCTGGGGTTCACCTCTCACAGAACATACCTGAGCCGTGTCCGGTGGTGGCATCCGCTTCAAGCGGTACCGATACCCCGGCTCCGGTACTGGTGTTGGATGAAACACTCCTCACCAGGGATCGTCATCTGGCGTCCTCGGTACCTTCGGGTCCGGTGGATATCTCCCAGACTGACTTTCCGGTATCGGTACCGACACCGATACGACCACCGACGTCGATACCCTCCAGACATGCATCGATAGACTCGCTTCCTTCGATGCCGAGTCTGGAATCGATTTCCAGTCTGGTGGCGACCTCACCCATAAGTGAGGACTGATTCCTGCTGCTCCTGGAGAACAACCTGTTACAGGTGAGTAACTACTCTTTCTGCTGTCTTGCTAGCAGCTGCCTATGCAGGAGCCTTAATGTTTGGGCCACTGGTTCTTGTCCACAAACAACCAGATTTGTCCTCCACTAACATTCTGTCTAGTCTTAGTAGTGGCTCCAAGTCAGTGCTTTCATCTATCTTGGAGATTATCTCTCTACAAGCTTTCTGGATTGTCTTCTATTTCTGCCATCTCCATTCTCCTGGGTTTGGCAGCGTAGTTGGCAGAGATACTGGCTCTCCAGCAGCCAGTTCTATCTCCTCATTCTCCTGCATCATGCTCTCTGCAATCCTACAGAGAAGCTTTCCACTATAGGCCCTTGCTAGAGAGCATGGGTTTTTTTTCTCCAACAGCTATTCTAGATGGTTGGAAAAGGCTTTTCAGTCATGTCTCCCATGACTAGAAGGGTTCTCCCTTCTTTTACTATCTCCTTTTTGATATAAAGGACATAGGCCTTCTCTTACGTGAAAGCTTAAGGAGTTGCCAATTCCCTGCTTTGGTCTATAGTATTCCCAGTCGGGGATTTATTTATTTAGTATACATTTGTATACCGCTACTTCCAGCGATCAATAGTGGTTCGATTACATGTTGAAGGATGTCAATCATGACAGAAATTTTGGGTTATAAACACATTGATTTGGAGGGAAAAGCACAGCACACAGGAAGATGGTTTAAAGGAGCGGATTCAGGATTTACATATCTACATTTTTACATTTCGTATAACAGTTCTCATTGTTTTTAAGTGAGGCAGCTTGGAGTCCCCTGGAAGTTACATCAAATTGTATTGACACTGGAATAGATGTGTCTTGAGTTTTTTTCTGAATACTATTAGGTCTTTTATTGCTCGTATCTCAGGTGGTAGTTGTCGGGGATATGCTCTTTCTCCTTGCAGCTCGTCCTCATGGTAAGAACGCATGATACCTTTTGCCCTTAAGCAGGTCAACATGGTACCTCATCTCTATGCGTCTTCTGTCCACTTACCATGCTAGAGTTCTGGAAGACTCGGGACTTGCTGACTGTAGACTGATATTATCCTCTGTTTTTCACGTAACCGTCCTGGTTATTTCACTAGCTAGCATCCTTGCAGATCATAACCAGGAGGAATAGATTCTCTATATATCTTCTCAAGTAGGTTCCACCTCCTTGTTATTAGATGAATCTTTCCTCTCCACATATCCTATGTGAATACCGTGCTGTAGGCATATCTCTGTCTGCTTAACTGCAGACACCCATAGATAGGCCTACATATTCATATCTATCTTTTGTGTGTATTTTATGCCCTTCCATATCTCACTATAGATATATTCTTATAGGTCTATCTATATATCTATATGTATATATATTATATATATATATGTATCTGTCAAGATTTTTTATTATAGATAGATATGTATCCACATACTTATCTATCTGACTGTCTATGCTCATATAGCTATTTGATTCTGACAGATGGGCTTTACCCATACCTATGCTATCCAGCAGGTTTGGGGTTCTACACACACAACCACTCCTGTGGTAGTCAACAACTTTTATACCATAACCTTAGGGTTTAGGTACCTCTGAAGCTCTCCATGCTCCAATATCTCTCCTAGCTTACCCCAGTTAGGAGAGACATTGCGGATCTTCAGTTAATCACAGGCTTTAACGCCTCAGGCATTTGTCCTCTCTTTTTGGGATACAAGGGGTTCCCATACCCTTTCTCCCCACAAGGACTGTGCCTGTTTGTGCAAATCGGTTAGCCTTTCTCTTTTTGCTCCTAAGAGTGAGCCATTCTGCCGCCAAAAGAGTTTGGCTTTTGTCATAAAGCCTTCCGCTGAAGGCCCACCGTTTATGTACTACCCCAGTTTTTCTACTGGGGTTACCTGTTACCTTTCAGGATTCTGACCTCCACTGTTTTTCCTACAGGTTTACTACCTCCACTTTATAGTGAGGTCCTCTTCGAGGTTCCCCAGTAGATCCCATGAACCTCCATACTTCTGTGAAATCCTGTTAGGGGAGGTCCATATTGCAATATTTCATTTCAATATCATTGATGACAATTATCATCCACACATGGACTCCTTGTCTGCAGTCCTATGCTAGGTTAAGCTGTTTTCCACAGCACCTTTCTCTTTTCAACTCCTACCCTCCATCCTTAGGATGCCTGGTGTTATTAGGTATAGCATGTTCCAATCTATGACATGCTGGGACTCCAGGCATCTTAGCTTGGGAGTCCCCATATGTGAAGACTCATTCCTGCTTGTTCTTGGAGATAGCACAGTTACTTACCTGTAACAGGTGATCTCTGGGAACAGCAGGAATAAGTCTTCACAACCCACCCACCTCCCCTAGGAGTTGTATCTCTATATCTCTTCTTTCCCTTCTCTCTCTCTTTGTCTCAGCTTTGAAACTCAACTGAGGAGAGGCAGTTGGGAAAGGTGGGAAGGCAGCACGCAGGTGCTGTGGGATGCTCCCAAAGGCTTTCTTATTGGACGCTGGGGAGCGTTCCCGCGCGGGCTCCGTCGATACCGACGTACCCATATGTGAAGACTTATTCCTGCTGTTCCCAGAGATCACCTGTTACAGGTAAGTAACTGTGCTTTACTTCCACTCAGACAGCAAAGGGTTGAACTTTACATTTGCAGCTTATTAGCCCTAAAGGGAAGGGGAGAGTTGCCTAGCAACCTGGAACATAGTGGAGAGAAGAGGTGCCAGTTTGTAAGTGTGTTATTGCAAATTGTGGGTCATTGGAAAGAGTAGTGATTATTATTGTATATGTTGTATCTTTCTGGTTTTCTGTGAATATATTTTGTAAACTGCTGAGAGAAGACTTTGTTTGGATGAATGATATATATAGCTTTTTTTTGTGAATAAATGAAAATCGCTCAGTTCTTGTGTGGCCAGTCTGAGCAACTTCCTTTCCCAGTCCTGTGCAGTTCCTTTCAGCACTCTCCAATGTAATAGCTGTATTTTCTTTTGTTTTATTGTAAGTGTTATAGCAAAGTTTAATTATAACATTCATCTTAAGACAGACACCAACTAGTTTCTTTAATGTAATAGCTTTGTGAACATCTTTTGCCATTTTAGAGAGATGCATTCTTTTATTAAATAAGTAAATGTATTATTGCCCCATACCATTCATCATATTTCTTACTGTTATCTCTTAGTCTTCTATAAGGACCGTCTCCCCCCTTTGCTCTTCCCCCAGAACTGATATTGAACATGATGTGTACAGTGCATTATTCAGCTTGGAGCATTTCTGCTCCGATAAAAGATATCCGTAACATAGCCTCTGCAGTTTCTCTCTGAAAATTAGCTGATATATACACACTAAGGCCCTGCTTACTAAAACTTGCCAAGGTTTTGCAGTTACTGTGTGATACAGACAAAATTAATGCAAATGAGCTGCAGAACTTCTGTGTTAACTATTGGAGGTGTTTTCCAGCATTTGTGGGAGGGCTGCCATGCAGTTAACAAACAGAAAAAGTCACTACTGGGCATTAACAATATGGCTGATATTGTGTGAGGTGGCATTAACTGTAAGGCTGAGTACCCCCCCTCACCCCTTTTTCACAGCAGTTAGTGTGCACTAACAGTTATGGTGGTGTTGCACTAACTGTTGGCACATGCTTGTAGCCATATTAACCAGCTAAAGCAGCTTAATCAATAGGGCCTTGAAGGCACCTAGTGCACTTTGTACCTGCTATCTCTACGGGTGGCCAAGGGGAGGTGGGTGAAATCATGTGTGCACTTTTGAAAATTCTGCATACATAAATTATTTTACACTCCTTCTCTCACACTCCCTTTGCAACCCGGGGGATGCTTCCTTTTCATCTGTCTTAAACCATGATCATTGTGGAAGACCACATCTACATTTAGACAAAGAGAGAAGGGCAGCTTTAAGACAAGTTAATTTACCTGGCTGAATGGCTTTGAAAATCGCCCTCCCTGTGACATAAGGTAAGCATCGTTAATGATTTTTTTAATCTGCTCATGCATAGCTACCAGCCCCTCACAAGGAGCTGGACCAAATGAGTTGTGATCTTATGATGTTCTGGGCATTATGCCCACGCACTCATGTGGTGCTGATAGCAGTTCCTTTCTTCACTTCCCTGAAGCTGCTGCCTCGTTTTTTGCTCGTTGCTTCTTGCCTGCTTATAAGGGACATGATCTAAGAGACTGGCGGCATCCAGGCACTCAGCCAGGGACATCAATTAGCCCCATCCCATATAGCTAAGACTGCAAGCATTGCCAGAGCCGCATGGAAAGTGCACCAAAAGATGACATGGCAGGATATCTCAGGACGTCTATTCTTAGCCTGGCATGAATAAGTGAAACCTCGGCAAAGAGGAAAGTGATCGGCGCTATTATGACTGCTGCAAAGCTGAGGAGGGAAAAAGATTCAACAATTCGGTTCATCTAAACAAAATTTAAATCTGCTGCTAGTTTGAAAACACTGCTGAAGCAGTGGAGTGGAAGATGTTTCCTGGCTTCAATTGAGGATCAGTGATCTGCCAGCTTAGGGCGATCTGCTGGACCTATGTATAGAGAATTCATCCTTGTTAACTTTTGAACTGCATTACAAGTTTCAGTGCATATTGTAATAAGTAAACATTGCTTTAATAACTATTCTATTAAGTAAATATTGTAATAAATATTGTATTAAGTACATATTGTAATAAGTAAACTACTTCCAGTGATACATTGCCAAGAAAAACACAGAGGCAGCTGGGTCGCCAGAAGTCAGCACTGACTTGACGGCACTTCAAAAACCACAAGAAACATTGCAACTGGAAGTTAAGACCCTAACAGAAAGTGATTTCATAGAGTAACAAATTAGATATTGACACTCTTTTGGGCTAATACATGCCCTCATTCAGACTTGGATGTCCCCATGCTGGGGATGTCACCAGAGCTAGCTTCTAAAATGGCTTTGGAGAGGTCTCTGTGCTTTGGCTTCCAAAATTATCCCCTTAGTAAATAGGCGCTTTAGTCACTTATCAGTTGACACTAAGAACCCCGATACCTTGGTGCTGTGAGTATGAGATACTCTCAAATGGCGCAGGTAGTTTCAAGTGACTTTGGTAATCACACACTTAATTTGCAGGAAAATAGCTGGAATTAAGTTTATTCTACAGAATCTTATCTCATACAGCTGCTTCCATTTTTCTTTGCAGTTGGGGTAATGCCATTTAAAGGCTGCTGAGGGCTGTGATTGGTTATTACTAATTAACAGAAATGCCACAGCTGATCCATCCCAAAGAATGAAATTGAACGCCAAAGAGCACAATTTTTCAGGCAATTTATCTGGGGTATTCATCTGGAAAGATTTAAATGTTGTATTGCTGTGTATATGTGAAAAGTGCAGTACCAAAAGGTAGATTTCTCTTGGGCTTCTGAAGTGATATTTATTTATTTATTTATTTAGACAGATTTGTATACCACCTTATTCTACAATCAAAGTGGTCACATCACATTTGGAGGGTTACATTTAACATGAGGGTACTTAACAACATTATACAATGTTCTCCAGGAACAAGCAGGAAGTCAGTCCTCACATATGGGTGACGTCGGCGCCGATGGAGCCCTCGTGCGGAGCAATTCCCCAGCTTTCAAAGAAAGCCTTTGGGATTGCATCGCGCATGCGAGGTCCCCTTCCCGCCCAAGGGTGCCATCTTGCTCAGTCTTCTTTTTTCTGCGGAGCCCAACGGACGTGGTCCGATTTTCACCGTGGAAAAAGTAGAAAAGTTGCTTTATTTTTTCGCCTTCCCGGTTCGACACCGGTTCCCCTTCCCGCCTTCGGCTTGGTACACTGGTACCGAGTCTGGTCAGGTTTTCGTTTTTGTCCTTCGTGACTAGCTTTTGCACTTTTTTTATTTTTCACTGGCAGCCCGGTTGTTTGACCTCGCAAGGGCCCTTTTTCCCCTGATGGCTGCCAGCGGGTTTAAAAAGGGTGATCGGTGTAAGAAGTTGATGTCTCTCACTGACACACACGACTGCTGCCTCCGATGCCTCGGCCCTGACCATGACCTGGTGGTCTGTGGGCCGTGTGGTAAGATGTCTTCGAAGTCTTTGAAGAGCAGGCAGCATCAGCGTGACAGGATATTTCCTGAGTCCGCAACCGCCTGGGCCCGGACCTCGTCAGAAGCCTCGACATCTCGGGAATCGGAGCCCGAGCACCGTCGTGGGTCTTCTGAGTGGGGGTCTCCCTCCAGAGAACATTGGAGGAAGAAGAAGCTCATGAGGGTGGCATCGCTGGACGTCTCTAATCGGCTTGGGCCCTCGGGTTCCAGGCCGCAGAGCCCTGACCGCTGCCCCGGGTCCTCGGAGTCGGAGTGGCCGGCTAAAAAACCTCGCAAGGAGCCGGAGACATCGGACAAGGTAACTCCTGTTGTCTTTGTGGACTCTCCTCCGGGAGAGCCGGCGTCGGACCCGACAATGTTGGGACCCAAACCAGCAGCTGCGGAGCCTTCTGAGCTCGGTCTTAGGTTGGCGGCCCTAGAGAGCAGCATGCCTGCCTCCATGGAGCAGCAGCGGGCGCTGATGGCTGGTCTCGCCAGTCCGTCCGCCCCAACCACTGGGACTTCGACGTCGAAGTCGATGCCGGAGGCCGAGCCGATCCTCGAGTTGATCAGATCTCGAGTCGATCCTCGGCCAAGGTCCCCCTTGACCTCCCGTTCGGGACAGAGGTCATCGATGCCGGTGCCCTCGGCGTCGGGGCGGTCGGGCTCGAAGCCCTCAAGGCCGGAGCCCATCGAGTCTTCCTTGGAGGACTCAGCGTGGGAGACGGAGGAGGAAGACTCCCCAGACACCTTCCAGACCCGATGTATCCCATCGGACTCTCCGGGTTCGGAGCCTTGGAATAGGTCTCCTCCGGAGGACACTCGGTTCTCGGGCTTCGTCAGGGACATGGCCAAGGCTTTGGCATTCCCTGCAGATGCCAAGGAGGAGCCTTGAGCCGAGGAGCTTGATGCCCTCCAGTATGGCTCTCCCCTGAAGGAGGCCCTTACTGTACCAGTGCCTCTGATGTTGGAACGGCTAATGCTCCGCATGTGGGAGTTCCGGGCCTTGATGCTGGTGCTCAGCAAGCAGGTTGATTCCATCTATCGAGTCTGCAAGAGTCCTGGGTTCCAGAAAGCGCAGCTTCCGCACAACTCCATGGTTGTGGAATCGGCCATACAACGGCTGAAAAGCCAAAAAATGCACTCCTTAATGCCTCCCAGCCTGGAGGCCCAGACCCTGGATGCTCTTGGCAGAAAGTGCTACCAGGGCTCGATGCTGACATGCTGTGTCCAAACTTACCAGCTGTACATGGGCATGTACTTGCGGGACCTGGCAAAGGAGATTGCCGGGTTCTCGGCTGGCCTATCCGAGGAACCCTTGCAGCGCTTCAAGGCCTTGTCCACTGGGATCAGAGAGTGCTCGAAGTTCATGTCTCGAGCAGCTTACGATGGCTTCGAGGCTTCGGCCCGAGTAGCCGCGGCTGGTATCGGTGCACGCCGTCAGGCCTGGCTCATGTCGTCGACCTAGAGCCATGGGTTCAGGATAAGTTGGTCGATGTCCCGTGCTGAGGAGACAACCTCTTCAGCAAACCCATGACTGAGAAAGCTGCAGAAATCGAGTCCGAGTACTTGACCCGGACAAGGTTGTCGAAGAAGACATCTGCACCTTCTCACAAGAAGTAGGCCTCGGGGAAAAAGCCCTTTTTCCCAAGGAAGGGTACGGCTTACAGAAACTACCTCACTTACGAGGCCGCCCCAGCTCCCCAACAGGGGCAGTAGGCCAGGGGACAGGGGCATGGCCCACGTAAGCCAAAGACCCCCAAGCCTCCAGCTCTGGCTCCTACCAGCCGGGAGGGGGCTTTTGACTTCCAGTGCATAGCTCCTCTCCCACCAGTGGTTTGGCCCTGCACAGGAGGAAGGCTGGCCCTGTACGGTCACAGGTGGCCAGCCATTACTACCAATGCCCGGGTTTTGCAAGTAGTCCAGCAGGGCTACTTACTTCACGTCCACCAGGTGCCCACCTCCTTTTTCCCAGAAGAGCCTCTCAGGCCCCCTCTTCACAGGAACCTCCTTCTGTAGGAGTTGGCAGGTCTGCTAAAGGATCAGGCGGTGGAACCAGTGCCCCACCACCAATGTTCCCTCTAATTTTCTGTAGGCTGTGTGCGCATAAAATATCAGCTCTGTGCAGCTTTTGAAGGAAGGTTAAATTTTTGTGCGCCACATAACGACACTCAGTTATATACTTTAAAATTTGACTACACGTCAGAATACAGTATGTACACCACTTTGATTTTAATCAAACTAAATGAAATAGACGATTACTAAATGAAGCGGGAAATTTCTAGTAATTACAATCATAACTTTTAAATTTTAAGACGTCTGTGTTGTTTCCTATCAGAATCAGAGCCGTAATTTTTGTGCGCTCTGTTGTAAAGTATGTGCGCTCACTCGGCGAGATGTGTGCGCGCGCACACGCGCACAGCTTAGAGGGAACAGTGCCCACCACCTGCAGGGGCAAGGCTTCTACTCCAGGTATTTGCTCATACCAAAAAGAAAAGGAGGCCTTCGCCCCATCCTGGACTTGCAGAATCTGAACAAGTTCCTGGTGAGGGAAAAGCTCAAGATGCTCTCCCTTGGGATCCTACTGCCTTAACTCCACCAGGGAAACTGGCTATGCTCCTTAGATTTAAAGGATGCTTATACTCACATCCTCATACACCCAGGCCACAGGCAATACCTCAGGTTTGTGGTCGGAGGAAACCACTTCCAGTGCAAGGTGCTTCCCTTTGGCCTAGCTTCCGTTCCCAGAGTATTTGCCAAATGCCTAGCAGTGGTAGCGGCCTTCCTCAGAAGCCAGGGAGTCTTCGTCTTTCCATGCCTGGATGACTGGCTCATCAGGGGCCAGATGGCACAGGAGGCACAGCAGGCCACTGCTCGCACAGTCCACCTGTTCCAGCACCTAGGGTTTGTTATAAATCACGAAAAGTCCACTTTCCTCCTCACTCAGAACTTGGAGTTCATATTGGCAAGATTGGAACCCTTCAGGCAAGGGCATATCTACCGCTGGACAGGGCAAGGTGGTTGCTGGACTTGGTCCAGCAGGTCCAGCACAGACCTCAGGTCTCCGCAGTGGTCTTCTTACGCCTCCTGGGCCACATGGCCTCTACGGTGCATATGACTCCATATGCTCGATTCCACATGCGCACAGTTCAATGGAGCCTCAGAGACCAGTGGACGCAAGCCACTGGCCGCCTCAGAGACAGAGTAGCGATTTCCAAGCTACTGGTGTCAGCCTTGCAATGGTGGCTTCATCCCCCCAACTTGCTTCGGGGGGGTACCATTCCAACCTTCCTCTCATACCAGAGTGCTGACTACAGATGCCTCCTTGCTGGGCTGGGGGGCCCATTGCCAAGGTTCCTGCACTCAGGGTCTGTGGTCCTTGCGAGAGGCCGCACTTCAGATCAATCTGCTAGAGCTTCGAACCATCCGCCTAGCTCTTCAAGCCTTCTGTCATCTTCTTGCACATCAGTCGGTGCTGATTCAGACAGACAATCAGGTGGCGATGTTCTACATCAACAAACGGGGGCACAGGATCTCGCATCCTCTGCCAGGAAACTCTGGACCTCTGCTCTTTTGCAGTGGCACATCACATGTCCCTAAGGGCAGTTTATCTGCTGGGTCAGGAAAACCTCCTGGCCGACAAGTTGAGCAGGATTCTTCAGCCTCACGAATGGCAACTGAACAGGGATGTAGGCCAGCGGATCTTCAACCGTTGGGGTCTCCCATCCATGGATCTCTTTGCCAGTCTGCAAAACCATCAGTTGCCCCGGTTCTGCTCGAGGCAGCCGCATCTGCTGAGCGTGGCGGCAGATACGTTCCTGATTTCGTGGGCACAGGGCCTTCTCTATGCATTCCCACCCACGCCCTGGTGGCACGCACTCTGTTCAAGATTCTTCAGGACAAGGCATCGGTCATCCTGGTAGCCCCCAGGTGGCCCAGACAGCCTTGGTTTCCTCTTCTCCTTCAACTAGCGGTCGAAACTCCACTCCCACTGAGGGTGCAGCCCGACCTCTTGTCCCAGGAACAGGGGTCCTTGCTACACCTCAATCTCAGATCCCTCCACTTAATGGCCTGGCTGCTGAGAGGGTAGTTCTTGCTCCTATCCTTCCCAAGGAGGTTGAGAAGATGTTGCTAGCCTCTAAGAGGCAATCCACTAGAAAATACTACGCATGCAAGTGGCGTAGATTCGCAGGATGGTGTGCTCAGAATAAGGAGGACCCGTTCACTTGTCAAGTACCTCAGGTATTGCAGTACTTGCTCCTCCTCTCGGAGTTAGGCTCAAGTCTAACTCTTTCCGGATCTACTTGAGTGCCCTATCGGCTAACCACTCTCCAGTGGACGGGAAACCTCTTTCAACTCACCCCTTGGTATCCCGCTTCCTCAGAGGCCTCCTGCTATTGAAGCCTCCAATTTGCCCACCGGCTACTGGGTGGGACTTAAATGTGGTCCTCCAGCGGCTCACTTGCCCACCTTTTGAACCAATGTCCACCTGTCCTCTCCGCTTCCTTTCCAGGAAAGCACTTTTTTTGGTGGCACTCACGTCTGCCCGCCATGTGAGCGAGCTGCAAGCTTTAGTATCAGATAGACCGTATACAAAACAGGGTGGTACTACGTACTCACCCCAAGTTCCTTCCCAAAGTGGTTTCCTCGTTTCACCTCATCCAGGAGGTGATTCTTCCAACCTTCTTCCCCAGGCCACTTACCAGCAGGGCAGAAGCAGTTCTGCATACCCTGGACTGTAAGAGGGCGCTCGCCTTCTACCTGGAGCATACGTGGGGACATCGGAGAGCTTCTCAGCTCTTCGTCTCTTATGACCCCAGTAAGCTGGGTCTCCCTGTCTCCAAGCGCATGTTATCCACCTGGATGGTGGACTGCATCGCTTGGGCGTACAGGGCAGCTGACCTTTAGCTGCAGGGCCGAATCACGGCCCACTTGGTCAGGGCTAAGGCCGCATCAGTGGCTAATCACCGCTCTGTTCTGTTGGCAGACATCTGCTGGGCCGCAACTTGGTCTTCAAGCCAGACTGTTGCAGCCCACTACTGCCTGGGGAGAGTGTCCCAGCAGGACAGTGTTTTCAGTCAGGTGGTACTCCGTAACCTATTCGAGGTTTAGGAAACTCCTACCCTCCGACCCTTTGGTGTCAGGCTACCGTGGGGGTTGTGTTCTCGGAGAAAAATCCTATCACTGCTGCGGCTCTTCTAGAGGGAGCCATTTTCAGCTATGGGTTCTTGGTAGCCTATAGCTAGGGAGTCCCATATGTGAGGACTGACTTCCTGCTTGTTCCTGGAGAAAGCGTAGTTACTCACCTGTAACAGGTGTTCTCCAGGGACAGCAGGAATCAGTCCTCACGACCCTCCCTCCTCCCCTGGAGTTGCAGTCCTTTGATAAATTTTTCTCATTTTTGCCATCTTTTTAGCTATGTCATCTGACTGAGCAAGATGGCACCCTTGGGCGGGAAGGGGACCGTGCATGCGCGATGCAATCCCAAAGGCTTTCTTTGAAAGCTGGGGAATTGCTCCGCACGAGGGCTCCGTTGGCGCCGACGTCACCCATATGTGAAGACTGATTCCTGCTGTCCCTGGAGAACACCTGTTACAGGTGAGTAACTACGCTAACTCGTATGTATAGTTGGGATGAGTGGGTATCAAGTTGGCGGAGGTAGTTGCATTACCGTTCGGGTGGAGACTGTTGTCTGTTTGCTCATAAGCTTCTGTAAAGAGCAGGGTTTTAAGGGCCTTGCCGAAGTCTATGATGTCATTTAATGTCCTCAGGCTCGCTGGGAGGGAGTTCCAAAGTGTGGACGCCAGTAGTGAAGGAGTTCTTTATGTTAATTTATTTATTTATGCAATTTTAACTTATACAGCAAAAGAACATTATTCCCTGCAAAGATTACAGAGTATGTTAAGATAATAACCAATAACAGAACAATGAAAGAACTAATATAATAATGATACACTGTTGTAGTTCGCTACAATGGGGAGGAAAAGAAAAGAAATATTCAACCAAAACAGAGCCTTTGGCTAAATCACTAATATGACTTAAACAGCAAAAGAAACCAAGGTGACTGCGGGTAGCCCCGGGACTATATCAAGGAGGATCTAGCTGGTATAATTACCGCAATATTACTCAGGTGGAGAAACAGCAGACAGTCTAGCATTAATGAAAGCATTTAGATCATTAGGATCAGAAAAAACATATTTCAAATCATTAAAGAATACTAAACATCTACAAGGAAATCTCAAAAAAAAGTTCCCCCAATTTTTAACACGCCAGATTTATATAGCAAAAACTGCTTCCTCCTCTTTTGTGTTTCCTTAACTAAGTCTGGAAACATTGATATTCTAAAACCTAGGAAGGTTTCCAATCTTTTCTTAATAAACATTTTTAAGAGCCAGTCTTTGTCCGGTACTAACGCACATTGAACTAACAATTTTGAGGACATAAGAGTTGAACCCTCTCCCCCAGTATCCTCAAGAAGACCGGTAACGTCCAAAATATTAAAGTTCACATTAGATACTGACTCTACAGTCTCAGCTTTCTTCTTCTGACGCGGTAAATAGTATACCTTACTGAGAGGTGGAATCAAATCAGCAGGAACTTTCAAAACCTCCTTCATATACCGTTTCAACATATCCAGAGCCGTGACTTCAGGAAGACGTGGAAAATTCAAAACACGTCGATTCGCTGCTCTGGAGGCATTTTCTAGCACTTCCAATTTGTATTTAAGCAAGCCATTTTCTTTAGTCAGGGCCGAGGACACATCCGAGACAGTGTCCAGCTGAGAACTGAAAGCAAGATTTTGTACCATAATCTGCTCACATGTAGACAAAGCCACATCAGTATTTTCAACATTCTTCTGGATGTTAGCTGCATTTTCTTGGACCCGGGTCATCAACGTTGCAGTTTGTGCAGTTATAGAACTGGAAAGAGAGGAAATCGCTTCCCAAATAGTCTCTAAGGTGAAAACCTGAGGACGAATCAGAGATGGCAGTGCTAGCGAAGGCGTTGAGGCAAACTGCGGGGCAAGATTTTCCACCGAAGTACACAGCACCAAACATCCGCCCGAAGCCTCCCCGAGACTATCGGGGGTCAAGGAACCCAATCGCTCAGATTGCACCCTCTCCACAGTCTGCGTCCCCACCTCGGGAGACATCGGCGTCGCAAGAACTGAGGAGGGTTCCAACGGAGCAGGGCGTGGTGGTGGGCTCCTCACTACAGGAGAGAGAGATGTTTCAGGATCCAACGGCCGCGTCTGAGCCTCTGCACTAGGCGCGACCAAGACGGCTCGTATCTCCTGAATCTTCTCCGAAGACAGTTTAACAAAACGGTCCATGGGACCGGCACTGGGTGGTTGAGTCTCAGAGGGGAAAGCCCTCAACTTCCCCTTTCTGTTAGGCATAAGTAATCAGAAAAACAACACCGCAGCCATCTTGGATTGTCTCCACCCGAAGGAGTTCTTTTTGAAGTTGTTTGTATAGTTTATGAGGGCAATTTTCAAAGGAATTTATTACACTACGTAGCTAAGCAGTTACTCAGATAAATTCCCTAGGCTTAAAGTATGCTCACCTCTAGGCTTGTTTTCCCCTTTTTTCCTTCCTTTTTCTCCTGCTTAATTGAAAATACCAAAGGCTTACTTACATGCCCATGTGTACGGGTGAATTCATGTGAAAGGCATGATGGTGGTCAGGTAAAGCATAGGTATATTTGTCTTGCATTAGCCAAATGCCCCTTTTAATGTTTTAAATTTTTATTGTAATCCACAGAGAATAACTTTGTTTTTGATCTATGGAATGAAAATGCACATAAATAATCAAGATGAAAGGGACAAAACGGTACAGTCAGTGGAATGAAGACCGTAATGCACTAGAAGAGAAGCAAAGCAACACCACCTCTGGCAGAACACTTCAAAACCTCCAGCAGGGTTAGGTTGGCGTCAGAGTTTTATGAGGAAATGAGTTCATTTTGAGAAGTACATAAAGGAGTTTCAGAGTGTCTCTATAGAGAAGTTTGCATGTCCAGAATTTGGCAAGAGCCCACTTTCTGTTGCACTGATGGACAGATCCCATGAAAGGATTTAGGGCCCCTGCTTTGAAACAAATATTGGAATGCAGTCTAAAGATTCATCTGTATCATTTCCCATTACACAAGATCTACATTTGACCAGTCCCAAAAAGTGCTTCTGAGACAATAGGGATTGTATGAGTGATAATAACGTGAAATTGGTAAATTAGCATTGGTATGAGGACTCCAAGGCTCTAGGAGAGGGACAAAATGGAACCAGCTGGAAGAACCCAAGGCACCCAAAGGGCAAATCACCACCAACATTAGCATGAAGATCTCAAATCCTGTGAACATGGGGAAAAGCAGGGTTAGGTTAGAGTCAGAGTTTTGTAGGGAAAGAACTCATTTGAAAAGTGTCTGTGCCCTCTCTACCTTGCCCAGTAGGGATGTTGTGACACTGCAGCACAGCCATTTGGCTCTGTCGGCCTACACAGTTTGCCAGACTTTAGTAGTGGAATGACTCCGACTCCAACACCGATAAACAGAATCACTGCTCGGTATTCGGTCATGGCAGCCGGCATTCTTTTTTAAACACCGGTTGCTACAACTAAATAAAAATGGGATATCCAATGCCAATATCTAGATAGTAGTCAGTGCTGAATATCCAGTCAATGCAACTGGCCAGCAATGACACTGTCCATATGGTGATGATTTTTGGGATAGTAATTAGAACAGCTTTTTTCTGTCCATGGAAGGTGTGGATAATTTCAGCAGGCAACTAGCGGAGCTTGAAGAATTTGGTGACTAAGATTTAATGCTAAAAAAATGCAAGGTCAAATTTGAGCTGCAAGAGTATAGGAGGTGAAGTACTTCAGTGCATGAAAGAAGAGTGGGACCTACAGGTGATCGTATTGGATGATCTTAAAGTGGCCAAACAGGTAGAAAAGGCAAAAGCCAGAAGGATGCATGGGCCTATAGGGAGAAGAATGGCCTGCTGGAAAAAGGAAGTGATAGTGCCTTTAGTTTCTAGTGCAACCTTATTTGTAGTACTGAATACAGTTCTGGAGACTGCACCTTCAAAAGGATATAAGCAGGTTGGAGTCTGTTCAGGCACAACAGGCATCGGAAAAGTGCTCAGTTTGTCAGCCAAACATGTGGAGAGTGTGGAGGAGGTGGTACACTCACCTCACCTATATTGTCCATGTTGACAGCGAACAATTCCAGGGAATGCGGGCTAATGTTTCCGTTTTGTCATGCTGATGGACGTCCCATATGCACTCTTGCATAAGATGGATGTCCCTGCCTCACAATATCACAGCAAGGGCATCTCTGTGGATGCCAGTGCAGACATCCACATCAGGGACATCTGTGTTTTTAAAATCAGGCCAAAACATAGACATCATCCTTGGAGGTTTTCTGCATGTTCTGCCCTGGACATCCCAAATTGCATTTGGACACCCTTTCTAAAATGCCATTTTTAATAAGCAAATAAGTTTGGAAAGGCACAAGAGAATTCATATGGGATTGTTGTGTGATGGAGTGTATGCAAAACACCCCATCTCCTGCAGGAAAACTCCCCAGCCAAGCTTAGCACAAGTGAGGTATTGCTCTGTAAACCCCTGTTCCTTTAAGAAGAAAGGCTGGACGATGCCTGGGGAGGGTGTGGCCCGGCCCCAGGGTTTAACTCAGAGAGTATGAGACCTGGAGAGAGAGAGGGGAGTCTGACTGTCTAGAGCAGGGGTGTCAAACTCAAATACACAGTGGGCCAAAATGTAAAACTTGAACAAAGTCGCGGGCCAGCATTGAACAAATGAACCTTTTAATATGGACCCAAACAAGATTTGCTTTAACATTGAATATGAAGCAACACTTATTACTATACAATTTATAACTTAATAGTTCAGATATGCAAAAACCAATTTCAAATAAAAAAAAACATCAATGACATTCATTTATTAAATAAGATTTAAATAATAATAAATAATAATTTTTAAAATAAAATAACAATAATAAAATTAATCAACCATTCAAGCCCATGTCTTGGAGTAGCAAGAAAAAGTGCATAAAGAAAACGTTAATTATTGCTCAGTTTGCTGCACACTGATCTAATCTGATGTGCCCAAGCCAGATACCTTGGATGATAGTTCATCAATGTCTGGGCTCAGGCTTTGAGCTGAGGAAATCCTCAGTATCGAGCGAAGGTGTTCATCAGTCAGACGTCTCCTGTGAGATGTTTTGGTCATCTTCATCAAGGAGAAAAGTTGCTCACATAGATAAGTGCTGCCGAACATGGAGAGCATCTGAGCAGCTTGGGTGCGGAGCTGAGGCATTGTGTCAGGGATGAACTGTGGAAACTGGGCGGCGCCCACAGCATCATACTTTGACTTCAGCGTGTCATTACACTGGAGTTGAATTAGCTCCATTTGGAGGTTGGTTGGTGCGTTTTCCACATTAACTGCAAAGGGATTACTGAGCAGTTCAAACCTACATTTCTGGACATCAAAGTCGGCAAATCGCCGGCTAAACTCAGCGCCGAGTACACTGAGTTTTTCAGCAAACTGTGCGCATGGGAACAAGTTGGTAAAGAACTGCGTTTTCATGGTTTGGCAGCAGGGAAAATGGCCAAGGTTTCCTTGCAGCATCTGATTCTCCCACAGGCACAGTTTAGTTTTAAAAGCCCTCACTGCAGCGTACATGTCTGTGATGATGCGCCCCCGCCCCTGAAGCTGCAGGTTCAGCGCATCGAGATGGCTCAAGATGTCACACAGAAAGGCCAGCTCACACAGAAACTTTTTCTCCCGAAGCTCTGCTGTGTCCTTCCCTTTGCTTTCCAGAAACTGACATATTTCCTCATGCAGCTCAAAACATCTATTCAGTACTTTTCCTCAGCTTAACCATCTCACCTCTGTGTGATACGGCACGTCTGCGTATTCCGAACCACACTCCTCCAGAAAAGACTTAAACTGGCGGTGATTCAGACCTTTGGCTCTTATAAAGTTAACTACTTGTGTTACTGTGGTCATAACATGTTCCATCTTTAGGGCTTTGCCACACAATGATTCCTGATGTATGATGCAGTGATAAACAGTTAGTTCACCTGCACAGTTCTCTTCCTGCATCTTCTCCCGGACCCTGCCCACCAGTCCACTTGTTTTACCGCACATCGCTGGCGCACCATCTGTCGTTAATCCCACGAGTTTATCCCACGGCAGCTTTATTTCAGTTACGCATTTGGAAACCTCCTCAAAAATTTCCTTTCCTGTGGTTGTGCCATGCATTGATTTGAATCCCAATAGCTCCTCCGTAACACACATATTTGAGTCCACTCCACGGATGAAGACTGACAGCTGAGCAGTATCAGATGCGTCGCTGCTCTCATCCACAGCAAGGGAGAATGCAACGAAATCTTTTCCCTTTTCCAAAAGCTGGTCATACAGATTGGTGGCAAGATCACATGTGCGATCAGCTACTGTGTTTCTGCTCAGGCTCACGTTTGAAAAGGCTTGCTTTTTCTCTGGGCACACGATGTCACAAACTTTCAACATGCACTTTTTCACAAACTCTCCCTCATTAAAGGGCCGGGCTGATTTTGCGATCTCTGCTGCCACAATATAACTAGCCTTTACAGCAGCCTCACTTTGTGATGTGGCTTTTTTGAACATATTCTGTTGTGAAACCAAACTTCTTTTCATCTCCTCCACTTTCTGGCTCCTTTGAGTCATGTCCAGGTCCTTGTACTTGTCATGGTGTTTTGTTTCATAGTGTCGTCGAATGTTATACTCCTTAGTTATAGCCACGTTGACTCCACAAATCAGACAAACAGGTCTGTCTTTTACATATGTAAACAAATATTCTGTCTCCCACCTGTCCAGAAAGTTCCTGTTGTCTGCCTTTCTTTTTGCCATTTTTGGGAAGGGGTTCCACAGTGACAGTTGTAGCTTGAGATCGCTATGACTTCTGTCACACAGGAGAGGGCGTTTCTGGGACCTGTCCTGATTGACGCGCCAAAACAACAGCAAGGCATTATGGGATTTGTAGTATTAGCGATGAATGAATGCGCTGTATAATACCGGCGGGCTAGCTCTAGTAGTCATTTGGTATAGCCTCGCGGGCCAAATATAATTACACTACGGGCCAAATTTGGCCCGCGGGCCAGAGTTTGACACCTATGGTCTAGAGCTTACTTGCGAATGAGATACCTGTAAAAGGAAGCCTGCTGAAAAGGCTAAGAGCTGACTGGAGTCAACTCGAGGGACAGCCCTTGTACAAAGGAAGAAGGTGAGCTGCCTGGGAACATTATTTGCTTTCTTGCTATTGTTTGGGGTGCGGCTGGGAGCTATACCTAGACGCCAAAGCCCTGTGAAGCCAACAGGCTCGGATTCTGAATTTTGACTGAACTTTATTTTGAGGGCCGGGAAGGTCCTGGAGAACCAGCTTTGTGAAGCCAACAAGCTGGGGAATTGAACTGTTGGATAGCCAAAGCATAATAAAAGTGGTTTTGTTTTCCCTTACCTGTGGTTGCCTAGTGTTTGTAAAGATTTCTTGCCACTGCAGGCCATACCATACCACATGCTCCTTCATCTATACCTAGGAAGATGTATATAAATATCTAGGAAAAAAGGAAGGAGCAGCAATCCAGCATAAAGTATGAGAGAAGAGACCAGCCAAGAGATTAAAATGAATACTGAAAAGTGCTCTAAAATCAAATGATATGATACAAGCCATCAACCACCTTACAATCCTTGTACTCTCATATACCTTTGGAACAGTAGACTAGCCTCAAATATCTTGAAAAACTAGATGTACGAACAAGAAAATAGTTCTGGATAAGTTGTATGATCTTTATTTAGCATCATTTTCTTGGTTTCTGTGTTTCTAAGTTATGAAGATAGCTATCCAAATAGCAGTGCTAAAAATTGCAGCCATTTGGATATATCGCCGCTCTGCTCATGGACAGCCCCAGCACTAGTCGGATAGTGCCAAGGTGGTCTGTTAGGATATTTAGTGGTATTGTCCATATAATGCCATATAATATCCCCTTCAGCACCACTTATCCATATAGCAGTGCTGCAAACCAAATATCAACTGAATATCGACCTCTCAGTGTATGTTTGCCTCTTGTCATGCCTTCCTCTCTTCTGGATCTTCCAGTCCTCGGCTCTTTTCAGGTTGTTTTTTTTTAATCAAGCCTTTCACTCTGGAGTCTGGCTTCTGTTCTGCAGTCTGCAGCACATAGCGTTGCTTTTCTGCTGTTCAAACTGAAACAATCCGTGCTTAGCCTCTTTCTGAACCCCATGTATGCCATTTTCTTTCTTTCTCTCTCTGAGACTAATTTTTTTACTCCTTTTTCCTCTGAAGCCTGCACCTTCCTAAAACAATAAATTTGGCTTCTGAAATCCAATAGAGAATTGAATACAGAATGGTGCTGGTTTCAGTTTCCTCCTGACATCATCAGTCATGGAGTTTGAAAGAAGTGCGACTGAATAGGCCTGTTTGACTTAAGCAGGCCCTTCCTCTGTCCAAACGGAGGACTTACCACTTCCCAATAAGCCTCACCTTACGCAGGACAGTACGCTCATACATGGTAATTACTATCTCACATATTCTTCTTTGCCAAAAGGATCCTTTATTTATTCCACTGTTCTACAAATTTTCAAAAATTGTTTGCTTTAGAAATTAAATGTGCTATTTCTTAATGAATTTGATATGCTGAATTCAAATATGATAGTGACATTGGTCAATTAGCTCCTGTTTCTATGATATGTTGAAGAATGTACATTTTACCACTATGTATGGTGAAAATCGAGCCTAAATCCTTAGATGTAAATCAAAATCTTATTACAAATGAAACTGCACAATAACAAGCATGTTTTTATAAAATAAAGTTCATAAATGTACATAGAAGAAACAGAGGAGTAATTATGTCTGTAATTTAACTTTCATTAAGAACATTTTTAAGTACATTCTAGCAATTTTTGTTCTGATTCAGTTGCTTCACGACTCTTCCTGACCTGTTTCTTGTAGTGAAGTAATGGAATATCCCTTGTCACTGTCCAGCAGTAATCTGCAAGCATTGATGGACTCCATTTACCCTGATACCTCTTTTCCATGGCTGCAATGTCTTGGTGAAGTCGTTCACCGTGTTCATCACTTACTGCTCTGCAGTTTTGTGGGAAAAAATCTAGATGAGAGCGTAGAAAATGAATCTTTAAGGACATGTTGCAACCAAGGTTTTTGTATGTCTTGAGAAGATCTTGAACAATCTCTTGGTAATTATTTGCTTTGTTGTTTCCAAGAAAATTTTGTGTCACTGATTCAAATGCTATCCATGCAGCCTTTTCCTTTCCACACAGTAAACGAAGAAATTTGTCATCTTGAAGTGCACGAATCTGAGGGCCAACAAAAACTCCTTCCTTAACTTTGGCATCACTCAGTCTAGGAAATTTACCACTAAGATACCTGAAAGTAGGTTTAGTTTTATCCATCGCCTTGACAAAGTTTTTCAGTAGTCCCAACTTGATGTGCAAGGAAGGCATCAAAATCTTGTTGCTGTCTACAAGTGCTGGAAACAGAACATTTTTGCTTCAAGGATCCAGTGACTGACAGAGGGGCCAGTCCCTTTTGACGAAATGACAATCTCTAGCATGACTATCCTGTTCATACAGGAAGCAGCAGCACTTGGTGTATCCACCTGAAGACCAAGCAAGAGGGCGACCACTTTGAAGTCACCACAGATTGACCATAGATGCTGATCATAGTTTATACATTTCAAAAGTTGTTTCATGTTGTCATAAGTCTCTTTCATAAAAGCTGCATGGCCAATAGGAATTGATGGTAGCAAGTTGCCATTATGCAGCAATACAGCTTTAAGACTTGCTTTGGATGAATCAAGGAAGAGCCTCCAATCATCTGCATTGTAATTGATATTGAGAGCTGCCATTAAACCTTTTACATTGTTGCATGCAGCAAGATCACCTTCTTTGAAAAAAAATGACACCAAGTCTTTCTGACGGTCCCGGAAAAAATAAATTTGAACGTCACCAGCCAGAAGATTCCACTGCTGTAGTCTGAAACCCAAAAGCTCAGCTTTATTCTTCGGGAGGTCCATATCCCTGACAAGGTCGTTCAATTCACCTTGCGTTATGAAGTGTGGCTCATTAGCAGTGGCCAGAAGAAACTCTGGGTCACGGGAGGTTGACGGTTCATGACTACAAACTTCTTCCTCTTCCTCACTTGATTCTAATGATAATGATTCTGACAGTTTGGGAATCGGCAACCCTTCTCCATGAGGCACTAGGCGTATTGCAGATGGAATGTTTGGATATTGCACGGTCCACTTACTCTTTCTGGATATGCCTTTCGGAATTGGAGGAACCATGCAGAAGTAGCAATTGCTGACATGATCTGTGGGCTCTCTCCAGATCAGTGGAACTGCAAAAGGCATTGATTGCCTTTTCCCATTCATCCATTGCCTGAGATTTGTTGCACATGTATTGCAGCATATGTGTGGTGCCCAGCTCTTATCCTGATCTCCTATTCTGCAGCCAAAATATAAGTTGTAGGCTTTCTTAACCGCCACAGTCATATTCTGTTTTTGTGATGGAAAAGTCACTTCACCACAAATATAGCAGAAATTATCTGCATTATTAACACAAGTACGGTGCATTGCTGAATACGCTGTGATTGACCTATTGGCATAAAATAATGCAAAATAATTAATTTTTAATTTTTCTGTGACTAATACACCTTAAGATTTATACTGTCAAATGATGCAAATTTAAGTACTGATTGCATCATCTGGTTTTGGACAGATATTTCTATTGGTTGCAATTAGAGATTACGCAATCTCATGCAAATGTCGCATAATACACAGTTAATGGCCCCTAATGACGAATTAATAGCATATATCTTAGCAACTAGACCTAATCAGCCATTTTCATTATGATTTCTGTGTTCAGCAGCCTTAAATTAGTTTAGAACAGCTGCTTTCGTGTCCAAAGCATTTTGGCTGTTGAACATTGTTCCCTATCTTACAGAAACAAATAGACTAAGAACAAAGAAAAAAGGCAATCTATTGGAATTACAGATCTTGCCACCTCTCACAGCAAGCAAACAAGGTCATTCTGTACTTATCTGGGTGCAGATCTCTAAACAGCTACAAGCAAGAATGTCTGGTCCTCCCTGTATGATTCTGCCTTACTTCCTGACTCAGAAATAACAAACAAAAGTACATCCTTCTGTCCTGTCTGTAACACAAAAGAGAGAATGTGTGACAGGCATCCTGGACAAAAGAAATCATTGTTACAGACACTCATGACACTAGAACAGTTTACACAAGACTAACTAGCACACGCACAAAACTCTCAGACACGACAATAGGGATACTGGGGCCTTAGGGATCCCAGGGAATCCATACTCCACATAGCCTTCACTGCGCAGGAGATGAACTCATCGCCGCTCCTGTCACATTATATACCCTTGTTATTCTGGGCATTTTTCTCTAATTAGCTAATTTTTGTTCCAGCAGTCTAAAGCTCCACTTGTGTGATTTGCCATGTTATTCTACTCATGTCTGTAGCCCTCTCCATTGACCTTTCTCTTGGGCACATGTTAATCTAGGCCTTGTCAGATTTATATTGTATCTGACCTTTGCCCCCACTCACTCTGTTCTTTACCTGGTTCTCTTACTTGGTTCTCTTCCACCCCTAGTTCCCAAGAAATATATCTCTTTAACGCCCCGTGTTCTGACATCTATACGGGGGGCCATTTGTTATTTTTCATGCTAAGCTGGCATGTTGACATCTTATTGCTTTTTTACCCCCTCTCTGTCCACGACTTACTGATAAGTATGTTTTCACAATTTTTCCATATGATGTCACATACCTCTAAAAGCTTCACGTATGCGCCTCAGTACATCCAGCATTTAGACGTTTTGATTTTTTTTGTTTTATATTAGAAACATAGAAAAATGACGACAGAAAAAGACTACATGGCCTATCTAGTCTGTCCTTCCATATCAACAACTACAACAGTTCCCTTTTTTTCCTTAAAGATCCTCTGTGTTTGTCCCATGCTTTTTTGAATTCAGATACTATCCTCATCTCTACCACCTCCATTGGGAGACTATTCCACGGATCAACCACTCTTTCTGTAAAGAAATATTTCCGCATATCGCTCCTTAATCTATCCCCTTTCACCCTCATCCCATGTCCCCTCGTAGCAAAACTTGCTTTCAATCGAAAGAGGCTCTCCCCCTGTGCATTTATGCCACGGAGGTATTTAAATGTCTCACTCATATCACCTCTATCCCGCCTTTCCTCTGAGGTGTACATATTAAGATCCTTAAGTCTGTCCTCATATGCTTTATAATGAAGACAACTAACCATTTTAGTAGCCAACCTCTGTACCGACTCCATCCTGTTTATATCCTTTTGAAGGTGCGGTCTCCAGAATTGCACACAATACTCCAAATGAGGTCGCACCAAAGATTTATATAGAGGCACTATGACCTCTTTTTTCTGCTAGCCATTCCTCTCTGTATGCACCCAAGCATCCTCCTAGCTTTTGCTGTTGCCTTTTCTACCTGTTTAGCTACTTTAAGATCATCAGACACAACCACGCCTAGGTCCTGCTCTTCTTTAGTGGACAAAAGTACTTCACCCCCTATACTATATTACTCCCTTGGATTGCTGCAGCCCAAATGCATTTTTTAACATTAAATCCCAGCTGCCAAATTCTAAACCATTCTTCAAGCTTAGCTAGATCCCTCCTCATGTTATCTACACCTTCCTGAGTGTCTACTGTTTTGCAGTTTTTGGTATCCTCCGTAAAGAGGCAAACCTTACCCGACAGCCCTTCCGCTATATCACTAACAAAGATGTTGAAAAAGAATTGGACCAAGGACAGATTCCTGGGCACACCACTGGTAACTTCCTTCTCCTCAGAGTGAGCTCCATTTACCTGTACTCTTTGTCGCTTCCCACTCAACCAATTTCTAACTGAAGCAGTAACTTTAGGGTCCATCCCTAGGGTGCTCAGTTTGTTTATAAGTTGCCTGTGAGGAACGGTGTCAAAGGCTTTACTGAAATCTAAATACACCACATCTAGGGCTCTCCCTCGGTCCAACTCCCTGGTCACCCAGTCAAAGAAATCAATCAGATTTCTCTGACAAGACCTGCCTTTGGTGAATCCATGCTGCTTCAGATCCTGTAATCCGCTGGACTCCAGAAATCTTACCATTTTTTCTTTCGGCAGCATTTCCAATAAGTTACTCACCACCGAAGTTAAACTAACCGGTCTGTAGTTTTCAACCACATCCTTACTTCCACTTTTGTGTAAAGGCACCACATGAGCCTCTCTCCAGTCCTTTGGCACCACTCCCGACTCCAATGAGGCATTGAAAAGGTCAGTCAGTGGAGCTGCTAGAACGTCCCCAAGTTCCTTCAGTATTCCAGGGTGTATCCCATACGGTCCCATCGCTTTGTCTCCTCTGGCTCTCATAGGCTGCATGTCAAAAGTTGATCAAGTGACTCCTGTTTCTTCATTGCCGCGTGCCATAGATTATAATGGTGCCAAAAACAACTGGAAATGAATTATTTGAGGCTTCATGTGGTTCGTCTAAATGGGGAAAAACTGAAATTGTTCTCATTCATCGCACATTGTGAAATGAATGCACTTCCTTAGTATGTCAATTTAAAAATATTACTGTTGGGCTATTTGTGAATTCCTCGTACTGCTCCCTTATGAAGCAACTAGATTCAGAGTAGCTTCTCAAGTTACCTCACCTATAGCCCCATTTGCTAACTTGCTAATTTGCATTACTAAGAGGACACACATTCGAGTTAACCACATGGGGGTAATTTTATAAAGCATGTTCCTCTTGCAAAGCATGTTTACACAGAAAAGTGATTTTATAAAATTGTGCAGCTAAATACATGTACACATGCTGATACATATTAACATAGTAAATGACGACAGATAAAGACCAGTATGGTCCAACTAGTCTGCCCAGTAAGATGGCAAGAGTAGGTATACCTGCGGTTCCGTGCAGGCCACTCCTCCCCATGTCTGTTTAGCAATGGTACAAAAGTATTCCCAAGGGCATAGTTAGGGTGGAACAGGCAAGGAGCTGCTATTTAAGCTCATATTTTATAAAATACATGGGGTCCATGCATAGAGAAAGCATAGTTGCTTACCTGTAACTAGGGTTCTCCAGGAACAAGCAGGACATCATCAGCCACACTCCACAGTGCCTGTGCCCGGCTCTCCCCTAGCTCAGAGCATGCGTGCTAGTTCCCGTCTTGCCATCCCGCTCTGATCTCCTTCAGTCAATTTGAAAGCAGTTGAGTGCAGTTAAAGCACTTAGAGCGGCAACAAAAACAGGAACAGTGAAGAACGGAAGGAGATGCGAGGCAGCTGGATCTCATCAGATGCTATAGGTTGCATGGAGTGGTGAGGAGGATGCAAGTTGATCAGTTGTGAGTCTGGGCAGATGCCGCGTGCAGGTGTTAGTTGTGTGTGAGAGGACAGTGGACGGATGAGTGTGGCTGCATACCCTTGCTGTATATGGAGAGCCCCCGATCTCCAGGAACAAGCAGGAATGAGTCTTCACATATGGGTACGTCGGTACCGATGGAGCCCGCGCAGGAACGCTCCCCAGCATCCAATCAGAAAGCTTTTGGGAGCATCCCTCAGCGCCTGCGTGCTGCCTTCCCGCCTTTCCAACTGTCTCTCCTCAGTTTTTGTTTTTCTGCGGAGCCGGCAGGACATCTTCCTGTCACCGCAGAAAATATTTTCTTTAATTCTTTACTTCTTGTTTTCTTGTGGTTGCGGCTGTTTCCCCGCCTCCACCGGTACCGCCGGTGGGTTTTTTCTTTTCTTTTTCTCAAACTGGGGGAGAGTTTTCCCTCAGTTTCTGTCTTAAATTTTTGGGCCTGTAAGGCCTCTCCATCATGGAGCCTTCTTCTCCTAAGAAGTGCCTTAACTGTGGAAACACAGTTTTCTTTCTAGACTCCAATAACTGGTGTCTAACCTGTTTGGGTCCTGACCCTTTTCCTCCGGAGCCATTAGGCTACAATTTTGTGAGAAGAGATTTTCCATTTCGAGTTTCCCTCGATACCATTTTCCCCTCCAATGTCAGGGCACCGACCATCTCTTCTCTACAGGATCAGGTAACCCACAAACAGTCTATTAAGACTAGCCAATCCTTGAGTGGTAGGTCTCATGCAAAGCATGATGACGGCTCCAGCCTTGCCCTCAAGACCCAATTGGCTTCAAAACCCCGGCGGGAGTCTTCGGTCTCCAAAGCATTTCAGGGGTTTCAGGTTGTTCCTGGGGCTCACCCCTCACAGAACATACCTGAGCCATGCTTGGTGGTGGCATCCGCTTCGAGCGGTACCGATACCCCGGCATCGGCACTGGTGTTGAGCGATCCACTCCTCACCAGGGATCGTCATCTGGCGTTCTCGGTACCTTTGGGACCGATCGATACGTCCCAGATTGACTTTCCAGTATCGGCAACACCGCCGATACAACCACCGACGTCAGTACCCTCTAGACATGCATCGATAGACTCGCTTCCTTCGATGCCGAGTCTAGAGTCGATATCTAGTCTGGAAGACTGGGTACCGACGCGTCTCGGAACCGATGCTTACCGATTCCGGATGCTCGGTACCGAGGATAATCACCAAGGGTTTTTGGTTACCTCGGTACCGTTTAAGCAGCCTCCGATGACTGCTTCGATGTCGGTATCGCCTTCGATTCCGGCACAGCCACCGGTATCTGTATCGATGCCGGTACCTGCAGTATCATCGGGACCAGCTCCTTCCATGCCTTTTTCACCGGGATCGCTCCTTTCGATACCCAGTTTGGAGTCGATACCTGGCATGGACGATGCAGTACTGACTGTCTCAAGTCATATCCGCCAGTACCAGTATTCATCCATTAGAGCTCCCTTTCTGCACGGGCCCAGTACATCCTCCGGTGCCCAGGCTAGTTCTTCAGGGTTAGCCTGTCCAGGGATTGTTCCCATTGGAGATCCTTCTTTTCAGAAATTTCTCCTTGACATGGCAACATTCCTTGCTATTCCTATCCCTGGCTGTGATCCTACACAAGGCTCTTCTGGGGAAAAGGAAAATATAATGCTTCCTTTACATCATTCTTTGCAGGATCTTCTTCTGAGAATATGGAAAACACCTTTAAGGGTTTCCTCACCTTCTACAGCAACTGATCTTCTGTATCAGGTGCCCCCCTTTCCAGGGTTTCAAAAGACTCAACTTCCCCATCATTCCATTGTAGTGGAATCAGCAATGAGGAAGGTAAAAAGCAAGAAGAAGCATTCTTCTTATCCGCCAGGTCGTGCTTCTAGAACACTGGATGCTTTTGGATGTCAAACCTTCCAAACATCTATGCTGGCATCTAGGATTCTCTCATATATTTTTTATATGAGTCTATCCCTTCAGGAGGTCACAAAGAAATTATCTCTTTTGACTCCTTTTCTGTCAGAGCCCAAGGCTGCAGACTATTCTTTACTTCTTAGTCATAGCCAGGATATATCTTGCTTTCTTTCTCGTGCTTCCTTAGACTCTTTTGAGTCTGTTAGCAGAACCTCTGCTATAGCCATAGGAGCACGACGTAGAGCCTGGCTCCAAGCTTCAGACTTGAACAGATGGGCACAGCAGAGACTGGGTAATACTCCTTGTACTGGAGAAAATCTCTTCAATAGGGAGTCTTTACGTCAGGTTGCTCATTGCTCCACTGACTTCCCTGTTTCTGAGGGCCATCCTAAGCCTTCTCCTTCTCCAGCAGGTAGGAAATGCCCTACCAAACCTTCTTTCCCAAAAAGAAGAAGGTTTTATTCTTCTCCTGCCCATCATACAGATTTTCCCAAATAAGGGAAACCTCGTCCTGGTCTGAAGAATCCAAACTCAAGCCAGGGAAATTAACCCTAAATAGGGTTCTAATTAATCCCTTACAGTTCACTTCTTCTCAGTAGAAGTTTTTTTCACTGTTTTTTTCATTTAAACCTCTACACTTGGATTCCTGTTTCCAGGACATCCACTTACTTTTAGGTATGCTGAGCTGTCAGGATATTCATGTCTATGGGTCACAGGTTTCCTCCTCTTCCTACAATGAAGAGAGGTTTGCCATCTATCTCATGATAGTTTTTCTGTACCTCCATGAATTTTCCTTCTACAGGCTTACCTTATGGCAAGTCACCCTTCAGCTCCTATTTTCTCTACCCTCTTTTCCAGGGTTTCCCCTGTAGAGTGGTACCATACCAATGGAAGGCTTTCTTAGCCTTTCCAGTCTTCCTTTCCATTCCAGTGTAGAGTTTTTTCTCTTGAGTAAACCCCCTTTTTCTCATCTGGGCAGCTCGTCAGACAGGGACAGGATATTCTCCTCTTGTTCTGTCTGTTCTCTCTGTTAAAAACAGAAAGATTCTCTATGCTGTGCCATTCAGCAGCTGCCCATGCAGAAGTTTCAATGATTGGACTACTGGTACTTTTCCACTGTTCCAGTCTAGTCTTCCACTACTTTCTGTCTAGCCTTAGTAGTGCTTCCAAGATAGTACTCATCTATCTTGGATAATCCTTATAACTTCTTTTCTGCCATCTCCAAATCCTTGGAGTTGGCAGTATAGTTGAGATGGCAGCTGGTTGTCTTCAACAGCCAGTTTTATTTCCCAACTCTTCTGCATAATGCTCTCTGCAATCCTACAGAGAAGCTTTCCACTATGGGCCCTTGCTAGAGAGCATAAGGGTTTTTTCTCTAAAGACTATCTTATATGTTGAAAAAGGCTTCCTCAGTCATTCCCCATGACAGTGAGGGTTCTTTACACCTTTCTGTTTCTTTTAATAAAGGACATAAGCCTTCTCTACGTGACAGTCTAAGGAGTTCCCAAATTCCTACAGGAAATATGCTCTTTTTCCCTGCAGCTTGTCCTCCTGGTATCCTAATCCTCATGGACAGCACATATTTAACTAAATAACGCATGATACCCCACCCCTTGTCCCTCAAGTGGATCTAACTGGTTTCTCTTCCTATGCGTGTTCTGTCCATTCACCATGTTAGAGTTCTACCGGACTCAGGACTTGCTGTTTACAGACTAATATTATCCTCTGTTTCTCGCAACCATCCTGGTTATTTCCCTGGATAGCATTCCTGCTCCATCTTAACCAGAGGGAATAGATTCTCTATATCTTCTCAAGTAGGTTCCACCTTCTTGTTATAAGATGAATCATTCCTCTTCACATCTCCCATGTGAAGCTTCCTGTAGACATATCTCTGTCTGCTTAATTGCAGACATTTATCTTTAGACCTATATATTCATATATGTACATATGTCTATATGCATTCTTTAGATACATATGTCTGTCAGCCATGTGTGCATATGTTATGCCCCCTGAATCCCGCCATACACATAGGTGTATATATATATATATATATATATATATATATATATATACACCCCTATATCTATATATATGTCTACATATAGATATATATATACATATATATCTGTGTGTATCTGTCGAGATACTTCCTTTAGATGGATATGTATTCACATACTTATCCCTCTAACTGTCTGTTCTCATAAAGGTGTTTTCCTTCCTATCTGTTCCAGACAGTGGGCTTACACATGTTCATACTATTCCTCAGCATGTTTAGGCTATTATGCACACAACCACTGCTGTGGTACTGACAGATTTTACCAAAACCCTAGGTTCAGGTATCCCTGAAGCTCCCTATTCCTTTATCTTCCTACCTCTCGTCAGTTAGGAGAGACATGGGGGATCTTCAGTGGATCTCAGGTTTTCAACTCCTCGAACATCTGTCCTTCCTTGGGAATACGGGGTTTTTCTCCATACCCCTTCTTCCCTCAAGGATTAGGCCAGTTTTTGTCAAAATCGGTCAGTCTTCCTCTTTTGCTCTTGACTATCAATAACTCTGTAGCCAAAAGAGTTTTCAGCTTTTTCCATAAAGCTTCCCACTAAAGACCTACCATTTCTTGTACTACCCCAGTTGATTCCTGGGGTCTCCTGTCACTTCTACAGTTTGACCTCCACTTTTACGTCAGTGAGGTCACCTTGAAGATTCCTCTACTGGATCCCCAGTAGATTCCATCAACCTCTCTACTTCCTGCAATCCAGTAGGTAAGGTCCATATTGTGATTGTTCATTTCAATATATTCATGATGAGTATCACACATACAAGGACTCCTTGCCTGTAGTCCTATCTTAGGTCAGCTGTTTTCCTACATTTCCTCTCTTATTAACTCCTGCCCTCCATCCTCTGGATGTCTGGCCATATGAGGTGTAGCATTTTTCAATATCCAACTTGTGGAGGCTCCAGGCATCTTAGCTTGGGAGTCCCCATATGTGAAGACTCATTCCTGCTTGTTCCAGGAGATAGCACAGTTACTTACCTGTAACAGGTGATCTCTGGGAACAGCAGGAATAATTCTTCACAACCCACCCACCTCCCCTAGGAGTTATATCTCTCTGTCTATCTTCCTTTCCTCTCTCTCTCTCTTTGTCTCAGCTATAAAACAAAACTGAGGAGAGACAGTTGGAAAGGCGGGAAGGCAGCACGCAGGCGCTGAGGGATGCTCCCAAAAGCTTTCTGATTGGACGCTGGGGAGTGTTCCCGCGCGGGCTCCGTCGGTACCGACGTACCCATATGTGAAGACTTATTCCTGCTGTTCCCAGAGATCACCTGTTACAGGTAAGTAACTGTGCTTTACAGGTAAGCAACTATGCTTTCTCCGTACACCAGCAGGGGTTAGGCAGGCACACTCCAGGTGAGTCCAGAACTGAGGGCCGCTGAAAAGTCCCTTAATATGTGCAGCCTGGGTGAAAACTGGGAGGCAGAGAATTTAGGCGAAGAGGTTGCATAGGACAGCCTGGCTGAATCAAGGTCCGTGGCTGAAGAGCGATCCAAGCTGTAGTGCTTTGTGAAAGTATGTACAGATGTCCATGTAGCAGCTTTACAGATCTCTTCAGGAGGAATGGCAGACAAATTAGCAACAGAGGAATGAGTGGGAACAGTAGAAAAGCATAGAAGAGGTGATCTGCCCAAGACATGAGAAGGCATCTGCCACCCATCTGTCCAAGCTGTGACAAAGGGAACAGTAGAGCGGATACTTTGGCATTGTCGTCTGATGCAAAGAGGTACACTTTGGGTATCCCCCAGGCCTGGAAGATGGGGGAAGAGGACCATGGGGTCCAAAGACCACTCGTAAGGATCGAGGCGCTGACTGGTTTTGGACTCCAGGGGAGGTATATTGCAGTGAGGAAGACGTTGATGGATTGGGCGTAAAGCCATAAGCAGACGACTTCATGGCAGAGCCGGAGGGAACCGGAATCATCCTGCTTGTTGATGTAGAACATAGTGACTTAATTGTTGGTTTTCACAAGGAGCAATTTGTCGCGGACCCAAAGGAAGGAAGACCTGAAGGGCATAGTAGACGCACGCATCTCCAGCAGGTTAATGTGTAGAAATGGACAGATAAAGGGGATACCAGAATCCCCAATATGTAATTAAAGATAGATGAATTTCTTGATGCAGATCTCTAAAATGTGCTCAGAATTTTGTCTTTTCACCTACTTCCTCTTAAATAGAATAGGATATCATGATCATGAGTTCTGTGTAACTGTCTTTTAAAATAGTTTGGGAACATTATTAACACAAGCATAAAGAGTAAACATAGGCTATGAACTGCGCAACCATATTTCATTGTACAGTCAACTATAGGTCCCTGCTGGCACAGCATAATATTTGCAACTCTACAATTATAAATAACTCTGTCATAATCAAGTAAATTTTATCTAATACAATGTAATCAGCTCTTACTCTGTAAAAAGAACTCTAGCGACACCTTGTGTTATGATTAATGACTGTGTTACTTCCCCTTTTTCTTTAATAAAAAGAGCTTTTCAGGAGGAAGAATTTGAATCCAACAGACGTAGAACTGTGCTGAGTCGATAGACCGTCTGTTGTTTTCCCTCTGAGCTCAAAGAAAGTAGCACTTTGGGTGTGATTGTGTTCTGTGTTACTCTCTACTTATTTCTCACTGCTTGAGGGACCAGAGACCAAAAGAGCCGTGGTATTGTGGCCAGATCACTGGGTTTTCTTCATGGTGGACCAATGACCTTGCATCGTGAGATGCAAGAGATGAGAATCCTAGCCCATATGAGAAGCATCTGTGGTTAGAGTAAGTTGATATGGTGGCTGAAGAAAAGGACGACCCACCGTGAGGCTGGATCGGAGTGTCCATCACTAAAGGGACTGATGCAATTGACAGTTGGGTCCGTACTGAGGAACCAAGCATCAAAGGGACAGAGTATGCTGATTCCAATTGAGCTTGAGGTGCCACTGGAGAAGGTGCATGTAAAGATGTAAGAACTGAACCACATGCACTGAGACTGCCATGTGTCCCGACAGGCATAGGATAGTGCGTACTGAAACCCGTGGAGAAGCCAGGAGCTGAGTAGTGAGCCTTTGTAGGATGGTTATTATGCTGGGAGGTAGGTAAGCTCATACTACAGGTGATCTAAACGAGCTCCTATGAATTCCAGAATCTGACAAGGTTCCCACTTGGAATTTTGGAAGTTGATGATGAAGCCAAGTTGCTGGAGGAGCAAGACTGTCATGTGAACTGATGCTTGTGTTGAGGCCTTGTCTGAATCTGAAATAAGCCAGTCATTCAAGATAGGGATAAACGCAGAGGTCTTGTCTGTGTAGATGCGCTGTGGCAACTGCCAGGCACTTTGTGAAGACTCTCGGAGCTGAAGAGAGCCCAAAGGGCAGAACTCTGTACTGGTAGTGTTCCAACTTGAAGCGGAACCTCGGGTATTTTCAGTGACAAGAGTGAATGGGAATATGGGTGTAGGCGTCTTTGAGATCTAGAGAGGTGAGTCAGTGGGTCTGTCGTAAGAGAAGTAGAACGGTGGCTAGGGATATCATCTTGAATTTTTCCTTCTTGATAAACAGGTTGAGGTCCTGGAGATCGAGGATGGGGTGAAGGCCTCTGCACTTTTTTGGTATCAGGAGGAACCTGAAGTAGAGGCTCTGGTTATGTTCTGATTCCGGTACAGGCTTGATGGCATGGCTGTGGAGCAAGGTTGAGATCTCTTCTTCGAGAATGGGTAGATGAAGAGGAGGGTCTTGCTTGGTGGAGGTAATCCCTGAGGGGGGGAGTGGCCATGAAATTGAGCTTGTAGCTGGATGAAATGATGCCGAGAACCCACCGATCTGTGGTGGAATGCCAGACTTCCTGGAAGTGCTGGACATCCTCTGACAGGTAGATAGTCAAAAACTGGGGGTCGCCTTGGCAGATTGCGTTGAAGCGACTGCAGGTTGCTTCCTGTCTCTTTGTCTGGGATGCTGAGGATAAGCAGGAACAGGGTGATGCTGAGGTGGAGGCCGAGAATATGATTGAAAGTACCGTCGAGGGTAATACTGCTGGGAGTACTGGTAATGGTATGCTCTCCTGTATTGAGGGTATGGAGGACAGCGGGACTGCTAGGATTGTTTCGGAGGTTGAGGTTGTTTCGGAGGTTGAGCTGAAAGTTCTCGCACCTTGGAGGAATGTTCTTTCACTTCTGAAACAGGTTCCTGGACCTTAACGCCGAAGAAGCTATCTCCCTGACAGGGGGTGTCTGCTAAACGGTCATGAAGATTCTCCCTAAGACCAGAAACCTGGAGCTAAGCAGTGCGTCAGCAATAATAGATGTAGCTGTGGTTCGGGCAGCTGAATCAAAGGCATCATAGGTAGCTCGAATGATATGATAGGAGTGCTCTTGCAGATTTTCCTGAAGGCTGTGATCCTCCAGTCCTGGGATGGGAGTCGAGTCCAGCCTTTGTGAGATCTGGTCGTGAAGGATTGAAGCATCTGAAGTTGGTGTGCTAACATTTATATGGTGAGCATATAACTCTGAAAAGATTTTCTGCCCACTGAATCCAAAGTCCGTTGATCTTTTCCTGGCAGAGTTTGGAGGACTTAGCCAGAGATGATGGACTGATGAGGGAGTTATTGATGTTGGAAATGCAGTGCAGGCAGTACCTTATATTTAAGGTTGAGGCAATGAACTGTGGTGTGCACTGATGCTGGAATGCTCCAGACTGATGCAAGGAGATCTTGCAGGACTGGCATGGCCAGGCCCTCCTTTGGTGTACTACAAGCCCTTAAAATGGACTGAAAGTCTTTTTTATTAGTAGGGGTATAGGAGTCACTGACAGCCAGCGCCTTAGATAGTTTTTGGAGAAATTTTGGCTAGGAGAAATCTTCTGGAGGCTCGTGTTCCATGGCAGCAGATGGTGTCGTTTTGATATCTCCCAAGAGGGCAGGGTGCTGTATCGCACTGATGGGAGTAGGAGGCACTGTCTGTTGAATTGGCATCTTCACCCAAGGGTTCAAGTTCATGGCAATCCAGAAGAGGCAGGAGACCCTGGAGGAGGCCTGTGCAGGCAGGTAAGAGGGAACCTCTGGAGATAGTGTTGGTTCAACAGGAGGAGCAGCTGACAGGAGGACTGCAGAGTCCTGGACAAACCGATGTAGCAACTATAGAAGGGAGCCCATAGGGAAAGGAGTGTTGTCCGGCAGATGATGTCTCCATACTCTTGGAGGAATGGGAACATAAGAACATAAGATATGCCATACTGGGTCAGACCAAGGTCCATCAAGCCCAGTATCCTGTTTCCAACAGTGGCCAATCTAGGTCATACGTACCTAGCAGTTTCCCCAAAAGACACAGGTTCCACAATGCTTGTACTGGGTCAAGCATTGATATCCTGGGTTCCTTCTTAATAATGATTTATGGACCTTTCCTCCAGGAACTTGTCCAAACCTTTTTTAAACCCAGCTACACTAACAGCCTTTACTACATCCTCCGGTAACAAATTCCAGAGTTTGATTACACGTTGAGTGAAAAAATATTTTCTTTTATTAGTCTTAAATAGTTTACCTTGTAGCTTCATTGCATGTCTCCTAGTCTTTCTATATTCTGATAACGTAAACAATCGATCTACATTTACCCGTTCCACCCCGTTCATTAATTTATAGACTTCTATCATATCTCCCCTCAGCGGTCTCTTTTCCAGGTTAAAGAGCCCTAACCTTTTAGCCTTTCTTCATAGGAGTATCCTTCCATCCCCTTTACCATTTTGGTGGCTCTTCTCTGAAACTTTTCTAATAACGCTACATCCTTTTTAAGATACGGTGACCAGAATTGCACACAATATTCAAGGTGTAGTCTCACCATGGAACGATATAGAGACATTATAATATCTTTTGTTTTATTTTCCATTGCTTTCCTTATGATAACTAGCATTCTATTTGCTCTCTTGGCTGCCGCTGCACACTGGGCCGAGGGTTTTAACATGTTATCCACAATGACGCCTAAATCTTTTTCCTGGGTGGTGGTTCCTAATGTGGAACCTTGCATCGTGTAACCATAGTTTGGGTTGTTCTTCCCTAGGTGCATAACTTTGCACTTGTCCACATTAAATTTCATCTGCCACTTTGATGCCCAGTCTTCCAATTTATCAAGATCCTCTTGCAATTTTCCACAATCCTCTTGGGTTTTAACAACTTTAAATAGTTTTGTGTCATCTGCAAATTTGATAACCTCACTCGTTATTCCCCTTTCCAGGTCATTTATGAATATGTCAAAAAGCAGCGGACCCAGCACAGATCCCTGGGGTACACCACTATTCACCTTTCTCCATTGGGAAAATTGGCCATTTAGCCCAACCCTCTGCTTTCTATCTTTTAACCAGTTCCTGATCCACAGTAATACACTGCCTCCTATCCCATGACTCTTTAGTTTTGCTAAAAGTCTCTGATGAGGGACCTCGGAGGTAGTCTCGGTTGCATTTTCTTCAGACCTGCACTTGTGAGGACGCAACACTGTGATTCTCTGAGTAGCAGCGGGGTTGCTCTTGCAGGTATGTTTAGACTTACTAGAGTATCCGGCCTCAAAGATGGAGTCAGGCCTCTGGCCTGATTTCTGAGGCTCTGGGCTGACTTTTTCAATGCTGGCACTGGTAGGGGTTCTACCTCCAAGCACGCAGTGGCCCATCAGGTCCCGATCATGCCTTGTCTGGGCCCAATGCGATAGCAGTTGAAGCAGCGGCCAATGACATCCTTGCAGTTCTGAACTGTGGAAGGCTTAATGTGGTAGTACAGCCACCAGTAGAAGTCATCTTTTTTTTTGACTGACAATGCTGTCAGTGACTGCAGGTCATGCACTGTTTTGTTTTGGGGTTTATTTTAGCAACAAGAGACTGATGAAAGGGTAGAGGGGTACCTCCACACCCTCTGTCGTTGAGTTCTGCTGCTTGGTTCCTGTTTTTTTGTTTTTTGGGGATTTTTGTTTTTAAGGAAACCAGAGCATGGGAAAAACAGCAGCAGCAGAGTTGGCCTCACAACATGTTGTTTTTCTAAACCAGAGGTGCTGTCAGAAGCAGGGAAACCTGCAGTAACTGGAGGAAACAAAAACTAAAGACAAGAAATTTAAAAAAGCGCCATCCCGACAGAGGAGAGGAGATCCGTGCTGCACTGAGAAGGTGGAACAGAAAGACTGAGGGAGATCAGAGCGGGACGGCAAGGCGGGAACCGACACGCATGCTCAGACGTCCAAAGGATTTCTCTGAGCTCGGGGAGAGCCGGGCACAGGCACTGTCAACAGACAACACCTGGAGTGTGCCTGCATAACCCCTGCTTGTATCCAGAGAACATACACACATTTATACTAATGTGTGAGTGAGTATTTGCAAACTATTAGGGATAGTTCTATTTTATAAAGGCACACAAACACCTATGGTTCCTTTATAAAATAACTCACAAATGTAAATCTAAGGTAGTGTACTGAACTCATAAAGGATTGAGATAGACTGCACTAGATGCCTCGGGGGAATGGGGGGGGAGAGTTTGGTTTATGGGGTGGGTTCCATCAGAGTCACTGGACCCTGCAGAATAGGGGTGGATAGAGGAAGGGGGGATTTAGGATAGGGGTCTGGAATGCTTGGGGGTTGCTTTATCTAGGCCTATGTATTAATCTGGAATTGGGTGGGAGTTAGGTGTGGGTGGAGGCTGCACATGGGGGAGGGGGGAGAAATGAAAATTGTAAAAATGTAATTGGGTTTTGTTTTTGGCCGATTGGAAGCCCGTTATAATGGTTGTGCTGTATTGTTTGTATGGCTTTTCTGTATGATATCTGGT
The DNA here is from genome assembly GCA_033557465.1 of Ichthyophis bannanicus. NCBI lineage: Eukaryota > Metazoa > Chordata > Amphibia > Gymnophiona > Ichthyophiidae > Ichthyophis > Ichthyophis bannanicus. The sequence goes on from CM066032.1 coordinate 988,099,305, forward strand.
GTTAATAAACAGATTTAAATATAAAAGGATTGAGTCATTGAAAACAGTCTACCCAATAAACTCTCAAACTCCTGTTTATTTGAAAAGATCTCAAATCAATATTTAGAGAGCAGATAAAGCATATTGCTGTCAACAGTTTTCATCATCAATCCAAAATGGGTTAACTCTTCGTATCACTGTCAGACGGCTGCCTAGGGTGAGAACTTACACAATCTTGACGATGCATATATTCATATGATTCTTGCAAGGTATTGTGGGTATTGTAGTTCATTCACTCCCAAACACAGCTGATGACAATAATTTGAGTTGTGAAACCAAGTGGTAAGATCAATAAAATACTTCTTTTATTGATGGGTTTAATTCACCCAGCACATGTATGCTTGATAGCACTATAAATGAGGTTACTTGCTTGCAGTGTTTAAAATGGATAACAAAAAGTCACAAAGTAAACCAGAAAACAACCTTCAGCTTGTCAGGCAATTAGCTAATGTTTTCTTAGCAAGTAATTACCAAATACAAAGGCACAAAGTAAAGAATAAACTTTGCTGGTTAGGTTAACTTCTGCTTATTTTCCACGCCGATCTCAGCAGTGATTCTCCCTTGCTCACACACACAATCAGGTGCAGCCCTAATTACTATCAATGGACCAGCTGAAAGCCTTTAGCTGGCTGGCTGCTACTGTGTGAGCCCAAATCCTGCTTTAAGAGCTGTTTGCAGTGGAAATAAAGAACAAAGTTAGGTTTCTTTGTGATGGCTGATGTGTTTGCTCACGGAAAACTAGCAATAGCATTTAGATAGAGAACAGTCCATATAAATAGTTTCATCTGCTGTATCTCCCCCTTCATCAACAATCATAGGGTCAATATCATACATTGGCACAGAAGAGTCTTTCATTAAGGCACTATCATGAGAATGCTCATTCCCTTGCTGCCATTCTCTATTATAGATAGGGTCTGGATCAGTGTTCATACCTGAGCCTCTCCTGCTATCATTATTCCTCTCTGTATAGCCTGGCCAATATGTAATCCAATTCTGATGTCCAGCCTTCCAATCTTGATCCCTGGACACTGGATCTCCTCTCACATACCTTCTGGCCTTGGTCTGAAAGTCCCTTCCACATGCAGTCTTCTCTCTTCCAGGTAGCCACTGGTGATTCCTATCTCTGCCAATCCATTCCTCTGGCTGAATCCAGTCCAATGGACTCTGCTGGCTTTTGGAATACCTCCCAGTATGAGTACTGCCTTGGAATCTCCCAGACCTTCCAATGGCCTTTCTTCTCTTCCTTCCAGAGAGTTTCCTTCTCTCTCTATCTGCTTGGCTTGGCTTCTGTTTCTCCAGGTGATACTGGTGCTTGAGCTTGTAGCCGTTGCTGTCTCTGTATCTCTTCCTCCCTCTGTAGCTGTTATCTGAAGAATAAGCTCTATTCTTATCCTGTTCTAATGTGTGCTGCTCCCTAACACAGCGCAGCTGTCTTGAATCAGGCCCTGCCCTTTGAGATGAGTGCTTAGGGATTACCTCATAGCTCTCTTGATTGCACACACATTTTCTCACTTCAGCCCCTCTCATGGCTGCTGGAAACCTGGTGCATTCTGGGACTGGTAGTCTTTTATGTGAAAACTCTTTTTTCTTGCTTCTACCAGAACTGACAGGTTGCTTGTTCAGAGTCACATCATCTTTTCTATAGCTCCTACCTGAGCTATGATAAGCTTCCTTATCACAATCACCCAACATATTTTATCTTCTAATATTCCAGAAACAATGGTAACTCAGTATATACACTTAATCCGTATTTCCCCATAGGCTATATAGCACATAATTGTATAATTTATCTTAACAAAACAGATCAGCATTCTGTACTCAACGATGCTCTGACATGACATCATGGGGTATGTTTACTAAAGTGCGGTAACGTTACCGGCGTTAAGTGCAGCGTTAACGTGAGCACTGCCATATAAGGAAGTGGGCGTACCGGCGTTAAGATAGCAATGGCTGTTTAACGCGCGTTAAAGGGTGCCTTGGCCAGTTAGCACACGTTAACGGGACATTGCACGTTAAAGCAGACAAACAAAGCACATTACAAGGCTGACAAGGCACTTTATAAGATGCCTTATAGGGCGCCTTATAAAGCGCCTTAACCTAATGCGCCCTAAGTTAAGGCACCTTATAAGGCACCTTAACCTAAGGTGCCATATAAGGTGCCCTAAGGATGTTAAGATGACCCAAGATATGGTGCCCAAGGGCAGTAAGGTGCCTCAAGTTGACAAGCATGAAATGTAAGGCCAAAAACTGATGCAACCCTAACACTGCACAGAGCACCAAGGAAAGGCAATGGACAAGTGATGGAAGGAAGTAGAGGTGGGAGCTGATGGACCTGCCAAATCTGCATGCAGCAGATGTGGCAGCCGGTAAAATGGACAAACATATTGGAGGCAGCTGTACCGATGAACAGGGTGTTGGCAATGTAAAGTGCTACAATGACAGTTGGTGGAAGAGGATGGGAATACGTGTCCATCAGTGGAGGTAGAGGTGGCAAGATAAGTGCAGTGATAGGAGGACAGAGGAGTAGTAGTGCCATGCAGAGCAGACACAGGAGAGGCAAGCATGAAGAGTCGCAATGCAGAAAAGGGTACCAGTGCAGGACATGGGGTAGCAGCCTGCACATGAAGACGGGATGCTACACAACTGACAGACGCAGGTAGACGGACAGAAGGATGGCTGGCAACTGTGATGAGGGTACTATGTGCTGGCAGCACAGAACTGCAGAGATAGGACTGTCACAAGAATGAAAAGGACTTGCCTTGGACAGGCCTAATAAAATGAGACCACAGAGGGATTGAACCCATGAACTTTGCCTAGGACGTCATTGTATTAACCAGTGGGCTATACCTCTGTGGCTTCTGTCTCAGCAATGGCTGGCTACAGAAAGACTGCAGGTCACCGCACAAACTGTCTGCTGTGTCTACCAGGATAGGGTAAACTCACCAGTACCCATGATGCAATACACATGCAGAACAGCAGTCTACATCTGATCACCAGATGGGGTATGCAGCTCTCCAGCACCTCAGCTTGATAGGAAGAACTGACCATGTGTGATACTGGCATAGAGTAGCTACACACCATGCCATTGTGCCGGTTCTGTGTTCATCCTGAAGGTGAGGTGGGGCGGCCAGCACCAGGTCCACAGTACCCGGATTGCTTGAGATAGGCTTTGCTGCAGGGCCCTATCATTGTCAGTGTGTGACAGGTATTCCTTGCAGCCACACTTAAGATAATCCTGTGTCCATCTGTATTCCCCAGTCACATCTAGCCCTTGGGGACCAGGAGCCACCCAAGTTAAGCATATCCAGTGTGGTTGCCATGGTCAATTGTTATAAGAGCAGGGGGTTGTCTGGACCCACATGCGGATTATGTAGCACCACCTACCAACCTGCCCTGTCTGGGTCAAGGTGGTGGACAGGATCTGCCCCCAACAGACCCACACTCTACATCTTTGCAATGGAGGCAGTAGAGGGGCATGATGAAGGGCTGTGGGACCATCAACCCCAGTCTTGCTGGCAAAAGGGCTCCATCCAGGGCAGTTGATGCAGATCTGTACTTATCACACCGGGACTGGCAGACAGGCAATAGGCCTGGAATATCTCAGCTGCCCCCCACCACAATCTGACATTCACCAGCAGAGGGCACAGTCAGTTTGCACCTGCTGCACCCTGCCAGGCGTTCCAGCCATACACATGCTGACTGCAGACAGTCCGTTAGCCAGTCCATAGTGCATGTCCCCAGAGGAACTATGTGCACCCATAAGTGGGATGTAAGCACAGACACCAAGCCTGTAGCTCAGTGATTGGGCCCCAGAACAGGGAACACACAGATATCACTTGAGAGAAACACTGTATAGCACTCTGTGGGAACCTAGACATGCCATGGTCACTGCTCAGTCAGGGTGAGAGTGACCTTCCAGCATGACATGCTGTGGCCACCCTGACCATGCAGGTGGTGGTCGGGCACTACAGTGTCCCAGCCATTGCCCCACACCCTGTGCAGATGCATCCTGCCCAGACCCACAATACCTTGCTCCTCATGCACATTGGCAGGCTAATGCTGGAAACAGTGTAAGCATTGTGGGCCCATTGAGGAGTAGGCAGCCACAAAACAATGGATAGACATACACACACTCCCACTACTATTTCAGCATTGTGCAAAGATAGAGGTGGTTGGCAGCCCTGACCGCCACACTAGTCCTGAGCACAGTGCAGGCATTGCTAAGGTATGCAGGTGCTAGTAGTAGTGCTTTGGTGGAAAGTGCTGCTCCGTGCCGGTCCCAACAGCCTGACTTTCCATGAGGCTTTGGATAGTGGAGCCTGTGGGTATGGGTGTTTATGCCCTTGTTGACCAATGTTCTAGGGAGTGCACATGTTTATGTTGTATTTGCAACGTGGGGTAAAATGTAGGGACATGGTCTGCAGGAGCCACAGCTGGGACTTGAACCTGTGACCTTCTGCCCCAGGACACACTGGCTGTGTGTACTGCATCATACTGTTGCCACAGAGGCAAGTCAGTCCCTGGGGATACCATGACTGTTCATCAACAATAGCTCGAACGGGGATGCCCCCAAGGACGTCTGAATACGCTCCCTACATGCGTACAATACGAATGGGAGCAAGGTGTCCCACTCTGCCATTTCTCCCTTCCTTAAACCTCTCCTCAATAGGTGTTTAATGGATTGGTTCATTCGCTCTACTAATCCGTTTGACTGGGGGTGGTACGCCGCAGTCTTAATGTGGCGAATGCCAAATGCTTCCCACACTCTAGCAAGGTATCGCGACACGAAGTTGCTTCCCTGATCTGTTAAGATCTCCTGGGGAAACCCCACGTCGCAAAATAACTTTATTAGTTCTTGCGCTATAATCCTAGCTGAGATGTTCCTAAGGGGAATTGCCCACGGGAACCGCGTGGCGTGGTCTACAATCACAAGCATATATTGGTAACCTCTAGGTGTTTTTATTAGAGGGCCCACTATATCCATCCCCATGCGTCTAATGGGTGCCGAGATGGTAGGCAAAGGCACCATAGGTACGGCCTTTGGTCGTGCTATTGAGACCCTCTGGCAAGTAGGGCAGGAGTCACAGTACTGTTTTCGTCTCTTTATATACTCCTGGCCAGTAAAACCTCGCCAGTATCTGATCTAGCGTTCCCTGAACACCTTTGTGACTGCCTATCGGGTGGTCGTGTGCTAGGCGTAAAACAACAGCCTTGAAAGCTACTGGCACTACCAGTTGTTTCCTGACTGCGTCAGTATAAGGATCTATACTTTCCCTGTATAGTATGTCCTTATCTAGTAGGAATCTGGGAAGTATGGGTCGATCCTCTTGTGCCCATTCAAATGCTCTTTTGAGCGCGGGGTCTGCCTTCTGTTCCATTGGGAAAGAAGGGAACTTCTGAACTAGGGCTGCAGGTACCCACGGTAACCCTTCCCCAGCCTCTAGTTCTGCTCTTCCTCGGGTCCCTTTATTTCTCTCTTGGCGTTTCCTAGCCTTGGGTTTTTTCTCCTCTTTATTTGGAACCTGAATTAACTTGTCATGATCGGGTAGTGTGTTAGCCTCAACCTCTTCTATCTTTTCCTCGGGTTTTTCCTTAACTTCCTCCCCCTTAGGTTCCTCTGTTCTTTCAACAGATGGTTCCTGGGTTCCTGAGGTTTCAGCCTGTGACCTGGTTGAAACAAGGCCTGTCTTTGTACCTAAGCCTTGCATCAATCCTTTTTTAAATGAAGGCCAATCATGCCCTAGGATAAGTTCCTGGGGTAGCCCTGGGACTACTGCCACCTGGATTTCTCTTTCTATTCCCATCCCTTTAACCCGTACCTTATGTAGGGGGTATTGAAGACGGGTGCCATGTACACATTTTATCTGTACTTGGTCCTTTCTCTGACCTGAGGCCGCAGAGCGAGACTGCTCCATGGTCTCCCAAAACTTCAGAGAGACCATGCTCTGTTCTGCGCCTGAGTCCAGCAAAGCTAAGGCGTCTTCTCCATCTACCAAGACCTGGAGAAAAATGCCTTTCGGGACTTGTTTCTCAGCTCCGGCTATACAGACCATTTTTACCCCACAATTTTTCCGGTAGTGGCCTGCCTTTTCACACCTATAACATTTCTTACTATCAGACACATTACCAACAGTATCATCATATTTGGTGAGCTGTCTCACAGACAAATTAGAGCAACTGTTCAGTGCTACTTGCGGCATTGTTGGCAAGTCTGCTGCTTCATTTTCCTGCGGCTTCTTGATAAGAGACTCCAACGCTTTCAATAAAGGCTGCTGCTGCTCTTTCATAGCGTCCATGTACTGTCCTTGAAGTTGCTGCATAAACGCTGCTTATCTGTCCCACTGCGCTTGCATCCATGTCTGGACGTCGTGTGGATCCATCCCTCTGGAGCTGAACACCTGCAAAAGAAGAAAAGAAAAAGCACACCAAGTGCGGTACTTCTTTTGCTCACTTCCTGCCTAGGAATAGCGTCCCCTTTCTCACGGTTGTCCTTCTACCTTTCCCACCCAGGTCACCGTTACCTGAGTTTTCTGGTAGACTTCAGCGTGTGAGAAAGGTCCCTTTTCTGGCCGACCTGCCAGCGAAATCCTCCTCAGGTAGGGTTTCTGTGTGGTTACTTGTTCCTCCAGCGATGTCTTCTTTCTTTTATTTCTTCCTGTTTTTCTCCAGAAAAAATCACGTGGTACACAAAAATTGATCCTAAAATACTACACCATTATGTCGTGAGCCCTCTCTGTGCACCTGCCGGTAAAACAAGGTACTGCACTGGGCCTCAGTATAACTGGCCTTCTGGTAGTTGTAGTTGCTGCCAGTTACAAATTAGTCGTGGAAAACCGATGGTCAGGTTAAATAGGGCTTTATTTCCCTTTCCCAATAGGATATCTCAATATGTACAAAAATAAAGAAACATAACCCTTCTTGGGCATAACAGAAAGAAAACTGTAACAAAAATAGCTTTCTTTCAGCTTCTTAACAAAACAAATGTAATCCAAACACAGACCTGTAGCAACCAGGAATAAGGCCTTCCCTTCACCCTGTCAGGCTTCTTATTCCTCTCTATCTCAATGAAACTACGTTGTCAGCCAGAGAAATGCTACAGTCCATTCGTTCAATGTTATAGCGTAGTTACTTACCTGTAACTGGAGTTCTCCGTGGACAGCAGGATGAGTCAGCCACACCAATGTTATCTTCTATTACAGATGGTTCACACTGCATAAGTTCCTCAGCAGGAATTAACACCTCTTTACCTTCCTCCTGTGGGAGCTTGGCAAACAGTCCGTCTTGGCTGTGACGTACTTTTCTTTCACTATGAGGAAACTGCTTGCTGTTACCACATTCACTGAGGTTTTGCTGGTAAGAGCCTCCCCTCTGCTGATACCTGTTAGGCAAGTTAAAATATTCCCTTGCCCATCTATTAGAAGGAATTGCTTTAGCTCTAGGCTCTGCTCTGCTTAGGACCCTGGAAACAGCTGGAGCTTCTAACGGCAGCCCTTCTGAAACTCTGTGCCTCACGTATCTCTCAGAGTGGTTTACTTCTGAAGGTAAAAAGCCTTTCTCTTGTTTATGATAAGGGTAATGAAGCTTCTCTGCTTCCCTTAAGCTGGCTTTGGATGGCTTCTGGACTTCAACAAACTGTCCCCTATAGCCAAGCCCTGTGCTTCCCCTTTTTGGACAAGAATAAAACTTCCCGGCTTTTACCTTTTTCCTTCTGGCTCTGTTCCAATCTGGGCTGTTATATTCACTCTCACTTTCTGTGTCAAGCTGTCTGTACCTCTCAGTCAAGCATTCATTGGACTCACTCAGACCTCCGTTCAGGCTTCCAAAGTGGTAATTAGACACGCTCTCTTCACAGCTTCTCTCGTCCTCTCCATTCATCCAGTTCCTTCTGTTTCTGCTTTCATTCAGAGACCTAGGCTGTCTCCCATTCTCCTTCCGGTTCCAGTTCCTATTCTGGATCTTATCCTGAGTCCTATCTTGGGTCTGCCTAACTGCTTGTGAGCTGAGCTTATCTAGGTGTTTCCTAGCTGCACTACCCCCCAGCTGATTAGAATCAGGTGAGAATCTCCTGACTTCTCTACTGGCTGGGTGTGTCTCCCTAGCTCGTGACCTCACTTGCTTACGTTGCCCAAGGCAACTTTCTATCATGTGCTCTCCCCAAACATCAGTATCCTCTTGAACTGCTATATCATCTGTCTCCATAGGGGTCACTAGTGAGTCTGCTCTGTGACAACATGTAGCACTACTATCACTTTCTTTGGGCTCCCTGCCTATGCTGTACATTGTTGACACTTAAATGGTTTGTGTCTCCTGCAAATGTGCATCTAACGACAGGTTTTCACTCGTGGTAATGTTCAGCCCTTCAGTTCCCCGTGTTAGTGTAGCAGGAGCCTCTCTCCACCCTCTGCGGGACTTAACGCTGCCGGGGACGTTAACGTGCGCTAACGTTGCATCTGCTAACGTTACCGCACGTTAATGTAGCCAGTTCTACGTTACTGCGGTTAAGTAAACATAGCCTTCAAGTTCTATGCTCCCAGCTGTAGGAATGCACTCCCAACTACCATCAGAGCCATAAGAGATCTTGCCCAATTCAGAAAGGCACTAAAACACCACCTCTTTCTTTTGCACTACTCTCAACCCACCAACCTAACATCACCTATCACACACCCAACTAGGAACTCATGAGTGACTGTCAACGTATGTACATACTGTAGATAAACTGAAATTGATGTACATAGTTCCCCCAGTTTAAACCAAGTTTTACTTCCTGTTCTTTGTAAGAGCCTAATAGGAGCCTATTCGGCACAGATCCGTTTTATGTAAACCGTGCTGATTTTTAAGAGTGCGGTATATAAGAACAAAAAATAAAGAAATCCCCATGTTTCAAAGAGTCACTTCTGCATCAGGGAGGAAACTTCAATTTCACTGCTCCCTTTTCGTGGTTTCATTTAAATACTGGTGCCATCTTTTTTTTTTTTTTACCAAATGAGATTACTGTGTGGATCTGATGGCTGCAGGGTTAATGAGGCTACGTGGTTCATGCATTCTGGACTCTTCAGGTTTTGGTCCCTTTTCAACCAACAGAATTGTCAAATGATGCACATGGGCTTTTCAGATTCTTCTGTTTATCTCTGTCGTCATTTGTGAAATCATACCCTTAATTTTTGTGGTATATCTGGATCAATAACACAGGTCTGCGACTAAAAAGCTGTTTGATTATTTTCATCTAATTTCCATGTATTTTGGTGTGCTGAAAATAAATAAAATATTGAAAAAACTCCTAGATGTCTTGTTTAGCCACAACATGCAAAATTGTCTTCAAATTTATCAATTTTTTTCAAATTGCTATTAATTAATTCAAATTACTATTAATTAATTTACATAAGTGCATTTAAGATATAAAATGCCAAAAAAACCTTAAAGGGGTTGTCCGAGATATGTAAAAAAAAATATAGCACTGTAAATCTGATGGTCAGCAATATATACATAAGCTAAGCAAGTTTTAAGTCCGTGCTTCTAATGGTAGAAGGGGTTAATCTTTCCTGAAGAATCCAGTGGGAGGGAGACACAGGGCAGATAGCAGCAGCTCCGGTCAGTGCAGGGGGGCGTGGCCAGCACTGTGACGTCTCGTGTACAGACACAGAGCTGCTCTCTTCTGCATGCCACACTTGTGCACGAATCATCATCAGGTTCTTGGTTCTAGGCTGTTCACACTTTTTCATCGCAATTTGTGTTAGCTCGTCATTCTTCAACTGTTATGTTATGGCTCCACGAAAGTGTATTAATTCGCCAGACAGTTTCTGTTTCATCTGTGGTGAATATACAGTGTTGAAGCAACAGCTGAATATTACAGACTTTGTGAAAAAAGTATACTTTGCATACTTTGTACTAAAAATTGGAGATCAAAATAAAGTCTGGGCGCCTCATAAAGTGTGCAAACGGTATGTTGAGGACGTCCAAAACTGGTTCAAGGGTAAGAAAAAATCTTTCCGTTATGGGATTCCTATGGTATGGCGAGAGCAAAAGAACCATAGTGACGACTGTTACTTTTGTTCATGCGATGTGAAAGGGTTTAATTCCAAATGGAAGCATTCCATTTCCTACCCCAATCTTCACTCGGCAATTCGTCCCATCCCCCATGGCACAGATATACCAGTACCCAAGCCCCCTGCTACCTTGGAAGAGATACCTAGCTCCGATGAAGGTGAAGTCATACCTGAACCAGATGACGAATCAAGTTCTGACTTTGAAGATGATACAAGACCAAAATTGTTTTCTCAGGAGGAGATGAATGATTTGGTAAGAGACTTGAATCTTCCCAAAGATGCCGCTGAGTTACTCGGATCAAGCTGAAAAGCAGGAATTTATTGTTGCCAGGAGTGTCATCTTCATGGTTCAGACATCATGAAAAGGAGTTTGTTCCTTACTTCGCCCAGGAAGACAAGTTGGTTTATTGCATCGATGTCGAAGGTTTGATGGGTCAATTTAAAAGCCAATATGATTCAGAGCAATGGCATCTTTTTATAGATTCTTCAAAAAGAAGTCTCAAAGCAGTTTTACTCCACAACAGTTTTTACGCTTCCATACCTGTAGGTCATTCCGTACACTTGAAGGAAACCTACGAGAACTTGGAATTGGTTCTTCGTAAACTTAAATATGAAGACCATGGTTGGCAAGTGTGTGGGGACTTGAAGGTCTTGTGCATGCTGCTCGGGCAACAAGCTGGGTATACCAAATATCTTTGTTTTCTGTGTCTATGGGACAGTCGAGACCGACAAAATCACTGGACCCAGAAGAGTTGGCAGCCAAAGGTGCTAACAGTCGGTGAAAAAAATGTCCTCCGAGAAACTTTGGTACCTTCCCATAAAGTTCTTCTACCTTCTCCAGGACCAAGCAGGAAGTCAGTCCTCACATATGGGTGTCATCGGCGCCGATGAAGCCCCAGCGGAGCATTTCCCCAGCTTTCTATGAAAGCCTTTGGGAATGCAGGCACGCATGCACGGTTCCCTTCCCGCCTAAAGGTACCATCTTACTTCAGTCTCTTTTTTTCCGTGGAGCCCACCGGACGTGTGTCCAGTTTTCCCGGTTGAAATTAGATTTTTCAGCGATTTTTTGCTCTTTTTCTTCCGGTTCGATGCCGGTTCCCCTCCCGCCGGGTTCGGTACACCGGTATCGAGCCCGATTCCTCTTTTTCGGTTTTTGCCCTTTGTGGCTGGCGTTCGCGCCCTTTTTTCTCTTTTTCCCTGGAAGGCCGGTCTTTTGACCTCGCGGGAACTCTTTTTTCCCCGATGGCTTCCAGTGCTTTTAAGAAGTGTGATCGGTGTAAGAAACTAATGTCTCTCACCGACACACACGACTGCTGCCTTCGATGCCTCGGCCCCGACCACGATCCTAAGTCGTGCGGGGCCTGTGGAAAAATGTCTTCCAAGGCACTACAAAGTCGCCAGCAGCAAAAGGAAAGGCTTTTCTCGGACTCAGCCTCCGGCCGGGCCCGGACCTCGTCTGAGGCCTCGACATCTCGGGATTCCGATCCCGAGCGCCGTCGAAGCTCCTCGGACAGGGGGTCCCCCGACCGGGAACGCAAGAGGAAGAAACGGCTCGCAAGGGCGTCGTCGGAAGAGGTCCCTGGCTCCTCAAGGGCCAGGTCTAAGACCCCCGACCGTCGCCCCGGGCCTGTGGAACCGGAGAAGCCTGCCAAAGTTCCTCGTGTGGAGCCGGAGTCTGCTGGACACGTAAGCCCCGTAGTCCTCGTGGACTCTCCTCCCAGGGAGCCGACGTCGGGCCCGGCGCCGCCAGGGCCCAAGTTGGTGGCTCCTGCGTCTCCCGAGCTGAGTCTCAGGATGACAGCCTTGGAGAGCAGAATGTCTGCTTTCATGGAGCAGCAGCGGGCACTGATGGCCAGCCTGTCTGGCGCATCTGCCCCGACCACCGGGACATCGACGTCAAAGTCGACCCCGGAGACCGAGCCGATACTCGAGTCCATCGTGGCTCGGAGTCGACCTCGGTTGCGGTCCCCCTCGACCTCCCGTTTGGGACCGAGGGCGTCGACGCCGGTGCTTCTGGCGTCGGGGCGGGTGCTCCAGGGCCCCGCGGGATCGGACCCCGACTCTTCCTTGGATGAGTCGGCTTGGGAGACGGAGGACGAGGAGTCTCCTGACACCTTTAAGACTCGGTGCGTCCCTTCAGACTCACCGCAGTCTGAGCCCCGGAGTAGGTCCCCCCCGGAGGACACCCGGTTCTCGGAGTTCGTCCGGGATATGGCCACTGCCTTGGCTGTTCCGGCGGATTCTGAGGAAGAGCCTCGAGCTGAAGAGCTCGAGGCGCTGCAGTATGACTCTCCTCCGAAGGGGGCCTTTACTGTCCCGGTTCCTCCAATGCTGGAACGGCTCCTCTTCCGTATGTGGGAGGCACCGGCCTCGGCGCCGGTTCTTAGCAAGCGGGTCGATTCGATCTATCGGCTCCGTAAGAGCCCTGTTTTTCAGAAAGCACAGCTACCACACCATTCCATGGTTGTGGAATCGGCCATGCATCATCTGAAGAGTCAGAAGATGCACTTTGCGGTGCCTCCTGGCTGGGAGGCCCGAAACCTAGATGGCGTCGGTAGAAAGTGTTTTCAGGACTCGATGCTTGCTTGCCGTGTCCAGTCTTACCAGCTGTACATGGGCATGTACTTGCGGTATCTGGCCAAGGAGTTGGCCGGATTCTCTGCTGGTCTCTCCGGTGAATCTTTGCAGAGATTTAAGTCCTTGTCCTCGGGGATTCGGGACTGCTCGAAGTTCATGTCCTGCGCCGCCTACGATGGCTTCGAGGCTTCGGCCCGAGTTGTGGCAGCCGGCATGGCTGCAGTCATCGGACCTCGAGCCATGGTTTCAGGACAAGTTGGTCGATGTCCCTTGCCGAGGTGAAAACCTGTTTGGCAAGCCCATGACCGAGAAGGCCACTCAGCTCGAGACCGAGCACCTCACCCGGACAAGGCTGTCGAGGAAGACCTCTGCCCCTTCTCATAAAAAGAAGTGCTCGGATAAAAAGCCCTTTTACCCGAGGAAGGGCACTGCCTACAAACAGTACCCACAATATCAGGCTGCCCAAGCTGTCCCCCAGGGTCAGCAAGCCAAGGGCCAGGGTAATGGGCCCTGTAGGCAGAGGACCCCCAAGCCTCAGGCCGCTGCTACCACTCAGCAGGGTGGGGGCTTTTGACTCCTTGAGCATAGCCTCTCCTCCACTGCTCTCCCAACCCTGCACAGGAGGTCGTCTCGCCCTCTTTGCCCACCAGTGGCCCCTTATCACCGGGGACAGTTGGGTGCTGGACATCATCCACAGGGGATATGCCCTCCATTTCCACCAACTGCCACCCCCATATTTTCCAGGGGAGCCTCCAAGGCCTTCTCTACACACAGACCTTCTCCGTCAGGAGCTTCAGGGTCTGTTGGTGGACAGGGTGGTGGAGCCTGTGCCTCCCCACTTGCAAGGTCACGGATTCTACTCCAGGTATTTCCTGGTGCCCAAAAGAACCGGTGGCCTTCATCCCATTTTGGACCTCAGGAAGCTCAACAAGTTCCTAGTGAAGGAAAAGTTCAAGATGCTTACTCTTGGAACCCTTCTGCCCTACCTCCAGCAGGGAGATTGGCTATGCCAATGTACACTCACATCCTCATTCATCCAGACCACAGAAAGTACCTCAGGTTCATGGTGGGAGGAAACCATTATTAGTACAGAGTGCTGCCTTTCTGCCTCACCTCCGCCCCCAGAGTCTTTACAAAGTGCTTAGCAGTGGTGGCAGCCTACTTGAGAAATCAGGGCATCTTTGTCTTCCCCTATCTGGACGACTGGCTCATCAGGGGTCAGACAGGTCAGGAGGCCAATCAAGCCACCCTCAGGACCATTGCTCTTCTACAAAGCCTGGGGTTTGTCATAAACTTCGCAAAGTCCATTTTGCTCCCCTCCCAGAACTTAGAGTTCATAGGAGCAAGGCTGGACTCTCTGCTGAGACAAAGGCTTTCTTGCCAGCAGACAGGGCCCAAAGGTTGATGGCCTTGGCAAATCAGTTTCTCAGCAGGTCCCTGGTCTCCGCCAGAGTCTGCCTGAGGCTTCTAGGCCACATGGCTTCGACAGTACATGTGACCCCCAATGCCAGGCTCCATATGAGGCCTGCACAATGGTGCCTTCGGACTCAGTGGTCACAGGCCACTGGCAGCCTCAGAGACAGGATAAGGGTGTCCAGACCATTTCTGCACTCTCTCAACTGGTGGCTACACCCACCCAATCTGCTGAAAGGGGTGCCCTTTCAGATTCCAGGTTACACAGTGATTCTCATAACAGATGCCTCCCTGCAAGGCTGGGGAGCGCATTGTCTGGGCAAGTGCACCCAGGGTCTGTGGTCTCCCTGGGAGGCTGCACAGCAGATCAATCTCCTAGATCTCAGAGCTATTCGATTAGCGCTCAAAGCTTTCACTCCTACCCTAGCTCAACAGTCTGTCCTGATTCAGACAGACAACCAAGGTGCCATGTTTTATGTGAACAAACAGGGTGGAACTGGGTCCAGGATCCTTTGTCGGGAGGCTCAGGACCTTTGTTCTTTTGCCCTCAAGCACAACATGCTCCTCAGGGCTGTGTACCTTCCAGGCCAGGACAACTACCTGGCAGACAGATTGAGCAGGATACTGCAGCCCCACGAGTGGCAGCTGCATCCTTCAGTAGTTCAGAAGATCTTCCTGAAATGGGGTCTCCCTCTGATGGATCTCTTTGCCAGCCCCATCAACAAGCAACTGCCAAAGTTCTGCTCCAGGCAACCACATCCTCTGCGGATAGCAGCGGATGCTTTTCTGATATCTTGGTCTCAGGGCCTCCTCTATGCGTTTCCTCCCACGCCCTTGGTGGCCCGAACCCTGTTCAAGATTCTTCTGGACAAAGCCTCGGTCCTGCTGGTAGCTCCCAGGTGGCCGAGACAGCTTTAGTTTCCTCTTCTGCTTCAACTGGCGGTGGATCCTCCACTACCTCTGGGGTTGCAACCCGACCTTCTCACACAGGACCAGGGTTCCCTTCTGCACCCCAATCTCAAGTCTCTCAATTTGATGGCCTGGAGGCTGCAAGGGTAGTTTTGGCTCCCTGGGGCCTACCTCAGGAAGTTGAGGAGGATGTCCTAGCCTCTAGGAAACAGTCCACTAGGAAAACCTATGCTCTCAAGTGGAAGAGGTTTTCTGTGAGGTGTCACCTGTGTACAGAGGATCCTTTCTCCTGTACTGTGCCAATAGTTCTTCAGTACTTACTGCATTTATCTAATCAGGGACTTAAGTCCAATTCTGTTCGGGTCCACCTCTCAGCACTAGCAGCTCACCACTCATTGGTAGAGGGACAATCTCTATCTGGTCACCCCTTGGTGTCCCGCTTTCTCAGGGGCTTGCTTTTGCTCAAGCCTCCCATCTGTCCTCCTGCCCCTGAGTGGGAGATGAATGTGGGCTTGCAGCAACTGACTCGCCCTCCTTTTGAGCCAATGGCTAACTTGTCCACTACGCTTCCTCTCCTGGAAGACACTCTTCCTGATAGCCTTTACCTCGGCTAGGCGAGTAGGTGAGCTTCAAGCCCTGGTCTGTGACAGGCCTTACACCAGGATTTATAGGAAGAGGGTAGACCTCAGGACTCACCCAAAGTTCCTCCCAAAAGTTGTCTTCTCTTTCCACCTCAATCAGGAAGTGGTTCTTCCAACATTCTTCCCTAGGCCTCATGCAAGCCAGGCTGAAGCAGTTCTGCATACTCTGGACTGTAGGAGGGCCTTATCCTTCTACCTTGACCGTATGCAGGGGCATAGAAGGGCTACTCAGCTCTTCGTATCCTTTGACCCCAGTAAGTTGGGGTTGGCTGTGTCCAAGCGTACCTTGTCCATCTGGGTAGCTGACTGTATCACCTGGGCTTACAAGGCGGCTGACCTTCCTTTGCAGGGTAGAGTCACGGCCCATCGTGTCAGGGCAATGGCTGCCTCAGTGGCTCATCTCCGCTCTGTGCCCTTGGTAGACATCTGCAAGGCTGTAACTTGGTCTTCAAGCCAGACCTTTGCAGCCCATTACTGCCTGGAGAGGGAGTCCCATAGGGACAGTGCTTTTGGCCAGGCAGTATTCCGCAATCTCTTTGAGGTTTAGGCAACTCCTGCCCTCCTGCCCTCTGTTGAGCTACCGGTGGAGGTTGTGTCCTTGAAAAGCCTTTCTTTGCAGCTGGGACTAGAGGGAGTTCTCTTGTTCAGCCTGGGTTCCTCGGTAGCCCGGAGCTAGGGAGTCACCCATATGTGAGGACTGACTTCCTGCTTGGTCCTGGAGAAAGAGTAATTACTCACCTGTACCAGGTGTTCTCCAGGAGCAGCAGGAATCAGTCCTCACAACCCTCCCTCCTCCCCTTGGAGTTGCAGTTGTACATAGTTTATTTTTTCATTTTTGTGTGCTGTTCTTAGCTATGTCATTTGACTGAGTTAAGATGGCACCTTTAGGCGGGAAGGGAACCGCGCATGCGTGCCTGCATTCCCAAAGGCTTTCATAGAAAGCTGGGGAAATGCTCCGCTGGGGCTTCATCGGCGCCGATGACACCCATATGTGAGGACTGATTCCTGCTGCTCCTGGAGAACACCTGGTACAGGTGAGTAACTACTCTACCTCTCCACATAAAATTGGGATTGATGAAGCAATTTGTAAAATCACTTCCAAGAGATGGAGAATGCTTCAAATACTTGGTCACCAAGTTTCCAGGCCTGTTGGAGGCAAAATTGAAGGAAGGTGTGTTCGTCGGACCAGACATTAGAAGGCTTATAGTTGATCAAGAGTTTGTCAATACCATGACGGATCCTCAAAAAGAAGGGATTGCATTTAAAGAAGTCGTACAGTTTTGCGTACGCCCAACTTTCCCACTACGTAGGCTCTCTGTCCCCGTCGGAGCTCCGGGTGGAGCATTCGACGCAGATTTTGAAATTTTTGAGTTTGGGTGCAGAGAGCCCCCCATCTATTGCTGACCTGAAAAAGCGTTTGGATGGCCTTGAGACCCCCGCGGATTTTACAGCCGTGGAGCAGGCATGGGCGCGGGACCTGGGCCGGGCGGTCGTTTCGGGCTCCGTATCGGCCGCTTTGCGTCAGATCCGATACTTAGCGGAAGGGGCCCGATGGCGGGAGGTGCAATATAAGTCTATTCTGCGCACGCATTTCTCCCCGCGGAGGGCGTTGCGGAGTCATCTGGCCGAGTCTGGCGGCTGTCCTAAGTGTTTGTGCTCCCTAGCTGACCTGGGGCATATGTGGTGGCACTGCCCGGCGATCCAATCTTACTGGCGGCGCATCGGAGATTATCTTGGTGGACTTTTGAGGCAGCGGGTTACTTGGACGGGGTTATTAGTCGTGTTGGATTGCCTGGGACCACTCCACCCTAAGGGGCGGTGGGAGCGTTTTCTGGTGCGTAAGGCTTGTCTGGTGGGGAAAGGACCGATACTACATCGCTGGAGAGAGGCAGCAGCCCCTACATTTTGTGAATGGCGCAATAGCTTTCACCAGCTTATGCTCTTTGAGCGCCGCCGTGCACTGGGGTCTCCCAGGCGCTGGGCCCATTTCCTCTTGGTCTGGCTGCCCTATGTTCAAACTTTGAGCCCTATTGCCCGCAGTGCGGTGCTTCAGGTTGGATAGAGATGCTCCTGGTTTAGTGTAAATGGTGTTTATTGGGTTTCGGGGGGGTGGGTGGGTAGGGGGGGTATATGACGGGGATAGCTCTGACCGGTTTGCTTGCCTTGTTTGAGGTTCGCAGCCTCCGGCGGTGGATCAGACAAAACCACGCTGGAGGGGTTCCGCAATGAAAATGGGAAAAAACTTTTTCTGCTGTTGTTTTGTGAACCTGTTGATTGTTATTATGCTGTTGGTTATTTAATAAACAGATTATACAAAAAAAAAAAGAAGTCGTACAGAAATTTTTAGGCAATAACAAAGATCCTCACTACAAAAAGATCGTCGGACGAATGCTGGAAGCATTTCAAGCTTTAGGTTGCCTGATGAGTTTGAAAGTGCATTTCCTCCAGTCCCACCTTGACTACTTTACTGAAAATTTGGGAGCTGTGAGTGAGGAACAAGGTGAACGATTCCTCCAAGACATTAAAGAGATGGAAAGGAGATACCAGGGAAAATGGAGCATTACAATGATGGCAGACTACTGTTGGATGCTTCAGAGAGACATTCCAGATGCTACTCACAAGCGTAAATGCACCAAGAGGAGCCTCACAAGGAAGAAGAATCGAGTTTAGTGTGTGTAGGTGAGCTCATTTCAGTTCAAAAAAGGATTTTCATGAACATATTGTAATAAAACTTTAATTTTATAAGTCTATTTCCATTTATTTTGAGGTATTGCCTTATTTAACATAGTTACCTAAATTGTCAGGAAACGTGATGTCCTATGACAAAATGGAGATCATTTTCGGATTCACCACACCAAAAAACATAAAGATTACGTGGAATAACCAAAACAGCTCTCGAAAAATTTTTTTTTGCAGACCTGTGTAATTTGTGGCTATTTTGTTAACTTTACTGTGCCTGATTGATTCAGGGAGAAAGGGAAAAGGTTAGCTCACGCCTTTTCTCAGAAGTTCAAGGCAAGTTATATTAAGGTGCACTAGGCATTTTCCTGCTCCCAGAGGGCTTACAGTCTAAGTCTGTACATGAGTTTCAAAGATAGTAATTTAACAGGTGAGTTCTTACTTGTCATGTGCATTTTTGAAATATTCGAAAGCATCGCTGCCTGTGTGTGTGTGTGTGTGTGTGTTTTTGTATGATTTCTGTGTGTCTCTCTGACTTGGAGGGGAAAAGCAGTTTGAATGGCTTGGAAGAATAAAATGAAACCAAGTTTTACTATTTCTAACTATTAGATGTCACTGTCAATTAGAAATATCTTAAAGGATGCATTTAATATTAAAACCACTTTGTGGCTCTCCAGCAGGGCAACGGTTCTTGCCATTTCTGCATACTTGGAGGTTGTACACATAGGATTCAGTAACAAACTATATCGTTCAGACATTACGGAGGGAGTGGGGAGAGATTTTATAATGGAATTTTTGCATGTATTTGCCTCGTTCATGCATAAAATGCCTCTTATAAAATTATCCCTATGTACAAGTATTCACTAGTCAAAGTAGGCACTTGTACATGACCCAGGTGTAGGCATATTTGTGGGAGCAGTTTGGGTGGAGTCATGTGCTTAGATTATAAAATATGCACATACTTTAGCCACATACATTTACACCTGCTCCTGAGCTAGTATAAATGCATGCAACTGCATTTTAGCTGCTATTTAGGCCAGAGCTTGACAAATCCCAGGTGCCAGGTCGCCATGGCAACAAGAAATTTGCACCTGGCTCCTGGGATTTTCTTGCCCTCCCCTCCCCCAATAAGCAGTCACAGAGCATAAGACAGCCACAATTGTGGCCTTCCCCCTCTTGTTCTGCCCACAGGAGATCAGATCCCTGCGGGCGTAAGAGAAGGGGAAGACCGCGATCAAGGCAAAGACCCCTTCTCTACCTGTGGGAGATTGGGTCCCCGCAAGCAGAACAGGAGGGGCAGGCCACAATCGCAGCCTGGAAGACAGCAGGCTGCCCACGAGGATCTGATCTCCACAGGCAGAAGAGCAGACAAAATCCGCAAGTCCCCTTCTGTCTGCCAGTGGGAAATGGGATCCCCGTGGGCAGAAAAGGTGAAGGGCACAATCCCAGCCCGAATGCAGCAAGCTGCCCACAGGGATACCATTTCCCGTGGACAGAAGAGGGCAGCCAGAATGGGGGCCTGTAAAAACAAAACAAAACACAAAGGGTTAGACGGGAGGGGGGGAGTGTAGCAGCAAAAAATTAAAGGGTCACTAGCTTTGGGGAAAAAAAAAGAGGAAAGGAAGATGGGGAAATGGAGGGCAGGGTGGTGGAAGTGCTAGGGTAAGGGAGAAGGGGAGAGAGTCTGCAGAAGAACAGAGAATGGAGAGTGGTTGGAGCGGGGGAAAGAAGAATGCAAGGTGTTAGAGGTTAAAGGAATGAATGCATGGGGACAAAAAGGCACAATGTGTATTTGCCAAAAGCTGCATTTCCCTCCGCCAAGAACACACACATAGGCACCCTACCTCTGCATGACAGACATGCATCCCAGTTCTACACTACATACACATGAACACACATAGGCACCTCACCTCCACACCGCACACACACAGGCACCCCACCTCCGCACCACACATACAGGCTCCCCAGCTCTGCAGCACACACACATATGCACCCACACAAAGGCACCCATATGCACAGAGAGGCACACCACCACTGTACCACACACACAGACACTTGCTATCTGAAGCTACAAGTGTTATCTAAAGATGCCCCACAATGTACGAACTCTGGCGCTGATTTTGCGATACTTGAGAACATGAGACCAGCATGAAAGACAACGGGGGGGGGGGGGGGGCCAGAAGGTCACAAACACTGGCCCCTAAGATTTTGGCCTGACTCCTAAATCCACACAATTTGTTGAGGCCTGATTTAGACCCCTTATTTTAAAATGTGTGCCTACCTTTCCCCCTTCCCCATCTAGCTTAATGTTTGCAATGACAGTTCCTGGGGAACAGAGGTCATTGACCCTTAGCTCCATGGGACACTTTAATAGGTATCACTATTGTACAGTAGCTGAGATTCCTGCCTCCCTCCCCACGGGCTGTGAATGCTTCTTATCCCTAGTTCACCCTGGCCCAACTGGAACAGGAGGTAGACACTGAATCTAGGAATTGAACGTACATTGATAAGTCACCAGTTTTGCGAGACAGGATCATGAAGAAATTGGTTGTTCAATAAAATAGCACAATAATCCTTGTCCTGTGCTCTTGCTGTCTTTGCTGATACAACACTACACAGGCAGTTAACAATTTACATCCAAGAAAAAGATCCAGTTTCTTACCATCCAACTGTTCATTGTAGCAAGAAAAATTGAAGAACTTAATGTGAAAGCTGAATCAAGAGATACTACAATCCGGGTTAGACATGAAGCATGCTGGATGGGTCTGATTTATGGCTGAGGATGGATTATGGAGTTGTCTGAATGGCTGAATACAAACTTGAGCAGTTTGAAATGTTGAAAAAATGGGCCATATAAAATATAGATGAATATGAGTAAAATTCAGATGGGAAATTATAAATGTGGATTTGGACTGTGCGTGTGAATTTGGTAAAAGGGCGATGCAGATCGTGGTCGAGCGCCTTAGCGGGGCCGGCAAACCCTCCTGCTCAGAGGCTCCAGTCCAATCGGGGCTGTGGGAGGCGGAGAAGCAACAGTAAAGGGATGCCGCCGGCAGGAAGGGACCACACACGTGGCCATCTCAAGGCTCCCCCGATCGGGGTCGAGCGCCTGAGCGGGGCTGGCAAACCCTCCTGTTCAGAGGCTCCAGCCCAGTCGGGGCTGTGGGAGGCGGAGAAACAACAGTAAAGGGATGCCGCCAGCAGGCAGGCCTGTGCCTGAGGGCCTCGCCAGAGGGCCCTTTGGCGTGGACCAAGTAGCAGCCAAAGATCCGCGCACCAAGCCCTCATCTAAGTTAACTCTGCTGCCTTGCCTTGCCTTGCCTGGACAATCCACTGCTTGTAAGTTAACTCTGCTGCCTTGTCTTGCCTGGACTATCCATTACTTGTAGATTAATTGCATAGAACTTGCTACCCATGGTTTGCATTGTTTGTTTTGTAAAACAATTCATGCCGCATAAGCCTATTAACTCAACTACCACTTCATAGCTAGTCTGCGAACTAACCACAAGTAACACAACACACAGAGTAAAAATACCACTACTAATGCAAAACTACACCTATAAGACACAACTCAAGTTGAGCACAGGTCAGTAAACCACAAACCCTATCCCAGGTCAGTAAAATACAAGTTATAAAATGCATTCCATTATCCACTACTTCATGGCCTACCTCACACTCCTCCACATGTTTGCACACATAGCATCAGATTCAACAAACAAATCCCCTTGATCAACCTACATACCACCCAACCCAGATGCACACCAACATCACACATATCCAAAGAACGCAACAATCAAAGAATACAGCCCACAAACCATACAATGCCACACGTAATACACCCTCTCACCACACAAATAATGAACACACAAACCCAATCATAGCAACAAACATCAGGTGTGCTCTACTAAATGCCAGATCTATCAGGAACAAACCAAATACTATCCTTGACCTAATCCACCACAAGAAGCTTGATATAATATGCATCACCGAAACCTGGCTAGATGACTCAGACCAGGTCATATTAAACCAAGTAACCCCAACAGGATACTCGGCATTTAACTGCATCAGAGCACAAAAGAGAGGAGGAGGAGTACTAATACTTACCAGAAAGGAATACAGATTCAAAACAATCGCCACCACCAACACAATCGAATCTAACACACTCACTATAGCCAACAAGTACCTAACCATCTCCCTCACATACAGACCACCTGGAACCACAACTGAACACCTATCCACAGTAATCTAAACGATATGCGCACACAACAGAAGACACAAACCCCTCGTTGCACTAGGAGGCTACAACCTAACATCCGCACCCACCAGGGAAACCGCAATGTTCTTAAAAGCCATGGAGTCATTAAAATACTGCCAGACAATCAACGCCCCAACATGGTACAACTCCGGACATGGTCTTCATGCCAATGCAACTAGTGGAACAGAACAAGACCACAAAACCAACAATCACGCCAGTCCCCTGGTCAGACCACTATGTAATTGAATTCACCATGACCCTGAATAACCCCGCCCAACGCAAAGAAGATGAAAGAATAACTAGACGGTTCAAAACATTTAACAGAGACTCATTCATAAACAAAATCACCCCACAACTTCAACAGGAACACGACACCCTGGACCTAAACATAGAAGAATGGAACACAATAATATCCAACGCAGCATCTGCCCCAGCCATCAAAGAACCACAAACACACAAGAGATCCAACGCCCCATGGTACTCACATGAAATCAGAGTTGCAAAGCACACACTCAGAAGACTGTAAAGAAAATGGAGATGGGACAAATCACACAACCTCCTAACCCAATACAGAGACAAACAACTGGAATATAACAGTCTAATAAATGAGCGTAGACAGCAACACCATACCAACCTAATCATGAAATCTACTAATAGACCAAGAGAACTCTTTAGCATTGTCCAAAAGCTCACCAAGGACGACACGCAACAAAGCACCCACCATCTTGACCCACAAAAATATGCAGACTACATGAAGTCAAAATACACCAACCAAACATGCTCTACTTCACCACAAACAAACGATCACACGATAAAAAAGCAACATCAAACATGGGAGAGCTTCAACATACCAACAAAGCAGCAAGTAGAAGACATTATATCTGGACTAAACACAACAACTTCACTGTCAGACCCATGCCCAGTGACTTGAATCAAAGCTACGAAAAGCCAGCTCTCTCATCACATTCAAAAAAGCCTCAAAGATTCACTCCAACAAGGATACATGCCGCAACCCCTAAAGCACGCAATGATACTACCAATACTTAAAAGTAGCAATTTGAGCCCATCCGAACCAAAATCGTACCGTCCCATCTCCAGCCTGCCATTCCTTGCTAAAATCGTGGAAAATGCAGTGCAAAGGCAACTTCAGGACCATATAGATATCAATGCCCCACTGGACATGCATCAGCATGGATTTAAGCCCCAACACGGCGTGGAAACACTACTCACCTCCCTCTTTGACAATTTCCTAAGAGGCATGGACAACATAAAAAATGGCTATCTGCTAGTGTTCATGGACATCTCGGCGGCCTTTGACACTGTGTCACACACTAAGCTATTGCAACGCTTACAACAGATAGGACTATGAATTTACATCATACTTGGAAGGGCGAACGCAACAAGTCAAATGCGACCAAAAGAAATCACTACAATTCCCTGTCACGCAGGGAATACCTCAAGGCTCAGCCCTATCATCAATGCTCTTCAACATCTACATACAGCCCATATGCAACATCATCAAGCACCACAAACTATACTATCACATTTATGCTGACGACATCATGGTGTACGCTCCAATCAACCTACTAGCACTAAACACTACAACAATAACAAAATGCCTCGAAGACATGAATGACTGGCTCATAGCCAACAACTTAACAGTCAACTATGACAAAACTGAAGCAATGTTCATCACCAGGAACTCCACCTTCATACCTCCACAAACTATCAGCATCCTAGACAAACACATAGTAGTCAAAGAAGAAGTTAAGTATCTGGACATAACACTAGACAGAGCTCTGAACCTAAAATCCCACATCACCAAAACCGCAAACAAGGCATATCATCGATTGAAAACAATCAGACAAATCAAACCAATGCTCCATCAAGACCACTTCCGCACAGTGTGCCAAGCACTCATTACACCACTGCTTGATTATGGAAACTCACTATATCAAGGCCTTCCTCAGCAGACACTCCACCCACTACAGATGGTACAAAACACCACAGCACGCATCATTACAGACACTCCAAGGACGAGCACATCACTCCCATCCTACAACTACTACACTGGCTTCCAATGGTGGCAAGAGCTAAATACAAAACAATCACGATCATCTTCAAAATCATTCACCATCTCTCAGCAGACGTACTCCAAAATGTTATAACAAGGGACATCAGCAATAGACCAAGAAGAACCAATAACGACAACATGATCGGCACACCTGCAGACTATCACAAAACCAAACAAACAACATCAAAAAGAGCACCATCACTACTGGCATCCACACTATGGAACTCCCTCCCAATGAGCCTGAGGGCATTAGATGACCTCACAGACTTCCGCAAAGACCCCAAAACATTGTTATTTATAGAAACCTATGAGCATTCAGGCAACATCCCCTACCCAAACAGAAATACTACTATCTTCGCCAACTAAACAAATACCCATCCTATCCACACACACAAGTCTATCATACCACATTATTAAATACCTTCATGTTAAATGTTACCTCAATTGTACTGTCTAAATGCTGTTAAGTAACTGTACTGTCTAAATGTTTACACGTACCCTAATGTTAAATGTAACCCTCCAATTGTTATGTGACGTGACCACCTTGATTGAAGGAAAAGGTGGCATACAAGCCTGTCTAAATAAATAAATAAATAAGAGGAAAAACTAAAATAAAAGCTGTAGAGCTTTGCTTCGGGAGACTTTTCACTGAAGAGAGAGGTGCAGGAAAATTACCAAAAGGCCAAAGAGAGCTGCAGTAGCCCAATGGAAAAACAAATGATGCCTTGTAAAGCATGAAATCCGGCAGGTGTTAAGGAGACCGGAGGGAGTGGGTCACATGCACCTATTAAACCTATAGGAGCAAGGATCACAAACAAGCTTGAAACTACTTTGCCCTTGCTTATAACTGGCAACAATGCATAATTCAGTGAAGACATACACACACAATTGTGGGGCAGAAAAAAGCCTCATTTTTTTTTTTTACTGTTACTAGAAGATATGTCTGCCATTGCTGCAGAATAACTTAAGTACTTCTGTATAATATTTCCTAATTTCACACTCACTATGGGTAATAATTGCATTCTGTATTGGATGAGACTGCCATTGATTATGCTCAATGTGACACAAACATCCAAAGTTAGTGGAAGGGGTAGGAGAGATGAACACCAGCGTGTTAGCAACTCAATGCTTCTGCTATGCAGAATAATGTAGCTTGTGAGGATGATCACAAGTTGCATTATTCATTTACCGTGGGAGTCATTAATATACAGTACTGAGTTATCACAGGTTAGTGACTCCCGCAGTAAATTAAGCTGCAGAAAAATGCTAAATTTTACTGCAGTTTAGAAACTAGCCCCCTAAATCAGGCTACTGAAAATCATGGTCTAAAGTTAACTGGATAATTTATCCAGTTAACTTAAGGCAGCAGTTTTTTCAGCCAGACTTAACCGATTAACTTTAATTGGATAGTACTGAATACAAGCGTTATCTGGTAAACGTTTTAGCCTGCCTCAGCATGTCCCTTTAACCAATTACTTTTTGCATGGATATTGAGTCATTTCGACAAAACATAACTGATCAGCAATCCAGAAATTTCAAAAATAAAGATATATCCTGTTCATTCCCAAAGTTAACACAGACAAATATTTTTAAGATCAAACCCCTCTTATGGCCAGCATTCATGGCACCAGAATTATTACCTTAGGTTATATTTGTTCAGCAATGATTCAGTAACTAGGATCAGAACTAAATGTTTTCCGTGATTTGATGCACAGTATAATTTTTCTTTTAGCAACTGTAATAAAAGATTCTTCCTCTTTTTTTATAGGTAGTGACTGTTGCTCTTCGATGCCCAAGTGGACGAGTGTTTAGGAGAAGATTTCTGAAATCTTTCAATTCCCAGGTGAGTTATCTATACTCTGTGATGAGAAGCCATTTTTACATGGCTTTGTCAAGAAATCAGTAATGCCTTTTTTCATCATCATAAAGGATGCCATCTCTGAAGCAAATTATATATCAATGATACTGTAGAGTTAAAAACAAATACTGACTATGCAGATGTGTATTTAAGTACATTAACATATAGGGGAAGCAGTATAGCTTTGTAGAAGAGTTGTGCGGGTATGGGTAGGGTTGTGGGAGTATAGGTGAAGCGAGTGTGGGTGGATCAGATTGGTTTGGTAGGATTGGGTATAGGTAGGGCAAGTGTGTGTGGTAAAGTTCTGCGTTTGTGGATGTAAGGGTATGTTTAAGAGTGAGCTGTGTTTAGGTATGTGGAAATACACAGTTGTGTACAGTATAGAGGTGTTTTTCTGACAGGATTGATATTGTGGATTGTGTAAGGTATGGAGGAAGGAGTTTATGGAAGAGTCATGTGCGTACAGGAGTTGTGGGGCTATATTCTTTTGGGTGCATGGCTATGTGTGGGTATGGTTGGAGCAAATATTTGTATGTGTGTTTATGTAGAGGGGAGCAAATAAGAAGGTGTGTCAGTTATTTTTCATCTCTTTGTTGGGGGGTTGTGTGGATGAGTGTACTGGAGCCTGCTATGTGTATGGGGATGTTTGTAGGAAGTGCAGGAATGTGAGAATGTGTATATGAGAGAGGTGATATGTGTATATGAGGAGGTGTTCAGAAGTGTGAGGTATATGTATGTGGTCAGTACATATGTGGAGAGGTGTGGGAGTGCATGTGCGGGGTATTTGTGTGAGAAAGTGTAAGGGGTGAGTGTGGTGGGTATGTGGGGCAGTATGTGTGCTTTGGAAGTGTAGGAAGATAGCTTTGAAGACACCTTTTGATGTCATCCTTCATTAGTTATTTCAGTTATTTTTCTCTCTCCCTGTTTCAGAACAATCTAGGCAGAGTACCGGAAGGTGTGGAGGGAGTGGGCTTGAAATGGAGTGTGGTCAATCTTATAACAAGTTTAGCAACTTCTAACTTTCTTTTAGAAAGCAATGGAGATGGTTTGAAGACTCAGTTCTCAGAATATATTGACCTAGCATTTCTGGTTTTCAGACTCATTCAAGATACTCATATTTTCTTCCTGCATGCCAAATTTTGTGAATTTCTGTTCCTTTTTTTTGGTCAGTTATTGTGCCTACAAACATATTATTTCCTACATTCTGTATGTTGGAAAGCATAACAAGTAGGGAATTCAGGAATGCTTTTATTTATTTTATTTATTTATTTAACATTTCTTTTATACCGCGCTATTACAATCAGTGCGGTGTACATTGAACAAGAACATACTACAATGCATACAAGTAACATTGAGTTTACAATGAACAGGGAAATTTAACAGAGGACAACCGGGGGAACTATGTACAGATTAACTTAATGCTAATGCTTCAGGGGCCGTTACGCATGCCGCAGGCGCCGACCCTCTCCAAGCCCCCGCCATCACCAGCAGCTCTCCCCTTCCCAGGGATTGAGCTACCAGCGGCGGGAGGGGCCAACGAACCATCTTTTGCCCAATCGGGGCACAGCAGGCACCTTTAAAGTTTCGCGCCGGCAGGCGCCGACCCTCTCCAAGCCCCCGCCATCACCAGCAGCTCTCCCCTTCCCGGGGATCGAGCTACCAGCTGCGGGAGGGGCCAACGAACCATCTTTTGCCCAATCGGGGCACAGCAGGCACCTTTAAAGTTTCGCGCCGGCAGGCGCCGACCCTCTCCAAGCCCCCGCCATCACCAGCAGCTCTCCCCTTCCCGGGGATCGAGCTACCAGCGGCGGGAGGGGCCAACGAACCATCTTTTGCCCAATCGGGGCACAGCAGGCACCTTTAAAGTTTCGCGCCGGCAGGCGCCGACCCTCTCCAAGCCCCCGCCATCACCAGCAGCTCTCCCCTTCCCGGGGATCGAGCTACCAGCGGCGGGAGGGGCCAACGAACCATCTTTTGCCCAATCGGGGCACAGCAGGCACCTTTAAAGTTTCGCGCCGGCAGGCGCCGACCCTCTCCAAGCCCCCGCCATCACCAGCAGCTCTCCCCTTCCCGGAGATCGAGCTACCAGCGGCGGGAGGGGCCAACGAACCATCTTTTGCCCAATCGGGGCACAGCAGGCACCTTTAAAGTTTCGCGCCGGCAGGCGCGCCCTTTGGCGTGGCCCTTAGGCGGTGGCACTCCAGCAAACCACAAACGAAGCCACAACTCACACCAGGACCAGAACCAGCCACCAATACTAAAAAAGGCAAGTCTTCCACAGCTGTTTCTGAAAAAGCAGCCTTTGCCTTGAACATTAATCAGCAGTCACTTGAGTTATTAACGATATCCTGAAGATGTATTTGTTTTTGCTTTGTTTTAAAGTCCTACTAGCCACAATACTCCTGTACCATTGTCTCTCTTGATAAAGTTTTGCATACTCTGTACTGTTTTTCTTACAATTAACTTACTGTATACCAGTAATTTGAATCTTTATGTACTATTATCAATATTGCTATTACCTCCTTGCAGTCACTGTACTGCTGCAATTAATCACTCCTCAGTGCTAATACTACATCACACTGCACTGTGGTCAACATTTTCACTATTATCCTTCTTATTACTAACAACCAAGAGAATGTACAAAGTTCTGCTCTTATTCATGACCTTCCTTACCCTTGGTCTCCCTTACACCTCAAATGCATTCAACCATGATACATATTATATACCAATCCTACGCACATATGGAAGGAGATGGTTCGAATTCCCCCGCCACACTACGACAAAAAATAACTTTACATCCCACTCCCATTTACTCAGCATTCCTCTCCAAACCATCCAAAGGATACAAGACGAGAAGCAACATAACCAACGCCTACTAAAATGTGCACTGATAAATGCCAGATCAGTACGATCAAAATGGCCTGCAGCCATTGACCTGATACCCCAATATAATCTTGACATACTGATGATCACGGAGACATGGCTATCCGATTGTGACAACGTACTACTGAATCAGATGCTGCCCCCAGGATTTGTGATATACACATCCCACAGATCCAGTCAGAAAGGAGGCGGGACCCTCATCCTGGCCAAAGCTGATTTACACTTCAAGATGTGCAACTCCTCTAGCTCAACCCACCTTGACTCCCTCACTATAGCTAATGAGCTCTGCACAATCAACCTTTTCTATCGGGCACCCTCCCCCTCACCAGATGATCTTCCAACAATAATTGAGCAGGCCTGTACCACATCCACCTCACGCTCACCAAGTTGATTAATCGGTGACTTCAACCTCCCATCTCTTCAAGACAGCCACTCAGCAGCATTCCTTGACGCCCTGGAGGACCTAGGTTACAAGCAACATGTCGATTCCCCCACCCACACTAAGGGTGGCAAACTAGACCTCATCTTCGCACCTCTCTCCAACGCTACAATACCCCTAACTCTTGCACTGTCTGTAACACCAGTGCCCTGGTCGGACCACAGTCTTCTCAGTTTCAATATACCCATTAATACCTTCCGCAAGAGCTGAAAGGCGTCTAACACATCTGGAACCCACACAGCCCGCTTTCGACCACTCAACCAGAGCGTAGTCCTAGAGAATCTCAGACCACTCATGGCCAACACAACCATGGACCTAGATGATCTCATATCCAAATGGGATGAGAACCTGAGAGCTGCCTCCTGTCCATCACTCACCGAAAAGAGAATTCGAAAACGTGAACATGCTCCATGGTTCTCCATAGACCTTCGTACATCTCTCCATCATTTACGCAAACTTGAGCGACAGTGGCGACGAACTCACTCCCCTGAGGCGCTGGCAGCATACAACTCATACCTAACTACCCACCGAGCGAAGATAACACAGAGCAGGAAAACCCACCACACAGACTTATTAAAACGCTCCATCAATAAACCACATGCACTGTTCAGCATAGTAAAATCCATAACAGGAGAACCGGTCTCAACACAACCACCTATGCCGCTGCCACAGGACTACGCAAACTACCTGCAATCAAAGATGATTAAAACCAACACAGTCATAAATGTCAATAATGCCTCCATTTCACCTAAGGCATCCCATGCAATGCCACTTCACAACTTCTCCACTGTATCAAATAGAGAGATTGTGAACATTATTGCCTCTATCAATCCCAGCACAGCTCCTAATGACCCCTGTCCAGCCAGCTGGATCAAGGATATGCGACATGATCTCAGTCAAATATTGAGCAAAATACTGAACCAGTCCTTCTCAACAGGTTCATTCCCGCAAAGGCTGAAACACACTTCCATCAAGCCCCTACTGAAGAATAATAGACTTGACCCGTCCAAGGTTGAATCCTTTAGGCTTATCTCGAGCATCCCACAGCTTGCAAAAATCATTGAGAAAGCCGCCCAACAACAAATCCAACACCATATCGACACTGAAGCACCACTAGATCCATCTCAACACGGCTTCAGGGAAGCACATGGAGTCGACACAGTCCTTACTACCCTATTCAATGTTCTGATAACAGGAATAAATAACATACAACAGGGATTCGTTCTCATCTTCCTGGACATCTCCGCCGCTTTCGACTCTGTGAGTCATGAATACTCCTACAACGCTTGAAAGATAAGGGGATTCAAAGCACAGCACTCGAATGGTGTAAATCCTACCTATCTAACAGGTGGGAACAGGTAAAGACAGGCCACTCCTCAGAACCATTCCTGCAATCACAGGGAGTACCCCAAGGATCGTCCTTATCGGCACTGATGTTTAATATCTACATGCAGCCGATATGTGACTTGATCAGATCCTTTAACGTACAATGCCTCGCATATGCAGATGACATTCTCCTATATATGCCGTTTACAATCGACAATCCAGTATTCTCACCAATAATCAACTGCTTTGAAGCGGTAGCCGCATGGTTGCTATCACAAAACCTCCGGATTAACCATAGCAAAACTGATGTTCTTTTCGTCACGAGGAACCGTAAGTTCATACCTCCTCCATCACTACTTGTCAACAACGTTGAGTTGAAATCAAAAGCTACAATCCGCTACCTCGGCATCACATTAGACCAACACCTGGATATGTCAACTCATGTGAAGAATGTCACAAAAACCATATATTATAAGATCAAATCGTTACGTCACCTCCGCCCCCTACTAGATCCCACAGACTTCCGAACAACCTTCCAGGCATTAGTCCTCCCACACCTGGATTTTGCCAACATCATCCTCCATGGTCTCCCTCAATCAACTCTAAATCCGCTCCGCCTAGCTATGAATACAGCTGCCAGAGTCCTCTCCGGCTCATCAAGATCCGACCATATAACACCCATCATGAAAGAACTGCATTGGTTACCTTTACATGCCAGAATCCAGTATAAGTCTTTAGTCCTTACTTTCAAGGCTCTAAATAACTACCCTCCTACGCCAATCAGCAAGCTTATCCATGGCACCCTGGAAAACAGAAAAAGGAGACCTACATCAATGAACACTTTAATAGTCCCGAAAATAATAACGAAGTGCACGAAGGCCACCTCCAACAGGGCCTTCTCCTTATTTGCGCCTCTAAACTGGAATGCACTTCCCCATGAAATCCGTGCTATTAAAAGCCTAATCCTATTCAGGAAAGCATTGAAATACCATCTGTTCACAAAATGCTACCCAGAAGACAACCTAGACATTGGCAAAACTAGCACCTCAATACAACCAGAAAAGGGCTAGTTGGTCAACCTTCTCTCTAGTCCTATTGGCAAACCAACCAAAGAGCACAAGCATTCATTCAAACGAGTTTTATTTTACTGTATATAGCATTAAGTTAATCTGTACATAGTTCCCCCGGTTGTCCTCTGTTAAATTTCCCTGTTCATTGTAAACTCAATGTTACTTGTATGCATTGTAGTATGTTCTTGTTCAATGTACACCGCACTGATTGTAATAGCGCGGTATAAAAGAAATGTTAAATAAATAAATAAAAACCACCTCGATGCTGGCCGCCATCGTCCCCAACAACTGCAAATAGCGCCATGCAGTCGGAGCTCTGCAACCCAGAAATCTCCGCACGAGCTCCCGCAATTCCCGTGCTCTCTTGTCCGGGAGAAACACCATTCCCCGACTGGCCTCGAAACGCGCCCCCAAATATTCGAGGGCTTGAGAGGGAGCTAGGTTGCTCTTCGCAAAATTGACCACCCAGCCGAGACTCTCCAACAATTGCACCACTCGCGCCGTGGCAGCCACGCTCTCCTCCCGGGAATTCGCTCAAATCAACCAATCGTCCAAGTAAGGGTGCACGAGAATGCCCTCCTTGCGGAGCGCCGCCGCCACCACTACCATGACCTTGGTGAAAGTGCGAGGTGCCGTCGCTAGACTGAAAGGCAATGCTCGGAATTGAAAATGACCCATCGGCAGAGCAAACCGCAGATACTTTTGATGCTCGCGGCGTATGGGAATATGCAAATATGCCTCCATCAGGTCTAGAGATGTGAGAAACTCTCCCATTCGCACCGCCGCAATGACTGAACGCAAGGACTCCATCCGGAAATGGGTCACCCGAAGACAGCGATTTACCCTCTTTAAGTCCAATATGGGACGGAACGTACCCTCTTTTTTCGGAACCACGAAATAAATGGAGTATCGACCGGAGCCGCACTGAGCCGCCGGAACGGGACCACCGCCCCTAAATGCCGCAGCCGCTGCAGCGTGCTGGCAACCGCCCTGAACTTCCTTGGGGCTCGGCACGGGGAGAGGACAAAGGCGTCGGAAACGGGGCGCTGGAGCTCTAGGGCATAGCCTTCTCGAATGACCTCCAACGCCCACTGATCCGCAGTTAAATGGACCCAGACGGGGTAAAACTCCCGCAACCTTCCTCCTACGGGCACCTCCCCCCTCTGGGCCCGCCGTATCTCATTGGGGTTTTCTACTGTTGGCGGACTGAAAGGAACCAAATCCTCTGCCCGCCCCCCGGAAACCCCGAAAGGACTGACCTCGAGCCATATAGCGACCCCGCGAAGGCTGGGAAAATCGGAAGGATCGGAATCTCCGCGAGTCTCTGGGGACACCCCTAGAGGCTATCGACCCCCGGCCCTGCTTCAGCCTATCCTCCGGGAACCGACCCCCTTTGGAGTCCCCCAAGTCCTTGACCAACTTCTCTAAATCCTCCCCAAAGAGAAGCTTGCCTCGAAAAGGTAATTTACTAAGCCGCGCCTTGGAAGAACCGTCCGCCGACCAGTTGCGGAGCCACAGATACCTGCGAGCCGCCACCACCGAAGCCATGCTCTTGGCGAGCCCCCGAATCAAATCATAGTGAATATCCAATAGGTAAGCCGTGCCGGATTCCAGCCGTGCCAGAACATAAATTTGAGGAAGGGGTGGTTTTCGGATAATGGAGGATATGTATTTATGTGGGGCATACAGGTAATGTGTGGGATAGAGTGGTGTGGGTAAGCTTGGGAGTTGTGCATTCGGGGCTGTAGGAGGATTTGGGAGTAAAGGAGGCATATGTCTATGGAGGAAGTATAGGCTATGGGGTCATTCTGACCGCGTTTAGCGGGTCTGGAATCCGATCCAGACTCGCTAAATGCCTGGATTGCGATGCTGGGAACAGAGCTCCCTGCATGTAGATCAGAGTTGTGCGGGGAACTCTGTTCATGGGCGGGAGGGGGTGGGCCGGAGGTGGAGCGAGGGCGGGCAGAGGGCAGCACCATGACCTCCAACGCACAGGGCCCTGTATGTCCGGGTTCAACCACTTGAACAGTGGACTTATTTCCACCTCGCAGCACCTGGGCCCGCCAGCCCGGTAAGGGGGTACAGGGGTTTCCCGCAGCTCGACCCTGGCCATGGCAGGCCCTTTCGAGGGTCAGGCTGTGGGGAAAGAAGGCTGTGCAGTCTGCCAGTGATAGCGGCTCCTGCATGTTGCCGCAGTGGCATGGCAACAGGACGCCATGCCACCGCCGCTCCATGTAGGAGCCTGGCTGGGCTAGCTGGAGCGATGCTGGATGTCCAGACGGTCAGAATCGGGCCACAGCCTGCACGTCCAGGCCGGTAGAACTGATTCTGATCCCACGGGCACATCTAGCCCCCACGGGATCAGAATCGGGTCTACCACTGCACAGCAGGCAGCTATCCACGAACAGGCAGGGGATGGGCTGTACAGAATGAGGCCCTGTGTGTATTGTGGAGTTGTATATTTGGGAGGATGATTATGTGGAGAGGTGTATCTTTCTGCATGATTAGAGGGTTGTATAGGTGGCAGAGTGTATGGTGAATATCTGGTGTTTGGAATTTGGATTTGTTTTGGATTTTAGATTTAATTACTCCCTTTTTCCAAATCACAGCTGAAGGCAAGTTACATAGCCGAGCACCGTTGCTAGGTCTTACAATCTAAGTTGACTTAAGGCAACAGAGGGTGAAGTTACTTGACCAAGGTCACGATGGACATCAGTGAGAGAAGCAGGATTTTTAACTCTGGTTTCCCTGGTCCTCATCTTGTTGCTTTAACCACTAGGCTACTAGTTTTTGAGATTCTGGCTGTGTATTTGTAGATAGCAGATATGGTTGTGAGGCAGTGTGTATGAGGATGTTTGTGGATGGGAAGTCATATGTGTAATCCTTTGTTGGTGATAAGATCTAATTCTGTCTTTATTTACTGGGGTTCTTTAAAACATGGTTAAGCAGATGATGTAGTAGATCGGGCTCCCAGGTGATCTTCTCTACTGGTCAGATAGATTAACCACTCTTTGGTGACATCCCTATTAATAAATGGCTCCTTAAGTCAAGCATAGCACTTCATAGGTTGACTCAGTCACTCTTGAAAACTTCACCTCATTCACTCCTAAGCCTTGGCAAATGAGTTCAGTCCTAATCTCCCGTTGTGCTTCCGATAATGCCAGTTTATGAAAAAAAATTACAGTACTTAACTACTTTAATATCACCACAAGGTCTACAATAAGAGTTCATACAGACAGAAGCATAGTAATATAACAAAAAATTAGTCTTCAGCAATGAGAATTCATCTTCTGGCAAAATCTATTACAGTTCATCAGTAACAACAGATGATCTTCTTACTAGTTTCTGCAGTTAAGCTAAATGATGGAGACTTCCAACAGATTGACTTTTTTCTTTGTTTTCTTATTGAGATCCTTCCAGAGACCTTTCAAAAAAGAAAGCTTTTGGCCTAGGAATCAAGTAACTGATTTACTCCTTCCATTGAAAAACAATGTACATCCACTCGTTTTTGCACCAGGAGACACCAAAATCAGACTGAAAACAAACACGAGCAGAGAGGAACAAAGTTGAAGGAAACACTACAGACACTGCAAATCTCACTCTTTATACCCAGTGTAAGCCCCAGGTGACATCATCAAGGTGGTGAACTGGATCAGAAATTGGCTGACTGACAGACGACAGAAGGTGATGGTAAATGGAGCTCACTCGGATGAAAGGAGGATGATTAGCGGGGTGTCCCAGGGTTCGGTCCTGGGCCCGGCACTGTTCAATGTATTTGTGAATGATATTGCTGAAGGACTGAATGGAAAAGTCTGTCTTTTATCAGATAACACGAAAATTTGCAACAGAGTGGACATGAATCGAGCTACCTTTGACTGTTTTGAATGCATTAGCAAGACTTCTGCTATAGCTATAGGAGCACGACAAATTGCCTGGCTCCAAGCTTCTGACTTGGAGGAATGGGTGCAGGAAAAGCTGGGAAATATTCCTTGCACTAGAGAAAATCTTTTGGGCAAGGATTGGCAATCTAAGGCTAATCAGTTGGACACTGATAATGCCACTTTGAATAGATTGTCAAAGATTTCTGCTAACCCAGCTAAGAAAAAGACCTTTAAGAAAACGTTTTTCTCTAAGAAGAAAAAGTTCTATCCATCTTCCACCCAACAGGCATATGTTCCCCAAAAAGGGCAACAACATACAAGACAAAGAAAACCCAAACCCCAACCGGCTCAGCAGACTCAGCCTCCTCAGGGTTTTTGACTTTTGTCCAGAGAACTTACTCATTCTTCCTGTGTTAGGCCCAGAACCTCTAAACATTCCGGGCCGTATCTGCCACTTTGCCAACAGATGGCAACAAATCACATCAGAGGCCTGGACTTTGTCCATATTGAGTCTGGGGTACAATGGTTATGGTTATGGTTATGGTTATGACAAGCTTCGTTTCCTCAGCTTACCACCACCCACACTGGTAAAACAGTTCAACTCTCAACCTCTAGGCATAGACCTCTTGCTACAAGAAGTCTCTACTCTTCTAACTCAAGGAGCTATAGAAGAGGATTCTTTATGCCAACAAGGTACAGGGTTTTATTCCCCCTATTTTCTCATTCCAAAAAAAAAACAGGGGGTTTAAGACCAATCCTAGATCTCAGAGAGCTGAACAAATTTCTAGTCCGAGAGAAGTTCAAAATGCTTTCCCTCGGCTCTCTTCTGCCATACCTTCACAGGCAAGATTGGCTATGTTCTCTAGATTTAAAAGATGCCTACATGCATATCCTTATTCATGTAGATCACAGGAAATTCCTTCGGTTCCTGGTCCTGGGAAGACATTTCCAGTACAGAGTCCTTCCCTTTGAGCTGGCCTCGGCTCCAAGGGTCTTCACAAAATGCATGTCAGTAATAGCAGCGTTCATGAGGACCCTGGGGATTTTTGTCTTCCCTTACTTGGACGATTGGCTCAACTGAGCACAGTCATCTCAAGAAGTTCATCAGGCCCTGTTATGAGCAAAACAAATACTCCAGTATTTGGGATTGGTCATAAATCTTCCAAAGTCTCAGCTTGCCTCATCTCAGACCCTCGAGTTTATAGGTGCTCGCTTGGACACACAGCTTGCAAGGGCTTTCCTGCCCCAACCGCGCTGTCTGCGAATCATCGAGCTAGCATCTCAAGCAGCGCTGCAGACCTTCCTCACTGCTCGACAGATGCTTCGCCTACTAGGTCACATGGCATCGACCATCCATGTAATACCTTATGCTCGTCTTCACATGAGAGCGGCCCAGGGGACCTTGGCCTCAGGAAGCCTTTCAGACAAGATCAGGGTTACCACACGCCTGACTCTGTCTCTCCATTAGTGGCAATCTCTGGAAAACCTTTTAATAGGCGCTCCTTCCAGCAACCACAACCTCAGGCTATCCTCACAACAGATGCCTCCAAGATGGGTTGGGGAGCCCTCTTGGACAGTCTATCAACGCAGGGCCTTTGGTCTTCACAGGAGGCTCTTCTTCATATAAACCTCCTAGAACTCAGAGCCATCTCCAATGCTATTTGAGTCTTTTGCACCCAGCTCGTAAACAAAACATTTCTGGTGCAAACAGACAATCAAGTAGCCATGTTTTACCTCAACAAACAAGGCGGAACAGGCTCTCTGCATCTATGCAACGAAGCTCTGCAACTATGGGCCTTTGCCAGAGAGCATCGGATTCATCTGCGGGCAGTCTATCTTCCAGGCATTCAAAACGTTTCGGCAGACAGACTCAGTCGAGTACTCCTGCCACACGAGTGGTCCCTCCACTCAGTTGCTCCTGAGCAGTCAAGGTGTGAGGACCTATCCTGCAGAGCTCCTGCTAGGGGGCGGAGCCTAGCTGTTTGCCTGAGCTTGGATGACGGATCCTGGGCCACCTCCAGCGGGAGAGGCCCAGGCCCAGAGGCCTACCAAGCCTGGTAGGCCTCCTTTGCTGCTACCGGATGGGGAAGACGGCAGCCTGGTACAGCCGGTACCCCGGGAGGGGGACTCCCCAGGTAGGACTGCACCTTGCCAGGGAAGAGGGACCCACAGGTATGGAGGTTTGGGCCCGCTACCCCAGGGAGGAGGCTCCTTTCTCCTTCCCAGGCAGGGTGTGGAGGCTGGGTGGAAGCAGGGAGAGGCCCTGGGGAGACCCTGGAGGACTGTGTCGTACAGTACTGGGGGAGGCGGGTTCCCCCCACCGCCTCGGGTCCTGGAGGAGGCCTCTACCTCCTCCAGTGAGGATGAGGACGGTCGGGCCTGCCGTCCTTCCAGCAACCAGCTAGGGCCCCAGATGAGATCATGGCGGCGGTGCGGCAGCTCCGGGGTCTCCAGGAGGAGGCGGCCCAGCTGCAAGCCCAGCTCTCCCACCTGGAGAGCCTGCAGGCCACCATTCCCGGTGAGGAATGGGTGGCCTATAAGACCTATAGAAAGGGGGTAAAGCGGGCCCTGAGAGAACGGTATACTCAGATTCTGTCTTTGAAAACCCAGGGTTGTGGGTCCCTCATGGAAGTTTATCAGAACTACGATCGTTGGGCAGTCCAGGGTGCAGTTCAGGGGGGGCCCCCGGGGGTGGGGGACGGCTGATAGACCTTCCAAGGTCCCTTTCACTACCCTTACCTGTCCAGGGTGCATTGGGGAGCCGACATTTCCCTTCCTCACCTGTTCCTGACTCGCGAATCTCTTACCTGCCGGTGCCTGCTGTTTCTGGGCCATTAGAGAGGACCTCCGTGAATGCTGTCATCACTGTACCCGGCAAACATCCAGTTTCCTCGGTGGCTGGTGCAGCCGGGATGTTTGGGGGCGGGGCTCCGGTCCGCCGCGATCCGCGGGAACAGGTGATGGCCGCTGAACCAGTGTATGGAGAAGAGCTGCTGGTCCCCTGCTCGGAGAATCGAGGAAGTGAGCAGCAGGTTCGTGGGGCCGCGAGTGCCTCTCTGACGGCCTTTCCGACGTCCTTGCCGGTTGAACGAGGTATCCAAGATGGCCGCCGGAGTTCCTGCTGTGCAGTCCTTACAGCTGACAGACGTGCCCTGCCGGAGGAGGTTTTCGCGGGGCTTTCCCCGGGTCGTTTGGGGATCCGCGATGGCCGCCGACAGCTGGCTTCTGTCTCTTCCGGGTCTTCCCGGATGTGGGAGCATCGCCGCGGGTCTGTCTCGGTGCTGCCGCTGGAGTGCCGTGGGAAAGCAACGGAGGACGTTCCACTTCTTCCTAAGCCTGCTGTGCTGCTGGAGTTTCATCGGGTGGCTGATCTTTCTGCTGTGCATCCGGTTCTGCAGCGTCGGGGGTCTGTAGACCCCGTATCTGCTGTGCATCCGGCTCCTTCTCCTGCAGTACTTGCCAGGATCCCTGGGCAGGCTTTTGGTGGGGGGGAGGTTGGGGGTCAGGATTCCCCTGGTGTGGCTGCCCTTCCGGCTCCCAGACAGCTGCAGGATGGCCGCCCAGTGTTCCCTGAGGTGGCTGTCTGGCGCCGGAAGGGCGCAGGAAAGGGATCGGAGCAGGGTAGGGGCTGCTTTGCTTTTTCTGCAGCCCCCGGGGGGGGGGGGCCGGAAGACTGCTGTTCCACTGTCCTTGCAACCTGGGTCGGCTGAGCGGGATGCGCAGGTGCCTGTAATGTCGGTTGGTGTGGCCGAGGAGGGCCTGGCTCGCAGGAGGGCGTCTGCCCTTGCTGCTGGAGCCCTTGATGCCGGCAGGGATGTTCCTGACCCTTGTGCCACGTCTGGCACCGGCAATAAGGTAGGACCTGGGGGTGAAGGGGGGCAGGGGGGTGGAGGTTCGGGGGGATTGGTTATGGGGGGATCTGTCCTGCTGTCTCGGGACGGTCCTGCCTTATTGCCGGTAGCCATGCAGGGGGTAGTGGACAGTGGGTTAGGTGGGGGTTTGGCGTCATCAGTGTCTGCCGTCAGTGGGGAAGTGCAGGGTACCCCGGTAGCTGGCAAAGAGGGGGAGGGGGAGCGGACAACTGGTCTACCAGTGGGAGGGGGGGTAATGGTTTGTCCTGATGGGGGGAAGGGATTGATGTCTGTGGGGCTGGGGGATGGGGTGGTGCCCCTAGTTCCCGGGACTGGGGGGGGAGCGGTGTCCGTCCCCGGTGGTAGTGGCGGAAACACAGGAGCCCTGCGATGGGTTAGGAACACAGGACGGGGGTACGGGGGGGGGCTCTCTGGTCCTCTGGGTGTCACCGAGCAACAGGTCCGTAATGCCATCATGTTGGCCTTGGAAACCCCGGAGGGCCCTCAAGGGGCCTTTGATGCATTTAGGAGGCAACGGGGTCTTGCAGAGGGGGGTGCTCCGGAGTTTCTCGGTGGCACCCAGGGATCCGGCAGGGATAGTATCCCTGACTCGGTTTTTGCTGAGCTGGTCCTGCCCAGCCCCCAAGTCGCCCCCGTCGAGGTGGCTGCGGATCCTGAACAACAGCAGCAGCGTCCCTCGCAGGTAGCTGCGGGGGAGGAGAGCGGAGGGCAGGAGATGGGAGCTGGGGGATTGGTTCCCCCCCGTACCTTTGCAGAGGCTCTGAGGGGGTCCGGTACTACCCCGGGGACTTCAGGTGGGGCTGGGGGGAGGGGGGGTTCCCAAGGGAGTGGTCCTGCAGGAGGGGGAGGAAGTGGGGGAGGGTTCCGAGGGGTAGGGGGTGAGGTCCGACGGCGCAACGTGGCGCAGATCCGGTGGGCTGGGGAGGGGCCCCCTCTAGCCAGGGAACAGGTCTTGAGGATGGTCCTTGGGCTGGGGTTTCTCCCGGGAGATCTCTACGCCTTCATCCACATGAACAACACCATTGAATATGATGTTAGTTTCATGTTGCGA
This sequence comes from Ichthyophis bannanicus, assembly GCA_033557465.1. Classification (NCBI taxonomy): domain Eukaryota; kingdom Metazoa; phylum Chordata; class Amphibia; order Gymnophiona; family Ichthyophiidae; genus Ichthyophis; species Ichthyophis bannanicus. The sequence continues at coordinate 988,140,315 of CM066032.1, forward strand.
CGGGGGCTGGAGATTTTCTGGGACCGATACCAGCAGCAGAGGGGGCAGGGCGGGTGGGCTGACTTTCGTGTTGTGCCTATCTCTCGCCAGGGGACAGTACCTGTGACCATCCTGGCCAGGAATGAGTCGCTCCCAGGGCAGGACATCCAGTTTTGGTTGTCGCGCCATGCGGTGCTCCTCGCACCCCTGGTTAAGGGCTCTGGGCCCCTAGGGGTGTGGGACGGGTCGTGGAAGGGTAGGATCCATTTGCGTGAGGTGGGAAACGTGGTGCAGCACGTGCCCTCGGCCGGTTTCCTCGGTCGGGATCGCATCTTGTGCTATTACCCCGGGCAACCTCGCGAGTGTCACCGCTGTGGCTCATTCCGTCATTTGAGCATGAACTGTCCCGAGCAGGTCTGCACCCGTTGTGGTGGACGGGGTCACGCCTCGGCCGGGTGTTTGCTTATTCGGTGTAACCTTTGCGGGGAGTTGGGCCACCCCTTTGCCCGCTGCCCCTCCGCATCACACAATGGACCGGGGCGGGATGCCGTCGCCCCACCTCGGGCTCCTGTGCGGGAGGAGGTTGTGGAGGACCCTCTCCCTCAGGAGGAGTCCGGGGGCCCTAGGGTGGAGGAGTCCATTGAACCGAGGGAGCCACCAGGGGGAGGGGATTTGGGTAGGAAGGAGGAGAGGGTTGATGTGGTGGAGGTTGCTGTGTCACGACAGGATAGTGGGTTGCGGGTGGTGCCACCTCAAGAATGGACCACGGTCCCTTCTAAGGGCGGCAAGTCCAAAAGGAAGAAACGGGAGACATCCCCATTGCCGGATGCAGAGCCCGTGTTGGACATCAACCGTTTCGTCTTTCTGGCTGCTGATGCGGCTGAGGCGGATGAGGGCTTGCCTGTGGAGGCAGGGCTTCCTGTGCGGCGCTCGGAGCGATTAGCGGCGGGGGCGGCCCCTCTTCCTCAGCGGCGGCCTTCAAAAGTACCGAAGGCGCGCCGCGGTCAGGGTCCTCCAATCAAGGTGGATACTGGCGCCAGACGGGTGAGGGAGGACGGGCTTTTGCCCCCGCAGTTGGGTGCTGGGCCTTCGCAGGAGCCCCCTGCTGACCCGGCCGTCCCGGCCTCCCCCGCGGGGGTGGGCACTGGTCCGTTGTCTCAGTCTTTGTCCGGGGAGGGGGGGGCGGCACCGGTGGTGGACCCCACGGAGGAGATCATTCCTCCGACCCCTGACCTGTCCGTGCCCCATCGCCCCATGGGAGCTGGGTTAGCCCCTGCGACAGCTTTGCCTGGTGGTCTCGGGGACACCAGCACCTCCTGGGGTGACAGGGTCGAGCAGGAGGAGGAGGAGATCCTCGAGGTGGTCAACGTGGACCGTGAGGAGTTGCTCCAGCTCGCGGGCTTGTCCTGCAAGCGGGATTCCGGGGATCCAGGGTATGGTGAGAAGAGGAGGAAAGGGTCACTGCACACAAACTAGGCATGGCGTGCACTCCTGCGTTCTCGTGCGCCACTATCAACGTGGCCAGCATTTTTACGGACCAGGCGCGGGCTACGGCCTATGATTTTCTTTCCACGAGTGGGCTGGATGTCATCTTCTTGCAGGAGACCAGGCTCACCTCGCTCGCTAGCCTTCATCGGGCGAAGCGGGAGTGGAGGTGGGGTCCTTCGTACTGGTCACTTGCGGCCCAGCCCTACGCAGGAGTGGCGGTTTTGTTCACGTCTAACCGATTTCAGGTGCAGTATGTGTGGGAACTGGAGCAGGGCCGGTGCTTGCTCTTAGACGGCTACTGCGGGCCCCATCGGTTTCGTTTCGTGGTGGTCTACGGCCCCCAGTCTAAGTTGGCGCGGAAGACCCTGTTTCGGGTCATCCGCCCCTACTTACACACCTCCCGTTTGGTGGTCCTCGCAGGGGATTTCAACACTACCACCCTGTTGCAGGACCGAGGGGGGAGCGTTGCCCACCCAGTTACGAGGGCCTCTTTTTGGCTGAGATGACCCGGACGGCTGACCTAGTCGATGTCTTCCACCGGGCTTTTCCACGGTCGCCGGGGTTCACCTACTACCATGGGACCCGCAGGAGTCGTATCGATCGGATATATGTGAGTGCCCGGGTGGAGTGTTCCCCTCCGCAGTTGCAGGCGGTTGACTTTTCGGACCACTGCGTCCTCTCCGTGTCCTTCTTGGCTAACCACGAGGAGCTCAGCAGGGGTCCTGGCCTGTGGCGACTGAATGTGCAGTTGTTGGCAACATCAGAGGTGGTCCAGGAGTTCTTGGCCTTTCTCGCAGACCAGGAGACCCTGTTGGGTGTTTTTCCTTCCCGTGGCGCTTGGTGGAATGAGGTGAAAACGCGTGCCCGCCAACTCTTCCGTTCCCGGGGTACCTCCATGGCTCGATCCCGCTACCTCACTTACACCATCCTCTGGAGGTCGCTGGATCGTTTGGTATCCCGAGGGGCAGCGCGGGAGGAGGTGGAAGAGGTGCAGGTCCAGCTCCGTGGCCTGCTTTATGATCGCCATGCCTCCCTATGCTTCGAGGGGGCGGCCGGTGGGGTCGCCACCCCAGACCCTTTCCTGAATTGCAGGGAGAGGGTTCGGCGTCGGGAGGTCATGGCCCTGTGGGGCGAGGACGGTACCCTTCATACCTCCCAGGAGGACCTTTTGCGGATGGTAGGGAAATACTCCTCGGACCTGTTTGGGGATCGCCCTGTGGACCTCACTCATATCCGAGAGTACCTGGGCCTTCCCCCGGTGTATTCAGCTGTGGTTCAGGCACAGGTTGATGCACTCGCTGCTCCGATTCAGCAGGTGGAGGTGGAGAGTGCGATTCGTGCCATGCCGTTGGGGAAAGTGCCTGGGCGCAATGGACTCCCGGTGGAGTTCTATCGCACTTTCATCTCCCAGCTGGCCCCCTTCCTGACCTCCCTGTTTCAGGAGATCATGGACACGGGGTTTCTCCCGCGGTCATTTCGCGAGTCTGTCCTGCTGCTGCTCTCCAAGGGGAAGGACGATAGCTCCTTGGACTTTTGGCGGCCGCTCTCTCTTCTGAACGCGGACCGGAAGATCCTGGCTAAGTGTTTGGCCAACCGACTGGTGGAGGTGTCGGGCGTTTTGCTGTCCCCTTCCCAGTATTGTTCCGTTCGGGGGAGAGGGGTTCTGGACGCTGTTGCCACGGTCCGGGAGGTGGTGGAGAGAGGCCGGTCGCTCCAACGGGACCATTGGTTGGTCTCCTTGGACCAGTCCAAAGCCTTCGATCGAGTCAGTCACCGGTACCTGTGGGTGGTGCTCCAGCACTTCGGCCTCCCCGCAGGTTTCCTCTTCGTCTTGCAGGCGCTGTACCGAGGGGGGGTGAGCTTCCCGTTTATTAACGGGTGGCTCGGACGGCCGTTTGGTGTCGCCTCAGGGGTGCGGCAGGGGTGCCCTTTAAGCCCCCTGCTGTATGTCTTCTCCCTCGACCCCTTCCTCCGGAGATTGTCCTCAGGTGGGTTGCGGGGCATGGAGGCGCCTGGTGCGCCCCCGGTGACCGTCGTCGCCTACGCTGACGACATCTCAGTTTACGTGGACGGCACTGAAGGGGTAGAGGCCCTGCGGGAGGCCGTGGAGGAATACTCGGAGGTGGCCCACTCTGTTGTCAACCACAGCAAGTGCCAGACGCTGTGGTTGGGCCCCTCGGGGGCCTCCCCGCCTTCCTGCGCCCCCTTTCCTCCTCCCGTGGGTGAGGTCCGCGTTTTGGGCCTCGTCTTCGGGTTGGAGGACTGTGCGGAGTCCAATTGGGATCGTTGTCTTGAGACTGCACGGTGTCGGGTGCTGCGGTGGAGGGGGTGGAGGTGTACGTTCGAGGAGAAGATCAAACTCCTCGGGACGTTTCTGCTTCCCCTCTTTCTGCACGTGGCCACGGTCTTCGTTCTTCCGTCGTCCCGTCAGGCGTCCGTCAGTGCTGTCTTTTTCTGTTTTCTGTGGGGTAACCGCCTGAACCCTGTTCAGCGCAACATCGTTTGCCTGGATCGGGCACAGGGCGGTTTGGGTATGTTGCACCCCCTTGTTTTCCTGTCAGTCTTGTCTATGGCGTTTCACTTAGGTAGGATGCGGGAAGGGGGTGGGGTTTGGTGGGTGGCCTCCTATCGGGAGTGGTTCTCCCGCTTCTGGGAGCAGTGGGAGGGGGCGTCCTCGGTCCCACGTGTGTGTCGGAGCGGGGAACAGGCCCCATCGTATGTTTTTGCGATGGTGGGGCTCATTCGGCGGTGGGGCTCATTCGGCGGTGGGGGGTGACCGACCCGCTCGCCCAGTCCTTGGGGCGGAAAGGATTGTACCGGATGGTACTCACCTCCCACTTTCAACCACGGTGGGCCCTGCGGGACTGTCCGGCGGATGTGATGCAGCGGGGCCTTCGGCATTTGAACTCCCCTCGGCTGCCGAAGAAAGTTCGGGATGTGGCCTGGTTGTCTTTCCACGGGCGTTTGTACGTGAGGGACAACCTCAAGTACAGGTCACAGGCCGAGCGGGTCTGTCCGAGGGCCGGGTGTGAAGGGCAGACGGAGACCATGGACCATTTCCTCCGGCAGTGCCCCTTTAACGTGGAGGCCGGCCGGTTGGTGTCCGCTGCTCTTCACCTGTGCGACCTTTCCCTCCTCACGTATGCGGAGTGGGTGTACGGGGCCTGGTCCTTTCCTCTAAGGCAGGACTCCGGGACCCTCTACCTCGTCACGGCTGTAGTGCGCTACCACCTGTGGCAAGCGCGCTGTCATGTCTCGACCTGGGGGTTGGTCCTGCCCCTCGATGAGGTGGTGCAGGACATTTTGGAGGAAGTGTCCAGCATGGCGCAACGCGAAAGGCGGGTGGTGGAGGCCCATCGTTGGGAGCGTCTGTGGCGTCACCTCACCCTCCGCCCCCCGTGAGGGGGAGGGGTTCCCTGGGGTTTTCGTCCTTAGTAGGGATTTGGGGTTGCTTTGTCTCCCGGGGGGGGGGGGTGTGAAAGAAGGGGGAGGGTTCCCCTCCCTGGGGTCTGTTCCTTGGTAGGACTTTGGGGTTGTTTTTCTCCCGGGAGGGGGGGGTGGGGGGGGAGTGCGCTGGTGCTGCAGCGGTTTGACCACTTGTCCGCTCTCCCTCTCTCCTTGGGGGATGGCTGTCCCACTTGTTTTTGGTTTGGGGTACGTCTTTTGTGTTTTCTGTGCATCCCGTTTCGCTGCCTGGGTTGCAGGGCAGCACTGGGTTGTGTTTCTCCTTTGCTTTGTATCTTTGGTTCTGTTTTTGGTGGGATTTTGTTGGGGACGGGCTCGATGTGCCCTTATGTTTTTGTTTGGGGGGTGGGGGCGGGGAGTTTACTTTTGATGTATTTGCTTTGTGGGGAGGATGGGGAGGGGGCAGGGAGTGGGGTGGGGGGTGGGGGAACTGCTGCTCCCTCTGAAGGGAAGGGGATGGGGACAAGGGACTATGTATTTTGGGCGGGTTTGGGGGGGGGTTTCTGGCAGTCCTCAACCAGTGGACAATATGGACATTTGGACTGGTGTGGGTTGTTGTGGGGGGGGAGGGGTTTGGGGATGGATATGACACTGTATGGATTGCTATGGGGTGTTGTTACGGGGGGGGGTTGGGACGGACATGGACAATGGACATTGGACTTCTGGGGGGGGGGGTTGGGACATGGACATTGTTTGGGCTGAGGTGGGTTGTGTTGGGGGTGGTGGGCACGTGAGTTGGTTGCTGGGTTTGGTGGTGGGTTTGGGGCGGTGGGTCACGGGGGGGGGTTGATTCTTGTGTGTGATATGTCGTGGTGGGTAGGGGTTTTGGGGGGTGTGGGTCTTGGTTGGGTTGCTTGTTTTTGCTTTTTGTATGTCTTTTTGTTGCTTGTATAATAAAACAAAATTTCCACTCAGTTGCTCTTCAGCAGTCGTGGTGAGAGGACCTACTTTGGAGAGCTCCTGCTAGGGGGAGGAGTTTTTGCTCACTGACTGTGTTTGGATGTCGGGTCCTGGGCCACCTCCAGCGGGAGAGGCCCAGGCCCAGAGGCCTACCAGGCCTGGTAGGCCTCCTTTGCTGCAGAATGCTGTGGATGCTGGGACCTGTTTTCAGCCGGTGCCCCAGGAGGGGGGCTCCCCAGGTAGGACTGCACATGGCCAGGGAGGAGGGACCCACATGCCCGGAGGATTGGGCCTGCTACCCCCTGGAGGCGACTCGCTTCCCCATCCTGGGCAGGGTGTGGAGGCTGGGTGGAGGCAGGGAGAGGCCCTGGGGAGGCCCTGGAGTGTTGTACCGAGCTCCTCCACCAGTGCAGGGGGCAGCGGGGTCCACCCTCCACCTTGGGTCCTGGAAGAGGCCTCTTCCTCCTCCAGTGAGGATGAGGATGGAGGGTCGGGCCTGCCGCCCTTCCAGGAGCTGGCTAGGGCCCCGGAAGAGGTTATAGCAGCGGTGCGACAGCTCCGGGGTCTCCAGGAGGAGGCGGCCCTGCTGCAAGACCGGCTCTCCCACCTGGAGAGCCTGCAGGCCACCGTTTCTGGTACGGAGTGGGTGGCCTATAAAAGTTATCTGAAGAAGGTGAAGCGGGCCTTGAAGGCTAAGTACCGAGGGATCGCGTACTTGAAGAACCAGGGTTGTGGGTCCCTCGCTGAGGTATACCACAATCGCGATCGTTGGGCCAACATTGCGACTGCAGTTCAGGGGAGACCCCCGTGGGTAGGTAGGCCGGTCGGACACAAACAGTCCCGCTATCTGCCCTTACAATTTCAGGCTGCTGTGAGGGGAGAAGAGCGCTCCATGCAATTACCGTATACTGAATCTTGGTCCGGGGACCCTTACCTTAAGATAACTGGCGTTGGTCGAAGCATGGATGTCGAGTCCCAGGGTGTTGGGCATGTAGTTCCTGGTTTGCTGGACCCTGCGGTACAAGATGGCGCTTGGGCGTTCAAGGGCGGGGTCTCGGCCCGCCAGAGTTTGATGGCACCTGGAATGGCATCTCATTTCTCCACAAGTGTACAGATGCCGGTTCCGTGCAGCGCAGACCAGGGAATGGAGGGGGGGCTCAGCGGCGTCGATCCCTCCCATCAGCGGGCACTTTCGGCCTTTTTTCCTGCCCCCCCGACATCGTCGAGTGCTGCAGGGATTCCCCAAGATGGCTGCCGGGGAGTTCGTCGTGACGTTAGTGAAGTCGAGGGAGTTGCCCCATTGGAGAGAGTATCTGCAGGGCTTTCCCCAGCCCGAATGTGTATCCAAGATGGCCGCCGCACTTTGAGTGAGGTCACTTCCGGGTTCAAAGGGAAGTATACCGAGGGATGCGATTCTGCCTTTGCTTTGCCACAGGAGGATCGGCGGTGCTCTGCGGAAGCTTTGCTTGGCCTCCCCTGGCAGTCCTCAGATGGAGGGTTCCCTCGGGTTGGCGATTCGCACCCGGATATGCTGCAGCGGCGTCGGGGATCTGCAGACTCCGTGCTGGCTGTCCACTGGGTTGATTCTGCTGCAGTGACTACCGGAGTTCCAGTGAGGACTTGGGGTGGGGGGGGGCTGCTGTGGGTGCAGACTCCCCTGTCTTGGCTGCTCTTCTGGCTCCTAGACGGCTGCAGGATGGCCGCCCGTCATTCCCAGAGGTGGCTGTCTGGCGTCGGAAGAGTGCCAGGAGGAGGAAGGACCAGGGTCGGGGCGGCCTTCCTTTGCCTACGGCCCCGGGGGGGGGGGGCCGGAAGGGTGCTCAGCATTTATCTTTGGAACCTGTGGCAGTGGAGCGGGATGCACGGGTTTCTGTGGAGTCCTGGTCTCTCCAGGGGCCCATGCACCTGGGAACACCTCCTTCTACTGCGGATGGCGCGAGGGGGGCCTGACTCGCGGGGGGGAGTACTTCCCCTCCGCTGGAGTCTTGGCTGCCGGCCTGGATGTTCCTGACCTCTGTGCCACGTCTGGCACCGGCAATAAGGTAGGAACTGGGATTGGTGAAGGGCAGCAGGGAGGGGGATTGGGGGGAATGGCCTTCGGAGGCCCTGTCCTGTTGTCTAAAGGCTCTGCTTTGTTAGAGGAAGGTCCTGCCTTGTTGCCGGGAGCCCTGCAGTGGGAAGAGGTTGGTGGCACTGTTCCCTCTAAGCTGTGCGCGTGTGCGCGCGCACACACCTTGCCAAGCGAGCGCACATACTTTACAACAGAGCGCACAAAAATTACGGCTCTGATTCTGATAGAAAACAACACAGACATCTTAAAATTTAAAAGTTATGATTGTAATTACTAGAAATTTCCTGCTTCATTTAGTAATTGTCTATTTTCATCTAATTTGATTAAAATCAGTGTGGTGTACATACTGTATTCTGATGTTTAGTCAAATTTTAAAGTATATAACTCCGAGTGTCGTTATGTGGCGCACAAAAATTTAACCTTCCTTCAAAAGCTGCACACAGCTGATATTTTATGCGCACACAGCCTACAGAAAATTAGAGGGAACATTGGTTGGTGGGCTGATTGGGGGTTCTGCAAATAAGGTGTTTGATGACCCTGTAAAGGAGCAGGGACCTTCCGTGGCTGTCGGGGAGAGGGAGGGGGAGTGGAAGGCTGGCTCTCCATTGGGAGGGGGGGTCGTGGTCATTTCGGGTGGGGAAAAGGGACCGCCGTCCGTGGGGATGGGGGATGGGATAGCAAACGAGAACCTAAGGAACGGGAGGGAGGCTGTATAGTTCCCCAGTCCTGGTTGCAGATACACAGGAAGGGGTGGAAGGTGTGGGACCGCAGGGCAGGGGTACAGGGTGGTTCCCTGGTATTCCTGGTATTACAGAGGAGCAATTACATGATGCCCTTTTGTTAGCCCTGGAGACCCCGGAAGGCCCTAAAGGGGCCTTTGCAAAACTTAGGAGGTAACAGGGTATGGTGGAAACATCGGATAGGGTGGAGGGAGGGGAACCGGAGTTGCCAGGAGGCACCCCGGGAGAGGGCAGGGGAAGTATCCCTGATTCTTTATTAGCGGAGATGATACTACCCAGTCCCACTGCCGCTCCATTGGAGGTGGCTGGGGATCCTGAACTGCAGCAGCAGCTTCTCTCGCAGGTGGTTGAGGGGGAGGCAAAAGGAGTTAAGGGGCTGGAGGCAGGGGGGTCGGTTCCCCCCCGTACTTTTGCAGAGGCCCTGAGGGGGTCTGGTGCTGCTACAGGGACCTCTGGTGGGGCTGGGGGGAGGGGGGGTTACCAAGGGAACGGTCTTGTGGGCGGGGGAGGAAGTGGAGGAGGGTTTCGAGGGGTAGGGGGTGAGGTTCGATGGCGCAATGTGGCACAGATCCGGTGGGCCGGGGAGGGGCCCCCTCCGGCCAGGGAAAATGTCTTGAGGATGGTCCTTGGGCTGGGGTTTCTCCCGGGAGATCTGTACGCCTTCATCCACATGAACAACACCATCGAGTATGATGTTAGTTTCATGATGCGGCGGGGGCTGGAGATCTTCTGGGACCGATACCAGCAGCAGAGGGGGCAGGGTGGCTGGGCCAACTTTCGTGTTGTGCCTATCTCTCGCCAGGGGGCGGTACCTGTGACCATCCTAGTTAGGAATGAGTCGCTCCCAGGGCAGGACATCCAGTTTTGGTTGTTGCGTCATGCGGTGCTTCTCGCACCCCTGGTTAAGGGCGCTGGGCCCCTAGGGGTGTGAGACGGGTCATGGAAGGGTAAGATCCGTTTGCGTGAAGTGGGAAATGTCGTGCAGCACGTGCCCTCGGCCGGTTTCCTCGGTCGGGATCGCATCTTGTGCTACTACCCCGGGCAATCTCGCGAGTGTCACCGCTGTGGCTCATTCAGGCATCTGAGCATGACCTGTCCCGAGCAGGTCTGCACCCGTTGTGGTGGACGGGGTCACGCCTCGGCCGGGTGTTTGCTCATCAGGTGCAACCTTTGCGGGGAGTTGGGCCACCCCTTTGCCCGCTGCCCCTCCGCATCACACAATAAACCAGGGGGGGGGGATGTCGTCAACCCACCTCGGGCTCCTGTGCGGGAGGAGGTTGTGGAGGACCCTCTCCTTCAGGAGGAGTCCGGGGGCCCTAGGGTGGAGGAGACCATTGAGCCGAGGGAGCCACCAGGGGGAGGGGATTTGGGTAGGATGGAGGAGAGGGTTAATGTGGTGGAGGAAGATGTTTCACGACAGGAAAGGGGGTTGCGGGTGGTGCCACCTCAGGGATGGACTACTGTCCCTCCTAAGGGCGGCAAGGCCAAGAGGAAGAAACGGGCGACATCCCCATTGTTGGATGCAGAGCCCGTGTTGGACATCAACCGTTTCGTCTTCTTGGCTGATGATGCGGCTGAGGCAGATGAGGGCCTGCCTGTGGAGGCAGGGCCCCCTGTGCAGCGCCCGGTGCAGTTGGCGGCAGAGTCGGCCCCTCTTCCTCAGCGACGGCCTCCAGTACAGAAGGCGCGTCGCAGTCAGGGTCCTCCAAAAAGTGTGGCTCCTGGCGCCCGGCTCCTGGTGGTAGCCCTGGAGCGGCTGCCAGGGCGGGTGAGGGAGGATGGGTTCTTGTCTCCGCAGTTGGGTACCGGGCCTCCGCAGGAGCCCCCTGCTGACCCGGCCGTCCCGGCCTCCCCCGCGGGGGTGGGCACTGTTCTGTTGTCTCAGTCTATGTCCGGGGAGGGGGAGCACCGGTGGTGGACCCCACAGAGGAGATCATTCCTCCGACCCCTGACCTGTCTTTGCCCCCTCGCCCCGTGAGGGCTGGGTTAGCCCTTGCGACAGCTTTGCCTGGTGGTCCCGGGGGCACCAGCACCCCCTGGGGCGACAGGGTCGGGCAGGAGGAGGAGGAGATCCTCGAGGTGGTCGACGTGGACCCCGAGGAGTTGCTCCAGCTTGCGGGCTTGTCCTGCAAGCGGGATTCTGGGGATCCAAGGGTTGGTGAGAAGAGGAGGAAAGGGACACTGCACACGACATAGGCATGGCGTGCACTCCTGCATTCTCGTGCGCTACTATCAATGTGGCCAGCATTTTGACGGACCAGGCACGGGCTGCGGCCTATGATTTTCTTTCCACGAGTGGGCTGGATGTCATCTTTTTGCAGGAGACCAGGCTCACCTCGCTCGCTAGCCTTCATCGGGCGAAGCGGGAATGGAGGTGGGGTCCTTCGTACTGGTCACTTGCGGCCCAGCCCTACGCAGGAGTGGCGGTTTTGTTCATGTCTCACCTATTTCAGGTGCAGTATGTGTGGGAACTGGAGCAGGGCCGATGTTTGCTCTTAGACGGCTGCTGCGGGCCCCATCGGTTTCGTTTCGTGGTGGTCTACGGCCCCCAGTCTAAGTTGGCACGGAAGACCCTGTTTCGGGTCATCTGCCCCTACTTACACACCTCCCGTTTGGTGGTCCTGGCAGGGGATTTTAACACCACCACCCTGTTGCAGGACCGAGGGGGGGAGCGTCGCCCACCCAGTTACGAGGGCCTCTTTTTGGCCAAGATGACCCGGACGGCTGACCTAGTGGATGTATACCACCGGGCCTTTCCACGGTCGCCGGGTTTCACCTACTACCATGGGACCTGCAGGAGTCGTATCGATCGGATATATGTGAGTGCCCGGGTGGAGTGTTCCCCTCCGCAGTTGCAGGCGGTTGGCTTTTCGGACTACTGCGTCCTCTCTGTGTCCTTCTTGGCTAACCACGAGGAGCTCAGCAGGGGTCCTGGCCTGTGGCGACTGAATGTGCAGTTGTTGGCAACATCAGAGGTGGTCCAGGAGTTCTTGGCCTTTCTCGCAGATCAGGAGACCCTGTTGGGCATTTTTCCTTCCCGTGGTGCTTGGTGGGATGAGGTGAAGGTGCGTGCCCGCAAACTCTTCCGTTCCCGGGGTACCTCCATGGCTCGATCCCGCTACCTCACTTACACGGTCCTCCGGAGGTCGCTGGATCGTTTGGTATCCCAAGGGACAGTGCTGGAGGAGGTGGAAGAGGTTCGAGTCCAGCTCCGTGGCCTGCTTTATGATCGCCATGCCTCCCTTTGCTTTGAGGGGGCGGCTGGTGGGGTCGCCACTCCAGACCCTTTCCTGAATTGCAGGGAGAGGGTTCGGCGTCGGGAGGTCATGGCCCTGCGGTGCGAGGACGGCACCCTTCATACCTCTCAGGAGGACCTTTTGCAGATGGTGGGGGAATACTTCTCTGACCTGTTTGGGGATCGCCCTGTGACCTCACCCATATCCGAGAGTATCTGGGCCTTCCCCCGGTGTATTCGGCTGTGGTCCAGGCACAGGTTGATGCACTCGCTGCTCCAATTCAGCAGGTGGAGGTGGAGAGGGCAATTCGTGCCATGCCATTGGGGAAGGTGCCTGGGCGTGATGGACTCCCAGTGGAGTTCTATCGCACTTTCATCTCCCAGCTGGCCCCCTTCCTGACCTCCCTGTTTCAGGAGATCATGGACACGGGGTTTCTCCCGCGGTCATTTCGCGAGTCTGTCCTGCTGCTGCTCTCCAAGGGAAAGGATGATAGCTCCTTGGACTTTTGGCGGCCGCTCTCTCTTCTGAACGCGGACCGGAAGATCCTGGCCAAGTGTTTGGCCAACCGACTGGTGGAGGTGTCGGGTGCTTTGCTGTCACCATCCCAGTATTGTTCCGTTCGGGGGAGAGGGGTTCTGGACGCTGTCGCCACTGTCCGAGAGATGGTGAAGAGAGGCCGGTCGCTCCAACGGGACAATTGGTTGGTCTCCTTGGACCAGTCCAAGGCCTTTTATCGAGTCAGTCACCGGTACCTGTGGGTGGTGCTCCAGTACTTCGGCCTCCCCGCAGTTTTCCTCTTTGTCTTGCAGGCGCTGTACCGAGGGGGGGTGAGCTTCCCGTTTATTAACGGGTGGCTCGGACAGCCTTTTTGTGTCGCCTCGGGGGTACGGCAGTGGTGCCCTTTGAGCCCCCTGCTGTATGTCTTCTCCCTCGACCCCTTCCTCCGGAGATTGTCCTCAGGTGGGTTGCGGGGGCTGGAGGCGCCTGGTGCGCCCCCGGTGACTGTCGTTGCCTAGGCTGACGACATCTCAGTTTACATGGATGGCACTGAAGGGGTGGAGGCCCTGCGGGAGGCCGTGGGGGAGTACTCGGAGGTGGCCCACTCTGTTGTCAACCATAGCAAGTGCCAGACGCTGTGGTTGGGGCCCTCGGAGGCCTCCCCGCCTTCCTGCGCCCCCTTTCCTCCTCCCGTGGGGGAGGTCCGCGTTCTGGGCCTCGTCTTCGGCTCGGAGGACTGTGCGGTGTCCAATTGGGATCGTTGTATTGAGACTGCACGGTGTCGGGTGCTGCAGTGGAGGGGGTGGAAGTGTACGTTCGAGGAGAAGACCAAACTCCTCGGGACGTTTCTACTTCCTCTCTTTCTGCACGTGGCCACGGTCTTCGTTCTTCCGTCATCCCGTCAGGCGTCTGTTAGTGCTGTCTTTTTCTGTTTTCTGTGGGGTAACCGCTTGAACCCTGTTCAGTGCAACATCGTTTGCCTGGATAGGGCGCACAGTGGTTTGGGTATGTTGCACCCCCTTGTCTTCCTGTCAGTATTGTCTATGGCGTTTCACTTGGATAGGATGCGGGAGGGGGGTGGGGTTTGGTGGGTGGCCTCCTATCGGGGGTGGTTCTCCCGCTTCTGGGAGCAGTGGGAGGGGGCGTCCTCGGTCCCACGTGTGCGTCGGAGTGGGGAACAGGCCCCATCGTACGTTTTTGCGATGGTGGGGCTCATTCGGCGGTGGGGGGTGACCGACCCGCTCGCCCAGTCCTTGGGGCGGAAAGGATTGTACCGGGTGGTACTCACCTCCCACTTTCAACCACGGTGGGCCCTGCGGGACTGTCCAGTGGATGTGATGCAGCGGGGCCTTCGGCAGTTGAATTCTCCTCGGCTGCCGAAGAAGGTTCAGGATGTGGCCTGTTTGTCTTTCCATGGGCGTTTGTACGTGAGGGACAACCTCAAGTACAGGTCACAGGCTGAGCGGGGCTGTCCAAGGGCAGGGTGTGAGGGGCAGACGGAGACCATGGATCATTTCCTCCGGCAGTGCCCCTTTAATGTGGCGGCCTGCCGGTTGGTGTCCGCTGCTCTTCACCTGCGTGATCTTTCCCTCCTTATGTATGCGGAGTGGGTGTACGGGGCCTGGTCCTTTCCTCTAAGGCAGGACTCCGGAACCCTCTACCTCGTCACGGCTGTAGTGCGCTACCATCTGTGGCAAGCGCGCTGTCATGTCTCGGCCCGGGGGTTGGTCCTGCCCCTCGACGAGGTGGTGCGGGACATTCTGGAGGACGTGTCCAGCATGGCGCAACGCGAAAGGCGGGTGGTGGAGGCCCATCGTTGGGAGCGTCTGTGGCGTCACCTCACCCTCCGCCCCCCGTGAGGGGGGGGTTGCCCTGGGGTTTACTTGTTAGGGCTTTGGGGGGTTTTCTCCCGGTGGACAGGGAGGGGAAGCCGGGGGGGGGGGGGTGATGGTACTGCAGCTTTCGAAGGAGGTTTGGCCACTCTTCCGCTCTCCCTCTCTCCTCGGGGGATGGGTTTCGATCACTCTGTCGCTCATTTCAGGAGTGCCGAAGTTTCATTGTATTTCGACTTATGTTCAATGTAAACCGCCACTGATCTTAGGAAGTGGCGGTATATAAAAATGTTGCAAATAAAATAAAATAAATAAATAAATAAATTGTTCTTGTGTGCATCCCGCTCTGCTGTCTTGCGTTGCAGGGCAGCACTGTGTTTTGTTCTTTTTATGGTTTTGTATTGTTTCTTTGGTTTCTTTTGGTGGGCTTTTGTTGAGGAAGGGCCAGATGTTGCCTTTATGTTTTGTTTGGGGGGGGTGGGTGGTTTTCATATTGGTAAGGGGATGTGGATTTTTCTCTTGATGTTTTTCTTTGTGGGGTGGATGGGGATGGGGCAGGGATTGGGGTGGGGGGTGGGGGAGCTGCTGCTCCTTATTAGGAGTGAGGGTGGGGATGGCGGATTATGTATCTTGGGTTCTCATGCTGGTGCGGGGGTATCGGGTATGGTTGGGGGGGGGTTGGCAGTCCCCAACAGCTGGGTGCCATGGACATGGACATGAACATTGCCTGGACTGGTAGGGGTTGTTGTTGGGTGGGGGGTTGGGCACGTGGGCTGTTTGCTGTGTTTGATGGTGGGTTTGGGGAGGTGGCTCACGGGGGGGTTCAGTTTCTTGTTTGTGCTCTGTCGGGGTGGGTGGGGGTTTTGGGGGTGTGGGTCTTGTTTGGGTTTGCTGTTTTGCTTTTTGATATGTCTTTTGTTGCTTGTTTCCAATAAATCAAAATTTCCACTCTTGTCATCTTGCTCGAGTGTTTCGTGTCTGGGGAATACCAGACATAGACCTCTTTGCAAGTCCACAGAATGCCAAACTTCCCCGGTTTTGTTCCAGACTTCCAGCACAGAAATGTCAAGCCACGGATGCATTCCTGCTTCACTGGGGTCAGGATTACTTATATGCTTTTCCGCCAATCCCTCTAATCCCCAAAACCTTATTCAAACTCCAGAGGGACAGGGGACGCATGATACTCATAGCACCTTCCTGGCCGAGGCAAACATGGTATCCTCTTCTCTTGCAACTCTCTCAAGCCACCCCTCTGGAGTTAGGGAGTGCTCCAGATCTTCTGTCCCAGGACAACGGATCTCTACTGCACCCCAGTCCCCAGTTCCTACATCTCAAGGCCTGGTTACTCAAGGCCTAGATTTTCAAGATCTAGACCTGTCTCAACAAGTGAAGGACATTCTTCTGGCCTCCAGGAAACCTTGGGTCCTTAATAAAGAATATTTATTACCATCTGGTAGGCTGTGGTCATACTTCCGCTGTTCTTCTTTGTTTGTCCACTTGCGGAAGATTATCTTCTTTTTCTTCTCCAGGAAACCTTCCACAAGACGTTCTTACGCTTTTAAGTGGAAAAGATTTTCTTCCTGGTGTAATCAGAGAGGACTTAATCCCTCTTTGGTACCAGTAGACTCTCTTCTAGAGTATCTCCTTCATTTGTCGACTTCTGGTCTTCAGACCAATTCTGTTAGAGTCCATCTTAGTGCTATTGCTGCAAGCTCTTAGATGGACAACCAATTTCCTCTCATCCACTTATTTCTAGATTTATGAGAGGACTTCTTCTAACAAAACCTCCCATTAAACCACCTCTGGTGGCATGGGATCTCAACCTTGTTCTAGGTGTGCTCATGGAGCCACCTTTTGAGCCTTTGGCTACTTCGGATCTAAAGTTTCTTTCATGGAAAGTTGTTTTCCTGATTGCCATCACTTCTGCTAGACGCATTAGTGAACTTCAGACTTTAATGGCTGATCCGCCTTATACAAGATTTCATCATGATAAGGTGGTTCTTAGGACCCATCCTCATTTTCTTTCAAAGGTGGTTTCACCTTTTCATCTAAACCAGTCAGTTTATCTTCCCATTTTCTTTCTTGGCCTCATTCCTCCTCTGCGGAAAGGAAACATCATACTTTGGACTGTAAAAGAGCTCTAGCTTTTTATCTCCAAAGGACCCAGCCTCACAGAAAGTCTTCTCAGCTTTTTGTGGCTTTTGACTCTAGCCATTTAGGACTTCCTGTCACTAAAAGAACCCTCTCTAAATGGATTGCAGATTGTATTTCCTATCCACCTAGTCCTCTGCTCGTACGCAATACGACAAGGTATCTTCCTGTGGGCAGTGTACCTGCCAAGTCAGGACAACCTGCTGGCCGACAGATTCAGCAGAGTTCTCCAGCCGCACAAATGGCAACTGGACCCCAGGGTAGCCAGTTGGCTTTTCCGGCTCTGAGGGGAGCCCGTGATGGACCTGTTTGCCAGTCCTGACAAATTTCAGTTGCCTCGCTTCTGCTCCCAGCAGGCCCACCCCTCCCGGGTGGCAGCAGATGCGATCCTAGTCTCATGGTTGGAAGGCCTTATGTACGCCTCCAGTGCCACGGATCACCAAAACCTTGTTCAGACCCTCCGTGACAGGGCCTCGCTCATCCTGATAGCTCCTCGGTGGTACATGCAGCTGTGGTTCCCGCTGCTTCTGCAGTTAACGGTGGAGGCCCCCATCCCCTTGGGGACTGTCCCGGGACTCCTATCTCAGGAGGGGGGCTATCTCCTGCACCCCAACCTGGGGTTCCTGTCACTGACAGCGTGGTTGCTGAGAAGGGTGACTTTGGCCCCTTTCAACCTTCCTGTTGAGGTGGAGGACATTCTGCTAGCCTCTCGCAAGGCCTCTACTAGGAAGGCTTAAGCCCTCAAATGGGGCAGGTTCTCTGCTTGGTGCACCGAACACAGGGCTGATTCTTTCTCCTGCCTGGTGGCTCTGGTGTTACAGTACCTTCTCTACCTCTCTCAGTCCGTGCTCAATAACTCCGTCCGAGTGCATCTGAGTGCCCTGGCGGTGCACCACCATCCGGTGGATGGTAAGCACCTCTTGGCTCAGCTGTTGGTGACCCGTTTCCTTCCATCTTGCTCAGTCTCCCTTTTTCTGCGGAGCCCAACGGACGTTGTCCCTAATTCCTCGTGGAAAAAGTGCATCAAAACTTCAGAAGAATTTCTCTCTTCGACCGGTTTGATGCCGGTTTCCTCTTCCCACCTAGGGCTCAGTACACCGGTATTGAGTCCGGTCAATTTTGTGCGTTTTTGTCCTTAGTGACTAGCGTTTGCGCTCTTTTTAATTTTCACTGGCAGCCCGGTCCTTTGACCTTGCAGGGGCCCTTTTCCCCTGATGGCTGCCACGGATTTAAAAAGTGTGATCGGTGTAAGGAGTTAATGTCCCTCACTGACACACATGACTGCTGTTGCTGATGCCTCGGGCCTGACCATGGCCCGAAGGTCTGTGGCCCGTGTGGGAAGATGTCCTCTAAGGCACTTCGAAGTAGGCAGCAGCAGCGTGAAAGGATTTTCTTGGAGTCCACATCCCCCCGGATCCGGACCTCATCAGAAGCCTCGACGTCTCGGGAGCTGTCTGAACCCAAGCACTGTCGGAGGTCTTCTGAGCGGGGGTCTCCCTCCCGGGAACACCGGAGGAAGAAGAAACCCGTGAGGGCGGCATCGTTGGATGCCTCCGATCGCCCTCGGCCCTCGAAGGCCAGGTCACGGAGTCCTGACCGCTGCCCCGGGTCCTCGGAGCCGGAGCGGCCTGCAAAGATCCCTTGCTCGGAGCCGGACACGCCAATGAGAGTAAGCGCTGTGGTCCTTGTGGATTCCCCTCCAGGAGAGCCGGTGTCGGGGCCCGAGCTGGAGGCTGTGGAGTCTTATGAGCTCTGTCTCAGGATGACGGCCCTGGAGCACAGCATGTCTGCCTTCATGGAGCAGCAGTGGGCGCTGATAGCCGGTCTCACCAGTCCATCCGACCACCAGGACCTCGACATCCAAGTCGACCCCGGAGGCCGAGCCGATCCTGGAGACTCTTTGGACTCGAGTCGATCCTTGGCCGAGGTCTCCCTTGACCTCCTGCTTGGGACCGAGGTTGTTGACGCCAGTGTTCTCGGCGTCGGGGCCGGAGCCGCTCGATTCATCCCTCGGAGGGATCGGCATGGGAGACGGAAGATGAAGAGTCCCCAGACACCCATCAGACCTGGTATGTCCCATCGGACTCACCGGGTTCAGAGACTCGGAGAAGGTCCCCTCCGGAGGATACCCGGTTCTCGGACTTCGTCGGGGACATGGCCAAGGCTTTGGCATTCCCGGCGGATACCGAGGAGGAACCTCGAGCTGAAGAGCTCGAGGCCCTCCAGTATGACTTTCCCCCGAGGGAAGCCCTTACTGTGCCGGTTCCTCCAATGCTGGAACGGCTGATGCTCCGCATGTGGGAGTCACTGGCCTCGATGCCGGTGCTCAGCAAGCGGGTCAATTCCATTTATCGAGTCCACAAGAGCCCTGGGTTCCAAAAGGCATAGCTGCCGCACAACTCCATGGTTATGGAATCGGCCATGCACAGGCTCAAGAGCCAAAAAAACACACTCCTCAGTGCCTCCTGGCCGGGAGGCCCGGAACCTGGACGCCCTCGGCAGAAAATGCTTCCAGGCCTCGATGCTGTCATGCCGTGTCCAAACCTACCAGCTGTACATGGGCATGTACTTGAGGGACCTGGCAAAAGAGATTGCCAGGTTCTCAGCTGGCCTCTCTGAGGCACCCTTGCAGCACTTCAATGCCTTGTCCACCAGGATTCGGGAGTGCTCGAAGTTCATATCTCGAGTGGCCTATGACGGCTTTGAGGCTTCGACCCAAGTAGCCGTAGCCGGCATCGGTGCACTCCACTAGGCCTGGCTAATGTCATCGGATCTGGAGCCATGGGTTCAGGACAAGTTGATCGATGTCCCTTGCCGAGGTGACAACCTCTTTGGCAAACCCATGACTGAGAAGGCTACTGAGCTCGAGTCCGAGTACTTGACCTGGACGACTCTCAAAGAAGACCTCTGCCCCTTCTAAGAAGAAGGGCTTGGGTAAAAAGCCCTTTTTCCTGAGGAAGGGTACTGTGTACCGCAACTACACCACTTACCAGGCCACTCCAGCTCCCCAGCAGGGGCAGCAGGCCAAGGGACAGGGGCATGGCCTGCGTAAGCAGAAGACCCCCAAGCCCCAGGCGCCGGCTCCTACCCAGCCAGGAGGGGATTTTTGACTCCCGCGGCATAGTCTCTCTTCCGCCAGTGGTAAGGCCATGCACAGGAGGCAGGCTAACCCTGTACGCCCACAGGTGGCCAGCCATCACCTCGGATATCTGGGTCCTGCAAATAGTCCAAAGGGGCTATTTGCTTCACTTCAGCCAGATACCACCCTCCTTCTTTTTAGGAGAGCCTCTCAGACCACCTCTTCACAAGGACCTCCTCTTGCAGGAGTTGGCAGGTCTTCTAGAGGGTCAGGCGGTGGAACCGGTGCCCCACCACCTGCAGGGCAAAGGCTTCTACTCCAGGTATTTTCTCATACCAAAGAGAACAGGAGGTCTCAGACCCATCCTCGACCTAAGAAACGTAAACAAGTTCCTGGTGAGGGAAAAGTTCAAGATGCTTTCCCTTGGAAAGCTGCTGCCTTACCTCCACCAGGGAGATTGGCTATGCTCCTTAGACCTGAAGGATGCCTATACACACATCCTCATACATACAGGAGAAGCGCCATCGGGCGCTGCAAGAGACGCTCCCCGGCATCGCCAGCAGCTCTCTCCTCCGGGGGATCGAGCCACCAGCGGGACAGCTGCGGGAAACCGGCCATCTTTGGCGTGCTGCCCAATCGGGGCAGACGCCATACATAAAAGGAGAAGCGCCATTGGGCGCGCCCGTGCCTGAGGGCCTCGCCAGAGGGCCCTTTGGCATGGCCCTTAGGCGGCGGCCCTAACCAGCGGCCGAGCACTCCCCAACAACTGAAGTCAGAGCTCCTCCTCCTCCCTTGGCTGAGCTCGACCATCACAGATTCCATCAGCAGCAGTCACAGTTTACGGTATATCACAACTTGTCTGCACTGACCTCACACTCTTTGCAGAACATACACAGATATTGGTTACTTTCTGATATTTCATTGTCCCATACTTCTAACTGGTTTAAGCAACAAAACTACTTTATTTAAAATAGCTCTGATGATAGCGGGTGTGTTCTCTAGATGCTTGAAGTTAGCTACCAAGAAGGCTATGTGTTATGCATGTCAGCAATCAAGGTATGGCAAAAGAATATTTTCCCCATGATCTTACCAAGTATTACTTACTATAGATATACAGGTACATGTACTTAATACCATTAGTCCATATCTATAAAGAGTACGTTAGCTGCTGTTCAAAAGGCTCTAAAACTGCTTTGTTAGTGTGTGTAATTCTAAAACCAAGCTTAATGTATGAGTTCACTACAGAAAGCAGAAATAGACACATACAAAAGCCAGCCCACCCATTTTTCCTCTCTCGGACCAAAGGAATACAAGAAACTAAACATATGCCCAAAATAACCCAACCCCAACTTTAGTTCTAACTAACAATATAACACAAACATTTATAAAAACTAACTCCCAATTCTAGATCCCCCACAATCCACTTTCTACAGCACAAGCAAAGGTGGGACCCCTAGGCACACAAGACGAAATTCACACACCCAACAGACCGTAGGACAACAAAAATGTCCCCCTCAACAACAACCTTTTGCTTCAGATTAATATGCATCCTCTCCATATTCATAACCTTAATTGCCCTGACCAACAGCCTAAACAACAAATACTATAGACCAATCCCAATAATACAAAGATTAAGCCGCAACGATGCCGCATCAGTAGCACAATAAGCAGGATACCATGCCAAGGCAAATCCCCAAAGATTAATATATATAAAACTAACAACTTAACAACGGAATCTCAAATGAACTTACAACCCCACATAAAAAAACTCAAATCCCTTTCATGCTACTTAATAAATGCAAGGTCAATGAAAAATAAGCTACCTATTTTCACTGACCTCCTAAATAACCAAAAACCGGACATAATGTGCGTAACGGAAACCTGGCTCTCCGATACTGATTTGGTCTACATGAACCAACTAAAGTCTAATGAATATGAGATATTCTCCAGGACCAAGCAGGAATCAGTCCTCAAATATGGGTGTCATCGGCGCCGATGAAGCCCAGCGGAGCATTTCCCCAGCTTTCTATGAATTCTTTGGGAATGAAGGCACGCATGCGCGGTTCCCTTCCCGCCTAAAGGTGCCCTCTTACCTCAGTCTCTTTTTTTCCGTGAAGCCCACCGGATGTGTGTCCTGTTCTCCCGGTTAAAATTAAATTTTTTTCGGCGATTTTCGCTATTTTTTCTCCCGGTTCGACGCCGGTTCCCCTCCTGCTGGGTTCGGTACACCGGTATCGAGCCCGATTCTTCTTTTTCGGTTTTTGCCCTTCGTGGCTGGCGTTCGCGCCCTTTTTTCCATTTTTCCCTGGAAGGCCGGTCCTTTGACCTCGCGGGGACTCTTTTTTTTCCCCGATGGCTTCCAGCGGTTTTAAAAAGTGTGATCGGTGTAAGAAACTGATGTCTCTCACCGACACACACGACTGCTGCCTTCGGTGCCTCGGCCCCGACCCTAAGTCGTGCGGGCCATGTGGAAAGATGTCTTCCAAGGCACTCCGAAGTCGCCAGCAGCAAAAAGAAAGGCTTTTCTCGGACTCAGCCTCCGGCCAGGCCCGGACCTCGTCTGAGGCCTCGACATCTTGGGATTCCGATCCCGAGCGCCGTCGAAGCTCCTCGGACAGGGGGTCCCCCGACCGGGAACGCAAGAGGAAGAAGCGGCTCGCGAGGGCATCGACGGAGGAGGTCCCTGGCTCCTCGAGGGCCAGGTCTAAGACCCCCGACTGTCGCCCCGGGCCCATGGAACACGAGAAGCCTGCGAAAGTTCCTCGCGTGGAGCTGGAGTCTGCTGGACACGTAAGCCCCGTAGTCCTCGAGGACTCTCCTCCCAGGGAGCCGACGTGGGGCCCGGCGCTGCCGGGGCCCAAGTCGGTGGCTGCTGCGTCTCCCGAGCTGAGTCTCAGGATGACAGCCTTGGAGAGCAGATTGTCTGCCTTCATGGAGCAGCAGCGGGCACTGATGGCCAGCCTGTCTGGCGCATCTGCCCCGACCACCGGGACATCGACTTCGAAGTCGACCCCAGAGACCGAGCCGATACTCGAGTCCATTGTGGCTCGGAGTCGACCTCGGTCGCGGTCTCCCTTGACCTCCCGTTCGGGACCGAGGGCATCGACGCCGGTGCCTCCGGCGTCAGGGCGGGTACTCCAGGGCCGCGCGGGGTCGGACCCTGACTCCTCCTCAGACGAGTCAGCTTGGGAGACGGAGGACGAGGAGTCTCCTGATACCTTCAAGACTCGGTGTGTTCCTTCGGACTCACCGCAGTCTGAGCCCCGGAGGATACTCGGTTCTCGGAGTTCGTCCAGGATATGGCCGCTGCCTTGGCTATTCCGGCGGACCCCGAGGAGGAGCCTCGAGCTGAAGAGCTCGAGGCCCTACAGTATGACTCTCCTCCGAAGGAGGCCTTTACTGTTCCGGTTCCTCCGATGCTGGAACGGCTCCTCTTCCGTATGTGGGAGGCACCGGCCTCGGCGCCGGTTCTCAGCAAGCGAGTGGTTTTCAAAAGGCACAGCTACCACACCATTCTATGGTTGTGGAATCGACCATGCATCGTCTGAAGAGCCAGAAGATGCACTCTGCAGTGTCCCCTGGCAGGGAGGCCCGGAACCTCGATGGCGTTGGTAGAAAGTGCTTCCAGGGCTCGATGCTTGCTTGCCGTGTCCAGACTTACCAGCTGTACATGGGCATGTACTTGCGGGATCTGGCCAAGGAACTGGCCGGGTTCTCTGCAGGTCTCTCCGGGGAACCCTTGCAGAGATTTAAGTCCTTGTCCTCGGGGATTCGGGAATGCTCGAAGTTCATTTCCCGCGCCGCCTACGATGGCTTCAAGGCTTCGGCCCGAGTAGCGGCTGCCTGCATCACAGCTCGACGCTAGGCGTGGCTGCAGTCATCGGACCTCGAGGACAAGTTGGTCGATGTCCCCTGCCGAGGTGAGAACCTTTTTGGCAAACCCGTGACCGAGAAGGCCGCTCAGCTCGAGACAGAGCACCTTACCAGGACAAGGCTGTCGAGGAAGACCTCTGCCCCTTCACCTAAGAAGAAGGGCTTGGGTAAAAAGTCCTTTTACCCGAGGAAGGGCACTGCCTACAAACAGTACCCTCAGTATCAGGCTGCCCAAGCTGCCCCCCAGGGTCAGCAAGCCAAGGGCCAGGGTAATGGGCCCTGTAGGCAGAGGACCCCCAAGCCTCAGGCCCCTGCTCCAACTCAGCAGGGTGGGGGTTTTTGACTCCTTGAGCATAGCCTCTCCTCCACTGCTCTCCCCACCCTGCACAGGAGGTCGCCTCGCCCTCTTTGCCCGACAGTGGCCCCTTATCACCGGGGACAGTTGGGTGCTGGACATAGTCCACAATGGCTATGCCCTCCATTTTCACCAACTGCCTCCACTATATTTTCCAGTGGAGCCTCCAATGCCTCCCCTGCACACAGACCTCCTTCTAAAAGAGCTTCATGGTCTGTTGGTGGACAGGGCGGTGGAGCCTGTGCCTCCCCAATTGCAAGGTCACGGATTCTACTCCAGGTATTTCCTGATACCCAAACGATCCGGTGGCCTTCGACCCATTCTGGACCTCAGAAACCTCAACAAGTTCCTAGAGAAAGAGAAGTTCAAGATGCTTACTCTTGGAACACTTCTGCCCTACCTCCAGCAGGGAGATTGGCTATGCTCCTTAGATCTAAAGGATGCGTACACTCACATCCTCATTCATCCAGACCACAGAAAGTACCTCAGGTTCATTGTGGGAGGAAACGATTATCAGTACAGAGTACTACCTTTTGGCCTATCCTCCGCTCCCAGGGTCTTTACCAAGTGCCTGGCAGTGGTTGCGGCCTACCTAAGAAGTCAAGGCATCTTTGTCTTTCCCTATCTGGACGACTGGCTCATCAGGGGTCAGACGTCCCTGGAGGCCAGACAAGCCACCCTCAACACCATTGCTCTGCTTCAAAAGGTGGGCTTTGTCATAAACTTTGCAAAGTCCACTTTGCTCCCATCCCAGAACTTGGAGTTCATAGAGGCAAGGTTGGATTCTCAACTGGCAAAGGCATTCTTGCCAGAAGACAGGGCTCAAAGGCTGATGGATGTGGCAAAGCAGTTTCTGAACAAGTCCCTGGTCTCCGCCAGACTCTGCCTCAGGCTTCTGGGTCACATGGCTTCGACAGTACATGTGACTCCCAATGCCAGGCTCCATATGAGGCCTGCACAGTAGTGCCTTCAGACTCAGTGGTCTCAAGCCATAGGCCACTTACGAGACAAGATAAAGGTGTCCAAACCCTTTTTGGCCTCCCTCAGCTGGTGGCTACATCCACCCAATCTACTCAAAGGCATGCCCTTCCAAATGCCAGAATACTCAGTGGTCCTCACCACCGACGCCTCTCTGAAGAGCTGGGGTGCTCATTGTCTGGACAAGTGCACCCAAGGCCTCTGGTCTCCCTGGGAGGCAACCCAACAGATCAATCTGCTGGAACTTCGAGCTATCCGCTTGGCTCTCAGAGTTTTTTCTCCAGCCCTGACTCACCGCTCAGTCTTGATTCAAACAGACAACCAGGTGGCCATGTTTTATGTGAACAAGCAGGGCGGCACTGGGTCCCAGATCCTTTGTCGAGAGACTCAGGACCTTTGTTCCTTTGCCCTGAAGCACCACATGCTTCTCAAGGCGGTGTACCTCCCAGGCTAGGAGAACTGCCTGGCCGACCGGTTGAGCAGGATTCTGCAGCCCCACGAGTGGCAGCTGCATCCCTTGGTGGTTCAAAAGATCTTCCTGAAGTGGGGTCTCCCTTGGATAGATCTCTTTGCCAGTCCACTAAAACAGCTACCCAAGTTCTGCTCCAGGCAACCACATCCTTTGAGGATCGCACCAGATGCTTTTCTGATGTCCTGGTCTCAGGGCCTCCTGTATGCGTTTCCTCCCATGCCCTTGGTGGCCCGAACTCTGTTCAAGATTCTTCGGGACAAGGCCTCGGTCCTGCTGGTAGCTCCCAGATGGCCGAGACAGCCTTGGTTTCCTCTTCTGCTTCAACTGGCGGTGGATCCCCCACTGCCTCTGGGGTTGCAACCCGACCTTCTCTCTCAGGAGCAGGGTTCCTTACTACACCCAATCTCAAGACTCAAGACTCTCAATTTGATGGCCTGGAGGCTGCAAGGGTAGTCTTGGCTCCCTGGGGCCTGCCTCAGGAAGTTGAGGAGGTTGTCCTAGCCTCTAGAAAACAGTCCACTAGGAAAGCCTATGCTCTCAAATGGAAGAGGTTTTCTGTGTGGTGTCAGCTACGTACAGAGGAGCCTTTCTCCTGTACTGTGCCAGTAGTGCTTCGGTACTTACTGCACTTATCAAATCAGGGACTTAAGTCCAATTCTGTTCGGGTCCACCTCTCAGCTTTAGCAGCTCACCACTCACTGGTGGAGGGACATTCTTTGTCAGGTCATCCCTTGGTGTCCCGCTTTCTCAGGGGCTTGCTTTTGCTCAAGCCCCCCATCTGTCCTCCTGCTCCTGAGTGGGAACTGAATGTGGTCTTGTAGCAACTGACTCGCCCACCCTTTGAGCCGATGGCTACTTGTCCACTGCGCTTCCTCTCCTGGAAGACACTCTTCCTGATAGCCCTTACCTCGGCTAGGCGAGTGAGTGAGCTTCAGGCCCTGGTCTGTGATAGGCCTTACACCAGGATTTATAGGAACAGGGTAGTCCTCAGGACTCATCCCAAGTTCCTCCCTAAGGTTGTCTCCTCTTTCCACCTCAACCAGGAGGTGGTTCTTCCAACATTCTTCCCTAGGCCTCATGCAAACCAGGCTGAAGCAGTCCTGCATACCCTGGACTGTAGGAGGGCCTTATCCTTCTACCTTGACCGTACGCAGGGGCATAGAAGGGCTACTCAGCTCTTCGTATCCTTTGACCCCAATAAGTTGGGGTTAGCTGTGTCCAAGCGTACCTTGTCTATCTGGGTGGCTGACTGTATCACCTGGGCTTACAAGGCGGCTGACCTTCCTTTGCAGGGTAGAGTCACGGCCCATCGTGTCAGGGCAATGGCTGCCTCAGTGGCTCATCTCTGCTCTGTGCCCTTGGTAGACATCTGCAGGGCTGCAACTTGGTCTTCAAGCCAGACTTTTGCAGCCCACTGCTGTCTGGAAAGGGAGTCCCGTAGGGACAGTGCTTTTGGCCAAGCAGTACTCCGGAATCTCTTTGAGGTTTTGGCAACTCCTGCCCTCCTGCCCTCTGTTGGGCTACCGGTGGAGGTTGTGTCCTTGAAAAGCCTTTCTTTGCTGCTGGGACTAGAGGGAGTTCTCTTGTTCAGTCTGGGTTCCTCGGTAACCCAGAGCTAGGGAGTCACCCATATGTGAGGACTGACTTCCTGCTTGGTCCTGGAGAAACAGTAGTTACTCACCTGTAACAGGTGTTCTCCAGGAGCAGCAGGAATCAGTCCTCACAACCCTCCCTCCTCCCCTTGGAGTTGCAGTTGTACATAGTTTGTGTTTTTACATTTTTGTGTGCTCTTCTTAGCTATGTCATTTGACTGAGGTAAGATGGCACCTTTAGGCGGGACGGGAACCGCGCATGCGTGCCAGCATTCCCAAAGGCTTTCATGGAAAGCTGGGGAAATGCTCCGCTGGGGCTTCATCGGCGCCAATGACACCCATATGTGAGGACTGATTCCTGTTGCTCCTGGAGAACACCTGTTACAGGTGAGTAACTACTCTTTCTGTTCGGGTCCACCTCAGCTCTAGCAGCTCACCACTCTCTGATGGAGGGACATTCTCTATCTGGTCACCCCTTGGTGTCCCGCTTTCTTAGGGGCTTGCTTTTGCTCAAGCCTCCCATCTGCCCTCCTGCCTCTGAGTGGGACCTGAATGTGGTCTTGCAGCAACTGACTCGCCCACCTTTTGAGCCCATGGCTACTTGCCCACTACGCTTCCTCTCCTGGAAGACACTCTTCCTGATAGCCCTTACTTCGGCTAGGCGAGTAAGTGAGCTTCAAGCCCTAGTCTGTGATAGGCCTTAAACCAGGATTTACAGGAACAGGGTAGTCCTTAGGACTCATCCCAAGTTCCTCCCTAAGGTTGTCTCCTCTTTCCACCTCAACCAGGAGGTGTCAGGGCAATGGCTGCCTCAGTGGACATCTGCAGGGCTGCAACTTGGTCTTTAAGCCAGACCTTTGCGGCCCATTACTGGCTGGAGAGGGAGTCCCGTAGGGACAGTGCTTTTGGCCACGCAGTACTCCGGAATCTTTTTGAGGTTTAGGCAACTCCTGCCCTCCTGCCCTCTGTTGGGCTACCGGTGGAGGTTGTGTCCTTGAAATGCCTTTCTTTGCTGCTGGGACTAGAGGGAGTACTCTTGTTCAGCCTGGGTTTCTCGGTAGCCCAGAGCTTGGGAGTCACCCATATGTGAGGACTGACTTCCTGCTTGGTCCTGGAGAAAGAGTAGTTAGTCACCTGTAACAGGTGTTCTCCAGGAGCAGCAGGAATCAGTCCTCACAACCCTCCCTCCTCCCCTTGGAGTTGCAGTTGTACATAGTTTATTTTTCTTTTTTGTGTGCTGTTCTTAGCTATGTCATTTGACTGAGGTAAGATGGCACCTTTAGGCAGGAAGGGAACCGCGCATGTGTGCCTGCATTCCCAAAGGCTTTCATAGAAAGCTGGGGAAATGCTCCGCTGGGGCTTCATCAGCGCCGTTGACACCCATATGTGAGGACTGATTCCTGCTGCTCCTGGAGAACACCTGTTACAGGTGAGTAACTACTCTTTTTATACCCACAGAAATTACAAAAGAGGTGGTGGGGTGCTCATCATAACAAAAAAATCACTAAAAGCAAAGCAACTAACTACTGACAACACCAACAACATGGACACCCGAATCCTAAAAATTTATCACTTTAGAATATGCCTAGTGTACAGACCACCAGAACAAAGATCAGAAAATTTGGACTCACTAATTGAACTTCTGGGCTCTTCTACTGATTCAAACCCAGTAATACTTATGGGTGATTTTAACCTACCCTCGCTACCTAAAGTACAGTCAGTCCCCTTCATTGACTCCATAACTGACATGGATTTCTATCAGATTATTAATAAAACAACTCACAACAAAGGTGGAACACTTGACCTTGTCTATCTTCCGGGATCACTATATAAACTATTCGACATTCCAACACTTGAGTGCAAACCAGTCCCATGGTCAGACCACCACCTCAAAACATTTAACATCAACTACACAGACATAACCCATAATAGCAGACCACATCAATCCCCAACCACCAGATTCAAGAAATTCAATGAGGAGGAATTTCTTAAACAAATAATACCCCATCTATCCCTTACACCATCAGATCTTGATATAGTGGTAGAAAGTTGGCACAAAACAATCGCCATTGCTGCAACACATAAAACCACCACCAAAACATACAAACAATAAAAACAATAATACAACTAAAGGTAGAGATGCTCCTTGGTTTAATAATACACTAAAATTAATGAAAAGGGATCTGCGAAAATTAGAACAGAAATGGCGAAGAACCAAATCCACCACGTACTATGAGATCTATGAAAACTCCCTCAAAAACTACAAAGAGGCAACAGAAAGTGCAAAGAAAAACTTCCACTCCGTCATACTAACTAACTCCATAAACCGACCAAGAGATCTATTTACCATTGTACAAAATCTAACAAACAAAACATTGAACTCAAGCGAAATTATCACCGATATATCGCCACAAACCTTAGCGGATCACTACATGAACAAAGCAAGACTACAAGCCCCCCCTGCAATGTCACCTAGAAAAATACACTATGACCAAACAAACAATTGGTCAGATTTCCACATAATATCCAAAGACACACTCAAGAATATAATCTCAAACATAAATACAACATCATCCTATTTAGACCCATGTCCAGTAAACTGGATAAAGAAAACACTACCAATTCTCTCCCCCTTCATACTACCTATCATTAACCTTTCACTAAAACAAGGATATCTACCTCCAACCCTTAAACATGCACAAATACGCCCAATCCTCAAAAATGGCAACCTTGACAAAACCTCACCCAGCTCCTATAGACCTATATCGAGCATACCCTTCATGGCCAAATTAATTGAAAAAGTAATCCAAATCCAAATCCAAACTCAGGACTACATTGACACTTCAGCTCCTCTTGACGAACAGCAATATGGTTTCCGCCCTCAACATGGAGTAGAAACCCTGCTTACAGTTCTACTAGACACACTGGTAAGAGGTATTGACGACACTAAACAAGCGTTCATTCTACTATTTTTAGACATCTCTGCCGCATTTGACAGTGTAAATCACACAATAATGCTAAATAGACTCAGACAAATAGGAATAAATTCAACAGTATATAAATGGTTTACCTCATACTTAAACAATAGAACCCAAACAGTAAGAATCAATACCCAAACATCCAATACATACAAACAGGAACTTGGCCTTTGTCACCACTCACCCTCCCAGAGGCATTTAGCGTGGGCAAGGCAAGTGGGTAGTTGTGTTTCTTATACTGTGAACTTTAAATGGAGGTTTTGGAAAGGCCTCCTGGGTAATGTAGTCCTACAGTAGTGAGAATGAGTCCAAGTTGTGCACGAGTGGTTCAGGTTAAATTAGGATTTATTGCCCCTCCCGGGGTTGGATGTTGATGACCATGAACAAAGAATATATTTACAAAGAAACCATACTCCTGATGTGAACAAAAATAGGCAACTTAAATAATGCTTATCTTCAGCTGTTACGGAATCAAAAAGAATAAAACAGTTTCCCTCCAAAATACTTCTTTTGGCTGTTTTTCTTCCTTCAGCAAAATCCAGTAGTATTAACAAAGGGACTGCACATTGTCTGCCACCATATAAGAGCAGTCCATAAACACTTCGGACTCAGGGGGTTGATAAGGGTCCCACTGCATAAGATCACCTTCTTCCTTAAGGTCTCTTAGAGAGGGATCTTCTGCCTGCCACGCAAACCTCTCCGTTCCAATTACAGGGTTCCCTTCCCCCAACCTGCTCTGTGAGTCTGGGTGTTTGGCTTCCTGTGCACACAGCCCTCTGTAATTAAAAGGATACACGTTTCCCTCTTCTGTTTGGCTACAGGGAATTCTGTGTCTGCCTTTAGAATTGCTTTCTCCCAGGAATCTCCCTTGGCTACAAAAAGGTTGGTAAAACTTTTCTTTCCCCTTTGATAAAAGCTTGGTATCAGGGAAATAAGCTTTACCTGCAGGCTGTCTGTTGTGAGCACAGCGTGGTTGTCTTTTTTGGTTCCCAGAATAAACGTCTCTGCTTTTTGGATAGTAAAAATCCCCAGTGCTTTTCGTAGTTGAGCACTGCTCCCTAGGAACTGGACTTGAATATCTTCCCCAGCTCTCTTCCTCTGAGAAGTTCCTCCGAGTGGAATTGGGATTTCTTTCCCTTTTCCCTTCTCTCAGCCACAGACCTTGGCTGCCCTCGGAGTATCTATCTTTCTCTGGTTTTCTCCTTCTTTCAGCTTTCTCCACGCTTGCTGTGCTGCCTTTTCCTTCTGTCTCCGTATCTGAGACTATGTCCGTCTCTTTCTCCTTCCCCTTCTCTGTCCTGTCTTTAACTAAAGGCTTTTTATCTAAGTTTCTTTCTCCGTTGTGCTGAGCCACACCTCCCACCAGGTGTTCCCACTTCCCTGATGAGGCAGGAGCTAGCTCAGGGGATGGGCGTTCCCTAACACTCTGTGACGTTCTTTGTTTAGGGTTTCCATGCCAACCCTCCATGCTTGTTTCAGCACTGACAGTTCTGGTTTCACTTTGCAGTGAATCCTCTGCCTCCCTTGGTTCTGAACCCTGTACTTCACGACACCTTCCACAAGGATCTGCCCTCTCGGCACTCCTTTTTAATATTTACCTACAACCTGTCTGCAACATTTTCAAACAGTTTCACGTCCACTATCATATCTACGCAGACGATATAATGTTATACATTCCATTCAAGATCACTAACCCACCAATTCAATTACTAACTGAATGTTTCAACGAACTTACAATATGGCTAAAAGAACACAATTTAAACATCAATTACTCAAAAACAGACATCTTATATGTAACAAAAAATCAAACCTTCATCCCCCCAACATTTATTACAATACAGAACCACAAAATCAAAACAAAAAATGAGGTGTAGTATCTAGGTGTGATTCTGGATAAGAATCTTAGCATGGAATCTCACATCAAAAACACAACAAAAAAAATTCACTAAAGCTTAAGATACTTAAACAACTACGCCCACTGGTTCACCTACATGATTTCATGAGTATAATTCAAGCAATCATTACATCCCACTTTGACTTTGCAAACACAACACTCCAAGGAATAACCAAACAGAACCTTAAAAGACTTCAGTTAGTACAAAATGTAGCCGCCAGAACTATCATGAAAGCCAGTACAATAGAACATATAACACCTATTTTAGCTAATCTACACTGGCTACCAATCTACTGCCGAATAAACTATAAAATCCTTATAACAACATTTAAAGCTTTAAACAAGCTAGCACCTTCGGTACTGAACAACCTAATTAGCAAGGAAACACCAAAAATCAACCAAAGGAGAGGAAACACAAACAAAATTATGTTTCCAAAAGACTTTACAAAATCTAAAAAATCCACTAACAACAAGGCCTTTTCACACTCAGCCCCAATCCTCTGGAATGCACTACCCGAAGAAATCAGAAATCTAAGTGATATCAAGGAATTTCGTAAGAAATTAAAAACACACTTATTTATGACACACTATGGTGACCAGTCAATTACTATCACACAAACAGGCATAAGTTAATAGAAGATAATAAAATTCACAAACCAAAAACAAATTAATGCAATTAATTGCAATCAAAGATACACTAATTCTGTTTCTCCACTCATTGTAATATAATGACGACTGCCAATCATCCTACAATGTATATAGTTTAATTTCAATGTAACAGTTGTACTGTACATAGTTTCTAAGCACTGTGCAAAGGTTGTTATGCACATAGCTGCTAGATCATTAGTAACAAGTTCTAGTTCTTTGTATTAAAGCTTATGTTCTTTGTATAATTTTCACAGATGTTATATGTAAGATGAACAGGCACTTATTACTGTTTCGCCGGTTCATTCCATTGTTCTTTGTAAACCGCACCTGATCCATGGGAAAGTGCGGTATATAAGTGTCTGTTAAATAAATAAATAAATACATCCAGACCGCAGACAATATCTGAGATTTGTAGTGGGAAGAAAACATTTCCAATACAGAGTTCTACCCTTTGGCCTAGCCTCTGCTCCCAGAGTGTTTACAAAATGCCTGGCTGTAGTGGCGGCCTTCCTCAGAAGTCAAGGAATTTTTGTCTTCCCCTACCTGGCTCATCAGGGGCCAGTCGCCTCAGGAGGTCCAACAGGCCACTTCTCGCACTATCAACCTGTTGCAATGTCTAGGCTTTGTCATAAACCACGCAAAGTCTACTTTGCTCCCCACTCAAAACTTAGAGTTCATAGGAGCAAGACTGGACACCCTTCAGGCAAAGGCTTACCTGCCGGAGGACAGGGCACAGAGGCTGCTAGCACTGACACAACAGTTCAGGCGCAGGTCTCAGTTCTCAGCGAGACACTTTTACGCCTCCTGGGCCACATGGCCTCCACAGTGCATGTGACCCCAAATGCCCGTCTCCACATGAGAACAGCTCAGTGGTGCCTCAGAGATCAGTGGACACAAACCACCGGCAGCCTCAGAGGCAGGATAACAGTATCCAGGCGACTGGTGAAATCATTGCAGTGGTGGAGTCAGCCACCCAACCTGCTCGAGGGAGTGTCTTTTCAGACTCCCTCGCACACAAGAGTGCTAATGACAGATGCCTCCTTGCTGGGCTGGGGAGCCCATTGCCAAGGATCATGCACTGAGGGGTTATGGTCTCCTCAGGAGTCTGCACACCAAATCAACCTCTTCAAGCCTTTTGTCATGTCCTCTCACATCAGTCTGTATTGATACAGACGGACAACCAGATAGCAATGTTCTACTTGAACAAGCAGGGAGGTATGGGGTCTCGTATCCTATGTCAGGAGACACTGGACCTCTGCTCCTTTGCCATCAGGCAGGCTATGTCTCTCAAAGCAGTGTACTGCCTGGTCAGGAGAACTGCCTAGCAGACAAACTAAGCAGGATTCTCCCTCACGAATGGCAACTGGATCCGGTGGTGGCCGAGCAGATTTTCCACTGCTGGGGACATCCGTCCATAGATCTATTTGCCAGTCCGCAAAATCACCAGCTGCCCAGATTTTGCTCCAGATAGCCACATCCTCTGAGGGTGGCTGCAGATGCTTTCCTGATCTCCTGGTTAGGGGTCCTCATGTATGCGTCTCCTCCCATGCCCCTGGTGGCCAGGACTCTGTTCAAAATCCTTCGGGACAAGGCCTCTGTCATTCTGGTAGCCCCCAGATGGCCAAGACAGCCTTGGTTTCCGCTTCTCCTCCAGCTGGCAGTGGAAACCCCACTCCCACTGGGGACACAGCCTGACCTCCTGTCCCAGGAGCAGGGTTCTCTCTTACACCCCAACCTCGGGTCCCTCAACCTGATGGCATGGCTGCTGAAAGGGTAGTGCTGGCTCCTCTCCTCCTACCTCAGAATGTAGAAGAAGTGTTACTGGCCTCAAGGAGGCAGTCCACTAGGAAATCCTATGCTTTCAAGTGGCGTAGGTTTGAGGTGTGGTGTAACCAGCACAATGAAAACCCTTTCTCTTGCCTTGTACCAGTGGTGCTGCAGTACCTGCTTCACCTCTCAGAATTAGGTCTCAAGTCTAACTCTGTCAGGGTCCACCTGAGTGCTTCGTCAGCAAACCACTCGCCAGTGAAGGGGCAACCTCTTTCGGCTCAACCCCTGGTGTCCAGAAACCCCCAGTTCATCCTCCAGCAACTGAGTGGGATTTAAATTTGGTCTTGCAGCAGCTTACTTGCCCACCTTTTGAGCCATTGTCCTCTTGCCATCTGCGCTTCCTCTCCTGGAAGGTGCTCTTCCTGGTGGCACTCACATCAGCCAGACATGTGAGTGAGCTGCAAGCTCTCGTAACTGATAAACCATACAGACGGTTTTATAGGAATAGGGTGGTCCTCCGCACTCACCCTAAGTTCCTTCAAAAAGTGGTCTCTTCTTTCAACCTCAACCAAGAGGTGATTCTTCCAACCTTCTTTCCTAGGCCGCATTCCAGCCGAGCAGAGGCATTCCAGCCGAGCAGAGGCAGTCCTGCATACCCTGGATTGTAAGAGGGCGTTGTCCTTCTACCTGGCGTGTACAAGGGGACATCGAAGGGCTACTCAGCTCTTCGTCTCTTATGACCCCAGTAAGCTGGGGTTACCTGTCTCCAAGCGCACGCTGTCTACCTGGGTGACAGACTGCATTGCCTGGGTGTACAGGGCGGCCAACCTCCCGTTGCAGGATCGAGACACGGCCCACCATGTCAGGGCTAAGGCTGCATCAGTGGCTCACTTCTGCTCTGTTCCGCTGGCAGACATCTGCCAGGCCGCAACTTGGTCTTCAAGCCAGACGTTTGCGGCCCATTGCTGCATGGATAGAGAGTCCCAACGGGACAGTGCTTTCGGCCGGTCGGTACTCCGTAACCTATTTGAGGTTTAGGCTACTCCAACCCTCCGACCCTTTGGTGTCAGGCTACCGAGGGGTGTTGTGTTCTCAGCTGAATTCCTATTGCAGCTGCTGCGGCTCTTCTAGAGGGAGCCATTTTTCAGCTATGGGTTCTTGGTAGCCTATAGCTAGGGAGTCCCATATGTAAGGACTGACTTCATGCTTGTTCCTGGAGAAAGCATAGTTACTCACCTGTAACAGGTGTTCTCCAGGGACAGCAGGAATCAGTCCTCATGACCCTCCATCCTCCCTTGGAGTTGCAGTCCTATCATTGATTTTATTCTCTTTGCCATCTCTTTAGCTATGTCATTTGACTGAGCAAAATGGCACCCTTGGGTGGGAAGGGGACCACGCATGCGCAATGCAATCCCAAAGACTTTCTTTGAAAGCTGGGGAATTGCTCCGCACGAGGGCTCCGTCGGCACCGACATCACCCATATGTGAGGACTGATTCCTGCTGTCCCTGGAGAACACCTGTTATAGGTGAGTAACTACGCTTTCTCCCCAGTACTTGGATGGTGATCACCTTGGAATACTAGGTGTTGTAGATTACTGCGTCGAAGAAAGGCCCGGAAATCTACTTCCGGTCACACATTACCAAGAAAACCAAGGGGCTGGATCTCCAGGAGTCAGCATTGGCTCAACAGCACACAACAATAATCTCCATGAGTGACAAAGATTAACAAAGGCACAATTTCCGAATGCTCTCTACAGTATCTGCTATATTGCATTATACATAATTTTGTTATTAACAATCAAATATATACCGAGGTATTTCAACTGTCCTTGTGTCCAGCTAATAGGGAAGGTTTTCTGCCACTGATCATCTCTTCTCACATTGAGTGCTAGCGACTCTGATTTTCCATAGTTTATTCCTAACCCTGAGAAGCAGCCGAATTGCTCTGTTATCAGAGTTGCCAAGTTACCCAGTTCCAGGAGTGAGATTTTTTGCCAGTTCTAGTTTTAAATGTATATTGCAATGCACTATGGTATACATAGTCCCTGATTTTACCCATCAAAATCAGTGCTGCAGATCTCATAATGCATCAGGATAAGATTTTCGGAAATGCAGGACTGGCAAAAAATCTCACTCCTGGAACTAGGTAACTTGGCAACTCTATTATATGCATAACTTTCTTGCTGCCCTACAAAGAGAAGAAATGTCATTTGCAAAGAAACTAATATGATATTCACTTTTCCACACATGAAGTCCTCTTAATTGCAGGGATCGTGAATTCTCACCCTCCATCCACAGCCTGGAGACTCAGCATGCCAAAGCTTGATGATGTCACACTACATAGGCAGTTGGCACCTCCTATGAGGCTCAGTATTCTCAGTCTCCAAGCAGGGTGGGAGCATAATTTCACTGTAGTCTGGACTCCACTGAAGAGCACAATCAGGAAGAACAATATAATTAGTCCAGGAATTAGTTGGGCTTCAGACTGTTCTGAGTGTTGGAGCAGTAGCCATTTAAGCTTTCAATTGAAAAAAAAAAAACAAAGCAAAAGGATAATAGAAAAGAGGCCAAATCTAATAAGAGATGCATTGTCCCAGGGAGAATTAGAGCGGAACAGCTCCCAAGCCCTTGAATGGGTGAGGAGCCTGCTTGTGGCCACTGAGATCAGCGACCCCAGTAAGCCTGCAAGATCCCCTCAATTCACCTCAGCCGGGGCCCAGGAGATCAGGTCAGTGAAGTTAATGTCTGCATGAGTTTAGCATGTGGGGGGAAGGGTCCCCTCCGACTGCTGCTGTGGCTTTGTTTTTCGGCAGTTGGAAGGAGTGGCAGGGCCTCTGATCCACGATAGCGAGCAGGCACAGAAGCGGTGGTGCAAGAGCCGGGCTGCAAGAGACGGTCCAGGGATGCACGTGGTGCCGGTGCCATTTTGGAATCAGCAGCGCAGCTCAGGAGAGCATCGGAGGCACACAGAGAGCTGAACTTAGCCAGATGCCTTCACGTTTTATTATTTTGATCAGCAGTGGAAAGTGAAAGTATCAATGCCGGAGAAGACCACGTGTCTGGCCTGCATTTCCCATCGGAGCTCTCTCTCTACCATGGGATTCTGCCATGGTTGTGAGGCTGAATCCCTGTTGGTAGAGGAGAACCTTTCAGGAGATGGGATGGTGTTGGCAGATGTGAGAACAGCCTCAGGAAGGTCAGAGATATCAACTGTAGAGTCCCCAGAGCTTGCTTTGCCCATGGTGGTGGTGGGAAAGGCAGCCATGCTGGAAGGGCCAGGCAGTTCTGCTTCTCAGAGAGCTGAGGCCTGTGACTCACAGGGTTTCCCTGAGACCATCCACGTCCAAGGAGGAGCCCTCAAAATCCTCCCTGGGGAGTTTCTCGCCAGAATTTGTTCTTCTGATGTACAGAGCCCTTTTGTCAGAGGGAAGGGGTTAAAGAAGGTGCCTCAGGATCAGGAGAGATTGCCAAGAAGAGGGGTTTACCTGAGGCAAGGGGGAACACAGGTTGAGGGGGAGCCTGTCCCAAATGCAAGTGTTTGACCAGTGAGGACTGGGAGGACACTGGTTCACTGTACTCTGAGGGGTCCGACGTCCCGGAAGAGGCTGCAGCCAATGTATGGGGACAGTCTACCTCAGCAGAGTTGGAGGAAGGTGAGATAACCCAGGGGGATGACTCTCGTATTGTGTATGTCTTTCAGCGAGAGGAAATGGCGGCACTGATTGACCACTCCCTGACAGCGCTCAATGTGCCCCAGGGGGTGACTACGAAAGAGGAATGCGCTCTCTCAAGCCATCCAGAAGACGCGGTCAGTTTTTCCTATCCATAGGGTCATTAAGCAAATGATCCAGAATGAATGGGAAGCCCCGGATGCTGGCCTGAAGGGTACATGGACTATGGCATGGTTATACCCTTTGCCTGAACAGGAGAAGGATCGGCTGCGGGTGCCTAAAGTGGATGTGCTGGTGTCCGCAATAGCTAAGAAAACCACTATCCTGGTTGAGGGTGAGGCGGCCCTCAAGGATCCACAGGACAGGAAGCTGGAG
Organism: Ichthyophis bannanicus; assembly: GCA_033557465.1. Classification (NCBI taxonomy): domain Eukaryota; kingdom Metazoa; phylum Chordata; class Amphibia; order Gymnophiona; family Ichthyophiidae; genus Ichthyophis; species Ichthyophis bannanicus. The sequence continues at coordinate 988,178,361 of CM066032.1, forward strand.
ACCTTGCTCAAACAGGCCTTTGATATTAGTGCAATGTAGCTGCAAGTGTCTATCTGTGGGGTGTATGTGGCTAGGGTCTGCTTGCAGCGGGCACAAGGAATTTTGAGTGGCTATGGTGAGTCAGAGCGGACGTTCTCAAAGGCTACCAAGATGGGATCCAGGGCGGCTTAGTTTGCTGATGCCTCTTACGATCTGATTCAAGCCTTATCCAAGGGCGTGGCTTCAGTGGTGGCCACTTGGCATTTGCTATGGCTAAGTAGTTGGTTGGCGGATGTGTCCTCCAAGGCTTGTTTGAGTAAGCTTCCCTTTAAGGGGAAGCTCTTGTTTGGAGAGACGCTAGAGAAGTTGGTAAAGGATCTGGGGGGACACCAAGAGGGGCTGCCTGCCAGAGGACAAGCAAAAGCTGGTGAGGGCTGTGGCACCAGCCCGGTGGCAGCACTGAGATTTTCAGCGTTTCAGGGCAGTTGGGTTTATGTCTTTTCAGAGAGGTTGCTATCCGTCCTGGGGGCAGCTCTTTTGAGGCTCCAGAGGAATCAGTTGGGGTTATTACTCCACCTCCTCTGCCACCACTAAAAAGCGACAATGAAATGAGGGGGGCCCAGGACAAAGCATTACTGGTAGGGGAATGCCTTTGGGACTTCTACTCCGCCTATGGCCAGATTACATCCGATCAGTGGATGTTGGAGATCATCCGCAAGGGGTACACGCTCGGGTTTGCCCAACCCCTCAGAGATACCTTTATCAGATCCCCCTGCAGGACACCCTGGAAGGTGGCGGCCAGGCAGGACACCTTGCTAAGGCTTCTCCAATTGGATGCAGTGGTCGAGGTACCACAAGACCAGTGCAGCTGCGATCAATACTCCATTTATTTCGTAGTCCCCAAGAAGGAGGGGCATTTCAGCCCATCCTGGATCTCAAGCAGGTAAACAGTGCCTTGCGCGTGCCTTGCTTTCGCAGAGAGATGCTTTGGTCCATCGTGGTGGTGGTCAGGCAGGGCAAGTTCCTTATGGCACTCAATTTGAAGAAGGCATATCAGTTCATTTTCATCTGGCCCAAGCACCAGTGCTTCCTGAGCTTTGTGGTGCTGATGGAGCACTTCTAGTTCTAAGCGTTACCATTTGGCCTGGCAACCGTGCCATGGACCTTCACCAAGTTTATGGTAGTGGTCATGGCCGCTTTACGACGGGAAAGCTTCCTGGTACATCCGTACTTGGACAACAAACAAGTATGGGAACAGTCTCTGGAGGAGAGCAGGAGAGCCACGGACCAGGTGATAGACTGCTTGCAGCGGCTCGATTTGGTGGTTAATTTTGCCAAAAGCAGTCTATAAGCAAGGCAAGATCTTATGTACCTCAGAACGTGTTTCAGACCGACAAGGATCTGGTGTCCTTACCTGAGGAGAGAGTGCAGAAGATACAAAGGCAGGTCAGATAGTTCCTCTGGATGGCATGGTTATGGTTATATGGTTATAGGCACTTGATATACCGCCCTTTACTGTGTGTATCAGAGCGGCATTACGTCCAACTGTTGTGGTCGATGGCGGTGTCCATCGACTTGGTTCCCTTGGTGCAAGCACACATGTGCCTGCTACTGAGGGTGCTCTTGGAGCGGTGGTCGCTGCAGAGATAGACATTGTCCCAGAGGTTGCCTTGCTTATTGGACACCAGGGTGGCACTTCAGTGGTGGCCGTGCTCGAACAAACTACTGGCAGGAATGCCATTGGAGTCACCGGTGTGGATTTTGCTGATCACCAATGCCAGCCTGAAGGGCTGGGGAGTGCATTGCGAAGCACAGGTGATGCAGGGCCACTGGACACCAGAGGGAGAGCATGTGGTCCATCAGTCGGTTGGAGATGAGAGCTGTTTTCCTGGTGTTACAGGTGTTACAGCCACTCCTTTGCGGGAAGGCAGTCAGAGTGTTCTCCGACAATGCCACCATGGTGACGTACATCAATCGTCAGGGGGGCACAGACAGTGTGCTTCTCTCGGACGTGGTAGCCCCACTCTGGACATGGGTGGAGGCAAACCTGAGAGAACATGCAGGCCGACTATCTCAGTCGGTATTGCCTGGATCCAGCCGAGTGGTCCCTAAATGACGACGTGTTTGCCCAGATAGCTCGGCACTGGGGTCAGCTGATCATGGACCTGATGGCAACCTTCGAGAACATGAAAGCAGTCAGATTCTTCAGCAGACGATGAGAAAAGATGGTAAAAGGCCTGGATGCATTGGTGCAGAAATAGCTGATGGACGAGATCCTGTATGTTTTTCCTCCGTGGGCATTTATAGGATATTTAGTGCAGAGGATTTGAAGCTTATCGGGGGCGGTAGTGTTGATTGTCTCGGATTGGCCTCGTCGACCGTGGTATGCGGATCTTTTCAGGCTGGCGGTGAATTGCCCATGATAATGCCTTCTGGCCTAAGCGGTATATCAAATGATTAATAAACATAATAAACAAACATAAACATACCTTCTGGGGTGGGCCAATCTTCTCTCACAGGGTCCCATCCTAATGCGTCAGGTGGATTGATTCTCGCTTACGGCCTGACTCTTGAAAGGGCTCGGCTAAGAAAAAGGGGGGTATTCACTTCCCGTGATTAAGTTGTTGAGGGCATGAAAGCGATCCACTTTTCTGTCGTATGTTTGTGTGTGAGTGTTCAAGGATTGGTGTTCGCACATGGATGCTGACTCTGGGCAGCGTCTCTGCCAGACATTCTAGCTTTCCTATAGGCCGGTTTGGAGAAAGGATTGGCCTGTAGTTCATTACAGGTGCAGATGGCGGCGCTCACATGTTATAGTGGGAGTCCAGGGTCAGTTCCCCATCCAGATGTAGCACATTTCCTCAGAGTGGTGAAACATGTTTGTCCACTGGCTAGGGCCTTGGTTCCACCCTGTGACCTGAATTTAATGTCATCAGTTCCTCCAGGAACTTGTCCAAACCTTTTTTAAACCCAGCTACACTAACAGCTTTTACTACATCCTTTGGTAACGAATTCCAGAGTTTGATTACACGTTGAGTGAAAAAATATTTTCTCTTATTAGTCTTAAATAGTTGACCCCATAGCTTCATTGCATGTCCCCTAGTCTTTTTATATTCTGATAGCGTAAACAATTGATCTACGTTTACCCGTTCCACTCCATTCATTAATTTATAGACCTCTATCATATCTTCCCTCAGCTGTCTCTTTTCCAGGTTGAAGAGCCCTAACCTTTTTAGCCTCTCTTCATAGGGGTATCCTTCCATCCCCTTTACCATTTTGGTGGCTCTTCTCTGTACCTTTTCTAATAATGCTATATCCTTTTTAAGATATGGTGACCGGAATTGCACACAGTATTCAAGATGCGGTCGCCCCATGGAATAATACAGAGGCATTATAATATCTTTTTTTTTATTCTCCATTCCTTTCCTTATGATTCCTAGCATTCTATTTGCTTTTTTGGCCGCTGCTGCACACTGGGTGGAGGGTTTCAATGTTAGCCATGATGAAGCCTAAATCTTTTTCCTGGTTGGTGGTTCCTAATGTGGAACCTTGCATCGTATAACCATAGTTTGGGTTGTTCTTTCCTAGGTGCATAACTTTGCACTTGTCCACATTAAATTTCATCTGCCATTTGGATGCCCAGTCTTTTAATTTATCAAGTTTCTCTTGCACTTTTTCAGAATCCTCTTTGAAGAAAACCCCGTGATCTGGCCACAATACCTCGGCTCTTTCGGTCTCTGGTCCCTCATGCAGTGAGAAACAGGCAGAGAGTAACACAGAATACAATCACACACAAAGTGCTATTTTCTTTGAGCTCAGAGGGAAAACCACAGACGGTCTATGGACACGCATAGTTCCACGCCTGCCGAATTCAAATTCTTCCTCCTGAAAAGCTCCTTTTATTAAAGAAAAAAGGGAAGTAACAGTCATTTATTATAAACGTGAAATAACACAAGGTGTCGCCAAAGTTCTTTTTACAGAGTAAGATATGATTACAGTGTATTAAATGAAATTTACTTGATTATGACAAAATTATTTATAATTGCAAAGTTGCAAAAATCATGTTGTGTCAGCATTGACTGTACAATGAACTATGGCCTATGTTTACTCTTTATGCTTGCGTTAACAATATTCCAAACTATTTTAAAATCGGTTACACAGAACTCATGATCATGACATCCTGTTCTATTTAAGAGGAAGTAGGTGAAAAGCCAAACTTCTAAACACATTCTGAAATTCATCCATCTTCAATTATATATTGGGGATTCTGGTATCCCCTTTATCTGTCCATTTCTACAGTCCTCCCTGTGATTCTATAAAGAATCATTACAAAAGAGCGGTAGCTGAAACATGTCCAAATCCAGAATAAATCTTCTACAGTAGGCTTCATTTTGGAGATGTTCCTTCAAAGTCCTAGGCACATCTGGTCCATAGGTGAGCTCCATCTTGTTCGTTGGAAGAAATCGTTATACAAAATCATGTGACATTGTTTACCTTTGCTTAGCCTCAATAAAAATGTGTAGAGAGAGCAAGACTTTACCCATTATTCTTGTAAGCACTACCTCTTCTAGCAGTGGCCAACTGCTTCTCATAGATCTAGCAATAATTCAGAGATTAGTCCCTCATATCATGACACCAGACATCACTCCAGATTTTTCAGCAGCATCCTTTCTCACCATGGGCTGTGCCATGCACATCTTAGATAGAGCTTTTTCAGTGACTGTCTACCCAGGCTTCACTGCTGCGCATACATGAGTAGTTCCGCTGATTTTTATCAGGAGTCTCCATATCCAGTAGCATTTCATTCACAATAGTTTTCTTTTTCAGCCCATAGGATTCAGTGCATACAATATATAATTTGTAAAATCCAATTCTCCACTACAGCATCTCTCTTGATGCCATACAATTGCAAACAAGCACAATTATTCATCCCTAATGACAGTCTTAAATTGTTGAACAGAATTATATTATCTATTGTTAATTACAATACATCTATAGCTAGCACTAAATTATTACATAGCTAGCCTGTAACATACTTATTATTTTCATTCCTAAACTTATTCTGTCTACTTGCCAAATCAAATGTTAGCATGTGGCCTAATAGACACATTTCTTTTTCCTGTCAGGAACACAATTGTACATATTCATATCACTAATTATATTTGTGATGTACTCTCCAGTTATAGCAATATACAAGATATAGGCAATCTGATTATTCAAGGGGTAACAAACATTAAAACATAACTAGCAGTTTATGACAAATTAAACTCATTTTAATTGTCAACAATTATTAGGAAGGCTGTCTTATCTTAGGTGATGGTTCAACTCACATTACTTTAAACATTATCAGTAATATACCCTTTTCCTTTTTATGTTATTTTTTAATATTACTTTCCCCACTAATCACAACAGTTCACATTGCAACTAAAACTTGGTACAGCACATTAAACAGGAACATTGATAACTTGGACTTTTTCTTTGTAAGGCAAGGAGGGGTTGAGTGACTTGTCCAGGGTCACAAGGAGTGCTAGTACTCTAGTCATTAAACTACTTCTCTATTCCATTCTAATTCGCATAGACATCTAAGGTCACAAAAGAAGGTGCATTTACATAAGGGTAAAACTTTTTAACACCAAATTTGAACCAACTAGAAAGTCAATTGCCACTTTTTAATGGCTTAACAGTTTTATCTTTGTTATACGGTTTTCAGAACAAAACAGCATAGTAGTATCAGCACATAGAGCTCCTCATGCAAGAAGCCTGAGACAAAATCAGTATTGATGATCAAATGAGCAGATAAGAGCTCTAGAAAGAGCGAACACTTCAGCTAGTTGAGCTAGCAGCCGACTCTGCACAGAATCAACTCCTATAATTGCATCAGTTCTCCTTATTCATTGCACAAAGCAGAACCATCAGTACATAGTGAGGTCAAACAGTAACAATCTAGAGCTGGAAGAAAGCTGGATTTTCCAAGTGTAAAAGATACGAAAACTGAATGAGAGGCATGTTATAGTACTAGAAAATCAGTAATTTGGATTGAAAAGACTACTGCTGCCAGAAACTGAAAGCATGGAGGCATTCCTGCCACAACAGTGCAACAAAAGTCTGAAAAATAGCCCAGTGGCTTAAGTCCAGTGGGAAATTTCTGAGCAAAAACACAAACAGCAGCAATAGAAGAGTTAGCGTATTATTAAATCACACTTGCAATTAACAACATCAATTCTGCAGAGGTCTTTCCATAATAACTAAAACATATACAACATGAGAATTTAAGATCCCTCCTCCAATCGACTCCTGCAGATTAGTTTAAAAGAAACTAGGAAAAACATCAGCATTTTTTCTTCAGACATTGTTACTCATACACTATCATAGTTGTAATTTTCAACTAGTCCACTATCACAAAAGAAAAATAAAACATTATACATATATTCACCATACTGTTTTAATTACTTAATTCACTTGTTTGAATGTAGTTGTATCATTCACTTTTTCCCTTTAAATAAACAAACTTGCTTGACTTAACTTGACAAGCAATTCAATTTTTTTTGTTTTGTTTTTTTTCCAGTTAAGTTACTAACTTCTCTTTCCTTTAAACACTTAGGGGTATGTTTGCTAAAACCCCGGTAGAGTGCGGGCCCCGATAGTGTGCGGGTGCCATATAAGGAGTGGGCGTTCCGTCCTGAAAAAGAAAAGCCAGAATTTACATATGCGCTAAGGTGCGTGGCGCCCATGTGCGCCCCGCACTTTAGCACATGAGATAGCTGCGCGGAAGGCATAAGCGGCGCGCTGAAGTGCAGGAAAAAGAGCAGAGCCACAGCACAAGGGTTAAGACACTGACCAATGGTGCAGGGATCAGGGGTTCAATCCCCCACAGTGCCCAATGAAGACGGCTGGCTGAGGCAGTAATTTATGAGGCGCAGAAATACTGGGCGGCATAAGGCGGCGCGCTAATGTTTTTGGCGGCATATTAATACTGGGCGGCATAAGGTGGCGCGCTGATGTTTATGGAAGCATTATAATACTGGGCGGTATAAGTGGCGCGCTGATGTGCAGGAATAAAAGCAGAGCCACAGCACAATGGTTAAGATACTGACCAATGGTGCAGGGATCAGGGGTTCAATCCCCCAAAGTGCCCAATGAACAAGGCTGGCTGAGGCATAACATATTATGGGGAAGAATGCTTTAGGAGGCATTTTATTCATATTTTAATTATCACTACTAGCAAACGCACTCTCAAAGCGTGTTAACATAAGGCACCCTATAGGGCACATTTTAAAGTGCACTGTCAGCCAAGGCACCCTAGAATGTTGCTTATAGGGCGCTTTAGAGGATGCCGTATGAGGTACCGCAAGGTCAGTGTACTGTTTTTTATGGCAGCACTGTGCAGTTTAAGGAATGAAAAGCATAAGTAGGTGCGCTGACAGGCAAGGAGGAGCAGCAGTGGAGCACAATGGTTAAGGCACTGACTGCTGATACAGGGGTCATGAGTTTGCTCCCCAGTGTGCCTAATACGTAAGGCTGGCTGTGGCATCAGCTTTGCATTGTACATATTTAGTCCTGCAGCACTTTATTTTTATGTTATTAATTGCTGCCAGCAAACACGCCCTCACGTGCCGTAATTGAAGATGCCGTATAAGGCACCCTATAAGGCACTCCATAGGGCACATTATAAAGTGCACTGTCCGCCACAGCACCCTAAAATGTCCCCAATAGGGCACCCTATAGGTTGCATCACAGGATATTGTATAGTGCACCTTATATGGACGGGAACCATAAGGTGCCCTATAGGGCGCCCTATAAAGCACCCTCAGAGGCACCTTATGGGTACAGTACGCTGAGGGTGTTTTTGCTGGCATCAAAATATGTACATTAAAAAAAATAAAGTGTTGGACAACCCTATCAAATAACCCCACTGTGGGTTTGAACCCATGACCTCTGGCTTCAGAGGCAGTGAAGTAACCATTGGGCTACAGCTCTATAGCTGCTAGCAAGCCCCTGGCTGGCTGCAGAGAGCATGCACGTCACCACACAGACAGTCTGCTGTGGTCACCAGGATAGGGCTAGCTCACCCATACCCATGATGCACTGCACATGCAAATCAGCTGTCCACAGATTAACACAAGATGGGCAATGCACCCCCACAGCACCTCGGCCCGGTAGAGGGAAGTGACCATGTGCACCCACACACCACCTCGGCCTGGTAGGGGGTACTGACCGTGTGTTTTACTGGCACAGAGTAGCTACACACCGTCACATTGTGCGGGTACTGTGCTCACCCTGAGGGTGCAATGAGGTGCCCAGGACCAGGTCCACAACACCTTCCATGGCTGAAAGAGGCCATGCCGGAGGTCCAAAGCAGTGTTAATGTGTGAGATAGGTAGTTTCTGCACAAACACCTTGGATATCTCTGTCTGACTCAGTCAGGTGTAGCCCCTATGGACCCCTAGGTGGGCCATGTACCACTACCCCCCCTCCACCAGGGCTGAGGGTGGCAAACAGGGTCTCCTATCAATAGATCCACATTCTACCTCCCTGCAAAGGTAGCAGTAGAGGGGCCCATCAACCCTGGTCCTGCTGAGGAGCTGACACCCCACAGGGCAGTCAATGCAGCTCTATACACATCCATAACACAATAGCAGACAGACATTAGGCCTGGATATGGTGAGCTGTACCCCACCACTATCTGATATTCTCCTGCAGCAAGTCATCATCCGCTGCACCCTGCAAGCTGCTCCATCACGACACATACCAGCTATAAACAGTGATATTAATGGGCAACCATAAAAAACATTCCCAGGAAAGCTCCAATAAAATGCAGTGATTTTTGAAAGAGTCTACGGAGCGTAGACCCTTCCAAAAATCTTTTCTTTTTTTTGGAGCTTTCCTGGGAGTGTTTTTTATGGTTGCCCATGAATATCACTGTTGCCCAGCTGGATTATAATTTTTTTGGAATTTGTTGTGGTCATTTTCAATTTATATTTGCTATTTTGTTCTGTGCACATGTATCACACTGCTCACGTTTTTCAGGTTTCCCCGGTTTTGCTGTACATTGCTGACGGAAATGGTTTCTCTTCCCTTTAAATCGGCTCTAACGCGAGGGTTTCACTCGCGGTATTTTTTTGCTGAAATTCAGCTCCGCTCCTGTGCGTGGGGCCTCTCCCCTCCCACTCTCCACCCATTGACCCCGTCCCCCCGCCCCTCGGGAGCCTTCCTCCACCCTCGAAATGCCTTTCCACGCCTCTATCACACATCAGCGCACCGCACACTTGCACGGGCCGGTCAGTGTGAGGGGCACGTGTGCGGGGGCCCGTTAGTGTGACGCGCACGCGTGCGGGGCACTTAAGAGCACTTAAGTGCATCATTAGCGTACGCTACTGTGCGCCACGCACGTGTGCGCGGTTTAGTAAACATACCCCTTAATTTTTTAACCTTTATCACATCACACAATTTATCAAATATCTAAACACATCAAAGCATGGAAGATCTTCCCATTCGTTCACATCAATTATAACTAAAAATACAATTTGGAGAATATATCATCAATCATTTTTTCCAAAATATCCAGAGACATAAGAAGCACCGAGGAGTAATGTTTCTAATAATATTTTTCAGCATTTGCATTATTACACATAGAATGGAATCAGTAGATAAATTCTCATAACCCAAAATAAGTTCAGATCCAGACCTAGAAAACAAAACGTATTTACTATACATACACAAGTAAACGAAATAGTTAATCACATTTGGAGGTTTTTTTAACTTCCCCAATAAGGCTTATGGTTAGTCTAACAAAATAAAATCTTACCACAGTTGCTCAAGACTTTCTTCCTGCTAATACTGCAGTCATGCCAAGCTGTTATCTGTGCTGGAAACCTCCAAAGTATTACTGCAGTAAATAACAAAACTTATACTGCACAGCACACTTCCCTAACCACTAAATTAGAGAAAACAAACTTCATACTACAATTATGACATGAAAATTAGTCCTTCAAAATATTGTTTGATTAATTCTATTTTTTTCATAGAGCAATGATTTAAGATTTTCCCTGTCTCAGGGGTATGTTTACTAAACTGCGTTAGTGCAATTCGCATTAGGAGCCGCGGTAGTGACACAAACCCCAAATAAGGACATGGGCGGTACATCGTCACCACTAACGCGCATTCAAAAAATTAACGAGCGTTACCGTGCGCCGTGGCGCGTTACTGCGCGTTAATCGTAAGAAGACGTACAGACACAAAGCACTGAAACAGAGCTGTAGCACAATGGTTACGGTACTGACCGCTGTTACAGGCAGCATGGGTTCGAGTCCTCAGTGTGCCTAACGCAGAAGGCTGTCCCAGGCATCACCCTGTACATTACAGAGAGAATGAGGAGGCATGTTTTTCGTTAAGTTGAGTATTGGTGTCAGAAAAACACCCTCGGAGTGTGCCTAGCCACGTACGTTGGTGCGTGCGAGGTTGCGTGCGTTGGTACGTGCGTAGCTGCGCGCGTACAATCGTGCGTGGGTACGTGTGTTTTTACATGCGTGGGTACGTGTGTTTTTACCAGTGTGGGCATCTTATATTACAGACTCTGTAGGGTGCCTTGCACCTATGCAGTATGCTAACAGATGTACGTGTGATGGCCTATGGTTTATCAGAGCCTGTGAGCAGGTGCTGGAGTTTCACAGGGTTGGATTGTGCCAGTCACACCCATGATGCACTGCACATGCAAATCAGCTGTCCACAGATACACACCATGGGGAATGCACCCCCACAGCACCTCGGCCTGATAGGGGGTACTGACCGTGTGTTGTACTGGCACAGAGTAGCTACACACCGTCACATTGTGCGGGTACTGTGCTCACCCTGAGGGTGCAGTGAGGCGCCCAGCACTAGGTCCACAGCACCGTCCATGGCTGAAAGAGGCCATGGCGCAGGTCCAAAGCAGTGTTACTGTGTGAGATAGGTAGTTTCTGCAGGAACACCTTGGACATCTCTGTCTGTTTCAGTCAGGTGTAGCCCCCATGCACCACCACCCCCCTCCCCCAGGGCTGAGGGTGGCAAACAGGGTCTCCCATCAAAAGATCCACAGTCTACCTCCCTGCAAAGTAGAGGGGAACATTAACCCTAGTCCTGCTGAGGAACAGACACCCCACAGGGCAGTCAATGCTGCTCTGTACACAGCCATAACACAATAGCAAACAGACATTAGGCCTGGATATGGTATGCTGCACCCCACCACTATCTGATATTCCCCTGGTGCAAGCCATCAGCCACTGCACCCTGCAAGCCACTCCATCACAACACCTACCAGCTGCAAACAGTCTGCTAGTGCCCAGTGGAGATGCCTGCACCCAGAACTGGGATGTCAGTATACACAGCAAGCAGATACATCAGTGACTGGGCCCCAAAAGGAAACCCATATTTATCACATGAGAGAAATACTAGATAGCACCATGGGAGTGCCTAGCCATGCTGTGGTCACTGCACAGTCAGGGTGAGAGTGATCTCTCAGCAGGATATACTGAGGTCACCCTGTCTGTGTAGGTGGTGGCCGGGCACTACAATGTGCCTGTCACTGCCCTATGCCCTGTGCAGATGCACCCTGGCCAGGCCACCCTGTCCGGCCTATACCCATGGTACCTTGTTCCTCATTATGCACATTGGCAGCTCACTACTGGCAACATTGCTGGCAGTGTGGACTGTGGAAGGTGTTTGCAGCCACCACACACTGGATAGACAGACAGCCACCCCCACACCTATGCCAGCATTGTGCTACTATAGAGGTGGTCAGCAGCCATACCCACCACACCAGTCATGGGCATAGTACAGGCATGGATATGGTACACAAGGCTGTTGGGGGGTCACTCCCCAGGGTGGTGAACACTGTCAGAGACCAGACCTGCAGCACACACCGCAGACATCAGAATGATTGTTATGGTGGAGCTCAATGAGCAAAATGTGCTTAACGTAGGAATTGATATCTGCCAGTTATCATAGGAAACGTTTGATAGCTCTGTACCATATACCCAGGTGTAGGGTGGCATTGCTAAGGTATGCAACTGCTAGTAGTGGGAGATACAGGCAGGGCCCAATGTCTTGCCTCTCCAGGAGGCATTGGCCAATGGGGCATGTGGGTGGGTGTGTGGCCCTGTTGGCTGCTGCTTTACGGCAGAGTTCCCCAACTCCAGTCCTGGTGTTCCAAACACTGTTCGGGTTTTCATGCTGTCCCTCATAAATATGCATGAGCTACATCTGCATACCATGGGGGTGGTGCATAGTTATGCAGCACAGGCATCTTTATTAGAGGCAGCATGAAGCTGGAATGGTGTGGGGCCCTCCAGGACTGCATTTGCGGGACTCTGCTTTAGGTAATGTGCCTGTTTCTGGTGTCTGTGTTTGGTGTGGTAAAATATAGGCCATGCGTATGTTCTCTGCAATATAGGAGTGTCTTTACTATCACTGTTTAGTGGTGGGTAAAACTATGGGGACTGGGTTGGCAGGAGCCCCAGCTGGGATTTGAACCTGTGACCCTCTGGTCTTACAGGCACTGGCTGTGTCTGTTGCACCACACTGTGGCCACAGAGACAGTGCAGTCCCTGGAATTAGTTAAACCGACCTGACGAGTCAGAAACCCTGCTCTGCAACAGGTTTACTGTGGCCTCATTTACCTTGTATGCAGACAAAGGTGCACATAAACCTCAGAAAAGACCTCAAAAAAGGGGCACACACCCATAACCAAGCTGGGCAACAATGATATCATTGGGCAACATTACACAACACTCCCAGGACAGCTCCATTACAGTGAAATGATCTTTGAAAGGGTCTGCGGAGCGTAGACCCTTCCACACATCATTTCTTTTTTATTTGGTGCTTTCCAGGGAGTGTTGTTCCTTGTTGCCCATTGCTATCACTGTTGCCCAGCTGAATTATGCTTTTTAAAATGTTTCTTGTGGTCATTTTTAACGTTTTATGTGAACTTTTGTTCTGTGCACATGTATCACACTGCTCACGTTTTGTGGGTTTCCCCGGTTTTTCTGTACATTGCTGACGGAAATGGTTTCTCTTCCCTTTAAATGCCTTTAACGACAGGTTTTCATTCGCGTTGGAATTGAGCTCAGGAATTCAGTGCGTTAGTGTGAGGGGAACCTCTCCCCGCCCACTCGCCGCCCATTGACCCCTTCTCTCCGCCCACTCTCCACCTTCTGCGCTGTTTTAACGCGCCGCGGGTCTTTACGATCGTTAACTATGCTTAACGCGCATAGTATTACATTAACGGTCGTTAGCGCGTCGGTACACGCGTTATACGGCACTTACGGTCGTTAACGTCGTACAACGCGCGTTAGCCACATTTATCGCACTTTAGTAAACATACTCCTCAGTTTCTTCTATATTTACACTATCCATCCTAAACACTTGATTTTTAAATTTTTCAAACACAGAGTCAGTGGCTTGCTGCACTTTTTCAGCCTTAAACTGCCACCAACCATACACGACACATTCATGACTGGTATGAGATTTGCTTAAATCTTCAAAAGCCATTTCATACTGTAACCTCAATTTGTCCTACTGAAATGTTCCACCAAGGGGGAACGGCAAACTGTGGTTACTGGCAGTCATCAAATGTTAACGGCCACATAAGGGCGCTATCACCAAACTCGCGCCTCATTTCATAATTAGGGCTTCCGTTCTCTTGCCCTATCTCACGAGCCTTCCCGCTCCACTTATCTAACTGAGATCTCTAATTAACCTTACCGGCTTTACATCACAATCACAATATATACACAGATATCTGTCAATTTTTTAGTATACTCACTCATGGCAACCACTGCCTGTGTCCTGGAGACTTGTCTGCTGTTTCCAACTGCTGAAGAAACACAGAGATCCGAGTCACGGCACAAAATGAAGAAAACCCCGTGATCTAGCCACAATACCACGGCTCTTTCGGTCTCTGGTCCCTCAAGCAGTGAGAAACAGACAGAGAGTAACACAGAATACAATCACACACAAAGTGCTATTTTCTTTGAGCTCAGATATCTGGTATCCCCTTTATCTGTCCATTTCTACACTCTTGGGTTTTAACAACTTTGAATAATTTTGTGTAATCTGCAAATGTGATTACCTCACTCATTATTCCCATTTCCAGGTCATTTACGACCATGTTAAAAAGCAGCGGACCTAGCATAGATCCCTGGGGTACTCTGCTATTCACCTTTCTCCATTGGGAAAATTGGCCATTGAGCCCTATCCTCTGCTTTCTATCTTTCAACCAATTCCTGATCTACAATAGTACACTGCCTCCTATCCCATGACTTTTTAGTTTCGCCAAGAGTCTCTCATGAGGGACCTTGTCAAAGGCTTTCTGAAAATCCAGATATACTATATCAACCGACTCATCTTTGTCTACCTGTTTATTCACATCTTCAATAAAACATAACCGATTAGTAAGACAAGACCTTCCTTCTAAAGCCATGTTGGCTGTCTCCCATTGAGCCATGACTATTTACATGTTTAGTAATTTTGTCCTTTATAATGGTTTCTACCATTTTTCCTGGTACTGATGTCAGGCTCACTGGTCTGTATTTTCCCGGATCACCCCTGGAACCCTTTTTGAAAATTGGCGTTACATTGGCCATCCTCCAGTCCTCAGGTATTACAGATGACCCCTTAGCTGTTGATAAGTTTTGATACTGAGAAAGCTTTTAATAGAGTGGGGTGGCAGTATTTGTTCCTCACCTTGGAGGGTTTGGCTTTGATGGTTTCTTTATTCAGATGCTAAGGGCGTTGTATGCCGATCCAAGGGTGTGGTTATTGGTGAACAGGCTCCGCCCCAAAGGTTTCTCATTGTATCGGGGGATGCAGCAGGGCTGTTCTTTATCTCTCTTATTAATTATACTTTCATTAGAACTGCTTCTCTGTCACATCCGAGCAAACCCATTGATCAGTGGAATACGGATGGGGACCTATAAATTTAAGCTTTCAACCTATGCAGACAACCTCTTGGTCCATCTCATGGAACCGGAGAGATCTTTACCGGTGTTAGGGGAGTTTGGATAGTATGGAGTTCTGTCGGGCTATAAACTCAGTTTGAAGAAGTCCATGGCCTTGTTAACGCACAACATGCTCTGCTCTTTGTGGCATGGTAATTTCACGCTGCGTTGTGCCAAACGATCCTTTCGTTATTTGGGGGTCCTATTGCCAGCCCTTCCTGATGACCTATATAAAAGCAACGTGCCTCCACTGCTGCCCACAACTGCACAAACACTTGAGAATTGGAAGGATTTTTATCACTTTGGGAGAGTGTATAGCTCTGTTTAGGATGGTAGTGTTTCAACGCTGGCTATATATGTTACATTTATTGCCTTTGTGGTTTTTGAGAAGAAATTTGGCTCAATTGGATGGGCATGTGTCGCGTTTTTTGTGGCAAGGCCAGTGGACACATATAGATGTTCAGACTCTCCATGGATCCTGGTGCCAGGGAGGCATGGGTGTCCCTGACCCACATGCCTATAATTTATCTTGTCTATTTCGACACCTTAAAGATTGTCTTTTTGGGACAGAGGAATATACTAATTTAGAGTGTGAGCGGGTGTTGGTGGTGCCGTTAGATTTGAAGTATGTTCTTCATGCTCACCTGTAACAGCTGCCTGGTCCCTTATGGAGTAGCATACTCATAAGGTCATCTTGGCGGATCTGGGGGTGGATATATCGTAAGCTGGGCCACTCACCATTCCAATCGGTTTATTTACCACTACAGGGCAATGCTGATTTTACTTCATGTATGGGGCAGTCGCGCTTTCGGCGTTGGCGATGACTAGGCCTTCATCAGGTGGATCAGCTCCTGATGGCAGATGGGGAGGTATTATCCTTCCAAGAGCTGTGAGTGCAATACGGTCTCGAGAATGCTGACCTATTTCCCTTTTATCAGATTCAGAGTTACGTTCGGGGGTTGGGTAGAGCGGACATCTCCAGTGACTTTTGTTCTGACTTGGAGGAGTTTTTCCTGACCACAGAATCAGGACAGCTTAAGGTTTCCAGGGTGCAGAGCTCCTTTGCTTCCATTGCTTTGCAGACTACGTGTCATCAATTAGCAGAGACCTGGAATGCAGATCTGGATACCATTTTGACTGGTGAAGTGATGTGGAAGCTGATAGGTAAGATACCCTGCTTCACAGCCATGGTTTCTCTCAGAGATCAACAATACCGGGTAGTACAACGTGCATATCTTTCACCAGGCCATTTACGGCAGATGGGATATGAGGGGTAGTTGGCCTGCCCTAAATGCGGACTGGAGTGGGCTCTGCTGATCTACTTGTTGTAGGAATGCCCATGGGTGCAGGACTACTGGTGTGCGATCCACAGATCAGATACTTGATTGGAGGTGGAGGCTTACTCCACAGTCTGCCCTTTACATATGATGGAGGGAGTGGAGGTTGAGGGCAGGGGCCGACAGCGTTGGTTGAAACTGTCTTGGGCTTTGGCTACACGAATCATATTGCAAAAATGGAAACGAGCAGAGCCCTTACAGTATTGGCAGTGGAGGAATGCTCTGCACCAACACATGCAAATTGACAAACTGGGTCAAGGTCTGCTAGACAGCGGCTGCCTAGTTTTCAGGCGGTTTGGGATGAGTATATCCAACATTTGTCCCTGCGGGGCCGCAATTTTGTTTTAAATGAGCTATAGTGTAGGCGGGGAGTTACGGGATCTCATTACATTGGGTGAGTGGGGTGTGTGGATCGGAACATGGTGGGGGGATAGAGGGAGGGAGGGGTAAGGGTTGATTAGAAAGTACCCTTCCCCAGGGGGGCCTGATTAGCTTTCCTTGGAGTGTATAAAGCATCCATGTTTTAAGGGACCATTTTGTTGTTTTGGCATGGGGCCGGGATCCAGCCTGTGGGGTGGGGCAGGGAGGGGAGGAGGAGGAGGGGATAAAAAGCAAAAGGTAAAATAAAGGTTATATTGTAATCTCCAGGAACAAGCAGGAATGAGTCTTCACATATGGGTATCGTCGGTACCGATGGAGCCTGCGCGGGAACGCTCCCCAGCATCCAGTAAGAAAGCTTTTGGGAGCATCCCACAGCGCCTGCGCGCTGCCTTCCCTAACCGCCTCTCTCCAGTTCTTCTTTTCCGCGGAGCCAGCAGGTCGTGTTCCTGTCACCGCTGAAGAATTTCTTATTTTCTTTTATTTCTTTGGTCGCGTGTCTGCCTTCTCGACGCCAGACTGGTACCGCCGGTCTTTTTTTTCTTTATTCTAAAAAAATAATAAATAAATAACTACTCTTTTTTTCTCACTTCAGTGCATTTTTCTTTCTGTGGCCTTAGGCCTACGAAAATTTTTCCTCATGGAAAAGCCCGCCTCCGGGTTTAAAAAGTGCACGAAGTGCAGCGGCACTATTTCTGTCACCGACACCCATGACTGGTGTCTAAAATGTTTAGGTCCTGACCATTCCATTGCGGACTGTGAGTCCTATTCCATGATGTCTAAGAGAGGTCTACAGAATCGAGCAGCCAAGCTCAGTACCCTGTTTCCCTCTGATGCAGCTTCGGTGGCATCGACGTCTTCCAGGGCTTCTTCTTCCTCACATGGATCTCAGGTAACCAAACTTAAGTCCAGCCAGTCCTCGAACAGTAGATCTCCCTCTAAGTATCAAGATGCCTCCGGGCTTGCTCTCGAGGAATCCGCACCGGCAAAATTACCCCGGCGGGAGGCTCCGGCTTCCAAAGCTTTATCTATGGGGTCACAGGTTGACATCGATAGCTCGGCCTCGACCGATCACCTGTTGCCATGTTCTGGGGTACCGGTGGTTTCCACTGGTACCGACATCCAGACATTGGTGGCGTCGATGGATCAGAATATTCTGACCATGCAGCGTGCCATCATGGCATTCATACAAGCTGCGACGCCTTCGGTACCGCAACAAATTCCGTTGTCGGTTCCGGTGCCGGTACCGATTGCATCGACATCGGCTTCGGTGTCGACGGCAGCGGTAGACTGTTCTGTGATGCCCATCGGTACCGAATCGGTACCGATCACTCCCGATGTCGATACCACCCGGTACGAGTATTGGGCTCTGCAGGAGCATCCAGACAGGCGATACTTCGATTCCTCTGAAGACTCTGATGAATCAGAGGCCTCTATCGAAGCATTGGTGATCCTTCCTCAGGAGCCCTCTTCTCCAAAAAGGAGAATGTCTCCTCCTGAAGACATGTCTTTTCAGGACTTCATTAGGGAGGTGGTCAAAGGCCTGTCCATCTCAGTAGCCTCTGAAACTGAACCTAGAGCCAAAAAATTAGATATCCTACAATATCCTAAGGCTCCTAAAGAGGCAGCCACCTTACCAATACATGAGATTCTTTATGATCACATGTTGGGCATATGGGAGACTCCTCTTTCCACCTCCCCTCATTCCCGAAGGTTGGACACCATGTATCGTGTTCCTCCTTGTCCTGGGTTTCATAAGACTCAGCTTCCTCACCACTCTATTGTGGTAGAGTCTGCTATGAAAAAGATCAAGAGTACAAAAAGGCACTCCTCTGCTCCTCCAGGAAGAGAATGCAGAACCCTAGATGCCTTTGGCAGGAAAATCTTCCAGGCCAGTATGCTTGTAGCCAGAATCAACTCCTATAGTCTCTATATGGGGATGGTTCTAAAAGAAGTTACAGATCATCTGCAAACCTTATCTCCTTTTATGTCAGAAGATAAGAGAGAAGAATATATCACCTGGCTTAAACAGGCACAGGATGTATCCAAGTTTTCCAACCGTGCAGCCTTTGACTCTTTTGAGGGTGCCAGTAGAGCCTCAGCTATTGCCATAGGTGCACGCAGAGTTGCTTGGTTGCAAGACTCAGATTTGGAATCCTGGGTACAGGATGGTCTAAGTAACCTTCCCTGTACAGGGGAAAACCTCTTTGGCAAAGATTGGCAAGCAAAGGCCAACCAGATGGATGCTGAAAATTCTGCTTTAGATAGACTTTCAAAGTCTACTACTGCTTCTTTTAAAAAGAGGTTGTTTAAAAAAGGATCTTTCCCAAAAAAAGGGACATTTTCTTCTGGTTATGGTCAGGCCTCTTCTCAAGGTCGTTTTGCTACAAAGAGACAGCAACAACAAAAACAGGCCAAGCCTCAGGCTGCGAGGACTGCTACGGCCCAACAGCCTCAGCCTCCTCAGGGCCTTTGACTTTCCACTAGAGAACTTAGCCTTTCTGGCTCTAGAACATCCAGAGCCTCTCACCATCCCAGGAAGGTTAGCTCACTTTGCTCCCAGATGGGAACAAATCACAGCAGAGCAATGGACCCTCTCCATCATATGAGATGGGTACAAGCTTCATTTCTTAAACCTTCCTCCTCACACCATGGTGAAACAGTTCAATTCTCCAACATCTCTCCTCAACCTTCTAGATCTCAGAGAATTGAACAAGTTTCTATGCAAGGAGAAATTCAAGATGACTTCTCTCGGAACTCTCCTTCCATACCTCCAGACTCAGGACTGGCTTTGTTCTCTAGATCTCAAGGATGCGTACACCCATGTTCTCATCCATCCAACACACAGAAGGTTCCTTCGGTTCCTTTTCCAAGGAAAGCACTATCAATACAGAGTGCTTCCCTTCGGTCTGGCCTCTGCCCCAAGGGTGTTCACAAAATGCATGGCAGTAGTAGCTGCATTTCTACGCACTCTAGGAATATTTGTATTCCCATATCTGGACAACTGGCTCATCCGAGCTCCATCCCAGTCAGAGGCCCAGGCTTCCCTGGCCGGCACAAGGCGTATCCTTCAATATCTGGGACTGGTAATCAACATTCCAAAATCCCATCTCACCCCTACTCAATCTCTGGAGTTCATAGGGGCCTTACTGGATACCACCACTGCAAGGGCCTATCTTCCCCAGGCCCGTTGCCTACGCTTGGTGCAGTTAGCCTCCCAGATTCCGTTAAAGTCCCACTTAACTGCTCGAGAGATGTTACAACTGTTAGGCCACATGGCAACCACTGTGCATGTGGTCCCTTATGCTCGCCTTCACATGAGAGCAGCTCAATGGACTTTGTCCACCCAATGGACCCAGGCATCAGGGTGCCTGTCAGACAAAATAGCAACCTCCAGTCGCCTTTTTTGCTCTCTCCAGTGGTGGAAGTCCACTCAAAATCTGTTGCTGGGGTCCCCCTTTCAACAAGTGTTACCCCAAGCAACCCTCACAACAGATGCCTCCCCAAAGGGTTGGGGGCTCATCTACAAGATCTCTCCACCCAGGGCATCTGGTCTTCACAGGAGACATCTCTACATATCAACCTCTTAGAGCTCAGAGCAATTTTTCTAGCTCTCAGAGTCTTCCACACCCTGCTCAGCTACAAGACAGTCCTCATCCACACGGACAACCAAGTAGCCATGTTCTACGTGAACAAGCAGGGGGGAACTGGCTCTCTGTCGCTTTGAAACGAAGCTCTGAGATTGTGGGCCTTCACCAGAGAGCATCAAATCCATCTCATGGCAGTGTATCTTCCAGGGGTTCAAAACTCTTGGGCAGACAGACTCAGTCGAGTTCTGCTTCCACACGAATGGTCCCTCCATGGGGACCAGATAACCATGATCTTTCAAATTTGGGGAACCCCAGACATAGACTTGTTTGCAAGTCCGTGGAATGCCAAACTTCCCCGGTTCTGTTCCAGGATTCCGTGTCAGGGAGTTCAGGCCAGGGATGCCTTCCTCCTTCATTGGGGGCAAGACTTCCTCTATGCCTTTCCACCCATTCCCCTAATTCCCAAGACTCTGTTCAAGCTTCAGAGAGACAAGGTGTCTATGATCCTCATAGCACCACGTTGGCCACGCCAAGTGTGGTACCCTCTACTGCATCTCTCTCAAGCTCCCTCCCTGGACTTGGGATCTGCTCCAGACCTCCTATCCCAGGAGGAGGGAACATTGTGGCACCCAAATCCCCAGTCTCTTCATCTCAGGGCCTGGTTGCTTAAGGCCTATTCCTTCAAGATTTGCATCATTCTCAGCAGGTGAAGGATATCCTTCATGCTTCCAGAAAGCCTTCCACCAGACGTTCCTATGCTTTTAAATGGAAGAGATTTACCATTTGGTGTGCAGAGAAGGGTCTTAACCCTCTTGCAATACCCCTGAATTCTTTACTAGAGTATCTGCTGCATTTATCCCATGCAGGCCTTAAAACAAATTCAGTAAGAGTCCATTTGAGTGCTATTGCAGCATCCCTTAAGCCTCTCAATGGACAGCCTATTTCCACTCATCCTCTTATAGCAAGATTCATGAGAGGCCTTCTTTTAACTAAACCTCCCATTAGACCACCTCCAGTGGCATGGGACTTGAATCTGGTTCTTGGCCAGCTTGTGAAGCCACCCTTTGAACCCTTAGCCACTACCTCTTTGAAATTTCTTTCCTGGAAGGTTATTTTTCTCATTGCAGTCACTTCAGCTTGCCGCATCAGTGAGCTGCAATCCTTGGTGGCTATTCCTCCTTATACAAGGTTCCATCATGACAAGGTAGTCCTCAGGACCAATCCACACTTTATGCCTAAAATGGTTTCACCTTTTCATCTGAATCAGGAGGTGTATTTACCTATTTTTTTTTTCCAGGACCTCATGCATCAAGTGCAGAGAGGAATCTCCATACCCTGGATTGTAAAAGAGCTCTTGCTTTTTACTTACAAAGGACACAGCAACATAGAAAGTCCTCTCAACTTTTTGTTGCTTTTGATCCCTCTCATTTAGGACTTCCAGTCTCTAAGAGAACTCTGTCCAATTGGATTTCTCAGTGTATTTCTTTCACCTACCAGAGTAAGAACCTTTCTCTAGAGGGCCATGTCACAGCTCACAATGTGAGGGCCATGGCAGCCTCTATGGCTCATCTAAACTCTGTGTCCATCGACCAAATCTGTCGAGCAGCCACCTGGGCCTCGGTTCATACCTTTACAGCCCATTACTGCTTGGACAAGGACTCCTGCCGGGATGCCTTGTTTGGTCAGGCTGTTCTCAAACACCTGTTCCATGCTTAAACAACTCCTACCCCCCATCGCTGGTTGGATGCCGAGATCCATGGAGGGAGGTAGAGCCCTTCTCAGGGACTCACAACCTTGGGGATCTCCCTGGCATCTCTAGCTGGGGAGTCCCCAAATGTGAAGACTCATTCCTGCTTGTTCCTGGAGATAGCACAGTTACTTACCTGTAACAGGTGATCTCTGGGAACAGCAGGAATAAGTCTTCACAACCCACCCACCTCCCCTAGGAGTTGTATCTCTCTATCTATTTTTCCTTTCCTCTCTCTCTCTTTGTCTCAGCTTTAAAACTCGAACTGGAGAGAGGCGGTTAGGAAAGGCGGGAAGGCAGCGTGCAGGCGCTGTGGGATGCTCCCAAAAGCTTTCTTACTGGATGCTGGGGAGCGTTCCCGCCAGGCTCCGTCGGTACCGACGATACCCATATGTGAAGACTTATTCCTGCTGTTCCCAGAGATCACCTGTTACAGGTAAGTAACTGTGCTTTATGTATGCTGCAACTGTCATGTAACATTGCTGACTTTGTGGTGCTGTTTGGTTAAGCGGCTTATGCATTTGTTATGGTTAATAAAGTTTGAAACATAAAAAAATAATATCAAAAGGATATCTACATGTGTTTTATTGACTACAGCAAGGCCTTTGATGCATAAATCATGAAAAAAATCTAGGTCACATTAAGAAGCTTGGGTATATCAAAATACCTGATAGTTCTTATGCACAGTATTTACATTGATCAAGCAACAGTTCGAATGGAACAGGGAGAAAGAGAATGGTTTAAAATTGGTCAAGGTGTATGACAAGACTGCATAACTTCCCCATACCTGATCAGTTTGTATGCAGAACAAATCATCAGAGAAGCAGGGTAGTATGAAGACAACTCAGGTGTGTAGATTGGTAGAAGAGTCATCAATAACTTCGCTATACTGACAGTACCAGGTTGCTTGCTGAAAATGAACACTATCTAAAAGATCTGCTTATCAAGATCAAGGAAATACAGACTTAAAATAGCCTGCACCTTAATATGAACAAGACAAAGATTCTGACAACATCAATAATTTCATCCTTGATGGAAAAGAAATAGAAATAGTAGGCAACTTTAACCTGCTTAGATCAACAATCAATAATGAAATGATAAGCAGCCAAGAAATCAGATGGCACATTGCTCTTGACAGAACAGCTATGAAGGACCTAGATAAGATTTTCAAGTGCAGAGATTCGACTTCTCCAAGCCATGGTATTTTCAATAACATATATAGATGTGAAAGTTGGAACATGAAGAAGAAAGACAGGAAGAAAATCAGTACTTCTGAATTATTGTGTTGGCGAAGAATACTATATATACAGTACTAAGGGCTGTCTGAAGAACTAATCAATTTGTACTATAGAAGATCAGACATAAGCTTTTCTTAGAAGCTCAAATGACAAGACTTCGACTTTCATACTTTGGACACAACATGTACAGAGAAAGTTCATTAGAGAAAGACATCATGCTTGGCAAGGTTGAAGGTCAACAGAAAAGAGAGAAACTGGCAATGCAATGGATCAACACAGTAATAGCTGTGGATGGCACTCCATCAACAATTAACTGCCTGACTGAAGACCGAACATAGTTATAGGGCAATTATTCACAGGGTTGCCATGAGTCAACATCAACTTAATGGTACTTAATAGCAAAATGTTACGCCTATTTTATAAAGACAAGTGGCATAACATGTGCCTACATTGTAGGTGCAGACTTTCCACCAGGCCGTAGAGGTAGTGTAAATGACTACATCGATATTTTTCAAGTATGTATATGAATTAGTAGTAGTTTATAATCTATTCATCTATTTGCATGCTGTGCTTGAACTTCATCCATGTAAGTGATGAGAATGGCACACAGTACTCAAGTTCCATTCACATCATGGAGTGATACAGAGGCATTACAATAATCTCCAGGAACAAGCAGGAATGAGTCTTCACATATGGGTACGTCGGTACCGACGGAGCCTGCGCGGGAACGCTCCCCAGCGTCCAATCAGAAAGCTTTTGGGAGCATCCCTCAGCGCCTGCGCGCTGCCTTCCCGACTTTCCAACTGTCTCTCCTCAGTTTTCGTTTTTCCGCGGAGCCGGCAGGACGTCCTCCTGTCACCGCAGAAACTTTTTTCTTTAATTTTTTTAATTCTTGTTTTCTTGTGGTCACGGCTGTTTTCCCGCCACCACCGGTACCGCCGGTGGGGTTTTTTTCTTTTCTTTTCTCAAACTGAGGGAGAGTTTTCCCTCAGTTTCTGTCTTACAATTTTTTGGGCCTATAAGGCCTCTCCATCATGGAGCCTTCTTCTCCTAAGAAATGCCTTCACTGTGGAAATACAGTTTTCTTTTTAGACTCCAATGACTGGTGTCTAACCTGTTTGGGTCCTGACCCTTTTTCCCCTGAATCGTCAGGCTACGATACTGTGAGAAGAGATTCTCTCTTTCGAGTTTCCCTCGATACCGTTTTCCCTCCCCATGGCAGGGCACCGACCATTTCTTCTCTACAGGATCAGGTAATCCACAAACAGTCTGTTAAGACTAGCCAATCCTTGAGTGGTAAGTCTCATGCTAAGCATGCTGACGGCCCCGGCATTGCCCTCAAGACCCCATTGGCATTAAAACCCTGGCTGGAGTCTTCGGGCTCCAAAGCATTTCAGGGGTTTCAGGTTGTTCCTGGGGCTCACCCCTCACAGAACATACCTGAGCCATGCTTGGTGGTGGCATCCGCTTCGAGCGGTACCGATACCGCGGCATCGGCACCGGTGTTGAGTGATCCGCTCTTCACCAGGGATCGTCATCTGGCGATCTCGGTACCTTCGGGACCGACCGAACCGTCCCAGATTGACTTTCTAATATCGGCAGTACCGCCGATACCACCACCGATGTCGGTACCCTCTAGGCATGCATCAATAGACTCGCTTCCTTCGATGCCGAGTCTAGAATCGATTTCTAGTCTAGAGGACTGGGTACCGACGCATCTCGGAACCGATGTTTACCGATTCCGCATGCACAGTACCGAGGATAATCACCAAGGGTTTTTAGTTACCTCGGTACCGCTTGAGCAGCCTCCGATGACTGCTTCGGTGTCGGTTTCGCCTTCGATTCCGGCACAACTACCGGTATCGGTATCGAGGCCGGTACCTGCAGTATCATTGGAACCAGCTCCTTCCATGCTTTTTTCACCTGGATCGCTCCTTTCTATACCTAGTTTGGAGTCGATACCTGGCATGGATGATGCACTACTGACTGTCTCAACTCATAACTGCCAGTTCCAGTGTCCATCCATTACAAATCCTGTTCTGCACCGGACAGGTTCATCCTCCGGTGCCCAGGCTACCTTTTCAAATTTAGCCTGTCCAGGGATGGTTCCCATCGGAGATCCTTCTTTTCAGAAATTTCTCCTTGACATGGCAACCTTCCTTAATATTCCTATCCCTGGCTATGAGTCTTCTCAGGGTTTTTTCTGCAGGAAAGGAAAATATAATGCTTCCTTTACATCACTCTTTGCAGAATCTTCTTCTGAGGGTATGGGAAAAACCTTTAAGGGTTTCTTCACCTCCTACAGCAACTGATCTTTTGTATCAGGTGCCCCCCTCTCCAGGATTTCAAAAGCTTCAACTTCCCCATCATTCCATTGTAGTGGAATCAGCAATGAGGAAGGTAAAAAGCAAGAAAAAACATTCTTCTTTCCCGCCAGGGCGTGCATCTAGAACACTGGATGCCTTTGGACGTCAAACCTTCCAAACATCTATGCTGGCAACAAGGATTCTCTCATATATTTTCTATATGAGTCTATCCCTTCAGGAGATCACAAAGAAATTATCTCTTTTGACTCCTTTTTTATCAGAGCCCAAGGCTGCAGACTATTCCTTACTTCTTAGACATAGCCAAAATATCTCTTAGTTTCTTTCTCGTGCTTCCCTAGACTCTTTTGAGTCTGTTAGCAGAACTTCTGCTATAGCCATAGGAGCACGTCGTAAAGCCTGGCTCCAAGCATCCGACTTAAGTAGATGGGCACAACAAAGACTGAGTAATACTCCTTGTACTGGAGAAAATCTCTTCGATAAGGAGTCTTTACGTCAGGTTGCTCATTGCTCCACTGACTTTCCTGTTTCTGAGGGCCATCCTAAGCCCTCTCCTTCCTCAGCAGGTAGGAAATGCCCTGCCAAACCTTCTTTCCCTAAAAGAAAGAGGTTTTCCTCTTCTCCTGACCATCATTCGGATGTTCCCAAGCAGGGGAAGTCTCGCCCTGGTATGAAGAATCCAAATTCTAGCCAGGCTGAATAAACACAGTAACCATAGGTTTCTGATTAATCTTTTTATAACTACAGTTAATTTCTTTCAGCAGAAGTTTTTCACTGTTTTTCCATTCAAAACTCTGCTCAAGGATTCCTATTCTCAGGAAATCCATTTACTCTTCAGTATGCTGAACTGTCAGGATCTTCATGTCTATAAGTTACTGAGTTTTCCACCTCTTCCTGACTAGAAGAGAGGTTTAACAACTATCACATGATAGTTTCTCTGTACCAGCATGAATTTTTTTTTTCTTCCAGGGACTTACCATGTGGTAAGTCCTTCTTCAGCTTCTATCTCTACCCTCTTCGCCAGGGTTTCCCCTGTAAGAGTGGTACCATACCATTGAAAGACTTTTCTTGTCTTTCTTTTCACTGTAGAGTTTCTTCTCCTAAGTAAACTCCCTTCTTTATCTGGGCAGCTCTGCAGACAGAGACAGCTTGCTCTCTTTGTTCAGTCTGTTCTCTTTTGACACAGATCGACTCTCTCTGTTGTCCTATTCAGTAGCTGCCCATGCAGGAGTTTCCAGTAATTGACTACTGGTACTTTTCCACAAGTCCCAGTCTTGTCTTCCACCACTCCTGTCTAGCCTTAGTAGTGATTCCAAGACAGTTTTCTACATCTTTCTTGGATAATCCTTTTCACTACAGGCTTCTTACACTATCTTCTACCCTTGCCATCTCCAATCTCTGGGTTTGGCAACGTAGTATACGTGACTGTCAGTTTTCTCCATCAGCCAGTTCTACATCCCAGTTCTCCTGCATAATGCTCTCTGCAATCCTACGGAGAAGCTTTCCACTATGGGCCCTTGCTAGAGAGCATAGAGTTTCTCTAATGGCTATCCATCATGGTTGAAAAAGGTTTCCTCAGTCATCCCCTATGACTGTGAGGGTTCTTCAAACCCTACTATCTTCTTTAAAAAAAAAAAAAAAAAAAAAAAAAAGGACATAAGCCTTCTCCACTGAAAGTCTAAGAGTTATCCCATTCCTATAGGGAATATACTCTTTTTTCTTGCAGCTTGTCCTCATGGTATCCTAGTACTTCAAGGATAGCACATCTTAATCTGGAAAACGCCTGATACCTCCTTTGTCCCTCACGTAGGTCAACCTGGTATCTCATTCTATGCGTTTCTGTCCTTTTACCATGCTGGAGTTCCACAGGACTCCGGACTTGCTGTTTACAGACTGATATTATCCTCTGTTTTTTCACGTAACCATCCTGGTTATTCACTGGATAGCATTCCTTTACCATCATCTCTGGCTGAACAGATTCTCTATATATCTTCTCAAGTAGGTTTTACCTCCTTGTTCCTAGATGAATCTTTTCCCTTCACATCTCCATGTGAATGTCCTGGTATACCTAGCTCTATCTGCTTAGTTCAGGCATCTATCTGTAAACCTATATATTCAGGTATAAAAATCTATATATACCTATATACATCTCTGTAGATGTATCTGTCTGTCAGCTAAGTGTGCAGATGCTATGCCCTTTAGATCTCATTATATATATATATATATATATATCTATATATATATATATATGTGTGTGTGTGTGTGTATCTGTCCAGATACTTCTTATAGGTAGATATGTATTTCCATACTTATCTCTCTAACTGTCTATGCTTATAAAGGTTTTTACCTTCCTGTATGTTTCTGACAGTGGGCTTGCACAGCTTCATACTGTTCCTCAGTATGTTTCGGATATTATGCACACAACCACTGCTGTGGAACTGACAGCCCTACTGTATCCTAGGTTTACGTATCCCTGAAGCTCCATGCCCCAATGTCTTCCTACCTCTCACCAGTTAGGACAGACATGGTGGATCTTCAGTGGATTTCAGAATTCAATTCCTCAAACATCTGTCCTTTCTTGGGAGTAGGGGGTTCTTCTCATACCCTTTCCTCCCTCAAGGACTAGGTCTGTTTGTCCAGATCGGTCAGTCTTCTCTTTTGCTCCTACCTCTGAATACTTCTGTAGCCAAAAGAGTTTTCAGCTTCCATGAAGCTTCCCACTGAAGACCTGCCGTGTTTGTGCTACCCCAATTGAATCCTGAGGTGTCACCTCTCACTTCCAGATGTTGACCTCCACTTCACTCCAGTGAGGTCACCTTGAACATTATTCTACTGGATCCCCAGTAGACTCCATCAGCCTCTCTACTTCCTGCAATCCAGTAGGTGAGCGTCATATGGTGATTGTTCATTCAATATATCTTTTGATAATGATCATACATACAAGGACTCCTTGTGGGTAGTCCTTTCTTAGGTTAGCTGTTTTTTCTACAGCTCCTCTCTTTTCAACTCCTGCCCTCCATCCGCAGGATGCCTGGCCATATAGGTGTAGCATGTTTTCATCTTCAACATGTTAGGGCTCCAGGCATCTTAGCTTGGGAGTCCCCATATGTGAAGACTCATTCCTGCTTGTTCCTGGAGATAGCACAGTTACTTACCTGTAACAGGTGATCTCTGGGAACAGCAGGAATAAGTCTTCACAACCCATCCACCTCCCCTAGGAGTTGTATTTCTATATCTATCTTTCCTCTTTCTCTCTCTTTGTCTCAGCTATGAAACTCAACTGAGGAGAGACAGTTGGAAAGGCGGGAAGGCAGCACGCAGGCGCTGAGGGATGCTCCCAAAAGCTTTCTGATTGGACGCTGGGGAGCATTCCCGCGCAGGCTCTGTCGGTACCGACGTACCCATATGTGAAGACTTATTCCTGCTGTTCCCAGAGATCACCTGTTACAGGTAAGTAACGGTGCTTTCTTTGTTTTTTCTCTATTCCTTTCCTAATAATTCCTTACATTCTGATTGCTTTTTTTGACTGTCACAACACACTGGGCAAAAGACTTCAACATATTGTCCATGATGGCACCAGTCACCTAAATTATTTTCCTCCTAATATGGAACCTAGTGTCATGTTACTGTAATTTGGGTAATGTTTCCCTATATGCAACATTTTTCAATTGCCCACATTAAATTTAATCTGTCGTTTGGGTGGCAGTCTCATAAGGTCTTCCTGCAATTTCTCATATTCCGCATGCGATTTTATAACTTTGAATAATTTGGTGTCTTCTGCAAATTTAATAGCCTTGCTCACTTTTCTCATTTCCAGATCATTATAAATATCCTAAAAAGCACCAGGTCCAGTAGAGATCCTGGGACACTCCATGTGTTCACCTTCCTCCACTGACAAAATTGGCCATTGAACCCTTCACTCTGTTTTCTCTCTCTAAACTGGAAAATGTATTTAGAACCACTGTATATAGCCCACGTTGTACATAGCTCATACTAATCTAGCACACAATACAACACTCACCCAACTAAATTTCACCCTCACTGCATGTATAACACACTCACCTTACCCGATTGTTTGCTGTGATACCACCTTGATTATTAAGATAAGGCGGTTTAGAAATACTGTTAAATAAATAAATAAACCAGTGCCTTATCCAGATTAGGACATTACCTCCTATCCTATGGCATTTTAATTTCTCAGTTTTTAATGGTTCCTTTGTCAAAATCTTTCTGAAAATTCAGATACACTACAGGAGTCATTTTAAAAGAGATGTACATTAGTTAGATGTCCAGAATGGGAGATGTGGCCATCTCAATGGCAAGGATGTACTGTATTAAGGGCAATTTCAGAACTGGGCAGATCTGACCATCTCTGTGGATGGAACAAAGCAGATCTAGGCATCCCAACATGGACATGTCTGGGAGCATTTCACAGTGTGGTCAGAGCAGAGCAAGGATGCAGACGTCCAAGGCATATTTTGTATAGCATTTGGGACATGCTGGGCATGGCAGGCAGATGTCCCAGCCTAGACCACCTATAAAGCATGAACAAGTATGGGACTTTATTGTCCATGATGACTGCAAATGCGAGTGTTTTAAGAGGAGCATGAAGTCGAGAGATAGGAGTCTGCCTGTCATCCCTGTCTGCTGTGTACTATGTTGTGCGACCTGTGTCTCAACCATGCTCCCTGTGTGTCTGTCACTGTGTCCCCATCCCTGATAGGCGTCCCAAACTCCATCCTGCTACCTGAGCACAGGCCTCTAGCTGTTTCCTTCCACAGTCCGGCACTGTGTCTCCCAGACCTCCTTTTCCCTCATGTCCCACCACCCACCCCTGTCTTTGTTCCAGCCATGTCAGTGGGAGTGCGTGTGTGTCTGTAGGTGTGAAAAAACTGAGGAGGGTGTATGACTGTGTGGGTGCAGGTATCGATCTATGTCTGCATCTCACACTGCACAGAGCACTGCATGTTGGTGGAGGTAGCACAAGGGTGCCATTGGTGGGTGTGAGAGGGTGTAGGTAGTGGTCCCCATGTGTGTTGATGGACAGTAGCAGCAATGCAGAGTGTGAACCGATGTTTTGTAGTGGTTATAGAGGAGAAATTGAATAGTGAGCGCAGTAGAGTATGGAGAGGGGCACCCCTATTAGAGAGTGTACTGGGTGAGGGCCCAATACATAAAGCTCACAGATGACAGTGCCTGACGCGGTTCAGGTTTGATAAATGAGCTATACACCAGCTATGTCAAGAGCTGGCGCAAGACCTCAGTGCTGCCACACAGAGAAGCCATCCCATCCCTGTTCACATCAAGATAGCTACTGTTCTTGCATTCTTTGCCATGGACCGCTTTCAGACTATGCTTGCTGCTATGGCAGGCATCAGCTAGTTGGCGGTGTTGCTATGTTTGACACAGTTCCTGACATCGTTCCTCCTCAGGATCGCACAGTACATAAGCTTCCCCAGCTTAGTACAGCAGTGGCAACAAACGATACTGCAATTCCACCAGATAGCAGACTCCCCCATGGTGCTGGGTGCCATAGACTGTACACATGTGGCCCTGCAGCTCACGAGGGCATGGGAAAACACCTACAGAAATAGAAAAGCCTATCACTCCATGAACATGCAGGTGGTCTGCAATGTATAAGGGGAAATAACTGATGTGTTTCCACGTTTCCCAGGGTCATACCACAGTGCCTACATCCTGCCATTCAGCAGTGGAGAAATCATGGGAGGCTGGCTCCTCGGTAAGCATGCACCTCCTCTATGTCCTTACATTTGCTGCCAAACAGAACAAAACATCAGCCAGAGATTTGTGACTACATGGAGCACCAAATGCTGCCAGCAAATCAGGCTATCTGGATTGAAATAGTAGTATGGCACTATATGTAAAGAATAATATTAAAGCTATAGAATTACAGGGCTTAAAAGGGAGCGAGGAGGCATTGCGGGTTAAACTAGAAAGAGGAAACGGGGTGGGAGAGCCAGAGAAGACAGCTTACCCGACCGGAGGTGACAGGCTCCTGTTCCGGCGGCCCCGACGTCTTCGGGGGCCTCTTTAAAGGCGGAGCAGTGCAGAAGGAGCAGTGGGAGAGCCAGAGAGGACAGCTTACCCGACCGGAGGTGACAGGCTCCTGTTTCGGCGTCCCCAACATCATCGGGGGCCTCTTTAAAGGCGGAGCAGTGCAGAAGGAGCAGTGGGAGAGCCAGAGAGGACAGCTTACCCGACCGGAGGTGACAGGCTCCTGTTCCGGCGGCCCCGACGTCATCGGGGGCCTCTTTAAAAGCTTCGCTTGGTTGGCACAGCCGGAGGCGCTAGTCAGGGGCAGCAATCTAAGGGGCTAGATACAAGGGGTGTTTCAGGCCCCTTGGGAGCCCCTTGGAGCACCACAGGAGAGCAGGTCCAGGAGACAACATTGGTGTTTGTGGCCTAGATGGGAAAGAGAAAGAAGAAAGTTATGCCAGCGGTACCAGCTGAATCAACGGTGGGTCTTATGGACAGACAAGTTAAGGTAATGGCTGGCACTGATGTGTCTCTAGATCCTGACTTTCTTGCTCTTCGATCATCCGCTGCGTCCCTGAGTTCCCCGGATCGCTCTCCACCAGTATATATCTCTCCACCTGCGTCCGGTTCTGTGGGTGTGCAGTTTCAGCAGAGTACTCCGGCTGATACCGGGGAAAAACTGAAACCAGTTGTTTGGACGTCCGTCCCAGTTGTGGCCAAGGAGGTACCTGATGATCAGGTCACTTTGGCCGACATCTGGAGAGTAGTGACTCGTATTGAGAATACTTTAGTACCCACGGTTACACAGCTACGTAGTTTCTCCTCGGAGATTACAACTAAGTTGTGTGAGGTGGAAGGCCGGGTGGGGAGTATGGTTACTCAAATTTCTAATTGTGAAAGCCAGTGTCTTGCTCTTAAAGCAGTTAATTCTTCACATATTAAACATAGCTTAATTATTCACCACATGATGGAATTGTATGATAATGTGTTTCGCGCTAAGAATGCAAAGAAACGAGACCACATCACCCCAATTCTGAGAGACCTACACATACTTCCCCTCGAAGCAAGAATTAAATACAAATCCATTCTACTCACTCACAAAGCCATCCACCAAACAGACCACCCAGCTCCGCACCCTGCTGCCCCGTCCAGCCCACAGCAAAACAACCAGACAAACCTCCAGCAACTCCCTCACCATTCCTCACAAAAGAACCAAATGCACTCAACGGACCTGCAACAGAGCCTTTGAACTTTATGCTCCGTCCCTCTGGAATTCTCTACCAAATCACATCAGGAACAACGGTGATCTCTTGTCATTCAAAAAACAACTAAAAACCATCCTATTCCAAGAATATCTCAAAACAGAAACAAACTTCCACCACTGACTGCACCCAATCCCCTAACCCATCCATCATGAACATATGATCAAAAACTGTGTTACTTTGTCCATGTCTATGTCCACCTTTTGTCGAAATCATCAATGTTGCCCACCTGGTGATGGCCCTACCCTTATATCTGATTACCCCCCCCCCCTTTTATGTTACACCGCTTTGACCCGGTGAAAAGCAGGATATAAATACAGTTAAATAAATAAATAAATTCGATTGTTGAATTTTCCCTTTTGTCATTTGCTTTCTGCTGAAATTTTGCTTCAAAAGTATTTTAGGGAAGTTTTGGGCTTGGCCTCGGCTGACTCCATTGCTATCTCAAAAGTATATTACTTGACTGGTCGAGGGGTTTCTACTAGTCCTCTTGGGGAGTTTGATGTAGTTCAAGGTCGTGATGACCTTGACCGTACCAAATTCCTAGAGGATTCTCAAGACAATATCGTATCCCGTGCTACTTTAGTAGTATCTTTTGTTTCCAACCAGGATAAGGTGCTTGTTTTTCAAAATTATTTTAAAAATATGTCAACACTGTTTTGTGGTGTTAAGGTTCAAATGTTTCCTGATG
The DNA here is from genome assembly GCA_033557465.1 of Ichthyophis bannanicus. Classification (NCBI taxonomy): domain Eukaryota; kingdom Metazoa; phylum Chordata; class Amphibia; order Gymnophiona; family Ichthyophiidae; genus Ichthyophis; species Ichthyophis bannanicus. Next base: position 988,211,876 of record CM066032.1, read on the forward strand.
TCTGTAAGGCTACACAAACTAGGAGACGGGCCTTTTTGGACTTGAAGCCTAGAGTGGTAGCTCTTTCGGCTACTTTTTTCCTCAGATATCCCTGTAAATGCTTGGTTACATTTCAGGGTTCTAAAGTTATCTTTTTAGATCCTTCTCAGTTAGAGCTCTTTTTGAATAGTAAAGAGGGACACGATAATAAGTAAGAGGAGGTGGGTAGCATAATTATATGCTGTTAGGTGATTAGAGCTTTGATCTTATGTTTTCTTTAACTTTATTTTCTTTGAAATATCTCCCCGTTTGTGGGCTAAGTATAGTGTCTTTGCTGTTAAGTTTTTTTCTTCTAATATTTTCTCACGTAATTATGCTACGTGACTGTTTATGTATGTAAAACCACTTATGTTGCTTTATGCTTGCTTTTGTAAGTTTGTTGAAATTGGAATAAAAAAAAAAAAGAAAGAAAGAAAGAGGAAACGGGAAATCCATTTGCCTTGGTGCAATTTACCAAGGAGGTTTAATTGAAGACATACACAGTATTGCCATAAAAGGAGAAGCGCTACTGATAGGATGATTGCAATATGCCAGATGTTAATTGGCACATCCCTGCTGCGGTGTCATCTAGAAAAAAGGAGATCCTAGATTCTCTACAAGGAGAGCTATTCCGGCAATTTGTAACAGAACCCACATATAAAGGGGCCATATTGGACTTTGTCTATATCAATTTGGAAAGTGTTTCTGATGTTATCGTAAGAGATCATCTCACCACTGGTGATCACCAGATGGTGTGGTTCAGTGTTAGGACTAGGACTGATAAAGTCCATTCAAAAGTGAGGGTCTTAGACTTTAGGAAAACTAACTTTGACAAGATGGGACAATACCTCAAGGAGTCATTAGCGGGATGGGGACAACTGGGGTATGTAGAAAAGCAATGGACAAAACTGAAAGGGGATATTTTAAGAGCAACAAATCTTTTTGTTAGAAAGGTAAATAAATAGAAAAGGAAAAAAGAGGCCACTATGGTTCTCAAAAGAAGTAGCTGAAAAGGTGAAGAAAAAGAGGATGGCCTTCCTAAAATACAGGAGGTCACAGAGAGAGGAAGACAAGCATCAATATTTGAAAAAACTTAGAGAAGTTGGGAAAGTAGTCAGGAAAGCAAAGATACAAAAATAAGAAGAAACAGCTAATGCAGTAAAATGGGACAAGACGTTTTTCAGATATATTAGTGAGATGAGGAAGTGCAAAAGTGGTATTGTCAGATTCAAGGGGGAAGAGGAGGAATATGTAGAAGCTAATGAGTATAAAGCGGAATTGCTTTACAAATATTTTTGTTCTGTGTTCACAGTTGAAGGCAAGGGGCAGGCTCTCAGAAAACACCCACAAATAGAAACAAAAGTGAAGAGATCTTGAACGATTTTTAGCAGACTGTATTTGTGAGGAATTAGCTAAGCTAAAAGTACACAAAGTGATGGGGCCAGATGGAAAACATCTGAGAATATTGAAGGAACTTGGGGGCATTCTAGCGGCTCCACTGACTGACCTTTTCAATGCTTCTTTAGAGTTTGAAGTTCTTCCAAGAGGATTGGACAAAGACATATGAGGTCCCTTTACCCAAAAGTAAAGTAAGGATGAGGTTGAGAACTACAGGCTGATTAGTCTGCTGAAACAGAGGAGAGCGAGGTTTCTGGAGTCCAGTGGATTGCAGGATCCGAGCAGGGGCGGCCCAAGGGGGGTGCGGGGCCATGTGCGGAGACTCGGTGCGGTGCCTCATTTGCATAAGGTGCCTCATTTGCATAAATATTTGCATAATGGATAAAGAAAGACTAAAAGGTTTCTACATTACTATACTCCAGTACTAACCGCCAGGCACATTAGGAACTACTACAAACACTGCCCATTTAGAACCCATAGCAAACCCGCCGTATCCTAACAGCACTATCAGAACTCACAAAGCACCATACCCTAACTATCAAAAGGTAACACTGCAAATATTAAACCAATACATTTCAGAGAACAATAATACATGACCTACTGGGGAAAGAACAAGTGGCAATGTCAAATAGGAATTACATAAACAGAATACCTCAGCTCAGTTACACATGCAGAACATAGACCATCACCAAACAAGGAATCACAATTTAGAAACAGGAAGACAATAATTAAACTGGGAACCCCAAAAGCCAAACTTGGAATATACAACAACACTGTAGAAATAAAACTATAAATTAATTTCCTCTTGTACTAAACAAAGCGCAAAAATTAATGATGCACATTTCCCAGAGCTGACATATTCCAGTTAATAAATTCAAAATAAAGAGATTTTTCTACCTTTTGTGCATTTTTTTTCAGTTGCAATTGTTCCAGCCACTTTCTTCTGGTTTCTTCGTGTCTTCTGCTAACTCTCCATCTGCTGTCCATTTGTCCTTTCTTCTGTCTTGTTTTTTTTTCCATTCTCTCTCTACATCTGCTTTAACATAGTAATCTTTCTCCTTTTGCTCTTTCCTCCTTCCTATTGCATCCACTCAATTTTGTTCCCTCCATCCTCAATCCCCACTTACTCTCCCAATATCCAGCCAATTGTAGATTTGTCTTCCCTCCCACGCAAAATATTTTTCCCTCTCCATTTCACTCTCCCAGCTCCATCCCATTCTAATCCTCCCCCAACATCAGCTCCTTTCTAGTTCCAGCCCCACCCAGCATCTGCTCCCTTCTTGTCCCTGCATCAGCCCATTTCCAGTCCTAGTCCCCCATCAGCCCATTTCCAATCCTATCCTAGCCCCACCATCAACCCATTTCCAGTCCTAGCTCCCCCATCCATTTCCAGTCCTATCCGAGTCCATCCATCAGTTCATTTCCAATCCCAGCCCCTCATCAGCCCATTTCCAGTCCTATCAGTTCCTCCATCAGCTCATTTCCAATCCCAGCCCCCCATCAGCTCATTTCTATTCCTTTCCTAGCCCCACCATCAGCCCATGTCAAATCCTAGCTCCCCTCCACTCAGCCCATTTCCAATCCAAGCCCCCCATGAGCCTACTTCCAGTTCTAGCCCCTCCATGAGTCCATTTCAATTCAAGCCCCCACCACAGCCCATTTCCAACCTTAGCACCCCCAACAGCCCATTTCCAGTCCTATCCTGGCCCCTCCATCAGCCCATTTCCTGTCCTAGCCCCCCCCCCCACTCAGCCCATTTCCAGTCCTAGCTCCCTCTCCTCACAGCCCATTTCCATTCCAAGCCCCCCTCCCCATCAGCTATTTGCAGTTCAAGCCCCCTTTCCACTCAGCCCATTTCCAGTCCTAGCAACCCCCCATCCCATTACCAGTCCTAGCTCCCCCTACTTCCAGTCCGAACCCCCTATAGCCCATTACCAGTCCTAAGCCCCCCGTCAGCCCACTTCCAGTCCGAACCCCCTATAGCCCATTACCAGTCCTAACCCCCCCCTCAGCCCACTTCCAGTCCTTACCCTCCCATCAGCCCATTTTCAGTCTTACCCCCCCATCAACCCATTACCAGTCCTAACCCCCCCATAGCCCATTTCCAGTCCTAATCCCCCCATCAGCCCACTTGTAGTCATAGCTCCCCATAGCCCATTACCTGTTGTAACCCCCCCATCAGCCCATTACCTGTCCTAACCCCCCCCCCAGCCCATTACCAGTCCTAACGCCCCCCACAGCCCATTACCAGTCCTAACCCCCTATCAGCCTACTTGTAGTCTTAGCCCCCCCATAGCCCATTCCCTGTTGTAACCCCCCCATCAGCCCATTACCTGTCCTAAACCCTCCCCCATAGCCCATTTCCAGTCCTAATCCCCCCATCAGCCCACTTGTAGTCGTAGCTCCCCATAGCCCATTACCTGTTGTAACCCCCCATAGCCCAGTACCCGTCCTAACCCCCCCAGCCCATTACCAGTCCTAACGCCCCCCACAGCCCATTACCAGTCCTAACCCCCTCTCCGCCTACTTGTAGTCTTAGCCCCCACATAGCCCATTACCTGTTGTAACCCCCATCAGCCCATTTCATGTCCTAACCCCCCCTTTGCCCATTTCCAGTCCTAATCCCCCCATCAGCCCATTTCCAGTCTTAGCCCACCGCCCCTTAGCCCGTTTCCAGTCCTAATCCCATCTGGCCAATTGGAGTCGTAGCCCCACATAGCCCTTTACCTGTCATAACTTCCCCCATCATCCCATTTCCAGTCTTAGCCCCTCCATTGTCTATTACCTGTCCTAACCCCCCATAGCCCATTCCCAGTCTTAACCCCCCCATCAGCCCAATTCCAGTCCAAACCCCCTCTAGCCCATTACCAGTCCTTACCGCCCCCCATCAGCCCATTTACAGTCCTTACTCCCCCTCCCTCCCTCCCCCCATCAGCCCATTTACAGTCCTTACCCCCTCCCTCCCCATCAGCCCATTTACAGTCCTTACCCCCCTCCCTCCCTCCCCATCAGCCCATTTACAGTCCTTACCCCCCTCCCTCCCTCCCCATCAGCCCATTTACAGTCCTTACCCCCCCTCCCTCCCCATCAGCCCATTTACAGTCCTTACCACCACCCCCCTCCCTCCCTCCCCCCCATCAGCCCATTTACAGTCCTTACCACCCCCCCTCCCTCCCTCCCTCCCTCCCTATCAGCCCATTTACAGTCCTTACCACCCCCCCCCCCCATCAGCCCAGCTAAGTTAAAAAAAAAACCAAAAATACAGAAACCGGCTGCTGCTGCCGCCGTCGCAGCGGCAGAATGGAGAATCCCGCGGGGCCCCCCTGTCCTGCAGTCTTCTATGCGGCCTCAGCGCGGGCTTTTCAGAGCCACGCGAAGGGAGAGTTTCCCTTTCTCGCGGGTCTGTTAATCCCGCCACGGGGCTGATGGGATTTCCCATCAGCCCCGCGGCGTGATTAACAGAGCTGGGAGAGGAGAAGCTCTCTCTCTTCGCGCAGCTCTGACAGCTGACGGAGGCCGCATAGAAGACTGCAGGACAGGGGGGCCCCGCGGGATTCTCCATTCTGCCGCTGCCACGGCGGCAGCCGCAGCCGGTTTATGATTTTTTAAAACTTTGGGATGCAAGATGTTTTTTGCGCGGGGCCCCCTGAAACGCGGGGCCCTGTGCAAAAAACATTCTTGCTCAATGGACGGGCCGGCTCTGGATCCGAGGCAGCATGGGTTTACTAGAGGCAGGTTTTCTCAGACAAATCTGATTGATTTCTTTAAAAGAGGGAGAGCCCTAGATATGGTGTACTTAGATTTCAGTAAAGCCTTTGACACCATTATGCACAGGCAACTCATAAATAAATTGAGCACCCTAGGGATGCATCCTAAAGTGACTAACTGGGTTAGAAATTGGTTGAGTGGCTGGTGAGAAAGGGTACAGGTAAACGGAGCTCACTCTGAGAAGAAGGATGTTACCAGTGATGTGCCGCAGAGATTTGTCCTTGGTCCGTTCCCTTTTAACATTTTTTGTTAGTGATATTGTGGAAGGACTGTCTAGTAAGGTTTGCCTATTTGTGGATGATACCAAAATCTGCAATAGAGTAGACACACAGGAAAGAGTAGATAACATGAGGAGGGATCTAGCTAAGCTTGAAGACTGGTCAAAAATTTGGCTGCTGAGATTTAATGCCAAAAATTGCAGGGTCATGCATTTGGGCTGCAAAAATCCAAGGAAGCGGAACAGTGTAGGTGGCGAAGTACTTATGTCCACAAAGAAGAGCGGGACTTGCATGTGGTTGTTTCTGATGATCTCAAAGTGGCTAAATAGGTAGAAAAGGCATTGGTGAAAGACAGAAGGATGCTTAGGTGCATAAGGAGAGGAATGGCCAGCAGAAAAAGGAGGTGATAATGCCTCTGTATAAGTCTCTGGTGCAACCTCATTTGGAGTATTGTATGCAATTCTGGAGACCACACCTTCAAAAGGATATAAACAGGATGGAGTCAGTACAGAGGGTGGCTATTAAATTGGTCAGTGGTCTTTGTTATAAACCATATGGGGACAGACTTAAAAGTCTTAATATATTTATGCTAGAGGAAAGGCGGAATAGAGGAGATATGATAGAGACGCTTAAATACCTCTGTGGCATAAATGCACAGGAGGAGAGCCTCTTTTGATTGAAAGTAGGCTCTACAACGAGGGGATCTCCAGGAACAAGCAGGAATGTAGTCTTCACATATTGGTATCGTCGGTACCGACGGAGCCTGCGCGGGAACGCTCCCCAGCGTCCAATTAGAAAGCTTTTGGGAGCATCCCACAGCGCCTGCGTGCTGCCTTCCCACCTTTCCCAACTGCCTCTCTCCAGTTCTTCGTTTTTCGCGGAGCTAGCAGGTCATTGTTCCTGTCACCGCAGAAAATTCTTCTTTATTACTTTCTTTTTTTGTGGTCGCGTCTGCCTTCCTCGACGCTTTACCGGTACCGCCGGTTTTTCTTTCTTTATTTCTGTTCTTATATACTTAGTATTTTTTCCCATTTTTCCCAGGTGCACGCGCCATTTTGGGCCTCAGGCCCAAAAATGTTTCCTACAATGGAGAAACCTGCTTCAGGTTTCAAAAAGTGCACCAAGTGTGGCGGTACCATCTCCGTCACCGACACCCATGAATGGTGTCTGAAATGTTTAGGTCCTGACCACTCCATCACGGATTGTATGTCCTGTGCCATGATGTCTAAAAGAGGTCGGCAGAACCGAGCTGCTAAGCTCAGTACCCTGTTTCCCTCTGATGCAGTTTTGGTGGCATCGACATCTTCCAGGACTTCCTCTTCCTCCCGTGGATCTCAGGTAACTAAACATAAGTCCAGCTGGTCCTCAAAGGGTAGATCTCCGTCCAAGCACCGAGATGCCTCTGGCGTTGCCCTTGAGGATTCTGCAAAATTGCCCCGGCGGGAGGCTTCGGCTTCCAAAGCATTATCAGGGCTCCAGGATGTTCTCGAGGCCTCGACCTCGGCAGAACTACTGGTGCCATGCTCTGGGGTACCGGCTGTCTTCTCCGGTACCGACATCCAGACATCGGCAGCGTCGATAGACCAGAGGTTCCTGGCTATTGAATGCAGTCTGGCGGCTCTCCTTGCAGCATCGACACCCTCAGAACCGTGTCAGACAGTTCAGCCGGTACTGCCACCGACTCTGGCACCGGTATCGGTACCAGTACCGATAGCATCGACATTGGTGTCCGCATTACCGGCACTCAGTCACCCGATGCCTTCCGGTACCGATACACCGGTACCGATTCCCCCCGGTACTGACTTCGGCCGGTACGGGTATCGGGCTCTACAAGAGCATCCGGACAGAAGGTACTTCGAGTCCTCAGAAGAATCTGAGGATTCTGACAGTTCTGTCAATGCGGGGGCACTTCTTCCAGAGGAGCCCTCCTCCCCTAAACGCAAGATGTCTCCTCCAGAGTATATCTCCTTCCAGGATTTCATCAGGGAGGTGGCTCGGGGTCTCTCCATTACTATGGCTCCTGAAACAGAGCCTAGAGCAAAGGAGCTGGAAATTTTACAATATCCCAAAGCTCCTAAGGAGGCAGCTACTTTGTCCATCCATGAGATCTTGCATGATCTCATGCTCAGAATGTGGGAGACCCCTCTTACCACCTCTCCTCATTCTCGCAGACTTGACACTATGTTTCGAGTCCCTCCTTGTCCTGGTTTCCAGAAAACTCAGCTCCCTCACCACTCTATCTGAGAAGGCTCAGGAGTGCAAAGAGGCATGCATCTAATCCCCCCAGGACATGAGTGCAGAACTTTGGATGCTTTTGGACGTCGTACCTTCCAAGCTTCCATGCTTTTTGCCAGGATCAGTTCCTATATTTTATATATGGGAATGTTCCTGAAGGAAATCACAGGAGATTTAGAGGTTTTGAGTCCTCTTCTTCCTGAGGATAGGAGACAGGATTTTCTCACACTGGTCAAACATGCCCAGGATGTTTCCAAATTTGTCAACCATGCAGCTTTTGACTGTTTTGAGTGCATAAGCAGAACCTCTGCCATTGCCATAGGTGCACGTAGAATTGCCTGGCTCCAGGCATCTGATTTCGAGCTCTGGGTACAAGACAAATTGGGCAATATTCCTTGTACTGGTGAGAACCTGTTTGGCAAATATTGGCAAGAAAAGGCCAATGAGTTGGATGCTGACAACTCCACCTTGGATAGATTATCCAAGGGCACAGCTGATCCAGCAAGAAAGAAATCTTTCAAGAAACTATTCTTTTCCAAAAAGAAGAGGCTTTATCCTGCTTATTCCCAGCAGGGACGCTCTGCAGGTCAACCTGTCCAGAAGGGTCAGCAACCATCCAAGCAAAGGAAAGCAAAGACTGCTAAGCCTCAACCGCCCCAGCAGTCTCAGCCTCCTCAAGGCCTTTGACTTGCATCTAGAAAACATAGCCTTCCTGGCTCTAAATGGACCAGAGCCTTCCACCATTCCAGGAAGGTTATGTCACTTTGCCCCAAGATGGGGGCAAATAACAGTAGAGCATTGGACACTCTCCAGCATAAGAGAGGGGTACAAGCTTCATTTCTTGAGCTTGCCCCCTCCCACAATAGTAAAACAGTTCAATTCTCAGACCTCTCTAATCAACCTGTTAGATCAAGAGGTCACCATACTTCTTGCCCAGGGGGCAATAGAAGAAGTACCCATTCATCAACAGGGTACAGGGTTTTACTCCCCTATTTCCTTATCCCAAAGAAAACAGGGGTATACAGACCTATTTTGGACCTCAAAGAATTGAACAAATTCGTGTTCAAAGAGAAATTCAAGATGATTTCTCTAGGAACTCTGCTGCCATACCTTCAGAGTCAGGATTGGCTTTGTTTTCTAGATCTCAAGGATGCGTACGCCCATGTTCTCATCCATCCAACTCACAGAAAGTTCCTTTGGTTCCTTTTTCAAGGAAAGCACTACCAATACAGGGTGCTTCCCTTTGACCTGGCCTCAGCTCCAAGAGTGTTCACGAAATGCATGGCTGTGGTAGCAGCATTTCTCCGCACTCTAGGCATATTCATCTTCCCCTACTTAAACGACTGGCTCATTCGAGCACCATCAGAGCCAGAGGCCAGAGCTTCTCTATCTTGCACAATGCGTATTCTTCAGTATTTGGGTCTAGTCATAAACATCCCAAAATCCAGTCTAACTCCTACTCAGTCTCTAGAATTCATAGGAGCTTTGCTGGATACCAAAAAGGAAAGGGCCTATCTCCCCCAGGCCTGTTGCCTTCGCATGGTGCAGTTAGCTTCTCAAGCAGTGCTAAAACCTTTTCTCACTGCCTGAGAAATGCTACAACTACTAGGCCACATGGCATCCACAGTGCATGTGGTTCCTTACGCTCGCCTCCATATGAGAGCAGCCCAGTGGACTTTATCCACCCAATGGACCCAGGCATCAGGGTGCCTGTCAGACAAAATAGCAAACACAAATCACCTTATTTTGTCCCTCCAATGGTGGCAGTCCACTCAAAACCTGTTGCTGGGGTCCCTATTTCAACAACCTTCAAAATGGGTTGGGGAGCTCATCTACAAGACCTCTCCACCCAAGGCACCTGGACTCCACAGGAGACACATCTACATATCAATCTCTTGGAACTCAGGGCAATCTTCCTTGCTCTTCGAGTGTTCCACACCCTGCTCAGTTACAAGACAGTCCTCATTCATACGGACAATCAAGTAGCCATGTTCTACGTGAACAAGCAGGGGGGAACAGGCTCTCTGTCACTTTGCAACGAAGCTTTGCGACTATGGGCCCTCGCCAGAGAGCATCAGATTCATCTCCTGGCAGTGTATCTTCCAGGCATACAAAACTCTTGGGCAGACAGACTCAGTCGTGTTCTGCTTCCACACGAATGGTCTCTACATGCAGATCAGGTGGCCAAGATTTTTCAAATTTGGGGAACCCCGGACGTAGACCTCTTTGCAAGTCCATTGAATGCCAAACTTCTCCGGTTCTGTTCCAGAATTCCAGCTCAGAGATCTCAGGCCAGGGATGCTTTCCTCCTTCACTGGGGTCAAGACTTCCTTTATGCCTTTCCACCCATTCCCCTAATTCCCAAAACCCTGTTCAAGCTTCAGAGAGACAGAGGGCATATGATTCTCATAGCTCCACATTGGCCACGGCAAGTGTGGTACCCTCTGCTTCTATATCTCTCTCAAGCCCCATCCCTGAAGTTAGGACCTGCTCCAGATCTCCTGTCTCAGGAGGACGGAATGTTATGGCATCCCAATCCCCAGTCTCTGCATCTCAGATCTTTGTTGCTGAAGGCCTAGATCTTCTTGATCTTAACCTCCTCAGCAAGTAAAGGATGTCCCTTATGCTTCCAGGAAGCCTTCCACAAGACGCTCTTACACTTTTAAGTGGAAGAGGTTTACCATATGGTGTTCGCAGAAGGGTCTTAACCCCCTTGCGATACCTCTGGAATCATTATTAGAGTATCTCCCTCATTTATCCAATGCAGGACTTAAAACTAACTCAGTAAGAGTCCTTTGAGTGCTATTGCAGCTTCTCTCAAGCCTCTAAATGGACAACCTATCTCCTCCCATCCTCTTATAGCAAGATTTATGAGAGGCCTTCTTCTAACTAAGCCTCCCATTAGGCCACCACCGGTGGCATGGGACTTAAACCTGGTTCTTGGTCAGCTAATGAAGCTACCTTTTGAACCCTTAGCTACTACCTCGTTGAAATTTCTTTCTTGGAAAGTTATCTTTCTCATTGCAATCACATCAGCACGCCGCATCAGTGAGTTGCAAGCACTAGTAGCTGATCCACCTTATACAAGATTTCATCATGACAAGGTAGTCCTTAGGACTCATCCACACTTTATGCCAAAGGTGGTCTCGCCTTTTCATCTTAATCAAGCAGTCTACCTGCCTTTGTTCTTTCCAAGACCTCATGCATCAAATGCAGAAAGGAATCTTCATACTTTGGACTGTAAAAGAGCTTTAGCCTTTTACTTGCAAAGAACACAGCAACATAGAAAGTCCTCTCAACTCTTTGTTGCTTTTTATCCTTCTCATTTGGGACTTCCAGTCTCCAAGAGAACACTGTCCAACTGGATTTCACAGTGTATTTCTTTTGCCTATCAGAGTAAGATCCTTCCTCTGGAGGGCCATGTCACAGCTCACAATGTGAGAGCCATGGCAGCTTCAATGGCCCATCTACACTCTGTGTCTATCGACGACATCTGTCGAGCAGCCATTTGGGCTTCGGTTCATACCTTCACAGCTCATTACTGCTTGGACAAGGACTCCCGCCGGGATGCCTTGTTTGGTCAGGCTGTTCTTCAACACCTGTTCCATACCTAGTCAATTCCTACCCGCCATCCCTGATTGGATGCCAGAGATCCATGGGGGGAAGTGGAGCCCTTTCACAAGGGCACACAACTTCTGGGGTCTCTCCCTGGCATCTAAAGCTAGGGAGTCCCCATATGTGAAGACTACATTCCTGCTTGTTCCTGGAGATAGCATAGTTACTCACCTGTAACAGGTGATCTCCAGGAACAGCAGGAATTTAGTCTTCACAACCCACCCACCTCCCCTAGGAGTTGTATCTCTCTATCTGTCTCTTTCCCTTTCCCTCTCTCTCTCTTTGTCTCAGCTTTAAAACTCAACTGGAGAGAGACAGTTGGGAAAGGCAGGAAGGCAGCACGCAGGCGCTGTGGGATGCTCCCAACAGCTTTCTAATTGGACGCTGGGGAGCGTTCCTGCGCAGGCTCCGTCGGTACCGACGATACCCATATGTGAAGTCTAAATTCCTGCTGTTCCCGGAGATCACCTGTAACAGGTGAGTAACTATGCTATTTATGGGGAGGGTGAAAGGGGATAGACTCAGGAGTAATATGTGGAAATATTTCTTTACAGAAGGTGTGGAATAGTCTCCCAGTGGAGGTAGTAGAGATGAGAACAGTATGGGCCAATTCCATCCCGCATGTAGATCCCCTCTGTGCGTCCGGTCTGAACGGAACACACAGAGGGGATTGCGATTCTGATCCCGTGGGGGCACGTCTAGCCCTGGGCTTTTAAATGGAACCATGGCGCCATAGCATTATGTTGCCATGGCACCGCGGCTCCATTTAAAAGCCGCGATGCCGGCCTTCTGAAAAAGGGGTTTATTCCCTACACCCCGACCCCCGATCTGGCCTCCTAAGGTCAGGGTCGGGCTATGGGGAATAAACCCTTGCCCCCACAGCCCCATCCGCACCCCGAGCAATTCAGAAAAACACATCCAGGGAAGTTTTTCCATCTCGGAGGTGGAATAGCTTACCCGGACATTTCGCCGGCCCTGGACATACAGGGCCGACATTAGAATCGGCCCTGTAAGTCCAGCGTCGGCGACCACCTATTGCCCACCCAGACTCTGCCCCCGGGCTGCCCATTCCCCATCCCCGTCTATTCTCCCCGCACAACCGGCAGGGAAGTTATTCGTAGCTAAGAATAACCCCCATCTGAATTCAGGAAAGCATGGGACAAACATAGAAGAAGATCTCTAAAGGAAAAAAGGGACTGTAGTAGTTGATACGGAAGGGCAGACTAGATAGGTCACAGGATATTTTTCTGTCGTCATGTTGCTGTGTTTCTATGTTTATTCAGCTCAGTAAACCAATATTATATCCAGGATCACACAGACAAGACGTTCTTATTGTTTAGCGGCATCTTCTCTCTCCCCGCTTTCTTTCAGGAAGGCAATGACCCATATGCTCTAGTCCTGCCCTATCCAGGTCTTTTAAAGATAGCTCAAATTATTTGTTCTAAAATTGATTAATGCTTTTAAACCACAGCTTCCAGTAGCACCCTAGTAACAGCAGAAAGCAGTTTTTTGTCTCTAAATCCCATTCCCCTTATATCTCTATAAAGAGTAAAATCGACATACTCACTAACCTGGAAGTTCTTTTATGTGGTGCTACAGCACATAGCCATCACCACCGACCTCTAACCCTGCATAGTCAATGCCAGGGTCATATGCTGTGCCGGCATTGAATATCTGGAGTCACCGCACAACCTTCAACACTGCAGAAGCTAACTGGGTAGCGGCAATATTGCACCACTATCCCATTAGCTACCGCAGGTAAAACCAGGCCAGCTTTTGCTTTGCCTAGTTTTACCCCCAGGCCGCTAACTGAGTAGTGGTGCAATATTGCTGCTACCCGGTTAGCGACTGTCACCGCCCACGACACATCCTGATGCTAGGCAGTTAGCATCGAAGCATTCAGCGGCACGAACCGTGTTAGTGCCGTTGAATATTCCGTTCAGCGGCATTTACATGGTTTACAGGTCAGTAAACTGTGTAAATGCTTTTAGAATATCGGGCCCATAGAATATTTTTAGTATAAAGACATCTGATTTATTTTTTCTCGCTAATCTCCCAAAGTTTCAACTCCAACGTCTACAACGTATCCAAAATGCTGCTGCCCGTCTCGTTACGTTCTCTCATCGCTTTGATCATATCACTCCCATTCTTCTCCGTCTGCATTGGTTACCCCTCTGTCACCGCTTCCACTATAAATTCCTTATTTTGATTCATTGTGCCATTTACACCAATACCCCTCTATATCTTGCAGATCGGATCTCTCTTCACACCCCCTACCGTCAGCTTCGTTCTATCCATGCTAACCGTCTGTCCCTACCCTCTCCGTCACAAGCTCATCTTGAACAAACTCGCCATGCAGCTTTTTTCTTTCTGGGTCCAGCATTGTGGAATGCACTACCACCACCTCTCCGATTGGAATCCTCGTATCCTCAATTCAAAATATTACTCAAAACTCATCTGTTTCAGCAAGCCTTTAATCTCTCTCCTGATGGTCCTCCCTGATGTTCTCATTTGTCGTGTGTGTTTGTCTACTCATAATTTGTCTTGTCCCCCCCTATATGGGCCTACCACCTTGTTGTACTCTTATGTTTTATGAAAGTCTTGGCCCATTTGTTTATTTTACTCGTCTATGCTTTTATACTTCTGCTTTCCTATTTTATTATGGCGTTCTTTTCCATGTTTTTGCATTGCTAACCTTTTATTGTACACCGCTTTATGTTTCGACGGAAAGCGGTCTATCAAATTTTAAATAAAGATAATTTCCATTTCCTTATCGTCTCTCCGGGCCAGTCCAGGGTACGTTAGGGTTGTCAATCCCCTTCAGCAGCTGAGGACTGAAAAACTCCAAGTCTTGCTGACAGGCTAAGCCACTCCCCCTGGTGACATCTCCTCAGTCTTTCAGTCCTCAGCAGCTGAATTGGACGCATAGCTGACTGCCTCCCTGGTTGAAGACATTAGTTTCTTTGTTATTTTTGTTGAAATTTACAGCAGATTGGCTCTAGCAGGGCTGTTTCTCTGCTTTATTTCCAGTGATCTGATTAAAGTCTTTAAAAAAAAAAAAAAAAGGTGGACGTCCCGAGGGTGCCGCATTCAGAGCGGCACTAGAAAGCAGAGCCTGTTTTCTTAGGGACTTGCTGTCTGCCATACCGGAGGATTGCTTCTGGGAGCCCCAGTTGACCATTCCTCTCTCTGGCTTAATCGTGATTTCGGCTCCCGCTAGCAGCGGGCGGCTCAGAACACGCGGTTCAGCGGCTCCTGTCAGGTGGGTGCTTTATTTTATTCCCGCGGCTCGGCCGCAGCGTCGGGGAGTGTGTTTGCAGGCGGGCTGTGCTCAGCGTTTCAGCGGCAGGCAGCCCGTTGCTTTTTCGGCGGCTCAGGTTTTTTTTGACTTTGCTGTGCCTGGCTTCGGCCCGGAGTTTGTCTGGAGATGGAAGTTAAAGCTTCTGGGGAATCCGACAAGGCTCTTCTCTCCTCAGAAAAGGCGGGAACGGCAGCCATTTTGGCAGAGCGGCCTGTTTCTCCCGCGGGACACCATAAACAGGGTAAAAGGAAAGCCAAAACGCATAGAGATGCGGCACCTGCGATTAAAACCCCGCAGTCCCTACAAGGGGCTCAGGAAGACTTTTCCACTTTATTCTCTCCAGAATTCATTTTGCAAATGCATGGCCTTTCTTTTAAAAACGTCACAAGCCAGCGCTGCTGTAGCCGGTTCTGATGGGTTAGATGCTCCTCTCACGGCAGAGGCTGTGGTGGACCCGGGTGAAGGTTCCTCCCAGTCCCTGTTAAAGCCAGAGTTGGATTTATATGCTAAAGGCGAGCAGAGCAGGCAGCCGCAGGACTTAGAGGACGGAGATGTTCTCTCAGAAGCCTGCTTAGACCCTTGGCTGTTGGAGCTGGAAGAGGATGAATTAGCGCCTGGCGAAGATCCTAACCTTTTTCGGGTTTTTCGCAAGGAAGAGCTGGGAGCGCTTATTGCGCAGTCTTTGGCGGCTCTAAATATTGCTTTACCCACAGTATCTCAGGAACCCTTGGAAGATCCGTTATTACAGGGTTTTAAGACAGAGCAACGATGTTTCCCGGTACATCGCGTCATTAAGCAGATGATTGACTCTGAGTGGGAGTGCCCTGAGGCTACGCTACGGGGTAGTTGGGCCTTAGGTCGCCTGTACCCGGTTCCTCAAGAGGACAGGGAGTTGTTGAAAATGCCCAAAGTAGATGCCTTAGTGTCTGCGGTGACGAAAAAGACCACGATTCCTGTGGAAGGCGGAGCGGCCCTTAAAGATCTACAGGATTATAAGCTTGAGGTGCTCTTGAAGCAAGCCTTCGATGCCACTGCTCTTTCGCTGCAGGCTTCTATTGGTGGAGCGTATGTCTCCAGGGCTTCCATCCATTGGCTGCAGGGCGAAGTCCCGACGGATTCGGGGGTGAGTCCTTCCGCAGAAGGAGCTAAATTGGAGTCCGCGGCGGCTTACTTGGCGGATGCCTTCTATGATTTGGTTAGAATTGCCGCTAAGTCCATGGCATCGCTGATAGCGGCCAGGCGTTTCCTTTGGTTGCGGAACTGGGCGGCTGACGCCTCGTCTAAATCTCGCCTATGTAAGCTCCCCTATAAGGGTAAGCTTCTCTTTGGGGAGGCCTTGGAGAAGATTGTCAAGGATCTAGGTGACTCCAAAGGGGGTCGGTTACCGGAAGATCGGCCGAAGGTTTCTAAAGTGGGGGTAGCGGAGCGGGGGTCCGGTAGGGATTCTCGGAGATTCCGGGGTGCTCGTTTTTCTCCCTATCCTCGGGGCCGTTTCACTTCTCGTGGTCCGTCCTTTCGCGGTGCCAGAGGTTTCGGTAGAGGCTATTTCTCGGCCCAGCAGTCCTCCGCTAAGAAGCCACAATGAAGGTCGGCTGGTCCAGCCAGAAGTCCCTGTAGGTGGTCGCTTACGGGGTTTTCTTTCCGCCTGGACCGCCATAACGTCAGACAAGTGGGTACTGGACATTATTCGAGATGGCTACGCGCTAGAGTTCGCTTGCCCATTACAAGAAGCCTTCATGATGTCCCCTTGTGGTCAGGGACCCAAAGCAAAGGCCATTGCCGAGACGTTAGAGCGCTTGTTGTTTCTACAGGCCGTAGTTCCCGTTCCTCCTGCCCAGTGCGGCTTCGGTCGATACTCGATTTATTTCGTGGTCCCCAAGAAAGAGGGCTCTTTTCGGCCAATTCTCGACCTCAAGCACGTGAATCGAGCGTTGCGGGTGCTCCATTTTCGGATGGAGACGCTGCGCTCCGTCATTCGGGCGGTGCACCCCAGGGAGTTTCTCTCGGCAATAGATCTCACGGAAGCTTATCTCCACATTCCGATTTGCGAGGCACATCGGCAGTTTTTGCGCTTTGCGGTTCCCATGGGTCACTTTCAGTTCCAAGCCTTGCCTTTCGGTCTGGCAACGGCGCCGCGTACCTTCACGAAGGTCATGGTGGTGGTGGCGGTGGCTCTGAGGAAAGAAGGGATCAGAGTGCATCCGTACCTGGACGACTGGTTGATCCGAGCAGATTCGTTGCCAGACTCGATTACGGCGACTACTCGGGTAGTCCAGCTCTTGGAGCAACTCGGTTGGGTTATCAACCAAGCAAAGAGCCAGTTGTCTCCGGTGCAACAGTTGACTTACCTAGGGGCCTTTTTCGACACGGACCGGGGATCGGTCTTCCTGCCTGAAAGCAGGATAGTAAAGTTGGTAGGACAGATTCACGCGTTTCTATGGCTCCGGGCGCCGTCAGCATGGGCCTACTTGCAGCTTTTGGGTTCCATGGCAGCAGCCCTCGACCTGGTGCCCTGGGCAAGGGCGCATATGAGACCACTTCAGCAAGCTTTGCTCTCCAGGTGGTCTCCGCAACTCCATCCTCTTTCGCAGCGGTTCGTCTGTCCGGAGAGGTTGCGCCACAGTCTGCTTTGGTGGCTGGAGGTCCGGCATCTTCGAGCGGGGGTTCCCTTGCGGGAGCCACACTGGTTGCTGTTGACCACAGACGCAAGTCTATCCGGCTGGGGGGCGCACTGTCAGTCTCAAGTGGCTCAGGGAGTCTGGTCTCCGGACGAGAGCTTGTGGTCGATCAATCGTTTAGAGCTTCGAGCGGTGCGCCTTGCGCTACTGCATTTCCAAAGCTTGCTCGAGGGAACAGCGGTTCGAGTGTTCTCCGACAATGTGACGACAGTCTCGTATATCAATCGCCAGGGCGGCACGGGCAGTGTGCTTTTATTGGAGGAGAGTCAGGAGTTGATGCTATGGGCGGAGACTCATCTCGTCGCTTTGTCAGCGGCGCACGTCGCAGGCAAGGACAATGTGCAAGCCGATTACCTCAGCCGCAATGTTCTCGATCCCGGGGAGTGGGAACTGAACGCGGCGGTGTTTCACGACATCACGATGCGTTGGAGGCAGCCAGTGATGGATCTGATGGCGACTTGCGGCAATGCAAAAGCGTCGCGTTTTTTCAGCAGACGCAGGGAGCGCATGTCGGAGGGCTTGGATGCCTTGGTGCAACCTTGGCCGGCGGACGCCCTTCTCTATGTGTTTCCTCCGTGGCCAATGCTCGGTTGGGTCATCCAGTGTATCTCGAGTCACGGAGGGCCAGTGATTCTCATTGATCCGGATTGGCCTCGCCGTCCTTGGTATGCGGATCTGGTTCGACTGTTGATAGATGCTCCCTGGCATCTACTCGATCGTATCAACCTCTTGAGCCAGGGGCCCGTATTGATGCGGCAGGTGGATCGCTTCTTGCTTACGGCTTGGCTCTTGAGAGGGACCGATTGAAGCGTAAGGGCTACTCTGATTCGGTGGTTTCCACGTTGTTACAGTCTAAGAAACATTCGACTTCCTTGACATACGCGCGAGTTTGGCGAGTTTTTGAAATTTGGTGCGCACAGCGTAGCATTAGCCCTAGGGAGGCTACCTTGCCGCAACTCTTGTTGTTTCTTCAACACAGTTTAGAGAAAGGATTGGCTCTTAACACTCTCAAGGTTCACTTGGCAGCCTTATCTTGTTTTCGGGGTGCTGTGCAGCGGCATAGACTCTCGACACATGTGGATGTGCTGCGTTTTTTTTGAGCGGCCAAGCTTATTCGCCCTCTGGTACGTTCTGTGGTGCCTCCTTGGGATTTGAACTTGGTTCTGGAGGCTTTGACGCGCTCTCCCTTTGAAGTAGGTTCCTCGACTGGTTTACGGGAACTTTCTTGGAAGACAGAATTCTTGGTAGCGTGTTTGGCTAGGAGAATTTCGGATTTGCAGGCTCTCTCTTGCAGAGAGCCTTACCTTCAATTTTTGCCAGAGAAGGTGTTGCTAAGGCCGGTGCCTTCCTTTCTGCCTAAAGTAGTCTCGACTTTTCATGTTAATCAGTCTGTGGCATTGCCGGTTTTTCTGCATCGTTCCGGTTCACGGGTGAATCGCACGCTATGAAAATTGGATTTGGCGCGTGTGCTGAAAAAGTATCTTGCGGCTACTGAGTCTTTTCGTAAATCGGATCGCTTATTTGTCTTATTTGCGGGGCCGCGGAAGGGCACCGCGGCGTCGAAAGCTTCGATTGCCAGATGGGTGAAACAGGCCATATCAGCGACTTATGAGTCTGGAGGTCAGACGCCACCAGAGGGGCTCAGGGCGCACTCTACTCGAGCTCAGGCTACGTCTTGGGCTGAATACGCCTTAATTCCGCCAGTAGATATCTGTAGAGCTGCGAATTGGTCTTCCCTGCATACTTTTGCAAAGCACTATCGCTTGGACGTGCTGGCAAGGCAGGATGCTAATGTAGGGGCTTCGGCGATTGTCGCAGGACTTGCGGGTCCCTCCCAGCCTTAGGTACTGCTTTGGTACTGCCCTAACGTACCCTGGACTGGCCCGGAGAGACGATAAGGAAGGAGAAATTAGGTCTTACCTGCTAATTGTCTTTCCTTGAGCTCGCTCCGGGCCAGTCCAGGGCCCACCCAGTACTCGCCTCAGTTTGTTTTGCTTGGTTTCTTTCCGGGAGTTCAATTTCTCTGGGGGGTGCGAAGTATTTTCCGCCATAGCAATTCTCTCAGAGGACATGGTTTTTCTTTTTGGGGCTCCCGCCTCTTCCTTCGAAAAGCAAACAAATGGATATCTGATTGCAAAAAAAAAAATAAAAAAAAATTTTTCGATCCATTGAGATTCCTGCACCTCAGGGTGCATGACTGCTTAGAGCAGGGCTGTCTCCTTTTACATGACAAGTCCGTCACTGAGAAATATGGCAGATGTTCAGTGTTCTTTTTCTTCTTTGGTTTTTCTTTTGTGTTTCGGCTAGGCTAGTTGAGCTGCTTTGTCAGAAGTAGACTGAGGAGATGTCACCAGGGGGAGTGGCTTAGCCTGTCAGCAAGACTTGGAGTTTTTCAGTCCTCAGCTGCTGAAGGGGATTGACAACCCTAACGTACCCTGGACTGGCCCGGAGAGAGCTCAAGGAAAGACAATTAGCAGGTAAGACCTAATTTCTCCATTCATTCCTCTAGGTTGCATTGTTTGCAGATTAAGGGGCCTTTTTACAAAAGAGTGGTAGCTGACAATGTATCTTCTGGCATGTGCTGAATGCATGTTAGGACATGCATTGCCAGCTAGCATAGGGCCAAAACAATGAGGACATGAAGTTTTCCATGCTGTCCCACATGCGTCAAAGATGCAAGTGGGTGGGATTGGGGTGGAGAGTTAGTGTGATGTTCCACTGCACGCTAACCGCATTAGCATGGAATCACCTAACACCACCTTAATAGGAGTTAGTAGGTGCACCCACGCTAATACTATACGCACTGTGGGACCAGGGCTTCATGTTAACTGGCAAGGAAATGTTTTCCACACTCCTGACAGTTAACATGGCGGTGTTGCACCTAACATGCCATCATTTCAGCGCTTTTGCCACGTTAGGTGCAATACTATAGCACCCTTTGGTAAAAGTGCCCCATAAATCCAACGCTGCTCTCTATTATTAAGTTTTTTCTGTCAATCTCTCCATCTCCTAGGTATATGATCAATTATCCTCCATTGTAATCCTGGTCATGGGATAGGAGTCAGTGTACTATTGTGGATCACGAACTGGTTAAAAGATAGAAAGCAGAGGGTAGGGCTAAATGGCCAATTTTCCCAATGGAGAAAGGTGAATAGTGGTGTACCCCAGGGATCTGTGCTGGGTCCGCTGCTTTTTGACATATTCATAAATGACCTGGAAAAGGGAATAACGAGTGAGGTTATCAAATTTGCAGATGACACAAAACTATTTAAAGTTGTTCAAACCCAAGAGGATTGTGGAAAATTGCAAGAGGATCTTGATAAATTGGAAGACGGCATCAAAATGGCAGATGAAATTTAATGTGGACAAGTGCAAAGTTATGCACCTAGGGAAGAACAACCCAAACTATGGTTACACGATGCAAGGTTCCACATTAGGAACCACCACCCAGGAAAAAGATTTAGCCGTCATTGTGGATAACATGTTAAAACCCTCAGCCCAGTGTGTAGCGGCGGCCAAGAGAGCAAATAGAATGCTGGGTATCATAAGGAAAGGAATGGAAAATAAAACAAAAGATATTATAATGCCTCTATATCGTTCCATGGTGAGACCGCACCTTGAATACTGTGTGCAATTCTGGTCGCCGTATCTTAGAAAGGATATAGCGTTATTAGAAAAGGTTCAGAGAAGAGCCACCAAAATGGTAAAGGGGATGGAAGGATACTCCTATGAAGAAAGGCTAAAAAGGTTAGGGCTCTTCAACCTGGAAAAGAGACGGCTGAGGGGAGATATGATAGAAGTCTATAAATTAATGAACGGAGTGGAATGGGTAAACGTAGATCGATTGTTTACGTTATCAGAATATAGAATGACTAGGGGACATGCATGTCAGCCAGGTGTTGTGGAGTACCGGTATGCAGGAACTTGTGGGTGGTGGTAAGGAGCTTATAGATGACTCTAACAGAGATTGGAACCCAATGAAGGGAGAGGAGAGAGGGAGTGACGTGGGCATTAACAGGGGAGTGAGTGATGAGGCGGTGTTTTGAACTAACTGGAGACGGCGAAGTTGATAACGGGGAAGGCCAGCAAAAACAGAATTATGGTAGTCTAGATATGTTATCACGAGGGACAGAACGAGAGTAGTGATAGCAGAGGTAGAAAGGAAGGGGTGGATGGATCTAATTCTGTGGAGATGAAAAAAGGAGGCACGCACCACAGAGGAGATGTGTTGGTGGAAAGAAAGGGAGGAATTAAGGGTGACACCTAGATATCGGAGACTAGAAACAAGGAGGATGGGACGAGCAGACATAGTGGGTGACAGAGTGGGAGAAGGGGTACCAAAAGAGAACCAAATGCGGAGGATTTGGACGGATTAACATGAAGAAAATTGTGGCTGAACCAGGAGGCAACGCGAGTAAGGCAGTCATTGAGAGGAGAAAGGTCGGGAGCAGGGGAAGAAGTATGATACACTAAGAGGATATCATCGGCGTAGATATAAGAGGAGATGCCCATTTGTTGAATAAGTAAGGAGAGAGGAGCAAGAAAGACGTTGAAAAGTAAGGGAGCAAGAATAGAGCCCTGTGGTACCCCACATTGCAGCGGGAGTGAGGATGAAGCATTGGGACCCATGTGAACAGCGAAAGTACGGGAGGAGAGGAAAGACCGAAACCACTCCAAAACTGTGCCGTAGATACCCAAATCAGACAGACAGGAAAGGAGAGTACAATGATCGATGACATCAAAGGCAGAGGAGAGGTCTAGTGAGACAACAAGAGAGAGGTCACCACAATCGTGGGAGCAGTGAATTTCGGAAAGAAGCGCTTTGAAAATAGTTTCGGTGCTGTGGCCAGCACGGAATCCTGATTGGTGTGGGTGGAGGGAGAGGGTGGAATCGAGATGAGTGGCAAGCTGAGAGAAAACGAGTTTTTCAAAGACTTTAGAGAGAAAAGAGAGGTTAGCAACTGGGCGTCAGTTGGCGGGAATGGCAGGGTTTTGCATTGCATTTAAAATCTTCAATGGACCTACATATACGTCTCAATCTTAAAAACGGTCCAACTGGAAGGTTATCTTTCAATTGCTTAGGATGATGACTATTATATCTAAGAAGGTTATTTTGTCCTGTATATTTCCTATATAAGGATGTTTTTAAGAGACCCTTTTCTTTTTCACTGTGAATATCTGAAATATCTACAAAAATTATGCTTTTTTACCATCTTAAATTTTAGATATTGTCTTTGAATATTCAACCAACCTATAAATTCTTCAAATTTAATAATAGCCTCTGTCCAGATAAAAAAATATATATATCGTCTAGGTAACAACTCCATATTCGAGCAAATGGCATGCCAAATAAATGGTAGCCACAGACGGAGCCACTATAGCCACCATGGCTATTCCATGAATTTGTAAATAAAAATTACTACCATACCAGAAATAATTTCTGGTCAAAACTAATTCAAGAAGGTGAATTAGAAATTCCTTAGGAATCTGCTCGGGAGCATAGTCTTCTAATGGTAAGCCCTGAATAATTTCAATGGCATCATTCTCTTAGATATTCGTATAAAGTGCTTCTACATCCAAAGTAACTAACCATTCATTAGGTAAGCCATTCTGTAAGCCTATAGCATTTGATAGTGGAGGAGTAGCCTAGTGGTTCATTTCCCACTAGCACTCCTTGTGACCTTGGGAAGGTCACTTAAACCCTCTATTGCTTTGGAAGAAAGGCCTGATAATCTACTTCCAGTTACACTGCCAAGAAAACCCAGGAGCTGCTGGGTCGCAAGGAGTCAGCATTGACTCAAAAGGCACACACACACAGCATCTAATATTCCAAGGTGGTCTCTCATCCAAATACTAAACAGACCAGACCCTGCTTAGCTTCCGAGATTGGACACATTCAGGGTGGTGTGTAGTCCAAGATTTATTAAGCCTTTTTCACAATTTACCAGACAAAAAAATCTTCAACAGGATAGCAAGTTTAACCAGAGTCCCAAAAAAAGAATATTATTCAAAACAATAGCTAATTCAGAAAATAATCTTTTATATAAAGCAAATAGTGGATATAGGGCATCAGCTGTAGAACAATACAGGAAAATGCACTGCACTTAGCAGCCTTACTGCAGTTGATTGTCTATTGACAGTTCTAACATCAACTGCCACCACATTCACATTAAAAATTACAATAAACAACAATCCAGTCACTTATCTTTCCTTGTGACCATAACAACATCACAACTTCCAAAACGACGCCTCAACACTGTCAGCGTTTCGCTGTTACAGCTGCATCAGGAGGCTATTATACAAACACAAACAAAATAAAACACAAGACAGAATTAATTAAAATTATTCAATGCACATAACTCAAACTAGAAGGCAGCAAAAATGGAAACGGAGCATTTGGCTAAAGGCCACATACCTTTAAATGAATGCCAAAGGCAGTTTTCCAAAGAAAGTCCCGCCATTACAGAGATAGGTACTTCTCCTCTCTCTAACTGATCACAAAAAGAATGGCAGGAAAAATACCTTAAGTTTAAAATTTACTACACCAATCAAAAATAGCCAATGCCCTCCATTGCCCATGTTCCCTGTAAAATAGTTATCTCCAAGTTATAATGCCCTGTTCAATGTAATTTCAGTTTGTTCAATGTATACCGCCTTGATATCATGAAAGGCGGTATATAAGAAATCTGAAATAAATAAATAAAATAAACCACAGTAAGGCTGCTAAGTGCAATGCCATTTCTGTATTGTTCTACAGCTGATGTCCTACATCCACTATTTGATTTATATAAAAGATTATTTTCTGAATTAGCTATTGCTTTGGATTGTATTCTTTTTTTGGGACTGTTATTCACAATTCAATATGACCTTGAAAATATACCACTGGAATTTAAAGACTGCCTCAGAAATTGATTTGCTGCCTTAGATAAAAATGACAGAGTTCCAGAAGAGTTATGGGATGACATCAAGAAGGCTGTGTTGAAAGAAAGCAATAAGTTTCTACATAAGGTGAAAAAGCAAAAACAACCAAAATGGATAACTGAAGAAACTCTGAAAATTGTCCAGAAACGCAGAGAAGCTAAAGCCAGAGGAGAAGGAGAGGCAATTGCAGAACTCAACAAATGTCCAAAGTGCAGCAAGACAAGTCAAGGAAAAAGAATCAGAAGCTATTAGAGGAAGAACAAGATTGTCTTTTCTAAAGCTATGAGAGTTAAAGAAAAAATTCCAGCCTCGAATTGGAATGCTACAAGATGCTCAAGGATCCATGTTGAATGATGCTGAGGAGATCAAGAAAAGGTGGAACAATATAGAAACATAGAAATATGACGACAGAAAAAGACCACATGGCCTATCTAGTCTGTCCTTCCATATCAACTACAACAGTCCCCCTTTTTTCCTTTAGAGGTCCTCTGTGTTTGTCCCATGCTTTTTTGAATTCAGATACTGTCCTCATCTCTACTACCTCCACTGGGAGACTATTCCACGGATCCACCAC
This sequence comes from Ichthyophis bannanicus, assembly GCA_033557465.1. Classification (NCBI taxonomy): domain Eukaryota; kingdom Metazoa; phylum Chordata; class Amphibia; order Gymnophiona; family Ichthyophiidae; genus Ichthyophis; species Ichthyophis bannanicus. Next base: position 988,236,602 of record CM066032.1, read on the forward strand.
TCTTTCCGTAAAGAAATATTTCCGCATATCACTCCTGAATCTATCTCTCTTCACCCTCATCCCATGTCCCCTCGTAGCAGAACTTGCTTTCAGTTGAAAGAGGCTCTCCCCCTATACATTTATGCCACAGAGGTATTTAAACATCTCAGTCATATCACCCCTATCCCGCCTTTCCTACCTTTCCTCTAAGGTGTACATATTAAGATCCTTAAGTCTGTCCTCATATGCTTTATAATGAAGACTACTAACCATTTTAGTAGCCACCCTCTGTACTGACTCCATCCTGTTTATATCCTTTTGAAGGTGCGGGCTCCAGAATTGCACACTATACTCCAAATGAGGCCGCACCAAAGACTTATACAGAGGCACTATCACCTCCCTTTTTCTGCTAGCCATTCCTCTCCGTATGCACTCAAGCATCCTTCTAGCTTTTACCATCGCCTTTTCTACCTGTTTAACTACTTTAAGATCATCAGACACAACCATGCCTAGGTCCCCGCTCTTCTTTATAGGACAAAAGTACTTCACCCCCTATATTATATTGCTCCCTTGGATTGCTGCAGCCCAAATACATGATCTTACATTTTTTAACATTAAATACCAGTTGCCAAATTCTAGACCATTCTTCAAGGTTAGCTAGATCCCTCCTATTGTTATCTACACCTTCCTGGGTGTCTACTCTATTGCAGATTTTGGTATCATCCGCAAAGAGGCAAAACTTACCCGACAGCCCTTCCGCTATTTCACTAACAAAGATGTTAAAAAGAATCGGACCAAGGTCAGATCCCTGGGGCACACCACTGGTAACATCCTTCTCAGAATGAGCTCCAACCTGTACTCTTTGTCGCCTCCCACCCAACCAATTTCTAACCCAAGCCCCTAACTTTAGCGTCCATCCCTAGGGTGCTCAGTTTGTTTATAAGTCGCCTGTGAGGAACAGTGTCAAAGGCTTTACTGAAATCTAAATACACCAGATCAAGGGCTCTCCTTTGATCCAACTCCCTGGTCACCCAGTCAAAGAAATCAATCAGATTTGTCTGACAAGACCTGCCTCTGGTGAATCCATGCTGCCTCGGATCCTCTAATCCGCTGGACTCCAGAAACCTCACTATTTTCTCTTTCAGCAGCGTTTCCAATAATTTACTCACCACCAAAGTTAAACTAACCGGCCTGTAGTTTTCAACCACATCCTTACTTCCGCTTTTGTGTAAAGGCACCACATGAGCCTCTCTACAGTTTTTTGGCACCACTCCCGACTCCAGCGAGGCATTGAAAAGGTCAGTTAGTGGAGCTGCTAGAATGTCCCCAAGTCCCCTCAGTATTCTAGGGTGTATCCCATCGGGTCCCATCGCTTTGTCTACTTTAAGTTGAGCTAGTTTCTCACGAACACAGTCTTCTGAAAATTGTTCAAGATGTTCCTCGCTTCTCTTCCTGTTTATGGGTGTTTTCTGAGGACCTGCTCCTGGTTCTTCATCTGTGAACACAGAACAGTAATATTTGTTAAGCACTTCCGCTTTATCCTCATCAGCTTCTACATATTCCTCCCATTCACCCTTGAGTCTGACAATACCACTTTTGCCCTTCCTCTTCTCACTAATATATTTGAAAAATGTCTTATCCCCCCCCCCCCCCCCATTTTATTGCACTGGCTATTTCCTCCTTTTTTTGAATCTTTGCTTTCCTGACTACTTTGTTAGCTTCTCTAAGTTTTTCCAAATATAGTGCCTGTCTTCCTCTCTCTGTGATCTCTTGTATTTCATGAAGGCCTCCCTCTTTTTCTTCACCTTTTTAGCTACTTCTCTCGAAAGCCATAGCGGTCTCCTTTTCCTTTTACCTTTATTTACCATTTTAACAAAAAGGTTGGTTGCCTTTAAAATATCCCCTTTCAGTTTTGCCCACTGTTTTTCTACATCCCTCAGCTGTTCCCATCCCGCTAATGACTCCCTGAGGTATTGGCCCATCTTGGCAAAGTTAGTTTTCCTAAAGTCTAAGACCCTAACTTTTGAATGGATTCTAACAGCCCTAGTCCTAATACTGATCACTGGATGCAAAATGATCTCCCACTATAACATCAGAAACACTTTCACCATTGGTAAGCGCCAAGTCTAGTATGGCCCCTTCACATGTGGAATCTGTTACCAATTGCCTGAATAGTTCTCCCTGTAGAGAATCCAGGATCTCTTTACTTCTAGATGATACTGCAGCAGGAATGTGCCAATCAACATCTGTCATATTGAAATCCCCTATCAGTAGCACTTCCCCTTTCGCAGCAATGCTGCGTATGTCTTCAATTAACTCTCTGTCCACCTCTTCCTCTTGTGAGGGAGGTCTGTATATCACGCCAATGCAAATAGATTTCTCTTTCCCTCTTTCTAGTTTAACCCACAATGCTTCCTCTCTCCCTTTTAAGCTCTGTAATTCAAAAACTTTAATAGTATTTTTTACATATAGTGCCAGTCTTCCTCCCCTTCTTCCTACCCTGTCCTTTCTGAATAAAGTATAGCCAGGTATAGTTACATCCCAGTCATGGTCTTCTGTGAACCATGTTTCTGTAACTGCCACTAAATCCAAGTCGGCCACACCCACCAAAGCTTCAACATCAGGGATCTTATTTCCCATGCTACGGGCATTTATACACACTGATTTCCATATGTTATCCCTGTTACCCATTTCCATAAAGGTGTTTAATGTATCACTTACCTGGGGGCTTTCACCTACCTGGGGGCTTTCTTCACCCATCTCCAACGAATCTAGTTTAAAGCCCTCTTCAGTAGATTAGCCAGTCTAGATTAGCCATTGTTCTTATTTGTACATAGTGTATATAGTTCACCCCGTTCTCCTTGTTTAAGTTCCCTGTTCTCTGTAAATGTCAATGTTAGACTGTTATACATTGTACAACTTTGGTTATATGTAAATCGCGCTGATGATAAATAGTGCGGTATAGAAGAAATCACAAATAAATAAATAAATAAATAGACGCATCGACCTTTCTTGGTCAGATGTCATTATACCATAAATGGACCAACAGCTGTTTCGACCTATACCTTATGATCAGGAACCATTGGTGAAGAAAGAAGAAGTCGAAGCAGCATTGAAAGCCTTATCAAAGAACAAAGCACGGGCATTGATGGCATTCCCATTGAAGTATTACAGCAATCGGATGAAGCTTTTACCATACTTGCAAGGCTCTGCCAGGAAATTTGGAAGACAAATTCATGGCCAACTGACTGGAAAAGATCTGTGTTTATACCAATACTGAAGAAAGGTGACTGTGGAAATTATCACACAATCGCTCTGATCCCACATGCCAGCAAGATTCTACTCAGGATCATTCAGCAGAGACTACAACCATACCTGGAACGAGAACTGCCTGAAGTGCAAGCAGGGTTCAGGAAAGGGCGAGGAATGGGAGACATTATCGCAGATGTGAGATGGATCCTTGAAAAGACAAAAGAATACCAAAAGGATATCCATATGTGTTTTATTGACTACAGCAAGGCTTTTGACTGTGTAGACCATGAGAAACATTGGACCACATTAAGAAGCATGGGTATAGCAGAACACCTGATTGTTCTCTTGCACAACCTTTACATTGATCAAGAAGCAGTAGTTTGAACGTAACTAGGAGAAACAGAATGGTTTAAAATCAGCAAAGGTGTACTACAAAGCTGCATACTTCCCCCTATCTCTTTAATTTATACACAGAACAAATCATCATAGAAGCAGGACTGTATGAAGACAACCAAGGTGTGAAATTGGTGGAAGACTCATCAACAACCTTCGCTATGCTGATGATACCACATTCTTCAGGAACAGGCAGGAAGTCAGTCCTCACATATGGGTGATGTCGGTGCCGACGGAGCCCTCGTGCGGAGCAATTCCCCAGCTTTCAAAGAAAGCCTTTGGGATTACATCGCGCATGCGCGGTCCCCTTCCCGCCCAAGGGTGCAATCTTGCTCATTCTTCTTTTTTCCGCGGAGCCCAACGGATGTGGTCCCGTTATCACCGTGGAAAAAGTAGAAAAGTTTAATTATTTTTTTCAGCTTCCCGGTTCGACGCCGGTTCCCCTTCCCGCCTTCGGCTCAGTACACCGGTATCGAGTCCGGTCATATTTTTCATTTGTGTCCTTCGTGACTAGCGTTCCTGCTCTTTTTATTTTTCACTGGCAGCCCGGTCGTTTGACCTCGCAGGGGTCCTTTTTCCCCCGATGGCTGCCAGCGGGTTTAAAAAGTGTGATCGGTGTAGGAAGTTAATGTCTCTCACCGACACATACGACTGCTGCCTCTGTTGCCTCGGCCCTGACCATGACCCGGTAGTCTGTGGGCCGTGTGGTAAGATGTCTTCGAAATCTTTGAAGAGCAGGCAGCATCAGCGTGACAGGATTTTTCCTGAGTCCGTATACACCCGGGCCCAGACCTCGTCAGAGGCCTCGACATCTCGGGACTCAGAGCCCAGCACCGCCGTGTGTCTTCTGAGCGGGGGTCTCCCTCCAGGGAACACCGGAGGAAGAAATAAATCATGAGGGCGTCGTCGCTGGATGCCTCTGATCAGCCTGCGCCCTCTGGTTACAGGCTGCAGAGCCCGGACCACCGCCCCTGTCCTCGGAGTCAGAGAGGCCGGCTAAACAACCTCGCAAGGAGCCGGAGACATCGGACAAGGTAATTTCTGTTGTCCTCGTAGACTCTCCTCCGGGAGAGCCGGCGTCAGGCCCAATGGCGTCGGGACCCAAGCCAGGAGCTGCGGAGCCTTCTGAGCTCGGTCTCAGGATGGCGGCCCTGGAGAGCAGCATGGCTGCCTTCATTTTATTTATTTATTTAGACAGTTTTTCTATATCGCCTTATCCTTCAATCAAAGCGGTCACAACACAATTGGGGGATACATTTAACATGCAGGGATATGAGACGCATACACTAATACTTACAGGGAACATGGGCAATGGAGGGTTAAGTGGCTTGCCCAAGACCACAAGGAGCATCTGTGGGACTAGAAACCCCAGTCCTTCCGGCCCAAGGTTGCTGTCCTCTAGTGGGATTTGAACCCCTGACCTTCCGGCCTGAAGTACCTTGCCCCAACCACTAGGCTACTCCTCCCCCTTCATGGAGCAGCAGCAGCAGGCGCTGATGGCTGGTCTCGCCGGTCCATCCGCCCCGACCACTGGGACTTCGATGTCAAAGTCGACACCGGAGGCCGAGCCGATCCTCGAGTCAATCAGGTTGCGAGTTGATCCTCGCCAAGAATCCCCCTCAACCTCCCGTTCGGGACCGAGGTCGTCTACACCGGTACCCTCGGCGTCGGGGCGGTCGGGCTCGAAGCCTTCGAGACCAGAGCCCATCGAGTCCACCTCGGAGGACTCAGCGTGGGAGACAGAGGAGAAAGACTCCTCAGACACTCACCGAACCTGGTGTATCCCATCGGACTCTCTGGGTTCGGAATCTCGGAGAAGGTCCCCTATGGAGGATACTCGGTTCTCGGACTTCATCAGGGACATGGCCAAGGCTTTGGCATTCCCTGCAGACTCCAAGGAGGAGCTTCGAGCCGAGGAGCCTCGAGCCGAAGAGCTCAAGGCCCTCCAGTATGACTTTCCCCCGAAGGAGGCCCGTACTGTACCGATGCCTCCGATGTTGGAACGGCTGATGCTCTGCATGTGGGAGTCCCCGGCCTCGATGCCGGTTCTCAGCAAGTGGGTCGATTCCATCTATCGAGTCCGCAAGAGTCCTGGGTTCCAGAAAGCGCAGCTGCCGCACAACTCCATGGTTGTGGAATCGGCCATGCAACGGCTGAAAAGCCAAAAGACGCAGTCCTTGGTGCCTTCCGGCCGGGAGGCCCGGAATCTGGACGCCCTTGGCAAAAGTGCTACCAGGGCTCGATGCTGTCATGCTGTGTCCAAACCTACCAGCTGTACATGAGCATGTAATTGCGGGACTTGGCAAAGGAGATTGCCGGGTTCTCTCAGCTGGTCTCTCCGAGGAACCCTTGCAGTGCTTCAAAGCCTTGTCCACGGGGATCCGAGAGTGCTCGAAGTTCATGTCTCAAGCTGCTTACAGCGGCTTCTAGGCTTCGGCCCGAGTAGCTGCGGCCAGCATCGGTGCACGCCATCAGGCCTGGCTCATGTCAGACATGGAGCCATGGGTACAGGACAAGTTGGTCGATGTCCCGTGCCGAGGAGACAACCTCTTCGGCAAACACATGACAGAAAAAGCTGCAGAAATCGAGTCCAAGTACTTGACCCGGACAAGGTTGTCTGAGAAGACATCTGCACCTTCTCACAAGAAGAAGACCTCAGGGGGAAAATCCCTTTTTCCCGAGGAAGGGTATGGCTTACAGAAACTACCCCACTTACCAGGCCACCCCAGCTCCCCAACAGGGGCAGCAGGCCAGGGGACAAGGGCATGGCCCACGTAAGCCGAAGCCCCCCAAGCCTCCAGCTCCAGCTCCTACCCAGCCGGGAGGGGGGTTTTGACTCCCAGTGCATAGCTCCTCTCCCACCAGTGGTTTGGCCCTGCACAGGAGGAAGGCTGGCCCTGTACGCTCACAGGTGGCCAGCCATTACTACCGACGCCTGGGTTTTGAAAATCGTCCAGCAGGGCTATTTACTTCATTTCAACCAGGTGCCCACCTCCTTTTTCCCACGAGAGCCTCTCAGGCCCCCTCTTCACAGGAACCTCCTCCTGCAGGAGTTGACAGGTCTGCTAAAGGATCAGGCGGTGGAACCGGTGCCCCACCACTTGCAGGGGCAAGGCTTCTACTCCAGGTATTTGCTCATACCAAAAAGAAAAGGAGGCCTTCGCCCCATCCTAGACTTGCGCAATCTGAACAAGTTTCTGGTGAGGGAAAAGTTCAAGATGCTTTCCCTTGGGATCCTACTTCCTTACCTCCACCAGGGAGACTGGCTATGCTCCTTAGACTTAAAGGATGCTTATACTCACATCCTCATACACCCAGACCACAGACAAATCTCAGGTTTGTGGTTGGAGGAAACCACTTCCAGTACAATGTGTTTCCCTTTGTCTTAGCTTCCGCTCCCAGAGTATTTACCAAATGCCTAGCAGTGGTGGCGGCCTTCCTCAGAAGCCAGGGAGTCTTCATCTTTCCATACCTAGATGACTGGCTCATCAGGGGCCAATTGGCACAGGAGGCACAGCAGGCCACTGCTCGCACAGTCACCCTGCTCCAGCAACTAGGATTTGTTGTAAATCACGCAAAGTCCACTTTACTCCCCAATCAGAACTTGGAGTTCATAGGGGCAAGACTGGACACACTTCAGGCAAGGACTTACCTACCGCTGGACAGGGCAAGGCGGTTGCTGGACTTGATCCAGCAGGTCCAGCACAGACCTCATGTCTCCGCAAGGGTCTTCTTACGCCTCCTGGGCCACATGGCCTCCACGGTACATGTGACTCCATATGCTCGATTCCACATGCGTACAGCTCAATGGAGCCTCAGAGACCAGTGGACACAAGCCACCGGCCGCCTCAGAGACAGGGTAGCGATTTCCAAACTACTGGTGACGGCCTTGCAATGGTGGCTTCACCCCCCCCAACTTGCTTCAGGGAGTACATTCCAACCTCCCTCTCACACCAGAGTGCTGACGACAGATGCCTCCTTGCTGGGCTGGGGAGCCCATTGCCAGGGTTCATGCACTCAGGGTCTGTGGTCCTCGCGAGAGGCCGCACTTAAAATCAATCTTCTAGAGCTTCGAGACATCCGACATCTTCAAGCCTTCTGTCATCTTCTTTCACATCAGTCGGTGCTGATACAGACAATCAAGTAGCGATGTTCTACATCAACAAACAGGGAGGCACAGGATCTCGCATCCTATGCCAGGAAACTCTGGACCTCTGCTCTTTTGCAGTGGCACATCACATGTCCCTAAAGGCAGTTTATCTGCCAGGTCAGGAGACCCTCCTGGCCGACAAGTTGAGCAGGATTCTTCAGCCTCACCAATGGCAACTGAACCGGGATGTAGCCCAGCAGATCTTCAACCACTGGGGTCTCCCATCCATGGATCTCTTTGCCAGTCCACAAAACCACCATTTGCCGCGGTTCTGCTCGAGGCAGCCGCATCTGCTGAGCGTGGCGGCAGATGCTTTCCTGATCTCTTAGGCACAGGGCCTTCTCTATGCATTCCCACCCACGCCCCTGGTGGCATGCACTCTGTTCAAGATTCTTCGGGACAACGCCTCTGTCATCCTGGTAGCCCCCAGGTGGCCCAGACAGCCTTGGTTCCCTCTTCTCCTTCAACTGGCGATCGAAACTCCACTCCCACTGGGGGTGCAGCCCGACCTCTTGACCCAGGAACAGGGTTCCTTGCTACACCCCAATCTTAGATCCCTCAACTTAGTGGCATTGATGCTGAGAAGGTAGTACTTGCTCCTCTACTCCTTCCCAAGGAGGTTGAGGAGGTGTTGCTGGCCTCTAGGAGGCAATCCACTAGAAAATCCTACATGTTCAAGTGGCGTAGATTTGAAGTGTGGTGTGCCCAAAATAAGGAGAACCCGTTCACTTGCCAAGTACCTCAGGTATTACAGTACTTGCTCCACCTCTCAGAGTTGGGCCTCAAGTCTAACTCTGTCAGGGTCCACCTGAGTGCGCTATCAGCTAACCACTCTCCAGTGGACGGGCAACTTCTTTCAGCTCACCCTTTGGTATCCCGATTCCTCAGAGGCCTCCTACTCTTGAAGCCTCCGATTCGCCCACCGGCTAGAGTGGGACTTAAATGTGGTCTTGCAGTGGCTTATTTGCCCACTTTTTGAACCATTGTCCACCTGTCATCTCCGCTTCCTTTCCTGGAAAGCACTCTTTCTGGTGGCACTCATGTCTGCTCAACGTGTGAGCGAGCTGCAAGCTTTAGTATCAGATAGACCGTATACACGGTTTTATAAAAACAGGGTGGTCCTACGTACTAACCCCAAGTTCCTTCCAAAAGTGGTTTCCTCGTTTCACCTCAACCAAGAGGTGGTTCTTCCAGCCTTCTTCCCCAGGCCACATACCAGCAGGGCAGAAGCGGTTCTGCAAACTCTGGACTGTAAGAGGGCGCTCGCCTTCTACCTGGAGCGTACGTGGGGACATCGGAGAGCTTCCCAGCTCTTCGTCTCTTATGACCCTAGTAAACTAGGTCTACCTGTCTCCAAGCGCATGTTGTCCACCTGGGTGGCAGACTGTATCACCTGGGTGTACAGGGCAGCTGACCACCAACTGCAGGGCCGAATCACAGCCCACTCTGTCAGGGCTAATGCCGCATCAGTGGCTAACCACCGCTCTCTTCCGTTGGCAGACATCTGCCGGGCTGCAACTTGGTCTTCAAGCCAGACTTTTGCGGCCCATTGCTGCGTGGATAGGGAGTCCCGACGGGACAGTGCTTTCAGTCAGGTGGTACTCCGTAACCTATTCAAGGTTTAGGCAACTCCTACCCTCTGACCCTCTGAACGTGTACAACTTGATCTGTTGGGTGTCAGCGAACTGAAATGGACTGGCATGGGGCACTTTGCATCAGATGATCACATGGTCTACTATGCTGGAAATGAAAGACAAAGAAGAAATGGTGTTGCATTTATAATAAAGAAGAAACTTGCAAGAACTGTAATGAAATACAATGCAGTCAGCGAACGCTTAATCTCTATTCGTCTATGAGGATTGCCTATCAACACAACTATAATTCAAGTATATGCCCCAACAACAGCTGCAGAAGAGAATGAAATTGAAGAGTTCTATGAACAAGTACAAGCTGAAATTGACAGAACATGCAAACAGGATAGTCATGGGTGACTGGAACGCAAAAGTTGGCAACAAAGAAGAAGGCAAAGTAGTTGGAAAATATGGACTTGGCAACAGAAATGAAGCTGGAGAAAGATTGATAGAATTCTGCAAGACCAATGATCTATTCATCTCAAACACCTTCTTCCAGCAACACAAGCGGCGACTGTACACATGGACTTCACCCAATGGATTGTATAAAAATCAAATTGACTACATCTGTGGAAGTCAACGATGGAAAAGCTCTGTAACATCAACAAAGACAAAACCTGGAGCTGACTGTGGTACAGATCATCAACTACTAGTATGCAAACTCAAGCTAAAGTTGAAAAAGAGCAAACCACTCATGAATGCAGCAAAATATGACCTTGAGAATATACCACTGGAATTTAAAGACTGCCTGCAAAATCGATTTGCTGCTTTAGATACAAATGACAGAGCTCCGGAAGAGTTATGGAATGACGTCAAGAAGTTTGTGCTGGAAGAAAGCGAGAAGTCTCTACAAAAGGTGAAAAAGCAAAAACGGCCAAAATGGATGACGGAAGAAACTCTGAAAATTGCCCAGAAACGCAGAGAAGCTAAAGCCAAAGGAGAAAGAAAGACAATCGCAGAACTCAACAGAGATTTCCAACGTGCAGCAAGACAGGACAAGGAAAAGTACTACAATGACACTTGCAAGGAAATAGAAGCAGGAACTATTAGAGGAAGAACAAGATCGGCTTTACTAAAGCTGCGAGAGTTAAAGAAAAAGTTCCAGCCTCGAATTGGAATGTTACAAGATGCTCAAGGTTCTATGTTGAATGATGCTGAGAAGATCAAGAAAAGGTGGAAGGAATATACAGAGTTTTTATATGATAAAGATCAAGTGGACCAACAGCCGTTTCAACCTATACCTTATGATCAGGAACCATTGGTGATGAAAGAAGAAGTTGAAGCAGCATTGAAAGCCTTATCAAAGAACAAAGCACCAGGCATTGATAGCATTCCCATAGAAGTACTGCAGCAATCTGATGCAGCTGTTATCGTACTTACAAGGCTCTGCCAAGAAATATGGAAGACAACATCATGGCCAACTGACTGGAAAAGATCTGTGTTTATACCAATACTAAAGAAAGGTGATCCAACTGACTGTGGAAATTATCGCACAATCGCTCTGATCCCACATGCCAGCAAGATTCTACTGAAGATTATTCAAAAGAGACTACAGCCATACCTAGAACAAGAACTACCTGAAGTGCAAGCAGGGTTCAGGAAAGGACGAGGAACGAGAGACATCATTGCGGATGTGAGATGGATCCTTGAAAAGACTAAAGAATACCAAAAGGATATCTATTTGTGCTTTATCGACTATAGCAAAGCTTTTGACTGTGTAAACCATGAGAAACTCTGGGCCACATTAAGAAGCATGGGTATACCAGAACACCTGATCGTTCTCTTGCGCAATCTTTACATTGATCAAGAAGCAACAGTTCGAACGGAACAAGGAGAAACAGAATGGTTTAAAATAAGCAAAGGTGTAAGACAAGGCTGCATACTTTCCCCCTACCTGTTTAATTTATATGCAGAACAAATTATCAGAGAAGCAGGACTGTATGAAGACAACAGAGGTGTGAAGATTGGTGGAAGACTCATCAACAACCTTCGCTATGCTGATGATACCACATTACTGGCTGAAAGTGAAGATGATATGAAACATTTGCTTCTCACAATCAAAGAACATAGTCTCAAAATGGGCCTGCACCTTAATGTAAAGAAGACAAAGATCATGACAACTGGCATAATCAACAGGTTCATCGTTGAAGGAGAAGAAATTGAAATCGTGAACAACTTTAACCTACTTGGATCAACTATCAATAAAGAAGCAACAAGCAGTCAAGAAATCAGACGACGCATTGCTCTTGGCAGAATGGCTATGAAAGACCTAGATAAGATTCTCAAGAGCAGAGATGTCTCTCTCCATACAAAGATTCGACTTGTTCAAGCCATGGTATTTTCAATAACATCATATGGATGTGAAAGCTGGACAGTGAAAAAGACAGACAGGAAGAAAATTGATGCCTTTGAATTATGGTGCTGGCGGCGAATACTGTGTATACCATGGACTGCCCGAAGAACAAACCAGTTGGTACTAGAGGAGATCAAACCTAAGCTTTCTTTAGAAGCTCAGATGACAAGACTTCGACTTTCATACTTCGGACACATCATGCGAAGAGAGAGATCATTAGAGAAAGACATCATGCTTGGCAAGATAGAAGGTCAACGCAAAAGAGGAAGGCCAGCAATGAGATGGATCGCTACAATAACAGCAGCTACGGGTACCAGTCTGTCAACAATGAGCCGCCTGACTGAAGACCGAACACAATTTAGGATAGCTATCCAGAGGGTCGCCATGAGTCGACTCCGACTCGACGGCACTTAACAACAACAACAACCCTCTGACCCTTTGGTGTCAGGCTACCGTGGGGGTTGTGTTCTCAGAGAAAAATCCTATAACTGCTGCTGTGGCTCTTCTAGAGGGAGCCATTTTAAGCTATGGGCTCTCAGTAGCCTATAGCTAGGGAGTCCCATATGTGAGGACTGACTTCCTGCTTGTTCCTGGAGAAAGCATAGTTACTCATCTGTAACAGGTGTTCTCCAGGGACAGCAGGAATCAGTCCTCCTGACCCTCCCTCCTCCCCTGGAGTTGCAGTCCTTTGATTAATTGTTTCTCATTTTTGCCGTCTTTTTAGCTATGTCATCTGACTGAGCAAGATGGCACCCTTGGGCAGGAAGGGGACCGCGCATGCACGATGCAATCCCAAAGGCTTTCTTTGAAAGCTGGGGAATTGCTCCGCATGAGGGCTCTGTCGGCACCGACGTCACCCATATGTGAGGACTGATTCCTGCTGTCCCTGTTACAGGTGAATAACTACGCTTTACTGGCTGAAAGTGAAGTCGATTTGAATATAGTCTTAAAATGGGTCTGCACCTTATCATTAAGAAGACAAAGATCCTGACAACTGGTAAAATGAATAAGTTCATCATTGATGGAGAAGAAATTGAAATAGTGGACAACTTTAACCTACTTAGATCAACTATCAATAAAGAAGCATTAAGCAGTCAAGAAATCCGACGACACATTGCTCTTGGGAGAATGGCTATGAAGGACCTAGACAAGATTCTCAAGAGCAGAGATGTCTCTCTCCATACAAAGATTTGACTTGTTCAAGCCATAGCATTTTCAATAACGTCATATGAATGCGAAAGTCGGACAGTGAAAAAGATAGGAAGAAAATTGATGCCTTTGAATTATGGTGTTGGCGACGAATACTGTGTATACCATGGACTGCCCAAAGAACAAACCAGTCAGTACTAGAGGAGATCAAACCTAAGCTTTCTTTAGAAGCTCTGATGACAAGGCTTTGACTTTCATACTTTGGACACGTCATGCGAAGAGAGAGATCATTAGAGAAAGACATCATGCTTGATAAGATAGAAGGTCAATGCAAAAGAGGAAGGCCAGCAATGAGATGGATTGATACAATAACAGCAGCTACGGGTGCCAGTCTATCAACAATGAGCCACCTGACTGAAGACCGAACATAATTTAGGATAACTATCCAGAGGGTGGCCATGAGTCAGCATCTACTTGACAGCACTTAACAACAATATTCACAATTTAAATATGTATAAGCATCCATATACATGTGTAAATTGCCAAATAAACCTGTACTGAAACTGAATGGACACATCCAATTGATGGTCAGACTTTTCCCATACAAGCTAATATTACTTGTAAATCTGTTTGTGTAGTTTACCTACAAATACACATCCTTAATTTATATTATAATACATAAATATATAAAAAATACCTTTCTTTCTTCAATTATAGAAAAAACATTTTTTACCTGTAGTGTTAGAAATTTATGAAATATTCTTTCTAAACTATGCTTTCTCTTATTTTCTTTCAGACTGATGTGATTTTGTCTGTCAGGTGTACAAATGAACTGTGCTGTAGGAGTGGTTTGCCTCTTCAATAGATATCTATGCATTTTCCAGAACTTGCTAAGTGTCAGGTCCTTGTGTAATAAGATAACACTTCCTATTTAACAGAGCAAAGACCACTTTTCCTGGGTTATGATCTGTTTTTTTCACTGTCAAATAGTGCTGTGAAGGCTAGGATCCTGTCCATTTCTCCTTAGCATTTAGCTGATTGTTTTAAGAAGCCTTTTCACAGTACAGGCTGAATTCCTATAGGGCATGGCAGACTGTCTCTCTTAATACCTGGTAATGTTTGCTTGCCATTGGTTCACATTTCACTTCATTCAAAGCCTGCATGGGCTGATTGCTGTTGGATTCAATTTAGATATCATTTGTCTGGGACTAATTAAGTTATTCCAATGGGTTATTCTGGCATTTGTGGTGTTCCTTCAATTTAACACTGGTCATTCCTTCTTCATTAAGTATAGTTATACTTTCAAGGTCTAGAGAGATTGCAAAGATATTGCTGAGCTGAAAAAAGTAATTCAAGATGCAAACAAAACAACATTCATTTTCTGAATCTACCTGTCCAGCTTTCCTCTTCACATCTGTTCTCTGACATTGCCCTGTCTTGTCTCTTTCCTTTCAAATACGGTGTTCCTTTCTGAGGATTATATTTATTAAACACCTCGATGTCTGTGGACACGATGCCCCTGGAGGAATGCCGGAGATGTGGCCAAAGCTGTTCTGGCCCAAAACCTTCGGAAGTGGCAATCCTTGAGGAGCATCTCCAGGCCCTTGAGGCCCACATGACAGCAGTACCAGCGCAGCAACAGGCTGGGCCCTCGGTGCCAGTGTCATCGTCACTGCACATCGTGCAACCGATACTTGAGACCCATGCGTTGCCTGAGAATGCATCAGCATCAGGGCATCAGTAGGAGTCAATGCCGGTTCCCATGGCTATTTCACTGTCAAGTGTGTTGAGGTCCGATATCCTGAGGAAACCCTGGAAATACTCAATGTCGCATCAGCCTCAATGATACTTGCCCTCACTGCGCAGTCGGAGGGAGCGCTGGGAGGAGTCCCAAAAATACCTTGACTTTCTCTCTGAGCCAGACTGGGATGGCTGGGCGACTGACATGGAATTGGAGGTCCTATCGGACAACAGTTCTCCTGAACTTCTGTCAGATCCCTCTCCTCCTCATGAACGCCGGAAGTCTCCTCCTGAGGACATGTCCTTCTAGGACTTCATCAGGGATATGGCAAAGGCCGTCCCCTTTTCTCTGGAGGCGGAGGAGCTGGAGATCTTTTGGCCCTAAAGAGACAGTGACAGTGCACTGGATCTTGCAGAGGCTGTAGATGATGTGGGAAAACCCCGTTTCCATGCTTGCTGTTGATGTACCGGGTCCAAAAGGCCCCGGGATTTGAGAAGTCTCAATTTCTGCACTACTTTCTAGTGGTGGAGTCTGCTCTGAAGAGAATCAAGAGAAATAAGACTCTCTCCTTGATGACCCCAGGTAGGGAGGTGCAAATGCTGGATTTCTTTTCACCAGCGATGCTTCCAGAGTTTCCATGCTGGTGGCCAGGATCCTGTTGTACCAACTATACATGAGCATCTTCTTAAAAGACATCATGATTGACCTTGCCGAGCTGGGCTTGTTCATGCTACCAGAGTGGCTGGATGCCTATCATGTCATGGTGGGCAATGGCAAGGACTACATCAGAGGTTCCCAACTCCAGTCTTCGAGGGCCAAACACATTCAGGTTTTCAGGCGGTCCCTAATATGCATGAGATGCATTTGCATGCACTGCCCCTCATATTCAAATGTATCTCATGCATATTCATTAGGGTCAGCCTGAAAACCTGAATGGTGTTTGGCCCTCCAGGACTGGAGCTGGGAACCTCTGGACTACATGGTAAGGTCCGGGCAACTTATGATGTCTTTGAGCAGCGGCATTGGACATTGGGGATCGACAGTTCCCCTGGCTCCAATCTTCAGACTTGGAGCAGTCTGTCCAGAACAAACTGGCGGATGTGCCATGCAGAGGGAAGAACCTCTTCGGGGAGCAGGTGGAGGCCAAGGCTGGTGACATAGGAAATCAGCATGTCACCCTCACCAGGCTCTTGAGGAAGACTTCTGATCCCTTTCTCAAATCGTACCAGCGGCCAAAAGAATCTTACTACCAGCGTAAGCGCAGGTACTTTCCAAGTAGCAAAGTACAGGCCCCTCATGAGAAGCCTCAGAAGGCCCAGCCTACCCTGCAGCCCAAGCCAGGGGCAAGGTTTTGACAAGTTCCATTAGAGCATAGCCATTCTACTTGTTACAGCAGAGGGAAACCTCCCAGTGGGGGGATGGCTCATCCACTTTGCCCACAAATAACCTCTCATCACCTCAAGCGTGTGGATTTTGCAGATAATCCAGAGTGGCTACATGCTGCATCTTGCTGATCCGTTGACCCTCTCTCCCTGAGGGAGTATCCCATTGACCCTCACTCTGCTGCAAGGAGAGATCTCTGCCCTTCTGGCTGATCTTACAATAGAGCCTGTGCCTCCAGGTCAGGTTGGGCAGGGGTTGTACTCCTGGTCCCCAAGAAGACTGGGGGAGGGGGGGGGGGGGGTTCAGACTATCTTTCTGATGTGAGAAAAGTTCAAGATGGTCTTGCTGGGGGCTGTGCTCCCTGGAGTTCGTAGACATGTACACGCAAATTTCAATACATCCTGCCAACAGGAGATATCTCCGATTCATCCTGGTGGGCCAGCACTTCCAGTACTGTGTGCTTTCCTTTGGTCTGGCCTCGATGAGCTGGGTCTTCATTAAGTGTCTCACAGTAGTGGCCACTTATATTCAGACTTAGTGGTGTTTGCCTACCCCTACTTGGATGACTGGCTCATTAAGAACTCCATTCTGGATGGAGTCCAGCAATCGACTCAGCTGATCACCCAGGTGCTCGAGCTGTTGGGATTCATGATCAACCACCCCAAGTCCCACCATCAGCCCTCTCAGCAACTGGAGTTCATCGGGGCCCTCCACAACACCACTCAGGCTCAGGTTTTTCTTCTGCTGGACTGTTTGCAGAGGCTGACAGCTTTGGTCCACGACATCCAGCAGAGGCATCAGGTAATGACTTGTGGGATGTTGAAACTACTTGGTCATATGGCCTCAACAATGCACATCACTCCTCTGGCTTATCTGTCAATGAGACAAGCTCAATGGACTCTCAATATCAGTGGAAATAAGCTGTCTCTGGGACCGGGTGATGGTCACCACTCCTCTGGTCCAGTCCCTGTACTGGTGGCTGGATTCTCAGAACCTGCTGAAAGGCCTCTCCTTCCAGTTGTCACCCCACCAGACGCTCATGACAACAGATGCATCCAAGTTGGGTTTGGGGGCCCCTTCTTATTTATTTATTTAACTAGGCTTATATACCACTTTTTTTTCTATCAGTCAAAGCAGTGTACATTCAGATACTGTATATAGATTTTCCCCTTGTCCCCAAAGGGCTCACAATCTATATTTTGTTTTGTTTTTTACCTGAGGCAAAGGAGGGTTAAGTGACTAGAAACCCCAGTCTTTCCTGCCCAAGGTAACTGTCCTCTAACAGGATTTGAACCCCTGGCCCTCCGGTCCAATATAACTTGCCCCATCCACTAGGCCACTCCTCCCTCCATCTGAATGGTCTTTGCCCGCAGTGCTTGTGGTCTGAATGGGAGATCCTCCACCATATCAACTTTCTGGAGTTCCATGCCATAGCAAATACCTTGAGGATGTTCCAGGATCACCTAGCCAATCAGATTGTCCTGATCCAGACTGACAATCAGGTGGCAATGTACTATATCAACAAACAGGGGGAGCACAGGGTCGTATCTCCTGTGCTGGGAGGCAGTCCACTTGTGGAAGTTTGCCATCACTTATGGTATGGAGTTGAAAGAACTCAATTCCCTGGCAGATCAGCTGAGCCATGTCATCCAGCCACATGAGTGGACTCTGAAGAGGCAATTTGTGGCCCAGATCTTTCAGTCATGGGGTACCCCCTCGATAGATTTATTTGCCACTCTGAATAACACCCAAGTGGATCAGTTCTGCTCCAGAGTTGCTTTGAGGGACCAGCTCGTGCCGGATGCCTTCCTCCTGCACTGGGGAGTGGGCCTGCTCTACGCGTATCCTCCCATTCCACTCATAGCGAAGACCCTGTTGAAACTAAAATGATTTCCTTTAGAATTATGACTGATATTAAAGATTTTCGCAAAGCCTTGAAGACCCTGCTATTTGCTGAAACTTATGATTTGATATATAATCAATTGTTTTTACCAATAGGTCCATTTTATTACATTAATTATTTTAGTTTGTTTGTTAATGTCTTATCTACCCTATGTTATTTGTAACCTTCCATTTGTATTGTGGCCACTTTGATTGAAGGATAAAGGTGGGATACAAATCTGTCTAAATAAATAAACTTCAGGCTGACCTGAGCTCGATGATTCTCATTGCACCATATTGGCCCAGACAGTTGTGATTTCCCCTGGTGCTTCAGCTCTCTCATTGGGAGCCTCTGTGGTTGGGCTCCACACCAGACCTTCCTTATCTCTCAGGAGGATGGGAGTCTGCTTCACCCCAACATCTGGTCCTTGGCCCTCATGATATGGATGTTGAGCGGATAGCCCTGGCAGGGCTCAGTTTGCCAGAGGGAGTTAGAGGTCCTACTGTCCTCGAGGAGGTCTTATGCCTTCAAGTGGAAAAGGTTTGCCACTTGATGTGCTGAGTGGGCTCTGGATCCCTTCTCTTGTGCCATCAACGGGTTGCTCGAGTACCTCCTGTACCTCTTGTAGTCGGGTCTCGTCCAATTCTGTCCGGGTTCACCTGAATGCAATCGGAACCTGCCATCACAGCTCGGAGGGGAAGTGCATCTCGGCTCAACCTCTAGTGATTCACTTTGTGAGGCCTGCTCCTCTCTAAGCCTCCTTTTAGACCCTCGGTGGTGGCTTGGGACCTCAATGTAGTTTTGGCGCAACACATGTCAGCGGCCTTTGAGCCACTCACTTCCTGTCCTCTAAAGTTCCTGATCTGGAAGATTTTGTTTCTGGTGGTGGTTATCTCGGCACACTGTGTTATTGAGCTCCATATACTAGGTTCCATCATAATAAAGTGGTTTTACTCACCCATTTGCATTTCCTCCCTAAGGTGGTTTCCACTTTCCATTTTAACCAATCGGTGGTATTCTCCAGGAACAAGCAGGAAGTCAGTCCTCACATATGGGTGATGTTGGCACTGACGGAGTCCCACAGAAGCATCTCCCCAGCTTTCAAAGAAAGCCTTTGGGAGATGCCACCACACATGCATAGTCCCCTTCCCCACCAAGGGTGCCATCTTACTTAGCCTTCTTTATTCCACAGAGCCCAACAGATGCCAGTCTTTTTTTTTCCCCTTGGATAAAGCTGATCTTTTGTACATTACACTGTCTTTTTTTCTTTCTCCGCTTAGCACTGGTCCCTTTCCCGCCTCTAAGCCCAGTTTATTTATTTACAATCTCTTATATACCGCGCTATTCTGCATCAGTGCGGTTTACATTGAACAAACTGAAATTACATTGAACAGGACATTATAACTTGGAGATAACTATTTTACAGGGAACATGGGCTATGGAGGGTTAAGTGGCTTGCCCAAGACCACAAGGAGCACCTGTGGGACTAGAAACCCCAGTCCTTCCGGCCCAAGGTTGAAGTCCTCTAGTGGGATTTGAACCCCCGACCTTCCGGCCTGAAGTACCTTGTCCCAACCACTAGGCCACTCCTCCACTGCCTCGTCATCGAGTCTCGGACCCGTTTTTTCGTTTTCTTTTCAATGTGGTTTCACTATCTGCTTTTATCATGCCTTTTTCTATCTACTAGCCACCTCACAGGGATCCTTTTTACCCCAATGGCCAGTGGGTTCAAAAAGAGTGATCAGTGCGCAAAAAACATGTCCCTCACTGATACACATGACTGCTGCCTCCGGTGTCTAGGTGCCAACCATGACCTAGAGGTCTGCGCCCTGTGAAAAAAGATGTCCACGAAGGCCATTCAGTATCGTCAGCAAAAGCAAGACGACATCTTCCACAGGTCAGATTCTGCCCCAGTAGCCTCATGCTCTGAGGTCCCGCATGGATCCCCAGAGTCTCATATAGCCCCCGTGGTGCCCGATCGGGTCTACGGACACTCCAACAAGAGTTCCCTGGAGCGGGAATGCAAGAAGAAGAAGAAATCCTTGAATGTCATCTTGGGACTTGGACACACAGGGCAAGTCCCATGCCAAGTCCCACAGTCCGTGGAGAGTACCAAAGGAGTCAGAGTGGAAATGGCTAGTGTAGGTTCCCCGAACATACACTGAGGCCTCTGGCGATGGGTCCTGGACCCCCAAGATGTATCTCATTGAGGACTCCCTTTCCTCACCGACACCAGACCTGGTAACCCCATTGTCCACATCGAAGGCTGCAACTCCTGAGTGGGAAGCCAGGATGATGGCTCTGGAGCTCAGTGTCACTGCCTTCCTTGCCTTGCAACAGGCGTCAATGCCCAGCCTTGCCGAAGCTCATGATGAGACCACAGGGGCCATGATCTCGAGAACTCCCCGGGCTGCCAAAACGATCCTTGAGCTCGGAGCCTTGAGCCAATCCTCGGTGTGAGTCTTGATCCTGCTCCCGTTCCTTGGGAGCACAATCCTCTCAGGTGAGTGCTTGTGGTTCCAGCCAAGCAGCTACCAAGTATCACCGAGGCCCCAACCCGAGCCCTGCACCCCAGGCACAGTTGGCCTTTGAGCCCTCAACCGATTACTCCGACTGAGAGTCCAAGGGCAAGGCATCCCCGGAGACACGTAAACACCACAATCTCCCATTGGACCCGGTTCCTCCGGCATCACGGTGCCGGTCCCCACCTGAGGACACATTGTTTCTCGAGTTTGTTCAAGACATGGCGAAAGCCTTGTCCCTCACCACGGAGTCGGAGGAGGACCCTCACACGGAGAGTTTGAAATCCTCCAGTAAGAGGCTCCACCCAAGGAGGCCCTGATGGTCCCTCTCCCCACCATCCTCATGCGGCTCCTCCTTCGAATGTGGGGGAGACAGGCATCGGTACCTATAGTTAGCCGATGCCTCAGTACCATGTACCGGGTCTAGCAGGGTCCCGGCTTCAGGAAGGCGCAACTCCCACACACCTCTATGGTGATAGAGTTGACCATGCGCTGGCAGAAGAGCCTAAAGACTCACTCCTCCATACCCCTGGGCAGGGAGTCCCGTGCCCTCGATGCCCTCGGACGTAAATGCTACCAGGACTCGATGCTGGGTTGCCGAATCCAAGCCTACCAGCTGTATATTGGCATGTATCTCTGAGACCTGGCGAAGGATCTCGCAGGTTTCTCGGTGGGTCTCGGTGCGGATCACATCCAGCGATTCCAAACCCCACGAAGTGCATCGAGGAGTGCTCGAAGTACATGTCCCGAGCCGCCTACAATGGCTTCGAGTAAAACGTGAGGGTAGCCGCAGCAGGCATCGGCATACAATGCCAGGCCTGGCTGCAGGCATCGGACCTCAAGCAGTGGGTCCAAGAGAAACTCTGTGACGTCCCCTGCCTCGGGGAAAACCTCTTTGGCAAACTGATGGAGGAAAAGGCAGTGGAGTTTGAGACTGAGTTCCTCATAAGGACTCAGCTCTCCAGGAAGACTTCCACCCTTCCCATGAAGAAACCATTGGAGAAGAGGCCCCCTTTTCAGAGACAGGGCCAGCCTTATTGAGGCTACCCCCAATACCAGGCCCCCCACAACAGGGTCACCAGGGCAAGGGAGCAGGCCAAGGCCCGCGCAAACCTAAGGGCTTTAAGCCCCAGACCCCAGCTCCTGCCCAGGCTGGTTTGGGGTTTTGACTCCCTGAGCATAGCCTCTCCACCCATGGGGGAGCAGCTGCCTACAGGGGGGCATCTGATTCATTTTGCCCATCGGTGGCCGGCCATCACCACAGACTCCTGGGCACTGTAAGAAGTCAGAGGCGGCTTCCTCCTTCATTTGGACCAGACACCTCCCCCTTTCGTTCCAGGAGAGTTCCCTCAGACTCCCCTGCACCAGGCCCTACTACTGCAGGAACTCACAGGCCTCCTCAGGTACAGAGCCAGTACCCCACCACTTCAGGGGCAAGGGGTTCTACTCCTGATACTTTCTATTCCTAAAAAGAACAGGGGGCCTAAGACTCATTTTGGACTTGTGAAACCATCGAGGTGCAACGCCATCATGCAGTGTCAGTGCGGTCCATACTCCGCCTAGTGGGCCACATAGTGTCCACAGTCCATGAGGTTCCCAATGCCCACCTCCACATGCAGGCAGCACAGTGGTGTCTCCACTCCCAGTGGACACAAGCCATAGGCAGGCTCCAGGACAGTCTTAATGTCCCATCAGCTAGCGGAGTCATTCGACTTGTGGCAGACCACATAGCACCTGCAGGAGGGTATGCTTTTCCAATCCACAAATCCCCAGAGGGTCCTCACCCCAGGTGCCTCCCTACTGTGCTGGGGTGCCCATTGCGAGGAACTCCACACGCAGGGCAACTGGTCTCTGGTGGAAAGCCAGTAGCAGATCAACCTGCTGGAGCTCAGGGCCATTTTTCTGGTAATCAAGGCCTTCCACCACCACCTGCGTAATCAGTCGGTGCTAGTCCAAACAGACAACCAGGTCTTGATAGTCTACCTGAGCAAGCAGGGGGACGCAGGGTCTCACCGCCTCTGCCAGGAGGCAATAGCCCTCTACTCGCACACAATCATCAGGGAATGCTCTTCAGGGTGTTATATCTTCCGGGCCAGGACAATGCCTTAGCAGACAGATTGAGCAGGGTCCTCTAGCCGTATGAATGGTGACTAGATCCCAGGGTGACACAGTGGCTCTTCCGACTCTGGGGCACCCCAAGTCTGGACCTCTTTGCCAGCCCAACCAATGCTCAGCTGCCCCACTTCTGTTGTCCCCAGCTGCATCCGTCCAGGGCAGCGGCAGACGCCTTCTTCATCTCGTGGTTGGAGGGCCTTCTGTACATCTTCCTTCCCATGCCTCTGATTGCTGGAACCTTCTTAAAGGTCCTGCGGGACAAGGCTTCCATGATCCTGGTGGCCCCACGGTGGCCCAGGCAGCCTTGGTGTACCCTGTTGCTCTGCCTCTCGACAGAGCTCCTGGTCCCTCTGGGGAGCGCCCCGGGACTACTGATCCAGGAGGGCGGCTCCCTTCTTCACCCCACCCTGGGGTCCCTGATGTTAACAGCATGACTGCTGAACGGGTAGCCTTAGCACCCTTCAGCCTCCCAAGGGAGGTGGAGGAAGTCCTCCTGGTCTCTCGTAAGAACTCCACGAGATGGGCCTATGCCTTCAAATCACACAGATTCTCAGTGTGGTGTGTAGAGCAATGAGTTGACCCATTCTCTTGCCAGGGCATACAGTGCTGTAGTACTTGCTTCACCTTTCGCAAACCAGACTCAAGGCCAACTCCATCAGAGTGCACCTGAGCGTGCTCTCGGCGCACCATCATTCCATAGAGGGCTAACTTCTTTCTGTGCAACCTCTTATTACTTGATTTATGCCAGTCCTTCTGCTCTTTAAGCCTCCCATCTTTCTGCCCCCGGTGGAATGGTACCTCAACATGATTCTGACGCAGCTCACCAAGCCACCTTTTGAACCTCTGGCTACCTGCCATTTGCGTTTCCAGGAAGTTCATCTTCTGGTGACACCCACTTCTGCCCACAGAGTCAGTGGGCTTCAGGCTTTGGTGGCCGAGCTACCCTACACCAGGTTCAACAAGAACAGGGTTGTGCTTTGCTTTCCTTCCGAAGGTAGTATCCGCGTTCCACCTCAACCAAGAGGTGATGCTCCATACCTGCTTTCCACGGCCCCACACCAACAAGGCAGCGGCCATTCTCCATACTCTGTATTGTAAAAGGGCCCTGTCCACCTGGGTGGCAGACCGCATCACCTTCGACCATGATCAGGCTGGGCTCTCATTGAAGCACCGGGTCATGGCACACACTGTCAGGGCTATGGCGACCTCGGTTGCAAGCTTGTGCTCTGTCCCTATGGCAGACATCTGCCGGGCCGCCACCTGGTCCTCAGTCCACACCTTTGCAGCTCACTACTGCCTGGAGAGGGAGTCCTAACGGGACAGCGCCTTCAGCCAGGCTGTACTCCGTAATCTCTTCAGGGTCTAAGCAACTCCTACCCTCCGACCCTTCTTGTTCAGGCTAAGTGATAGTTCTCCCTGGACACTGGGGTCCTAAGAGTCTCTCCTCAGACTCGCTTGTAGCTGCTCCCTGCTGGGCCGTATTTTCTACAGGTTCTTGGTAGCCTGTAGCTAGGGAGTCCCATATGTGAGGACTGACTTCCTGCTTGTTCCTGGAGAAAATGTAGTTATTCACCTGTAACAGGTGTTCTCCAGGGACAGCAGAAATCAGTTCTCACAACCCTCCCTCCTCCCCTGGAGTTGCAGTACAATTTTTGCCATCTTCTTTTGATGGCACTAGCTATGTCATCTGACTGAGCAAGATGGCACCCTTGGGAGGGAAGGGGACCACACATGCGTGGTGGCATCTCCCAAAGGCTTTCTTTGAAAGCTGGAGATGCTTCCGCGGGGCTCCGGCACCAGTGTCACCCGTGAGGATTGATTCCTGCTGTCTCTGGAGAAGACCTGTTACAGCTGAGTAACTACGCTTTGTACACCTTCTTTCACAGGCCTCATGCTCACAGGGGAAAGGCGATGCTAGACTGCAAGTGAACCTTGGCCTTCTACCTTAAGCAGACAAGGACCGACCGAAGGTTTACCCAGCTGATTGTCTCTTTTGACCTCAGCAAGCTCAGGGCTGCCATTTCCAAATGCACTTTGTCCATTTGTCTAGCAGGCTGTATCTCTTTTGCTTATGCCCAGGCTGGACTGAACCCTGATGGTCTTGTCACCAGTGCATTGGTGGCCAACTTGCGCTTGGTCTTCATGGAAGAGATATGTAGGGCTGCAAAGTGGTCTTCATTCCACATATTTTACATCACATTATTGTTTGGAAGGGGATTCCCTATGTGACAGCAATCAGCCTGTCTGTTCTCCGGCATCTCTTTGCAGACTGGATTCAACTCCTTCCCACCAAGACCCTTCTGTCCATCCAGGCTACCAAAAAAAAGCTTTGTATAGTGTGAGAGCAGAAATGTGTGGAGCTGTATGATGTGGATTTGAATCGGTTGACTCTCCCAAGGGACTACCTTTGGTACTACTTGTTGATTTCCAGTTCTTGTTTTGTTGCCCCTGTTGGGCTTTTTGCCTCCTAGGTTTTTGGTAGCAGGGCCGGCCCATCCATTGTGCGATAATGTTGTTTGCACAGGGCCCTGCACTTCAGGGGGCCCCACGTGAACACCATTATGGCACACTGGATGGCTTCAGAGGGAGCCGGGGAAGCCCCGGCTCCCTCTGTACAGCCGCCAGCGTGAAGATCCTTTTCTCCAGGACCAAGCAGGAAGTCAGTCCTCACATATGGGTGATGTCGGCGCCGATGGAGCCCTTGTGCGGAGCATTTCCTCAGCTTTCAAGGAAAGCCTTTGGGAATGCAGCGCGCATGCGCGGTCCCCTTCCCGCTCAAGGGTGCCACCTTGCTCAATCTTTCTTTTTCCGCGGAGCCCAGCAGACGTGAGTTTGTGTCACCCGGGAAAAGTAGATTTTTTTTCTGTGATTTTCGCTTTTCTCTTATCCGGTTCGACGCCAGTTCCCCTTCCCGCCTGGGCTCGGTACACCGGTATCGAGTCTGGAATTTCTTTTTTTCGGTTTTTGTCCTTTATGACTAACGTTCGCGCCTTTTTTGTTATTTTCACTGGCAGCCCGGTCTTTTGACCTCAGAATGCCAAAAATCAGAAACCAATCAGAATCATCCAATCATCCATCCATTCCCAAAAAGATTCTAATAGCAAATTTTCCCTACTAATCAACTTTTTTTGTCGGAGCTAGTCAACCAAGTGCACAGAAGACTTCTGTGGACCACTGTGACCTCTCCTTTTTATTAACATTCTCAAAACAAAATAGCAAGCTTAGCTTTTTTTGAAGATCTTGCAGACAAGCAACACCGGCTTGAATAACCGTGCCAGAATGTAGAAACGACGACGTGTCACACGTTTCGGGTTGATTTCAAACTTCATACAACCCTGCTTCAGGTCCATCCGTTACTGGCAGATTGCAAAGCTTCAACATGAAACAAGAGCAGGGAAATACCTTGCCTTAAGAACTTCGGCGTCTGACGTCAGTTTTAACAGAAGGGTGCAAGCTACCAATCAAATCCGCAATCGTTGCAACCAATAGATGAGTCCCACTAAACACAGAAACTCTCTATTGGACAACAAAAAAGTCAATGAGTCCAAGTCAAACAATAGTATACCAGTCAATCTGTGAATTCAGACCTCTAGGAGCGACTGAATTTAATGAATAAATCAATCATTGCTCCCGTAGTTGTAATTGTTGTTCACGATCTCCTCCCCTAGGATCCAAAGGTATGAAATCCAACACCCTCCAGCGCAGGGAATTGAAATCATGATGATATTCTAAACAATGCTCCACCACCATAGGAGCTGAAAGGGACTTAGTCCGCAATCTTGAGGCATGTTCAGAAAGTCGCATTCTTATTGTGCGTTTAGTGCGACCAATGTAGTTAAATAAACAGGGGCAGACAATTAAATATACCGCATGAGTAGAGGAGCAGTCCGTATACCAGATTGAAGTATAGATCTTAGACGTGTGGACATCAGTCCAAGCTGAACCCAATAAAGAAAGTGAACAATAAGCACAGTTTCCACAAGCAAAATGTCCTCTGATGTCATGTCTATGCAGGGAACGGTCCAGCCTATGTGTAGTTTTCATAATAAGATCTCTGAAATGTGCCTTTCGTGAATAAACGATTTGTAGTGAGTTTTCCCGAAAACAGGGATGTAGCCCTAAAATGGGCCAAAAATGATGTAGTATCTTGACCACCCTCGTCATATCCCTAGTATAGGGAAAAACCCCCATGATGACATCATCAGTGGTATTAGATGTTGTAGGAGTGAGAAGCCACTCGAGATGCGTGTATCTTGCCCATTTAAATGCCCTTCGAACCACTGGAAGGGGGTATCCCCTTTGGACCAGACGCAATTTCAGTTCCTCAGCATGTAGATATAACTCTTGCAGAGATGAACAATTTTGACGAAGCCGTAAAAATTGTCCAAAGGGTAACCCCTGTTTTAAGGCCCTCGGATGAAAACTGTCATTTATTTATTTATTTAGACAGTTTTGTATACCGCCTTATCTTTCAATCAAAGCGGTCACAACACAATTGGGGGATACATTTAACACGCGGGGATATGAGACACATACACTAATACTTACAAGGAACATGGGCAATGGAGGGTTAAGTGGCTTGCCCAAGACCACAAGGAGCATCTGTGGGACTAGAAACCCCAGTCCTTCCGGCCCAAGGTTGCTGTCCTCTAGTGGGATTTGAACTCCTGACCTTCCGGCCTGAAGTACCTTGCCCCAACCACTAGGCTACTCCTCCCTTCCATAACGAAGTAACGTGTTGCGTTGTACTGGCTTGCGATACAGAGTGGTTTCAAAGCCAGAGGGGGTCAAGAGCACCATAATGTCCACAAATTGTAAACATGAGGGATCCACCTGTGCTGTGAATTGGATCCTGACTTTATGAGTATTAAGCCTATTTATGAAAAGGTCTAGGTCAGATCTTGTGCCAGTCCAAATGAAAAAACGTCATAGGGATATGACGAGGGTGGTCAAGATACTACATCATTTTTGGAAATGGGTTATGGTGGGGCGGGGAACTTGGACTGGAAATGGGCCGTGATGGTGGGGGGGCTAGGACTGGAAATAGGCTGTGATCACTGTTCCCTCTAAGCTGTGCGCATGTGCGCGCGCACACACCTCGCCGAGTGAGCACACATACTTTACAACAGAGCGCACAAAAATTACAGTTCTGATTCTGATAGAAAACAACACAGACGTCTTAAAATTTAAAAGTTGTTGTGTATTTACGGTTTTCACAAGTTCTACAATATTTTCTAGTGCAATCAATGTGGTGTACATACTGTATTCTGATGTGTAGTCAAATTTTAAAGTATATATCTCCGAGTGTCATTATGTAGCGCACAAAAATTTAACCTTCCTTCAAAAGCTGCACAGCTGATATTTTATGCACACACAGCCTACAGAAAATTAGAGGGAACATTGGCTGTGATGGGGGGGGGCTAGGACTGGAAAGAGGCTGTGATGGGGGGACTTGGACTGGAAATGGGCTGTGATTGTGGGGGGGGGGGGCTAGGACTGCAAATGGGCAATGCAGGGGGGGAACTTGGACTGGAAATGGGTAGTGATGGGGGGAGGGAACTTGGACTGGAAATGGGCTGTGATTAGGGGGGCTAAGACTGCAAATGGGCTATGATGGTTGGGGGGGAACTTGAACTGGAAATGAGCTATGGTGGGGGGGGGGAACCTGGACTGGAAATGGGCTGTGATGGTGGGGGGGGTCCTAGGACTGGAAATAGGCTGTGATGGGGGGGGGGGGCTAGGACTGGAAATGGGCTGTGATGGGAGGGCTAGCACTGGAAATGGGCTGATGAAGAGCTGGAATAGGACTGGAAATGGGCTGTTGGGGGCTGGAATAGGACTGGAAGTGGGTTGACGAGGGGGCTAGGATTGGAAATTGGCTGATGGGGGAGCATGGAGTGGAAATTGACTGATGGGGGGGCTGGAATGGAAATGGAAAAGAGCACATGTGGGGCTAGGACTGGAAATGGGCTGATGAGAAGCTGGAAATGAGGAGCTGGAATAGGACTGGAAATGGGCTGATAGGGGGAGCTTGGACTGCAAATGAGTGATGGACTAGAATAGGACTGGAAATGAGCTGATGTGGGGGCATGGAAGAATGGGACTAGAAGGGAGTGGATGCTGGGTGGGTCCAGAACTATAAGGGAGCTGATTTTGGGGGAGGACTAGAAGAGGAAGGGGATGGGAATGGGGAATGAGAATGGAGAGGGGAAAAGATATTTTGTGTGGAAGAAAAGTCTACGATGGGCCAGGTATTGGGAGAGTAAGAGGGGATTGAGAATGGAAGGGTGAAATTTGAGTGGATGATAAAGGAATAAGGAAAGAAATGGGGGAAAGAGCAAAAGGGAAACGATCAGTATGTTAAAGCAGATATAGAGAAAGAATGGAAAACATCTAAAAGAGAAGAAAGGACAAATGGATAGCTCGCAGAAGACACGAAGAAACCAGAAGAAAGTGACTGGAGCAATTGTAACTGAAAAATAAAATGCCCAAACAGAAGTTAGAAAAATACTTTTTATTTAGAATTTATTAACTGGAATATGTCTGGTCTGGGAAGTGTGTATTGCTTACATCTTTGCGTTTTTGTTTAGTGCAAGAGGAAGTTACTTTATAGTTTTATTTCTCCAGTGTTGTACATTTCATGTTTGGCTTTTGGGGTTCCCAGTTTAATTATTATCTTCCTATTTCTAAACTGTGATCCCTTGTTCTTTGTGTGGTGATGGTCTATGTTCTGTGTAACCGAGCTGAGGTATTCTGTTCATGTAGTTTCTGTTTGACAGTCCCACTTGTTCTCTTTCCCCCAGTGAGATTTATTGGTATTCTCTAAGATGTATTGGTTTAATATCTGCAGTGTTGCCTTTTGATAGGTAGGTTTTGGTGCTTTGTGAGTCCTGGTAGTGCTGTTATGATAGGGTGGATTTGCTATGGGTTCTAAATGGTCAATATTTATAGTACTTCCTAATGGGCCTGGCGGTTGTCACTGCAATATAGTAATGTAGAAATCTGTTAGTCTTTCTTTATCCAGACACTCATTAAGAGGCATGTTTACTAAAAGTGCATGTTAACATTATGCAAATATGTATGCAAATGAGACTCCTTCTGCAAATGAGGCCCCACAATTAATCTCCGCACATGCCCCCCCCCCCCCCCTTGGGCCGTCCCTGTTTGGTAGCCTGTAGCTTGGGAGTCTCATACCTGAGGACTTACTTCCTGCTTGCTCACAGAGAAAGAGTAGTTACTCACCAGTGGCAGGTTTCTCCATGGGCAGCAGGAATAAGTCCTCACAATCCTCCCACCTTCCTGAGGAGTTGTATTCTGCTGCAGCTTTGATATCATACTGGGGAAGATGGCACTGCAGCAGGCGGGAAGACATGCGTGCATGCTGATGGAGCCTCCCTAAAACTTCCAGTAGAAGCTGGGGAGCATTTCCATGTGGGGGCTCCGTCAGTGATGTCACCCAAATGTGAGGACTTATTCATGTTGTCCATGGAGAACATCTGCTACAGGTGAGTAACTGTGCAGTCTCCCATGCAGTACTAGGTCTGGTTTCCTTGTGGTGCCTTGTCAAATAATTTCTGTTTGCTGTTTAGCATTCTCAGTAATATAGTCCTCTGTAATTTGATCTTATCTTTTAAAAACAATCTACATAATGCTCTCTCTGAGAAAAACAATTACAGAGAAGGAAAAAGACAGTGAAGACATGCGGCCATAAATCGACCTCTAATGTACTTTACTACTACTACTACTACTATTAATCAGGGGCGGGCCCAAGGGGGGTGCGGGCCATGAGTGGAGACTTGGTGCGGGGCCTCATTTACATAGATATTTGCATAATGTTAACATGCACTAACTTTTAGTAAACATGCCTCTTAATGAGTGTATGGATAAAGAAAGACTAAAAGATTTCTACATTACTATACTCCAGTGCCAACCGCCAGGCACATCAGGAAGTACTACAAACACTGCCTATTTAGAACCCATAGCAAACCCGCCGTATTATAATAGTACTATCAGGACTCATAAAGCACCAAACTCTACCTATCAAAAGGCAACACTGCAAATATTAAACCAATACATCTCCTACTGGGGAAAGAGAACAAGTGGCCCTATCAAATATAAACTACATAAACAGAATACTTCAGCTCGGTTACACATGCAGAACACAGACCATCACCAAACAAAGAATAAGGGATCAAAATTTAGAAATAGGAAGACAATAATTAAACTGGGAACCCCAAAAGCCAAACTTGGAATGTACAACAACACTGCAGAAATAAAACTATAAATTAATTTCCACTTATACTAAACAAAATGCAGACGTTAAAGACGCACATATCCCAGAGCTGACATATTCCAGTTAATAAATTTAAAAAAAAGTATTTTTCTATCTTTTGTTGTTTGCGCATTTTATTTTTCAGTTGCAATTGCTCCAGTCACTTTCTTTGGTTTCTTCTTGTCTTCTGCTATCTCTCCATTGTCTGCTGTCCATTTGTCCTTTCTTCTCTCTCTACATCTGCTTTAACATACTGATCTTTCTCCTTTTGCTCTTATTTCTTTTTCATCCACTCAAATTTTACCCCTCCATCCTCAATCCCCACTTACTCTCCCAATACCCAGCCAATCATAGATTTTTCTTCCCTCTCACACAAAATATTTTTCCTTTCTCCATTTCACTCTCCCAGCCCCATCCCATTCTAGTCCTCCCCCAACATCAGCTCCCTTCTAGTTCCAGCCCCACCCAGCATCCGCTCCCTTCTAGTCCCTGCATCAGCCCATTTCCAATCCTATCCTAGCCCATCCATCAGCCCATTTCCATTCCTAGCTCCCCCATCCATTTCCAGTCCTATCCAAGCCCCCCTATCAGCCAATTTCCAACCCTAGCCCTCCATCAGCCAATTTCCAGTCCTAGCTCCCCCATCTATTTCCAGTTCTATCCTAGCCCTCCATCAGCTCATTTCCAATCCCAGCCCCCCGTCAGCCAATTTCCAGTCCTTTCCTAGCCCCACCATCAGCCCATTTCCAATCCTAGCTCCCCCCAGTCATCCCATTTCCGGTTCAAGCCCCCCTCCACTCAGCATATTTCCAGTCCTAGCTCCCCCCCAGTCTTTCCATTTCCAGTCCAAGGCCCCCCCCCCCCTCCCGAAGAGCCCCGCAGCCATCTAAAAAGCTTTAGAGGGAGCTGGAGAGGCCCCGGCTCACCTCTAAAAGCTGCCGAAGTGAAGCGCGTCTTTTTCCTTCACTTCGGCAGCTGTACTAAAGTTTAGAATGCTGCCGCACTGAGGTCTAAGGGGACTTCCTGTTTCTCGGCATCTTTACTACGTGGAAGTGTCCAGGGTACTTGTCAGTGTGGTTAGAGTGTGGACAAGGCAGGACAAAATCTACATGTACGTTTCCCATTTCAGATAGGGAATGCATATGTATGGCCAAAATTGTGCACATCGGGATTTACAGTTTCTCCCTGGCACGTGTAGTTTTTCAAATAGTGTGCGTTTCAGCCAGTGCTTTACAGAAGGGATTAAGCAGGTTATTCTTCTGAATTCCCCCTCCCCTTAGTTTATTTGTCACTCCAAATTTAACTTAGACAAAAAGGCAGCCTAAATAGTTAATTGGCAGCATTTATACACATAGATTTGCAAAATGGGCAAGCTACACATGTAAGGTACTTGTGACCTGGATGGGCACTGTTGGAAACAGGATACTGGGCTTTATGAACCTTTGATCTGACCCAGTATGGCATATCTTATATTCTTTATTCTTATACTTGATATACTGCTCAGGCGGATGCATCAGAGTGATTTACAATACAAGGTTACTGTGAAAACAGGAAATGGGAAAGGAATGCCATTTGTAGACAGGAAAGAGATTGTTATCATATAGAGTGGAGCGAAGTTAGAGAGAGAGAGCATGGAGGCAGGGAGGGGAAATTCAGGTATGAGGAAGGGGGAGGTCAAAGGCAACATGAAAAGGTGGGTCTTCAGCATAGCCGTGAACTTACGGAAAGACAGTTATAGGTGGAGAGGAGTGGGAAGGGAGTTCCGGGGGGGGGGGGGGGGCGTGACCAGGGAAGAAGAAAGCCGAGATGCAGGTGAGTTCAAAGTGTGCCTGAGAAATGGAGGGAAGGGAAAGGCAATTGATGTGGATGGAATGCAGAAGATGGTGTGGAGTATGGCAGTGAATAAGATCAGAGAGATATTACAGCATGCGAGTGTGGGTGGCCCTGTGATTGAGGATGTTATATTGAATTCTGGATCTGATGGGAAGCCAGTGAAGGTCAATAAGTAAGGGGGTGATGTGGTCTGAATGGGAGGCATTGGTGAAGATACAAACTGTTTTGTAATAGCTATAATCTTTGAAACTGAAACGAAGGAAGACCTGCCAGAGCGGCATAACAATAGTCCAGTCTCGCAATGACTAAGGAAAGGAGAAGTGTGGTCAAGGCAGGGGGAGGGATGGGGAGAGAAAAGGAGAGACTGTACGAACCTGATGTAAGAAATAAAAAGGGCGATGGATAAGAGTGAAGAGATGCTCATTGAAGGAAAGTGCAGAATCCAGGGTAACACTGAGATAGCAAAGAGATGTGATTAATGGGATGGGTTCCGAAGCAAGCAGAGGGACTGACGAAAGATAGGGAGGCCCCAAAGGTAAATCAGATAGATGACGACTTAGAGGGGTTAAGATGGAGAAAGTTTGTGGACATCCAAGAGTGTATAAGGGAAAGACAGGAATTCAGTGGGGCCAAATCAGAGGCAGAAGGATCCGTGTGCTAGAGAAGGATTATGTCAACGTAGTAATATGCTGAAATGCTACACTGTTGGATGAGAAGAGAGAAAGTTGCCAGGAAGACATTAAAAAAAAGAGGAGCCAGAACATAACCCTAGGGGACATCACAGGTAAGAGAGGTGACAGGGGAGGCAGAGGAGTTGGAGAGGACAGAGAAAGAACATGCAGTAAGGAAAGAGCAAAACCAAGACAGGACGGTTCTCTGAATCCCAGAGTCATGGAGATGAGAGAGCACTGTACAATGGTCATAAGATCATAAGATATGCCATACTGGGTCAGACCAAGGTCCATCAAGCCCAGTATTCTGTTTCCAACAGTGGCCAATCTAGGTCATATGTACCTAGCAGTTTCCCCAAGGGACACAGGTTCCACAATGCTTGTATTGGTTCAAGCATTGATATCCTGGGTCCCTTCTTAATAATGGCTTATGGACCTTTCCTCCAGGAACTTGTCCAAACCTTTTTTAAACCCAGGTCAACCAGGTCAAAAGCTGAGAAAAGATCCAGGGAGACAGCCAGGGAGAAATCATTGTGGTCATGTGCAGCATGCAATTCATGAGGGAGAAGAGGATGTTTTCAGTGCTGTGTCCTGTTCTGAAGCTGGATAGAAGGGGGTCACTGTTCCTTCTAAGCTGTGCGCATGTGCGCGCGCACACACCTCGCCGAGCGAGCACACATACTTTATAATAGAGCGCACAAAAATTATGGTTCTGATTCTGATAGAAAACAACACAGACGTCTTAAAATTTAAAAGTTGTGATTGTAATTACTAGAAATTTTCGCTTCATTTAGTAATCGTCTGTTTTCATTTAATTTGATTAAAGTCAATGTGGTGTACATACTGTATTCTGATGTGTAGTCAAATTTTAAAGTATATAACTGAGTGTCGTTATGTGGCGCACAAAAATTTAACCTTCCTTCAAAAGCTGCACAACTGATATTTTATGCGCACACAGCCTACAGAAAATTAGAGGGAACATTGGTTAGCAGTAAGGAATGCCATAGTTGGGGGCGAAGAGAGGGAGGAGCATAGAGGAGAAGAAAATGAAGAGGAGGGGACGAATCTAGGCAGAGCAGGCGATAATGGAGTGCCAAAAAGTGAATTTCACGTATAGAAAGGGTGGAATGGTGGAGGACAGTGATGCCCCTGCCACTGTCTGGGAGGTAGAAAGTGCAGAGAACGGGAGGTAGAAAATGCAGAGAAGCCCGGCAGGAGACACCGATTAAGCGAGGGATCTTCATTCTCCTGCAGCCAAGTCTCTGTGAAGAATAAGGCATCCAAGGAATTTTTCTGTTAAGTGCTGGCACTTAAACATGGAAGTTGTTATTTCACAACATCCATGTGTAAATGCTGGCACATATCTTTTCAAAAATAGGCCTTAAAAATGTAATTCATCAAATAAAATCCAATAAACTTGACAATGAAGATTTTGCTTCCTGAAAATTTTGGGTGTATGTTATGGATTTTGGGTTGCTGTTAGGAAAATTTCAAGCTGATTTTCATTGTCACGTACCTTTTTTTTTTGCAGTCGCCTATTTTTGTGATTTCCTTGCATATTTTAAATCTACTCATATGTTGCCTAGAAAGTAAGCTGTTTTGTTTAGTCCAGGCACGCCTGGGCATGCATTCAGTGCAGGCTCACATCATGCAATGGAATGCTACTGCTCAGGAATGCATGGGCGTGTTTCGTCAGGATGGATGCTGGCAGTGCAGGCAATAAAAGCAGCTTTCATACACAGATGCTATGCATGACTTTGATATCAGTTTTTGTACTTAACAATAGCATTTACATGTAAGCTTCTTGTCTAAACAACAATTCATTACAGCAGAAATGTCTCATCAATGTCACAACAGCCACAATACATTCTGTTACATTTGTGGTGAGTATACGCTTAAGCCTCAAAGACACAACATGACTGCACTTATTTATTTATTTATTTACAGTTCTTCTATACCGCGCTTTTCGTATTAGTGCGGTTTACAAATAACAGAAATATTGCCACAGACAAACGGTCATAGGCTTACATTATAACAGGATGTATAACTTGGGATAGAACAGGGGAACTTTGTACAGTTGCATTATAAACTATATACAAGTATCACCGTAGTGTTGGAAAATTATTTACAATATATAACCCGTGCTGGAAGGGTCTGGTTTGTGTTTTGTGTAAATCATGTTATAGGTGTGTTAGTGTCCTCATTAGTAAGATGTGGTGTGGGGGATGGTTGCGTTGGGTTAGGGTGGGAAAAGTGTAGGAGGAACAAATGGTGCTTAAGAGCTTTCCTGAACTGAGAAAGGTCGTTAATTGCTCTGATATGTGAGGGGAGGTTGTTCCAGCATCTCGGGGCAAAGAAGGCGAAAGATCTATTATCACTTATTAAGAAAGCATATGAGCTCTACTTTGGTTGTAAAATTGGCGATCAAGACAAATCCTGGGCTCCTCACATTTGCTGTGCAATATGTGCTGTCCATCTCAGAGCTTGGTTCAGAGGTACTTGGAAGTCAATGCCATTTGCAGTCCCGAAGATATGGTGAGAACAGAAGGATCATATGATGGACTGTTACTTTTGTCTGACCAATGTATCCGGCTTCTCTGCTAAAAATAAGAAATCTATTGAATACCCCAGTCTGCTTTCAGCCATGTAACCAGTACCAAAGTCACCAGTCATGGAGTCTAGATGAGGCAGACCAAGATGCCACAATGCATGGGCCAGATGTGGAAAATGACATGGTCCAGATTTTGAACCATTTATATCTGGTGTGCCTCATCTGATAACACCGTCAAAACTGAATGACCCGGTGAGGGACTTAAGTTTGTCAAAAACAAAACTAAACTACTTTGTTCAAGATTGCGAGGGTGTGGTTTGTTGTCGCCAGGTGTGAAAAATTTCTGTCTTTCATACCCGTGAAGAAGATATAAAAAATTTCTTTGCGCAGGTTGACAACCTCTGTTTCTGCACTGACATTGTTCAGTTGTTCACGACTTTGGGTTGTGAGCATGACCCACA
This sequence comes from Ichthyophis bannanicus, assembly GCA_033557465.1. Lineage (NCBI taxonomy): Eukaryota > Metazoa > Chordata > Amphibia > Gymnophiona > Ichthyophiidae > Ichthyophis > Ichthyophis bannanicus. The sequence continues at coordinate 988,272,940 of CM066032.1, forward strand.
ACAATAGCACCTTTTTATAGATTCATCACTGTTAAGCCTGAAAGCTATCTTGTGACGCAATTGCAAGGTCCACCCTTCTTGACTATGCAGCGCACATGAAAGAAACCTATGAAAATATGGAACTGTTGTTGAAATGCATACAGTACAACAACTACAACTGGAACATCTGTGTGGTGATCTAAAAGTAGTAGCACTGCTACAAGGGATGCAGCTCAGGTATACCAAGTACTGTTTCATTTGCAAATTGGACTCCTATGCTAGAGAGTCTTATTACATTAAAAATAACTAGTCGCTCCATAAGCATTTCGTTCCAGGACAGAAAAAATGTGGCATATGAACCACTTGATGACACAAGTAAGATATTTTTGCCTCCTCTTCATATAAAACTCAGACTGATAATAAACTTTGTGAAAGCGATGAACAAGGAAGGTGAAGGATTTCGATATTTGAAACATATGTTTCCAAGAATAACTGATGCCAAAATTAAGGAAGACATTTTTGTAGGTTCACAAGTCAGACACGTTATCAGTGACAAGCAGTTCGAAGATCTGCTAGTGGGGCCTGAGAAAATCGCATGGAAGGCATTCATGGATGTTGAGAATTTTCTTGTCAATAACAGGGCACCAAATTACATCCAACTGCTTGACAACATGCTTCAAGCATACAAAACCATGCCATGTAACATGTTGCTGATGATTTCTTTTCTGCATTCATACTTGGACTTCTTCCCTACTAATCTTGGTGAAGTCAATGACGAACATAGAGAGAGGTTTCACCAGGACATTGTGATGATGGAAAAGTAGTATCAGGGCAACTGGAACCCATCAATGCTGGCCAACTGTTGTTGGACACTGAGACAAGAAGCATAAGATGCTGAATACAAATGAAAATCAGGAGAAAAGCATTTTTTGCTCAGGTGAATATGTCAGCATCATTGTGAAATTAAACATGTTAATTCAGTCAAAATTTAATTCCATGTTTCTCCAAATTCCTACGTGATACAACCAATCTGAAATCATATTTGTGTTCAGCTTGAAGCTGTCTATCATAATCACCAAAATGTTTTCAGGAAGCAAAACGTTTAAACACATTTTTTGTCCAGTGTAATCAGTTTTCAGTTGCATTACAACTCCACATAGTTTGATTCATCCCAGCAATAGGGAATTAAACAACCAGATTTTCAACAGCTTACGAAACCTCAAGTAATTTGATTCTGCTCATAATTCTATTAGACGATTATCCTGGAGGTTTGGGGCTTAAGAGTAATCTTTTTTGTTGTTGATGGAATCACCAATTATATATCCTGATTTGATCTAAGATTTCACAAAGGAGCATATTATCTCAACCCATTCACAGTGTACACCTACCTCCCTTCAGTCTTCTAAAGGAGAAACAAAGAATCCTGAACATCACCTTCAGCTTAACCAACAGCAAGTGTAGCTCTTTCAGCAATGGGATAACTCTATCCCCTTCTATTCCACTTCATAGCTACCTGCAGCTGTATTTTGGATCAACTGGTGAAAAGGCATTAATACTTCAGGTAACCCCAAATATATTGCATGACAGTAATATACATGCAAAATCATGACTGCTTGCAGAATTGTAAAGTGATCAGCTTGACGCAGTACTGAGTACAGCTGGCACACATGTCACAGATTAATTGGGTAACATTACTTGGAAAGCTTTTTTTAATCATAGTGAGAGCACAGTCAGTGGTTATGCATAAACTTTCCCTTTTATCCTTGGGAACAGTTTTAATGCCGTTCCATAATAGAAAGAAATGAATTGCTGGAGTTTACTTCCCTACCCACAATACCTGAGTTTTACCAGGATTAAGTTTTGACCTACTAGTGTACCTCCAATAATCCACATATGATAATAAATCTTTCATCTTCCCACAAATCTCCATTACTCTATCCTGGCATAGGAAGACAACCCGTATATCATCTATTTGTCAAAAATGACATAAACCAAGCAAGCACGATCCCTCTATACCCAAGTCCTTCAATCTCTGTGTAAGTACCAAAAGATCGATCAAGTCAAAAGTAGCCAAAAGATCCAACTGCATGACTATCCCATGACCACCTTTATCTATAAAAGGTTGCGAGGGCTAATAAAATGGATTTGTACTGAATCCCATTCTAAATCCTGATTGAGACTGGTCAAGTAGTTGATGTGTTTCAAAAACATCACAAAATTGCTTTTATAGAAAACATGTTTAAATTTTATATCTTATATAGGCGATATATGACCCCTTCAAGGATAACCAAGATATACCCTATGGCTAGTATGGAATGTTGGAGGAAATGCGAGCAGGAGGGTACCTTTTTTCTGTATCTGGTGGGATTGCCTTTTGGTTCAACAGCATAGTCAGGAGCTTGTCCAATGGCTGAAAACAGTAACTCATCTGGAACTCCCCTTGGAAGTTAAAGTTTCCCTAACTCATAGTATTTTCTCAGATATTGACAATAGGATTAAAAAAAATTGCATGGTTAATTGCATAATAGTGGCCTGGAGATAAAAGGTCCTTCCCCCTTTTTAAACTGTATGCCGCTACACTGAATTTATTTATTTATTTATTTATTTAACATTTTTATATACCGCACTATTCTTTATCAGCGCGGTTTACAAAGAACAAGGAACTTCAGACAAGATACATTTATCTGGTTTTTACAATTAACAGGAACATCAACTTGGATAACAGGAATAACTATAAATAACTATAAACACAACAACTATTTACATAACAGTGTCAGAGTATGATTAGTGTCATGTTAATCTGTTGAGGTAGTTTGATGAGCTGTTGAGAGGGAAGTTTGCGTGTTTGGAATGTAGTTATTGATGTTTGGATGAGGTTGCGCTTCTTTATTCTCTGGAAAGTATTTGAGGAACAGGTGGTGTTTCAGGGCCTTCCTGAATTGACTGAGATCAGGGATGGCCCTAATGTGTGATGGAAGGGTGTTCCAAAGTTTTGGGGCACATAGACTGAAAGCTCTGCTCGATGTTGTGGAGTATTTTACTACTTCCTTCGGTACAATTAGCATATTCAGTTCCATGGTTCTTCTTAGTCTATTAGTTATGACTGGTTGTATCATCTCAGATACTGAGGTGGAGGTGAGACCTTTGTGTGCTTTAAAGGTCAGGAGCAGTATCTTGAAAGTGATTCTTGCTTGAATCGGAAGCCAGTGTAGATGTTTCAGAAGGGGTGTTACATGGTCCCTTCTGGATGCTCCAAAAAGAACTCTCGCTGCACTGTTTAAGGCAAGTTGAAGAGGATTTAAGCTAGTTTGTGGAAGCCCTTGAAGTATGGAGTTCGCGTAGTCAAAATGGGGAATGATTAGCGCCTGATAAACAGTGCGGAAATCGTCAGGATCAATCAGTTGTCGGAGATGTCGTAGGGAACGGATCTTGAAGTAAATTGCTCTTACTGTGTTGGTATTGATCCAGCGTCACTCCTAGGTATCGGGTTTGGGTTGTTTATCCTCCTTTCAAAGCCAAATGCAATTAGAAACAATTGACCCAGTTTGATAAAGTTTGGGATCCTTACTTAGAATGGATACAAACTCTCTGAAGGTTTGTAGCACCATGAATTAGTCACTCTGGCCTCTTGTCCTCTTTCAGAGTAATGAGTTATGAGGGGTGGATAGTCTGCATTGTGCTATCTCTTCTAGGTATAGAGGAGGTCTGGGGAGAGGGAGGGTTTAGTTTTTGGGAATGGTTGGGGGATGAGGAGACCGGGTTTCAGTTTATTTAGAATGTGAGGGGTTGAAAATGTTTAATGAGGGGGGGGGGGTCTCTGTGGCTGCCGGCTGCCAACCAGTGCAAATGCATGATCTGAATTCTTACTTTGATCAGTCTCAATGAAGAAAAGATGTAATTTGTTGACTTTTGGGCTCCCTACTCCCTTAACTGGATGGCAGCAGCTAAATCAGTGAAAACTGATCCATGCCTCATGGTTTCATCAGGCCTCAGATGCCATAAATCATATTGCTCAATTACCAAGAAGATAGTAACAAAAGAGAAGGCCACAGAGCCTGACCTTGTCCTGTGAGAGATTCAGTTGCTAGATCTTATGCAAATGTAGCGGGCAGCTACAAAAACAATTCAAACTGACCTGGAAAGCTTAAGCATGTCACTATTAGCCTCCAACCAAACACTTTATTGAGTGGAAGATCAAATGAGCCAACTCAAGCAATGCATGGAAAAACTTTCCGTTAGGAATACTGAGGAAAATTGGATTTAGCTCATGCCTTATCTCAGAACTTCAAGCTGAGTTACATTTGGGTACAGTAGATGTTTCCTATCCCCAGAGGACTTACAATCTTAATTTTGTACTTGAGACAATGGAGAGTTAAGTGACTTGCCCAAGATCACAAGGAGCAACAGAGGAATTTGAACTGCCTTCCCTGGTTCTTAGCTCACTGCTCTGAACATTTGGTGGCTACTTCACTCAAAATTTGTACCTCTGGCAATGAAAGGTAAAGTAACTTACCTAAAATCACAAGCTTTATCAATGGGATTTGAACCATGGCTTCCCTGGTTAGCCCGCTACTCTAACCACTGGAGTATTCAGAATGTTAATAGCATGATGATCCAAAAATTAAGGCAGATTTCAAAGATCTGTCCAACACAGGGCAAATTATCACGTGATACAGGCACACAGTCCAAAACGTGATAAGGTGGAAAAACACTTTATTTGAAATCTCAGACCTAGCAACCCGACACAGGCCGTGTTTCGGAGACCTTCATCAGGGGTTGTCTACATAGGTACTAAACACATAAAAACAAACAATATTAAAAAATCAAATAATAGTGAAAGAACAATTACTCATAGACATTCATTTAAACTCTATTATACAGAAATAGAAATAAATATATAATAGATAATTTAAAAATAATAATAAATAAATAAAAAATTAATAATAATAATCATCTCATAATAATTAAAAATTAAAAAATAGTAAATAATAATAATAAAACTCAAATGCTTGAAATGCGATACCTAAATATAATATAAATACTAAAATTATATAATAAAAAATAATAAATAATAAAACAAAGTAGACCACAACTAAATCCATACAGACACAATCAAATACAGTCCTTGTGAAGATGATCAGCATCATACTTATTTATTTATTTAGCTGCATTTATATCCCGCTTTTCACCGGATCAAAGCGGTTGGGGGATACATTTAACACAAGGGGATATGAGACACAAACACTAATACTTACAGGGAATATGGGCAATGGAGGGTTAAGTGGCTTGCCCAAGACCACAAGGAGCACCTGTGGGACTAGAAACCCCAGTCCTTCCGGCCCAAGGTTGCTGTCCTCTAGTGGGATTTGAACCACCAACCTTCCGGCCTGTAGTACCTTGTCCCAACCACTAGGCCACTCCTCCCTCAGGCCACTCCTTGCATTATTACTACCTTATTCGTAGAGATGATGACATACAAACCTCTCGGGAGGTACACAGCTTATATGTAGAGATGACGACATACAATACTCGCAAGGAGGTAAAAAACTAAAATGAAGAAGACATAAGATAAAGCATATGTACACCATTGGAGATAACTCATATATATTCAGAACATAGGTAAACTCACTGGGAACTGGAGACTAAAAACCTAAAAGAAACGCAGCAGGCATTATTCTAAAACCAGATTCTTTTTTGTTCCTGATTTGGCCAAAGCCACGGCCCTGAAAAAGAAAGCTTTATAGGCAAGTTGTGCATAAGAGATAGCGCCTGTTGTTGAGGATCCATCCATCTGTTTGTACATTTGTTTTGTCTGTCTGTACACACCTATTGGTTTGGATTAAGGCAGGCAAACAGCAAAGAGTGAAGAGGATGCAATTGCGGCAAAGATCACTGCTGTCTGCTCATGGGGACCCTATCTTCCATGGGCAGAAGAGGAGGGCAAGACAGCAATTGCGATGAAGACTACTGCTGCCTGCCCAAAGGACCCCATCTACAGAGGGCAGAAGAGGAAGGTAAGGCGGTGATCATGGTGAAGACCACTGCTGTTTGCCTATGGGGACCACATCTCCTGCTCACAGAGGTAGAAAGAATGCTTTGCAGTACTGAGCCTACCTGTAGGCCAGGAAAATGGTTAGACACAGAGGGGAGGGAGATGCAGAGAAGCTTTTGGATCCTGATCCCTTATTCTCCTGTTTACCAGAAATGTGTTGTTGTTGTTGTTAAGTGCCGTCGAGTCGGAGTCGACTCATGGCGACCCTCTGGATAGCTATCCTAAATTGTGTTCGGTCTTCAGTCAGGCGGCTCATTGATGACAGACTGGTACCTGTAGCTGCTGTTATTGTAGCGATCCATCTCATTGCTGGCCTTCCTCTTTTGCGTTGACCTTCTATCTTGCCAAGCATGATGTCTTTCTCTAATGATCTCTCTCTTCGCATGATGTGTCCGAAGTATGAAAGTCGAAGTCTTGTCATCTGAGCTTCTAAAGAAAGCTTAGGTTTGATCTCCTCTAGTACCGACTGGTTTGTTCTTCGGGCAGTCCATGGTATACACAGTATTCGCCGCCAGCACCATAATTCAAAGGCATCAATTTTCTTCCTGTCTGTCTTTTTCACTGTCCAGCTTTCACATCCATATGATGTTATTGAAAATACCATGGCTTGAACAAGTCGAATCTTTGTATGGAGAGACACATCTCTGCTCTTGAGAATCTTATCTAGGTCTTTCATAGCCATTCTGCCAAGAGCAATGCGTCGTCTGATTTCTTGACTGCTTGTTGCTTCTTTATTGATAGTTGATCCAAGTAGGTTAAAGTTGTTCACAATTTCAATTTCTTCTCCTTCAACGATGAACCTGTTGATTATGCCAGTTGTCATGATCTTTGTCTTCTTTACATTAAGGTGCAGGCCCATTTTGAGACTATGTTCTTTGATTGTGAGAAGCAAATGTTTCAGATCATCTTCGCTTTCAGCCAGTAATGTGGTATCATCAGCATAGCGAAGGTTGTTGATGAGTCTTCCACCAATCTTCACACCTCTGTTGTCTTCATACAGTCCTGCTTCTCTGATGATTTGTTCTGCATATAAATTAAACAGGTAGGGGGAAAGTATGCAGCCTTGTCTTACACCTTTGCTTATTTTAAACCATTCTGTTTCTCCTTGTTCCGTTCGAACTGTTGCTTCTTGATCAATGTACAGATTACGCAAGAGAACGATCAGGTGTTCTGGTATACCCATGCTTCTTAATGTGGCCCAGAGTTTCTCATGGTTTACACAGTCAAAAGCCTTGCTATAGTCGATAAAGCACAAATAGATATCCTTTTGGTATTCTTTAGTCTTTTCAAGGATCCATCTCACATCCGCAATGATGTCTCTCGTTCCTCGCCCTTTCCTGAACCCTGCTTGCACTTCAGGTAGTTCTTGTTCTAGGTATGGCTGTAGTCTCTTTTGAATAATCTTCAGTAGAATCTTGCTGGCATGTGGGATCAGAGCGATTATGCGATAATTTCCACAGTCAGTTGGATCACCTTTCTTTAGTATTGGTATAAACACAGATCTTTTCCAGTCAGTTGGCCATGATGTTGTCTTCCATATTTCTTGGCAGAGCCTTGTAAGTACGGTAACAGCTGCATCAGATTGCTGCAATACTTCTATGGGAATGCTATCAATGCCTGGTGCTTTGTTCTTTGATAAGGCTTTCAATGCTGCTTCAACTTCTTCTTTCATCACCAATGGTTCCTGATCATAAGGTATAGGTTGAAACGGCTGTTGGTCCACTTGATCTTTATCATATAAAAACTCTGTATATTCCTTCCACCTTTTCTTGATCTTCTCAGCATCATTCAACATAGAACCTTGAGCATCTTGTAACATTCCAATTCGAGGCTGGAACTTTTTCTTTAACTCTCGCAGCTTTAGGAAAGCCGATCTTGTTCTTCCTCTAATAGTTTCTGCTTCTATTTCCTTGCAAGTGTCATTGTAGTACTTTTCCTTGTCCTGTCTTGCTGCACGTTGGAAATCTCTGTTGAGTTCTGCGATTGTCTTTCTTTCTCCTTTGGCTTTAGCTTCTCTGCGTTTCTGGGCAATTTTCAGAGTTTCTTCCGTCATCCATTTTGGCCGTTTTTGCTTTTTAACCTTTTGTAGAGACTTCTCGCTTTCTTCCAGCACAACCTTCTTGATGTCATTCCATAACTCTTCCGGAGCTCTGTCATTTGTATCTAAAGCAGCAAATCGATTTTGCAGGCAGTCTTTAAATTCCAGTGGTATATTCTCAAGGTCATATTTTGGTGCATTCATGAGTGGTTTGCTCTTTTTCAACTTTAGCTTGAGTTTGCATACTAGTAGTTGATGATCTGTACCACAGTCAGCTCCAGGTTTTGTCTTTGTTGATGTTACAGAGCTTTTCCATCGTTGACTTCCACAGATGTAGTCAATTTGATTTTTATACAATCCATTGGGTGAAGTCCATGTGTACAGTCGTCGCTTGTGTTGCTGGAAGAAGGTGTTTGAGATGAATAGATCATTGGTCTTGCAGAATTCTATCAATCTTTCTCCAGCTTCATTTCTGTTGCCAAGTCCATATTTTCCAACTACTTTGCCTTCTTCTTTGTTGCCAACTTTTGCGTTCCAGTCACCCATGACTATCAGGATATCCTGTTTGCATGTTCTGTCAATTTCAGCTTGTACTTGTTCATAGAACTCTTCAATTTCATTCTCTTCTGCAGCTGTTGTTGGGGCATATACTTGAATTATAGTTGTGTTGATAGGCAATCCTCGTAGACGAATAGAGATTAAGCGTTCGCTGACTGCATTGTATTTCATTACAGTTTTTGCAAGTTTCTTCTTTATTATAAATGCAACACCATTTCTTCTTTGTCTTTCATTTCCAGCATAGTAGACCATGTGATCATCTGATGCAAAGTGCCCGATGCCAGTCCATTTCAGTTCGCTGACACCCAACAGATCAAGTTGTACACGTTCCATTTCATTCTTGACCACCTCCAACTTCCCTTGGTTCATGCTTCGTACGTTCCATGTTCCAATGTGTAAGACATCTTTACAGCTTCTGACTCTCATTTCATGCGCAGCTACATCAGCAGTCAGACTTCCCGAGGGCTTTGATCCAACCACATCATAAATGCTGGCTTTACTCTGAAAGGTCTTCAGCTCTTCCCCAGTAGCTAGTTGAGTGCCTTCCGACCTGGGAGTCTCATCTTCCAGCACCATAGCACAATTTGTTTTGTTGTAACTATCCATTGGGTTTTCATGGCAAGATACAGAAGTAGATTGCCGGGCCTTCCTTCCGCGCAGTTTAAGTTTGGTGTTGTTGCCGTTGTCACAGAAATGTGATCCTCCGCCGTCAACACTATCCCATTCTGCTGCTGCCCAGATGGGTGGTTTGTCTTCGTCTGGCACCTCAGCTGAGACCTGTCCATCTTGGGAGACCCTGCCAGTAGTTAAACTACCGATAGTTTAGCTCTCAGCATCACTGATGCACGCAAGCCCTCACAGCACGACAAGCTGCAAACCAAGTGAGAGACCAGAAATGTGTACTATCTACAAAAGCTGGAAGAATGGTCTAATGCTTGGCAGTTAAGATTTAATATGAAGAAGTGCAGTATCATGCACTCGGGAAACAGAAATCCAAGGAAATTGTATGCGATAGGGGGCAAGAGACCAGGAGAAGGACCTCGGAGTGATTGCTTCTGAGGATCTCAAGGTGGTGAAACAGTATGACGCGGTGGCAAAAGCCAGAAGAATGCTGGGTTGCAAAAGAGAGGAATTACCAGCAGAAAGGAAGAGGTACCAATGCCACTGTACAAGTTGCTGGTGAGTCCTCACTTGGAATATTCTGTTCAGTTTTGGAGACTATATCTCACAAAGGACATAAAAAGGCTGGAAACAGTTCAGAGGAAGGCGACCAAAATGATTTGGAGCCTGCGTTAGAAGACTTATGAGAAGAGACTTGAAGACCTAAATATGTACACTTTGGAGGAGAGGAGGGACAAGGGTGATATGATTCAGATCTTTAAATACTTAGGGGCTTGTTTACAAAGCCGCGGTAGCGGTTCGCGATCATTATCGGAGCCGCGGCCCCATTGATTTCAGGATCAAATTTGCTGAGATATAAGAGATAGTTATGTTTATTTTGATTTTATCCTGAAGCTATAAAGGGATGCTCTGTGTCTGTCCCATGCCATTTTGAATTCTGTCACTGTATTTGCCCCAATTACTTCCATCAGGAGGGCATTCCAAGCATCTACCACCCTTTCAGTGAAAAAGTATATCTCCAGGAACAAGCAGGAATGTAGTCCTCACATATGGGTATCGTCGGTACCGACGGAGCCTGCGCGGGAACGCTCTCCAGCGTCCAATTAGAAAGCTTTTGGGAGCATCCCACAGCGCCTGCGTGCTGCCTTCCTGCCTTTCCCAACTGCCTCTCTCCAGTTCTTTTTCCGTGGAGCCAGCAGGTCGTGTTCCTGTCACCGCAGAAGAATTCTTTTTTATTTATTTCTTTTTTGTGGTCACGTCTGCCTTCCTCGACGCTCTACCGGTACCGCCGTTTTTTTCTCTTCTTATTTCTGTAAAAAAGAAATATATATATATATTCTCTTTTTTCTTTTTCTTCAGGTGCATGCGCCTTTTTGGGCCATAGGCCCAAAAACGTTTCCTTACCATGGAGAAACCTGCCTCGGGTTTCAAAAAGTGCACCAAGTGTGGCGGTACTATTTCCGTCACCGACACCCATGAATGGTGTCTAAAATGTTTAGGTCCTGACCACTCCATCACGGATTGTATGTCCTGCGCCATGATGTCTAAAAGAGGTCGGCAGAACCGAGCTGCTAAGCTCAGTACCCTGTTTTCCTCTGATGCAGCTTTGGTGGCATCGACGTCTTCCAGGGCTGCTTCTTCCCCCCATGGATCTCAGGTAACTAAACATAAATCCAGCCGGTCCTCAAAGGATAGATCTCCTTCTAAGCATCGAGATGCCTCTGGCGTTGCCCTCGGATTCTGCACCGGCAAAATTACCCTGGCGGGAGGCTTCGGCTTCCAAAGCATTATCGGGGTTCCAGGATGTTCTCGAGGCCTCGCCCTCGGCAGAACTACTGGTGCCATGCCCTGGGGTACCGGCGGTCTCCTCCGGTACTGACAACCAAGCATTGGCAGTGTCGATAGACCAGAGAGTTCTGGCTATGGAACGCAGTCTGGCGGCTTTCCTTGCGGCATCGACGCCCTCGGGACCGCGACAGACAATTCCACCGGTACCGGCACTGGCCTCGGTATCGGTATTGGTACTGATGACATCGGCATCGGTGTCTGCTTTGCCGGTACCCAGTCATCTGATGACCTCCGGTACCGATACCCCGTACCGGTTACTCCCGGTACCGACTTTGGTCGGTACGGGTATCGGGCTCTTCAAGAGCATCCGGACAGACAATACTTCGAGTCCTCAGAAGAATCTGAGGATTCTGACAGTTCTGTCAATGCAGCGATGCTTCTCCCAGGGAAGCCCTCCTCCCCTAAACGCAGGATGTCTCCTCCAGAGGATATTTCCTTCCAAGATTTTATCAGGGAGGTGGCTCGGGGCCTGTCCGTTACTGTGGCCCCTGAAACAGAGCCAAGGGCCAAGGAGTTGGAAATTCTACAATATCCCAAAACTCCTAAGGAGGCAGCTACCTTGCCCATTCATGAGATTTTATATGATCTCATGTTAAGGATGTGGGAAACACCTCTTACCACCTCTCCTCATTCTCGTAGACTGGATACTATGTATCGAGTCCCTCCTTGTCCTGGGTTCCATAAGACTCAGCTTCCTCACCACTCTATTGTAGTGGAGTCAGCTATGAGAAGGATCAAGAGTGCAAAACGGCATGCCTCTAATCCTCCAGGACATGAGTGCAGAACCCTGGATGCTTTTGGACGTCGGGTCTTCCAAGCTTCCATGCTTTCTGCCAGGATAAGTTCCTATAGTCTCTACATGGGAATGTTCCTAAAGGAGGTCACAGATGATTTAGAGGCTTTAAGTCCTTTTCTTCCTGAGGATGAAAGACAGGATTTTCTCACTTTGGTCAAACATACCCAACATGTTTCTAAATTTTCCAACCGTGCAGCCTTTGACTGCTTTGAGTGCATAAGCAGAACCTCGGCTATTGCCATAGGTGCACGTAGAATTGCTTGGCTCCAGGCATCTGATCTAGAGCTCTGGGTACAAGACAAATTGGGTAATATCCCTTGTACTGGTGAGAACCTGTTTGGTAAAGATTGGCAGGAAAAGGCCAATGAAATGGATGCTGAAAATTCCACCTTGGATAGATTATCCAAGTCCACTGCTGATCCTGCTAGAAAGAAATTGTTCAAGAAACCATTCTTTTCTAAAAAGAAAATATTTTATCCTGCTTATGTTCAGCAGGGACGTTCTGCAGGTCAGCTTGCCAGGAAAGGTCAGCAACCACCCAAACAGAAGAAAGCAAAGGCTGTTAGGCCTCAACCGGCCCAGCAGGCTCAGCCTCCACAGGGCCTTTGACTCTCATCTAGAGAACTTAACTTTCCTGGTTCTCGGGGGACCAGAACCTTCTACCATTCCAGGAAGGTTATATCATTTTGCCCCCAGATGGGGGCAAATAACAGCAGAGCATTGGACACTCTCCATCATAAAGGAGGGGTACAAGCTTCATTTTTCAAGCATGCCCCCTCACACAATAGTAAAGCAGTTCAATTCTCCGACCTCTCTCATCAACCTGTTAGGTCAGGAGGTCGCTATCCTTCTTGCCCAAGGGGCAATAGAAGAAGTACCCCTTCATCAGCAGGGTACGGGGTTCTATTCCCCTTATTTCCTTATCCCAAAAAAAGAGGGGGTTACAGACCTATCTTAGACCTCAGAGAATTGAACAAATTCCTTGTCAAGGAGAAATTCAAAATGATTTCTCTCGGATCTCTGCTGCCATACCTTCAGAGACAGGATTGGCTTTGTTCTCTAGATCTCAAGGATGCATACACCCATTTCTCATCCAACTCACAGAAGGTTCCTTCGGTTCCTTTTTCAGGGAAAGCACTAACAATACAGGGTGCTTCCTTTTGACCTGTCCTCAGCACCAAGGGTGTTCACGAAATGCATGGCTGTTGTAGCAGCATTTCTCCGCACTCTAGGGATATTCATCTTCCCCTACTTAGACGACTGGCTCATTCGAGCCCCAACAGAGTCAGAGGCCAGGACTTCTCTATCCTGCACAATGCGTATCCTTCAGTATTTAGGGCTGGTAATAAACATCCCAAAATCCAGTCTAACTCCCACTCAGTCTTTAGAGTTCATAGGAGCTTTGCTGGATACCACGAAGGCAAGGGCCTATCTCCCCCAGGTCCGTTGCCTTCGCCTGGTGCAGTTAGCATCTCCAGGAGCAAGCAGGAATAAGTCCTCACATATGGGTACGTCGGTACCGACGGAGCCTGCGCGGGAATGCTCCCCAGCTTCCCAGAATGAAAGCTTTTGGGGCATCCCACAGCGCATGCGCGCTGCCTTCCCGCCAACTCTCCTCAGTTCTTCTTTTCCGCGGAGCCAGCAGGTCGTGTTCCTGTCACCGCTGAAGAAGTTCTTAATTTTAATTTATTTCTTTGGTCGCGTGTCTGCCTTTCCCGACGCCGGACCGGTACCGCCGGTCTTTTCTTTTCTTTTCTTTTCTTTAAAAAAAAAAAATATATATATATATACTTTCCCTCACTTAGTGTATTTCTTTTCTTAGGCCTACAGGCCCACAAGAAATTTTCCTCCATGGATAAACCAGCCTCTGGTTTCAAAAAGTGTAGCGGTACAATTTCTGTTACAGACACACATGAATGGTGTCTTAAATGTTTGGGGCCTGAACACTCCATTCCGGAATGCCAAGCCTGCTCCCTAATGTCTAAACGAGGGTTACAGAACCGGGCAGCCAAGCTCCATGTGCTGTTTCCCACGGATGCACCGGCAGAGGCATCAACATCTTCCAGGTCTTCCTCTCCTGATGGGTCTCAGGTAACCAAACATACTTTTAGCAGGTCCTCGAAGGGCAAATCTCCCTCTAAGCATCGAGATGCCTCCGGGCTTGCCCTTGAGGATCCTGCCCCAGCCAAACAACCCCGGCAGGAAGCTCCGGCTTCCAAAGCTTCTCCTATGGGGTTACAGGTTGACATCGATGGCACGGCCTCGACCGATCACCTGTTAGACTGCTCTGGGGTACTGGCACAATCTCCCGGTACCGACATCCAGGCAGTCGTGGCATCCATGGATCACACTGTGCAATCCATGCAGCAGGCTATACTGGCTTTCATCAAGGCTGCGACACCGTCGGTACCACAACAAGCTCCGTTGTCGGTACCGATGCCGGTACCGGTACCAACTTCGATGCCGGTACCGGCTGCATCGACATCGGCCAGGATACCGATTCCGGCCCCCTGTCCTGGGCTCTTTCTCGGTACCGACCCGGTACCGGGGACACCCGATGTCGATACCGATCGATACGCCTATCGATCTTTGGAATTGAGCAGACGATACTTCGATTCTTCTGATGATTCTGATTCATCGGATGAGTCCCCTGAAGTATCTGTTACTCTTCCTGAGGAGCCTTCTTCTCCAAAAAGGAGAATGTCTCCTCCAGAGGATTTGTCCTTTCAAGACTTCATAATAGAAGTAGCTAAAGGACTATCTATTTCAGTAACCTCTGAGTAGGAACCTAGAGCAAAAAAATTAGATATTTTGGGATACTCTAAGGTTCCTAGAGAGGCAGTCACCTTACCAATTCATGAAATTCTTCAAGAACATTTGATTGAATTGTGGGAGACTCCTCTCACCCTTTCTCCTCATTCTCGTAGATTGGACACTATGTACCGTGTCCCTCCTTCTCCTGGATTTCAAAAAAATCAGCTTCCCCACACACGTCTAGTACAGTTAGCCTCCCAGATTCAGTCAAAGAGCCACTTAACTGCCCGGGAGATGCTACAGCTACTAGGCCACATGGCTTCCACAGTACATGTGGTGCCCTATGCTCGCCTACACATGAGAGCAGCTCAATGGACTTTGTCCACCCAGTGGACTCAAGCTTCAGGAGCTCTCTCAGATCAAATAGCAAACTCCAAACGTCTCTTTTGGTCTCTCCAATGGTGGATGTCCACTCAAAATCTGTTGCTGGAGTCCCCCTTCCAACCTTTGTTGCCCCAAGCAATCCTCACAACAGATGCCTCCCAAACAGGTTGGGGAGCTCATCTACAGGACCTCTCCACCCAAGGCACTTGGTCCCCATAGGAGACCTCTCTTCATATCAACCTCTTCGAACTTCGAGCAGTGTTCCTAGCTCTCAAGGTCTTTCATACCCTCCTCAGCCACCAGACAGTCCTCATTCAAACGGACAATCAGGTAGCCATGTTTTACATAAACAAGCAAGGAGGAACTGGCTCTCTGTCGCTTTGCAACGAAGCTCTAAGATTATGGGCCTTCGCCAGAGAGCATCAAGTCCATGTCCTGGCAGTATACCTCCCAGGAATTTAAAACTCTTGGGCAGACAGACTCAGTCGAGTTCTGCTTCCACACGAATGGTCCCTGCACATGGATCAGGTACTCAGAATCTTCCAGGAATGGGGAACCCCGGACATAGACCTATTTGCAAGTCCATGGAATGCCAAACTTCCCCGGTTCTGTTCCAGAATTCCGTGTCAGGGAGTTCAGGCCAAGGATGCCTTCCTCCTCCATTGGGGTCAGGACTTCCTGTATGCCTTTCCACCCATTCCTTTGATTCCCAAGACTCTGTTCAAACTTCAGAGGGATCAAGGATCTATGATCCTCATAGCTCCACGCTGGCCACGCCAAGTGTGGTACCCTCTACTTCTGCATCTCTCCCAAGCCCCCTCCCTGGACTTGGGGGCTGCTCCAGACCTTCTGTCTCAGGAGGAGGGGACTTTGTGGCATCCAAACCCCAAGTCCCTTCACCTCAGAGCTTGGTTACTGAAGGCCTAGACCTTCAAGACTTCAATCTTTCGCAGCAAGTGAAGGATATCCTCCATGCTTCCAGGAAACCTTCCACTAGGCGTTCCTATGCTTTTAAATGGAAAAGATTTTCCATTTGGTGTGCTCAACAGGATCTTGACCCTTGGGCACTTCCTGTGAATTCTCTATTAGAATATCTCCTGCATCTTTCCAATGCAGGCCTTAAGACAAATTCGGTGTCGACTGCAACGGTACCCTGTCCTGTGATGCCCATCGGTACCGAACCAGTACCGATTACTCCCGATGTCGATCCCACTCGATACGGTTATCGGGCTTTACAGGAGCATCCAGATAGGCGATACTTTGATTCCTCTGAGGACTCTGATGAGTCTGAGGGTTCTGTAGAAGCATCGATACTTCTTCCTCAGGAGTCTTCTTCACCTAAACGAAGAATGTCTCCTCCAGAAGACTTGTCATTTCAAGACTTTGTTAGAGAGGCCCCTAGCCACTTCCCTATCACAGTGGCCCCTGAGTCAGAACCCAGAGCCAAGGAGTTGGATATTTTACAATATCCTAAAGCTCCTAAGGAGGCAGCTACTTTACCTGTTCATGAGATTCTTTATGATCTCATGTTGAGGATGTGGGAGACACCTCTCACCACCTCTCCTCATTCTCGCAGGTTAGACACCATGTATCGTGTCCCTCCTTGTCCTGGCTTCCACAAGACTCAGCTTCCTCACCACTCTATTGTGGTAGAGTCTGCCATGAAGAAGATAAAGAGTGCAAAAAGACACTCATCTAATCCTCCAGGGCGTGAATGCAGGACCCTGGATGCTTTTGGCCGAAGGGTTTTCCAAGCTGCTATGCTAGCTGCTAGGATCAATTCCTATAGTCTCTATATAGGAATGTTTCTAAAAGAAGTCACAGATCATCTGCAGACTTTAACCCCTTTCATTTCAGAGGATAAAAGAGAGGAGTTTCTCACTTGGCTCAGACATGTCCAAGATGTCTCCAAATTTTCCAACCGTGCAGCCTTTGACTCTTTTGAATGTGTAAGCAGAGTTTCGGCTATTGCCATAGGGGCATGCAGAATTGCTTGGCTACAAGCTTCTGATTTGGAGCTCTGGGTCCAAGATCAATTGGGAAATCTCCCTTGTACAGGTGAAAACCTTTTTGGTAAGGATTGGCAAGCAAAGGCCACTCAGATGGATGCTGAAAACTCTGCTTTGGAATGACTTTCAAAGTCTACCTCTGCTCCTGTTAAGAAAAGATTGTTTAAAAAGACATCTTTTTCCAAAAAGGGAAGATACTATCCTGCTTATGGTCAGCAGGCATCTTCTGCAGGTCGTTTTGCTGCAAAGCATCAACAACCACCTAAACAGGCCAAGTCAAAGGCAGCTAGACCTTCCACGGCCCAGCAGCCTCAGCCTCCTCAGGGCCTTTGACTCGCTACTAGAGAACTTAGCCTTTCTAGCTCTGGAAGGACCAGAGCCCCTTACCATCCCAGGAAGGTTGACTTACTTTGCTCCCAGATGGGAGCAAATCGCAGCAGAGCAATGGACACTCTCCATCATAAGGGAAGGGTACAATTTCTTAAGCCTTCCCCCCCCCCCCACACCATGGTGAAACAGTTCAATTCTCCAACATCTCTCCTCAACCTTCTAGGTTAGGAGATTGCCATCCTTCTTGCCCAAGGGGCAATAGAAGAAGTACCTCTTCTTCAACAAGGCACAGGGTTCTACTCCCCTTATTTTCTTATTTCAAAGAAAACAGGGGGCTACAGACCCATCTTAGATCTCAGAGAATTGAACAAATTTCTATTCAAGGAGAAATTCAAGATGATTTCTCTCGGTGCTCTGCTCCCATACCTTCAGAGTCAGGACTGGCTTTGTTCTCTAGATCTCAAGGATGCGTACACCCATGTCCTCATCCATCCAACTCACAGAAGGTTCCTTCGGTTCCTTTTTTAAGGAAAGCACTACCAATACAGGGTGCTTCTTTTTGGTCTGGCCTCTGCACCAAGGGTGTTCACGAAATGCATGGCAGTAGTAGCTGCATTTCTACGCACTCTAGAAATATTCGTCTTCCCATATCTGGACGACTGGCTCATTCGAGCTCCATACCAAGCAGAGGCCAAGACTTGTCTAACCTGCACAATGTGTGTCCTTTAGTATTTGGGACTAGTAATAAACATCCCAAAATCCAGTCTCACCCCTACTTAGTCCCTCGTGTTTATAGGGGCTTGGTTGGATACCATAACTGCAAGGGCCTATCTTCTTCAGGCCAGTTGCCCTACGCTTGGTGCAGTTAGCCTCCCAAATACAGTTAAAACCCTTTTTAACTGCTTGAGAAATGCTACAACTCTTAGGCCACATGGCATCCACTGTGCATGTGGTTCCATATGCTCGCCTTCACATGAGGGCAGCTCAATGGACTTTGTCCACCCAATGGACTCAGGAGTCAGGTTGCCTGTCAGACAAAATAGCAAACTCCAGTCACCTTTTTTGGTCTCTCCAGTGGTGGAAGTCCTCTCAAAACCTATTGCTGGGGTCCCCTTTTCAACAGTCATTTCCCCAAGCAACCCTTACAACAGATGCCTCTCCAATGGGTTGGGGAGCTCATCTGCAAGATCTCTCCACCCAGGGCATCTGGTCTCCACAGGAGACTTCACTACACATAAATCTCTTGGAACTCAGAGCAATTTTCTTAGCTCTCAGAGTGTTCCACTCCCTGCTCAGCTACAGGACAGTCCTCATCCACACGGACAATCAAGTAGCCATGTTCTATGTAAACAAGCAGGGAGGGACTGGCTCTCTGTCACTTTGCAACGAAGCTTTGCGACTGTGGGCCTTCGCCAGAGAGCATCAGATCCATCTTATGGCAGTATATCTTCCAGATGTTCAAAACTCTTGGGCAGACAGACTTAGTCGAGTTCTGCTTCCACATGAATGGTCCCTCCACAGGGACCAGGTAGCCATGATTTTTCGAATTTGGGGAACCCCGGACATAGACCTCTTTGCAAGTCCGTGGAATGCCAAACTTCCCCGGTTCTGTTCCAGGATTCCGTGTCAGGGAGTTCAGGCCAAGGATGCCTTCCTCCTTCACTGGGGTCAAGACTTCCTTTATGCCTTTCCACCCATTCCCCTAATTCCCAAAACACTGTTCAAGCTTCAGAGAGACCGAGGTTCTATGATCCTCATAGCACCACATAGGCCACGCCAAGTGTGGTACCCTCTACTTCTGCATCTCTCTCAAGCTCCGTCCCTGGAGTTGGGCTCTGCTCCAGATCTTCTCTCCCAGGAAGACGGAACGTTGTGGCACCCAAACCCCCAGTCTCTCCATCTGAGGGCCTGGTTGCTGAAGGCCTAGACCTTCAAGTTTCCCATCTCTCTCAGCAAGTCAGAGATATTATTCATGCTTCTAGAAAGTCTTCCACTAGACGTTCCTATGCTTTCAAATGGAAAAGATTTACCATTTGGTGTTCAGAGAAGGGTCTTAACCCTCTTGCAATACCTTTGAATTCTTTACTAGAGTATCTTCTGCATCTTTCCCATGCAGGCCTCAAAATGAATTCGGTAAGAGTCCATTTGAGTGCTATTGCAGCGTCCCTCAAGCCTCTCAATGGACAGCCTGTTTCCTCTCATCCTCTTATAGCAAGATTCATGAGAGGCCTTCTTTTAACTAAACCTCCCATTAGACCACCTCCAGTGGCATGGGACTTAAATCTGGATCTTGGCCAGCTTATGAAGCCACCCTTTGAACCTTTAGCCACCACCTCCTTGAAATTTCTTTCTTGGAAGTTTATCTTTCTCATTGCAGTCACCTCAGCACGTCGCATCAGTGAGTTGCAAGCCTTGGTGGTTAATCCTCCTTATACAAGGTTCCATCATGATAAGGTAGTCCTCAGGACCAATCCACACTTTATGCCCAAAATGGTCTCGCCTTTTCATCTGAACCAGGAGGTATACTTACCTGTCTTTTTTCCAGGACCTCATGCATCAAGTGCAGAGAGGAATCTTCATACTTTGGATTGTAAAAGAGCTCTCGCCATTTACTTACAAAGAACACAGCAACATAGAAAGTCTTCTCAACTCTTTGTTGCTTTTGATCCTTCCCATTTAGGACTTCCAGTTTCTAAGAGAACACTGTCCAACTGGATTGCTCAGTGTATTTCTTTCGCCTAGCAAAGTAGGAACCTTTCTCTGAAAGGCCATGTGACAGCTCACAATGTGAGGGCCATGGCAGCCTCAATGGCTCACCTAAACTCTGTGTCCATCGACCAAATCTGTTAGACGGCCACCTGGGCCTCGGTTCATACCTTCACAGCCCATTACGGTTTGGACAAGGACTCCCGCCGGGATGCCTCGTTTGGTCAGGCTGTTCTCAAACACCTGTTCCATTCCTAATCAACTCCTACCCACCTACCCTGGTTGGATGCCAGAGATCCATGGGGGGAGGTGGAGCCCTTTTAAAGGACACACAATTCTGGGGTCTCTCCCTGGCATCTGCAGCTAGGGAGTTCCCATATGTGAAGACTCATTCCTGCTTGTTCCTGGAGATAGTACAGTTACTTACCTGTAACAGGTGATCTCTGGGAGCAGCAGGAATAACTCTTCACAACCCACCCACCTCCCCTAGGAGTTGTATCTCTCTATCTATCTTTTCTTCCCTCTCTCTCTCTCTTTGTCTCAGCTTTAAAACTCGAACTGGAGAGAGGCGGTTGGGAAAGGCGGGAAGGCAGCACACAGGTGCTGTGGGATGCTCCCAAAAGCTTTCTTATTGGACGCTGGGGAGCGTTCCCGCGCGGGCTCCGTCGGTACCGACGATACCCATATGTGAAGACTTATTCCTGCTGTTCCCAGAGATCACCTGTTACAGATAAGTAACTGTGCTTTCTTGGAAGGTTATCTTTCTCATTGCAATCACATCAGCACGCCGCATTATTGAGTTGCAAGCGCTAGTAGCTGATCCACCTTATACAAGGTTCCATCATGACAAGGTAGTCATTAGGACTCATCCACACTTTATGCCAAAGGTGGTCTCACCTTTTCATCTGAACCAAGCGGTCTACCTACCTGTGTTTTTTCCAAGGCCTCATGCATCAAATGCAGAGAGGAATCTTCATAACTTGGACTGTAAAAGAGCTTTAGCCTTTTACTTACAAAGAACACAGCAACATAGAAAGTCCTCTCAACTCTTTCTTGCTTTTGATCCTTCTCATTTGGGACTTCCAGTCTCCAAGAGAACACTGTCTAACTGGATTGCTCAGTGTATTTCCTTCGCCTATCAGAGTAAGAACCTTTTTCTGGAGGGCCACGTCACAGCTCACAATGTGAGAGCCATGGCAGCCTCAATGGCTCATCTGCACTCTGTGTCTATCGACGACATCTGTAGAGCAGCCACTTGGGCCTCGGTTCATACCTTCACAGCCCATTACTGCTTGGACAAGGACTCCCGCCGGGATGCCTTGTTTGGTCAGGCTGTTCTCCAACACCTGTTCCATACCTAATCAACTCCTACCCGCCATCCCTGGTAGGATGCCAGAGATCCATGGGGGGAAGTGGAGCCCTGTTCAGGGACACACAACTTCTGTGGTCTCTCCCTGGCACCTAAAGCTAGGGAGTCCCCATATGTGATGACTACATTCCTGCTTGTTCCTGGAGATAGCATAGTTACTCACCTGTAACAGGTGATCTCCGGGAACAGCAGGAATTTAGTCCTCACAACCCACCCACCTCCCCTAGGAGTTGTATCTCTCTATCTATCTCTTTCCTTTCCCTCTCTCCCTCTTTGTCTCAGCTTTAAAACTCAACTGGAGAGAGGCAGTTGGGAAAGGCGGGAAGGCAGCACGCAGGCGCTGTGGGATGCTCCCAAAAGCTTTCTAATTGGACGCTGGAGAGCGTTCCCGCGCAGGCTCCGTCGGTACCGACGATACCCATATGTGAGGACTAAATTCCTGCTGTTCCCGGAGATCACCTGTTACATGTGAGTAACTATGCTTTCCTGGCATTGCCTTTCAGTTTACCCCCTTGCAGCTTCATGTTATGCCCTCTAGTTTTACAGCTTCCTCATCTTTGGAAGAGGTTTGTTTGTTCATTAATACTCTAAGGGGATTGTTTACAAACCCGCGGTAGCGGTTCGCGATCGTTATCGGAGCTGCGGCCCCATTGAAATCAGTGGGGCTGCAGCTCCGATAACGATCGCGAACCGTTACCGCGGCTTTGTAAACAAGCCCCTTAGAGTATTAATTAACAAACAAACCTCTTCCAAAGATGAGGAAGCTGTAAAACTAGAGGGCATAACATGAAGCTGCAAGGGGGTAAACTGAAAGGCAATGCCAGGAAATACTTTTTCACTGAAAGGGTGGTAGATGCTTGGAATGCCCTCCTGATGGAAGTAATGGGGGCAAATACAGTGACAGAATTCAAAATGGCATGGGACAGACACAGTGCATCACTTTATAGCTTCAGGATAAAATCAAAATAAACATAACTATCTCTTATATCTCAGGATATAGGGGTGACCTACGCAGAGCGGTGGGTACACCCCTAAACAAAGGAATGGGGAGGGGTGACCTGCACAGAGCGGCAGGTGCACCTACTCTTGCCGCCTTGCTGGGCAGACTAGATGGACCATACTGGTCTATCTCCAGGAACAAGCAGGAATGAGTCTTCACATATGGGTACGTCGGTACTGACGGAGCCTGCGCGGGAACGCTCCCCAGCTTCCCAAAAAGGAAAGCTTTTGGAAGCATCCCACAGCGCCTGCGCGCTGCCTTCCTGCCTTTCCTAACCGCCTCTCCCCAGTTCTTCTTTTCCGCGGAGCCAGCAGGTCGTGTTCCTGTCACCGCTGAAGAAGTTCTTTGTTTTATTTTATTTCTTTGGTCGCGCGTCTGCCTTCCCCGACGTCGGACCGGTACCGCCGGTCTTTCTTTCTTTTCTTTTCTTTTCTTTTTTTTTTTATTTTATTTTTAGGATAATTTTACAAATAAATGAAGAAAGCTTAACAATGCACTCCCTTGAAGAAATAGACTGGCAAAGGGAAATTACAAAAAGAAAATTCCAAATATACATGCATAGTAAATAACACAATTATCCAGTCAATCTAGTCCACAATATGGGGGGGGGGGGGGGGCTATCCACGAAATTTTATATATATGCTAAGCAAACCAAATATGTAAGAATACAGGCAGCACAGCTATTCAAACAATCACTATCTGAGCCTCTTATGTGGAGGGAATGGAATACTCCAAACACCTGGCGTTGATAAAGGCTAGCAGTTGGGAGGGCTCAAAAAATACATACGATACATCATGGTATTTCACCAAACACTTACAAGGATGTTTTAGAAAAAAGAGCCCACCCAGCTGCACAACCCCAGATCTTAACAGAAGAAATTCTTTGCGTCGTTTTTGCGTTTCTCTGCATAAATCAGGATAAATACGAACCGCATAGCCCCGGAAGGAAATTTTCCTTTTCCGAAAAAAAAGCTTCAATAGCCACTCCCTATCCGAAAGCAAAGCAAAAGTGACTAAAAGGGTAGATGACTCCAAAGATTCCCGAGACTCTTCTTTTTTTTTTTTTTTTTTTTTTTTTTATTGAGATTTTAGTCAATTACAATAACCAAATAAGTAAAGGTCAATCAGAATACAAAAGCAAAAGATAAAACTACCTCTTACAGCAAATTTACAAGAAGGAAAAACAAAACACGATACAGTCCACATCATGGAACCATGCTGGAACTACATTCAAAATGAAAATAACAAAAATACAGAAATGAAGGAACAAAAGTCCAAATAGGAGGTCAATTATTAATCACTGATCCGATACTACAACTTTCTTATCAGCCAGAAATCTTTCTAAATGGAGCACATCAATAAACACATAGGAAGCATCACCCAAACCAATTAAAACATTTGCAAGGAAAACGCAAAAAAAAGAACGAAGCTCCCAAGGCCAACACTGAGGCTTCAACTTTAGAAAATTGCTTCCTACGCAGTTGAGTGCTTCGGGCGACATCAGGAAAAATATTAATGCGTTGGCCACAAAACTTGGTCAATTTCGCCTTAAAAAAAAGCACGAAGAAATACGTTGTTTCATTTCAATCGAGGTAAAAGTGACCAGTAGAGTGGCCCGCGTACCAAATATTATCCTGTGAGTCCCTCCAAAAAGGCAGTAAGATTCTCGCAGGGGGCAACAATTTTATCAAGTCCACCCTCTCCCGCATTAACTTGCTTGACTGAGGAGGGAATATAAGATTTAGAAGAAAGGTCAATTAAATCCGAGATGGTCCAGAACATCTTTAAAGTACTTTAGCCAACAGAATTTTATGAGAAAGCAAAGGGGAATAAGGAAAAATAAGAAAACGCAAATTACAAGACCTTAAGGAATTCTCCAGAGCTTCGACCTTACTATGTAATAATAATGAATCCTTTATAGCAGCAATACTTGACGTTTGTAAAGGAAGAACTGGGATTCCAATGTTGTTATAGCCAAATCTGTAGAAGTTATTTTATCGTCAAGTTGCCGCAGAGTCTACTGTGGCCTCTTGCGAGAAAAACACATAGGGAATTTATAGACGTTGATACTTTATGGTCAATAGATTTTAAGGCCCCCCACAAATCTCAGCATAGTAATCTCCGCTTCAGAAGAGACAATAGAAACGCTGAAGCGCTTTCCCACTTCTGAAAACATAACAGGAGTGGGTAACTTAAGAGAAGGTAAATCCCTTACCAAAGAAGAAGGACTGTGTAGAATGGCCAGAGATATCAACGGGGACAGGGCGTAAGGAGGAGATCTCCCACCTGAACTCAAAGACAGCCCTTCCGGGGAAGAGTGTGCCACTGGAACAGGAGCAAAAATGCTTATCTAAGGGCCCAACGGTTTAGAATCTCCGGTTGTGGTCCCTGAAGCCTTACTTCCGGGCTTGGCCTTCCGTTTCCCCATTATAAAAGGAAGAGGGGGGATAACCCACCGATGCTGATAAACAATTCCAAATGTTAACAAAAGAACTCCAAGCAAGTGAGCCTAAACAACCTATACCCAACACCGGGACATATGAAGTAAAAATATACAGAAATATACAGCGGTGCGGTGCTGCGAAAGTGCAAGTGACGTCGAAGGGGCGTCAAAGGGGCCAAACAGGCCCCTTTGACCACGCCCCTTCGACACACGCCCCGCGCACACGCTCCACGTCAACGAGAATAACTCCAAAATTATAGAACAAAATAAGACCTCAATAATAGAGCTGTCCAGTGAGTGCCTGGGTTGGTAAGACAGGCCTCAGCTGCAGCGGCAACAGCAGCCTCCCGAGCCGATGCCCTGGCTCCACACACCTCCGTGCAAAGAAGCAGCTGGTTCACAGTTCTCACTCCCGGTACCACTTTATTCCCCGAAGGGAAAGTCCCTGCAGGTAGGGCTGTCCAGTGAGTGCCTGCGTTGGTTAAGACAGGCCTCAGCTGCAGCGGCAACAGCAGCCTCCCGAGCCGATGCCCTGGCTCCACACACTCCGTGCAAAGAAGCAGTGGTTCACAGTTCTCACCTCCCGGTAACCACTTTATTCCCCGAAGGGAAAGTCCCTGCAGGTAGGGCTGTCCAGTGAGTGAGTGCCTGCGTTGGTAAGACAGGCGTCAGCTGCAGCGGCAACAGCAGCCTCCCGAGCCGATGCCCTGGCTCCACACACCTCCGTGCAAAGAAGCAGCGGATGGTTCACAGTTCTCACCTCCGGTACCACTTTATTCCCGAAGGGAAGTCCCTGCAGGTAGGGTGTCCAGTGAGTGCCTGCGTTGGTAAGACAGGCCTCAGCTGCAGCGGCAACAGCAGCCTCCCGAAGCCGATGCCCTGGCTCCACACACCTCCGTGCAAAGAAGCAGCTGGTTCACAGTTCTCAACCTCCCGGGTACCACTTTATTCCCCGAAGGGAAGTCTCTGCAGGTAGGGCTGTCCAGTGAGTGCCTGCGTTGGTAAGACAGGCCTCAGCTGCAGCGGCAACAGCAGCCTCCCGAGCCGATGCCCTGGCTCCACACACCTCCGTGCAAAGAAGCAGCTGGTTCCTCCCGAGACTCTTCTAACAAATTAGTAACATTTAAAGTATCCCCTTGTACCAATCCCCCTTCTATAGGGCTACTAGAGACAACACGCTTCACTTTGGGCAAATAATATACTTTATCTAAAGTAGGCATTAACTCCGAGGAAACCCCCAAAACTTCCACCAAATATTTTTTTAAACATCTCTTTTGCCCCAATAGAAGGAGATCTTGGAAAATTTACAATTCGTAAGTTATTAACACGTGACACATTTTCTAACTGTTCTAGTCTCATGAGTCGTTAGTGGGATGGGAACAGCTGGGGGATGTAGAACAACAGTGGGCAAAACTGAAAGGGGGTATTTTAAAGGCAGCCAACCTTTTTGTTAAAATGGTAAATAAAGGCAAAAGGAACAGGAGACCGCTATGGTTTTCGAAGGAAGTAGCTGAAAAAGTGAAGAAAAAGAGGGAGGCCTTCATGAAATACAAGAGATCACAGAGAGAGGAAGACAGGCATCTGTATTTGGAAAATCTTAGAGAAGCTAGCAAAGTAGTCAAGAAGGCAAAGATTCAAAAGGAGGAGGACATAGCCAATGCAATAAAATGGGGGGATAAGACATTTTTCAGATACATTAGTGAGAAGAGGAAGGGCAAAAGTGGTATTGTCAGACTCAAGGGTACAGGGGGGAATATGTAGAAGCTGATAAGGATAAAGCGGAATTGCTTAACAAATATTTTTGTTCTGTGTTCACAGATGAAGAACCAGGAGCAGGACCTCAGAAAACACCCACAAATAAGAACAAAAGCGAGGGACATCTTGAACAATTTTCAGAAGACTGTGTTCGTGAGAAACTAGCTCAACTTAAAGTAGACAAAGCGATGGGACCGGATGGGATATACCCTAGAATACTGAGGGAACTTGGGGACGTTCTAGCAACTCCACTGACTGACCTTTTCAATGCCTCGTTGGAGTCGGGAGTGGTGCCAAAGGACTAGAGAGAGGCTCATGTGGTGCCTTTACACAAAAGCGGAAGTAAGGATGTGGTTGAAAACTACAGGCCGGTTAGTTTAACTTCAGTGGTGAGTAAATTAATGGAAACGCTGTTGAAAGAGAAAATAGTGAGGTTTCTGGAGTCCAGCGGATTACAGGATCCAAGGCAGCATGGATTCACCAGAGGCAGGTCTTGTCAGACAAATCTGATTGATTTCTTTGACTGGGTGACCAGGGAGTTGGACCGAGGGAGAGCTCTAGATGTGGTGTATTTAGATTTCAGTAAAGCCTTTGACACTGTTCCTCACAGGCGACTTATAAACAAACTGAGCACCCTAGGGATGGACCCTAAAGTTACTGCTTGGGTTAGAAATTGGTTGGGTGGGAGGCGACAAAGAGTACAAGTAAATGGAGCTCACTCTGAGGAGAAGGATGTTACCAGTGGTGTGCCCCAGGGATCTGTCCTTGGTCCGATTCTTTTTAACATCTTTGTTAGTGATATAGCGGAAGGGCTGTCGGGTAAGGTTTGCCTCTTTGCGGATGATACCAAAATCTGCAATAAAGTAGACACCCAGGAAGGTGTAGATAACATGAGGAGGGATCTAGCTAAGCTTGAAGAATGGTCTAGAGTTTGGCAGCTGGTATTTAATGTTAAAAAATGTAAGGTCATGCATTTGGGCTGCAGCAATCCATGGGAGCAATACAGCATAGGAGGTGAAGTACTTTTGTCCACTAAAGAAGAGCGGGACCTAGACGTGGTTGTGTCCGATGATCTTAAAGTAGCTAAACAGGTAGAAAAGGCGACGGCAAAAGCTAGAAGGATGCTTGGGTGCATACGGAGAGGAATGGCTAGCAGAAAAAAGGAGGTGATAATGCCTCTGTATAAGTCTTTGGTGCGACCTCATTTGGAGTATGGTGTGCAATTCTGGAGACCGCACCTTCAAAAGGATGTGAACAGGATGGAGTCGGTGCAGAGGGTTGCTACTAAGATGATTAGTAGTCTTCATTATAAAGCATATGAGGACAGACTTAAGGATCTTAATATGTACACCTTAGAGGAAAGGCGGGATAGAGGTGATATGATTGAGATGTTTAAATACCTCCGTGGCATAAATGTTCAGGGAGAGAGCCTCTTTCAATTGAAAGCAAGTTCTGCGACGAGGGGACATGGGATGAGGGTGAAGGGAGATAGATTCAGGAGTGATATGCGGAAATATTTCTTTACGGAAAGAGTAGTGGATCCGTGGAATAGTCTCCCAGTGGAGGTGGTAGAGATGAGGACAGTAACTGAATTCAAAAAAGCATGGGACCAACACAGAGGATCTCTAAAGGTAAAAAGTGGACTGTTGTAGTTGTTATGGAAGGACAGACTAGATGGGCCTTGTGGTCTTTTTCTGTCATCATGTTTCTATGTTTCTTTTTATATGCATCAGAATGTTCTTCCAAACTAGTAAGTCTATTTCGTAGCTCTTCTTCCCCCAAGGAGATATCCGAAACTTTTTTCTCCAATACAGTCACAGCATCAGCGGTAGATTTTACCTTTGTGGTTAAAGAAGCAACATGTGGAAATAGAGCTTCTCTCCCAACGAGGCAATAGCTGTCCATATGGATTCCAATGTAAAGTTCACCGGACGTTGCAGAGAAAACACTGCATCCATATTCAAAACAGGGCCCTCCACTTCAAAGTGTGTTTGAAGAGCAGCCCGCGAGGCAGAAGAACCAGCCTGCATCGCGCACACTTCTCCTTTAGGGGCCAAGGTGGATGGACTAATCGGGAGCTTGTTCTTTGCTCCACTCTCCAGCTCCTCCAACACATCTCTTTCTGGCCCACCCGAGGCACCTCCAACCCTCGACATAGCAGGAGGAGGAATCTCCAGAAAGCCCTCTGGCAATGCGTGGGTGCGGGAAACCTTGGACACCGGACTCAGCAACGGGGAGAGAGATAACGCCGAAGTGGTTGCCGAGCTATCCTGCTCCGACAAAACCGCTAGCCGGCACTCACCACCGTCAGCGTCTGAACCCCGAGCAGCACGCACTAACTAGGCATCTAAAGGCCCAGAAGAAACAGGCGTCGAGGCAGCAGAGGGTTGGGGGGGCACAGGCCCTGATTTGCCTTTCCGCTTTCTCCCCATTAGAAAATCGTGCTCACACGGAACGCCAGGCTGCCGCCATCTTGGAACGCCCCCCCCCCCTTTCTTTCTTTTCTTATAAAAAAAAAAAAAAAAAAAGAACATATTCTTCCCTCACTTAGTGTGTTTTTCCTCTTTGGGCCTTAGGCCTCACGAGAAATTTTCCTCATGGAAAAACCAGCCTCCGGGTTTAAAAAACGCACTAAGTGCAGCGGTACTATTTCTGTCACCGACACCCATGAATGGTGTCTTAAATGTTTGTGTCCTGACCACTCCATTTTGGATTGTCCGTCCTGCTCCTTGATGTCTAAACGAGGTTTACAGAACCGAGCAGCTAAGCTCCATGTGCTGTTTCCCTCTGATGCATCTTCAGTGGCATCGACGTCTTCCAGGGCCTCTACTTCCTCCCATGGATCTCAGGTAACCAAACATAAATCCAGCCGGTCCTCGAAGTGTAGAACTCCTTCCAAGCATCGAGATGCCTCCGGGCTTGCCCTCGAGGATTCCGCACCAGCAAAACAACCCCGGCGGGAAGCTCCGGCTTCCAAAGTTCCTCCTATGGGGTTACAGGTTGACATCGATGGCATGGACTCGACCGATCACCTGTTAGAATGCTCTGGGGTACCGGCGCAACCTTCCGGTACCGAATTCCAGGCATTCATGGTGTCGATGGATCAGAATGTTCTATCCATGCAGCAGGCTATCACGGCCTTCATTTAAGCTGCGACGCCGCTGATACCACAACAAACTCCGTTGTCGATATCGGCTCCGGTACCGGCATCGACATCGACCTGGATGCCGACTGCAGCGGTTCCCTGTCCAGGGATGCCCATCGGTACCGAACCGGTCCCGATGATGCCCGATGTCAATACCGCTCAATACGCATACCGAGCTTTGGGAGAGCACCCTGACAGTCGATACTTTGATTCCTCCGAAGACTCTGATGCATCGGAGGAGTCTGCTGAAGTATCTATAGCTCTTCCTGAAGAGCCTTCTTCTCCAAAAAGAAGAATGTCTCCTCCAGAGGACTTGTCCTTTCAAGACTTCATAAGAGAAGTGGCTAAAGGACTTTCTATTTCAGTAACCTCTGAATCAGAGCCTAGAGCTAAAAAATTGGATATTTTAGGTTATTCTAAGGCTCCTAAGGAGGCAGTCACCTTGCCAATTCATGAGATTCTTTATGATCACATGATTGACTTATGGGAGACTCCTCTCACTATCTCTCCTCATTCTCGTAGATTGGACACTATGTACCGTGTCCCTCCTTGTCCTGGGTTTCATAAAACACAGCTTCCTCACCATTCTATTGTGGTGGAGTCAGCTATGAAAAAGATAAAGAGTGCAAAAAGACACTCCTCTGTTCCTCCAGGAAGAGAATGCAAGGACCTTGGATGCTTTTGGTAGAAAAATCTTCCAAGCTAGTATGCTCATTGCCAGAATCAACTCCTATAATCTTTATATGGGTATGTTTCTGAAAGAAGTTGCAGATAAGCTGCACACTTTCCTCCCTTTTTTTCCAGAGGATAAAAGGGAAGATTTTCTTATTTGGATTAAGCATACTCAAGATATTTCAAAGTTTTCCAACTCTGCAGCTTTTGACTCCTTTGAGGGTGCCAGCAGGGCTTCGGCCATTGCCATAGCTGCACGCAGAATTGCTTGGCTCCAAGCTTCTGATCTAGAATCT
Source organism: Ichthyophis bannanicus (assembly GCA_033557465.1). Taxonomy (NCBI): domain Eukaryota; kingdom Metazoa; phylum Chordata; class Amphibia; order Gymnophiona; family Ichthyophiidae; genus Ichthyophis; species Ichthyophis bannanicus. The sequence continues at coordinate 988,303,695 of CM066032.1, forward strand.
TGGGTCCAGGATGGCTTGGGAAATCTTCCCTGTACAGGAGAAAACTTGTTTGGCAAAGATTGGCAAATAAAAGCCACTCAAATGGATGCAGAAAATTCTGCTTTGGATAGACTTTCAAAGTCAACCTCCATTCCTGCCAAGAAAAAACCTTTCTCCAGGACCAAGCAGGAAGTCAGTCCTCACATATGGGTGACGTCGGCGCCGACGGAGCCCTCGCGGAGCAATTTTCCCCAGCTTTCAAAGAAAGCCTTTGGGAATTGCAGCGCGCATGCGCGGTCGCCTTCCCGCCCAAGGGTGCCATCTTAGCCAGTCTTCTTTTTTCCACGGAGCCCTACAGACGTACCCGTCATGTCCCCGCGAAAAAGTTGATTTTACTCATAATTTTCTCTTTTTTCCTTCGGTTCGACGCCGGTCTTTTTCCCGCCCGGACTCGCGACGCCGGTCACGAGTCCTCTTCTTCTTTTTCGGTTTTTCTGACTTAGTCAGTTTCGTTTTCGGTTTTTCCCTGGCAGCCCAGTCCTTTGACCTCGCAGGGGCCCTTTTCCCCCGATGGCTGCCAGTGGTTTCAAGCGGTGTGGTCAGTGTGACCGAAATATGTCACTAACTGACACACACGACAATTGCCTCCGCTGCCTGGGCCCGGATCATGAAGAAATGATCTGTGGGGCCTGCGGCAAAATGTCCTCCAAAGCGTTGAGAAGTCGGCGGCATCAGCGGGATAGGATCTTCGCTGACCCCAGCCGTACCCGGACCTCGTCGGAGGCCTCCGCGTCCAGAGGTTCCAGCTCGGACCGTCGCCGGAGTTCCTCCGACAGGGGTTCTCCCTCCGGGGACCATCGACGGAAGGTGAAACCCACGAGGGCGGCGTCGGTGGACGCTCCTGGCTCCGCGAGGGCCAGGTCGCATAGCCCCGATAGCCGTCCCGGGTCCTTGGAGAAGGAGCACCTCTCGAAGCGACCTCGCCTGGAGTCAGAGCTGCCTGCTCGGGTAAGTCCTGTGGTCCTCCTGGACTCGCCTCCGAGACCGCCGACGTCGGGCCCGACGCCGTCGGGGCCCGAGTCGGGGGCTGCTGGGTCACCTGAGGTCGGACTCAGGTTGACGGCCTTGGAGAGCAGACTGTCTGCCTTCATGGACCAGCAGCGGGCACTGCTCGCTGGCCTCGCTGGCGCCGCTGCCCCGACCGCCGGGACGTCGACGTCTAAGTCGACCCCGGAGACCGAGCCGATCCTCGAGTCCATGCGAACTCGAGTCGATCCTCGGTCGAGGTCACCCTCGGCCTCCCGTTCGGGACCGAGGTCGCCGACGCCGACTCCCTCGGCGTCGGGGCGGCAGGCGCCGCGCCCTGCCCGGGCCGACCCCACCGATTCCTCGTCGGAGTCGGTCTGGGAGTCTGAAGAGGAAGAGTCACCTGATTCTTTTCGGACTCGGTGTGTCCCCTCGGACTCACCTGAGTCCGAACCTCGGAAGCAGTCCCCCCCGGAGGATGCCCAGTTCTCGGATTTCGTCTGGGATATGGCCAAGGCTTTGGCCTTCCCATCGGATCCCGAGGAGGAGCCTCGAGCCGAAGAGCTCAACGCCCTCCAGTATGACTCTCCCGCCAGGGAACACTTTACTGTACCGGTTCCTCCCATGCTGGAACGACTACTCTTCCGCATGTGGGAGAGTCCGGCCTCCTCGCCGGTGCTGAGCAAGCAGGTCGATTCTATCTATCGAGTCCGCAAGAGCCCTGGCTTCCAAAAAGCACAGCTACCACACCATTCCATGGTAGTGGAATCGGCCATGCATCGTCTTAAGAGCCAGAAGATGCATTCCTCGGTGCCTCCTGGCAGGGAGGCCCGTAACCTGGATGGCCTTGGTAAGAAGTGTTTCCAGGGCTCTATGCTTGCGTGTCGTGTCCAGACCTACCAGCTATACATGGGCATGTATCTCCGAGACCTGGCTAAAGAGCTAGCCGGATTCTCCGCTGGTTTGTCCGAGGAACCCTTGCGGAGGTTCCTGGCCTTGTCCACTGGCATTCGGGAATGCTCAAAATTCATATCCCGAGCAGCCTATGATGGCTTTGAAGCATCGGCTCGAGTGGCCGCAGCCGGCATCGGTGCCCGCCGACAGGCTTGGCTTCAGTCGTCTGACCTTGAGCCCTGGGTGCAGGACAAGTTGGTCGATGTCCCCTGCCGAGGCGAAAACCTCTTTGGCAAGCCCATGGCTGAAAAGGCTGCACAAATCGAGACGGAGACTCTCACCAGGACTAGGCTTTCTAGGAAGACCTCCGCCCCTTCCCAGAAAAAGAAGGGCTCGGGAAAGAAGTCCTTTTACCCGAGAAAGGCGGCTGCCTACAAACACTACCCCCAATATCAGGCCCCTGCAGCTCCCCAACAGGGCCAGCAGGCCAAGGGACGGGGTAACAGGTCCCGTAGGCAGCAAGCCCCCAAGCCTGCACCACCAGCCCCTGCTCAGCAGGGTGGGGGCTTTTGACTCCTTAAGCATAGCCTCTCCCCCTCCGCTGGTTCCTCCCAGCACCGGAGGCCGGCTGGTTCACTTCGCCCACAGGTGGTCCAGCATCACTTCAGATGCCTGGGTGCTTCAAGTCGTAAGAGAAGGCTATCTTCTCCACTTCCACCAGGTCCCTCCCTCCTATTTTCCGGGAGAACCTCCACGACTCCCTCTGCACAGGGAATTACTCCTTCAGGAGTTAGCAGGTCTTCTACAGGAACAGGCGGTGGAACCGGTGCCCCACCACCTGAGAGGTCAAGGCTTTTATTCCAGGTTTTTTCTAGTACCAAAAAGGACGGGAGGCCTCCGACCCATCCTGGACTTGCGCAACCTCAACAGGTTCCTCGTGCGGGAAAAGTTCAAAATGCTTACCCTTGGAGTCCTTCTGCCCTACCTCCAGCAGGGAGATTGGCTATGCTCCTTGGATCTAAAGGATGCCTACACGCACATCCTCATCCACCCAAGCCACCGCCAATACCTAAGGTTTGTGGTGGCAGGAAATCATTACCAGTACAGAGTACTGCCCTTTGGCCTGTCCTCCGCACCGCGAGTCTTCACAAAATGTCTCGCGGTGGTGGCGGCCCATCTCCGGCTTCACGGCCTCTATGTCTTTCCGTACCTCGACGACTGGCTCATCAGAGCAGCGTCCGCTCCGGAGGTCACCAACGCCACACGTCGCACGGTGACTCTTCTGCAGTACTTGGGCTTTGTTATAAACTTCGCAAAGTCCACTTTGCTCCCCTCACAGGATCTCGAGTTCATCAGCGCAAGGCTGCACACTCCTCAGGCACGAGCGTTCCTACCGCTCGACAGGGCTCAACGGCTCATGGACCTAGCCGACCGTTTTCGCAGCCAGCCCCTGGTCTCCGCCAGGCGCTTCCTGAGACTACTCGGCCATATGGCTTCCACCGTCCATGTGACCCCCAATGCCTGCCTGAATATGCGGCCTGCTCAATGGTGTCTCCGCAAGCAGTGGCAACAAGCCACAGGCGGCCTAGCAGACCTAGTGCGCGTCTCCGAGCCGCTGGCCTCGTCTCTCCAGTGGTGGCTTCATCGGCCGAACCTGGTACTCGGCATGCCTTTTCAGTCACCTCAGCCGGCCCGGGTGCTGACGACAGATGCATCCCTCCTGGGCTGGGGAGCACATTGCCAAGGGGCACGTACTCAGGGCCTCTGGACCACGTGGGAGTCTGCTCAGCAGATCAACTTCCTGGAGCTCAGAGCGATCCGCCTGGCTCTCAAGGCCTTCTCCCACCTGACCTCTCACCAGTTCGTCCTTGTCCAGACGGACAATCAAGTTGCCATGTTCTACGTGAACAAGCAGGGGGGCACGGGCTCCTTCCTTCTCTGTCGGGAAGCACAGAAGCTCTGCTCTTGGGCCGTCAGTCACGGCGTTCTTCTCAAGGCAGTTTATCTCCCAGGCCAAGAAAATTGCCTGGCGGACAAACTCAGCAGGATCCTCCAGCCGCACGAGTGGCGCCTGGATCCCTTGGTAGTTCAGAAGCTCTTTCTAAAGTGGGGCCTCCCCACGATGGATCTCTTTGCCAGCCCTCTCAACCGGCAACTTCCTCGCTTCTGCTCTCGTCAGCCACATCCCCTTCGAGTTGCGGCAGACGCTTTTCTACTCTCATGGTCGGAGAGCCTTCTGTATGCCTTTCCTCCTATCCCGCTAGTCTCTCGGACTCTTTTCAAGGTTCTTCGAGACAAAGCTTTCATGATCCTGGTGGCCCCTCGCTGGCCCAGACAGCCGTGGTTTCCACTCCTGCTGCAATTAGCGGTGGAGGATCCATTCCCTCTGGGGTTACAACCGGATCTCCTCACTCAGGATCAGGGGTCTCTGCTACACCCCAACCTCAGGTCTCTCAATCTAATGGCCTGGCTGCTGAGAGGGTAGTCCTTGCTCCCCTTCTCCTGCCGGCAGAGGTGGAAGAGGTCGTCCTAGCTTCTCGGCGACCTTCTACCCGCAAATGCTACGCCCTTAAATGGCGTCGCTTTTCCGTTTGGTGTACCCAACAGTCTCAGGATCCCTTCTCCTGCCCGGTGTCGGTGATCCTGCAGTACTTGCTATACCTCTCTAATCTGGGACTTAAGTCCAACTCCGTCAAAGTTCACCTTAGTGCTCTTTCAGCACATCATGTGCCGGTGGACGGCAGACCTCTTTCCAGTGACCCTCTTGTAGCGAGGTTTCTCCGAGGTCTCCTTCTGCTTAAACCACCTCTGCGCCCGCCAGCGCCTGACTGGGATCTGAATGTGGTTTTACAGCGGATCACCTGTCCGCCTTTTGAACCTATGGCTACCTGTTCTCTCCGTTTTCTTTCTTGGAAAACATTGTTCTTGATAGCCCTCACTTCCGCTAGACGCGTAAGTGAATTGCAGGCCCTCGTGTCTGATCCCTCTTACACTCGGTTCTACAAAAATAGGGTAGTCCTACGGACTCACCCAAAATTTCTTCCAAAAGTGGTCTCCCCTTTTCACATCAATCAGGAGGTGGTACTTCCAACCTTCTTTCCCAGACTGCACTCCAGCCGAGCTGAAACGGTCCTCCATACCCTGGACTGTAGAAGGGCATTGAACTTCTACCTTGACCGTACGCGGGAGCACCGTAAAGCTGCTCAGCTTTTTGTGTCTTTTGACCCCAATAAATTGGGGCTCCCGGTCTCCAAGCGTACTCTGTCCATCTGGGTTGCGGACTGTATCACTTGGGCTTATGGGGCAGCCGGACTCTCCTTGGAAGGTCGAGTCACGGCTCATTGCGTTCGGGCAAAGGCTACGTCAGTGGCTTACCTCCGCTCTGTTCCGCTGGCAGACATCTGCCGGGCCGCTACTTGGTCTTCGAGCCAGACTTTTGCGGTCCATTACTGTCTCGAGAGGGAGTCCCGCAGGGACAGTGCTTTCGGACAGGCAGTCCTCCGTAATCTCTTTGAGGTTTGAGCAACTCCTACCCTCCATCCCGGATGTGGGCTACCGGTGGGTAATAATTCAGCGAAGATTCCTTCCTTCTGTGCTGCTGAGCTAGAGGGAGCTCATTTTTGTGCTTAGGGTCTCCGGTAGCCTTAAGCTTGGGAGTCCCATATGTGAGGACTGACTTCCTGCTTGGTCCTGGAGAAAGCGTAGTTACTCACCTGTAACAGGTGTTCTCCAGGAGCAGCAGGAATCAGTCCTCACAACCCTCCCTCCTCCCCTTGGAGTTGCAATCATCTGCTTTAGTTTTTTGCAAATTTTTATGCTGTCTTTGTTAGCTATGTCATCTGACTGGCTAAGATGGCACCCTTGGGCGGGAAGGCGACCGCGCATGCGCGCTGCAATTCCCAAAGGCTTTCTTTGAAAGCTGGGGAAAATTGCTCCGCGAGGGCTCCGTCGGCGCCGACGTCACCCATATGTGAGGACTGATTCCTGCTGCTCCTGGAGAACACCTGTTACAGGTGAGTAACTACGCTTTCAAGAAGTCTTTTTTCAAGAAAGGCAGATTCCATCCTGCTTCTGGCCAACAATCATCTACAGGTCGTTTTGCTACTAAGCGTCAGCAACCTAAACAGGCCAGGCCTAAGCCTACAGGGTTTTTGCTGCAACTCAGCAGACCCAACCTCCTCAGGGTTTTTGACTTGATGCTAGAGAACTTAGCCTTTCTGGCTCTGAAACAGCCAGAGCCTCTCACCATTCCAGGAAGGTTAGCTCATTTTGCTCCCAGATGGGAGCAAATTACAGCAGAGCAGTGGACCCTCTCCATCATAAGGGAGGGCTACAAGCTTCATTTCTCAAACCTTCCTACTCACACCATGGTGAGACATTTCAATTCTCCAACATCTCTCCTCGACCTTCTAGGTCAGGAGGTGGCTGCCCTTCTTGCCCAAGGGGCAATAGAAGAAGTACCTCTTCTTCAACAAGGGTCAGGGTTTTACTCCCCCTACTTTCTGATCCCAAAGAAAACAGGGGGCTACAGACCCATATTAGATCTCAGAGAATTGAACAAATTTCTATGCAAGGAGAAATTCAAGATGCTTTCTCTGGGCACTCTCCTTCCATACCTTCAGAGTCAGGATTGGCTTTGTTCTCTAGATCTCAAGGATGCATACACACATGTCCTCATCCATCCATCTCACAGAAGGTTCCTCCGTTTTCTTTTCCAAGGAAAGCATTACCAATACAGGGTGCTTCCTTTCGGTCTGGCCTCTGCTCCAAGAGTGTTCACCAAATGCATGGCAGTAGTAGCTGCATTTCTACGCACTCTGGGAATATTTGTATTCCCATACCAGGACGACTGGCTCATCCGAGCTCCATCTCAGTCAGAGGCCCAGACTTCCCTGGACTGCACAAGGCACATTCTGCAGAATCTGGGACTTGTGGTAAACCTCCCAAAGTCCCAGCTCACCCCTACTCAGTCCTTAGAGTTCATAGGGGCCTGGCTGGATACTACCACTGCAAGGGCCTATCTTCCTCAGGCCCGTTGCCTACGCCTAGTGCAGTTAGCCTCCCAGATTCAGTCAAAGAGTCATTTAACTGCCCGGGAGATGCTACAACTGCTAGGCCACATGGCATCCACAGTGCATGTGGTACCCTATGCTCGCCTTCACATGAGAGCAGCTCAATGGACTTTGTCCACCCAGTGGACTCAAGCATCAGGAGCTCTCTCAGACCAAATAGCAACCTCCAAACGCCTCTTTTGGTCTCTCCAGTGGTGGATGTCCACCCAAAATCTGTTGCTGGGGTTTCCCTTCCAACAGTTGTTGCCCCAGGCAACCCTCACAACAGATGCCTCCCAAACAGGTTGGGGAGCTCATCTACAAGACCTCTCCACTCAGGGCACTTGGTCTCCACAGGAGACCTCTCTACATATCAACCACTTGGAGCTCCGAGCAGTTTTTCTAGCTCTCAAGGTCTTCCATACCCTGCTCAGCTACAAGACAGTCCTCATTCATACGGACAATCAGGTAGCCATGTTTTACATAAACAAGCAAGGAGGAACTGGCTCTCTGTCGCTTTGCAACGAAGATTTAAGATTGTGGGCCTTCGCCAGAGAGCATCAAATCCATCTCCTGGCCGTATACCTTTCACACGAATGGTCCCTGCACATGGACCAAGTACTCAGAATCTTTCAAGAGTGGGGAACCCCGGACATAGACCTCTTTGCAAGTCCATGGAATGCCAAACTTCCCCTGTTCTGTTCCAGAATTCCGTGTCAGGGAGTTCAGGCCAAGGATGCCTTCCTCCTTCACTGGGGTCAAGACTTCCTGTATGCCTTTCCACCCATTCCTTTAATTCCCAAGACTCTGTTCAAGCTCCAGAGGGATCAAGGATCCATGATCCTCATAGCTCCACGCTGGCCACGCCAAGTGTGGTACCCTCTACTTCTGCATCTCTCTCAAGCTCCCTCCCTAGAATTGGGAGCTGCTCCAGGCCTTCTGTCCCAGGAGGAGGGGACTTTGTGGCACCCAAACCCCAAGTCCCTTCACCTCAGAGCTTGGTTGCTGAAGGCCTAGGCCTTCAAGATTGGAATCTTTCTCAGCAGGTGAAGGATATCCTCCATGCTTCCAGAAAACCTTCCTATGCTTTTAAATGGAAAAGGTTTTCCATTTGGTGTGCTGAGAAGGGTCTTGACCCTCTAGCACTACCTTTGAATTCTCTATTGGAATATCTCCTGCATCTCTCCAATGCAGGCCTTAAGATGAATTCAGTAAGGGTCCATTTGAGTGCTATTGCAGCATCCCTTAAGCCTATTAATGGACAGCCTATTTCCTCTCATTCTCTTATTGCAAGATTCATGAGAGGCCTAACTTTAACTAAACCTCCCATTAGGCCTCCTCCGGTGGTATGGGACTTAAATCTGGTTCTTGGTCAGCTTATGAAGCCACCTTTTGAACCCTTAGCCACCAACTCCTTGAAATTTCTTTCCTGGAAGGTTATTTTCCTCATTGCAGTCACCTCAGCTCGCCGCATCAGTGAACTGCAGGCCTTAGTGGTTAATCCACCTTATACAAGGTTCCATCATGATAAGGTAATCCTTAGGACCAATCCACACTTTATGCCTAAAGTGGTTTCACCTTTTCATCTTAATCAAGAGGTGTATTTACCTGTCTTTTTTCCAGGTCCTCATGCATCAAGTGCAGAGAGGAATCTTCATACCCTGGATTGTAAGAGAGCTCTTGCCTTTTACTTACAAAGGACACAGCAACATAGAAAGTCTTCTCAACTCTTTGTTGCCTTTGATCCCTCTCATTTGGGACTTCCAGTCTCTAAGAGAACACTGTCCAATTGGATTGCTCAGTGTATTTCTTTCGCCTACCAGAGTAAGAACCTTTCTCTGGAAGGCCATGTCACAGCTCATAATGTGAGGGCCATGGCCACCTCTATGGCTCATCTAAATTCTGTGTCCATCGACCAGATCTGTCGAGCGGCCACCTGGGCCTCGGTTCATACCTTCACAGCCCATTACTGTTTGGACAAGGACTCCCGCCGGGATGCCTTGTTTGGTCAGGCTGTTCTCAAACACCTGTTCCATGCTTAATCAACTCCTGCCCTCCTTCCCTGAATGGATGCCTGAGATCCATAGGAGGAGATAGAGCACTTCACAGGGTCTCATAACCTTGGGGATCTCCCAGGCATCTCTAGCTAGGGAATCCCCATATGTGAAGACTCATTCCTGCTTGTTCCTGGAGATAGCACAGTTACTTACCTGTAACAGGTGATCTCTGGGAACAGCAGGAATAAGTCTTCACAACCCACCCACCTCCCCTAGGAGTTGTATCTCTCTATCTATTTTTTTCCTTTCCTCTCTCTCTTTGTCTCAGCTTTAAAACTCAAACTGGGGAGAGGCGGTTAGGAAAGGCAGGAAGGCAGCGCGCAGGCGCTGTGGGATACTTCCAAAAGCTTTCCTTTTTGGGAAGCTGGGGAGCGTTCCCGCGCAGGCTCCGTCGGTACCGATGTACCCATATGTGAAGACTTATTCCTGCTGTTCCCAGAGATCACCTGTTACAGGTAAGTAACTGTGCTTTATCTGCCATCATATACTGTGTTACTATGTTGTCCCCTGTTTGTTGTATTTGTCTCTCTTGGATAGATTATGAGCTTCTTTTTGAGCAGACTGTCTCGCACATGTAAATGTACAGCACTGTTGTATATCTTGTAGTGCTGTACAAATGATAAATGGCAATAGTAGTAGTCATAATAGCTAATAGTTCCATAGATTATAAATCCTTAGAGCTTGAGCCAGATCTGTTACAGTTTGCAGAAGGGCTTGGGCTGAAGAACATATTTCCAAAATTTATCAACATCTTTGGGACTATTCCTATCAATAAATGGTAGGCCTGCAGAGGGTCTGGATACGGGATGTCTCTATTCCTGAGGAAGACATAAGATGGGATACTTTCTGGTCAGTAATTAATATGCTTTCCCAATCCATCAGTTTGACCCAGTTTCTGTTTTTTTTTCTGGCACATTGGGATGTCTGGATACCCTAGCAGGTTTGGAAATTTGACCTGAGGAAAGAATCTTTGCTGACACTGCAAAAATGAGTTAGGAACTCTAATCCGTATGCTATGAACATCCAACGGTTAACCAGTTTTGATTTAATATATGGAAGTATATTCAAGATATTTTTCATATTACTCGAACATTAGCTATAGATGTCATCCTATTTAGATCTTTACAGCTAGGAGTCCAGTTGGCTAAGGAATGGATGAAATTATTCAGTGTACTCACAGCACTAGCCATACAGATGATCCTTGCCAAATGGATGTTCTTAATGTGCAGATACGAGGTACTGGCCACTGAAAAGACTAACAAGGCAATTAAGACCTCTTAAGATGTGGCAGTCATGTACATATGTCTTATCAATGTAACCTTCCCCACAATAATTTATGATACTCCCAGTGCCACTTTCCTTCAGCATCACATTTTCCTTCTGGTTCTTTTCTATTTTCCCCTTTGGCGGGGTTTCCTCTGGTGTGCAGGTTTTTGCGCCCTTTCTAGCCAGGCCAAGGGAGTTTGACCTCGTTCTTCTCCCTGCAAGCATTTCTAACATGAAACCAGCACTCTCTTGCACCTTATTCTTGGTCAGGAGCTGGTATAGGCATAGTTGCCTCAACAACCAGGGCCAGAAGTGCTCCTGGCTTTCTGAAATTGCACTTCAGCGTGTAACTCTATTGCACCACCCAAGCCATACCTTCACTTTGTCCCCATGCTACATGGACATGCTCATACCAGGGACGTTCATATGCCTGGCTTTATAAAATGGGTCTGGTGATGTCTCTGTGAGTCACACATCTGAATGCCCATTTTCAGACATTCAAATCACGAATAGCACTTCATAAAATGGTATTTTTAAACAGTATCCATGCTTGATATAAGAACTCTTAGGGCCCGATATTTAACTGGGAAGGGCTAAGCGTCATAGCCACTTAGCCCTACCCACCAACCCCAGATATTCACTTTCGAGGCAACAGAAGTGAATATCTGGGTCTGGCTGCGCTGCCCAGAAGCTACCGAGGTTAACTGTGCAACATCGATATTGGATGCTGCACAGTTAGCCTCGGCACCTATAAGATAGGCGCCGAGCGCTAACCGTGCAGCTTCCAATATCAGTGCTGCAGGGTTAGTGCCGGTCCCCTCCTTCACCGCCCTGGAACACCCCCGGCATGCCCTGATGCTAGCCAGCTAGCATTGGGGCGCGTTTGGGACTTAATTGGGGATATTTGACGGCACTAACTGTGTATGTGCCGTTGAATATCCGGTTAGCAGGCATTTACCTGGTTAACTGGCTGTTAACCATGAAAATGCCTTTTGAATATCGGGCCCTTAATCTTTGCAAGTGCTTCTTTTCATTTTCGTCTAACCATTTTCCTCATATTATCATAGTTTCCATTTTGAAAGTTAAATGCTAGCACATTCGTTTTTCTGTATCCTCCCTCTAGCACTATTAACAAGGGCCCCACTCTAAGGGTATGAATTCATGAGCACATATTTGCTCTTTGGGTGCTCTTGAAATTTTTAGGTGCCCAAATTACTTGTATGCATGCATATCTACAACTTAACACCTGCACATTTGATTACTTGCTTAAAAGAGTTCTTGCATGCCTACAATACATGCCGAAAAAAGCAAACAGGTGAAATGAACTTAAAAAAAACAGAACTGCTCTCTCTACATTTCATGGCCTTTCTAACATAATAGTCTTCTTGGGCTGGCTGGTCTAAAGAAAAGGTGAGTGAAGAGAGAACATGTGAGGGATTAATGGATGAGAAACAGTGGGCAAAGGGATGAAACAGGATTACACCTCTTTGACATCACTGTCACGGATGGTTACCTAGATGAGGAATAAAAAGCACACAAATACCAACATTCTTCTTTGTCCTTGCTTTCACGCTTTTTAAAATTTTATGTTCCGTGCAAGCAGAGTTAGCCTTGGTAGGAATATTTTTTTTTTACTGAAACGTCTGTTGCTAATTTTTCCTGGTGGCTAATCGGGCAATTTCTCCAAATGGTTTAGCAGTATGGAAGTGCCAGATTGAGTCTCATTCCCAACGTTCATCCCCCAGGATGGCTGGGAATACTATGGAAGCAGTATTCACAGTGCTGTTAGGGAGAGCGAGAGGGAGGCTGTCCTAGCCATTGCTCAATGACGATACCTGCTGTCTGGGACTAGGGTGCAATTACAACGGGCTCCATAGGGAATTTCAGTATGTGACTTTCAGCCAAGAAGCATTATTGCAATGGTCTAAGGGAAATAGTCAAATAGTTGTGATTGAAGGCACATTTTTAATAAGAGGCGGAGGTCAGAATTAAGGCATATCTCTAGTAACAAGCAGGAATGTAATCGTCACATATGGGTATGGTTGGTAACGACGGAGCCTGCGCGGGAACGCTCCCCAGCGTCCAATAGGAACGTTTTTGGGAGCATCCCTCAGCACATGCGCGCTGCCTTCCCGCCTTTCCAACTGTCCCTCTTCAGTTCTTCGTTTTCCGCGGAGCCGACAGGACACATACCCTGTCACCGCAGAAAATTTCTTCTTTAAACTTGTTTTCTTGTGGTCGCGCCTGCCTCCACACAACACCTACCGGTACCGCCGGTTCTTTCTTCTTTTCTAAAAAAAACAATATATATATATATATTTTTTTTTTTTTAACTGTTTCTCTTCAGAAACCTTTTCTTTTGATGCTAGGCGCCATTTTGGGCATTAGGCCCCATTTTTCCCAAAATATGGAAAAACCAGCTAGTGGTTTTAAAAAATGTACTAAATGTGGCGGTACCATCTCCATCACCGACACCCATGACTGGTGTCTAAAATGTTTAGGCCCTGACCATTCTCCATCTGAGAGTTCCTCCTGTATGGGGATGACTAAAAGGGGAAGACAGAACTGAGCTGCAAAGCTCGGTACCCTCTTTTCTTCAGATACCAGGTCCATTGCATCAAAGTCTTCAAGAGCCTCGTCTTCCTCCCATGGATCTCAGGTAACTAAACATAAGAGACGGTCCTCAAAGGGTAGCTCTCCTTCAAAGCATCGAGAGGCCATTGGCATTGCCCTTGAGGAAACTACACCAGCAAAACAGCCCCGGTGGGAGGCCTCGGCCTCCAAAGCATCAACGGGGTTCCAGGATGTTCTCGAGGCTTCGACCTCGGCAGAACTACTGGTGCCATGCTCAGGGGTTCCGGCCACTGTTAGCGGTACCGATACCCAGGCATCGGCAGCGTCGATAGACCAGAGATTCCTCGCTATCGAATGCAGTCTTGCAGCTCTCCTTAACAGCTGCGGAACATAAGAACATTATATATGTTTTTTGAGCCCCTCCAGCTGCTGGAGTTCCTGATAGCTAGGGAGGAATGAATTGTGAATTTTGCTTCTCATACAGCTGACGTACAAGCCTTGCACTGCTTTTTTATTGTTCTTTTTCCTACATTTTATGTAAGTAATTTCCTGATGCCTCTTCTAAAGATTGTGGACTGATTATGGTAATGTATTGTCATATATTGTTTATTTTGTATATTATTTTGGAATGTTATTTCCTTGTTACCATTTTTCCTTCATTCAACTGTTTGAATGTATCTTAAAATTTCAATAAATATCTTATGTTCTTAATATTAAATATTAAGAACATAAGATATGCCATACTGGGTCAGACCAAGGTCCATCAAGCCCAGTATCCTGTTTCCAACAGTGGCCAAGCTAGGTCATACGTACCTAGCAGTTTCCCCAAAAGACACAGGTTCCACAATGCTTGTACTGGGTCAAGCATTGATATCCTGGGTCCCTTCTTAATAATGGTTTTTGGACCTTTCCTCCAGGAACTTGTCCAAACCTTTTTTAAACCCAGCTACACTAACAGCCTTTACTACATCCTCCGGTAACAAATTCCAGAGTTTGATTACACGTTGAGTGAAAAAATATTTTCTTTTATTAGTCTTAAATAGTTGACCTTGTAGCTTCATTGCATGTCCCCTTGTCTTTCTATATTCTGATAACGTAAACAATCAATCTATGTTTACCCGTTCCACTCCATTCATTAATTTATAGACTTCTATCATATCTCCCCTCAGCCGTCTCTTTTCCAGGTTAACGAGCCCTAACCTTTTTAGCCTTTCTTCATAGGAGTATCCTTCCATCCCCTTTACCATTTTGGTGGCTCTTCTCTGAACCTTCTCTAATATCGCTATATCCTTTTTAAGATACGGCAACCAGAATTGCACACAATATTCAAGGTGCGGTCTCACCATGGAACGATATAGAGGCATTATAATATCTTTTGTTTTATTTTCCATTCCTTTGCATATGATACCTAGCATTCTATTTGCTCTCTTGGCCGCCGCTGCACACTGGGCTGAGGGTTTTTACATGTTATCCACAATGACGCCAAAATCATTTTCCTGGGTGGTGGTTCCTAATGTGGAACCTTGCATCGTGTAACCATAGTTTGGGTTGTTCTTCCCTAGGTGCATAACTTTGCACTTGTCCACATTAAATTTCATCTGCCATTTTGATGCCCAGTCTTCCAATTTATCAAAATCCTCTTGCAATTTTCCACAATTCTCTTGGGTTTTAACAACTTTAAATAGTTTTGTGTCATCTGCAAATTTGATAACCTCATTCGTTATTCCCCTTTCCAGGTCATTTATGAATATGTCAAAAAGCAGCGGACCCAGCACAAATCCCTGGGGTACACCACTATTTACCTATCTCCATTGGGAAAATTGGCCATTTAGCCCTACCCTCTGCTTTCTATCTTTTAACCAGTTCCTGATCCACAATAGTACACTGCCTCCTATCCCATGACTCTTTAGTTTTGCCAAAAGTCTCTGATGAGGGATAAGAACATAAGCTATGCCATACTGGGTCAGACCAAGGTCCATCAAGCCCAGTATCCTGTTTCCAACAGTGGCCAATCCAGGTCACACATAACTAGCAGTTTCCCCAAAAGACACAGGTTCCGCAGTGCTTGTACTAAGTCAAGCATTGATATCCTGGGTCCCTTTTTAATAATGATTTATGGACCTTTCCTCCAGGAACTTGTCCAAACCTTTTTTAAACCCAGCTACACTAGCAGCCTTTACTACATCCTCCGGTAACAAATTCCAGAGTTTGATTACACATTGAGTGAAAAAATATTTTCTTTTATTAGTCTTAAATAGTTTACCCTGTAGCTTCATTGCATGTCCCCTAGTCTTTCTATATTCTGATAACGTAAACAATCGATCTACGTTTACCCATTCCACTCCGTTCATTAATTTATAGACTTCTGTCATATCTCCCCTCAGCCGTCTCTTTTCCAGGTTAAAGAGCCCTAACCTTTTTAGCCTTTCTTCATAGGAGTATCCTTCCATTCCCTTTACCATTTTGGTGGCTCTTCTCTGAACCTTTTGTCAAAGGCTTTCTGAAAGTCCAGATACAGTATATCAACCGACTCACCTTTGTCCACCTGTTTGTTCACACCTTCAAAAAAACATAACAGATTAGTAAGACAAGATCTTCCTTGTCTAAAGCCATGTTGGCTGTCTCCCATTAGGCCATGGCTATCTACATGCTGAGTAATTTTATTCTTTATGATGGTTTCTACCATTTTTCACAGTACTGATGTCAGGCTCACCAGTCTGTAGTTTCCCGGATCACCCCTGGAACCCTTTTTAAAAATTGGCGTTACATTGGCGATCCTCCAATCTTCAGGTATTACAAATGATTTTAATGAAAATTCACAGATTACTAATAGCAGGTCTACAGTCTCATATTTCAGTTCTTTCAACACCCTTGGATGTATATCATCTGGCCCAGATGATTTGCTACTCTTCAGTTTATCTAATAGTTGTAATACATCTTCCCGATGTATCGATATTTCCTTCAGTTCTTCCGCACCTTTAAATACCACTTCAGTCATGGGTAACATCCCTACATCGACCGAAGCAAAGAATTCATTCAGTCTCTCTGCTATCGCCTTGTCGCCTCTTGGTGCCCCTTTAACCCCTCTATTATCTAATGGACCAACTGACTCTCTCACAGGTTTTTTGCTACAAATGTACTTGAAAAAGCCTTTATTTCACGTTTTTGCTTCCGCAGCAAGCTTCTTCTCAAATTCTCCCTTTTCCTGCCTTATCAATGCCTTGCATTTGACTTGCCAGTGCTTATGCTGCTTCCAGGTTTCGTCGTTTGGCTCTTTTTTCCATTTCCTGAAAGATGCTTTTTTGGCAACAACAGCCTCTCTGACCTCACCTTTAAACCATGCTGGCAGTTTTTTGGACTTCCTTCCACTTTTCTTAAAGCGTGGAATACAGCTGGTCTGGGCTTCCAAGATAGTATTTTTCAACAACACCCAAGCTTGATGTAAGTCATTAACCTTTGCAACTGTTCCTTTTAGTTTTTTCTTAACTATTTTCCTCATTTTATCATAGTCTCCCTTGGTGGTTCAACGGGCACCAGTACCGATGCTAGTACCAGCACTGGTTCAGATACAGGCCCCAGCACCGAAGGTACCGGCTCCGGTGGGAATCCTTCCCATGCCGACTTTTTCTGGCATCGACAGATCAGTACCGGACCAATTCGGTACCAACTTTGATCGATACCGAGACCGTGCTTTGCATGAACATCAGGATCAGAAATATTTCGAATCCTCCGATTCCGATGACTCTGATACTTCTGCCGGTACCAGAGTGTTTCTCCTGGAAGACTCCTCTTCTCCCCAACGCAGAATGTCTCCTCCAGAAGACATGTCTTTTCAGGATTTTATTCGTGATGTGGCCCAAGGCCTTTCAATCACGGTAGCTCCTGAAAAAGAACCTAGAGCAAAGGAATTGGAAATTCTCCAATACCCTAAGGCTCCCAAGGAGGCAGCCACTCTGCACATTCATGAAATTCTTCATGATTTGATGCTCAGAATGTGGGAGACACCTTTGACCACATCTTCTCATTCTAGGAGATTCAATACCATGTATCGAGTTCCACCATGTCCTGGTTTTCAAAAGACTCAGCTGCCACACCATTCAATGGTAGTGGAGTCAGCCATGCGTAGGATGAAAAGTGCAAAGAGACATGCATCCAATCCTCTAGGTCGAGAATGCAGGACTCTTGACGCTTTTGGATGTCAAACTTTTCAGGCTTCCATGATTTCAGCTAGGATCAGCTCATATATTTTATATATGGGAATGTTCCTCAAAGAGGTCACAGGAGATTTGGAGCTTATGAGCCCCCTTCTCCCTGAGGACAAACGACAGGACTTTCTTACTCTTGTCAAGCATGCTCAAGATGTCTCCAAGTTTACAAACCGTGCAGCCTTTGACTGCTTTGAATACATCAGCAGAACCTCTGCTATTGCCATTGGTGCACGTCGGATTATTTTATTTATTTATTTTTATTTACATTCTCTTATATACCGCGCTATTCTGCATCAGTACGGTTTACATTGAACAAACTGAAATTACATTGAACAGGGCATTATAACTTGGAGATAACTATTTTACAGGGAACATGGGCTATGGAGGGTTAAGTGGCTTGCCCAAGACCACAAGGAGCACCTGTGGGACTAGAAACACCAGTTTGCTTGAAGCAAGGATTGCCTGGCTTCAAGCATCAGACTTGGAGATTTGGGTACGGGATAAATTGGGAAACATCCCTTACAAAGGAGAAAACCTCTTTGGCAAGAATTGGCAGGAGAAGGCTAATGAGATAGATGCTGACAATATCACTTTAGATAGATTGTCAAAATCTACAGCCACTCCAGCCAAAAAGAAACCCTATAAAAAACCCCTTTTCAGCAAAAAGAGGAAGTTTTATCTGTCCTATACCCAGCAAGGGCAAGCTCAGGATCAAGTTGCCCAGAAGGGTCAACAACAACAATCCAGACAAAAGAAGCCAAAATGCCTTAGAGCTCAACCAGCTCCACAGGCCCAGCCCCCTCAAGGGCTATGACTCCTTCATAGAGAACTTAGCCTTCCTGCCTCTGAAAGGTCCAGAACCCCTAAACATTCCAGGCAGGTTGTGTCATTTTGCTATCAGATGGCACCAAATAACAGCAGAAAACGGGACTCTGTCCATTGTGGGAGAGGGGTACAAGCTTTATTTTCACAGTATGCCTCCTCCTACATTCGTAAGACAGTTCAATTCCCAAACCTCTACAGGCAATCTACTGGATCAAGAGGTCTCAACACTCCTTGCTCAAGGAGCAATAGAGGAGGTGCCCATTCTTCAACAGGGAAAAATTCAAAAACACACTCAATTAGAACAAAAAGTAGGTAACTTATAAATTATTTACCAACAGAATACACTGTCATACCTGACACTAGGAAAAGGTCTCAGTATTCAGCGGGCTCGGTGCATATCGTGACAAATAATCACAAGCACCTTATTACAATTTTGCCCAATTAACATCAATGACCTTAACCTAGGTACCCCAACATAACACTTAGGGAAAAACCGTACAGAAAACACACTCCACACCAGGTTTATCTTGCGGTTTCTCCAAGCCTCAAAAGGGAAACCAGTAACAGTAAATTACCAAAGGAGTTTAGACAGAGAGCAATCCATGTATTCACAGCCTGTATCTATAACCTCTCCCCCTTCTTCAACAATCATACGTGGGTGTCTGCTGTTAAGCAGACAGAAATACGCCTACAGCACAGTATTCACATAGGATATGTGGAGAGGAAAGATTCATCTAATAACAAGGAGGTGGAACCTACTTGAGAAGATATATAGAGAATCTATTCCTCCTGGCTATGCTCTGCAAGGATGCTAGCTAGTGAAATAACCAGGAGGGTTACATGAAAAACAGAGGATAATATCAGTCTGTAGCCAGCAAGTCCAGAGTCTTCCAGAACTCTAGCATGGTAAGTGGACAGAAGACGCATAGAGATGAGATACCATGTTAACCTGCTTAAGGGCAAAAGGTATCATGCGTTCTTACCATGAGGACGAGCTGCAAGGAGAAAGAATATATCCCAGATTGGGAATACTATGGACCAAAGCAGGGAATTGGCAACTCCTTAAGCTTTCACGTAAGAGAAGGCCTATGTCCTTTATATCAAAAAGGAGATAGTAAAAAAAGGGAGAACCCTTCTAGTCATGGGAGATATGACTGAAAAGCCTTTTCCAACCATCTAGGATAGCTGTTGGAGAAAAAAAACCCATGCTCTCTAGCAAGGGCCCATAGTGGAAAGCTTCTCTGTAGGATTGCAGAGAGCATGATGCAGGAGAAAGAGGAGATAGAACTGGCTGCTGGAGAGCCAGTATCTCTGCCAACTATGCTGCCAAACCCAGGCGAATGGAGATGGCAGAAATAGAAGAGAATTCAGAAAGCTTGTATTGAGATAATCTCCAAGATAGAGGAAAGCACTGACTTGGAGCCACTACTAAGACTAGACAGAATGTTAGTGGAGGACAAATCTGGTTGTTTGTGGACAAGAACCAGTGGTCCAAACATTAAGGCTCCTGCATAGGCAGCTGCTAGCATGACAGCAGAAAGAATCTTACTGTGTAAATTAGAAAGAACAGACAGAACAGGAGTAGAAAACTCTGGACATGTCTGATAAGCTGCCCCAAGCAAAATAGAAAAAGAGGAGTTAACTCAGAGAGGAAAACTCCGCACTGGAAAGTGACAAACTAGAGAGGTTGAAGAAGAAGCCCTCCAGCGAAGTAATACCGCTCTTACAGTGGAAAAGCCTGATAAGAGGGTGAAGAGAATGGAGCTGAAAAAGACTTACCAAGTAGTAAGTCTATAGAAAGGAAAAAATACATGCTGGTCCAGGAAACTATCATATGATAGTGGTTAGACCTCTTTCCCTAGCAGGAAGAAGAGGAGAACCCTGTGGCCTATAGGCATGAACATCCTGACAGCTCATAGAAATATAGAAAAAATGGATGTCTTTTGGAAAGAGATCCATGTCTAGGGGTTAGAATGAAGCAGTGGATTGCCTCTACTGGGAAGAAGCAAACTGCAGATTCTAAACCCCAAGAGTCACAAGCATCTGATGATGATTGATCAGAAACCCTGCAGTTGCTAGGTTTGCTGAGCCTGGTGAGAGGTTGGGTTCTTCAGACCAGGATGATGCTTCCCTTGTTTGGGAACATCTGTATGATGGGCAGGTGATGAATAAAAACTTCTTCTCCTATGGGAAGAAAGTTTGGTAGGACATTTCCTACCTACTGGGACAGAAGAAAGGGTAGAACAACCCCTAGGAACAGGTAAATCAGTGGACCACTGAGTAACCTGACGTAAAGACTCCTTGTTGAAGAGATTTTCTCCAGTGCAAGGAGTATGTCCCAGTGTTTGCTGTGCCCATTTGTCCAAGTCTGAAGCTTGGAGCCAGGCTCTACGTCGTGCCCCTATGGCTATAGCAGAAGTCCTGCTAACAGACTCAAAAGAGTCTAGGGAAGCACGAGAAAGAAACCAAGAGATATTCTGGATATGCTTAAGCAGTGAGGAATAGTCTGCACTCTTGGAATCTGGAAGGAAAGGAGTCAAAGATATAATTTCTTTGTGACCTCCTCAAGAGATAGACTCATATAAAAAATATATGAGAGAATTCTTGCAGAAAGCATAGATGTCTGGAAGGTTTGACGACCAAAGGCATCTAGTGTCCTAGACTCACGACCTGGCGGATAAGAAGAGTGCTTTTTCTTACTCTTTACTCGCCTCATTGCTGATTCCACTACTATGGAATGATGAGGGAGTTGAGTCTTTTGAAACCCTGGAGAGGGGTGCACCTGATATAGGAGATCAGTTGCTCTGGAAAGTGGGGGCACCCTTAAGGGTGCTTCCCACAGACCTAGAAGGAGATCCTGCAAGGAATGATGCAAAGGAAGCATCATGTTCTCCTTTGCTTTGGTAGGAACAGAGCCTTGTGCAGGGTCCTGTCCAGGGATAGGAATGGCAAGTGATCTTGCTACTTCCAGGAGAAAACTCTGAAAAGAGGGATCTCCAATGGGAATCTCCTTTGGACAGGTTAGATCAGAAGAACTAGCCTGAGCACCGAAGGATCTATCCAAATATATAGGAATAGAAGATCCTGCACGGTGCAGGGTGGTATCCCTAAAGGATGGTCGCTGGTACTGGCTGTCAGAAACAGCATCCGTCAGTACTTCATTGTCCATGCCAGGTATCGACTCCAAGTCTGGTATAGAAGGGAGCGATCCTGTTGAAAGAAGCATGGCAGGAGCTGGCCACGATGCTACCGTGGATACCGGTGCCGATGCCGACACTGGTACCGATGTCAGAACCGAAGCCGACACAGACATCGGAGTAGCCATCGGTGACAGCTCAATCGGTACCGAGGTAACCGAAAACCTCCGGCAGCCATCCTTGATACCAAGCCTGCGGTACCGATTGGTGTCGGTACCAAGGCGTGCCGGTACCCAGTCTTCCAGACTAGCAGCAGGCACCGACCGTAAAGGTAATGTGGACATCAGTACCGACTTCGGTACCGTGTCTGATACCGGTGGATGAAGGCCAACCGGTGGCAACTCAAACGGCATCAGAGGAACCGAGAGCTGCGGATCTGAATCATCGGAACTGAGCCTTTGGTACCGAGGGGAGCCGGTACCAAGGCGAGTCGGTACCCAATCCTCCAGACTGGAAATCGATTCCAGACTCGGCATCGAAGGAAGCGAGTCTATCGATGCACGTCTGGAGTGTACCAACGTCGGTGGTCGTATCGGTGTCGGTGCCGATACCGGAAAGTCAGTCTGGGAGATATCCCTCGGACCTGAAGGTACCGAGGACGCCAGATGACGATCCCTGGTGAGGAGTGTTTCATCCAACACCAGTGCCGGAGCCGGGGTATCGGTACCGCTCGAAGCGGATGCCACCACCGGACACGGCTCAGGTATGTTCTGTGGGAGGTGAACCCCAGGAACAACCTGAAACCCCTCATACGCTTTGGAGACCGAAGACTCCCGCCGGGGTTTTGAAGCCAGTGGGCCCTCGAGGGTAAGGCCAGAGCCGTCTGCATGCTGTGCATGAGACCTACCACTCGAGGACTGGCTAGTCTTAACAGACTGTTTGTGGGTTACCTGATCCTGTGTAGAAGAAGAATGGGACGGTGCCCTGAAGTTGGAGGGGAACCGGGTATCGAGGAGACCTCGACGTTGAAACCCTCTTCTCACCAAACTGTTGCCCAAAGGCTCCGGAGGAAAAAGGTCAGGCCCCAAAAAGGTTAGACACCGATTTTGAGGGTCTAAAAATAAAGTTGTACCGCCACAGTCTGAACATTTCCTGGAGGAAGTGGCTAGCGGTTCCATGAAGGAAAAAGGAGAGGCCTAAAGGCCTGAGAAACCGTGAAGAAAAAAATAGTCCTTGGAAAAGGAAAATCTCACAGAAAAGAAAAGAAAACACCGTCGGTACCGGTGGTGTCGGGGAGACAGCCGCGACCACAAGAAAAAATAAAGAAATAAAACAGAATTTTCTGCGGTGACAGGAGGACGTCCTGCCAGCTCCGCGGAAAAACAAAAACTGAGGAGAGGCAGTTGGGAAAGGCGGGAAGGCAGCACGCAGGTGCTGTGGGATGCTCCCAAAGGCTTTCTTATTGGACGCTGGGGAGCGTTCCCGCGCAGGCTCCGTCGGTACCGACGTACCCCATATGTGAAGACTCATTCCTGCTTGTTCCTGGAGATAGGGTTAAACCCCCTTATGATACCTTTGGAATCGATACTAGAGTATCTACTTCATTTATCAAATTCTGGTCTAAAGACCAAATCAGTAAGAGTCCATCTTAGTGCAATTGCAGCTTCCTATAAGCCTCTAAATGGACAACCAATTTCCTCTCATCCACTCATATCAAGATTTATGAGAGGTCTTCTATTAACAAAGCCTCCCATCAGGCCACCACCGGTGGCATGGGATTTAAACCTAGTTCTCGGGCAGCTCATGAAACCGCCTTTTGAACCTTTAGCCCTACAACCCTAAAGCTTTTGTCCTGGAAGATCATCTTCCTGATTGCAATCACCTCTGTACGTCGCATTAGTGAATTGCAAGCTTTAGTGGCTGATCCTCCTTATACTAGGTTTCACCATAATAAGGTTGTTCTCAGAACTCATCCACAGTTTATGCCAAAGGTGGTTTCACCTTTTCATTTAAATCAATCAATTTATCTTCCTGTATTCTTTCCGAGGCCTCATGCCTCTAATGCAGAAAGGAACCTTCATACTTTGGATTGTAAAAGAGCCTTAGCTTTTTACCTACAAAGAACACAGCAATATAGAAAGTCTTCTCAACTTTTATTGCTTTTGATTCTAGTCATTTGGGACTTCCAGTCTCCAAGAGAACTCTATCCAAATGGATTGCACAATGCATATCCTTTGCTTATGAGAGTAAGAGTCTTCCTCTTCAAGGCCATGTCACAGCTCACAATGTGAGAGCAATGGCAGCCTCTATGGCTAACCTTCACTCTGTGTCTATTGATGACATTTGTCGAGCAGACACCTGGGCTTCGGTACACACCTTTACAGCCCACTACTGCCTAGATAAAGCCTCCCGTCGAGATGCCTTCTTTGGCCATGCTGTTCTTCAAAATCTCTTTCAGACCTAATTCAACTCCTACGCACCAACCCTGGTGGGATGCCAGAGATCCATGGGAGGAAGGCATGGCCCACCTTACTATAGGTTGCAGCTTCCTGGGGCTATCTCCCTGGCATCTTCAGCTAGGGAGTCCCCATATGTGAAGACTACATTCCTGCTTGTACCTGGAGATAGCATAGTTACTCACCTGTAACAGGTGATCTCCGGGAACAGCAGGAATTTAGTCTTCACAACCCACCCACCTCCCCTAGGAGTTGTCTCTCTATCTCTCTGTCTCTTTCCTCTCTCCCTCTATCCTTTCACTCAGCTACAAACTTAACTGAAGAGGGACAGTTGGAAAGGTGGGAAGGCAGCGCGCATGTGCTGAGGGATGCTCTCAAAAGCGTTCCTATTGGACGCTGGGGAGCGTTCCCACGCAGGCTCCGTCGGTACTGACGATACCCATGTGTGAAGACTAAATTCCTGCTGTTCCCGGAGATCACCTGTTACAGGTGAGTAACTATGCTTTACATTCCAGTAGCATTTTAGAAAGGGCTCTGCTAATAGGAAGGCACAAAGGTGCATGTGTAGGTACTGCTACGTGGAGTCAAAGGAAACATTTTGCAATTGTACATATGGGAAAAAGCCACAGGGAAACATGGCCAAAATCCCTGTGTCAGTGTATTTGCTGGAAAGTTTGTAAGCCTGCACATGTAAAAGGCACCAGTTAAATTCAGATGCAGCTATCTTGTTATTTCAACAGGGCTGGCTGAAACAAGCACTTTTTAAAGCAGGGAGAGGTGTAAATTTAAATGTAGACATTGTTGGTCATATATATGTAATCTCCAGGAACAAGCAGGAATGTAGTCTTCACATATGGGTATCGTCAGCACCGACGGAGCCTGCGTGGGAACTCTCCCCAGCGTCCAATAGGAAAGCTTTTGGGAGCATCCCACTGCACCTGCGTCGCTGCCTTCCTGCCTTTCCAACTCTCCCTCTTCAGTTTTTCGTTTTCCGCGAAGCCGACAGGCAGCAAACCCTGTCACCGCAGAAATTTTTCTTTTTGTGGTCGCGTCTGCCTTCACCATCGACGCCTATACCGGTACCACAGGTCTTTTCTTCATTTCTTACTACTTTTCCTAAAAAAGAGAAAAAAAAAGAAAAAAAGAATTCTTTTTTTTGGAAGGTCTGTCCTCTCTAGGTGCCAAGCATCATTTTGGGCACAAGGCCCTCTTTTCTTCTAAAATGGAGAAACCAACTAGTGGTTTCGAAAAATGTTCAAAGTGTAGCGGTATCATTTCTGCTACCGACACCCATGATTGGTGTCTTAAATGTTTAGGTCTTGACCATTCATCATCGGAGTGTCTCCTTTGTAGAAAGATGACTAAGAGAGGCCTGCAGAACAGAGCTGCAAAACTCAGCACCCTCTTTGCCGCAGATTCGATGTCTGTTGTATCGACGTCTTCCAGGGCTTCATCTTCCTCTCATGGATCTCAGGTAACTAAACCCAGGTCTTCCAAGACTGGCCGCTCCTCAAAGGGTAGATCTCCTTCGAAGCATCGAGATGCTACTAGCGTTGCCCTCAAGGAAAACATACCGGCAAAACAGCCCCAGCAGGAGGCCCCGGCCTCCAAAGCATTAACGGGGCTCCAGGATGTTCCCGAAGGTTCCACATCGGGAGAACTCCTGGTGCCATGTTTTGGTGTCATGGCCTGTTCCACCGGTACTGACATCCAGGCATTGGCAGGGGCTATGGATCAGCGCATCCTAGCTATCGAACGCAGTCTATCGGTGCTCTTAGCAGCCTCGGTACCGCTAAGCCCGCTTCAGACGGTTCCGCAGTCATCGGTACCGGTACCGACCGCACCTGCTTTAAACAATGTGCTTCCAAGCATGCCGGCTCTTGAATCAATATCTGGTATCGAGGGCCCGGTATCGAGACAGTCCGATGTCGAATTCGATCGATACCGGCGTCAAGTAATGCAAGAGCAGCCGGCACGGAGATACTTTGAGTCCTCCGATGACTCCAAGGACTCCGCCGGTACCGGAGTGATTCTACCAGAGGATCCCTCTCTATCTCCAGGAACAAGTCCTCACATATGGGTACGTCGGTACCGACGGAGCCCGCGCGGGAAAGCTCCCCAGCTTCCCAGAAGGAAAGCTTTTGGGGCCTCCCACTGCGCATGCGCGCTGCCTTCCCGCCTTCCTGACCAACTCTCCTCAGTTCTTCTTTTTCCGCGGAGCCAGCAGGTCGTGTTCCTGTCACCGCTGAAGAAGTTGTTATTTTAATTTGTTTCTTTGGCCGCGTGTCTGCCTTCCCCAATTCCGGACCGGTACCGCCGGTCTTTTTTCTTTATTCCTTTAAAAAAAAATATATATATATATATATTATTTTTCCCCACTTGGTGTGTTTGTTCTGTGAGGCCTCTAGGCCTTCACAGAATTCTCCCTCATTGAGAAACAAGCCTCTGGTTTTAAAAAATGCACCAAGTGTAGCGGTACTATATCAGTCACAGACACCCATGAATGGTGTCTTAAATGTTTGGGGCCTGACCACTCCATTCCAGATTGCCCATCCTGTTCTTTGATGTCTAAACGTGGCTTACAAAACCGGGCAGCCAAGTTTCACATGCTGTTTTCTACAGATACTCCAGCATCGACATCTTCCAGGTCTTCCTCTCCTGATGGATCTCAGGTAACCAAACATTCCTCTGGCAGGTCCTCAAAGGGCAAATCTCCCTCCAAGTATCGAGATGCCCCCGGGCTTGACCCTGAGGACCCTGCCCCAGCCAAACAACTCCGGCGGGAAGCTCCGGCTTCCAAAGCTCCTCCTATGGGGTTACAGGTTGACATCGATGGCACGGCCTCGACCGATCACCTGTTAGACTGCTGTGGGGTACCGGCTCAATCTTCCGGTACCGACATTCAGACAGTCGTGGCGTCTATGGATCATACAGTTCAATCCATGCAGCAGGCCATTATAGCTTTTATTAGAGCTGCGACGCCCTCGGTACCGCAGCCAGCGGTACCGACTCCGGTTCCGGTACCACAACCGATACCGGTACCTAGGGCATCCACATCGACCAGGATACCGATTCCGGTTCTCAGTTCCGGGGTTTTCCCCGATGTCGATACCGGTCGATACGCTTATCGATCCCTGGAAGCAAATAGACGATACTTCGAGTCTTCTGATGATTCTGATTCATCAGATGACTCTGCTGAAGTATCTCTAACTCTACATGAAGAGCCCTCTTCTCCAAAGAGGAGAATGTCTCCTCCAGAGGATTTGTCCTTTCAAGACTTCATCATTGAAGTAGCTAAAGGTCTCTCTATTTCAGTAACCTCTGAAAAAGAACCTAGAGCAAAAAAATTAGATATTTTAGGATACTCTAAGGTTCCCAAAGAGGCAGTCACCTTGCCCATTCATGAAATTCTTCAAGAACACATGATGGACTTATGGGAGACTCCTCTCACCCTATCTCCACATTCTCGTCGTTTGGACACCATGTATCGTGTCCCTCCTTCTCCTGGTTTTCAAAAAACTCAGCTCCCTCACCACTCTATTGTGGTGCAGTCAGCTATGAAAAGGATAAAGAGTACCAAAAGACACTCTTCTACTCCTCCAGGGAGAGAATGTAGGACTTTGGATGCTTTTGGTAGAAAAATCTTCCAAGCAAGTATGTTTATTGCCAGAATCAATTCATACAGCCTCTATATGGGCATGTTTCTGAAGGAGATTGCATTGAAAATACGCCATTTTCTCCCCTTTATCCCAGAGGATAGAAAGGAGGAGTTCCTTCTTTTGCTAAAGCATACCCAAGATATTTCAGAGTTCTCCAACAGAGCAGCCTTTGACTCCTTTGAGGGTGCTAGCAGAGCCTCAGGTATTGCCATAGCAGCTCGCAGAATTGCTTGGCTCCAGGCCTCTGACCTAGAACCCTGGGTCCAGGATGGGTTGGGAAATCTGCCCTGTACAGGTGAGAATCTGTTTGGTAAGGAGTGGCAAATCAAAGCTACCCAAATGGATGCAGAAAATGCTGCTTTAGATAGACTTTCTAAGTCTACCTCTGCCCCTGTCAAGAAAAAATCTTTCAAAAAGCCTTTCTATAAGAAGGCCAGATTTGCTACAAATACTGGCCAACAATCTTCTGCAGCTCGCTTTGCTCCTAAGCGTCAGCAGCCTAAACAGGCCAGGGCAAAACCTGCAGTGGCTGCTACAGCCCAGCAGTCCCAACCCCCTCAGGGTTTTTGACTTAACTCTAGAGAACTTAACCTTTCTGGCTCTAAAACATCCAGAGCCTCTCACCATTCCAGGAAGGTTAACTCATTTTGCTCCCAGATGGGAGCAAATCACATCAGAACAATGGACCCTCTCTATCATCAGAGAGGGCTACAAACTACATTTCTCCAGCCTTCCTCCCCATACTATGGTGAGATGTTTCAATTCTCCCCCATCTCTCCTGAACCTGTTAGGTCAGGAGGTGACCACCCTTCTCGCCCAAAGGGCAATAGAAGAGGTTCCTCTTCTTCAACAGGGGTCAGGGTTTTACTCCCCTTATTTTCTCATTCCCAAGAAAACAGGGGGGTACAGACCTATTCTAGATCTCAGAGAATTGAACAAATTCCTATGCAAGGAGAAATTCAAGATGCTTTCTCTAGGTACTCTCCTTCCATACCTACAGAGTCAGGATTGGCTTTGTTCTCTAGATCTCAAGGATGCGTACACACATATACTCATCCATCTATCCCACAGAACATTCCTACGGTTTCTGTTCCAGGGAAAACATTTCCAATACAGAGTACTTCCCTTCGGTCTAGCCCAGGAATGGGCAAACTACGGCCCGCGGGCCGTATACGGCCCGGCGGACCTTTTAATCCGGCCCGCTAGCCCACCTCTTCCATGTGGTGCACACTATGGACAATCATCCCTTCCTATTTCTAGTGCAGCACTTAGTTAAAAGGCATGTTTACTTCCGCGCCTTTCAGACGGTGCGCATAGGCGATGACGCGCGCACTTGAGGATTCCCGGGCTCGTCGTGAGGAGAGAGACCGCCGAGGTGCCACGCGGCATGCTGCTTGCGCCCGCTCCATGGAGGCTGGGAAGAGGAAGATTAAGAGCTTGCAGGATGGGGTGGAGCACACCGAGGGGAAGAGCAAGCGGCTGCAGAAGGAACCGGAGCAGCAGAGGAACTGCATAGAAACTGTAAGTACCCGTGGTGCAGCTCTGCTTATGAATCTCCCCCTGCACAGGCCCGGTGGTGGTAGTTCGGTAACGCTCTTAGGTGAGTCACATATGTTAAAACCCCGAAGGAGTGGTAGGGCCTGCATGGGATTTATCCTTGAACTGTGCGTTCAGGTGCTTTGCTTGCCTGGCTGCTCTGGAGAGTTGCTTAGAGTCCGCAAATGACATTTCTAGTTCTTGCCAAGGAAAGTAGGAGGCTGGCAGTGGAATGTTAGCCATAGGACCAAGTGATGTGCAAATTCTGCTCAGATGATTCAGTCCACTGCATGAAACCCTGATTTGACCACTTACATAAATTGTCATGGACAGGTGGTTAATTTTGGGATTCATAATTTAAAATGAAATATGTCTTTAGTATCCAAAATATAGCAGAGCGCTAGCTAATTTATTCATTTATTCACCTCACTTTCTAGAGGACGCAGCGTAATCTCGCGATGGCCGGCTAGTGTAGTGCAAGGGAGACCATCAACACTGTTCCCACTAAAATTGAAGGTACTATTTTATGAAAGAAATACATTGCATAAAAGTTTTGTAAAATAACTCTTTTTATGCTTTTCTACCTTAAATTAATCTAAACATTTAATGTTACAAATTTAAATTTAATTTATATTAATTCACACATACACACCGTCCCATCTACTCTTGGTCCGGCCCCCGGGTCCAATATATGAACCCATTGCGGCCCTCGAGTCAAAAAGTTTGCCCACCCCTGGTCTAGCCTCTGCTCCAAGGGTATTTACCAAATGCATGGCAATAGTAGCTGCATTTCTACGAGCCCTGGGAATTTTTGTCTTCCCATACCTGGACGACTGGCTCATCCGAGCTCCATCTCAGTCCGAGGCTCCGACTTCCCTGGATCGCACCAGACGCATTCTGCAGTATCTGGGACTTGTGATCAATCTGCCAAAGTCTCAACTCACCCCTACTCAGTCCCTGGAATTCATAGGGGCCTGGTTGGATACCACCACTGCAAGGGCCTATCTTCCTCAGGCTCGTTGCCAACGTCTAGTGCACTTAGCCTCCCAGACTCAGTCCAGAAGCCACTTGACTGCCAGGGAGATGCTACAACTCTTAGGCCACATGGCCTCCACAGTACATGTGGTGCCCTATGCTCGCCTACATATGAGAGCAGCTCAATGGACTTTGTCCACCCAGTGGACTCAAGCATCAGCAGCTCTCTCAGACCAAATAGCAAACTGCAAACGTCTCTTTTGGTCTCTCCAATGGTGGATGTCCACTCAAAATCTGTTGTTGGGGGCCCCCTTTCAACCATTGTTGCCCCAAGCAACCCTCACAACAGATGCCTCCCAAACAGGTTGGGGAGCTCATCTTCAAGATCTCTCCACTCAGGGCACTTGGTCTCCACAGGAGACCACCCTTCATATCAACCACTTGGAACTTCGAGCAATCTTTCTAGCTCTCAGAGTTTTTCATACCCTCCTCAGCAACATGACTGTCCTTATTCATACGTACAATCAAGTAGCCATGTTTTACATAAACAAACAAGGAGGGACTGGCTCTCTGTCGCTTTGCAACGAAGCTCTAAGATTATGGGCCTTCGCCAGAGAGCATCAAATCCATCTCCTGGCAGTATATCTTC
The DNA here is from genome assembly GCA_033557465.1 of Ichthyophis bannanicus. Taxonomy (NCBI): domain Eukaryota; kingdom Metazoa; phylum Chordata; class Amphibia; order Gymnophiona; family Ichthyophiidae; genus Ichthyophis; species Ichthyophis bannanicus. The sequence continues at coordinate 988,333,987 of CM066032.1, forward strand.
CAGGAATCCAAAACTCTTGGGCAGACAGACTCAGTCGAGTTCTGCTTCCACACGAATGGTCCCTACACATGGATCAGGTACTCAGAATCTTCCAGAAATGGGGGACCCCGGACATAGACCTCTTTGCAAGTCCGTGGAATGCCAAACTTCCCGGTTCTGTTCCAGGATTCTGTGTCAGGGAGGTCAGGCCAAGGATGCCTTCCTCTTTCATTGGGGTCAGGGCTTCCTATATGCCTTTCCACCCATTCCTTTGATTCCCAAGACTCTGTTCAAACTTCAAAGGGATCAAGGGTCCATGATCCTCACAGCTCCACGCTGGCCACGCCAAGTGTGGTACCCTCTACTTCTGCATCTCTCCCAAGCCCCCTCCCTGGACTTGGGAGCAGCTCCAGACCTTCTGTCTCAGGAGGAGGGGACTTTGTGGCACCCAAACCCCAAGTCCCTTCACCTCAGAGCTTGGTTACTGAAGGCCTAGACCTTCAACACTTCAATCTTTCGCAGCAAGTGAAGGATATCCTCCATGCCTCTAGGAAACCTTCCACTAGGCGTTCTTACGCTTTTAAATGGAAAAGATTTTCCATTTGGTGTGCTCAAAAGGGTCTTAACCCTCTAGTACTTCCTTTGAATTCTCTTTTGGAATATCTCCTGCATCTCTCCAATGCAGGACTCAAAACGAATTCAGTAAGAGTCCATTTGAGTGCTATTGCAGCATCCCTTAAGCCCATCAATGGACAACCTGTTTCCTCTCATCCTCTTATTGCAAGATTCATGAGAGGCCTAACCTTAACTAAACCTCCCATTCGACCTCCCCCGGTGGCATGGGACTTAAACTTGGTTCTTGGTCAGCTTATGAAGCCACCCTTTGAACCCTTAGCCACTACCTCCTTGAAATTTCTTTCTTGGAAGGTTATTTTTCTTATTGCAGTCACCTCAGCTCGCCGTATCAGTGAACTGCAAGCTCTAGTGGCTAATCCACCTTATACAAGGTTCCATCATGATAAGGTGGTCCTTAGGACCAATCCCCACTTTATGCCTAAGGTGGTCTCCCCTTTTCATCTTAATCAAGAGGTATATTTACCTGTCTTTTTTCCAGCTCCTCATGCATCCAGTGCAGAGAGGACCCTTCATACTCTAGATTGTAAAAGAGCTCTTGCCTTTTACCTCCACAGGACACAGCAACATCGAAAGTCTTCTCAGCTTTTTGTTGCTTTTGATCCTTCTCATTTAGGACTTCCAGTCTCTAAAAGAACACTCTCCAATTGGATTGCTCAGTGTATCTCTTTTGCTTACCAGAGTAAGAACCTTTCTCTGGAGAGCCATGTCACCGCTCACAATGTGAGGGCCATGGCCACCTCTATGGCTCATCTAAACTCTGTCTCCATTGACCAGATCTGTCGAGCAGCCACCTGGGCCTCGGTTCATACCTTTACAGCCCATTACTGTTTGGACAAGGACTCCCGCCGGGATGCCTTGTTTGGTCAGGCTGTCCTCAGACACCTGTTCCATTCTTGAACAACTCCAGCCCACCTTCCCTGAATGGATGCCTGAGATCCATAGGAAGATGAGGAACCTTTCAGGGTCTCATACCCTTGAGGGGCTCTCCCGGGCATCTTAGCTAGGGAGTCCCCATATGTGAGGACTTATTCCTGCTTGTTCCTGGAGATAGCACAGTTACTTACCTGTAACCGGTGATCTCTGGGAACAGCAGGAATTAGTCCTCACAACCCACCCACCTCCCCTAGGAGTTGTATCTCTCTCTCTCTTTCCTTTCCTCTCTCTATTATCTCAGCTTTAAACTCGAACTGAGGAGAGTTGGTCAGGAAGGCGGGAAGGCAGCGCGCATGCGCAGTGGGAGGCCCCAAAAGCTTTCCTTCTGGGAAGCTGGGGAGCTTTCCCGCGCGGGCTCCGTCGGTACCGACGTACCCATATGTGAGGACTAATTCCTGCTGTTCCCAGAGATCACCTGTTACAGGTAAGTAACTGTGCTTTCTCCTCAACGTAGGATGTCTCCTCCAGAGGACATGTCTTTTCAAGATTTCATACGTGATGTAGCCCGAGGACTTTCAATCATGGTGACCCCTAAGAAAGAACCGAGAGCAGAAGAATTCGAAATTTTTCAGTACCCGACAGCTCCTAAAGAGGCTGCCACCCTTCCCATTCACCGAATCTTGCATGACCTCATGCTAAGGATGTGGGATGCTCCTTTAACGGTATCTCCACACTCTCTGAGACTCAATACCATGTACCGAGTTCCACAATGCCCTGGCTTTCAGAAGACACAATTACCACACCATTCCATGGTAGTGGAATCAGCGATGCATAGGATCAAGAGTACTAAAACGCATTCTTCCAATCCTCCAGGCTGTGAAGCGAGGACACTCGATGCCTTTGGGCGTCGATGCTTTCAATCCTCGATGTTATCAGCCAGGATCAGCTCTTAGATTCTCTATATGGGAATGTTTCTTAAGGAGGTTACAAGGGATCTAGAGCTCATGGCTCCACTGCTCCCAGATGATAAAAGAACAGACTTCCTCACTCTGGTCAAACATGCCCAGAATGTGTCTAAGTTCATGAATCGTGCAACCTTTGATTGCTTTGAGTGCATCAGCAGAACCTCTGCTATTTCCATCAGTACACGTCGCATTGCCTGGCTTCAGGCATCAGATTTAGAACAATGGGTGCAAGATAAGCTGGGGAACATTCCTTGCACAGGAGAAGATCTCTTTAGCAAGGATTGGCAAGACAAAGCTAATCAGCTTGAGTCTGAAAATACAACCTTGAACAGATTATCAAGGGTTACAGCCAACCCAGCAAAGAAAAACACAACTAAGAAACCCTTTTTCAACAAGAAAAAAAAATTCTACCCATCTTACACACAGGCTGTCCACTCTCCAGTTCATGCTCCCCAGAAGGGGCAACAACAGCCCAGACAGCAAAGGAAGGCACAAGTCCCCAGAGCTCAACCAGCTCAGCAGACTCAGCCTCCTCAGGGGCTTTGACTCCTTCCTAGAGAACTTGGTCATCCTGCCCCTGAAAGGTCCAGAATCTCTCACCATCCCCGGCAGACTTTGTCATTTTGCTAGAAGATGGCAACAAATAACATCAGAAAAATGGACTCTTTCCATTGTACGAGAGGGGTACAAACTCCATTTTCACAGTATGCCCCCCTCCCACCATCACAAGACAGTTCAATTCTCAGGCCCTTCCACCACTCTTTTGTGTCAGGAGGTCACCTCACTATTTGCTCAAGGGGCAATAGAAGAGGTACCCACAGGGGCGGTTCTACCATTAGGCCAACTGAGGCGGTGGCCTCAGGCGGCAGTTTCTAGGGGGCGGCACTGATTTGCCGCTCCATAGAAACTGCCTATGATAGAACCACCGATGCCGTCCAGCCAGATTAATCATTTAAAATCAAACTAAAGCAACCGCGGGAACATTTCTCCATTCCCACGGCTCTGCTTTCAAACTGTTGGGTCGTGTCCATCTTCCTGGAGCTGGCGTGGTGGGGTGGGAGCCCGAGGTCATCGCTTCCGCTGCCCTTCCGCTTCCGCTGCTGCTGCTTCCTCCAAAACGAAAGCAGCTGTGGGAACAGAGCTGCTTTTGTTTTGGAGGAAGCGGAAGCGGAAGGGCGGTGGAAGCAATGACCACGGGCCCCCCCAACCCTCCGGCTCCAGGAAGATGGATGCAACCCAGCAGTTTGAAAGCAGAGCCGCGGGAACGGAGAAATGTTCCCGCGGCTGCTTTTGTTTGATTTTAAAGGATGAATCGGTGAGATGAGGCGAGGGGGGGAGGAGGAGGGAAGGGAGCAGACAAGGGGGGGGCAGGAAGGGAGCAGACATGGGGGGGGAGCTGGTAGGGCGCTGACACCTGGGGATGGCACTAGAAGGCGGATGGACAGGAGAGAGGGGGAGCTGGAAGGGAGCTGACATGGGAGGGGGCACTGGGACTGGTGGCGGTACTGGGAAGGCAAGGGGGTTGGTACTGGGAGGGGAGGCTATAAAGGGGGCTGATTCTAGGGAGAGTTACTGGGACTGAAAAAAAAGCTGATGGAAGAAAATGAAGAAAGCAAAAGGAGAGACAAGAAATGGCAGATGGACTATAGACCACAGAAAGAGCTAAGAGAAGACAGAGGAAAATGGAAACCTCAGATCAGGACCAGCATGATCAAATATCATCAGACAACAAAGGTAGAAAAAATAATTTTATTTTCAATTTAGTGAATGGATTTTGTGCTATCTATATTTCACACAGTATGGGGAACTGCATCTCTTATCTGGTGTGGCACCGCATGTGGAATCTGCCTTCTTGGGGTTTCATTTTAATTTTTGTCTACATATTTTTATTTTTGCTTTAGGTTGTGGTCACTTATTCTGTACTTGGTGAGGGTCTGTGTTCTGAGTGTGCGACCAAGGCCAGGTGTTCTGTTAACATGGAGTATGTACGTAGGGATCTGTACTATAGTAATTTGACTTGTTCAGCTTTTCAAATAGGTGAATGGATGTTTTGGGGCCCATTGCAGTGTTTATAGTGCTGCTTTTTTCTTGGTAGGCCCCTTATTGTATGAGTTTTGGAAGTGTATGCTGGTATGGTATGGTATGGTAGATTTGGCCTTGCAGATCTTAGTGACTTTAGTAGGGTTTTATATTAGTTCCCAATATGCCTGGTACTGGAGAATGTTTGTTGTTGGTGAGATGACCAGAATCAGATTTTTTTTAAAATATATTGAGTTCTGGGGGTGAATGTCCTACCTCTTTTCTCTGCACCCATTGTTGAGGAGGGGGTTCTGTGAATGCATAATGTATGTTCAAAAAGAAAAAGCAAGCACCATAATGCAGTTTATAACAAAGTACAAATTAATTATAATTTGGAGTTATAAACTGCTGTGGTTCTCGCTCTTTCTTTTAGTTCCTTGGTGTGTGAACATCTTGCATTTGCTCTACATTATCTAATTGACTTTTTGATTTGGTTCAGTCCCTGACTGGAGTTTTGAGAAAGATACCCACGGGGGGGGGTTGGCGGCCCATCCCATGCCTCAGGCAGCAGATTGCCTTGAGCCGCCCCTGGGTACCCATATCCCAACAGGGCATGGGTTTCTACTCCCCCTACTTCCTCATCTGAAAGAAAACAGGGGGATACAGACCCATACTGGACCTCAGAGAGTTGAACAAGTATCTCTTCCAAGAAAAATTCAAGATGATCTCCCTCGGAACACTTCTCCCTTACATTCAGAGTCAGGATTGGCTATGTTCTCTAGATCTAAAGGATGCATACACGCATATCCTCATCCATACAGATCACAGGAGGTTTCTTTGATTCCTTTTTCAAGGAAGAGATTACCAGTACAGGGTTCTTCCCTTTGGACTAGCTTCTGCCCCAAGAGTCTTCACAAAATGCATCAACACTAGTGTGCGGTCTAGTCTTATAGAGTAAAGTAACTGTTAAGCTGTATACATCATTAACTTACTCCAACAAGTCTACAGAACCTTATTTTCCCAATGTTTCAATACTTTCCTGCTCGTATCATCAATTCTTTAAAGCAACAGGTCTCAGACTTTAAAGAGCTTTTGGTCTTCACTTGAGGTTAACCCATGCTCGTATTTTGCATCAATGACCTATATGTTGCTCTTACTTGCAATTGGTAACTGGTAATTTATAATCTTATATCATTTCCAAAAAGAGAGAATGAGTGCTTATCTTAAAAATTGCCCGACGCCGACTTCAGCGCTGTTGCGTTTCACAACGATGCTGTTTCTTCAGGGGCTAGGCTCTCTCTAACTTCCCCTTAGTAGGTATTCCAAAAGGCTATTTTATCTCATATTTTTCTCTTGTTCTTCATAATCTAAATGGGGAATCACATATTAGTTCTTTCTTCAATTCACATTTAAATACAACCATATATCCAGATGCTTATATTATAGTTATAAAACAAACAAATTTACCGTGGCTCCTTTGTCAGTTGCTGCTAGCACTCTGAACCATGCTTTACTAGCAACGCCGCGCATGCGGTCTTGTGACTGGGTTAGCTATTTATCCCCCTCCTCTTTATGCTGTTAACCCTTAAACACACAGGTTCCAGTCTATTTGTGTATTAAGACCCCCTGGTTTTACGGATTGTAGCATGAATATCCATCTTTGCTCCTTCAGTATCAATGCTTGATCCTGTGACCTCCCTGCTGATCCTGATATACATCTATCAATACAGTAGCATTTTAATTCTTCAAATCGATGATGTTCCTGGAGGCAGTGTTCTACCATTGGAGCGGTCAGCATACGACATTTAATCCTGCTACGGTGTTCTGCTAATCGATATATACCAAGAGGACTAAGGGTATATAAGGAGCCAAAGATGTTCACAACAGACCTTTCATTTATAGAACAATGGAATAAAATATTGAACAAATGCTCATTAGATCTAATGGTATTAATCACAGATACCACTAAAATTCAATTAGAGTCAATAAAGAAAGAAGAGGAAGTATTACAATCTGAATTAAAGAAATCTATGACGGAAGAAAACTATGGGCAAAGTACAAGTGAATTGAAGCAAAAAATAGACACTTTGCGTGAAGAAGTGAAAAAAACTAAACACAAGAAATTGCAACGTGACTATAACGATTACACAATAGGATATGTTTATCCATGGATGAACACAAAAAAGACAAAAACAAAAAAAGTGACTTTTGATGATAGTTCGGAAGATGGATTTTCATCAGATTTCACGGTTAACAGTCGGAAGGAGGATTTTCACAAAGAAGGAGAAGGACGGGTCAAGAAGAAGGGGGACAAATTAGACACCAAAACGACACAAGGACAAGGGCGAGGGACGAACCGGAAGAGGCAATGAATATATATGTAACGGACTCCGTTCCATCATTGGTAATTGACATTTCAGGGAAAATGCTTCCTGAATCGTATAGATGTCTTTTGGAGAAAGGTTTATCATTCGTACCACGAGCAAAGTTTGATTGGTTTCAGTTTAATGTGGATTTTGAGAAACTAATGAGGAATTTAAATTTAAAAGTTTTTTTTGAAACACGTCAGCATTTAATGGAGGAGCAAGGTTCATCTCAGCCAGGTCGATTAAAATTACCAACAAAATCCACCTGGATTCCTCCAGGTCCTCAACCAGGGGCCTTAGCCATTTTTCGAACGCTGGTGATACGTGACATGACCACATTGGTTGAATCTCCCAATAAAAGGATTACATCCGCACTCACAAAGCAAGAAGAGTCAATGTTATTAGAATTACAAGCACGAAATGACATAGTCATAAAAAGAGCGGACAAGGGAGGAGCGATCATCATCATGGCACGCGAACAATATGAAAATGAAGTACATCATCTTTTAAATGATACAAATACTTATACTAAACTAGTGCAGGATCCCACTCCGCAGTTGAAGGAACGCATTAAATCCCTTACATCTACAGCTCATAAAGAAAAACTTTTAAATTATAAGGAATATATCTTTTTGAATAATGTGGAAGCACGACAAGCAACATTTTACATCGTGCCAAAAATACACAAAAGTCAGACCAACCCACCGGGACGCCCCATAGTGTCCACTAAGGGGACACTGTTGGAACCCCTTTCAATTTATCTTGACACCTTTTTGAGACCTTTAATACCTACTATACCATCGTATGTTAGAGACACGATGCACTTTTTACAAATACTTGACAACCACTCTCAATGGGCGAACGGGGAAGATATCTGGCTGGTAACATTAGATGTAAATGCCTTATATACAAATATCTGTCAAGAACAAGCATATAAGATAACAATGCAAACATTAACAGCCAGAGGGGATCTTTCAGAGAAACATTTAGCTTTTTTGGAAGAATTAGTAAAGCTGGTATTGTACCACAACTATTTTCAATTTGAACAGTTATATCATCAAAAAATAGGGGTGGCTATGGGCGCCACTTGCGCCCCTTCCATAGCCAATCTCTTCATGGGATCGTTTGAAGAGATTTGGCTAGGGAACTCTACATTTCGTTCGCAGATAAAATTATGGTGTCGCTACATAGACGACATTTTTGTCATCTGGGAAGGATCAGCAGATCAACTACTACAGTTCGTTAAGTGGTTGAATAGAAGAGAAGAACTAATTAAATTCACTTGCACTTATAATCATGAGGTTATAACATTTTTGGATGTGGAAGTAAGTAAAGGGATCCAAGAGTGGACAACTACCATACATCATAAACCCATAGATCGGAATGCACTCCTCCACTACTCTAGCATTCATCCGCAAAGATTAAAAAATGGACTCCCCTTTTCCCAATTCCTCCGATATAGGAGGAATTGTTCCAGTATACAAGACTTTAAAGAGCAGGCGAAGATATTGAAAAAGAAATTTTATGACAGAGGCTACCCCCCAGTCATAATAGATAGGGCATATAAACGTGCCCTGTTTAATAGCAGAGATCGCCTACTGACGCCCCAAGAATGACATTCGGAGACAACAGTGGTGAACTTAATGACGAAACATTCTCCATTCGATCATAAAATTCAAAAGATTTTGAATAAACATTCAAATGTGCTTCATAGTATTCCAGCGCTTAAAGACACACGAATAAGATGCGTTTGGCAACGACACAGAAATTTTAAAGAATTTCTTAGTCCCACGAAGTTACGCCCTCTTATGAATAATTCCTGTAATCAACTAATGGGTCACTTTCAATGTGGGTCGTGCCAGATGTGTGAAGTTACAAAAGAAATCCAGTCATTTCAGTATCATGGGAGAACATATCAATTACGCCATTTTACAAATTGCAGTACATCGCATGTAGTATATGCTATCGAATGCCCTTGTGGATTGTTGTATATAGGAAAGACAACAAGACAGTTTAAAACTCGATTAGCAGAACACCGTAGCAGGATTAAATGTCGTATGCTGACCGCTCCAATGGTAGAACACTGCCTCCAGGAACATCATCGATTTGAAGAATTAAAATGCTACTGTATTGATAGATGTATATCAGGATCAGCAGGGAGGTCACAGGATCAAGCATTGATACTGAAGGAGCAAAGATGGATATTCATGCTACAATCCGTAAAACCAGGGGGTCTTAATACACAAATAGACTGGAACCTGTGTGTTTAAGGGTTAACAGCATAAAGAGGAGGGGGATAAATAGCTAACCCAGTCACAAGACCGCATGCGCAGCGTTGCTAGTAAAGCATGGTTCAGAGTGCTAGCAGCAACTGACAAAGGAGCCACGGTAAATTTGTTTATTTTATAACTATAATATAAGCATCTGGATATATGGTTGTATTTAAATGTGAATTGAAGAAAGAACTAATATGTGATTCCCCATTTAGATTATGAAGAACAAGAGAAACATATGAGATAAAATAGCCTTTTGGAATACCTACTAAGGGGAAGTTAGAGAGAGCTTAGCCCCTGAAGAAACAGCATTGTTGTGAAACGCAACAGCGCTGAAGTCGGCGTCGGGCAATTTTTAAGATAAGCACTCATTCTCTCTTTTTGGAAATGATATAAGATTATAAATTACCAGTTACCAATTGCAAGTAAGAGCAACATATAAGTCATTGATGCAAAATAGAGCATGGGTTAACCTCAAGTGAAGACCAAAAGCTCTTTAAAGTCTGAGACCTGTTGCTTTAAAGAATTGATGATACGAGCAGGAAAGTATTGAAACATTGGGAAAATAAGGTTCTGTAGACTTGTTGGAGTAAGTTAATGATGTATACAGCTTCACAAAATGCATGGCAGTGGTAGCAGCATTCCTGAGAACTCTGGGGATATTCGTCTTCCCCTACTTAGACGACTGGCTCATCCGGGCATCAACAGCTCCAGAAGCCAGCTTCACTCTCTCCTGCACAATGAAAATCCTGCAGTACTTAGGACTGGTCATAAACCTCTCAAAATCTCATCTCACCCCTTCTCAGTCTCTAGAGTTCATAGGGGCTCGACTAGACACAAGGCAGTCAAGGGCTTTCCTGCCATAGCCACGTTGTCTTCGAATACTCCAGCTGGCATCTCAAGCAGCTATGAAAACTCTGATAACTGCTCGAGAAATACTTTAGCTGCTAGGGCATATGGCATCCACTGTCCATGTGGTTCCCTATGCTTGGCTTCACATGCGCACACACTATAGTATTGGCCTCTTACTTAAGAATGATACACAGCTATAATCCAAAAAGAAAATCGTTCACTTTCACCACTCGAGGATCAGAACAAAAATACAGAGGTCTCAGTTTAAAAGAGCACTGCTGTTTAAGGCTCACACCAAATTACAGCACCATGCTTTATGACATCAACGACCTCAAAAATGAAAGTAAAAACAGATAACCAGTCAGCAGTAACTTTCCATATTATGAGGATACACCGATCGAATCTGAAAACTTAATGGATAGGCTTCACTCGCAAGACTGGACACATCTGAGACACCCGTCGATCCCAACGTACATCCCCGGTATCATCAAGACGTTTCACACAAACGGTTTCTTCAGGGGATCTTGCCAAATCTAAAAAACAAACAAAACAAACCACCATCATCCTAATCCCACCTACAGACTATCTTCACTTTACACAAACCCATGCCCATAACCAGAAACACCACCAAAACCTTACCGTAAATGCTGCCCGCGTTCAATTAAATGTCGGCTCACTGCTGCTCTCCGTGAATCGGGAGCTATACCCGCCTTCCTGGACAAAAAACGCCACGCATGCGGAATAACGACCGCGACTCCATTTTTAAAGCTCCTAGAAAAGATGACACTGACCTATAAAGAACTGCCACGTCATAAATTCTACCAAATCACACCCGGAACACCCTCCTTGTTACTCCAAGGTTCCACATAAAACCCACCAAACACACCGCTATTACAAGAAGCCCACGATACAAGAGGTAACCACCCAAAACAGAGGAGCGCCTGACAGTCATAAAAAATGCCCCTAACCAGACACAGGCATACAATACCAGCAGTCTACTACCACTACCTTATCACAGCCAGTACTAAACTACAAACATGCCGTCCAGTCTATACTACTACTTAAGCCGAATGGGGCAAGAGTATTCAAACGATAAATCAAGCTCTGTTCCACCTTAATCAGAACCTGATCAATCATCCTTCCCATACTTCCCCGGACGACCTGATCCAAACACAGGCAACGCAACTGCTCAAAAATGTGGCCCCGTTGAACACAATGTGAAACAATGGGAGCCTCCAGAATCTTACGATGTAAACGGCTACGATGCTCACGCATCCGCGTACGGAAAGCACGCGTAGTTTTTCCTATGTAACACAACCCACAAGGGCACACTATGGCATAGACAACATTGCACCCCACCGTAGGCTCGATGTTCTTGATGATGATAGTGTTAATTTAATCACAAAACATTCCCCGTTGAGTAGTGGGATTCAAAAAGGTTCTTAGAAAGCATAGTAATATCTTACAGGTAGTTCCAGGCTTGGCCAATAAATCTATGCCTTCCCACCCATTCCCCTCATTCCCAAAACTCTATTCAAGCTTCAGAGAGACAGGGGCCATACGATCCTCATAGCCCCATGCTGGCCACAACAGACGTGGTATCCTCTGCTTCTACGTCTCTCTCAAGCCAGACCTTTGGAGTTGGGATGTGCTCCAGATCTTCTTTCCCAGGAGAACGGGACGCTATTGCACCCGAAGCCTCCGTCTATACACTTCAGGGCGTGGCTGCTGAGAGCCTAGAATTCCAGGATATCAACCTTTCTCAACAGGTAAAAGATATCCTTTTGGCTTCAAGAAAACCTTCCATAAGGCGGGCCTATGCCTTTAAGTGGAAAAGATTCTCTATCTGGTGTTCTAAAAAGGAACTTAATCCCTTTTCAGTGCCAGTGGAGGTGTTACTGGAGTATCTCCTCCATTTATCTTCCTCTGGTCTTAAGACCAACTTAGTAAGGGTTCACCTTAGTGCCATTGCAGCTTTTCACAAGCCCTTTGATGGACAACCTGTCTCCTCTCAATCACTTGTAGCAAGGTTTATGAGAGGTTTACTCTTGACTAAACCTCCCATTAAGCCACCACCTGTGGCATGGGATTTGAATCTTGTCCTTGGGCAGCTCATGAAACCGCCCTTCGAACCCTTAGCCACTACATCTCTAAAGTTTCTTTCTTGGAACGTGATCTTCCTGATTGCCCTCACTTCTGCAAGACGCATCAGTGAGCTACAGGCTTTAGTGGCTGATCCTCCTTATACAAGGTTCCACCATGATAAAGTAGTTTTTAGGACTCATCCTCACTTTATGCCAAAGGTGGTTTCGCCTTTTCATTTAAACCAATTGGTTTACCTTCCTGTATTCTTCCCTAGGCCTCATGCCTCCAATGCAAAAAGGAATCTTCACACTCTAGATTGTAAAAGAGCCTTGGCTTTTTACCTTCAGACAACTAAACAACATAGAAGGTCTTCCCAACTTTTTGTTGCCTTTGACTCTAGTCATCTTGGACTACCAGTTTCCAAGCAAACTTTGTCTAAATGGATTGCAAATTGCATATCCTTTGCATATGAGGGTAAGGGATTTTCTCTCAAAGGTCATCTCACAGCTCACAATGTGAGAGCAATGGCAGCCTCCATGGCTGACCTTCGCTCAGTGTCCATTGATGACATCTGTAGAGCAGCCACTTGGGCTTCGGTGCACACCTTTGCAGCCCACTACTGCTTAGACAAGGACTCCCGTCGGGATGCCTCGTTTGGCCAGACTGTTCTCCAGCATCTTTCAGACTTAGAACAACTCCTACCCACTGTCCTGGGTTTCGATGCCAGAGATCCATGGGAAGAAGCATGATCCATCTCAACCTGGGTTTCGCAGCTTTCTGGGGTCATCTCCCTGGCATCTCTCAGCTGGGGAGTCCCCATATGTGAAGACTACATTCCTGCTTGTTCCTGGAGATAGCGTAGTTACTCACCTGTAACAGGTGATCTCCGGGAACAGCAGGAATTAAGTCTTCATAACCCGCCCCCCTCCCCTTGTAGTTGTCTCTCTCTCTCTATCTCATTCTCTCCTTTGTCTCAGCTATAAACTCAAGAGGGAGAGTTGGAAAGGCGGGAAGGCAGCGACGCAGGCGCAGTGGGATGCTCCCAAAAGCTTTCCTATTGGACGCTGGGGAGCGTTCCCGTGCAGGCTCCGTCGGTGCCGACGATACCCCTATGTGAAGACTTAATTCCTGCTGTTTCCGGAGATCACCTGTTACAGGTGAGTAACTACGCTTTCCCTATATGAAATGGGAAATACTATACATACAGTATATATGTTTTTGACCCACCCTGACATGCCCCTTTACAATTTCCACATAATAAGCACATCCACTTGTAAATTGAGCCCTTCTTACAGTAAAATCGCCATTCTTGCATATGTTTGATTATGCACATGTAAATCACAAATAAGGCTTCTAAATAACCCCATTAATGTGCCATTGCCCAGTAGAGGCCAGTTGCAATTGAATCGGAAGCCTAAAGGAACAGGTGGATAATGCCATGCTAGATACGCAATTTTAAAAAACTAGAATATTTTGTATGTTTATTTTATCTAAGGAAAATTTGTATCTACTTTCTAGGTGTTACTGGACTGGATGATGAAACTAGGATATCACACTGCTATTTATACACTGTGTACGCCCTACTCCAGAAGACATTTGGAAGTTGGAGCCGATTTGACTTTAGAACATGTTGGTATAATAACTGATACGGTTTTAAATGTGGATGAAAAAAATACACACAACTAGAAATATGAGCATTCATTAAACTAGTGAAATAGAGGATTCAACATGCAGAGTTAGTAAATGGATGATTTTGATGACATACCCTGAACCAGACATCTTCAGTATTCTGAATGTTTCAGATGATTTGAGTATCTATTTCAAATTGGTAGAGTGGAACTCTCTAGTTTTTGTTTGTTCCATTGTTTAACAATACATAGTATTTAGCATTCCATTTTTAAAGGATCATTTTGTTCCACTGTGGAAAATTGTTTTTTTTATGGTAGCAGTGCCACACATTTGTGAATATCGTAATATCTTGTGGTTGAACACTGAACCCTTAGTCTTCTATTTCACAACATAGCAGGTGATATGATCAATGATGTGTATTATGTGAATAATACAAAAACAGTATTTTAATAAATACAATAGAACAAAAAAAAGTGTAATTTCTTCTTACAAGTCTTTTGTCTGTTTGAGTCTCTGTCATACTAAAACAACCCAATATTGCAAAGGTATTTTTTAAAGCAAATTGATATTTAGCTCTTTCTCTAAAACAATACAGAGAAGCAGGCATGGTATGCCAAAATATAGTCCATATCCGGGCTCTACACATGAAGATGAAGGCAGCTGGACAAAAGGGAAGATCTTTGATCTTATTCACTTTGAAGGTAATTTTTTAAAACATCACCTAGATTTGAGAGGGCAAGGTGACACCTAGTTGTAGCCTAATCTATATAGGGACATAGATGCCTATGTGTCTTTATACAGTAAAATAGCAGCATAAATCATGAATAAATAAACCCACATACAACTTACACTAGCTCAAGAGCTGCTATAAATGTGCCCCATACAATACACCAGAGTGCATGCATTTTATAAATTACACATGTAGAAGTACAGGCAGGGTAATTATTTTAAGGAGCATTCTATGCAGCCATACATGCGCAAAAACGCCTTTATAAAATTACCCTCTTCACATTTAGATGCAGACATGAATCACATTTTGTAATTGGAAAACGCTGCATAAAAGGAAAGATCAGAATATTTGATTATACTTGTGGATAGTTGAAGATAGTAACATGGTACATGACAGCAGATAAATAAAAACCAAATGGCCTATCCAGGCTACCCAACAGCAATTTAGCTAGTATTGCTGATCCATGTAAAGTGCCCCAGTGCTTCTTTTCCAGCAATCTTCTGTGTTTCTCCCACATTTTTTGGATTATTATTCTCTTGTTCTCTCCATTATCGCCTACAGGAGGACATTTCAGGTATCCACCACTCTTTTTATGAAGAAATATCTTCTGATTGGGACCACTAGTTTTAGAACTTTGTTCCCATTAAAAACTGTCTGGGGTCAGTTTTCTCTTTTTATCTCTCTTCTTTTTATCTAATTTCAATATTCCATAGGCAAGCATTGACTTAACCATAGAAAGTTGAGTTCACATAAAAAAAAAACCTCAAGAATTGTGTGTATTTTTTGTTACCCACCTCGGCAATTGAGCAGGATATAAATCCTTTTAAATAAATAAAAGAAATAAACAGAAAAGAAATGGCAATATGACATGGCCTAAAGTCCACATATATGGAGGGGGGGGGACCAACATAAAAGAAAAACCCATTTGGAACAGGAAATTGGAAAGAAAATAAAAATACCAAAAAAAAAAAATTTCTACAAAGGACTAATTAAACTGCAGTGAACCTTTTGAGGCCAAACCTATTGTAGCTTCAAAATGCAGACTCACTGCCACAACACGTACTACAATTGGGAAGGTTCAAAAATACATATTTAACATCATCATGACACAAAATACATTTACAAGGAAACCAAAAAATAATAAAGGAAACCAAATAAAGCCTCCAGCCGTATTGCAAGAAGCTTCTTCCTCATGTTCAGAGCGTATCAAGATAAATCAGGAAAAATCTGAACTAGTTTCCCAAAAAATAGAGACTGGCGATTCCTGAAATAGTCTCAAAACCTTGTCCTTGTCCTAAGGAAAAATGCAATTAATTAACAAAGTAAAGCACGCCACATTCTCATCTCTGACTCATTCAGGATAGCTGATGCATCCAGATTCTCCCCATTAGAAACCCTCGACTTCCCATCCATTTCACCAGTTTGTGTTCTTGAAGACATTGGCAAATGGAAAATCTTTCCCAGAGGGAGAAACCCCTCCTCTGGTATCTTAAAACCTGTTTTAAAATATCTCATTAACAACTCTACAAGTTTTTGAAAACAAAAATGTAAGCCCAAAATGTTCCAATGATGATGCAATAATTTCACAATCTCATGAGAATGTTGCATATAAGGAAGGACTCCCACTATCCGGTCATCCTGGGGTCGAGTCACTGGATTTGATAAAAGCCACTCCCCGTTATACCCTGTGAAGGAGAGGAGGGCCACTGCCTCCTGGCAGAGGGCGTACAAACCCGTGCCCCCCTGCTTGTTGATGTAGATCATTGCCACCTGGTTGTCCGTCTGGATCAGCACCAGGCGATGCCACAGGTGGTGGCAGAACGCTCGCAAGGCCAGGAAAATTGCCCTGAGTTCCAGGAGATTGATTTGTAAGAACGACTCCTCCTGAGACCAGCTGACTTGTGTGCGGTGGCCCCTGCAATGCGCCCCCAGCCCAGGAGGGAGGTGTCTGTTGTCAGGGCCCTATGCACCTAGGAAAGAACAACCCAAACTATGGTTATACGATGCAAGGTTCCACATTAGGAACCACCAGTCAAGAAAAAGATTTAGGCGTCATCGTGGATAACATGTTAAAACCCTCCGCCCAGTGTGCAGCGGCGGCTAAGAGAGCAAATAGAATGCTAGGTATCATAAGAAAAGGAATGGAAAATAAAACAAAGGATATTATAATGCCTCTGTATAGTTCTATGGTGCGACCGCACTTTGAATATTGTGTGCAATTCTGGTCGCCGCATCTTAAAAAGGATATAGCGTTACTAGAAAAGGTACAGAGAAGAGCCACCAAAATGGTAAAGGGGATGGAAGGATGCCCCTATGAAGAGAGGCTAAAAAGGTTAGGGCTCTTCAACCTGGAAAAGAGACGGTTGAGGGGAGATATGATAGAGGTCTATAAATTAATGAATGGGCTTGCGACCTCTGGTTGGGGGGGGGCGTGACAAGATGGCGCTGGCACACATGCGTGTGGGACGGCTCTTCCCCTGAGAATGGGGAAGCGGAAGGCCAAGGCTCGGGTTGCTACTGCCAAAGCTGTTGGTCCAGGCCCCGAAGGAACATCGACGCCGACTCAGCCGCCTATTACCTCCTTTTTCTACTTGAAGTCCCCTGTGGAGCAGAATACCTCCGGAGGTGCCTTGTTGGAGTCTGCAGCAATTTCGGAGAGCCTGTTGGAGTTGTTGGAGGCAGTGTCGTTATATTCCCGGAGGGAGAGTAGTGCCTGGGAGTGTTGCAGTGAGCTCCATGCAAACTGCGTTGTCATGCCCCGGAGGAGCCAGCCTCGGCACTGCAGCTTTGGAGAGGAGTGGCAGTGCAGTAAGAATGGCTGATGGAAGAGCTTCGGAGGCCGTCCCGGTACTGGTAGATCCCTCGGAAAGGCATTCGGGGGGACTGGAGAGCTTGATTTCTGTTTCCTCTCGAATTGTAAGTGTGATTCCAGTTACTGTATCCGCTGGTGGTTCTTCTGTTCGCCAATCAGAAATTACCCTGTAAACTGTGTGGGAAGCCATTCAAGGTCTCCAGGCTTCTGTTAATTTGCTATCCCAGAGTTTTATTCAATATTCCACACAGAACTCTGCTGACTTGGTGCACTTTCGCTCTGACTTTGACTCTTTGGAAATGAGGATCGCTGTACAAGATTTGCAAATCAAAGCTTTAGAGTCACAGAATGCCATGTTGGTAAAGGATAATATGGTGACCCAGTTGAAATTGGAAAATCTAGAGAATGTTAATCGGCGTAGAAATCTTCGTTTGTTGAATTTTCCTAAATCTGGTGCCTTTTCCCCCTATGAGATGTTCAAGAAATATCTGTCTGAATGTTTGAGGGTTCCTGAGCAGTCTATCCCACCTACTACTAATGTGTATTATATTTCTCATGGAAATGTTTCCTCAGGAGGGGCTCAGGCTTCTGATATGGACCTTTGGAACATTACGGACATTCTTTAGCGCCCTGTGGAGGAAGGGGTACAGATGTACCTAGATGACACTGCTAGGTACGTATGACCTAGATTGGCCACTGTTGGAAACAGGATACTGGGCTTGATGGACCTTGGTCTGACCCAGTATGGCATATCTTATGTTCTTATGGCTACTTTGTTGGTTCAATTGGCTCTGGATGTTGACCGTGACTGGCTACTGAAATTATTCTTTAAACACAGAGAGGTGGTGTTTATGAATTGTAAGATTCAGATGTTTCCTGATGTGGCTAGGAGTACTCAGCGACGTAGGAGACAGTTTCTATTGCTCTGTCCACAAGTCTTACAGCTTGGGGCTAGTTTTAAATTACGTTATCCTTGTAAATGTTTAGTTATTTTTCAGGGCAATAGATATGTGTTTTTTGATTCCACACACTTAATAGCATTTCTTCTAAGGCTGTGATCAATCTCTCTCCCCCCGTTGAGTTGGGATCCTCACTCTCATGAATAAATATGCGTATGGTTGCCTGTTGTTATTCTAATGCTTTGATTTCCTATACTTATTTTCTTTATCTTTCCGGATTGTTGTCATGTCCCTCCTTTTTGTGGACTAAATGAGCATTGATTATATGTATACAATTTCCTGTGTGTTTAGCACTTGTTTCTTTGCTCTTTTCTGTAACAGTTTTTGCTGTGTTTTTGAAATTGAAATTAAAAAAAAAAATTAATGAATGGAGTGGAATGGGTAAACGTAGATCGATTACGTCATCAGAATATAGAAAGACTAGGGGATATTCAATGAAGCTACAGGGTAACCAATTTAAGACTAATAAGAGAAAATGTTTTTTCACTCAACGTGTAAATAAACTCTGGAATTTGTTACCGGAGGATGTAGTAAAAGCTGTTAGTGAAGCTGGGTTTAAAAAAAGGTTTGGACGAGTTCCTGGAGGAAAAGTCCTTAAACCATTATTAAAAAGTCTATTGTTCTGTGTTGTCTTGACTAGATTGTAAGCTCTGACGAGCAGGGACTGTCTTTTTGCTTATATTCTGTACAGCGCTGCGTGCGTAGCGCTATATAAATGCTAAATATTAGTAGTAGTAAAAGGGACCCAGGATATCACTACTTGATCCTGTACAAGCATTGTGGAACCTGTGTCTTTTGGGGAAACTGCTAGGTACTTATGACCTAGATTGGCCACTGTTGGAAACAGGATACTGGGCTTGATGGACCTTAGTCTGACCCAGTATGGCATATCTTATGTTCTTATGGTTAGGTCCCTTCCTGTTGAAGTGGACAACTGGCTCCTTTAAGTATCTGGGAGTGCCAGGTGACAGCAGACTTCCAGCATCTTTACAAACTGAACGTCCACCTCATGCTAAATAAGGAACGTGAACAGATGCTTCGGTGGGAGACCCTACCTTTGTCATAGCGCTATATAAGATGACGCATCTCCGTAAGTGGCAATACATGTTTCAGGTCTTGCCCTTGCGAATGTGGAAAAAAGATCTGAAGATCTGGCAACGGCAGCTATGTCATTTCCTGTGGCAAGGCCGGCGGTCACGGATATCATTTGAGTGCCTGCTAGGGGATGCAGAGTTCGGGGGCATGGGACTACCTGATTTAGCTCAGTACAATTGAAGTTGTATGCTGTGACATGTCCACGACTGTCTATACCAGACACCTGCACATCCACATTAGAGAGGCAGCTCCTTGGTGCAATGCACCCCCTGTTCATGTTCCACTCTTCGCGAGACCAGATAGATCGGCACTTGTGAACAAGCCCAGTAGTGTAGTCTATGCGGGAAGCCTGGAAAACATTGTGTCGTCAATTGAAACAAAACCCTCAAATTTCAGGCCTAGTACCCTTAAGGGGAAACCCGGACTTCCCAGCAGGAGGCATACCATGAGTCTTTCAACATTGGGAACAACAAGGTTAGGTTCGATTGTCACAATTTATAACCCGGGAGAGCCAGTTTAAATCCCAAGAGGACTTGATGAAGGAATTCCAGATAGTCCCTAGTGATACATTTGTGCTTATGCAGGTACGTCGTTTTATAGGGACGATGAAACAGGAGGATCTGGGACCAGCATTTCTAGAGAGGCTGGATACTTTCTTTGAAATTACGGATAGAGAACAAGTGTCACTTTCACATATACAAAAGACGTGGGCGACATTGGTGGAGCAATGAAAACACCAGGAATTGGCGTAGTGATGGAACATGGAACTAGGGATGGCGATACCTTGGTGCAAGACCTTTGGTGGATACCACAGCGGTGATGCTCTGTGAGCTTCTGTACAAGGTAATTTTACGGACTTTTCCCTCCCAGGTAAGGGCTAGGGCAGCAGGGTTGGCTGACACTGGGAACTGTCTTAAATGCTCGGAGACTAGCAGCACGCTAGGCCATCAATTCTGGCTATGCCTAGCAATACAAGGCTATTGGGTCAAGCTGCAAACATATCTCTCAGAGTCAAATTGAGGGTGGAGGGCCTCATACTAAGAGACCCAGCGGGTGTAGTAGTGAAGGGGAGGGGAACTAAGATTTTTGTACACAAGGCCTGTCTGCTGGGACGCCAGGGTATGCTGAGGTCATGGCTGGATCCAGAACCCCAAGCCTATTGGGCATGGCAAAACAACCTGCATAAATTAATGTAGTTGGAGAACATTGCTGCTCAAGGTTCGGTCCCATGACATGAAGTTCATGACCATCTGGGAGCTAAGACATCCAGTCACTTTTGCCCCAGGGACGCAGCATGGCGCTGAAAGCGTAATTGCTCACCTGTAATAGGTGTTCTCCAGGGACAGCAGGAATCAGTCCTCACTTATGGGTGATGTCAGCACCGACGGAGCCCATGCAGAGCAATTCCCCAACTTTCAAAGAAAGCCTTTGGGAATGCTGCCACGTATGCGTGGTCCTCTTCCCACCCAAGGGTGCCATCTTGCTCAGTCAGGTCCCTTAGCCCGAGCCCTACCAAGCAGATGCCAAGAGAATGATACAAATCCAGCAACTCATCAGGGGAGGTGGGAGGGTAGTGAGGACTTATTACTGCTGTCCCTGGAGAACACCTGTTACAGGTGAGTAAGTACGCTTTCTCCAGGAACAAGCAGAAAGTCTGTCCTTACTTATAGGACTCCCCAGCTACAGGCTACTGAACCTGTAACCAAAAAATGCCTCCGAAGGCATGAGCAAAGTCAATGCCCGAAGGAGCCCGAGTCCCCAGGGCAAAACCCTTGGTAGCCGTCGAGAAGGGTCGGAGGGCAGGAGTTGCTTATACCCCGAATAGATTATGGACTACAGCCAGGCTGAAGGCGCTGTCCCGGTGGGACTCCATCTCCAGGCAGTAGTGCGAGGTGAAAGTGTTCGCCAAAGCCCAGGTCGCAGCCCGGCAGATGACGGATAGCGGCACTGAGTGCAGTGAAGCCACTGACGCCACCTTGGCTCAGACGCCGTGTGCAGTGACCTGCCGATCCAGCATGGTGCCCGCCTTCGCGTGAGTGAAGGCAATGCAGTCCACCACCCAGATGGAGAGGGTGCGTTTTATGACTGCCTGCCCCAGGCGATTGGGATCATAAGAACATAAGATATGCCATACTGGGTCAGACCAAGGTCCATCAAGTCCAGTATCCTGTTTACAACAGTGGCCAATCTAGGTCATAAGTACCTAGCAGTTTCCCCAAAAGACACAGGTTCCTCAATGCTTGCATTGGGCCCATTTCCTGAAAGATGCTTTTTTGGCAACAACAGCCTCTCTGACCTCACCTTTAAACCATGCTGGCAGTTTTTTGGACTTCCCTCCACTTTTCTTAAAGCATGGAATACAGCTGGTCTGGGCTTCCAAGATAGTATTTTTAAACAACACCCAAGCTTTATGTAAGCCTTTAACCTTTGCAACTGCTCCCTTTAGTTTTTTCTTAACTGTTTTCCTCATTTTATCATAGTCTCCCTTTTGAAAGTTAAAAGGTAGTACTGTGGATTTCCTTACCAACCCGCCTCCATTAATTAAATCAAACGATATCATACTATGATCACTATTGCCAAGTGGCCCCAACACCCTTTTCTCTTGCACCAGATCTGGTGTTCCACTAAGGACTAAGTCAGTGATGGCTAACCTTTTTGAGCCCGAGTGCCCAAACTGCCGCACAAAACCAAAAGAATTTCCTCAAAGTGCCAGCACGTCAATTAAATCTTAACAACAAGATTTTAGTATCTAAAAACTCTTTATAAAGTTGCCTGAACTATGTAACATCATTTGTAAAGGTTGGAATCTTTGTATTGTCAGAGAATCAATTTGATTCACAATCCTTCGGTTTTCATTTCAATTTATTGGCAATTTATAATGTTTTAATGATTTCATTCAATTTAATGAATTTAGGAAGAATTTGATTCAGTTACACAATATATTTTAAATGTATTATTCACATAACATGTCAAATGTATCCTGAGTAAAAAAAAGATAAACTTCTTAAAACTGTTAACTGTGTCAGGACTCGGTGTGTATTCCCAAAGAATCTATACATGAAAAAATTAATGTGATGTTTGTTGTTGCATGCATGCTGATAACTTGTCAATCCTTGGCTCATAATGCGTTAATTTCAGAGCAACACATGCAGCACTCATGTCATCCGTTAATCTGTTTCTAGCATCACTTTCCCATCACTGAATATAGCACCCACTACAATATTAACAGCACTGCCTTTTCCTATGTAGGATTCTTATTATGTGAGTTTTGGGTGTTAGTGCTGGCATGGTAGATTTTCTCTAAGTCCCGAATATCCAAATTACAACGTATTAAAAATATGGCCATAAAACGTCTCCATAATGCGTCTAAATTTGACCTTGTGACTTCTTCGCTCATTAAAGGTCACTGGCTTCTCATTAGTTATCAAATAAAATTTAAGATTCTGATCTGACCCATACAGAATTTTATACAGGAATTCCTTTATATTTGTCCAGTCATTTAATTGCTTATAAATCTAGCCTATAAAGCCATACCTGGAACAAGAACTACCTGAAGTGCAAACAGGGTTCAGAAAAGGTCGAGGAACCTGATCATTCTCTTGCACAATCTGTACATTGATCAAGAAGCAACAGTTCGAACGGAACAAAGAGAAACAGAATAAGTAACCACAATCTAAAGTAAAAATAAAATTATGTAGACAAAATTTAAATTGAAACCCCAAGAAGCCAGAGTCCACATGCAGTGCAACATCAAATAAATAAGAGATGCAGTTCCCCAATATAGTGTAAAATATAAAAATATGCGTGCATTATCCTTGCCCTGGAAAAATGGGAATTCCACTCACCTCTGATGGTGCTCTGGCACGAAAATAGGGTTTGGCACGGCCTTTCTGACATCTTGGGGAGCTTGAGTGACCAAGAACAGGAACAGCAGCATGACCACAGCATGGATTGAAACAAGCAATATCTGGCTTCTGGGCTCCAGTGCAATGGCGGGTCCTGTTTGTCATGCACTGGAGCAGAGTTCAGTGCAGCCATGGAAGCCGGGATGGGAGCAGCATGTAGACGGCACTAGAGCAGCATGCGGTGACCAGTTAAGGCCCGCTAGGAGAGACTTGACTGCTGCAAGCTGTTTTTTGAGTGGTGCTGGCTGCCTCCTTCCCCAACCCCCCTGGAGTGTTACTGATGTACTTATTTATTTATTTATTTAACAGTTATTTATATACCGCTCTTTCCCTTGTTTCAAGTGCGGTTTACATGTAACAGTAGGTCAATTGGTATGAGATATACCAGGACATTTTACATAGAACAGATAATTATAATTTACAAGGAAAATCGTAACATTACAAGTATAACATATTAGAACATATATACATTGCTAGTTAAATTATTAATCATCATGTAAATGAGTGTGTAGTATGGTTAAATTAGTGTATTAGTGTCATTTATTTTTGAAAATAGGGTATATAATATTAAAATAAATGTTAGCCTGTATCCCTTTGAGAATTCTGTTTTGGGAGTGTATTATAGTGTAATGTAAATAAGTGAGTTTTTAATTTTTTTTTGAATTCTTTTATGTCAGACAGTAGGCGAATGTTGTCAGGTAAATTGTTCCAGAGTATTGGAGCAGAGTGTGAGAAAGCTCTCTTATTGGTTTTTTTTCTGGCTTTTGTAAAATCTTTTGGTATTGTTAAAGTATTTATGTTTCTGCTCCTTTGAGATCGTTTATCAATGTCAATGTTAATCAGTGTATTTAGTGCAGATGGTGCAAGTTTATTTATAAGTTTAAATGTAGTGACAAGAATTTTATATTTGATTCGGGAGTAAATTGGTAGCCAATGAAGTTCAGCTAAAATTGGTGTAATATGTTCAATTGGGCTTATATTCATAATCGTTCTAGCAGCTAAGTTCTGAGTTATTTGTATCTTTTTAATATTTTGTTTCGAAATACCATTAAGTATTGTATTTGCAAAATCGAAATGTGGGGTAATAATAGCATGAATTATGTTAATAAAATCTTGTAGAAGAATCAAAGGTCTTAGTTGTTTTAGTGTTTTGAGTTTGTAATGTATATTTTTAGTTAAATATTTTATATGTGAATCCATATTTAGATTATTGTCAAGTATCACACCTAAATATTTTACTTCTTTTTTATATTAATTTCATGAGTATCTAGTGTAATCGTGTTTGGGGGTATATATGTTTGATTTTTAGTGATGAATTTAATTGTGTTTTAATTTGTGGTTGAGTAATATTTGATGGTGTTATTTGTAGGTTTGTTTTGTTGCTATAGTATTGAGCTAATTCTTGTGGGGAGATATCTATTGATATTTCATCATTATTTAGTGTTTTGTTTGTTAATTTCTGTACTATACAGAATAGTTCTCTTGGTCGATTAGTGGCTCTTGATATTATATTAGAATAATAATTTTGCTTGGAGTTGTTTATTGTTTGTTTATAAATTTGTAGTGTTTTAGTGTAATTCTCATGATTTATTAATGATTTTGATTGTCTCCATTTCCTTTCCTCTTTTCTTAGTTGTCTTTTTAATGTTTTGATAGATGTATTAAACCATGGAGCATGTCTTTTTTCAATTTTATTGTTTATATTTTGGTTTGCTTGATTTGGGTTATTTTCTGCTGCTTTGGAGATTATATTATTCCAGTTTTTGATAGATTCTTCGAGATTTGTGGGTGTTTGTGTAAGGTGTGGTATTTGATCTAAAAATTCCTCTTCATTGAATTTTCTGAATCTTTTAGTTTGAGGAGGTTGTGGTTTTTTAGTATGATTGTTGTATTTGAAGGTTATATTGAATTTTAAAAGATAATGGTCAGACCAGGGGACTGGAATGTTTGAGAGGGATTCAGAGTTATATAGGTTGTATATAGAGTTTGGTCTTTGAGCTTACAGTCTAAAACTGGGAGATACAGAATGTGAAGGATGCTATTGCCTGCATGCACTTTCCTCACCAGAACTTGAGGGCCTTTGATGGATTTGGCTGGAGTGGCAAGTATTTGATCATAGAAGAGTTAGTCATGCCATCTACAAGCCAGTTTGCCTCTGTTTTTTGGGGGGAGCTGGTGTGGCTGAGTGTTTGTGGTTAAAGCTAAAGAGAGTGCCTTTTTTTTCCTTGGATGACTGTGTGCTGGATTGCCTGTTAGTCCTTGTTTTTCCACTTGTGCCTGGGTGCTTTTTTCTCCCAAGGAACATCCTGTGAGTGGCCCCAAGTCCCATCCAAAGGATAGGAGGGGGGGGGGGGGAAGAACCAGAGGAGCAGCAGACACTCTTGTTCCGTGCGAGTGATCTTCAGTTTAAATAAAAACCAAGCCAGTGCAGAGCCTTCCTGCCTCTGAGGAGCCACCGTGCAGATGTGTCCCGCCCCCAAAGGAAGTTACATTAACTTCCTTTTTGGGGCGGAACGCATCTGCATGGGCTCCTTCACAGAGACTGAAGGCTGTGCACCGGCTTGGTTTTTATTTAAATTGAAGATCAGCCGCCGCCGCCGCTAGAGAGGGTGAATCTGCCACTGCCGAGAAGCGGCCTCGGCAGTGGAACAAACTTGAGCATTTTAAATTTTTTTTTATCTTTTGAAGGCGGAGTGAGGCGGCTGTTTTGGGGGCATTTTTGCCGCCTTCAAAACTTGCCGCCTAAGGCAACCGCCTCACTCCGCCTCATTATAGAGCCGCCCCTGATGATACCACATTACTGGCTGAAAGTGAAGATGATCTGAAACATTTGCTTCTCACGATCAAGGAACATAGTCTTAAAATGGGCCCGCGTGCCAGCTGCAAGGCCTTCGCGTGCCACAGGTTCGCCATCGCTGGACTAAGTCCAAAATGGCTTCCCCTCTGGTTGGTTCATGAACCAGCTGCTCCAAGAAGCAGTCATTTATTTCATCTAGAAACGTTATCTCTCTAGCATGTCCTGCCGTGACACTGACCCAGTCAATACCGGGGTAATTGAAATCACCCATTATTATTGCTGTGCTGTAACTTTTGTTAGCTTCCCTGATTTCTTTGAGCATTTCATCATCCATTTGTTCATTCTGGCCAGGCGGACGATAGTACACCCCCACTGCCATCGCCTTCCCCTTTTTACATGGAATTTTGTTTCCTACAAAACTTTAATCCTTTGTGACTCAATGCCCTCTCTAACATAGAGCGCAACCCCTCCACCAATTTGATCAGCTCTATCATTACGGTATAGTTTGTACCCAGGTATCAAAGTGTCCCACTGGTTGTCCTCCTTCCACCATGTCTCTGAGATACCAACCATGTCTCTGAGATACCAATTATATCTAACTTCTCATTTAGTGCTATACTGTATATTCAAACTCTCCCATCTTATTTTTTAGACTTCTAGCATTTGCATACAAGCATTTTAGAGACTGTATTTTATTCATATTAATCTGGCTATCGGTAGGCAGAGGTAATTTGGAATCTTTAAGCTCTGTCTGCTCTGTACTCAAGGGCATTCGGCTACTTTTGTCTTTATTGGAACCTCTCTACTGATATGCCCTAACTTCATTTTTTTGGTAGCATCCTTCAAGGACACATTGTTCCAAACCATGCACTCTTGGGCGACTGTCGGCTCTCTCCTATTATCTAGTTTAAAAGCTGCTCTATCTCCTTTTTAAAGGTTAATGCCAGCAGCCTGGTTCCATCCCAATTAAGGTGAAACCCATTCCTTCAGAAGAGCCCTTCCTTTCCCCAGAATGTTCCACAGTTCCTAACAAATCCAAAACCCTCATCTTTGCACCATCGTCTCATCCACGCATTGAGACTCCGGAGCTCTGCCTGCCTTTTGGGTCCTGTGCGTGGAACGGGAAGCATTTCAGAGAATGCTACCCTGGAAGTTCTGGATTTCAACTTCCTACTTAAAAGACTAAGGGGCATGTTTACTAAATCGTGGTAGCGGACTCCGCCCAATATTGGAGCCGCGGCCCCATTGAATTCAATGGGGCCGCGGCTCCGATATCGCACAGAGTCCGCTACCGCGGCTTTGTAAACAAGTCCCTAAATTTAGCCTCCAGAACCTCCCTACCACATTTTCCTATGTCATTGGTACCAACATGTACAAAGACAGCAGACTCCTCCCCAGCACTATCTATGACCTTGTCCAGGTGGCAGGTGCGGTCCGCTACCTTCGCACCAGGCAGGCATGTTACCAGGCGATCCTCACGTCCACGAGCCACCCCAGCTATCTACATGCCTAATAATCGAATCACCAACTTTAACGGCTGTCCTAACCCTTCCCTCATGGGCACATGGCCCTGGAGAAACTTCCTCGGTGCGAGAGGGTTTTACATCACCTGGAGGACAGGTCCTAGCTACAGGATCACTTTCTGCCATACCAGGGTGAAGCTCTCCTGTCACATGACCTCTGCCCATGGCAACAGGGATGCTATCAGACTGGAGGTGGGACTTCAGTACTATATCCCTGTAGGTCTCATCTATGTAGCTGTCATCCTTATGTCCTCCAATTCTGCTACTCTAGACTCCAGAGAACGGACTCATTCCCTGAGAGCAAAGAGCTCCTTGCACCTAGTGCACACGTAAGACCCCTCACCAACTGGGAGAAAATCATACATGTGACACTCAATGCAAAAGACTGGAAAGCCCCCATCTTGCTGCTGGACTGCTGTCTGCATCTTAGTTTTAAGGTTGTGTTTAGGTATTTAAGTTCTTTACCTACGAAGGGCCATAAACATAAACATACTAAGGGTTGGAAGGGATACTTATACTAATAAAACTACACCTAATATGTTTAATGTACTTTGCTCACCTGAAGCTTAAATAATCTCAGGTCCTTAATGTATGACTGATGAGGACAAACAGCTGCACCTGAGAGTGAATATGGCACCTCCTTTCTTTTGAGAGGTTTATGCACCTATAAAACTACAATTATCCCAGGGGTGAGTGAGTGTTGGGGACGGAGGGAAGGAAAAAGACTTATTAAAAGCTGGCTGCTACACAGTACCCTGTCCTGTGCTTCTAAGTAATCTATCTGAAAACCTCAGTTTAACCTGGTGATAGGTATTTGATTTTTCTGTCTAAGTAATCTATGACAAATTTCCAGGGGGAGTCCCACAGCCTTGCTTGGATAGAGGGGGTGTTCTAAATTTAACCGGAAAGAGTAATTACTCACCTGTAACAGGTGTTCTCCAGGAGCAGCAGAAATCAGTCCTTACATATGGGTGACGTCGGCGCTGATGGAGCCCCCATGCGGAGCATTTCCCCAGCTTTCAAGGAAAGCCTTTGTGAATGCAGCGCACATGCATGGTCCCCTTCCCACCCAAGGGTGCCATCTTGCTCAGTCTGACGACATAGCTAAAAGCAAAAAAAAAACAAATGAATTACATGACTGCAACTCCAGGGGAGGAGGGAGGGTCGTGAGGACTGATTCCTGCTGCTCCTGGAGAACACCTGTTACAGGTGAGTAACTACTTTTTCTCCAGGACCAAGCAGGAAGTCAGTCCTCACATATGGGACTCCCCAGCTCTAGGCTACTGGGAACCCAAAGCTGAAAAAATGGCTCCCTCTGAAGATCCTCAGTATCCGTGATAAGAATATCCTCTGAGAATGCCCCCGTACGGTAGCCCAACACAAGGGCCGGAGGGTAGGAGTTGCCTACACCTCAAAGAGATTACAGAGTACCGCCTGTCCGAAAGCACTGTCCCTTCGGGACTCTCTCTCGAGCCAGTAGTGGGCTGCAAAGGTCTGGCTTGAAGACCAAATAGCGGCTCGGCAGATGTCTGCCAAAGTAACAGAGCGGAGATGAGCTAATGACGCGGCTTTCACCCTGACTCGAACCTGCAAGGGGAGGTTGGCTGCCTTATACACCCAGGCGATACAATCTGCTACCCAAGTGGACAATGTATGCTTGGAGACAGGTAACCCTAGCTTATTCAGGTCAAAGGAGACGGAAGAGCTGAGTGGCCCTTCGATGCCCCCGCGTACGTTTTATGTAAAAGGACAACGCCCTCTTACAGTCCAGGGTATGCAAGACTGTTTCAGCCCGGCTGGTATGCGGCCTGGGAAAGAATGTCCTGGTTGAGGTGGAAAGAGGAGACAACTTTTGGAAGGAACTTCAGATGGGTCCGTAGGACCACCCTGTTCCTATAGAACCATGTGTATGGTCTATCAGAAACCAGAGCTTGTAGTTCACTCACACGTCTGGCCGAGGTAAGAGCTACCAGGAAGAGCGCCTTCCAAGAAAGGAAGCGTAAATGGCAAGTAGCCATCGACTCAAACGGTGGGCGAGTAAGTTGCTGCAAGACCACGTTCAAATCCCACTAAGTGGCCGGTGGACGAACCGGAGGCTTGAGCAGAAGCAGACCTCTGAGGAAGCGGGACACCAAGGGTTGAACGGACAGAGACTGTCCCTCCACCGGTGAGTGGTGTGCTGATAGAGCACTGAGGTGGACCCGAAAAGAGTTGGACTTAAGGCCTAGGTCTGACAGGTGAAGTAGATACTGCAGTACTACTGGCACAAGGAAGGAGAAAGGATCTTCATTGCGCGGATCACACCATATTGTGACCCTATGCCACTTGAGGGCATAGGACTTTCTGGTGGACTGCCTCCTAGAGGCCAAGACCACCTCCTCAACTTCCCTAGGTTGAAGTAAGGGAGCTAGCACTATACGTTCAGCAGCCAGGCCATTAGATTGAGGGATCTGAGATTAGGGTGCAGAAGGGAACCCTGATCCTGAGACAGGAGATTGGGTTGCAACCCCAGAGGGAATGGAGTTTCCACCACCAACTGCAGCAGAAGTGGAAACCACGGCTGCCTCGGCCATCTGGGGGCTACCAGAATCACCGAGGCCTTGCCCCGGAGAATCTTGAATAGAGTTCGAGCCACCAGGGGCGTGGGATGAAACGCATACAGGAGGCCCGTAGACCAAGAGATCAGAAAAGCATCTGCTGCCATTCTCAGGGGATGCGCTGTCTGGAGAAAACCCTGGGCAGCTGACGGTTCAATGGACTTGCAAAGAGATCGATGGATGGAAGTCCCTATTGTAGAAAAATCTGCTGGACCACCAGTGGATTCAACTGCCATTCGTGAGGCTGGAGAATCCTGCTTAGTTTGTCTGCCAAGAAGTTCTCCTGACCAGGTAGATAAACTGCTTTGAGAAACATGCCTTGTTTGACTGCAAAGGAGCAAAGGGCCTGCGCCTCCTGACATAGGAATCTGGACCCTGTGCCCCCTTGCTTGTTCACATAGAACCTTGCTACCTGATTGTCTGTCTGAACTAAGACAGACTGGTGAGAGAGGGCATGAGAAAAAGTCTGTAGAGCTAAGCGGATTGCTCGCAGCTCCAAAAGATTGATCTGCTGTGTGGCCTCCCGAGGAGACCAGAGGTCTTGAGTGCACCTGCCCTAGCAATGTGCACCCCAGCCCTTTAAGGAAGCATCGGTCGTTAGCACCCTTGTGTGTGCTGGGCCTGAAAAGGCACCCCCCTGAGAAATTTTGGGAGATGTAGCCACCCCTGCAAGGAGTCCAAAAGTGGTTTGGACACCTTTATTCTGTCTCGGAGGTCGCCTGTGGCCTGCGCCCACTGAGCTCTGAGGCACCACTGAGCAGCCCGCATGTGCAGACGGGCATTCGGGGTCACATGTACCGTGGATGACATATGGCCCAGGAGCCGCAGGAAGTGCCTGGCGGAGACCTCAGAATTGCTTTGGAATTGGTTGGCCAAGTCCATCAGTCTGTGGGCCCTGTCCTTGGGCAAGTAAGCTCTTGCCTGCAGAGTGTCTAATCTTGCCCCTATAAACTCTAGGTTCTGTGAGGGGAGCAAAGTGGACTTTGCATAGTTTATGACAAAGCCCAGATGCTGAAGAAGAGAGACAGTGCGAAGAGTGGCTTGTCTGGCCTCCTGGAGAGACTAGCCCCTGATGAGCCAGTCGTCCAGGTATGGGAAGACAAAAATTCCCTGATTCCTGAGATAGGCCGCCACCACTGCCAGGCATTTGTTGAAGACCCTGGGGGCGGAAGATAGGCCAAAGGGAAGTACTCTGTACTGGAAATGGTTTCCTCCCACCACAAATCTGAGATATTGTCTGTGGTCTGGATGGATGAGGATGTGAGTATAAGCATCCTTTTGGTGTAAGGAGCATAGCCAATCTCCCTGCTGGAGGTAGGGCAGCAGTATCCCAAGGGTAAGCATCTTGAACTTTTCCCTCTCCAGAAACTTGTTTAAGTTTCGCAAGTCTAGTATAGGTTGGTGGCCTCCTGTCCTTTTTGGTACCAGGAAGTACCTGGAGTAGAAGCCTTGCCCTTTCAGGTGGTGAGGCACTGGTTCCACCGCCTGTTCCTTTAGAAGACTTGCCAACTCCTGAAGGAGGAGGTTTCTGTGCAGAGGGAGTTTTGGGTAGCTGGTGGAAGTGGAGCATGTAGCCCTTCTGGACTATGCTCAGTACTCAGGTATCCCCTGTGATGGCTGGCCACCTGTAGGCGTACAGGGTCAGCCGACCTCCTGTGCTGAGTGGGGCCAGCTGTGGAGAAGAGGCTATGCTGTGGGAGTCAAAACCCCGCTCCCTGCTGTGCAGGAGCCGGAGCTGGTGGCTTGGGGGTCTTCTGCCTTCGGGGCCCATGCCCCTGCCCCTTGGCCTGCTGGCCCTGTGGGGGAGCTGGAGAGGCCTGATATTGAGTGTAGGATTTGTAGGCAGAACCCTTCCTCGGGAAAAAGGGCTTCTTCCACAAGCCCTTCTTTTTCTGAGAAGGGGCAGGTCTTCCTGGACAGCCTTGTCCTGGTGAGAGTCTCAGTCTCGATTTCCGCAGCCTTTTCAGCCATGGGCTTACCGAAAAGGTTTTCACCTCGGCAAGGGACATCGAGCAACTTGTCCTGCACCCATGACTCCAGGTCTGATGACTTTAGCTAGGCCTGACGGCATGCACCGATGCCAGCCGCGGCTACCCGGGCCGAAGCCTCGAAGCCATCATAGGCTGCTCGAGAGATAAACTTCGAGCACTCTCGAATCCCAGTTGACAAAGCCTTGAACCTTTGCAAAGGTTCCTTAGAGAGGCCAGCTGAGAATTCGGCAATCTCCTTTGCCAGGTCTCGTAGGTACAGGTCTGGACACTGCAAGATAGCATAGAGCCCTGGAAGCACTTTCTACCGAGGGCAACCAGGTTCCAGGCCTCCCGGCCGGGGGGCACCGAGGAGTACATCTTCTGACTCTTCAGACAGTGCATGGCCGATTCCACAACCATGGAGTTGTGCGGTGGCTGCGCCTTTTGGAACCCAGGGCTCTTATGGACTCAATAAATGGAATTAACCCGTTTGCTAAGAACCTGCGTCGAGGCCGGTGCTTCCCACATGTGGAAGAGCATCGGAGGAACCAGTACAGTAAAGGCTTCCTTCGGAGGAAAGTCATACTGGAGGGCATCGAGCTCCTCGGCTCGAGGCTCCTCCTCGGCGTCCGCAGGGAAGGCCAAGGCCTTGGCCCTCACGAAGTCCGAGAACTGGGTATCCTCCGGGGGTGGAGGGGGGGGGGGACAGTCTCTCCGAGGCTCGGACTCCAATGAGTCCGAAGGGACGCACCGTGTCCGGAAGGTGTCCGGGGACTCCTTGTCCTCCGTCTCCCATGCCGACTCCTCCGAGGAGGAATTGGGCAACTCTGGCCGTGTGGGCCTCGGCGTCGACGACCTCGGCCCCGCACGGGAGGTCGAGGGAGACCTTGACCGAGGATCGACTCGAGACTTCATTGACTCGAGGATTGGCTCGTTCTCCGGGGTCGACTTAGACGTCGAGGTCCCGGTGGTCGGGGCAGATGCACCGGTCAGACCGGCGATCAGCACCCGCTGCTGTTCCATGAAGGCAGCTAAGCTGCTTTCCAAGGCCATCAACCTGAGTCCAAGCTCAGGAGACTCAGCAGTCCCCAACTCGGGCCTCGACGGCGGCTCCCCCGGAGGAGAGTCCACGAGGACAACTGCACTTTTGTGACTCAGGGACTCCGGATCCACACGAGGTAACTTGGGCGGCCTCTCCAACTCCGAGAGCCCAGGGCGGCGGTCAGGGCTACGCGACCTGGCCCTCGAGGAACCAGGATCCTCCACCGACAACGCCCTCGCGAGCTTCTTCTTCCTTCTGTGCTCCTGGGTGGGAGACTCCCTCTCAGAGGAACCCCGACGGCGCTCGGGGTCAGATTCCCGAGATGTCGAGGCCTCTGACGAAGTCCGGGCACGGCCGGACGCAGAGTCAGAGAAAATTCGCTCCCGTTGATGCTGACAGCTCCGAAGTGCCTTCGACGACCTCTTGCCGCACGGGCCACAGGCCAGCGGGTCATGGTCGGGCCCGAGGCAACAGTCATGTGTGTCGGTGAGAGACATAAGTTTCTTGCACCGATCACACTTTTTGAACCCGCTGGCAGCCATGGGGGGGGGAAAAAGGGCCCCTGCAATGTCAAAAGACCGGGCTGCCAGTGAAAACACAAAAAGAGCGCGAACGCTAGTCACGAAGGACAAAAACCGAAAATCAAAACTCCAGACTCGATACCGGTGTACCGAGCCCAGGCGGGAAGGGGAACCGGCGTCAAACCGGATAAGAGACAGCGAAAATCGCAGAAAAAAAATAAACTTTTCCCGGGTGACACGAACTCGCGTCCGTTGGGCTCCATGGAAAAAGAAAGACTAAGCAAGATGGCACCCTTGGGCGGTAAGGGGACCGCGCATGCGCGCTGCATTCCCAAAGGTTTTCCTTGAAAGCTGGGGAAATGCTCCACACGGGGGCTCCGTCAGCGCCGACATCACCCATTTGTGAGGACTGACTTCCTGCTTGGTCCTGGAGAAAGGTCTCTGCTGTGTTTTAAATTTAAACTGAAAGCTCTTTGCTGCTACAAGTCCCTGACTGATCTAACAAATACACTTGGTTCACAGATTAATCAGCTTTAATTTAAAGAATTCCTTTTTCCCCAAGATTTAGAAAAATTCCCAGAAGTAAATACTTACAATTTCAGATCTCTCTCCAGAAGTAGCAGTCCCCTTTTGTAGTCCTTCAGACTGAGAATCACAGAACTCTGGTTGAACTATTTATGCCTGTGCTTCTGAGGTAAGCTGTGACCAATTTCCCTGCTTGGATAAAGGGAGTCTTTCAAAATGGCCCTTTGATCTGCCACCTGGCTTTAACACCTATTTAAAAAAATTCACAGGTCTCTTGCCCTCTAAGTAGTAGGCCTCTTTGTAAAGATCTCTAGAAATAATTTATTTCTCAAAGAATACTGACACTCTTTTGCCTCTTATGCTGTTATATTCTGATTTGATTTAAATTAAAGCTCTTTGCTGCTACTAGGCCCTGACTGAGTATGAAATTTAAACTAGAAGCTCTCTGCTGGGTTCTGAATTTAACCAGAAAGCTCTCTTCTGTGTTTTAAATTTAAACCAGCGGTCTTTAGTTGCTGATCAAGTGGTATTGCTTCCGATTTGTCCATATTCATATTCAGCTTTAGCCCTGAATGGGCTCCGAAATCTCAAAAGGCAGCCAACAAGAGTGGGAACGTCTGTTGCAGGTTTTGCAAATGCAGTAGTATGACATCTGCATAAGCTGCTATTTTAAAAGTGGTGTGTCCCAGCTGTACCCCCTCAATCTGTAGGCCCTCCTGAATGACTCACAGGACTGGGAAAGGGGACAGGCCTGTCGGGTGCTCTGGCACAGCTTGAATTTCTGTAAGGTTTGACCATTGGCGACTACTGCCGCACTGGGGTCATGATAAAGAAGTTTAATTGGCTGCATAAATAGACCAGTAAACCCCATTTGCTCCATTACCCCAAATAGGAATTGCTAATTGACTAAGTCAAAAGCTTTCTTGGTATCAAAACTTAATAGTGTGTCCTGCCTTTTTACCTGACTCACCGCAATTGAAGTTATCACTGCGTAGATTAAGAACAGGGTGCCGGTCCCTTACAAATCCAATCTGCCCTTCTTAGACCAGGAATGGCATGATTCGAGCCAACCAGTTGGCCAAGATCTTCACAAGAAGTTACAATTTAGAAGGGAAATGGGACGATACGATGATGTAAGAAGGGGATCTCGACCTGGCTTTGGCCGAACCACTGTATGTGCCACGTTTGTCTTGTAAGAGAAGGCCTGTCCCTGAATAAGATGGTCGTAAAGCTTTTTTAGGGGGCTTCATACCTGATCCTGCATCAATTTATACCACTCGTTTCCAAACCCATCTGGGCCTGGAGCTTTATAAATTTTTGACTGTCTAATGGCGCCTTCCACGTCTTCCTCTTTAATGGGTTGGTTTAAAATTTTGCGGTGTTCAACTGTGAATGTCGGAAGCTTCACTTTGTCTAGATGTGTCGTATCCCCAGGGAGGGGCCGCTGCCCTCTGCATAGAGCTTCTGATAGAAATTGTGAAACAGCGCCAACATGCGGCATTCGTTAGTCGTCACCCCGGTTCCATCTTGTAGTGCTGCTATTCCCCTCAAACCTTGCCATCGTTTCACCAAAGAGGACATGAGCTTTCACGCCCGATTCCCATACTGATGCAATTGGCATTGATAGTACATCTGGGATTTATAAGCACGCTAGTGGAGGAGGATGTTCAACTCCACCTGTGTGGCCACCTGTTCCCCTCGGTGCATAGGCGTATACTGCTGTCCAAGGCTTGCCTCAATTCTCGGATCCGCTTCGTGAGGCAGAGTATTTGTGCATCATTACGTTTCATCCTGCTATATGAGGAACTAATAATCTGACCCCAAATAACTGTCTGCTGCCTCCCAGTATAACGCAGGGTTGTCCTAGTGGGTGGCATTTGTAGTTTCAAAGACTTCCCATTTTTCCTTTAAAAAACATAGAAATAATGGGTCACGGCCATTTCTGAGCCACGATGGTGCTGCCCCCCACACAAAGTCATCCAGATTGGCACATGGTCCGATATTGCCATAGTTGCAATATTCACTGCACGTACCTTGGATAGGGAGGTGGATGTTATTAGCCAATAGTCCAGGTGTGATAAATTACCATGTCTTGCGACATGTGAATAAAATCACTTTCCTGAGGGTGTAGGGTCCACCACATATCAACTACATCCAGCACTTTGCAGATTTGCTCAACCCTATGCCTTGAGCCCATCTGTCCTAAACCATTCGAAGGTGCCCTGTCCATGGCCAGATCCAGAACGCAATTAAAGTCCCCCCCCCCCCTCCCCACAAGGGAGTGCTGGGGATATCTGCCCAGGGCTCTAGCCAGTTGTACAAAAAAAGTCCAGTCAGGCATGTTACAAAATCTCAGCAAATTATTATGCCGATGATATACTTCTGCTTTTCCACGTCTGTCCACTTGCTCTCAATCTTTCTCCTCTTAATGCTTGCCTTTCCAGTATTTCTTCCTGGCTGTCAGCAAACTACCTCCATTTGAATCCCTCCAAATAAGCTGCTATGTGGCTTACCTCCAGTGCTCCCATCCCCGACCTTTCACCTTCCCTTTCCGACACTCCCATTCCACTCACCCCAACTCTACGGTACTTGGGGCTCACTCTTGACTCAACCCTTACATTTCACCAGCATATCTCCTCCCTTGTCAGGTGTTCATTTTGCACTCTTCGACAACTTCGCGCAGTATGCTCCCACTTCCTTGGTTATGCTCATAGTTTCTCTCCTCTTATCCCGCCTCGACTACGGTATCGTAGTCTTGGCGGGTGTTCCCCAACCCAGCTACGTCATCTACAGCTCATTCAAAACACCGCCGCCCGCCTTCTCACTCATGTCAGTCACAGAGAACATGTCACCCCCCTTCTCATTCAGCTTCATTGGCTCCTGATGACCTACCGTTACCAATACAAGATTCTTACCACTGTCCATAAAACAATCCATACTGGCCAGCCCTCAGTACCTTGCCGATCTCATCCATGTTCACCTCCCTCCACATACCCTTCGTGCTATCCACAATGACCACTTGGCTCTTCCATCCCCAGCCCGGGCCTGCCTAGAAAACACACTGCTTTCTTTTTTCTTGGGCCAGCCCTGTGGAATTCTCTTCCCACCGTCCTCCGCATTGAACACTCCTACCCCAGGTTTAAATCCCTCCTGAAAACCCACCTCTTCTGCACCTACCTTTCTCTCGCACTTAGCTGTCTGATGTTAGTCAGTCCACTCTGTACCTTGTCTGTCTCTTATCTTTCCTGTCAGAAACTGGTGTTCCTTTCATTCTCTTTTCTAACGCAGCCTATGTTTTATTATTATTTTGTAAACTCACCCTGATGCTTCAGCCTGGGCAGTCAAGCAAGCAATGTAATAAAGATAAAATGTGTATGATGCGTTACCAATTTCCTCCCCCCCCCCCATTATATATTGGCCCTGTGGGTCAGTTTCTTACCACTCTAACACAAAATCCAGACCTTTACGAACTTGGAGCCCGGTCTGGCCTAGTCCACATCATCCATGAAATCTGCTTCGGTGACTGCCACTCCCTGCATGGCAGTCTCATTTTGCTGGAGCTGCTGAAACTGTGCGCGCTGCATCCCCCTCGCAGCTGGAATCTCCCCCCCCCCCACCCCCCCGCTCTCCTGGCGCTCCCGCGTCCCCTCCAGGGGGTGGAGCTCATGTTCGGGCACGCATCCTTCCAATGTCCTTCCTCTTTACAATAAGCGCACTGATTTGCACCTAAGGGGGGCCGAGCGCTCCCTGGGCACCTTCCCCATCCTCTGGCTCTTCTGTTAGGATATCCTCCTCCATGTCCTTCAACTAGTGCTGCGGCGAGCAGATCCACTTTCTTCCTCATCCTTCTTTCACTTTCCCGTTTGCTTTCTTGATCACGATTCACATATACCTTTTGTGCGACTTCCATTAACTGTGTTGCGTTCATGCCCGCAAATCCTTCTAATTTTTGCAGTTTTCGTTTTATGTCTCCCTGGGACTGACTCACAAAAGCGGCATTCACCATGCGTAAATTCTCCTAAGCTGCTGGGTCATAGGGGGTGTAAAGTCTATAAGCTTCAGTTAATCGTTCGTAGAAAGCAGCTGGACTCTCATCTGGGCGCTGAAGAACGTCCGCTACTTTCCCAATATTCATAGCTCTCTGGCCTCCTTTCTTTAGGCCCTGCAGTATCGCCTGGTGGAACCGGGTGAGGGCCTTTTCTCCTACATCACTATTTGGGGCCAATCCAGGGTCTTCATTCGGGAAATCTGCGGCTGCTGCCTGTCTGGGATCTAGGTTTCTCCCCACTTCAGGGTTCTCTTCCAAACATCGAGTGGTCGCTCGCACTATCCGTGCCCGCTCTTCAGTAGTAAAGAGGGTAGCCAAAAGCTGGCGACAGTCAGACCAGGTGGGCTGATGGGTTTGCATAATACTAGTCATTAACTCTGTTAAATCTTGGGGCTTTTCAGTATAGGAGGCATAATGCGTTTTCCAGTTTAATAAATCTGTTGTGGAGAAGGGCACATACACTAGACTGGTCGGTCCGACCACAACCTGACCGTTGTCTTGAATGGGTAATCCCGGGACCTGCCGCAACGGCAGTTGGTGGGCTTTTGGGTGACGCCGCTACTGGTATCTGGACTAGTAGATGACCCTGGACTGGCATCTAACTCTCCACTAGCGGATTCTTCGGGGGATGATTGTTCCACCTCAGAGCGCTGCTCAGGACTAGGGCTCCGACTTCTTAGGGGACTGGTCCGCACTTCAGATTTTGGAGGCGGATGATCAGGTGGAGGCACCTCGGCTGGAGGTACTCTCCCTTCCTCTGGCTCTACTCGGAGTATTGGCGGGGGTTCTCGGAGTACTGGCGGAGCTGATTGGACAGGAGTAAACAGAAAGGCGGGTGGATACCTTGGGATCTCTGGAGACTCTTGGGCTACATAAATAGGGGTTTTTTCTTTCTTGGCAGGGACTCTCGTGGCAGTTGCTAACATAATTTTACTCTGCCCCTCACAGCAACGCTTCATCCAAGAGGGCTGTTTCTCACATATCCCTAACCATGAGTCTATATAGGAAAACTGCTCGGGACTATAGCTGGCAATAGTGATCATAGCATGATCGCCTTTGATTTAATTAGTGGAGAAGGGATAGTAAGGAAATCCACAGTACTACCCTTTAACTTTCGAAAGGGAGACTATGATAAAATGAGGAAAACAGTTAAGAAAAAACTAAAAGGAGCAGTTGCAAAGGTTAAAGACGTACATCAAGCTTGGATGTTGTTGAAAAATACTATCTTGGAAGCCCAGACCAGCTGTATTCCACGCTTTAAGAAAAGTGGAAGGAAGTCCAAAAAACTGCCAGCATGGTTTAAAGGTGAGGTCAGAGAGGCTGTTGTTGCCAAAAAAGCATCTTTCAGGAAATGGAAAAAAGAGCCAAATGACGAAACCTGGAAACAGCACAAGCACTGGCAAGTCCAATGCAAGGCATTGATAAGGCAGGCAAAGAGAGAATTTGAGAAGAAGCTTGCTGCGGAAGCAAAAACACGAAATAAAGACCTTTTCAAGTACATTCGTAGCAAAAAACCTGTGAGAGAGTCAGTTGGTCCATTAGATGATAAAGGGGTTAAAGGAGCACTAAGAGGCGACAAGGCGATAGCGGAGAGACTGAATGAATTCTTTGCTTCAGTCTTTACTGAGGAAGATGTAGGGATGTTACCCATGACTGAAGTGGTATTTAAAGGTGCGGAAGAATTGAAGGAAATATCGATACATCGGGAAGATGTCTTACAACTATTAGATAAACTGAAGAGTAGCAAATCACCTGGGCCGGATGGTATACATCCAAGGGTGTTGAAAGAACTGAAATATGAGATTGCAGACCTGCTATTAGTAATCTGTGAACTATCATTAAAATCATCTCTAATACCTGAAGAATGGAGGATCGCCAATGTAACACCAATTTTTAAAAAGGGTTCCAGGGGTGATCCGGGAAACTACAGACCGGTGAGCCTGACGTCAGTACCGGGAAAAATGGTAGAAACCATCATAAAGAATAAAATTACTCAGCATGTAGATAGTCACGACCTAATGGGAGACAGCCAACATGGCTTTAAACAAGGAAGATCTTGTCTTACTAATCTGTTATGTTTTTTTGAAGGAGTGAATAAACAGGTGGACAAAGGTGAGTCGGTTGATATTGTGTATCTGGACTTTCAGAAAGCCTTTGACAAGGTCCCTCATCAGAGACTTTTGGCAAAACTAAAGAGTCATGGGATAGGAGGCAGTGTACTATTGTGGATCAGGAACTGGTTAAAAGATAGAAAGCAGAGGGTAGGGCTAAATGGCCAATGTTCGCAATGGAGAAAGGTGAATAGTGATGTACCCCAGGGATCTGTGCTGGGTCCGCTGCTTTTTGACATATTCATAAATGACCTGGAAAGTGGAATAACGAGTGAGGTTATCAAATTTGCAGATGACACAAAACTATTTAAAGTTGTTAAAACCCAAGAGGATTGTGAAAAATTGCAAGAGGATCTTGATAAATTGGAAGACTGGGCATCAAAATGGCAGATGAAATTTAATATGGACAAGTGCAAGGTTATGCACCTAGGGAAGAACAACCCAAACTATGGTTACACGATGCAAGGTTCTACATTAGGAACCACCACCCAGGAAAAAGATTTAGGCGTCATTGTGGATACCATGTTAAAACCCTCGGCCGAGTGTGCAGCGGCAGCCAAGAGAGCAAATAGAATGCTAGGTATGATAAGGAAAGGAATGGAAAATAAAACAAAAGATATTATAA
The DNA here is from genome assembly GCA_033557465.1 of Ichthyophis bannanicus. Taxonomy (NCBI): domain Eukaryota; kingdom Metazoa; phylum Chordata; class Amphibia; order Gymnophiona; family Ichthyophiidae; genus Ichthyophis; species Ichthyophis bannanicus. Next base: position 988,374,924 of record CM066032.1, read on the forward strand.
TGCCTCTATATCGTTCCATGGTGAGACCGCACCTTGAATATTGTGTGCAATTCTGGTCGCCGTATCTTAAAAAGGATATAGCGATTTTAGAAAAGGTTCAGAGAAGAGCCACCAAAATGGTAAAGGGGATGGAAGGATACTCCTATGAGGAAAGGCTAAAAAGGTTAGGGCTCTTTAACCTGGAAAAGAGACGGCTGAGGGGAGATATGATAGAAGTCTATAAATTAATGAATGGAGTGGAACGGGTAAACGTAGATCGATTGTTTACGTTATCAGAATATAGAAAGACTAGGGGACATGCAATGAAGCTACAGGGTAAACTATTTAAGACTAATAAAAGAAAATATTTTTTCACTCAACGTGTAATCAAACTCTGGAATTTGTTACCGGAGGATGTAGTAAAGGCTGTTAGTGTAGCTGGGTTTAAAAAAGGTTTGGACAAGTTCCTGGAGGAAAGGTCCATAAACCATTATTAAGAAGTGACCGAAGATATCAATGCTTGACCCAGTACAAGCATTGTGGAACTTGTGTCTCTTGGGGAAACTGCTAGGTACATATGACCTAGATTGGCCACTGTTGGAAACAGAATACTGGGCTTGATGGACCTTGGTCTGACCCAGTATGGCATATCTTATGTTCTTATGTACCTTGTGCACACAGGACACAATTTGGATATCAAAAGTACCTTCTGGTGGCCACCCGGTGTCCAGCGCCGGCCACACCCTACTACACAATATTTCTAAGAGGGTCGGTGACATTTTCACCCCATAATCACCACTAAATCCTTTCTTAAAATTCGTGATCATACAGTTCAGCGGAGTTTGTACGGACTCCGCCCCTCCCATTATAACGTATAACGTACAAGACAGCAAACAGAAAGGGTAGGTAGGATGGCTACGGGTAAGGGGTCCGCGCAGCCCACAAAACAATGAGGGGGACAAACACCAAACGCTTCCTCCTGTTCGCGACCTGAACGCGGTCGCCCGGTCAGGAACTGCGCTACTTAGGAGTCCGCTCTCGCTTGGCCTGTATTGCAAGACCTCTCAATCACACTTCACACAACCAAACATGCTAGCATTTCCCAATTCCAAATTCCCGGGCTAACTGACTGAACCTAAATTACCAAACCAAAAGGGTCGATGGCCTAGCCCTGCGCATACTCATGCAGGGGTACTAGGATCGCCCTGGAAGTTGATCAGACTTCCTTTACCTGTTACTGTACCAAATCAGTCTCGAGACTTTCCCAGAGCTAACTGACTAAGAACCAGAAAAATCAATACTCACTGGATCCGGTAGCTAATGCGCTGTGCAACCAGTTCCACCTTGGGTTGAATCCTGGACTCCCCTGGGTTCGAGGTGTTGGCTAGCTGGACCCAGCAGGCCGCCGAGGCAGGGCAGAACCCTCCGATGCAAGGGACCGGTTGGCGCCTGGGATCCTCTCCACGTCGGTCGGCTGTGGGCCCAGCCGGACCAAACCTGGAGGCGGTAATACGTGGTAGTATTCACTTGCGCACTATTCGCGTATTACGCCATTCCCGGCCAATGCACCAAGAATATGTAATAGCGAAGGGCCCGCAACGAATAAAACCAGGAGTCTATTGACTAGAATTCAAACCAGTTTAATGTGCACAATCTCAGGCCAATGTCACATACAAAATGTCTGAGCCCTGAGCTCAGAAAAACCACAGTTTATATACTGTTCTTCTCCAGTCTAATACAGGCAAAACTCCTCATTGGTCTCGGTGTCCCCCCTCCCTCTCCCAATAGCCATCTCTGATCTGGCTTGTACCTGTTCTTATTCTGTGCAGGCTTTTCTAACAGTGGCTCAAATCTCTAGACATAATACTTCTGCTACAGTACATTTTGCTACTTTTGCAAGGTCAGTTAGCCGGCAGAGATAGTGGAAAGCACAGCTGTGAGTATCATAACAGTGGAAAAGTTTTACTTTTGTTTATCAGAAGCATTCTTATCAAAAGCAGAGCAAAGCAGTATCTCTAACAGCTACTGGTATTTTCTGTCTGGTTTGCTATAATATTCCAAAGTCAGTTATAATATTCTAAAGTAAGGGAGGGGGACTCAGGCCTAGCTGACAGGCCTCTGCTACAGGATGAACTAGGCCATCGCCTATCACAGTATACTTGTTGTACTCTATTGGATATATAGGAAGTGAACCATTTTAAGGGAGTTCCCTTTATTCCTATTGATTCCAGTCTTGATATGAGGGTCTTATGATTCACAGAGTCAAAGGCCGCTGTTATGTCTCTGAATATTAAGATGAACATTTTCTTGCAATTTTCAATGCCTTTATATAGCTTATCAAATAACACAAGGAGAAGTGTTTCTACTCCATGGGATTATCGAAAAAGAGTAGTTACTCACCTGTAACAGGTGTTCTCCAGGAGCAGCAGGAATCAGTCCTCACATATGGGTGTCATCGGTGCCGATGAAGCCCCAGCGGAGCATTTCCCCAGCTTTCCATGAAAGCCTTTGGGAATGCTGGCACGCATGCGCGGTTCCCTTCCTGCCTAAAGGTGCCATCTTACCTCAGTCAAATGACATAGCTAAGAACAGCACACAAAAATGTAAAACAAACTATGTACAACTGCAACTCCAAGGGGAGGAGGGAGGGTTGTGAGGACTGATTCCTGCTGCTCCTGGAGAACACCTGTTACAGGTGAGTAACTACTCTTTCTCCAGGACCAAGCAGGAAGTCAGTCCTCACATATGGGTGACTCCCTAGCTCTGGGCTACCAGGAACCCAGGCTGAACAAGAGAACTCCCTCTAGTCACAGCATCAAAGAAAGGCTTTTCAAGGACACAACCTCCACCGGTAGCCCAACAGAGGGCAGGAGAGGCCTAAACCTCAAAGAGATTCCGGAGTACTGCTTGGCCAAAAGCACTGTCCCTACGGGACTCCATCTCCAGACAGTAATGGGCTGCAAAGGTCTGGCTTGAAGACCAAGTTGCAGCCCTGCAGATGTCTACCAAGGGCACAGAGCGGAGATGAGCCACTGAGGCAGCCATTGCCATGACACGATGGGCCGTGACCCTACCCTGCAAAGGAAGGTCAGCCGCCTTGTAAGCCCAGGTGATACAGTCAGCCACCCAGATGGACAAGGTACGCTTGGACACAGCCAACCCCAACTTATTGGGGTCAAAGGATACAAAGAGCTGAGTAGCCCTTCTATGTCCCTGCGTACAGTCAAGGTAGAAGGATAAGGCCCTCCTACAGTCCAGGGTATGCAGGACTGCTTCAGCCTGGCTAGCATGAGGCCTAGGGAAGAATGTGGGAAGAGCCACCTCCTGGTTGAGGTGGAAAGAGGAGACAACCTTGGGGAGGAACTTTGGATGAGTGCTAAGGACTACCCTGTTCCTATAAATCCTGGTGTAAGGTCTATCACAGACCAGGGCCTGAAGCTCACTCACTCGCCTAGCCGAGGTGAGGGCTATCAGGAAGAGAGTCTTCCAGGAAAGGAAGCGTAGAGGGCAAGTAGCCATCGGCTCAAAGGGTGGGCGAGTCAGTTGCTGCAAGACCACATTCAGCTCCCACTCAGGAGCAGGAGGACAGATGGGGGGCTTAAGCAAAAGCAAGCCCCTGAGAAAGCGGGACACCAAGGGGTGACCTGACAGAGAATGTCCCTCCACCAGTGAGTGGTGAACTACTAGAGCTGAGAGGTGGACCCGAACAGAAAGCACAGTTACTTACCTGTAACAGGTGATCTCCGGAACAGCAGGAATTAGTCTTCACACGTGGGGAGACGTCGCCGACGGAGCCCGCACGGGAATGCTCCCCAGCATCCAATCAGAAAGCCTTTGGGAGCATACCCCGCGCCTGCGCGGTGGCTTCCCGCCCTTCCTACTGCCTCTCCCCAGTTGAGTTTCATAGCTGAGCCAAAAGGAGAGGAGAGGAAGGAATAGAGAAAAAGAGATACAATTCCTAGGGGAGGTGGGCGGGTTGTGAAGACTAATTCCTGCGGTTCCGGAGATCACCTGTTACAGGTAAGTAACTGTGCTATCTCCAGGAACAAGCAGGAATGAGTCTTCACACGTGGGGACTCCCTAGCTAAGGATGCCCGGGGAGATCCCATAAGCGCAGCCCAGGACGGGATGGCATTTGCCCAGCCTGAATCCCCGGCATCCCCTGAGGGATGGAGGGCAGGAGTTGAATAGAGGAACAGCAAATCTAAAGACTACAGAGGGAAGTCTTTAGAGTGCAGAACAGGTATCATTAAGATACAGCAAAAAAAAAACCCAGGCTACAGGAAGAGTAGTCAGAGGGATGCATAAATAGTATCAGTAAGCATTTAATGAGTAAATGACCTAGTACCATATAGAGCTTACCGGCCATTAAGTTTTAATGAATTAATGGTGTGGAACCCTGTAGAGCTTACCTACCGGGTTGCCGGAAGCAGACCTGTGATGAAGGCACCGTAGACGCAGTAGCGAAGTCGTCAAGGAAACTTCGCCACAGCGAGGAGGAAGTTCCAAATCCGGAAGGCTAGGAGATCCAGGCGTCAGCTGGGTCAGGAGAAGGACGGCAGGTCTTCCAGGAGGCTTAGTGCAAAGCTGTGCACTCCCTTAGGAGTAGAGTCCAGAACTCAGAGGACTAACAGTAGAAGACTGGCCGAACCAGAGAGCCCATTCCGGAGAAGAGTAGGGGTGTACCCCGCAGCAGAAGGAGTACACAGGCTACCCTAGCGAGAGATAGGGAGACAAGGGTCTGAACCCCCGAGAGGAGGACCTAACTGAAAAGGGAGCTGTAGACTTCACAGCGGTAGAGTACCACCAGTCCGCGGCCCGATCGAGGAATAGGCAGGCGGACTGGCCGGACCCCGGGGGAGGGGGCATGAGTACCGGCCATAGGGAAATTAGGCGGTAGAACACAGGTACTGCGGGCATCCCCCCAATATGCGCCTATCGCGCAGGTGATATCTAGTATATCTAAGCCGGTGGGCATGAGGGCGCCCACTCCGGTACTAACGCAGGTATGCCGAGGGGCCTACCTCCCTGAGCAGCACCCTGGTAAGGCGGATCTGCCATTGATCCACAGAACGTCCACCTGGGAAGGTGGCAGCAAGATCCGTTAGTAGAGGGATCTATTCCGGAGGACAAGGGCAGATCGGCGAACCAACAGCACGGTAGCGTGGGGGACGGAGGATAGCATCAGTCCGGTAGAACGCCACAGGGGCTGGAGGCCCTACATGTGTCCCCAGGACCGGCACGCAGAAAACTCGTCCCCCGCACAGACGGGGGACAGGAGGGTATAGTCCTGGCAAGCATTGGGGGACTATAGCGGCTGGAGGGGAATTCCGGTACGGAAGCAATCAGCAGGGGGATACTGGCTGAGAAGGGTTCGGAGACGTACCGAAGGGTAATTAAGTTGGCCGTGGGCCATAGCTATCACGGAATAGAGGTGGTCTCCCTTCCAAACGGAAGGAGAATACCTGAACCCCTAGATAAGCCTCCGAACCATTTGTCAACTGAACGAGCCCCAGAGTAGAGCTCAATTTTTAAACTTCCGATAAGAGGGTTAAGTGCAGGCAGCCGCCCGCCTGAGCCTAAAACTGCTTAGTATGAGAGTCCTGGTGCGGGCCCGGGGGCATCAACCCGGGGTGAGAGGTCCCTTGCTTGGGCACGCCTGGAGGGTGGGCGGAGGGCTGATATTTCCTCTTCCTAGGGAAGGGGGGTCTGGAGAGGCATTTACCACCGCCGGGGGGCCGGGCCCTAGGCTGGCTGCTAACTCTGGGAAGGTTAGCGAAGCACTGTGCGACCTGACGCAAGGCTTCGCTATTGAAGAGGTGATCTCCGTCGCAGGGAGAATTACCCAGGTTGTGCTGTGCCCGTCTACACAACTCGGACGCCTGCAACCATGCTGTACGGCGTGCTCTAATGGCAACAGCAGAGGCTCTGCTGACCGACTGGAAGGAGTCCAGCGAAGCACGATAAAGGAACCCGGAGATATTCCTGCAGTGATAAAGGAGCAGGGAATATTCAAAGGACTTGGTTGCAGATACGAAGAGGGATAACCGAGACAACCTCTCGGTGACCTCCCGGAGCGACAGACTCATATAAAATATATATGAAATAATTCTGGCCGTCAGCATAGACGTCTGGAAGGCTTGACGTCCTAGAGTATCTAGCGTCTTTGAGGCGCGGCCTGTGGGGTGAGAAGCATGCTTCTCCTTGCTTCCGGCCTTCCTCAGCGCCGATTCCACCACAATGGACCGATGTTGAAGCTGGTACTGCCGAAAACCCGGGGACGGAGGCACCCGGTACAGAGCCTGCATCGCAGTCGACGGTGCCGGAACCCTCAAAGGCGACCGCCAAGCCCCCAGCAGGAGATCCTGCAGGGAGGGATGCAGAGGAAGCATCACGGCTGCCTGTTCCGCAGGGTCCGGGTCCGGGGTAGGGATGGCCAGCAAGTCCGCCATGTCAAGGAGGAAATCCTGAAAAGGTGGCTCCGCCGGAGGAGTTATGGCGGGGGAGGCTGCCAGGGCACACAGAGGCCGCTCGGGCCGATGTCCGCTGGGCAGAGGATGGGACCAACCGACCCGGATCGGGGCAAGTCCCCATGGCGTCGTCGGCTCCTGGGATTGATTCCAAGCTAGGCATCGAAGGGGTCGATGGCACCAACGGCGCCGCAGGAATCGGCCTCAGCCCCGAACCCGGGGGTGGCGCTGCTCCCGGCGATCAAAGCGGTTCCGCGGCCGCCGGAGGGCAGGGGCCAGCGGTCTCCACTCTGCGTCGCGGGAGGGGACAGGGACCGATCCCGAGACGTGTAGTGTCCAGGCTTTCAAGGCTGGATACCGACTCCAGGCTGGGCATCGAACCGAGCGAGGAGATCGACTCCCTTCTAGAGGGCCCCGGCGGAGGCGACCGCGCCGGTGGTGGAGATCCCGGAGCGCGGATCGGAACCGCGCCGATCGGTGCCGCGAGCATCAGGGGTCCCCGAGGGCGGAGCTCAGTGGAGAGGGGCTCATCTGACGCCGGCGCCGATGTCGATCGGCGGGCACTGCCCGATGCCAGGCTCCCTCTCAAACCCGTCCGACCCGGAGAGAAATCCTTCCGGGGCATACGGCCCGTCCCCGAGGGGACCCCGGTCACCCGACAACGAGTCTCTGCGGGGGGGGGTGCAAAGCCCCTGCGCCATCAGGGTACCGTTGCGGGGCGGCGCAGATCCAGATTGGGTCGAAGCGGTCGAAGACCCCGAGGTCCCTTCTCTAGGAAAGGGCGGGGCCCTCGACGGCCGCGTCGATGCCGGGGAGTCACCCGTGCGCTGGCCGACATACCCCGAGGTCCCCGGGGAAGGTCGATGGCGGTCCCTCGTGCTCGACGCCCCTGCCGTCGCCGGCGGAGCAGCGCCGCTCGAACCCGGTACCACCCTTGCACAGGGCTGGGATACCGGCGACCCGGCGCGGGTCGAAGCGAGCGGCCCCGAGGGGAGGGAGGCCAGATGACCATCCCTGGCGCGGGGCGGAACCACCGACGCCCGCGCGCTCGAAGCGGGTACTACCTCCGCGCATGACCTGAACGTAGGGCCGTCAGACAGTGTCGAGTCGATCGGCCCCAGAGGCGCTGAGGGCAGCGGCTGGTGATCCCCGGTGGGGAGAGGGTCACTCGACACCGACGTCGACGGGTCGGCACCGCCCAAAGCGGATACCACCCCCGTAGGAACGCCATACCGGCGCGGGTCGGTCGGCCCTGGAGGCACCGAGGACCGCAGCCGCCAATCCCCGGTGAGGAGCGAAACGTTCGACACCGACGCCGAGGGGTCGGTACCGCCCAAAGCGGGTACCGCCCACGCGCATGGCAGGGATGGAGGAACGCCAGGCTGGACCGAGGCGATCGGCCCCGGAGGCGCCGAGGACAGCAGCCGATGATCCTCGGTGAGGAGCGGAGCGCTCGACACAGACGCCGATGGCTCAGTACCGCCCGGAGCGGCTACCACGCCCGAGCATGGCTGGGATGTAGGGAGGTCAGACCCGGTCGAGTCGATCGGCCCCGAAGGCGCCGAGGACACCGGCTGACGATCCCTGGCGAAGAGTGAAACACTCGACGCCGATGCCGGGGAATCGGCACCGCTCGAAGCGGGTACCTCCCTCGGGCATGGCTCGGGAATGTTCTGTGAGGAGCGAACCTCAGGAACATCCCGAAACCCCGTAAATGCTTTGGAGCCCGAGGACTCCCGCCGGGGTATATCAGCCAAGGAGGACTTGAGGGGTTGGCCGGAGCCGTCGCCATGCCGCGCATGAGACTCACCCCTCAAGACTCGGCTAGTCTTAACAGACTGTTGTGTGGTTACCTGATCCTGGAGAGAAGAACAACCCGACGACCACGCCTTGGGCGCGAAGACATCGTCGAGGGATACCCGAAAGAGGGAGGGTCTTCTTCCGACACTGTAGCCCGGGGAATCCGGGAAAAAGGGGTCAGGCCCCAAACAGGAGAGGCACCAGGCATTGGAGTCCACGTGGAAAATTAAGTCCCCGCCGTGAGGCTGGGGGGAAGAAGGTCCATGCCCCGGTCCTCAGCGCCCGGAGGGGGCGACGAAAATTAAATGAAAATAATTAAAAGAAAGAAAGAAAAGGGGGCACGGAGGTGCCACCGTCGGCGGGAAAGCCGCGACTACAGAAAAAAGGAAAAATTTCTGCGGTGGCAGGAGGGACGTCCTGCCTGCTCCGCGGAAAACGAAAAACTGGGGAGAGGCAATAGGAAGGGCGGGAAGCCACCGTGCAGGCGCGGGGTATGCTCCCAAAGGCTTTCTGATTGGATGCTGGGGAGCATTCCCGTGCGGGCTCCGTCGGCGACGTCTCCCCACGTGTGAAGACTCATTCCTGCTTGTTCCTGGAGATTTGGACTTAAGTCCCTGATTTGATAAGTGCAGTAAGTACTGAAGCACTACTGGCACAGTACAGGAGAAAGGATCCTCTGTACGTAGCTGACACCACACAGAAAACCTCTTCCATTTGAGGGCATAGGTTTTCCTAGTGGACTGTTTCCTAGAGGCTAGGACAACCTCCTGAACTTCCTGAGGCAGGCCCCAGGGAGCCAAAACTACCCTTGCAGCCTCCAGGCCATCAAATTGACAGCTTTGAGATTGGGGTGCAGAAGGGAACCCTGCTCCTGTGAGAGAAGGTCGGGCTGCAACCCCAGAGGTAGTGGGGAATCCACTGCCAGCTGAAGCAGAAGTGGAAACCAAGGCTGCCTTGGCCACCTGGGAGCTACCAGCAGGACCGAGGCCTTGTCCTGAATAGTCTTGAAAAGAGTTCGGGCCACCAAGGGCGTGGGAGGAAACACATACAGGAGGCCCTGAGACCAGGACATCAGAAAAGCATCTGGTGCTATCCTCAAAGGATGCGGTTGCCTGGAGCAGAACTTGGGCAGTTGCTTGTTCAGCGGACTGGCAAAGAGATCTATCTAAGGGAGACCCCACTTCAGGAAGATCTTCTGAACGACCAAGGGATACAGCTGTCACTCGTGGGGCTGCAGAATTCTGCTCAACCGGTTGGCCAGGCAGTTCTCCTGGCCTGGAAGGTACACCGCCTTGAGAAGCAGGTTGTGCTTTAGGGCAAAGGAACAAAGGTCTTGAGTCTCCCGACAAAGGAGCTTTGACCCAGTCCTGCCCTGTTTGTTCACATAAAACATGGCTACCTGGTTGTCTGTTTGAATCAAGACTGAGCGGTGAGCTAGGGCCGGAGAAAAAGCCTTGAGAGCTAAGCGGAGAGCTCAAAGTTCCAGGAGATTGATCTGTTGGGCTGCCTCCCAGGGAGACCAGAGGCCTTGAGTGCACTTGTCCAGACAATGAGCACCCCAGCCCTGCAGAGAGGCGTCGGTGGTGAGGACCACCGAGTATTCTGGCATTTGGAAGGGCATCCCCCTTCAGCAGATTGGGTGGATGTAGCCACCAGCTGAGGGAGGCCAAAAGGGGTCTGGACACCCTTATCCTGTCTCTTAGGCGGCCTGTGGCCTGAGACCACTGATTCCGAAGGCACCACTGTGCAGGCCTCATATGGAGCCTGGCATTGGGAGTCACATGCACTGTCGAAGCCATGTGGCCCAGAAGCCTGAGGCAGAGTCTGGCGGAGACCAGGGACCTGTTTAGAAACTGTTTGGCCACGTCCATCAGTCTTTGAGCCCTGTCTTCTGGCAAGAATGCCTTTGCCAGTTGAGAATCCAACCTTGCCACTATGAACTCCAAGTTCTGGGAGTGGAGCAAAGTGGACTTTGCGAAGTTTATGACAAAGCCCACGTTTTGAAGCACAGCAATGGTTCTGAGGGTGGTTTGTCTGGCCTACAGGGACGTCTGACCCCTGATGAGCCAGTCGTCCAGATAGGGAAAGACAAAGATGCCTTGATTTCTCAGGTAGGCCGCAACCACTGCCAGGCACTTGGTAAAGACCCTGGGAGCGGAGGTCAGGCCAAAAGGTAGTACTCTGTACTGATAATGGTTTCCTCCCACGATGAACCTTAGGTACTTTCTGTGGTCTGGATGAATGAGGATGTGAGTGTACGCATCCTTTAGATCTAAGGAGCATAGCCAATCTCCGTGTTGGAGGTAGGGCAGAAGTGTTCCAAGAGTAACCACTTGAACTTTTCTTTCTCTAGGAACTTGTTGAGGTTCCTGAGGTCCAGAATGGGTCGAAGGCCACCGGTCCTTTTGGGTACCAGGAAATACCTGGAGTAGAATCCGTGACCTTGCAAGTGGGGAGGCAAAGGCTCCACTGCCCTGTCCACCAACAGACCTTGGAGCTCTCGAAGGAGAAGGTCTGTGTGCAGGGGAGGCCTCAAAGGCTCCCCTGGGAAGTAAGGAGGAGGCAGTTGATGAAAATGCAGGGCATAGCCCTTTTGGACTATGTCCAGCACCCAACTGTCGGTGGTAATGAGAGGCCACTGGTGGGAAAAGAGTACAAGGCGACCGCCTGTGCAGGGCTGGGAAAGCAGGGACGGAGTGGCTACACTCAAGGAGTCAAAAACCCCCACCCTGCTGAGTGGAAGCAGGGGGCAGAAGGCTTGGGGGTCCTCTGCCTACGGGGCCCATTACCCTGGCCCTTGGCTTGCTGACCCTGGGGGGCAGCCTGGGCAGCCTGATACTGAGGGTACTGTTTGTAGGCAGTGCCCTTCCTCGGGTAAAAGGACTTTTTACCCGAGCCCTTCTTTTTATGTGAAAGGGCAGAGGTCTTCCTCGACAGCCTTGTCCGGGTAAGGTGCTCGGTCTCGAGCTGAGCGGCCTTCTCGGTCACGGGTTTGCCAAAAGGGTTCTCACCTCGGCAGGGGACATCGGCCAACTTGTCCTAAACCCATGGCTCGAGGTCCGATGACTGCAGCCATGCCTGGCGTCGAGCCGTGATGCCGGCAGCCGCAACTCGGGCCGAAGCCTCGAAGCCATCGTAGGTGGCGCGGGAAATGTACTTTGAGCATTCCCGAATCCCCGAGGACAAGGTCTTAAATCTCTGCAAGAGTTCCCCGGAGAGACCAGCAGAGAATCCGGACAATTCCTTGGCCAGGTCTCGCAAGTACATGCCCATGTACAGCTGGTAAGACTGGACACAGCAAGCAAGCATAGACCCCTGGAAGCACATTCTACCGACGCCATCGAGGTTGCGGGCCTCCCGCCAGGGGGCACCGCAGAGTGCATCTTCTGGCTCTTCAGATGATGCATGGCTGATTCCACAATCATGGAATGGTGTGGTAGCTGTGCTTTCTGGAAACCAGGGCTTTTGCGGAGTCGATAGATGGAATCGACTCGCTTGCTCAAAACCGGCGCCGAGGCCAGTGCCTCCCACATCCAGAAGAGGAGCCGTTCCAGCATCGGAGGAACCGGGACAGTAAAGGCCTCCTTCGGAGGAGAGTCGTACTGTAGAGCATCGAGCTCCTCGGCTCGAGGCTCTTTCTCGGGATCGGCAGCGGCCATATCCCAGAAGAACTCCGAGAACCTAGTGTCCTCCGGAGGGGATCTACTCCGGGGCTCAGACTGCGGTGAGTCCGACGGGACGCACAGAGTCTTAAAAGTATCGGGAGACTCCTCGTCCTCCGTCTCCCAGGCGGACTCATCCGAGGAGGAGTCAGGGTCCGACCCCGCGGGGCCCGAGGCACCCGCCCCGACGCCGGGGGCACCGGCGTCGACACCCTCGGTCCCGAACGGGAGGTCGAGGGAGACCTCGACCGAGGACGACTGCGAGCCACGAGGGTCTCGATTATCGGCTCGGTCTCCGAGGTTGACTTCGAAGTCGACGTCCCGGTGGTCGGGGCAGATGCACCAAACAGACTGGCCATCAGTGCCCGCTGCTGCTCCATGAAGGCAGACAATCTGCACTCCAAGGCTGTCATCCTGAGACTCAGCTCGGGAGATGCAGCAGCCACCGACTCGGGCCCCGGTGGCACCGGGCCCGATGTCGGTTTTCTGGGAGGAGAGTCCACGAGGACTACGGGGCTTACGTGTCCAGCAGACTCCGGCTCCACGCGAGGAACTTTAGCAGGCTTCTCTTGGTCCACGGGCCCAGGACAGCGGTCAGGGGTCTTAGACCTGGCCCTCGAGGGACCAGGGACCTCCTCCGACGCCGCCCTCGCGAGCCGCTTCTTCCTCTTGCGTTCTCAGTCGGGGGACCCCCTGTCCGAGGAGCTTCGACGGCGCTTGGGATCGAAATCCATCAGAGTCCAAGAAAAACCTTTCCTTCTGATGCTGTTGACTTTTGAGTGCCTTGGAAGACATCTTCCCACATGGCACACACGACTTGGGGTCGTGGTCAGGGCCGAGGCACCGAAGGCAGCAGTCGTGTGTGTCGGTGAGACACATAAGTTTCTTACACCGATCACACTTTTTAAAACCACTGGAAGCCATCGGGGAAAAAAGAGCCCCTGCGAGGTCAAAAGACCAGCCTTCCAGGGAAAAATGAAAAAAGGGGCGCGAACGCCAGCCACGAAGGGCAAAAACCGAAAAAGAAATAAGCGGGCTCGATACCGGTGTACCGAACCCGGCGCGAGGGAAACCGGCGTCGAACCGGAGAAAAATAGCGAAAAATCGCCGAAGAAAAAATCACTTTTATCCGGGAGAACAGGACACACGTCCGGTGGGCTTCTCGGAAAAAAAGAGACTGAGGTAAGATGGCACCTTTAGGCGGGAAGGGAACCGCACATGCGTGCCAGCATTCCCAAAGGCTTTCATGGAAAGCTGGGTAAATGCTCCGCTGGGGCTTCATCGGCGCCGATGACACCCATATGTGAGGACTGACTTCCTGCTTGGTCCTGGAGAACCATATTGATGGTCATCAAGTGCATTTGTGGCATCTATATGATCCTGTAATTGTTATTGGACTGTTTTTTCAATGGTTCTGGCTATAAATGGGATACTTGATATGGGTTTATACGCAGATCTTTCTTCTTTGTTGAGCATTTTGTTTTTTTTATATTGGTCGTATGAGCGATCTTTTTAGCTCTGCTGGCATGGTTCCTTGGAGGAGTGATTGGTTTACTATGTTTAGTATTATGGGTGCAGTTTCTGTTTTTGTAGTCTTGATCCAGGCTACTGGGCAGGGATCTAGAGGGGATGTAGTGGTGTTTATGTTTGTAATTATGTTTAGCATTTGTCTAAGATCTATATTATGGAAGTTTTCCCACACTTCTGTGGAATTGGTAGTCTGTGGTGTCTTTTGAAATACACTGCTTACTATTATTTTATGAGAGGTTTTTTCTTCTGTAGGATTTAATTTGCTAGAATAATGATCAGCAAGCGTTTGGGCATTTATTGGATATTTTGTATTGGTATCCTTTGTGGGTTTTGTAAAGGACTTTACAAGGTCAAACAATTCTCTAGGTCTATTTAATGCATTATTTAGCTTTTTGGTATGGTAATTCTTTTTTGCAGAATTTATGGTTCCTTTAGAAGACTTGCCAGCTCCTGAAGGAGGAAGTTTCTGTGCAGAGGGAGTCTTGGAGGCTCCCCTGGAAAGTAGGAGAGGGGTATCTGGTGGAAGTGGAGCATGTAGCCCTTTTTGATTATGCTGAGGACCCAGGTATCCCCTATTATGGCTGGCCACCTGTAGGCTGCTGTGCAGGAGCCGGAGCTGGCGGTTTGGGGGTCTTCTGCCTATGGGGCCCATGCCCCTGCCCCTTGGCCTGCTGGGGAGCTGGAGAGGCCTGATATTGAGGGTAGGATTTGTAGGCAGCACCCTTCTTCGGGAAAAAGGGCTTCTTCCCCAAGCCCTTCTTTTTCTGAGAAGGGACAGAAGTCTTCCTGGACAGCCTTGTCCTGGTGAGAGTCTCGGTCTCGATTTCCACAGCCTTTTCAGTCATGAGCTTACCAAAGAGGTTTTCATCTAGGCAAGGGACATCGACCAACTTGTCCTGCACCCATGGCTCCAGGTCTGATGACTGTAGCCAGGCCTGATGGTGTGCACCGATGCCGGCCGCGGCTACCCGGGCCGAATCCTCGAAGCCATCATAGGCTGCTCGAGAGATACCTCCCTGGGTTCCCGAAGAGTATCCGTATGCGGGCAACATACGACGGTAGTCTCGGCCAGCCCGAGACCCCGCACCAACATCTCTCCCTGATGCGCTTTGACACGCAAAAACACTCGACCTACGAGTGCCCAAGGAGGAAAGACATAGAAAGAACCGGCTACGGCCTCTGTGGTACCAATGCGTGGATGCTTTCCGGCATCCTCACCTGTCGTCTGCTAAACAGCGACCCGTCGTCGCCGACTGAAACGTCGCCATGAGGTTCAACACGGGCTGACATGCTATGCGAAGACAGCCGTATGCAATCCCCCTTCTCCGGCAACGACTCGGACTCCGCTAAGGACATCTGCCACTATAGTGTCCCCACCGAGAACGCAGGCCACCGGGTCTTTAACCACGCACGCTGCCCCTTCGCTCGGGCCACCCTGGCCACCCGACCGACTCCACCCTGCCGATCAATGGAGGCCACCATCCCCGAGTTCTCGGACAGTACGTGCACCGCTCGATCAGCCACCGTGGCCGCGAATGCCTGCCACGCCCGACGTATCGCTCGCCGTTCCAGTCAGACAATTGAACACTGGGCCTGCTGCATACGCCAAGCACCCTGCGCAAAGGGATCTCCAAAATGTAGCCGAGCCTAACCAAGCTCCAGCCAAGTTCCCGGAGGAAAGGAGCAGAACCTCATATGAAATAAGTTGGGACAATCCTTAAGATCTTCTCTTTTTATTTGTTTTTTGTTTTGTTTTTTTACAATGCCAGAAGGGCCACAAGGCACACAACCTAACAGCATGTCACAATGGATGGACTTGTAACGGACGGCTTTGAATATAAGCCTACAGCCATCCAGCGCTTGCACCGAGACAAGCACTGCGTAACCTATTTGTCTGCTTGGAACACTGTTATGACCCGAAGACCGGAACCGGCCCCCAAAAGAAGCCGGACACTGGGCCCAAAGAATCCTGGCCTAACTGAGCCCAGCACTTCCTGTATCCTTAGGATCTGAGCCTCCTCCAAGGACTCCGTCTTGGCTAGAACCGGCTGAGCCTAACTCTATGGTCCTGCGGCTAGCCCGCACGAAGCAGCGAGACTCAATGATGCCGTAAGGAAAGGGAAGGCCTAGCGGTTGGAGCAAGTCGCCAGCCGACCAAAGGAGGGAATCCCACTCGCGTACCTCAATGTAGGGTCGGAAGAACTGAGGATTCTGGTCCCACAGGTGTGCCGCGTAGTCTTGAACGAAGACACTTCCGCAGGTACAAAAACTTAAACTGTGAGCGTCTTCAGGAGCAAAGGGGAATAGACTACAGCATCCGACTGTTGACCACCCCTTCTTGCACAAGCCGACAGCAGAACCAAACCAAATAAATGCCTGGGAATATGTGACTTTAGAACCCCAAGGCAGTGGAATGACATTAGAACATGCAGTGGACGTGATTCTCCTGTCCTCCCAGTCCCCCTGCCCACATTGAAAGGAGGCTGAGAATATCTTGACTGGTGGACCTGGGGCATGCCTCCTGGACAGCCGGGACGTAGAAGGGAAAGCCAAGGACTGTGGCCCTAACTCATCAAGACGGCTCCCTCTGGCCTCTGCAACCACATGCAACCCAAGGACAACCTCTCTCACGTTATCCCAATCGACCTCTCGCATTGCTACACCAATTACCGGAGCATGAGAGCACAGATGGAACACAGACATGCAGACGCACTCAAGGGTGAGTGCACCTAAGAATTAAGCTGAAGCCAATGCGAGCACATCCAACATACAGCTCCACCTGTCGAGGTGTCCCACTCCTGTCACCCAAAACACAGGACAGTGAGCACGCTGGCCCCCAGGGACCGCCATGGCACAGACAGCGAGGCCTGACTTTCGCTAGTAAACCTTCCAGCACCCTGGAACGCTAAGCCCCGGACTGTGCTATCCAGCATTACTTCTCATCATCCCCAGCATGGGCCTTTCCACAGAAGACCCAGACAGGCCAGTGGTCCCGCTAAGTGGGCAAAGCTGCGCTCTGATTGCATAGGCTCTAGAAACCGATGCGACTGATCTGTCCCCGCTACATTACATAAAGCATCTCACATTTGCCGACAAATCGGGGAGGTAGCCTCTGATCCTGGGAAGAACCTTCCAAAGGAAAGGTATGAAACACAGGTACCCCCTCCGGCATTCCTGCAAGCGAAGAAAGAGCGGCAGGGAACCCCAGCAACCTTGGGCCCAGAAAAGTTAAAGGCTGCAACTAGCGTGAATCCAACAAGGAAGGGGTTTTCGGATTTTACCCACCCCTAAGGATGGAAGCACTGAATAGCATATATGCTACATGAACTTGAACAGCATATATGCTGCATGGCCCTTAGAAAACAAGACCCCGAAAAACAATACAGCAGCTAAGAATTTTAATCCTTGGCACACCGTCTGGATGTGGAGAATCTCACAGCTGCATGTTTGGCGCTAAACCCCCTTTTTTTTTTTTTTTTTTTTTTTTTAACTGCCAGAGATTAGTCAGAGAATAACTACACTCAGCACAGAAAAGGCATTATTGAATGCCCCAGCTGCCCTCTGGTGGCCACGGACAATCGTGCCGGCCTTTATTGGTTCACAGATTAACTCTTGTTAATAGTAGCAGTGATTATCCAAAGGTTCCCTAATTGCATAGGCATAGGATGAACCGTCCCATAAAATGGAAAAGATCTTCTGCTATCTTAAACCGTTAGGTGGCAAAGTAAGTTACCTCCAAGAAAACTCATCTGCCCTATGAGGTGTGTGACAAGTTCCACCCTGCTTTTCCTTCCAGAACAAGAAAGCGCAGGGTTAACCCCTATTCCACTGGAAGGGTTTACAGCACAAACTTGCACTAAAATTTAGAACACGAGCATAGGTGACTTTGCTCAACCGCTGTTCTAACCGGCCGCAGAGTAACCTGAATGGCCAAATTCAATTACTGAAGCCTGCCGCTGACAGACGCTGCTAACTGCCAGAATGCAGGCAAAGGCAAAACCCCAAAATAAGTACATTGGAAAATCACACAAACTTACACATTCTAAGAACCTTAAATAAAATAAAATGAAAGCAAATTAATTGAAAGTAAAAATAAATAAATTAACATTAAAATGAAGTCCTTATCTGGGTGTAGCTGCGTGGAACAGCGTCGTCTGCCCAAGCGCGGGGCTGCTCTGCTATCCGCCACGAGGCCTCAGCCCTGCAGAGAAAATGGCGCCAATCCGAAGCAGGCCCGTTTGGCACTAAGCACCACAGCTGCGGTAAGAACCCCGAGCCCCTCCATTCGGGCTCGAGAGCCTCTCCTGCGGTGTCGGAATTCAGCAGTTACCCCGCTGTAGCTCGGGGTGAAGAGCTTTCAAGACACGCTGCTGCCGTGCGCCATCGGAAGTAGCAGACACTGCGAGCCCCGGCCCGCCGGCTGAAGAACCACCAATGGCCTGAGGCTCCCGCCGCGAGGGGAATCCGCCGTATGCACAGCTCCAGAATGCAAGTGCGATCCACAGAGCTCTCCCCCGAACAGTCCTGGGGGAGAGATCATCACCGGGCACAGAGAGCCCGAAGGAGCTCAAACATAGAGGCTAGCTGGCAGCATGTACTTTTAAAAGGGACAGATCCTCCCTTTACACTAAGGCAGGCTAGATGAAAATAAGTAAAGGAATTAAACTGAAGTATAAATTTAAAGTAAAAATAAATGAAAATTAAATTGAATACAAATGAAAGGATTTAACCTAAAGAAGGGAAAAAGAAATCAAGGTAAGTCAAATCCTGACTAACTGCTCCTAACTGCTTCAGAAGTGAGCCCAGCACCTAGGCTCACTACGTCCTCCTGCTGCATGTAGACTGGACACACTGGGGGATCATGGGAGAAGACCAGCAGGATATACCCGGTGATGTCACGAGTTTGACTTGTCCAGTCTCCATGCTGCAGGAGGAGGTGCACTACCCAGAGATGGAGGGCTGAACTGTAGGACCAATAAGGAACAATTACATTAAACAGTTAACAGAATTATACATTAAACAATTTTACATGAATAATTGTTAACATGGGGTGAGAAGGGGTAAGGAAAAACAACTAAACAGCAACTGCTAATTTCCTCTAGTAACTATTTCTAAGAGAGCGGCAAGCTTGTCGGTGCTGATATGTTCTTAGTAGCCATCATGTAATGAGAGTATGAATATTGCTTTACTCGAATAACTTGTATGGAGTTGCTATTCTGTAGGGATTTTCTATTTAAGTAGTTCGCCAAAATGTTTGTTGAATAAATACGTTTTTAGATGCTTACGGAAGGCTACTGGATCCTTGGTGACTCTTATGTTTTCAGGAAGAGAATTCCATAATTGTGGTGCGTATAGCGAGAAGGCTCTCTAGGATGTAGTAGATTTGCAGTTCCTAAATTCGGTGGGTACCACGAGGAGGTCTTTATTGTTGCTTCTCCTGTTTTCCGGGGTGAATATAATCAGTGTTTTCAGACAGGTGGATGAATCAGCTTGGAGGGATTTGAATATTGTGTGAATAACCTTAAATTTTATTCTGCTCTATATTGGCAGCCAATGAAGATGCTTTAATACTCATGTAATGTGTTCTTTGATTGGCACTTGAGAGATTACTCTAGCCGCTGTATTTTGAGCTAGCTGTAGTGGCGGATTGCTTGCTTTGCAAGATCCATTAGTAAGGCATTACAGAAATCTAGGTTCAGGAAGATCATTGCCTGTGCTGCTGTTCTGAAGTTGCTTGTGGAGAGGAGAGGTATTAAATGTTGCAGCATTGTTAGCTTATTGTATATGGCCTTTGTTATGTTGCTTACATACTTGTTGAAACTGAGCTTGTGATC
Source organism: Ichthyophis bannanicus (assembly GCA_033557465.1). Classification (NCBI taxonomy): domain Eukaryota; kingdom Metazoa; phylum Chordata; class Amphibia; order Gymnophiona; family Ichthyophiidae; genus Ichthyophis; species Ichthyophis bannanicus. The sequence goes on from CM066032.1 coordinate 988,394,199, forward strand.
AAGTGTGATGCCCAAGTATCTCACCTCTTTTTTAACTTTGATGCTTTCTTCATTTAACATAATTGATACTGGTGGTATGAAGGAGCTGTCTTTTGCAATAAATAGAATTTCTGTTTTTTTTTTAGATTTAGTTGGAGGTTGTGGTCTGCCAACTAGGTGGTGGTGCTATTGAAACATTCCTCTATTTTATGTAAGCATGGCTGTTTAGTGTTGAATTGAGCGTATAACATAATATCATCAGCTTATAGGTGTTAATATACAGTATGTCATGTCCTTGATTATGCTGCAGATAGGTTGAATGTATAGGTTAAAGAGAAGTGATGATAAAGTAGATCCTTGGGGTATGCCTGACCTTTGGTAGAATGGGTTTGACATGTTATTGCCCATTTTTACTTGAATGCTTCTGTTTGTTAGGTAGGATTTAAATCATAACAAACCTTTGTCTATAAGGCCGATTTCTTGCAATCTGTGTGTGAGATAATCATGCATTATGGAGTCATATGCCACTGAAATATCTAGGAATATTAAAATGAAACCAACATTATACCCTTGTTCTAAGAGGAGTTGATTAGATTCAGTATATGTGGAAATAGACGGTCGCGAGTCAATCGAATCCAAGTTGCTGGACAGGGGTCTAGTACTTATGAGGCACCGAGGAGTGCGTCTTCTGGCTCTTCAGCCTACGCATGGCCGATTCCACAACCAGGGAGTGGAGGAGTGGCCTAGTGGTTGGGGCAAGGTACTTCAGGCCTGAAGGTCGGGGGTTCAAATCCCACTAGAGGACAGCAACCTTGGGCCAGAAGGACTGGGGTTTCTAGTCCCACAGGTGCTCTTTGTGGTCTTGGGCAAGCCACTTAACCCTCCATAGCCCATGTTCCCTGTAAAATAGTTATCTCCAAGTTATAATGCCCTGTTCAATGTAATTTCAGTTTGTTCAATGTAAACCGCACTGTTGCAGAATAGCGTGGTATATAAGAGAATGTAAATAAATAAATAAATAAAACCATGGAGTTGTGTGGCAGCTGCGACTTTTGAAACCCAGGGCTCTGGCGGACTCAATACATCGATTCGAGCAGTTTGCTGATAACCTATGCCGACGCCAGTGTCTCCCACATGCGGAGCATCAGTTGTTCCAGGATCGGAGGCACGGGTACAGTAAGGGCCTCCGGGGGGGGGGCCTCATACTGTAGGATCTCGAGCTCGTCGGCTCAAGGCTCCTCCTCTGACTCCGTGGGGAACGCCAAAGCCTTGGACATATCCTTCACGAAGTCCAAGAACCTCGTGTCCTCCGGAAGGGATCTTCTCCGAGGTTCAGACACCGGGGAATTGGATGGGATATCCCTGTACCGACAGGTGTCTGGGGACTCCTCTTCCTCCGTTTCCCACCCTGATGCCTCCGAAGAGGAATCGATGGGCTCCAGCATCGAGGGCCCTGGCACCGACTGCCCCGATGCCAGGAGGCCCGATGCCAGGAGGCTTGGTGGTGACGACCTCGGTCCTGAACGGGAGGCTGAGTGGGACTTCAGCTGAGGATCAACTCGAGCCCGAAAAGTCTCAAGGATCGGCTTGGCCTCCGGGGTCGACGTCAATGTTGATGGCCCAGTGGTCGGGGCGGAAGAACTGGACAGACCGGCACTCAGCGCCTGCTGCTGCTCCATGAAGGCAGTAAAACTGCACTCCAAGGCCGCCATTCTGGACTCGAGTCCGGAAGACTCTGCAGCGCTGGTTCCCCCGGAGGGAAGTCCTCGATGAGGACCGTGGTTACCTGCCTTGGTTGATCTGTCTCCTGACGAGGAACTTTTGCCAGGCACTCCATCTCCGAAGATCCCGGCCGGCACTCGGGGTTCCGCGACAGGCCCCAGGAGGGGCCTGGTTGCTCTGAGTCATCCAACGCCGCCGCCTTTTCTTCCTCCTTTGTTCCCTCGAGGGAGACCCCCTCTCCGAGGAACCTCGATGCTGCTTGGGTTCGGAATGCTCCCCCCGAGACGTAGAGGCCTCAGACGAGGTCCGGGCTCACGAAGGCATGGACTCAGGAAATATCCTATCATGCTGCTGCTGGCGGCTCTTCAGGGCCTTAGAGGACATCTTCCTACATGGACCGCAGACTGTCGGGTTGTGGTCGGGCCCGAGGCACCAGAGACAGCAGTCATGTGTATCAGTGAGGGACATAAGCTTTACACACAGATCACATTTTTTAAACCTGCTGGCAGCCATCGGGGGAAAAAGGGCCCCTGCGAGGTTAAAGACCCGGGCTGCCAGTGAAAAAGAAAAAGGGCACGAACGCTAGTCACGAAGGACAAAAAATGAAAAATAAAGCCGGACTCGATACCAGTGTACCGAGCCGAAGGCGGGAAGAGGAACCAGTGTCGACCGGTAAAGGAACATAGAATTTTTAACTTTTTTCACAGGGACACGGGGACTACGTCTGAAGGGCTCCGCGGAAAAAAGGAGACTGAGCAAGATGGCACCCTTGGGCGGGAAGGGGACCGCACATACATGATGCAATTCCCAAAGGCTTTCTCTGATAGATGGGGATTTGCTCCGCATGAGCGCTCTGTCGGTGCCGACATCACCCATATGTGAGGACTGATTTCCTGCTTGTTCCCGGAGAACTAGAGTACCTGAACTAAAATAAAAGGATATTGAAAGGAAACTGCAAATGGCCCTCTAGGAAGAAGCTGCTCTGTCCTGCTTTATTCTCCGGTGGCTGCCTCTCCCGGGTGCCCAAAACACAGAGGGGGGTTAAAACGCATGTGGGCCTGAAGAAGAAATCACGCCTAAACGCAGCGGGGGGAGTTTCCCGTGCCACTGCAGGCTCCCAAATACATGGCTACAGGCCACTCTGTCTCCTTGTGTTCCGGAGGTTGCTAGGGGTTCCTGCTGTCCTCCTCCCCCCCCCCCCCTCCACTCTTACCTTGGAGCCTCTTTGCCACGTGGCTTTTCTACCCCTCACGCTCAGCCTTCCTTCCTGGCTCAAGCGCTGAGTGGAGCGACTCAAGGCTGCAGGCTTTCACTCCCATCAATCAACTGCTGTCCGCACGGTGGCTCCTCACCCGATAACGGGTTCTAGAGCCACCAGAAGTCTTGGACTGAGGAAGGCCCCCACAGAACTCCCCCACGAAATCCTGGGGGAGAGGGGGGAGAAGGAATATCCTTCCCTCAGCCTTGTTGTCCCCCAAGTTCTTTCTGATCCTTCTGATTTTTTTTTCTGCCTTTAAAAACAAAGAACACCTTAACGGGAAATAAAAAGCAAACTCTAACTAAACCTATATTCCCTTAGTTGCCCCTTCAGTGAGTCCAGCACCCTGGCTCACTACTTCCTCCAGCTGCTTGGAGACTGAACATACTGGGGATAGTAGGCAGTGCCAGCTGCTTAAGTACACTAGTGTCATCAAAAAGATGACATACTCAGTCTCCAAGCTGCTGGAAGAGATACTACCCCCCCCACCCCCCTCCCAGAGGTGTGGGACTAGACTGGAGGGATAAGGAATTACCTTTCATACAAAATGGAAAATATTGCCTACTCAACATTGAAGAGAGTTCAATGTCAAAGACTGTTAATTCTGTTTGCTTTGTAATTTACATTACATTGTCATAGGTTTAGAAATTCTATCCCCAATCTAAACCCCCAATAATTTGTACCAATATTTATTATTTTTGTCGGACTATTTGCCTTAAGAAGTCACCCTCTCATGTAGCAAATTTTCCTTTTTATTAGTTTTAATGAGCCAAACAATTAGCTCAATTTTCACCCAATCAGTGAAAAACCAAGGAGACTCACATCCTGTGATCCCACTAGAACATCTTTTAAAAATTGTCCACTTAGCTTTTTTGCAAAAATTCAAAGAACCTTAAACAGGTTCTAAAAAGCGACTTTCATTGCACTGAAGTTCCAATTTCATATCAGCAGCGACTCGCTTCTATTTATTCAACAGTTTGACACGAAGCCATCCATGTTCCACTCTCATATACGGCTATCATAATCTCCAGCACATAGCATCATGTTTCAAATCGGAGAATCCTCATGATCCTTCATCAGGATCTACGCAGGCTGAATGAAGCACTGCTTTCTTCACTTTATTCTTATAGAGATTTCCACTAATCGTTCTACCTCAATAGTTGGAGTTCTGCCATACATGCATCTCACAAAGTCAACAAACTTCTAAAAAAACATTGGCATATTTTAAATGTCCATTCATGTTTTCAACGTCCCCTAATGTTGGCGTATATGCGGGGCAGGAACGTGGCTAATTATGTAACATCCAGAATTGCTGTTCAGACTGCACATTTAGATAAAGGCCATGAACCCTGTGGGGACTGTGACTTTTGTTCAAATATGATTCCAGGTCTAAAATGGACGGAATCGGTGTCTAATATTTTCTTATACTGTATTTTATCATACAAATTGCAGATCATCATATGTGGTCTATATGTTGATTTGTCCATGTGATTTAAAATATATTGGACGTACCACCAGACCTCTCCGACAGAGATTTTTAGAACATCGTTCTCGTCTTCGGAATAAAGCGTTAACATCCCCGATTGTATCACATTGTGTGCTAAAGGGACATTTGTTTCATGAATTCCAATGGCGGATTATAGATCATGTTCCACCATTACCTCGGGGAGGGGATAGAATACAACGATTACAATACCTTGAGCAAAAATGAATATTTCAATTACAGACAGTGGTTCCCCAGGGTTTAAACCTTGGAATTGATTGGTGGAATTTGCTGTGAGTCATGGTGGGGATCACTTTGCAGCTCTTGTTTGTGATTGGTTAGACCGATGGTCGGTCAGACATGTAGGGTAGTAATTGGATGATGGAATAACTGACGTCAGATGGATTTCCCTATAAGAATAAAGTGAAGAAGGCAGTGCTTCATTCAGCCTGCGTAAAGCCTGATGAAGGATCATGAGGATTCTCCGATTTGAAACATGGTGCTATGTAGCTGCTTGTGCTGGAGATTACGATAGCCGTATATGAGAATGGAACATGGACGGCTTTGTGTCAAATTGTTGAATAAATAGAAGCGAGTCGCTGCTGATATGAAATTGGAACTTTGAAGCAGTGAAAGTGGCTTTTTAGAACCTGTTTAAGGTTCTTTGAATTTTTGCAAAAAAGCTAAGTGGACAATTTTTAAAAGATGTTCTAGTGGGATCGCAGGATGTGAGTTTCCTTGGTTTTTCACTGATTGGGTGAAAATTGAGCTAATTGTTTGGCTCATTAAAATGAATAAAAAGGAAAATTTGCTACATGAGAGGGTGACCTCTTAAGGCAAATAGTCTGACAAAAATAATATATATTGGTATAGATTATTGGGGGTTTAGATTGGAGATAGAATTTAGGCATGATATAGTTATATTTCCCCTAGGTGATAATTTATAATAGGTTTAGAAATGACAAGGTAGCATATATGATCTCATTTACTTCAGTACCAGTTATATTCAGTGATAGTTCATGAACATCAAGTTTCTAGAAAGAAATTGTGTTTACAATCCAAAGTTTATTTGTTCAAATACACCAAATAAGATGCAAGCACTTTCATGACAAATATACAGAAAAAAGTACATTAACAGAGAACAGTAATTTAGCATAAATGAAGGGAGATCTCTTATATGTTATGGCATACTCCCAAGGGCTGTCACTTCCTTTCTCCAGTTAATTTACTCATACACATCAGTCAGAGAAAAAGAAATGGTGAAAGGTTAAGATGGAGGTTAGTCTGTGCATTTTTCTTAAAAATAACTCCAAATTCTATAATTCTCATGCCAGTTAAACACTACAACTAAAATTTACAAATATGCACAAAAGGAGATGAAGGTGTGGCAATTACCCTTCCCATCTGAGCAGTCCAGCAGAAAACAAGATTACTACAAATACAGCAGGCAAACTGTTGGACTGATTGGTATAGCATATGCATATATATGCATGCGTATATAACATACATACACATATACTGTATATGGATATATATATGCATATATATAACATACACACACATACTGTTGAAATGAACCTCAGTCTCAAATTGTGCTAAATGCTCATCATCAGTATGGCACATTTTGGTCCATGATGGGGTTTTATGCCAAGAAAAATTCCCAATTTACTGGAAAAAATTAACTTGTTGCTTTTTTGTTTGTAAATGCCAAGTGTACTTCCACAGATGAAAGCAGGCTGCAGGATTGGTTTACAGGAAATAGTCTGGGGTACGCCGGGTAACATGTGGCTCTCCACGACGAGGTGCAGGGTCAAACTGAAGACTGTGGAAAGAATACAAAAGTTTGTTACAATGTACATAAAAATTAACTGAAGAGAAACTGCCAAACAAAACAAGTTGCAAGTCTACCAGAGAATAAACTCCTTCCATCAAATATGAAGTACTTCATCATCTTGAAACACTTTTCACAAGATTTTTCTTGTACACAAACCTCCCATTCACAGAGAAAGATAAACAAATTACACCAAGTTCTGCTTTGCTCACACTTGAAAAATATACACATATAAGTTACTCCCTATATATTACAACCCAAGCAAATTTACAGTCCTCAGCAATCAACATAAGACAGAGTACTCCAGCTTCTAGCACACTGCATTCTACTGCCAATTATCCCCCATTCCCATGCTCAGAAAAGCTTACAAAAACCCGAGACCTTATACATTTCCGTAATCTCAACCAACCTTACACACTAATCTCATATGGTAAGAATTCCAGATTAAAAGTGCACTGATAAATTAAATCCTAGGTCTTGTTAGATTTAAGATGAGCCCCTCTTGTACCTGGAATCACCAACAACCCTCTACTTGCTGACCTCAGTGAGCGTTAAAGTTTGTAAACTTCTTGACATGATGGCAAGTAACCTGGGAACAGGCTATTTAAAGTAGTAATGCTTAGCTTTAAGGCCTTAAAATGAATTTGGTATATAACCACTAACCACTTTTCTGGCTTATAAAACTTTAATGTGAATTTAAAACTGTTTAAGAAAGCCCAGGGGATGCGTCGCAAGGAGTCTGCATCGAATCAATGGCACAACAAGAATAGCAGATGCTCAATGCCTTGTCCAAGTTTTGGCGAAAGCCTACATTGGGATAATGCTTCAAATCCATATACTGCAAGTGAACAAGAGACATAAAAGAATAGGTGTATTGAACATATACACTGCTTTACATCAATACATGAAAATTTGAATAAAGCAGGAACACATACCAGAAAACATTAAAAAGAACCCATCAAATCAGGGCCGTACCAACGGTGAAAAGCACCCTGTGCGAGTTGCACATCAGGTGCGTGCCCCCCTCCTGCATCTCCATCTAGCCACTTTATGGGGGCAGGAGAGAAGAGGCGCGCGCACACGATGGTGCAACTCGCCAGCACACTAAGCAGATCTGGACCCTCCCAGAGAGACCAGACCTGCTCAGTGTGCCGGCGAGAAGACTTAAGGAGCGCATTTTGGCTCTCTGCCGCTGCCTGCTGCCGCTAAAGTGGCAGGCAACAGTAGAGAGCCGAAATGCGCCCCTTACGTCTTTGCGCCCTGTGCGGCTGCACCACTCGCACAGGGCTCGGTACGGTTCTGCATCAAATGATGGCAGATGTACAAGTCGAATCCAGGAGAACATCCATCTACATGCTAAAAGATAAAATATCGAAAATTGAAAAGAATTTATAATGTTTAGGGCACATAAAGGGTTAAAAGGATATATTTTACATACCTGATAATTTACTTTCCTTGAATACTGCAAGAACACTCCAGATGAGTGGATTATGTTCCCTTGCCAGCAGGTGAAGGCAAACTTCAGCAACCTTCAGTGATGTCATCAATTAGTATATCATATGGTGGAGCACTGACAGAAGCCAGTAGTAGCCAAGCAGTAAGCTACACTGAAAAAAACTCAGAAGGCGTTACTATACACAAAACAACCTTGCCCCGAAAAACATGAGCAAGCATTTGACTCTCTTATGAAGAAATTGGAGTCAGATAATAGGACCAACAGGGCCTTTTAAAAACATAAGATATGCCATATTGGGCCAGACCAAGGGTCCATCAAGCCCAATATCCTGATTCCAAAAGTGGCCAGAGTTCAGGTCACAAGTACCTGTCAGGTTCCCAAAAGGTATATAGATTCCATGCTGCTTGTCCCGGGGTAAGCAGTGTATTTCCCTAATCCTCTTTAATAATGGCTTATGGACTTTTCCTCCAGGAACTCATCCAAACATCTTTTAAACCCATCTACACTAATAGCTTTTATTACATCCTCTGGTAATGGATTCCAGAGTTAGATTGCGCATTGCGTGAAAAAAACATTTTCCCCTATTAGTCTTAAATGCACTACACTGTACCTTCATTGCATGTCCCTTAGTCTTTCTACTTTTTGAAAGAGTAAAACAACCAATCTACATTTACCTGTTCCACTCCATTCATTATTTTATAGACCTGTATCCCCAGCTGAACCCCCAGACCTGCAATATGAGACTTCCAGGCACTGATATGTACAATGTGACCAAAAGAGCAGGCGGATTCTCATCCTGCCATGGGAGTCTTTCAGGGTGGGTCCTGGACTAGTTTAGCAGAATTCAAGGAAAAAGAGTAGTTACTCACCTGTAACAGGTGTTCTCCAGCAGCACCAGGAATCAGTCCTCACATATGGGTGACGTCGGTGTCGACGGAGCCCCCATGTGGAGCATTTCCCCAGCTTTCAAAGAAAGCCTTTGGGAATGCAGGCACGCATGCGCGGTCCCCTTCCCACCCAAAGGTGCCATCTTGCTCAGTCTAATGACATAGCTAAAAGACAGCACAAAAAGAAAATGAACTATATACAACTGCAACTCCAAGGGGAGGAGGGAGGATCGTGAGGACTGATTCCTGCTGCTCCTGGAGAACACCTGTTACAGGTGATTAACTACTCTTTCTCCAGGACCAAGCAGGAAGTCAGTCCTCACATATGGGTGACTCTCTAGCTCTGGGCAACCAGGAACCCAGGCTGAAAAATAGAGCTCCCTCTAGAGCCTCAGCAACAGTGAGAAAATCTTCTCTAAGACCACACCTGAACGGGAGCCCAACACTAGGGCCGGAGGGGAGGAGGTACCTAAACCTCAAAGAGATTACGGAGTACTGCTTGCCCGAAAGCACTGTCCCTACGGGACTCCCTCTTTAGGCAGTAGTGGTCCGCAAAAGTCTGGCTTGAAGACCAAGTAGCGGCCCGGCAGATGTCTGCCAATGGAACAGAACGGAAGTGAGCTACTGACGCGGCCTTCGCCCTGACCCGGTGGGCCGTGACTCGACTCTCCAGGGAGAGGCCGGCTGCCCTATACGCCCAGGCGATACAGTCCGCCACCTAGATGGACAACGTACGCTTAGTGACAGGCAACCCCAATTTATTAGGGTCAAAGGAAATGAAGAGCTGAGAAGCCCTTCTATGCCCCTGCATACATTCTAGGTAAAAGGACAGCGCCCTTCTACAATCCAGGGTATGCAAGACAGTTTCGGCCCTACTGGCGTGCGGCCTGGGAAAGAACGTTGGAAGTACCACCTCCTGGTTGAGGTGGAAGGAGGACACTACCTTTGGAAGGAACTTAGGATGAGTCCGCAAGACTACCCTGTTCCTATAGAACCTGGTATAAGGCCTATCCGAGACCAGGGCCTGGAGCTCACTAGCAGAGGTGAGTTCCACAAGGAACAACACCTTCCAGGAGAGGAAACTTAAATGGCAGGTAGCCATCGGCTCAAAAGGTGGGCGAGTCAGTTGCTGCAAGACCACATTGAGATCCCACTCAGTGGCCGGTGGACAAATAGGCGGCTTAAGCAGAAGCAGGCCTCTGAGAAAGCGAGACACCAGAGGGTGGCCTGAAAGAGATTGTCCATCCACCGGTGAGTGGTAAGCTGAGAGGGCACTGAGATGAACCCGGACAGAGTTGGACTGAAATCCTAGGCTGGAAAGGTGGAGCAGGTTTTGAAGCACCACCTGGACCGAGCAGGAGAAGGGGTCCTCTTGCTGTTGATAACACCAAGAAGAGAACCTACGCCACCTCAGAGCATAGGCCTTCCTAGTGGAATGCTTCCTGGAGGCCAACACCACCTCTTCAACCTCCCTTGATAGGATCAAGGGAGCAAGGACTAACCTTTCAGCAGCCAGGCCATCAAATTGAGGGATTTGAGGTTGGGATGCAAGAGGGACCCCTGATCCTGAGTCAGAAGGTCGGGCTGCAACCCCAGAGGAAGTGGAGTATCCACCGCCAGCTGCAGAAGAAGAGGGAACCACGGCTGCCTGGGCCACCTGGGGGCTATCAGGATCACCGTGGCTTGGTCCTGCTGGATTTTGAATAGAGTCTGGGCCACCAGAGGTGTGGGAGGAAAGGCATACAGCAGGCTCTCTGACCAGGGGATCAGGAATGCATCTGGCGCTGTTCTCGAGGGATGCGGTTGCCTGGAATAGAACCTGGGTAGTTGCCTGTTCAGCGGACTGGCAAAAAGATCCATGGTCGGAAGTCCCCACTTCATAAAGATCTGTTGAACTACCATTCTGCTTAGCCTGTCCACCAGGTAGTTTTCCTGGCCTGGGAGGTAGACCGCCCTGAGGGTCATGCCCTGATTGACAGCCCAGTAGCAGAGAGCTTGTGCTTCCAGGCACAGAAGTCTGGATCCTGTGCCTCCCTGCTTGTTGACTTAGAACATAGCCACCTGGTTGTCCGTCTGAACTAGGACAGACTGGTGAGACAGGATCTGAGAGAAAGTCCGTAAGGCTAGTCAAATGGCCCTCAATTCCAACAGGTTGATCTGCTGAGCGGCCTCCCACGGAGACCACAGGCCTTGTGTGCAGGCCCCCTGGCAGTGTGCCCCCCAGCCCTGCAGGGAAGCATCGGTTGTCAGTACCCGAGTGTGTGGGGAGGCCTGGAAAGGAAGACCCCTGACCAGATTTGGGAGATGCCTCCACCAGCGTAAGGAGTCCACCAAGGGTTTGGACACCTTTATTCTGTCTGACAATTTCCTTGTGGCCTGCAACCACTGTGCTTTGAGGTGCCACTGAGCCGACCTCATGTGCAGCCGGGCATGTGGTGTGACATGCACAGTGGAAGCCATGTGACCTAAGAGCCGGAGGAAGTGTCTGGCCGAGACCAGAGAGTTCGCCCGAAACTGGCCGGCCAACTTTATCAGCCTGTGAGCTCTGTCCACAGGCAAATAGGCCTTTGCATGGACGGTATCCAATCTTGCCCCTATGAACTCCACGGCCTGTGAGGGGACTAAATTGGACTTGGGGAAGTTTATGACGAACCCCAGGTGCTGAAGCAGGGATATGTTTCTGAAGGTGGCCTGCCTGGCCTCTTGTGGAGACTGGCCCCTGATAAGCCAGTCGTCCAGGTAAGGGAACACAAAGATCCCCTGGTTCCTGAGGAAGGCCACAACCACCGCCAAGTATTTTGTAAAAACCCTGGGGGCGGAGGTGAGGCCAAAAGGAAGCACTCTGTACTGGAAGTGCTTTCCTCCCACCACAAATCTGAGGAATTGTCTGTGGCTTGGATGGATGAGGATGTGAGTATAAGCATCCTTCAGGTCTAAGGAGCATAGCCAATCTCCCTGCTGGAGGTAGGGCAGTAAGATTCCAAGGGTAAGCATCTTGAACTTTTCCCTCTCCAGAAACTTGTTCAGATTTCTCAGGTCGAGGATGGGTCTGAGGCCTCCTGTTCTTTTTGGTACCAGGAAGTACCTCGAGTAGAAGCCCTGCCCTTCCAAGTGGTGAGGCACCGGTTCCACCGCCTGGTCCTTTAGTAGACCTTCCAACTCCCAAAGGAGTAAGTTTCTGTGCAGAGGGGGTCTCGGAGGCTCCCCTGGAAAGTAGGAGGGGGGTGTCTGGGTGAATTGGAGCAGATAGCCCCTTTCGATGATGCTTAACACCCAAGTATCCCCTGTGATGGCTGGCCACCTGTCTGCGTACAGGGTCAGCCGACCTCCTGTGCCCTGGAGAGGAGGAGAGGCTATGCTGGCATAGTCAAAAACCCCCTCCCTACTGAGCAGGAGCCGGAGTAGGAGGCTTGGGGGCCTTCTGCCTACGGGGCCCATGACCCTGCCCCTTGGCCTGCTGGCCCTGTTGGGGAGTTGCAGAGGCCTGGTAGTGAGGGTAGATTTTGTAGGCAGCGGTCTTCCTCGGGTAAAAGGTCTTTTTCCCCAAGCCCTTCTTCTTCTGAGAAGGGGCAGAGGTCTTCCTGGACAGCCTTGTCCGGGTAAGAGTCTCGATCTCGAGTTCTGCAGCCTTTTCTGCCATGGGCTTGCCAAAGAGGTTTTCATCTCGGCAAGGGACATCGAACAACTTGTCCTGTACCCAAGGCTCGAGGTCCGAGGATTGTAGCCAGGCCTGGCGGCGTGCACCAATGCAGGCCCCTGCTACCCGGGCCGAAGCCTCAAATCTATCGTAGGCTGCTCGAGATATAAACTTTGAGCACTCTCGAATACCAGAAGACAAGGCCTTGAACCTCTGCAAAGGTTCCACGGACAGACCAGCAGAGAACCCGGCAATCTCCTTTACCAGGTCTCGAAGGTACATGCCCATGTACAGCTGGTAGGTCTGGACACGGCAAGCAAGCATAGAGCCCTGGAAGCACTTTCTACCGAGGGCATCCAGGTTCCGGGCTTCCCTGCCGGGAGGCACTGAGTAGTACATCTTCTGACTCTTCAGGCGATGCATGGCCGATTCCACAACCATGGAGTGGTGCAGTAGCTGTGCCTTTTGAAACCTGGGGCTCTTGCGGACTCGATAGATGGAATCGACCCGCTTGCTTAGAACCGGCATCAAGGCCGGCGCCTCCCACATGCGGAAGAGCAACCGCTCCAGCATCGGAGGAACCGGGACAGTAAAGGCCTCCTTGGGAGGAGAGTCATACTGCAGAGCCTCGAGCTCCGCAGGGAATGCCAGTGCTTTCGCCATGTCCCTTACGAAATCCAAGAACCTGGTATCCTCCGGGAGGGACCTTGTCCGAGGCTCGGATCCCAGTGAGTCCGAAGGGACGCACTGAGTCCGGAAGGTGTCAGGGGACTCCTCCTCCTCCGTTTCCCACGCCGATTCCTCAGAGAAGGAATCGAGCGGCTCCGAGTGGGCGGGCACCGGCGCCATCCGCCCCGACGCCGAGGGAACCGGCGTCGACGACCTCGGTCCCGAATGGGAGGCCGAGGGTGACCTCAGCCGAGGATCAACTCGAGTTCGCATGGTCTCGAGGATCGGCTCGGCCTCCGGGGTTGACTTGGACGTTGATGTCCCGGTGGTCAGGGCAGATGCGCCGGTGAGACCGGCGATCAGCACCTGCTGCTGCTCCATGAAGGCAGACAATCTGCTCTCCAGGGCCGTCAACCTGCGTCCGAGCTCAGGAGACCCAGCAGCCTCCGACTCGGGCCCCAACGGCGGCTCCCCCGGAGGAGAGTCCACGAGGACTACAGTACTCACATGACTCGGGGCCTCCGACTCCACACGAGGATGCTTGGCAGGCCTCTCCGACTCCGAAGACCCGGGACGGCGATCGGGGCTATGCGACCTGGCCCTGGAGGCGTCCACCTCATGATCTGGCCCCAGGCACCGGAGGCAGCAGTCGTGTGTGTCGGTGAGAGACATCAGTTTCTTACACCGATCACACTTCTTAAAGCCACTGGCAGCCATTGGGGGGAAAAAGGGCCCCGGCAAGATCAAAAAAGAGGGCTGCCAGGGAAAAGAAAAAAGGGCGCGAACACAGTCTCCAAGGACAAAAACTGAAAAAGAGATCCGGGCTCGGCACCGGTGTACCGAGTCCAGGCGGGAAAGGAACCGACGTCGAACTGAAGAAAAAAAAACTTGACCCAACGCAGAAAAATCAACTTTTTTCACGGGTGACAAGGACAGGCATCCGTAGGGCTCCGCGGAAAAAAGAAGACTGAGCAAGATGGCACCTTTAGGCGGGAAGGGGACCGCGCATGCGTGTCTGCATTCCCAAAGGCTTTCTTTGAAAACTGGGGAAATGCTCCGCATGGGGGCTCCATCGACGCCAACGTCACCCATATGTGAGGACTGACTTCCTGCTTGGTCCTGGAGAAAGTAAATTATCAAGCATGTAAATTTTATCCTTCCTTATTTATCCTGCTAGATCTGTCTAGACGAGTGGGACGTATCCAAGCAGTGAGGATGACAACAATCAGGACAGACTGTCAAAGGCACTAACTGTACCAACCCCCACAAGCATCTTGTAGGGCTTCATAAAAGCATCCAACAAAGACCAGAAAGCGTAGTTACTTACTTGTAACAGGTGATCTTCAGAAAGAGCAGGAATCAGTCTTCACATATGGATGAACGTCACCGACGGAGTCCACATGGGAACGCTCTCCAGCATCCAATAGGAAAGCCTTTAGGAGCACTCCACTGTGCCTGCGTGTCTGCCCTCCCGCCTTCCCAACTCCTCTCCTCAGTTGAGTTTGCAGCTGAGAAGGAAAGAAAAATAAAAGAACCCTACAACTCCCAGGGGAGGAGGGTGGGTTGTGAAGACTCAGAGATCATCTGTTACAGACAAGTAACTACGCTATCTCCAGGAACAAGCAGGAATGCAGTCTTTACATATAGGACTTATGAGCTCCTAGGTACCAGATTGATATGGGGGGGGGGGGGGGGAGAGCCGTGCGATCCCTGATGGAAAAAGTTTGTAGCCGAAGAGGCTGGAAAAGTTGTGTGTGATTGGACTCTATTCCAAGAGGCAATACTCCCCCAATGAAAGTCTGCTATCTTGCAGAACTCCGGGATGGAGGGTAGGAATTGAGTTTAAGGCCCAAAGAGGTGCTGGAGTACAGCTTGGCCTAAAAACAGCATCCCGACGGGAGTCTCTGTCCAGACAGTAGTGCACAGCAAATGAATGAATGGAGGACCAGGTAGTTGCCTGACAAATCTCCTCAATGGATAATAAATGGAGATTGGCTACAGAGGTTGCCGTAGCCCACACATTATGAGCTGTGACATGACCCTCTAAAGAGAGTCTGCCTGTGCATAAGCAAAAGAAATGCAATCTGCTATCCATTTGGATAGAGTATGTTTAGTCACCGGTAAACCTAGGTGACTAGGATCAAAGGAGATGAATAATTGAGAGGACCTTCCGTGATCCTTAGTTCTATCCAAGTAGTGAGCCAGTGCTCGCTTGCAGTCTAAGGTGTGTAGTTCTGCTTCAGCTCAAGATGTATTTTGGAAGAAAACTGGGAGGATTACTGACTGGTTTAGATGGAAAGAGGAAACCACCTTTGGGTGGAAGTGTGGATGCGTACAGAGAACCACATTGTAATGGTGGAACAGAGTATAGGGGGATCCACTACTAGAGCTTGCAGCTCACTGATTTGGCAAGCTGAAGTGAGGGCAATAAGGAAGATGAACTTCCAAGTAAGAAACTTCAGTGAAGTGGTGGCTAAAGATTCAAAAGGTGGCTTTAGAAGCTGCGCCAGAACCACATTCAGATCACGGGCCACCGGAGGTAGCTTAATGGGTGGCTTGGACAGCAGGAGACTCTGCATGAAAAGTGCTACTAAGGGGTGTGAGGAGATAGGCTATCCATCCACTGTTCTGTGAGAGGCCACAATGGCACTAAGGTGAACTCTCACGCAGTTTGTTTGCAGACCTATCAGGGATAAGCGAAGGAGATATTGTAGGAGCAACTCCACTGGGCAAGAAAATGGGTCATTGTCCTTTGGAAGCACTACAGGGCAAACTTACACCATTTGAAGGCATAAGGTTCACCTGGTAAAATCTTTACGAGATGCTAGAAGGACATTCTTGACCACCCGTGGTAGGTCAAGGTCGGTGAGCACTAGCCTTTCAGCAGTCATGCTGTCAGGTGTAGTGAGTGAAGACTGGTATGGAGGAGTGTTCTGTGGTCCTGAGAGATGAGGTTGGGTACACATCCCAGATTGAGTGGCTGAGTCTGTGCAAGGTGAAGAAGCAGAGGAAACCAAGGTTGACGGGGCCAGAAGGGGTCTATGAGAATCATTGAGCCCCTGTCAGCCTGAACAGCATCTTGGGTATCAAGAGGATGGAAGGGAATGCATAGAGCAGTCCCTATCCCCACTGAAGAAGGAAGGCATCTGGGGCCTGTCTATGCAGTGACAGAACCCTGGAATAGAAGAGTGAAAGCTGTGTGTTTTGCAGATTGGCAAAAAGATCTAGGAGTAGGATTCCCCACGTGTGGAAGAGTCAAGTAGCCATCTCCAGATGTGAAGTCCATTTGTGTGGACAGAAAACACAGCTTAGCTTGTCCACAAGAACAATGAATTCACCCGGGTGGTACACCGCTCTAAGGTGAATGCAGTGTGAGATGGCAAAGGACCATAGGTGAATGGCTTCTTCCCCCTGTTTATTCACGTAGAACATAGCAACTTGGTTGTTTTGTCCATCCTAACTTGAACACGTTGCCCCTAAAGTTGGGGTTGAAAAACCCAAAGAGCATGTGTCAGTGCCTGAAGTTCTAGCAGGTTGATCTGCAGGGAAGATTCCTGTGGTGTCCACAGTCCCTGTGTGGTTAAGGTTGTCTGGATGCGCTCCCTAACCCAGACTCCGCTGCCAGGGTGCATCGAGATGGAGGCATCTGAAAATGTGACCAGACAGAGTAGTTACTCACCTGTAAAAGGTGTTCTCCAGGAACAGCAGGAATCAGTCTTCACATATGGGTGACGTCAGCGCCGACAGAGCCCCCGTGCGGAGCATTTCCCCAGCTTTCAAAGAAAGCCTTTGGGAATGCAGCGCGCCTGCGTAGTCCCCTTCCCGTCCAAGGGTGCCATCTTGCTCAGTCTGATGACATAGCTAAAAGACAGCAAAAATCAAAATAAAGTATATGACTGCAACTTCAGGGGAGGAGGGAGGGTCGTGAGGACTGATTCCTGCTGCTCCTGGAGAACACCTGTTACAGGTAAGTAACTACTCTTTCTCCAGGACCAAGCAGGAAGTCAGTCCTCACATATGGGACTCCCCAGCTCTAGGCTACTGGGAACCCAAAGCTGAAAAAATGGCTCCCTCTCAAGAGCCTCAGCATCTGTGATAAGAATATCCTCTGAGAACACCCCCGTACGGTAGCCCAACACAAGGGCCGGAGGGTAGGAGTTGCCTAAACCTCAAAGAGATTATGGAGTACCGCCTGTCTGAAAGCACTGTTCCTTCGGGACTCTCTCTCGAGGCAGTAGTGGGCTGCCAAAGTCTGGCTTGAAGACCAAGTAGCGGCCCGCAGATGTCTGCCAACGGAACAGAGCGGAGATGAGCTACTGACGCGGCTTTTGCCCTGACACGGTGGGCCGTGACTTGACCCTGCAAGGGAAGGTCGGCTGCCTTGTATGCCCAGGCGATGCAATCTGCTACCCAAGTGGACAACGTACGCTTGGAGACAGGTAACCCCTATTTATTAGGGTCAAAAGAGACGAAGAGCTGAGTAGCCCTTCAATGCCCCCGCGTACGTTCAGTGTAAAAGGACAATGCCCTCTTACAGTCAAGAGTATGCAAGATGGTAAGGTTTTGCGATGGCCCAGTGTACAATGGAAATAGAAGGACAAGGCCCTCTTACAGTCGAGTGTGTGAAGGACGGTCTCTTCTCTGCTGGCATGAGGCCACTGAAAGAACATGGGACGCACCACCTCCTGATTGAGGTGGAATGGGGATACCACCTTCGGAAGGAACTTGGGATGCATGTGGAGCACGATCCTGTTCTTGTAGAACCTAGTGTATGATGGATGCGCCACCAACGCTTGGATCTCGCTCACCCTGCGAGATGAAGTGCCACCAGGAACACCATCTTCCAGGAAGGTTACCGCAGGTGGCATGTAGCCAGTGTCTCAAATGGTGGGCAATGAGCTGTGATAGCACCACACTGAGGTCCCACTCTGCCACCGATGGGTGGACGGGAGGCTTAGACAACAAGAGACTCCATAAGAAGCGGGTCACGAGAGATTGGACAGAGGGTGTGCCGCAAGTGTGCTCAGGTGGATCCTGATGGAGTTGGATTTTAGTCCCGTTTGGGACACGTGGAGTTGGTACTGCAGCATAAGCTGTACAGAGCAGGAGAATGGGTTGACCCTCCACTCTGTGCACCACACCGAGAATCTGCGCCATCTGAAGTTGTAAGCTCGTCTGGTGGAGGTCTTAAGGGAGGCCAGGAGGACCTCCTCCACACCTCTCCTGAGAGATGGAAAAGTACCAGGGCTACCCTTTCAACAGCCAGGCTGTCAGCATCAGCAACCCCAAGTAGAGGTGGAGGACAGTGCTCTCCTCCTGCGACAGTACACCTGGGGAACACCCCAGAAAGACCGGCGGAACCGTGGAGAGACAAAGGAGCAGAGTGAACCATGGCTGTCTGTCCCGAGGGCCAGACAGGGAATCAGTGAGGCCCCATCGCGCTGTACCTTGAACAAGGTTTTGGCTATCAGCAGTGTGGGTGGGAAGGCATAGAGAAGGCCTTCCATCTATGGGATGGGTGTGGCTGCCGGAAGCAGAAGCAGGGACACTGAGTGTTTCCGGGCTGATAAAGAGGTCCATCCATGGGACTCCCCAGAGACAGGCAGTCGGCCACTCTGGGGTCCAGTTGCACGGCAGGAGGATTCTGCTTAGCCTGTCACCAGGGCATTGTCCTAGCCTGGAAGGTAAACCACCTGCAAGAGCATCTCATGGTGGATTGTGTACGAGCAAAGGACCACTGCCTCTTGGCAGAGGGGGTACAACCCTGGGCCTCCCTGTTGTTGACTTAGTACATCACCACCTGGTTGTCCGTCTGGACCAGCACTGCCTTGTGTTTTTGTGTTGCAAGTGGTGATGGAAGGCTCAGAGGGACAGGAATATGGCCTGAAACTCCAGGAGGTTGATCTGCAGCAGGCTTTCCAGGTGTGACCAACTGCCCTGAGTAGAGAGGTCCTCGCAGTGGGCTCCTCAGCCCAGGAGGGAGGCATCTGTGTTGAGGACCCTCTGGAGGGTGGGGGCCTGGAAGGGCATCCCAGCCTGAAGATGCTGAAGGCTTGCCACCAACCAAGGGAATAGGCCACTTGGCAGGTCACCACCACTCTGTCCCACAGTTGGCCTGTGACCTGCGTCCACTGGGAGTGGAGGCTCCATTGGGCTGTCCTCATGTGGATTCGAGTATCCAGGGTAACATGAACCGTTGATGCCATATGACCCAACAGGCGGAGCAGCAGGTGGGCGATCACCGAGCGTCGGCGCTGTATGACTGCAGCCAGTGCCCTGAGGTGGTTGGCCCTACCAGAGGGAGGAAGTTCTCTGGTCTGAACGGTGTCCAGCCATGCCCCTATAAACTCCAGACATGGTGTCGGGAAGAGGTGGGACTTAGGGTGGTTTATCATGAACCCCAAGTGTTGCAGGATGAATATGGTACGCGCAGTCACTTGCTGCACCTCGGCGATAGTGCACCCTCTTATGAGCCAGTCCAGTTAGGAGAAAATGAAGGCCCCTGGAGACAAAGGTAAGCCGCGACTACCGCCAGGCACTTGGTGAATACCCTTGGGGCAGAGGCCAGTCCAAAGGGTAGGACTTTGTACTGGCAGTGGCGGTCTCCCACCACAAACCTGAGATATTGTCTGTAGCTGGGGTGGATGAGGATGTGCGTGCACGCATCCTTTAGGTCTAAGGAGCATAGCCAGTCTCCCCACTGGAGGTATGGCAGCAGTGTTCCAAGGGTGAGCATTTTGAACTTCTTCACCAGGAACCTGTTTAAGTCCCACAGGTCCAGAATGGGCCAGAAGCCTCCGGTCCTCTTGGGGACGAGGAAGTAGCAGAAGTAAAACCCTTTGCCACTGAGATGAACAGGCACCGCTTCCACAGCCCTGTCCTTGAGAAGGCCTGCGAACTCCTGCAGAAGCAAGGTCTGGTGGAGGGGAGTCCTGGCAGGCTCTCCTGGGAAAAATGGAGGGGGTGTCTGCACCAGTTAGAGGAGGCAATCCTCCCTTACCACCTGCAATGCCTGAGAGTCGGTGGTGATGGATGTCCACCGGTGGGCATAAAGAACCAGATGCCCCCCAGTGGGCTGCTGGGTTGGACCTCCCAGGGGGGCGTAAAGGCTATGCCCAAGGAGTCAAAAACTCCCTCCAGGCTGGCCGGGGCCACTACCTGGGGCTTGGAAATCTTAGGCTTATGAGGGCCATGCCCTTGTCCCTTGGCCTCCTAACTCTGTTGGGGAGCTGGTAAGGCTGGGTACTGAGGGTAGTTTCCGTAAGCCTTCCTCTTCTTCAGGCAGGACTTTTTACCTGAAGGCTTTCGTCGGGAAGGGTTAGCGTTCTTCTTGGAGATCCTGGTCCTTGTCAGGAACTCTGACTCCAACTCTGTAGCCTTATTAGTCATGGGTTTGCTGAAAAGGTTCTCTCCCTAGCAAGAGACATCAACCGGTTTGTCCTCAACCCATTGCTCCAGATCGAACGACTGTAGACAAGCCCGCCCGCAGCTACTCTAACCACTGACTCAAAGCCATCATAGGCTGCCTGAGCCATAAATTTGGAGCACTCTCTGACAGCAGAGGCCAGGGTCCGGAACCACTGGAGAGGTTCTTCGGAGAGACCAACGAAGAACCCAACGAGTACCTTCACCAGGTCCCTCAGGTACATGCCTATGTACAGCTGGTAAGTCTGGATCCGGTCGATAAGCATCAAGCCTTGGAAGCACTTCCTGCCCAGGGCATCCATGGCGTGGACACTCCCTACCCGGGGGTACCGAGGAATGCGTCTTCTGGTTGTTGAGCCGACGCATGGCCGACTCCACCACCATGAAACTGTGAGGCAGTTGGGCTTTCTGGAAGCCAGGGCTCCAGTGGACCCGGTACATCGAGTCCAGCTGCCTGCTCACTAGGGGAACCGATACGGGGGGGTCTCCCACATCCATAAGAGTAGCCGTTCCAGGATTGGGGCAATGGGCACCGTGAGTGCCTCCTTCGGGGGAGCCTCATACTGGAGGATCTCTAGGTCCTCCATCCAGGGATCCTCTTCCGACTCAGGGTTGAAGTGCCTTGGACATGTCCCGCACAAAATCGAGGAAAGCCATTTCCTTGGGTGGGGACCGGCACCGCGACTCCAGGCGAGATCGGTCCGAGGAAACATCCCAGTGGTGGCGGGTTTCTAGGGACTCATCATCCTCTGTCTCCCAGTCCCGACTAAGTCAGTGGAGGTGTTGAGAGTGTCCCGGGCTTCAGGGTCAAGCCCCGAACCACAGTCCCGGTGCCTCTACAGCTCTTTGGTTGGAACCCCGGCTCAGTGGGGAGGACCTCGGTCCAGATGATCAGGACCGCGCCATATGTCAAGGGACATCGCGAGGCTGGTGGCACTCGAGGATTGGCTCGACATCCAAGGAGTTCCTTGAAGTCGAGGGCCCGGTAGTTGGGAGTGATAACTCAGAGGAATTGGGCATCAGAGTCAGCTGCTGGGCCATGAAAGCAGACAAACTGCGCTCCAAAAGCCACCATTCTGGTCTCGAGGCCAGATGGTTCCGCAGCCTTCGGCATGGGCACCAAGGATCTCTGGCCCAGCACTGGTTCTGTCGAGGGAGAGTCCTCAACCAGGATGGCCTCGGGGGTCTGAGGCCAATCTCCAGATGCCAACGGCTCCCGTCAGAGCTCCTTCGTTGACCGCTCCCAGCACTCTCAGACTCGTGCTGGGAGCTGCGGGCCTTTGGCCCATGGAACTTCCCCCACTTTCCCAGACTCATCAGCAAACACGGTCTTCGAGGGTTTCCAGCTCTTCTTGTGCTCCTCCTCCAGGGTGCTCTCGGTCAAGGAGCCATGGCACCGGTGCTCGGAGGCAGCACAGCCACCCCGAGGTTCTGGAGGGGACCTGGAGTGCAGTGTCAATAGAGACTCAAGCGCTGAGTCTGTCTTGTGGAAGAAGGACTCCCGCTGCTGCTGGCAACTCTTGAGGGTCTTGAAGGTCACCCTTTTGCAGAGGCTGCAATCCAAGGGGTCATGGTCCGGGCCAAGGCAATGAAAGCAGCAGTCATGCAGATCCATGCGAGACATATTATGGGCGCATCAGTCGCATTGCTTGAAGTCGCTGGTCAAGGCCATGGAAGGGAAGATGGCCCCCGCAAGGTCAAAAACCCTAGGCCTGGCCAGGGAAAAAGGCACAAATCCGTGCCGGTCAAGATACCTTGGAGAAAATAAAAAGAACCCAAGCACCAAGGCAAGCGAGCTCAGGGGCGGGAAAGGGAGCCGGTAAGCGACCGGAGAAAGAAAATATGAGGAGAAAAAACAACACTTTTTCTGGGGATAACAGACACACGACCGATGGGCTCCGCAAAAAAAATGAGACTGAGACAAGATGGCACCCTTGGGTGGGAAGGGGAGCACAAATGCATGGTGCATCTCCCAAAATCTTTCTCTGAAATCTGGGGAGAAGCTACCGTGTGGGCTCCGTTGGTGTTGACGTCACCCTTATGTGAGGACTGACTTCCTGCTTGTTCCCGGAGAACTAGTGGCTACTCTCAGTGCTATAACCATATGATATACCAAGTAATCACATCACTTAAGATTGTTCAAGTCTGCTTCCACTTGCTGACAAGGGAACATAGACCAGTCCAACCGAGTGGGTTAACAGGATAAGAATTTTAAATATCAGCTTACCAATAAACTTATGAAATTTGTTTTACCTTTATCATGTAGGTGGATGTTCTCTTGGATTTGGCTAGTACAACTACCATTTGATGAGGCTTTTTTTAATGTTTTCTAGTATGTCTTCCTATTTTATTCAGTTTTTTATGAAATATTAAGCAAAGCGTATGTTTAATATACCTATATTTTTATTTTTTTGTTCAATTACACTATATAGATTTGAAGCTGGTGTAGGCTTTTCCAGAAACTTGGATAAGGCAGTCATTAGGTCTCCATTATTCTTAGACTGTTTTTAAAATTTTATAAGAAAGATAAGTAGCTGCTTAGTTTGTCTTTATGACCTTTGCTGTTCCAAAGCTATCAAGTAAAGCAACATCACAAATTTTAATTTATCAGACACCTGCTTTCATTTCATCTTTTATCCTGGAACCCTATAGCTTATAAATCAAATGCAACTAAATCAGTCACTTACAAGGAATATTTTAAGGTATCATCCAGTTCCATTATAGCAGCTTGATTTCCACAACGATAACAATAATTAGGAGCACTGAAAATGGTAACTACATTCCTGTCATGGCACCAGTTGTAACCCTAAAATAAAGAAATAAATATATATTATCCATTCTGTTTTGGCAAAACCCTTAATCATTTCAACTGAACGCAATTCAAATTTGTTTTGCTTCACTAAAAACAGACTGTTGGCAGCCTGTATAGCATGTCAAGTACCTTGCAAAAATCTTCATATGCCTATACAGTTTCCAAATTCTGCCATTTAAAATATAAAACTTAAAATGAATTAAATTAAGATTCTGTTTCACTGATCTCCATAACACATTATATTTAACATAAAAGAACATTTTTGGAAAGATTCAAATGGTACAAAATAAGAAAATGAAAGGCCCAATATTGATATGGGCAGGTTAGCCCTGCCCACTGACCCTTAACACCTAGATATTCAATGCCACGGCAGCAGCACTGAATATGCAGGGTCGCCGTACATGCCCTGAAGCTACCGAAGCTAAAAGCGTAGTGGCGATATAGCGTAGTTACTCACCTATAACAGGTGTTCTCCAGGGACAGCAGGAATCAGTCCTTACATATGGGTGATATCGGCATCGATCGAGCCCGCGTGGAAGCATCTCCCCAGCTTTCAAAGAAAGCCTTTGGGAGATGTCACCACGCATGCATGGTCCCCTTTCCACCCACGGGTGCTATCTTGCTCAGTCAGATGACATAGCTAGGAAGGCATAAAATAAGGTAAAGGAGGCAACTCCAAGGGGAGGAAGGAGGGTTGTGAGGAATTATTCCTGCTGTCCTGGAGAACCCCTGTTACAGGGAGCAACTACACTTTCTCTAGGAACAAGCAGGAAGTCAGTCCTCACATATGGGATTCCCTAGCTCCAGACTACCGGGAACCGAACCACGACAGCACCAGCAGAGACAGTGACAGGGTAGCTGCAAGTTGCAGAAGATGAGTCCCCAATTGAGAGACTCTGCGAGACCCTAGTGTCCAGAGGGGCCATCACTCCAGTAGCCTGAACACAGAAGGGTCGGAGGGCCAGAGTTGCCTACACCCCAAATAGATTGCGGAGTACCACCTGGTCAAAGGCACTGTCCCGACGGGACTCACTCTCCAGGCAGTAGTGAGCTGTGAACATGTGAATCGAAGACCATGTGGCAACCTTGCAGATCTCAGTCACCAGCACTGAGCGCAGGCTCACCACCGAAGTGGCCATTGCTCTCACGCGATGTGCTGTGATCCAGTGCTCCAGGGAGAGTCCAGCCCACTCACAGGCGAGGGCAATACAATCCATCACCCAAGTGGACAGAGTTCGCTTAGTCACTGGGAACCCCAGTCTACTGGGGTCGTATGAACAAAAAGTTGAGAAGCTTTGCAGTGGCCCTCCGTCTGTTGAAGGTAGAAAGACAGGGCTCTTTTATAATCCAAAGTATGGGGCCGGGAGAAGAAGGTGAGGAGGACCACCAACTCCTGATTGAGGTGGAAAGGGGATATCACATTTGGGAGGAATTTGGAGTGTGTGCGGAGCACCACTCTGTTCTTGTAGAACCTTGTATAAGGCGACTCTGCCATCAAAGCTTGGAGCTCGTTTACTCTGCGAGCAGATGTAAGAGCCTCCAGGAAAGCAACCTTCCAGGAAAGATACCGCAGATAGCAAGTAGCCAGAGGCTCGAATGGTGGTCTAGTGAACTGCGAGAGCACCATACTGAAGTCCCACTCTGCCACCAGGGGGGAAGGGCAGATGGGGGACTTAGACAGCAAAACACCCCAGAAGAATCAAGAGATCAGGGGCTGAAGAGAGGGGTTTTCCCTCAGTTGGGTGGAGGTGTGCTGCAATTGTACTTAGGTGCACTCTGATTGAGTTGGACTTAAGTCCAGCCTGCAACAAATGGAGCAGGTACTGGAGCATCACTTGCACGGGACAGGAGAAGGGATTCTCCTGCCTCTCTGCGCACCACACTGAGAATCAGCGCCACTTAAAGGCATACGCTTGTCTTGTGGAGGGCTTGCGGGAGGCCAACAAGACCTCCTCTACCTCTCACAGGAAGTTAAAAGGAGCTAGAGCTACCTTTTCAGAAGCCATGCTGTTAATGTCGGAGTGGAGGAGTAGCCTAGTGGTTAGGACACTGGCTTGGTAACCAAGCAACCAGGGTTCGATTCCCACTAGCACTCCTTGTGGCCTTGGGCAAGTCACTTAACCCTCCATTGCCTCGGAAGAAAGGCCTGGCAATCTACTTCCAGTGACACTGCCAAGAAAACCCAGGAGCTTCTGGGTCGCCAGGAGTCAGGACTGACTCGAAGGCACACATTGCATTGCTGTTAATGTCAGGGACCCCAAATTGGGGTGTAGGAGGGAGCCCTCCTCCTGAGACAGAAAATCTGGTGCACAGCCCAACAGGACCAGGAGTGCCACCAACAATTCGAGCAGTAATGGGAACCAAGGCTGCCTGGGCCATCTGGGGGCGATTTCTATCAGCGATGCCCACTCGCACTGGACCTTGAAGAAGGTCTTGGCGATCAACGGTGTTAGCGGGAAGGCGTAGAGGAGGCCTTCCGTCCATGGGATTAGGAATGCATCTGCCGCTACTCTCAACAGGTGCGTTTGCTGTGAGCAAAAGCGGGGCAGCTGCGTGTTGCCTGGGTTGGCAAAGAGCTCTATCAGGGGCAGCCCCCAGAGACGGAAGAGCCAAGAGGCTACTTTGGGGTTCAGATGCCACTCATGCGGCTGAAGAACTCTGCTCACCCTGTCTGCCAGGGCATTGTCCTGGCCCGGGAGGTAGACTGTCTGGAGGAGCATGCTGTTGCGAGTCGCATAGGAGCGGAGGGCTACCGTCTCCTGGCAGAGGGAATACGACCCCGTGCTCCCTTGCTTGTTGACACAGAACACTGCGACCTGGTTGTCCGTCTGGACCAGTGCCATCTGGAGCCACAACCAATGGCGGAATACCCTTTGGTATTCCTGAGTTCCAGATTGATCTGTAGCTGAGATTCCACCTGGGACCAGCAGCCCTGTGTGCAAAGACCCTCGCAATGGGCTCCCCAACCAAGGAGTGAGGCGTCCGAGGGTCAGGACTCTCTGTGGGAGGGAGGGGGGTGTCTGGAAGGGCAACCTGGCCTGGAGGTGGCAGGAGTGCCACCACCAACTGAGGGACTCTGCTAGCTGACAGGTTACTCTGAGAGCGTAGGCACCACTGAGCTGCCCACATGTGTAAGTAGGCTAGTGGGGCAACATGGACAGTGAAGGCCATATGGCCCAAAAGGCAGAGGAGGAGGCGGGCCGAGACTGATTGCTGGCGCTGCACTTGAACTACTAGCTCCTTGAGGTGTTCTACTCTCTCTCTGGGAAGAAAGGCCTTGACCTGCGGAGTGTCTAGCTGAGCGCCTATGAACTCCAGGCTTTGGGCTGGGGTCAGGTGAAACTTGGGGTGGTAAAAGGATAGTGTGCTCTGTGGCCTGGTGTGCCTCTATGGCAGTGTTGCCTCTTATGAGCCAGTCATCCAGGTAGGGGAAGACGAAGGTCTCTTGCAGACGCAGGTAGGCAGTGACACTGCTAGGCATTTGGTGAACACCCTCGGTGAGGAGGCCAGTCCAAAGGTCAGCACCCTATATTGGTAGTGCCCTCCTCCCACCATGAACCTTGGGTAATGCCTATGGGAAGGATGGATTAGGATGTGTGTGTAAGCATTCTTCAGGTCCAAGGAGAAAAGCCACTCTTCCTGGTGGAGGGTAAGGCAGCAGTGTTCCAAGGGGGGGCATCTTAAACTTCTCCCTCACCAAAACTTTGTTCAAGTTTCGCAGGTCTAGGATGGGCTTGAGGCCTCCAGTCCTTTTTGGGACAAGAAAGTACCTGGAAGAGAAGCCCTTGCCCTAAATGTGCTTGGGTACCAGCTCTATTGCCTTGTCCTTGAGGAGACTTGTAAGGAGCTCTGTAAGGAGCAAGGTCTGGTGAAGAAGACTCAGAGGCTCTTCTGGAAGGTGCCTGCTGTAGGTGGAAGTAACTCTCTCTGACCACCTGCAGTACCCAGAGGTCTGTGGTGACTGAGGCCTACCTGTGGACAAAGAGTGTCAGGCGCCCCCCTGAAGGCTGAACAAGGCCTCCTGGGGTAGAGAAGGCCATGCCTTGGGAGTCAAAAGCTCCCCCCGGACTGGGCCAGAGCCAGAGTCTGGAGCTTAGAGGTTTTGGCCTTCTGGGTCCCATGCCCTTGTCTTTTAGGCTAGGTCCCTGCAGAGGCCCTGAGTAGCCTTGGTATTGTTGGGTATGACAGAAGGCTCCCTTCTTTCTGGGGAAAAAAAGTTTTTTTTCCAGTGGCTTTCTGCGGGGAGGCCCTGAGATCTTTTTGGAGAGCCTTTGTCGAGTCGCAAACTCTTTTTCGATCTTGGCAGTCTCATCAGCCATAGGTTTGCTGAAAAGATTCTCCCCAATATAGTAATTTGTCCTGTACCCACTGTTTGAGGTCGGACGATTGTAGCCAGGCTTTGCGTCAGGCCCTGATGCTGGCAGCCGTGACTCGAGCTGACGACTCGAAGTAGTCATAAGCCACTCGAGAGAGGAACTTTGAGCAGTCCTGTACTGCCAAGGTCAGGGTCTTGAACCGCTGGAGCGGTTCCCCATAGAGGCCTGCTGAGAACCCAAGCAAGCTCCTTGGCTAGTACCTTGAGGTACATTTATTTATTTAACAGGTTTTATATACCGCTTTATCATTTCAGTCAGAGCAGTAAAGCGTAGTTACTCACCTATAACAGGTGTTCTCCAGGGAGAGCAGGAATCAGTCCTCACATATGGGGTGACGTCGGCGCCGGCGGAGCCCTTGTGCGGAGCAATTCCCCAGCTTTCAAAGAAAGCCTTTGGGATTGCCATGCGCATGCGCAGTCCCCTTCCCGCCCAAGGGTGCCATCTTGCTCAGTCAGATGACATAGCTAAAAAAACGGCAAATTGAGAAAAATAAAATAAGTGACTGCAACTCCAGGGGAGGAGGGAGGGTCGTGAGGACTGATTCCTGCTGTCCCTGGAGAACACCTGTTACAGGTGAGTAACTACGCTTTCTCCAGGAACAAGCAGGAAGTCAGTCCTCACATATGGGACTCCCTAGCTATAGGCTACCGAGAACCCATAGCTGAAAAATGGTTCTTCTAGAAGAGCTGCAGCAGCTGTGAAAGGACTTTCTCCGAGAACGCAACCCCCACGGTAGCCTGACACCAAAGGGCCGGAGGGTAGGAGCTGCCTAAACCTTGAATAGGTTACAGAGTACCGCCTGGCCGAAAACACTGTCCCGCCGGGACTCTCTCTCCAAGCAGTAATGGGCTGCAAAAGTCTGGCTTGAAGACCAAGTTGCGGCCTGGCAGATGTCTGCCAACAGTACAGAGCGGTGGTTAGCCACTGATGCAGCCTTAGCCCTGACACGGTGGGCCATGACTTGACCCTGCAGCTGGAGGTCAGCTGCCCTGTACGCCCAGGCAATGCAGTCTGCCACCCAGGTGGATAACGTACGCTTGGTGACAGGCAGACCCAGCCTACTGGGGTCATAAGACAGGAAGAGCTGAGAAGCTCTCCGATGTCCCCACGTATGTTCCAAGTAGAAAGCAAGTGCCCTCTTACAGTCCAGGGTATGCAGGACCGCCTCTGCCCGGCTGGCATGCGCCTGGGAAAGAAAGTTGGAAGAACCACCTCTTGATTGAGGTAGAAAGAAGAGACCACTTTCGGAAAGAACTTGGGGTGAGTGCGAAGGACCACCCTATTTCTGTAAAACCAGGTGTACGGTCTATCGCATACCAGAGCTTGCACCTCACTCACACGTCTGGCAGATGTGAGTGCCTCCAGGAAGAGGACCTTCCAGGATAGGAAGCACAGATGGCAAGTGGACATTGGCTCAAAAGGTGGGCGAGTAAGCTGCTGCAAGACCACATTCAAGTCCCATTCAGTCGCCGGAGGGCAAACAGGGGGTTTCAGTAGGAGTAGACCTCTGAGGAATCTGGACACCAAGGGGTGAGCAGAAAGAGGTTGACCTTCCACCTGAGAACCCTGACAGAGTTAGACTTGAGGCCTAATTCTGAGAGGTGAAGCAACTACTGCAACACCACTGGTACTAGGCAAGAGAAAGGATTTTCACTGCGCTGTTTACACCACACCTCAAACCTGCGCCACTTGAAGGTGTAGGACTTCCTAGTGGATTGCCTCCTGGAGGCCAGCAACACTTCTTCCACATCCTTAGGTAGGAGTAGAGGAGCCAGCACTACCCTTTCAGCACCAATGCCATCAGGTTGAGGGACCTGAGGTTGGGGTGTAAGATAGAGCCCTGCTCCTGGGACAGGAGGTCAGGCTGCGTCCCCAGAGGAAGTGGGGTTTCCACTGCCAGCTGGAGGAGAAGCGGAAACCAAGTTTGTCTTGGCCATCTGGGGGCTATCAAGATGACTGAGGCTTTGTCTCGAAGGATTTTGAATAGAGTTTGGGCCACCAGAGGCATGGGAGGAAACGCATAAAGGAGGCCCACTGACCAGGAGATTAGAAAAGTATCAGCAGCCATCCTTTGGCGGTGTGGCTGTCTGGAGCAAACGTTGGGCAACTGATGATTCTGCGGACTGGCAAAGAGCTATATGGTCGGATGCCCCCAGCAATGGAAGATCTGCTGGGTTACTTCCTGATTCAGTTGCCACTCGTGAGGATGGAGAATTCTGCTTAGCTTGTCTGCTAGACAGTTCTCCTGACCTGACAGGTAAACTGCTTTGAGAGATATACCCTGTCGGATTGCAAAGGAACAGAGGTCCAGTGTCTCTTGACACAGGATGCGGGACCCCGTCCCTCCCTGCTTGTTCACGTAGAACATAGCCACCTGGTTGTCTGTTTGTATTAAGACAGACTGATGTGAGAGAACATGAGAAGTTTTGAAGAGCTAGGCATATCGCCCAGAGCTCTAAGAGGTTGATTTGTTGCGTCTTCTCTTGAGAGACCACAGCCCTTGAGTGCATAAGTCCTGGCATGGGCTCCCCAGCCCAGCAGAGATGCATCCGTCGTCAGCACTCTTGTGTACGAGGGAGGCTGGAAAGACACTCCCTCAAGCAGATTGGATGGCTGAAGCCACCAGGTCAATGACCCCAGTAGTCGTTTGGACACTGATCCTGTCTCAAAGTCTTCCTGTGGCTTGTGTCCACTGATCTCAGAGGCACCACTGAGCTGTCCTCATGTGGAGACGGGCGTTTGGGATCACATGAACCGTGGAGGCAATGTGTTCTAGAAGGCGTAGAAAGTGCCTTGCTGATATTTGAGACATGTGGCTGATTTGGTGTACTAACTCCAGAAGCCTCTGTGCTCTGCCCTCTGGCAGGTAAGCCTTCGCTTGAAGGGTGTCTAGCCTTGCCCCTATGAACTCTAAGTTTTGAGTGGGGAGCAATGTGGACTTTGCTTGATTTATGACAAAGCCTAGATGCTGCAGTATGTTGATAGTGCAAGCTGTGGCCTGTTGATCTTCTTGAGGCGACTGGGCCCTGATGAGCCAGTCGTCCAGGTACGGGAAGACAAAAATTCCCTGGTTCCTGAGGAAGGCCGCCATTACTGCTAGACATTTGGTAAACACTCTGGGGGCAGAGGCTATGCCGAATGGAAGTACTCTGTACTGAAAATGGTTTCCTCCCACTACAAATCTGAGATATTGTCTGTGGTCTGGATGTATGAGGATGTACGTATAAGCATCCTTCAGATCTAAGGAGCATAGCCAGTCTCCCTGGTGGAGGTAAGGCAGCAGTATTCTAAGGGAAAGCATCTTGAACTTTTCCCTCACCAGGAACGTATTCAGATTCTGCAAGTTGAGGATGGGCCGAAGGCCTCCAGTTCTTTTTGGTATGAGGAAATACCTGGAGTAGAAGCCTTGCCCTTGCAGGTGGTGGGGCACCGGTTCCACTGCCTGATCCTTTATAAGACCTGCCAACTTTTGCAAGAGGAGGTTCCTGTGCAGAGGGGGCCTGAGAAGCTCTTCTGGAAAGAAGGAGGGGGTACCTGGCTGAAATGGAGCAAATAGCCTTTCTGAACTATTTGCAGGACCCAGGTATCCGTTGTGATGGTTGGCCATCTGTGGGCGTACAGGGTCAGCCTTCCTCCTGTGCATGGCCAAACCACTGGCGGGAGAGGAGCTATGTAGTGAGAGTCAAAAGCCCCTCCCGGCTGGGTAGGAGCCGGAGCTGGAGGCTTGGGGGCCTTCTGCTTATGCGGGCCATGCCCCTGTCCCCTGGCCTGCTGCCCCTGTTGGGGAGCTGGGGTGGCCTGATAGGTGGGGTAGTTGCGGTAAGCAGTACCCTCCCTCGGGAAAAAGGCCTTTTTGCCCGAGCCCTTCTTCTTGTGAGAAGGGGCAGAGGTCTTCTTCAAGAGCCTTGTCCGGGTCAAGTACTTGGACTCTATCTCCGTAGCCTTTTCAGTCATGGGTTTGCCAAATAGGTTGTCACCTCAGCACGGGACATCGACCAACCTGTCCTAAAACCATGACACCAGATCCGATGACATTAGCCAGGCCTGACGGCATGCACCGATGCCAGCCGTGGCTACTCAGGCCGAAGCCTCGAAGTCGTCGTAGGCTGCTCGAGATATAAACTACAAGCACTCCCGAATCCCTGTTGAAAAGGCCTTGAAGCGCTGCAAGAGTTCCTCGGAGAGGCCAGCTGAGAACCCGGCAATCTCCTTTGCCAGGTCCCGCAAGTACATGCCCATGTACAGCTGGTAGGTTTGGACACGGCATGAGAGCATCAAGCCCTGGAAGCACTTTCTGCTGAGGGCGTCCAGGTTCCGGGCCTCCCAGCCGGGAGGCACCAAGAAGTGCATTTTTTGGCTCTTGAGCCGTTGCATGGCCGATTCCACAACCATGGAGTTGTGCGGCAGCTGCACTTTCTGGAACCCATGGCTCTTATGGACTCGATATATGGAATCGACCCATTTGCTGAGAATCGTCATCGAGGCCAGGGACTCCCACATGCGGAGCATCAGCCATTCCAACATCAGAGGAACTGGAACAGTAAGGGCTTCCCTCGGGGGAATATCGTACTGGAGGGCCTCGAGCTCCTTGGTTCGAGGCTCCTCCTCGGACTCAGCTGGGAATGCCAAAGCTTTGGCCATGTCCCTGACAAAGTCCAAGAACCTGGTATCCCCTGGAGGGGACCTTCTCTGAGGTTCCGAGCCCAGTGAGTCTGATGGGATGCACCGGGTTCGGTGGGTGTCTGGAGACTCTTCATCCTCTGTCTCCCATGCCGAATCCTCCGAGAAGGAATCGAGTGGCTCCGGCCGTGAGGGCTTCGGACCCGACCGCCCCGACGCCGAGGGCACCGGCATCGACTACCTCGGTCCCGAATGGGAAGTCGAGGGAGACCTTGGCCGAAGATTGACTCGAGATCTTATCGACTCAAGATCTTATCGACTTGAGGATCGGCTTGGCCTCCGGGGTCGACTTAGACGTCGAGGTCAGGGTGGATGGACCGGTGAGACCGGCTATCAGCGCCCACTGCTGCTCCATGAAGACAGCCATGCTGCTCTCCAGGGCTGCCAACCTGAGACAGAGCTCAGAAGGCTCCCCAGCCTCCGGCTCGGGTCCCGACACCGGTTCTCCCAGAGGAGAGTCCATGAGGACAACAGACATTACCTTACTCGGCATCTCTGGCTCCATGCGAGGTGGCTTGGCCGGCCTCTCCGACTCCGAGGGCCCAGGGTGGCGGTCAGGGCTCTGTGATCTGGAACCCGAGGGCCCAGGCCGATCAGAGACCTCCAACGACGCCGCCCTCACGAGCTGCTTCTTCTTCCGGTGTTCCCGGGAGGGAGACTCCCGCTCAGAAGACCCACAATGATGCTCAGGGTCAGACTCCCGAGACGTCGAGGCTTCTGATGAGGTCCAGGCTCGGATGGATGCGGACACCGAGAAAAGTCTTTCACGTTGGTGCTGCCGACTCCTAAGTGCCTTGGAAGACATTTTGCCACACGGCCCACAGACCACCGGGTCATGGTCAGGTCTGAGGCATCGGAGGCAGCAGTCGTGTGTGTCGGTGAGGGACATTAGTTTTTAACACCGATCACACTTTTTGAACCTACTGGCAGCCATTGGGGGAAAAATGGCCCCTGCAAGGTCAAACGACCAGGCTGCCAGTAAAAAATAAAAAGAGCACGAATGCTAGTCTCAAAGGACAAAAATCAAAAAACTTTAACCGGGCTCGATACCGGTGTACCGAGCCGAGTGGGAAGGGGAACCGGTGTCGAACCGGACCGAAATGAAAACTTTGCAGTTTTGACGCACTTTTTCCGAGGAAAGCAGGATCACGTCCGAAGGGCTCCGCAGAAAAAGGGAGACTGAGCAAGATGGCATCCTTGGGTGGGAAGGGGACTGCGCATGCGCATGGCAATTCCACAGGCTTTCTTTGAAAGCTGTGGAATTGCTCCACACAAGGGCTCCGTTGGCGCCGACGTTACCACATATCTGAGGACTGACTTCCTGCTTGTTCCTGGAGAATATACATTAAACAGGGGCATTGATAACTTGGATTTTTCTGAGGCAATGGAGGGTTAAGTGACTTGCCCAAGGCCACAAGGAATGATAGTAGGAACTGATCCCTGGTTTCTTGGTTCCAACGCCAGTGCTCTAATCATTAGGCCATTCCTCCACTCCACATGCTGATGCAGAGCTCATAGGCCTGGACTCTGCACCCTAGCATCGAGCCCTGGAAACATTTGCGCCTGAGGGCATTGAGGGTTCGAGCCTCCCTACCCAGGGGGATGGAGGAGTGGGTCTTCTGGTTCTTTATCTTGTGCATGGTCGACTCGACAAACCATGGAGTTATGCAGTAACTGGATTTTGTGAAACCCTGGGCTCTTGCGGACGTGGTACATCGCATCGAGCCAGTGGCTGACAATGGGCACTGAAGCCGGTGTTTCCCACATCAAGAGGAGCAGCCATTCAAGGATTGGTTCCACTGGCACCGTGAGGGTCTCCCAGGGAGAAGCCTCATACTGGAGGATCTCCAGTTCCTCGGTGCGGGGATCCTCCTCGACCTGGACCAAGAGCGCCTTAGTCATATCCCATACGAAGTCGTGGAAGGCCACGTCCTCGGGCGGAGACCGGCGTCGAGGCACCAGTGGAGACTGGTCTGAGGGGGGCATCTCAGTGTCTCCAGGGATGCTTCGTCCTTGGTCTCCCACTCGGAGTCGAGCGGTGACGAGGATTCAGAGGCTTTTTGACTCCGTTGGTAGAGGCCCATGCCTGGACACTAGCCGGTGAGGAACGAATACCCAAAGGCCGGGACCTCAGCCGGTGCCAACGGCTTAATCAAGACCGGCGGTACTCGATGCTTGGCTTGACGACCAGTGACCCCCTTGCAGTCAAGGGGCTGGATGAGCCGGGCGAACTGGCCATCATCGCCTGCTGCAGGGCCAGGATAGCAGTGATGTTCTGCTCCAAGGCTATCGTTCTGGTCTCCATGCCAGAAGGTTCCACAGCTTTCGATGCGGGCACTGACGGCTTCGGGCCTGATGCCAACACTCCAGAGAGTGTGTCCTCAATAACCACCACGGCCTCGAGTGTCCTTGGCCGGTCTCTGCCTGCCAAAGGATCCCTTTTGGAAAGATTGGCTGGGCATCTCTCTAACTACTGCAAGTCTCTCCGGTGAGATTTACTGGGTTTCTCCAGACTGACCGCCGGGATCTTAGAGGACTTCATTTTCTTCCGCTCCTGCTCCGGGGTCCTCTCAGAGGATCCATGGCCGTGGGACTCAGAGGACGCCCGGGCATCGCAGGATATGCTTGCCTTGGAGCTGGGTGCCAGGGATGGGAGCGCGGAGTTGGACCTCGAACATCTTTTCCTGCAATTCCAACCTGTTTTTGTTGATTTTTGCAGAAATGGCCTGGCAAAGGTCACAAGTGGAAAGGTCGTGGTCCGGTCCCAGGCAATGCACAATGCAGGCAGCAGTCATGGGTGTCAGTGATGGACATGGTTTGACTGCAGCGGTCACATTTTTTTTTAACTCACTGGGGGCCATGATGGGATGCACCCGGACAGGGTTGATGACCCCCGTGCAAAAATTGAGAGAACTTCGAGGAAAAAAGTTGAAAAGGATGGGTCCCAGGACGGTGTTGGTTCTCTTATATGAAGAGACAAGCTGTTTCTGTTGTATAAAGTAAATTTGAAGCAAAAGGTACAGATTGAAATTTTTTATAACCCTTCCCAATGTGTTTAAATATCCTGTGGGGAACTGTCAAGTCTATCAGTGTAAAACGAAAAAAGCTCAGCATCACCAAGACACTACCTTGATCAGGTTATGGCCATCCATCCAAAGTCAGTAGCTCTGCAACAGAGTACTGCGGAGGAAGGTCACAGTGACAGTGAGCCTTAAAAGGTGACATTTTACTTACCAGAATGCCCTTTCCTGGAATCTTGCTAAACCAGTCCACCCAAGTGGGTTGTATTCCCCTACCAGCAGATGTGGAGACAGAGAAACACTAGAAACCTCCTGTAACATCACTACTACTATTGCTGATGCAGCTAAGAGAACACTTCAGTATTCATACCCGAGCACATGGTCAAGAACCCCAGACTGCACACAACCTCAATGAGGATAATGAAGGATGGATCATACAGAACTATGTACGACGACTTTATACAGAATAGTCTTTGAAAGAAGGTTATAAGCCTGCAGGGCCAAACTGCAGAATAAACTAGCAAAGGAAAACAGCAGGTCCTGTACTACTCTAGCAGAACTTCAGGAAAGGACATTATCTGGTAAGTAAAATGTCATCTTCCAGTCTGTCCTGCTAGATTAGTCCAGACAAGTAGGAAGCACTACTACTACTAACTATGACTTCCCTTGGTGGAAAAAGACACAGCAGCTTTCTAAATCTCTGTGCCAAAGGCTATGTCCACCCTAGCATGGACACCCAAGCAGAAATGCTCGACAAAATGGGAAAGGATGACCACGTCGCTGCCTTGCAAAGGACAACAGGAGTAAAAGAATTATGCTCTGTCTAGGATGAAGCCTACACCTGGGCGTAAGTGCTCGCAATCCCTTTGGGATCACTTGATTCTGCAATTGATAAGTCGAAGCCACTGCTTCTCTTATCCAGTGGCCCACAAACAGGACACTAACCGGTTAGCATTGGGGCATAAAGCAGCGGTACTCATGGATATTCAGCGGCATTAACTGTGTTAGTGCCGCTGAATATCCCGTTTAGAGGCATTTACACAATTTACAGGTCTGAAAAAGCACAGTTACTTACCTGTAACAGGTGATCTCTGGGAACAGCAGGAATTAGTCCTCACATATGGGTACGTCGGTACCGACGGAGCCCGTGCGGGAAAGCTCCCCAGCTTCTTAGAATAGAAGCTTTTGGGACCTCCCACTGCACATGCGCACTGCATTCCCGCCTTCCTGAACAGCTCTCCTCAGTTTCGAGTTTATAGCTGAGTCAACAGAGAGAGGACAGGAAGATAGATAGATAAAAGATACAACTCCTAGGGGAGGTGGGTGGGTTGTGAGGACTAATTCCTGCTGTTCCCAGAGATCACCTGTTACAGGTAAGTAACTGTGCTATCTCCAGGAACAAGCAGGAATAAGTCCTCACATATGGGGACTCCCTAGCTTAGATGCATGGGATCCCCTGTAAAGGTTCGCCATCTTCGTATGGATCTCAGGCATCCATTCTGGGAAGGTGGGCAGGAGTTGTTTAGGAATGGAACAGGTGCTTGAGGACAGCCTGGCCAAACAAGGCATCCCGGCGGGAGTCCTTGTCCAAACAGTAATGGGCTGTGAAGGTATGAACCGAGGCCCAGGTAGCGGCTCGACAGATCTGATCTATGGAAACAGAGTGCAGATGAGCCATAGAAGTTGCCATGGCCCTCACATTGTGAGCAGTGACATGGCCTTCCAGAGAAATGTTTTTGCTCTGGTAAGCAAAAGAAATACACTGAGCAATCCAATTGGAAAGTGTACGCTTGGAGACTGGAAGTCCCAAATGGGAAGGATCAAAGGCCACAAAAGTTGAGAAGACTTTCGATGTGGCTGAGTCCTATTAAGGTAAAAAGCGAGAGCTCTTTTACAATCCAGAGTATGAAGGTTCCTCTCTGCATTGGATGCATGAGGAGCTGGAAAAAAGACAGGTAGATATACCTCTTGATTAAGATGAAAGGGCGAGACCACTTTAGGCATAAAGTGGGGATTCGTCCTAAGGACCACCTTATCATGATGAAATCTTGTGTAAGGTGGATTAGCCACTAAAGCCTGCAGCTCACTGATGCGGCGAGCCGAAGTGACTGCAATGAGGAAGATGACCTTCCAGGAAAGAAATTTCAAGGAGGTGGAAAACATTGGCTCAAAAGGTGGCTTCATAAGTTGACCGAGCACTAGATTCAAATCCCATGCGACCGGGGGTGGTCTGATGGGAGGTTTAGTGAGAGTCAGGCCTCTCATGAATCTTGCAACAAGAGGATGAGAGGAGATAGGTTGTCCATTTATATGTTTCAAGGATGCTGCAATAGCACTTAAATGGACTCTTACCGAATTCGTCTTGAGGCCTGCATTGGATAGATGCAGGAGATAATCAAGAAGAGAATTCAAAGGAAGTGCCAGAGGGTCAAGACCCTGCTGAGCACACCAAATGGAAAAACGTTTCCATTTGAAAGCATAGGAACGCCTGGTAGAGGGTTTCCTAGAGGCAGAAAGGATATCTTTCACTGGTTGGGAAAGATGAAAGTCTTGAAGGCTTAAGCCTTCAGTAACCAAGCACTGAGGTGAAGGGATTTGGGGTTTGGGTGCCACAAAGTCCCCTCCTCCTGAGACAGGAGGTCTGGCGCAGCTCCCAGATCCAAGTAGGATCCCTGGAGAGCTGTAGAAGTAGAGGGAACCACACTTGGCGTGGCCAGCGTGGAGCTATGAGGATCATAGTTCCATGATCCCTCTGGAGTTTGAACAGAGTCTTGGGAATCAAAGGAATGGGTGGAAAGGCATATAGGAATGCCTGATTCCAATTCAGGAGAAAGGCGTCCGTAGCCTGAGCTCCCTGACACGGAGTTCTGGAACAGAACCGGGGAAGTTTGGCATTCCACGGACTTGCAAAGAGGTCTATGTCCGGGGTCCCCCATTCCTGAAAGATTCGGTTTATTTGGTCCAAATGTAGGGACCATTCGTGTGGCAGCAGAACTCGACTGAGCCTGTCTGCCCGAGAGTTTTGAACTCCTGGGAGATACACTGCTAGCAGGTGAATCTGATGCTCTCTGGCGAAGGCCCATAGTCTTAGAGCTTCGTTGCAAAGCGACAGAGAGCCCGTCCCTCCTTGTTTGTTTATGTAAAACATGGCCACCTGATTGTCCGTCTGAACTAGGACAGTGAGGTTGGCTAGGAGGGAGTGGAAGACCTTGAGGGCAAGGTAAATTGCTCGCAGTTCCAGAAGATTGATATGAAGGGTGGTCTCCTGTAGAGACCAAGTGCCCTGAGTGGAGAGAGTTTGCAGATGGGCTCCCCACCCTGTTTGGGAGGCATCTGTTGTGAGGGTTGCTTGGGGTAGCAATGGTTGAAATGGAGCCCCCAACAACAGATTCTTGGTGGAAGTCCACCAGTGGAGGGACCAAAACAGACGATCGGAGGTTTGTATTTGGTCTGAGAGCGCTCCTGACGCCTGAGTCCACTGAGTGGCCAGGGTCCATTGAGCTGCTCTCATATGAAGACGAGCATAGGGCACCACATGCACTGTGGAGGCCATATGACCCAGTAGGCGTAGCATTTCCCTGGCTGTCAAGTGAGTGCTGGACTGAGCTTGGGAGGCCAAACTCAGGAGGCGCTGGCCTCGAACATGTGGAAGGTAGGCCCTTGCAGTGATGGTGTCCAACTGGGCCCCTATGAATTCTAGAGATTGAGTAGGGATGAGTTGGGACTTGGGAAGGTTTACTACCAGTCCCAGATACTGCAAAAGGCTCCTTGTGTGGTCCAGGGAAATCTGGGCCTGTGACTGAGTTGGAGCTCGGATGAGCCAGTCGTCCAGATATGGGAAGACAAAGATTCCCATGCCTCTTAGAAATGCGGCTACGACTGCCATGCATTTTGTGAATACTCTTGGAGCAGAGGCTAGACCGAAGGGGAGTACTCTGTATTGGAAATGTTTTCCCTGAAACAGAAAGCGAAGATACTTTCTGTGGGATGGATGGATGAGTATATGTGTATACGCATCCTGTAGGTCTAGAGAACAAAGCCAGTCCTGACCCTGGAGGTAAGGAAGGAGAATGCCGAGAGACAGCATTTTGAATTTCTCCTTGAAGAGAAATTTGTTCAATTCTCTCAGATCTAGGATTGGTCTGAATCCCCCTGTCTTCTTTGGAATGAGAAAATAAGGGGAGTAGAAACCGGACCCTTGTTGAGGAAGAGGAACCTCTTCTATGGCCCCTTGGGCAAGAAGAGAGGAAACCTCTTGACCCAACAGGGTTAGGAGAGATGGGGGAGAATTGAATGGTCTCACCATATGATGGGGAGGAAGGCTGGAGAAATGAAGTTTGTAACCCTCTCGAATGATAGAGAGGGTCCATTGTTCTGTTGTGATTTGTTCCCATCTGGGAGCAAAGTGAACCAACCTTCCGGGTATGGTGAGAGGTTCTGGTTGTGTTAGAACCAGAAGTGGCAAGTTCCCTAGGGGCAAGTCAAAACCCCTGAGGGGTTGGAGCCTGCT
The DNA here is from genome assembly GCA_033557465.1 of Ichthyophis bannanicus. NCBI lineage: Eukaryota > Metazoa > Chordata > Amphibia > Gymnophiona > Ichthyophiidae > Ichthyophis > Ichthyophis bannanicus. The sequence continues at coordinate 988,433,944 of CM066032.1, forward strand.
GAGCTACAGTAGCTACTGCAGGCTTAGCTCGTGCTTGTTTGGATTGCTGACGCTTAGCAGTATAGCGAGGTTGAGAAGACTGCTGGCCAGTATTTGAAGCAACTCTGGCCTTCTTATAGTAAGGCCTTTTAAAAGACTTTTTCTTAGTAGGAATTGAAGTGGACTTTGAAAGTCTTTCCAAGGTGGCATTTTCAGCATCCATCTGGGTGGCTTTGATTTGCCACTCTTCCCCAAATAAGTTCTCACCTGTACAGGGCAGATTCCGTAAGCCATCTAGAACCCAAGGTTCCAGATCAGAGGCCTGGAGCCAAGCAAGACGTCGGGCTGCAATAGCAATGCCCGAAGCCCTACTGGCTCCCTCAAAGGAATCATATGCTGCCCTATTAGAGAACTTAGAAACCTCTAAGAGTTGTTTCACTAGGGAAAGGAATCCCTGCTTTTTATCCTCAGGGATAAAGGGGGCAAAATGCCGCACCTTTTTGGCAAGTTCCTCCAGGAACATGCCCATATAGAGACTGTAGGAATTAATCCTGGCTATAAGCATACTAGCCTGGAAAATTTTCCTACCAAAAGAGTCCAAAGTCTTACATTCCCGTCCTGGAGGGTGGAAGAGTGCCTTTTGGTACTCCTAATCTTCTTCATTGCAGACTTCACCACAATAGAGTGGTGGGGCAATTGAGTCTTTTGGAAACCAGGAGAAGGAGGGACCCTATACATGGTGTCCAACCTACGGGAATAAGGAGACAAAGTCAAAGGATTTTCCCAGAAATCCATCAGTTGTTCTTGAAGGATTTCATGGATAGGCAGGGTAACTGCCTCCTTAGGGGCCTTTGAGTATCCCAAAATATCCAGTTTTTTGGATCTGGGTTCCTTTTCAGAGGATGTGGTAATAGAAAGGGCTGTAGCCATATCTAAAACAAAGTCCTGGAAGGACAAATCCTCTGGAGGGGACATTCTCCTTTTAGGAGAAGAGGGCTCCTCAGGTAAGTTGAGTGAAAACTCAGCAGAATCATCAGAGGAGTGAAAATCCTCAGAGGAATCGGTGCTTTCCTCTAACGCACGATACGCGTACCGATCGGTATCGATATCGGGCGTATCGGGTATGGAACCGGTATGGAGCGAAAGCCCATACGGTACCGACTTGCGTTTAGAGGTGGACGGCCTCGATACCGGCATGGCGGACGATACCGGTATCGGGCCCGGAACCGCTGAAAGCGGAACCGATGGCGTTGCAGCTTTAATGAAAGCCATGACGGCCTGCTGCATGGACTGTACAGTATCGCCCATGGACGCCATAGCTGCCTGGATGTCGGTACCGGAGTGACCCGGTACCCCAGAGCAGGCTAACAGGTGATCTGTCGAGGCCGTAGCATCGATATCAACCTGAGACCCCTGAATTGGCGTTTTTGGAAGTTGGACTTCCCGCCGGGGTTGTTTGGCTGGGGCAGGGTCCTCAAGTTCTAAGCTAAGAGCCTCTCGATGCTTTGAAGGAGATTTGCTCTTTGAGGACTTGCCCACAGAAGGTTTGGTTACCTGAGATCCATCCGGAGAAGAAGACCTGGATGACTGTGATGCTGTATTCTCTGAAGCAAACAGCACATGGAATTTGTTGGCCCGGTTCTGCAGCCCACGTTTAGACATGTGGGAGCAAGATGGGCAGTCCGGTATGGAATGGTCAGGCCCCAAACATTTCAGACACCACCATTCATGGGTGTCTGTGACTGAAATAACAGCATTACATTTGGTACACTTCTTAAATCCAGGGGCTGGCTTCTCCATGAGGAGAAATTGAGTAGGCCGAGAGGCCTCTCTGAAGTGACCAAAAAGCTAAAAAATAAGAAAAAAGAATTATAATTTTTTAAAGAAAGAAAGAAAAGACCGGCGATACCGGTATCGGTATGGGGAAGGCAGGTACGCGGTCCTAAAGAAACAAATAAAATAACAATTTCTTCAGCGGTGACAGGAACACGACCTGCTGGCTCCGCGGAAAAAGAGAAACTGAGGAGAGCTGTTCAGGAAGGCGGGAAGGCAGTGCGCATGTGCAGTGGGAGGTCCCAAAAGCTTCTATTCTAAGAAGCTGGGGAGCTTTCCCGCACGGGCTCCGTCGGTACCGACGTACCCATATGTGAGGACTTATTCCTGCTTGTTCCTGGAGATCCATGTAAATGCCTTTCAATATCAGGCCCTACCTGTCCAAGATCCTCTAGAACGCCGACAGGGCTCACTCCCCAAAGTCAAGAGAGTGGTGATGGACAATCCACCTCCACAATGTCAATACCTGCAATGTGTTATGCCAAAAGGGCCAGCAGGTTTCGTTCTGCCCAGGAGAACCAGATAGCCATTTCCAGAGCCATTCTAGTACTCTTTGTAGCCCCCTTCCAATTGACATACCCAACTGTCATGACACAGTCTGAAGATGCAAGACGGCCAAGCGAATGGCCCACATCGCGAGGCAGATGATAGGCCATGTGCTTCCTGACTGCTCCAATGGCCCTGAGCAGTCTGCCATTTGCAATGGGCCCTCCCAGCTGGACAGGCTGGTATCAGTTGACAGGAGGAGGCACAGAGGATCATCCAGGGGCATGCCTTTCTTTAGATTGTCGGGTTAACACCAACTGCAAACTGGACATTAAACAATTGTTTTTAACACAATTTAGCAGATAACTGGCAAAACATGGCCTCAAACCTGTAACTTTTAGGTAACGTAACAGTCCTCTTTCAAGATGTGCTATTAGGTCTCTCATCATAGACATCAAAATCCAGAAACCGGAGGTAATCCCAGACCTTGGTTGATCGCTGCCTCCAGAAGGCCGCTAGCTGAGATAACAGCTTTGCCCCTCTCTCTGCAGGCAGGAAACCCTGCCTGCGTGACGATCAAACAGTTCCCAGAGATACTCCGATTGAGAGGGTCAATGCGACTCGATGCAATTGATCACCTGGCCAAGGCCCTCCAGAAACTGCACCATTCTGGCAGACAACCTGGCTGCTTCCGACTGCAACCTGACCCAAATAAGCTAGCTGTTGAGATAAGTGATGTACTCACATCTCCTCTTGTTGCAGGGCTGCGGTCACGACCACCATGATCTTAGAGAATTTCCTCAAGAGAGTGGAAGGACTGAGGGAAGAAAGGAGCTGAGAACAGCAGAGTGTAGAAAGCTGTTGATCCTCCCCCACATGGCAAAGTGGAAGTAAATTTCCACCAGGCCCAGTGATGAGAGAAAATCCCTATACTGAATTGTCTGGACGACCAATTTCAGCATCCTCATGAGGTTGCAAAAGATCTTCAGGTGGACAATGACGCCCAGCAGATCGAGGATTAGCCTAAAGCAGTGTTTCCCAACCCAGTCCTACGGGGCACACCGGCCAGTCAGGTTTTCGGGACATCCCTAATGACTATGCATGAGATATATATGCATTAGAGATATCCTGCCAACCTGACTGGTTTGTGGCCCTCCAGGGCTGGATTTGGAGACCCCTGCCTTACACTTCTGTCATTTAAGATTGTGAGTGGGCAAGGTGCAGATGTCCTAGACATCGAAAGGGTATATAGAATGTGACACATTCCTCCTCGATTCTCACCACCACCAAAATATTGTCTATTAGACAACTTTTTGGTGGTGGTGAGAATCGAGGAGGAATGTGTCACATTCTATATACCCTTTCGATGTCTAGGACATCTGCACCTTGCCCACTCACAAACTTAAATGACAGAGGTGTAAGGCAGGGGTCTCCAAATCCAGCCCTGGAGGGCCACAAACCAGTCAGGTTGGCAGGATATCTCTAATGCATATATATCTCATGCATAGTCATTAGGGATATCCCGAAAACCTGACTGGCTGGTGTGCCCCGTAGGACTGGGTTGGGAAACACTGGCCTAAAGGATCCATCCTTCTTGGCCCCAGAAAATGAATGGAATATCAGCCCTTGCCTCTTTGGGCAGGGGATTCAGCACAATGACGTGCAGATGGAATAGTCTTTCCAGGATAGCTTGGATGGAGGTCTTTTTGGATCTGGAACCACATAGAGAAAGTCCATGAAGACATCCAAAATAGGTCCTCTGCACTCCAGAATATAACCATGCTGAATGATATCCAACAAACCCAGCGATCAGCAGCAACTCAGGTCCATTCTTAATGAAAGAGGAAGAGATTGCCGCCCTCTGGTGTTAACCCTGGATGGGGCATCATCCTGTCATTATGTTGGATGGGAGAGATTGTTTCTGGAGGAAGTGATCATAAGCCCCAACAAAAGGGACTGAAATCAAGTTTGAGAACTGGCAGAGGTAAAAGATGACTTCCCTGAATAGCACCATCAGGAGCCTCCAAGACCCCAAGGGAGCCAGTACAGAGGACAAGGAAAGTGGGAAGACATAGATAAAGACGACAAAATTGCCTGTTTCCCTGACCCTCTGGGCTTATCCTCCAGAAGGCAAGGAGATCTGGACTCTCTAGATGCCTTAACTAGCCTCCCAAGTTCTTCTCCAAACTAGAGCCTCTCTTTGAGGAAAGATTATATAACCAGATACATAGAAACATTATGGCAATAAAGACCATACAGCTTAACCAGTCTGCCCCTCCATACCAACTAAGCTCTGCAGTCCCTTTCTTTCCCTCAGAAATCCTGTACTTTCTTGAATTCAGATACAGACCTTGTCTCTAACTACCTCCACTGGGAGATTATTCCATGCATCTACCACTCTTTCTGTAAAGAAATATTTCTGCAAATTACTCCCGAGTCTATCTTCTTTCACCTTCATCCTATGTCCCCTCCTTGCACAGCTTTACTTTTATTGAGAGAAGCTTTCCTCCTGGGCATTTATGACACAGGAATTTAAATGTCTCTATCGTTATCTCCACCCCCCCCCCCCCCTCCTCCAAAGTATACATATTGAGATCTTTAAGTCTTTCTCCATATGCCTTATGATGAAGCCCACTGACCATTCTGGTAGCCACCCTCTACACAAATTCCATCCTCTTTATAGCCTTGTGAAGGGTGTGATCTCCAAGCATCCTTCTGGCTTTTGCTGTCATCTTTTCTACCTGTTTAGCCACCTTAAAATCATCAGAAACAATTATGCCCAGGTCCTGCTCTTCTTTTGTGGACAGAAGTATTTCACACCCCCTTTATTGTACTGCTTCCTTGGATTTTTGCAGCCTAAATGCATGACCCTGCTTTTCTTAGCATCAAATCTCGACCATCTTCAAGCTTTGTTAGATCCCTCCTCATGTTATCTACACCTTCCTGAGTGTCTACTCTATTTCTAATTTTGGTATCATCCACAAGAGGCAAGCCTTACCAGATAGCCCTTCCACAGAATCACTTCCAAAAATGTTAACAAGAATCGGGTCTGGGGAAAAGAAAGGAAAAGATTAAAGCTTACCCTGAAGTTGGTCTTTCATCTAAGCAACAGCCCATTACGAAGTTTGTCTCTGTCAGAGGTGATAAGGAGTCTATGCGGGTTTGTGCTGCAGCTGACTCAAAGGTGGTCTTTTCAGCCTCGGACATAAGTTTGAGCCCTGAGCAACATGCTCCACCGAAAGAGCCTCGCTGCTCCTTCAACCTCCCCCTCCCTTTGGGTTAGGGGATGGGCTGTCGTCTTCAGGGAGTCGACAAGGTTGAGTACACTGTCAAAAGCCTCCGGAGGGGCTGGAGAACCTCCCTGTTCTGTGATAGGTGTGAATCTGGGTAGAATGGCATCAAATATGGTGCTGGATCCAGTGGCACAATCTACACCACGGCCAGAAGGGCCTCCCCATACCCTGTCCAGTGGTAGCATCCTAACAAAACCGCCGGTGGCAACACTGGACTCCATCTGGACAGCAATTGTTTCTTTGGAAAAAAATCAGTGTCTGGTCAATTGAATGTGGTGGAAGGAGCATCCCAGGAACTTCAGACCAAGTTTGAACTTCATGAGTAAGCCTGTCTGAGTATCAACAATGTGATGGAATCTCTTTCTACTCAGGTATTTTCATTACAAACGCAGAGTGTATCCTCTATAAGGGATAGCTCTACTATACATTCTAAGTGGGAAAAATTTTTCCAAGAGATTAAATTTGCATTTTGTGAACTTTCCGATCTCTCCTAATGTCTCCCCGGCTGAACTTTTTAAGAAATATATACTTGATATACTAGGGATATCAGAGAATACATTGACCCCTACTTCTAAGGTTGATTGATTAATTTACTTATTTTAGTGCCATTAAGTCAGTGCTGACTCCTGGTGACCCAAGCTGCCTCTGGGTTTTCTTGACAATATATCACCAGAAGTAAGATTTATTACTTGCCTATTAAAAAGTGTCCGAGTAGCCTTTTGCAGATGAAGAATAGGAGGGTGCATCTCCTGACACCCTGAATTTAAATCAAGTCCTGAAGGGTTCATCTGAGAAGAATTTACAGTGGGCATCCCTATTGGTCACCTATGTGCTTGAGCCAGATCGGGCTTGGACTCAAACTTTATTTTAGGAACTCTGCTAAAGTGCTTCTGGCGCAGAAAGTCTGGGTTTTTCCAGATGTTTCATGTGTAACACAAGCTAAAAGGCGCCAGTTTCTCTCCATGTGTCCTAAGGTTGCTTCCTTAGGATTTTCCTATGTGCTTATGTTTCCGTGTAAATGTTTAGTTAAATTTTTGCTAGATATACTTTTACGATCTTAAATAGTTACGGCTGTTTCTGGACCCTACAAAGCCTCCTGGTTCAGTTGTAGTCACAGTGGGATCCAGTTAAAAATGGCTTTCTTGGACCCTATGATTTAGGTTTTGGGTCATGCTGCTAGCCTTTACCTAGGACCATATTTCCTGTGTTAATGATATTTTATTTTGTTATCTAGCTTCTTTTCAGGATCCCTCCTCACCCGTTTGTGGGCTATTAGTGTTTAGCAGATAGTTACTCACCTGTAACAGGTGTTCTCCAGGAGCAGCAGTAATCAGTCCTCACATATGGGTGATGTCGGCGCCGCCCCCATGCGGAGCATTTCCCCAGCTTTCACAGAAAGCCTTTGGGACTGCCAGCACGCATGCGCAGCCCTCTTCACGCCCAAGAGTGCCATCTTGCTCAGTCTGATGACATAGCTAAAAGACAGCAAAAAACAAAATAAACCATATGACTGCAACTCCAAGGGGAGGAGGGAGGGTTGTGAGGACTGATTCCTGCTGCTCCTAGAGAACACCTGTTACAGGTGAATAACTACTCTTTCTCCAGGACCAAGCAAGAAGTCAGTCCTCACATATGGGACTCCCCAGCTTAAGGCTACCGAGTACCCAAAGCTGAAAAAATATGCTCCCTCTAGAGCCCCAGCATGTACGAAAAGAATCTTCTCTGAGAACGCCCCCGAACGGTAGCCCAACACCAGGGCCAGAGGGTAGGAGTTGCCTATACCTCAAAGAGATTACGGAGTACCGCCTGTCCGAAAACACTGTCCCTGCGGGACTCTCTCTCGAGGCAGTAGTGGGCCGCAAAAGTCTGGCTTGAAGACCAAGTAGCGGCCCTGCAGATGTCTACCAATGGAACAGAGCGGAGATGAGCCACTGACGCAGCCTTCGCCCTGACACGGTGAGCCATGACTCGTCCCTGCAACAAGAGGCCGGCTGCCCTGTACGCCCAGGCGATACAGTCTGCTACCCAAATGGACAGGGTATGCTTGGAGACAGGTAACCCCAACTTATTAAGGTCAAAAGAGACGAAGAGCTGAACAGCCCTTCGGTGTCCCTGCGTACAGTCAAGGTAGAAGAACAATGCCCTCCTACAGTCCAGGGTATGCAAGACCATCTCAGCCCAGCTGGCATGCGGCCTGGGAAAGAAAGTTGGAAGAACCACCTCCTGGTTGAGGTGGAAGGAGGAGACAACCTTAGGAAGGAACTTAGGATGAGAGTCCGTAAGACTACTCTGTTCCTATAGAACCTAGTGTACGGTGCATCTGATACCAAGGCTTGAAGCTCGCTCACTCGCCTTGCTGAGGTAAGAGCTACCAAAGACAACGCTTTCCAGGAGAGAAAACGCAAAGGGCAAGTAGCCATAGGCTCAAATGGTGGGCAAGTAAGCTGTTGCAAGACCACATTCAAATCCCACTCAGGAGCAGGTGGACGAACTCGAGGCTTAAGCAAAAGGAGGCCTCTGAGGAAGCGAGCCACTGAAGAGTGGCTTGAGAGAGACTGACCCTCCACCGGTGAATGGTGCGCAGAGAAAGCACTGAGATGGACCCTAACAGAGTTGGATTTTAGGCCTAGGTTGGACAGGTGAAGCAAATATTGCAGCACCACTGGTACTAGGCATGAGAAAGGATCCTCCTTGTGTTGAGCACACCAGGTGGAGAACCTCCGCCACTTAAGGGCATAAGACATCCGAGTGGACTGCCTCCTAGAGGACAAGACCACGTCCTCCACTTCCCTTGGCAGCAGTAAGGGCGCTAGAACTACCCTTTCAGCAGCCAGGCCATCAGAGTGAGGGACTGGAGGTTGGGGTGTAAGAGAGATCCCTGCTCCTGAGATAGGAAATCGGGTTGCATCCCTAGAGGAAGAGGAGTGTCCACCGCTAGTTGCAAAAGAAGTGGAACCAGGGTTGCCTTGGCCAGCTGGGGGCCACCAGGATCACTTGGAACAGTGTCTTGGAGACTAGAGGCGTGGGAGGAAACGCATATAGAAGGCCTTTAGACCATGGAATGAGAAAGGCATCCGCTGCTACTCTGAGAGGATGCGGTTGCCTGGAGCAGAAACTGGGAAGTTGACGGTTCAGTGGACTGGCAAACAGATCCATGGTGGGAAGACCCCATCTTAGGAAGATCTGTTGAACCACCAGAGGATTCAACTGCCATTCGTGTGGCTGCAGAATCCTGCTCAATCTGTCTGCCAGGTAATTCTCTTGTCCAGGGAGATAGACCGCCTTGAGAAGTATGCCATGATTGACTGCCCAGGAGCACAGGTCCTGTGCTTCCTGACAGAGAGGTCGGGACCCTGTGCCCCCCTGCTTGTTCACATAGAACATGGCAAATTGATTGTCCGTCTGCACTGACTGGCGAGAGAGTACATGAGAGAAAGTCCGGAGGGCCAGGTGGATTGCTCTGAGCTCTAGGAAATTGATCTGCTGTGCGGACTCCCAAGGGGACCAGAGGCCCTGGGTGCATGCTCCTTGGCAATGTGCACCCCAACCTTGGAGAGAAGCATCGGTTGTCAGCACTTGAGAATGTTGAGGTGCTTACAAAGGCACCTCTTTTAGCAGATTCGGAAGATGAAGCCACCACTGTAGAGAAGAAGCTAGTAGCTGGGACACCCTCGCTTTGTCCGTCAGGTTTCCCGTGGCCTGCAGCCACTGAGTTCTGAGGCCCCACTGAGCTGGCCTCTTGTGTAGATGGGCATTTGGAGTTACATGGACCGTGGATGCCATGTGGCCTAAGAGCCTCAGGAATTGTCTGGCGGAGACCAGAGAATTGCTGTGGAATTGGCTGGCCAAGTCCATCAGTCTGTGGGCCCTGTCCACTGGCAAAAAAGCCTTTGCTTGAAGGGTGTTGCTCCTATGAACTCCATGTTCTGTGAGGGGTGCAAAGCGGACTTTGCGAAGTTTATGACAAACCCCAGATGCTGGAGAAGAGCGACAGTACGGAGGGTGGCTTGATGGGTCTCCTGTGGAGACCGGCCCCTGATGAGCCAGTCACCCAGGTATGGAAAGACAAAGAGTCCTTGAACCCTGAGATAGGCCGCCACCACCGACAGGCATTTGGTAAAAACCCTGGGGCAGAGGTTAGGCCAAAAGGGAGTACCCTGTACTGGTAATGGTTTCCTCCCACTACAAATCTGAGATATTGTCTGTGGTCTGGATGAATAAGGATGTGAGTATAAGCATCCTTTAGGTCTAAGAAGCATAGCCAATCTCCCTGCTGGAGGTAGGGCAGCAGAATTCCAAGGGTAAGCATCTTGAACTTTTCCCTCTCCAGGAACTTGTTGAGATTCTGCAAGTCTAGGATGGGCCTGAGGCCTCCTGTTCTTTTTGGTACCAGAAAGTACCTGGAGTAGAAGCCTTGACCTCTCAGGTGGTGAGGCACCGGTTCCACCGCCTGTTCCTTCAGAAGACTTGCTAACTCCTGCAGGAGTAAGTCCCTGTGCAGAGTGAGTCTTGGAGGCTCCCCTGGAAAGTAGGAGGAAGGTACCTGGTGGAAGTGGAGGAGATAGCCCTTCTGGACTATTCTTCGCACCCAGGTATCTCCTGTTACAGCTATCTCCTGTTACAGCTGACCACCTGTGGGCATACAGGGTCAGCCGGCCTCCTGTGCTGGGAGAGGCCAGCTGAGGAGGAGAGGCTATGCAACTGGAGTCAAAACCCCGCTCCCTGCTGTGCAGGAGCCGGAGCTGGTGGCTTGGAGTTTTTCTGCCTACGGGGCCCGTGTTCCTGCCCCTTGGCCTGCTGACCCTGCTGGGGAGCTGTGGAGGCCTGAAAATGAGGGAATGATTTGTAGGCAGATGACTTCCTCGGGTAAAAGGTCTTTTTTCCCGAGCCCTTCTTCTTCTGAGAAGGGGCAGAGGTTTTCCTGGACAGCCTTGTCCAGGTGAGAGTCTCGGACTCGAGTTCCGCAGCCTTTTCAGCCATGGGTTTGCCAAAGAGGTTTTCACCTCGGCAGGGGACATCGACCAAAGCCGATGACTTTAGCCAAGCCTGACGGCGTGCACCGATGCCAGCCGCGGCTACACGGGCCGAAGCCTCGAAGCCATCATAGGCTGCTCGAGAGATAAACTTTGAGCACTCTCGGATCCCCGATGACAGGGCCTTGAATCTCTGCAAAGGTTCCTCAGAGAGACCAGCAGAGAACCCGGCAATCTCCTTTGCCAGGTCTCGAAGGTACATGCCCATGTACAGCTGGTAGGTCTGGACACAGCAAGCAAGCATAGAGCCCTGGAAGCACTTCCTACCGAGGGCATCCAGGTTCCGGGCCTCCCGGCCGAGAGGCACCGAGGAGTGCATCTTCTGACTCTTCATGCATGCACCACTCCATGGTTGTGGAATCGGCCATGCATTCATGGAGATGCATGGCCGATTCCACAACCATGGAGTGGTGCGATAATTGTGCCTTTTGGAACCCAGGGCTCTTGCGGACTCGATAGATGGAATCGACCCGCTTCCTCAGAACCGGTGTCGAGGCCGGCGGCCTCCCACATGTGTAAGAGCAACTGTTCCAGCATCGGAGGAACTGGTACAGTAAAGTCCTCCTTGGGGGGAGAGTCATACTACAGAGCCTCGAGTTCCTCGGTTCGAGGCTCCTCCTCGGGATCCGCGGGGAAGGCCAAGGCCTTGGCCATGTCCCGCACGAAGTCCGAGAACCGGGTGTCCTCCGGGGCTCGGACTCCAGTGAGTCTGAAGGGACACACCGGGTCCAAAATGTGTCCGGGGACTCCTCATCCTCCGTTTCCCGGCCCGACCCCTCGGAGGAGGAATCGAGCGGCTCCGGTCAGGCAGACACCACTGCCATCCGCCCCGATGCCGAGGGTACCGGCGTCAACGACCTCAGTCCCAAACGGGAGGCTGAGGGAGACCTTGGCCGAGGATCGACTCAAGAGCGCATGGACTCAAGGATCGGCTCGGCCTCCGGGGTCGACTTGGACGTCGATGTCCCGGTGGTCGGGGCAGATGCACCGGTGAGACCAGCGATCAGTGCCCGCTGCTGCTCCATGAAGGCAGTCAAGCTGCTCTCCAAGGCCGTCAACCTGAGTCCGAGCTCAGGAGACTCAGCAGCCCCCGACTCGGGCCCCGACGGCGTTGGGCCTGACGTCGGTTCCCCCAGAGGAGAATCCACGAGGACTACAGTACTCACGTGACCCAGGGACTCCGTCTCTACATGAGGTTGTTTAGCAGACCTCTCCGACTCCGAAGACCCGGAACGGTGCTCGGGGCTATGCGACCTAGCCCTGGAGGAACCAAGTGTGTCCACCGATGACGCCCTCGCGGGTTTCTTCTTCCTGCCATGCTCCCACGAGGGAGACCCCCTCTCAGAGGAACCCCGACGATGCTTGGGATCGGAGTCCCGAGACGTCGAGGCCTCTGACGAAGTCCGGGTCCGTCCAGACACGGAGTCAGAGAAGATTCTTTCTTTTTGGTGCTGCCGGCTCCTCAATGCCTTCGAGGACATTTTCCCACACAGGCCACAGATCGGGTCATGATCGGGCCCGAGGCAGCGGAGGCAGCAGTCATGTGTGTCAGTGAGAGACATACGTTTCTTACACCGATCACACTTTTTAAACCCGCTGGCAGTCATCGGGGGAAAAAGGGCCCCTGCGAGGTCAAACGACAGGGCTGCCAGTGAAAAGAGAAAAAAGGCGCGTACGCTAGTCACTAAGGACAAAAACCGAAAAATGAAGTCCGGGCTCGATACCAGCGTACCGGGCCCAGGTGGGAAAGGGAAACCGGCATCGAACCGAAGAAAACACGAGTCCAGCCGAAAAATCAACTTTTTCCTCGGGTGAAAACGAAACACATCCGTCGGGATCCGCGGAAAAAAGAAGACTGAGCAAGATGGCACCCTTGGGCGGAAAGGGGACTGCGCATGCGCGCTGCATTCCCAAAGGCTTTCTTTGAAAGCTGGGGAAATGCTCCACATGGGGGCTCCGTCGGCGCCGACGTCACCCATATGTGAGGACTAACTTCCTGCTTGATCCTGGAGAAATAGTAAATATAATAGGCCTTCGGTTAATACCTGTAAAAAACCAAGTCACAGACTACTTCTTAGATTTTTTTCACCTGTCTCTTGTACAGCTGTCTCTCTTGTTCGAGAGCTTCTCTGGGGCGTGTCCAGTAGTAGTCAGCCAGCATTGTAGTGGACCATTTTCCCTGGTATCTTTGCTCCATCGTTGCAATATCCTGGTGAAAATGTTTGCCCTGTTCATCACTACCCATATCACAGTTGTCAGGAAAGAAATCGAGATGGGAATCAAGAAAATGGATCTTTAGAGACATATTGCAGCCAAGTTTCTGATACTGCATCTGCATGTCTTCTACTAGTTCCTTGTAGTTTTCTGCCCTAACATTCCCGAGAAAGTTTGTTGACACTAGGCGAAAAGCATTCCATGCTTGTTTCGCATCACCCTGCAGCAAGTTGTTGAACCGGTCATCTTTGAAGAGCTCTCGAATCTGAGGACCCAAAAAAACTCCCTCTTTAATCTTTGCTTCGCTGAGTCAAGGATTTTCATGCAGGTATCGGAAAGCTGGCGAAGTGCAGTTCATGGCTTTCACGAAGTTTTTCATCAAACCTAGTTTGATGTGCAGGGGTGGTAGCAGGATTTTGTGAGCCTCAACCAGAGCTGGGTACTGGATATTCTTCTCTCCAACTGTTACATTTTGTCTGTGATTCCATTCCTTCCGCAAGTAGTGCCAATCCCTTGCTCAGCTATCCCACTCACATAAGAAAAAGGAAATTAGACTTACCTGCTAATTGTTGTTCCTTAAGGAACTCTAGTCCAGTCCCGGAACCATAGAGTTTAGAATCTCCTCCAGCAGCTTTGGAGACTGCAACACGTCATCGCTTTGATGACCTCTGTATAAATAGGCTAGAACCGCCCCTCTCCATCAGTACCTATTGACAAAGCAGACTCAGCAGAGCAATAAATAAGTAGTTAAGACAATAACTTTCTGTTATCTACCTGTCCTTTTTTTTTTTTCTTCAAAACTGTAGTCCTACAACTCCAACCATAACCAGTCTCAACAGCCTCCTTAGAGACAAACAATAGCTCCCCCGACTAAAACCCATACTGCTGTGAACAAAGGTTCCCAACGCTCTTAGCCTTTGAATTGCAACAGGAACCCTTCCCCCCGAGAGGGAAACCAAAAACACCAACTTCAGGCTGGAATCCCCCATCTACCGGGCGGGATCCGGGACTGGACTAGAGTTCCTTAAGGAACAACAATTAGCAGGTAAGTCTAATTTCCTTTTCGTCCCTCTAGTCCAGTCCCGGAACCATAGAGGATGTAACAGAGCAGTGAATTTTAATGGGAGGGCCCTGCAAGCCCAGCCTGAAGAACCGCTGAACCAAAACGCACATCACCAGCCGCTTGTACATCGAGCCTATAATGCCGCGCAAAGGAATGTAACGACGACCAGGTCGCCGCCCTACAAATGTCCCCAGCAGGCACCAGGCTGAACTCCGCCCAAGACGCCACTTGTGCCCTAGTGGAATGAGTCCAAAGACCCACCGGAACAGCCTTACCCTTCAAAATGTAAGCCGCCGCAATGGCTTCCTTCAACCACCTGGAAATAGAAGACTTCACCTCCGCTTCCCCCTTTCGCGGACCTCCAAACGTCACAAATAATCTGTCCGACCTACGGAAAGGCACTGTCCTACGGAGATATCTCCGAAGCGCTCGCCGAACATCAAGGAGATGCAACTTGCCATCCGAGTTCTCCTTTTGTTCTCCGGAAAAAACCTGAAGAGACACCACCTGGTTGACATGAAACACCTACACCACCTTCGGAAAGAATGCTGGTATTGTACGCAAAACCACCTTATGATCGAAGAAGGAAAGATATGGCTCCCTACAAGACAAGGCTTGCAACTCCGAAATTCTACGGGCTGAGCAGATAGCCACCAGAAAGACAGTTTTCAAAGTCAAATCCTTTACTGAGGCTTTACCCAAAGGCTAAAAGGGTTTTCTGACTAACGCCTCTAACACCAAGTTCAGGTCCCACGCTGGAACCGAACACCTACGCGGAGGCCGCATGAGCAAGGCCCGTAAAAACCTCCTGACGTCGCCCCCAACATCTGACCCTGTACCTTGTCCCGGAAACAGGCTATCGCCACCAACTGTACCCGCAAGGAACTCAGAGCAAGGCCCTTTTCTACACCATCTTGCAAAAAAGCTAAAATCTGAGGGACCGAGGCCCCTAACGGTCTCAGCTTCCTCTCTGAACACCAGTTCTCAAAAATGCGCCAGATCCAAACATACGCCAAAGAAGTAGATCGCCTTCGCGCCCTCAACAAAGTAGCAATGACTGCTGCCGAATATCCCTTGGCCTTCATTCTAGCCCTCTCAAGAGCCATGCCGTAAGCGAGAATCGACTCACCTGGGGCATCCGTTAACGGCCCCTGAAATAACAGATCCTCCCGCTGCGGGAGTTTCAACGGACTGTCCACCAGCAGTCGCACCAAATCCGCATACCAAGGTCTTCTGGGCCAGTCGGGCGTTATCAGAACCACTAGCCCCCGGTGCCTCTCTATTCGCTGCACTACCCGGCCTATGAGAGCCCAAGGCGGAAAGACATAGAGGAGACCTTCCTCCGGCCAGCGCTGAGCCAATGCATCGAGACCCTCTGACATTCACTCTCGTCTTCTGCTGTAAAACCTTGCCACCTTCGATGACTCGAAGGTCGCCATTAGATCCAAGATCGGAGTCCCCCAGAGTCGCACTACTAGAGCAAACACCTCCGGGTGAAGCACCCACTCCCCCAGGTCCACTCTGCGACGACTCAGGAAATCTGCTTCGACATTGTCCACTCCAGCCACATGCTGCGCCGAAGACCCTTTAGATTTTGCTTGGCCCAAGCTAACAGCTGAATCGCCTCCTCCTCTAACGCCGCACTGCCGGTACCGCCCTGTCGCTTGATGTAAGCCACCGTCGCAGCATTGTCGGACAGAACCCTTACTGCCGCCTGTCTCAACCACACTTGAAACTCCCTGAGGGCTAACAACACTGCTCTCATCTCCAATCTGTTGATGGACCATTCCTTCTCTGCCAAGGACCACTGCCCCTGAGCCAACCTCCCTTCGCAATGGGCTCCCCATCCCAGCAGACTTGCATCCGTCGTCAAAATTCTCCAGGATGGAGGCTCCAGCGGCATTCCCGCTTCTAAATTGTCCGGCCGTAAGCACCAGAGCAGCTCCTGCCGAACCTCCGGAGGACAGACCAGACGACGAGATAATGCATCCGACTGATGAGACCAACGTCGGAGAAGAGCCCTTTGCAACGGCCGCATGTGTGTCCTGGCCCAGGGCACCACCTCGATTGTGGCCGCCATCGTCCCTAGCAGCTGCAGATACTGTCACGCCGTTGGCGCCTGCCGAGCTAGAAATCTCTTCACTAATTCCCGTAATCTTCGAGCTCGCTGTGCCGGGAGAAACACCGCTCTTAACCTCGTCTCGAAACGAGCCCCCAAATATTCCAGAGACTGCGAGGGAACCAGGTTGCTCTTTGTATGGTTGACCACCCAGCCCAAGCCTTCTAACATCTGCACAACTTGGGCGGTGGCTGTTACACTCTCCTCCCTGGACTTTGCCCATATCAACCAATCGTCCAAGTACGGATGCACCAGCAGTCCTTCTTTCCGAAGAGCCACTGCCACCACCACCATGATCTTGGTGAAGGTTCGAGGCGCAGTCGCCAGCCCGAAGGGCATCGCCTGAAACTGGAAATTCCCCATGGGCACCGCAAACCTTAAAAACCTCTGATGCTCTTGATGAATCGGGATATGGAGATACGCTTCCGTGAGATCCAACAATGTTAGGAATTCTCCCTCCCTGACTGCTGCAATGACGGAACGCAACGTCTCCATATGGAAATCTGTTACCCTGAGACAACGATTCACCCTTTTTAAATTCAAAATCGGCCGAAAGGTGCCTTCTTTCTTTGGCACTACGAAATAGATGGAGTACCGACCGCAACCGTACTGATCCACGGGTACCGGCACCACTGCCCTGAGCTGCAGCAGCCCCTCCACTGCTTGGAGCTTGTGTGGAGCTCTGCAAGGAGATAGGACAAAGGAATCTAACATGGGCCGGTGGAGCTCTAATGCATAGCCCTCTCGAATGACCTCTAATACCCACCGGTCTGACGTAATGTGGACCCAGGCAGCGTAAAACTCCCGCAACCTTCCTCCCACGGGCACCACCGCCACCTGAGTCCCCCTCATCTCATTGTGACTTTTTACTGGTTGAGGGCTGGAAGGGCGCAAAACCTCTGCCCGCCCCCTGAAACCCCCGGAAGCCCTGGCCGCGCATTGGGAACCTCCCCCGCTGTGACTGACCAAAGCAAGAGGACCGAAACCTACGAAACTCCCTCTAGGCTCCTCTGCCCCCAACGGGACTCTGGCCCTGTTTAGGCTTATCCTCAGGAAGACGTCCTCCCTTGGATTCACCCAGATCCTTAACTAACTTCTCTAAATCTTCTCCGAATAGCAACTTCCCCCGAAAGGGAAGCTTACTGAGACGAGCTTTCGACGAACTGTCCGCCGCCCAGTTCCGTAACCAGAGATAGCGACGCGCCGCCACTACTGATGCCATACTCTTCGCCAATCCCCGGATGATATCATAATGAATATCCGCTAAATAAGCGGTTCCTGATTGCAGCCGCGACACCTCATCTAGCTGCTCTCTGAACTGACCCCCCTGCAATCACTGGGACCATCTAAGGCAGCCTCTCGCCACCCACGTCCCCGCTATCAAGGCCTGCATGGATAGAGCGCTAACATCAAACACTTGCTTCAACAAGGTATCTAATTTCCTGTCCTGCACATCCTTCAACGCCGCTGCTCCCTCTACCAGGATCGTAGTCTTCTTCGTAACCGCAGAAACCGCCGCATCTACTTTAGGAGAGCGAAACAGGTCCCTATCCTGCTCGGAAATTGGATAAAGCCAAGCTATGGCCCTAGAGCCTCGCAGGGCCGACTCCGGCAAGTCCCACTCTTCCTGGATCATACTCCTAAACACCCTATGCACAGGAAACACCCGCTGGGACGTGCGCATTGCTTGCAATAGCGGATCTTCCAACACGTCCTCCGAGGAGGACTCCCCAGAGGGCATGTTTAGCATTTTCAGTGTCTCAGAAATCAGAGCTGGCAGCTCCTCCTTCCGAAACACCCTGACTACCCTACTCTGTTGTTCCGCATCAGACAATTAACCTTCTTCTAAGCCCTCTGGGACCTCCTCGTCCCCCGCTCCTAGGCCTTCCCAGAGCAATGACTCAGGATCCACTACACTGGGCCCCTTACTTTTCTTGCTCGGGCCCCTTTCCTCCTCCGAAGACCCCAGACGCTTCTGCCCTCGATGAGCCTGAGGAGTCCCCCCCATCACAGGCTGCAATAGGGCAAAGGCCTGCTGCATGAGGGAAGAGAAGTCTGGCGGGACCCCTGCCGCCTGACCCGCTACGCCATGAGGTACTAAAACTTCTGCTGAGGAAGGCCCCGCTACCGGATCTGTAGATACCAACGAAGATGGTAGGGCTTCCCCTTCTTCCAGAGAAGCCCCCTCTCCGCTGGCCCCGCCCAGAGTCCCCTCCATCTCAGCTGCTTCGTGAGAAAAGGCTCTACATACACCGGACTCCAACACTGCGCCGCACCTCCTGCTACAAACCAAACAGCGAGGCTTAGCCGGCATATTATCCTTTCAGACAAAGATACAGAAAGCAGCTCCGCTGCAGCCAGCAGAGGCAAGTACCCCTCGTACAATCCTTTTTTTTTTTTTTTTAACATACCTAACCCCCGCTATCGGGAAACACGTGCCCTGCTTTTCTAAAGCTAAACCGAGCTTGCAAACCCCTGCAAATCAAGAACTAAATGCTTCCATTTTCAATCGCGGCTCCTAAAATCGCCACCGCTGCGCTTCCCACGCGAATTTCTGCGGTCGGGCCCACTGCACGCTGCTCGCTAAAATTCCCACCCGCTGCCTGGAACCCTGCTCTCCAGTCCCACTGAGAGAAAGAGTAGTTACTCACCTGTAACAGGTGTTCTCCAGGAGCAGCAGGAATCAGTCCTCACATATGGGTGTCATCGGCGCCGATGAAGCCCCAGCGGAGCATGTCCCCAGCTTTCTATGAAAGCCTTTGGGAATGCAGGCACGCATGCGCGGTTCCCTTCCCGCCTAAAGGTGCCATCTTACCTCAGTCAAATGACATAGCTAAGAACAGCACACAAAAATGAAAAAATAAACTATGTACAACTGCATCTCCAAGGGGAGGAGGGAGGGTTGTGAGGACTGATTACTGCTGCTCCTGGAAAACACCTGTTACAGGTGAGTAACTACTCTTTCTCCAGGACCAAGCAGGAAGTCAGTCCTCACATATGGGTGACTCCCCAGCTCTGGGCTACCGAGGAACCCAGGCTGAACAAGAGAACTCCCTCTAATCTCAGCAGCAAAGAAAGGCTTTTCAAGGACACAACCTCCACCGGTAGCCCAACAGAGGGCAGGAGTTGCCTAAACCTCAAAGAGATTCCAGAGTACTGCTTGGCCAAAAGCACTGTCCCTACGGGACTCCCTCTCCAGGCAGTAATGGGCTGCAAAAGTCTGGCTTGAAGACCAAGTTGCAGCCCTGCAGATGTCTACCAAGGGCACAGAGCGGAGATGAGCCACTGAGGCAGCCATCGCCCTGACACGATGGGCCGTGACCCTACCCTGCAAAGGAAGGTCAGCCGCCTTGTAAGCCCAGGTGATACAGTCAGCCACCCAGATGGACAAGGTACACTTGGACACAGCTAACCCCAACTTATTGGGGTCAAAGGATATGAAGAGCCGAGTAGCCCTTCGATGCCCCTGCATACGGTCACGGTAGAAGGATAAGGCCCTCCTACAGTCCAGGGTATGCAAGATTGTTTCAGCCTGGCTAGCATGAGGCCTAGGGAAGAATGTTGGAAGAACCACCTCCTGATTGAGGTGGAAAGAGGAGACAACCTTAGGAAGGAACTTTGGATGAGTCCTGAGGACTACCCTGTTCCTGTAAATCCTGGTGTAAGGCCTGTCACAGACCAGGGCTTGAAGATTTCTTACTCGCCTAGCCGAGGTAAGGGCTATTAGGAAGAGTGTCTTCCAGGAGAGAAAGCGTAGCGGACAAGTAGCCATCGGCTCAAAAGGTGGGCGAGTCAGTTGCTGCAAGACCACATTCAGCTCCCACTCAGGGGCAGGAGGACGGATGGGAAGCTTGAGCAAAAGCAAGCCCCTGAGAAAGCGGGACACCGAGGGGTCACCAGATAGAGATTGCCCCTCTACCAATGAGTGGTGAGCTGCTAGAGCTGAGAGGTGGACCCGAACAGAATTGGACTTAAGTCCCTGATTGGATAAGTGCAGTAAGTACTGATGCCCTACTGGCACAGTACAGGAGAAAGGGTCCTCTGTACGTAGGTGACACCACACAGAAAACCTCTTCCGCTTGAGAGCATAGGTTTTCCTAGTGGACTGTTATCTAGAGGCTAGGACAACCTCCTCAACTTCCTGAGGTAGGCCCCAGGGAGCCAAAACTACCCTTGCAGCCTCCAGGCCATCAAATTGAGAGACCTGAGATTGGGGTGCAGAAGGGAACCCTGGTCCTGTGTGAGAAGGTCAGGTTGCAACTCCAGAGGCAGTGGAGGATCCACCGCCAGTTGAAGTAGAAGAGGAAACCAAGGCTGTCTCGGCCACCTGGGAGCTACCAGCAGGACCGAGGCCTTGTCCTGGAGAATCTTGAACAGGGTTCGGGCCACCAAGGGCGTGGCAGGAAACGCATAGAAGAGGCCCTGAGACCAAGATATCAGAAAAGCATCCGCTGCTATCCGCAGAGGATGTGGTTGCCTGGAGCAGAACTTTGGCAGCTGCTTGTTCATGGGGCTGGCAAAGAGATCCATCAAAGGGAGACCCCATTTCAGAAAGATCTTCTGAACTACTGAAGGATGCAGCTGCCACTCGTGGGGCTGCAGTATCCTGCTTAATCTGCCAGGTAGTTGTCCTGGCCTGGAAGGTACACAGCCCTGAGGAGCATGTTGTGCTTGAGGGCAAAAGAACAAAAGTCCTGACCCTCCCGACAAAGGATGCTGGACCCAGTTCCGCCCTGTTTGTTCACATAAAACATGGCAACTTGGTTGTCTGTCTGAATCAGGACAGACTGGTGAGCCAGGGTAGGAGTGAAAGCTTTGAGTGCTAATCGAATAGCTCTGAGTTTGAGGAGATTGATCTGCTGTGCAGCTTCCCAGGGAGACCAGAGGCCCTGGGTGCACTTGCCCAGACAATGAGCTCCCCAGCCTTGCAGGGAGGCATCTGTTGTCATCACTACTGTGTACCCTGGAATCTGAAAAGGCACCCCTTTCAGTAGATTGGGTGGGTTCAACCACCAGTTGAGGGACTGCAGAAATGGTCTGGACACCCTTATCATGTCTCTGAGGCTGCCTGTGGCCTGTGACCACTGAGTCTGAAGGCACCACTGTGCAGGCCTCATATGGAGCCTGGCATTGGGGGTCACATGTACTGTCGAAGCCATGTGGCCTAGAAGCCTCAGGCAGAATCTGGCGGAGACCAGGGAGCTGCTGAGAAACTGACTTGCCAAGGCCATCAACCTTTGGGCTCTGTTTTCTGGCAAGAATGCCATTGCCAGGAGAGAGTCCAACCTTGCCCCTATGAACTTCCCAAGTTCTGGGAAGGGAGCAAAGTGGACTTTGCGAAGTTTATGACAAACCCCAGGCGTTGTAGAAGAGCAATGGCTCTGAGGGTGGCTTGATTGGCCTCCTGACCTGTCTGACCTCTGATGAGCCAGTCGTCCAGATAGGGGAACACAAAGATGCCCTGATTTCTCAGGTAGGCCGCCACCACTGCTAGGCACTTTGTGAAGACTCTGGGGGCGGAGGTGAGGCCAAAAGGCAGCACTCTGTACTGATAATGGTTTCCTCCTCCCATGATGAACCTCAGGTACTTCCTGTGGTCTGGATGAATGAGGATGTGAGTGTACGCATCCTTTAGATCTAAGGAGCATAGCCAATCTCCCTGCTGGAGGTAGGGCAGAAGGGTTCCAAGAGTAAGCATCTTGAACTTTTCTTTCACTAGGAACTTGTTGAGGTTCCTGAGGTCCAGAATGGGACGAAGGCCACCGGTCCTTTTGGGCACCAGGAAATACCTGGAGTAGAATCCGTGACCTTGTAAGTGGGGAGGCACAGGTTCCACCGCCCTGTCCACCAACAGACCCTGAAGCTCCTGACGGAGAAGGTCTGTGTGCAGAGGAGGCCTTGGAGGCTCCCCTGGAAAGTATGGGGGTGGCAGTTGGTGGAAATGGAGGGCATATCCCTTGTGGATTATCTCCAGCACCCAACTGTCCCCAGTGATAAGAAGCCACTAGTGGGCAAAGAGGGTGAGGCGACCTCCTGTGCAGGGTTGGGAGAGCAATGGAGGAGAGGCTATGCTCAAGGGGTCAAAAGCCCCCACCCTGCTGAGTGGTAGCAGGGGCCTGAGGCTTGGGGGTCCTCTGCCTACGGGGCCCATTACCCTGGCCCTTGGCTTGCTGACCCTTGGGGGCAGCTTGGGCAGCCTGATATTGTGGGTACTGTTTGTAGGCAGTGCCCTTCCTCGGGTAAAAGGGCTTTTTACCCGAGCCCTTCTTTTTATGAGAAGGGGCAGAGGTCTTCCTCGACAGCCTTGTCCGAGTGAGGTGCTCGGTCTCGAGCTGAGCGGCCTTCTCGGTCATGGGCTTGCCAAAATGGTTTTCACCTCGGCAAGCGACATCGACCAACTTGTCCTGAACCCATGGCTCGAGGTCCGATGACTGCAGCCATGCCTGGCGTCGAGCCGCGATGCCGGCTGCCGCAATTCGGGACGAAGCCTCGAAGCCATTGTAGGCGGCGCGGGACATGAACTTCGAACAGTCCCGAATCCCCAAGGACAAGGACTTAAATCTCTGCAAGGGTTCCCCGGAGAGACCAGCAGAGAACCCGGCCAACTCCTTGGCCAGATCCCGCAAGTACATGCCCATGTATAGCTGGTAAGACTGGACACAGCAAGCAAGCATCGAGCCCTGAAAGCACTTTCTACCGACACAATCGAGGTTTCGGGCCTCCCTGCCAGGAGGCACCGTGGAGTGCATCTTCTGACTCTTCAGAAAATGCATGGCCAATTCCACAACCATGGAATGGTGTGGTAGCTGTGCCTTCTGAAAGCCAGGGCTCTTTCGGATCCGATAGATCAAATCGACTCGCCTGCTAAGAACCGGCACCGAGGCCGGTGCCTCCCACATATGGAAGAGGAGCCGTTCCAGCATCGGAGGAACCGGGACAGTAAAGGCCCCCTTCGGAGGAGAGTCATACTGCAGTGCCTCGAGTTCTTCAGCTCGAGGCTCTTCCTCAGGATCCGCCGGAATAGCCAAGGCAGTGGCCATATCTCGGACGAACTCCGAGAACCGGTTGTCCTCCCGGGGGGACCTACTCCGGGGCTCAGACTGCGGTGAGTCCGAAGGGACGCACCGAGTCTTAAAGGTATCAGGAGACTCCTTGTCCTCCGTCTCCCAAGCCGACTAGTCCGAGGAAGAGTCGGGGTCCGACACCGCGGGGCCCTGGAGCACCCGCCCCGACACCCTCAGTCCCGAACGGGAGGTCGAGGGGGACCGTGACCGAGGTCGACTCCGAGCCACGATGGACTCGAGTATCGGCTCGGTCTCCGGGGTCGACTTCGACGTCGATGTCCCGGTGGTCGGGGCAGATGTGCCAGACAGGCTGGCCATCAGTGCCCGCTGCTGCTCCATTAAGGCAGACATTCTGCTCTCCAAGGCTGTCATCCTGAGACTCAGCTCGGGAGATGCAGCAGCCACCGACTCGGGCCCCGGCGGGCCCCGACGCATTGCTCTTGGCAGAATGGCTATGAAAGACCTAGATAAGATTCTCAAGAGCAGAGATGTCTCTCTCCATACAAAGATTCGACTTGTTCAAGCCATGGTATTTTCAATAACATCATATGGATGTGAAAGCTGGACAGTGAAAAAGACAGATAGGAAAAAAATTGATGCCTCTGAATTATAGTGCTGGCGGCGAATACTGTGTATACATTGGACTGCCCGAAGAACAAACCAGTCGGTAGTAGAGGAGATCAAACCTAAGCTTTCTTTAGAAGCTCAGATGACAAGACTTCGACTTTCATACTTTGGACACATCATGCGGAGAGAGAGATCATTAGAGAAAGACATCATGCTTGGCAAGATAGAAGGTCAACGCAAAAGAGGAAGGACAGCAATGAGATGGATCGATACAATAACAGCGGCTACGGGTACCAGTCTGTCAGCAATGAGCCGCCTGACTGAAGACCGAACACAATTTAGGATAGCTATCCAGAGGGTCGCCATGAGTCGACTCCAACTCGACGACACTTAACAACAACAACAACAGAAAAACTAACTCAATTGTATTTCATTGTACAGCGTAGTTACTCACCTGTAACAGGTGATCTCCGGGAACAGCAGGAATTTAGTCTTCACATATGGGTATCGTCGGTACCAACGGAGCCCGCGCGGGAACACTCCCCAGCGTTGTGATAAGGAAGCTTATCATAGCTCAGGAAGGAGCTATAGAAAAGGTGAAGTGACTCTGAACAAGCAACCTGTCAGTTCTGGTAGAAATAAGAAAACAGAATTTTTCCATAAAAGACTACCAGTCCCAGAATGCACCAGGTTTCCAACAGCCATTAGAGGAGCTGAAGTGGGGAAACGTGTGTTCAATCAGGAGGGCTATGAGGTAATCCCCAAGCACTCATCTCAAAGGGCAGGGCCTGATTCAGCACAGCTGCGCTGTGCTAAGGTGGAGCACTCATCAAAGCAGAATAAAGGTAGAGTTTATTCTACAGAGAATTATCCTCATCCTCAGTTTCTTGGAGATTCTCATCTTGGACAGCTTCATCATCTGGAGGATCATCAGAAGCAGAAGCCAGAGCGGACGGACAGAAAGGGCAAGAAACCCTTTGGAAGAAAGAAGAGAAAAAGCATTTGGAAGGTCTAAAGGAGTCCAGAGCAGTACGTATACTGGGAGACATTCAAAAGGCCAGCATACACCATTGGACTGGCTAGGAATCTCCAGACAGTACCTGTGAGGGAGACGGCTGCACGTGGAAGGGACCCTAAGACCCGTGCCAGAAGGTATGTGAAGAGAGATCCAGTGTCCAGGGATCTGGATTGGAAGGCTGGACATAAGAACTGGACTACATACTGGCCAGGCTATTTAGAGAGGAACTCTAACAGCAATGGAAGCTCAGGTATGAACACTGATCTATGCCCTAGCTATAACCTTGAAAGACAGCAGGGAAACAAGTATTCTCCTGAAAGTGCTCCATTGAGAAATTCCTCTGTGCCAATCCCTGATATTGAACCCATGATTGTTGAAGAAGGGGAAGGAGAAGTCTTAGATACAGGTTGTGAATACATGGATTGCTCTCTGTCTAAACTCCTTTGGTAATTTTCTGTTACAAAGTGCAACAACCATCACAAAGAAATACAAACTTGTTCTTTAATCTACTCAGAAAAGCTCCTGAAGTAGGATTTGAGCCATGCAGTAGAAAGCAAGCCAGCTAAGGGGTTTCAGCTGGATAACTGCTAGCAATTGAGCCTTACCTAATTGCTTGTGAGCTCTGAGGGAATCACTTCTGAATCTATGTGTGAAGATATAAGAAGTTAACCTGAAAAGAACAGTTTTTCCCTTCTTTGTGGGTTTTGCTTGTTGTTTGAAAAACTGCAAAGAAAATATTAGCTAAAGCCTACAGAAAAGACCAGTTTGTTACCAACCAGGTCTTTATTCTTTTGATTTGATTGCCTGACAAGTTCAACTGTTGTTTTCCTGATTTTGTTTTTCTAAGTTTAACACTGAAAGCAAGTATCCTGTTTTATGTGCTACCAAGCATATCTGTGTTGGGAGAAATAACCCCATAAATAAATATCTTATTGGCTTTACACTTAAGCACAACTAATTATTGTGAGCAGCTGTGTCTGGTGTGAATGGACTGCATTTCCCACAATCCCTTGCAAATCATATTGATATATGCACTTGCCAAGACTGTGAACATTCTCACCCAGGCAGCCGTCTGACAGCGTCCAATAGGAAGCTTTTGGGAGCATCCCACAGCGCATGCGTGCTGCCTTCCCGCCTCTGTACCTCTCTCACTTCAGTTGAGTTTATAGCTGAGACCAAAGGAGAGAAGTAGAGAAAGAGAGAGATAGAGACAACTCCTAGGGGAGATGGGTGTGTTGTGAAGACTAAATTCCTATTGTTCCCGGAGATCACCTGTTACATATGAGTAACTACGCTATCTCCAGGAACAAGCAGGAGTGTAGTCTTCACATATGGGGAATCCCCAGCTGGAAGATGCCAAGGGGTGACCCCAGCAAGCTGCGAACCCAGGTGAGTTGGGTCATGCTTCCTCCCATGGACCTTTGGCATCCAAACTGTGGATGGTGGGTAGGAGTTGAATTAAGTATGGAAGAGATGTTGGAGAACAGCCTGGCCAAACGAGGCATCCCAAAGGGAGTCCTTGTCTAAGCAATAGTGGGCTGTGAAGGTGTGTACTAAAGCCCAAGTGGCTGCTTTGCAGATGTCATCAATAGAGACAGAACGAAGTTTAACCGTTGAGGCTGCCATTGCTCTCACATTTTGAGCCATGACATGGCCTTCAAGAGAAAGTCCCTTACTCTGATATGTGTAGGATATGCAGTCTGCAATCCAATTTGACAGAGTTCTTTTAGAAACTGGAAGCCCCAGATGACTAGAGTCAAAAGCTACAAAAAGCTGAGAAGATTTTCTATGTGGCTTAGTTCTTTGGAGATAAAAGGCTAAGGCTCTTTTACAATCCAAAGTGTGAAGATTCCTTTCTGCACTGGAGGCGTGAGGCCTAGGAAAGAATATAGGAAGTTAAACCGACTGGTTTAAATGAAAAGGTGAAACCACCTTTGGCAGAAATTGAGGATGAGTCCTGAGGACTACTTTATCATGGTGAAACCTTGTATAAGGAGGGTCAGCTACTAACGCCTGTAATTCACTAATGCGTCTTGCAGAAGTGATGGCAATTAGGAAAATAACTTTCCATGAAAGAAACTTTAGATCTGAAGTGGTTAAAGGTTCAAAGGGCGGTTCCATAAGCTGAACAAGAACAAGATTTAAATTCCCATGCCACCGGTGGTGGTTTAATGTGAGATTTTGTTAAGAGTAGGCCTCTCATAAATCTTGATATAAGTGGATGAGAGAAAATGGGTTATCCATCGAAAGGTTTATGAAAAGCTGCATTAGCACTGAGATGAACCCTCACTGAATTGGTCTTTAGGCCAGATGCTGATAATTGTAGAAGATACTCTAGTAGCAACTCTACAGGTACTAAAAGGGGGTTAAGTCCCTTTTGTGAACACCAGGCAGAGAACCTTTTCCACTTAGAAGCATAAGAACGTCTTGTGGAAGGTTTTCTGAAAGCCAGGAGGATATCCTTCATTTGTTGAGAAAGATTAATATCCTGGAATTCTAGGCTTTCAGTAACCAGGCCCTGAGATGTAGGGCCTGGGGATTGGGATGCAGTAGGGATCCCTCCTCCTGCGACAGGAGATCTGGAGCATTCCCCAACTCCAAAGGAGTGGTTTGAGAGAGACGCAGAAGAAGGGGGTACCACGCTTGCCGTGGCCAATGTGGAGCTATGAGTATCATACGACCTCTGTCTCTCTGAAGTTTGAATAAAGTTTTGGGAATGAGGGGAATGGGTGGGAAGGCATAGAGAAAGTCCTGTCCCTAGTGGAGGAGGAACGCATCTCTTGCCTGACAATTTTGAGCCGGAATTCTGGAACAGAATCGGGGAAGTTTGGCATTCTGCGGACTTGCAAAGAGGTCTATATCTGGTGTTCCCCAGATTCGAAACACTCGAGCAAGCTGGTTTGAGTGGCGGGACCACTCGTGTGGCAGCAGCATTCGACTGAGTTTGTCTGCCCAAGAGTTTTGAATGCCCAGAAGGTATACCGCAAACAGGTGAATCTGTAACTCTCTGGCAAGGGCCCATAGTCGCAAAGCTTCTTTGCATAGCGACAGACAGCCTGTTCCGCCTTGCTTGTTCACATAGAACATCGCTAATTGATTGTCGGTTTGTACCAGAACTGTCTTGTTGCTGAGATGGCCCTGAAAGACCTGAATAGCCTAGAAAAGCCTTGAAAATGGCTCTTAGCTCTAGGAGGTTTATGTGAAAGGACACCTTCTGTGAGGTCCAAAGACCCTGCGTGGAGAGATCGTGCAAGTGGGCCCCCCAACCCATCTTGGACGCATCTGTCGTCAGGGTCGTTTGGTATAGAGGCTGCTGGAAAGGAGAGTCTACAAGGAGGTTTTCCAGGGATTGCCACCATTGCAGGGACAAAATCAGACATGTGGTAGCTCTGATTTTGTCTGTCAGTCGACCCGTGGCTTGTGACCACTGAGAGGAAAGGGTCCATTGGGCTGCTCACGTGTGGAGGCAAGCATAGGGAACCACATGGACAGTGGATGCCATGTGTCCCAGTAGTTGAAGCATCTCCCGAGCAGTAAGGAATACCTTTGTAGATGCTTGAGATGCTAGATGTATTATACGTAGACAGCGTGGCTGTGGCAGGAAAGCCTTTGACTGCCGTGTGTCTAGACGAACCCCTATGAACTCTAGGGATTGAGAGGGGGTGAGATGAGATTTTGGGACATTTATGACTAGTTCCAAGTATTGAAGAATTCCCATTGCTCGAGAGAGAGCGAAGCTGGCCTCTGGAGCTGTCGATGCTCGAATGAGCCAATCGTCTAAGTAAGGGAAGACGAATATTCACAGAGTCCTCATAAATGCTGCTACCACTGCCATGCATTTTGTGAAGACTCTTGGAGCAGAGGCTAGTCCGAAAGGAAGAACTCTGTACTGGAAGTGTCTTCCTTGGATCAGGAATCGAAGGAACTTCCTGTGATCTGAGTGGATGAGAATATGCGCGTACGCATCTCTTAGATCTAGAGAACATAGCCAATCCTGACTTTGAAGGTATGATAAAAGTGTTCTGAGGGAGATCTTCTTGAACTTTACTCGTAAAAAATACTTGTTTAATTCTCTGAGGTCTAGTATAGGCCTGTGTCCCCCTGTCTTCTTTGGAATAAGAAAATAGGGGGAGTAGAACCCTGTCCCCTGTTGGAGTATGGGGACTTTTTCGACTGCTCCTTGAGCTAGAAGTGACATGACCTCCTGCCACAAGAGGTCTGTGGCAGGGCCCTGAGAATTGAACTGTTTCAGAATTGTAGGTGGGGCAAGTTGAGGAAATGAAGCTTGTATCCCAATCTTACAATGGACAGAGTCCAATTTTCTGATGTTATTTGTCGCCATCTTTTGGCAAAATGGCACAGTCTGCCTGGAATTGTCAAGGGTTCTGGACCTTTTAGGGACAGAATGACTAAGTTCTCTAGGTGGAAGACAAAGACGCTGAGGGGGCTGGGTCTGTTGAGCCAGTTGAGCTTTTTGAGCTTGTGGCTTTCTCTGCTGTCTGTTCTGTTGTTGTCCCTTTTGGGAAACAAGAAGTGGACAGTGAGTTTGATGGGTGTAAGATTGGTAAGACTTCTTTTTCTTACTGAAAAATGTTTTCTTTAATGTTTTCGTTTTTGCTGGGTTGGCTGTAGCCTTTGACAATCTGTTCAAAGTAGTACTGTCAGATTCAAGCTGATTAGCTTTGTCCTGCCAGTCCTTGCCAAAGAGATTTTCTCCTGTGCAAGGAATGTTTCCCAGCTTTTCTTGCACCCACTGTTCTAAGTCTGATGCTTGAAGCAAGCAATACGACGTGCTCCTATGGATATAGCAGAGGTTTTGCTAAGACATTCAAAACAATCAAAGGTAGCACGGTTCATAAATTTAGAGACATTCTGGGCATGTTTGACCAGAATAAGGTAGTCTTTTTTTTCTTTTGAGAGAGAAGGGCTAATGAGCTCTTTTGTGACTTCTTCCAGGAACATTCCCATATACAAAATGTAGTAACTGATCCTGGCTTCCAGCATGGAGATTGATAGCCAAAGGCATCGAGTTGTCCTGGATTCACGGCCTGGAGGATTAGCAGAGTGTGTTTTTGCACTCTTGATTCTTCGCATGGCCGATTCCACTACCAGTGAATGGTGTGGTAACTAAGTTTTTTGAAAACCAGGACAACTTGGCAGTCGGTACATAGTGTCAAGGCGTCGGGAATGTGAAGATATCGGTAAAGGAGTTTCCCACAGTCTCAACATCAGATCATGTAAGATCTTGTGAATGGGAAGCATAGCTGCTTCCTTGGGAGCCTTAGGGTATGTAGAATTCTTAATTCTTCTGCCCTAGGTTCTTTTTCTGGAATCACAGTGATTGCAAGACCCTTTGCTAAATCACATATGAAGTCCTAGAAGGACATATCCTCTGGAGGAGACATCCTGCGTTGAGGAGAGGGAGTTGAATCTTCTAATAGATTCACTTTGGTACCGGAAGAATTGTCAGAGTCATCAGAATCGGAAGACTCAAGCACCGGGTGCTCCTGTAACGCATGGTATCGGTACCGCTCGAAGTTGGTACCGAAATGTCTCGGTTCCTGATCACCGATACCGGACATCGGCATGGGGGGAAGCAGTCCTGTCGAAGCAGGTGATGTTGGTACCGATACCTGTGGAACCGTTTGTTGCGGTCTTAGCGGTACCGAGGCTGCTAAGAGGGCCGCTAGACTGCGTTCGATAGCGAGGATTCTATGATCCATCGCTCCTGCCAATTTATTTATTTATTTTATTTAACACTCATTTATAAACCGCATCTTCCAAAGATCAGTTGCGGTGTACAATAAACAATAATCAACAAAGCGAGGTTTGTTTTACATGGAACATCTTAAAATAAACAAACACAGTATTAACTGAACAGTATATGTAAATATCGAACAGGGTAAATAACTAAACAGAGTTTAATATTTAAACAGCATAAGACAATATGTAACAGGATAAACTATATACATTTGGAGGTATTAGGGCATGAGAGATTGGATCATCATATCATTTCCACTATGTGTGTTATCCGATTAAGTAGAGGGTTTTTATTTGATGTAGTCAGGTACCTGTTTAGCCTTTATCTAATTCGAGTGCAGGGTTATCTATGTTGTTGTA
This sequence comes from Ichthyophis bannanicus, assembly GCA_033557465.1. Classification (NCBI taxonomy): domain Eukaryota; kingdom Metazoa; phylum Chordata; class Amphibia; order Gymnophiona; family Ichthyophiidae; genus Ichthyophis; species Ichthyophis bannanicus. Next base: position 988,464,733 of record CM066032.1, read on the forward strand.
GTGTTTGGTAAATAGATAAGTTTTCAATATTTTACGGAATTCCATGATCTCTGTTAGTGATCGTAGATCCTCTGGGAGGGAATTCCAAATGGTTGGTGCTATATGTGAAAAGGCTCTATTGTTTGTTAATTAATGTGCTTTTGTGAAATCTTTTGGCATCTTTAGTTTGTTTAATTGTCCTTTTCTGTGAGTGGGCTTATAAGGTTCTTTGCATATTAGATTACATAGTGTAGACAGAGCCATATCATTTAAGGCTTTGAATGAGGTTATCATTGTTTTGTATATTATCCTGCTTTGTATTGGTAACCAGTGAAGGGATGCTAGAATTGGTGTTATGTGTTGGAATGAGTTTATTTTCAATATAATTCTAGCTGCTGCATTTTGTGCAAGCTGAATTCTTTTAATGTTTTGTTTTGATATGCCCATTAGTATTAGGTTGGCAAAATCAAAGTGAGGGGTTATGGTAGCCTGAATTATGTTAATAAAATCTTGTACAAATACTAGAGGGCGTAGTTGTTTGAGGATTTTGAGCTTGAAGAAAATTTTCTTTATAGTATTTCTAATGTGGGTTTCCATTGTAAGGTGTGTGTCTAGTATAACACCTAGATATCTTATTTCGTTTTTTATTTTAATTTCTTGGTTTTGTAGTGTTATGTGGGTTGGTGGGATATATGATTGATTTTTTGTTACAATTAGAACTTCAGTTTTGGCATGATTTATGTGGAGGTTTTGAGTTTTTAGCCAAATTCTGATTTCGTTATAGCAGTCTAATAGGAGTTGTAATGGTAGATTAGAGATCGCAAATGGGATGTACATCATAATATCATCCGCGTAAAGGTGATATTGTACTCCAAATTTTTTAAAGATATTGCAGACCGGTTTTATGTAAATATTAAAAAGTAGGGCTGATAACGCTGAGCCTTGTGGTAAACCAATTTCTTGTTTATATATGGTGGAGGTTTGGTCACCTATTCTTACATTTTGTGTTCTGTTATTTAAATAGGAGGTGAACCATTTATGAACTGTAGAGTTTATGCCTATTTGTCTCAGGTTGTTGAGCATTATTGTGTGATGTACACTATCAAAAGCTGCTGATATATCAATGAATAGGAGGATGAAAGCTTGTTTATGATTATCAATCCCTCGTAGGAGAGCGTCAATTAAAACTGTTAGGAGTGTTTCTACTCCATGGCGGGGTCGGAATCCATATTGTTGCTCATCAAGTGGGTAAGATGAGTCTAAATATTCCTGTGTCTGTAATTGTACTACTTTTTCAATTATTTTGGCCAAAAATGGTATGCTAGAAATGGGTCTGTATGATACTGGAGATGTTTTATCGAGTTTGCAATTCTTGAGGATTGGGCGTATTTGGGCATGTTTAAGTGAAGGTGGGAGGTAACCTTGAGTTAGTGAGAGGTTGACTACTGGAAGAATGTAGGATAGTAATATTGGGAGTGTGTTTTTTATCCATGATACTGGACATGGATCAAGGTAAGAGGTTGTGGTGTTGAGACTGGAGATGATAGATTTTAATGACTCTTTAGATGCGGGGTGAAAAGCTGACCATTCATCTAAGGACTGGTGTGATATGTTAATAGTATCTAAAGACATTGAAGATTTTTTTGATTTGTTTCGATAGTGGTTAGCTAAAGTTTGTACCGAGATGTCGGTGATTTCGTTGCTAGAAGTTTGAACATTATTGGTTAGATTTCTGACAAGGGAAAATAACTCTCAACTGCCAATGCCTGGGTGCCGGTACCGGTGGATGCGGCCACGACCCCAGAGCGTGGCACCAGTAGTTCCGCAGAGGTCGAGGCCTCTGGAACATCCTGGAGCCCCGTTAATGCTTTAGAGCTCGAAGACTCCCGCCGGGGCTGTATTGCCGGTGAAGTATCCTCAAGGGAAACGCCGGAGGCAGCTCGATACTTTGAAGGAGATTTTCCCTTCGAGGACCGGCTAGTTTTACTTTTGGATACCTGAGATCCATGGGAGGAAGATGAAGCCCTGGAAGACGTCGATGCAATTGACATTGTGTCGGAGGCAAAAAGGGTACCGAGTTTTGCAGCTCTATTCTGCTGGCCCCTCTTGGTCATCCTCGTGCAGGAGAGACACTCCATTGGACAATGTTCAGGACCCAAACATTTTAGACACCAATCATGGGTGTCGGTGACGGAGATAGTACCGCCACATTTTAAGCATTTTTTGAAACCACTAGCTGGTTTCTCCATGCTTGAAGAAAAATGGGCTTAGTGCCCAAAATGGCACCTAGCACCAGAAACAGGGAAAGATCCCTGCAGAAAAATATAAGTTGTTTTGTTTTTTTAAAGAAAGAAGAGAACCGGCAGTACCAGTAGGCGTCGAATGAAGGCAGACGCGACCACAAAAAAATAAGAAATAAAGGTAGATTTTCTGCGGTGACAGGGTACCGTGTCCTGTCGGCTCCGTGGAAAACGAAGAACTGAAGTGAGAGAGGTACAGAGGCAGGAAGGCAGCACGCATGTGCTGTGGGATGTTCCCATAAGCTTTCCTATTGGACGCTGGGGAGCGTTCCCGCGCGGGCTCCGTCGTTACCGACGATACCCATATGTGAAGACTACATTCCTGCTTGTTCCTGGAGATTTGTATATTCCACTTAAATAAAAAATAAACTTAAAGTAAATTAAATTATAAGGGGAAAAGACCTCAGAGATGTCTCTTTTTATCACTGAAAGCCACACAGCTCCCTAAAAGGAGCCTCACTAGGCTTCAGGACTTCACCACCTTCTCCTCAACACCTTGTCCTCACTTGGCTTTAAGGGCTCTGTGCTACAGTATCTTGGTTCTCTTCTTATCTCTTCCATCAGTGTTTGTTCTGGTAGATCCTCCTCTACTGCTATCCCACTCTCTGTGGGTATACACCAAGGGCCTGTCTTGAGCCCTCTCCTTTTCTCTCTATATACCCAGGCCCTTGCACTCATCTCCTCCCATGGTTTCAGTACCATTTCTATGCTGATGACGAGAGAGAGATCTGATCTCTCTCCAGCAATCCAGGCCCTGATCTCTGCCTGCCTATCTGACATCGCTGCCTGGATGTCTCACTGCTGTTTGAAATTGAATATGGCCAAAACTGAGCTTCTTGTTTTACCCCCTAAACCTACCTCCCTTCTTCCTCCTTTCTCATACTCTGTGGACAACGCTCTTCTACTTCCTGTATCCTCAGCCTGCAAACTTGGGGTTGTCTTGGACTCCTCCCCTCTCTACACACATCCAATTGATAGCTAAAACCTGTCGTTTCTCTATAAGTTCAGCAAATTCACCCTTTCTTTTCTGAACACACTAAGACACTTGTCCAGTCTAGTCACCTCCCGTCTGGACTATTGTAACTTCCTCCTTGCTGGTCTCCCTCTGAATCATCTCTCCCCTTCAATCTGTTCAAAACTTAGCAGTGCGGTTAATCTTCCGCCAGCCCCGATTTGCTCATATAACCCCTCTTCTCAAGTCACTTCATTGGCTCTCCGTTCATTTCCGTATCCAGTTCAAACTTCTCCTTCTGACCTATAAATGCACTCATGCTGCTGTTCCTAAATACCTGTCCTCTCTCATCTCTTTCTACACCCCTCCTCGTGAACTCTGCTCCTCCGGTGCATTGCTTCTCTTTGTGTCCTTTTCTTCCAAATTAACCTTGTCTGTACATCAAGCTTCATCTCTGCCCCTTTTCAAATCCATGCTAAAAGCTCACCTCTTTGAGGCTGCTTTTGGATCCTTATCCACAGTCTCCTTGTGTCTCCTCACCTTTCCCTAGTTGTAGCCTTGTCCTCAGCTGCTGTATTCTGTCTTGACTAGACTAAGCTCTGACGAGCAGGGACAGCGTAGTTACTCACCTGTAACAGGTTATCTCCGGGAACAGCAGGAAAGCACAGTTACTTACCTGTAACACGTGATCTCTGGGAACAGCAGGAATAAGTCTTCACATATGGGTACGTCGGTACTGACGGAGCCTGCGCGGGAACGCTCCCCAACGTCCAATCAGAAAGCTTTTGTGAGCATCCCACAGTACCTGCGTGCTGCCTTCCCGCCTTTCCAACTGTCTCTCCTAAGTTGAGTTTTATAGCTGAGACAAAGAGGGAGAGAGAGGGAAAGGAAGAGAGATAGAGAGAGAGAGACAACTCCTAGGGGAGGTGGGTGGATTGTGAAGACTTATTCCTCCTGTTTCCAGAGATCACCTGTTACAGGTAAGTAACTGTGCTATCTCCGGGAACAAGCAGGAATGAGTCTTCACATATGGGGACTCCCTAGCTTTTGATGCCAGGGAGAGAGCCCATAAGTTGTGGGTCCCTGGGACAGGGCTGCACTTCCCCACATGGATCTCTGGCATCCCATGAGGGATGGTGGGTAGGAGTTGATTAAGTATTGTAATGGGGAAAAGATATCCGGTGATAGGAAAGCAGAGGAACCTATGAGTAATAGGGCTGTTTCTAGCAGGAAGGAAGATATCAGGACACCCAGTTGCCAAGAGCAACATAAACATTCCCAGCCACGAGGGAAGGAACCCTGCACAGCTGATAGGCATTCCCCAGCTCTTAGCTCTAATAGCTCTCACCTGGGAGGGGGAAGGGCTGGAGTAGAGCCTCAGCAAACGTATAAGGGACATTCATTAGAGAATAGGGGTAGCTGTAGGATGAGCAATAGGAGGAGCAACAGCTGTAGCTGGAGAAGGAGTTCTGACTTTGGCTTTGGTAGCTCCGGTAACTCCAGAGAAAGCAGTGTGGAAGATTCAGTGAAACCAGTAACTGGAAGCAGGAGAGACGTGCTGAATGAGAACCAGCTGGATACTAAGTGCAAGCTGAGGTTTGAATCTGGGAAGCAACGTCTGCTTTGGGCTGGTAGGAAAACTGATGTGAATGACTTTGATTCTGAATGTGAAAGAGAAAGGCAGATAACAGCTGATAGTCTTAATTGGAGGAGAAAGGCTCAAAAACCTTTTAATCAAGCCTCCAAACATATACCTTATCGTGAAGGCATTTATAAGGAGAAAGTACCAGTCAGAATAACTGGAAAGCAATTACAGGCTTCAGGAAGGAAAGAATATACGGTGCCAGACATCTGTATGTTGGAAGAGGGTGACAAACAGCCTAAGCATAGAGAAAAGCCTCTGAGGTTTAAACCCCGACTGAATGAAGCTGTGCATAGCTTTTCTCCTGCCTCAAACCAAGAAGGTGGGCTAATTAACCAAGGTAAAGCTGCTTACAAGTCTTTTTCACCTAGAAGTTATAGAGGACATAAGTTTTATTGGAATTGTATGCCAAGATATGGTGACTCTGACCCTTACCTGCTGGAGGAAATAGTAGGGAGGTCAAGGGAGCTGGCAGAGGAAAATAATCTACCAACTCACTATAGGCAACAACCTTATGCAGATGATAGTCAGATTGAATCAAAATTGATCCGCCAGAGCCTGAATTATCTGACTACCAGATGGACTGTACATTGGCTGTGATAATGATAGGTTTTCATTGTGCTGAAGATATACAATGCTGGAAGTGATTTAACTGCCTGTTTAAAAGCACAAGACTTTACTTTATCCTTTTTGCCAGAGTATATGGCTTTTGTTCTTTTGTTACCTGTGTTATGATCCAAACCCCGGGAGGGGAAATAAAACCTTGATTTGACCTTACCACTCGGGTCTCAATTACCTTATTGCAAAGGAGCCCAACTACAATCCTTTCAATAAAAGGTCCCCCTGTAGCCCAACCAATATACTACACTGCTGGCCGAGCAGGGTGTGACAGTATGGAACAGGTGTTTGAGAACAGCCTGACCAAACAAGGCATCCCGGCGGGAGTCCTTGTCCAAGCAGTAATGAGCTGTGAAGGTATGAACCGAGGCCCAAGTGGCTGCTCGACAGATGTCGTCGATAGACACAGAGTTCAGATGAGCCATTGAGGCTGCCATGGCTCTCATATTGTGAGCTGTGACATGGCCCTCCAGAGAAATGTTCTTGCTCTGATAAGTGAAAGAAATACATTGGGCAATCCAGTTGGAAAGTGTTCTCTTGGAGACTGGTTGTCCCAAATGAGAAGGATCAAAAGCAACAAAGAGTTGAGAAGACTTTCTATGTTGTTGTGTCCTCTGTAAGTAAAAAGCTAGAGCTCTTTTACAGTCCAGGGTATGAAGATTCCTCTCTGCACTTGATGCATGAGGCCCTGGAAAAAAGACAGGTAGGTAGACAGGTAGGTTGAGGTGAAAAGGCGAGACCACCTTAGGCATAAAGTGTGGATTAGTCCTAAGGACCACCTTGTCATGATGGAACCTTGTATAAGGTGGATTAGCTACTAGTGCTTGCAATTCACTGATGCGGCGTGCTGATGTGATTGCAATGAGAAAGATAACCTTCCAAGAAAGGTATTTCAAGGAGGTAGTAGCTAAAGGTTCAAAAGGTGGCTTCATAAGCTGACCAAGAACCAAATTTACGTTCCATGCCACCGGAGGTGGTCTAATGGGAGGCTTTGTTAAAAGGAGGCCTCTCATGAACCTTGCTACAAGGGGATGAGAGGAAACAGGTTGTCCATTTAGAGGCTTGAGGGAAGCTGCAATAGCACTCAGATGGACTCTTACTGAATTTGTCTTAAGGCCTGCATTATACAGATAGCACAGTTACTTACCTGTAACAGGTGATCTCTGGGAACAGTAGGAATTAGTCCTCACATATGGGTACGTCGGTACCGACGGAGCCTGCACGGGAAAGCTCCCCAGCTTCCCAGAAGGAAGCTTTTGGGGCCTCCCACTGCACATGCGCGCTGCCTTCCCGCCTTCCTGACCAGCTCTCCTCAGTTCGAGTTTATAGCTGAGACAATAGAGAGAGGAAAGGAAGATAGATAGAAGATACAACTCCTAGGGGAGGTGGGTGGGTTGTGAGGACTAATTCCTGCTGTTCCCAGAGATCACCTGTTACAGGTAAGTAACTGTGCTATCTCCAGGAACAAGCAGGAATAAGTCCTCACATATGGGGACTCCCTAGCTAAGATGCCTGGGAGATCCCGTTCCAAGGGTTCGCCATCTTCGTATGGATCTCAGGCATCCATCCTGGGAAGGTGGGCAGGAGTTGTTCAAGTATGGAACAGGTGTTTGAGGACAGCCTGACCAAACAAGGCATCCCGGCGGGAGTCCTTGTCCAAGCAGTAATGGGCTGTGAAGGTATGAACCGAGGCCCATGTGGCGGCTCGACAGATCTGATCTATGGAGACAGAGTGAAGATGAGCCATAGAAGTGGCCATGGCTCTCACATTGTGAGCTGTGACATGGACTTCCAGAGAAATATTTTTGCTCTGGTAAGTAAAGGAAATACACTGAGCAATCCAATTGGAAAGTGTACGTTTGGAGACTGGACGTCCCAAATGAGAAGGATCAAAAGCCACGAAAAGCTGGGAAGACTTTCGATGTGGCTGAGTCCTGTTGAGGTAAAAGGCAAGAGCTCTTTTACAATCTAAAGTATGAAGGTTCCTCTCTGCACTGGATGCATGAGGAGCTGGAAAAAAGACAGGTAGATATACCTCTTGATTAAGATGAAAAGGCGAGACCACTTTGGGCATAAAGTGGGGATTCCTCCTTAGGACCACCTTATCATGATGAAACCTGGTATAAGGTGGATGAGCCACTAAGGCCTGTAGTTCACTGATGCGGCGAGCCGAAGTGACTGCAATAAGGAAAAGGACCTTCCAGGAAAGAAATTTCAAGGAGGTAGAAACCAACAGTTCAAAAGGTGGCTTCATAAGCTGACCTAGAACTAGGTTCAAGTCCCATGCTACCGGAGGAGGTCGGATGGGAGGCTTAGTTAGAGTCAGGCCTCTCATGAACCTTGCAACAAGCGGATGAGAGGAGACAGGTTGTCCATTTATAGGTTTTAAGGATGCTGCAATAGCACTCAAATGGACTCTTCCTGAATTCGTCTTAAGGCCTGCATTAGAAAGATGCAGGAGATAGTCTAGTAGAGAATTCAAAGGAAGTGCTAGAGGGTCAAGACCCTGTTGAGCACACCAAATGGAAAAACGTTTCCATTTGAAAGCATAGGAACGCCTCGTGGAGGGTTTCCTAGAGGCATGAAGGATATCTTGCACTGGTTGAGAAAGATTGAAGTCATGAAGGCTTAGGCCTTCAGTAACCAAGCTCTGAGGTGTAGGGACTTGGGGTTTGGGTGCCACAAAGTCCCTTTCTCCTGAGAGAGAAGGTCTGGCGCAGCTCCCAGATCCAGGGAGGGTCTCTGGGAGAGATGCAGAAGTAGAGGGAACCACACTTGGCGTGGCCAGCGTGGAGCTATGAGGATCATCGATCCGTGATCCCTCTGGAGTTTGAACAGAGTCTTGGGAATCAAAGGAATGGGTGGAAAGGCATATAGGAATTCCTGACCCCAATGCAGGAGAAAGGCGTCGTTGGCCTGAGCTCCCTGACACGGAGTCCTGGAACAGAACCGGGGAAGTTTGGCATTCCACGGACTTGCAAGGAGGTCTATGTCCGGGGTTCCCCATTCCTGAAAGATTCTGCCTATCTGGTCCATATGTAGGGACCATTCGTGTGGAAGCAGAACTCGACTGAGTCTGTCTGCCCGAGAGTTTTGAACCCCTGGAAGATATACTGCCAGAAGATGAATTTGATGCTCTCTGGCGAAGGCCCATAATCTGAGAGCTTCGTTGCAAAGCGACAGAGAGCCTGTCCCTCCTTGTTTGTTTACGTAGAACATGGCCACCTGATTGTCTGTCTGAACTAGGACGGTCAGGTTGACAAGGAGGGTATGGAAGACTTTGAGGGCAAAGAAGATTGCTCGCAGTTCCAAGAGGTTGATGTGAAGGGTGGTATCCTGCGGAGACCAAGTACCCTGAGTGGAGAGGGATTGTAGATGGGCTCCCCACCCTGTTTGGGAGGCATCTGTTGTGAGGGTTGCTTGGGGCAACAAAGGTTGGAAGGGGGCCCCCAACAACAGATTCTTGGTGGACATCCACCATTGGAGGGACCAAAACAGACGCTTTGAGGTGAGTATTTGGTCGGAGAGCGCTCCTGATGCTTGAGTCCACTGGGTGGCCAAGGTCCATTGAGCTGCTCTCATATGAAGATGAGCGTAGGGCACCACGTGTACCGTGGAGGCCATGTGGCCCAGAAGTCGCAGCATTTCTCTGGCTGTCAAGTGACTGCTGGACTGAGCTTGGGAGGCCAAGCACAGCAGACGTTGGCCCCGGACTTGAGGTAGGTAGGCCCTTGCAGTGGTGGTATCCAACTGGGCACCTATGAATTCTAGAGACTGAGTAGGGGTAAGTTGAGACTTGGGAAGGTTTACCACCAGTCCCAGATACTGCAGAAGGTGCCTTGTGCGGTCCAGGGAAATCTGGGCCTCTGACTGAGATGGAGCTCGGATGAGCCAGTCGTCCAGATATGGGAATACAAAAATTCCCAGACCTCTTAGAAATGCGGCAACAACTGCCATGCATTTGGTGAACACTCTTGGAGCAGAGGCTAGACCGAAGGGAAGTACTCTGTACTGGAAATGTTTTCCCTGAAACAGAAATCTTAGATATTTTCTGTGGGATGGGTGGATGAGTATATGTGTGTACGCATCCTTGAGATCTAGAGAACAAAGCCAATCCTGACTCTGAAGGTATGGAAGGAGAATGCCTAGAGAAAGCATTTTGAATTTCTCCTTGTACAGAAATTTGTTCAATTCTCTCAGATCTAGGATAGGTCTGAATCCCCCTGTCTTCTTTGTTATGAGAAAATAAGGGGAGTAGAATCCTGTCCCTTGTTGAAGAAGAGGAACCTCTTCTATTGCCCCTTGGGCAAGGAGAGAAGAGACTTCCTGATCCAACAGGTCCAGAGAAATGGGGGAGAATTGAAGTGCCTCACCATGGTATATGGAGGAAGGTTGGAAAAATGAAGTTTGTAGCCCTCTTTGATGATAGAGAGGGTCCATTGCTCTGATGTGATTTGCTCCCATCTGGGAGCAAAGTGAGCTAACCTTCCGGGAATGGTGAGGGGCTCTGGTTGTTCTAGAGCCAGAAATGTTAAGTTCTCTAGGGGCAAGTCAAAACCCCTGAGGGGGTTGAGCCTGCTGGGGAGTGGTAGACGCTGCAGGCTTTGACTTTGCCTGTTTAGGTTGCTGACGTTTAGCAGCAAAGCGAGGCTGAGAAGATTGTTGGCCAGTATTTGTGGAAAATCTGGCCTTCTTGTAGTAAGGCCTCTTGAAAGACTTTTTCTTGGCAGGAGTAAAGGTAGACTTAGAAAGTCTATCCAATGTAGCATTTTCTGCGTCCATTTGAGTGGCTTTAATTTGCCAGTCCTTACCAAATAAGTTCTCACCTGTACAGGGCAGATTCCGTAAGCCATCCACGACCCAGGGTTCTAGGTCAGAGGCCTGGAGCCAAGCAAGTCGTCGGGCTGCAATAGCAATGCCCGAAGCTCTACCGGCACCCTCAAAGGAATCAAAAGCTGCTCTGTTGGAGAACTTAGAAACATCTAGAAGCTGTTTCACCAGAGAAATGAACTCCTCTTTTCTATCCTCAGGGATAAAGGAGGCAAAATGTCGTATCTTTAGGGCAAGTTCCCTGAGAAACATGCCCATATACAGACTGTAAGAATTAATCCTGGCTATAAGCATAGTAGCCTGGAAAATTTTCTTGCCAAAAGAGTCTAGGGTCTTACATTCTCGTCCTGGAGGGGTAGAAGAGTGCCTTTTGGTACTCTTAATCTTTTTCAGTGCAGACTTCACCACAATGGAATGGTGAGGCAACTGAGTCTTTTGAAAACCAGGAGAAGGAGGGACCCGGTACATGGTGTCCAACCTACGAGAATAAGGAGACAACGTTAGAGGAGCCTCCCATAAGTCCATCAAGTGTTCTTGAAGGATTTCATGGATAGGCAGGGTGACTGCCTCTTTAGGAACCTTAGGGTATCCTAAAATATCCAATTTCTTTGACCTAGGTTCTTTTTCAGAGGATGTGGTAATAGAAAGTCCTTTAGCTAGTTCAATAATGAAGTCTTGAAAGGACAAATCCTCTGGTGGAAACATTCTCCTCTTTGGGGAAGAGGGGTCTTCATGAAGAACTAGAGATAGCTCATCAGAGTCCTCAGAGGAGTCAAAATCCTCAGAAGAATCAGAGTATTCTCTATTTGCTTCCAACGCACGATATGCATACCGATCGGTATCGACATCGGGCGTACCGGGTATGGGATCGGTATCGGGTGAAAACCCGGATCCGGCATGCAGAACCGATCTGCGTTTGGAAGTCGATGGTCTCGGTTCCGGTATGGGAGACGATACCGGAACCGGACCCGGTACCGCTGAACGCGGTACCGAGGGCGTCGCAGCATTAATAAAAGCCAGCATGGCCTGCTGCATGGTCTGAACAGTATTGCTCATAGACGCCACTGCTGCCTGGATGTCGGTACCGGTATGGGCCGGTACCCCAGAGCAGTCTAACAGGTGATCAGTCGAGGCCGTGCCATCGATGTCAACCTGTAACCCCATAGATGGTGCTTTGGAAGCCAGAGCTTCCCGCCGGGGTTGTTTGGCTGGGGCAGGATCCTCAGACTCAAAAGTGAGAGCCTCTCGATGCTTTGAAGGAGATTTGCTCTTTGAGGACCTGCCCGCAGAAGGTTTGGTTACCTGAGATCCATCCGGAGAGGAAGACCTGGATGACTGTGATGCTGGATTATCTGAAGCAAACAGCACATGGAATTTGTTGGCCCGGTTCTGCAACCCACGTTTAGACATCTGGGAGCAGGATGGGCAGTCCGGAATGGAGTGGTCAGGTCCCAAACACTTAAGACACCATTCATGGGTGTCTGTGACAGAAATAACAGTACTACACTTGGTACACTTCTTAAAACCAGGGGCTGGTTTCTCCATGAGGAGAATTTGTGTAGGCCTGAGGCCTAACCGAAGTCACCAAGTTGTGCAGAAAAAAGATTTTTTTTTTTTTTTTAAAGAAAAGAAAAGAGAGACCGGTGGTACCGGTTTCGGTATGGGGAAGGCAGGTACGCGGTCTAAAGAAACAAACTAAAACAATAATTTTTTCAGCGGTGACAGGAACACGACCTGCTGGCTCCGCGGAAAAAAGAGAAACTGAGGAGAGCTGGTCAGGAAGGCGGGAAGGCAGCGCGCATGTGCAGTGGGAGGCCCCAAAAGCTTCCTTCTGGGAAGCTGGGGAGCTTTCCCGCGCAGACTCCGTCGGTACCGACGTACCCATATGTGAGGACTTATTCCTGCTTGTTCCTGGAGATGAAGGAGATACTCCAGAAACGATTCCAGAGGTATGGCCTGGGGGTTAAGACCCTTTTCAGAACACCAGATGATAAACCTTTTCCACTTGAAGGCGTAAGAACGTCTAGTGGAAGGTTTTCTGGAAGCATAAAGAACATCTTTCACTTGTTGAAAAAGATGAAGATCCTGGAGATCTAGGCCTTCAGCAACCAAGCCCTGAGATGCAGAGACTGGGGATTGGGATGCCACAACTTTCCGTCCTCCTGAGAGAGGAGGTCTGGAGCACACCCTAACTCTAGGGAGGGAGCTTGAGAGAGATGTAGAAGCAGAGGGTACCACACTTGCTATGGCCAATGTGGAGCTATGAGAATCATGTGGCCTCTCTCTCTCTGAAGCTTGAACAGGGTTTTGGGAATTAGGGGAATGGGTGGAAAGGCATACAGGAAGTCTTGACCCCAATGAAGGAGGAAAGCATCCCTTGCCTGAGCCCCCTGAACTGGAGTTCTGGAACAGAACCGGGGAAGTTTGGCATTTCACGGACTTGCAAAGAGGTCTATGTCCGGGGTTCCCCAAATTTAAAAAATCTTAGATACCTGGTCCATATGTAGGGACCACTCGTGTGGAAGCAGAACTCGACTGAGTCTGTCTGCCCAAGAGTTTTGAACACCTGGAAGATAGACTGCCAGAAGATGAATGTGATGCTCTCTGGCAAGGACCCATAGTCGCAGAGCTTCGTTGCAAAGCGACAGAGAGCCAGTTCCTCCCTGCTTGTTTATATAGAACATGGCTTCCTGATTGTCCGTGTGGACAAGGACAGTCTTGTGGCTGAGCAGGGTGTGGAAAACTCGCAGAGCAAGGAAGATTGCTCTGAGTTCCAAGAGATTGATATGTAGACAAGTCTCCTGTGGGGACCAGATGCCCTGGGTGGAGAGGTCCTGAAGATGAGCTCCCCAACCCATTGGAGAAGCATCTGTTGTAAGTGTTGCCTGGGGTAGAGGCTGTTGAAAGGGACACCCCAGCAACAGATTTTGAGGGGACTTCCACCACTGGAGGGACAAAATGAGGCGACTTGTGTTTGCTATTTTGTCTGACAGGCAGCCTAATGCCTGGGTCCATTGGATGGATAAAGTCCACTGAGCTGCTCTCATGTGAAGGCGAGCATATGGTACCACATGAATGGTGGATGCCATGTGGCCTAGCAACTGTAACAGTTCTCGAGCAGTTAGTAGGGGTCCTGACTCTGCTTGAGAAGCTAACTGCATCAAGCAAAGGCAACGGGCCTGAGGAAGATAGGCCCTTGCCCTTGTGGTATCCAGCAACGCCCCTATAAACTCCAGGGACTGGGTAGGGATCACATTGGATTTTGGGATGTTTATTACCAGCCCTAAATATTGAAGGATACTCATTGTACAGGTTAGAGCAGTCTTGGCCTCTGATTGAGTGGGAGCTCGATTGAGCCAGTCATCCAGATAAGGGAAGACAAATATTCCCAGGGTGCGCAGAAAAGCAGCAACCACTGCCATGCATTTCGTGAACACCCTTGGTGAAGAGGCCAGGCCAAAGGGGAGCACTCTGTATTGATAGTGCTTCTCCTGGAAAAGGAACCGTTGGAACCTTCTGTGAGTTGGATGGATGAGAACATGAGTGTACGCATCCTTGAGATCTAGAGAACAAAGCCAATCCTGACTCTGAAGGTATGGCAGCAGAGTTCCTAGAGAAACCATCTTTGACTAGGAATCTGTTCAACTCTCTGAGATCTAAAATGGGTCTGAAGCCCCCTGTTTTCTTTGGGATAAGAAAATAGGGGGGAGTAGAACCCTGTGCCCTGTTTTTGAGAGGCACTTCGTCTATTGCCCCCTGGGCTAGAAGAGAGGCAACCTCCTACTCTAACAAGGTGAGGAGGGAGGTTGGAGAATTGAACTGGTGCACTCTTGTGAGAGGGAGCAAGCTAAAAAAATGAAGTTTGTACCTCTCTCTTATGATGGAGAGTGTCCAATGCTCTGCTGTAATTTGCCCCATCTGGGAGCAAAGTGACATAACCTTCCTGGAATGGTGGAGGGCTCTGGTCCTTCTAGAGCCAGGAAGGCTAAGTTCTCTAGCAGAAAGTCAAAGGCCCTGAGGGGGCTGAGATTGCTGGGCTGGAGCAGGCCTCGCAGCCTTCGCCTTGGTCTGTTTGGAGGATTGCTGACGTTTGGAAGGGAAATGAGCTGCAGAAGATGCTCTCTGACTATAAGCAGGATAGGACCTTCCCTTTTTAGAAAAAAGGTGTTTTCTTGAACAACCTTTCTTAGCAGGAGCAGCTGTAGATTTGGATAGTCTATCCAAAGCAGAATTTTCAGCATCCATCTGATTGGCTTTTGCTTGCCAATCCTTACCAAACAGATTCTCACCTGTACAAGGGATATTTCCCAATTCATCTTGGACCCAGATCTCCAAATCAGATGCTTGAAGCCAAGCAATCCTACGTGCACCTATAGCTATAGCTGAGGTTCTGCTTACGCATTCAAAGGAGTCGAAAGGTGCACGGTTGGAGAATTTGGAGATATCCGGGGCATGTTTGAGCCCAGCGAGAAATTCTTGCCTTTTACTGTCAGACATAAAAGGACTTAAAGTCTGCAAATGGTCAGTAACTTCTTTTAAGAACATTCCCATGTAGAGAGTATAAGAATTAATTCTCGCAGCAAGCATGGAAGCTTGGAAGACTCTTCTACCAAAAGCATCCAGGGTTCTACATTCACGTCCTGGAGGATTAGAGGCATGTCTCTTGGCACTTCTAATCTTTCTCATTGCAGACTCAACCACAATAGAGTGGTGAGGAAGCTCAGTTTTATGGAAACCAGGACAAGGAGGAACACGATACATGGTGTCCAACCTGCGAAAATGAGGAGAGGTGGTTAGAGATGCTTCCCACATCCTTAACATGAGATCATACAGAATCTCATGAATAGGTAAGGTAGCTGCCTCCTTAGGGGTTTTAGGATATTGTAAAATATCTAACTCCTTAGCTCTAGGCTCTGGCTCTGGGGCCACTGTAATAGAGAGGCCCCGAACCACCTCTCTGATAAAGTCTTGAAAAGACAAGTCCTCTGGAGGAGACATCCTTCGTTTAGGAGAGGACTCCTCCTGTGGAAGAAGCATCACTGCATCGACAGACTCTTCAGAATCCTCAGAATCAGAGGAATCGAAGTACCGTCTGTCAGGATGCTCTTGCAAAGCCTGATACCCGTACCGACTGGGATCGGTATCGGGAATCACCAGTAATGGGGTATCGGTACTGGAGGGCTGCAGAGGGCAGAGTACCAGCATAGCGGACACCGATGCTGATGTCGACGCCACCGGTACCGGGATCGGTGCCGGAGCCGGTACCGGCTGAGTAGTCTGTTGCGGTACCACGGGCGTCGATGCCACAAGGAAAGCCGCCAGACTGCGTTCGATGGACAGAATCCTCAGATCCATCGACGCCGCCAATGCCTGGAAGTCGGTACCGGTGGAAGCCACCGGTACCCCAGAGCATGGCACCAGGAGATCTGTCGAGGCCACGCCATCGAGATCATCCTGGAACCCCGATGATGATGCTTTAGAGCCTAAAGCCTCTCGCCGGGGTAATTTTGCCGGTGCAGAACCCTCGAGGGCAAGGTCAGAGGCATCTCGATGCTTAGAAGGAGATTTGCCCTTCGAGGACCGGCTGGATTTATGTTTAGTTACCTGAGATCCATGTGAGGAAGAAGAAGCCCTGGAAGACGTCGATGCTACCGAAGCCGCATCAGAGGGAAACAGGGTACTGAGCTTGGCAGCTCGGTTCTGTCGACCTCTCTTAGACATCATAGAACAGGACACACAATCTGTAATGGAATGGTCAGGGCCTAAATATTTTAGACACCAGTCATGGGTGTCGGTGCCGGAGATAGTATCGCCACATTTTGTGCACTTCTTAAATCCTGAGGCAGGCTTTTCCATATTTAAGGAAAAAGATTTTGGGCCTAAGGCCCAAAACAGAAGTACACCTGAAGAGAATAAATGGAAAAAAGGTTTTTTGTGTTTTTTTTTTTTAAAGAAAAGAACAAGGACCGGCGGTATCGGTACAGCGTCGAAGAAGGCAGACGCAACAGAAAAGAAATAAAGAAAAAATAAGGAAATTCTTCTGCGGTGACAGGAACACGACCTGCTGGCTCCGCGGAAAACGAACAATTGAGGAAAGACAGTTGGAAAGGCGGGAAGGCAGCACACGCAGGCGCTGTGGGATGCTCCCAAAAGCTTTCTGATTGGACGCTGGGGAGCGTTCCCGCGCAGGCTCCGTCGGTACCGACGTACCCATATGTGAAGACTCATTCCTGCTTGTTCCTGGAGATTGAGAGTATCCCAAGTGATCATAACCTCTTCATTCTCTGTAATTCTTTTAGGGTCATGATCCCAGTACTTTTCAGGCACAGTAATGTTTGTAGAGTATATAGAGTTTCCAGGGGCGGCTCAAGGCAATCTGCTGCCTAAGGCGAGGGATGAGATGGCGCCCGCCCCCCTCCCCCCCCCCGGGTGGGGATCTTTCTCAAAACTCCAGTCAGGGACTGAACCAAATCAAAAAGTCGATTAGATAACGTGGAGCAAATACAAGATGTTCACACACCAAGGAACTAAAAGAAAGAGTGAGAACCAAAGCAGTTTATAACTTCAAATTATAATTCATTTGTATTTTGTTATAAACTGCATTCTCCAGGACCAAGCAGGAAGTCAGTCCTCACATATGGGTGACGTCGGCGCCGACGGAGCCCTCGCAGAGCAATTTCCCCAGCTTTCAAAGAAAGCCTTTGGGAATTGCAGCGTGCATGCGCGGTCCCCTTCCCGCCCAAGGGTGCCATCTTGCTCAGTCTTCTTTTTTCCGCGGAGCCCTACAGACGCTGTTTGTGATCGCCGCTGAAAAAGTTGATTTTATTTACTATTCTTTTCTCGGTTCGACGCCGGATCCTTTTCCCGCCCGGACCCGATACGCCGGTATCGAGTCCGTTCGTTATTTTTCGGTTTTTGTCCTTCGTGACTAGCGTTCATGCCATTTTTTCTTTTTTCACTGGCAGCCCTGTCTTTTGACCTCGCAGGGGCCCTTTTTCCCCCGATGGCTGCCAGCGGGTTTAAGAAGTGTGATCGGTGTAGGAAACTTATGTCTCTTACCGACACACACGACTGCTGCCTCCGCTGCCTCGGACCCGATCATGACCCGATGATCTGTGGTCCGTGTGGCAAAATGTCCTCAAAAGCGTTGAGGAGTCGGCAGCATCAAAAAGAACGAATCTTCTCTGACTCCGCGTCCGGCCGGGCCCGGACCTCATCAGAGGCTTCGACGTCCCAGGACTCCGGTCCTGAGCATCGTCGGAGTTCCTCTGAGCGGGGGTCTCCTGCCCGGGAACATCATAGGAAGAAGAAACCTAAGAGGGCGGCGTCAGTGGACGCTCCTGGTTCCTCGAGGGCCAGGTCGCATAGCCCCGATAGCCGTCCCGGGTCCTCGGAGTCGGAGAGGCCTTCGAAACATCCTCGTCTCGAGATGGAGTCTCCTGGACACGTGAGTACTGTAGTCCTCGTGGACTCGCCTCTGAAGGAGCCGACGTCGGGCCCGACGCCGTCGGGGCCCAAGTCGGGGGCTGCTGGGTCTCCTGAGCTCAGACTCAGGTTGACGGCCTTGGAGAGCAGTTTCGCTGCCTTCATGGACCAGCAGCGGGCATTGATCGCTGGCCTCGCCGGTGCATCTGCCCCGACCACCGGGACGTCGACGTCCAAGTCGACCCCGGAGACCGAGCCGATCCTCGAGTCCATGCGAGCTCGAGTCGATCCTCGGTCACAGTCTCCCTCGGCCTCCCGTTCGGGACCGAGGTCGTCGACGCCGGCCTCAGCGTCAGGGCGGAGGGCATCGGTGCCCGCCCGACCGGAGCCGCTTGATTCCTCCACCGAGGAGTCGGGCTGGGAGACAGAGGACGAAGAGTCCCCAGGTACTTTTCGGACTCAGTGTGTCCCATCGGACTCACCCGAATCCGAACCTCGGAGATGGTCCCCCCCGGAGGACACCCGGTTCTCGGACTTCGTGCGGGATATGGCCAAGGCCTTGGCATTCCCCACGGATCCCAAGGAGGAGCCTCGAGCCGAAGAGCTCGATGCCCTCCAGTATGACTCTCCCCCGAAGGAGGCCTTTACTGTACCGGTTCCTCCGATGCTGGAGCGACTTCTCTTCCGCATGTGGGAGAGCCTGGCGTCAGCGCCGGTGTTAAGCAAGCGGGTCGGTGCAGGCAGAGAGACGTGGAGGGGTGCAGGCAGAGAGACGTGGAGGATTTGGGGCAGGACATCAGCTCCCAGACTGCCTGGACTGCTGTAGCCAGTATTGGCTTCAGCGTTTTCCCTTGTGCCTCGGAAGATCGGGCAGGCGGGCCTCGGGCACCTTCTTGTCGGCGGGGACTTTCCTCCTATTAAAACAGCTTCCCCTGCAGTGGCACTTCGTGCAGGCAGAGAGACGTGGAGGATTTGGGGCAGGACATCAGCTCCCAGACTGCCTGGACTGCCGTAGCCAGTATTGGCTTCAGCGTTTCCCTTGTGCCTCGGAAGATCGGGTAGGCGGGCCCCGGGCACCTTCTTGTCCTCAGGGACCTTTTGCTATATATTTGGTTTATCTTTCTTACCGCGGAGCGTGTCCACGGGGCGTGGATCGAAGGGGCGTGGTCATAGGAGCAGGTCTTGCTCCTTTGGCACTCCTTTGGCGATACTGCGGTGACTCGCTCCGGTCCCTTCTCATCACTGGTTCAGTGATGGGGAAACGGAAGGCTAAGAATGTGGATAAGGTCCCTGAAGCTGGCTCTGGAGGGAAACAGATAGGTCCGTTGGACAGGCACTTTGTACCAGTCCCTCTTGCGCAGTCTTCGCCAGATGGAATCTCCCTCAATTCCAGTGGGAGATCTCCGCCTCCATTACCTGCACCTTTGCAGTCTTTTGAATTATCAGTTAGGTCTCCTGAAACTGCAAGTACAGCTAAGTTACCTATATTGTTACCTATTCCTGTGCAAACCGTTATCATTGAATACTGTATCTGATATTTCTCCAAATCCTATCGAAGGTGATGTAACATTGAAAGATATTTGGTCTGCTTTATTAACTATTGATAGGAAAGTATCTACCACTTTGAATGCGCTTTGTACCTTTTCACAAGAGGCTGTCTTAACCTTTCAGCAACTTGATGAGAAGGTTAATTCTCTTGATAAAACTGTTGTCCATATGAGTTCTCAGGTTCCTCCCCTTATGGCCGCACATGCTGTTGAGGTTAAAAATTCCCTGGTTTTATATTCTCGGGTGGAGGCTCTTGAGAACTCTTTCCGTGCATGCAACCTCCGGTTTCTCAATTTTCCACATACTCCATTGTTGGCTCCTGGAATACTTTTAGAAAAGTATTTTAAGGAAGTCCTTAATATCCGGGAACCGGTCGCTGTTATGCAGGCTTATTATATTCTTGCTACTAGTAAAAATGTTAATCCCAGCGAGGGGGAGATGGATGAAATAGTACCTGCTATATCAAACCTCAATGCGTTTCTCGAAGACTCTACAGATAATATTACCTCTCGTTCCACCTTATTAGTTACTTTTGCCTCCACCGAAGTTAAGCAGCGGATTCTTCGAGCTTTCTTTAAAAAGAAGTCTGTTCTGTTTTGTTCCCGATGTTTCCCGTGAGACTCAACTTCGGCAGAGGCAATTTCTGGCTCTCAAGCCTAAGGTATTGGCCTTAGGGGCCACTTTCTTTCTCCGTTTTCCATGTAAATCTTTGATAGGTTTTGAGGGGGCCTCCTATGTTTTCACGGATATAACCCATTTGGAGAAATTTGTTAATGATCGATCAGGTGTTGGGTCTGGAATTAAGTCTGGTTTATAGATGGTATCTCCAAGTAGTGTAGGCTTTCAGCCTGGTTTTCTTTTGTAATTTTGTTTTCTAATTTGTTAGCCTGCCTGCACCGTTTGATGTGGACTATATATTGTATCATGTTTCTTGCGAATTATGTAATTTATATTATTTACCTTTCCTGATTTGGTGTATTTTCACTATAAATGCTTAATAAAAAAAAAAAAAAAAAAAAAGCAAGCGGGTCGATTCCATTTATTGAGTCCGCAAGAGCCCCGGGTTCCAAAAGGCACAACTACCGCACCATTCCATGGTGGTGGAATCGGCCATGCATCGACTCAAGAGTCAGAAGATGCAACCTGGATGCCCTCGGTAGGAAGTGCTTCCAGGGCTCTATGCTTGCTTGTCGAGTCCAGACCTACCAGCTCTACATGGGCATGTATCTCCGAGACCTGGCAAAGGAGATTGCCGGGTTCTCTGCTGGTCTCTCCGAGGAACCTTTGCAGAGGTTCCAGGCCTTGTCCACTGGTATTCGGGAGTGCTCGAAGTTTATCTCCCGAGCAGCCTACGATGGCTTCGAAGCATCGGCTCGGGTAGCCGGAGCCGGCATCGGTGCCCGCCGACAGGCTTGGCTTCAGTCATCCGACCTCGAGCCATGGGTACAGGACAAGTTGGTCGATGTCCCCTGTAGAGGTGAAAACCTCTTTGGCAAGCCCATGGCTGAAAAGGCTGCACAGATCGAGACCGAGACTCTGACCAGGACTCGGCTGTCCAGAAAGACCTTGCCCCTTCTCAGAAGAGGAAGGGCTCAGGGAAATGAAAAAGCCCTTTTAACCCGAGGAAGGTGGCTGCCTATAACACCTACCCTCATTATCAGGCCTCAGCAGCCCCCCAACAGGGTCAGCAGGCCAAGGGACGGGGTAATGGGTCCCGTAGGCAGCAGGCCCCCAAGCCCACAACACCGGCCCCTGCTCAGCAGGGTGGGGGCTTTTGACTCCGTCAGCATAGCCTCTTCCCCTCCGCTGGTTTCTCTCAGCACAGGAGGCCGGCTGGTCCACTTTGCCCACAGGTGGTCGGCCATCACCTCAGATACCTGGATGCTTCATCAGCCCCGACTACAGCAAGATTATTAATTGCCTTGACAACATGTCTTCCTGGCTCACACTCAATAACCTTGCCATAAACTACAATAAGACAGAGGCACTTATTGTCACTCGAAACACCGACTTCAACCCCCCACCTTTCATTAAATACAACAATATTACAATACCAGTCAAGGACGAAGTTAGATATCTTGGAATTACCCTCGATAAAGGACTAACCCTCCAGTCACATATCAGAAAGACTGTGAGGAGTGCATACTATAGAATGAAAGTGATTAGACGCCTCAAGCCCTTACTCTCATATGACCACTTCCGGTCAGTCTGCCAAGCCTTAATAACTCCTATTCTGGACTTTTGTAATCCTATTACTACGGACTATCAAAACACTCACTTAAGCCTCTTCAGATGGCTCAGAATACAGCAGCCAGAATAATTGCTGGCTCAACATCTCAAGATCACATCACCCCTACTCTCAAAGAGCTCCACTGGCTTCCAATAAGCCAGCGCGTCAAATATAAGATGGTAATTAATATATTCAAGATCAGACACAAGTGCTCTGCTTTTAGCCTTCATAATCTCGTACTCCAGAATAACAACAGGCCAAGAAGAAAAACTACATCAAACACTCTCAGCACCCCAAGTAGCTTCAGAAAAGCGTGTAAATGTACTACACAAAGGGCAATTACCTTATCGGCCCCACTTATCTCGAACTCTCTCCCTCCCGATGTGCGATCCATAGATGATTTAAAGGAGTTCAGAAAACAACTGAAGTTTGTACTCTTCATTGAGCACTATGGCACAGACACCTAACAAGTCTTTATTATTATAGCCTGCATGTAACGTGTTTATCTGTAACAGTTCCTTGATGTTGTGTATCCCAATTTTACCTTCACTGTATAGTTTAGTCAGTGTATGCCTCCCTGCCTCTGTTCTCCCTTCTTGTGTCTTGGTAACCGCTTTGATTTAAGGAAAAGGCGGTATAGAAAACCTGTTAAATAAATAAATAAATAAATATAGTTCAGAAAGGCTATCTTTTACACTTTCACCAGGTACCTCCCTCCTACTTTCCAGGGGAGCCTCCAAGACTCCCTCTGCACAGGGACTTACTCCTGTAGGAGTTAACAAGTCTTCTTCAGGAACAGGCTGTGGAACCGGTGCCCCACCACCTGAAAGGTCACGGCTTTTATTCCAGGTACTTTCTGATACCAAAAAGAACAGAAGGCCTCAGACCCATCCTGGACTTGCGAAACCTCAACAAGTTCCCGGAATCCTGCTGCCCTACCTCCAGCAGGGAGACTGGCTATGCTCCTTAGATCTAAAGGATGCCTATACTCACATCCTTATTCATCCAGACCACAGACAATATCTCAGGTTTGTTGTGGGAGGAAATCATTACCAGTACAGAGTCCTGCCCTTTGGCCTATCCTCCGCCCCCAGGGTGTTCACCAAATGCCTAGCAGTGGTGGTGGCCTATCTAAGACTTCAAGGCCTTTTTGTGTTTCCATACCTGGACGACTGGCTCATCAGAGCCCAATCTTCCCAAGAGGCCACTCAGGCCACTCATCGCACTGTGACTCTACTCCAGCACTTTGGATTTGTCATAAACTTTGCAAAGTCCACTTTGCTCCCCCTCCAAATCTCGAATTCATAGGCGCCAGGTTGGACACACTTCAGGCGCGGGCCTTCCTGCCTCTAGACAGGGCCCACAGGCTCATGGATCTCGCCAGCCACTTTCACAGCAATTCCCTGGTCTTTGCCAGGCAATTCCTGAGACTGCTCAGCCATATGGCTTCCACGATCCATGTGACCCCCAATGCCCGCCTGAACATGCGACCTGCTCAGTGGTGCCTTCGCACTCAATGGCATCAGGCCACGGGGAGCCTGGCGGACTCAGTACAGATGTCCGACCTGCTGGTCTCTTCTCTGTGGTGGTGGCTTCATCTGCCAAACCTGGTGCTGGGAGTGGATTTTCAATCTCATCCACCTACTCAGGTGCTGACAACCGATGCTTCTCTCCTGGGTTGGGGAGCACATTGCCAAGGGACATGTACTCAAGGTCTCTGGACTCCTTGGGAGTCTGCTCAGCAGATAAACTTCCTGGAGCTCAGAGCCATCCACCTAGCTCTGAGAGCCTTCTCCCACCTCACTTCTCACCAGTCTGTGCTGGTCCAGACGGACAATCAAGTTGCAATGTTCTACGTGAACAAACAAGGGGGCACAGGCTCCTTCCTTCTCTGTCAGGAGGCACAAAAACTGTGCTCTTGGGCCGTCCTTCACGGCATCCTCCTCAAAGCTGTCTATCTCCAAGGTCAAGAAAATTACCTGGCAGACAAGCTGAGCAGGATCCTCCAACCCCACGAGTGGAGATTGGATCCGTTGGTGGTTCAGCGGATCTTTCTCAAGTGGGGCCTCCCCACCATGGATCTATTTGCCAGTCCTCTGAACCGGCAGCTTCCCAAATTCTGCTCTTGACAACCGCATCCTCTCAGAGTAGCGGCGGATGCTTTTCTGATCCCATGGTCCACAGGCCTCTTGTATGCCTTTCCTCCCATGCCACTGATGTCTCGGACGCTCTTCAAGGTTCTCAGAGACAGAGCCTCGATGATCCTAGTGGCTCCCCGGTGGCCGAGACAGCCCTGGTTCCCGCTTCTGATGCAGCTGGCGGTGGACACTCCTCTTCCTCTGGGGTTTCAACCCGATCTCCTGTCACAGGATCAGGGGACTCTCCTACACCCCGACCTCCGGTCCCTTCATCTGATGGCCTGGCTGCTGAAAGGGTAGTCCTTGCTCCCCTCCTGCTGTCTCGGGAGGTGGAAGAGGTCGTCTTGGCCTCCAGGCGGCACTCCACCCGGACATCCTACGCTCTTAAGTGGCGTCGGTTCTCCGTGTGGTGTGCTCAGCAGTCTGAGAATCCCTTCTCCTGCTTGGTGGCAGTGGTCTTGCAATATTTGCTTTACCTCTCCAATCTGGGCCTTAAGTCCAACTCTGTCAGAGTCCACCTCAGTGCTCTCTCTGCGCATCACGCACCGGTGGATGGCAGGCCTCTTTCCAACCACCCTTTGGTGGCTCGTTTTCTCCGAGGCCTCCTTCTCCTTAAGCCTCCTTTGCGCCCTCCAGCCCCTGAATGGGATCTGAATGTGGTCTTACAGCGGATTACCTGTCCGCCCTTTGAACCTATGGCTACCTGCCCTCTTCGTTTTCTTTCCTGGAAAACCTTGTTTTTGGTAGCCCTTACCTCTGCTAGGAGCGTTAGTGAACTGCAGGCCCTAGTGTCTGACCCTCCTTACACTAGGTTCTACAGGAATAGGGTAGTCTTACGGACTCACCCTAAGTTTCTTCCAAAAGTGGTTTCTCCTTTTCATCTCAACCAGGAGGTGGTTCTTCCGACCTTCTTTCCCAGGCCGCACTCCAGCCGGGCTGAAATGGTCCTGCACACCCTGGACTGTAGGAGGGCCTTGTCCTTCTACCTTGACCGTACGCGGGAGCATAGGAGGGCTGTTCAGCTCTTCGTTTCTTTTGACCCCAATAAATTGGGGCTACCTGTCTCCAAGCGTACTTTGTCCATCTGGGTAGCTGACTGTATCGCCTGGGCTTATGGGGCAGCCGGCCTCTTGTTGGAGGGTCGAGTCACGGCTCATCGTGTCAGGGCGAAAGCTGCGTCAGTGGCTCATCTCCACTCTGTTCCGTTGGCAGACATCTGCCGGGCCGCTACTTGGTCTTCAAGCCAGACTTTTGTGGCCCATTACTGCCTGGAGAGGGAGTCCCGCAGGGACA
Organism: Ichthyophis bannanicus; assembly: GCA_033557465.1. Taxonomy (NCBI): domain Eukaryota; kingdom Metazoa; phylum Chordata; class Amphibia; order Gymnophiona; family Ichthyophiidae; genus Ichthyophis; species Ichthyophis bannanicus. The sequence goes on from CM066032.1 coordinate 988,489,688, forward strand.
GTGCTTTCGGTCAGGCAGTCCTCCATAATCTCTTCGAGGTTTAGGCAACTCCTACCCTCCGGCCCTGGTGTTGGGCTACCGGTCGGGGGCGTTTCAGAGAAGATTCCTTCCTTCTGTGCTACTGAGCTAGAGGGAGCTCATTTTTCCGCTTGAGGTCTCCGGTAGCCTTAAGCTAGGGAGTCCCACATGTGAGGACTGACTTCCTGCTTGGTCCTGGAGAAAGAGTAGTTACTCACCTGTAACAGGTGTTCTCCAGGAGCAGCAGGAATCAGTCCTCACAACCCTCCCTCCTCCCCTTGGAGTTGCAGTCCTCTCATTTCATTTTTGCTAATTTTTTTGCTGTCTTTTAGCTATGTCATCAGACTGAGCAAGATGGCACCCTTGGGCGGGAAGAGGACCGCGCATGCGCGCTGCAATTCCCAAAGGCTTTCTTTGAAAGCTGGGGAAATTGCTCCGCGAGGGCTCCGTCGGCACCGACGTCACCCATATGTGTGGACTGATTCCTGCTGCTCCTGGAGAACACCTGTTACAGGTGAGTAACTACTCTTTATGGTGCTTGCTTTTTCTTTTTAAACATACATTTTGCATTCACAGAACCCCCTCCTCAACAATGGGTGCAGAGCAGAACTCAATATATTTAAAAAAAAAAAAAAAAAAAAGCTGATTCTGGTCATCTCACCAACAACAAATTCTCCAGTACCAGGCATATTGGCAACTAATATAAAACCCTACTAAAGTCACTAAGATCTGCAAGGGCAATCTACCATACCATACCATACCATACCATACCAGCATACACGTCCAAAACTCATATAATAAGGGGCCTACCAAGAAAAAAGCAGCACTATAAACACTGCAAGGGCCCCAAAACATCTATACACTTATTTGAAAAGCTGAACAAGTCAAATTACTACAGTACAGATCCCTAAATACAAATTCCGTGTTAACAGAACACCTGTCCTTGGTCACACACTCAGAACACAGACCCTCACCAAGTACAGAATAAGTGACCATAACCTAAAGCAAAAATAAAAATATGTAGACAAAAATTAAAATGAAACCCCCAAGAAGCCAGACTCCGCATGTAGTGCCAGACCATATAAGAGATGCAGTTCCCCATACTGTGTGAAATATAGATTGCACAAAGTCCAATCAATGCAATGCTTGTCTGATGATTTTTGATCATGCTGGTCCCAATCTGAGGTTTCCGTTTTCCTCTGTCTTCTCTTAGCTCTTTTTCTATGGTCTATAGTCCATCTGCTATTTCTTGTCTCTCGTTTTGCTTTCTTCATTTTCTTCCATCAGCCTTTTTTCAGTCCCAGTAACTTTCCCTAGTATCAGCCCCCTTTACAGCCTCCCCTCCCAGTACTAACCCCCTTGCCTTTCCAGTACCGCCACTGGTGTCTATTTTCTTCGGGTCCCCCTCCTTCCCCATCATCCAGCTCCTTCTAGTTAAAATACCATCCCAGGTATCAGCGAACTTCCAGTCCCAGTGCCCCCTCCCATGTCAGCTCCCTTCCAGCTCTACTTCTCCCCTGTCCATCCACCTTCCAGTGCCATCCCCGGGTGTCAGCTCCCTTCCAGCTCCCCCCCCCCCTATGTCTGCTTCCTTCCAGTTCCCCTCCCCCCCTGGTCTGCTCCCCTCCAGGCCCCCCCTGGTCTGCTCTCCTCCAGGCCCCCCCCTCGACTGCTTCCCTCCAGGCCCCCCCTGGTCTGCTTCCTTCCAGGCCTCCCCCTTGACTTCTCCCTTCAAGGCCCCCCCTTGACTGCTCCCCTGAAGGCCCCCCCTTGGTCTGCTCCCTTCCAGGCCCCCCTTGTCTGCTCCCCTCCAGGCCCACCCTGGTCTGCTCCCTTCCAGGCCCCCCCTTGTCTGCTCCCCTGAAGGCCCCCCCTCGTCTGCTTGTCTCCCCCCTCACCTCACCGATCCTTTAAAATGAAATGAAAGCAGCCACGGGAACATTTCTCCATTCCCGTGGCTCTGCTTTCAAAATGCTTGGCCCGTCAATCTTCGTGGAGCCAGTGAGGAGGCCGAGGTCATCGCTTTCGCTGCCCTTCTGCTTCTGCTGGCTGCTTCTTCCAAAACGAAAACAGCTCTGTTCCCGTGGCTGCTTTCATTTTGGAGGAAAGAGGAAGCAGCCAGCGGAAGCGGACGGGCGGCGAAAGCGACGACCGCGCCCCCTCCCCCCCCCCCCCCCCCCCCCCGGCTCCACGAAGATTGACGGGACAAACAGTTTGAAAGCAGAGCTGCGGGAACAGAGAAATGTTCCCGCGGCTGCTTTCATTTCATTTTAAAAGATGAATCTTTGCGGACAGGCGGTTCTATCATAGGCAGTTTCTAGGGAGCGGCAAATAGTGCCGCCCCCTAGAATCTGCCACCTGAGGTGACCGCCTCAGTTCGCCTAATGATAGAACCGCCCCTGAGAGTTTCCAATGGATAAGGCACGTTACCTTATTGTGCTTTTCTGTATAGAGATTTTCTGCCATCACAACTTCACAGCCAGCTATGAGGTGAGTCACTATTTCCAGCAATTTCTTACATAATCTATATGTCAATTTTGTCAATTTTTTCAATGCTCACTGTAAACTATCTTCTCCGTAATCTGAGTTGCAAATATCACCAAAATGGCCAACAAATAATTTGACTGATGATATCCGAAATGAACCTGACCAAACAGAGGTCTGAACGCATGAGAACAATAGGACCACAACTCATCCTTGACCTAGACTCGGCAATAGAGCACACAACACTAAACACAAGAGAGAAAACGTACTGTTCTAGAGAAAAAATTATTTGGACTCAGACACAGCGACCACCACAACAATGAACAATGGGTAAAAAACGTATCGAACCGGCCACTAAAAACCCATGAAAAGCACATTCTCATAGAAGGACTCAACTTTAACCTAAGCAATGCAACAAACACAGAATTCATAGCCAGCCTCGAAAACCTAACAAATATGCCAAACCATTGTCCCAGCTCTGAAACGAAACCAAAAATTCAACGCACTTTCTAAACAAGAGAAACAAGCACTCCAATCCCTGAAGACCGACCACACCATCATCATTCTCCCTGCCAACAAAGGAAGCGTGATGGTGGTAATGAACAGGGCAGAGTACATATGGAAAGCAAAACTACGCAGGAAACGTCAACTTACCGGCTCACTGACAACAACCCGACCGTGAAGCTCACCAACAGGATCAACAAAACCTTAATGAAACTTGAACAATCAAACCAGATCACAAAACAACACTGGCGAATGAGAGTGACCGAGTCCAATATCCACAGTTCTACAGACTTCTAAAAGTGCACAAAGGCGGCGCACCACTCACTCCCAGGCACACCTACTTATAATCTAGTCAGACGCCTCAAACACCTGACCTACGAGTCATAATACTCTATAAACAATGTCCAACAGTTTCTGAACCAACTAAAAAAACATCAGATCGGTGAAGATGAAGAGATAGTATCGTTCGATGTCACAGCACTATTTACATCCATCGACCAAAAAACTGGCAGTCAGTATAATCAAAGACCTAATCAACAACCAAACAATACGAACAGGGTCACTCACAACACAAAGCACAGGCAAACTCCTCAAGCTGTATCTATCAACTTACTTCAAATTCGATGCACAAATCTATGTACAACTGAAAGGATCATCAATGGGATTCCCCATATCTGGTCTAGTTGCTGAGATTGCGTTGCAAAAACTCAAAAGCATCGTACTCACAAAAGTAAACCCAAAACTGTGGTCACTACTCAACCGCGTCTTCGAGGACATCTGGTTCACAATGGAAACGGCCAAGGATAACAAACTCGCATTCCTGGATGTTCTTGTCACGAGAACCAAAACCAGAGAATTCCACACATCAGTCTACAGGAAAATAACACACATGGTCCAAATCCTGAACTTCTACAGCAACCACCCAAGTGCCACAAACAAAGCTGCATAAAAACGCTATTCAGAAGAGTAGAATCCCGCTGTAATATGACAGAAGCTAAAATGAAAGAAGAGAAACACCTATAATAAGGCGTTAACAAGGAACTTCATCCATAGATGCCTGCAGCCAGAAACCTGAACCTCCAGACCGAAAGTGCGCCCCAACGATTCACCCTCCCTTACATCCAGAACACCTCCAAATGACCGCGAGACTACTAAGACTACAGCATTACAATAGCCTACAAACAAACCGCGACCCTGAGAAGAATCCTGTCAAAACCGAAAGGACAACCAGAGAAAGATCAAAGGACAAACGTTGTGTACAAAATTCAATGTGGTGACTGACAAGAACTATGTCAACCAAACTGGAAGAAAACTATCCACCAGACTACACGAACACCAACTAGCCAGCAAAAGACTCAATCCATGAAGATGCCGAAGGACACAAAACACAAACAAAAAAAAAGAATTTCTGGAAGCCTGGTTTTCCCCACAAAGATGATAAACAGACATATCGACATTGCCTGATCAACCAATCCCTGCGGACCAAAGAGCTGAGGCACCACCAAGGCCCAGGAACAGCAATCACACCCCAGCAACCCTCAGGGAAACCAACCAATCTCTGTGACCCAAAGTGCTGAGTCACCACCAACCCCAATATAAGTACAAACGCAAGCATTCAAGCACATTACCATCTGTAACCCCGCATTGATGATGTCCCCTCGAATGGTGATGAAACATCTGCAATCAAACTATCAAGCTCGTAGAACAATCCAACATCATAACTATCATTCTCTCATCCTTCGGTTTCAGTTCACCCCTCCTTAGCCATTCACGTGTCTGTCCTTGATCGACAAAGGGCTCCTGGAGTAACACTCTGTACCTTCTGTACTTCCTTCCCTTGTAAGCCCTGCAATTCTGTAGCTTTAATATTTTTTATATATTGTGCCACTCATCCTTTTCTTCCTACCCTGTCCTTCCTAAATAAATACATCTCATTCATCGTTCTCCCTGACCTCCACCAAAGCCAAGTCATCCTCTTCCATTAAAGCCTCAACATCTGGAATTTTACTTTCGATAGTATAGGCATTAATACATACAGCTTTCAAGATGTTTCCCCTTTTACCCATTTCTATAGAAGTATTTAATGTTTTACTTATCCAAGGGCTTTCTTTGCCCATCCCCAATAAATCTAAGAACATAAGATATGCCATACTGGGTCAGACCAAGGTCCATCAAGCCCAGTATCCTGTTTCCAGTGCTGCATATGCTTTGTCGTGCTATACAAATGATAAGTAGTAACAGTAAGTTAGTCGGTGTGCTGAGAAAGATAGATAGGTGGACACCATCTCTGTTCAGCAGCCCTTAGAAAATCATCCCATTGTCCAAGAAACAAAAACACTCTTGATGATACCATCCACACAGCAATACATTCATCTCTAGGATGCAAGCTTCTCTGCCTCAACGTTTACCCTCAATAGGCAGGACTGAGGAGAACACCACCTGAGCATCTATCTGCTTCACCCTCTTCTCTCAAATGTCATGAAGTCACTATTGATATGCTCAGAGGGATACCTAGCAGTATCTTTTGTGCCAACATGGATGAACAGCATTGGACAATAGTCAGTAGGCTTGATGAGTCTCGGTAAACTCTCCATAACATCTCAGATTTCGGTACATGGCAGACAGCACATCTCTCAGGATATCAAGTCTGGTCATCAGATGGACGTCTCCGTACCCTCAGAAGAGAATCATCAAATATCACTATCCTATGCTTCCTTGTGGTTATTGATTTGGCAACTATAGGGTGCTTGACCTCCGGTTCTTCCCGTTCCTGGGATGTTTTTGCCTCCTCTACTTCCAGGGCTGCATACCAGTTCTTCAATTTGAAGGATGGTGTAGTTGGAATGTTGATTATACAGGCTCTGGTGACCTGTGTCCAAGCTCTTTTTTTTCCTGCAGCATTAGATCTTCACCTCTGCCAGAGAGCTTGGATGTCTCAAGAAGCATCTCATCAATATACTTCTCATTGCCACGATGCTTTTCAGCCTCAACATCTCTTCTCTCAGCTCCTCCACTTGTTTGAGGGATTCAGCTTACAGGCATCTTGGACATGGAACCAGTCCCTCACCTGGGATCAGGATGTCCATCTGGTAGAGGCAGAAGTTGTAATGGAAGCAACAGCTTTGGCAACATGATTTTTCCAGCCATAGTTCAGTTGTTGAAGCTTTGGTACCTGTTGAAGGACATGAGAAAGATCTACCAAAGTCCCTAACTTTTCCTTGGCTGTCCTTTAAGGCAAAAGACAGCTAGTCTCTTATGCAAGATCCCACATCTCTGTTGCAGGCTGTGTCTGCTGCCCAATGGCATAGTCAATGCCCCCTTTATGCCACTATTGTGATTGCAATGTCCTTGGCTACTAGACAGACCAGGTCATACATTCATACAATGTGTCTGCTAAGAATGCGACTGCCAATTCCAGGAGCGCCATAATGTCGTCTTCAGGGAGCAAATGTAAGCAGTGAAGGAGGGCACAAGCTGTCAGTCCTCCACAAATCACCACCTGGCACCTTACCAACAACTGGTTCTTGAAAGCGGCTCTACCTTCTACCAGAACTGTAGCACACCTGGTGACTGTGGCTAAATGCACATCCACCTTAGCAAATGCTGCCACTTATCCATATCCTCTGGGAGACCAGGCATAAAGCTTCCTCATAGCCCTCACACCCTTCAAAGGGGAATCCAGTGAGTCCCACTCTGGCGGACCATACACCTAAAAATCACCAGGAAGGGAAGACCTTAGAGTGCCTGTGAACCCCTTGCAACAGAGACAGATATCTATAGGGAGGAGAACAGCGCTGCCAACTCATCTCTCTGGAACAGATGGATAAGGGTGTCTTCTTGTTTCTCTTCGGGGGGGGGGGGAATCTTGCCCTCCTCAGGTCTGGACTCTTTTTCCGAGTTGCAGAAACCCAAACTGGGGTCCTGAGAACCAGGGAGATGCCTCAAGTCTCCCAACTCCACTCACTGACAAGATCTTTTCTGAGAAGGAGAGAAAGCCAGGCTCTGACGACTGACAGCAAGGATGGTCAGGAGGCCTCCTGAACTGAGTTACCTTGCCAGATAGACCATGCTTGCTGAGGAAAGAAGAATAATTCCAGAGAAGGCTCCCTTCTGCTTCTCAATTCCCCTCTGGAGGGGGATCGGCTTCACTATCATAGCCCTGCTCTGAAGAAGAAAAAAAAGAAGCAGAAGTGATCAACCTGGACTGCGAGAGAAGGCGTTTGAGACCAGGGCATTTTCCTTTCAACTGTCCACTCTGAGGGCATCTGCAGAGGCAGCCTTTGCTGGCAGGCCCCAAGGGATCCACTCCTGAAAGGTCTTCTGTATAACAGTAATGTTTATGTTTATTTATTTTGATAATATGTTTATGTTTATTTATTTGATAAAAACCGCCTTTCTGAAATAACCAAGGCGGTGTACAATTAAAACAATTTTAGTAAAAGAAGGCCAAAGGCCAACGAGAAGGAAAAGAAATGTACAATTTTTTTTAAAAAGGATAGTAGAAGAGAGGAGGCAGGACGAGACAGAACAACATGGGGGAGCGTCAGAAGGAAGGAGGAGAGAGGATAGTAGAGTCACACAAAAGGAGAGGGAAGATTAAACGCTAGGGAAAACAGGTGGGTCTTGAGGTTTTGCTTAAAGACATTGTATTGGGGTTCTAAACGGAGGGAGGAAGGGAGAGAATTCCAAAGGGCGGGGCCAGCAAAAAAAAAGGCAGAGGAACGAGTGGATTGTAGATGAGCACGGGAGGGGGAAGGCAAAGTGAGACGGTTGAGGTGAAAAGAGCGAGGGGTGTATCTGGGAGAATGAAAGTAGAGGAGATCTGATAGGTACTGGGGGGTGCTGTCATGGAAGGCTTTATGGACCAGAGTTAATAGTTTGAAAGTGGTGCGGAAGGGGACAGGCAACCAATGAAGATGAAATAGCTGAGGTGTAATATGGTCGCGGAGAGAGGTGTGCGTAAGGAGGCGTGCTGCAGTATTTTGGATGCGTTGCAAGCGATTCAGTTGGGATTTGGGGAGAGACCAATGAAAAGTGAGTTGGAAAAATCCACACGGGACATAACCAGGGAAAGCACCAGGGTAGTGAGTGCAGAGGGGGAGAGAAAGGGACGAACAGAGCGGAGCTGACGAAGGAAGAAAAAGGATGTTTTAGTAATGTGAGAAATGTGTGTATGATAGGACAGATCGGAGTCGAAGTGTACACCAAGGTACAGGAAAGTGGAGGACCAGAGGCACAGAGGAGCCAGAAAAAGAGGGGGCCAGTGAAGGGGAAGGAGCACCGTGAGTGAACCAAATAGCGATAGTCTTAGTCAAGTTTAGATGAAGACAATTAAGTGTTAGCCAGTTTGCCACGGCTGAGAGACAGGAATCCAGTGCAGAGAGATCAGGACTAGAAGGTGAAGTGTGGTGAAGTAGCAGAATGTCATCAGCGTAGAAGAAAGAGGAGATACCAAACTGTTGTATTAGAGAGGCAAGAGGGGCTAGGAAGAGATTGAAAAGAAGTGGTGCAAGGACAGAACCTTGAGGGACCCCACAGAGGAGGGGGTGGGGATCAGAAGGGGGAATAGAAGAAGAGGAAGGAAGAACTGAACAGGACCGAGAGGAGAGAAAAGAGTGGAACCAATGGTGGACTGTGCTGCAAAGACCCGCATCCCGTAGGCGTTGTAGAAGTAGGGAGTGATCGACCAAGTCAAAAGCTGCAGAGAGATCTAGAGCAACTGCCACCGAGATATCACCACGATCTTGTGCTACATGTAAAGCATTTGTGAAAGCCAAAAGAACCGTTTCAACACTGTGACCCTTACGGAACCCAGACTGGCGAGGGTGAAGGAAATTAATGGATGCAAGGTGGTGAGAGAGTAAGGCAAAGACGTATTTCTCCAGTAGCTTAGAAAGAAAAGGGAGATTAGAGACAGGACGGTAGTGAGCAGGGAGTAGAGGATCCAGAGAGGGGTTTTTCAGAATGGGGCGTATAAGAGCGTGTTTCCAGGGAGAGGGAAAAAATTCCGGTGGACAGGCTAGAATTAAACATATTAAGGATAAAGGGAAGGAGCCCAAGGGAGGGGGTGAGAAGCCATGAAGAGGGAATAGGATCAAGGGCACAGGAGGTCTTCTTAGATGAGGAAATAAGGTGATGGAGTTCTGGAGCTGTGATTGGGTCAAAGGAAGCCCAACAGTGAGAAAGCTGCGAAATAGGCGGGGGGGACGGAATGGGAGGGGGGGGGATTGGAGCGGGGCAGGAGGGTAGAGATGCTCTCAAGGATGCTACTTTATCACTAAAGAAAGAGGCTAACTGCTTGGGAGGGGGAACAGGCTGAGATGAGAAATCAGGTGAGGGGGCATGTAGGGAAATAAGGGATTGGAATGTAGAATAAAGGTGTCGGGTCTGGTTAGGAGCATTGGTAATGGCATTCGAGAAATAGGTGCGTTTGGCATTGTGTACCTGTGATTTGTAGTAGGAGTAATGAGAGTTGAAAGACGTTAAAGTAGCTGGAGAGGGGGCCTTGCGCCACAGCCGCTCCGCTCTGCGGAGATGAGAGCGAAGCAGCCGTAAGCCACTGTGGTACCATGGGTGTGAGGGCCGACGGCGAGGTGGACAGGGACGTAGGGGGGCGATATGATCGAGTGTAGTGGAGAGGACTGAGGACCAGAGGGTTGCCTGTGAATTTGGCGAAAGAAGAGAGAAATCTGGGGGCAGAATTTCCTGTGCTGGAGGAAATTGCTGGATTGTAGAGGGCGTAAGGGAACGGGAAAGACGTTCTGATTGGGAGGTGGGAGATGAGGAAGAAGCCAGAATGGGAGGACTTCCTGGCCAGGAGCAGGACATGGCAAGGCAAACGTGGTCGGACCAAGGAAGACTGGTAGAACTAATGTCAGAAACTGTGAGGCAGGAAGAGGAGGGTGTCAGAACAAGGTCAAGAGTATGACCTGCTTGGTGAGTGGGGATAGAGACATGTTGTATGAGAGATAGATCATGAAGGAGGGAGAGAAAGGAGTGTTCTCTAGAAGAGACAGGGGAATCAATATGGAGATTAAAGTCTCCTGCTATAAGTATTTGGGGAAAAGCTAGAGAGATATCCGTTAAGGTTAGGAGAAGGGCGTCCCAGAGCTCAGCACGAAGGGCAGGGGGGGAGTAAATAAGAAGAACATAAATGGGGGGGGAGGTGTGGAGGCGAATTAGAAGGGATTCGGGGTAGTGTAACAATGGGGAAGAGACCTGAGTAAAGGAAAGGGACGGGTGGAGCAAGACGGCTACGCCGCCACCAGACCGACCAGGACGTGGAGTAGAAACGGCAGAGTATCCGGGGGGAAGACAGCGGGTTAGGAGAGCATCCTCGCCGTCCCTGAGCCACGTTTCTGTGAGGAGGGTAAGTGCAAAGGCAGATCGGAGAACAAGGTCTTGGACGAGAAGAGTTTTCTTCCGCAGAGAGCGGCAGTTGAGAATACCAATAGAGAGGGAGACCGGAGGGGGATTAGGAGGAGCCAAGGCCTGGGAAGGTCGCGGAAGAGCAAGCGGACAGACACGGAGGTTAGAAATACAGCGGAAGCGTGTACGGGGCGGATGGTCAGGCCGTCTGCCCCAGAAGACAGGTATGGAGGCCATGGGACTGCGCGTGTGCAACGTGGAAAGGGGAAAGTGAGGGGATAACACACTTACCGGGAGCAGGTCAGGAGCGGCTTCCAGATGAAGATGGGACGACGGAGGAAAGCGCGACGGCCTTCGGGAGCCAAAGAAAGCAGAGTAGAATGGACAGCATCTGTGGCCAGGAGAGAGCAGGAACGCGGGCCTCGCGGACGGAGCGGCCCCAAGGAGCGCCCCTAAGGAGCACGACGTGCTCCTTAGGTGCGCTCCTTCGGTGCGCGCCCCCGTCGCGCGCCGCGGCGACAAGCGCCGCAGGCGCTGAGCTTTTATGGCTGTGAAGCAGCGTACCTCGCTGAACGCGGCCGCGAGACTTCCTGGGGGGGAGGAGACCACTTGCAGACAGGTGACTGTTGGCCCGAATGTAAAGGGCAAACACTGGGAAGACAGAACATACACGTAAAATGCAAGGCAGGTAAGCAGATAGTCAGCATGGAGGACAGTATCACATCATCGCAGGCGCTGAGCTTTTATGGCTGTGAACAGAAGCTGAAACAGAAGTGTCCAAGGCATAGGATTCTGAAGTGGCGTACTAACAATCCTTAGCTACTTGTGCTATCCTAGCACACAGTGTACCAGGCAGGCTACCTAAAACTGAGGAGGCCACAAAGCTTCTTCACCATACAGTTTCATTCATGAGCATTCATGCACCATGGTTTTTTGGTAGCCTGGACAGACAGAAATGCCTTGGAGGGATGGTGTTGGATTCTAATCTCCAAACAAATGCTGGAGTACAGATTGGCCGAAGTTGCTGTCACATCGGGAATCCCCATCCAGACAGTAATGAGATGTGAATGCATAGACATAAGACCACGCTGCAGCCCTGCAGATCTCTTCCATGGAGACAGAGTACAAGTTGGTCACCGACGCAGTCGTGGTTATGACATTGTGAGCTATGAGATGACCAAGGCTCAGACCAGCCTGGGCATAAGCAAAAGAGGTGCAGTCTGCTAGCCAAATTGAAAAAGTGTGTTTGGAAATGACCACCTGAAGCCTGTAGGAGTCAAAAGAGACAAACAGCTGGATAGACATTCGGTGGACCTTTGTCCGCTCTAAGTAGAAGGGACAAGGCTCGCTTGCAGTCCAGCATGTGCAGGCCTCAGAAAGAATGTCGGCAGAATGACTGAGTGATTAAGATGGAAAACCAATACCATCTTTGAAAGGAATAGAGGATGAGTGTGCAGGACCACTCTATTATGATGGAACCTGATGTACAGTGGATGAACCACTAGAGCCTGGAGCTCATTAACATGGTATGCTGAGGTAATTGCCACCAGGAACAAGACCTCCCAGGTCAAGAACTTCAAAGGGCAGGAATTGAGCAGCTCAAAAGGAGCTAACATGAGCTGTGCCAGAACTACATTGATGAAACTTGAAGGGAGGCTTGAAGGGAGGAGCAAGCCTCACATGAAGCAAACCACCAAAGGCTGAGTCGATATGGACTTTCCCTCTAAACCGCGATGGTAGGCCCTAATCATGCTGAGGTGGATCCTGACAGAGTTGGACTTGAGAGCGGACTCTGAAAGATGTAGAAAGTACTCAAGAAGTCTGTCAATGGAACAATTAAAGGGCTCCAAGCGCCTGTGCTGCACGCCAGAAAACAAATCTCTTCCATTTGAAAGCATAAGACCTCCTCTTCAAGGCCCTCTTAGAGGCCAACAGAACATCTGTCACATCATTAGGCAGGTTAAGATCAGACAGGACTAGCTTCTCAACATCCATGCAGCAAGGGCCAAGATCCGACATTGGGGTGCAGCAACCTCCCACCCTCATGTGATATTGTATAAGGTCAGGGGCAGAGTCCAACTCCAGAGGTTCCCACTGGGAGAGTTGAAGCAGAAGGGGAAACCACGGCTACCTGGGCCAATATGGAGCGATGAGGATCACTGACCCCTGTCTGTTCAGCAGGGTTTGTGCTATGAGGTAAGGAAGCATACACATATAGCAGACCCTCTCTCTAGCTATGCAAAGCGACCCTGGAGCAGAACTGATCCACGTGGCTGTTGTGATGAGTGGTGAACAGATCTATCGAGGGGGTACCCCACTTTCAAAAGATTTGGGCCGTGATACCCCTGTCAAGAGTCCACCTCATACAGCTGGAGAATGTGGCTTAGCTGGTCTGCTAAAGTGGAGAAAACACAAAACAGAGGAGCGCAAGAAGGCTTACCTCAACCTCCTGTCAACATACAAGAATGAGGTCAACCAAGCAAAGAAAACACACCACACATGAACACTCAATAAGGCTCTCAACAGGCCCAGGGAGCTTTTCGCGCTCATCAAATCCCTCACCAAAGCTCCGCAAGAAACCAACCCTAGTGGTTCCATAACTGCCCAGCGGCTAGCGGATCATTATGCCAACAAGCTCAATTCCACAGCACCGGCCCTCCCCGCTCCAAAACAGGACTCAGCCAACTCCCTTCAAGTATTCAACACCCGGGGAAGTCCTGACCAGGGAGGAAAATGGTCAACCTTCCAGAGAGTGGATGACCAACAGATAAAAGACATCATCACCAACCTAAGAACCACTACCTCCCCTCTTGACCCCTGTCCAGCCTCCTGGATCAAGGCAACCAAAGAGGAAATAGCGCAACACATCTCCCACATAGTGAACCTTTCACTACAACAAGGCCTCATGCCATCACTTCTCAAGAAGTCTCTTATACGTTCCATCTTGAAAAACAAAGCGCTCAACAAAGACGACCCTACCTCTTACCGCCCTATCTCAAGTATACCCTTCCTCGCCAAGATCATCGAAAAGGCAGTGCAGCGGCAGCTGCAAAACCACATTGATGACACAAACGCCCTTGATATGCATCAATACGGGTTTCGGCAACATCACGGCATAGAAACCCTCCTGTTAGCCCTACTGGACAAACTACTCAAAGGTCTGGAAGACAAGAGCAAGATGTACATGCTTATATTCATAGACATCTCAGCAGCTTTTGACTCAGTGCATCACCTCACACTTTTAGAACGACTCGAGTCCATAGGTATCTCAGGAACTCCACTAAATTGGTTCTCCTCCTATATAACAAACAGAATGCAGCAGGTCAACAATGTCAAAGCAACCCCCTTCCCGCAGACCAAGGCATTCCACAGGAATCCGCCCTCTCCTCCCTCCTTTTTAACTTATACATTCAACCAGTATGCAATATTTTCCAAGGCCACGACATCAACTATAATATCTACGCAGATGACCTAATGCTCTATACCCAACTAGACGTAAATAACCCAAACCTCAACAAGCTAGAAAATTGCCTACACGAACTTCAAGTCTGGCTCCAACGCAACAATATGTCCATAAACCACAAGAAAACAGAAGCAATGTGTATCTCCAGGAAACCAGAATTCGAGCCCCCCCACAATGGTCACCATGAACAGTAATAACTACAACATCAAAACAGAGATAAAATATTTGGGAGTGATGCTTGATAGCAACCTGCATATGGACAAACATCTTCGAATCACCAATCGGGCTATCTTCCACAAATTAAGAGTCTTACAGCCCCTACGTAGCATCCTCGATCATACTGACTTTAGATCTGTCGCTCAAGCCCTCATCATCCCGCACTTGGACTATTGCAATGCCATACTGCAAGGCTTGCCAAGAAAAACTATAAATATTCTACAAATGGCACAAAATGTAGCAGCCCGAATCATTATGCAAAAAGGACTCTCTGACCACATTACGCCCACGTTAATTGAGCTTCACTGGCTCCCAATCACTGCCCGCATTCAATACAAAGTCATAGTCGCGACTTTCAAACTCATCCATGACATAGCGCCCTCACACCTAAACAGCTTAATATCCAATCTGCCCAACAACAGAAGCAGACAACGCCCAACCTAAATACCCTCTGTATCCCGAAGTGCTTCACAAAGGTTAATGCATGCACCAGCAACAGAGCTTTCTCATTTATAGCTCCGGCACTCTGGAACCGGTTGCCAAGCGATCTATGTGAAGTCTGCGAACTGAAGGACTTTCGAAAACAACTTAAGACGCACCTCTTCCAATCACATTTCAACTTAACCTCATGAAATGCACCCAGCCGTAATGTAAATATGTATATAAGGATCATTTGTATAACTTGTAAATATGTTTTTAAGTACCCTGTATGTAGCTGCGATATTCAATCAACTGTAAATCCTGTAACCCCATGCGTGCTGTGCACTACCCCCCCCCCTCCCTAATCGAAATGTATACACTCTAATTACCGGCCGGTACAGCCAACTCCCCCATGTATAGCAACCGCTGCTGATCACTGGAAGCAGCGGGATACAAATGTACGTTAAATAAATAAATAAATAAATACATAAATTTAACTCCATACCATGAATGATGGCAAATTTCCACAACTGGACCACCTCCCAGCACAGGATATACAACCCTGTGCCTCCTTGCCTGTTTATGTAATACATCGCAATCTGTTGTTGGTTTGAATCAGGACAATCTGATTGTCCAGGTGATTCCAGAAAGCTCTGAGGGAATTCATTATGGCTTGTAATTCCAAGAAATTGATCTGGTGCAGGATCTCCTGTTCGGACCAGATGCCATGCGTATGGAGGCCATCCAGATGCGCTCCCCAACCCAGCTTAGATGTATCTGTAGTCAGTGTCTTCTGTGGTGGCGCCATCTAAAAAGGGAGGACCTTGAGCAGATACTGAGATTCTAACCACCAATGCAGGGATTGGACCAGAGATATGGCGATCACCATACAGTCCCAGAGGCCGCCGGTGGCCTGCTTCCACTGAGTACTCAGTGTCCACTAAGCTTGTCTCATCAGCAGACAAGATAGGGGAATGACATGCACCATGGAGGCCATATGGCTGAGTACAGTCAGCATCCCGAGCAGTAATCTGCCGACTCCGCTGGGTATTGTGGAATAAAGCAGTCAATCTCTGGAGTCGGTCCAGCAGGAGAAAGGCCTCTGATTGAGTCATGCTGAGAAAGCACAGTTACTTACCTGTAACAGGTGATCTCTGGGAACAGCAGGAATAAGTCTTCACATATGGGTACGTCGGTACCGACGGAGCCTACGCGGGAACGCTCCCCAGCGTCCAATCAGAAAGCTTTTGGGAGCATCCCTCAGCGCCTGCGTGCTGCCTTCCCGCCTTTCCAACTGTCTCTCCTCAGTTGAGTTTTATAGCTGAGACAAAGAGAGAGAGAGGAAAGGAAAGATAGATGGAAAGATACAACTCCTAGGGGAGGTGGGTGGGTTGTGAAGACTTATTCCTGCTGTTCCCAGAGATCACCTGTTACAGGTAAGTAACTGTGCTATCTCCAAGAACAAGCAGGAATGAGTCTTCACATATGGGGACTCCCAAGCTAAGATGCCTGGAGCCCTAACATGTTGGAGAGTGAAACATGTTACACCTCATATGGCTAGGCATCCTGAGGATGGATGGTAGGAGTTGAACAAGGGAGGAGCTGTAGAAAAGAGCTAACCTAAGAAAAGATTACCAACCAGGAGTCCTTGTAGGTATGATCATTATCATGAAATATATTGAAATGAACAATTACAATAGGATGCTCACCTACTGGATAGCAGGAAGTAGAGAGGCTGATGGAGTCTACTGGGTATCCAGTAGAATAATCTTCAAGGTGACCTCACTGGAGTGA
Source organism: Ichthyophis bannanicus (assembly GCA_033557465.1). Classification (NCBI taxonomy): domain Eukaryota; kingdom Metazoa; phylum Chordata; class Amphibia; order Gymnophiona; family Ichthyophiidae; genus Ichthyophis; species Ichthyophis bannanicus. The sequence goes on from CM066032.1 coordinate 988,505,955, forward strand.
AGATGGAGGTCAACATCTGGAAGTGAGAGGTAACCCCAGGATTCAACTGGGGCAGTGGGAAGCTTCATGGAAAGCTGAAAACACTTTTGGCTACAGAAGTATTCAGGGGTAGGAGCAAAAGAGGAAGACTGACCGATTTGGACAAACAGACGTAGTCCTTGAGGGAAGAAAGGGTATGAGAAGAACCCCGGACTCCCAAGAAGGACAGATGTCTGAGGGATTGAACCTCAAATGCCCTGAAGATCCACCATGTCTTTCCTAACTGGCGAGAGGCAGGAAGACATTGCAGTATGGAGCTTCAGGGATACCTAAACTTAGGGTTACGGTAGGGCTGTCAGTACCACAGAAGGGGTTAGGTGCATAATATCCCGAACATACTGTGGAACAGTATGAACCTGTGCAGCCCACTGACAGGAACATACAGGAAGGTAAAACCATTATGAGCATAGACAGATAGGGAGATAAGTATGTAGATACATATCTACCTATAATAAATATCTCGACAGATACACATATATAGGTATATATATATATATATATATATCTGTATAGATATATATGGGTATATATATATATATCTATGAGAGAATCTAAAGGGCATAACATATGCACACTTAGCTGACAGACCTATACATCTATAGAGATGTATATAGGTATATATATAGATAGATAGATAGATAGATAGATAGATAGATATAGATATATATAGATATAGATAGATAGATATAGATATATATATAGATAGATAGATATAGATATAGATATATACTTAGATATATAGGTTTAAGATAGATGCCTGCAACTAAGCAGACAGAGCTATGCATCTCAGGACATTCACATGGAGACGTGAAAAGGAAAGATTCATCTAAGCACAAGGAGGTGGAACCTGCTTGAGAAGATATATAGAGAATCTATTCCCCCAGGAATGATGGAAAGGAATGCTATCCCGTGAATAACCAGGATGGTTATGTGAAAAAACAGAGGATAATATCAGTCTGTAAACAGCAAGTCCTGAGTCCTGTGGAACTCTGGCACGGTAAATGGACAGAAAAGCATAGAATGAGATACCAGGTTGACCTACGTGAGGGACAAAAGAGGTATCAGGCGTTTTCCAGAATACGATATGCTGTCCATGAAGGATGAAGATACCATGAGGACACGCTGCAAGGAAAAAGAGCCTATTTCCTGTAGGAATTGGATAACTCTTAGACTTGCACGTGGAGAAGGCTTATGTCCTTCTCTCTTTTTTTTTTTTTTTTTTTAAAAAGGAAATAGTAGGGTGTGAAGAACCCTCACAGTCATAGGGGATGACTGAGGAAGGCTTTTTCAACTATGAGGGATAGCCATGAGAGAAACTCTATGCTCTCTAGCAAGGCCCCATAGTGGAAAGCTTCTCAGTAGGATTGCAGAGAGCATTATGCAGGAGAACTGGGATATAGAATTGGCTGGAGGAATCTCACAGCCACGTCCACCATGCTGCCAAACCCAGAGACTGGGGATGGCAGGGGTAGAAAATAGTGTAAGAAGCCAGTAGTGAGAAGGGTTATCCAAGAAAGATGTAGAAAACTGTCTTGGAATCACTACTAAGGCCAGACAGAAGTGGTGGAAGACAAGACTGGGACTTGCGGAAAAGTACCAGCAGTCAATCACTGGAACTCCTGCATGGGCAGCTACTGAATAAGACAACAGAGGGATTCTTTCTGTGTCGAACAGAGAGGACAGACTGAACAGAGAGAAAGCTGTCCCTGTCTGCAGAGCTGCCCAGACAAAAGAAGGGAGTTTACTCAGGAGAAGAAACTCTACAGTGAAAAGAAAGACAAGAAAAGTCTTTCAATGGTATGGTACCACTCTTACAGGGGGAAAACCTGGAGAAGAGGGTAGAGATAGAAGCTGAAGAAGGACTTACCGTATGGTAAGTCCCTGGAAGGAGAAAATTCATGGTGGTACAGAGAAACTATCATGTGATAGTTGTTAAACCTATCTTCTTATCAGGAAGAGGTGGAAAATTCTGTAACTTATAGACATGAATATCCTGACAGCTCAGCATACTGAAGAGTAAATGGATTTCCTGAGAATAGGAATCCCTGAGCAGAGTTTTGAATGGAAAAACGTCTGCTGAAAAGAAGGTAACTGTAAGTTATAAGAGATTAATCAGAAACCTATGGTTACTGTGTTTAGTCAGCCTGGCTAGAGTTTGGATTCTTCAGACCAGGGCGAGACTTCCCCTGCTTGGGAACATCTGAATGATGGGCAGGAGAAGATGAAAACCTCTTTCTTTTAGGGAAAGAAGGTTTGGTAGGGCATTTCCTACCTGCTGAGGAAGGAGAGGGTTTAGGATGGCCCTCAGAAACAGGGAAGTCAGTGGAACAATGAGCAACCTGACGTAAAGACTCCTTATTGAAGAGATTTTCTCCAGTACAAGGAGTATTACTCAGTCTTTGTTGTGCCCATCTATTCAAGTCTGAAGCTTGGAGCCAGGCTTTACGGCGTGCTCCTATGGCTATAGCAGAGGTTCTGCTAACAGACTCAAAAGAGTCTAGGGAAGCACGAGAAAGAAACCAAGAGATATTATGGCTATGACTAAGAAGTAAGGAATAGTCTGTAGCCTTGGGCTCTGATAGAAAAGGAGTCAAAAGAGATAATTTCTTTGTGATCTCCTGAAGGGACAGACTCATATAGAAAATATATGAGAGAATCCTTGTTGCTAGCATAGATGCTTGGAAAGTTTGACGTTCGAAGGCATCCAGAGTTCTAGATGCACGACCTGGCGGGAAAGAAGAATGTTTTTTTCTTGCTTCTTGCCTTCCTCATTGCTGATTCCACTACAATGGAATGATGGGGAAGTTGAGGCTTTTGAAACCCTGGAGAGGGGGGTACCTGATACAGAAGATCAGTTGCTGTAGGAGGTGAGGAAACCATTAAAGGTTTTTCCCATACTCTCATTAGAAGATCCTGCAAAGAGTGATGTAAAGGAAGCATTATAGTCTCCTTTTCCGCAGAAGAGCCTTGGGAAGACTCATAGCCAGGGATAGGAATGTTAAGGAAGGTTGCCATGTCCAGGAGAAATTTCTGAAAAGAAGGATCTCCGATGGGAACCAGCCCTGGACAGGCTAAATTTGAAGAAGTAGCCTGGGCACCGGAGGATATACTTGTCCGGTGCAGAACAGGATCTCTAATAGATGGATAGTAGTACTGGCTGTTAGGACTTGAGACAGTCAGTACGGCATCGTCCATGCCAGGTATCGACTCCAAACTAGGTATAGAGAGGAGCGATCCAGGTGAAAAAAGCATGGAAGGAGCTGGTCCCGATGTTACTACAGGCACCGGCATCGATACCGATACCGGTAGCTGTGCCGGAATCTACGGCAAAACCGACATCGAAGCAGTCATCGGAAGCTGCTCAAGTGGTACCGAGGTAACCAGAAACCCTTGGGGACTATCCTCGGTACCGTGCATCCGGAACCGGTAAGCGTCGGTTCCGAGACGCGTCGGTACGCAGTCTTCTAGACTAGATATCGATTCTAGACTCGGCATCGAAGGAAGCGAGTCTATCGATGTATGCCTAGAGTGTACCGACATCGGTGGTCGTATCGGCGGTGCTGCCGATACTGGAAAGTCAATCTGGGACATGTCGGTCGGTCCCGAAGGTACCGAGAACGCCAGATGACGATCCTTGGTGAGGAGTGGATCACTCAACACCGGTGCCGATGCCGGGGTACCGGTACCGCTCAAAGCGGATGCCACCACCAAGCATGGCTCAGGTATGTTCTGTGAGGGGTGAGCCCCAGGAACAACCTGAAACCCCTGAAAAGCTTTGGAGCCCGAAGACTCCCACTGGGGTTTTAATGCCAATAGGGTCTTGAGGGTAAGGCCGGGGCCGTCATCATGCTTGGCATGAGACCTACCACTCAAGGATTGGCTAGTCTTAATAGACTGTTTGTGGGTTACCTGATCCTGTAGAGAAGAAATGGTCAGTGCCCTGACACAGGAAGGGAAAATGGTATCGAGGGAAACTCGAAATAGAGAATCTCTTCTCACAATATTGCAGCCTGATGGCTCCGGAGGGAAAGGGGCAGGACCCAAGCAGGTTAGACACCAGTTATTGGAGTCTAAAAAGAAAACTGTGTTTCCATAGTTAAGGCACTTCTTAGGAGAAGAAGGCTCCATAATGGAAAAGCCTTTTAGGCCCAAAAATTTAGAAATGAAACCGAGGGAAAAAAAATTCCCTTGATAAAAGAAAAAGAAAAAAACACCGGCGATACCGGTGGAGTCGGGGAGACAGCCGCGACCACAAGAAAACAAGAACTAAAGAATTAAAGGAACAATTTTCTGCGGTGACAGGAAGACGTCCTGTCGGCTCCGCGGAAAAACAAAAACTGAGGAGAGACAGTTGGAAAGGTGGGAAGGCAGCACGCAGGCGCTGAGGGATGCTCCCAAAAGCTTTCTGATTGGACGCTGGGGAGCATTCCCGCACAGGCTCCGTCGGTACCGATGTACCCATATGTGAAGACTCATTCCTGCTTGTTCCTGGAGATAAGCCCTATCAACTCCAGTCATTGGATGGGCTGAAGGTGGGACTTTGGGTAATTCACAACAAACCCCAACAGCTCTAGCGCACATTTGGTGCATTTTTTGAACCCGTTGACCAGTTTCTGGGACATGTCTGGGAAGATGGCAGGGCCACAGGAAAAACACAAGAAAAGAAAAGCTACAGAGAAAAACTCTGGAACGGAAGGTGGAACCATGATAGACGGACCCCATGCTACTGACGGCAGGCAGAAAAGTGAGAACAAGCAGAAAGACCTCTGAAAGGGAAAAAAACAAACAAAATGTTTACTGATGGATGACAGATTCATGTCTGTGGAGCTCCATGGAAAATGAAGACTGGAGAAGATGGTACAGCAGCAGACAAGAAGACAGGTGCGCAGGCATGGTGCAGCATCCCAAAAGTTTCCAACAGAAGCTGGGGAATGCTCCCATTTGGGGCTTCGGTGACAACACCCATATGTGAGGGCTTCATTCCTGCTTGACCAGAGAATGTCCTTTCCTTGAGACCTGCTACGCCAGTCCAGACAAGTGGTTTGTGTTCCCCTACCAGCAGAGATGAAGACAGAAAAATGTAGTCTTCTGATGACCTCATCTTGTACTGTATCAGGAGCAGCTAGAGGTCAGTATTCATATCCAAGCCATGGATAAGAACCCCTCGCAGCACAAACCCCAATGAGGATAACAAGGACCAGCAGTCCAAGAACAGAAATATATACAGAACACTCTGCATGCAGAAGGTCAACCAAGAGGAATATAGCCTGCAGGGCTAAACTACAGGAAACAGCAGATCATATCAGCTCAGAACAGAGCATACAAGGTCAAACCCGCACATCGCAGATTGTAGCAAATCACAGCAGATCAGATCACAGATTCTCAGAAGCAGGTCCTGGACTGGCCTAGCAGAACTCAAGGAAAGGACCTTAGACAGTAAGTAAAATGTCATCTTCCATATCACCCTGCTAAGCCAGTCCAGACAAGTGGGAGGTACCAAAGCTACGCCTCCACTGGATGGACGACGACCCAGCAGACTTCAAGATCTCTGCACCAAAGGCAATGTCCGCCTGAGTGTGATATCCAAGCAGTAATGCTTGACAAAAATAGAAAGCAACGCCCACGTTACCGCTCAACTAATGTCTATGCCTTGTGGCGTTTTATAAATGGTTAATAGTAGTAGTAGTATGTTCCACCCAGGGGGAAGCCTGAGCCCATGTAGAATGCACATGCAAACACTATAGGACCAGATGGTCCCACAGACAGAAAGACCAAGGCTATCGACTCCTTTATCTAGTGGCCCAAGGAAGACTTCATGGCCGCTTCATCCTTGCGCAGGCCATCAAACAGTACAAACGTCTGTCCAACATTCGGAAGGCGTTAGTGACCTTCAGGTGTTTAAGAAGCATCCATCTAAAGTCCACCAGGAGAAGGCCCTTATCCTTCCCCTGGCATTGTTCCTTCGGGAATGAAGGCAACCAGACCACCTGGTTGACATGGGCAACTGATAGCATGTTTACAAAAAAAAAAAGGAACAGACATAAATACACGGCCTCTTCCGAAAAGAACAGATAGAATCTCGGCACAACCAGGTCTGCAACTTGTGATAAGGAAGCTTATCATAGCTCAGGAAGGAGCTATAGGAAAGGTGAAGTGACTCTGAACAAGCAACCTGTCAGTTCTGGTAGAAATAAGAAAACAGAATTTTCCCATAAAAGACTACCAGTCCCAGAATGCACCAGGTTTCCAGCAGCCATTAGAGGAGCTGAAGTGGGGAAACGTGTGTTCAATCAGGAGGGCTATGAGGTAATCCCTAAGCACTCATCTCAAAGGGCAGGGCCTGATTCAGCACAGCTGCGCTGTGTTAGGGAGGAGCACTCATCTAAGCAGAATAAAGGTAGAGTTTATTCTACAGAGAATTATCCTCATTATCCTCAGAATCAGCTTGAGTTTGATCATCAGTTTCATCTGAAGGATCATCAGAAGCAGAAGCCAAATCGGACGGACAGAGAGGGAAAGAAACCCTTTGGAAGAAAGAGGAGAAAAGCCTTTGAGAGGTCTAGAAGAGTCCAGAGCAGTACGTATACTGGGAGGCATTCCAAGGGCCAGCATACACCATTGGACTGGGGAAAGCCAGAGGAATGGTGCTGCAGAGCTAGGAATCTCCAGACTCTACCTGTGAGGGAGACGGCTGCACGTGGAAGGGACCCTAAGACCCGTGCCAGAAGGTATGTGAAGAGAGATCCAGTGTCCAGGGATCTGGATTGGAAGGCTGGACATAAGAACTGGACTACATACTGGCCAGGCTATATAGAGAGGAACTCTAACAGCAATGGAAGCTCAGGTATGAACACTGATCTATGCCTTAGCTATAACCTTGAAAGACAGCAGGGAAACAAGTATTCTCCTGAAAGTGCTCCATTGAGAGATTCATCTGTGCCAATCCATGATATTGAACCCATGCTTGTTGAAGAAGGGGGAATAATAGCAGATGAAGATTCTGTTTACATGGACTGCTCTCTGTCTAAACTCCTTTGGTAACTTTCTGTTACAAAGTACAGCAACCATCACAAAGAAATACAAACTTGTTCTTTAATCTACTCAGAAAAGCTCCTGAAGCAGGATTTGACCCACACAGTAGAAAGCAAGCCAGCTAAGGGGTTTCAGCTGGATAACTGCTAGCAATTGAGCCTTACCTAATTGCTTGTGAGCTAGGAGAGAATCACTTCTGAATCTATGTGGGAAGTTATCAGAAGTTAACCTGAAAAGAACAGTTTTTTTCTTTCTTTGTGGCTTGTCGTTTGTTGTTTGATATATGCTAAGAAAACATTAGCTAATGCCTGACAAGTTTGAATGTTTTCCTGATTTTGATTTTGTTTTTCTAAGTTAAACACTGGAAGCAAGTAACCTGATTTATGTGCTACCAAGCATATCTGTGTTGGGAGAAATAACCCCATAAATAAATATCTTATTGGCTTTAACACTTGAGCACAACTAAATTATTGTCAGCAGCTGTGTCTGGTGTGAATGGACTGCATTGCCCACAATCCCTTGCAAATCATATAGATATATGCACTTGCCAAGACTGTGAAGATTCTCACCCAGGCAGCCGTCTGACAAACTCCAAGATACATTGCCAAGCAGATTGCCACCAAAAAGGCAGCCTTGAGGACAAATCAAACGTAACCCTTCACAAGGGCTCAAACAGCACAGCCACTAAGCCTACAGAACTAAACAGAGAACCCACAAAGAAACCACTGAGCACAGGGGAGGGTGCAAGTGCTGAACGTCCTACAGAAAATAGGCCACATCCAAGTGTAAGATTAGGAAGCACCCTGTCCCCGGCCCTCTAGAACAAGCCAAGGCTACCACTTGAATCCTCAGCGGCTGAGGAATAGGTCCTTGCTAAATCCATCTTTGGGAAAGGAAAGCAGGGCAAGTACGTCCGCCGTGTTATGGCTAATGCAGTATTCATGACACCAGTGCTCAGAGACACCAGACACACACATAGGCGAGACAGGAGAGCCTCCTCTCACTTTCAGAAGCATGCAAACCACTGTAGCATAACAGCCCTTAAGTGTTAAGTGTCACTTCTCAAGAGCCAAGCCAGAAGCGAGAGGAGAGCCAAACTGTCCAGAAAGATCTGCCCCTGCCTCAAAAACCACCACACTGACAGAATGCGCAGGTGGGCACCTTGCCCGAGGCACAGCAGAGCCACATACCATGGCTCCTCAACCAAGCTGTGACGAAAGCACTACTGGACCCAGATGGCACTTGACACGACAAAGAAATTAGACTTACCTGCTAATTGTTGTTCCTTAAGGAACTCCAGTCCAGTCCCTCACCGCTGGGCAATGTACCTCCTCCCGCAGCATGGAGACTGGACATGTCAGAATTCTGACACCTCTGGCACACATACTGGTGACACCTCCCACCAGCTTCCAGTGACATATTGACAAAGCAGACTCCAAGGAGCAACACATAAGAAGCAATACTAGCAATCAAATATATGACTAAAGCCCTGTAGCAACTTAACTGAACCCCTTGAAAGAAGAGGATAACTTCTCTGTCTCCCCCCAAGGGAAAAAGAATGGAAGAAGAAACAGCACAAAGGATGTGCAACAGAGCAAACAGATAGATAAAAACTTTATTAACAGTGGAAGGTAAATACTCACTGTAATCTGTCTTCTCATACGGACGAACTTCCACTAAAAACTGTAAAACGCCTATCAAAAACCAACCCGGGTGGGAAATGGGACTGGACTGGAGTTCCTCAAGGAACAACAATTAGCAGGTAAGTCTAATTTCTCTTTCCTTATCGTCCCTCCAGTCCAGTCCCTCACTGCTGGGATGTAACAGAGCAGTACATTAATGGGAAGAACCTGCCAAACCGGACCGCCGATCCAAAACAGGCATCACTCACAACATGAACATCTAGCCGGTAATGTCTATTGAAAGTATGCAGTGGGGTCCACATGGCAGCCTTGCAGATTTCAATCGGCGGAACCAAAACAGGTTCCACCCACGATGCTGCTTGCGCCCTTGAGGAATGCGCCCTTAGGCCCATAGGCACTGGTCTACCTTGCAAAATATAAGCAGATGTGTTGGTCTCTCTGACCCACCTAGAAATAGAAGCCTTAGCCGCCGCTTCTCCCTTATGTGGACCACCAAACAGAATGAACAAACGCTCAGATTTTCGAAAAGATTCTGACACCTTCAAAGAATGATGGAGAACTCTCTTTACATCCAACAAACACAAACTACGGTCAGCCACAGTGCCATCCACTGACCTCAGTACTGGCAAGGACACAGACTGAATCACATGAAACGGCGAGACCACCTTCAGAAGAAAGGAAGTTACTGGACGCAACACCACATTCTCCCAAAAAAAAGTAAAAAAAGGCTCTCTACAAGACAGCGCCTGTAAAGGGAGAGAGGAGGCATTGTGGGTTAAACTAGAAAGAGGGAAAGAGAAACCTATTTGCATTGGCGTGATATACAGACCTCCCTTACAAGAGAAAGAGGTGGACAGAGAGTTAATTGAAGACATACGCAGCATTGCTAGGAAAGCGGAAGTGCTACTGATAGGGGATTTCAATATGCCAGATGTTGATTGGCACATTCCTGCTGCAGTATCATCTAGAAGTAAAGAGATCCTGGATTCTCTACAGGGAGAACTATTCAGGCAATTGGTAACAGACCCCATACGTGAAGGGGCAACAGTGGACTTGGTGCTTACCAATGGTGAAAGTGTTTCTGATGTTATAGTGGGAGATCATTTTGCATCCAGTGATCACCAGATGGTGTGGTTCAGTATTAGGACTAGGGCTGTTAGAATCCATTCAAAGGTGAGGTTCTTAGACTTTAGGAAGACTAACTTTGCCAAGATGGGCCAGTACCTCAGGGAGCCGTTAGCGGGATGGGAACAGCTTGGGGATGAAGAAAAGCAGTGGGAAAAACTGAAATGGGATATTTTAAGAGCAACCAACCTTTTTGTTAAAATGGTAAATAAAAGGAAAAGGAAAGGGAGACTGATATAGCTTTCAAAAGAAGTAGCTGAAAAGGTGAAGAAAAAGAAGGAGGCCTTCATGAAATACAAGAGATCACAGAGAGAGGAAGACAGGCATCTATATTTGGGAAAACTTAGAGAAGCTAGCAAAGTAGTCAGGAAAGCAAAGATTCAAAAAGAGGAGGAAATAGCTAATTCAATCAAATGGCGGGATAAGACATTTTTCAGATATGTTAGTGAGAAGAGGAAGGGCAAAAGTGGTATTGTCAGACTCAAGGGTGAAGGGGAAGAATATGTAGAAGCTGATGAGGATAAAGCGGAATTGCTTAACAAATATGTCTGTTCTGTGTTCATAGATGAAGAACCAGGAGCAGGACCTCAGAAAACACCCATAAACAGGAACAGAAGCGAGGGACATCTTGAACAATTTTCAGAAGACTGTGTTCGTGAGAAACTAGCTAAACGTAAAGTAGACAAAGTGATGGGACGGATGGGATACACCCTAGAATACTGAGGGAACTTGGGGACGTTCTAGCAGCTCCACTGACCGACCTTTTCAATGCCTCGTTGGAGTCAGGAGTGGTGCCAAAGGACTGGAGAGAGGCTCATGTGGTGCCTTTACACAAAAGCGGAAGTACGGATGTGGTTGAAAACTACAGGCCGGTTAGTTTAACTTCGGTGGTGAGTAAATTATTGGAAACGCTGCTGAAAGAGAAAATAGTGAGGTTTCTGGAGTCCAGCGGATTACAGTATCCGAGGCAGCATGGATTCACCAGAGGCAGGTCTTGTCAAACAAATCTGATTGATTTCTTTGACTGGGTGACTATGGAGTTGGACCAAGGAAGAGCCCTAGATGTGGTGTATTTAGATTTCAGTAAAGCCTTAGACACTGTTCCTCACAGGCGACTTATCAACAAACTGAGCACCCTAGGGATGGACACTAAAGTTACTGCTTGGGTTAGAAATTGGTTGAGTGGGAGGCGACAAAGAGTACAGGTAAATGGAGCTCACTCTGAGGAGAAGGATGTTACCAGTGGTGTGCCCCAGGGATCTGTCCTTGGTCCGATTCTTTTTAAATCTTTGTTAGTGATATAGCAGAAGGGCTGTTGGGTAAGGTTTGCCTCTTTTCGGATGATACCAAAATCTGCAATAGAGTAGACACCCAGGAAGGTGTAGATAACATGAGGAGGTATCTAGCTAAGCTTGAAGAATGGTCTAGAATTTGGCAGCTGGGATTTAATGTTAAAAAATGTAGGGTCATGCATTAGGGCTGCAGCAATCCAAGGGAGCAATATAGTATAGGGGGTGAAGTACTTTTGTCCACTAAATAAAAGTGGGACCTAGGCGTGGTTGTGTCTGATGATCTCAAAGTAGCTAAACAGGTAGAAAAGGCAATGGCAAAAGCTAGAAGAATGCTTGGGTGCATAGGAAGAGGAATGGCTGGCAGAAAAGAGGAGGTGATAGTGCCTCTGTATAAGTCTTTGCTGCGACCTCATTTGGAGTATAGTGTGCAATTCTGGAGACCGCACCTTCAAAAGGATATAAACAGGATGAAGTCAGTACAGAGGGTGGCTACTAAAATGGTTAATGGTCTTCATTATAAAGCATGAGGACAGACTTAAGTATCTTAATATGTACACCTTAGAGGAAAGGCGGGATAGAAGTGATATGACTGAGATGTTTAAATACCTCCGTGGCATAAATGTACAGGGGAAGAGCCTCTTTCAATTGAAAGCAAGTTCTGCTACGAGGGGACATGGGATGAGGGTGAAGGGGGATAGATTCAGGAGTGATATGTGGAAATATTTCTTTACGGAAAGAGTGGTGGATCCGTGGAATAGTCTCCCAGTGGAGGTGGTAGAGATGAGGACAGTATCTGAATTCAAAAAAGCATGGAACAAACACAGAGGATCTCTAAAGGAAAAAATGGGACTGTTGTAGTGGTTGATATGGAAGGACAGACTAGACAGGCCATGTGGTCTTTTTCTGTCGTCAAATTTCTCTGTTTCTAATTCAGAAACGCGCTGTGCCGAACAGATCGCCACCAGGAAAACCGTCTTTAAAGTTAGATCGTTAAGCGAAGTCTGCTTCAAAGGTTAAATGGGCTATCTCATCAAAGCCTCCAACACCAAAGTGAGATCCCACGGAGGATTCAGCACCCAGCGTGGGGGCCTCAAGCGAGATACCGCTTTCAAAAAACGCAACACATCCGGATGGGATCCCAACGAGGAACCCTGAATCTTTCCACAATAACAAGAAATAGCCGCCAACTGTACCCTCAACGAACTGGCTGCCAGCCCTTTGTCGAAACCATTCTGAAGGAAATTCAAAACTACTGGGATTGAAACTGCAGAAGGCCGCACACCACTCCTCAAAAATACGCCAGACATGAACATAAGCCAAGGAAGTCGATCTTTTCCTGGCCAAGAGCAAAGTAGAAATTACTGCCGAAGAGTAACACTTTTTCCTTATCCGAGCCCTTTCAATGGGCAAGCCGTAAGCGAGAACCAAGTTACCTGAGGCATCCAAAGAGGACCCTGCAACAGGAGATACTTCCAAATCAGTGATTGCCATGGCTGACCGTAGAGAAAGAGTAGTTACTCACCTGTAACAGGTGTTCTCCAGGAACAGCAGGAATCAGTCCTCACATATGGGTGTCATCGGCGCCGATGAAGCCCCAGCGGAGCATTTCCCCAGCTTTCTATGAAAGCCTTTGGGAATGCAGGCACGCATGCGCGGTTCCCTTCCCGCCTAAAGGTGCCATCTTACCTCAGTCAAATGACATAGCTAAGAACAGCACACAAAAATGAAAAATAAACTATGTACAACTGCAACTCCAAGGGGGGGAGGGAGGGTTGTAAGGACTGATTCCTGCTGCTCCTGGAGAACACCTGTTACAGGTGAGTAACTACTCTTTCTCCAGGACCAAGCAGGAAGTCAGTCCTCACATATGGGTGACTCCCAAGCTCTGGGCTACCGAGAAACCCAGGCTGAACAAGAGGCCTCCCTCTAGTCTCAGCAGCAAAGAAAGGCTTTTCAAGGACACAACCTCCACCGGTAGCCCAACAGAGGGCAGGAGTTGCCTAAACCTCAAAGAGATTCCGGAGTACTGCTTGGCCAAAAGCACTATCCCTACGGGACTCCCTATCCAGGCAGTAATGGGCCGCAAAAGTCTGGCTTGAAGACCAAGTTGCAGCCCTGCAGATGTCTACCAAGGGCACAGAGCGGAGATAAGCCACTGAGGCAGCTATTGCCCTGACACGGTGGGCCGTAACCCGACCCTGCAAAGAAAGGTCAGCCACCTTATAAGCCCAGGTGATACAGTCAGCTACCAAGATGGACAAGGTACACTTGGACACAGCCAACCCCAACTTATTGGGGTCAAAGGAGACGAAGAGCTGAGTAGCCCTTCTATGCCCCTGCGTACGGTCAAGGTAGAAGGATAAGGCCCTCCTACAGTCCAGTGTATGCAGGACTGCTTCAGCCTGGCTTGCATGAGGCCTAGGGAAGAATGTTGGAAGAACCACCTCCTGCTTGAGGTGGAAAGAGGAGACAACCTTAGGGAGGAACTTTGGATGAGTCCTAAGGACTACCTTGTTCCTATAAATCCTGGTGTAAGGCCTATCACAGACCAGGGCCTGAAGCTCACTTACTCGCCTAGCCAAGGTAAAGGCTATCAGGAAGAGTGTCTTCCAGGAGAGGAAGCGTAGTGGACAAGTAGCCATCGGCTCAAAAGGTGGGCGAGTCAGTTGCTGCAAGACCACATTCAGCTCCCACTCAGGGGCAGGAGGACGGATAGGAGGCTTGAGCAAAAGCAAGCCCCTAAGAAAGCGAGACACCAAGGGGTGACCAGACAGAGAATGTCTCTCCACCAGAGAGTGGTGAGCTGCTAGAGCTGAGAGGAGCACCCGAACAGAATTGGATTTAAGACCTTGATTTGACAAGGGCAGTAAGTACTGAAGGACTACTGGCACAGTACAGGAGAAAGGATCTTCTGTACGTAGCTGACACCACACAGAAAACCTCTTCCATTTGAGAGCATAGGTTTTCCTAGTGGACTGTTTCCTAGAGGCTAGGACAACCTCCTCAACCTCCTGAGGCAGGCCCCAGGGAGCCAAGACTACCCTTGCAGCCTCCAGGCCATCAAATTGAGAGCTTTGAGATTGGGGTGCAGAAGGGAACCCTGCTCCTGTGAGAGAAGGTCGGGTTGCAACCCCAGAGGTAGTGGAGGATCCACCGCCAGTTGAAGCAGAATAGGAAACCAAGGCTGTCTCGTCCACCTGGGAGCCACCAGTAGGACCGAGGCCTTGTCCTGAAGAATCTTGAAGAGAGTTCGGGCCACCAAGGGCGTGGGAGGAAACGCATAGAGGAGGCCTTGAGACCAGAATATCAGAAAAGCATCCGCTGCTGTCCACAGAGGATGCGGTTGCCTGGAGGAGAACTTTGGCAGTTGCTTGTTCGTTGGGCTGGCAAAGAGATCTATCAAAGGGAGACCCCATTTCAGGAAGATCTTCTGAACTACTAAAGGATGCAGCTGCCACTCGTGGGGCTGCAGTATTCTGCTTAATCTGTCTGCCAGGTAGTTGTCCTGGCCTGGAAGGTACACAGCCTTGAGGAGCATGTTGTGCTTGAGGGCAAAAGAACAAAGGTCCTGAGCCTCCCGACAAAGGATCCTGGACCCAGTTCCACCCTGTTTGTTCACATAAAACATGGCAACTTGGTTGTCTGTCTGAATCAGGACAGACTGGTGAGCCAGGGTAGGAGTGAAAGCTTTGAGTGCTAATCGAATAGCTCTGAGTTCGAGGAGATTCATCTGCTGCACAGCTTCCCAGGGAGACCAGAGGCCCTGGGTGCACTTGCCCAGACAATGAGCTCCCCAGCCTTGTTGGGAGGCATCTGTTGTCATCACTACTGTGTACCCTGGAATCTAAAAAGGCACCCCTTTCAGTAAATTGGGTGGGTGCAGCCATCAGTTGAGGGAGTGCAGAAATGGTCTGGACACCCTTATCCTATCTCTGAGGCTGCCTGTGGCCTGTGACCACTGAGCCCGAAGGCACCACTGTGCAGGTCTCATATGGAGCCTGGCATTGGGGGTCACATGTACAGTCGAAACCATGTGGCCTAGAAGCCTCAGGCAGAGTCTGGCGGAGACCAGGGACCTGCTGAGAAACTGATTTGCCAAGGCCATCAACCTTTGGGCCCTGTCTGCTGGCAAGAAAGTCTTTGCCAGCACAGAGTCCAGCCTTGCTCCTATGAACTCTAAGTTCTGGGAGGGGAGCAAAGTGGACTTTGCGAAGTTTATGACAAACCCCAGGCGTTGTAGAAGAGCAATAGTCCTGAGGGTGGCTTGATTGGCCTCTTGGCACGTCTGACCCCTGATGAGCCAGTCGTCTAGATAGGGGAAGACAAAGATTCCCTGATTTCTCAGGTAGGCCGCCACCACTGCTAGGCACTTTGTAAAGACTCTGGGGGCGGAGGTGAGGCCGAAAGGCAGCACTCTGTACTGATAATGGTTGCCTCCCACAATGAACTTGAGGTACTTTCTGTGGTCTGGATGAATGAGGATGTGAGTGTACGCATCCTTTAGATCTAAGGAGCATAGCCAATCTCCCTGCTGGAGGTAGGGCAGAAGAGTCACAAGAGTAAGCATCTTGAACTTCTCCTTCACTAGGAACTTGTTGAGGTTCCTGAGGTCCAGAATGGGTTGAAGGCCACCGGTTCTTTTGGGCACCAGGAAATACCTGGAGTAGAAACCGTGACCTTGGAAGTGGGGAGGCACAGGCTCCACTGCCCTGTCCACCAACAGACCATGAAGCTCTTGTAGAAGAAGTTCTGTGTGCAGGGGAGGCCCTGGAGGCTCCCCTGGAAAATATGGTGGAGGCAGTTGGTGAAAATGGAGGGCATAGCCCTTGTGGACTATCTCCAGCACCCAACTGTCCCCGGTGACAAGGGGCAAACGGTGGGCAAAGAGGGCGAGGCGACCTCCTGTGCAGGGTTGGGAGAGCAGTGGAGGAGAGGCTACGCTCAAGGAGTCAAAACCCCCCACCCTGCTGAGTGGTAGCAGGGGCCTGAGGGTTGGGGGTCCTCTGCCTACGGGGCCCATTACCCTGGCCCTTGGCTTGTTGACCCTGGGGGGCAGCTTCGGCAGCCTGATATTGCGGGTACTGTTTGTAGGCAGTGCCCTTCCTCGGGTAAGAGGGCTTTTTACCCGAGCCCTTCTTTTTATGAGAAGGGGCAGAGTTCTTCCTCGACAGCCTTGTCCGTGTGAGGTGCTCAGTTTCGTGCTGAGCGGACTTCTCGGTCAGGGGCTTGCCAAAAAGGTTTTCACCTCGGCAAAGGACATCGACGAACTTCTCCTGAACCCATGGCTCGAGATCCGATGACTGCAGCCATGCCTGGCGTCAAGCCGCGATGCCGGCTGCCGCAACTCGGGCCGAAGCCTCAAAGTCATCATAGGCGGCGCGGGACATGAACTTCGAGCAGTCCCGAATCCCCGAGGACAAGGACTTAAATCTCTGCAAGGGTTCCCCTGAGAAACCAGCAGAGAACCCGGCCAATTCCTTGGCTAGATCCCGCAAGTACATGCCCATGTACAGCTGGTAGGACTGAACACGGCAAGCATGCATCGAGCCCTGGAAGCACTTTCTACCGACACCATCGAGGTTCCGGGCCTCCCTGCCAGGGGGCACCGCGGAGTGCATCTTCTGGCTCTTCAGACGATGCATGGCCGATTCCACAACCATAGAATGGTGTGGTAGCTGTGCCTTTTGAAAGCCAGGGCTCTTCCGGAGACGATAGATCGAATCGACTCGCTTGCTGTGAACCGGCGCCGAGGCCGGTGCCTCCCACATACGGAAGAGGAGCCGTTCCAGCATCGGAGGAACCAGAACAGTAAAGGCCTCCTTCGGAGGAGAGTCATACTGTAGGGCTCGAGCTCCTCAGCTCGAGGCTCCTCCTCGGGGTCCGCCGGGATAGCCAAGGCAGCGGCCATATCCCGGACGAACTCTGAGAATCGAGTATCCTCCGGGGGGGGACCTACTCTGGGGCTCATACTGCGGTGAGTCCGAAGGGACGCACCGAGTCTTGAAGGTATCAGGAGACTCCTCGTCCTCCGTCTCCCAAGCTGACTCGTCCGAGGAGTCAGGGTCCGACCCCGTGGGGCCCTGGAGCACCCGTCCCGACGCCGGAGGTACCGGCGTCGACGCCCTCGGTCCCGAACGGGAGATCGAGGGAGACCGTGACCGAGGTCGACTCCGAGCCACAATGGACTCGAATATCGGCTCGGTCTCCGGGGTCGACTTCGAAGTCGATGTCCCAGTGGTCAGGGCAGACGCGCCAGACAGGCTGGCCATCAGTGCCCACTGCTGCTCCATGAAGGCAGATAATCTGCTCTCCAAGGCTGTCATCCTGAGACTCAGCTCGGGAGACGCAGCAGCCACCGACTCGGGCCCCGGCGGCGCCGGGCCCGAAGTCGGCTCCCTGGGAGGAGAGTCCTCGAGGACTCCGGCTCCAAGCGAGGAACTTTTGCAGGCTTCTCGAGTTCCACGGGTCCGGGGCGACGGTCGGGGGTCTTAGACCTGGCCCTGGAGGAGCCAGGGACCTCCTCCGATGACGCCCTCGCGAGCTGCTTCTTCCTCTTGCGTTCCCGGTCGGGGGACCCCCTGTCCTAGGAGCTTCGACGGCGCTCGGGATCGGAATCCTGAGATGTCGAGGCCTCAGACGAGGTCCGGGCCCGGCCAGAGGCTGAGTCCGAGAAAAGCCTTTCTTTTTGCTGCTGGCGACTTCGGAGTGCCTTGGAAGAGATCTTTCCACATGGCCCGCACGACTTAGGGTCGTGGTCGGGGCCGAGGCACCGAAGGCAGCAGTCGTGTGTGTTGGTGAGAGACATCAGTTTCTTACACCGATCACACTTTTTAAAACCGCTGGAAGTCATTGGGGAAAAAAAAGAGTCCCCACGAGGTCAAAGGACGGGCCTTTCAGGGAAAAATGGAAAAAAGGGCACGAACGCCAGCCACGAAGGGCAAAAACCAAAAAAGGAGAATCGGGCTCGATACCGGTGTACCGAACCCGGCGGGAGGGGAACCGGCGTCGAACCGGGAGAAAAAATAGCGAAAATCGCTGAAAAATCTAATTTTAACTGGGAGAATAGGACAGACGTCCGGTGGGCTTCACGGAAAAAAAGAGACTGAGGTAAGATGGCACCTTTAGGCGGGAAGGGAACCGCGCATGCGTGCCTGCATTCCCAAAGGCTTTCATAGAAAGCTGGGGAAATGCTCCGCTGGGGCTTCATCGGCGCCGATGACACCCATATGTGAGGACTGACTTCCTGCTTGGTCCTGGAGAAGTCTGCATACCACGGGCAATGGGGCTAATCCAGAGCGATCAGAATCACGCACCCCTGATGTGCTTCGATGCGCTGAATCACCAGGCCTATGAGAGCCCACGGCAGAAACGCATATAGCAGCACCTGCGATTGTCACTGTTGAAGCAAGGCATCGAGCCCCTCGGACATCCTTTCTCTTCTTCTGCTGAAGAAGTGACTGACCTTGGCCGTCTGAAAAGTCGCCATGAGATCCATTATGGGCATCCCCCATCTGGCAACCAACTGTGCAAACACTTCCGAGTGCAGTTCCCACTCCCCGGGATCCACCCGAACCCGGCTGAGGTAATCTGCCATCACATTGTCCGTTCCCGCTATGTGCGCCACCGACAGAGCTTGAAGGTGTAGCTCTACCCATTCGAACAGAGCTTCCACCTCCTTCTCTAGCGCTGCGCTGCCTGTACCCCCTTGACGAATGAGGTACGCAACCGCGGAAGCATTGTCTGATAACACTCAAACCACGCGACCCTGCAACACAGATCTGAATGCCCGCAGCGCCAGAGTAACTGCCCGCAACTCCAGGCGATTGATTGACCATTGCGCTTCCCGTAGCTCCATTCTCCTTGCGTGAAAAGCCCCTCACAATGAGCTCCCCATCTCACTAGAATGGCGTCTGTCAACACGGGAACCCACTGCGGTTGCTCGAGAGGCATGCCCGCCGCCAACTTCTCCGGCTGCAGCCACCACTGAAGAGATGCCCGAACCCTTATGGGACAAGGCAGACGCTTGTTTAGAGAATCTCTTTGATGAGACCAGTGGCGGAGCAGGGATCTCTGCAAGGGCCGCATGTGCACCCTGGCCCAAGATACGACCTCTAACGTTGCCACCATCGTTCCCAGAACTCGAAGGTACTGCCATGCCGACGGCAATGGCTGCCTCAGGAAGGCGAGCACCAAGATCTACAGTCTTTGAACACGAGTTTCCGGAAGGAATACCTTTACGACGAGCATGTCGAACCAAACCCCTAGATATTCCAGGTTCTGAGAAGGTACCAACCGGCTCTTGGTGGCATTGACCACCCAACCTAGACTCTGTAGTAACTGTACTACTCTGGCTGTGGTCTTTACACTCTCGGCCCGGGACTTTACTCGAATCAACCAGTCGTTGAGGTAAGGGTGAACAAGAATGCCCTCTCTGCAAAGGAATGCCTCCACCACCACCATTACCTTGGTGAATGTCTGCAGAGCCGTTGCCAACCCAAACGGCAAGGCTTGGAACTGAAAATGACCCCACGGTAGTGCAAACCGTAAAAATGTTTGATGATCCGGTCTGATCAGAATGTGAAGATAAGCTTCCGTGAGGTCTAGCAACGTCAAGAACTCTCCCTGACGAACAGCTACTATTACCCACCGCAGTGTTTCCATGCGGAAATGCGACACTCGAAGACAGTGGTTTACGCCCTTGAGGTCAAGGATCAGGCGAAAAGCACCGTCTTTCTTTGGAACTACGAAATAGAGTATTGTCCGCAACCGCATTGATCTAGCAGCACTGGAACGACGGCCCCTAGCTGCCTCAACCGTGACACGGTCGCTTGAACTGCCAATTCCTTGTTCCGCCCCCAGCAAGGGGAGAGAACAAAAGAGTCGCGAATCGGCCGCACCAACTCGAGAGCATAGCCCTCTCGCATGACCTCCAACACCCACTGATCGGATGTTATCTGGACCCAGGCAGGAAGAAATTCCAGAAGTTGACCTCCTACGGATAGAATCCCTGCCTGAGTCCCCCTCGCTTCACTGTGGCTTCTTCAAACTGGCAGGAGAAGGACTGGCGAATCCTCTGCCCGCTCCGCGGAAACCTCTAAACGCTTGACCTCGAAAGGGATACCTTCCCCTTTGAAAAGTCCCTAGATGCGATGTCCGAAAACGTCTAAAATCCAGAGACTGGCCCCGCAGCACTGCTCCTGACCGTCCCAGCCTTGCCTTGTCTTCCGGTAAATGACCTCCTTTTGACGCCCAAATCCTTGACCAGTTTGTCCAGATCCTCCCCGAACAAGAGTTTTCCTTTAAAAGGAAGTTTGCTGAGCCTGGACTTGGAGGAGCTATCCGCTGTCCAATTTCTCAGCCAAACACAGCGACGTGCTGCCACCAAAGAAGACATACTATTGGCCAAACTCCTTATCAGATCATAATGAACATCCACTAAATAAGCAGCTCCGGACTCCAATCTGGTCATGTCCGCCACCTGATCCTGCGAAAGCTCTCCCATCTGTTGCAACCGTTGAGACCAGCAAAAACAAGCTCTCGCTACCCAAGCTCTGCAAATAGAGGCCTGTAACGAGAGCGCATTGGCCTCAAAGGCTTGTTTTATCAAAGAATCCACTCTCCTGCCTTGAACATCCTTCAAGGCCGCACTACCTTCCACCGGAATGGTACTCTTTTTTTGTTACCGCTGAAACTGCTGCATCTACTCAAGGAGAACGAAACATCTCTCGTTCCTGGTCTGGTAAGGGATATAGACGAGACATAGACCATACACCCCTAAGGCCTGCCTCTGGCAAATCCCACTCATCCTGAATCATCTGTCTAACCACTTTGTGAACAGGAAAAACCGCCTGGGATTTCCGTACCGCCTGAATCAGAGGATCCTCAACACTCTCCTCCTTTGCCAGCGCGACCACCGAGAGGTTAAGGACCTGAAGAGATTCTGTGATAAGCGCTGTCAGCTCTTCTCTCCGAAAAACTTGGATAATTCTGGCCTGGTCCTCAGGCTCTTGAATCTCATCTTCCTGAAGCTCCTTTACTGATCCCTCTAACTCCATATCAAACTCGTCACTCTCTAACCAATCCAATCCCAGAGCGTGGTCGTTCAGAGCCCGAGCCCTCTTAATTGGCCTGGCTTCAGTGCCTACACACTTTCCCATAGCCGAGCGGACACCCCCCCCCCCCCCCGGGACCCGAGCCTGAAGGATCTGGAAACGTTCCCTGCTGCCGCAGGCAGTAAGCCTGATGTAAAAGCAGCACAAAGTCCGGGGAAAAGTCCCCCATAGGTGACGCACTTACCCCCGGCGGAACCACAGAACTCGGCCGCAATAAACTCGATGCCTGCAGCGAGGCTGGGGGCTCCAGTAGCGAATTACCCTCCGCAGCTAACCCAGTCCCCTGAGGTGCAGAGAGGGGCAGCTCCTTGAGCTTGCCCTGCAACTCCTGCTCCATACTGAGCGCTTCTGTCGCACAACTGCCACAGACACCGGCGTCCGAGACAGTCCCCCCGACAACTTCCACACACTAGACACTGCAGATGCACAGGCATTAGACCCTGCTACCCCCAAAAATGTACAGAGATTTCCCAAAAAAACAAAGCCAGAAATAAAGGAGGGCAGCCGCAGTGCTTCTCTTTTCCCTCTTTATTTATTTATTTTTTCAAACTTCTCAGTTGTGCTTAGTAAAAGGATAAACAGGGTCCCAAATATTGAAAAACGTACACCTCAACACTCCCCTGCCCCAAACTACTGACAAAGGATCTCCTGCAACTGAAACGGAGCTGAAGAAAAAAAACGCAGGAAAAAATGTCACCGCTGAATCAGACACACTGAAAACTGAGCAGCCAGGTTCCACACGGGGGAACAGGCCACAGATAGCTGAAAACGCAATCGGGGATTCACCTACTTTAAAATAGAGCCCCTCAGCGATTCGGAGACTTCTGAAGAGATGAAAACTGCACCACTGACAGAAACCTTCTCTCACCTCACACAGGAAGGCTGTGAGCAAGCAGAAATCATGCCGACGGTCCCTCCCCCAATCCGGAGTCGACCGGCAGACAAACAGCAACAACTCCCCTCCGTACAGACAAGGAGGGGAGTGCAGCAGGGCATGAAAGAAATTAAAATCTCAGTGAAGATAGAGCAGGAATCCTCTCCAACTGCCCCCTTCACTAGCCCTGATCAGCTCTGACTTTCTCTGTTCCCTTTTTTTTTTTTTTTTTTTTAACAAGCTTTAATGCATGCTCCCAAAGCAAAGAAAGGTATAGAGAGATAAACAAGCTCCAAATTCACTAAGAACCCTAACTAATGCTACTTATATGTCCCACTGGTGAGCCCAGCACCAAGGCTCACTACCTCCCGCTACATGGAAACTGAGCACACTGGAAGCTAGTGGGAGGTGTCACCGGTATGTGTGCCAGAGGTGTCAGAATTCTGACATGCCCAGTATCCATGCTGCGAGAGGAGGTGCACTACCCAGTGGAGAGGGACTGGACTGGAGGGACGATAAGGAAAGCACTGGCCCATTAGAGGTCACAGTAGAAACACATACAGCAAAAGGTGCCTTGGCCAAGGCTGAACTAGGGTAACCACAGCCTCACAGTACACCTCTTTGCGGCGGCTGAAGAACCTCTGCACTTTTGCATTGGTCCACGTCGCCATCAAATCCACCTTGGGGTAACCCCATCAGCCCAGGATCCTCTGGAACACCACTCAGCTGAAATCCCACTCTCAAGGATTGGAGGAGCGACGAGCAAGATAGCTGGCTTCCACACTGACCACTTTTGCAATATGCAATATGCTGCACTGAGAGGGCAAGGAGATTCCGCTCTACCCAAGGGAGCAGGAGGATCATTTGCTGAGGAGACCCTGGAACTATTCTTGCAAAAAAGATTCGCACTGCCTAACTCAGACTATGTTCCAGAGGTGGAGGAGAGTCATGCAAATGGCCTTCGCCACCAGTCATCAATGGGCCAAGACACCCCCTGTTTGATCCAGTGAAACTGGGCAGTCCACCCTTGGCAATGAGCTCCCCAGCCGACCAGGCCAGCATCCATCACTAGCAGAAGCCACTGAGTAACATCTAGGAGAAGGCCTTTAAAAAGATGAGCAGGCTGCTCCCACCATTCCAGGCTGTCTGCCACCAATGGAGAAAGAGGGAGTCTTGATGCCAAAGTCCTGAGAAAAAGGAGACCAGCGGGATAGCTGGGATCTTTGCATTGGGTGCAAAACCAGGAATCATCTCTATCATCGCCATCATTGACCCTAGGAGTTGGGAGGTAGTCCCAGACCTTGGGAAGTTGTTTCCAAAATGCCCACAACTGAACTCAATTTCTCTGCCCTCTTCTCGGGCAGCAAACCTTTCCTGAGCCAGTGACAAACCACACTCCAAGTACGTTAATGACTGGGTAGGCACAAGGAAGTTATTGCCATAGTTTATTACCAAGCCCAGAATCTCCAGAAACTACACCACTCAGGCCGACATAGTGGCAAACGGGAAGTGCAAGCAGAGAACAAAGCGCAGGAGGTACTGCTAATCCTCATGGATGGGAATATGGAAATACATCTCGGCCAAGTCTAGAGATGTAAAACATTCCTCGTCAGATGGCTCTGTCTCCATATGGAAGGTCCTTACCTTCTTTAGCATCACAAAGCAAATGGCATACTGGACCTTGCCCCTTTTGGCAGGCGGTTCCAGAACTACAGCTCAGAGGCTGATAAGTCTCTCCAGAGAAGTCTGAACAATGGCCCCTTCTGGCTGCAAACACGCATGGAAAAATCAAGAAGGCATATGAGATGAGGTCTTGCATTCCAACACTTGGCCAAACTGATGTTGGACTCCCACTGGTCCGAGGTCACACAGGTCCATCCCATCCTTGTGTCTGAAGGGAGAACCCAGATTTGGAGAAAGAGGGAGCCTCATGGGTCCCAAATGTCCTACAAAAGGACTGGGTCCAGAAATGGGAGCAAGAAGGAAAGTCTCCCCTGGGAATCCTTCTGGGAAGTACCTGAACCCCCGAGACTCCTGGTGGCAGGAGCGAGGAGAATGTAATGCTTTAGGGCGATCCTCTGGAGCAGAGGTTCCCAACATCGGTCCTCGGGGAACCCCAGGCCAGTCAGGTTTTCAGAGTACCCACAATGAATATTTATTTATTTATTTATACATCTTTTCTATACCGCCACTTCCAGAGATCAGTGGCGGTTTACAGGGAACATAAACTTTAATAATAGAGTACTATTATTTTACATAGAACAGATTTAGAACAATGAACATTCAACTATTAAATGTAACTCAAAATACAATGAGATAACAGGAGAGGTAGGAAAGTTAGAACTGGGTATGAATTAGTTAATGTTTCAAAACATAATATGTCAATAGTAAAGGGATATATTTACATTAGCATTAAATTATAGTTATTCACAATAGCGACAAGCAGTTGCGTTCAAAAAGTAAGCTTAATCTAGGTGAGCAATGTGAATGTGTGGGAAAGATTTTATGCCTTGTCTAGGTAGGGTCAGTGAGTGACTGATGATCGGTGTTTTTCTCTGAGTTAGGACTATCTTCAATTTGGAGGTTATTGTAGTACAGAGTAAATAGATGGGTTTTTAGATTTTTTCTAAATAATTGAAGGTCCTTGATTTCTCTGATTTCAATTGGGAGGTTGTTCCATAACGTAGGGGCAAAGAATGAAAAAGCTGTGTTACTTGTCTTCTGACTTGTCTTTCGAATAGAATCAGGGACTTGTATCATGTGAAGGTTTTTTCTTCTTCTTGATCTATTTTCATGTGGGATGTTGATGAGCGTAGATAAGAAAGATGGTGCTATATTATTAAAGATCTTAAACGTATTGACTAAGGACTTGTAGATGATTCTGCATGAGACGGGTAACCAACGGAGAGCGTAGAGAATCGGAGATATATGATCTGATAGTTTCGCTTTATAGATAATCCTTGCGGTGACATTTTGGGCTAATTGAAGTGTGTGAATATTTTTCTTAGAGGTCTCTTGAAGAATACCATTACAGTAGTCTAAATGTGGTGTTATAAGAGTTTGTGCTACGGTTCTGAAATCAGTGTTATCTATCAATGGTCTAAGTTGTTGGATTGTCCTTAATTTTAAATATATTGTTTTTACAGATTGTTTTATATGTTTGGTGAGGATGAGGGTCTTATCTAGAGTGACTCCCAAATATTTGATCTCATCTTTGACTGGGAGAGAGTTTTTTCCAATGTTGATTTCTAATGGGGGAGTGAAGCTTGTGTTTCTTGTTTTAAATAGAACTTCTGTTTTTTTAAAATTAATATTCATGTTCCTTGATTTCAGCCACAGCTCAGCTTCAGAGAGGCAACGACATGTTACTATAATCCGGGTTGGACACATCAAATGGCGTGTATAACATGATGTCGTCCGCATAGATGTGGTAGTTGATTTTGAAGTGTTTAAATATGGAACAGATGGGTTGAAGATAGAGATTAAATAAAAGTGCCGAAAGGGCAGAGCCTTGAGGGATGCCCTGTTCTTGTGGAAATGGGGATGAGGCATCGATCTATTTGCACATATTGGGTCCGGTTAGTAAAATAGGATATGAACCATTCAAGAGTTTTATCTTTGATGCCTATTTGAGAGAGTCTAGAGATGAGCGTGATATGGTTTACAGTGTCAAAGGCCGAGGAAATATCAATGAATATGAGAATGAAGGCTCACTTGGTATTATCGATACCTCTGATGATTGTATCAAATAGTGCTGTTAGGAGTGTTTCTACACCATGATATGGGCGAAATCCATATTCATGTTCATCTAATGGAGCTGATGAGTCTATATAATCTTGCAGTTGTATTTGCACAATCTTTTCAATAATCTTGGCAAGAAATGGAATACTTGCAATGGGGCGATATGAAGTTGGGTCATTGCCGTCTAGTGCTTTGTTTTTTAACAGCGGTCGAATTGCTGACCTTTTCAGGACATCTGCTATACGTCCTTGTTGAAGAGATTGGTTTACTATGTTCAGTAAGTCTGAGGCAAGTTCAGTTTTTGTTGATTTTATCCAAGTCACTGGACAAGGATCAAGAAGAGAGGTTGTTGTATTTAGGTTGGAGATTGTCTGAAGTAGGAGTTTGTTAGTAATAGGGTGGAAGGTTTTCCATTCCAGGTGGATATTATCTGGAAGAGATAGGCTAGGTGGGGTGAAATGGCTGTTAAGTTTGAGTTTATTTGCAAAGTGATCAGCAAGAATTTGCGGACTAATACAAATATGCATGAGATAGATCTGCAGTCACAAAGTTTCGTTGCAGAGCGACAGAGAGCCTGTTCCACCCTGCTTGTTCACACAGAACATGGCTATCTGATTGTCCGTTTGAACTAGGACTGTCTTGTAGCTGAGCTGGGTATGGAATACTCGAAGAGCAAGGAAGATTGCTCTGAGTTCCAGGAGATTGATGTGTAGATAGGTCTCCTGTGGAGTCCAGGTACCCTGGGTAGAGAGCCCTTGCAGGTGGGCTCCCAAACCCACCTGTGAGGCATCTGTTGTCAGAGTGGCTTGGGGTGGGGGTTTTTGGAAAGGGGACCCCACCAAAAGGTTTTGGGGTGACTGCCACCATTAGAGGGATAAAATAAGACGATCTGAGTTTATTATTTTGTCTGACAGGCAACCTGATGTCTGAGTCCATTGAGTGGACAAAGTCCACTGGGCAGCCCTCATATGGAGGTGAGCATAAGGAACCACATGCACGTGTGGCCTAGCAATTGTAACATTTCCCGGGCAGTGAGATGAGGCTTTAGCACTGCTTGGGAAGCTAACTGCAAAATGCGAAGGCAGCGGGGCTGTAGAAGATAGGCCCTTGTCTGTCTGGTATCCAGCAGAGCTCCTATAAACTCTAGAGACTGAGAGGGAGCAAGGTTGGATTTTGAGAAGTTTATGACAAGTCCCGAATACTGAAGGATGCGCATTGTGCGAGAGAGAGAAATCCTGGCCTGTGGCTCTGAAGGGGCTCGAAGGAGCCAGTCGTCTAAGTAAGGGAAGACGAATACTCCCAGGGTGCAAAGAAAGCATAGTTACTCACCTGTAACAGGTGATCTCCGGGAACAGCAGGAATTTAGTCTTCACATATGGGTATTGTCGGTACCGACAGAGCCTGCACGGGAATGCTCCCCAGTGTCCAATTAGGAAGCTTTTGGGAGCATCCCACAGCGCTTTCTTGCTGCCTTCCCGCCTTTCCCAACTGCCTCTCTCCAGTTGAGTTTAAAGCTGAGACAAAGAGAGAGAGAGAAAGAGAGAGAGATAGAGAGATACAACTCCTAGGGGAGGTGGGTGGGTTGTGAAGACTAAATTCCTGCTGTTCCCGGAGATCACCTGTTACAGGTGAGTAACTATGCTGTCTCCAGGAACAAGCAAGAATGTAGTCTTCACATATGGGGACTCCCTAGCTTTAGATGCCAGGGAGAGGCCCCAGAAGTTGTGTGTCCCTGGGACAGGGCTCCACCTCCCCCCATGGATCTCTGGCATCCAACCAGGGATGGCGGGTAGGAGTTGATTAGGTATGGAACAGGTGTTGGAGAACAGCCTACTTGTTCACATAGAACATGGCTACTTGATTGTCCGTCTGAATGAGGACTGTCTTGTAGCTGAGCAGGGTGTGGAACACTCGAAGAGCAAGGAAGATTGCTCTGAGTTCTAAGAGATTGATATGTAGATGAGTCTTCTGTGGAGACCAAGTGCCCTGGGTGGAGAGGCCTTGCAGATGAGCTCCCCAACCCACTGGTGAAGCATCTGTTGAGAGTTGCCTGGGGTAAAGGCTGTTAAAACGGGGACCCCAGCAACAGGTTCTGAGCAGACTGCAACCATTGGAGAGACAAAATAAGACTATTTATGTTTGCTATTTTGTCTGACAGGCACCCTGATACCTGGGTCCATTGAGTGGATAAGGTTCACTGGGCTGCTCTCATATGAAGGCGAGCGTAAGGGACCACATGCACTGTAGATGCCATATGGCCTAGTAGTTGTAACATTTCTCAGGCAGTGAGATGAGGTTTTCGCACTGCTTGAGAAGCTAACTGCACCATGCGGAGGCAACAGGCCTGGGGGAGATAGGCCCTTGCCTTTCTGGTATCCAGCAAAGCTCCTATGAACTCTAGAGACTGAGTGGGAGTTAGACTGGATTTTGGGATGTTTATGCGCAGACCCAAATACTGAAGGATACGCTTTGTGCAGGATAGGGAAGTCCTGGCCTCTGACTCTGATGGGGCTCAAATGAGCCAGTCGTCTAAGTAGGCGAAGATGAATATACCTAGAGTACGGAGAAAGCACAGTTACTTACCTATAACAGGTGATCTCTGGGAACAGCAGGAATAAGTCTTCACATATGGGTATTGTTGGTACCGACGGAGCCTGCGCGGGAACGCTCCCCAGCGTCCTGAAAGAAAGTTTTTGGGAGCATCCCACAGCGCCTGCACGCTGCCTTCCCGCCTTTCCTAACTGCCTCTCTCCAGTTCAAGTTTTAAAGCTGAGACAAAGAGAGAGAGAGAGGAAAGGAAAGATAGATAGAGAGATACAACTCCTAGGGGAGGTGGGTGGGTTGTGAAGACTTATTCCTGCTGTTCCCAGAGATCACCTGTTACAGGTAAGTAACTGTGCTATCTCCAGGAACAAGCAGGAATGAGTCTTCACATATGGGGACTCCCCAGCTAGAGATGCCTGGGAGATCACCCAGATTGTGAGTCCCTGGGAAGGGCTCTACCTCTACCCATGAATCTCAGGCATCCAGTTCAGGGATGGAGGGTAGGAGTTGATTAGGTATGGAACAGGTGTTTGAGAACAGCCTGACCAAACAAGGCATCCCGGCGGGAGTCCTTGTCCAAGCAGTAATGGGCTGTGAAGGTATGAACCGATGCCCAAGTGGCTGCTCGACAGATTTGGTCGATGGACACAGAGCTTAGATGAGCCATAGAGGTTGCCATGGCCCTCACATTGTGAGCTGTGACATGGCCCTCCAGAGAAAGGTTCTTACTTTGGTAGGCGAAGGAAATACACTGAGCAATCCAATTGGACAGAGTTCTCTTAGAGACTGGAAGTCCTAAATGAGAAGGATCAAAAGCAACAAAAAGTTGAAAGGACTTTCTATGTTGCTGTGTCCTGTGTAAGTAGAAAGCAAGTGCTCTTTTACAATCCAGGGTATGAAGATTCCTCTCTGCACTTGATGCATGAGGTCCTGGAAAAAAGACAGGTAAAAAGACCTCCTGGTTCAGATGAAAAGGTGAGACCACTTTAGGCATAAAGTGTGGATTAGTTCTGAGGACTACCTTGTCATGATGGAACCTTGTATAAGGAGGATTAGCCACTAAAGCTTGCAACTCACTGATACGGCGAACTGAGGTGACTGCAATGAGAAAAATAACCTTCCAGGAAAGGAATTTTAAGGAGGTAGTGGCTAAGGGTTCAAAGGGTGGCTTCATAAGCTGGCCAAGAACCAGATTCAAGTCCCAGGCCACTGGAGGTGGTCTAATGGGAGGTTTAGTCAACAGAAGGCCTCTCATGAATCTTGCTATAAGAGGATGAGAGGAAATAGGTTGTCCATTGAGAGGCTTAAGGGATGCTGCAATAGCACTCAAATGGACTATGATTGAATTTGTTTTAAGGCCTGCATGGGATAAATGCAGCAAATAGTCTAGTAAAGAATGCAAAGGTATTGCAAGAGGGTTGAGACCCTTCTGTGCACACCAAATGGAAAACCTTTTCCATTTAAAAGCATATGAACGTCTGGTGGAAGGCTTTCTGGAAGCATGAAGAATATCCTTCACTTGCTGAGAAAGTTGTAAATCTTGAAGGTCTAGGCCTTCAGCAACCAGGCCCTGAGATGAAGAGACTGAGCATTTGGGTGCCACAAGGTTCCCTCCTCCTGGGAGAGGAGATCTGAAGCAGACCCCAGGTCTAGGGAGGGAGCTTGAGAGAGATGTAAAAGTAGAGGGTACCACACTTGGCGTGGCCAAAGTGGTGCTATGAGGATCATAGTTCCTTTGTCTCTCTGAAGCTTGAACAGAGTCTTGGGGATTAGGGGAATAGGTGGAAAGGCATAGAGGAAGTCTTGCCCCCAATGAAGGAGGAAGGCATCCTTGGCCTGAACTCCCTGACATGGAATCCTGGAACAGAACCGGGGAAGTTTGGCATTCCACGGACTTGCAAACAGGTCTATGTCTGAGGTACCCCAAATCCGAAAAATTCTGGCTATCTGGTCCCCATGGAGGGACCATTCGTGCGGAAGCATAACTCGACTGAGTCTGTCTGCCCAAGAGTTTTGAACTCCTGGAAGATATACTGCCATGAGATGGATTTGATGCTCCTTTGTATTGGTAGTGCTTTCCTTGGTACAGGAAGCGAAGGAATCTTCTGTGTGTTGGATGGATGAGAACATGGGTGTACGCATCCTTGAGATCTAGAGAACAAAGCCAGTCCTGACTTTGGAGGTATGGAAGGAGAGTTCCGAGAGAAGTCATCTTGAATTTCTCCTTGCATAGAAAGCACAGTTACTTACCTGTAACAGGTGATCTCTGGGAACAGCAGGAATTAGTCATCACATATGGGTACGTCGGTACCGACGGAGCCCGCGCGGGAAAGCTCCCCAGCTTTTCAGATTAAAAGCTTTTGGGGCCTCCCACTGCACATGCGCGCTGCCTTCCCGCCTTCCTGACCAGCTCTCGTCAGTTCGAGTTTAAAGCTGAGACAATAGAGAGAGAGGACAGGAAGATAGATAGATAGAGATACAACTCCTAGGGGAGGTGGGTGGGTTGTGATGACTAATTCCTGCTGTTCCCAGAGATCACCTGTTACAGGTAAGTAACTGTGCTATCTCCAGGAACAAGCAGGAATAAGTCATCACATATGGGGACTCCCTAGCTAAGATGCCTGGGAGATCCCCCTCCAAGGGTAAACCATCTTCGCATGGATCTCAGGCATCCATCCAGGGAAGATGGGCAGGAGTTGTTTAAGTATGGAACAGGTGTTTGAGGACAGCCTGACCAAACAAGGCATCCCGGCGGGAGTCCTTGTCCAAGCAGTAATGGGCTGTGAAGGTATGAACCGAGGCCCAAGTGGCTGCTCGACAGATCTGATCTATGGACACAGAGTGAAGATGAGCCATAGAAGTGGACATGGCTCTCACATTGTGAGCTGTGACATGGCCCTCCAGAGAAATGTTCTTACTCTGGTAAGCAAAAGAAATACACTGAGCGATCCAATTGGAAAGTGTACGCTTGGTGACTGGAAGTCCCAAATGAGAAGGATCAAAAGCCACGAAAAGTTGGGAAGACTTTCGATGTGGTTGAGTCCTGTTGAGGTAAAAAGCAAGAGCTCTTTTACAATCCAGAGTATGAAGGTTCCTCTCTGCACTGGATGCATGAGGAGCCGGGAAAAAGACAGGTAGATATACCTCTTGATTAAGATGAAAAGGCGAGACCACTTTTGGCATAAAGTGGGGATTCGTCCTAAGGACCACCTTATCATGATGAAACCTAGTATAAGGTGGATGAGCCACTAAAGCCTGCAGTTCACTGATGCGGCGAGCCGAAGTGACTGCAATAAGGAAAACAACCTTCCAGGAAAGAAATTTGAAGGAGGTAGAGTCCAAAGGCTCAAAAGGTGGCTTCATAAGCTGACCTAGAACTAGGTTCAAATCCCATGCTACCAGAGGAGGTCGGATGGGAGGTTTAGTTAGAGTCAGGCCTCTCATGAAACGTGCAACAAGAGGATGAGAGGAGACAGGTTGTCCATTTATAGGTTTTAAGGATGCTGCAATAGCACTCAAATGGACCCTTACTGAATTCGTCTTAAGGCCTGCATTTGAAAGATGCAGGAGATAGTCCAAGAGGGAATTCAAAGGAAGTGCTAGAGGGTCAAGACCCTGCTGAGCACACCAAATGGAAAAACGTTTCCATTTGAAAGCATAAGAACGCCTCGTGGAAGGTTTCCTAGAGGCATGAAGGATATCTGTCACAGGTTGAGAAAGATTAAAGTCTTGAAGACTTAGGCCTTCAGTAACCAAGCTCTGAGATGTAGGGATTTGGGGTTTGGGTGCCACAAAGTCCCCTCCTCCTGAGACAGAAGGTCTGGCGCAGCTCCCAGGTCCAGGGAGGATCCCTGGGAGAGATGCAGAAGTAGAGGGAACCACACCTGGCGTGGCCAGCGGGGAGCTATGAGGATCATAGTCCCGTGATCCCTCTGGAGCTTGAACAGAGTCTTGGATATTAGAGGAATGGGTGGAAAGGCATAGAGGAATTCCTGACCCCAATGCAGGAGGAAGGCATCGTGGGCCTGAGCTCCCTGACACTGAGTTCTGGAACAGAACCGGGGAAGTTTGGCATTCCACGGACTTGCAAAGAGGTCTATGTCCGGGGTCCCCCATTCCTGAAAGATTCTGCGTATCTGGTCCATATGTAGGGACCATTCGTGTGGAAGCAGAACTCGACTGAGTCTGTCTGCACGAGAGTTTTGAACTCCTGGAAGATACACTGCAAGAAGGTGAATTTGATGCTCTCTGGCGAAGGCCCATAATCTGAGAGCTTCGTTGCAAAGCGACAGAGAGCCTGTCCCTCCTTGTTTGTTTATATAGAACATGGCTACCTGATTGTCTGTCTGAACTAGGACAGTCAGGTTGACAAGGAGGGTATAGAAGACCTTGAGGGCAAGGTAAATTGCTCGCAGTTCCAGGAGGTTGATATGAAGGGTGGCCTCCTGTGGAGACCAAGTGCCCTGAGTGGAGAGGTTCTGAAGATGAGCTCCCCACCCTGTCTGGGAGGCATCTGTTGTGAGGGTTGCTTGGGGCAACAAAGGTTGGAAGGGGGCCCCCAACAACAGATTCTTGGTGGATGTCCACCATTGGAGGGACCAAAATAGACGGCTTGAGGTGAGTATTTGGTCGGAGAGCGCTCCAGATGCTTGAGTCCACTGGGTGGCCAAGGTCCATTGAGCTTCTCTCATATGCAGACGAGCGTAGGGCACCACATGTACCGTGGAGGCCATGTGGCCCAGAAGTCGCAGCATCTCCCGGGCTGTCAAATGACTGCTGGACTGAGCTTGGGAGGCCAAACTCAGCAGGCGTTGGGCCCTGACCTGAGGCAGGTAGGCCCTTGCAGTGATGGTGTCTAACTGGGCCCCTATGAACTCGAGAGACTGAGTAGGGATTAGTTGAGACTTGGGAAGGTTTACTACCAGTCCTAGATACTGCAGAAGACGCCTTGTGCGGTCCAGGGAAATTTGGGCCTGGGACTGAGAGGGAGCTCGGATGAGCCAGTCGTCCAGGTATGGGAATATGAAAATTCCCAGGCCTCTTAGAAAGGCAGCTACGACTGCCATGCATTTGGTGAACACTCTTGGAGCAGAGGCTAGACCGAAGGGGAGTACTCTGTACTGGAAATGTTTTCCCTGAAACAGAAATCGAAGGTATTTTCTGTGGGATGGGTGGATGAGTATGTGTGTATACGCATCCTTTAGGTCTAGAGAACAAAGCCAATCCTGACTCTGAAGGTATGGAAGGAGAATGCCCAGAGAAAGCATTTTGAATTTCTCCTTGAAAAGAAATTTGTTCAATTCTCTCAGATCCAGAATTGGTCTGAAGCCCTCTGTCTTCTTTGGTATTAGAAAATAAGGGGAGTAGAATCCCGTCCCCTGTTGAAGAAGAGGGACCTCCTCTATTGCCCCCTGGGCAAGGAGGGAGGAGACTTCCTGACCCAAGAGGGCCAGGAGAGATGGGGGAGAATTGAACTGCCTCACCATAGTATAAGGAGGAAGGTCGGAAAAATGGAGTTTGTAACCCTCTCTGATGATAGAGAGGGTCCATTGCTCTGATGTAATTTGCTCCCATCTGGGAGCAAAGTGAGCTAACCTTCCGGGTATGGTGAGGGGCTCTGGTTGTTCTAGAGCCAGAAAAGTTAAGTTCTCTAGGGGCAAGTCAAAACCCCTGAGGTGGTGGAGCCTGCTGAGGCGTAGCAGACGCCGCAGGCTTTGACCTTGCCTGTTTAGATTGCTGACGTTTAGCAGCAAAACGAGGCTGAGAGGATTGTTGGCCAGTATTTGTGGAAAATCTGGACTTCTTGTAATAAGGCCTCTTAAAAGACTTCTTCTTGGCAGGAGTGGAGGTAGACTTAGAAAGTCTATCTAAGGTGGCATTTTCTGCGTCCATTTGAGTGGCCTTAATTTGCCACTCCTCACCAAATAAGTTCTCACCTGTACAGGGCAGATTTCGTAAGCCATCTAGGACCCAAGGTTCTAGATCAGAAGCCTGGAGCCAAGCAAGACGTCGGGCTGCTATAGCAATGCCCGAAGCCCTACCAGCACCCTCAAAGGAATCAAAAGCTGCCCTGTTGGAGAACTTTGAAATATCCAAAAGGTGTTTCACTAAGGAAATGAACTGCTCCCTCTTATCCTCAGGGATAAAGGGGGCAAAATGCCGAACTTTTAGAGCGATTTCACTGAGAAACATGCCCATGTAAAGACTATAGGAATTAATCCTGGCTATAAGCATAGTAGCCTGGAAAATTTTCCTGCCAAAAGAGTCTAGAGTCTTACATTCTCGCCCTGGAGGAGTAGAAGAGTGCCTTTTGGTACTCTTTATCTTCTTCATTGCAGACTTCACCACAATAGAATGGTGAGGCAACTGAGTTTTTTGGAAACCAGGAGAAGGGGGGACACGGTACATGGTGTCCAACCTGCGAGAAGAAGGAGACAATGTTAGAGGAGCCTCCCATAAGTCCATCAAGTGTTCTTGAAGGATTTCATGGATAGGCAGGGTAACTGTCTCTTTAGGAGACTTAGAGTATCCTAAAATATCCAGTTTCTTTGATCTGGGTTCCTTTTCAGAGGATGAAGCAATAGAAAGACCTTTAGTCATTTCTATGATGAAGTCCTGAAAGGACAAATCCTCTGGTGGAGACATTCTCCTTTTAGGAAAAGAAGGCTCCTCAGGAAGATCAAGGGAGAACTCATCAGAATCATCAGAGGAGTTAAAATCCTCTGAAGAAGCAGAGTATCCTCTATGTGCTTCCAACGCACGATACGCATACCGTTCGGTATCGACATCGGGCGTACCGGGTATGGGATCGGTACCGGGCAAAAGCCCGGATCCGGCATGCGGAACCGATCTGCGTTTGGAAGACGACGGCCTCGGTTCCGGTATGGAAGCCATTACCGGAACCGGACCCGGTACCGCTGGCTGCGGTACCGAGGGCGTAGCAGCATTAATAAAAGCCAGAATGGCCTGCTGCATGACTTGGACAGTATTGCCCATAGACGCCACTGCTGCCTGGATGTCGGTACCGGTATGGGCCGGTACCCCAGAGCAGTACAACAGGTGATCTGTCGAGGCCGCGCCATCGATGTCAACCTGTGACCCCATGATTGCTTTGGAGGCCGGAGCCTCCCGCCGGGGTTTTTTGGCCTGGGCAGAATCCTCGAACTCAGAATTGAGAGCCTCTCGATCTTTAGAAAGAGATTTGCTTTTAGAGGATTTGCCCACTGGAGTTTTGGTTACCTGAGATCCATCCGGAGAGGAAGACCTGGATGACTGTGATGCTTCTGAAGGAAACAGCACATGGAACTTGTTGGCCCGGTTCTGCAATCCACGTTTCGACATCTGGGAGCAGGATGGGCAGTCCGGTATGGAATGGTCAGGTCCTAAACATTTAAGACACCATTCATGGGTGTCTGTAAGAGGAATGACAGCACTGCACTTGGTACACTTTTTAAAACCAGGAACTGGCTTCTCCATGAGGAGAATTTGTGTAGGCCTGAAGGCCTAACAAAGTACCAAGCTGTGCTGAAGAAAAGAAAAAAATATATATTTTTTTTTTCAAAAGAAAGAAAGAGAGACCGGCAGTACCGGTTTCAGAATGGGGAAGGCAGGTACGCGGTCTAAAGAAAACAATAAAATTAACAATTTCTTCAGCGGTGACAGGAACACGACCTGCTGGCTCCGCGGAAAAAAAGAAACTGACGAGAGCTGGTCAGGAAGGCGGGAAGGCAGCGCGCATGTGCAGTGGGAGGCCCCAAAAGCTTTTAATCTGAAAAGCTAGGGAGCTTTCCCGCGCGGGCTCCGTCGGTACCGACGTACCCATATGTGATGACTTATTCCTGCTTGTTCCTGGAGATACTTGTTCAATTCTCTGAGATCTAATATGGGTCTGTAGCACCCTGTTTTCTTTGGAATGAGAAAATAGGGGGAGTAGAACCCTGAGCCCTGTTGAAGAAGGGGTACTTCTTCTATTGCCCCTTGGGCAAGAAGGGTAGCAATCTCCTGACCTAGAAGGTTGAGGAGAGATGTTGGAGAATTGAACTGTTTCACCATGGTGTGAGGAGGAAGGTTTAAGAAATGAAGTTTGTACCCTTCCTTTATGATGGAGAGGGTCCACTGCTCTGCTGTGATTTGTTCCCATCTGGGAGCAAAGTGAGCTAACCTTCCTGGGATGGTGAGGGGCTCTGGATGTTCTAGAGCCAGAAAGGCTAAGTTCTCTAGTGGAAAGTCAAAGGCCCTGAGGAGGCTGAGGCTGTTGGGCTGTTGCTGTCTCTTTGTAGCAAAACGACCTTGAGAAGAGGCCTGACCATAAGAAGAAAATTTCCCTTTCTTTGGGAAAGATCCCTTTTTGAACAACCTCTTTTTGAAAGGAGCAGTAGTAGACTTTGAAAGTCTGTCTAAAGCAGAATTTTCAGCATCCATCTTGTTGGCCTTTGCTTGCCAATCTTTGCCAAACAGGTTTTCGCCTGTACAGGGAAGGTTACCTAGACCATCCTGTACCCAGGATTCCAAATCAGAGGCTTGCAACCAAGCAACTCTGCGTGCACCTATGGCAATAGCTGAGGCTCTACTGACTCCCTCAAAAGAGTCAAAGGCTGCACGGTTGGAAAACTTGGATACATCCTGTGCCTGTTTAAGCCAGGTGATATATTCTTCTCTCTTATCTTCTGACATAAAAGGAGATAAGGTTTGCAGATGATCTGTAACTTCTTTTAGAAACATCCCCATATAGAGACTATAGGAGTTGATTCTGGCTACAAGCATACTGGCCTGGAAGATTTTCCTGCCAAAGGCATCTAGGGTTCTGCATTCTCTTCCTGGAGGAGCAGAGGAGTGCCTTTTTGTACTCTTGATCTTTTTCATAGCAGACTCTACCACAATGGAGTGGTGAGGAAGCTGAGTCTTATGAAACCCAGGACAAGGAGGAACATGATACATGGTGTCCAACCGTCTGGAATGAGGGGAGGTGGAAAGAGGAGTCTCCCATATGCCCAACATGTGTTCATAAAGAATCTCATGTATTGGTAAGGTCGCTGCCTCTTTAGGAGCCTTAGGATATCTAATTTTTTGGCTCTAGGTTCAGGCTCAGAGGTTACTGAGATGGACAGGCCTTTGGCCACCTCCCTAATAAAGTCCTGAAAAGACAAGTCTTCAGGAGGAGACATTCTCCTTTTTGGAGAAGAGGGTTCCTGAGGAAGGATCCCCGATGCTTCAATTGAGGCCTCTGAAGAATCAGAGTCTTCTGAAGAATCGAAGTATCGACTGTCTGGATGCTGTCGTAGAGCCCGATACACGTACCGGGAGGTATCGACATCGGGAGTAATCGGTACCGGGCCGGTACTGATAGGCATCACTGGATAGCGTACCGCTGCCGTCGATGCTGATGTCAATGCAAGCGGTACTGGTATTGGAACCGGAATCGGATCCTGTACCGGGATCGGTACGGGTACCGACAACGGGGTTTGTTGCGGTACCGTAGGCGTTGCAGCTTGAATGAATGCCGTGATGGCACGCTGCATGGTCAGAATATTCTGATCCATTGACGCCACCAATGTCTGGATATCGGTACCGGTAGAAACTGCCGGTACCCCAGAACATTGTAACAGGTGATCGGTCGAGGCCGAGCCATCGATGTCAACCTGTGACCCCATAGGTAGTGCTTTGGAAGCCGGAGCCTCCCGCCGGGGTAATTTTGCCGGTGTGGTATCCTCAAGAGTAAGCCCGGGGACCTCTCGATACTTAGAGGGAGATGAACTCTTTGAGGACTGGCCAGATTTAAGTTTGGTTACCTGAGATCCATGGGATGAAGAAGAAGCCCTGGAAGACGTCGATGCCACGGAAGCTGCATCGGAGGGAAACAGGTTACTGAGCTTAGCTGCCCGATTCTGTAACCCTCTTTTGGACATCATGGAACAGGACTCACAATCCGCAATGGAGTGGTCAAGACCTAAACATTTTAGACACCAGTCATGGGTGTCAGTGACAGAAATAGTGCTACTGCCCTTTGTGCATTTTTTAAACCCGGAGGCGGGTTTTTCCATGAGGGAAAAATATCTCTGCAGGCCTAAGGCCCCAGAAGAAAAATGCACTGAAAAGAGTAGAAGTTTTTTTTTTTAAAAAGAAAGAAAAAGAACCGGTGGCACCGGTGCGGAATCGAGAAGGCAGACACGCGACTAAAGAAAAATAAAAGAAAATAAGAAATTCTTAGGCGGTGACAGGAAACACGACCTGCTGGCTCCGCGGAAAAGAAGAACTGGAGAGAGGCAGTTAGGAAAGGCGGGAAGGCAGCACGCAGGCGCTGTGGGATGCTCCCAAAAGCTTTCTTTCAGGATGCTGGGGAGCGTTCCCGCGCAGGCTCCGTCAGTACCAACGATACCCATATGTGAAGACTCATTCCTGCTTGTTCCTGGAGATATGCTGCTACTATAGCCATGCATTTCGTGAACACCCTTGGTGCTGAGGCCAGGCCAAAAGGAAGCACCCTGTATTGGTAGTGCTTTCCTTGAAAAAGGAACCGAAGGAACTTTCTGTGAGTTGGATGGATGAGAACATGAGTGTACGCATCCTTGAGATCTAGAGAACAAAGCCAATCCTGACTCTGAAGGTATGGCAGCAGAGTTCCCAGAGAAATCATCTTGAATTTCTCTTTGAACAGGAATTTGTTCAATTCTCTGAGGTCTAAAATAGGTCTGTGTCTCCCTGTTTTCTTTGGGATAAGGAAATAGGGGGAGTAAAACCCTGTACCCTGTTGATGAATGGATACTTCATCTATTGCCCCCTGGGCAAGAAGCATAGTGACCTCCTGATCTAACAGGTTGATAAGAGAGTTCTGAGAATTGAACTGTGTTACCATTGTGGGAGGGTGCATGCACAGAAAGTGAAGCTTGTACCCCTCTTCTATAATGGAGAGTGTCCAATGTTCTGCTGTTATCTGCCCCCATCTGGGGGCAAAGTGACATAACCTTCCTGGAATGGTGGAAGGCTCTGGACCATTGAGGGCCAGGAAGGCTAAGTTCTCTAGATGAAAGTCAAAGGGCTTGTGGAGGCTGAGACTGCTGAGACGGTTGAGGCTTGGCAGTCTTTGCTTTTCTTTGTTTAGGTGGCTGCTGACCTTTTCGGACAAGCTGATCTGCAGAACGTCCCTGCTGGGAATAAGAGGGATAAAACCTCTTCTTTTTGGAGAAGAAAGGTTTCTTGAGAGATTTCTTTCTTGTAGGATCAGCTGTGGCTCTGGATAATCTATCCAAAGTGGAGTTGTCAGCATCCATCTCATTGGCCTTTTCTTGCCAATTCTTGCCGCATAGATTCTCACCTGTACAAGGTATATTTCCCAGTTTGTCCTGCACCCAGAGCTCCAAATCAGATGCTTGGAGCCAGGCAATTCTTCATGCACCTATGGTAATGGCAGAGGTTCTGCTTACGCACTCAAAACAGTCAAAAGCTGCACGATTGACAAACTTAGAAACATCCTGGGCATGTTTAACTAGTGTGAGAAAATCCTGCCTCTTGTCCTCAGGAAAGAGAGGGCTTAAAACCTCCAAGTCTCCTGTGACTTCTTTAAGGAACATTCCCATATATAGAATATAGGAACTGATCCTGGCAGAAAGCATGGAAGCCTGGAATGTACGACGTCCAAAGGCATCCAAAGTTCTATACTCACGTCCTGGAGGATTAGAGGCATGCCTCTTTGCACTCCTGATTCTTCTCATAGCTGATTCCACTACAATAGAGTGGTGAGGAAGCTGAGTTTTCTGGAAACCAGGACAAGGAGGGACTCGATACATGGTATCCAGTCTGCGAGAGTGAGGAGAGGTGGTAAGAGGTGTCTCCCACATTCTCAACATGAGATCATGTAGAATCTCATGGATAAGCAGAGTAGCTGCCTCCTTAGGAGCCTTGGGATATTGTAAAACCTCCAACTCCTTAGCCCTGGGCTCTGTTTCAGGAGCCACAGTAATGGACAGAACTCGAGCCACCTCCCTGATGAAATCCTGAAAGGAGATATCTTCAGGAGGAGACATCCTACGTTTAGGAGAGGAAGGCTCCTCCGGGAGAAGTATGCCGGCACCGGCAGAGCTGTCAGAATCCTCGGAGTCCTCCGAGGATTCGAAGTACCGTCTGTCCGGATGCTCTTGAAGAGCCCGATACCTGTACCGATCGAAGTCAGTACTGAGGGGCATCAGCACCGGAGTATCGGTACCGGAAGGCATCGCATGACTGGGTGCCGGCAAAGCCGATGCTGATGTCGATGCTATCGGTACCGGTACCGGCGTCTGTACCGGTACTGGTTGAACTGTCTGACGCGGTTCTGAGGGGATCGATGCCACAAGGAGAGCCGCCAGACTGCGTTCAATAACCAGGAACCTCTGGTCTATCGATGCTGCCGATGCCTGGGTATCGGTACCGCAGACAGCCGGTACCCCAGAGCATGGCACCAGTAGTTCTGCCGAGGCCTCGAGAACATCCTGAAGCCACGATAATGCTTTGGAAGCCGAAGCCTCCCGCCGGGGCAATTTTGCTGGCATGGAACCCTCAAGGGCAACGCCAGAGGCATCTCGATGCTCAGAAGGAGATCTACCCTTTGAGGACTGGCTAGACTTATGTTTGGTTACCTGAGATCCATGGGAGGAAGACGAAGCC
The DNA here is from genome assembly GCA_033557465.1 of Ichthyophis bannanicus. Lineage (NCBI taxonomy): Eukaryota > Metazoa > Chordata > Amphibia > Gymnophiona > Ichthyophiidae > Ichthyophis > Ichthyophis bannanicus. Next base: position 988,546,996 of record CM066032.1, read on the forward strand.
CTGGAAGACGTTGATACCACAGAAGCTGCATTGGAAGGAAAAAGGGCACTGAGCTTAGCAGCTCGGTTCTGTCGACCCCTTTTGGATATCATGGTACAAGCCATACACTCGGTGATGGAGTGGTCAGGACCTAAACATTTAAGACACCACTCATGGGTGCCGGTGACGGAGATGGTACCGCCACACTTGGTGCACTTTTTGAAACCCGAGGTGGGTTTTTCCATAGTGGAAAAAAGTTTTGGGCCTAAGGCCAAAAATGGCACGTGCACCTGAAAAGAAAAGTTTTGAAAAAAATAATAATATTTTTTTTTTAAACAAAAGACAGAAAGAAAAGAGAACCGGCGGTACCGGTATAGCGTCGAAGGTAGACGCGACCACATAAAGAATAAGGAAACAATTTTCTGCGGTGACAGGAACGATGACCTGCTGGCTCCACAGAAAATGAAGAACTGGAGAGAGGCAGTTGGGAAAGATGGGAAGGCAGCACGCAGGCGCTGTGGGATGCATCCCAAAAGCTTCCTAATTGGACGCTGGGAGCGTTCCCACGCAGCCTCCATCGGTACCGACGATTCCCATATGTGAAGACTACATTCCTGCTTGTTCCTGGAGATATGCTGCCACCACAGCCATGCATTTTGTAAACACCTTTGGTGCTGAGGCCAGGCCAAAAGGAAGAACCCTGTATTGGTAGTGCTTCCCTTGAAATAGAAAGCGAAGGAACTTTCGATGAGTTGGATGGATGAGAACATGAGTGTACGCATCCTTGAGATCTAGAGAACAAAGCCAATCCTGACTCTGAAGGTATGGCAGCATAGTTCCTAGAGAAATCATTTTGAACTTTTCTTTGAACAGGAATTTGTTCAATTCTCTGAGGTCCAAAATGGGTCTGTGTCCTGTTTTCTTTGGAATAAGGAAATAGGGGGAGTAAAACCCTGTACCCTGTTGGAGAATGGGTACCTCTTCTACCTAACTGGGAGTTGAGAGAGGTCTGAGACTTGAACAGTCTTACCATTGTAGGAGGGGACATACTGAGGAAATGAAGCTTGTACCCCTCTCTTACAATGGACAGAGTCCAACTTTCTGCTGTTATCTGCCCCCATCTGGGGGTAAAATGACATAACCTTCCTGGAATGAATGGTGGAAGGCTCTGGGCCGTTCAGGGCCAGGAAGGCAAAGTTCTCTAGATAGGAGTCAAAGCCCCTGTGGAGGCTGAGTCTGCTGAGCCGGTTGAGGCTTAGCAGCTTTTGTTTTTCTTTGCTTAGGTTGTTGCTGCTGTCCTTTTTGGGCAGACTGACCTAAACGATGCCCCTGCTGGGTATAGGAGGGGTAAAACTTCTTCTTCTTACTGAAGAATGGTTTCTTGTAGGATTTTTTCCTTGCAGGATCAGCTGTAGATTTTGACAATCTATCCAAGGTGATAGTGTCAGCATCTATCTCATTAGCTTTTTCCTGCCAATTCTTGCCAAAGAGATTCTCTCCTGTGCAAGGAATATTCCCCAGTTTATCCTGTACCCAAAGTTCCAAGTCAGATGGCTGGATCCTGCCAATCCTACGTGCACCTATGGCAATAGCAGAGGTTCTGCTTATGCACTCAAAGCAGTCAAAGGCTGCACGATTTACAAACTTGGAAACATCCTGAGCATGTTTGACAAGGGCAAGGTAATCCTGCCTCTTATCATCAGGAAGGAGAGGGCTCATAAGCTCTAAATCTCCCGTGACCTCCTTAAGGAACATTCCCATATATAATATATAGGAACTGATCCTAGCAGAAAGCATGGAAGCATGGAAGGTTCGACGTCCAAAGGCGTCAAGGGTCCTACACTCACGTCCTGGAGGATTAGATACATGTCTTTTTGCACTTTTGATCCTTCTCATAGCTGATTCCACCACCATGGAATGGTGTGGTAGCTGAGTTTTCTGAAACCCAGGACAAGGAGGAACTCGATACATGGTGTCGAGCCTTCGAGAGTGAGGAGAAGTGGTTAGAGGTGTTTCCCACATCCTTAACCTGAGATCATGCAAGATCTCATGAATAGGTAAGGTAGCTGCCTCCTTGGGAGCTTTAGGGTATTGCAGGATTTCCAATTCCTTTGCCCTAGGCTCTTTTTCAGGAGCCACTGTGATGGAAAAGACCTCGAGACACATCTCAGATAAAATCCTGAAAGGACATATCCTCTGGAGGAGACATCCTAAGCTGAGGAGAAGAAGAATCCTCAGGAAGAAGTACTCTTGTATTGGCAGAGCTCTCAGAGTCTTCAGACTCATCCGAGGATTCAAAGTATCTCCGATCTGGGTGATCGTACAAGGCACGGTACCGGTACCAATCAAAGGGGTACCGGTACCGGTACCGGATGGATAAGCATGACTCGGACCCGGTAGAATACCTGCCGATGTCGATGCAGTCGGTACCGGTACCGAGGTCGGTGCCAGTACTGGTTGAATTGTCTGAAGCGGTTTCAGGGGCATCGAGGCCGTTGAGAAGAGCCGCCAGACTGCGTTCAACAGCCAAAAATCTTTGGTTTATCGACGCTGCCAATGCTTGGGTATCGGTAACGGATGAAGCAGCCGGTACCCCAGAGCATGGCACCAGTAGTTCTGCCGAGGTTGGGGCCTTGAGAACATCCTGGAGCCCCGTTAATGCTTTGGAAGCCGAAGCCTCCCGCCGGGATAATTTTGCCAGTACAAGTCCCTCGAGGGCAACGCCAGAGGCATCTCGATGCTTAGAAGGAGATCTACCCTTTGAGGACCAGCCAGATTTATGTTTAGTTACCTGAGATCCATGGGAGGAAGACAAAGCCCTGGAAGACGTCGATGCCACAGACGCTGCATCGGAGAGCAAAAGGATGCTAAGTTTAGCAGCTCGGTTTTGCCGGCCCCTCTTCAACATCATCCCACAGGCAACACACTCCAAAATAGAGTGGTCAGGACCTAAACATTTGAGGCACCACTCATGGGTGTCGGTGACGGAGATGGTACCGCCACACTTGGAACACTTTTTAAAACCCGAAGCGGGTTTTTCCATTTTAAAGGAAAGTTGGGCCTAGTGCCCAAAATGGCACGTGGCACCTGAGGAGAAAATACCTGGAAAAGACTCCAGAATAAAAGGGGGGTTTTTTTAGAAAAAAGAAAGAAGAACCGGCAGTACCGGTGTAGCGACGAGGGAAGGCAGACGCGACCACAAAAAAGAAGAATAAAAGGGAATATTTTCTGCGGTGACAGGATATGCGACCTGTCGGTTCCATGGAAAACAAAGAACTGGAGAGGGACAATTGGGAAAGGCGTGAAGGCAGCACGCAGCGCTGTGGGATGCTCCCAAAAGCTTTCCTGTTGGACGCTGGGGTGCGTTCCCGTGCAGGCTCCGTCGGTACCGACGATACCCATATGTGAAGACTACATTCCAGCTTGTTCCTGGAGATAAGGCAATATCCATAGCTCTTGAGTGGATCAAAACATACATGGCATCCACCAGGAAAACTGCTGCTAATTCCACAAGCATCGACGCATCATCTCACAGGAATGACTAGATCTAATGGAGTAGGGCATGAGCCATAAGCCCTCTGCAAACTACTGTCCAGAGAATAAGGGAAGTGGCAGAAAACTGACTTTAGGAAGTCTCAACTTTGCGATCCACTTGGTCCTTGAGGGCTGCACCACCCTTTATCGGAATGGGGGTGTGTTCTGCAATGGTCATCACCTGCACATCCACCTGGGGTAACCACATCCAGACAGCAAGGTCTTCCTGAGGAGGGCACAGAGCCAACTCATGACTCTGCCCCCCCTTTCCACAGGGTGGCAGTTGAGTCCCATTTTTTACGAACCAATCTCTTCAGAATCTCTGGGAAATGCTCTGAAAGGTTTCTGAATCCCCTGCCAGCAGAGGGTACACTTGTAGCCCCTGCTCTGCCAACACAGCATCTGACAGTCATAGGGCAGAGGAAACTTGATCAATTGGTACTGCTGACTCCCTTTCTGAAACAGACAAATGAGAGCATCATCCTGGTCCTCCAGTACCAACAGTTAAGTTTTCTTCATTCATGAAGTCACCGGTCGATTCTCTGGAACACAAGGTAGATCATTGGCAGAGGAGAGCTGAGTGGAGCACCCCAAACCCATTCTCTTCCAGGGGAACTTCTGCAGGGAGACCCCAAAAGGAGCCTGCCCATCCCACAATGACTTTCCCTCTGAGTGAGAGGAGAAGGAACAAGAGGGCCCCAAGGCCGATGAATCCAAATTGCCCAGCCAGGACCATGCTTGTGGAAGAAAGAAGAATTCTTAAAAAGCTAGGCCAGAGGCTGACAACTGTCCAGTCACCTTGCTGTCCCCACAGTGGTAGGTAGGCTAGTCACTGGGGAATCCCATTGGGAAGGTGCTAGTGGGCTGAGCACCAAAGAATAAGCAGAGGAACACCGAGCAGGGTGCTCTCTCTCTCTCCAGCTGACCCTATTACCTACTGCAGAGCTGAAGAGACAGAAGGTACTCCATGCCCATCAAATGTAAAAATACCACTTACAAAAGGCAAACAGAAGTCTCCAAGTTGCAGAGGGAGTGTCTTCTCCCCAGAAGACAAGTGCCTATGTCATGTAGAGCGGCTTCCTGAATGAAATCCTCCTGTCCAAATAAGGTGAGCTGAGGTAAGAGGAAATTAGACTTACCTGCTAATTGTTGTTCCTTGAGGAACTCCAGTCTAGTCCTGACTTCTGGGGTTGAGCTCCTCCTCCCGCAGCCTTGGAGACTGAGCATGTCACTCTTTTGGTGACTCCTGTATAAATAGGCCAGGATCCGCCTTCAAGCTCCAGTAACCTATTGACAAGGCAGACTCAAAAGAGCAATAACTAAGTAGTTAAACACAACCGTAACTAACACTATACAAAGTAACAGTTTAGAAGGCCCCCTAAATAGACCGTTTACCAGAAGCCTATCCTGCAATAGGCCTTCTTTTAAGTTCTGCTGGGGCTACCCTCCCCTTCCGAGGAACCCCAGGAGAGGAATACCTTCCCCCTGTAGCAAGAACTTTCCTCCCCTTATGAAATGCCACCTGCCCAGACGCGTCCTACCTAGGCCATTGTCCTCTGCTTCAGGCCATAGATCCAGGTCTATACCAGGGAGGGATACAAGACTAAACTGGAGTTCCTCAAGGAACAACAATTAGCAGGTAAGTCTAATTTCCTCTTCCTTATTGTCCCTCCAGTCTAGTCCTGACATCTGGGGATGTAACAGAGCAGTAAATGACTACAATCACCAGGAGGAACCTGCTAGACCCGCCTGAAGCACCGCAGATCCAAAACACGAATCCCGTTCCGCCTGAACATCCAACCTGTAATGCTTCACAAAAGAATGAAGCAAAGACCATGTCGCTGCCCTGGAAATCTCCACCGCAGGCACTAAACTGAACTCCGCCCAAGAAGCCGCTTGCGCCCTTGTCGAATGAGCTCTCAGCCCCACCGGGACTGACTTCCCTTTCAATATATAAGCCGACGCAATGGTCTCTTTCAACCACCTAGCAATAGACTCCTTCGACGACGCCTCCCCTTGCCTTGGATACCCAAACAAGACAAACAGTCTGTCCGACTTACGAAATAGGGCTGTCCTCTGCAAATACTTAAGTAACACACGTCCTACATCCAGTCAATGCAGCTGACCTCTGTCCTCCTGCTTGTTCTAGAGGTCAAAACTTGGCAACACCACTACCTGATTTAAGTGGAACGCCGACACCACCTTAGGCAAGAAGGAGGGTACTGTTCTCAAAACTACCTTCTGACTCTGAAAGGACAAGAAAGGCTCCCTACATGACAAAGCCTGCAACTCCGAAATCCTTCTAGCCGAACAAATGGTCACCAGAAAGACAACTTTGAGAGTAAGATCCTTTAAGGTAGCCGTATGCAAAGGCTCAAATGGCTCCCATACCAGAGCCTCCAACACCAAATTGAGATCCCACTCCAGAATCGCCATCCTGAATGGAGGTGTCAGTAGCGACACCGCTCGCAAAAAACACTTCACATCCGGATGAGTCCCGAGACTCCTACCTTGTACCTTCCCCTGGAAACAGGACAGCGTTGCCAGCTGAACTTGCAGGGAAGAGGCCACCAAGCCCTTATCCAAACCCCTCTGCCAGAAAGACAGAACTTGCGACACCCATACCTTCAAAGCTGTTGCTCCGTTCTCTGCACACCACGACTCAAACAATCACCATACCCTAATATATGCCATCGAGGTAGAGCGACACCTGGATCTCAATAAAATAGAAATGACCTGTGGCGAGTAACCTTTCACCCTTAACCTCGCCCTTTCAAGAGCCAAGCCGTAAGCGAGAATCGATCCACCTGAGGCATGCTCAACGGCCCCTGAACTAATAGATCCCTTCTGTCCGGCAGCCGCCCCACTAGAAGTCGCATCAAGTCCGCATACCACAGCCTTCGAGGCCAATCCGAAGCAATGAGGATGACCTGACCCTTGTGCCGCTCTATCTGCTGTAGCACCCGCCCTATCAACACCCATGGCGGAAAAACATACAGCAGCTGCTCTTTTGGCCAAACCTGCATCAGGGCATCTAAGCCTTCCGACATCCTTTCTCGCCTTCTGCTGTAAAACCTTGCGGCCTTCGCCGATGCGAACGCTGCCATGAGATCCATCACCGGCATCCCCCAACCACACATCACCAAGTCGAATACCTCCTGATGAAGAACCCACTCTCCGGGATCTACTTTGACACGACTCAAGTAATAGGCAGTCACATTGTCCACCCCCGTTACATGAGCCGCCGACAAGGCTTCCAGATGTTCTTCGGCCCAGCGTAAGAGCTCTGCCGCCTCGTCCTCCAGAGATACGCTGCTGGTGCCTCCTTGGCGATTGATATACGCCACGGCTGTGGCATTGTCAGATAGCACCCTTATCGCCTTTCCCTGTAACCTGGGTTGTAAGGCCCAAAGTGCCAACTTCACCGCTCGTAATTCCAACCTGTTGATGGACCACTGCTTTTCCGTTTCCGTCCACTGGCCCTGAGTGAATCGGCCTTCGAAGTGAGCCCCCCCATCTGAACAGACTGGCATCCGTCGTCAGAGGCATCCAGTCCGGCGCCTCCAAAGGCATGCCCCTTTGAAGATTTCCAGGCTCGAGCCACCACTGTAGGGCTTCCCGCGTCTCCTGTGGATAGGGCAACCTCTGGGTCAACTGATTGGACTGATGTGACCATCTCCTGAGTAAGGCCCTCTGCAGTGGCTGCATGTGGTCTCTGGCCCACAGTACCATCTCTAGCATCTCCGCCATCTTTCCTAACAGCTGCAGATAGTGCCACACTGTGGGAGCCCCCCTGTTCAGAAAGGCGCGTACCAACTCCCTTAGACCCTGCGCTCTGAGGAGCAGAAGAAAAACTCTCCCCTCTCTTGTGTCGAAGCGGGCTCCCAAATACTCTAACTCCTGCGAAGCCACTAACCTGCTCTTTTCTGCATTGACTACCCAGCCTAGATCCTGCAGAAACTGTACCACGCGGCTGGTAGTTCCTCGCTTTCTCTTTTTGACTTCGCCCGGATCAACCAATCATCCAGGTAAGGATGCATCAACACTCCGTCTTTTCACAAGGCCGCCGCCACCACCACCAGCACCTTGGTGAAGGTTCTCGGCGCTGTTGCTAAGCCAAATGGCAATGCTTGGAACTGAAAATGCCCCTGAGGGACCGTGAAGCGCAGAAAGCACTGATGCTCTCTGCGAACCGGAAAGTGGAGATAGGCCTCCGTCAAATCTAAAGATGTGAGAAACTCTCCCTGTCTTACCGCCACTATGACTGATCTTAAGGTCTCCATTCAAAAATGCGATACTCTGAGGCACTGATTGACCCCCTTGAGATCCAGAATCGGCCGAAAGGTGCCCTCTTTCTTTGGGACCACAAAATATATGGAGTACCGACTGCAACCATACTCGTCCTCCGGCACTGGCACCACCGCTCTGAGCTCCAGAAGCCTTTCTACCGTCTCTTGAACCGCCAGCCGCTTTGAGCGGACGCTGCATGGAGAGAGCACGAAGGCGTCGACCACTGGGCGCTGGAACTCCAGAGCATAACCTCCTCAAATGACCTCCAACACCCACTGGTCTGACGTAACTCGGATCCAGGCAGGATAGAACTCCCTTAACCAACCCCCAACGGGAATCAATCCCACCTGGACCCCCCCCCCCCCTTCACTTCACTGAGGCTTCTTGAAGGTCGAGGACGAGGAAGCTCCGAAACCTCTTCCCACTCCTCTGAATCCCCGAAACCCCTGGGACCTATAAGCCGAACGTCCTCGCTGAAACTGATCAAACCTTGGCGAGCGAAAACACCGGAACTCCCTCTGTTGATTTTTGTTCGGCCCCTGGACCCGGCCAGACTTCTGCTTATCCTCTGGCAGCCATCCATCCTTAGATTCGCCAAGGTCCTTCACTAACATTTCCAAATCTTACCCAAATAGGAGCTTGCCCCTGAAGGGAAGCTTACTCAGCCGTGCCTTAGAGGAACCATCCGCAGCCCAATTACGGAGCCACAAACATCTGCGCGCTGCTACTACCGACACCACACTTCTGGACAGGCCCCGAATCAGATCATACTGTATATCTGCCAGATAAGCTGCCCCCGTTTCCAACCTGGCTGTCTCCTCGGCCATGTCCTCTAGCTGAGCTGTACTAATCCTCTGGCACCAACGCAGACATGCCCTGGCCACCCGTGCCCCAAAAATAGAAGCCTGCATGAAAAGGGCATCGACATCAAAAACCTGTTTCAATAAGGAGTCTAATAAGAACATAAGAACATAAGATATGCCATACTGGGTCAGACCAAGGTCCATCAAGCCCAGTATTCTGTTTCCAACAGTGGCCAATCTAGGTCATACGTACCTAGCAGTTTCCCCAAGGGACACAGGTTCCACAATGCTTGTATTGGTTCAAGCATTGATATCCTGGGTCCCTTCTTAATAATGGTTTATGGACCTTTCCTCCAGGAACTTGTCCAAACCTTTTTTAAACCCAGCTACACTAACAGCCTTTACTACATCCTCCGGTAACAAATTCCAGAGTTTGATTACACGTTGAGTGAAAAAATATTTTCTTTTATTAGTCTTAAATAGTTTACCCTGTAGCTTCATTGCATGTCCCCTAGTCTTTCTATATTCTGATAAGGTAAACAATCGATCTACGTTTACCCGTTCCACTCTGTTCATTAATTTATAGACTTCTATCATATCTCCCCTCAGCCGTCTCTTTTCCAGGTTAAAGAGCCCCAACCTTTTTAGCCTTTCTTCATAGGAGTAGCCTTCCATCCCCTTTACCATTTTGGTGGCTCTTCTCTGAACCTTTTCTAAAATCGCTATATCCTTTTTAAGATACGGCGACCAGAATTGCACACAATATTCAAGGTGCGGTCTCACCATGGAACGATATAGAGGCATTATAATATCTTTTGTTTTATTTTCCATTCCTTTCCTTATCATACCTAGCATTCTATTTGCTCTCTTGGCCGCCGCTGCACACTGGGCCGAGGGTTTTAACATGGTATCCACAAGGACGCCTAAATCTTTTTCCTGGGTGGTGGTTCCTAATGTGGAACCTTGCATCGTGTAAATAGTAATTAGATCTTACCTGCTAATTAGTGTTCCTGAAGGAACGACAGTCCAGTCCCTTTACTACTGGGTTGCGCAACCCTTCCAGCAGCTTGGAGGCTGAGCCCAACCTTTTTGGCGATGGAGCGGTATAAATACCACTGGGACCACCCCTCAACTCCAGTATTCGAATGAAAAAGCAGATATAACCAACTATTGTAACCAACCTACGTAACAAACATTTTAAGAAAAATAACGCATTAACTTATTTAAAGGATAAAAATTCTTTTCTTTTTTCTTTTTTTTTTCTGGTATCATAAGGAGAGGAAATGAGGAATGGGAATGGACGGTGTGGGTTTGCCCGAGCTTGCCGCCGCAGGTCTGCGCTCGTTGAAATGGTCTGCATCTCTTCCGAAGGTCTGCGTTCATTCCGCTGCTTACCTATAACCAATAGCTGTCAACTTTAGCCGGAATCGGGAGGGATCAGGGACTGGACTGTCGTTCCTTCAGGAACACTAATTAGCAGGTAAGATCTAATTACTATTTCCTTATCGTCACTCCAGTCCAGTCCCTTTACTACTGGGATGTACCCGAGCAGTTCAACCCTGGGTGGGGTCCGGCATACCGGAATGAAGAACCGCCAGGCCAAAACGAGCGTCCGCTGCACTCTGAACGTCTAACCTGTAATGCTTGGTGAAGGTATGGAGAGAGGACCAAGTCGCCGCCCTACATATGTCCAGGGGAGGGACTAGACTGAATTCCGCCCACGAGGTAGCCTGCGCCCTAGTAGAATGTGCCCGCAGGCCCATGGGAACTTGCTTTCCCTTCAGGATATAGGCGGAGGCTATCGCCTCCCTGATCCATCTAGAGATAGAGGACTTGGCCGCCGCCTCCCCTTTGTGTGGGCCCCCGAACTGGATGAATAGTCGGTCGGACTTTCTGAAGGGCGCTGTGCGAGAGAGGTATCGCTTCAGGGTTCTCCGGATGTCTAGGAGTCGAAGCTTGCTATCCCTGGCTTCCACCCCTTCTTTGTCGAAGGCCGGGAGGGTCACCGTCTGGTTCATATGAAAGGGGGATATAACCTTAGGCAAGAAGGAGGGAACCGTGCGCAGAACTACTTTGTCCTTGAGAAATGACAGAAAAGGCGGCTGAGCGGAGAGCGCTTGTAGTTCCGAGATCCTCCTGGCCGAACAGATGGCGATTAGGAAGACAGTCTTCAGGGTTAAATCTTTTAGGGAGGCCTCCTTTAATGGTTCAAAGGGATTCCCGATCAAGGCATTTAGCACCAGGTTGAGATCCCAAGGGGGAATGATTGACCTCCGTTGTGGGCGCAGGCGTCTCACCGCTCTTAGGAACCTTGAGACATCAGTGTGGGCCCCGAGGGGTTTCCCACGGACCTTGCCTCTGTAGCACGCGATGGCCGCGAGCTGGACCCTAAGGGAGCTGTGGGCCAGACCCTTGTCCAACCCTGCCTGCAAGAATTCCAGGACCTCCGGGACCGAGGCCGAGAGTGGCTTCTTTTGGTGCTCCGCGCACCAGGATTCGAAGATGCGCCAAACTCGTACGTAAGATAGGCAGGTCGAGCGCTTCTTGGTTTGTAGCAGGGTTGAGACTACTGCGCCTGAGTAACCTCGTTTCAGGAGCCGTGCCCTTTCAATAGCCAAGCCGTAAGCGAGAACCGCTCCACGTGTGGCATGAGCACCGGACCTTGGCTTAGCAGATCCCTCTTGCAAGGGAGCCGCCAGGGATGGTCGGCGATCATCCTCACCAGATCCGCGTACCAGGGACGGCGAGGCCAATCCGGGGCTATGAGGATTACCAATCCTTGGTGTGCCTCTATTCGCTGGAGGACCTTTCCGATGAGAGCCCAAGGGGGGAATACATAGAGGAGGCCCTCCGAAGGCCACTTTTGGGAGAGGGCATCCAGGCCCTCTGACATTCTTTCCTTCCGCCGACTGAAGAGTCTGTCCACCTTGGCTAACGAGAAGCGTGCCATGAGGTCCATGACTGGGACTCCCCAGCGATCTACTATTTGACTGAAGGTCTTCTGTTCCAGTTCCCACTCCCCGTGGTCTATCTTGCACCTGCTGAGGAAGTCGGCTGTGACGTTGTCCGCGCCCGCCACGTGTTGAGCTGAAAGTGCCTGCAGATGGGCTTCCGCCCACTGGAAGAGGGCGCCCGCCTCCTTCTCGAGACCGTGGCTGCTGGTGCCTCCCTGGTGGTTGATGTAGGCCACCGCGGTGACATTGTCGGAGAGGACGCGAATTGCTCGTCCCTGTACCAAGTCCTGGATAGCCTTGAGTGCTAGGGAGACGGCCCGTAATTCCAGTCTGTTGATGGGCCATTGCGATTCTAACGGTGTCCAGAGCCCCTGGACGAAGCGGTCTCCGCAGTGTGCTCCCCAGCCTGATAGACTGGCATCCGTCGTCAATAATACCCACTGAGGGGGTTCTAGAGGCATCCCGCGGTCCAGGTTCCTTGGGCATCTCCACCAGTGGAGTGCCTGTTTGGTCCTTGGGGCGCAAGGTAACTGCAGAGAAAGGGGATGATGCTGAGGCGACCACCGCCGCAACAGGGACCGTTGTAAGGGACGCATGTGGGCCCTGGCCCAAGGCACTACCTCTATTGCCGCCGCCATTGTTCCCAGAAGCTGAAGATAATGCCATGCCGAGGGGCTTCTTCTGGCCAGAAACTGAGAGACTAGAAGTTTTAGATCCCTTGACCTTGTTCGTGACAGGAACACCCTGCCGTTGTTGGTGTCGAATCTTGCCCCGAGGTACTCGAGTTCCTGGGAGGGAGTCAGTCTGCTCTTTGCTCGGTTGATGACCCAGCCCAAGTCCTCTAGGACCTGGATTACTCTTGCCGTAGCCGAGAGACTTTCTTCTTCGGACTTTGCCCGGATCAGCCAATCGTCTAAGTAAGGGTGAACTAATATTCCCTCCTTCCGGAGGAAGGCCGCTACCACCACCATTACCTTGGTGAATGTTCTGGGAGCCGTAGCTAGGCCGAAGGGTAGGGCCTGGAATTGAAAGTGGCCTCCTGGGACGGCGAATCTCAGGAACTGTTGGTGAGACTTTCTGACCGGGATATGCAAGTAGGCCTCTGTCAAATCGAGAGATGTTAGGAACTCCCTTTCCCTGACGGCTGCTATGACAGAACGTAGAGTCTCCATCCGGAAGTGCGGCACTCTGAGGCAGCGATTGACCTGTTTTAGATCCAGGATCGGTCGTAAGGAGCCTTCCTTCTTTGGCACTACGAAATAGATCGAGTACCGACCTGAACCGCGCTGGTTTGGCGGCACGGGGATCACGGCCCCTAGCGCCCTTAGGTGTGCGAGAGTTTCCTCTACTGCTGCCCTTTTTGCAGTGGATCCGCAGGGGGGACGGACAAAGGCCGGGGGAATTTGTTCTGCGAATTCGAGGGCATAGCCTTCTCTGATTACCTCTAGGACCCTTGATCGGACGTGACACGGGACCAGGCGGGAAGAAAGAGCGTCAAGCGACCGCCTATCCTGCGCCTTCCCTCCTGGACCCCCGTCTCCTCATTGTTGTTTTCTGGAGCCCGAGAAGGAGGAAGAGGCTGCGCCAAAGCCTCTGCCCGCTCCCCGGAACCCCCTGAAACCTTGCCCCTTTGAGGGAAAATGGCCCTTGGAAAAGGGGGGTGGCCTAGGTGGGCGGAACCTCCGGGAGTCTCTGGGCTGTGTACGTACTGGGGGAAAGGAGCGCCCCTGTTTTTGTCTGTCTTCCGGGAGCCTGCCTCCCTTAGACTCCCCCAGATCCTTGACTAACTTCTCTAAGTCCTCACCGAATAATAACTTCCCCTTAAAGGGAAGTCTGCCCAGGCGCGACTTAGAGGAGGCATCCGCTGCCCAATTTCGTAGCCACAGGCACCGCCTAGCCGCCACCACAGAGGCCATGTTTTTGGCCAAAGATCTGATGAGGTCATACTGGCTATCAGCTAAATAGGCTGCTCCAGATTCCAGCCTAGCCGAGTTGGCTTGTGTTTCAGCCGATGATTCCTCTGATGACTGGATCTGCTGAGCCCACCTTAAACAGGCCCGAGACACCCAAGCTCCTGAGACAGAGGCTTGCAAGGCGAGAGCGCTTATATCAAAGGCTTGTTTCAGGAGCGTATCCACCTTCCTGTCCTGGGCATCTCTTAAGGCCGTGGCGCCTTCCACTGGGATAGTGGTCTTTTTGGTGACTGCTGATACCGCTGCATCCACCCTGGGGGATTTCAGCAATTCTTTGTCTGACTCTGGAAGAGGGTAGAGGCGAGCCATGGTTCGTACCCCTCTCAAGTTTGATTCTGGTTGGTCCCACTCCTCCTGTATCATCTGACGTACCACCCTGTGGACAGGGAAAACTTTTTGGGACCTTCTGATGGCCTGAATTAAGGGATCTTCTAGTGCCTCGTCATCCGCCGGGGCGTCAGACACTACGTTGAGGGCTTTTAGGGACTCATTGATTAAGGAAGGGAGCTCTTCCCGGCGAAAAACTCTAACAATGCGAGAATGGTCCTCCTCGGGGATCTCGCCTTCTTCCAGCTCTTCCTCCTCTTCCTCCAGCTCCCTTTCCGAGCCCTCTTCCTCTGGGGTGCCCTGAGAAGGGGGTGGGAGGATCTCTTCGCTCATTAGTCTGGTACGTTTGGGGGGTACCCCTGGCTCCTGACCGCTCTGGTATCCCCTGTGGGAGCTGTATCACCTGATCCACGTCCCTGCTTGCGCAAGCAGTATGCTTGGTGTAGCAATAAGATAAAGTCAGGGGAGAAGAGATCCCCGACCCCTTCATCCGTCGTGGAGCGGGACGGAGGGGGTGCGAGAACCTCTGTGTTAGCCGTCGGGGGTAAATGGAGCCCCACCTCCGCCTCCGGGGGGTCCCCGGGCATCTGAGGTCCTTGGGTCATGGGCAGGTTGAGCTCTTGCTCTACGGAGGTGGAGACTGCAGCACAAGCTCTGCAGATGCCTGTCTCTGATGATGTGCCCCTCCGTGTGCCACAGGATGGGCACTTTGACTTAGTGGCCATGATTTCCAGAAAAGGATGCGTTACACTCACCCCCCAAGTCAACCTAAAAGAAAAACAATCCCCAAAAATATGTGCAGGGGAGAAATGCTGTAGCAGGACAGCTTTTACAGCGATGTCCCCTCCCCCAAGCAAAGTCAGCGTTTTCGCGGGCAAATGGAATAAGCTAACAGGAAATTAAGGTAAAAGCAATTAGGATAAAATAAAATAAATTTTAACATTAATAAGGAAATGCTGCCAATCCAGGCTGATACTTGCAATTTGAAGTTTCTTCTGCTAGCAGGGCCCGCGCCGCGATTCCTCTCCGCCGGCTCAACACGTGTTAGGCCTTAGCCACGTGGAGTCCGAGACGGAGGATCGCGCGTCTGCTCACTGCCCGAGGTTCTGGCTTTTATCTCTGCGAAAGGTGGAAGTGCTCCGCGTCGCCACCGCTGCAGACTTCGCCGCCTGTGAGCCCTCCGAATCTGTCGGTTGTCCGATTCGGGGCTCCGGGGAAGCCCAGCCGCACCCCCTGCGCCGGGGGGGGGGGGGGAGGAGAACGAGTAGTTTCCCCTCGCGTTGCTGCCTCCAGCGCTCAGCCGCCTCGGGGCTTCGGCGCGAGGCAGGAGAGCTCCTGGAAATGAAGCAGGACTCCGGTCCAAAGTCAAGGAGAGATGCTTCTTCCCCCTGCAGCAGGCAGCTCAGGCAAGTCCTCCGGTCTCCAGCCCGGCCCGGGAGGGGAGGAGGGGAGAGGGGGGGGGAGAGAGGAAGAAGGAAAATTAAAGGTACAGGATTCCAATCAAGGAAACAAACAATCTCCTTAAACAAATAAAGAGGACAAAATAAACTAACTAAAATAAATTAGCTAAAATAGGATAAGGTAGGACTCCAGTAAGCCCTAGGCTTACGGAACCCTCCAGCTGCTTGGAGGCTGAGAATACTGGAGTTGAGGGGTGGTCCCAGTGGTATTTATACCGCTCCATCCCCAAAAAGGTTGGGCTCAGCCTCCAAGCTGCTGGAAGGGTTGCGCAACCCAGTAGTAAAGGGACTGGACTGGAGTGACGATAAGGAACCATAGTTTGGGTTGTTCTTCCCTAGGTGCATAACCTTGCACTTCTCCACATTAAATTTCATCTGCCATTTTGATGCCCAGTCTTCCAATTTATCAAGATCCTCTTGCAATTTTCCACAATCCTCCTGGGTTTTAACAACTTTAAATAGTTTTGTGTCATCAGCAAATTTGATAACCTCACTCGTTATTCCACTTTCCAGGTCATTTATGAATATGTCAAAAAGCAGCGGACCCAGCACAGATCCCTGGGGTACACCACTATTCACCTTTCTCCATTGGGAAAATTGGCCATTTAGCCCTACCCTCTGCTTTCTATCTTTTAACCAGTTCCTGATCCACAGTAGTACACTGCCTCCTATCCCATGACTCTTTAGTTTTGCCAAAAGTCTCTCATGAGGGACCTTGTCAAAGGCTTTCTGAAAGTCCAGATACACAATATCAACCGACTCACCTTTGTCCACCTGTTTATTCACTCCTTCAAAAAAACATAACAGATTAGTAAGACAAGATCTTCCTTGTCTAAAGCCATGTTGGCTGTCTCCCATTAGGTCATGACTATCTACATGCTGAGTAATTTTATTCTTTATAATGGTTTCTACCATTTTTCCCGGTACTGATGTCAGGCTCACCGGTCTGTAGTTTCCCGGATCACCCCTCGAACCCTTTTTAAAAATTGGTGTTACATTGGCGATCCTCCAATCTTCAGGTATTAGAGATGATTTTAATGATAGCTCACAGATTACTGATAGCAGGTCTGCAATCTCAAATTTCAGTTCTTTCAACACCCTTGGATGTATACCATCCGGCCCAGGTGATTTGCTACTCTTCAGTTTATCTAATAGTTGTAAGACATCTTCCCGATGTATCGATATTTCCTTCAATTCTTCCACACCTTTAAATACCACTTCAGTCGTGGGTAACATCCCTACATCTTCCTCAGTAAAGACCGAAGCAAAGAATTCATTCAGTCTCTCCGCTATCGCCTTGTCGCCTCTTAGTGCTCCTTTAACCCCTTTATCATCTAATGGACCAACTGACTCTCTCACGGGTTTTTTGCTACGAATGTACTTGAAAAGGTCTTTATTTTGCGTTTTTGCTTCCGCAGCAAGCTTCTTCTCAAATTCTCTCTTTGCCTGCCTTATCAATGCCTTGCATTTGACTTGCCAGTGCTTGTGCTGTTTCCAGGTTTCATCATTTGGCTCTTTTTTCCATTTCTTGAAAGATGATTTTTTGGCAACAACAGCCTCTCTGACCTCACCTTTAAACCATGCTGGCAGTTTTTTGGACTTCCTTCCACTTTTCTTAAAGCGTGGAATACAGCTGGTCTGGGCTTCCAAGATAGTATTTTTCAACAACACCCAAGCTTGATGTACGTCTTTAACCTTTGCAACTGCTCCTTTTAGTTTTTTCTTAACTGTTTTCCTCATTTTATCATAGTCTCCCTTTCGAAAGTTAAAGGGTAGTACTGTGGATTTCCTTACTATCCCTCCTCCACTAATTAAATCAAAGGCGATCATGCTATGATCACTATTGCCAAGTGGCCCCAACACCCTTATCTCTTGCACTACATCTGGTGTTCCACTAAGGACTAGGTCTAATATTGCTTCCCCTCTGGTCGGTTCATGAACCAGCTGCTCCAAGAAGCAGTCATTTATTTCATCTAGGAACTTTATCTCCCTAGCATGTCCTGTTGTGACACTGACCCAGTCGATGCCGGGGTAATTGAAATCACCCATTATTATTACTGCACTGTAACTTTTGCTAGCTTCCTTGATTTCTTTGAGCATTTCATCATCCATTTGTTCATTCTGGCCAGGCGGACGATAGTACACCCCCACTGCCATCGCCTTTCCCTTTTTACATGGAATTTCAATCACCTATCCTGGGCATCCTTCAGCGCTGCACTACCTTCAACTGGTATCGTCGTCTTCTTGGTGACAGCAGCCACCGCGGCATCCACCTTAGGAGACTTAAAAAGATCCTTATCCTGGTCCGCTAAGGGATACAGTCGAGCCATCACCCTCGACCCCTTCATCCCAGACTTGGGCATGTCCCATTCTTCTTGGATCATCTCCCTAAACACTCTATGTACAGGGAAGACTTTTTAGGACTTGCGAACGGCCTGCAGTAACGGATCCTCTAACGCCGAATCCTCCGCCGGACCCGCAATCGGCATGTTCAGCGCCTTCAGTGTCTCCATGATCAGCGCCGGCAACTCCTCCCGCCGGAACACTCTCACCACTCGTGTCTAATCTTCCTGCTCTGTGAGCTCCCCTTCTTCCAACTCCTCTTCCATCTCTATCTCCTCTAAGTCTTCCGACTGCTCCTCCTGATCTACCATCTTCTTTATCTTGTCACTCACCAGTCTAGGTCTCTTCGAGGGGATACTGCTCACCGCCGAATCCAATTGAGGCCCCGGACACTTTCCCCCCCCCCCCCCCCCAGTTCTACCTGTACTACCCCTGCTGGCCCATGCACTCCCCCTCCGAGCGCTTGTTGCAGCAGGGCCACGAAGTCTTGAGAAAAAATTGCTGCTAATCCACCCTGGATCAGAGCAGGGGCAGAGGGAATGTCTGGTGCCGAAGACGGCCCCGCCACTGGCTCCCGCAGGGACTCTGAAGAAGCAAGCGGATCAGGAAGGCCAAGAATTTCTCCCTTCTGGCTCTCTCCTACCTCATCCGTGGCTAGCTCCACTGTTCCCTTTAAGCTGTGCGCGTGTGCGCGCGCTCACACCTCGCCGAGCGAGCGCACATACTTTACAATAGAGCGCACACAAATTTTGGTTCTGATTCTGATAGAAAACACCATAGATGTCTTAAAATTTAAAAGTTGTTGTGTATTTATGGTTTTCACAAGTTCTACAATATTTTCTAGTGCAATCAATGTGGTGTACATACTGTATTCTGACGTGTAGTCAAATTTTAAAGTATATAACTCCGAGTGTCATTATGTGGCGCACAAAAATTTAACCTTCCTTCCAAAGCTGCACAGCTGATATTTTATGCGCACACAGCCTACAGAAAATTAGAGGGAACATTGGCTAGCTCCACTGAGGCCGCTTCCTGCATACAGCTCTTGCATACCCCGGCCTCAGACAGCGACCCCTTCCTCCCCCCACACATTAAACACAAGGGTTTGGAAGGCATGCCTGCTAGCCAGTCCTGATCATTCGTAGAGCCAAAAAATAAAACTAATTGTGTTCTTTTTTTTTTTTGCAGAAAAATTCACTAAAATAATAATCACCATAACTAGGAACCCGAACTAAGGACTCTCCCTCCTAGTTCCTGTCAAACCATGTCAGCAGAGACATCTTACGACTGATGCGACTCTCCTACACTGTTTCCCGCGCTTTCTCCACGCGGCTGAGGCCTAAACGGGCCCGACACCTCCCCGCACTCCACTAACGGCTGCCTGCCCGTTCTCCTGCCGCATGCACTGCGCTTACCTTCCCGAGCTGTTCCAACTCCTCCTCTGGCTCTTTCCCCCGCGCTCTGCCTGCTCGCAGCAACGGCATCGGGCGGAGCACCCCGGAGCAAGAACAGCAGATAAATGGTCTGCATAAGTTAATAGAAGATAATAAAATTCACAAACCAAAAACAAAATTAATGCAATTAATTGCAATCAAAGATACACTAATTCTGTTTCTCCACTCATTGTAATATAATGATGACTGCCAATCATCCTACAATGCATATAGTTTAATTTCAATGTAACAGTTGTACTGTACATAGTTGCTAAGCACTGTGCAAAGGTTGTTATGCACATAGCTGCTAGATCATTGGTAACTAGTTCTTTGTATTAAAGCTTATGTTCTTTGTATAACCTTCACAGATGTTATATGTAAGATGAACAGGCACTTATTACTGCTTTGCCGGTTCATTCCATTGTTCTTTGTAAACCGCACCTGATCCATGGGAAAGTGCGGTATATAAGTGTCTGTTAAATAAATAAATAAAATAAAATAAAGAAAGTGAGATTCTGACTGATGCGGCGCCGCTGCGATCCTCTGTAGCCGCAAATAGACAGCTCACCCCGACGTTGCTCACTAGCCGGCTCCTAAACCACGCGGTGAGTTCGGGAGCCGGAAAACCTCCTCCTTCTCTCCCCACACACACTACAGGTAGGCCACAGTGGCGGTGAGGGGGGGGGTGCTGAGGCAGCCCCTGCAAACTCAAACGGACGTGCAGGCTGAATCTGCCCTCAGTGGTCTGCAGAATTAAAACTGCAGTTCCCTTTATCCTTCTTTTTTTTTCTTTTTTTTTTTAAACTACCTAACTCTCCTTATTTATCCCTCCAGTGAGTCCTGACCTCCTAGGTCAATACTCCTCCAGCTGCTTTGGAGACTGAGCTTACTGGAGCGTGGAGGTGGATCCTGGCCTATTTATACAGGAGTCACCAAAAGAGTGTCGTGCTCAGTCTCCAAGGCTGTGGGAGGAGGAGCTCAACCCCAGATGTCAGGACTAGACTGGAGGGACGATAAGGAAGTCGTGCTTACATACACCAGAAGCACGGAGCTACCACGCATTGTGGAGATAGTGCTCTAAAGCATGTGCTCCTGACACACGACGAAGGTGCACACACATGGTGCATGATGAAGGCGCACACTCACGGCATGTGACCAAAGTGTGCAGACAAAGCATGTACAAACGCACACAAGGACGCGGGATAGAGCACACCCAAACAACTGTAATGCATGCACGCAGCACCAGTACAAGGCAGGAAAAAGACCATGAATACCAACGATTACAACATCTGACTCGACAACCGCCCCACTAAATGGCAGAAGTCGGGGGTCCCTCCGCCCAGACAATACTGAAAAGCACAGAGGAGAAATTTGGCACAGAAAAGATGAAATTAGACTTACCTGCTAATTGTTGTTCCTGGAGGAACTCTAGTCTAGTCCCGGACATCTGGGTTTAAGCACCTCCTCCCGCAGTCTTGGAGACTGAGCACGTCACTCTTTTTTTGGTGACACCAGCATTAATAGACGCGGAACCACCTCCTTGATCCAGTAACCTATTGACAAAGCAGACTCACCAGAGCAATAAGTAAGTAGAAATCATCCATATGGCTGTATCTCATATCATTGTTACAAAAACCCTCCTCTTCTTTCCAAAGGCTTCTCTCCCCCTCTCTATCAAGGGGAACTGGGAGGTTACCGTAAATAGCAGAGTTTTCCCTTAGAGGGCCACACACCCCGGCTGTGTGTATGGGAAAACCTCTTTTTTAAAGTTCCCTCTATTATAGGGAATTAGCCTGTCCTTTGGCTCGGTTCCCCCGGAGCTTTCTGAGCAAGGAAACTTAGCGTGGCTTTTCCTACAAACAAGCCCTGCGCCTAAAGCGTAGTTACTCACCTGTAACAGGTGTTCTCCAGGAGCAGCAGGAATCAGTCCTTACATATGGGTGACGTCGGCGCCGACGGAGCCCTCGCGGAGCAATTTTCCCCAGCTTTCAAAGAAAGCCTTTGGGAATTGCAGCGCGCATGCGCGGTCCCCTTCCCGCCCAAGGGTGCCATCTTAGCCAGTCAGATGACATAGCTAAAAGACAGCATAAAAATTTGCAAAAAAACTAAAGCAGATAATTGCAACTCCAAGGGGAGGAGGGAGGGTTGTGAGGACTGATTCCTGCTGCTCCTGGAGAACACCTGTTACAGGTGAGTAACTACGCTTTCTCCAGGACCAAGCAGGAAGTCAGTCCTCACATATGGGACTCCCAAGCTTAAGGCTACCGGAGACCCTAAGCACAAAATGAGCTCCCTCTAGCTCAGCAGTACAGAAGGAAGGAATCTTCGCTGAATTATTACCCACCGGTAGCCCCCATCCGGGATGGAGGGTAGGAGTTGCTCAAACCTCGAAGAGATTTCGGAGGACTGCCTGTCCGAAAGCACTGTCCCTGCGGGACTCCCTCTCGAGGCAGTAATGGACCGCAAAAGTCTGGCTCGAAGACCAAGTAGCGGCCCGGCAGATGTCTGCCAATGGAACCGAGCAGAGGTAAGCCACTGACGTAGCCTTCGCCCGAACACAATGAGCCGTGACTCGACTTTCTAAGGAGAGTACGGCTGCCCCATAAGCCCAAGCGATACAGTCAGCAACCCAGATGGACAGAGTACGCTTGGAGACCGGGAGCCCCAATTTATTGGGGTCAAAAGATACAAAAAGCTGAGCAGCTTTACGGTGCTCCCGCGTACGGTCAAGGTAGAAGTTCAATGCCCTTCTACAGTCCAGGGTATGCAGGACCATTTCAGCTCGGCTGGAGTGTGGCCTGGGAAAGAAGGTCGGAAGTACCACCTCCTGATTGATGTGAAAAGGGGAGACCACTTTTGGAAGAAATTTTGGGTGAGTCCGTAGGACTACCCTATTTTTGTAGAATCGAGTGTAAGGGGGATCAGACACGAGGGCCTGCAATTCACTTACGCGTCTAGCGGAAGTGAGGGCTATCAGGAATAAGGTTTTCCAAGAAAGAAAACGTAGAGAACAGGTAGCCATAGGTTCAAAAGGCGGACAGGTGATCCGCTGTAAAACCACATTCAGATCCCAGTCAGGTGCTGGCGGGCGCAGAGGTGGTTTAAGTAGGAGACCTCGGAGAAACCTCGCCACGAGAGGGTCGCTGGAAAGAGGTCTGCCGTCCACCGGCACATGATGTGCTGAGAGAGCACTGAGGTGAACTTTGACGGAGTTGGACTTAAGTCCCAGATTAGAGAGGTAGAGCAAGTACTGCAAGATCACCGACACCGAGCAGGAGAAGGGATCCTGAGACTGCTGGGCACACCAAGCGGAAAAGCGACGCCATTTAAGGGCGTAGCATTTGCGGGTAGAAGGTCGCCGGGAAGCTAGGACGACCTCTTCCACCTCTGCCGGCAATAGAAGGGGAGCAAGGACTACCCTTTCAGCAGCCAGGCCATCAGATGTAGAGATCTGAGGTTGGGGTGTAGCAGGGACCCCTGATCCTGTGTTAGGAGATCTGGTTGAAACCCCAGAGGGAACGGATCCTCCACCGCTAATTGCAGCAGGAGTGGAAACCACGGCTGTCTGGGCCAGCGAGGAGCTATCAGGATCATGGAAGCTTTGTCTCGGAGAACCTTGAAAAGAGTTCGGGAGACTAGCGGTATGGGAGGAAAGGCATACAGAAGGCTTTTCGACCATGAGAGCAGAAAAGCATCTGCCGCTACTCGAAGGGGATGCGGCTGCCGAGAGCAGAAGCGAGGAAGTTGCCGGTTGAGAGGACTGGCAAAGAGATCCATCGTGGGGAGGCCCCACTTCAGAAAAAGTGTCTGAACTACCAAGGGATCCAGGCGCCACTCGTGCGGCTGGAGGATTCTGCTGAGTTTGTCCGCCAGGCAATTTTCTTGGCCTGGGAGATAAACTGCCTTGAGAAGAATGCCGTGGCTGACGGCCCAAGAGCAGAGCCTCTGTGCTTCTCGACAGAGAAGGAAGGAGCCCGTGCCTCCCTGTTTGTTCATGTAGAACATGGCAACTTGATTGTCCGTCTGGACAAGGACGGACTGGTGAGAAGTCAGGTGGGTGAAAGCCTTGAGAGCCAGACGGATTGCTCTGAGCTCCAGGAAGTTGATCTGCTGCGCAGACTCCCACGTGGTCCAGAGACCTTGAGTACATGCCCCTTGGCAATGCGCTCCCCATCCTAGGAGAGAAGCATCGGTCGTCAGCACTTGAGCCGGCGGAGGAGACTGAAAAGGCATTCCGAGCACCAGGTTCGGCCGATGAAGCCACCACTGTAGAGAAGAGGCCAGCGGGTCGGAGATGCGCACTAAGTCGGCTAGGCCGCCCGTGGCCTGTTGCCACTGCTTGCGAAGGCACCACTGAGCAGGCCGCATATTCAGGCGGGCATTGGGGGTCACGTGGACGGTGGAAGCCATATGGCCGAGTAGTCTCAGGAAGCGCCTGGCGGAGACCAGGGACTGGCTGCGAAAGCGGCCGGCTAGGTCCATGAGCCGTTGAGCCCTGTCGAGAGGCAGGAAAGCTCGTGCCTGAAGAGTGTGCAATCTTGCGCCGATGAACTCGAGATCTTGCGAGGGGAGCAAAGTGGACTTTGCGAAGTTTATGACAAAGCCCAAGTACTGCAGAAGAGTCACAGTGCGGTGTGTGGCTTTTGTGACTTCTGGAGAGGACGATGCTCTGATGAGCCAGTCGTCTAGGTACGGAAAGACATAGAGGCCGTGAAGCCGGAGATAAGCCGCCACCACCGCGAGACATTTTGTGAAGACTCGTGGTGCGGAGGATAGGCCAAAGGGCAGTACTCTGTACTGGTAATGAGTTCCTGCCACCACAAACCTTAGGTATTGGCGGTGGCTTGGGTGGATGAGGATGTGCGTGTAGGCATCCTTTAGATCCAAGGAGCATAGCCAATCTCCCTGCTGGAGGTAGGGCAGAAGGATTCCAAGGGTAAGCATCTTGAACTTCTCCCTGACGAGGAACTTGTTGAGGTTGCACAAGTCCAGGATGGGTCTGAGGCCTCCTGTTCTTTTTGGTATTAGGAAATACCTGGAATAGAAGCCTTGACCCCTCAGGTGGTGGGGCACCGGTTCCACAGCCTGTTCCTGAAGAAGACTTGCTAACTCCTGAAGGAGTAAGTCCCTGCACAAATCGAGACGGAGCATTCCCGAATACCAGTTGTCAAGGCTAGGAACCTCCGCAAAGGTTCCTCGGACAGCCCAGCGGAGAATCCGGCTATCTCTTTAGCCAGGTCTCTGAGATACATGCCCATGTAGAGCTGGTAGGTCTGGACCCGACAAACAAGCATAGAGCCCTGGAAACACTTCTTACCTAGGCCATCCAGGTTGCGGGCCTCCCTGCCAGGAGGCACCGAGGAGTGCATCCTCTGGCTCTTAAGCCTATGCATGGCCGATTCCACCACCATTGAATGGTGCGGTAGCTGTGCTTTTTGGAAGCCAGGGCTCTTGCGGACTCGATAAATGGAATCGACCCGCTTGCTTAATACCGGCGACGATGCCGGACTCTCCCACATGCGGAAGAGTAGTCGTTCCAGCATGGGAGGAACCGGTACAGTAAAGTGCTCCCTGGCGGGAGAGTCGTACTGAAGGGCATCGAGCTCTTCGGCTCGGGGCTCCTCCTCGGGATCCGCAGGGAAGGCCAAAGCCTTGGCCATATCCCTGACGAAGTCCGAGAACCGGGGCGTCCTCCGGAGGGGACTGTTTCCGAGGTTCGGACTCAGGCGAGTCCGAGGGGACACACCGAGTCCGAAATGAATCAGGTGACTCTTCCTCTTCAGACTCCCAGGCCGACTCCGAGGAGGAATCGGTGGGTTCAGTCCGGGCGGGCGGAGGCGTCGGCCGCCCCGACGCCGAGGGAGTCAGCGTCGACGACCTCGGTCCCGAACGGGAGACCGAGGGTGACCTCGACCGAGGATCGACTCGAGCCCGCATGGACTCGAGGATCGGCTCGATCTCCGGGGTCGACTTGGACGTCGACGTCCCGGCGGTCGGGGCAGAGGTGCCAGCGAGGCTAGCGATCAGTGCCCGCTGCTGGTCCATGAAGGCAGAGAGTCTGCTCTCCAAGGCCGTCAACCTGAGTCCGACCTCAGGTGACCCAGCAGCCCCCGACTCGGGCCCCGACGGCGTCGGGCCCGACGTCGGACCCCTCGGAGGCGAGTCCAGGAGGACTACAGGACTTACCCGAGCAGGCAACTCCGACTCCAGACGAGGTCGCTTCGGCAGATGCTCCTTCTCCAAAGACCCGGGACGGCTATCGGGGCTATGCGACCTGGCCCTCGCGGAACCAGGAGCGTCCACCGACGCCGCCCTCGCGGGTTTCACCTTCCGATGATGTTCCCCGGAGGGAGAACCCCTGTCGGAGGAACTCCGGCAACGGTCAGAGCTGGAACCTCTGGACGTCGAGGCCTCCGACGAGGTCCGGGTATGGGCGGGATCAGCGAAGATTCGTTCCCGCTGATGCCGCCGACTCCTTAACGCTTTGGAGGACATCTTGCTGCAGGCCCCACAGATCAGTTCCTCGTGATCCGGGCCAAGGCAGCGGAGGCAATTATCATGTGTGTCAGTGAGTGACATATTTCTGTCACACTGAACACATCGCTTGAAACCACTGGCAGCCATCGGGGGAAAAAGGGCCCCTGCAAGGTCAAAGGACCGGGCTGCCAGCGAAAAACCGAAAACGAAACTGACAGAAAATCAGAAAAACCGAAAAATAACAGAAGGACTCGCAACGGCGTCGCGAGTCCGGGCAGGAAAAGGACCGGCGTCGAACCGATAGAGAAAAGAGAGATAAATCACGAAAAATCAACTTTTTCAGCGGGGACAAGACGGGCACGTCTGTAGGGCTCCGCGGAAAAAAGAAGACTGGCTAAGATGGCACCCTTGGGCGGGAAGGGGACCGCGCATGCGCGCTGCAATTCCCAAAGGCTTTCTTTGAAAGCTGGGGAAAATTGCTCCGCGAGGGCTCCGTCGGCGCCGACATCACCCATATGTGAGGACTGACTTCCTGCTTGGTCCTGGAGAACCTAGGTTTTGGCCTTTCCTTCCAATCAGAAATTTGAGGACCCAGATCTTCTTCCTTCTTTTCCTCTGCTAGGGCCGTCATAAGTTTTACTTCCTTCCGCCCAGTAGACCCGAACCCTTGTTCCCCCCGAGTAGTTGGTGGTAATGATGACACCTCCTCCACTGTGGGAAAGCCCACACGCTCACATATTAACTGAGCAATGCGGTCGCCTATTTGGACTTGAAAGTCTTTTTCTCCAAAATTAAAGATTAGGACCTTTATGCAGCCCCTGTAATCGGGATCTATAACCCCTGCCCCTATATCCAGAAAGAATTTTACTGCTAGGCCTGACTTTGGGGCAATACGGCCGTAGCAGCCCTCCGGTATTTTGACTTGTATGCCCGTGTCAACCAAAGCTTTGCCCCCTTTTACCACTATAGCTTCCTCCGCGCTGAAAAGGTCGTACCCTGCAGCTGCTGGGGAGGCTCTCTGCGGGCTTCTTGCTAGTTTTGACACCTTACAGAACTGGAGCACAAATTTTGGTTTCCCTAAGGGACCCTCCCTCTTGGGTGCCTGTGATTGTGCTCTGGTCTTTGGTGCTTTCCCAAATAAGGGATTAGGGAGTCTAGCTGCTAAAGCCTCTGACCCTATTTCTCTAGGCCCTACCTGGGGTTGACTGGCCCTCTGGCCAGGTTTGTTAAACCCTTCTTCCATTTTCTGGAAAAATGGTGGCCAATCCCGTCCCAAGACAACTTCCCTGGGCAGTTTCGGAACAATAGCCATCAACATCTGCTGTTTTGTTCCTAATGCACCCACCTCTAAGTTGTGTAAGGGATAGTGTGAGCCTGCTCCATGCACACACCTAATACGTACTTGGCCTTCTGCTTGACTCGGGGGTGACGAACGGTGCTTTCCAATGGCTTCCCAGAGCTTTCGTGAAACCATGCTCTGGTCAGCCCCCGAGTCAAGTAGTGCCAGTGCATCCATACCTTCTACCTTGGTTGGTAGGACAAACCCATCCTGGTTTGGTTCTTCAGCTCCTGACACCAGAACCGTTCTTTCAGGGCAGCTTCTCTGAAAATGTCCTGCCTTCCCACAGGTGAAACATTTCCCTTTGGGTACATGCAAAACATCAACATTCTCAGAGTTATTAGGTAGACATTTTAGCATTTAACCTGTTACCTTTCCCGCTACAATTTTCCATGCCAGCTGCTCGCCACAGACCTACCCCCGAGGTGTCAGTCATCTCTGCTGCGAAAAACCTCTCAGCAAGAGTGGCTGCCTCATCGGTGGTCTGACAATGCTGGAGCGTCAGAAATGTTTTTACCTCACTGGGAACAGCTTGCATATACTGCTCTAAAACAATTCTGTCTATAATTGTTTCCAGTGTGCTTCCTTCCGGATTTAACCATTTTCCGGCCAAACTTTTCAGCCTTTGAGACAGGGCCTTAGGGGTCTCCTGAGGCTTTATCCTTGCCTCCCTAAACATTCTATGGTAATGTATAGGAGTCAGCCCTAGTCTGTCTTTGACTGCCTTTTTAATTTCTGCATAATTAGATGCCAGGCTAGCCGGCATGGCTTTATATGCAGAAAGAGCCTCGCCTGATAGTGATATGGCAAACCTAGTTGCCCATTGCTCCTCTGGCCATTTCAAAACTGCGGCTATCCGCTCAAAAGCGTCTATATAATAGTCCAGATTATCATGCGGCTTTAATTGTCCTAATGACAAAGCACCATGAGGGCTCAGTCCTGCTCCCTGGAATATGGAGGGGATGTCTGCTCTGGCATCCACTGGCTTCTTCAAAAGCGCCTCCATGGTGTCCATGAGCGGCTTTTGCTGTTCCCTCATAGTCAGGGCGGTCTGCTCCTGCAGATACCGGACCAGCTCAATTTGTTTGTCCCACTGTGCCTGCATCCAGCGCCTGACGTCCTGCGGCTCCATCTTCGGCGTCGACGTCCCTGTGGAGAAAGAAAGACAGAAAAAAAGCCCACCAAGTGCGGTACTGCAACTTTTCTCTTCCCTCCGTCTATTTCTCAGCTTGCCCACCAGCGCCCCCTTTCTCACACTTGTCCTGCCCCAGTTATGCCCGGGTACCCTTTACCTGAGGCTTCATGCAGGATTCAGCCTGTGAGAAAGTCAGCTGGGTCATCAGCACCTGGCAGCGAGAATCTTCCACGACGGCTCTCCTCAGTCTGGATACAGTCCTCACCAGTAGGAAAATAGTTCTTGTAGCTGTGTCTTTTTAATCCTTAGGCAAAAATCCAAAGAACTACGCCATTTGTCACTCTCTTACTCACTCTCATAGGCGGAAGCCTAGGGAGCTTCAGTGGGGCCTCTTCTTAATGTAGCCGGGACTTTACAATGCCCCCTGGGATCTGTAGTCCCACCAGCTAATCAAAAAGGTAGTTGTGAACGAGTAGCCAGGCTTTTTCAAAAGAGGTATTTTATTTCCCTTCCGGGTGAACTTTTGCACATAAGAATCAAAAGAAATAAACCATATTTTTCTGGTACAACTGAAAATGAACTACTGGTAACAAAAAGATGCTTATCTTCAGCCAATCGAAAAAAGGTAAGACAGTCCTTGTATTTTACACAAGCAAGTTTTACAGAATCCGTTTCCCTAAACGGATTTCTGTCTTTAAACAGATTAGCATAGAGAGGAAATGTTATCAGAGAACATTAGTGCACATTCCATTTGGAACTCCTCAGGACTTTCCCCACAAAAGTCACATTCCATATCTTCATAGCTTTCCCCGTAGCTATCTTCAGAATGGCTGTATCTCATATCATTGTTACAAAAACCCTCCTCTTCTTTCCAAAGGCTTCTCTCCCCCTCTCTATCAAGGGGAACTGGGAGGTTACCGTAAATAGCAGAGTTTTCCCTTAGAGGGCCACACACCCCTGGCTGTGTGTATGGGAAACTCTCTTTTTCAAAGTTCCCTCTATTATAGGGAATTAGCCTGTCCTTTGGCTCGGTTCCCCCGGAGCTTTCTGAGCAAGGAAACTTAGCGTGGCTTTTCCTACAAACAAGCCTTCTACTCCCCGTTACTGCACCCTTCTCCTTGGGCAAGTAAGTATCCCTTTGATAACAGTTCTTGCCCTCCCGGTACCTGTTCTCAGGGAGACTTCCTCTTACAGGTTCCTTCCGTCTGCCAGCCTGAATACCTTCGTGGCCCCAACCACCTGGTTCTTGTTCCGTGCTGCCCAGCACCCTGTAACCAGCCTCTGGTATTCTCTTAGCTCTCTCCTCTGGAACTCTGTTTAAACATCTTTGTGAAGTTTTTCCTTTAGTTTCCAAAACAGCTCTGCCGTACTCCTGCTTAGCTCCACTAAGCTCCTGGTTAGCTCTTCTGGAATCCTGATTAGCCCTCCTAGGGTCCTGGTTAGCTCTCCTACTGACGAACTCTGAGTGAGTTTTATCTGCGTCACTCCTAGTGTTCCGGTGAGCCTGTCCTGCCCTCAGCTGCCTCTCATCAGCTAATATGCAGCAGCTTATGGAAGGACAGACTAGATAGGCCATGTGGTCTTTTTCTGTCATCATGTTTCTATGTTTCTATGATGTAATCCCCTACTAGGGCGTGCTCCTACACCTGGTGCTTTTGTTTTTGCTGGTTGCTCATAGCAATCCTGATCCATGTGCTCTGAGCTGTCACTTTTAGACCTGCTCAGCTCTGTTTTTCCTATTTCCATAGGCATTTCCTGCTCTACCCCATGACAAACTGCAGGTAATGCCACGCTGAGGGAGCCTGTTTTGCCAAGAATTCCTGAACGAGACGCCTTAGTCCCTGGGCCCTGACGAGAGGCAAGAACACTCCGCCTCTCTTTGTGTCAAAGCGGGCTCCCAAATACTCCAAATCCTGAGAAGGCTCCAACTTGCTCTTTACAGTATTTACTAACCATCCAAAGCTTTGCAAGAACTGAATCACCCGGTGGGTAGCCTACTCACTTTCCTTCCTGGACTTCGCTTGAATCAACCAGTCGTCCAGGTATGGGTGAACCAACACCCCTTCCTTGCATAACGCCGCTGCCACTACCACCATCACCTTGGTAAAGGCCCTTGGTGCCGTCGCCAATCCAAAAGGTAACGCCTGGAACTGAAAATGACCCATCAGAACTGCAAAACGCAGAAACTGCTGATGCTCCCCCCTGATGGGAATGTGCAGATATGCCTCGCAGAGATCTAATGAGGTGAGATACTCTCCTTGCTGAACCACCACTACGATGGACCTCAGAGTTTCCATGCGGAAGTGAGAGACCCTGAGACACCTGTTTACCCCTTTGAGATCCAGGATGGGCCGCCAAGACCCCTCTTTCTTGGGTACCACAAAATATATCGAGTATCGACCGCATCTGTACTGGTATGTTGGCACCGGTACCACCACTTTGAGGTCTAGCAACCTTTGCAGAGTCTCTAGCAACGCCTGACGTTTTGACTTTGTTCTGCAAGGAGACTGGACAAAGACGTCCGAAACTGGCCGCTGGAGTTCCAAAGCATACCTGTGTTGAATGACTTCCAGCACCCAACGATCCGACGTAATTTGGACCCAGGCAGGATAAAGCTCCCTTGGCCGACCTCCTACGGGTACCAATTCTGCCTGGGTCCCCCTCGCTTCATTGTGACTTCTTGAAGGTTGAGGAGGAGGAGGCTCCAAAACCTCTCCCCGCTCCCCTAAACCCTCGAAACCCCTGGGATCTATACTGAAAACGGCCTCTCTGAAACTGACCAAACCTGGGTGTACGAAATCTCCAAAACTCCCTCTGCTGGCTCCTGGAGGGCGTTAGAGGATGATTCATTTTTTGCTTATCCTCGGGCAGCCTCCCTCCTTTAGGCTCCCCGAGATCCTTTACCAATTTATCCAAATCTTCTCCAAATAGGAGCTTCCCCCTAAAGGGGAGCTTCCCCAGTCTTGCCTTAGAGGCTCCGTCCGCCGCCCAATTACGAAGCCACAGATATCTACGCGCCGCCACTACGGACGCCATGCTCTTTGCCAGACCCCTAATTAGATCATATTGCACATCTGCTAAATAAGCTGCCCCCGACTCCATCCGGGCCGCTTCCTCTTCTAACTCATCTTCCCGACTGAGCTTCATTCTTTGTGCCCACCGTAGGCAACCTCTTGCTACCCACACCCCACAGATAGAAGCCTGCACAGACAAAGCACTGATATCGAATACTTGCTTTAGCAGACTATCTAACCTCCTATCCTGCGCATCCTTAAGGGCAGCACTTCCCTCCACCGGAATTGTCGTCTTTTTGGTGACCGCAGCTACTGCGGCATCCACTTTAGGAGATTTGAAAAGCTCTTTATCCTGCTCTTGCAATGGGTACAGACGTGTCATTACCCTGGAACCTCTCATTCTGGCCTCCGGAGTGTCCCAATCTTCCTGGATCATTTCCCTGAAGGCCCTATGCATCGGGAAATCTCTGTGAGACTTTCGAATCGCCTGTAGCAACGGATCCTCCAGAGAAGCATCCGCCTCTTGCTCCACTGCCGGCATGTTAAGCACCTTCAGTGTCTCAGCAATAAGGGCCAGCAACTCATCTCACCTGTAGACCCTGACCACTCTTGCGTGCTCCTCCTGCTCCGTGATCTCGCCTTCCTCTAGGTCTAGTTCCACCTCTGAGACCTCCTCTTCTGAAACAATCTCTGAAACAATCGCTTCTACCTTTTCCTTTCCCAATCTAGGTCTCTTACCCGGGGCACCTCCCGCCTCCCCCGCCAGAGAAGCCCCAGCTCGCTTTCGACTCAGATCTACGTTCGCCTCCGCAGCTCCCTGCTTCCCTGCCAGGGCATGCTGGAGCAGAGCCATGAAGTCCTGGGAGAAGATTGCCGCCAGACCCCCCTGCAATACAGATTGGGATAAGGAGGTTTCCGCAGCCGCGGACGGACCTGGCACTGGCAACGGAGGAGGCAGAGCTGGAGATAGAGGTTCCGGAGAACCTGACGCTGCTTCCCCCTGTGCTTCTCCCTCCGGAAGCATCTCTTTAGCCGTAGCTTCCTGTGCACAGCCTCTACAGATACCCCCTCCGACATCGAGCCCTTCCTGGCCCCACACATAACACATTGAGGCCTTGAGGGCATGTTGATAAGACACCAAAAACTCCCGATTCCAGGAAAGATTCCTCTGCTTATTTCTCTTCTCACCCTCCTTTTCTTTAATTTTTTTTTTTTAAACGAGACTCTGAAGTCCCTCACTCCAGGAGCTCCCCCATGAAGAGCCCCTTGGTCTCAAAGCTTTGCCCAAACTATAATTGAAGATCCCATAGCCCCACAAGGCCTCCCGCGGGCACACCACGTGGCCAAGGCCTCTTCCCTCACAAGCTGCACAGCCGCGCCCGTTTCACTTTGCCGCGCTTTTTTTTTTTTTTTTTTTTAACAGCGCAGCCACGCGGCCTAACTCCGGTACCCCAGCCTGCCCCAAATGTCTGGGCACGGACCCCAATGCCGGCACTACGCCCCTCTCACCTCCGAATGAAAAGCGGAATGCCTGCTGCCTCACTCCGGCTCTCGAGCACGCTGCCGCAGCCAAGCACCCCCTGACTGCTGCGGCTCTGCTCTGCCGACTTGAACGTCGTTCCCTCTACGTCTCCTCACCCGATTCGCGGGTTCGGGAGACAGAGGCTCCAGACACAGCTCCCGCACTCTAACTTGGTACTAGAGAACCTCCAGGTAGGGGGGAGAGGGGGGAAGCGTAGCCTTGCTCTTGCCTAATTCGGCAAAAAAAATCTAGCCGCCAGATTTAAAGCAGCAGCACAGCTTTAAAATGCATGAGTCTAAATATTACCAGTAAGAGATTCTTCTCTTTTCTTTTTTTTTTTTTTAACTTAATTTTCTAACACTACCAAAACTCCTCAATCATTCCTCTAGTGAGCCCCCTAACTCTGAGGCTCATACCTCCTTCAGCTGCCTTGGAGACTGAGCTAACTGGATCAAGGAGGCAGTTCCGCGTCTATTTATGCTGGTGTCACCAAAAAAGGGTGACGTGCTCAGTCTCCAAGGCTGCGGGAGGAGGTGCTTAAACCCAGATGCCGGGACTAGACTAGAAGGACGATAAGGAACAGGAACTTAAATGTGTTACTCACCCCCAGGGAGCCCAAGCAGCAATGTGCTGGGCTCAGTGCTACTCCCCTGCTGCCAAGGCCCGCAGCCACATACCTCTTAACCTTCATGCCTTCTTTGGGGGAGAACTCAGTCCAAAACGTGGTAAAATAGAATGACAGTTACTTTTATTAAAATATACTGTCTTTCTATTTTACCACGTTTTGGACTGGGTTCTTCTTCTTTTTTACGTGGAATCGTACTTGTGTGTTGGACCATCTTTGGGGAAGAGCCAGGGGAGGAGGAGCAGAAAAGGGTACTGAGGCTGTGCAACTGATTCCTCCAGGGTCCTGGTCCAACAATTCTGTCTGTTCGGCCGCCCTTAACAGGATCCCTCCCTGACATCCCTCCTCCTTAGCAAACCCAGAACGCACCGGCTTTAAGGGTGATCCAATGGGTGCCTACCACATCGAGTTCAAGTGAGGAAGTCACTCCTAAGAGCGGTTACTCACAAACTAAATCAATCTTTCTCAAAGTTTTCAGAACTGCTCCAATGTGTCCACCCTCTTCTGAAGACAGAGAAATAGAGGTTGTATATATGTTCTCTAGCTGCTCCCGATATAATACAGAATGACATCATCAGAAGACACTGGATTTTTCTCTGTCTCAACTTCTGCTGATAGGGGAACTAACTCACTTGTCTAGACTGGCCTAGCAGGACAATATGGAAATAAAAAATACAAAACATGTGGTAACCTGGCCAAACATATGACAATTTCTGAAAAGACAAGGAAAAAATTATCTCACCACAGACAGAACAGCAGCAATGTGACTTACAGAATTTATGGAAAAAACTGAGGTGGCCCTGCAGAACAATGCAGATAGGCCTGCATATGCATAGTTCATCTTTGTGGAAAGCTCTGGTAACTTGGATAATTTTTATTATATTTTGTGTCAAATGATACCACCCCCTTGTAAGGACTATATATCCTCCTTGTCCTCAGAGGAACAAGAGAATCACATCCTAAAGAACACAGATATCTTCACTCTGATAGGATTACTTATTTAAGAGAAAATGGAAAGGTAACTTTATACAAAGCCTTGAGAAGGCTGGATTTATTTCTTAAGTTTCATATTGTTCCCTACCCAATAAGATGGAAAATCTAACAAAACAGAATTATTAAAAAAAAACAAGTAAACAAAATTCTTGGCAGAATGAAGTTTGTTCACTTTTATCAATGGTAGAATCTTTAATAAACTGCTTTGTTAAAACAGTTTTGTGTTGAAATTTGAACTGAAAGAAGGTTAAGAAAAACAAAACAGTAAACTACATAAATCCTTTGTTTCAAATAGAAAACTATATTACACATGCTAAATGCTGGCTTGATGAATCCAAAGCATTTTCAACCACACGGGCCAATGCAGAAAGCCAGCGCTGAAGTCACACACTATCAGCTCTGTATGCCTCTTTGCAGCACAATGATAGTGCGCGACTTCAGTGCCGGCATGAAGAAAGGGGCACATATGCAAATTAGCCTCATGTTAAACTTGGCGTAAATGGCAGCGTTAAACTGGGAGAGCAAGCCAAATGTATGCGCACATAAGTCGGTGCAAGTCTGGCATTCTCTCCCAGAGAAACAGGGGCACTGCGTGGCTAATGTGCATATGCACCCCGACAGTATTTTGATGGCATCAGGGGCTTTCCCTGATGCCTGGATCATCTGAGGGGCAGTGTCAAATGTCCTCTCAGATGATCCTGGCACTGGGGAAAGCCCTAAATGTCATCAAAATACTGTCGGGGCCGGTGCGCCCAACAGAAAGCAAATCCTTGGTGACCCAGCGGTCCTAACCCCCCACCTTCCCAACTAAAAATAAGCCTGGTGGCCCAGTGGCCCCGAACTCTCTCAAAGTACCTTCATAGGCCTATGTTTAGTTGGTCGCGGGGGGGGCAGGGTAGAGACTACTGGGCCACCAGGGTTTATTTTTAGTTAGGCAGGGGAGTGGGGGTGGAAATCAAGGCTGCTGGACCACCAGGGTTTGTTTTAGTTGGGCACGCGGGGGTGGTATCGGGGACGCTGGGCCATCAGGAATTTTCCTCCTGTCAGGAGCACTTTTCACTCAACAGTATTTTGAAGGCATCGGGGGCTTTCACTGTTGCCTGGATCATCTGAGGAGAAGTTTGACACTTCACCTCAGATGATCCTGGCACTGGGGAAAGCCCCCGATGCCATCAAAATACTGTCACGGGCACGCACTAGATATTTAAACCACCTCGAGACCAGGCATAGAGATATTGGCACTAAGGCTGGTTATGAAATCCTCTATACGTTTCTCTGTATTGGGTACAGACAATATTAGTATTGCATTTTAATAAGCACAGATCATTTGACTAAAATTTAAATATGCTTGGTGTTAATTGTGCGCTAGCTTTTCTTTTGCTGTTTACACACGCGTCCATCTCTTTTCTGCATTTAACTGTGGTGGTAATTGTGCCTAAAAGTGGCATTATCAATGCTTAAAGGCCGCAGTACTTTTATGCATTGACCTGACTGTTTTTATCTCCAATGCTTAAGGTGAAATAATGTACTGCCTGGTTATTTTATGAACAAGGATCTTTTTAAGCAAACTAAAAATAAGTAAGTGATCCAACCAATGCAGATTTTGTAGAGTCCATTTAAAAATGCATGACCTATTTCATCACTTTCCCTCAGATCCGGGACTATTAAGACGCCTTTTGGATATAACAAACCCAACTTCAATCTTACTCTTCTGAGGAAATTTCTACATTCATGAGGTGACATTTACTTACCAGTTAATGTCCTTTCCTTGAGTCCTGCTAGACCAGTCCAGACAAATCGGTCGTGTTCCCTTACCAGCAGATTGGCAGAGACAAAGAACCAAAAAAAGCCCAGGTTTCAATGACATCACTCCTATGTCTCTATTCGCCTCAGCCACCAGAGGTCTCTTCAGTATTTGTCCCAAAGCATAAGGGAAAAACATTGCAAGCCTCACACAATCTCAATCAAGGACAATCAAGAGCAGAGAACTACATAGAGGAAAGCAGAAACAGAAGGCTTTCAAAAGAAGATGAACCTGCAGAGCAAAGTATAAAAATCATAGCAGACTCATGGGCACTGAAGCAGAACAACAGAGCAAATACAGTTTAAGGGGCGGGCCCTAGATTGGTCTAGCAGGACTCAAGGAAAGGACATTAACTGGTAAGTAAAGTGTCACCTTCTATATCCTCCTGCTAGACCAGTACAAACACGTGAGACATAACAAAGCTACGACTCCACTGGGTGGGAAGAAGATGCAGCTTCTCACAAAATCCTTCAGCCAAAGGCCTTTCCAACCACACGTGGACATCCAAGCAGTAATACTTGACAAAAGTGGAAAGTGATGCCCACGTTGCTGCCCAACAAATGTCTGCAGGGGCTACCAAACTCCGCTCCACTCACTAGGATGCTTCTGCTCAGGTAGAATGGGTGCGCAAACCCTCCGGAACCAGCTGGTTCCACATCAGATACACCGAGGCAATGGCCTCCTTGCGCGGGCCATCAAACAGCACAAAAAGATGGTCAGACTTCAAAAAGAATTCTTAACCTCCAAGTACCAGTGAGGAACCCCCCAGACATCCACAAGGTAAAGATCCTTATCCTTCCGCCGACACTGCTCCTTAGAGAAAGAGAGCAGGCAGACCACATGGTTCACATGAAATGTAGAAATCACCTCAGGCAAGAAGGAAGACACAGGCAGCATAGAAACAGCCTCCTCTGAAAAAAAGACCGATATGGATCTCGGCATGACATAGCCTGCAGTTCAGAATCTGCCTTGTGGAACAAATTGCCACCAAGAAGACCATCCTGAGCATCACATCCTTCAAAGTAGTGCACTTCAATGGCTCAAAGGGCACAGGAAACAGGGCCCTGAGCAACAGACACAGATCCCAGGAAGAGACCACATACTGGAGGGAAGGATGCAGATGCCGAACCCCCTGGAGAAAGCATGAGACAGACGGGTGGCAAGGCTAGAGACGTATCAGCCACTGGACCTTGGAAACAGGCCAAAGCTGCCACCTGAACTTTCAGGGAGCTAAGGGAAAAGCCCTTCTCCAGGCCATTCTGTAGAGGAGCCAACTGCCGAGCACCACAATATTGCCCAAAGAGGCACCAGATCTGCATGTATGCTAGCTTGGTAGACCTCCTCCAGGCTCTGAGCAGAGTAGAAACCACCACCGGAGAATAGCCCTTATGTGTTGTCTCCTTTCAAGAGCCAAGACGTAAGCGAGAAGGGAACAGAGTCCTCCAGGATGATCAATCCTTGCCGCGATAGGCCCTGAGACAGAGGCAATTGAAGAGGAGGCGCCTACAAGAGCCACATCAGGTTTCCGAATCACACTCTCCTTGGCCAATCCAGCACCACCCAGGACAATCCTGCCCAGATGGCGTTCTATACCCCAAATCACATTCTCCCCCCGTGGCAATGGAGGAAACAAGACTGGACCATGACTTGACACCCTCGGACTCCCGTCTCTGTGAAGCAACTGAAGAAGCGGCAAACATTGGTACTGGAGCGGGTCACAATCAGATCCATTTCAGGGCAACCCCAGTGGTGCAGAATCAACTGAAATGCCTCCTGACTCAACTCCCGCTCTCCAGGATCCAGAGAGTGTCGGCTGAGGAAGTCTGCTTCCACTCTGTCCACCCTGGCAATGTGCTGAGCCAGCAAGTCTAGGAGGTTCTTTTTTGCCCAGGCAAACAGGAGAGCCATCTCCAGAGCTACCCCTGCAATCCTTGTGCTGCCATGCCGATTGACATAAGCCATCGCCGTGGTGTTGTCTGAAAACACTCAAACTGCCCAGGCCTCAACCCTTGCCTCGAGGTGGTTGACGGACCATAATGCTTCCCTGTGGTTCCAATGGCTCTTGGCCATACGTTCTTGACAATGGGCTCCCCAGCCCCTGAGACTGGGATCCATCATCAGGAGGACCCAGGAGAAATCCAGCGGCACACCCTTCTATAGATGACAGGGCTGCTGCCACCACCGCAGGTGGACTTCACCATTAATGGCAGCCTGCACTTAAAATCCTGAGAATTTGGGGATCGCCAAGTCAAAAAGGACTGCTGGAGCGGTCATATGTGAGCATACGTCCATGGCACCATCTCTATGGTTGCTGCCAACAATCCGAGGAGCTTAAGATAATCCCACACTCTGGGAGCCTGCTGTGCACAGAACATCGCCAGGCAATCCAACAGTCTTAATCTTCTCCTCTGGCAGGAAAACTCTGCCCACTCAAGTGTCAAAATGTGCTCCCAGAATTTCCAGGGACTGGGAAGGCAACAGCTGGCTCTTTCCTTGACTGATCACCCAGCAGAGGCTTTCCAAAAAGGACACCACTTGAGACCCCACCTGAGATGCTTCTGAAAGGGAATGGGTCCAGATGAACCACTCATCCAGATATGGATGGATACAGATCCCTCAATGCTGCAGCACCCACCACCATGACCTTTGAGAATGTCCTTGGTGTGTTGGATAGCTGTAAAGGGAGGGCGGTGAACTGATAGTCTGAGACAAGCATGGCAAAATGCAGGTACTTTTGCTGATCTGCCCAGATCAGGATATGAAGATACACCTCGGCCAGATTCAGAGAAGCCTCCACTAGGTGCACTGCTTCAATAAAGGAGCGCAAGGTTTCCATCCGGAAGCGTAGGACACGCAAGTGCTTGTTAACCCTCTTGAGGTCCAGAATGGGCACCATGAAATGGATGGAGTATCTGCCCATGCACAGCTCATCCAGGGGTAAAGGGGGGGGGATGGGCACCACCACCCTTAGGTGCAGCAACTTATCCAAAGGTGGTCTGCACAGCAGAACGTTTGATCGCAGACCCTCAAGGGGAGGTGACAAAGGCATCCAGAATCGGCTCTTTGCATTCCAGGACTAAGCTGAACTGAATGGTGTCTAGCACCCAGCGATCCTTAGTAACCCGGGCCCATACCTGAAAGAAAAGGCGAGGCCTGCCTCCAACCAGAGAAACCAGGGAATTGGCCCCAAAACCTTCCTTGCGCAGACCAGGAGGGTCCTCCGCTGGAGGTGACACGCATTCCTGGGCCCACGCATTCCACAAAAAAACTGAGAACGAGCCCATAACCTGGAGAGAGAGAGGAAAGCACAGTTACTTACCTGTAACAGGTGATCTCTGGGAACAGCAGGAATAAGTCTTCACATATGGGTACGTCGGTACCGACGGAGTCCGCGCGGGAACACTTCCCAGCGTCCAATCAGAAAGCTTTTGGAAGCATCCCAACACGCCTGCGCACTGCCTTCCCGCCTTCCCAACTGCCTCTCCTCAGTTAAGTTTTAAGCTGAGACAAAGAAAGAGAGCAAGGAAGGGAAAGATAGAGATAGAGAAATGCAACTCCTAGGGGAGGTGGGTGGGTTGTGAAGACTTATTCCTGCTGTTCCCAGAGATCACCTGTTACAGGTAAGTAACTGTGCTATCTCCAGGAACAAGCAGGAATGAGTCTTCACATATGGGGACTCCCAAGCTCAGATGCCCGGAGGGAGTCCTAGCATGTTGCAAGTCTAGAACGAGCCATGCTATTCCTCAGGACCTCAGGCATCCTGGGGATGGAGGGTAGGAGTTGAATACAGAAAAAGAGCTGTGGAACAGCTGGCTAGAACAGGGCTTCAAAAGGGGAAGACCCTGTATCGAGGGCATTTAGTAATAAAATATTGTAATCTGGGCCTCCCTTGTTGGCAGTGCACAAGTGCACTGAGCTACATATGGATCTGATAGAAGAGCCAGTAAATGTGCTCAAGGGGTACCTCACTGAGAAGTAGAGGTAATAAAGTAGAACAAAAAACAAGTGGAGGTCAGAACCCTTTAGGGTGAGAAAAATAACCCCAGGGGAAAACTGGGGTAGTATAAGAGGTAGGCTTCAGCGGAGACGCAGAAGGTACTATTAAGGAAAGTTTAAGCTGCTTTGGTCCAAGAAGTACAAATTTAGGACCAAGAGAAAAATTTTAGTCTGACCCAACTGGACTGGGGTTGGAATCAGTCCATGTAGGGGAGAAAGGGTATGGAAACCCTTGTATCTGATAAAAAGGTAAGGGCAGACTCAGGAGCGCTAAGCTTTAGAGCAACCGAAGCTCCGCAATATCTTTCCTAAATGGGGTCAATTAGGAAAGAAAGGTACATGGAGAGCTTCAGGAGTACCTAACCTGAAAAGGTTAATTACCACAGGAGTGGTTCTAGGTGTAGTCCCCTAGGTATGCTGGTACAGCATTGATAGGGTTAGTGCCCATCTGTCAGGATCATAGGAATGTTAGGATATCTGATCCTAACAGATAATTAGATGGATACAGATCTATATAAAAATATATCTCATTATATGTATTAATATATAAATATATAAATGTAGATTAAAATATATACACATATAGGGTATATATGCATATATCTATAAGAGATATGTATGGGCAGAAGACACACAGATAGATATAAATCAGTGTATATATATATACCTAGATGAATAGGCAGGCATATAGAGACATGTCTCCAGGTATATGGATGGAGAGATGTCCAGAGAACCCCATCCCCCCTTATAGGGAGAGAGAAAGATTTATCTAATAGCAAGAAGGTTGATACCTGCTTGAATAGATAAAATAGAAAAAATCCTCTTCTCCTGGTTATGATTGGCATAGTCAGAGGAAAGGTGTCCCAGACAAGAAGGCAGCTTAATTCTTTGCAGAATTTGAGCTCTTGAGGAACCAGGATGGCCTACGTGAAAAAGGCAGAGGATAATGGCAGTCTGCAGACAGGAAGTCCAGATATCTCCAGAATTATAGCATGGAGATTGGATAGAAGAGGCCTCTGGAGGAAGATACCCTAATGATCCACCTATGAGGGCAAGATGGGTATTAGGTATCCTCTAGCTGCCAGTGAAGAATTTATCTCTGATGGGAGACCCCAGGAGATATGGGCCAAGCCAGGGAATTGGCCCTTCTTTAGGCTTTCACGTAATGAAAGGCCTGAGGCTTATGCCTCAAAAGATTTTTAAGGTAAGATGGAAAGGGTAGAAAATACCTGCCAGGCATGGAACATGACTGGAGGAATCCCTTTTAACCATCTGGGGTTATCTGCTAGGCAAGATACTAATGCTCTCTAGCAAGGGCCCATAGTGCAAAGCTACTCTGTAGAGTTGCAGAGAGCATGCTGCAGGTTGGTTAGAAGAAAAAACTGGCTGTGGACAATCCTTGGTGAGGAATGTGGAAAGCCAGCAGGTAACCAACTATTCTGCCAAGAGCAAGGAGGCAAGAAGAGAAGTTAACCAACCAGACTGTGATAATAGGGTTTCCCAAACGAGGTTGATAACCTGTTTGGGGCTTAGCACTGAGGCTAGGAGGATTGCTAGTGGAGGGGAAGCCCTGGCTGTGTAGTGAACAAAACCAGTGGCTTAACCACTAGGAATCTTTGCATCTGCAGCAACTATCAGGGCAGCATGGAGAATTTCTTTTCCCTCCTCTTTTTTTAGATTGGGAAAAAGAAACAGACATGGTAGGACTTCCTATTGTCTGAGAAGCTGCCCTAAGGTAACAAGGGGAAAGACAACTCCAGAAGGGAGAATCCCCCAGTAGAACAGGTAGAGGACCATAGGGGCTTACCCGTGTACAAAAACACTCTTACAAACTAAATGTTGTAGTAAGAGGGAGGTAAGACAGAGTTGCAAGAGACCAACTATGGAGGAAGTCTCCGACAGGTGAGATGATACATGCCAATACAGGGAAACAACTGTCTATTGATAGTTGTTAACTCTCTTTCCTCCAAGAGGAAGAGGAAATCTGCTAAGTATGGGCATGATCATCATAAAGACTCTTAGAGAAAAAAATATATCATGAAGAGATATCTAGGTAGGTTAGGATAAATTTAGTGCAGATACTGCAAGTGAAAAGAAGCAGACTGCTACCCTAACCAGCAACCAAGAGGGACAATGATCTATTTGAAACCCTGCGACTGCTGGGTTTGGTGACCCTGTTGAGTTTGTAGATTCTTCAGACCAGGGCGATGTTTCCCCTGTTTGGGAACATCTGTATGATGGGCAGATGATGGATAAAACCTTCTCCCCCTAGGGGAAGAAAGTTTGGTAGGACATACCCTAACAACTGGGAAAGAAGGCGGCGTAGAATAGCCCCTGGAGACAGGAAAGTCAGTGGATAACTGAGTAACCTGGAATAAAGACTCCTTGTTGAAGAGATTTTCTCCAGTGCAAGGAGTATTTCCCAGTATTTCTTGTGCCCATTTGTCTAAGTCTGAAGCTTGGAGCCAGGCTCTACGTCGTGCCCCTATAGCTATAGCAGAAGTCCTGCTAACAGACTCAAAGGAGTCTAGGGAAGCACGAGTAAGAAACCTAGAGATATTATGAGCATGACTAACCAGTAAGGAATAGTCTGCTTGTGTGGGCTCTTGAAGAAAAGGAGTCAAAAGATGTAATTTCCTTGTGACCTCCTCAAGAGATAGACCCATATAAAAAATATATGAGAGAATTCTTGCTGAAAGCATGGATGTCTGGAAGGTTTGACGTCCAAAGGCATCTAGTGTCTTAGACTCACGACCTGGCGGACAAGAAGAGTGCTTTTTATTACCCTTCACTCGCCTCAATGCTGATTCCACTACAATGGAATGATGAGGAAGTTGAGTCCTTTGAAACCATGGAGAGGGAGGCACCTGATATAGGAGATCAGTTGCTCTGGAAAGTGGGGGTACCCTTAAAGGAGCTTCCTACATTCGTAGAAGGAGATCCTGCAAAGAATGATGCAAAGGAAGCATTATAGTCTCCTTTGCTTCGCTAGGAAC
The DNA here is from genome assembly GCA_033557465.1 of Ichthyophis bannanicus. Taxonomy (NCBI): domain Eukaryota; kingdom Metazoa; phylum Chordata; class Amphibia; order Gymnophiona; family Ichthyophiidae; genus Ichthyophis; species Ichthyophis bannanicus. The sequence continues at coordinate 988,589,993 of CM066032.1, forward strand.
AGAGAGGTATTCTGTATTCCTTTGTGTAGGATCTTGTCCAGGAATAGGAATGGCAAGTGATTTTGCCATATCAAGGAGGAAAGTATGGAAAGAAGGATCCCCAGAGGGAATTTCCCTTGGATAGGCTAGATCTGATGAAGAACTAGCGTTGGCACCGAGGGATCTATTCCAGTATATAGGAATAGAAGATCCTGAGTGGTGCAGTATGGGATCCTTAAATGGTGGTCGCTGGTACTGCAGGTCAGAACCAGCGACAGTCGGTAACAGATCGTCCATGCTAGGGATCGATTCAAGACTCGGCATCGAGGGAAGCGAGCCTGACGAGAGAAGCATGGAAGGTACCGACAGTAATGGTACTGTGGATATCGGTACCGATCTCGGTACCGTATCTGATACCGGTGGAAGAATACCAGCCGGTGGCAACTCTAACGGTATCATAGAAACATGATGACAGAAAAAGACCACATGGCCTATCTAGTCTGTCCTTCCATAACAACAACTACAACAGTCCACTTTTTACCTTTAGAGATCCTCTGTGTTGGTCCCATGCTTTTTTGAATTCAGTTACTGTCCTCATCTCTACCACCTCCACTGGGAGACTATTCCATGGATCCACTACTCTTTCCGTAAAGAAATATTTCCGCATATCACTCCTGAATCTATCTCCCTTCACCCTCATCCCATGTCCCCTCGTAGCAGAACTTGCTTTCAATTGAAAGAGGCTCTCTCCCTGAACATTTATGCCATGGAGGTATTTAAACATCTCAATCATATCACCTCTATCCCGCCTTTCCTCTAAGGTGTACATATTAAGATCCTTAGGTCTGTCCTCATATGCTTTATAATGAAGCCCATTAATCATTTTAGTAGCAACCCTCTGCACCGACTCCATCCTGTTCACATCCTTTTGAAGGTGCGGTCTCCAGAATTGCATACCATACTCCAAATGAGGTCGCACCAAAGACTTATACAGAGGCATTATCACCGAGAGTTGTGGATCTGAAGTATCGGAACCGAGCCTTCGGTACCGATGGGAGTCGGTACCAAGGCGAGTCGGTACCCAGTCCTCCAGACTGGAGATCGATTCCAGACTTGGCATCGAAGGAAGCGAGTCTATCGATGCACGTCTGGAGGGTACCGATGTCGGTACTAGTATCGGTGTCTGTACCGGTACTAGTATCGGTGTCTGTACCGATACTGGAAAGTCGGTCTGAAGCATATCCATCGGGCCCGTAGGTACCGAGGACGCCAGACGATGATCCTTGGTGAGGAATGTTTTATCCAACACCAGTGCCGATGCCGGGGTATCGGTACCGCTCGAAGCGGATGCCACCACCGGGCATGGCTCAGGTATGTTCTGTGAGGGGTGAACCTCAGGAACAACCTGAAACCCCACACAGGCTTTGGAGGCCGAAGCCTCCCACCGGGGTTTTGAAGCCAGTGGATTCTCGAGGACAAGGCCATAGGCATCTCTATGCTGTGCATGAGAAGTGCCGCTCGAGGACTGGATAGTCTTAACAGACTGTTTTTGGGTTACCTGATCCTGTGTAGAAGAAGATATGGTCGGTGCCCTGAAGTTGGAGGGGGACCGTGTGTCGAGGGGAACTCAATGTTGAAAACCTCTGCTCACCATACTGGTGCCCGAGGGCTCCGGAGGAAAATGGTCAGGACCCAAGCAGGTTAGACACCAATTGTGAGTGTCTAAAAATAAAGTTGTACCGCCACAGTTTGTACATTTCTTGGGGAAAGTGGCTGGCGGCTCCATGATGAAAAATGGAGAGGCCTAGAAGGCCTGAAAACCGTGAGACACTAAAAAGAAAAATATATTCCTTAAGGGAAAATATTTTACAAGAAAAGAAAAAAGAAACACCGGCAGTACCGGTGGCGTCGGGGAAGGCAGCCGCGACCACAAGAAAACTAAAAGAATAAGAGAAGAATTTTCTGCGGTGAAAGGAGGACAACCTGCCGGCTCCGCGGAAAAACGAAAACTGAGGAGAGGCAGTTGGGAAGGCGGGAAGGCAGCGCGCAGACGTGTTGGGATGCTTCCAAAAGCTTTCTGATTGGACGCTGGGAAGCGTTCCCGCGCGGACTCTGTCGGTACCGATGTATCCATATGTGAAGACTCATTCCTGCTTGTTCCTGAAGATGAAAAGTTTAACAGGTCAGTAATGGCATAAGTCCCGAGACCCCCCCGGGGATCAGGCCAGCACATCCAGGTTAGATGGGTGAAGGCTGAAGAAAAAGGGATAGCAGCTTGCTTCAGAGGCCCCCTGGACCTGTCTTCCAGAAGGCAGTAAGATTTTGTCTCACCCAGGTCCTTCTCCAGCTTCTCCAAACTGGCTCCAAAAAGAAGCTTCTCCTTAAAAGCCAGTTGGACCAACTGGGCTTTGGAAGATGAGTCCACTACCCAGTATCGGAACCAAATCCAATGTCGTGACACTGTCATCAGGGCACCATCCCTGGCCACCACACGTATTAGGTCATACATGGCATCAGAAAAAGCTGTAGCAAAGTTCAAAAGAGGGATAGTATCATCCGGCAGAAGAAATTGAATCCAGTGGAGCAGGGATCGAGACGTCAGGCTGGCACATACTGCCAGCTGCAGAATAGCAGCCGCCATGGTAAACTGACTCTTCAACAACAAATCTACCTTATGGTCCAGAAATCCTTTCAGGCCGATTCGCCTTCCACAGGAATCGTGGTCCGTCTGGTAATTGCAGTGACCTGCGGATCCACCTTGGAAATACCAACCACTCAACATACTCCTTCTCCAGGGGAGCACAGATTTTCTTACACACCCTTAACCTCTTAGGTGGGGAGTCAGGAGAGTTCCACTAAGAGCGAATCATATCCTTGATCACATGTGGGAATGGGAAGACAGTAGTGGCTTTCTGCACTATTTGAAGGAGCAAGTGCACATTCGGCTCCTACTCCGTGCCAGAAGCATCCGTCAAGTTCAAGGTGGATGAAACCCTGCCAGCTACTCCTTCCAGAATAGGTAGATAACTCCCGCCTTTTCACAATCTTCTGAAAGCAAGAGTCCTTCTTCATTCACATCAGAGCCCAGTACCAAGCCATCTGAATCCAAGTCATAGTCAAAATCTTGAACAGCTCCCAGCTGTACCCCATCTCTAGGGGGCGCCACTTGCCAGGGATGCTTAGCCAAAGGCAAACGAACAGGGCTTGCATTCTCAGCCTGCCTCACATGAGACTGCGCTTAGTAGCACCTAGAGGATGCAAGGTCCAAATTTCCATGCCAGAAGGACCAGGTTTGCTGCAAAAAAAGCAAAGAATTCTGGGGAGGACAATCCGAAGTCTGGAAGCTCTCCTCTTGGCAAAGGCTTAACACAAGGGAACACAGACATCGCAAACCTCCTAGAAACATAGAAACATGATGACAGAAAAAGACCACAAGGCCCATCTAGTCTGTCCTTCCATAACAACAATTACAACAGTCCACTTTTTACCTTTAGAGATCCTCTGTGTTGGTCCCATGCTTTTTTGAATTCAGTTACTGTCCTCATCTCTACCACCTCCACTGGGAGACTATTCCACGGATCCACTACTCTTTCCGTAAAGAAATATTTCCGCATATCACTCCTGAATCTATCTCCCTTCACCCTCATCCCATGTCCCCTCGTCGCAGAACTTGTTTTCAATTGAAAGAGGCTCTCTCCCTGAACATTTATGCCATGGAGGTATTTAAACATCTCAATCATATCACCTCTATCCCGCCTTTCCTCTAAGGTGTACATATTAAGATCCTTAAGTCTGTCCTCATATGCTTTATAATGAAGACCACTAATCATCTTAGTAGCAACCCTCTGCACCGACTCCATCCTGTTCACATCCTTTTGAAGGTGCGGTCTCCAGAATTGCACACCATACTCCAAATGAGGTCGCACCAAAGACTTATACAGAGGCATTATCACCTCCTTTTTTCTGCTAGCCATTCCTCTCCGTATGCACCCAAGCATCCTTCTAGCTTTTGCCGTCGCCTTTTCTACCTGTTTAGCTACTTTAAGATCATCGGACACAACTACGCCTAGGTCCCGCTCTTCTTTAGTGGACAAAAGTACTTCACCTCCACTAAAGAAGAGCGGGACCTAGGCGTAGTTGTGTCCGATGATCTTAAAGTAGCTAAACAGGTAGAAAAGGCGACGGCAAAAGCTAGAAGGATGCTTGGGTGCATACGGAGAGGAATGGCTAGCAGAAAAAAGGAGGTGATAATGCCTCTGTATAAGTCTTTGTCCTAGAGGATGATGAGCGGCTCACAACATGATGGCCCAACGCTCCAGTTAGAGTAGTTACTCACCTGTAAAGCACAGTTACTTACCTGTAACAGGTGATCTCTGGGAACAGCAGGAATAAGTCTTCACATATGGGTTTCGTCGGTAACGACGGAGCCTGCGCGGGAACGCTCCCCAGCGTCCAATCAGAAAGCCTTTGGGAGCATCCCACAGCACCTGCGTGCTGCCTTCCCGCCTTTCCCACTGTTTTAGAGCTGAGACAAAGAGAGAGAGAGGGAAAGGAAAGAGAGATAGAGAGAGATAACTCCTAGGGGAGGTGGGTGGGTTGTGAAGACTTATTCCTGCTGTTCCCAAAGATCACCTGTTACAGGTAAGTAACTGTGCTATCTCCAGGAACAAGCAGGAATGAGTCTTCACATATGGGGACTCCCTAGCTTTAGATGCCAGGGAGAGATCCCAGAAGTTGTGCGTCCCTGGGACAGGGCTGCACTTCCCCACATGGATCTCTGACATCCCATGAGGGATGGTGGGTAGGAGTTGATTAAGTATGGAATAGGTGTTTAAGAACAGCCTGACCAAACAAGGCATCCCGGCGGGAGTCCTTGTCCAAGCAGTAATGGGCTGTGAAGGTATGAACCGAGGCCTAAGTGGCTGCTCGACAGATGTCGTCAATAGACACAGAGTTCAGATGAGCCATTGAGGCTGCCATGGCTCTCACATTGTGAGCTGTGACATGGCTCTCCAAAGAAAGGTTCTTGCTCTGATAGGCAAAGGAAATACACTGGGCAATCCAGTTGGATAAAGTTCTCTTGGAGACTGGTAGTCCCAAGTGAGAAGGATCAAAGGCAACAAAGAGCTGGGAGGACTTTCTATGTTGCTGTGTCCTTTGTAAGTAAAAAGCCAGAGCTCTTTTACAGTCCAGGGTATGAAGATTCCTCTCTGCACTTGATGCATGAGGTCCTGGAAAAAAGATAGGTAGGTAGACCTCTTGGTTGAGGTGAAAAGGCGAGACCACCTTAGGCATAAAGTGTGGATGAGTCCTAAGGACCACCTTGTCATGATGGAACCTTGTATAAGGTGGATTAGCTACGAGTGCTTGCAATTCACTAATACGACGTGCTGATGTGATTGCAATGAGAAAGATGACCTTCCAAGAAAGGTATTTCAAAGAGGTGGTAGCCAAAGGTTCAAAAGGCGGCTTCATAAGCTGCCCAAGAACCAAGTTTAAGTCCCATGCCACCAGGGTGGTATAATGGGAGGCTTTGTTAAAAGGAGGCCTCTCATGAATCTTGCTACAAGAGAATGAGAGGAAATAGGTTATCCATTTAAAGGCTTAAGGGAAGCTGCAACAGCACTCAAATGGACGCTTACTGAATTTGTCTTAAGGCCTGCATTAGACAGATGGAGGAGATACTCCAGCAAAGATTCCAGAGGTATGGCAAGGGGGTTAAGACCCTTCCCAGAACACCAGATAGTCAACCTCTTCCACTTGAAAGCATAAGAACGTCTAGTGGAAGGTTTCCTGGAAGCAGAAAGAACATCTTTCACTTGTTGAGAAAGATGAAGATCCTGGAGATCTAGGCCTTCAGCAACCAAGCCCTGAGATGCAGAGACTGGGGGTTGGGATGCCATAACTTTCCGTCCTCTTGAGAGGAGGTCTGGAGCAGACCCTAACTCCAGGGAGGGAGCTTGAGAGAGATGTAGAAGCAGAGGGTACCACACTTGCCGTGGCCAATGTGGAGCTATGAGAATCATGTGGCCTCTGTCTCTCTGAAGCTTGAACAGGGTTTTGGGAATTAGGGGAATGGGTGGAAAGGCATACAGGAAGTCTTGACCCCAGTGAAGGAAGAAAGCATCCCTTGCCTGAGCTCCCTGAGCCAGAGTTCTGGAACAGAACCGGGGAAGTTTGGCATTCCACGGACTTGCAAAGAGGTCTATGTCCGGGGTTCCCCAAATTTGAAAAATCTTGGTCACCTGGTCCACATGTAGGGACCACTCGTGTGGAAGCAGAACTCGACTGAGCCTGTCTGCCCAAGAGTTTTGAACGCCTGGAAGATAAACTGCCAAAAGATGAATGTGATGCTCTCTGGCGAGGGCCCACAGTCGCAAAGCTTTGTTGCAAAGCGACAGAGAGCCAGTTCCTCCCTGCTTATTCACATAGAACATGGCTACCTGATTGTCCGTGTGGATAAGGACTGTCTTGTAGTTGAGCAGGGAGTGGAACACCCACAGAGCAAGAAAGATTGCTCTGAGTTCCAAGAGATTGACATGCAGACAACTCTCCTGTGGGGACCAGATGCCTTGGGTGGAGAGGTCTTGCAGATGAGCTCCCCACCCCATTGGAGAAGCATCTGTTGTAAGAGTTGCTTGGGGTAGAGACTGCTGAAAGGGGGACCCCAGCAACAGGTTTTGAGGGGACTTCCACCATTGGAGGGACAAAATGAGGCGATTTGTGTTTACTATTTTGTCTGACAAGGCCGCCTAATGCCTGGGTCCATTGGGTGGATAAAGTCCACTGAGCTGCCCTCATGTGAAGGCGAGCATATGGTACCACATGCACGGTGGAAGCCATGTGGCCTAGCAACTGTAACATCTCTCGAGCAGTTAAGAGGGGCTTCAACTCTGCTTGAGAAGCTAACTGCACCAAGCTAAGGCAACAGGCCTGGGGGAGATAGGCCCTTGCCCTTGTGGTATCCAGCAACGCCCCTATAAACTCTAAGGACTGAGTAGGGATCAAATTGGATTTTGGGATGTTTATTACCAGCCCTAAATACTGAAGGATACGCATTGTGCAGGTTAGAGAACTTTTGGCCTCTGACTGAGTGGGAGCTCGAATGAGCCAGTCGTCCAGATAAGGGAAGACGAATATTCCCAGGGTGTGCAGAAAAGCAGCTACCACTGCCATGCATTTCGTGAACACCCTTGGTGCAGAGGCCAGACCAAAAGGGAGCACTCTGTATTGATAGTGCTTCCCTTGAAAAAGGAACCGAAGGAACCTTCTGTGAGTTGGATGGATGAGAACATGAGTGTACGCATCCTTGAGATCTAGAGAACAAAGCCAATCCTAATTCTGAAGGTATGGCAGCAGAGTTCCCAGAGAAATCATCTTGAATTTTTCCTTGACTAGGAATCTGTTCAACTCTCTGAGATCTAAAATGGGTCTGAAACCCCCTGTTTTCTTCGGAATAAGAAAATAGGGGGAGTAGAAACCTGTGCCCTGTTGTTGAAGAGGCACTTCCTCTATTGCCCCCTGGGCGAGAAGGGTGGCAACCTCCTGCCCCAACAGGTTGAGGAGGGAGGTTGGAGAATTGAACTGGTGCACTCTTGTGAGAGGGGGCAAGCTTGAAAAATGAAGTTTGTACCCCTTTCTTATGATGGAGAGTGTCCAATGCTCTGCTGTAATTTGCCCCCACCTGGGAGCAAAATGACATAACCTTCCTGGAATGGTGGAAGGCTCTGGTCCTTCCAGAGCCAGGAAGGCTAAGTTCTCTAGCGGCAAGTCAAAGGCCCTGAGGGGGCTGAGGTTGCTGGGCTGGAGGAGGCCTAGCAGCCTTTGCTTTGCTCTGTTTGGATGATTGCTGACGTTTAGAAACATAGAAACATGATGACAGAAAAAGACCACATGGCCTATCTAGTCTGTCCTTCCATATCAACAACTACAACAGTCCACTTTTTACCTTTAGAGATCCTCTGTGTTGGTCCCATGCTTTTTTGAATTCAGTTACTGTCTTCATCTCTACCACCTCCACTGGAAGACTATTCCATGGATCCACTACTCTTTCCGTAAAGAAATATTTCCGCATATCACTCCTGAATCTATCTCCCTTCACCCTCATCCCATGTCCCCTCGTAGCAGAACTTGCTTTCAATTGAAAGAGGCTCTCTCCCTGAACATTTATGCCACGGAGGTATTTAAACATCTCAATCATATCACCTCTATCCCGCCTTTCCTCTAAGGTGTACATATTAAGATCCTTAAGTCTGTCCTCATATGCTTTATAATGAAGCCCACTATCATTTTAGTAGCCACCCTCTGCACCGACTCCATCCTGTTCACATCCTTTTGAAGGTGCGGTCTCCAGAATTGCACACTATACTCCAAATGAGGTCGCACCAAAGACTTATACAGAGGCATTATCACCTCCTTTTTTCTGCTGTTAGGGAACTGAGCTGCAGAAGATGCCCGCTGACCATAAGCAGGATAGAATCTTCCCTTTTTAGAAAAAGGTGTTTTCTTGAATAACCTTTTCTTAGTAGGAGCAGCTGTGGATTTGGATAGTCTATCCAAAGCAGAATTTTCAGCATCCATCTGATTGGCTTTTGCTTGCCAAACTTTACCAAACAGGTTCTCACCTGTACAAGGGATATTTCCCAATTCATCTTGAACCCAGATCTCCAAATCAGATGCTTGAAGCCAAGCAATCCTACGTGCACCTATGGCAATAGCTGAGGCTCTGCTTACGCATTCAAAGGAGTCGAAAGCTGCACGGTTGGAGAATTTGGAGATATCTTGGGCATGTTTGAGCCCAGTGAGAAAATCCTGCCTTTTATCTTCAGACATAAAAGGACTTAAAGTCTGCAAATGGTCAGTGACTTCCTTTAAGAACATTCCCATGTAGAGACTATAAGAATTAATTCTGGCAGCAAGCATGGAAGCTTGGAAGACTCTTCTTTCAAAAGCATCCAGGGTTCTATATTCACGTCCTGGAGGATTAGAGGCATGTCTTTTGGCACTTCTAATCTTTCTCATTGCAGACTCAACCACAATAGAGTGGTGAGGAAGTTGAGTTTTATGGAAACCAGGACAAGGAGGGACACGATACATGGTGTCCAACCTGCGAGAATGAGGAGAGGTGGTCAGAGGTGCTTCCCACATCCTCAACATGAGATCATACAGAATCTCATGAATAGGCAAGGTAGCTGCCTCCTTAGGAGTTTTAGGATATTGTAAGATATCTAACTCCTTGGCTCTGGGCTCTGTCTCAGGGGCCACTGTGTTAGAAAGGCCCCGAGCCACCTCCCTGATGAAGTCTTGAAAAGACAAGTCCTCTGGAGGAGACATTCTTCGTTTTGGAGAGGACTCCTCCTGTGGAAGAAGCATCACTGCATTGACCGACTCTACAGAATCCTCAGAGTCCTCAGAGGAATCAAAATATCGTCTGTCCGGATGCTCCTGCATAGCCCGATACCTGTACCGACCGGGATCGGTATCGGGAATCACCGGTACCGGGGTATCGGTACCGGAGGGTTTCAGAGGACAGAGTACCGGCATAACGGACACCGATGCCGATGTCACCGGTACCGGGATCGGTACCGATGGCGATGCTAGAGCCGGTACCGGCGGAGTAGTCTGTTGTGGTACCACGGGTGTCGATGCCACAAGGAAAGCCGCCAGACTGCGTTCCATGGACAGAATCCTCTGATCCATCGACGCCGCCAATGCTTGGAATTCGGTACCGGTGGAAGCCACCAGTACCCCAGAGCATGGCACCAGATCTGTCGAGACTACGCCATCGAGATCATCCTGGAACCCCGATGATGATGTTTTAGAGGCCAAAGCCTCCCGCCGGGGTAATTTTGCCGGTGCAGAATCCTTGAGGGCAACGCCAGAGGCATCTCGATGCTTAGAAGGAGATCTACCCTTCGAGGACCGGCTGGATTTATGTTTAGTTACCTGAGATCCATGTGAGGAAGAAGCAGCCCTGGAAGACGTCGATGCCACCGAAGCCGCATCAGAGGGAAACAGGGTACTGAGCTTGGCAGCTCAGTTCTGCCGACCTCTTTTAGACATCATAGAACAGGACATACAATCTGTTATGGAATGGTCAGGACCTAAACATTTTAGACACCAGTCATGGGTGTCGGTGACGGAAATGGTACCGCCACATTTTGTGCACTTCTTAAATCCTGAGGCAGGTTTTTCCATATTAAGGGAAAAAAAAAAAAAGTTTTGGGCCTAAGGCCAAAACGCAAGTGCACCTGAAGAAAAAGGTTTTTGTTTTGTTTTTTTACAAGAAGAAAAGAACCAAGACCGGCGGTACCAGTAGAGCGTTGAAGAAGGCAGACGCGACACAAAAGAAATAAAGAAAAAATAAGGAAATTCTTCTGCGGTGACAGGAACACGACCTGCTGGCTCCGCGGAAAAAGAAGAACTGAGGAGAGACAGTTGGGAAAGGCAGGAAGGCAGCACGCAGGCGCTGTGGGATGCTCCCAAAGGCTTTCTGATTGGACGCTGGCTCCGTCGGTACCGACGAAACCCATATGTGAAGACTCATTCCGCTTGTTCCTGGAGATCAGGTGTTCTCCAGAAGCATCAGGAATCAGTCCTCACATATGGGTGACGAGGGCGCCAAAGGAGCCCCCGTGCGGAGCATTTCCCCAGCTTTCAAAGAAAGCCTTTGGGAATGCAGCACGCCTGTGCGGTTCCCTTCCCGCCCAAGGGTGCCATCTTGCTCAGTCTGATGACATAGCTAAAAGACAGCAAAAATCAAAATAAAGTATATGACTGCAACTCCAGGGGAGGAGGGAGGGTCGTGAGGACTGATTCCTGCTGCTCCTGGAGAGCACCTGTTACAGGTGAGTAACTACTCTTTCTCCAGGACCAAGCAGGAAGTCAGTCCTCACATATGGGACTCCCCAGCTCTAGGCTACCGGGAACCCAAAGCTGAAAAAATGTCTCCCTCTCAAGAGCTTCAGCATCTGTGATAAGAATATCCTCTGAGAATGCCCCGTACGGTAGTCCAACACAAGGGCCAGAGGGTAGGAGTTGCCTAAACCTCAAAGAGATTACGGAGTACCGCCTGTCCGAAAGCACTGTCCCTTCGGGACTCTCTCTCGAGGCAGTAGTGGGCTGCAAAAGTCTGGCTTGAAGACCAAGTAACGGCCCGGCAGATGTCTGCCAACGGAACACAGCGGAGATGAGCTTCTGATGCGGCTTTCGCCCTGACACGGTGGGCCGTGACTCAACCCTGCAAGGGAAGGTCGGCTGCCTTGTACGCCCAGGCGATACAATCTGCTACCCAAGTGGACAACGTACGCTTGGAGACAGGTAACCCTAATTTATTAGGGTCAAAGGAGACAAAGAGCTGAGTAGCCCTTCGATGCCCCCGTGTACGTTCAATGTAAAAGGACAACGCCCTCTTACAGTCCAGGGTATGCAAGATTGTATCAGCCCAGCTGGAATGCGGCCTGGGAAAGAATGTCGGAAGGAACTTCGGATGAGCCCAAAGGACCACCCTGTTCCTATAGAACAGTGTCTACGGTCTATCAGAAACCAGAGCTTGTAGTTCACTCACACGTCTGGCTGAGGTAAGAGCTACCAGGAAGAGCACCTTCCAAGAAAGAAAGCATAAATGGCAAGTAGCCATCGGCTCAAACGGTGGGCAAGTAAGTTGTTGCAAGACCACGTTCAAATCCCACTCAGTGGCAGGTGGATGAATCTGAGGCTTGAACAAAAGCAGGCCTCTGGGGAAGCGGGACACCAAGGGGTGAACCGACAGAGACTTTCCCTCCACCGGTGAGTGGTGTGCTGAAAGAGCACTGAGGTGGACCCGAACAAAGTTGGACTTAAGGCCTAGGTCTGACAGGTGAAGTAGGTTTTATAGCACTACTGGCACAAGGCAGGAGAAAGGATCTTCATTGTGCTGAGCACCCCACACTGAGAACCTGCGCCACTTGAGTGCATAGGACTTTCTGGTGGATTGCCTCCTCGAGGCCAAGACCACCTCCTCAACTTCCCTAGGTAGAAGTAAGGGAGCTAGCACTATCCTTTCAGCAGCCAGGCCACCAGATTGATGGATTTGAGATTGGGGTACAGAAGGGATCCCTGATCCTGAGACAGGAGATCGGGTTGCAACCCCAGAGGGAATGGAGTTTCCACTGCCAATTGCAGAAGAAGTGGAAACCACGGCTGCCTCGGCCATCTGGGGGCTACCAGAACGACCGAGGCTTTTTCCCGTAGAATCTTGAACAGAGTTTGGGCCACCAGGGACGTGGGAGGAAACGCATACAGGAGGCCCGTAGACCAAGAGATCAGAAACGCATCTGCTGCCATTCTCAGGGGATGCGGCTGTCTGGAGCAAAACCTGGGCAGCTGATGGTGCAGTGGACTTGCAAAGAGATCGATAGATGGAAGCCCCCATCGTAGAAAGATCTGCTCGACCACTAGTGGATTCAACTGCCATTCGTGAGGCTGGAGAATCCTGCTTAGTTTGTCTGCCAAGAAGTTCTCCTGACCAGGTAGATAAACTGCTTTGAGAAACATGCTTTGTTTGACTGCAAAGGAGAAAAGGGCCTGCGCCTCCTGACACAGGAGTATGGACCCTGTGCCCCCTTGCTTGTTTACAAAGAACATTGCTACCTGATTGTCTGTCTGAACTAAGACAGACTGGTGAGAGAGGGCATGAGAAAAAGTCTGTAGAGCCAAGCGAATTGCCCGCAGCTCCAAAAGATTGATCTGCTGTGTGGCCTCCCGAGGAGACCAGAGGCCTTGAGTGCACCTGCCCTGGCAAAGTGCAGCCCAGCCCTTTCAGGAAGCATCGGTCGTCAGCACCCTTGTGTGCGCTGGGGCCTGAAAGGATACCCCCCTGAGAAGGTTTGGGAGATGTAGCCACCACTGTAAGGAGACCATGAGCGGTTTGGACACCTTTACTCTGTCTCGGTGTTTGCCTGTGGCTTGCACCCACTGAGCTATGAAGCACCACTGAGCCGCCCGCATGTGCAGATGGGCATTCGGGGGTCACATGTACTGTGAATGCCATGTGACCCAGGAGCCGCAAGAAGTGTCTGGCGGAGACCTGAGAATTGCCTTGGAACTGGCTGGCCACGTCCATCAGCCTGTGGGCCCTGTCCTTGGGCAAGTAAGCTCTTGCCTGTAGGGTGTCTAATCTTGCCCCTATAAACTCTAGGTTCTGTGAGGGGAGCAAAGTGGACTTTGCGTAGTTGATGACAAAGCCCATATGCTGAAGAAGAAAGACAGTTTGAAGAGTGGCTTGTCTGGCCTCCTGGAGAGACTGACCTCTGATGAGCCAGTCGTCCAGGTATGGGAAGACAAAGATTCCCTGATTTCTGAGATAGGCCGCCACCACCGCCAGGCATTTGGTGAAAACCCTGGGGGCAGGCCAAAGGGAAGTACTCTGTACTGAAAATGGTTTCCTCCCACCACAAATCTGAGATTTTGTCTGTGGTCTGGATGGATGAGAATGTGGGTATAAGCATCCTTTAGGTCTAAGGAGCATAGCCAATCTCTCCCTGCTGGGGGTAGGGCAGCAGTATCCCAAGGGTAAGCATTTTGAACTTTTCCCTCTCCAGAAACTTGTTTAGGTTTCGCAAGTCTAGGATAGGCCGGAGGCCTCCTGTCCTTTTTGGTACCAGCAAGTACCTGGAGTAGAAGCCTCGTCCTTCCAGGTGGTGATGCACTGGTTCCACCGCCTGTTCCTTTAGAAGACTTGCCAGCTCCTGAAGGAGGAGGTTTCTGTGCAGAGGGAGTCTTGGAGGCTCCCCTGGAAAGTAGGAGGGGGGTAGCTGGTGGAAGTGGAGCATATAGCCCTTTTCGACTATGCTGAGGACCCAGGTATCCCCTGTTATGTCTGGCCACCTGTAGGCGTACAGGGTCAGCCGACCTCCTGTGCTGAGTGGAGCCAGCTGTGGAGAAGAGGCTATGCTGTGGGAGTCAAAACCCTGCTCCCTGCTGTGCAGGAGCTGGAGCTGGCGGCTTGGGGGTCTTCTGCTTACGGGGCGCATGCCCCTGCCCCTTGGCCTGCTGGCTCTGTTGGGGAGCTGGAGAGGCCTGATATTGAGGGTAGGATTTCTAGGCAGCACCCTTCCTTGGGGAAAAAGGGCTTCTTCCCCGAGCCCTTCTTTTTCTGAGAAGGGTCAGAAATCTTCCTGGACAGCCTTGTCCTAGTGAGAGTCTCAGTCTCGATTTCCGCAGCCTTTTCAGTCATGGGCTTACCAAAGACGTTTTTACCTCGGCAAGGGACATCAACCAACTTGTCCTGCACCCATGGCTCCAGGTCTGATGCGTGTAGCCAGGCCTGACGGCGTGCACCGATGCCGGCCGCGGCTACTCGGGCCGAAGCCTCGAAGCCATCATAGGCTGCTCGAGAGATAAACTTCGAGCACTCTCGAATTCCTGTTGACAAAGCCTTGAACCTCTGCAAAGGTTCCTCAGAGAGGCCAGCTGAGAACCCGGCAATCTCCTTTGTCAGGTCTCATAGGTACATGCCGACATACAGCTGGTAGGTCTAGACACAGCAAGACAGCATAGAGCCCTGGAAGCACTTTCTACCGAGGGCATCCAGGTTTCGGGCCTCCTGGCCGGGGGGCACCGAGGAGTGCATCTTCTGACTCTTCAGACGGAGCATGGCCGATTCCACAACCATGGAGTGGTGCGGTAGCTGTGCCTTTTGGAACCCAGGGCTCTTACGGACTCAATAAATGGAATCAACCCATTTGCTAAGAACCGGCATCGAGGCCGGTGCCTCCCACATATGGAAGAGCAGCCGTTCAAGCATCGGAGGAACCGGTACAGTAAAGGCTTCCTTTGGAAGAAAGTCATACTGGAGGGTATTGAGCTTCTCGGCTCAAGGCTCCTCCTCGGCGTCCGCAGGGAAGGCCAAGGCCTTGGCCATGTCCCTCACGAAGTCCGAAAATCAGGTATCCTCCGGGGGGGACCTTCTCCGAGGCTCGAACTCTAGTGAGTCCAAAGGGATGCACCGGGTCCGGAAGGTGTCCGGGGACTCTTCATCCTCCATCTCCCACTCCGACTCCTCCGAGGAGGAATCAAGCAGCTCCGGCCGTGTGGGCCTCAGTGCCACCCGCCCCGACGCCAAGCGTATCGGCGTCGATGACCTCGGCCCTGCACGGGAGGACAAGGGGGACCTTGACCGAGGATTGACTCGAGACTTCATCGACTCGAGGATCGGCTCGGTCTCCGGGGTCGACTTAGATGTCGAGGTCCCGGTGGTCGGGGCAGATGCACCTGTAAGATCGGCGATCAGCACTCGCTGCTGCTCCATGAAGGCAGCCAAGCTGCTCTCCAAGGCCGTCAACCTGAGTCCAAGCTCAGGAGACTCAGAAGCCCCCGACGGCGTCGTGCCCGACGTCAGCTCCCACGGAGGAGAGTCCACGAGGACAACAGCACTTACGTGACTCGGGGACTCCGGCTCCACATGAGGTAGCTTGGAAGGCCTCTCCGACTCCGAGAGCCCGGGGCGGCGGTCAGGGCTACGCGACCTAGCCCTCGAGGAACCAGGAGCCTCCACCGACGCCACCATCGTGAGCGGTACTCCCGGGAGGGAGACTCCCTTTCAGAGGAACCCCGATGGCGCTCGGGGTCGGACTCCTGAGATGTCGAGGCCTCTGATGAAGTCCAGGCCCGGCCGGACGCGGAGTCAGAGCAAATTCTCTCACGTTGATGCTGACGACTCCGAAGCGCCTTCGACGACATTTTGCCGCACGGGCCACAGGCCAGCAGGTCATGGTCGGGCCCGAGGCATCGGAGGCAGCAGTCATGTGTTTTGGTGAGAGACATTAGTTTCTTACACCGATCACACTTTTTAAACCCACTGGCGGCCATCGGGGGAAAAAGGGCCCCTACAAGGTCAAAAGACCGGGCTGCCAGTGAAAACACAAAAAAAGCGCAAACGCTAGTCACGAAGGACAAAAACCAAAAATCACAACTCCAGACTCGATACCGGTGTACCGAGCCCAGGCGGGAAGGGGAGCCGGCATCGAACCGGATAAGACAACGTGAAAATCGCAGAAAAAAAATCAACTTTTCCCGGGTGACACAAACTCACATCTGTCGGGCTCTGCGGAAAAAGAAAGACTGAGCAAGATGGCACCCTTGGGGGGGAAGGGGACCGCGCAGGCGCGCTGCATTCCCAAAGGCTTTCTTTGAAAGCTGGGGAAATGCTCCACATGGGGGCTCCGTCGGCGCCAACATCACCCATATGTGAGGACTGACTTCCTGCTTGGTCCTGGAGAAGGCTGAATATCCTTACATACAGCATCATCCGTCACCTCCTGCCCTGAGGCAGGCAAGGTAGTACTAACCACATCCCTTAGAAGACAGAGGCAGAGCAGGTTCTCCAGGGACGATTCAGAAGCTGCCATGGAAGAAGAGCAGAGTCCAGAATCCAGAGATGAAGTACCTCACTTGCCACAGGTCAAATGTTTCCGTGAAGAAGAGTTATGGCAGGTATCACAACAGCATGTGCTAAGGTTGCAGCAGCCCAAAGGTGCACGTTAACTGAGCTTTTGGAGCCGCTTAGGCGGAAAGCATGTACAGATCATGCAACCGCCAGGAACACAATAGGAGAAAACGCTAACGTGTGCAGAAAACAGCAGGAAACCCCCATACCAACGGTCAACAGCGGTCCACCCCCAAATTGCATCCCAGGAAGACGGAATCAGGAGCCCTCAATAAGCACAATGACAAGGTCAAGCCTTGGTACTCACCCTGAGAGCCCCAGGCAGAGAATCCATGTTGGGCTCAGCTCTGCTCTCCAGAAACTGTTTTACTGGCTTTGCAGCACTGAGTTTAAGGTGGCTGGCAGGCAGATCCCTCTGAGAGCCTTCTGAAACCTTTGGGAGAGAGCAGGGAGAACAGAGGAGGAGGGAGAGGGCATTGAGGTTGTACGAGGTTGCTGCACTCTTCCAGATCCTTCCAGTTTCTGATTGCTCAACAGGCTCTTATCATAAGCACATGGAGCTGAACCAATTTTCCCTCTTCCTATGGCTGCCAAAAAGACCGCAGTCTAGTGGAGCCTCCCATGTCGTGCTCAAGTGAGAAAGTCAAAGTAGTCATTCACAAGCATTTAATCAGTCTTTTCCTCTCAATCTTCAGAGTTTCTGTAGAGAGGAGAGAATCCGTCCACCATCTGCTGGAGACAAAGCAATACAGAAGAGACCTCTGATGACTGAGACGAATAGAGGAATAGGAGTGATATTGAAACCTGGGTTTTTCATGGGTTCTTTGTCTCCAACAATCTGCTGGTAGTGGAACACGACCTACTTGTCTGGACTGGTCTAGCAGGACGATATGGAAAATAATTTAAACATATATATTGTTCAACCTATCTTAATATTTACAACTTCCAAATTATTTTTCTGGAACATTACTGAAGTACTAGTTTATCAATTTAAAACAAAATTAAGGGGGGGATATTCAAAGCAATTAATGCAGTTGGCAGATTGCTAACCGCGTTAATTGCGCTGACCAGGATATTCAGTGGCACTAACATGGTTAATACCGCTGAACATCCTGCATGTGTTGATGCTAGCTAGCTAATATCGGGGCCTTATGGGAGCAGCACCCGGCAATAACTAGGCAGCGGCACCATTGAGTCACTGTCCAGTTATCGCAAAGCAGTGAAAGTTAGGCATTTGAACTTTTGCTACTGAAGCTAATTGGGTTAGCTTCTTTGCTATTTGGCCAACCCGGATATTCAATGCCAGTGGTCGGATATGACCCTGGCACTGAATATCCAGGATCAAGTTTCAGCGGGGACAGCTAGCTGCTGAAATCATATTAGCCTCCACTTCTTAATACCATCCTCCCACCCCCTCCCACTCCGCCCCCCCCCCCCCAAAGTATCATGACTTTTAAAATCTTGAAAAAACAAAGAACAAAACAGTGGGTGTATATATATCATACCTCCATCACAAGCTGGTGCGCACGTGAGACAAGAGTAAGACCATTAGCATGGTTAAATGTTTCAGAAATGTCTTGCCCAAATGTGTAGCCTGCGCCTCGAGGAGAAATACCCCAACCACCACGGTCATCGGGATCGGACCACAATAAGTCACACATTGGACCCTGAAACAAACCCATTGAAATGCAATATATTATATAATGTTTTAGGAAGATCTGTCCAGTCCTATCACCTTATACTAAAGCAAGTACTGGAACCATAAAACACAAATATTCAACAGGACTTAAACGCTAAAATTTCAACACAAATTTCTAAACATAATGAGGAGAATTCTCCTAATGCTTTTATTAATATATCTAAAGCAATCAAATGATCAAGGTAAGAATCTGTCAAGCTATTCATTTATAAACCAAGGTGGTTTGTGGGGTTTTTTTGTTAAAAACATTGCTGTTTTTTTAATTTTCTTTAATGCCAGCCACGGTGTTTAAATAAAATCTGGATATTCAGCACCAGTATCAAGAGAGTGAGTGGTATTAAATATCGAGATTCAGCCCAGCACTATCCTGACAGTGGCAATTTTCAGTCCACTATTTGGATAGCTTTTTTCCTGTCTTAAATTATGTAGATAGTGATTTTCTACATAATTTGGATAACTATCTGGTTAAGTCCCCTTCTGCCCTTGCGCAATCTGAATAGTGCCGAGGCAGTCTGTGATAATATTCAGTAGCACTATCTGGATTGTGCCACTGAATATCATGGTCAGCAGGGCTTATCAGGTTAGCAGGTGTTGCTGACTGAATAAGCCCCACTGAACAATCGGCCCATGAAAGTTAAAAAAACAAATTATACAAAGTAGCTTAATGGTTCAAGCAGCAGGCTAAACCAGAGAAACTACGGTTCAAATCCCACTGCTGCTCCTTGTGATTTTGGACAAGCCACTTAACACTCCACTGCCTCACTTACAAACTTAGATTGTAGGCCCTCTGTGGAGAGAAAAAATACCTACTGTATCTAAATGTAAATCCACCTCGAGTTACTAGTTAAAAAGGCATGAGGTAAATTCAAAATACCTTTCCAAATAAGATTTTAAAGAAAAAGAAATTACACATATCCATTAAAAATTGCTTAAATTCCAGTTATCTTTCTGTACAAGAAACCAAGCTATATTTTCAGGTTTCTATGGCCAAGGCCACTAAACTGCCTGGTTTCCATGAAAATGAGGAAAGGGACAATAGGAGGCAGCCCGTGTCACTATGCTCATGTAACCTCTCTTCTCAAATCACTTCACTGGCTCCCTATCCCTTTCTGCATCCAATTCAAACTTCTCCTATTTACCTAAAAGTGCAATCATTCTGCAGCTCCTCACTACATTTCCTCTTATCTCACTCTACACTCCTCCTCGGAAACTTTGCTCCTCTGGCAGTCCCTTTTATCTGTGCCCTTCTCTGCCATTGCCAGCTCCAGACTTTGTCCATTCCACCTTGCTGCTCCATATGCCTTGAAACCTGAGTAGGTGTGTTGGGCTCCTTCTCTGGCCCTATTCAAGTTCAGGTTAAAAGACCCACATCATTGAGGCTTCTTTTGGATCCTGATGCTCCTCATTCTCTTTCCCACTATTTGTGTCTCTTACCTTATTCTAGTCCCCAGTTTTACTATGTGTTTTGTCTTCATTAGATAGTAAGCTCTAATGAGCAGGGACTGTGTCTTGTATCTATATATACAGCACTGCGTACGCCTTGTAGCGCTATACAAATGATTATTATTAGTAGTAGTAGTAGTAGAAGCTGGCCAGAAGAATGTGAGAACTCCCTGGCTTTCTTCCACTGAATATGCTAACAGTACGAGGAAAAGTGGTAATGTCTTAAGCCATGTCCCAATCTGCCACTTGGGGTGAGAAGGAGAGAAAGATTTTAATCATGCCTGAATCTTCTTTTTGTGAATCTTGCTAGATCAGTCCATATGATTGGGTTATGACCCCTTGCCAAAAGATGGAGGCAGACTTGAGCAACTTTCAGTTATGTCATCACCTGGTATGTCCTCTGGTATAGCACTAAAAAAGCTTTCCCAAGCAGTAGGTAAAACTGAAAAATTCAGGAAAAAAATCCTCAGATAATACAAATATCTTTGTCACAAAGAGCGTGAAAAAGTACTTGGCTCTTACCATGAAGAAACTGAAGTTAGGACCACAAGACTGACCACTGCAGCTAGAATCCCACAAACCTGTAGAAACAATCTCCCAGGCAGTAACATAGCTAATGTGAACAAAAGGCAACAGGCTTTCCAACCTGCAAAAGGAGTCTTCCAAGGCAGGTCCTGGACTGATCAAGCAGGATCATGGAAAGGAAATCATCTGATATGATTAAAATCTCTCCTTCTTTATTCTGCTAGACCAGTCCAAATAAGTGGGAGGTACCCAAGCAGTCAAAACTCAGAGTGGGAGGAATACAACAAACAAGACACAGACTACCATGTCAAAGGAGTCATCTGAATAACCTCTACATGCACACTGGGGGGCCTCAGAAAGGCGATCAGTGAAGGTCAGGAGCTTTATATAACTGTCCTCTGGGAACACCCACGTATACTCCATCTAAGAGGTCTGCACTCTACAGAGTGAACTGCGACTCACTCCTGAACATCCTTAGCATGCAGGATGCATCCTTAGTAGGGCTGAATGGGCAATAGAGGGCTTGACCTCTACCAGCACTTCTCTCAAACTATCGAGGACTAAGAAGATCCGATCGGCGGGAGGCATGAGATATTGTTATGAACTCCAGCAGCCTCCTCTGCTCATGCACCAAACACAGCAAAGAATTTGTTTGAAGACCCTTTCCTATAAAGGAAGACAGGGCCACAATCCAGGCAAGACAAGAAAGGAGGGTGGCAGCCTCCTGGAAGAAAGGACAGTAAAGGTTTCACAGCTAGAGGAGCCATCCAAAGAACCAGAAAGGTGACATTTTAACTTACCAGTTATGTCCTTTCCTGGGGTCCATTTGCCTCAGTCACCAGAGGCAAATGGACCCCAGTCTCTTCAGTATTCGTCCCAAAGCATATAGGAGAAACATGGCAAACCTCACACAACCTCAATTGTGGGCAACAAAGAATAATCAACAGTAGGGAACTATGTACAAGAAAACAAACAGAAGGCTGTCAGAAGACAACGACCCTGCAGAGCCAAGTATAAAAATCATAGCAAGCTCAAAAGGTACACAGCAAAAGAACAAAGCAAATATAGTTTCAGGGGCAGGCCTTGGACTGGTCTAGCAAGGAAAGGACATTAACTAGTAAGTAAAATATCAACTTCCATATTGTCCTGCTAGACTAGTCCAGACAAGTGGGATGTATCAAAGCTATAACTCCGCTGGGTAGGAAGATGATACAGCACCTCGCAGAACACTTGAGCCAAAAGCCATGTCTGCCCAGGTGTAGACATCCAAGCGCAAGGACGCTTGTACTTGGGTAGAATGGGCACACAAACCCTTCAGAACCAGCTGGTTCTGCAACAGATACGCTAAGCAATGGCCTCCTTAATCCAGCGCCTCAAGGTCAACTTGGCAGCCTCGTCAGCCTTGCGCAGGCCAACAAACCCAAAAAGATGGTCAGACTTATGAAAGGAATTCATAACCTCCAAGTACCGGAGAAGCATCCTCCGGACATCCCAAGGCAAAGATTCTTATCCTTCCCCCGACACAGCTCCTTAGAGGAGGAGGGTAGGCAGACCACCTGGTTCATGTCAAAGGAAGAAAACTCCTTAGGCAAGAAGGAAGGCACAGGCCTAATAGAAACAGCTTCCTCTGAAAAAGACAGATAAGGATCTTGGCAAGACAAGAGTCTGCAGCTTGGAATCCGCCTTGCGGAACAAATCGTGACGAAAAAGACCATTTTGAGCATCAAATCCTTTAAAGCAGTGCGCTTCAATGGCTCAAAAGATGCCGTCATCAGGGCTCTGAGCACCAGACACAGATCGCAGGAAGGGATCACAGACTGGAGGGGAGGACGCAGACACCGAACTTTCGGGAGAAAGCATGACAAGTCCAGGTGCCAGACTAGGGACTTACCAGAAACAAACCATGGAAATAGACCAAAGCTGCCACCTGAATTTTCAGAGAGCTAAGGAAAAAGCCCTTCTCTAGGCCATTCTGCAGAAAGGCCATCAGAGAGGGTACCGTGGCCACCTCAGAAGCCATCTTCCGAGTGCTGCACCATCACTCAAAGAGGCACCAGATCTGCACATATGCTAGCTTGGTAGACCTCCTTTGGGTTCCAAGTAGAGTGGAGACCATCTCTGGAGAGCAGCCCTTACGCGGTGTCTCCTTTCAAGAGGTAATCCATAAGCGAGAAGGGAACCAGGTTCTCCAGGACAATCAGTCCCTGGAGGCAACCGAAGAGTAGGCGCCAGCAGGAGTCACATCAGGTCTCCGAACCACATTCCCAACAGTCTATCCAGAGCCACCAAAACAATCCTGCCCGGGTGGCATTCTATACGTCAAATCACATACGCCACCAGGTGCCATGGAAGAAGCACGTACAGCAAGTGCTGACATGGCCAAGGCTGAGACAGGGCATTAGCGCTCTCAGACCCAGTCTCCATGCAGCAACTAAGAAGTGGCAAACTTTGGCACTGGAGCGAGTCTCGGTCAGATCCACTTCAAGGTGTAGAATCAACTGAAACGCCTCCTGACTCAACTCTCACTCTCTGGGGTGCAGAGCATGCTGGTTGAGGAAATAAGTTTCTACATTATCCACCCTGGCAATGTGCTGAGTCAACAAAGCTAAGAGGTTCTTCTTCACACAAACAGGAGAGCTGTCTCCAGAGCTACCCTGGCCTGCCTCGCGCTGCCTTGCCGACTGATATAAGCCCACCACCATGGGGTTCTCCGAGAACACTCAAACTGCCCAACCGTCGACCAGGGGCCGGAAAGGCAGAACAGCCAACCTAATCGCTCTTGCCTCGAGGCGGTTGATGGACCACATCTCTTCCCTGCAGTTCCAATGGCCCTGGGCCGTACCATCTTGGCAATGAGCTCTCCAGCCCAAGAGGCTGGTATCTGTTGTCAAAAGGATTAAGGAGAAATCTTCCAGTGGCACGCCCTTCCTCAAATAACAGAGCTGCTGTCATGACCGCAGGCTGGCCTTCACCATCATTGGGAGCATGAGCCTGTGCTCGAACTCCTGAGAACTTTCAGACAATCAAGTCAACAGAGACCACTAGAGAGGCTGCATGTGAGCACACGCCCACGGCAATTTCTCCATGGTCGTCGCCATCAATCCAAGGAGCTGAAGATAATCCTAGATTCTGGGAGTCTGCTGCACACAGAACAGCACCAGGCTATCCACCAGCCTCTTGACTTTCTCCTCTGGCATGACAACCCTGCCCACTCTGTCAAAATGTGCTACCAGTAACTCCAAAGACTGGGAAGGCAACAGCTGGCTCTTTCCCCAATTGATTACTCAGCCAAGGCTTTCCAAAAAGGACACTGCTCGGGATGCCACCTGAGATGCCTCTGAAAGGAAACGGGCCCGGATGAGCTAGTCATCCAGATAGGGACAAACTCAGATCCCTCGGTGTGCAGCACAGCTGCCACCATCATGGCCTTGGAGAAGGTCCTCGGGGGCACTGAAGGGCAGTGAATTGATAGTGAGAACCAAGAAATGCAAAACGCAGATACGTTTGCTGATCCATCTGGATAAGCATACGAAAATACACTTCAGCCAGATCCAGGGAAGCCAAGAACGCCCCTAGTGCACTGCTTGAATCATGGAGTGCAAGGTGTCCATCCAGAAGCGCAAGTGCTTGTTGACCCCTTTGAGGTCCAGAAAGAACGGTTCCTTCTGGCCCATTTTGGGCACAGTGAAATAGATGGCATATGTGTCTTTGCCCTGCTCATCCTGTGGGGCGGGCACCACCACCTCTAGATGCAGCAACTTGTCCAAGGTGGACCACACAGTGGCATTTTTGATCTCAGACCCACAAGGAGAGATGACAAAGGCATCCAGAATCGGCTCTTTGCATTCCAGGATATAACCAAACTGAATGGTGTCTAGCACCCAGAGATCCTTGTTAACCTGGGCCCATTCCTAAAAGAAAAGGTGAAGCCTTCCTCCAACCCGAGGAACCAGGGAATGGGCCCGCAAACCTTCATTGTGCAGCCTGGGAGTGTCCTTCTCCGGAGGGGACCGAGTCCCTGGGCCCATGTGCACTGTTGAGGCATTCCTAACAGGGGCAATACATTTCAAACAAAGGTAAGAATATGTGTGTGTGTGGGGGGGGGGTTAAATTGCTAGCTCTCTGACTGGGAGCTCTTAAAAGGGTTTTTGTACATTTTTAAAACAAAGTTACATTCCTTTGGGTGCTTTAGTTTAAAAGGAGAAATATTTTCTTTAGTGGGGTAGGTTTAAAACTCTGGTTTGGTAACTTTCTCAGCTCTTTGAAGCTACTGACACCTAATCAGGAGTTAGTTCCCTCTCTACCCCCCCAACTCCCACCCACCCCTAATGAGCAGTCTTGCTTTATAGGGCACCTCCCCAATTAACAAAACACAGGGACTTGGAACAGCACATTTTGAATATAACTAAAGAAATTTAACTGCTTTTTCTCTGAAAGGACAGCTGCGAAACCAGCTGGTACTTTGGTAGATCTTTCTCTTTTTTTGCTTTAACAGATACCTAAGCTCCACGAACAGAACAATGGCTGGGAAAAATCATAACACTAAAGCTGTTGCCCCCGTTACAGCTTCTGCCTCTGTCCAGACAAAGGTCCCAATGCCAAGTGAAGGACCAGTTCCATGTACAGGGTGCCTGCATGCTGAAGCTCTCAGGAAACAAGTGGAGGAACTCAGAGGATGCGGCAAGGCTGAGGAGCATTCAAGACAGTGAGAAGTACACTGATGAGATGCTTCTTGCAGCAACCAAGCTCTCCGGAAGAGGAGAAGATGGGTGCCTACAGATGATGAAGGTTGGACACAAGTCACCAGGGCCTGCAGAATCACCAATCCAACTTCTGCAGACCCTGAACTGAAGAACCATTATGCAGCCCTGGAAGTGGAGGAGGTGAAAGCATCCCTGGAAAGGGAAGAACCAGAGCTCAAGTACCCCAAAGTTGCAGAATCAGTGACCACAAGGAAGTGAAGAGTAGTGGTGGTTGGTGACTCTCTTCTGAGGGGTACTGAGGCATCCATCTGCTGAACAGACTTGATATCCAGAGAGGTATGGTGTCTGCCTGGTGCCAAAATCCAAGATGTTATGGAGAGTTTGCCGAGACTCATCAAGCCCACTGACTATTACCCAATGTTGTTAATCCATGTCGGAACAAATGATACTGCCAAGTATCCCTCTCAGTGTATCAAAAGTGACTTCATGGCTCTGGGACAGAGGGTGACGCAGATAGGTGTACAGGTGGTGTTCTCTTCAATCCTCCCTGCCAAGGGTAAAAGTCAAGACATAGAGGCTCGCATCCTGGAGATGAATGCATGGCTGCATGGATGGTGTCATCGAGAGCGTTTTGGTTTCCTGGACCATTGGATGCTGTTCCAAGGATTGCAGAGCACAGATGGCATCCATCTGTCCAAGAAAGGTCAACGCGTCTTCAGTAGTAGACTGGCTAATCTATTGAAGAGGGCTGTAAACTAGATTCGTTGGGGGATGGGTGAAGAAAGCCCCCAAGTAAGTGATACATTAAATACCTTTATGGAAATGGGTAAAAGGGGTAACATATGGAAAGCGGTGTGTATAAATGCCCGTAGCATGAGAAATACTATCCCTGATGTTAAAACTTTGGAGGGAGTGGCCGACTTGGGTTAGTGGCACTTACAGAAACATGATTTACAGAAAACCATGACTGGGATGTAATTATACCAGGCTATCTTTATTCAGAAAGAACAAGGTAGGAAAAAGGGGAGGAGGAGTGGCACTATATGTAAAAACTACTATTAAAGCTTTGGAATTACAGAGCTTAAAAGGGAAAGAGGAGGCATTGTGGGTTAAATTCGAAAGAGGGAAAGAGAAATCTATTTGCATTGGCGTGATATACAGACTTCCCTCACAAGAGAAAGAGGTGGACAGAGAGTTAATTGAAGACATACGCAGCATTGCTAGGAAAGGGTAAGTGCTACTGATAGGGGATTTCAATATGCCAGATGTTGATTGGCACATTCCTGCTGCAAGGAGATACTGGATTCTCTACAGGGAGAAATATTCAGGCAATTGGTAACAGACCCCACACGTGAAGGGGCCGTAATGGACTTTGTGCTTACCAATGGTGAAAGTGTTTCTGATGTTATAATGGGAGATCATTTTGCATCCAGTGATCACCCGATGGTATGGTTCCGTATTAGAACTAGGGCTGCTAGAATCCATTCAAAAGTTAGGGTCTTAGACATCAGAAAAACTAACTTTGTCAAGATGTGCCAATACCTCAGGGAGTCGTTAGTGGGATGGGAACAGTTTATTTATTTATTTATTTAACATCTTTTATATACCGCGCTATTGTCATCAGCTCGGTTTACATGGAACAAAACATATGCATACATAGAACTGAAAAATGTATTTTACAGGTAACAGGGTTTTTTAAACTTGGGAATAACAGGGTAAAGCTATATAAACTAGCTAACTATTTACAGAATATTCAAGTACGTTATTCAAATCTGGATATATCAATTGGATAATGTCATAGTGGGAAAGTGGCTGTAATATACTTTCATGTGCAAAAGATTAGATTGGGAAATAGCTTTGGAAGAGATGATGTTTGAGGCTTTTTCTGAATTGCGTTAGGCTATTGATAACTCTCAGTTCTAGTGGAAGGGCATTCCAGGCTATTGGGGCATGGATACTGAAGGCTCTTTTAGTTGTTTCCTTCGTATATCTGGCTGTTTGTTTAGGGATTATTAGTGTATTTATTGCAATTGACCTTCTAGATCTATTGGGAGCCTGTGGGTGTACAAGGTTGGTAATGGTTAATGGTGCTTGCTTGTTTATGGTTTTGAAAGTAGTGGTTAATATCTTGTAGTGGATTCGTGCTTTGGTTGGTAGCCAGTGGAGTCTTTTTAGGATTGGGGTTATGTGGTCTGTCTTTGATACTCCTTCAAGTACTCTGGCAGCAGTGTTCATCGCCAGTTGGAGAGGATTTAATGTTGCTTGAGGGAGTCCGTAAAGAATTGCATTTGAAAAGTCAATGTGGGGCATTATCAGGGCTTGATAGATGGTTCTGAAATCTGAGGGTTCCAGTAGGGGTCGCAGGTGGCGCAATGTGCGTATCTTGTGATATATTAGTTTTGTTATGTTTTTTATGTGGGCTTTCATGTTGAGGCGCTGGTCGAGGGTTATACCTAGGTAGCGTAATGTAGGTTTTACTGTTAATTCCTTATCGTTTATCTTTAGGGAGGTAGGGGGTGTGAAGTTTTGGTTCCTTGTTATAAACATCACATCAGTCTTGCTATGGTTGATTTTCAGATTTTGGGAGAAGAGCCAATCTTCTACTGCTTCGAAGCATGCTATCAATGATGTATAATCGGGTTGGTTGATGGAGAATGGCATGTATAGTAGAATGTCATCTGCATATGCTAAACAGGTGACATTAAAGGAAACGAATGAGGTCACAAAATGGGTTGCATGTATATGTTAAACAATAACGCTGATAGAGAAGAACCTTGTGGTACCCCTTGATCTTGAAGAAATGGTTCAGAAGTGGTTTCGTCGATTCGTACTTGTTGCCAGCGGTTTGTTAGATAGGATATACACCAATCTAGTGCGGCTCCAACTATTCCTTTTTCCTTAAGACGGTTGATAAGTATTTGGTGGTTGGGGGATGCAGAAAAACAGTGGGCAAAGCTGAAAGGGGATATTTTAAGGGCAACCAAACTTTTTGTTAAAATGGTAAATAAAGGTAAAAGGAAAAGGAGACCGCTATGGTTTTCGAAAGAAGTAGGTGAAAAAGTGAAGAAAAAGAGGGAGGTCTTCATGAAATACAAGAGATCACAGAGAGAGGAAGACAGGCATCTGTATTTGGAAAAACTTAAGAGAAGCTAGCAAAGTAGTCAGTAAAGCAAAGATTCAAAAAGAGGAGAAAATAGCCAATGCAATCAAATGGGGGGATAAGACATTTTTCAGATATGTTAGTGAGAAGAGGAAGGGCAAAAGTGGTATTGTCAGCCTCAAGGGTGAAGGGGAGGAATACATAGAAACATAGAAACATGATGACAGAAAAAGACCACATGGCCTATCTAGTCTGTCCTTCCATATCAACAACTACAACAGTCCACTTTTTACCTTTAGAGATCCTGTGTGTTGGTCCCATGCTTTTTTGAATTCAGTTACTGTCTTCATCTCTACCACCTCCACTGGGAGACTATTCCATGGATCCACTACTCTTTCCGTAAAGAAATATTTCCGCATATCACTCCTGAATCTATCTCCCTTCACCCTCATCCCATGTCCCCTCGTAGCAGAACTTGCTTTCAATTGAAAGAGGCTCTCTCCCTGAACATTTATGCCACGGAGGTATTTAAACATCTCAATCATATCACCTCTATCCCGCCTTTCCTCTAAGGTGTACATATTAAGCTCCTTAAGTCTGTCCTCATATGCTTTATAATGAAGCCCACTAATCATTTTAGTAGCCACCCTCTGTACCGACTCCATCCTGTTCACATCCTTTTGAAGGTGCGGTCTCCAGAAATGCACACTATACTCCAAATGAGGTCGCACCAAAGACTTATACAGAGGCATTATCACCTCCTTTTTTCTGCTAGCCATTCCTTTCCGTATGCACCCAAGCATCCTTCTAGCTTTTGCCGTTGCCTTTTCTACCTGTTTAGCGACTTTAAGATCATCAGACACAACCACGCCTAGGTCCCGTTCTTCTATAGTGGTCAAAAGTACTTCACCTCCTATACTGTATTGCTCCCTTGGATTGCTGCAGCCCAAATGCATGACCTTACATTTTTTAACATTAAATCCCAACTGCCAAATTCTAGACCATTCTTCAAGCTTAGCTAGATCCCTCATGTTATTTACACCTTCCTGGGTGTCTACTCTATTGCAGATTTTGGTATCATCCACAAAGAGGCAAACCTTACCCGACAGCCCTTCCGCTATATCACTAACAAAGATGTTAAAAAGAATTGGACCAAGGACAGATACCTGGGGCACACCACTGGTAACATCCTTCTCCTCAGAGTGAGCTCCATTTACTTGTACTCTTTGTTGCCTCCCATCCAACCAATTTCTAACCCAAGCAGTAACTTTAGGGTCCATCCCTAGGGTGCTCAGTTTGTTTATAAGTCGCCTGTGAGGAACAGTGTCAAAGGCTTTACTGAAATCCAAATACACCACATCTAGAGCTCTCCCTCGGTCCAACTCCCTGGTCACCCAGTCAAAGAAATCAACCAGATTTGTCTGACAAGACCTGCCTCTTGTGAAGCCATGCCGCCTCGGATCCTGCAATCCGCTGGACTCCAGAAACCTCACTATTTTCTCTTTCAGCAGCGTTTCCAATAATTTACTCACCACCGAAGTTAAACTAACCGGCCTGTAGTTTTCAACCACATCCTTACTTCCGCTTTTGTGTAAAGGCACCACATGAGCCTCTCTCCAGTCCTTTGGCACCACTCCCGACTCCAACGAGGCATTGAAAAGGTCAGTCAGTGGAGTTGCTAGAACGTCCCCATGTTCCCTCAGTATTCTAGGGTGTATCCCATCCGGTCCCATCGCTTTGTCTACTTTAAGTTGAGCTAGTTTCTCACGAACACAGTCTTCTGAAAATTGTTCAAGATGTCCCTCGCTTCTGTTCCTATTTGTGGGTGTTTTCTGAGGTCCTGCTCCTGGTTCTTCATCTGTGAACACAGAACAAAAATATTTGTTAAGCAATTCCGCTTTATCCTTATCAGCTTCTACATATTCCACCCCCTGCACCCTTGAGTCTGACAATACCACTTTTTCCCTTCCTCTTCCCACTAATATATCTGAAAAATGTCTTATCCCCCATTTTATTGCATTTGCTATTTCCTCCTCCTTTTGAATCTTTGCCTTCTTGACTACTTTGCTAGCTTCTCTAAGTTTTTCCAAATACAGATGCCTGTCTTCCTCTCTCTGTGGTCTCTTGTATTTCATGAAGGCCTCCCTCTTTTTCTTCACTTTTTCAGCTACTTCCTTCAAAAACCATAGCGGTCTTCTTTTCCTTTTGCCTTTATTTACCATTTTAACGAAAAGGTTGGTTGCCCTTAAAATATCCCCTTTCAGTTTTGCCCACTGTTTTTCTACATCCCCAAGCTGTTCCCATCCCACTAACGACTCCCTGAGGTATTGGCCCATCTTCGCAAAGTTAGTCTTCCTAAAGTCTAAGATCCTCACCTTGGAATGGATTCTAACAGCCTTAGTCCTAATACTGAACCACACCATCTGGTGATCACTGGATGCAAAATGATCTCCCACTACAACATCAGAAACACTTTCACCACTGGTAAGCACCAAGTCCAGTATGGCCCCTTCACGTGTGGGGTCTGTTACCAATTGCCTGAATAGTTCTCCCTGTAGAGAATCCAGGATCCACAAGAAGCAAGAAGCCAAATGTAAGGACAATTCAAATCCAATTTATTGAAAAAGACCCCGACGCGTTTCGGCAGTCAATGCCTTCATCAGGGGGTAGCAGCTACAATATAAATATGAATAATACAAATCATAACAAATAAAAACATAAAAATCAAATAATTACCCATAACATTTAAAATATATTATAGTATTATATGAACAGAAAGAGGGACTGGTAAAACTATCATCCATATAGTTAAACAAAAACAAGTGTATGGAAACGCAGGACATAAAATACAATAAGAAGTGATAATAATTATAAACATATGAATATTGTGAGAAATAACAGAATAAACGCTTACGGACAATTATAATGAAATATAAGTAAAACTCTTAGGACAATGAACTAAAATTTGTATATATCAAAAGTATAATAAATAAATAAACATAGAGAAAATTATTGTACTTACATACAACCATGTTCATGGACTAGTAATATAATCTTAAGTTCAAGGTTGGGCGTGTTCTGTCTCACTATGTTAAAGAGACTGGATGTTGCCTAAATTAAACTACAAATATAATAACTAGAGGTAACGACAAGTAATGACACAAAACATAAATATGTAAAGAAAATCATAAAAAATTCAAATATGTATAGTGATTTAAGAGTATAGCTGGAGGTGAGTACCAAATATGGGCTAAAAAATCTATGTATGTAAATAGATACGGTTATGATGATGAATACAATCTTGCAGACACTTCTAGATTAAAAAATATAGTGGAGACTGAATACATAAAAATGATAATGTTCAAATAATATGAAATGTAAGGTAAATCAATATATGTCTAATAACTTATTATATTATTTTATCCATGTATATTAGCGCCCCTATTGTAAAAATATATAACGAAAAAATGTGTGTAAATATTTTGAAGTAATGATGAAACACAGTGAATCACAGATTGAGAATCTACACCACATCATAAAGTCAAAATTGGGAAGCTATAGTTACTATTTCAATAATTAAGATTGCATAAACAAATGATACTATAGAACAGAATATTTTAAATTGTGCAATTACCTAACATCAAATAGTATGGATAGTGGACTTTATATGAGTATGAAGATAACATCAACTAATCTGAATAATGAACTAATGAGTGTGTTTATTTATGCCTACATCTTTGTATTAAAGGTTGAGACCGATAACCTATGAATTGGTGTCTCATATACAATTAACTGTAAAAAGGTAAAGTACCATTATATAAAAGCTAATAATATATTTGTTACAATTGGCGTTAATCCAGATATCAACAAGTTGAGTAATGCGTTATTAAATGAATAAATAAATAAATGTAGTTTATTTTGAACATATCAATAACCTAAAATCAATTATCTTGATTAGTCCTATGTCAAGAGCAGGAACAGGATGATCATATTAAGAAAATTGACATTGGAACAGTGTTATTGAGTGAAATTGATATATGAATAAATCAAATGAACATTTATAAATTTCTTGATGACGTATTGTCCTCTGAAAGCAATGGACTACATAATTGAACATTTATGAGTTTCTTGATATCATTATATTGTTATCATAATGCAATGGACTAATGATGTGAAACTATGCAGTGTATAGATTTTTATGCCTTGATGTAATGCCACATGCTGTTATAGGTGAAATAGAGAGAACCACATGGGTTCACTAAATAGCAGACTTAAAAAGAACTGGGTCAGTACTTGTTTAAAACTCGACGACAAAAAGAGAGAGATATGATATCCCAAAAACAAAAAAGATCACCTAAGACTAATGATAAATGAAAGTAAAATACCTTAAAAATGTCTTAGTCCTTCCAAGATCGTTACCTAAGACATGTAAATGCATAAGTATGTTAAAATGCCGTATGAAACAGGTTGTTGCTAAGCAAAGATTTTTTAGAGGGAGGTACTATATTGTACACTTCAACGTATATATTATAAAACAGCAAGTCTTAAAAAGATGTGGAACTGTGTTTAAAAACATTTTTGCATATGTCAACTGAAATCAATGTAATGTCGTGAACCACGAAGCACGAACAAAGTGCCGGTAGAGAAACGGAACAAACTGTTTTCAAAATAAGATATTGTGTATTGCTATCGTGCTTGACCAAATACTCCTACTATTCTATATTGTGTAAGTATTCTACTCACGCTAATCCTCCGATCACTTACAGGAATTATCTGCCTTGGAGAGTTTATGCAACGCTGGTGCTGCTTCCACAAAAACGAAAGTGAAAGTGCACTGACTGTAGAAAGTCTGATGTAACCTTTTGAAATTGGCGCCAAAAAATCGAAGAAACTGATTGGAGGGTAAATAATGAGATGGACCACATAGAGGCTCATTGTAAGATTGGTAAACGAAATCACTGAGCCACATTTAAAACTATTTAACATATATAAACTGAAATCAACAATAGAGATGATAACGTAAATCACGGAGCAAAGTCAGAGTGTTGATAAAAAATGAGGAGAACTATTTATTAAATGAGACAATATATATCTTTAAAGAAAGCAATATATATTTTCTTTAAAGAAACAATATCTATTTTTCATCCTTCTTAAATAACGCTCTTGCTATCGTGCAATATGTAAATGTTAAACTCCCACTATGTCTCCGATCGAGTGCAAACATTGTCTGCATTGGAGGGATGCAGAACGCTGGTGGTGCTTACATGGAGTCAAAAGTGAAATACGAATATCTACGGAGAATATAATGTCCCCTTCAAATTGACGCCGAACCAACAAAATAGCTAATTAAAGAGCAGATGATAATGTGAAACATATAAATGCTCATTATAGTATTAGTATATAAATTTGTTGATAGTCAGTTTTTTATACATATGTGCCTGCAGGCAACTCAGTAGTGAAGTGGAGAACGAGTAAATATCAATGGTAGTACACTTAGTTGAGAGAACATTATGAATAGACATCTGGAATGGGACAGAACATGGGTCCATGAGTTTACAGAAAAACTGATAGGTCTATTTCTTGATTAAGACCCTCTGGGAATAAACTTTTAAACTCATAAATGTATCTCTGTTCCAATTTCAATAGTTTTTTATCTATATCTCCTCCTCTCCAAAATGGTTTGATACATTTCAAAACTAAATATTTCAAGTCACTAATTTTATGGTCAGCAGCAATCCAATGAGAGACCAAGGGCCTATCTGTGATTTTCCGGGAAATCACAGATAGGCCCTTGGTCTCTCATTGGATTGCTGCTGACCATAAAATTAGTGACTTCCCGGAAAATCACAGATAGGCCCTTGGTCTCTCATTGGATTGCTGCTGACCATAAAATTAGTGACTTGAAATATTTAGTTTTGAAATGTATCAAACCATTTTGGAGAGGAGGAGATATAGATAAAAAACTATTGAAATTGGAACAGAGATACATTTATGAGTTTAAAAGTTTATTCCCAGAGGGTCTTAATCAAGAAATAGACCTATCAGTTTTTCTGTAAACTCATGGACCCATGTTCTGTCCCATTCCAGATGTCTATTCATAATGTTCTCTCAACTAAGTGTACTACCATTGATATTTACTCGTTCTCCACTTCACTACTGAGTTGCCTGCAGGCACATATGTATAAAAAACTGACTATCAACAAATTTATATACTAATACTATAATGAGCATTTATATGTTTCACATTATCATCTGCTCTTTAATTAGCTATTTTGTTGGTTCGGCGTCAATTTGAAGGGGACATTATATTCTCCGTAGATATTCGTATTTCACTTTTGACTCCATGTAAGCACCACCAGCGTTCTGCATCCCTCCAATGCAGACAATGTTTGCACTCGATCGGAGACATAGTGGGAGTTTAACATTTACATATTGCACGATAGCAAGAGCGTTATTTAAGAAGGATGAAAAATAGATATTGTTTCTTTAAAGAAAATATATATTGCTTTCTTTAAAGATATATATTGTCTCATTTAATAAATAGTTCTCCTCATTTTTTATCAACACTCTGACTTTGCTCCGTGATTTACGTTATCATCTCTATTGTTGATTTCAGTTTATATATGTTAAATAGTTTTAAATGTGGCTCAGTGATTTCGTTTACCAATCTTACAATGAGCCTCTATGTGGTCCATCTCATTATTTACCCTCCAATCAGTTTCTTCGATTTTTTGGCGCCAATTTCAAAAGGTTACATCAGACTTTCTACAGTCAGTGCACTTTCACTTTCGTTTTTGTGGAAGCAGCACCAGCGTTGCATAAACTCTCCAAGGCAGATAATTCCTGTAAGTGATCGGAGGATTAGCGTGAGTAGAATACTTACACAATATAGAATAGTAGGAGTATTTGGTCAAGCACGATAGCAATACACAATATCTTATTTTGAAAACAGTTTGTTCCGTTTCTCTACCGGCACTTTGTTCGTGCTTCGTGGTTCACGACATTACATTGATTTCAGTTGACATATGCAAAAATGTTTTTAAACACAGTTCCACATCTTTTTAAGACTTGCTGTTTTATAATATATACGTTGAAGTGTACAATATAGTACCTCCCTCTAAAAAATCTTTGCTTAGCAACAACCTGTTTCATACGGCATTTTAACATACTTATGCATTTACATGTCTTAGGTAACGATCTTGGAAGGACTAAGACATTTTTAAGGTATTTTACTTTCATTTATCATTAGTCTTAGGTGATCTTTTTTGTTTTTGGGACATCATATCTCTCTCTTTTTGTCGTCGAGTTTTAAACAAGTACTGACCCAGTTCTTTTTAAGTCTGCTATTTAGTGAACCCATGTGGTTCTCTCTATTTCACCTATAACAGCATGTGGCATTACATCAAGGCATAAAAATCTATACACTGCATAGTTTCACATCATTAGTCCATTGCATTATGATAACAATATAATGATATCAAGAAACTCATAAATGTTCAATTATGTAGTCCATTGCTTTCAGAGGACAATACGTCATCAAGAAATTTATAAATGTTCATTTGATTTATTCATATATCAATTTCACTCAATAACACTGTTCCAATGTCAATTTTCTTAATATGATCATCCTGTTCCTGCTCTTGACATAGGACTAATCAAGATAATTGATTTTAGGTTATTGATATGTTCAAAATAAACTACATTTATTTATTTATTCATTTAATAACGCATTACTCAACTTGTTGATATCTGGATTAACGCCAATTGTAACAAATATATTATTAGCTTTTATATAATGGTACTTTACCTTTTTACAGTTAATTGTATATGAGACACCAATTCATAGGTTATCGGTCTCAACCTTTAATACAAAGATGTAGGCATAAATAAACACACTCATTAGTTCATTATTCAGATTAGTTGATGTTATCTTCATACTCATATAAAGTCCACTATCCATACTATTTGATGTTAGGTAATTGCACAATTTAAAATATTCTGTTCTATAGTATCATTTGTTTATGCAATCTTAATTATTGAAATAGTAACTATAGCTTCCCAATTTTGACTTTATGATGTGGTGTAGATTCTCAATCTGTGATTCACTGTGTTTCATCATTACTTCAAAATATTTGCACACAT
Source organism: Ichthyophis bannanicus (assembly GCA_033557465.1). Lineage (NCBI taxonomy): Eukaryota > Metazoa > Chordata > Amphibia > Gymnophiona > Ichthyophiidae > Ichthyophis > Ichthyophis bannanicus. The sequence continues at coordinate 988,626,010 of CM066032.1, forward strand.
TTTTTCGTTATATATTTTTACAATAGGGGCGCTAATATACATGGATAAAATAATATAATAAGTTATTAGACATATATTGATTTACCTTACATTTCATATTATTTGAACATTATCATTTTTATGTATTCAGTCTCCACTATATTTTTTAATCTAGAAGTGTCTGCAAGATTGTATTCATCATCATAACCGTATCTATTTACATACATAGATTTTTTAGCCCATATTTGGTACTCACCTCCAGCTATACTCTTAAATCACTATACATATTTGAATTTTTTATGATTTTCTTTACATATTTATGTTTTGTGTCATTACTTGTCGTTACCTCTAGTTATTATATTTGTAGTTTAATTTAGGCAACATCCAGTCTCTTTAACATAGTGAGACAGAACACGCCCAACCTTGAACTTAAGATTATATTACTAGTCCATGAACATGGTTGTATGTAAGTACAATAATTTCTCTATGTTTATTTATTTATTATACTTTTGATATATACAAATTTTAGTTCATTGTCCTAAGAGTTTTACTTATATTTCATTATAATTGTCCGTAAGCGTTTATTCTGTTATTTCTCACAATATTCATATGTTTATAATTATTATCACTTCTTATTGTATTTTATGTCCTGCGTTTCCATACACTTGTTTTTGTTTAACTATATGGATGATAGTTTTACCAGTCCCTCTTTCTGTTCATATAATACTATAATATATTTTAAATGTTATGGGTAATTATTTGATTTTTATGTTTTTATTTGTTATGATTTGTATTATTCATATTTATATTGTAGCTGCTACCCCCTGATGAAGGCATTGACTGCCGAAACGCGTCGGGGTCTTTTTCAATAAATTGGATTTGAATTGTCCTTACATTTGGCTTCTTGCTTCTTGTGGCTCCTGTTGAACTTTTGCAAGAACAGTGCTCCCTGTTTTTTCTTCTTTTTCTTCTTCTTCTTTCTTGAGAATCCAGGATCTCCTTACTTCTAGATGATACTGCAGCAGGAATGTGCCAATCAACATCTGGCATATTGAAATCTCCTATCAATAGCACTTCCCCTTTCCTAGCAATGCTGCGTATGTCTTCAATTAACTCTCTGTCCACCTCTTCCTCTTGTGAGGGAGGTCTGTATATCACAACAATGCAAATAGATTTCTCTTTCCCTCTTTCTAGTTTAACCCACAATGCCTCCTCTCTCCCTTTTAAGCTCTGTAATTCCAAAGCTTTAATAGTAGTTTTTACATATAGTGCCACTCCTCCTCCCCTTCTTCCTACCCTGTCCTTTCGGAATAAAGTATAGCCAGGTATAGTTACATCCCAATCATGGTTTTCTGTGAACCATGTTTCTGTAACTGCCACTAAATCCAAGTCAGCCACTCCCACCAAAGCTTCAACATCAGGGATCTTATTTCCCATGCTACGGGCATTTATACACACTGCTTTCCATATGTTACCCCTGTTACCCATTTCCATAAAGGTATTTAATGTATCACCTACCTGGGGGCTTTCACTTACCTGGGGGCTTTCTTCACCCATCCCCAACGAATCTAGTTTAAAGCCCTCTTCAGTAGATTAGCTAGTCTACTACCGAAGATGCGTTGACCTTTCTTGGACAGATGGATGCCATCTCTGCTCTGCAACCCTTGGAACAGCATCCCATGGTCTAGGAAACCAAAACGCTCTCGATGACACCATCCATGCAGCCATGCATTCATCTCCAGGATGCGCGCCTCTCTGCCTTGGCCTTTACCCTCAATAAGGAGGATTGAAAAGAACACCACCTGTGCACCTAACTGCTTCACCCTCTGTCCCAGAGCCATGAAGTCACTTTTGATACGTTCCGAGGTATACCTGGCAGTATCATTTGTTCCAACATGGATTAGCAACATTGGGAAATAGTCAGTGGGCTTGATGAGTCTCGGCAAACTCTCCGTAACATCTTGGATTTTGGCACCAGGCAGACAGCATACCTCTCTGGACATCAAGTCTGGTCGGCAGATGGATGCCTCAGTACCCCTCAGAAGAGAGTCTCCAACCACCACTACCCTTCATTTCCTTCTGGTCACTGGTCACATAGAAGCTGAGGAGGATAAAGCGGAATTGCTTAACAAATATTTTTGTTCTGTGTACACAGATGAAGAACCAGGAACAGGACCTCAGAAAATAGCCACAAACAGGAACAGAAGTGAGGGGCATATTGAACAATTTTCAGAAGACTGTGTTCGTGAAAAACGCGCTCAATTTAAAGTAGACAAAGCGATGGGACCAGATGGGATACACCCGAGAATACTGAGGGAACTTGGGGACATTCTAGCAGCTCCACTGACTGACCTTTTCAATGCCTCGGAGTCGGGAGTGGTGCCAGAGGACTGGAGAGAGGCTCATGTGGTGCCTTTACACAAAAGCGGAAGTAAGGATGTGGTTGAAAACTATAGACCAGTTATTTTAACTTCGGTGGTGAGTAAATTATTGGAAATGCTGCTGAAAGAAAAAACAGTGAGGTTTCTGGAGTCCAGCAGATAACAGGATCCGAGGCAGCATGAATTCACCAGAGGCAGGTCTTGTCAGACAAATCTGATTGATTTCTTTGACTGGGTGACCAGGGAGTTGGGCCGAGGGAGAGCCCTAGATGTGGTGTATTTAGATTTCAGTAAAGCCTTTCACACCTTTCCTCACAGGTGACTTATAAACAAACTAAGCACCTGATCGGGGCGGAGCCTGATGTCCAGCGGGTTAGACGCTTCGCGCTGAAGCTCCCGAGAGGCCTACTAAGAATCCTGACTTAATACCTACCTAAACTTAATATTTTGCTCCGAACTTACCGGGGTACCTCGGGGGGGATGGCGGCCCACAAACCAGCGCGCTTAGTCTTCTTCACACGGAAAACGCTCCAAAACAGAGTTGTCTTCCCCACAAAAGACAGTTCCACTTCGGGAAAACCCCGAAATGCAACAGGAGATCTTGGAGGAAATACGCGGTGTGAAGGAACTGGTACAGTCCAACGGAGAAGCGCTCCGAGCCATGCGAGAAGACTTCGGTATGCTTCAGGACCGGCTTGAAGGTCTCTCACTACGGCAGGACAACATGGCGGGGGTCCTCGACTCGCACGCGGTGCGCTTGGTGAAACTGGACAAGGCTGAGCGTCAGATACAGAATCTTCAAAAAGAGTTAGAGGATAGCAATAATCGAGCCCGTCGCAACAATGTAAGGCTCATTGGAGTACCGGAGGGGGCCGAAGCAGGAGATATAAGAGAATTCCTGGTCAAAACTCTTCCCTCCTTGCTGAAGATCACTTTTCACAGAGATCTGGAAATTGACCGAGCACATCGTGTTCCTACCAACATGGCCCTCAATCGGACGACCCCCCGGCCTATCATCTTTCGATTACTGAGATATCAACAAGTTGAGCAGATTCTAAATGCTGCCCGGGCGAATCATCATCTGGAGTTTGAAAGTCATAAAGTCTCCTTCTTCCCTGACTTGGCAAAGCCCACAGTTGACCGTCGGAAGAGACTCCTTGCTTTTCGCCCTAGACTTCAACAGCTACAGGCTCGCTTTGGCCTATTGTATCCAGCGAAGCTCAGAGTGACTCTCCATAACCAAACTAGGACATTCGAAGATCCTGATCTACTAGCAACATTTTTAGATTCCAAAGAAGCAGACCAGATGCGCTAATCCAACAACTTGGATCTGTAACCCGCCGGATCTGCCCGCCATTTTGAATGGCCCGACGCGGTGATCACCGCCTGGAACAGAGACTGCCTGGACTTTTCTTTCTGTCTATATATAACTTTCTTGGTCTCCTATCCCTCCATGATGTGCACCTCGGTTGGATTCGGAACATGCACAGCTATACAGGTTATATGTTTCAATTAGGCCTTCTCTGGGGTTTCTCCCCGCAGACACATGGTCGCCAGTAATTTCTGGGGTTTTGCTTCTTCTCTAATGCACTTCGGTGCTTATTTTTTTATATGGGGCGCTTCATTGTTTTTCATTAGCTTACTTTCTATCATGTCATGTGTACAGCCATATACAGTTAATATGAGGGACATTGTGAAATTATGTGCGTTATCATGTTCTTTTTCAGAATTTTTAACTTTTCAAAATGGCCTTAAGTAAGCTCTTATCACTGAATGTAAAAGGCATCAATAGTCCAATCAAAAGAAAGAAAATCCTTAGCTATCTTAATCATGAGCATGCTGATTTAGTGTTTCTTCAGGAAACGCATTTAAACTCCGCTGAAACACTGAAACTTAATGCTAAGCCTTACATGGTGGCTGCCTACTCTTCTGCCGTTTCTAAACGGTGTGGGGTAGCCATCTTGGTTAAGAAGTCTTTGCAAGCTACTGTACTGGATACTAGCTCTGATAAGGAGGGTAGATGGGCCCGTGCACACCTTAAGGTTGGAGATAGTGAAATCACGTGTATTTGTATTTATGCTCCGAATGTGGATAACCCTGCTTACTATGCAAGTATTGCGCAGTTGGCACAGGCTTCTGCCAATACTCCATTAATACTTGGCGGCGATTTCAACCAAGTACTTGATCCTTTGATAGATAGACAGCCGCCTAGAACGAGTGGTCCACCCAAGAGTCTTGATACCCTTACAGCTCTGATGAAAGATCTTGCGTTAGTAGATATATGGAGGCTGCTTCACCCCTCCGACTTAGAGTTCACCTTTTTCTCAGCCCCCCATCACTCACAATCTAGAATAGATTTTTTTCTTATCTCCAAAGCACTGATACCCCAAGTGGACACGGCTAAGATTCATCCTCTCCATATTTCAGATCATGCTGCCATATCTTTCTCATTACATGTCACTACGCAAGGTGCACACCCCCGTGCTTGGTTTTTTGATAGATCCCTACTAGACCAAAAAGATTTTCAGGTTGACATAAAGGCCGCTATCCAAGATTACTTTCATTTTAATTCACCCCATGACACTGCGAGCTGGGCTTGGTGGGAGGGTTTCAAGGCGTCTATCCGTGCAACTATAACTAGCTATCAAATCCGACAGGGGAAACAACGAAAGCAACATTTACTGATTCTAGAACAACAGATACAAGCTGGAGAGCGTCTCCTCACGTCCCGTACTGACCCATGTATTTTACTTCGCTTACAACGTCTTCGTTTTCAATACAATCAGCTTTTATATACCGCTGCTGCTAAAAATATTGAATCACAACAAGGGATGTACTATCGGGAAAATAACCGTGCTGGCAAATTGCTAGCCAATGCCCTGAAAGGTCAAAAAGAAGCCAAGCGTGTTACCGCTCTCCGCAATCCGTCGGGGGGGGAGCTTGGTCACTAAAGATACAGAAATATTAGCACTCTTTCGTGATTTTTATACTCGGCTTTATCAATCTGAATGTGACTTCGAGCCAGAAGTATTTGAACGATTACTATCAGGGGTACAGCGACCGACCCTATCTGACGAAGATAGAGAGGCCATGGACAAACCATTCACTCTATCAGAAATTCAATCGGCACTCAAGAGATGTGCCACAGGTCGAGCCGCAGGCCCGGACGGTCTCCCAGCTGAATTCTACAAAACTTTTAACGCTGACTTAGCTCCGTTTTTGAAACTTTATTTTTCTGCTCTGGCCGAGGAGGGATCTCCCTCTGGATCCTTCTCAATGGCAAATGTAGTAGTTTTTGAGAAAGAGGGGAGAGATCCGCAACTAACAGCTAATTATCGTCCAATTTCCCTACTAAACGCAGACTATAAAATATTCGCCACCATTCTCTCTCCGCCCGGCTCTCTGACAAGATGTCTACTTTAATACACCCAGATCAATGCGGTTTCATTCCCGGTAGATCAACTGCTGATAATGCTAGGACCCTATGTCATGTGCTGACTGCCGCAGTTAATCTTGATCGACCATTGGTTGGCCTCTCACTTGATGCTGAGAAGGCCTTCGACCGCTTAGAATGGCCCTTCTTGTTTGCAACTCTTCGCTGGTACGGATTCGGAGAAGGCTTTCTCCGTTGTCTCCAAACCATGTATGCACAGCCTACAGCTAGTATCTGTGCTAATGCTTTAAAGTCTCAGCCATTTCCCCTGCAACGCGGTACCCGCCAGGGATGCCCACTGTCTCCACTTCTTTTCGATCTCGCACTCGAACCCTTAGCTTTACTAATCCGGCAATCCAAGGATATTCACGGAGTCCCTTTCTCTCATAGGGAAATCAAAATTTCAGCATATGCTGATGACCTGATGCTCTTTGTCTCCCTAGACTCAGTGCCGGCTGTCCTAGAGCAAATTGGTAAATATTCACAACTCTCGGGCTATAAGATAAATTGGACCAAATCGGTTGCATTTCCACTAAATCCTTTGATCCATCAGGCAGATATGCAATCCTTTCCCTTTTTATGGCAACCTCGCATGGTCAAATACCTTGGGGTGCACTACTGCTCTCCTTTAGAAGACACCATCACCTTTAATGCTAAAGACTTAACCTCTAAGGTCCGGGCGCTTACTCAACGCTGGACTCCTTTAACACTTACTTGGTGGGGCCGCCTAGAAACCATTAAAATGATGATTGTTCCCAAAGTGAACTACATTTTAGAAATGTTGCCATGTCTCCTACCTCGACGTACATATAAAGATTTAGAGGGTCTTCTGACTAGATACTTATGGCAAAACAAGACACCTAGGATAGCGAAACATAAGTTACAAGCAGATAAAGAAAATGGTGGTGTCAGATTCCCTGATTTCCTGAAATACCACCACTCTTTTCTTCTCAAACAAGGCGCTCGTTGGCTGGAAGACCTAACACCGAGTAGACCAGTGTGGCTAGATATAGAGGAGGACCTTTGCAAGCCAATCCCTCTTACTTATCTCCCTGGTATGACTCTCCCATCAGACTCCCACTATCCACCAATGCTCTTAGACACTTTAGGTGCCTTTAATACCCTTGAGCAATCTCTAGACTCCCGACTTTGTCCGCTAGATAGACTCCCGCTTTGGCACAATGCTCGATTTCAAATACAAAATAAACCGATGGCGTGGAGCCCCTGGTACACTAGGGGCATTTGGATCCCTAACCAGCTGTTCTCTGATGGTCGCTGGAAGACTTTTAGCGAATTACAAATTGAATTTGGTCTCCCAGCGAAACACTACTTTCAGTTGGTGCAACTTCAGCATTGTCTTCGGAGTGCTAAGGTGCTCCCGCCATCGGAACCCCATACCCAAGGATTGTCGGAGATTATCCGATCTATTGGGAGCTTATCGGGTGTAGCATCTAACTTTTACAAAACTTTATGTAATACTGTAAATAGAGGCACTCCTATAGCACAAAAATCCTGGGAGCGGGAAATGCATGTAACTTTGACCCCGGAGCAATGGAGCCTAGTCTGGAGCAAGGTGACACGGGTCTCTCGATCCGCCTCACTCACTCAGACACTTTTCTTTCTAGCCCACCGATGTTTCTATACTCCCGACAGGTTAGCCAAATGGAACGCCACCCAGAGCAATAGATGCTGGACATGCCATGCGGCCATTGGTTCCCTCACTCATGTTATGTATGAATGCCCCGCATTACAGTATTACTGGAGTCGGGTCTGGGGTCGTATTCAATCTATTTTGCACTTTCAAGAGCCCCTCTCTTGGAAGATAGTGGGACTCCGCTCAGCTGCGGGGATCCCCTCTCTTCCCAAATCGGCTTACTTCCTCTTAGACTTTATGCTGGGAATAGCTATTTCCCTTATTACGAAATACTGGAAAAATAGCTCCCATCTGAGCCCCAATGAATGGTGGAATCATGTCTGTCTCTACAGTAAATATGAGCAAATACCTCGTATGTTAGCTTCTTCCGCTCAGACCCCCCACCACTTGTCTAAATGGAAGATGCTCAACGACTATGTTCAAACTGCTCAATGCTCTCATCTGACTGTTTAAATCTGTGTAAATCTCTGTCACATGATCATTCTGTATCGCAGATACTATTTCTGTTTGTTTTGATGTACAATTACTGTTGTTTGTAAGCGCTTATATGATGATACTTATCAGCTTAGAGAAGAAGCATAGGGGTGGGGGGTAATTGGGGTTGCTTTTCCTTATTGTATGTTTGTATTTGTTTCCTTTGGTGTGTCGTTTCTTTTTGCTTGTTGTAAAATGAAAATAAAAGTTTAAAAAAAAAAAAAAACTAAGCACCCTAGGGATGGACACTAAAGTTACTGCTTGGGTTAGAAATTGGTTGAGTGGGAGGTGACAAAGAGTACAGGTAATTGGAGCTCACTCTGAGAAGGAAGTTACCAGTGGTGTGCCCCAGGGATCTGTCCCTGGTCTGATTCTTTTTAACATCTTTGTTAATGATATAGCGGAAGGGCTGTCGGGTAAGGTTTGCCTCTTTGCGGATGATACCAAAATGTGCAATAGAGTAGACACCCAAGAAGGTGTAGATAATATGAGGAGGGATCTAGCTATGCTTGAAGAATGGTCTAGAATTTGGCAGCTGGGATTTAATGTTAAAAAATGCAAAGTCATGCATATGGGCTGCAGCAATCCAAGGGAGCAATATAGTATGGGGGTGAAGTACTTTTGTCCACTAAAGAAGAGCGGGACCTAGGCGTGGTTGTGTCTGATGATCTTCAAGTAGCTAAACAGGTAGAAAAGGCGACGTCAAAAACTAGAAGGATGCTTGTGTGCATACAGAGAGGAATGGCTAGCAGAAAAAAGGAGGCGATAGTGCCTCTGTATATGTCTTTGGTACGACCTCATTTGGAGTATAGTGTGCAATTCTGGAAACTGCACCTTCAAAAGGATATTAACAGGATGGAGTCAGTACAGAGGGTGGCTACTAAAATGGTTAGTGGTCTTCATTATAAAGCATATGACGACATTCTTAAGGATCTTAATATGTACACCTTGGCTTAGAGCAAAGGTGGGATAGAGGCAATATGACTGAGATGTTTAAATACCTCCGTGGCATAAATACACAGGAGGAGAGCCTCTTTCGATTGAAAGCAAGTTCTGCTATGAGGGGACATGGGATGAGGGTGAAAGGGTTAAGATTCAGGAGTGATATGCGGAAATATTTCTTTACAGAAAGAGTGGTGGATCCGTGGAATAGTCTCCCAGTGGAAGTGATAGAGATGAGGACAGTATCTGAATTCAAAAAAGCATGGGACACACAACTTGCCACCTGTTGGAGGCAGACAAAGCTGGCTTCTCTCAGAGCATATTTATTTATTTAACATTTCTTATATACCGCGCTCTTTGTCATCAGTGCGGTTTACATTGAAACAATATCAAACTAGGTCAGTCAATTCTGGCCATCGTTTACAAATAACAGGGCATTAGCATGGAGGTAAAAAAAAAAAAACCATATACAAGATAATGACATCCATGAAAGTTGCTCAAGTCTTCCACCACTTGCTACTAGAGGAATATAACCCACTCAACTGAACTGGACTAGCAGAATAAGGAAGGGGACTCTTTTTTAAAAATCTGGATAATGTCCTTTCCTGGAGACCTGCTACACCAGTCCAGACAAATGGATCGTGTTTCCTACCAGCAGAGGTGGAGAGAAAGAAGAAAAACCCAAATGTTTCTTATGACCTTAACCTGCTATTACGGCTGATGGAGCTAGGGGCACACTCTAGTATTCATACCAAAGCTATGGTCAAAGACTCCTGAACGCACACAACCTCAATGAGGGTAACAAGGATCAACAGAACAAGGAAACATAACTATATACGCAACAGTCTTCAAACAGAGAATATAGCAAATCATAGAGGTGGACTGGTCTAGCAGGACTCCAGGAAAGGATATTATCTGGTAAATAAAATGTCACCTTCCATATTGTTCTGCTAGACCAGTCCAGACAAGTGGACTCCACTGGGCAGTAAGACTACATAGCAGCCTTCAAAATATCTGTACCAAAAGGGAGTGTCTATCCAAAGAAGGACATCCAAGCAGTAACGCTTGACAAAAGTGAAAAGTGATGCCCCACGTTTACCTCTGGGACTGGCCGGTTCCGCAACAGACAGGTCAAGGCTATTGTCTCCTTTATCCCACCAGCGCTAATAACCCATAGGAAACAGTGTGGACACAGGGCAGCTGCCAGCTACAAGCAAAATGTTTATGTTTTATAAGGGAACTATTGTTGATATGGAAGGGCAGACTAGTTAGGCCATGTGGTATTTTTCTGCCATCATGTTTCTATCCAGCAGTGCTGGATAGACTTCGTGGCCATGTCACCTTTATGTAGGCCTGTAAAAAGGTCGAAAAGCCTGTCCAATTTTTAGAAGAGTTAGTGACCTTAAGGTACCAAAGTAGCACCCTCCTGACATCCACCAGGCGAAGGTTCCTATTCTTCCCCTGGCACTGCTCCTTCTGAAAGGAAAGCAAGCAGACCTGACATGAAGAGATGACACTACTTTGGACAAGGAAGGAAGAAAGGAGTGCGCTGAAAATACATGACCTCCTCCAAGAACGACAGATAGGGATCTCAGCATGACAAGGCCTGCAACTCAATGATACGTCTTGCCAAGCAGACCACAACTAAGGCAAAGGTCTGGAGGGACAAATGCTTAAGGGTACCCCCTTCAAGAGTTCAAAAGGCTCAGACACTAAAGCCCAAAGCTGAGATTATCATACTAGCTGCAGAAGCCCAGGAGAAAGCACAGTTACTTACCTGTAACAGGTGATCTCTGGGAACAGCAGGAATTAGTCTTCACATATGGGTACGTCGGTACCGACGGAGCCTGCACGGGAATGCTCCCCAGCATCCAATCAGAAAGCTTTTGGGAGCATCCCTCGCGCCTGCGCGGTGACTTCCCGCCTTTCCCACTGCCTCTCCTCAGTTGAGTTTCATAGCTGAGACAGAAGGAGAGAAAGAGGAAAGGAGATAGATAGATACAACTCCTAGGGGAGGTGGGTGGGTTGTGAAGACTAATTCCTGCTGTTCCCAGAGATCACCTGTTACAGGTAAGTAACTGTGCTATCTCCAGGAACAAGCAGGAATGAGTCTTCACATATGGGGACTCCCTAGCTGTGGATGCCAGGGGAGATCCCATAAAATGTGTATTCCTGGGACAGGACGGCATTTCTCAAACCTGGATCCCCGGCATCCCCTGAGGGATGGGGGGTAGGAGTTGAATAGAGAAGAGCTGCAAGGAACAGCAAATCTAAAGATTACAGGAGAGAGGTCTTTAGAAAGTATGTCAAGTATCATTAAATATTTAATGAACTAGTACAATATAGAGCTTACCTACTGGATTGTAGGAAGTAGAACTGTGATGGAGTGTACTGCAGATGCAGTAGCGGAATCTTCAAGGTAGCTTCACAGCAGTGAGGATGAAGTTCCAAACCAGGAATGGGCAGGTGACCAAGGTGTCAACTGGGGCAGGAGAAGAACGGCAGGTCTTCAATGGAAAGCTTTATGGGAAAAAGCTAAAAACTCTTTTAGGTACAGAGTTATTAACATTGAGGACTAAAAGGAGTGGAGGAGTGGCCTAGTGGTTGGGGCAAGGTACTTCAGGCCGGAAGGTCGGAGGTTCAAATCCCACTAGAGGACAGCAACCTTGGGCCGGAAGGACTGGGGTTTCTAGTCCCACAGGTGCTCCTTGTGGTCTTGGGCAAGCCACTTAACCCTCCATAGCCCATGTTCCCTGTAAAATAGTTATCTCCAAGTTATAATGCCCTGTTCAATGTAATTTCAGTTTGTTCAATGTAAACCGCACTGATGCAGAATAGCGCGGTATATAAGAGAAAGTAAATAAATAAATAAATAAAAGAAGACGACTGACCGATCTGGAGAATTAGCCCAGTCCGGAAGGGAAGAGGGGGTATGGAAAAAAGCCCCTATTCCCAAGGAGAACAGAAGTGTACTCAGAAATACTGAAGATGTACACTGTCATTCCTAGCTGGTAAGAGATAGGAAGACAATGAAGTTTGATACTTCATGGATAGGGAGATCTATAACAAAAATAGAAGCTGTTGACGTCACAGCAGTAATTGTGTGTATAACCGCTCCCACTTACTGAGCCGTATGAGAATAGGCAAGTTGACTGTCTGGACCCCTTAAGAAGGTAAAACCTTTATAGCACAGACAGTTAGGGAGATAGTAGGTAATACCTAGTGTCCTATGGACATCTCCCAATTGGCACATATATTATATATATATATATATATATATATATATATATATATATATATATAGATAGATAGATAGATAGATAGATAGATAGATAGATAGATAGATAGATAGATAGATAGATAGATAGATACATACATGTTTATATATATGTGCATAGATGTCCAGATATGTGTGATATATATATATATATATATAGGTATAGATACATACATAGATATAGATGGGCATGGCTTATGTCCATATAGATTACAAAAATATGTATGTATAGGACATATACAGACATGACTATATGTCTGAGGATACATGCCTGCAACTGAGCCCCACAAAAACATTCACATGGGGAATGTGATGGGAAAAGATTCATCTAATAATAAGGGGGTGAAAACCACCTGAAGATATATAGAGAATCTATTTCCGTGGTGCAGGAATGTATTTTAGTGGATAACCAGTATGGCTGCGTGAAAAAACAGAGGATAATAGCAGTCTGGTAAGAGCACGTCAGGAGTACTGGAGGACTCTGACATGTCCAAAGGACACGAAAACGCATAGACTAAGACACCAGGATGACCCAGTCAAGGGACTCAGAGGTATCATGTACAGTAAAAGAGTATGCGTTGTCCAAGTGGAGTAGAAAAGATAATGCCAAGCTGTAAGAAAAAAAAAGGGGTAGATTCTTGCCAGATTGGGAACTCCTTGGACATTCACGCAGAAAAAGCTTATCTACTGTATCCCAATAGGAGACAAGAGGGTATAAAGAACCTATATAGCCATGGATGACTATATAAGCTTTTCCTATTATATGGAAAACCCTCAGAGACAAAGTTCAATGCTCTATAGCAAGGGCTCATAGTAGAAAACTTCTCTGAAGATTGCAGAGAGCATGTGCAGAAGAATTATGAGATAAAACTGACAGTAGTCAGATGTGTTGCCACATCCTAGGTAAGGATATGGCTAGTAGCCGCTGTAAGCCGCTTGTGCCGCTTACAGCCCCGGCTTCCTCGTGCTGAACTCCTGCCCAATCGGGAGCAGTGGGAGAGCTCATGCCCAATCCGGGCAGTGGGAGCAGAGGAGCCGCGCACACCCGAACCGCTCAAAAGCGGCGTCCCTACCGGGCGGGCCCGCGCCTGAGGGCCTCGCCAGAGGGCCCTTTGGCGTGGCCCTTAGGCGGTGGCCATTGGGGCGGAAAGAAAGGAGTGCCCCCCCACCAACACGTAAACTACAGGAGTACACCACGCCGAGAAAGCCGCACCGCTTCCGCCAAACCCGGGGACGTACCCCCCACCTCGCTGAACACGCGTGTTAAAGGCAACCACGGCTTGAGCTCCCCAGGCCGGGTTTGAGCTCGCCAACAACGATCCTCACGCTCCTCGAGCTCCCCAAGCCGGGACGAGCTTACCAACACTGAACAGCAACACCAACAAACCGACCAGGTGAGTTTCAGAAACTCATTCACTAGGGTCAGTGAACTGTATGAAAACTGTGCACACCTCATCAGACATCCGAAACCGCAAGCAGACCTCACACAGAACATCACAGCATACCACCATGATCACAACATGGTTTCTACCATTCAGCCTCCTCCTCACACATATCCTGCCACCAGACCCCCACCAGACCCCCACCTCCACTACCTACACCATAACCCCCAATGGCACCCACCCACCACATGGCAATACATAGTTCCACAATGCAATCACCCCGCCACACACAGCACATCAACAAGAAGAAGAAAAAACACACACAAATCACACCCCCTCGCACAATTTTCCACGGAGTCACACAACACAACAGAACAAACTACCATAGAGCTCATAAACGCAAGGTCCATATGCAACAAGATACACACAATAGCAGACCACATAGAAGACCACCAACCAGACATACTCTGCATTACAGAAACCTGGCTCAATCCCACCGACACTGTCCTACTCAATCAATTGGTACCAGACACCTACACAGCTTACAACTGCCCACGCACCCACAAACGCGGAGGAGGGGTTCTTATAATTGCAAAGAAAAACCTGAAGTTCAAAACGCACAGCTCCGCCGACACACCACAAAGCAACACACTCAGCATCATGAACAAACACGTGGCACTCTGCCTAACCTACAGAGCTCCCCGAGCCCCACCTGATGAACTGGCAGCTACGCTCGAAACAGCATGTGCTCTCACCGCAACTAACAAACCCACGCTACTGCTTGGTGACTTCAACCTCAAGTCCACCAACAACAATGATGCAGATGCCTTCCTCCAAGCAATGACATCACTTCAATACACCCAAATCATCAACGCCCCTACACACAGACACGGCTCTACACCAGACCTCATATTCGCAACCAACTCCCTAACTTCAAGAGGTCTAATCTCAACACCTTCCATCACCCCAGTCCCCTGGTCAGATCACCACATAATCAAGATCATACTGCAACTTCAAAAAGACAAGCGCAACGAACAAACCAACAATTCCCCCACACAAAGGCGATTCAAGAACTTCGACAGAGACGCCTTCCTACTAGACACGTTAAATCAACTGTCAACAGAAACAGACAACCTGGAGACTCAAATAACCAACTGGAACAACACACTATCCAACGCTGCCACAGCTACAGCTACCAGACCAAAGAAACACTGCAACAACAAGAGACATCACAAGCTCTGGTACTCCACAACCATACGACAAGAAAAAAGAGATCTCAGAAAGATGGAACGGAGATGGAGAAAATCCAAGACACCCGAAAACCAGCAGATATACCTAACAAACCAAAGACAATACACTGAACACATCAACCAATCCAAGAAAGAATACCATACAAACATGATAAACACCTCCATAAACAAACCCAGGGAGCTTTTCGAAATAGTGAAAATCCTCACAAAGGAACAGAAAACAGAGGAGGAAATACAAATAGACCCGCAAAAATTTGCTGATCACATCAAAGACAAATTTCACTCCACAGACCCAACTACAACCAGCTCTTCAACCCAGCCTGATTCACACCACAAGACATGGGACACTTTCTGCCCTCCCTCAACAGAACAGCTCTCCCACATCATCTCAGCAATCAGAACTAGCACCGCTCCCACGGACCCTTGCCCAGTATCATGGATCAAGGCCACCAAATCAAGCTTCATCCACATCATACACGACATTGTGCGCAACTCACTCACCCAGGGTCTCCTGCCAGCTCAACTAAAACAAGCTACAGTACGCCCAATACCGAAGAAAACAACCCTCGACAAGAGCAACCCTGCAGCATACAGACCAATATCCAGCATACCCTTTCTGGCAAAAATCATAGAAAAAGCAGTGCAACAACAACTACATGAACATATTGACAACAATGCTCCTCTAGACGACAACCAGCACGGCTTCCGCCCCCAACATGGAGTCGAAACACTGCTGATTTACCTCATAGACAACATCCTCAGAGTCATAGACAACAACACTAAAGGTATCCTAATGATCTTCGTCGACATCTCCTCCGCCTTCGACACAGTTGACCACCTAACCCTCCTGGAAAGACTAAAGAAAATTGGACTTCATGTTACCACGCTAAAATGGTTCCAATCCTACCTCACCAACAGGCAGATCCAAGTCAAGATAGGCCACAACACCTCTCAACCCATAAAAGTCCGCCAAGGAGTACCTCAAGGGTCCGCCCTCTCGGCACTTCTGTTCAACATTTACCTCCAGCCAATATGCGACATCCTGAAAGCGAACAACATTCAATACACCATCTATGCAGACGATATTATGATATACACACCTATCTCAACAGACAACCCAGACTACAATAAAATAACCGACTGCCTAACACAAATGACAAACTGGTGTACGAACAACAACCTCTCAATCAACTACAGCAAGACTGAGGCACTAATAATCACTCGCAACCCTGACTTCATCCAACCACCGGACATCAGAATAGCAGACACAACCATTCCAATAAAATCCGAAGTAAAATACCTTGGAGTAACCCTGGACAACGAACTAAATCTCAAGTCACACGTTAACAAAACGGTCAAGAATGCATACCATAGAATGAGAATCATCAGACGGCTTAAACCCCTCCTCGCCACAGAACACTTCCGCACTGTATGCCAAGCACTCATCACCCCATTAATGGACTTCTGCAACCCCATCTACCTTGGCCTACCAAAACAAACCCTCAAACCTCTTCAACTAGCCCAAAACACCGCAGCACGCATAATCTCAGGCTCAACAAGACATGAACACATTACCCCGGTTCTCAAAGACCTACACTGGCTCCCAATCAGCTCACGCATCAAATACAAAACAATAATAAACATATTCAAAATCAAGCACCACATTTCAGCCAACAGCCTGCACACCCTCATTCATCCAGACACCAGCACCCGCCCAAGAAGAAAAGGAACCTCCAACAGAGTCAACACCCCGAGAGACTTCAGAAAAACACGAAAGGACACTACAGAGAGAGCCCTCTCCCTGGCAGCCCCAACAATTTGGAACTCCCTCCCAGACGAACTGAGATCGACAACGGACCTCAAAGACTTCCGCAAACAGCTGAAGACAACACTGTTCATAGAACATTATGGACACGTCACTTAATCAACAAGGACTAACCAACAAAGGCCCCCCCAACCCTGACAAGAGATTGTATAACGGCACAGGATTTAACTTAAGCCCTATCTGGACAGTACCTTGTATTATAGAACATGCTGTATCATAGCGCACACTGTACATAGCCCACCCTAATCTAAACACCTCCCACACACGCACATTTTAAACAATACAGTCACTGCATGAACTACCCCCCACACGCACATTATAACCCTTCTTTCACTGCATGAACTTCCCCCCACATCCTTTGATTGTATTGTTGTGACACCGCCTTGATTTTACGATAAGACGGTATAGAAATACTGTTAAATAAATAAATAAATAAATAAAAATAGTAGAAGATAACCTGTAGTGAATAGTATCATGCAAGATAGTTGAAAGTAGCTTGCAAGAAGCATTAAAGTAAGCACTGGAACTTCTGCATGCACAGCAACTGAACAAAAGAACAGAGGGGATTCTCCTGTATGAAAACAGAGAGAAAACAGACAAAGGGAGCAGAGATATTCCCGTCCCTGTCTGATGAGTTGTTCAGAGCATGCATTGAAGGATAACAAAAAATCTATACTGGAAAGAAAGAGAAGTGTTTCAGTATGGTACCAACTCAAGCAGGGGAACCCCTGGAAGAGAGAGAGTTGGAAGGTGACGTACCATATGGTAAGTCAGCTGAAGGAAAAAATGTCCATGTGGGGACAGAAAGTATCATGGGATAATTATAATCTCCCTTTATGATAAAAAGAAAGGGAGAATTCTGTAACCCATGGACAAAAATATCCTAACAGCGTAGCATACTGAAAAGAAAAAACCAGTGTAGAGTTTGAAGAATAACTTCTGGTAAGAAGAAATTAACTGTAGATTGCAACATACAGGAACCTATGGTTGCTGGCTATGATTAGCCTGGTTAGAGTCTGGAGACTTCAGACGAGGATGAGATGTCCCTTGCTTGGGTACATCTAGAGGATGGGCAGAAGAAGGGTGAAACTTTCTTTTCTTAGGGAAAGAAGGTTTGGTAGGACATTTCCTACGTCCTGGGGAAAAAGAAGGCTTAGGACGGTTTCCAGAACTAGTAAAGTCAGTGGAGCAATGAGCAACCTGACGTAAAGCCTCTCTATTGAAGAGATTTTCTCCAGTACAAGGAAAATTACCCAGTATATGTTGTGCCCATCTGTTCAAGTCTGAAGCCTGCAGCCAGGCTGTACGACATGCTCCAATGGCAATAGCAGAGGATCTGCTAACAGACTCAAAAGAGTCTAGAGAAGCACGAGAAAGGAACCAAGAGATATTCCTACTATGATTAAGAAGCAAGGAATAGTCAGAGGCCTTAGGTTCTGACAAAAAAGGAGACAAAAGAGATAATTTCTCTGTGACCTCCTGAAGTGTCAGACTCATATAAAAAATATATGAAATAATTCTTGAAGCCAGCATAGAAGTTTGGAAGGTTTGACGTCCAAAGGCATCAAGTGCTTTAGATGCACGACCTGGCGGATAAGAAGAATGCTTCTTCTTGCTTCTTACCTTCCTCAATGCTGATTCCACTACAATGGAATTATGTGGAAGTTGGCTTTTCTGAAACCCTGGAGAGGGAGGTACCTGATACAGAACATTAATGGCTGTAGAAGGCAAAGGAACCTTTAAGGGTGATTCCCATATCCTCAGAAGAAGATCCTGTAAAGAATGATGTAAAGGAAGCATTATATTTTCCTTTTCTGCAGGATCTTGGTCAAAAGAAAAACCAGGAATAGGAATGGCAAGAAAGGTTGCCATGTCAAGGAGAAACTTCTGAAAAGAAGGATTTCCAATAGGAACTAATCCTGGGCAAGCTGAGGTTGAAGGAGCAGCTTGAGCACCAGAGGATATACTGGACTGGTGCAGAAAAAGAATCCTGCTCGATGGGCAGTGATACTGACAGTTCTGATTTGAGGCAGTTAGTACTGCATCGTCAGTGCCTGGTATCGATTCCAAACTAGGCATAGAAAGGATCGATGGCACCGATGGAACTGCAGAAATCGACCCCGACACCGGTACCGGTATCGGAGACGATAATGTCATCGAAGCAGCAATCGGGGGCTGCTGAAGCGGTACCAAGGTAACCAGAGAGCCTTGGCGAATATCCTCGGTACTGCGTAGCCAGAAACGATATGGATCGGTTCCGAAACGCGTCGGTACCAAGTCATCCAGACTGGATATCGATTCTAGACTCAGCATCGAAGCGAGTGAGTCTATCGATGCATGTCTAGAAGGTACCGACGTTAGTGGTGGTATCAGCGATGCCGATACATGAAAGTCAATTGGAACCCCATCGAACGGCACCGAAGGTACCGAGGATGTTCGAAGACGATGTCCGGTGAAGAGAGAACCACTCGACACCGGCACCGATGTCAGGGTGTCGGTACCACTCGAAGCCGGTACCAACCCCGAGCATGGTGAAGGTATAGGAAAGTCAATCTGGGTCGTATCGATCGGTCCCGAAGGTACCGAGGATTCCAGATGACGATCCTAGGTAAAGAGTGGAACACTCGATACCGATGCCGATACCGGGGTATCGGTACCGCTCGAAGCCGGTACCAACCCCGAGCATGGCTGGGATACAGGAAAGCCAATCTGGGTCGTATCAATCGGCTCCGAAGGTACCGAGGACACCAGATGACGATCCCTGGTGAAGAGTGCAGCACTTAACACCGATGCCGGTGCCGGGTTATCGGTACCGCTCGAAGCGGATACCACCCCCTGGCACGGCTCAGGTATGTTCTGTGAGGAGTGAGCCCCAGGAACAACCTGAAACCCCGTGAATGCTTTGGAGCCGGAAGACTCCCGCCGGGGTTTTATTGCCAATGGGATCTTGAGGGCAAGGCCGGAGCCGTCATCATGCTGTGCATGAGACTTACCCTTCAAGAATTGGTTAGTCTTAACAGACTGTTTGTGGGTTACCTGATCCTGGAGAGAAGAATAAACCGGTGTCCTCACCTCAGGAGGAAAAACGGCATCGAGGGAAACTCGAAAAAGGGAAGGTCTTCTCCCAATAATATAGCCTGAGGTATCAGGGGAAAAAGGGTCAGGACCCAAACAGGTTAGACACCAAGAATTGGAGTCTAAAAAGAAAACTAAGTTTCCACAGTGAAGGCACGTCTTAGGGGAAGAAGGCTCCATGTTGGAAAGGCCTGGTAGGCCCAAAAAAGTTAAAACAAAAAACTGAGGAGAAATATTTCTCTAAGTTTGAAAAAGAAAAGAATAAAGCACCGGCGGGAAATACAGCCGCGACCACAAGAAAAGAAGAAAATAAGGATTTTAAAGTAAAAAAATTTCTGCGGTGACAGGAGGACGTCCTGTTGGCTCCGCGGAAAAACAAAAACTGAGGAGAGGCAGTGGTAAAGGCGGGAAGTCACCGCGCAGGCGCGAGGGATGCTCCCAAAAGCTTTCTGATTGGATGCTGGGGAGCATTCCCGTGCAGGCTCCGTCGGTACCGACGTACCCATATGTGAAGACTCATTCCTGCTTGTTCCTGGAGATCAATCTTTGCAGTTTTCTGGGTCATGCTGTGCCTTTGTAACTGAAACAGACATTTCAGCCATCATACTGTGGCTTTCTTCAGAGAGAACTGGTTAAGCAGTGGATGTCCCTTCTTTTATACAGTAGTCCTCAAACTGGATTGGTGGGAGGACTCACATGAGGCAGCCGAGATCCCATGATGGAATGATCAAACACAGGAGAAGACGCAAGGGTCTTACTCACCGAAGGAAATGGGTCATATCTGGGTTGTGAGGCTACCAAACGCTCTGTCATTGTCATCCTAAAGCATGACAAGGCCCCAACCTGAACCCTCAAGGAACTAAGAGAGATGCCCTTCTCAAATCTATCCTGAAGAAAGGCAAGTAAGGCTAGTAAGTTTGCTGTGCTAGGGTCTGACTTGATGCTCATGACACCAGCACTCATAAGGGCACCAAACACACAAGCAGGTGAGATAGGTAGACTCTCTCTTTGCTTTCAGAAGCATGGAAACCATGGCAACAGAGTATCCCTTACATGCTAAGCATCACATCTTAAGAGCCAGGCCATAAGTGAGAAGGGAGCTAGGTTGTCTAGCCCCAAGAGCCCCCAAGCTGACGGGAGGTGCAGGGAAGATTCTTGCAGGAGGCATTTCAGATCCATATACCATGGTCTCCATGGACAATCTGGTGCCCCCAGAACCATTGGAAACTGATGGTGCTCTATGCAACAAAGCATGCAACAAGGCCACAGACAATACACAGCAGAATCTGCCTTGGCCAACGTTATACCACGGTGCCCACACCCTTGGAGCCTGCCTCTTCACGGCAACTGAAGAACCTTCACACTTTGGCACTGGCCCACGTTGCCAACAGATCCAACTCAGGGTGACCACATCTACCCAGAATCCTCTGGAACGCTATCCGGCTCAATCCTCACTCTCCGGGGTTGCGGGAGTGGTGACAGATAGTCTGCTTCCACATTGTTCACTCCTGCAATATGCTATGCTGAGAGGGTTAGAAGATTCCTCTCTCTGCTCAAGACAACAAGAAGGCTATTTCCAGGGCCACCTCAGCTCTCTTCGTGCCCTTGTCTCACATATGCTACAGCTGTGGCATTGTCTGAGAAGATCCAAACACCTTCGCCCCATACTAAGGTCCAGAATACAAAAGGGCCAAACAAAAAGCCCTCACGTCGAACTGGTTGATACTCTGACCTTGTCCCCAAGGCATCCTGAGGCCTGAGACCACTGGTCTCTGAGGCACCACTGAGCGGTCCGCATGTGGAGGTGGGCATCCGGGATCACATGGACTGTGGAAGCTATGTGCCCGAGGAGGAACAGGAAAAGTCTTGCTGACACTACAGACCTGCGACTCACCTGGCCTGCCAGAGCCATAAGTCGGCTTGCCCTGTCCGCAGGCAGTTAGGCCCTCACTTGAAGGGTGTCGAGGCTGGCCCCAATGAACTCTAGCTTCTGAGCTGGGATGAGGCTGGACTTGGGGTAGTTTATCATGAATCCAAGGTGCTGCAGCACCTGGATGGTGCAAGTTGTGGCCTGGTGTGCCGAGGAACCTCTGATGAGCCAGTTGTCGAGGTAGGAGAATATAAAGACCCCTTGTAGCCTGAGGAAGGCGGCAACCACAGCTAGGCACTTTGTGAACACCCTGGGGGCTGAGGCAAGGCCGAAGAGAAGCACCCTGTACTGGTAGTGATGCCCCCTACCACAAAGTGCAGATATTGCCTGTGGCTTGGGTGTATTAGGATGTGTGTATACACATCTTTCAGGTCTAAGGAGCATAGTCAGTCTTCCTGGCGGAGGTAAGGCAGAAATGATCCAAGGGAGAGCACCTTGAACTTCTCCCTCACCAGGAATTTGTTGAGGTTGCGCAGGTTGAGGATGGGTCTGAGGCCTCCTGTCCTTTTTGGCACAAGAAACATAGAAACATAGAAATATGATGACAGAAAAAGACCACGTGGCCTATCTAGTCTGTCCTTCCATATCAACAACTACAACAGTCCCCTTTTTACCTTTAGAGATCCTCTGTTTGTCCCATGCTTTTTTGAATTCAGTTACTGTCCTCATCTCTACCACCTCCAGTGGGAGACTATTCCACGGATCCACTACTCTTTCCGTAAAGAAATATTTCCGCATATCACTCCTGAATCTATCTCCCTTCACCCTCATCCCATGTCCCCTCGTAGCAGAGCTTGCTTTCAATTGAAAGAGGCTCTCTCCCTGAACATTTATGCCACGGAGCTATTTAAACATCTCAATCATATCACCTCTATCCCGCCTTTCCTCTAAGGTGTACATATTAAGATCCTTCAGTCTGTCCTCATATGCTTTATAATGAAGACCACTAATCATTTTAGTAGCCACCCTCTGCACCGACTCTATCCTGTTCACATCCTTTTGAAGGTGCGTTCTCCAGAATTGCACACTATACTCCAAATGAGGTCGCACCAAAGACTTATACAGAAGCATCTGAAAGTATCTGGAGTAGTAGCCCCTTCCCTGTAAGTAGTGGGGCACTGGTTCTACCGCCTGATCCTCGAGAAGACCTGCCAACTCCTTCAGAAGGTGGTCCCAGTGAAGAGGAGACCTGATGGGCTCCCCTGGAAAAAAGTGAGGAGGCCCCTGGGCCAGATGAAGAAGACAGCCCTTCTGGACTATCTACAAGACCCAGGCATCTGTGTTGATGGCTGTCCACCTGTGGCCAATACAGAGCAAGCCAGCCCCCTGTGGTTTGCCTTTCTCCTGTGGGAAGAGTGGCCTTGCAGTAGGAGTCAAAAGCCACTGCCAGGCTGGACCGGAGCCGGTGCCTGGGGTTTGGGGCTCGTCTGCTTATGCGGGCCATGCCCCTGTCCCTTGGCCTGCTGCCCCTGATGGGGAGCCAGGGAGGCCTGAAAATGGGGGTAGTTTCGGTAAGCAGCACCCTTCCTTGGGTAAAAGGTCTTCTTACCCGAGCCCTTCTTTCGAGAAGGGGCAGAGGTCTTCTTGGAGAGCGTGTCCTCGTCATGTACTCGGTCTCCAATTCAGCGGCCTTGTCGGTCATGGATTAGCTGAAGAGATTCTCTCCCCGGCATGGGACATCGACCAACTTGTTCTGAACCCATTGTTCGAGGTCAGATGACTGCAACCATGCTACCAGGGCAGCTGACTCAAACCCATCATAGGCCGCCCGAGACATAAACTTCGAGCACTCATGGACAGGCTTTGGACAGGGCCCTGAAGTGCTGAAAGGGTTCCTCAGAGAGACCAGCCGAGAACCCGACGAGTTCCTTTGCCAGGTCCCTGAGGTACATGCCCATGTACAGCTGGTAGGCCTGGATCCGACAAGTCAGCATTAAACCCTGGAAGCACTTTCTGCCGAGGGCATCCAAGTTGCGGGCCTCCCTGCCAGGAGGCACCGAGGAATGCATCTTCTGGCTCTTCAGCTGACACATGGCTGATTCCACAACCATGGAGTTGTGCGGCAGCTGTGACTTCTGAAACCCAGGGCTCCGGCGGACTCAATACATCGAGTTGAGCCGCTTGCTGACCACCGGTGTCTCCCACATGTGGAGCATCAGTCGTTCCAGGATCGGAAGCACAGGTACAGTAAGGGCATCCCGAGGGGGGGCCTCATACTGGAGGATCTCGAGCTCATCGGCTCGAGGATCCTCCTCGGACTCCGTGGGGAATGCCAACGCCTTGGACATATCCCACACGAAGTCCAAGAACCTCATGTCCTCTGGAGGGGGGACATTCTCCTAGGCTCGGATACTGGGGAATCGGATGGTACATCCCTGTGCCGGCAGGTATCTGAGGACTTCTCATCCTCGGTTTTCCATGCCAATGTCTCCGAGGAGGAATCAGCGGGCTCCTCAGGCATCGAGGGCCCCGGCGCCGACCTCGGTCCAGAACAGGAGGCCGCGAGAGACCTCGGCCGAGGATCAACTCAAGCCCAAAGGGCTTCGAGGATCAGCTCGGCCTCTGGGGTCGACTTTGCCGTCGAGGGACCGGTGGTCAGGGCGGAAGAACCAGACAGGCCGGCTATCAGCGCCCGCTGCTGCTCCATGAAGGCAGTGAAACTGCGCTCCAAGGCCGCCATTCTGGACTCGATTCCAGAAAGCTCCGCAGCCCCCGGCTCGGTTGGGCCTGATGCCGGTTCCCCCGGAAGGGAGTCCTCGATGAGGACAGTTTGTACTTGCCTCAGCTGATCCAGTTCTCAACGAGACATCTTCATCAGGCGCTCCGTCTCCAAAGATCCCGGCTGACGCTCAGGGCTCCGCAACTGGCCCTGGGATGAGCCGGGCTGCTCGGAGCCATCCAGAGACGTCGCCTTCGAGGATTTCTTCTTCCTCTTGTGCTCCCTCGAGGGAACCCCCCGCTCCGAGAAACCTCGATGCTGCTGGGGCTCGGAGAGCTCCCCCTGAGACGTGGAGGCTTCGGATGAGGTCCAGGCTCTCAGATGCCTGGAGCCCTAGCATGTTGGAGATTGAAACATGCTACACCTCATATGGCCAGGCATCCTGAGGATGGAGGGTAGGAGTTGAAAAAGAGAGGAGCTGCAGAAAACAGCTAACCTAAGATAGGACTACAGGCAAGGAGTCCTTGTATGTATGATAATTATCATGAAATATATTGAAAAGAACAATCACAATATGGACCTCACCTACTGGATTGCAGGAAGTAGAGAGGCTGAAGGAGTCTACTGGGGATCCAGTAGAGGAATCTCCAAGGTGACCTCACTGAAGTGAAGGTGAAGGTCAAAATCTGGAAGTGACAGGTGACCCCAGGATTCAACTGGGGTAGTACAAAAGCGGTAGGTCTTTAGTGGGAAGCTTTATGGAAAAAGCTGAAAACTCTTTTGGCTACAGAGTTACTCACAGTTAGGAGCAAAAGAGGAAGACTGACCGATTTGAACAAACCGGCCTAGTCCTTGAGGAAAGAAGGGGTATGGGAAAAAAACCCGTATTCCCAAAGGGACAGATGTCTGAGGAGTTGAAACCTCAGATCTACTGAAGATCCACCATGTCTTTCCTAACTGGTGAGAGGTAGGAAGATATTGGAGCATGGAGCTTCAGGGATACCTAAACCTAGGGTTATGGTAGGAGTTGTCAGTACCACAGCAGTGGTTGTGTGCATAATACCCCAAACATACTGTGGAACAGTATGAACATGTGCAAAGCCCACTGTCTGGAACATATAGGAAGGTGAAACCTTTATGAGCATAGACAATAAGAGAGATAAGTATGTAAATACATATCTACCTATAAGGAAGCATCTCGACAGATACACACATATATATATATTATATATATATATGGGTTGTGATAAGGAAGCTTATCATAGCTCAGGAAGGGGCTATAGAAAAGGTGAAGTGTCTCTGAACAAGCAACCTGTCAGTGCTGGTAGAAATGAGAAAACAGAATTTTGCCATAAAAGACTACCAGTCCCAGAATGCACCAGGTTTCCCACAGCCATGAGAGGAGCTGAAGTGAGAAAACGTGTGTTCAATCAAAAGGGCTATGAGGTAATCCCCAAGCACTCATTGCAAAGGGCAGGGCTTGATTCAGCACAGCTGCGCTGTGCTAGGATGGAACACTCATCTCAAACGGCAAGGCCTGATTCAGCACAGCTGCGCTGTATTAGGGGGGAGCACTCATCTAAGCAGAATAAGAGTAGAGTTTATTCTACAGATGACCATCTTCATGATCACCTTGGATATCCAGAGAATTGTCCTCAGTATCCTGAGAATCAGCTTGAGTTTGATCATCAGTTTCATCTGAAGGATCATCAGAAGCAGAAGCCAAACCGGACGGACAGAGAGGGAAAGAGACCCTTTGGAAGAAGGAAGAGAAAAGCCTTTGAGAGGTCTAGAAGAGTCCAAAGCAGTACGTATACTGGGAGGTATTCCAAGGGCCAGCATACACCATTGGACTGGGGAAAGCCAGAGGAATGGTGCTGCAGAGCTAGGAATCACCAGAGGCTACCTGTGAGGGAGACGGCTGCACGTGGAAGGGACCCTAAGACCTGTGCCAGAAGGTATGTGAAGAGAGATCCAGTGACCAGGGATCTGGATTGGAAGGCTGGACATAAGAACTGGACTACATACTGGCCAGGCTATATAGAGAGGAACTCTAGCAGCAATGGAAGCTCAGGTATGAACACTGATCTATGCCCTAGCTATAACCTTGAAAGACAGCAGGGAAACAAGTATTCTCCTGAAAATGCTCCATTGAGAGATTCATCTCTGCCAATCCATGATATTGAACCCATGCTTGTTGAACAAGGGGGAATAATAGCAGATGAGGATCCTGTTTATATGGACTGCTCTCTATCTAAACTCCGTTGGTAACTTTCTGTTAGAAAGTACAGCAACCATCACAAAGAAATACAAATTTGTTCTTTAATCTACTCAGAAAAGCTCCTGAAGCAGGATTTGACCCACACAGTGGAAGGCAAGCCAGTTAAGGGGTTTCAGCTGGTAACTGCTAGCAATTGAGCCTTACCTAATTGCTTGTGAGCTAGGAGAGAATCACTTCTGTATCTATGTGGGAAGTAATCAGAAGTTAACCTGAAAAGAACAGTTTGTTTCTTGCTTTGTGGCTTTTCATTTGTTGTTTTCCTGATTTTAACTTTGTTTTTCCAAGTTAACACTGAAAGCAAGTAACCTAATTTATGTGCTACCAAGCATATCTGTGTTGAGAGAAATAACCCCATAAATAAATATCTTATTGGCTTTACCCAAGAGCACAACTAAATTATTGTCAGCAGCTGTGTCTGGTGTGAATGAACTACATTGCCCACAATACCTTGCAAATCATATAGATATATGCATTGCCAAGACTGTGAAGATTCTCACCCAGGCAGCCGTCTGACAGGGTATATATATATATATATATGTCTACAGTGAGATCTAGAGGGGCATAACATATGCACACGCAGCTGACAGATATATGTATCTATAGAGATGCATATAGATATATATACATATATGAATATATAGGTCTAAAGATAAATGTCTGCAATTAAGCAGACAGAGATATGCCTATAAGAACATTCACATGGGAGATGTGAAGAGGAAAGATTCATCCAATAACAAGAAGGTGGAACCTACTTGAGAAGATATATAGAGAATCTATTCCCCCTGGTTATGATGGTGCAGGAATGCTATCCAGTGAAATAACCAGGATGGTTGCGTGAAAAAACAGAGGATAATATCAGTCTGTAAACAGCAAGTCCTGAGTCCTGTAGGACTCTAGCATGGTAAATGGACAGAAAACGCATAGGATGAGATACCAGATACCACTTGAGGGACAAAACGGGGATCATGCGGTTTTTAGTTAAATATGTGCTGTCCATGAAGGATTAGGATACTATGAGGTCAAGCTGCAAGGAAAAAAGAGCATATTCCCTGTAGGAATTGGACAACTCTTTAGACTTTCACGTAGAGAAGGCTTATGTCCTTTATTTTAAAAGGAGATAGAAGGGTGTGAAGAACCCTCACAGTCATGGGAAATGACTGAGGAAGCCTTTTCCAACCATATAGGATAGTCATTAGAGAAAAAACCCCATGCTCTCTAGTAAGGGCCCATAGTGGAAAGCTTCTCTGTAGGATTGCAGAGAGCATAATGCAGGAGAATTGGGAGATAGAGGTGGCTGTTGGAGAAAATCCAGCAGCCACGTCAACTATGCTGCCAAACCCAAAGGAATTGGAGATGGCAAGAATAGAAGATAGTGTGATAAGCCTGAAGTGATAAGGGATATCCAAGAAAGATGTATGCACTGTCTTGGAATCATTACTAAGGCTAGACAGAAAGTAGTGGAGGACAAGACTGGAAACTTGTGGAAAAGTACCAGTAGTCCAATCACTGGAACTCCTGCATGGGCAGCTGCTGAATAAGACAGCAGAGAGAATCTTTCTGTGTAAAACAGAAAGAACAGACAGAACAAGAGAGAAATTCCTGTCCCTGTCTGATAAGCTGCCCAGGCAAAAGGAGGGAGTTTACTCAAGAGAAAAAACTCCACACTGGACTGGAAAGAAAGGCTAAGAAGCCCTCCAGTGGTATGGTACCACTCGTACAGGGGAAACCCTGGATAAGAGGGTAGAGAAACAGGAGCTGAAGGGTGACTTACCATATGGTAAGTCTGTGGAAGGAAAAAATTCATGTTGGTACAGAAAACTATCATGGGATAGTTGTTAAACCTCTCTTCTTGGCAGGAAGAGAGGAGAAACCTGTGACCTATAGACATGAATATCCTGACAGCTCAGCATACCTAGGAGCAACTGGATGTCCTGGGTAAAGGAATCCATGTGTAGAGTTTTGAATGAAAAACAATGAAAAACGTCTGCTGAGAAGAAGTCAACTGTAGGTTGTAAACTCCAAGAGGCAGAAAACAGATTAACCAGAACCCTATGGTTGCTGGGTTTGTTTAGCCTGGCAAGAGTTTGGATTCTTCAGACCAGGGCGATGTGTCCCCTGCTTGGGAACATCTGTATGATGGGCAGGAGAAGAGTAAAACCTTCTCCTCCTAGGGAAAGAAGGTTTGGTAGGGCATTTCCTACCTACTGGGGAAGGAGAAGGCTTAGGATAGCCTTCAGAAACAGGGAAGTCAGTGGAACACTGAGCAACCCGATGTAAAGACTCCTTATTGAAGAGATTTTCTCCAGAGCAAGGAGTATTACCCAGTCTTTGTTGTGCCCATTTGTTTAAGTCTGAAGCTTGAAGCCCGCTCTACGTCGTGCCCCTATGGCTATAGCAAAAGTTCTGCTAACAGACTCAAAAGAGTCTAGGGAAGCACGAGCAAGAAACCAAGAGATACTTTGAATATGACTAAGTAGTAAGGAATAGTCTGCAGTCTTGGGCTCTGAAAGAAAAGGAGTCAAAAGACATAATTTCTTTGTGACCTCCTGAAGAGATAAACTCATAAAAAATATATGAGAGAATCCTTGCTGACAGCATGGATGTCTGGAAGGTTTGACGTCCAAAGGCATCTAGTGTCCTAGACTCACGACCTGATGGGTAAGAAGAGTGTTTCTTCTTACTTTTCACCTTCCTCATTGCTGATTCCACCACAATGGAATGATGGGGAAGTTGAGTCTTTTGAAACCCTGGAGAGGGGGGCACCTGATACAGAAGATCAGTTGCTCTAGAAGGTGAGGGTACCTTTAAAGGTGCTTCCCACATTCTTAGAAGAAGATCCTGCAAGGAATGATGTAAAGGAAGCATTATGTTTTCCTTTTCCTCAGTAGAAACAGAGTCTTGTGTAGGATCATGGCCAGGGATAGGAACAGCAAGAGATCTTGCCATATCCAGGAGGAAATTCTGAAAAGAAGAATCTCCAAAAGGAACCGTCCCTGGACAGGCTAGACCTGAAGAATTAGCCTGGGCACCGGAGGATCTACTTGAGTATATAGGAATATAAGATCCTGCACAGTCCAAAAAAGGATCCTTAAGGGATGGATGCTGGTACTGGAGGTCAGGACCTGTGACAGTCAGTAAGCGTAGCTACTCACCTGTAACAGGTGTTCTCCAGGAGCAGCAGGAATCAGTCCTCACATATGGGTGACATCGGCGCCGACGGAGCCCTCGCGGAGCAATTTTCCCCAGCTTTCAAAGAAAGCCTTTGGGAATTGCAGCGCGCATGCGCGGTCCTCTTCCCGCCCAAGGGTGCCATCTTGCTCAGTCAGATGACATAGCTAAAAAGACAGCAAAAATTAGCAAAAACGAAAGCATATAACTGCAACTCCAAGGGGAGGATGGAGGGTTGTGAGGACTGATTCCTGCTGCTCCTGGAGAACACCTGTTACAGGTGAGTAACTACGCTTTCTCCAGGACCAAGCAGGAAGTCAGTCCTCACATATGGGACTCCCAAGCTTAAGGCTACCGGAGACCCTAAGCACAAAAATGAGCTCCCTCTAGCTCAGCAGCACAGAAGGAAGGAATCTTCTCTGAATACGTCTCCAACCGGTAGCCCAACATCCGGGATGGAGGGTAGGAGTTGCCTATACCTCGAAGAGGTTACGGAGGACTGCCTGTCCGAAAGCACTGTCCCTGCGGGACTCCCTCTCCAGGCAGTAATGGGCTGCAAAAGTCTGGCTTGAAGACCAAGTAGCGGCCCGGCAGATGTCTGCCAACGGAACAGAGCGGAGGTAAGCCACTGACGTAGCCTTCGCCCGAACACGATGAGCGGTGACTCTACCTTCCAGCACGAGGCCCGCAGCCTCGTAAGCCCAAGCGATGCAATCCGCAATCCAGATGGACAGAGTACGCTTGGAGACAGGGAGTCCCAACTTGTTGGGGTCATAAGACACGAAGAGCTGAACAGCCCTTCGGTGCCCCCGCGTACGGTCCAGGTAGAAGTTCAGCGCCCTTCTACAGTCCAGGGTATGCAGGACCATTTCAGCTCGGCTGGAGTGTGGCCTGGGAAAGTAGGTCGGAAGTACCACCTCCTGGTTGATGTGAAAAGGGGAAACCACTTTAGGAAGAAACTTAGGGTGAGTCCGTAGGACTACCCGGTTCTTGTAGAACCTAGTGTAAGGAGGATCAGATACCAGGGCCTGCAGCTCACTAACGCGTCTAGCAGAAGTGAGGGCCACCAAGAACAAGGTTTTCCAGGAAAGAAAACGAAGAGGACAGGTAGCCATAGGCTCAAAAGGCGGACAGGTAAGCCGCTGTAAAACCACATTGAGATCCCAGTTTGGGGCTGGCGGGCGCAAAGGTGGTTTAAGGAGTAGAAGGCCCCGGAGAAAACGAGCCACCAGAGGGTGGCTGGAAAGAGGCCTACCCTCCACCGGTAGGTGGTGCGCAGAAATAGCATTGAGGTGGACCTTGACCGAGTTGGACTTAAGTCCAAGATTGGAAAGGGAAAGCAAGTACTGCAATACCACTGATGCTGAACAGGAGAAGGGGTCTTGAGACTGCTGAGTACACCAGACGGAGAACCGACGCCACTTAAGAGCGTAGGACTTCCGGGTGGAAGGCCTCCTGGAGGCCAAGACAACCTCTTCCACATCTGGAGGTAGCTGGAGAGCAAGGACTACCCTTTCAGCAGCCAGGCCATCAGATGAAGGGACCGAAGGTTGGGGTGCAGGAGCGTCCCCTGATCCTGCGAGAGGAGGTCGGGCTGAAACCCCAGAGGAAGAGGAGTGTCCACCACCAGCTGCAGCAGAAGCGGGAACCAAGGTTGTCTCGGCCACCGGGGAGCCACTAGGATCACCTACGCCTTGTCTCTGAGAACCTTGAAGAGCGTCCGAGACACCAGGGGCATGGGTGGAAAGGCATACAAGAGGCCTGTGGATCATGGAATCAGAAAAGCATCCGCCGCCACCCGGAGAGGATGCGGCTGTCGAGAGCAGAATCTGGGAAGCTGTCAGTTCAGAGGACTGGCGAACAGATCCATGGTGGGGAGGCCCCACCGGAGAAAGATCCGCTGAACCACAAGCGGATCCAACCTCCACTCGTGCAGTTGGAGGACCCTGCTCAGTTTGTCTGCCAGGTAGTTTTCTTGACCTGGGAGATAGACAGCTTTGAGGACGATGTTGCGATGGACGGCCCAAGAGCAGAGCTTCTGTGCTTCCTGACAGAGAAGGAAGGAGCCGGTTCCGCCTTGCTTGTTCACGTAGAACATGGCAACCTGATTGTCTGTCTGGACAAGTACCGACTGGTGAGAAATCAGGTGAGAGAAGGCTTTGAGCGCTAGGCGGATAGCTCTGAGCTCCAGGAAGTTGATCTGCTGAGCGGACTCCCAAGGAGTCCAGAGACCCTGAGTACAAGTCCCTTGGCAATGTGCTCCCCAACCCTGGAGAGAAGCATCGGTCGTCAGGACCTGAGAATGTGTAGGGGGCTGAAAAGTCACCCCGAGTACTAGGTTTGGCAGGTGAAGCCACCATCGCAGAGAGGAGACCAGCTGGTCGGAGATCTGTACGGAGTCCGCTAGGCCCCCAGTGGCCTGATGCCATTGTTTGCGAAGGCACCATTGAGCAGGTCGCATGTTCAGGCGGGCATAGGGGGTTACATGGACTGTGGAAGTCATATGGCCGAGTAGTCTCAGAAATTGCCTGGCCGAGATCAGGGAATTGCTGTGAAAGCGGCTGGCGAGATCCATGAGGCAGGAAGGCCCGCGCCTGAAGAGTGTCCAACCTGGCGCCGATGAAGTCTAGATCTTGAGAGGGGAGCAAAGTGGACTTTGCGAAGTTTATGACAAATCCCAAGTGCTGGAGCAGAGCCACCGTGCGATGAGTAGCCTGAGCCCTGATGAGCCAGTCGTCCAGGTATGGGAACACAAAGAGACCCTGAGGTCTGAGATAGGCCGCCACCACTGCTAGGCATTTGGTGAACACTCTGGGGGCGGAGGATAGGCCGAAAGGCAGTACTCTGTACTGGTAATGGTGTCCGTCCACCACAAACCTGAGGTATTGTCTGTGGTCTGGATGAATAAGGATATGAGTATACACATCCTTCAGATCTAAGGAGCATAGCCAGTCTCCCTGCTGGAGGTAGGGCAGCAGGATTCCAAGGGTAAGCATTTTGAACTTTTCCTTTGCAAGGAACTTGTTGAGGTTTCGCAAGTCTAGGATGGGTCTGAGGCCTCCTGTTCTTTTCGGAATCAGGAAGTATCGGGAATAAAACCCCTGACCCTCCAGGTGGTGGGGGCACCGGTTCCACGGCTTGTTCCTGAAGAAGACTTGCTAACTCCTGAAGGAGTAAGTCCCTGTGCAGAGGAAGTCTGGAAGGCTCCCCTGGAAAGTAGGAGGGAGGTACCTGGTGAAAATGAAGAAGATAGCCCTTCTGAACTATCTGGAGCACCCAGGTATCTGTGGTGATGTTGGACCACCTGTGGGCAAGTGGACCAGCCGGCCTCCTGTGCTGAGAGAAACCAGCTGAGGGGGAGAGGCTATGCTGAGAAAGTCAAAAACCCCCACCCTGCTGAGCAGGGGCCGGTGGTGCAGGCTTGGGGGCTGGCTGCCTACAGGACCCATTACCCCGTCCCTTGGCCTGCTTTCCCTGTGGGGGAGCTGGTGAGGCCTGATACTGAGGGTAGTATTTATAGGCAGCCCCCTTCCTCGGGTAAAAGGGCTTTTTCCCCGAGGCCTTCTTCTTTTGAGAAGGGGCAGAGGTCTTCCTTGAGAGACGAGTCCTGGTGAGAGTCTCCGTCTCGATTTGTGCAGCCTTCTCATCCATGGGCTTGCCAAAGAGGTTATCACCTCGGCAGGGAACATCGACCAACTTGTCCTGCACCCAGGGCTCGAGGTCGGACGTCTGAAGCCAAGCCTGGCGGCGTCCACCGATGCCGGCCGCGGCTACTCAAGCCGAAGCCTCAAAACCATCATAGGCTGCTCAAGAGATAAACTTGGAGCACTCCCGAATACCAGTGGACAAGGATTGGAACCTCTGCAAAGGTTCGTCGGAGAGACCAGCAGAGAACCCGGCTATTTCTTTAGCCAGGTCTCGGAGATACATGCCCATGTAAAGCTGGTATGTCTGGACTCGACAAGCAAGCATAGAGCCCTGGAAGCACTTCCTACCGAGGGCATCCAGGCTTCGGGCTTCCCTACCAGGGGGCACCGAGGAGTGCATTTTTTGACTCTTCAGTCTATGCATGGCCGATTCCACCACCATGGAATTGTGCGGTAGTTGTGCCTTTTGGAACCCGGGGCTCTTGCGGACTCGATAAATGGAATCGACCCGCTTGCTTAACACCGGCGACGACGCCGGGCTCTCCCACATGCGGAAGAGAAGCCGTTCCAGCATGGGAGGAACCGGTACAATAAAGGCCTCCTTCGGGGGAGAGTCATACTGGAGGGCATCGAGTTCTTCGACTCGAGGCTCCTCCTCGGGATCCGCAGGGAAGGCCAAGGCTTTGGCCATATCCCTCACGAAGTCCGAGAACCGGGTATCCTCCGGGGGGGACCGTCTCCGAGGTTCGGACTCGGGAGAGTCCGAAGGGACACACCGAGTCCGAAAGGAACCAGGTGACTCTTCGTCCTCAGATTCCCAGGCCGACTCCTCGGAGGAGGAGTCGACCGGCTCCGGTCGGGCGGGCACTGAAGCCATCCGCCCCGACGCCGAGGGAGTCGGCGTCGACGACCTCGGTCCCGAACGGGAGGCCGAAGGAGACCTCGACCGAGGATCGACTCGAGCCCTCATGGACTCGAGGATCGGCTCGGTCTCCAGGGTCGACTTGGAGGTCGACGTCCCGGCGGTCAGGGCAGAAGCGCCAGCGAGGCCAGCGATCAATGCCCGCTGCTGGTCCAAGAAGGCGGACAAACTGCACTCCAAGGCCGTCAACCTGAGTCCGAGCTCAGGAGACCCAGCAGCCCCCGACTCGGGCCCCGACGGCGTCGGGCCCGACATCGGATCCTTCGGAGGCGAGTCCACGAGGACAACAGTACTTACGTGAGCGGGCAAGTCCACCTCGAGTCGAGGATGTTTTGACGGCCTCTCCGACTCCAAGGACCCGGGACGGGAATTGGGGCTATGCGACCTGGCCCTCGAGGAACCAGGAGCGTCCACCGATCCCGCCCTCACGGGTTTCTTCTTCCGATGATGCTCCCGGGTAGGAGACCCCCTTTCAGAGGAACTCCGACGATGCTCAGGACCAGAGTCCCTAGACGTCGAAGCCTCTGACGAGGTCCGAGCCCGGCCGGAGTCAGAGAAGATACGTTCCCGCTGGTGCTGCCGACTCCTCAATGCTTTTGAGGACATTTTGCCGCATGGTCCGCAGATCATGGGGTCATGATCTGGGCCGAGGCAGCGGAGGCAGAAGTCATGAGTGTCTGTAAGAGACATAAGTTTCTTACAGAGGTCACACTTTTTGAAACCACTGGCCGCCATCGGGGGAAAAAGGGCCCCTGCGAGGTCGAACGACCGAGCAGCCAGGGAAAAAGGAAAAAAGCGCGAAATCTGTCACGAAGGACAAAAAAACAAAAAATAAAGGACGGACTCGCAACCGGCGTCGCGAGTCCGGGCGGGAAAAGAACCGGCGTCGAACCGAAGAAAAAATAGAGAAAAATCAACTTTTCTGCGGGGATTCACAGGCAACGTCTGTAGGGTTCCGCGGAAAAAAGAAGACTGAGCAAGATGGCACCCTTGGGCGGGAAGAGGACCGCGCATGCGTGCTGCAATTCCCAAAGGCTTTCTTTGAAAGCTGGGGAAAATTGCTCCGCGAGGGCTCCGTCGGCGCCGACATCACCCATATGTGAGGACTGACTTCCTGCTTGGTCCTGGAGAACTGCATCGTCCATGCCAGGTATCGACTCCAAACTTGGTATAGAAAGGAGCGACCCTGGTGAAAGAAGCATGGAAGGAGCTGGCCCCGATGCTACTGCGGATACCAGTACCGATACCGGTAGCACTGTCGGAATCGAAGGCGACACCGACATCGGAGCAGTCATCGGTGGCTGCTCAATCGGTACCGAGGTAACCAAAGGCCTTTGATAATCACCCTCGGTACTGAGCATCCGGTACCGGTAAGCATCGGTACAGAGACGTGTCGGTACCCAATCTTCCAGACTAGAGATCGATTCCAGACTCGGCATCGAAGGAAGCGAGTCTATCGATGCATGTCCAGAGGGTACCGACGTTGGTGGTAGTATCGGCGTTGATGCCGATACTGGAAAGTCAATCTGGAGCGTATCCATCGGTCCCGAAGGTACCGAGAAAGCCAGATGACGATCCCTGGTGAGTAGTGTATCCAACACCAGTGCCGATGCCGGGGTATCGGTACCGCTCGAAGCGGATGCCACCACCGAGCATGGCTCAGGTATGTTCTGTGAGGGGTGAGCCCCAGGAACAACCTGAAACCCCTTATAGGCTTTGGAGGCCGAAGACTCTAGCCGGGGTTTTGACGCCAAAGGACCCTCGAGGGCAAGGCCGAAGCCGTCATCATGCTGTGCATGAGACCTACCACTCGAGGGTTGGCTAGTCTTAACAGACTGCTTGTGGGTTACCTGATCCTGTGCAGAAGAAGAAATGGTCGGTGCCCTGACGATGGAAAGGGACCCGGTATCGAGGGAAACTCGAAATGGAAAATCTCTTCTCACAATACTGCAGCCTAATGGCTCTGGAGGAAAACGGTCAGGACCCAAACAGGTTAGACACCAGTTTTTGGAGTCTAAAAATAAAACTGTACCGCCACAGCTTAGACATTTCTTAGGAAAAGAGGTTGGTGGCTCCATGATGTAGAGGCCTAGCCAAAAAATTCAGACAAAAAACTGAGGGAAAAAATTCCCCGAATTTAAGAAAAAGAAAAAGAAAAACACCGGCGGTACCGGTGGAGTCGGGGAGACAGCCGCGACCACAAGAAAACAAAAGAATTAAAGAAAAATTTTCTGCGGTGACAGGAGGACGTCCTGCCGGCTCCGCGGAAAAACGAAAACTGAGGAGAGACAGTTGGAAAGGCGGGAAGGCAGCACGCAGGCGCTGAGGGATGCTCCCAAAAGCTTTCTGATTGGACGCTGGGGAGCGTTCCCGCGCAGGCTCCGTCGGTACCGACGTACCCATATGTGAAGACTCATTCCTGCTTGTTCCTGGAGATACAGTCATTATTCAAGGATTAATTTCTGTCATTAGTTGCTGGGTAGAAACAGTCATTGTTTATGGAGTTATTTCTGTCACTAGTTGCTAGGTAGAATCCATATCACATACCTTTCCTATACATAACTCTTTAAATGTGCTACTTGTGAATCCATATTCTAAA
Source organism: Ichthyophis bannanicus (assembly GCA_033557465.1). Classification (NCBI taxonomy): domain Eukaryota; kingdom Metazoa; phylum Chordata; class Amphibia; order Gymnophiona; family Ichthyophiidae; genus Ichthyophis; species Ichthyophis bannanicus. The sequence goes on from CM066032.1 coordinate 988,662,888, forward strand.
ACAAATGTATTTTCACAACTGTCATATGTCCACAAAACCTCAAATAAGATCTGCTACATTTTGGAAAACAAAGGATTGTTGAATTCATATATCACCATTTCTCCTTCTTTCTAAAAATATACACATTATCAATGAACCGCCTACCTCAGCATTACCAACTGTGAACATTATCATAAAAACCTATTTTGCTCTAATACCAGTCACAAAAGGAACCCCAATGTTTCTTTCTCCAACTACAATTATTAACTCGCAAAATACTTAAAAAAAAAAAATAATAATTTTTTTTTTTAAAGGAACACCGATAAATCTTTTTCCATATTTAAACCATTGGGCGTTAAAGAATCTAACTTAAAAATGTATCTCTGTTCCAACCTTAATATTGTCCTGTTGATATCCCCTCCTCTCCAATTGAGCTTCACCTTCCTAATAACAAAAAATCTTAAATCGTTTATTCGATGCGCCATTTCTTGCCAATGTGCCACGAGCGGCTTCTCTACCAAACCTCTTTTAATACAACTCTTGTGCTCAATTATCCGTACCTTCACACTCCTGTCTTCCCCACATATAATTTATTACAAGGACACTGTATTACATAAATTACATGGGTGGTTTCACAGTTTGAAAAGTCCTCTATCTTGAATTCTTCTTGTGTCCTAGGGTGTATAAACATTTCTCTGACTAGTATCACATGAGGGTATACGGAACATCGTCCGCATTGAAATTGGCCTTTATACTTGGACAGGAACTTCCTTTCAGTTAATGCAGATGGAACCAACATATTTTTCAAATTTATATTTTGTTTATGAGCTACTGTAATTGCAGTATCCTGAAAACCTGGCAAGGCTTGAATAAGGTACCATTCTTTATGTAAAATTTTCGCAATTGTTTTGGAATGGACTGAATATAACAGAGGGCATACTAATCCCACATCTTCCCTTATGCCTTGTGGCTTCAAAAGAGCCTCACAAGATGCTTGTTTTGCTCTCTGATATGCTTGATCAATATATTGCGTAGGGTACTTCCTTGCTATAAATCTTTCTTTCATCGTAGTTGCATGAACTTCAAAATCTTGCATTGTAGTGCAGACCCTTCTAGCTCTAAAGAACTGCCCAACAGGCAGATTTTTCTTCAATGCTGGGTTATGGAAACTATTGAAATGCAATAAATGATTGCGGTCTGTAGGTTTTCTGTACAATGATGTAACAAACTGCTCACCTTCCTTTTTAATAACTAGATCTAAATATGGTATTTGTTGAAAATCATACGTTATTTGAAACTTTAAGTTCACATCCAAACTATTTATCCATAAACTGAATTCAGTAAGAATATCTATATTTCCATCCCAGATAATCAAAATGTCATCAATGTAGCGGATCCATAGCTTAATATTAGTCTCATACATGTGCTATTTTAAAAAATTTTCTTCAAATTGGAACATATACAAATTTGCTACGTCCGGCGCCAACGATGACCCCATCGCTACACCTTTAATTTGGTTAAAAAAGGTTTCTCTAAAACAAAAATAGTTTTCAAATAATGCAAACCTTGCTATAGATATGAGAAATGCGGTGGGGATGCGTTTAGGGCCAGTCCTTCTAAGCAAACATTCTTCTATAATTTCTAAGGATTCTGCTTGTGGGACGTTAGTATATAGGGACTCAACATCCAAGGTTACTAACATAGTACTAAGACTAAGATCTTGAAATCCAGATAAAATTTCAATGACGTGTGCTGAATCTCTAACATAAGACCACATTTGAGTTACGAAGGGTCGCAATAATATATGTAAAAACTGCAAAATTGGTTCCATCAATGACCCAATAGCCGATACTATAGGGCAGCCAGGCGGGTGAGTTATAGATTTATGAATCTTAGGGTTAACATAAATAGTTGGAATAACTGGCATTGGCACTATTAGAAAATCTCTTTCTTTCTAAGTAATATAGCCGATCTCAAATGCCGTAAGTATTAAATTATCAATACTTCTCTTCAATCCATCAGTGTACAAAGCACAGTTACTTACCTGTAACAGGTGATCTCTGGGAACAGCAGGAATAAGTCTTCACATATGGGTACGTCGGTACCGACGGAGCCTGAACGGGAATGCTCCCCAGCATCCAATCAGAAAGCTTTTGGGAGCATCCCTCGCGCCTGCGCACTGACTTCCCGCCTTTTCCACTTCCTCTCCTCAGTTGAGTTTCATAGCTGAGACAAAGGAGAGAAAGAGGAAAGGAAGATAGATAGATACAACTCCTAGGGGAGGTGGGTGGGTTGTGAAGACTTATTCCTGCTGTTCCCAAAGATCACCTGTTACAGGTAAGTAACTGTGCTATCTCCAGGAACAAGCAGGAATGAGTCTTCACATATGGGGACTCCCTAGCTATAGATGCCAGGGGGAGATCCCATAAAATGCGTGTCCCTCGATCAGGAGTGCATTTTCCACACAGGAATCTCCAGCATCCCATGAGGGATGGAGGGTAGGAGTTGAGAAGAGAGGAGCTGTAAGGAAAAACAGCGAACCTAAGGACTACAGAAGAGGAGTCCTTGGTATGTATGATAAGTATCATTAAAATTATTTAATGAACAATTATAATATGGAGCTTACCTACTGGATTGTAGGAAGTAGAGAGCGGGATGGAGTCTACTGGATATGCAGTAGCAGAATCCTCAAGGTGACCTCACAGCAGTGAGGATGAAGGTCCAAACCTGGAATTAGCAGGAGACCCAGGTGTCAACTGGGGCAGGATAAGAACGGCAGGTCTTCAACGGAAAGCTTTATGGGAAAAGCTGAAAATTCTTTTAGGTACAGAGTCATTAACACTGAGGACTAAAAGAAGAAGACTGACCGATTTGGACAACTAGCCCAGTCCTAGAGGGAAGGAGGGGTATGGAAAGAAGCCCGTATTCCCAAGGAGAACAGATGTGTACTCAGAACTAATGAAGATGTACACTGTCTTTCCTAGCTGGTGAGAGATAGGAAAGATATTGAAGCCTGACGCTTCAAGGATAGGGAGACTTAGGGCAAAGTGGAAGCTGTTAGCACCACAGCAATGGTTGTGTGCATAAGAGCCCCCACATACTGAGGAACAGTATGAAAATATGGAAGCCCACTGTCTGGAACCTCTAAGAAGGTAAAAAGTTTTATAGCATAGACAGTTAGGGAGATAGTATGTAATACATATCGACCTATAAAAAGCCTCCCAACAGGTACATATATATATAGGGGGATATATATACCTATATATATGTATATATAGATATGTGTAAAGATATATATATATATATGTATATATAGATATGTGTAAAGATATATATATATATATATATATATATGTGGGTGCATAAATTACAGACATATGTATGTAGATGCATATATAGAGATAGATACATACATGAATATGAGTCTGAAGATACATGTCTACCACTAAGCCCCATAAGAACATTCACATGGGGAATGTGAAGGGGAAAGATTCATCCAATAACAAGAGGGTGAAACCCACTTGACAGATATATAGAGAATCTATTTCCGTGGGCTAAGAGGATGCAGGAATGCAATCCAGTAAAATAACCAGGATGGTTGCGTGAAAAACAGAGGATAATATCAGTCTGTAAAGAGCAAGTCGGGAGTCCTTTAGAACTCTGACATGGTAGATGGGTAGAAACGCATAGAGAAGATACCAGGAGGACCCACTGGAGGGACATAGGCGTATCATGCGTTACTAGTAGCCTTGGATATTCACGCAGAAAAAGCTTATATTCTGAATTATAACAGGAGACAAGAGGGTGTGGAGAACCCTCACAGTCATGGGAATGATTTATAAGCTTTTTTCTACTATATAGAATAGCCCTCAGAGACAAAGTTCAATGCTCTGTAGCAAGGGCCCATAGTAGAAAGCTTCTCTGAAGATTGCAGAGAGCATTGTGCAGGAGAATTATGAGATAAAACTGACTGAAGTCAGGTGTGTTGCCACATCCTAGGAAAAGGAGATGGCTAGAAAGAAGATAATGTGAGAAGCCTAAAGTGAGTAGGATTATCCAAGATAGATGAGGACTAGCTTGGAATCACTACTGAGGCTAGACAAAAATTGTGGAAGATAGACTGGAACCTGTGGAAAAGAACCAGTAGTTCAATCACTGGAACTCCTGCATGCACAGCAGCTGAAAAAGACAGCAGAGAGAATCCTCCTGTGCAAAACAAAGAGAAACAGACAAAGGGAGAGGAGACATTCCTGTCCCTGCCTGATGAGTTATCTTGAGAATGTATTCAAGGAAACAAAAAGTCTACACTGGAATGAAAGTCTAGAGAAGCCTTTCAGTATGGTACCACTCAGTCAGGGGAAACCCTGGATGAGAGGGTAGAGAAAACAGGTAATTGGAGGGTGACTTACCCATATGGCGAGTCAGCTGAAGGAAAAAATGTTCATGTTGGGACAGAAACTATCAAGGGATAGTTGTAACTTCCCTTCTTGGTAGTAAGAAGAGGTGAATTCTGTAACCCATGGACAAGAATATCCTGACAGCTTAGCATACTGAAAAAGGAAAACCCCAGTGTAGAGCTTTAAGAAAAAACAGTGAACAAACTTCTGCTAGGAAGAAGTTAACTGTAGATTGCAACCTTCAGAACCTATGGTTGCTGGGTATGCTCAGACTGGCTAGAGTTTGGAAACTTCAGACTAGGACGAGGTGTCCCTTGCTTGGGTACATCTGGATGATGGGCAGGAGAAGAATGAAACCTTCTTTTCTTAGGGAAAGAAGGTTTGGTAGGACATTTCCTACCTCCTGGGGAAGAAGAAGGCTTAGAATGGTCTCCAGAACCAGGGAAGTCAGTGGAGCAATGAGCAACCTGACGTAAAGCCTCCTTATTGAAGAGATTTTCTCCAGTACAAGGAGAATTACCCAGTGTGTGTTGTGCCCATCCGCTCAAGTCTGAAGCTTGGAGCCAGGCTCTACGACGTGCTCCAATGGCAATAGCAGAGGATCTGCTAACAGACTGGAGTGGAGGAGTGGCCTAGTGGTTGGGGCAAGGTACTTCAGGCCGGAAGGTCGGGGGTTCAAATCCCACTAGAGGACAGCAACCTTGGGCCGGAAGGACTGGGGTTTCTAGTCCCACAGGTGCTCCTTGTGGTCTTGGGCAAGCCACTTAACCCTCCATAGCCCATGTTCCCTGTAAAATAGTTATCTCCAAGTTATAATGCCCTGTTCAATGTAATTTCAGTTTGTTCAATGTAAACCGCATTGATGCAGAATAGCGCGGTATATAAGAGAATGTAAATAAATAAAATAAAAGAGTCTAGAGAAGCACGAGAAAGAAACCAAGAGATATTCCGGCTATGACTAAGAAGCAAGGAATAGTCAGCAGCCTTAGGCTCTGACAAAAAAGGAGTCAAAAGAGAATTTCTTTGTGACCTCCTGGAGTGTTAGACTCATATAAAATATATAAGAAATAATTCTTGATGCCAGCATAGATGTTTGGAAGGTTTGACGTCCAAAGGCATCAAGTGCTCTAGATGCACGACCTGGCGGATAAGAAGAATGTTTCTTCTTGCTTTTTCCTTTCCTCATTGCTGATTCCACTACAATGGAATGATGGGGAAGTTGAGTCTTTTGAAACCCTGGAGAGGGGGGCACCTGATACAGAACATTAGTTGCTGTAGAAGGTGAGGGAACCCTTAAAGGTGATTCCCATATTCTTAGAAGAAGATCCTGCAAAAAATGATGTAAAGGAAGCATTATATCTTCCTTTTCTGCAGGAGAGCCTTGGTTAAGATCACAGCCAGGGATAGGAATAGCAAGAAAGGATGCCATATCAAGGAGAAATTTCTGAAAAGAAGGATCTCCAATGGGAACCATCCCTGGGTAGGCTAAGGTTGAAGAAGCAGCCTGAGCACCAGAGGATGTACTGGTCTGGTGCAGAAAAAGAACCCTACTAGATGGATAGTGATACTGGCAGTCACGATTTGAGGCAGTTAGTACTGCATCGTCCATGCCAGGTATCGATTCCAAACTAGGCATAGAAAGGATCGATGGTACCGATGTAACTGCAGGAATCGACATCGATACCGATACCGGTAGCTGAGGCGGAATCGGAGACGGTAATGTCATCGACGCAGTCATCGGAGGCTGCTCAAGCGGTACCGAGGTAACCAGAGAGTCTTGGTGAATATCCTCGGTACTGCGTATCCAGAAACGATAAGGGTCGGTTCCAAGACGCGTCGATACCCAGTCATCTAGACTAGATATCGATTCCAGACTCGGCATCGAAGGGAGCGAGTCTATCGATGCATGTCTAGAGGGCACCGACGTCGGTGGTGTATCGGCGATGCCGATACAGGAAAGTCACTCTGGGTCGTATCGATCGGTCCCGAAGGTACCGAGGAAGCCAGATAACGAAACCTGGTGAAAAGTGGAACACTCGACACCGGTGCCGATGCCGGGGTATCGGTACCGCTCGAAGCGGGTGCCATCCCCGAGCATGGCTTAGATACAGGAAAGTCAATCTGGAACGTATCGATCGGTCCCGAAGGTACCGAGGACGCCAGATGACGATCCCTGGTGAAGAGTGGAACACTCGACACCTGTGCCGATGCCGGGGTATCGGTACCGCTCAAAGCGGATACCACCACCGAGCATGGCTCAGGTATGTTCTGTGAGGGGTGAGCCCCAGGAACAACCTGAAACCCCTGAAATGCTTTGGAGCCCGAAGACTCCTGCCGGGGTTTTAATGCCAATGGGGTCTTGAGGGCAAGGCCGGAGCCGTCATCATGCTTGGCATGAGACCTACCACTCAAGGACTGGCAAGTCTTAACAGACTGTTTGTGGGTTACCTGATCCTGTAGAGAAGAAAAAACTGGTGCCTTCACTGCCGGAGTGAAAACGGTATCGAGGGAAACTCGAAAGAGGGAAGGTCTTCTCACGGTATTGCAGCCTGATGGTTCAGGGGAAAAAGAGTCAGGACCCAAACAGGTTAGACACCAGTTATTGGAGTCTAAAAAGAAAACTGTGTTTCCACAGTGAAGGCACTTCTTAGGAGAAGAAGGCTCCATGATGAAGAGGCCTTGTAGGCCCAAAAAGTTAAGACAGAAGCAGAGGGAAAAATCTCTCTGAGTTTAAGAAAAAGAAAAGAAAAAACCACCGGCGGTACCGGTGGCGGCGGGAAAAACAGCTGCGACTGAGGAGAGGAAGTGGAAAAGGCAGGAAGTCAGTGCGCAGGCGCGAGGGATGCTCCCAAAAGCTTTCTGATTGGATGCTGGGGAGCATTCCCGTGCAGGCTCCGTCAGTACCGACGTACCCATATGTGAAGACTCATTCCTGCTTGTTCCTGGAGATTATATATTACCTTATCAAGCACCACTATGGCTCCCCCTTTGTCCGCAGATCCAAATTGACCTGTATAAATTTTTTAGAAAGATACGTATTAAACATTTCTTTATGGACCAACAAGTAAATCCTGGAGATGGATCAATTATTAGTAATAAGTCATCTTGGATCCCTCCTCCTCAAACTGACCCCATTATTGAAGCCTTTGAGAAGATGGTTTAAGACAAGTAAATAATGTTTGCACAGGCTCGCAATCCCGTTACTCTAACCTCACTAAAGGTGAAAATGCGGCTATAAACTCTTTACAGAAGAATGATAAAATTATCATAAAGCCTGCGGACAAAGGGGGAGCCATAGTGGTGCTTGATAAGGTAATGTATATTGAAAAGATTAATAGACAATTGAATGATTGGTCATTTTATCTTAGGTTGGATGATGATCCCACTGATGGATTGAAGAGAAGTATTGATAATTTAATACTTATGGCATTTGAGATCGGCTATATTACTTAGAAAGAAAGAGATTTTCTAATAGTGCCAATGCCAGTTATTCCAACTATTTATGTTAACCCTAAGATTCATAGATCTATGACTCACCCGACTGGCCACCCTATAGTATCGGCTATTGGATCATTGATGGAACCAATTTCGCAGTTTTTAGATATATTATTGCGACCCTGAGGAGAAGAAACAAGAGGGGCATGAAGTCACTGGGTCCGAACTGCCATGCCAGAAAGACCATGTTTGTTGAAGAAAGGAAAAGAATTCTGAAGATAAGCCAGAGGCTTGGAACTCTCCACCAGCATGTCCCCTTAGCGGAAGGTAGACCAGCCACTGGCGGCCCACTGGGGAGCTTAAGGTGGGTTCATCCCAAAAGAATGAGTGGAGAAATCCTGAGAAAGCGTGCTGTCTCTCTCTCCAACTGACCATGTTACCATCTGCAGAGCTGGAGAAGAAGCCCATGTCCACCAACTGTAAGGCTGATACCTTGGATGGGTGAGCAAAATTCTCCATGCCAAGATGGCAGAGGGAGTTCAGTGAGACAGCATCAACTCCTAGAAGACAAGCGTCTATCTCAAGCAAAGCAGCTTCGTGTAGCAAGTCCTTCCTCACTCAACCAAAGCGGAGAGCCATGCTTAGAGTGCACACATCAGTGAAGCATAGTTACTCACCTTTAAAAGGTGATCTCCAGGAACAGCAGGAATCAGTCTTCACATATGGCTGATGTCAGCATTGACAGAGACCCACACAGGAGCACTCCCCAACATCCAACAGGAATTCTTTTGGGAGCATCCCTCCACGCATGCGTGCATGCCTTCCCAACAGTTCTCCTCAGTCAAGTATAGAGCTTAGAGAAAAAAAAAACAGAAAAATAAAAGAAATACCATTCTACAACTCCAAGGGGAGAAGAGCGGATTGTGAAGACTGATTCCTGCTGTTCGCGGAGATCACCTGTTACAGGTGAGTAACTATGCTATCTTCAGGAACAAGCAGGAATGCAGTCTTCCCATATGGGACTCACTAGCTCCCGGCAGCCGTGAAGACAGAAAGAAAGACTGTACCAATGGGGAGGAAACCTGAAGCACAAGCGGGACAAAGCAGGGATCTGTCAGACTCAGCCACTTGGGCACACTCTTCCAGTTGGCTAAAGGTCAGTGGGAGAATGTTTAGTTAAGTTCCAAAAAGATGCCATAAAATGGCTTGGCCAAATTTACTGTCACTACTGGATTCTTTGTCGAGACAGTAATGGGCAGCAAAGGTATGAACTGAAGACCATGTGGCCACTCGGTAATTTTCTAAGATGGATACAGTGTGTAAGTTGGCCACCATGGTGGCCATAGCTCGAACACTGTGGGCCATGACATGTTCTTGTAAAGAAAGTCCAGCCTGTGCGTATGCAAAAGAAATGCAGTCAGCAATGGAGTTAGAAACTGTCCTCTTGTTGACTAGGAGCCCTAGGTGGCCAGGGTCAAAGGAAACAAAGAGCTGTGAAAATTAATGATGACCCTTAGTTCTGTCAAGATAAAAGGCAAGAGCCCTTTTACAGTCAAGGGTATGTAGTGATGCTTCCACCCTAGATAAATGAGATCTTGGAAAAAAGGTCAGAAGAGAGATGGACTGATTAAGGTGGAAAGGGGAAATCACATTTGGAAGGAATTTGGGATGAGTTCAGAGGACCACCCTATCAAGGTGGAAGCGGAGAACTTGCAACTCACTAACACGGCGGGCCGATGTGAGAGTAATCAGAAAGAGAACCTTCCAAGTTAGGAATTTTAGTGAAGCTAAAGTTTCAAATGGGGGTTTGAACAGCTGTACAAGGACAACCATTGAGGTCACAAGCCATCATAAGTAGTCCGACTGGTGGTCGTGTTAAAAGAAGTCCGCGCATAAAGCATAGTTACTCACCTGTAACAGGTAATCTCCGGGAACAGCAGGAATTTAGTCTTCACATATGGGTATCTTCGGTACTGACGGAGCCTGCGCGGGAACGCTCCCCAGCGTCCAATAGGAAAGCTTTTGGGAGCATCCCACAGCGCCTGCGTGCTGCCTTCAGGCCTTTCCCAACTGTCCCTCTCCAGCTGAGTTTAAAATTAAGACAAAAGAGAGAGGGAAAGAGAGAATGAGAGAGAGAGATAGAAAGATCCAACTCCTAGGGGAGGTGGGTGGGTTGTGAAGACTAAATTCCTGCTGTTCCCGGAGATCACCTGTTACAGGTGAGCAACTATGCTATCTCCAGGAACAAGCAGGAATGTAGTCTTCACATATGGGGACTCGCTAGCTGCAGATGCCAGGGAGATGACCCCAGAAAGTTATGTGCCCTTGTAAAAGAGCTCCACTTCCCCCCATGGATCTCTGGCATCCTACAAGGGATGGTGGGTAGGAGTTGATTAAGTCTGGAACAGGTGTTGAAGAACAGCCTGACCAAACAAGGCATCCCGGCGGGAGTCCTTGTCTAAGCAGTAATGGGCTGTGAAGGTATTTATTTGTTTATATTCTCTTATATACCGCGCTATTCTGCATCAGTGCGGTTTACATTGAACAAACTGAAATTACATTGAACAGGGCATTATAACTTGGAGATAACTATTTTACAGGGAACATGGGCTATGGAGGGTTAAGGGGCTTGCCCAAGACCACAAGGAGCACCTGTGGGACTAGAAACCCCAGTCCTTCCAGCCCAAGGTTGCTGTCCTCTAGTGGGATTTGAACCCCTGACCTTCCGGCCTGAAGTACCTTGCCCCAACCACTAGGCCACTCCTTCACTCTATGTATGTATGTATGTATGTAAGGTATGTACCGAATCCCAAGTAGTTGCTCGACAGATGTCATCGATAGACACAGAGTGAAGATGAGCCATTGAGGCTGCCATGGCTCTCACATTGTGAGCTGTGACATGGCCTTCAAGAGGAAGGTTCTTACTCTCATCGGCAAAAGATATAAACTGTGCAATCCAGCTGGACAGTGTCCTTTTGGAGACTGGAAGTCCTAAATGACTAGGATCAAAAGCAACAAAGAGTTGAGAGGATTTTCTATGTTGCTGTGTCCTTTGCAAGTAAAAGGCCAAAGCTCTTTTACAGTCCAAAGTATGAAGGTTTCTTTCTGCATTTGAAGCGTGAGGCCTTGGAAAGAATACAGGAAGGTAAACCGCTTGGTTTAAATGAAAGGACGAAACCACCTTTGGCACAAAGTGTGGATGAGTCCTAAGGACTACCTTATCATGATGGAACCTTGTATAAGGAGGATCAGCCACCAACGCTTGCAATTCACTGATGCAACGTGTGATGTGCTGATTGCAATGAAAAAGAAAACCTTCCAGGAAAGGAATTTCAAAGAGGCAGTGGCTAATGGTTCAAAGGGCGATTTCATGAGCTCCCAAGTACCAGATTCAAGTCCCATGCCACCGGTGGTAACTTAATGGGAGGCTTCGTTAAAAGAAGGCCTCTCATAAATCTCGCTATGAGAGGATGAGAGGAAATAGGTTGTCCATTTAGAGGCTTGAAAGAAGCTGCAATAGCACTCAAATGGACTCTCACTGAATTGGTCTTAAGCCCTGCATTTGATAAATGAAGGAGGTAATCCAGTAATGATTCCAGAGGTCTCGCAAGAGGGTTAAGACCCTTCTGTGAGCACCATATGGTAAACCTTTTCCACATAAATGCATAAGAGCGTCTTGTGAAAGATTTCCTGGAAGCATGAAGGATATCCTTTACCTGCTGGGAAAGGTTAAGACCGTGAAGTTCTAGGCTTTCAGCAACCAGGCCCTGAGATGCAGAGACTGATGATTGGGATGCCACAGCATCCCGTCCTCTTCAGAAAGAAGATCTGGAGCAGATCCTAACTCGAGAGGCGGAGCTTGAGAGAGATGTAGGAGCAGAGGGTACCACGGTTGCCATGGCTAACATGGAGCTATGAGGATCATATGACCTCTGTCTCTCTGAAGCTTGAACAGGGTTTTGGAAATTAGGGGAATGGGTGGAAAGGCATACAGGAAGTCCTGACCCCAATGAAGGAGGAGAGCATCCCTGGCCTGACAACATCAAGCCGGAATTCTGGAACAGAACTGGGGAAGTTTGGCATTCAGCGGACTTGCAAAGAGGTCTATGTCCGGGGATCCTCAAATTTGAAAAATTTGGGCCACCTGGTCTGCATGGAGAGACCATTCGATTGGAAGCAGAACTCGACTGAGTTTGTCTGCCCAAGAGTTTTGAATGCCTGGAAGGAGATGAATCTGATGCTCTCTGGCGAGGGCCCAAAATCGCAAAGCTTTGTTGCATAGTGACAGAGAGCCTTTTCCGCCCTGCTTGTTCACAAAGAACATGGCTACTTGATTCTCCGTTTGAACTAGGACTGTCTTGTAGCTGAGCTGGGTGTGAAATACTCGAAGAGTAAGGAAGATTGCTCTGAGCTCCAGGAGGTTGATATGGAGATAGGCCTCCTGTGGAGTCCAGGTACCCTGGATACAGAGGCCGTGCAGGTGGGCTCCCCAACCCACCTGTGAAGCATCTGTTGTTAGAGTGGCTTGGGGTGGGGGTTGCTGAAAAGGAGACCCTACCAGAAGGCTTTTGGGTGACTGCCACCATTGGAGGGACAAAATAAGGCGATCTGAGTTTGCTATTTTGTCTGACAGGCAACCTGACGCCTGAGTCCACTGAGTGGATAAGGTCCACTGGGCTGCCCTCATATGGAGGCGAGCATAAGGAACCACATGCATGGTGGATGCCATGTGGCCTAGCAACTGTAACATTTCCCGAGCAGTGAGGTGAGGTTTTAGCACTGCTTGGGAAGCTAACTGCACAATGCGAAGGCAGCGGGGCTGTGGAAGGAAGGCCCTTGTCTGTCTGGTATCCAGAAGAGCTCCTATAAACTCTAGGGATTGAGTGGGAGCAAGGTTGGACTTTGGGAAATTTATGACAAGTCCCAAATATTGAAGGATGCGCATTGTGCGAGACAGAGCCATCCTGGCCTCTGGCTCTGAAGGGGCTCGAATGAGCCAGTCGTCTAAGTAAGGGAAGACGAATATTCCCAGGGTGCGGAGAAATGCTGCTACCACAGCTATGCATTTTGTGAACACCCTTGGTGCAGAAGCCAGGCCAAAAGGAAGAACCCTGTATTGGTAGTGCTTCCCTTGAAACAGGAATCGAAGGAACCTTCGGTGAGTTGGATGGATGAGAACATGAGTGTACGCATCCTTGAGATCTAGAGAACAAAGCCAATCCTGACTCCAAAGGTATGGCAGCAGAGTTCCTAGAGAAATCATTTTGAACTTCTCTCTGAACAGGAATTTGTTCAATTCTCTGAGGTCTAGAATGGGCCTGTGTCCTCCTGTTTTCTTTGGAATAAGGAAATAGGGGGAGTAAAACCCTGTACCCCGTTGGGGAATGGGCACCTCTTCTATTGTTCTTGAGAAAGGAACATTGTGACTTCTTGACCTAACCCGTCGTTGGGAGAGGTCTGAGAAATGAACTGTCTTACTATTGTAGGAGGGGGCATGCTGAGGAAATGAAGCTTGTACCCCTCTCATCCAATAGACAGTGTCCAATTTTCTGCTGTTATCTGACCTCACCTGGGGGCAAAATGACATAACCTTCCTGGGATGGTGGAGAGTTCTGGGCCGTTCAGGGCCAGGAAGGCAAAGTTCTCTAGATAGGAGTCAAAGCCCCTGTGGAGGCTGAGTCTGCTGAGCCGGTTGAGGCTTAGCTGCTTTTGACTTCCTTTGTTCCCTAGGTTGTTGCTGCTGTCCCTTTTGGGCAGACTGACCTGAACGATATAGGGTAGGAGAAAAAGCCTCAAGACTGTAGATCATCCCTCTATGTGGCTAACATAAGCCATAGGGGAATAAATCAGCTCCACATCACAGGCTAAAAAACTCCACTCATGTATACATATTATATTTAATAAAAGAGTAAATTAGACTTACCTGCTAATTGTTGTTCCTTGCGGAACTCTAGTCCAGTCCCGGAACCATAGAGTTGTGAACCTCCACCAGCAGCTTTGGAGACTGAACATCTTCATCTCTTTGATCATCCAGCTATATGCAGCCCCAAGGACCGCCCACACATCAGTACCTATTGACAAAGCATACTAAGCAGAGCAACAAATAAGTAGATATAACAACACAGTGGAAAAAAGGATCCTGACCCTAAAGTTCCCACTACGAGCAAAAATTCTTTCTTTTTTTTTTTTCTTTTTCCAATTGTGTAAGAACAACCTCCCGCCTACGGGAAGGAGGACCAGAACGGCCGTGGCGACCCTTGTGCAAAACGCATGCAACAAGAGGCGCCACCGCTCACCCCCAAGATTTGACCCCGAAAGGAAACTAAGGCGTGCTGCAAGCAGAGGAGCTCTGACCGAAAGTATAGAGAACAAAAACCCTGGCAGACTCCTATAATGAATGTACCTTCTTGGCTGGCAGCGAGAACAGATAGAAAGGGAGGGATCCAGGACTGGACTAGAGTTCCGCAAGGAACAACAATTAGCAGGTAAGTCTAATTTACTCTTCCTTAGCGTCCCTCTAGTCCAGTCCCGGAACCATAGAGGATGTAACAGAGCAGTAAATCTCAACGGGAGGGCCTCGCTAGTCCAGCCTGAAGCACCCGAGACCCAAACCGCGCATCCGACGCCGCCTGCACATCCAGACGATAGTGCTTAGCAAAGGTGTGCAAGGACGACCACGTCGCCGCCCGACAAATATCCACCGCCGGTACCAAGCTCACTTCTGCCCAAGACGCCGCCTGCGCCCTAGTCGAGTGAGCCCGAAGCCCGGCAGGAACCATCCTGCCGTGTAAAAGGTATGCCGACGAAATCGCCTCTTTCAACCAGCGGGAAATGGAAGACTTAGACGCCACTTCCCCCTTGCGCGGACCGCCAAATGCGACAAATAGGCGATCGGACTTATGGAAGGCCGCCGTTTCCCTCAAATACCGACGAAGAGCTCGATGGACATCCAACGCGTGCAAGGAGTTATCCGCGTGCTTGCCCCGTTCCTTGGCAAACACCGGGAGAGACACCACCTGATTCATGTGAAACGCCGAAACTACCTTAGGCAAAAACGCGGGAACCGGTCGCAATACCACCTTGTCGGCAGAGAAAGACAGATAGGGTTCCCTACACGAAAGAGCCTGCAACTCCAAGATCCTGCGAGTTGACGAGATCGCTACAAGAAACACCGTTTTCAACGTCAAGTCCTTCAACGAAGCTTGCGCCAAGGGTTCAAACGGCGAAGCCACCAGAGACCTCAACACCAAATTCAAGTCCCACGAGGGCACTAAAGCCCTGCACGGAGGACGCATAAGCAACACCGCTCGCAAGAAGCGCTTCACATCCGCATGGGACCCCAATAACTGGCCCTGAACCTTGCCTCGAAAACACGCAAGAGTTGCAAGTTGGACCCTCAACGAACTGGCCGCCAGGCCCTTGTCCACCCCTGCTTGCAAGAAGGAGAGGATCTGAGGAACGGAGGTCCGCAAAGGCCGCAACTCGCGAGCCGCACACCAACTCTCAAAAATACGCCAGACCCGGACATACGCTAGCGACGTAGACCGACGCCGCGCCCGCAACAAGGTAGCAATGACCTCCGGAGAATAACCTTTGGCTCTCATTCGCGCCCTCTCAATAGCCATGCCGTAAGTGAGAATCGAGCCACCTGAGGCATCTGCAGCGGCCCCTGCCGAAGGAGATCCGGCCGAGGAGGAAGGAGCCACGGATCGGCCACACTCAACCGCACCAGATCCGCATACCAAGGCCGACGAGGCCAGTCCGGGGCAATCAGAACCACGGGACCCGGATGCCGTTCGATCCGCTGTACCAGGCGACCCAGCAGAGCCCACGGAGGAAAGACATAGAGCAGCCCGTACCTTGGCCACCTTTGTGCCAATGCATCGAGGCCTTCCGACATGCGTTCCCGACGCCTGCTGAAGAACCTTTCGACCTGCGCGGACTCGAAGGTCGCCATGAGGTCCATTATCGGCAGACCCCAACAACGGACCAGCAACGCAAATACCTCGGGATGTAGAGACCACTCTCCGGGGTCTACCCTGCGACGACTCAGAAAGTCCGCCTCCACATTGTGAACCCCCGCGATATGCTGGGCCGACAGACACTGAAGATACCGCTCTGCCCAATCCAGAAGCAGATCCGCCTCCGCTTCCAACGCCGCGCTGCCTGTGCCTCCCTGGCGATTTATGTAGGCTACCGTGGAGGCATTGTCGTATAGCACCCTGACTGCCGCTCCCTGCAGCCAAGGCTGAAACGCTGTCAGAGCCAACCACATGGCTCTCATTTCCAGTCGGTTGATGGACCACCGGCTCTCCCGCGAGGACCATTGGCCCTGAGCAATCTGGCCCTCGCAATGAGCCCCCCAGCCGCTCAAACTGGCATCCGTCATCAGCAGACGCCAGACGGGAGACTCCAAGGGCATACCGTTCGCCAGAGAGCGCCGACACAACCACCAGCGAAGGCTGCGCCGAACCCCCAAGGGGCAAACTAACTGACGAGCTAGCGAGTCGGACTGATGACACCATCGACGCAGCAGCGTTCGCTGCAGGGGCCGCATGTGCGCCCTTGCCCACGGAACTACCTCGATGGTCGCCGCCATCGTGCCGAGAAGCTGAAGGTATTGCCAAGCCGAGGACGCCCGTCTCGCTAGAAACTGCTCCACCAGCCACCTCAGGGCCCGCGCTCTGTGCACTGGGAGAAAAACCTTCCCATTGCCGGTCTCGAAACGCGCCCCCAAATACTCCAAGGTCTGTGAGGGAAGAAGGCTGCTCTTCACCCGATTGACCACCCAGCCTAACGACTGCAAAACCTGTACGACCCGCGCCGTCGCCCGGAGACTCTCCTCCCTCGACTTCACCCGGATCAACCAGTCGTCGAGATAGGGATGCACGAGGACACCCTCCTTCCGCAGGAACGCCGCTACCACCACCATGATCTTCGTGAAGACCCGTGGCGCCATCGCTAGGCCGAAGGGCATGGCTTGAAACTGAAAATGGCTTATTGGCAGTGCAAACCGCAGAAATCTTTGATGTTCCCGGCGAATGGGAATGTGCAAATAGGCCTCCGTAAGGTCTAGGGACGTTAGGAATTCCCCCTCGCGGACCGCCGCTATGACCGAGCGCAGCGTTTCCATGCGAAAATGGGACACCCCGAGGCACCGATTCACTCTCCTTAAATCCAGGATTGGTCGAAAGGTGCCCTCCTTTTTCGGCACTACGAAGTAGATGGAGTATCGACCGGACCCTAACTGCCCCTCCGGCACGGGGGCGACCGCCCGGAGCCGAAGCAGCCGGGAAAGTGTATCGGATACGACTCGTCGTTTCCAGGGAGCACTGCACGGGGACATAACGAAGGAATCGAGCACCGGTCGATGTAGCTCGAGCGCATATCCCTCTCGTATCACTTCTAACACCCACCGATCGGATGTGATAGCGGCCCAGGCAGGGTAGAAATCCCGCAGTCTGCCCCCTACAGGAATCACCGCCACCGGAGCCGGCCTCGCTTCATTGTGACTTTTTGGGGACCAGCGCCTGGAAGGAGCCAAAACCTCTACCTGCCCCCCGAAATCCGCGGAAACTCTGTCCGCGCCCCAGATATCTGGAACGCTGGGACTGACCAAAGCGGGAGGCACAAAACCTCCGAAAGGACTGCTGAGACCCCCGGAAGGTGAAGGTCGGCTTCCCCTGCTTGGGCTTATCCTCCAAAGCCGACCCCCCTTAGAATCCCCGAGATCTTTTACCAACCTATCCAAGTCCTCTCCAAATAAATGCCTGCCCTTAAACGGCAGCTTACTAAGGTGAGCTTTAGAAGAGCCATCAGCCGCCCAATTGCGCAACCAAAGAGAACGACGCGCCGCTACCACCGACGCCATGCCGTTAGCTAACCCCCTAATGAGGTCATAGTGGATATCCGCCAAATAAGCGGTACCCGACTCCAATCTGGACGCCGCGGCCTCTTGTTCCGCCGACTGGGGCCCCTGGAACTGTTGAGACCAGCGGAGGCAGCCGCGCGCCACCTAGGCCATGGCCACCGCCGCCTGCATTGACAGGGCAGCAACATCAAACGCCTGTCTCAACAAGCTATCAACTTTCCGATCCTGCGGGTCCTTCAACGCCGCAGCACCTTCCACCGGGATAGTAGTCCGTTTAGTAACCGCAGAAACTGCCGTGTCCACCTTCGGCGAACGAAAGAGCTCTCTATCAGCCTCCGACAGAGGATGCAATTTAGGCAACAGTCTAGCCCCGCGCAAAGCGGACTCTGGACTGTTCCACTCCTCCTGGATCATAGCTTTAAAAACCCTATGGAGCAGAAAGACTCTGTGGGAAGTGCGCACCGCCTGCATCAAGGGATCCTCCAACTTGTCCTCCGCAGTGGCATCTTCCACGGGTATGTTCAATACCTTGAGGGTTTCGGCAATCAGTGCCGGAAGTTCCTCTTTACGAAATACACGCACTATTCTACTACTCTGCTCGTCGTCCAATAACTCGCTGTCTTCTAAATCCTCCGCAGACTGCAGCTCGAGAGCCTCCCCCAGCCCCTCGTGGAACTCGTCCCCAGGAGGCGCAGAATCCGCAACACTCGGGGGCCGGCTCTTCTTTTGTGGACCAGTGTCTCCCTCTACTGAAAGTGGACGCTTTAGCCCACGGCGGGGCAGGACCGAGCCTCCCCCCGCCGGCTGCAAGAGAGCCAGAGCCTCCTGCATGAGAGAGAAAAAGGCGGGTGGAACTCCCAGGGATCCCTCCTGGACGCCCCCCGCCAACAGGCGCTCCGGCACTGCAGAAATCCCCGGACCAAGGACCGTCTCTGCCTGCTCTGATGTCCCTTCTGTAGATACAGGTGGGAGATCTGCACTGGAGCCCTCCAGAGGGTCCTCCATGCCAGCACCCACAGCAGAACAAGTGGCACAGACTCGGGCTTCCAAATTACTACTTCTACGAATGCCACAGACCAGACACCGAGGCCTAGGAGGCATGGCTATGCACACCGCCCTTTGCCAGCAAAGCAGGAACACCTTGCTGAAGCAAACAGAGCAGAAAAAAAATCGCGATTTTAAAAGTGCTCAAAAACGCTCCAAATTGCAGGATTAGATAGAGCTGGAGTCAATTAGCTGATATCTGACCAAGAAATGCAAAAACGAAGCTCCTATCCCTAAAAAAAACACGAAGAAAAACAACTTTGAAAAAAATCCAAAATGGCCGCCGGACCCGATCCCGCCAAAAAAAGGACCAGAAAAAATACCCAAAAGGTCTAAAACACTCCCCAGAGCTGATTCCAGGCCACCCCAAGGCCTCCACCACTGCCTTTAGGAAGAAAAAGCTTCAAACTCTACTCACCCACACACAGGAGTGGAGGGGGGGTCAAAACACTGAGAGTGCTGTCCAGCGTGCCTGTCACAAGCTCTGAGTAGCAGTTATCAGAGTCAATAACAGAGTAATAACCGCTCAGGGCAGCTCGGGGAACCCCTAAATCAGTCAGGGGACCCTCAGAGCCTACTGCTGTATTCAATTGCTGCCTGTAATTGTCTTCAACCTTCTCCTCACCCGCCAAGGGGGTTCGGTAGAAAGGAGACCTGTGTCCTGTGCAGCTCCCCTGCTTGTTTGACCTATGGGGAGACTGACAGAGAGAGACAGAAAGAAAAAAAACAGATTAGAGAAAGACAGAAGGGACACAGTCAAAGATTTCCTCCACAGCAGCAGCCCAGCACCTAAATCTAGAAAATAATAAAACACTAAGGGGTCTGTTTACTAAAGGCCGGTGTTGTGCGGTCCGCGGTACCGAGCGGGTGCCGTATAAGGAGTGGGCGTTCCGTCGTGAAGAACAGAAGCTGTGATTGACAGATGCGCTAAGGTGCGCGGCGCCCGTGTGGTTAGTGCCCTGTGACATTACGGCGTTTGATCTGTGCACATAGATCACACTGCTCACGGTTTTTGGGCTTCCACTATTGTGCTGCACATTGCTGACGGAAACGGTTTCTTTTCCCTGCACAGCACCTCTAACGCGAGTGTTTCACTGGCGGTAAATTTCTTTGCAGATTCGGGCACGCTCCTGTGCGGCGAGTCTCTCCCCTCCCACATTCCGCCCACTGACCCCGTCTCTCCGCCCCTAGGGGGCCTTCCTCCGCCCTCATTTCGCCTTGGCACGCCTCTTTCGCACATTACCGCCCCGCAAATGTGCGCGTTGTCGGCGCACGCTTGCGGGACCCGTTAATGTGCCGCGCACTCGTACGGGGCGCTTAAGAGCACTTAAATACATCTTTTAGAGCGCTCATGTGCGCCCCGTACAAGTGCGCCGTTTAGTAAACAGACCCCTAAAGCTCTGCTTATTTGTTCCTAAGGAGCCCAGATCTGGGCTCTGACTTCCAAGCTGCTTGGAGACTGAGATACTGATGTGTGGGCGGTCCTTGGGGCTGCATATAGCTGGATGATCAAAGAGATGAAGATGTTCAGTCTCCAAAGCTGCTGGTGGAGGTTCACAACTCTATGGTTCCGGGACTGGACTAGAGGGACGCTAAGGAATCTTCAATTATTATGTTTAATATATTCACCAAAATCACAAAAAGGTACTCCGAGGAGCCTCAGCAGCAACTGCTTAACCAACGGTTCAACACCAACAATTCTAATTGAACATCAAAGGAGCTCATAGTAACCAAAATGGATAGGAAGTACCTGCGGAGGGAATACACAAAATAGCCTGAGAACTTGCCCAGCACACTTTACTTAACTGTCGGCAGCCAGTTCGCAGCACAGCATTTCCTCCATCTTCAGGGAACTCCCTCAAAAACACCAGCAACAGAGACTTCTTACAGCATAACAGCACAACGATTATACAATCATCTAAGTGAGAAATAATCTTTGAACTACTCAACAAAGACCTTTGTTTCGCTTTAGAAAAACTTCTTCAGGAGTTAAACTGATCGCCAGAATACTCTGTGCAAAGGTTTGATCTCAGATGCCAAGGCATTTAAAAACAGGGCAACACCCAATCAGCAGCAACTTAACAGCTAATAGGGGATAGCCCAAAATTTTTTTTAAAGGAATAGGGGGACAAATGCACTTGGAACACAAAGAAAACTGCAGGAAAGATAACCAGAGGAAAACACCCCAGTCTATTTTGTTATTCAAACCTACTGGATCAAGAATATTTAATTTAAAGATCCACCATTGTTCTTGCTGCACCAATTTATCCCGATCTCCTCCACAGGGATTAATGGGCACAAAATCAATAACTCTACAGCGCAGATCTATTAACACATGTTGAAACTGCAAACAATGTTGCACTAGTGGAGCTTCTTCAAGCTTTCTGAAGGTTATTCTTATGCTATGATAACCTCATGCGTAGCTGGTCTCACTATCTTCCCCACAGGAATTTGTTGAGATTTTGGAGATCCAGGATAGGCCTGAATCCCCCTGTCTTCTCTGGAATGAAAAAGTACCGGGAGTAGAACCCTAGGCCTTGTTGAGAGAATGGGACTTCCTCAATGGCTCCTTGTGTTGTGAGAATGGTGATCTCCTGCTGCAGGAGATTGGCATGGAGGAGATCCATGGGAAATTTCCCTACAAAGGTGGTGGAGGGAGGAGCAGGTCTCTGACATTGAGCTGATAGCCCCTGCTCACCACTGACAAGGTCCAGGGTTATGAGGGGCCATCTGTAGGCAAAGTATACCAACCTGCCTGCTATATGGGATGGATGGCTAGACTGGCTATGCCCTCAAGGAAGCAGTCACTGCTGAGCTGACTGGGGCTTTGCAGCTTTAGGATTCCTGGGCTGATGGGCCCTTTGCTGCTTTTGCTGTGGCTGCTGAGTTGGTATGGCAAGTACGCAGGGTAGGAAGAGTAGTACCTCCTCTTTTTGGGATAGAAGAGTTTTCTAGAAGGGGTCTTCTTTTTAGCAGGGTCTGCTGTTTTGCGAGATATGCGCTTCATAGTGAGATTATCAGTTTCTATCTCACCTGCTTTCTCACGCCAGCCTTTCCCAAAAACGTTTTCGCTATTACAGGATATATTTGCCAGCTTGTCTTGAACCCATTGCTCAAGGTCAGAGGCCTGTAGCCAGGCCGTCCTCCTTGCTCCAATACAAACTACTGGTCAAAAGCAGCTAGTCAGAAATTTTGAGATGTTTTGAGCATGTGTCACCAGAGCTGATGTGGAGTCTGCTTGTCTGTTGGCAACAAGGTGGTAAATTCAGACAAATCCTTTGAGACATCCCTCAAGAACATCCCCATATAGAGCATGCAGGAGTCAATCCTGGATGCCAACATAACTGCCTGAAAGGCTTTATGGCCAAAAGCACCAAGGGTTCTGGAGTCTTTGCCTGGGGGAACCAACAACTGATTCTTGGAACTCTTAATTCTCCTCATGGCCGATTCCACATCCATGGAATGGTGAGGTAATTGTGGTTTCTGAAACCCAGGGCAAGGAGAAAGTCGATACAGATTGTCAGACGCTTGCTGATAGATGGAACCATCAGAGGTGCCTCCCACATTTGAAACATAAGGTTTTGGAGTATATTATGTATGGGAAGCACTGCAGCTTTTTTGAGCTGTTTATGTCAAGCTCTTCTGCTCTCAGTTCCGATTGCATGGCTACAGAAACCGAGAGAGCAGCCGCCATGCCACTAATAAAATCTTGGAAGGACATGTCCTCAGGGGGGAGAATAACGCCTCTCATGAGTTGGAGACAGATCCAAGGGAATATCCGGGGGTGGTACAGAATCGAGAGACTCTGCATCCAACTCAGAGGAAGCAGTACTGGAATCCGGTAGAAAATCAAAATATTGGTTATCAGTACCATGGTATCGGCGATGCTCCGATGCCAATGCAGAAAGTCAGCGTTCATGCCGTGACGTACTGGAACCAAGGTGTCCCATACCCGATGGGTGAAGTGCTCCGATGGAGGCTTTGGCTCCATGCATGATGGAGCAGGCTCTCTGAGCAATGCTTCCAAAGCCCTGGATGTATTGACATCGAGGATCGGTACCAGAGCTGTGGAAAGGGCCTCGAAGGCCCCAGCACTACTGCCACCAGGATCAAGGCCAGACTCCTCTAGATAGCTTGAACGCACTCATCAAGGGAGATTGGAGGTGACAGGGAGGATTCAAGCATCGAGCTCTGTGCCACTGTCCAGAATATGGTACCGGAGGCTCTACCAAGGACGAGGTCCTGGGAGCATCTCAGAGCCACTCAAATGCTTTGGAAAAACTATCCTCCTGCCAGGGCTGCTTTGCAAGTCGGTCTAAGTCTGGGTCACCTGAAGCAGAGTGTCGATGCAGAGTATTGGAGTCCGACGCAGAGAATAGCGACCCTTTATCTGCCAGTGGCAGTGTCGTGGTCAATACCTTTACTGTCGGTAAGGTAGACCAATGTTAGCCACTATGTTTGGACTTTGATGAGGTATGGGAACCCTGCAATGATCGTGACGGTGTAGAGGCCACTGAAAAGTGTGCCGAAGTAGCTGAACCTGACAGAAACAGCTTTCCCCGTTGCTTCCCCCAGTTCTTAAGTCCCCTCTGAGTCATTTGCTGACATAGTGTGCAAGCTGAAATGTCATGGTCGGGGCTCAAACATTTTAAGCACTAGTCGTGCTTATCTGTTACCAAAGTAGTACCTCAGCATTTTGTACATTTTTTAAAACCACTGTATGGCTTCTCCATTGAGGAAACAATTACAGAGGCAAAATCAAAAAGAGCAATGGCAGTCTCAATGTCTGGAAAGAAAAGAAAAAAAGTTTCCTTAAAAAACAAAAAAAACAGAGGTACCAGAACCATCTGTACCATTCCGGTTTGACGGGAAGGCAAGCACGAACTACAAAAGGCACTACAAAATTTTAAATGAATTTTTTACAGCGGGGTTAGGACAAGATCCTGATGGCTCCATGGAAAAAAGACTGAGGAGAACTGTTAGGAAGATGGGAAGGCAGGCACACATGCGTGGAGGGACGCTCCCAAAAGCATTCCTATTGGATGCTGGGGAATGTTTCTCTGCGGGGCTCCGTCGATGCCAACATCACCCACATGTGAAGACTGCATTCCTGCTTGTTCCTAGAGATTGCAGAACTACTGCGCATTGTGAAGGTAGCGGTCAAATAGCACACACTCATAGTGCACATTGAAAGCATGAAGATGCCATATGCACCAATGTGTACAGCGTGGAATGTGGAATAAGGCTCAGCCCGATGCCAGTAGCGTGTGCACACAGAATACACACAAGGCAGGAACCGGCAGAAGGGGGGGGGAAATAACGTGATTAACCAACGGTTCTGTTCCTGGACTTGACAATTGATCTACGGAATATTACCAAAGCAGAATAGAAAACCAACACCCACATAAATGCAAAAACACTTCCCATATATCTCAGCCATACCCCATCACACAGCAAAACCTAACACAGACCAACTCAATGTAAATAGTTATCTGTAAAAAGGTCAGCCTAATCTCTTTCTATCCAAAAGGCCTGCATGCAATGTTCAAAATTATTTATAATGTTCTCTGTAAAAGTTCACTGAGTTCCTTGTAAACTGCCTAGAGCAGTGTTAGTTCATTGAGTTCCATGTAAACTGCCTTGATTACATGAATAAAGCTGTATATAAAAGACAGAAATAAATTGATAAATAAATAAAAATACTAAGTGGATGAGTTTGGAGTCCCCCACAGATCTGGTATAAAAAACAGGAACTTAAATTTGATACTTACCCCCAGGAAGCCCAAAGCAGCAACCATGCTGGGCTCAATGCTACTCTCCTGCAGCCATATACAGTACCTAACTTTCAACCTAACTTCGGGGGACAGCGGGGGGAGGAAGGGGGCACTGAGGCTGTGCTAGGCTCAGGGTCTTGGTATAATATTTCTGACTATTCCACCGGCCCTTAAAAGGATAAGGATGGGAATGGAACAGACACCCCTCCTCTTTTAGCAAACTCAGGAATGTATCGGTTTTAAGGGTGGACCCAACGGGAACCTCCCACATCAAGCTCAAGTAAGGAAGTCACCCCTAAGAGCAGTTACTGACAAACTAAATCAAATTATTCCACAAAGCTTTCACAAAGATGCTCAGATGCATCCACATTCTGCTTGAGACAGAGAAATACTGGGAAAGTATACCCCTAGTTGCCTCAGATGTGGTTGCAGGATGAGGTCAAAAGAAACCTCTAGATTTTTTTCTGTCTCCACCTTTGCTGATAAGGGCACACAACCCACTTGTCTGGACTGGCCTAGCAGGACAATATGGAATTGTATGCTCATTTTGTTCTACCTGACTATGATAGTGTGCCTCTATTAAAGCTCACAGGGAATACATGATCTAGATCTGTAGACAGAAAGAGGACTCCCATTATGAGTCACAGGATCTCTCAAAATGTTTTTGCAAAGCTCATACTTTTTGCCCTACATCATCATTAAATTTCCTTATTAAAACCATTAAGCAAAACATTTTACAACAAACCCATAAGCACACAGACAGCTTAATCACATATTTGCAGAACTGTCCTGTCCTGTCCAAATAAAAAATGAACTCTTCATACCTCATGTGGAACTTCCTGCAGACGATCTAAAGCTCTGATGTGATCCAATGTATCTATAGAAGGAGAGAGACCACCATGGAGACAGAAAATCTGTGCAGAATAAAAACATTGCAATTCTTGTGTTAATTTGTTCTTCCTATCAATATACTTCAAGAAATTGTGCAATACACTGCAAACAGCTAGGAGATCAAAGCTTTTCAGGACACAGATTTAAAGAACATAGCCTAAGTGTTATTCACCTTTCATAAAAACTATGAACTCTTGTTGAAATCTATGTACACCAGCTGCTTTAACAGGGTAATTTTTAAACCAATAATGCATATGCCCAATCAAATCTGCGTAAGATTTGCCATGATCTTCTGAATTGTGGGCTCGGTGTCCCAACAAATTAGCTAAACAAATAATTTCTGGATTTCAGGGGGGCACTTTAATTTTTCCAAATATAACATCACACCCCTTCTTTTTTGCATTTTACAGGTAGAAAAATTACTAGAAAATGTGGGCACCACTAACATTTTTAAGAACCAGAACAAAATCTCAATCTGTTATTTTTTGAATGTTTTCATTTTCTCATTTATTTTTATCTTCTTCTTTTTTTAAATTTATATTTTATTAGTTTCTCTCAGATCTTTCCCTTTCCTTCCCCTTCCAGCCTCCTTTTAGGAACAGCCCAGGCCTGCACAGCAGCTTTGGTTTCCAATAAGCCCAGGCCTACTGCAATATCCCAAGCTACCTTTTTAACAGTTTGCAACACTGGGGTGTTCAAAGAGCTTACACAACTTCCTTTAAAGCTGATCTTCTAGATACCATGTTGGGGAGAGGAAAGGGGAAGTATCACCCGTTTCAAAGACAAGCCAGTACAGAGTAGGTAAAGCGTAGTTAATCACCTGTATCAGGAGATCTCTGGGAACAGCAGGAATTGAGTCTTCACATATGGGTGACATCTGTACTGACGGAGCCAGTGCAGGAACGCTCCCCAGCATCCAATAGGAAAGCCTATGGGAGCATCCCACTGTGCCTGCATAGCTGCCTTCCTGCCTTTCCAGCTCTCCCTCCTCAGTTGAGTTTGTAGCTGAGATAAAAAGGAGAGAAGAAGAGGAAAAGTACAACTCCTGAGGGGGGGGGGGGTTGTGAAGACTCAATTCCTGTTGTTCCCGGAGATCTCCTGTTAGGTGCGTAACTATGCTATCTCAAGGAACAAACAGGAATGTAGTCTTCACATATGGGACTCTCTAGCTTGGAGATGCCAGAGAGATTACCTCAGAGCGAGCTGTGGAACACAGGGCTAAGTAGTAGGTCATATGTCCTCCAAGGAAGTCTGGTATCGGAACCCGGGATGGAGGGTAGGAGTTGATCTAAGTCTGAAAGAAATGCTGGAGAACAGCTTGGCCAAACGAGGCATCCCGGCGGGAGCCCTTGTCTAGGCAACAGTAAGCAGCAAAAGTATGGACAGAAGACCAGGTTGCTGCTTTGCATATTTCATCAATCGCTACAGTGTGCAGATTTGCCATGGAGATAGCCATTGCTCGAACATTATGTGCAATGATGTGACCCTCGAGAGAGAGAGTCCTGCACTGTTGCACGCAAAAGAGATACAATCTGCTATCCATTTGGAGAGAGTTCACTTGGATACTGGTAGTCCTAGATGACTGCAGTAATATCAGAACATTGATCTCTCTCCATAGTAAGGGAAGGGTACAAACTTCACTTCCGAAGTCTATCCCCCCAGTCTCCTCTAAGAGAGTTCAGGTCACAACCCCCTCTCACCACTCTGTTTTTGCAGGTCACCTCCCTTCTCTCGCAGGAAGTGCCACTCTCCCAGCAAGGTCTGGGCTTCTATTCTCATTACTTCCTCATTCCAAAGAAGCAGGGGGTACAGGCCCATCCTGGACCTCAGAAAACTGTGGGCAAAGTGACATGGTCTGCCTGGAATGGGGATGGAATCTGGAATCTCCAGAGACAGGACAGCTATATTCTCCAGAAAGGAGTCAAAGACCCTGAGGAGGTTGGGTCTGCTGAGCTAGCTGAGACCTGGGAGTCTGAGCCTCTCTTTGTTGTTTTGATTATTGTTGCCCTTTTTGAGGAGCATGGATGGGACAGTGAACCGCAGGGTTGTAAGAATAATAATAGTTTCTTCTTATTGAAAAAGGGTTTCTTTGCTATCTTCTTCTTAGTTGGGTTGGCAGTTGATCTAGAAAGTCTATTTAGAGTGGTGTTCTCAGACTCTAATTGAGACGCCTTATCCTGCCATTCTTTGCCAAAAAGGTTTTCGCCTGTGCAAGGTATATTACCCAGCTTGTCTTGAACCCACCGTTCAAGATCAGAAGCTTGGAGCCAAGCGATCCTGCGTGCACCAATGCATATAGATGAAGTTCTGCTGATGCATTCAAAACAGTCGAAGGTTGCCCTGTTAACAAACTTGGAAACATTTTGGGCATGCTTCACCAGAGTGAGATAATCAGCTCTCTTATCGTCAGGGAGGAGAGGAGCCATCAACTCCAAATCCCTAGCCACCTCTCTAAGAAACATACCCATGTAGAGTATGTAGAAACTGATTCTGGCCGATAACAGAGGCCTGAAAACATCGACGATCAAAAGCATCGAGGGTTCTAGATTCTCTGCCCAGAAGGTTAGAGGAATGAGTTTTGGCACTTTTAATTCGACACATTGCCGATTCCACTACCATGGAATGGTGTGGTAATTGCGTCTTCTGGAAGCCAGGGCACTCCAGTACCCAGTATATAGTATTGAGCCTTCGAGTATGTGGGGAGATGGTTAAGGGTGTCGCCTACATTCGAAGCATACGGTCGTGAAGTATTCGATGAATAGAAAGAGTAGCAGCTTCCTTTGGGGCTGCAGGGTATTGAAGGATTTCAAGCTCCTCAGCCCTAGGCTCCTTCTCCGAAGTCATGGTGATGGAGAAGCCCCAAGCAACATCGCGGATAAAATCTTGAAAAGATATGTCCTCCGGAGGGGACATGCGACGTTGTGGGGATGGAGATGAATCCTCCGTCAGAATTCTCATTTCCCTTGTACCGGTTGATTCATCATCCGACGAATCGGAGTCCGAAGACTCGAAGTATCGACGGGCCGGGTGCTCGCGCTCTGCCCGTACTAGATACCGTTCGAAACCGGCACCGGAAAGTTTCGGTGCCAGAACCTCGGTACCGGAAAAAGACTTGAGGGCCGGCATAGGTAGTAGCGTGGTAAGCGGCAAAAATGTCAATGCTGTTACCTTCGGTACCATTGTCGGTACCGATGGCTGGGGAATCGAACGTAGAGGCTTTACCAGTACAGAAGCCGCTAGCAAGGCCACTAAGCTCCGCTCAATAGCCAGGATACGTTGATCCACGGAGCCTGCCAATGCCTGCATATCGGTACCTGAGTTGCAGCCACAATCCCTGAGCATGGCACCAAGAGCTCTCTGGAGGTTGAGGCCTCGGGAGCATCCTGGGACCCCACTAATGCTTTGAATTCAAGGACCTCCTGCTGGGGTTGTTTGGCCGGTGTACCTCCAGGGCAATGCCTAGGGCATCTCGATGCTTAGAAGGAGATCTACCCTTGGAGGGCCGGCTAGTCTTCGACGAAGACCTGGGTTTCAATACCTGAGATCCCTGGGAAGAAGATGAAGCTCTCGATGATGTCTATGCTACGGACATTGCATCGGTGGCAAAGAGGGTGCCGAGTTTCGCAGCTCTATTTTGCAGGCCTCTCTTTGTCATCTTCATACAGAGAGGACAGTCAGTCGGTTGACAATCCGGTCCCAAACATTTTAGACACCAGTCATGGGTGTGTGTCTGTGGTTGAAATTGTACTGCCACATTTGGAACACTTTTTAAAACCACTAGCTCGTTTGTCCATTTTGGAAAACAAGGCCTACGCCTAAGATGGCGTTGATGCGCCTGAGATAAGGGATTCTCTCCTCAGAAAAGTTGGTTGGTTTTTTTTTCAGAAAGAAAGAAGGTGAGCACCGACAGGGTCGGTACCAGCGTTGATGAGAAGGCAGACACGACCACAAAAAAATAAGAAAAAAAAATCAAATTTTCTGCGGTGACAGGAATTGCTTTTTGCCGGCTCCATGGAAAATGAAGAACTGAGGCGGCAGAGCTGGGAAGGCAGCTACACAGGGACAGTGGGATGCTCCCAAAGGCTTTCCTATTGGACGCTGGGGAGTGTTCCCGAGCAGGCTCCGTCGGTACCAACGTCACCCATATGTGAAGACTACATTCCTGCTTGTTCCTGGAGATATATTTTATCCCTTTTATCTTCATTTGGAAATATTAAACTTGGATGTTAGATATCCTTTGTTTTTGGATAATCACCTTTACAAAATAAATTTCAGTAAACCTCTCTGCCTTTATATAATAGCATCAGACTACAACTGACTTATAACAAATTTACCCTTAAAAACTATTAGATATTTTAATATAGATTAAAAACAATTTTAATACATCATTCAGCTTAAAATCTTCCCAGTACTCATTACTAGAAATGCAGCTAGAAAAATCTGGTCTATAGCAGAGCCTCACCACTTACCTTTTATGCTAGCAATATTTACTACCCACAATACTAATGCATACAGTCCTGTGATGGGATCTACAGAATGTTACCCATCCCTCTCCAAAGTGATTATCAACAGTCTCCTTCAAGAGTCTGCAGCCCAGAGTTCAGGGCTGGGAGGATGTGGGTCACAGGGACAGGTGAAGAACCTAGCAGGCTGCAGAGGGGGAGAGGCCCATGGAGCCAAGCCGTGCAAAGAAGTTCTGAGGCAGGAACTTTAACTGTGGCTGGAGGAAGGGCTTGGAGAACCAGCTTTGTGGAGGTTTAATAAGCTGGGACAGATTAAAGCTGATTTTATTTTCTGTAAACTGCTACCTGTTCCATATTTTCAGAAAAATCCCCTTCCACCGTACACCACTCCACCACAAGTCTTACTTAAATATTCTTTATAAAGAGTAGTTATTCACCTGTAACAGGTGTTCTCCAGGAGCAGCAGGAATCAGTCCTCACATATGGGTAATGTCGGCGCCGACGGAGCCCTCGTGCGGAGCAATTTCCCCAGCTTTCAAAGAAAGCTTTTGGGAATTGCAGCGCAGTCCACTTCCCGCCCATGGGTGCCATCTTGCTCAGTCTGATGACATAGCTAAAAGACAGCAAAAAAATTAGCAAAATAAAGCATATGACTGCAACTCCAAGGGGAGGAGGGAGGGTTGTGAGGACTGATTCCTGCTGCTCCTGGAGAACGCCTGTTACAGGTGAGTAACTACTCTTCCTCCAGGACCAAGCAGGAAGTCAGTCCTCACATATGGGACTCCCCAGCTTAAGGCTACCGGAGACCTCAAGCCGAAAAAATGAGCTCCCTCTAGCTCGTCAGTACGTAAAGAAGGAATCTTCTCTGAGAACGCCTCCGACCGGTAGCCCAACACCAGGGCCAGAGGGTAGGAGTTGCCTAAACCCCAAAGAGGTTACGGAGGACTGCCTGTCCGAAAGCACTGTCCCTGCGGGACTCCCTCTCAAGGCAGTAATGGGCCGCAAAAGTCTGGCTTGAAGACCAAGTAGCGGCCCGGCAGATGTCTGCCAACGGAACAGAGCGGAGATGAGCCACTGACGCAGCCTTTGGCCTGACACGATGAGCCGTGACTCGACCCTCCAACGAGGGGCCGGCTGCCCCATAAGCCCAGGCGATACAGTCAGCGACCCATATGGACACAGTACGCTTGGAGACAGGGAGCCCCAACTTATTGGGATCAAAAGAAACGAAGAGCTGAACAGCCCTCCGGTGCTCCCGCGTACGGTCAAGGTAGAAGGATAACGCCCTCCTACAGTCCAGGGTATGCAGGACCATCTCAGCCCGGTTGGTATGCGGCCTGGGAAAGAAGGTCGGAAGAACCACCTCCTGATTGAGGTGAAAAGGGGAGACAACCTTAGGAAGAAACTTCGGGTGAGTCCGTAAGACTACCCTATTCCTGTAGAACCTAGTGTAAGGGGGATCAGACACTAGGGCCTGAAGCTCACTCACTCGCCTAGCAGAGGTAAGAGCTACCAGAAACAAGGTTTTCCAGGAGAGAAAACGGAGAGAGGGCAGGTAGCCATAGGTTCAAATGGCGGACAAGTAATCCGCTGTAAGACCACATTCAGATCCCACTCAGGGGCTGGTGGACGCAAAGGAGGCTTAAGCAGGAGGAGGCCTCTGAGAAAACGAGCCACCAAAGGGTGGTTGGAAAGAGGCCTCCCGTCCACCGGCGAGTGGTGTGCCGAGAGAGCACTGAGGTGAACTCTGACAGAATTGGACTTAAGGCCTAGATTGGAGAGGTAAAGCAAATATTGCAATACTACCGCTACCAAGCACGAGAAGGGATTCTCGCTGTGCTGAGCACACCATGCGGAGAATCTACGCCACTTAAGAGCATAGGATTTCCTGGTGGATTGCCGCCGAGAGGCTAAGACAACGTCTTTCACCTCTCTAGGCAGGAGTAGGGGAGCCAGGACTACCCTTTCAGCAGCCAGGCCATCAGATGAAGGGACTGGAGGTTAGGGTGCAAGAGAGACCCCTGGTCCTGAGACAGGAGATCGTGTTGAATTCCCAGAGGCAGGGGAGTGTCCACCGCCAGTTGCAACAGGAGTGGGAACCACGGCTGCCTCGGCCACCTGGGGGCTATCAGAATCATTGAGGCCCTGTCCTTGAGGACCTTGAACAGTGTTCGAGACACTAGAGGCGTGGGAGGAAACGCATATAGTAGGCCTTGGGACCACGGAATCAGAAAGGCATCTGCTGCTACTCTGAGAGGATGCGGCTGTCTGGAACAGAATCTCGGGAGTTGCCGGTTCAGAGGGCTAGAAAAGAGATCCATGGTGGGGAGGCCCCACCTGAGAAAGATCTGCTGAACCACCAATGGATTCAATCTCCATTCGTGTGGTTGCAGGATCCTGCTCAGTCTGTCCGCCAGGTAATTTTCTTGACCGGGAAGGTAGACAGCTTTGAGGAGGATTCCGTAATTGACGGCCCAAGAGCACAGCCGTTGTGCCTCCTGACAGAGAAGGAGGGAGCCTGTGCCCCCTTGTTTGTTTACGTAGAACATGGCAACTTGATTGTCCGTTTGGACCAATACAGACTGGCGAGACGTGAGGTGGGAGAAGGCTCTCAGAGCTAGGCGTATTGCCCGTAGCTCCAGGAAGTTTATCTGCTGAGCAGCCTCCCAAGGAGTCCAGAGACCCTGAGTACATGCCCCTTGGCAATGTGCTCCCCAACCAAAAAGAGAAGCATCTGTCGTCAGCACTCGAGAATGTGGAGGGGATTGAAAATCCACTCCGAGTACCAGATTCGGAAGATGAAGCCACCAATGTAGAGAGGAGACGAGCAGGGAGGATACCCTCACCGAGTCTGCAAGGCTCCCCGTGGCCTGATGCCACTGAGTTCGAAGGTTCCACGGAGCAGACCGCATGTGCAGGCGGGCATTGGGGGTTACATGAACCGTGGAAGCCATATGGCCGAGAAGTCTCAGGAATTGCCTGGCGGAGACCAGGGAATTGCTGTGAAACTGCCTGGCTACATCCATCAACCGGAGGGCCCTGTCCACCGGCAGAAAAGCCCTCGCCTGAAGAGTGTCTAGCCGTGCTCCTATGAATTCCAAGTTCTGGGACGGGAGCAAAGTGGACTTTGCGAAGTTTATGACAAATTCCAAGTGCTGAAGCAGAGCCACAGTGCGAAGGGTGGCTTGACTGGCCTCCTGGGAAGACTGGCCCCTTATGAGCCAGTCGTCCAGGTATGGAAACACAAAAAGACCTTGAAGGCTCAGGTAGGCCGCCACCACTGCCAGGCACTTGAACACCCTGGGAGCGGAGGTTAGGCCAAAGGGAAGTACTCTGTACTGGTAGTGGTTTCCCCCCACAACAGATCTGAGATACTGTCTGTGGTCGGGATGAATAAGGATGTGAGCATAAGCATCCTTTAGATCTAAGGAGCATAGCCAATCTCCCTGCTGGAGGTAAGGCAGCAGGATTCCAAGGGTAAGCATCTTGAACTTTTCCCTCTCCAGGAACTTGTTGAGGTTGCGCAAGTTGAGGATGGGACTGAGGCCTCCTGTTCTTTTTGGTACCAGAAAGTACCTGGAATAAAAGCCGTGACCTCTCAGGTGGTGGGGCACTGGTTCCACAGCCTGTTCCTTTAGCAGACTTGCTAACTCCTGAAGGAGTAGGTCCCTGTGCAGAGGGAGTCTCGGAGGCTGCCCTGGAAAATAGGAGGGAGGTACCTGGTGAAAATGGAGAAGATAGCCCTTTTGGACTATATGGAGAACCCAGGTATCTCCTGTGACGGCTGACCATCTGTGGGCAAAGTGGGCCAGCCGGCCTCCTGTGCTTATGTGAGCCAGCTGAGGAGAAGAGGCTATGCCTTCTGAGTCAAAAAACCCCACCCTGCTGAGCAGGGGCCGGTGTTGGTGGCTTGGGGGCCTTCTGCCTAGGGGGCCCATGACCCTGCCACTTGGCCTGCTGACCCTGTTGGGGAGCTGCAGAGGCCTGAAAATGAGGGTATTGTTTATAGGCAGATGACTTCCTCGGGTAAAAGGTCTTTTTTCCCGAGCCCTTTTTTTTCTGAGAAGGGGCAGAGGTTTTTCTGGACAGCCTAGTCCGGGTCAGAGTCTCGGTCTCAGGTTCTGCAGCCTTTTCAGCCATGGGTTTACCAAAGAGGTTTTCACCTCAGCAGGGGACATCGACCAACTTGTCCTGTACCCATGGCTCGAGGTCGGATGACTGTAGCCAAGCCTGTCGGCGGGCACTGATGCCGGACCCGGCTACTCGGGCCGAAGCCTCAAAGCCATCGTATGCTGCTCGAGAGATAAACTTCGAGCACTCTCTAATACCAGTGGGCAAGGCCTGGAACCTCTGCAAAGGTTCCTCGGAGAGACCAGCAGAGAACCCGGCAATCTCCTTTGCCAGGTCTCGGAGGTACATGCCCATGTAGAGCTGGTATGTCTGGACACGGCAAGCAAGCATAGAGCCCTGGAAGCACTTCTTACTGAGGGCATCCAGGTTCCGGGCCTCCCGGTTGGGAGGCACCGAGGAGTGCATCTTCTGACTTTTCAGTCGATGCATGGCCGATTCCACAACCATGGAATGGTGCGGTAATTGTGCCTTTTGGAACCCGGGGCTCTTGCGGACTCGATAGATGGAATCGACCCGCTTGCTTAACACCGGCGCCGAGGCCGGGGTCTCCCACACGCGGAAGAGCAGCCGCTCCAGCATCGGAGGAACCGGTACAGTAAAGGCCTTCTTCGGGGGAGAGTCATACCTGAGGGCCTCGAGCTCCTGGGCTCGAGGCTCCTCCTCGGGATCCGCGGGGAAGGCCAAGGCCTTGGCCATATCCCGCACGAAGTCCGAGAACCGGGTATCCTCCGGTGGGGACCGTTTCCGAGGTTCAGACTCCGGCGAGTCCGATGGGACACACCGAGTCCGATGGGTGTCGGGTGACTCTTCGTCCTCCGTCTCCCAGCCCGACTCCTCGGAGGAGGAATCGAGCGACTCCGGTCGGGCGGGCACCGATGCCATCCGCCCCGACGCCAAGGGTACCGGCGTCGACGACCTCGGTCCCGAACGGGAGACCGTGGCCGAGGATCGGCTCGGCCTCCGGGGTCGACTTGGACGTCGAGGTCCCGGTGGTCGGGGCAGATGCACCGGTGAGACCGGCGATCAATGCCCGCTGCTGTTCCATGATGGCAGCGAGGCTGCTCTCCAAGGCCGTCAACCTGAGTCCGAGCTCAGGAGACCCAGGAGACCCAGCAGCCCCCGACTCGGGCCCCGACGGCGTCGGGCCCGACGTCGGCTCCCCTGGAGGAGAGTCCACGAGAACTACAGCACTCACGTGTCCAGGAGACTCCATCTCGATACGAGGATGTTTGGCAGGCCTCTCAGACTCCGAAGACCCGGGACGGCTATCGGGGCTATGCGACCTGGCCCTCGAGGAACCAGGAGCGTCCGACGACACCCTCTTGGGTTTCTTCTTCCTGCGATGTTCCCGTGAAGGAGACCCCCGCTCAGAGGAACCCTGACGCTGCTCCGGCCCGGAGTCCCGAGACGTCGAGGCCTCTGACGAGGTTCGGGCCCATCCGGACGCGGAGTCTTTATTTATTTATTTATTTAACTGCATTTATATCCCGCTTTTCACCGGGTCAAAGCGGTGTAACATGTAACATAGGGAGGGGTAATGTCTTTTAGGATGGGGCCATCACCAGGGTCAACAATTAAATGATTATGGGAGGACATGGACATGATTTACTTCTAAAATCTAAGTGTGAGGTCATGGTGGCGTTTCCGTTGAAAGATGTTCACGGAATAGGATTGTCTTTAGCTGTTTCTTAAATGATGTGATGTCGTTATTGTTCTTGATGTGGTTTGGTAGAGAGTTCCAGAGAGATGGAGCATAAAGTTCGAATGCTCTGTTGCAGGTCCGTTGTGTAGATTTGGTTCTTTTGTGGGGGACAACGATAGAGTTATTGGAGGAATGTCTGGTTGGTCTGTTGTGGGATGGTCGAGGTAGTAATGAGTGTAGTGAGGTGTTCCGTGTTTGGTGGATAGATTTGTGGATGAGTAAGATGGCTTTGTACTTGATTCTTGCTTGCAGTGGAAGGAGGTGAAGGTCTCTTAGGATTGGGGTGATGTGCTCCCGTTTTTTTGTATTTTGAATAATCCTTGCTGTGGTGTTTAAGGCAGTACGGAGTGGGTTGGTGTGCGAGGCAGGAAGTCCATGATAGATTATGTTGCAGAAATCTAGATGAGGGAGTGTCACAGCTTGCATCACTGTCCTAAAGTCGTGTGGTTCTAGGAGGGGCCTGAGTCGTTGGATAGTTTTAGCTTTGTGGAATATTATCCCAGCGGTTTTGTTGATTTGTTGTTTGAGGGTGAGAGCTTGATCAATGATGACGCCTAGATATCTTATTTGCGGCTGGATTTGTATTTGTGTGGTTCCCATGTTGAGGTGGGTAGGTGGTTTGAAGTCAGGTTCTTTTGTTACTATTAGGGCTTCGGTTTTCTTTATGTTGATGGATAGATTGTTCTCCTGTAGCCAGTTGGTTACGTCGTTGAAGCAGGCTGATAGCTGTTCGTTTTTTGGGTTGTTGGTTGTAATTGGTGCGTAGAGCATTATGTCGTCCGCGTAGATGTGGAAGTTGATGTTATGGGTGCGTATGATCGAGCATAGTGGACGTAGGTATATGTTAAACAACATGGCTGATAGGGTGGATCCTTGTGGTACTCCTTGAAGTTGTTTGTAGGGGGGCGAGGTTGTGGAGAGGGTGCGAATCCGTTGCTGTCTGTTAGTTAAGTAGGATCTGAACCATTGGAGCACAGTGTCCTTGATTCCGATTGTTTGTAGTCTGTGTATGAGGATTTCGTGTGAGATTGTGTCGAAGGCCGCTGATATGTCTAGGAAGATCAGGATGTACCCTGAATTTTTTTCTTGTGTTCCGATGATGAGTGTGTTCATTAGGATGGTCATGAGGGTCTCAACTCCATGTAGTGGTCGGAAACCGTGTTGCTGTGGGTCAAGTATGTCGTTGGTGTCTAGATGATCTTGGAGCTGGTGTTGGACTATCTTTTCTATTATCTTGGTGGCGAGGGGGAGGCTTGCTACTGGTCTGTAGGATGTGGGGTCCTTGGGGTCCAGGTTGTTCTTCTTTATGGTTGGTCGGATGATTGATGTTTTGAGGGCATCTGGCATGTATCCTTGTTTAAAGGATTCATTTACGATGTGGGTTAGTGGGGTACTTAGGTCTTGCTTGGTTTTCTTTATCCATTCAGTAGGGCAGGGGTCCAGTGGGGAGGTAGTGGTGTTCAGGCAGGAGATGGTGGAGGATATTTCTTCCTTTGAGGTGTCATTGAATGTAGTCCAGTTGGCGTTTATGGTGATTCCTGGGTATGTTCTTGTGGCTGTAGCGCAGCGGTAAGGTTGTTGAGGTTGGTGAAATTGTTTGTATTGTCGGGCCAAGAGATCCGAGGGGATATCTGGAGGTTGATCGGAAGTGGATGGTGTCTTTGTCAGTTTTTTAGCGATTTGGAAGAGTTCTCGAGGTTTGTTTGCAGCGGTCATGATGGTTTTGGTGTGGTAGTTTCTCTTTGCATTGTCGGTTTCTGTGTGGTAGGCATCAAGTTCATATAGGTATTGCTTTTTGTCTTTGTCAGTTTTGTTTTTTCTCCATTTTCTTTCTGTTCTTCTAAGATTTGTTTTCAGTTTCCGGAGGTCAGGGGTGAACCAGCGGGCCTTTGAGGAGATGGGCTTGTTGCTGGTCTTGTTTACGGTTACTCTGGATGCTGAGGAGATTGTGGTGTTCCAGTTGTCCATGAGGTCATCAAGGTTATTTGAGTTCGTAAGTAGATTAGGTAGGGTCAGCGTTAGGAAGTCTTCTTTGTTGAATGCTTTTGAGTCAGAGAAAATCCTATCCTTCTGGTGCTGCCGACTCCTCAACGCCTTCGAGGACATTTTGCCACAGGGACCACAGATCATCGGGTCATGATCGGGTCCGAGGCAGCGGAGGCAGTAGTCATGTGTGTCGGTAAGAGACATAAATTTCTTACACCGATCACACTTTTTAAACCCGCTGGTAGCCATCGGGGGAAAAAGGGCCCCTGCGAGGTCAAAAGACCGGGCTGCCAGTGAAAAAAGAAAAATGGCGCGAACGCTAGTCGCAAAGGACAAAAACTGAAAAAGAGAGAGTGGACTCGATACCAGCGTATCGGGCCAAGGCGGGAAAAGGATCCGGCGTCGAACCGAAGAAAAAAGAGAAAAAATAGTGAAATCAACTTTTTCCTCGGGGAAAAACGAACTACGTCCGTCGGGCTCCGTGGAAAAAAGAAGACTGAGCAAGATGGCACCCTTGGGCGGGAAGGGGACCGCGCATGTGCGCTGCAATTCCCAAAGGCTTTCTTTGAAAGCTGGGGAAATGCTCCGCACGAGGGCTCTGTCAGCGCCGACATCACCCATATATGAGGACTGACATCCTGCTTGGTCTTGGAGAAACTACTTTTGCACGTAAAACCCTATTTTATACAAGTAAAAAAGCTTCATGGGGTGCAAGCAAACCCCAAACAATTTAAAGGTGCCAGACCCCCCAGTTGTGTTAACAATTAATGGGAAACAGCACAGCAGTTCCCGTTTTAAGATGTCCTCCAGAAGAGGAGCAAGGATGCTAAACAACTCTCAAAAAGCGGCTAAAAAAGTTGGGCACTGGTAGGTCAAGGGTTTGAGTCCCGCTAGCACTCCTTGTGACCTTGGGCAAATCGCTTTACCCTCCATTGCCTCGGAAGAAAAGGCCTGGCAATTTATTTCCAGTGATACACTGTCAAGAAAGCCAGTAGCAGACTAGAAGCAGCTGAGTTGCTAAGAGTCAGCACTGACTTGACAGCACTACAAAAAAAACAACAAAAAAAAACCATATGGCACAGCCAACAGAGAAAGCAGTAGATTCTGGGTCTCTCAGAGTAGAGAACAGCATACCTCCCAGCTGTCCGGCAATTGCTGGATCCAACACAAGAGCGCTCGAGCCTCTAGGCTTGCACAAACCACCACCTGAGTGCTCACAGCCGAAGCAGAGAAGACATTTTTTAAGAGAGCTCCACTATCATGGGCTTCCTTCAGCACAGCACCACCTTCAACCAA
Source organism: Ichthyophis bannanicus (assembly GCA_033557465.1). Lineage (NCBI taxonomy): Eukaryota > Metazoa > Chordata > Amphibia > Gymnophiona > Ichthyophiidae > Ichthyophis > Ichthyophis bannanicus. The sequence continues at coordinate 988,701,857 of CM066032.1, forward strand.
AATGGTCATGTGCTTTGTTACCCCCATAACCAAGGCATCCACTTTAGAGATCCAGAAAAGCTGTTCCTCCCTCCTTGGAGCAGAGGATAAAGTCAAGTAACGACCTTCGTTTCTCCCTCAGCCCCAGCTCTGAAATTTCCCACTGAGAGAAAATGAATTTTTGCAAGAGGACAGGCAGAGGAAAACGGCCAAAGGGTTGTCTTGACCCCTCCAAGATGTGGTCCCACTGTGAAACCTCAATATCCAGAGCCATCATGGAATCCTAAATCAGGGAGAAGAGATCCTCCCTGTGGAACAGGTGAATCACCAATGAATTCTCACCCTCCACCAGAGGCAGCTCCACGTCTTCCATTGACTCAACGGAGAGAGACAGGAGAGGTCAGAGACACAGACCTCTTCGAGGGGGGCTATTCTGCAGCTACCAAAGACTGAAGTAAGCCCATATGTTGTTTCAGGAGCTGCTGCTCAAAGCTGGCTGAGAATGGGCCCTAGGGCCCTGAAGGACCTTCGGGAGGACTGCCAACATGAATCTGTGGCCTCCTCACTATGCTCCCTCTCAGTCAGGAAAATGTAGACATTCAAGATGGCCACCGCTCTTGTCAGCAAGAAAATCACAGGAAATGTAGTATGGGCAGCAAAATTGGTATTGGGCCCCTGAGGCCACTGTAGGAGGTCCCCAAAATTGCCAAAGAAATGTGCCTTGAGGCTTCTCCATCACATATGGAGCAAAAAGAGAGAGTAGTGGAACTTACCAGATAAGAACTTCAAGCAGCACCCCTCCATGCACCCTGCATTCCATTAAAGAAAGCATAGTTACTCACCTGTAAAAGGTGATCTTCAGGAACAGCAGGAATCAGTCTTCATATATGGATGAACATCATCAACTGAGCCCGCGCGGTAACGATCCCCAGCATTCAATAGGAAAGCCTTTGGGAGCACTCCACTGTGCCTGCGTGCCTGCCTTCCCAACTCCTTTCTTCAGTTGAGTTTGTAGCTGAGAAGAACAAGAAAACTAAAGAAGCCTACAGCTCTCCTAGGGAAGGAGGATGGGTTATGAAGACTGAATCCTGCTGTTTCCGGAGATCATCTGTTACAGATGAGTAACTACGATATCTCCAGGAAGAAGCAGGAAAGCACAGTTACTTACCTGTAAGAATAGTTACTCACCTGTAACAGGTGTTCTCCAGGAGCAGCAGGAATCAGTCCTCACATATGGGTGACGTCGGCGCCGACGGAACCCTCGCGGAGCAATTTCCCCAGCTTTCAAAGAAAGCCTTTGGGAATTGCAGCGCGCATGCGCGGTCCCCATCCCACCCAAGGGTGCCATCTTGCTCAGTCTGATGACATAGCTAAAAGACAGCAAAAAAATTAGCAAAAACGAAATGATAGGACTACAACTCCAAGGGGAGGAGGGAGGGTTGTGAGGACTGATTCCTGCTGCTCCTGGAGAACACCTGTTACAGGTGAGTAACTACTCTTTCTCCAGGACCAAGCAGGAAGTCAGTCCTCACATACGGGACTCCCTAGCTTAAGGCTACCGGAGACCTCAAGCGGAAAAATGAGCTCCCTCTAGCTTAGTAGCACAGAAGGAAGGAATCTTCTCTGAAAACGCCCCCGACCGGTAGCCCAACACCAGGGCCGGAGGGTAGGAGTTGCCTAAACCTCAAAGAGATTATGGAGGACTGCCTGACCGAAAGCACTGTCCCTGCGGGACTCCCTCTCCAGGCAGTAATGGGCCGCAAAAGTCTGGCTTGAAGACCAAGTAGCGGCCCGGCAGATGTCTGCCAACGGAACAGAGCGGAGATGAGAAACTGACGCAGCCTTCGCCCTGACACGATGAGCCGTGACTCGACCCTCCAACGAGAGGCCGGCTGCCCCATAAGCCCAGGCGATACAGTCAGCTACCCAAATGGACAAGGTACGCTTGGAGACAGGTAGCCCCAATTTATTGGGGTCAAAAGAAACGAAGAGCTGAACAGCCCTCCTATGCTCCAGCGTACAGTCAAGGTAGAAGGACAAGGCCCTTCTACAGTCCAGGGTGTGCAGGACCATTTCAGCCCAGCTGGAGTGCGGCCTGGGAAAGAAGGTCGGAAGAACCACCTCCTGGTTGAGATGAAAAGGAGAAACCACTTTTGGAAGAAACTTAGGGTGAGTCCGTAAGACTACCCTATTCCTGTAGAACCTAGTGTAAGGAGGAGCAGACACTAGGGCCTGCAGTTCACTAACGCGCCTAGCAGAGGTAAGGGCTACCAAAAACAAGGTTTTCCAGGAAAGAAAAAGAAGAGGGCAGGTAGCCATAGGTTCAAAGGGCGGACAGGTAATCCGCTGTAAGACCACATTCAGATCCCATTCAGGGGTTGGAGGGCGCAAAGGAGGCTTAAGGAGAAGGAGGCCTTGGAGAAAACGAGCCACCAAAGGGTGGTTGGAAAGAGGCCTGCCATCCACCGGTGCGTGATGTGCAGAAAGAGCACTGAGGTGGACTCTGACAGAGTTGGACTTAAGGCCCAGATTGTAGAGGTAAAGCAAATATTGCAAGACCACTGCCACCAAGCAGGAGAAGGGATTCTCAGACTGCTGAGCACACCACACGGAGAACCGACGCCACTTAAGAGCGTAGGATTTCCGGGTGGAGGACCGCCCGGAGGCCAAGACAACCTCTTCCACCTCCCGAGGCAGCAGGAGGGGAGCAAGGACTACCCTTTCAGCAGCCAGGCCATCAGATGAAGGGACCGGAGGTTGGGGTGTAGGAGAGTCCCCTGATCCTGTGACAGGAGATCGGGTTGAAACCCCAGAGGAAGAGGAGTGTCCACCGCCAGCTGCATTAGAAGCGGGAACCAGGGCTGTCTCGGCCACCGGGGAGCCACTAGGATCATCAAGGCTCTGTCTCTGAGAACCTTGAAGAGCATCTGAGACACCAGTGGCATGGGAGGAAAGGCATACAAGAGGCCTGTGGACCATGGGATCAGAAAAGCATCCGCCGCTACTCTGAGAGGATGCGGTTGTCGAGAGCAGAATTTGGGAAGCTGCCGGTTCAGAGGACTGGCAAATAGATCCATGGTGGGGAGGCCCCACTTGAGAAAGATCCGCTGAACCACCAACGGATCCAATCTCCACTCGTGGGGTTGGAGGATCCTGCTCAGCTTGTCTGCCAGGTAATTTTCTTGACCTGGGAGATAGACAGCTTTGAGGAGGATGCCGTGAAGGACGGCCCAAGAGCACAGTTTTTGTGCCTCCTGACAGAGAAGGAAGGAGCCTGTGCCCCCTTGTTTGTTGACGTAGAACATCGCAACCTGATTGTCCGTCTGGACTAGCACACACTGATGAGAAGTGAGGTGGGAGAAGGCTCTCAGAGCTAGGTGGATGGCTCTGAGCTCCAGGAAGTTTATCTGCTGAGCAGACTCCCAAGGAGTCCAGAGACCTGGAGTACATGTCCCTTGGCAATGTGCTCCCAAACCTAGGAGAGAAGCATCGGTTGTCAGCACCTGAGTAGGTGGAGGAGATTGAAAATCCATCCCCAGCACCATGTTTGCCAGATGAAGCCACCACCGCAGAGAAGAGACCAGCAGGTCGGACACCTGTACTGAGTCCGCCAGGCTCCCCCTGGCCTGATGCCATTGCGTGCGAAGGCATCACTGAGCAGGTCGCATGTTCAGGCGGGCATTGGGGGTCACATGGACCGTGGAAGCCATATGACATGGCAGTCTCAGAAATTGCCTGGCAGAGACCAGGGAATTGCTGTGAAAGTGGCTGGCGAGATCCATGAGCCTGTGGGCCCTGTCTAGAGGCAGGAAGGCTCGCGCCTGAAGTGTGCTCAACCTGGCGCCTATGAATTTGAGATTTTGAGAGGGGAGCAAAGTGGACTTTGCGGAAGTTTATGACAAATCCCAAGTGCTGGAGTAGAGTCACGGTGCGATGAGTGGCCTCTTGGGAAGACTGGGCTCTGATGAGCCAGTCGTCCAGGTATGGAAACACAAAAAGGCCTTGAAGTCTTAGATAGGCCACCACCACTGCCAGGCATTTGGTGAACACCCTGGGGGCGGAGGATAGGCCAAAGGGCAGGACTCTGTACTGGTAATGATTTCCTCCCACAACAAACCTGAGATATTGTCGGTGGTCTGGATGAATAAGGATGTGAGTATAGGCATCCTTTAGATCTAAGGAGCATAGCCAGTCTCCCTGCTGGAGGTAGGGCAGCAGGATTCCAAGGGTAAGCATCTTGAACTTTTCCCTTGCAAGGAACTTGTTGAGGTTTCGCAAGTTCAGGATGGGTCTGAGGCCTCCTGTTCTTTTTGGTATCAGAAAATACCTGGAATAAAAGCCGTGACCTCTCAGGTGGTGGGGCACCGGTTCCACAGCATGTTCCTGAAGAAGACTTGTTAACTCCTGAAGGAGTAAGTCCCTGTGCAGAGGGAGTCTTGGAGGCTGCCCTGGAAAGTAGGAGGGAGGTACCTGGTGAAAGTGTAGAAGATAGCCTTTCTGAACTATATGAAGCACCCAGGTATCTGAGGTGATGGCCGACCACCTGTAGGCAAAGTGGACCAGCTGGCCTCCTGTGCTGAGAGAAACCAGCGGAGGGGAAGAGGCTATGCTGACAGAGTCAAAAACCCCCACCCTGCTGAGCAGGGGCCGGAGTTGTGGGCTTGGGGGCCTGCTGCCTACGGGACCCATTACCCCGTCCCTTGGCCTGCTGACCCTGTTGGGGAGCTGCTGAGGCCTGATAATGAGGGTAGTGTTTATAGGCAGCCGCCTTCCTCGGGTAAAAGGGCTTTTATCCCGAGCCCTTCTTCTTCTGAGAAGGGGCAGAGGTCTTTCTGGACAGCCGCGTCCTGGTCAGAGTCTCGGTCTCGATCTGTGCAGCCTTTTCAGCCATGGGCTTGCCAAAGAGGTTTTCACCTCTACAGGGGACATCGACCAACTTGTCCTGAACCCATGGCTCGAGGTCGGATGACTGAAGCCAAGCCTGTCGGCGGGCACCGATGCCGGCTCCTGCTACCCGAGCCGATGTTTCGAAGCCATCGTAGGCTGCTCGAGAGATAAACTTCGAGCACTCCTGAATACCAGTGGACAAGGCTTGGAACCTCTGCAAAGGTTCCTCGGAGAGACCAGCAGAGAACCCGGCAATTTCCTTTGCCAGGTCTCGGAGATACATGCCCATGTAGAGCTGGTAGGTCTGGACTCGACAAGCAAGCATAGAGCCCTGGAAGCACTTCCTACCGAGGGCATCCAGGTTCTGGGCCTCCCAGCCGGGAGGCACCGAGGAGTGCATCTTCTGACTCTTGAGTCGATGCATGGCCGATTCCACCACCATGGAATGGTGCGGTAGTTGTGCCTTTTGGAACCCGGGGCTCTTGTGGACTCGATAAATGGAATCGACCCGCTTGCTTAACACCGGCGCCGACGCCGGGCTCTCCCACATGTGGAAGAGAAGTCGCTCCAGCATCGGAGAAACCGGTACAGTAAAGGCCTCCTTCGGGGGAGAGTCATACTGGAGGGCATCGGGCTCTTCGGCTCGAGGCTCCTCCTCGGGATCCGTGGGGAATGCCAAGGCCTTGGCCATATCCCGCACGAAGTCCGAGAACCGTGTGTCCTCCGGGGGAGACCGTCTCCGAGGTTCGGACACGGGCGAGTCCGATGGGACGCACCGAGTCCGAAAAGTACCTGGGGACTCTTCGTCCTCCGTCTCCCAGCCCGACTCCTCGGTGGAGGAATCGAGCGGCTCCGGTCGGGCGGGCACCGATGCCCTCCGCCCCGACGCCAAGGCCGGCGTCGACGACCTCGGTCCCGAACGGGAGGCCGAGGGAGACCGCGACCGAGGATCGACTCGAGCTCGCATGGACTCGAGGATCGGCTCGGTCTCCGGGGTCGACTTAGACATTGACGTACCGGTGGTCGGGGCAGATGCACCGGCGAGGCCAGCGATCAATGCCCGCTGCTGGTCCATGAAGGCAGCGAAACTGCTCTCCAAGGCCGTCAACCTGAGTCCGAGCTCAGGAGACCCAGCAGCCCCCGACTCGGGCCCCGACGGCGTCGGGCCCGACGTCGGCTCCTTCGGAGGCGAATCCATGAGGACTACAGTACTCAAATGTCCAGGAGACTCCATCTCGAGACGAGGATGTTTCGAAGGCCTCTCCGACTCCGAGGACCCGGGACGGCTATCGGGGCTATGCGACCTGGCCCTCGAGGAACCAGGAGCGTCCACCGACGACGCCCTCGCGGGTTTCTTCTTCCTATGATGTTCCCGGGCAGGAGACCCCCGCTCAGAGGAACTCCGACAATGCTCAGGACCGGAGTCCCGGGACGTCGAATCCTCTGACGAGGTCCTGGCCCGGCCGGACGCGGAGTCAGAGAAGATTCGTTCTCTTTGATGCTGCCGACTCCTCAACGCTTTTGAGGACATTTTGCCACACGGACCACAGATCATCGGGTCATGATCAGGTCCGAGGCAGCGGAGGCAGCAGTCGTGTGTGTCGGTAAGAGACATAAGTTTCCTACACCGATCACACTTCTTAAACCCGCTGGCAGCCATCGGGGGAAAAAGGGCCCCTGCGAGGTCAAAAGACAGGGCTGCCAGTGAAAAAAGAAAAAATGGCGGGAACGCCAGTCACGAAGGACAAAAACCGAAAAAATAAAGAACGGAATCGATACGGCGTATCGGGTCCGGGCGGGAAAAGGATCCGGCGTCGAACCGAGAAAAGAATAGTAAATAAAATCAACTTTTTCAGCGGCGATCACAAACAGCGTCTGTAGGGCTCCGCGGAAAAAAGAAGACTGAGCAAGATGGCACCCTTGGGCGGGAAGGGGACCGCGCATGCGCGATGCAATTCCCAAAGGCTTTCTTTGAAAGCTGGGGAAATTGCTCCGCGAGGGCTCCATCGGCGCCGACGTCACCCATATGTGAGGACTGACTTCCTGCTTGGTCCTGGAGAAACAGGTGATCTCTGGGAACAGCAGGAATAAGTCTTCACATATGGGTATCGTCGGTACCGATGGAGCCTGGGCGGGAACGCTCCCCAGCGTCCAGAAAGAAAGCTTTTGGGAGCATCCCACAGCACCTGCGCGCTGCCTTCCCGCCTTTCCTAACTGCCTCTCTCCAGTTCGAGTTTTAAAGCTGAGACAAAGAGAGAGAGAGGAAAGTAAAGATAGATAGATACAACTCCTAGGGGAGGTGGGTGGGTTGTGAAGACTTATTCCTGCTGTTCCCAGAGATCACCTGTTACAGATAAGTAACTGTGCTATCTCCAGGAACAAGCAGGAATGAGTCTTCACATATGGGGACTCCCCAGCTAGAGATGCCTGGGAGATCACCCTGATTGTGAGTCCCTGGGCAGGGCTCTACCTCTACCCATGAATCTCAGGCATCCAGTCAGGGATGGAGGGTAGGAGTTGATTAGGTATGGAACAGGTGTTTAAGAACAGCCTGACCAAACAAGGCATCCCGGCGGGAGTCCTTGTCTAAGCAGTAATGGGCTGTGAAAGTATGAACCGATGCCCAGGTGGCCGCTCGAACAGATTTGGTCGATGGACACAGAGTTTAGATGAGCCATAGAAGTTGCCATGGCCCTCACATTGTGAGCTGTTTCATGGCCCTCCAGAGAAAGGTTCTTACTTTGGTAGGCGAAGGAAATACACCGAGCAATCCAATTGGACAGAGTTCTCTTAGAGACTGGAAGTCCTAAATGAGAAGGATCAAAAGCAACAAAAAGGTTGAGAGGACTTTCTATGTTGCTGTGTCCTGTGTAAGTAGAAAGCAAGTGCTCTTTTACAATCCAGGGTATGAAGATTCCTCTCTGCAGTTGATGCATGAGGTCCTGGAAAAAAGACAGGTAAAAACACCTCCTGGTTCAGATGAAAAGGTGAGACCACTTTAGGCATAAAGTGTGGATTAGTTCTGAGGAATACCTTGTCATGATGGAACCTTGTATAAGGAGGATTAGCCACTAAAGCTTGCAACTCACTGATATGGCGAGCTGAGGTGACTGCAATGAGAAAAATAACCTTCCAGGAAAGGAATTTTAAGGAGGTAGTGGCTAAGGGTTCAAAGGGTGGCTTCATAAGCTGGCCAAGAACCAGATTCAAGTCCCATGCCACTGGAGGTGGTCTAATGGGAGGTTTAGTCAAAAGAAGGCCTCTCATGAATCTTGCTATAAGAGGATGAGAGGAAATAGGTTGTCCACTGAGAGGCTTAAGGGATGCTGCAATAGCACTCAAATGGACTCTGATTGAATTTGTTTTAAGGCCTGCATGGGATAAATGCAGCAAATAGTCTAGTAAAGATTGCAAAGGTATTGCAAGAGGGTTGAGACCCTTCTCTGCACACCAAATGGAAAACCTTTTCCATTTAAAAGCATATGAACATCTGGTGGAAGGCTTTCTGGAAGCATGAAGGATATCCTTCACCTGCTGAGAAAGTTGTAAATCTTGAAGGTCTAGGCCTTCAGCAACCAGGCCCTGAGATGAAGAGACTGAGGATTTGGGTGCCACAAGGTTCCCTCCTCCTGGGAGAGGAGATCTGGAGCAGACCCCAGGTCTAGGGAGGGAGCTTGAGAGAGATGCAGAAGTAGAGGGTACCACACTTGGCGTGGCCAAAGTGGTGCTATGAGGATCATAGTCCCCTTGTCTCTCTGAAGCTTGAACAGAGTCTTGGGAATTAGGGGAATAGGTGGAAAGGCATAGAGGAAGTCTTGCCCCCACTGAAGGAGGAAGGCATCCCTGGCCTGAACTCCCTGACATGGAATCCTGGAACAGAACCAGGGAAGTTTGGCATTCCATGGACTTGCAAACAGATCTATGTCTGGGGTACCCCAAATCCAAAAAATTCTGTCTATCTGGTCCCCATGGAGGGACCATTCGTGCGGAAGCAGAACTCGAATGAGTCTGTCTGCCCAAGAGATTTGAACCCCTGGAAGATATACTGCCATGAGATGGATTTGATGCTCTCTGGCGAAGGCCCACAATCTCAGAGCTTCGTTGCAAAGCGACAGAGAGCCAGTCCCTCCCTGCTTGTTCACGTAGAACATGGCTACCTGGTTGTCCGTGTGGATGAGGACTGTCTTGTAGCTGAACATGGTGTGGAAGACTCTGAGAGCCAGAAAGATTGCTCTGAGCTCTAAGAGGTTGATATGAAGAGATGTCTCCTGTGGAGACCAGATGCCCTGGGTTGAGAGATCTTGTAGATGAGCCCCCCAACCCCTTGGAGAGGCATCTGTTGTAAGGGTGGCTTGGGGTAACACCTGTTAAAAGGGGGACCCCAGCAACAGATTCTGAGTGGACTTCCACCAGTGGAGGGACCAAAAAAGGCGACTGGAGGTTGCTATTTTGTCAGACAGGCAACCTGATGCCTGGGTCCATTGGGAGGATAGGGTCCACTGAGCTGCTCTCATGTGAAGGCGAGCATAGGGAACCACATGCACCGTGGATGCTATGTGGCCTAAGAGTTGCAACATCTCTCGAGCAGTTAAATGGGATTTTAACTGAATCTGGGAGGCTAACTGCACCAAGCATATGCAACGGGCCTGGGGAAGATAGGCCCTTGCAGTTGTGGTATCCAGTAAGGCCCCTATGAACTCTAGAGACTTAGTAGGGGTGAGATGGGATTTTGGAATGTTGATTACCAGTCCCAGATACTGAAGAACACGCCTTGTGCAGGCCAGGAAGTCTGGGCCTCTGACTGGGATGGAGCTCGGATGAGCCAGTCGTCCAGATATGGGAATACGAATATCCCTGGAGTGCGCAGGAATGCAGCTACTACTGCCATGCATTTTGTGAACACTCTTGGAGCAGAGGCCAGACCGAAAGGAAGCACTTTGTATTGGTAGTGCTTTCCCTGGTAAAGGAACCGAAGGAATCTTCTGTGTGTTGGATGGATGAGAACATGGGTGTACGCATCCTTGAGATCTAGAGAAACAAAGCCAGTCCTGACTTTGGAGGTATGGAAGGAGAGTTCCGAGAGAAGTCATCTTGAATTTCTCCTTGCATAGAAACTTGTTCAATTCTCTGAGATCTAATATGGGTCTGTAGCCCCCCGTTTTCTTTGGAATGAGCAAATAGGGGGAGTAGAACCCTGAGCCCTGTTGAAGAAGGGGTACTTCTTCTATTGCCCCTTGGGCAAGAAGGGTAGAAATCTCTTGACCTAGAAGGTTGAGGAGAGATGTTGGAGAATTGAACTGTTTCACCATGGTGTGAGGAGGAAGGTTTAAGAAATGAAGTTTGTACCCTTCCTTTATGATGGAGAGGGTCCACTGCTCTTCTGTGATTTGTTCCCATCTGGGAGCAAAGTGAGCTAACCTTCCTGGGATGTTGAGAGGCTCTGGATGTTCTAGAGCAAGAAAGGCTAAGTTCTCTAGTAGAAAGTCAAAGGCCCTGAGGAGGCTGAGGCTGTTGGGCCGTAGCAGTCCTCGCAGCCTGGGTTTTGGCCTGTTTTGGTTGTTGCTGTCTCTTTGTAGCAAAACGACCTTGAGAAGAGGCCTGACCATAAGAAGAAAATTTCCCTTTCTTTGGGAAAGATCCCTTTTTGAACAACCTCTTTTTAAAAGGAGTAGTAGTAGACTTTGAAAGTCTATCTAAAGCAGAGTTTTCAGCATCCATCTGGTTGGCCTTTGCTTGCCAATCTTTGCCAAACAGGTTTTCGCCTGTACAGGGAAGGTTACCTAGACCATCCTGTACCCAGGATTCCAAATCAGAGGCTTGCAACCAAGCAACTCTGCGTGCACCTATGGCAATAGCCGAGGCTCTACTTGCCCCCTCAAAAGAGTCAAAGGCTGCACGGTTGGAAAACTTGGATACATCCTGTGCATGTTTGAGCCAGGTGATATATTCTTCTCTCTTATCTTCTGACATAAAAGGAGATAAGGTTTGCAGATGATCTGTAACTTCTTTTAGAAACATCCGCATATAGAGACTATAGGAGTTGATTCTGGCTACAAGCATACTGGCCTGGAAGATTTTCCTGCCAAAGGCATCTAGAGTTCTGCATTCTCTTCCTGGAGGAGCAGAGGAGTGCCTTTTTGTACTCTTGATCTTTTTCATAGCAGACTCTACCACAATAGAGTGGTGAGGAAGCTGAGTCTTATGAAACCCAGGACAAGGAGGAACACGATACATGGTGTCCAACCTTCTGGAATGAGGGGAGGTGGAAAGAGGAGTCTCCCATATGCCCAGCATGTGATCATAAAGAATCTCATGTATTGGTAAGGTGGCTGCCTCTTTAGGAGTCTTACGATATTGTAGGATATCCAATTTTTTGGCTCTAGGTTCAGTCTCAGAGGTCACTGAGATGGACAGGCCTTTGGCCACCTCCCTAATGAAGTCTTGAAAAGACAAGTCTTCAGGAGGAGACATTCTCCTTTTTGGAGAAGAGGGTTCCTGAGGAAGGATGCCAGATGCTTCAAATGAGGCCTCTGAAGAATCAGAGTCTTCAGAGGAATCGAAGTATCGACTATCTGGATGCTCTCGTAGAGCCCGATACGCGTACCGGGAGGTATCGACATCGGAAGTAATCGGTAACGGGTTGGTACTGATGGGCATCACTGGATAGCGTACCGCTGCTGTAGATGCTGATGTCGATGCAAGCGGTACTGGTATCGGGACCGATATCGGGTCCGGTACCGGAATCGGTACAGGTACAGACAACGGGGTTTGTTGCGGTACCGTAGGCGTTGCAGCTTGAATGAATGCCGTGATGGCACGCTGCATGGTCAGAATATTCTGATCCATTGACGCCACCAATGTCTGGATATCGGTACCGGTAGAAACTGCCGGTACCCCAGAACATTGTAACAGGTGATCGGTCGAGGCCGAGCCATCAATGTCAACCTGAGACCCCATAGGTAGTGCTTTGGAAGCCGGAGCCTCCCGCCGGGGTAATTTTGCCGGTGTGGTATCCTCAAGAGTAAGCCCGGGGGCATCTCGATACTTAGAGGGAGATGAACTCTTTGAGGACAGGCCAGATTTAAGTTTGGTTACCTGAGATCCATGGGATGAAGAAGAAGCCCTGGAAGACGTCGATGCCACGGAAGCTGCATCGGAGGGAAACAGGGTACTAGCTTATCTGCCCGATTCTGTAACCCTCTTTTAGACATCATGGAACAGGACTCACAATCCGCAATGGAGTGGTCAGGACCTAAACATTTTAGACACCAGTCATGGGTGTCAGTGACAGAAATAGTGCTGCTGCACTTTGTGCATTTCTTAAACCCGGAGGCGGGTTTTTCCATGAGGGAAAAATATATCTGTAGGCCTAAGGCCCCAGAAGAAAAATGCACTGAAAAGAGTAGAAGTTTTTTGTTTTTTTTTTAAAGAAAGAAAAAGGACCGGTGGTACCGGTGCGGAATCGAGAAGGCAGACACGCGACTAAAGAAAAATAAAAGAAAATAAGAAATTCTTCAGCGGTGACAGGAAACATGACCTGCTGGCTCCGCGGAAAAGAAGAACTGGAGAGAGGCAGTTAGGAAAGGCGGGAAGGCAGCGCGCAGGCGCTGTGGGATGCTCCCAAAAGCTTTCTTTCTGGACGCTGGGGAGCGTTCCCGCGCAGGCTCCGTCGGTACCGACGATACCCATATGTGAAGACTCATTCCTGCTTGTTCCTGGAGATTGCAGTCTTCACATATGGGACTCACTAGCTCCCAGATATCAGACTGGTATGGAGGGGGAGGGGGGAGTAGCGAGATCCCTCAGGCAAAATACGTGTAGCCGAAGAGTCTGGGCCATTGGACTCTATTCCAGGAGGCGAAACTCCCCCAATGATAGTCTGGTATCTTGCAGAAGTCCAGGACGGAGGGTAGGAGTTGAGTTTAAATCCCAAAGAGGTGCTGGAGTACAGCTTGGCCAAAGACAGCATCTCGATAGGAGTCTCTGACCAGACAGTAGTGTGCAGCAAAGGTTTGAATGGAGGATCAAATAGCTGCCCGACAGATCTCCTCAATGGATATTGACCTGAGATTGGCTACAGAGGCTGCCATAGCGCACACATTATGAGCAGTGATATGACCCTTCAAAGAGAGTCCTGCCTGTGCATAAGCAAAAGAAAGACTTTGGGAGATGCACCACGCATGCATGGTCACCTTTCCGCCCAAGGATGCTATATTGCCTCAGTCTAATGACATAGCTAAGACAGCAAAAATTAAAATATGGTAAAGAAACAATCCCAAGGGGAGGAGGGAGGGTTGTGAGGACTGATTCCTGCTGTCCCCGGAGAACACCTGTTACAGGTGAGTAACTACACTTTCTCCAGGAACAAGCAGGAAATCAGTCCTCACATATGGGACACCCCAACTACAGGCTACCAAGAACCTGTACAAAACACCACGGCGACCAGAGAAGCTAAGCCGTGAGCTGCAGCAGTTGAGTCCCAACTGAGAAACTCTTGCAAGACCCAAGTGTCTGGTGGAAAACCAGCACTCTGGTAGCCTGAACACAGAAAAGTCGGAGGGCAGGAGTTACCTACATCCCGAAGAGATTACAGAGCATGGCCTGGCTGAAGGCGCTGTCCCCTCTCCAGGTAGTAGTGAGCTGCGAAGGTATCTACTGAAGACCAGGTGGCGGCATGGCAGATTTCCATAACAGGTACAGAACGCAGATTTGCTACAGAGGTAGCCATGGCTCCGATGCAGAGTGCCGTGACCCGGTGGTTTAGTGAGATCCCAGCCTGCCCATAGGCGAAGGCAATGCAGTCCGTCACCCAAATGGACAGAGTTCACTTAGTTAGTGGAAGCCAACATAGGAGACAAAGAGCTGAGGCGCTTTGCGGTGGCCCTAAGTCTGTTGCAGATAGAAGGACAGGGCCCTTTTACAAATCTAGAGTATGGAGAATGGTCTCCGCCTTGCTGACGTGAGGCCCCAGGAAGAAGGTGGGGAGCACCACCTCCTGAGGTGGAAATAGGACATCACCTTTGGCAGAAACCACATTGTTCTTGTAGAACCTCGTGTAGGGCAGCTCTGCCATCAGAGCCTGTAGCTTGCTCACCCTGTGAGCCGATGTGACTGCCACGAGAACATTCCAGGAGGGGTACCGCAGATGGCAGGTAGCCAGGGGCTCAAACGGCGGTTTAGTGAGCTGTGAGAGCATCATACTGAGATCCCATTCCGCTGTTGGTAGGTGGATAGGGGCTTGGACAACATAATGCCCTACAGGAAATGAGAGATAAGGGGCTGAGCTGAGAGAGGTTTGCCCTCGACACAGTGGTGGTGTGCCGCAATAGCGCTCAGGTACACTCTGACTGAGTTAGACTTCAGTCCCACCTGTGACAGGTGGAGTAGGTACGGGAGCACCAGCTGCACTGAGCAGGAGAAAAGGTTTGCCTGCTTCATGGCACATCACACCGAAAATCTATGACATTTGAAGGCATACGTCCTTCTCGTGGAGGCTTTACAGGAGGCTAAGCGGACCCTGTCCAGGTCATGTGGGAGGTTGAAGCTACCCTTTCAGCAGCCAGGCTGTGAGCAACAGGGACCCCAGGTTGGGGTGCAAGAAGAGCCCACCTTCTGAGAGAGTAGTACTGGGGCACAGCCCAGGGGAATTGGAAGCACTGCAGACAGAGAAGCAGCAGGAACCACGTTTGCTTGGGCCACCGGGGAGCTACCAGAATCAGTGATACCCAGTTGTGCTAGACCTTAAAGGATCTTGGCGACCAGCAGTGTCAGCAGAAAGGCATAAAGGAGGCCTTCTGTCCATGGAATGAGGAATACATCTGCCACCACCAGGGACTTATGCGGCTGACGGGAGCAGAAAAGTGGCAACTGCGTGTTGTCCAGGCTGGCAGATCCACTAGGTGGATGCCCCAGTGTCGGAAAGCCGGGAGGCCACTCTCTGGTCCAGGCACCACTCGTGCGGCTGGAGGACTCTGCTCAACTTGTTTGCCAGGGAGTTGTCCAGGCCCAATAGGTAGACCATCCACAGGAGCATCCCTTTGCGTGTCACATATGAGGAGAGGGCTACCGCCTCCTACCAGAGGGAGTACGACCCTATGCCTCCTTGTTTGACAACACAGAACACTGCAACCTGGTTGTCCGTCTCGACCAGCACAGACTGGTGCTGCTACCCGTGGCGAAAGGTTCGGGGGGCCAGAAATATCGACCAGAGCTCCAGGAGGTTGATCTGCAACTGGCACTCCATCTGGGACCACATGCCTTGGGTGCGGAGATACTTGCAATGAGCTCCCCATCCTCGCAGGGAGGCATCCGTGGTGAGGAACCTCTGGGGGGTGGGTGCCTGGAAGGGCATCCCGACCTGAAGGTGGCAGGGGATCTGACACCAGTGGAGGGAGTCCTTCTGTTGGAAGGTCACTTTTACCCTGTCCCGAAGTCTGCCCGTGATTTGTGTCAACTGGAAGCGGAGGCACCACTGAGCTGCTCTCATATGCAGGCGGGCATAGCACAGTTACTTACCTGTAACAGGTGATCTCTGGGAACAGCAGGAATTAGTCATCACATATGGGTACGTCGGTACCGACGGAGCCCACGCGGGAAAGCTCCCCAGCTTTTCAGATTAAAAGCTTTTGGGGCCTCCCACTGCACATGCGCGCTGCCTTCCCGCCTTCCTGAGCAGCTCTCGTCAGTTCGAGTTTAAAGCTGAGACAATAGAGAGAGAGGACAGGAAGATAGATAGAGATACAACTCCTAGGGGAGGTGGGTGGGTTGTGATGACTAATTCCTGCTGTTCCCAGAGATCACCTGTTACAGGTAAGTAACTGTGCTATCTCCAGGAACAAGCAGGAATACGTCATCACATATGGGGACTCCCTAGCTAAGATGCCTGGGAGATCCCCCTCCAAGGGTAAACCATCTTCGCATGGATCTCAGGCATCCATCCAGGGAAGGTGGGCAGGAGTTGTTTAAGTATGGAACAGGTGTTTGAGGACAGCCTGACCAAACAAGGCATCCCGGCGGGAGTCCTTGTCCAAGCAGTAATGGGCTGTGAAGGTATGAACCGAGGCCCAAGTGGCTGCTCGACAGATCTGATCTATGGACACAGAGTGAAGATGAGCCATAGAAGTGGCCATGGCCCTCACATTGTGAGCTGTGACATGGCCCTCCATAGAAATGTTCTTACTCTGGTAAGCAAAAGAAATACACTGAGCGATCCAATTGGAAAGTGTACGCTTGGTGACTGGAAGTCCCAAATGAGAAGGATCAAAAGCCACGAAAAGTTGGGAAGACTTTCGATGTGGTTGAGTCCTGTTGAGGTAAAAGGCAAGAGCTCTTTTACAATCCAGAGTATGAAGGTTCCTCTCTGCACTGGATGCATGAGGAGCCGGGAAAAAGACAGGTAGATATACCTCTTGATTAAGATGAAAGGGCGAGACCACTTTGGGCATAAAGTGGGGATTCGTCCTAAGGACCACCTTATCATGATGAAACCTAGTATAAGGTGGATGAGCCACTAAAGCCTGCAGTTCACTGATGCGGCGAGCCGAAGTGACTGCAATAAGGAAAACAACCTTCCAGGAAAGAAATTTGAAGGAGGTAGAGTCCAAAGGCTCAAAAGGTGGCTTCATAAGCTGACCTAGAACTAGGTTCAAATCCCATGCTACCGGAGGAGGCCGGATGGGAGGTTTAGTTAGAGTCAGGCCTCTCATGAAACGTGAAAGAAGAGGATGAGAGGAGACAGGTTGTCCATTTATAGGTTTTAAGGATGCTGCAATAGCACTCAAATGGACCCTTACTGAATTCGTCTTAAGGCCTGCATTTGAAAGATGCAGGAGATAGTCCAAGAGGGAATTCAAAGGAAGTGCTAGAGGGTCAAGACCCTGCTGAGCACACCAAATGGAAAAACGTTTCCATTTGAAAGCATAAGAACGCCTCGTGGAAGGTTTCCTAGAGGCATGAAGGATATCTGTCACAGGTTGAGAAAGATTAAAGTCTTGAAGACTTAGGCCTTCAGTAACCAAGCTCTGAGATGTAGGGATTTGGGGTTTGGGTGCCACAAAGTCCCCTCCTCCTGAGACAGAAGGTCTGGCGCAGCTCCCAGGTCCAGGGAGGATCCCTGGGAGAGATGCAGAAGTAGAGGGAACCACACCTGGCGTGGCCAGCGGGGAGCTATGAGGATCATAGTCCCGTGATCCCTCTGGAGCTTGAACAGAGTCTTGGATATTAGAGGAATGGGTGGAAAGGCATAGAGGAATTCCTGACCCCAATGCAGGAGGAAGGCATCGTGGGCCTGAGCTCCCTGACACCGAGTTCTGGAACAGAACCGGGGAAGTTTGGCATTCCACAGACTTGCAAAGAGGTCTATGTCCGGGGTCCCCCATTCCTGAAAGATTCTGCATATCTGGTCCATATGTAGGGACCATTCGTGTGGAAGCAGAACTCGACTGAGTCTGTCTGCACGAGAGTTTTGAACTCCTGGAAGATACACTGCAAGAAGGTGAATTTGATGCTCTCTGGCGAAGGCCCATATTCTGAGAGCTTCGTTGCAAAGCGACAGAGAGCCTGTCCCTCCTTGTTTGTTTATATAGAACATGGCTACCTGATTGTCTGTCTGAACTAGGACAGTCAGGTTGACAAGGAGGGTATAGAAGACCTTGAGGGCAAGGTAAATTGCTCGCAGTTCCAGGAGGTTGATATGAAGGGTGGCCTCCTGTGGAGACCAAGTGCCCTGAGTGGAGAGGTTCTGAAGATGAGCTCCCCACCCTGTCTGGGAGGCATCTGTTGTGAGGGTTGCTTGGGACAACAAAGGTTGGAAGGGGGCCCCCAACAACAGATTCTTGGTGGATGTCCACCATTGGAGGGACCAAAATAGACGGCTTGAGGTGAGTATTTGGTCGGAGAGCGCTCCAGATGCTTGAGTCCACTGGGTGGCCAAGGTCCATTGAGCTGCTCTCATATGCAGACGAGCGTAGGGCACCACATGTACCGTGGAGGCCATGTGGCCCAGAAGTCGCAGCATTTCCCGGGCTGTCAAATGACTGCTGGACTGAGCTTGGAAGGCCAAACTCAGCAGGCGTTGGGCCCTGACCTGAGGCAGGTAGGCCCTTGCAGTGATGGTGTCTAACTGGGCCCCTATGAACTCGAGAGACTGAGTAGGGATTAGTTGAGACTTGGGAAGGTTTACTACCAGTCCTAGATACTGCAGAAGACGCCTTGTGCGGTCCAGGGAAATTTGGGCCTGGGACTGAGAGGGAGCTCGGATGAGCCAGTCGTCCAGGTATGGGAATATGAAAATTCCCAGGCCTCTTAGAAAGGCAGCTACGACTGCCATGCATTTGGTGAACACTCTTGGAGCAGAGGCTAGACCGAAGGGGAGTACTCTGTACTGGAAATGTTTTCCCTGAAACAGAAATCGAAGGTATTTTCTGTGGGATGGGTGGATGAGTATGTGTGTATACGCATCCTTCAGATCTAGAGAACAAAGCCAATCCTGACTCTGAAGGTATGGAAGGAGAATGCCCAGAGAAAGCATTTTGAATTTCTCCTTGAAAAGAAATTTGTTCAATTCTCTCAGATCCAGAATTGGTCTGAAGCCCTCTGTCTTCTTTGGTATTAGAAAATAAGGGGAGTAGAATCCCGTCCCCTGTTGAAGAAGAGGGACCTCCTCTATTGCCCCCTGGGCAAGGAGGGAGGAGACTTCCTGACCCAAGAGGGCCAGGAGAGATGGGGGAGAATTGAACTGCCTCACCATAGTATAAGGAGGAAGGTCGGAAAAATGGAGTTTGTAGCCCTCTCTGATGATAGAGAGGGTCCATTGCTCTGATGTAATTTGCTCCCATCTGGGAGCAAAGTGAGCTAACCTTCCGGGTATGGTGAGGGGCTCTGGTTGTTCTAGAGCCAGAAAAGTTAAGTTCTCTAGGGGCAAGTCAAAACCCCTGAGGGGGTGGAGCCTGCTGAGGCGTAGCAGACGCCGCAGGCTTTGACCTTGCCTGTTTAGGTTGCTGACGTTTAGCAGCAAAACGAGGCTGAGAGGATTGTTGGCCAGTATTTGTAGAAAATCTGGACTTCTTGTAATAAGGCCTCTTAAAAGACTTCTTCTTGGCAGGAGTGGAGGTAGACTTAGAAAGTCTATCTAAGGTGGCATTTTCTGCATCCATTTGAGTGGCCTTAATTTGCCACTCCTCACCAAATAAGTTCTCACCTGTACAGGGCAGATTTCTTAAGCCATCTAGGACCCAAGGTTCTAGATCAGAAGCCTGGAGCCAAGCAAGACGTCGGGCTGCTATAGCAATGCCCGAAGCCCTACCAGCACCCTCAAAGGAATCAAAAGCTGCCCTGTTGGAGAACTTTGAAATATCCAAAAGGTGTTTCACCAAGGAAATGAACTGCTCCCTCTTATCCTCAGGGAGAAAGGGGGCAAAATGCCGAACTTTTAGAGCGATTTCACTGAGAAACATGCCCATGTAAAGACTATAGGAATTAATCCTGGCTATAAGCATAGTAGCCTGGAAAATTTTCCTGCCAAAAGAGTCTAGAGTCTTACATTCTCGCCCTGGAGGAGTAGAAGAGTGCCTTTTGGTACTCTTTATCTTCTTCATTGCAGACTTCACCACAATAGAATGGTGAGGCAACTGGGTTTTTTGGAAACCAGGAGAAGGGGGGACACGGTACATGGTGTCCAACCTGCGAGAAGAAGGAGACAATGTTAGAGGAGCCTCCCATAAGTCCATCAAGTGTTCTTGAAGGATTTCATGGATAGGCAGGGTGACTGCCTCTTTAGGAGACTTAGAGTATCCTAAAATATCCAGTTTCTTTGATCTGGGTTCCTTTTCAGAGGATGAAGCAATAGAAAGACCTTTAGCCATTTCTATGATGAAGTCCTGAAAGGACAAATCCTCTGGTGGAGACATTCTCCTGTTAGGAGAAGAAGGCTCCTCAGGAAGATCAAGGGAGAACTCATCAGAATCATCAGAGGAGTTAAAATCCTCTGAAGAAGCAGAGTATCCTCTATGTGCTTCCAACGCACGATACGCATACCGTTCGGTATCGACATCGGGCGTACCGGGTATGGGATCGGTACCGGGCAAAAGCCCGGATCCGGCATGCGGAACCGATCTGCGTTTGGAAGACGATGGCCTCGGTTCCGGTATGGAAGCCATTACCGGAACCGGACCCGGTACCGCTGGCTGCGGTACCGAGGGCGTAGCAGCATTAATAAAAGCCAGAATGGCCTGCTGCATGACTTGGACAGTATTGCCCATAGACGCCACTGCTGCCTGGATGTCGGTACCGGTATGGGCCGGTACCCCAGAGCAGTACAACAGGTGATCTGTCGAGGCCGCGCCATCGATGTCAACCTGTGACCCCATGATTGCTTTGGAGGCCGGAGCCTCCCGCCGGGGTTTTTTGGCCTGGGCAGAATCCTCGAACTCAGAATTGAGAGCCTCTCGATCTTTAGAAAGAGATTTGCTTTTAGAGGATTTGCCCACTGGAGTTTTGGTTACCTGAGATCCATCCGGAGAGGAAGACCTGGATGACTGTGATGCTTCTGAAGGAAACAGCACATGGAACTTGTTGGCCCGGTTCTGCAATCCACGTTTCGACATCTGGGAGCAGGATGGGCAGTCCGGTATGGAATGGTCAGGTCCTAAACATTTAAGACACCATTCATGGGTGTCTGTAAGAGGAATGACAGCACTGCACTTGGTACACTTTTTAAAACCAGGAACTGGCTTCTCCATGAGGAAAAATTGTGTAGGCCTGAAGGCCTAACAAAGTACCAAGCTGTGCTGAAGAAAAGAAAAATATTTTATTTTTTTTTTATTTTTTTTAAAAGAAAGAAAGAGAGACCGGCAGTACCGGTTTCAGAATGGGGAAGGCAGGTACGCGGTCTAAAGAAAACAATAAAATTAACAATTTCTTCAGCGGTGACAGGAACACGACCTGCTGGCTCCGCGGAAAAAAAGAAACTGACGAGAGCTGCTCAGGAAGGCGGGAAGGCAGCGCGCATGTGCAGTGGGAGGCCCCAAAAGCTTTTAATCTGAAAAGCTGGGGAGCTTTCCCGCGCGGGCTCCGTCGGTACCGACGTACCCATATGTGATGACGTATTCCTGCTTGTTCCTGGAGATATGGGGTTACACGGACAATGGAGGCCATGTGGCCCAGCAGGCAGAGGAGGAGGCTAGCGGACACCAACCAGCGGAGTTGCACTTCTGCGGCTAGCACCCTGAGGTGCTCTGTCCTCTCCGGAAGGAGGAATGTCTTGGTCTGGAGGGTGTCCAGTTGAGCCCCTATGAACGCCAGGCACTGTGCCAGAGAGAGGTAGGACTTGGGGTAGTTGATGACAAACCCCAGATGCTGCAGGACATGGATGGTGTGCTCAGTGGCTTCGTGCACCTCTGCAGCTGTGCCTCCCCTTATCAGCCAGTCATCCAGGTAGGGAAAGACGAAGGCCCCTTGGAGACGAAGCTGGGCTGCGACCACCACTAGGCACTTGGTGACAACCCTTGGCGATGAAGCCAGCACGAAGGGTAGTACCCTGTACTGGTAGTGACCTTCTCCCACCAGGAACTAAAGGTATTGTCGGTGGATGGGATGTATCAGGATGTATGAAAAAGCATCCTTCAGGTCTAAGGAGCATAGCCAGTCTCCCTACTGGAGGTAAGGCAGCAGTGTTCCAAGGGAGAGCATCTTGAACTTCTCCCTCACCAGAAATCTGTTCAAGTCCCGTAGGTCCAGGATGGGCCTGAGGCCCCTTGTTTGCTTGGGAATGAGGAAATATCTGGAGTAGAAGCCTTTGCCCCAAAGATGTTTGAGCACTGGCTCCACCACCTTGTCCGTGAGGAGACCTGCGAGCTTGATGAGGAGCAGAGTCTGGTGAAGGAGAGGCCATACAAGTTCTCCTGGGAAGAACGAGGGTGGTGTCTGTTGTAGGTGGAGGAGGTATCCCTCTTTGACTACTTGCAGCGCCCAGGAGTCTGTGGTGATGGAGGACCACCTGTGGGCAAACAGGGCCAGAGCACTCCTGAGGGCCTCCTGGGGGAGAGGAAGCCATATTCAAGGAGTCAAAAACTCCTGCCAGGCTGGGCCGAGGCCAGTGCCTGCGTCTTAGGGTTCTTAGGCCATGCCCTTGCCCCTTGGACTGTTGCCCCTGCTGTGGAGCAGAGAAGGACTGATACTGTGGGGCATTACCAAACACCCCCTTTTTTCTTGTGAAGAAAGACTTCTTCCCTGGGGCCTTTTCACAAGGGTGCACCAAGTCTTCTTTGAGAGTCTGGTCCTGGTCAGGAACTCAGTCTCTATCTCAGCAGCCTTGTCTGACATAGGTTTTCTGAAGACGTTCTCTCCAGTGCAAAGGACATTGATGATTTTGTACTGGACCCACTGCTCAAAATCAGATGACTGCAGCCATGCCTGGCGTCGGGCCCTGATGCACGTAGCGGACACTCTGACTGAGGAATTGAAGCCATCGTATGCTGATCGAGACAGGAATGTCTTGCATTCCTTGACCACTGAGGCCAGCGACTTGAACCGCTGAAGAGGTTCCATATCGAAGCCTGCAGAGAAACTGGCAAGCTCCCTCGCCAGTTCCTTTAGGTACATGCCGATGTACAACTGGTAGGACTGGACTCAGCAAAACAGTATTGAGCCCTGGTTGCATTTTCAACATACAAAGGTCCAAGCCTCCCTACCCAGGGGCACTGATGAATGATTCTTTTGGCTCTTGAGATGCCGCATGGCCGACTCGGTGACCATAGAATTGTGAGGTAACTGGGTTTTCTGGAACACCAGGCGGACTCAGTACATGGTGTCGAGCCATCTGCTCACAATGGGCACAGATCCGGTGTTTCCCATATATGGAGAAGGCGGCGCAGTTGCAAAAAGATCTAAGTGGAGATCCCCACATATGGAAGAGCTGAGTAGCCATCTCCCAATGCAAGGTCCATTTGTGTGATTGAAGGTTAGCTTGTCTGCAAAGACATTGAGTTCGCCCAGAAGATACACCGCTCTGAGGTGAATGCGGTGTGAGAGGGCAAAGGACAATAGGCGAATCGCATCCTCACAGAGGGAACAAGACCCTGTTTCCCCATGTTTGTTCATGTAGAACATGGCAACTTGGTTGTCTGTCCTGACTTGAACAGATTGCCACCCAAAGTTGGGGATGAAAAACTTAAAGAGCATTTGTAAGTGCCTGTAGTTCTAGCAGATTGATCTTCACGGCAGATTTCTGTGGTGTCTAAAGTCCCTTTGTGGTTAGGTTGTTCAGATATGTCCCCCAACCCAGCTTGGAAGTATCTGTTATCAGGGTGCATTGAGGTAGAGGCATCTAAAAAGGTGAACAGACGAGTAGGTTTGCAGGGAATACCACCACTGAAGGAACTTGATCAGTTGAGAGGCGATTTGGATCTTGTCTCCGAGATGCCGTTTTGCCAGCGTCCACTGGGAAGCCAGAGTCCACTGCGCTTGCCACATATGTAATAGGTGGGCTGTGAAAGCCATGTATCCTAATAGATGTAGCATCTCTCAAGCTATTACTCAGCTTTGCTGTTATACCCTACTACTACTACTACTCAGCATTTATATAGCGCTACCAGTCGTACGCAGCACTGTACAGTACAGACATGTAAGACATAGTACCCCATCTGGTT
This sequence comes from Ichthyophis bannanicus, assembly GCA_033557465.1. NCBI lineage: Eukaryota > Metazoa > Chordata > Amphibia > Gymnophiona > Ichthyophiidae > Ichthyophis > Ichthyophis bannanicus. Next base: position 988,725,367 of record CM066032.1, read on the forward strand.
AGCTTGATGAAGCGGGCAAAGAGCAATCCTGTGGGAGGAAAGCTCGGGTCTGATGAATGTCTAAAAGCGCTCCAACGAACTCCAGTCGTTGGGTTGGAGAGAGGTGAAACTTTGGGAAGTTTATGACAAATCCCAGCTGTTGAAGCAACATGATGGTGCAATGAAGGTAGAGTCATACCTCCTAATGGGATTCTCCTTTGATCAGTCAAAGTGCATAGATAGGCAGCGACTACTGCCGTGCATTTTGTGAAGACTCTTGGTGCAGACGCTAGACCAAAGGGGAGAACCCAGTACTGATAATGGTTTCCTTGAAACATGAAAGCATAGTTACTCACCTGTAACACGTGATCTCCGGGAACAGCAGGAATTTAGTCTTCACATATGGGTATCGTCGGTACCGACGGAGCCTGTGTGGGAACGCTCCCCAACGTCCAATAGGAAAGCTTTTGAGAGCATCCCACAGCGCCTGGGTGCTACCTTCCCACCTTTCCCAACTGTCCCTCTCCAGTTGAGTTTAAAGCTGAGACAAAAGAGAGAGAGATAGAGAGATACAACTCCTAGGGGAGGTGGATGGGTTGTGAAGACTAAATTCCTGCTGTTCCCGGAGATCACCTGTTACAGGTGAGTAACTATGCTATCTCCAGGAACAAGCAGGAATGTAGTCTTCACATATGGGGACTCCCTAGCTGCAGATGCCAGGGAGAAACCCCAGAAGTTGTGTGCCCTTCTGAAAGGACTCCACTTCCCTCCATGGATCTCTGGCATCCTATCAGGGATGGGGGGTAGGAGTTGATTAAGTATGGAACAAGTGTTGAAGAACAGCCTGACCAAACAAGGCATCCCAGCGGGAGTCCTTGTCTAAGCAGTAATGGGCTGTGAAGGTATGAACCGAAGTCCAAGTAGCTGCTCGGCAGATGTCGTCAATAGACACAGAGTGAAGATGAGCCATAGAGGCTGCCATGGCTCTCACACTGTGAGCTGTGACATGGCCTTCCAGAGGAAGGTTTTTACTCTCATAGGCAAAAGATATAAACTGTGCAATCCAGATGGACAGTGTTCTTTTGGAGACTGGAAGTCCCAAATGACTAGGATCAAAAGCAACAAAAAGTTGAGAGGACTTCCTATGTTACTGTGTCTTTTGTAAGTAAAAGGCCAGAGCTCTTTTACAATCCAAAGTATGAAGATTCCTTTCTGCATTTGAGGCATGAGGCCTTGGGAAGAATACAGGAAGGTAAACTGCTTGGTTTAAATGAAAAGGTGACACCACCTTTGGCATAAAGTGTGGATGAGTCCTAAGGACTACCTTATCATGATGGAACCTTGTATAAGGAGGATCAGCCACCAATGCTTGCAGTTCACTGATGCAACCTTGTATAAGGAGGATCAGCCACCAATGCTTGCAATTCACTGATGCAACGTACTGATGTGATTGCAATAAGAAAGATGACCTTCTAGGAAAGGAATTTCAAGGAGGTAGTGGCTAATGGTTCAAAAGGCGGTTTCATAAGCTGCCCAAGAACCAAATTTAAGTCCCATGCCACCGGTGGTGGCTTAATGCGAGGCTTAGTTAAAAGAAGGCCTCTCATAAATCTCGCTATGAGAAGAAATAGGTTACCCATTTAGAGACTTGAAAGAAGCTGCAATAGCACTCAAATGAACTCTCACTGAATTGGTCTTAAGCCCTGCATTAGATAAATGAAGGAGATACTCCAGTAATGATTCCAGAGGTATCGCAAAAGGGTTAAGACCCTTCTGCGAGCACCATATGGTAAACCTTTTCCACTTGAAAGCATAAGAGCATCTTGTGGAAGGCTTCCTGGAAGCATAAAGGATATCATTTACCTGCTGAGAAAGGTTAAGACCATGAAATTCTAGGCTTTCAGCAACCAGGCCCAGAGATGCAGAGACTAGGGATTGGGATGACACAGCATCCCGTCCTCCTGAGCAAGGAGATCTGGAGCAGATCCTAACTCTAGGGGCGGAGCTTTAGAGAGATGTAGGAGCAGAGGGTACCACATTTTCCGTGGCCAATGTGGAGCTATGAGAATCATATGACCTCTGTCTCTCTGAAGCTTGAACAGAGTTTTGGGAATTAGGGGAATGGGTGGAAAGGCATACAGAAAGTCCTGGCCCCAATGGAGGAGGAAAGCATCCCTGGCCTGACAACCCTGAGCCGGAATTCTGGAACAGAACCGGGGAAGATTGGCATTCAGCGGACTTGCAAAGAGGTCTATGTCCGGGGTTCCCCACATTTGGAAAATTTTGGCCACCTGGTCTGCATGGAGAGATCATTCGTGTGGAAGCAGAACTCAACTGAGTCTGTCTGCCCAAGAGGTTTGAATGCCTGGCAGATACACTGCAAGGAGATGAATCTGATGCTCTCTGGCGAGGGCCGATAGTCACCCTGCTTGTTCACATAGAACATGGCTACTTGATTGTCCGTTTGAACTAGGACTGTCTTGTAGCTGAGCTGGGTGTGGAATACTCAAAGAGCAAGGAAGATTGCTCTGAGTTCCAGGAGATTGATATGTAGATATGTCTCCTGTGGAGTCGAGGTACCCTAGGTAGAGAGGCCTTGCAAGTGGGCTCCCCAACCCACCTGTGAGGCATCTGTTGTTAGAGTGGCTTGGGGTGGAGGTTGCTGAAAAGAGGACCGCACCAAAAGATTGTGGGGTGATTGCCACCATTGGAGGGACAAAATAAGGCGATCCGAGTTTGCTATTTTGTCTGACAGGCAACCTGACGCCTGAGTCCATTGAGTGGATATGGAAGCGAGCATAAGGAACCACATGCAAGGTGGATGCCGTGTGGCCTAGCAATTGTAACATTTCCTGAGCAGTGAGGTGACGTTTTAGCACTGCTTGGGAAGTTAACTGCACAATGCGAAGGCAGCGGGGCTGTGGAAGATAGGCCCTTGTCTGTCTGGTATCCAGCAGAACTCCTATAAACTCTAGGGACTGAGTGGGAGCAAGGTTGGATTTTGGGAAGTTTATAACAAGTCCCAAATACTGAAGGATGCGCATTGTGCGAGAGAGAGCAACCCTGGCCTCTGGCTCTGAAGGGGCTCGAATGAGCCAGTCGTCTAAGTAAGGGAAGACGAATATTCCTAGGGTGCGAAGAAATGCTGCCACCACAGCCATGCATTTTGTGAACACCCTTGGTGCCGAGGCCAGGCCAAAAGGGAAAACCCTGTTTTGGTAGTGCTTCCCTTGAAATAGAAAGAGAAGGAACTTTCGATGAGTTGGATGGATGAGAACATGAGTGTACACATCCTTGAGATCTAGAGAACAAAGCCAATTCTGACTCTGAAGGTATGGCAGCAGAGTTCCTAGAGAAATCATTTTGAACTTCTCTTTGAACAGGAATTTGTTCAATTCTCTGAGGTCTAAAATGGGTCTGTGTCCTCCTGTTTTCTTTGGAATAAGGAAATAGGGGGAGTAGAACCCTGTACCTTGTTGGAGAATGGGTACCTCTTCTATTGCCCCTTGGGCAAGAAGCATAGTGACCTCTTGACCTAACTGGTCGTTGAGAGAGGTCTGAGAATTGAACTGTCTTACCATCGTAGGAGGGGGCATGCTGAGGAAAAGAAGCTTGTACCCCTCTCTTACAATAGACAGAGTCCAATTTTCTGCTGTTATCTGACCCCATCTGGGGGCAAAATGACATGGAATGGTGGAAGGCTCTGGGCCGTTCAGGGCCAGGAAGGCAAAGTTCTCTAGATAGGAGTCAAAGCCCCTGTGGAGGCTGAGTCTGCTGAGCCGGTTGACGCTTAGCTGCTTTTGTTTTTCTTTGCCTAGTTTGTTGTTCACTGAAGAGTTCTATGAACAAGTACAAGCTGAAATTGACAGAACATGAAAACAGGATATCCTGATAGTCATGGGTGACTGGAACGCAAAATTTAGCAACAAAGAAGAAGGCAAAATAGTTGGAAAATATGGACTTGGCAACAGAAATGAAGCTGGAGAAAGACTGATAGAATTCTGCAAGACCAACACCTTCTTCCATCAACACAAGCAGCGACTGTACACATGGACTTCACCCAGTGGATTGTATAAAAATCAAATTGACTACATCTGTGGAAGTCAACGATGGAAAAGTTCTATAACATCAACAAAGACAAAACCTGGAGCTGACTGTGGTACAGATCATCAACTACTAGTATGCAAACTCAAGCTAAAGTTGAAAAAGAGCAAGCCACTCATGAATGCAGCAAAATATGACCTTGAGAATATACCACTGGAATTTAAAGACTGCCTGCAAAATCGATTTGCTGCTTTAGATACAAATGACAGAGCTCCAGAAGAGTTATGGAATGACATCAAGAAGGTTGTGTTGGAAGAAAGCAAGAAGTCTCTACAAAAGGTGAAAAAGCAAAAACGGCCAAAATGGATGACGGAAGAAACTCTGAAAATTGCCCAGAAATGCAGAGAAGCTAAAGCTAGAGGAGAAAGAAAGACAATAACAGAACTCAACAGAGATTTCCAACATGCAGCAAGACAGGACAAGGAAAAGTACTACAATGACGCATGCAAGGAAATAGAGGCAGAAACTATTAGAGGAAGAACAAGATTGGCTTTCCTAAAGCTAAGAGAGTTAAAGAAAAAGTTCCAGCCTCAAATTGGAATGTCAAAAAATAGAAGAAAACTCTGTATATTAACATGAAAGTAAACGTGTCATCAGAGGCCACTTGTATGGAATGTTACAAGATGCTCAAGGCTCAATGTTGAATGATGCTGAGAAGATCAAGAAAAGGTGGAAGGAATATACAGAGTTTTTATATGATAAAGATCAAGTGGACCAACAGCCGTTTCAACCTGTACCTTATGATCGGGAACCATTGGTGATGATAGAAGAAGTTAAAGCAGCATTGAAAGCCTTATCAAAGAACAAAGCACCAGGCATTGATAGCATTCCCATAGAAGTATTACAGCAATCTGATGCAGCTGTTACCATACTTACAAGGCTCTGCCAAGAGATATGGAAGACAACATCATGGCCAACTGACTGGAAAAGATTTGTGTTTATACCAATACTAAAGAAAGGTGATCCAACTGACTGTGGAAATTATCGCACAATCGCTCTGATCCCACATGCCAGCAAGATTCTACTGAAGATTATTCAAAAGAGACTACAACCATACCTGGAACAAGAACTACCTGAAGTGCAAGCAGGGTTCAGGAAAGGGCGAGGAACGAGAGACATCATTGCGGATGTGAGATGGATCCTTGAAAAGACTAAAGAATACCAAAAGGATATCTATTTGTGCTTTATCGACTATAGCAAGGCTTTTGACTGTGTAAACCATGAGAAACTCTGGGCCACATTAAGAAGCATGGGTATACCAGAACACCTGATCATACTCTTGCACAATCTGCACATTGATCAAGAAGCAGCAGTTCGAACGAACAAGGAGAAACAGAATGGTTTAAAATAAGCAAAGGTGTAAGACAAGGTTGCATACTTTCCCCCTACCTGTTTAATTTATATGCAGAACAAATCATCAGAGAAGCAGGATTGTATGAAGACAACAGAGGTGTGAAGATTGGTGGAAGACTCATCAGCAACCTTCGCTATGCTGATGATACCACATTACTGGCTGAAAATGAAGATGATCTGAAACATTTGCTTCTCACAATCAAAGAACATAGTCTCAAAATGAGCCTGTACCGGAGGGGAGTAACCAAGATGGCGGATGTGAGCGTGGTCGGGTGAGCTGCCTTCCTGAGTATTGCTGTTCTGTCGAGCCGCTGCCGTCGGAATGGGATGGAGGAAGCGAAAACAAGCCGCCCTACCTCCGGGCGAGAAAACTTCAAGCTTGGCCGGCCAGCGAACACTTGGGGAATGCGGTTTTGACCCACGCGTTGGAGCAGCATCTTTGGCTGGGGCAGTGGAAGGAGTTTCGCCCCAGAGCGTCTCAGGTGTCTCGCTGTCTTCGGTCGAGCGGACACCCCCGCCGCGGCCAGGAAGTTTGGTCTCAGCTGTCGCTCTGCCCTCGGCTTTGGTTTTGACGAGTACCCCAATTTCAGAGGGAGATGGAGGTGCTTTGGCTGAGTTAGACCCTCCCCTTGGGGAAACGGGCCAAAGTCGGTTGAGAGAAGTGGTGGTTTCAGCAGAACGATCTGTGTCTGAGGGAAGAATTTCCTGACTTTCCCATTATGGTGAGACCCGCGGCATTTACTTTGCAAACGCTTTGGGAAGGACTGGCGACCTTGAATGACTCCATGAATAGAGTTTGTGGGACTTTTAAAAAAGACATTAATCTGGTTAGAGACTCTTGTGGGCTCCTTACTAAGGCTAATGAGGTACAATGCAGTAGACTAGCCAGCTTGGAAAGGGAGATGGGGGAGGTTCGGGATTTGGTAAATGCCCAAATAAAGGATCATAATGTCTCTGGTAGAAAATTGGAATACCTGGAAAACCAGGTTCGGAGAAATAATCTCCATTTTCTAAGTTTTCCTCGGTCACCAGTGCTGTCAGCGATTGAAATGGTTCGAAAATATTTTGGGGAGGTATTGAAAATCCCGCCGGAACAGTTCCCACCTATAACCAGGGCTGTGTATCTATCCCTGGGGAGTAGGGGTGGAACAGTTGCTCCCCCTCCCCCACAGCCTGAGCTAGAGGAGCTTACGTGTCTCCTTGAGAGTTCTCTGGAGATTGTAATGGAGAGAACCACCCTGCTTCTTACATTTGCTTTAGAAACGGATAAAGTGTTTATTATTAGAATGTTTTTTCGAAATGCTAATGAAGCTTTTTTGGGGTCTAGGGTGAGGGTATTTCCTGATCTTTCACGAATTACACAGCTGCAGAGGAGGGAGTTTTTGGCTCTTCGCTCTAGGGTTTTGGCCTTGGGCGCCTCCTTCCAACTTAAATTTCCTGTTAAATGTTTTGTTAATTATAAGCAAAAGATGTATTTGTTTTTTGACCCGAAGCAGCTGCTGGCTTTTCTGGAGACTAGGGAGGGGAGTGATACTGAGATTGTTATTTCTTCTCATACAGCTGATGTGTAAGTCTCTCTTCCGCCCTTAATATATTTGTGTTAATGCTAGGATCTCTTGGCAGTATATGAATTACCTAGTACTCCCCTATTTCCTATGTTTTGTTGAGGTCTAAATAAGATGGAGATATGATTTGTTATGGATTTATTTCCTGGATAATTGTATTGGGAGAAATCCATTGCTTTTTCTATGTCGTTCATGGTATGATATCTGAATGTTAATTTGATAATTGATAAATAAAGAGTAAAAAAAAAAATGGGCCTGCACCTTAATGTAAAGAAGACAAAGATCATGACAACTGGCATAATGAACAGGTTCATCGTTGAAGGAGAAGAAATTTAAATCGTGAACATCTTTAACCTACTTGGATCAACTATCAATAAAGAAGCAACAAGCAGTCAAGAAAGCACAGTTACTTACCTGTAACAGGTGATCTCTGGGAACAGCAGGAATAAGTCTTCACATATGGGTACGTCGGTACCGACGGAGCCTGCACAGGAACGCTCCCCAGCGTCCAAAAAGAAAGCTTTTGGGAGCATCCCACACGCATGCGCGCTGCCTTCCCGCCTAAACACTTCCCTCTCATCAGTTGGGTTTGTAGCTGAGACCGAAGGAGGGAAGTAGACAAATTAGAAAGAGAGAGAGAGAGCAACTCCTAGGGGAGGTGGGTGGGTTGTGAAGACTTATTCCTGCTGTTCCCAGAGATCACCTGTTACAGGTAAGTAACTGTGCTATCTCCAGGAACAAGCAGGAATGAGTCTTCACATATGGGGACTCCCAAGCTAAGATGCCTGGAGGAGGCCCCAGCATGTTGCAAATCTAATGGATGGGCCATACTTATTCCTCAGAACCTCAGGCATCGAGGGGATGGAGGGTAGGAGTTGAACTAGAAAAGAAAAAAGGGGCTGTGGAACAGCTTGACTAAACAAGGTATCCAGAGGGGGGTCCTTGTGTAGTTTATAATTGTTAGAAAAAATTGAATTCCAATTTTCTAATGTGGATCTTACTCAAAAGTATTGCGAAAGTATTTGGTGAGGCTAATATGGGTCTGTAGTTGAAAGCCAGTACATTATCCTCAAAGAAATTTCCTCACTGTGAAGTAGAGGAAAATAATTTTGCAATACAGGAAGAGATAAGAAGCCTTAATGGCTAGAACTAACCCCAGAAGCAAAAGTGGGGGAGTTTAATAAGGTTGAACTTTGAAGAAAATAGCTAAAGCTTTTGTAAAGTCCAAAGTTTGAACTCATTGTCCTTGGAGCAGAATAAGGCCCTAGGAAAAGAGTGGAGATAAATCTGACTGGTTTGGATGAAAAGGTAGAAATACCCTTTGTAGAAAAAAGGATAGGTCTTTAAGACCCCCTTTCATCCAAATGAAAAAAACAAGATTTTTGTAATAGGCGTTGGGCCCCCAATTTCTTGAAGATCAGTAAAGTCTTTCGTAAGTGATGTCACTTATGAGAATGACTTTACATGGAGAGCTTCAGATGCGAGGTAACCGAAAAGGTAATGGTAAAGAAGGTATTTCCTAATGTACCATAGAAATTGGTTGTCCATTAAGTTTTATGATATGCTGGGACAGCATTAATATGGACAGTAAACAAATCTTTCAGTCAGATGTTGTATAGAGACTGACCCAATAACAAGAAGGATAAGACCTACTTGAGAATATTGATGGAGAATCTCTGTCTGGTTAAAAATGGAAGAACTATAGAGAGAGTTTCATGGAAGACTGGCACTATCTTTTCCACTTACAAGGAGAGGACTAGATTTCTTTAAAAAAAGATCTATCCCCTGAGTAACCAGGTCTTGAGACGTACGTAAAGGAGTGCAGAGGACACCCTTAGTCTTAAGACAGCAAGTCTGGATCCTTCTATAACTTCAAGTAGTAGCTTGAGAAAAAGACGCAGCAATATAAGGGGATACCATGTTTGCCTCTCTATGAGGGCAATATGAGTATCATGCAGTTTTTTGTTCATCATAAGCTACAATGAAGTATAGGGAAATGAATAACGACCGACTGCAGTGAAAAGAATGCATCCCTGTTGTAGAAATTCCAGTGAGATGTGGAACAATCCAGGGAATGGTGCAATTCTGTACACTTTACATGGTCTAAGCCCTGATTACTTTTCCTTAAAAGGAAATTTTTAAGGAAGATGGTAAGATTAGGAAAAAACTAGTCATGCAGGAGCATGACTGGGCAGAGTCTACGAGCTGAAGCCCTTTTCAACCATCTGGAAGCTACCTATTAGGAGTAGCTCTGAGGCTCTCTAGCAAAGGCCCATAGTTGCAGAGCTTTCTTGTATAATTGCAGAGAGCATGTTGTAGGTTGCTTGGATCTGGCTGTTTAATTGCCAGTGTGCAACCTAATCTATTCTGTTGGAGCCAAAAAGAATTGAAGATGGCTAAGAATAGTAGACAGGCTTGATGTCTGCAACAATAAATTGTCCAAATGGGTTCTGGAACCTGTTTTGGAGTTATCTGTTATTAAGGCAACAGAAATAAAGTTAGGTCCTATAGATTGGAGAGGACCGACAGACATAATTTGAAGTGGTAATACTCAATTTCTGTCTGATAAGCTGCCTTAAAGAAGTATCTGAGAAGGTTAGCTCAAAGATACACAGAGAAAAGATGAACCGCAAAGGGGAAGAAAAAACTCTGTATGGAAACTACTTACTGGAGTAGGTACTGGAGAATAATCCTATGGGCTTAGAGAATAAGCCCTCCAGTTGATTAGTAGTACTCTTAGGGACTGAATGTCTGGACTAAGAGGGATAGAAGTAATACAGAGTTGAGAAGACTCACAATTTGGTAAGTCTTAGAAGAGGTAGGGTCCCCTTGCAGTTAAAGTATGAGATATCCTCGTATAGGAAACTGTCAAGGTGAAGGGCATAGCTCACCTTGTTGTTCATTGTTAGTTCTCCTTTTTTTTTTTTTTTTTTTTTTAAAGGAGAAAACCTGTTATCCTTAGGGTATGATGGTCCTCAATAGCTCTCAGAGCTAAAAGGAGGGATTTCTCTTGTAGCAAGAGATTCATGCCAAGAGATGAGGATTGAGTCAATGTATGACTGATATCTCAACAAGGATGAGAGGAACCTTAGATGCTTCTGTTGAAAAGAAGTAGGTTCAGAGGTTCTAAAAACCTCACACAGGGGAAAAAATGAATAAAATATCAGAAATCCTGCGACTGCTGGGTTTGCTGAGCCTGCTGAGGTTTTGATTTGCTTAGCCTGGTTTGATGTTCCCTGTTTTTTAAAACATCTGCATTATGGATAGAAGACGGATAAAGCTTTTTTCCCCTAGGGGGATAAAGCTTTTTAGGAGATTTTTTATTAGCTGGGATAGAGGAAAGTTTTGACAATCCTCTGAAAGCAACAGCATCAGTGCTTAACTGATTAGCTTGAAATAAAGCCTCCTTGTTGAAGAGATTTTCACCAGTACAAGGAGTGTTTCCCAGCCTTTCCTGTATCCATATGTCCAAGTCTGAAGCTTGGAGCCAGGCTATGCGTCGTGCTCCTATGGCTATAGCAGAAGTTCTGCTAATAGACTCAAAACAGTCCAGGGAAGCACGATTAAGGAACCTAGAGATATTTTGAGCATGATTGACTAATAAGAAATAGTCTGCTCTTTTATACTCTGGAAGAAAAGGGTTCAAAAACTAAGTTCTTTGTGACCTCTTCAAGAGATAATCCCATATAGAAAATATATGAGATAATTCTTGCTGAAAGCATGGATGCCTAGAAGCATCGACGTCCAAAGGCATCTAAAGTCCTAGACTCACGACCTGGCGGATAAGAAGAGTGCTTCTTTGCACTCTTAATACGCCTCATTGCTGATTCTACAACAATAGAATGATGAGGAAGTTGAGTCTTTTGAAAACCTGGAGAAGGTGGCACCTTGTACATGGTGTCAAGTGTCTTAGAATGTGGGGATACCGTTAAAGGAGTTTCCCACATTCTTAATAGTAGATCTTGAAAGATCTGATGCAAAGTAAGCATCATCACCTCCTTTGAAATCCCAGGGAATTGCAGTGTCTCTGAATCCCCCGGTAGGGATTCCTTAACAGGTATAGAAATGGCAAGTAGCTTTGCCATATCAAGCAGAAAAGCTTGAAAAGAAATCTCCCCTGAGGAGGACCCTCTAAAATGAGGGGTAAAGGCTAGACTTGAAAAATTAGCCTTGGTACCGATGGATTCATCCCAGTCATTGGTATTGGAAGACTTGAAAGGATGAAGCATCGGATTTTCTTTAAAGCGATGACTCAGGTACCGCCCAAGGTCGGTACCGAGACGAGTCGGTACCGAATCCTCCATGCTAGAGATCGATTCCAGGCTTGGCATCGAAGGAAGCGAGTCTGTCGAAACAAGCATGGACGGTACCGGTACCGAAGCCAATACCAATACTCGAGGAATGGTCTGCAGCAACTCTAGCGGTACCGAAGTAGCCGAGAGCGCTAGACTATGTTCATCGGTGAGGAGTGTTTCATCCATCATCATAGCCGATGCCGGGGTGTCGGTACCGCTGGAAGCGGCCACAACCACCGAGCATGGCCCAGGTATGTTCATAGAGGTAAGAACCCCGGGAACAACCTGAAACCCCATTAATGCTTTGGCGCCCGAAGACTCTCGCCTGGGCTTTAATGCCAAGATGTCCTCGAGGGCAAGGCCGAAGCCAACTCGATGCTGAGAAGGAGATCTACCACTCGAGGACTGGCTAGTCTTTACAGACTTTTGTTTGGTTACCTGATCCTGTGAAGAAGAAGATATTCTAGCTGGTGACATCGAGTGCGATGTGAACCGGGTATCGAGTTGTGCTCGATCCTGAAGACTTCTTCTGTTTGAGCTCCAGCAGGAGAGACACTCCAGAGGGCAATGGTCAGGACCTAAACATTTTAGACACCAAGTATGAGTGTTGTGATAAGGAAGCTTATCATAGCTCAGGAAGGAGCTATAGGAAAGGTGAAGTAGCTCTGAACAAGCAACCTGTCAGTTCTGGTAGAAATAAGAAAACAGAATTTTGCCATAAAAGACTACCAGTCCCAGAATGCAACAGGTTTCCAACAGCCATTAGAGGAGCTGAAGTGGGGAAACGTGTGTTCAATCAGGAGGGCTATGAGGTAATACCTAAGCACTCATCTCAAAGGGAAGGGCCTGATTCAGCACAGCTGCGCTGTGTTAGGGAGAAGCACTCATCTAAGCAGAATAAAGGTAGAGTTTATTCTACAGAGAATCAGCTTGAGCTTGATCATCTTCATCATCAGGAGGATCATCAGAAGCAGAAGCCAAACCGGACGGACAGAGAGGGAAAGAAACCCTTTGGAAGAAAGAGGAGAAAAGCCTTTGAGAGGTCTAGAAGAGTCCAGAGCAGTACGTATACTGGGAGGCATTCCAAGGGCCAGCATACGCCATTGGACTGGGGAAAGCCAGAGGAATGGTGCTGCAGAGCTAGGAATCTCCAGACGGTACCTGTGAGGGAGACGGCTGCACGTGGAAGGGACCCTAAGACCCGTGCCAGAAGGTATGTGAAGAGAGATCCAGTGTCCAGGGATCTGGATTGGAAGGCTGGACATAAGAACTGGACTACATACTGGCCAGGCTATATAGAGAGGAACTCTAACAGCAATGGAAGCTCAGGTATGAACACTGATCTATGCCCTAGCTATAACCTTGAAAGACAGCAGGGAAACAAGTATTCTCCTGAAAGTGCTCCATTGGGAGATTCATCTGTGCCAATCCATGATATTGAACCCATGCTTGTTGAAGAAGGGGGAATGATAGCAGATGAAGAATCTGTTTACATGGACTGCTCTCTGTTATAAAGTACAGCAACCATCACAAAGAAATACAAACTTGTTCTTTAATCTACTCAGAAAAGCTCCTGTGTAGGATTTTTAGCCACGCAGTAGAAAGCAAGCCAGCTAAGGGGTTTCAGCTGGATAACTGCTAGCAATTGAGCCTTACCTAATTGCTTGTGAGCTCTGAGAGAATCACTTCTGAATCTATGTGGGAAGATATAAGAAGTTAACCTGAAAAGAACAGTTTTTCCTTTCTTTGTGGCTTTTGGTTTATTGTTTGATATATGCTAAGAGAATATTAGCTAAAGCCTACAGAAAAGACCAGTTTGTTGCCAACCAGGTCTTATTTCTTTTGCTTTGATTGCCTGACAAGTTCAAATGTTTTACTGATTTTGTTTTTTTTCAAGTTTAACACTGAAAGCAAGTAACCTGATTTATGTGCTACCAAGCATATCTGTGTTAGGAGAAATAACCCCATAAATAAAAATCTTATTGGCTTTACACTTGAGCACAACTAAATTATTGTTAGCAGCTGTGTCTGGTGTGAATGAACTGCATTGCCCACAATCCCTTGCAAATCATATAGATATATGCACTTGCCAAGACTGTGAAGATTCTCACCCAGGCAGCCGTCTGACAGTGTCTGAAAAAATATATGTACCGCCACACTTTGAGCATTTCTTAATGATAGTGGCTGGCTTTTCCATAATGGAAGAATAGAGGCCTAGTGGCCTAGAAACCGTCAGGCACTAAACAGGAAAAAAATTTCTAAGAAAAGAAGAAATTCTTTAGAAAAAAGAAAGAAAAACACCGGCGGTACCGGTGGCGTCGAGGGAAGGCAGACGCGACCACAAAAAACTAAGAATAAAAAGAAGAATTTTCTGCGGTGACAGGAGTACGTCCTGCCGGCTCCGCGGAAAACGGAAAACTGATGAGAGGGAAGTGTTTAGGCAGGAAGGCAGCGCGCATGTGTGTGGGATGCTCCCAAAAGCTTTCTTTTTGGACACTGGGGAGCGTTCCCGCGCAGGCTCCGTCGGTACCGACGTATTCCATATGTGAAGACTCATTCCTGCTTGTTCCTGGAGATATCCGACGACGCATTGCTCTTGGCAGAATGGCTATGAAAGACCTAGATAAGATTCTCAAGAGCAGAGATGTCTCTCTCCATACAAAGATTTGACTTGTTCAAGCCATGGTATTTTCAATAACATCATATGGATGTGAAAGCTGGACAGTGAAAAAGATAGACAGGAAGAAAATTGATGCCTTTGAATTATGGTGCTGGCGGCGAATACTGTGTATAACATGGACTGCCCGAAGAACAAACCAGTCGGTCCTAGAGGAGATCAAACCTAAGCTTTCTTTAGAAGCTCAGATGACAAGACTTCGACTTTCATACTTTGGACACATCATGCGAAGAGAGAGATCATTAGAGAAAAGACATCATGCTTGGCAAGATAGAAGGTCAGCGCAAAAGAGGAAGGCCAGCAATGAGATGGATCGATACAATAACAGCAGCTACGGGTACCAGTCTGTCAACAATGAGCCGTCTGACTCAAGACCGAACACAATTTAGGATAGCTTTCCAGAGGGTCACCATGAGTCGACTCCGACGCGACGGCACTTAAGAACAACAACAGTTTGTTGCTGCTGTCCCTTTTTGGCAGACTGACCTAAACGATGCAACTGCTGGGTATAGGAGGGATAAAACTTCTTCTTCTTACTGAAGAATGGTTTCTTGTAGGATTTTTTCCTTGCAGGATCAGCTGTAGATTTAGACAATCTATCCAAAGTGATATTATCAGCATCTAATCTCATTAGCTTTTTCCTGCCAATTCTTGCCAAAGAGATTCTCTCCTGTGCAAGGAATATTCCCTAGTTTATCCTGTACCCAAAGTTCCAAGTCAGATGCCTGGAGCCAGGCAATCCTACGTGCACCAATGGCAATAGCAGAGGTTCTGCTTATGCACTCAAAGCAGTCAAAGGCTGCACGATTCACAAACTTGGAAACATCCTGAGCATGTTTGACAAGGGCGAGGTAATCTTGCCTCTTATCATCAGGAAGGAGAGGGCTCATAAGCCCTAAATCTCCCGTGATCTTCTTAATTGGTTGATTGGCAAGTTTAACCTCGCTTCCCTACAACCCACCTACTCTAACACCTTCCTTGATACTATGACTGATCTCAATTATACACAGATGGTGAACTCTCCCACGCACCTCAAGGGAAAAGCTCTTGACCTCATTTTTGCCCCCCCCCAATCAGAATCAAATAACAATATCAACCTCTCTTTTACTCCTGTTCCATGGTCAGACCACAACTTAATCTCCTTCCAAATCCCATTCCAACAAAATCGAATTCCAACCAATCAAGCAAATACAGCCTCCTCAGGATCGAAAACTCGCTTCAAATCCCTAGACAAGGAAGAGTTCATCAACAGTGCTCTGCCAGTCCTCCGTCAATCAGCTCAAAATCTTGACAATATGATCAACAGATGGAATACCACCCTGAACTCTTGTTCGCAGCTACCATCCTCAAATAAATTACCTGCATCCATCAAACCAGCAAGAAACAGAAAACCAGCCCCTTGGTTCTCTGCTGAATTACGGTCATCTCTTCAGCGTCTAAGAAAGCAAGAAAGAAAATGGCGTCGATCTCGCTCCACAACCGACCAAATGACTTATGAAATAACCCTGAAGCAACACCGTGAGAAAATATCTGAAAAAAATGAGAGAACACCATACGGAGCTCCTCCTCCGCTCATTAAATAAACCACGTGACCTCTTTAGCATTGCTAAGTCCTTAACCAAAGCACCTTCCTCGAATCAGACGATATCAATTCAACCTCAGCCCTATGCCGAATACCTGCAATCTAAAATCATTAAAACAAAAGCGGCATCAAATGCCCCACTCAGCTACATTTCCCAAGGTCAGCCACCGTTAACGAACTTCATCCCCCCAACAGAGAAATACATCTCTGACCTTATTGCTACTATTAACACCACCACAGTCCCAAATGATCCTTGTCCTGTTTACTGGATCAGAACGATGCGTGCAGAGCTCAGCCCAACTTTAGCCTACATCATGAAGCTCTCCTTTTCAACAGGAACATTCCCAGCAGCCCTTAAACAAACGTCTATACGCCCTCTTCTGAAAAACAACAAACTTGACCCGACAAGGACAGATTCATATCGCCCGATCTCGAGCATACCCCTTCTAGCCAAACGTATTGAAAAGGTGGTGCAAATGCAACTACAGCAACACATTGACATATCATCCCCTCTTGATTCCTGCCAACATGGGTTCCGAGAATCCCATGGGGTAGAGACTCTACTCACCTTACTTATCAACACTTTATCCAGAGGTATTGACAAAATCGAAAACGGATTTGTACTCATCTTCCTTGACATTGCTGCTGCATTTGATTCAGTTAACCACGAGCAACTCCTCTCTCGCCTTCAGGAAAAGGGAATTCATGGCCTGGCCTGGGAATGGTGCAAATCCTATCTAGCTGATCGTTGGCAACATGTTCGGATAGGACCCTCAACATATGAACCATTCCAGCAACAACAGGGAGTACCCCATGGATCCTCACTATCTGCTTTACTTTTCAATATTTATATGCAACCTATTTGTGATATAATCTGCTCCTTTAATATATCCAGCTTGATCTATGCAGACGATGTCTTGATATTCACACCAATCAAAATCATGCACCCTGACCTCTCCCCACTAATAGAGTGCTTCAAAGCAATCACTGATTGGCTCTTATTGCAAAATCTACGCATAAACTTTAAGAAAACTGAGGTACTAGTCATAACCAAGAACAAGAACTTCTCTCCCCCTACTTCATTGAAGGTGCGAGATGCAGAGCTCCCATATAAATCTGTAATATGCTACCTGGGTGTCACAACTGACCAACAGCTCAACTTCAAAGAACACATAAAGCACACCACCAAGTCCATCTACAATAAAATACGGATACTAAGACACCTAAGACCTCTACTAACCCAAGAGGACTTCAGAACGATATTCCAGACGCTTGTAACGCCTCACTTTGACTATGCCAACATCATCCTACACGGCCTCCCTAACAGCACCATCAATCCACTACAGATGGCGATGAATTCAGCAGCCCACATTCTCTGCGGCATTTCCAGAAGAGATCACATTACACCCATACTTATGGAACTACATTGGCTACCGTTACAATGCAGGATCACCTACAAGGCACTACTCCTATCCTTTAAGGCAATTAACCGGCTATCCCCTTCTTCCTTCTCTGCACTTCTGACCATCACCCCTAAGGCTAAGGAGGTCAGTAGCTACCAATATGCTGACTATTCCACTTGAGTCTACCAAATGTACTAAAAACAACTAGAAACAGAGCCTTTACCTTTTATGCCCCCAGATGCTGGAACAATCTCCCACATCATATCCAAGCAATCAAAGACCTCTCACGGTTCAGAAAAGCCCTTAAACACCACCTATTTTGCCTTCACTTCTACCCTAACCTAACACAATCACCCCCTGCACCCCAACTCACTCACTCAGCCTCTGACATTCCAACAACATAACTCTTGACAATGTACAAAACATACCCACCCTCAAGTACACTCTAGACGATTATAGATGACATTGTTTCTTGCATTACGATTCCAACTTGCAATATAAACTGTAAATAGTTACAACAACCACTGTTGTTGATTTGTATATAGTTACCCTTGTTACAGTCCCATGTTCCAATCCTGTTACAATGTAAGCAAAAGATCTTTGTTCTGATGCAAACTTTTGTTGTTTATAAACCGCACTGATACTAAAAAGCATGGTATATAAAAACTGTAAATAAATAAATAAAGGAACATTCCCATATATAATATATAGGAACTGATCCTAGCAGAAAGCATGGAAGCCTGGAAGGTTCGACGTCCATAGGCGTCAAGAGTCCTACACTCACGTCCTGGAGGATTAGATGCATGCCTTTTTGCACTCTTGATCCTTCTCATAGCTGATTCCACCACCATGGAATGGTGTGGTAGCTGAGTCTTATGAAACCCAGGACAAGGAGGAACTCGATACATAGTGTCGAGTCTTCGAGAGTGAGGAGATGTGGTTAGAGGCGTTTCCCACATCCTTAACATGAGATCATGCAAGATCTCATGAACAGGTAAGGTAGCTGCCTCCTTGGGAGCTTTAGGGTATTGTAGGATTTCTAATTCCTTTGCCCTAGGCTCTTTTTCAGGAGCCACTGTGATGGAAAGACCTCGAGCCACATCTCGGATAAAATCCTGAAAGGACATATCCTCTGGTGGAGACATCCTACGCTGAGGAGAAGAAGAATCCTCAGGAAGAAGTACTCTAGTATCAGCAGAGCTTTCAGAGTCCTCAGACTCATCCGAGGATTCAAAGTATCTCCGATCCGGGTGATCGTGCAAGGCACAGTACCAGTACCGATCAAAGTCTTGTCGATACCGGATGGATAAGCATGACTCGGTCCCGGTAGAATACCTGCCGATGTCTATGCAGTCGGTGCCGGTACCGGTTGAATTGTCTGAAGTGGTTTCAGGGGCATCGAGGTCATGTGAAGAGCCGCCAGACTGCATTCAAAAGCCAAGAATCTCTGGTCTATCGATGCTGCCAATGCTTGGGTATCGGTATCGGATGAAGCAGCCAGTACCACAGAGCATGGCACCAGTAGTTCTGCCGAAGTTGAGGCCTCGAGAACATCCTGGAGCCCCGTTAGTGCTTTGGAAGCCGAAGCCTCCTGCCGGGGCAATTTTGCCGGTGAAAGTCCCTCAAGGGCAACGCCAGAGGCATCTCGATGCTTAGAGGGAGATCTACCCTTTGAGGACCGGCTAGATTTATGTTTAGTTATCTGAGATCCATGGGAGGAGGACGAAGCCCTGGAAGACGTCGATGCCACAGAAGCTGCAGCGGAAGGAAAAAGGGTGCAAAGTTTAGCAGCTCGGTTCTGTCGGCCCCTTTTCAACATCATCCCACAGGCAACACACTCCAAAATAGAGTGGTCAGGACCTAAACATTTGAGGCACCACTCATGGGTGTCGGTGACGGAGATGGTACTGCCACACTTGGAACACTTTTTAAAACCCGAAGCAGGTTTTTCCATTTTAAAGGAAAAATTTGGGCCTAGTGCCCAAGATGGCGCATGGCACCTGAGGAGAAAATAACTGGAAAAGACTCTAGAAGAAAGGGTTTGTTTGGGTTTTTTTGGAAAAAAAGAAAAAACGGCGGTACCGGTGTAGTGTCGAAGGAAGGCAGACGCGACCACAAAAAAGAAAAACAGAAGGGAATTATTTTCTGCGGTGACAGGATGTGCGACCTGTCAGCTCCGCGGAAAACGAAGAACTGGAGAGGGACAGTTGGGAACGGCGGGAAGGCAGCACGCAGGCGCTGTGGGATGCTCCCAAATGCTTTGGCTTGGCCCTTAGGTGGGTCCCACAAAAAAGAATTCATCACATTATTAACTATCAACGTGAATGGAACATGGATTAATGTCCTTATACAAATATTCTCTCTCTCTAATATTGAAATTATATGAATGAAATGCTACAACTCCTTTACTAACTAGCATAACGGTCCTTAAAACTCCCACAGCACCTACTTTCAACCCTCGTCGCTGCACTTGTTTGGTGTGGGAGGAGTGAGCAAGAAGTGAGCTCCTTCGCCATCCACTATCCGAGCTGTTTGTCCCACATCTTACTGCCTGTTGTCAGCTGCCGGGGTTTCCTATAGTTTCTGCAGCACATTCTTGTTTATGGTGAATCACTGTTATAACAGGCTGTCTTTCATAACAAGAAAGTGACAGCCTCCTCCCTTGGAATGTAATTTACCATCTGAGAGATACAGTCTGCTAAAGATCCTCAGACTCGTTCATTCTTATTAGTCTTTAGCAGAAATGTTTATTGTTATGCACATTTGAAGACTCTGAACCATTGAGGCTGCCATGGCTCTCACATTGTGAGCTGTGACATGGCCCTCCAGAGAAAGGTTCTTACTCTGATAGGCGAAGGAAATACACTGAGAAATCCAGTTAGACAGTGTTAGACTGGAAGTCCCAAATGAGAAGGATCAAAAGCAACAAAGAGTTGAGAGGACTTTCTATGTTGCTGTGTTCTTTGTAAGTAAAAGGCTAAAGCTCTTTACAGTCCAAGATATGAAGATTCCTCTCTGCATTTGATGCATGAGGCCTTGGAAAAAACACAGATAGGTAGACCGCTTGGTTTAGATGAAAAGGCGAGACCACCTTTGGCATAAAGTGTGGATGAGTCCTAAGGATTACCTTGTCATGGTGGAACCTTGTATAAGGTGGATCAGCTACTAGTGCTTGCAACTCACTAATGCGGCGTGCTGATGTGATTGCAATGAGAAAGATAACCTTCCAAGAAAGTAATTTCCAGGAGGCAGTAGCTAAAGGTTCAAAGGGTGGCTTCATGAGCTAGCCAAGAACCAGGTTTAAGTCCCATGCCACCGGTGGTGGCCTAATGGGAGGCTTAGTTAAAAGAAGGCCTCTCATAAATCTTGCTATAAGAGGATGAGAGGAAATAGGTTATCCATTTAGAGGCTTAAAGGAAGCTGCAATAGCACTCAAATGGACTCTTACTGAGTTAGTTTTAAGTCCTGCATTGGATAAATGAAGGAGATACTCCCGCAATGATTCCAGAGGTATCACAAGGGGGTTAAGACCCTTCTGCAAACACCATATGGTAAACCTTTTCCACTTAAAAGCATAAGAGCATCTTGTGGAAGGTTTTCTGGAAGCAGAAAGAATATCTTTTACTTGCTGAGGAAGATTAAGATCCTGGAGATCTAGGCCTTCAGCAACCAAGCCCTGAGATGCAGAGACTGGGGATTGGGATGCCATAACATTCCGTCCTCCTGAGATAGGAGATCTGGAGCAGACCCTAACTCCAGGGAGGGAGCTTGAGAGAGCTGTAGAAGCAGAGGGTACCACACTTGCTGTGGCCAATGTGGAGCAATGAGAATCATATAGCCTCTGTCTCTCTGAAGCTTCAACAGGGTTTTGAGAATTAGGGGAATGGGTGGAAAGGCATACAGTAAGTCTTGACCCCAATGAAGGAGGAAAGCATCCCTGGCCTGAGCCTTCTGAGACGGAATTCTGGAACAGAACCGGGGAAGTTTGGCATTCCACGGACTTGCAAAGAGGTCTATGTCCGGGGTTCCCCAAATTTGAAAAATCTTGGTTACCTGGTCTGCATGCAGAGACCATTCGTGTGGAAGCAAAACTCGACTGAGTCTGTCTGCCCAAGAGTTTTGTATGCCTGGAAGATACACTGCCAGGAGATGAATCTGATGCTCTCTGGCGAGGGCCCATAGTCGCAAAGCTTCGTTGCAAAGCGACAGAGAGCCTGTTTCCCCCTGCTTGTTCACATAGAACATGGCTACTTGATTGTCCGTATGAATGAGGACTGTCTTGCAGCTGAGCAGGGTGTGGAACACTTGCAGAGCAAGGAAGATTGCTCTGAGCTCCAAAAGATTGATATGTAGATGACTCTCCTGTGGAGACCAGGTGCCTTGGGTGGAGAGGTCTTGCAGATGAGCTCCCCAACCCATTGGAGAAGCATCTGTTGTGAGAGTTGCCTGGGGTAGGGGTTGTTGAAAAGGGGACCCCAGCAACAGGTTTGGAGTGGACTTCCACCACTGGAGGGACAAAATAAGGCGACTTGTGTTTGCTATTTTGTCTGACAGGCATCCTGAAGCCTGTGTCCATTGGGTGGATAAAGTCCACTGAGCTCCCCTCATATGGAGGCGAGCATAGGGAACCACATGCACCGTAGACGCCATGTGGCCTAGTAGTTGTAACATTTCTCGAGCAGTTAGATGAGGCTTTAGCACTGCTTGAGAAGCTAACTGCACCATGCAAAGGCAATGGGCCTGGGGAAGATAGGCCCTTGCCTTTCTGGTATCCAGCAAAGCTCCTATGAACTCTAGACTGAGTGGGAGTCAGACTGGATTTTGGGATGTTTATTACCAACCCTAAATACTGAAAGATACGCATTGTGCAGGACAGAGAAGTCATGGCCTCTGACTCTGTTGGGGCTCGAATGAGCCAGTCGTCCAGATATGGGAAGACGAATATTCCTAGAGTGCGTAGAAATGCAACTACTACTGCCATGCATTTTGTGAACACCCTTGGTGCTGAGGCCAGGCCAAAAGGAAGCACCCTATATTGGTAGTGCTTTCCTTGAAAAAGTAACCGAAGGAACCTTCTGTGGGTTGGATGGATGAGGACATGGGTGTACGCATCCTTGAGATCTAGAGAACAAAGCCAATCCTGACTCTGAAGGTATGGCAGCAGAGATCCGAGAGAAATCATCTTGAATTTCTCCTTGACAAGGAATTTGTTCAATTCTCTGAGGTCTAAGATAGGTCTGTAACCCCCTGTTTTCTTTGGGATAAGGAAATAAGGGGAATAGAATCCTGTACCCTGTTGATGAATGGGTACTTCTTCTATTGCCCCTTGGGCAAGAAGGATAGCGACCTCCTGACCTAGTAGGTTGATGAGAGAGGTCGGAGAATTGAACTGCTTTACTATTATGTGAGGAGGCATGCTTGAAAAATGAAGCTTGTACCCCTCCTCTATGATGGAGTGTCCAATGCTCTGCTGTTATCTGCCCCCATCTGGGGGCAAAATGACATAACCTTCCTGGAATGGTGGAAGGCTCTGGTCCCCCGAGAGCCAGAAAGGCTAAGTTCTCTAGTTGAGAGTCAAAGACCCTGTGGAGGCTGAGCCTGCTGGGCCGGCTGAGGCCTAGCAGTCTTTGCTTTCTTCTGTTTGGGTGGTTGCTGATCTTTCCTGGCAAGCTGACCTGCAGAACGTCCCTGCTGAACATAAGCAGGATAAAATCTTTTCTTCTTAGAAAATAATGGTTTCTTGAACAATTTCTTTCTAGCAGGATCAGCAGTGGACTTGGATAATCTATCCAAGGTGGAATTTTCAGCATCCATCTCATTGGCCTTTTCCTGCCAATTTCTACCAAACAGGTTCTCACCAGTACAAGGGATGTTTCTCAATTTGTCTTGTACCCAGAGCTCCAGATCAGATGCCTGGAGCCAAGCAATTCTAAGTGCACCTTTGGCAATAGCAGAGGTCCTGCTTATGCACTCAAAAGAGTCAAAGGCTGCACGGTTAGCAAATTTAGAAACATCTTGGGCATGTTTGACCAAAGTGAGAAAATCCTGTCTTCTATCCTCAGGAAGAATAGGACTTAAAGCTTCTAAATCATTTGTGACCTCCTTCAGGAACATTCCCATGTAAAGACTATAGGAAGTGATCCTGGCAGAAGGCATGGAAGCTTGGAAGACCCGATGTCCAAAATCATCCAGGGTTCTGCACTCACGTCCTGAAGGATTAGAGGCATGCCTCTTTGCACTCTTGATCTTTCTCATAGCTGATTCCACTACAATAGAGTGGTGAGGAAGCTGAGTCTTTTGGAAACCAGGACAAGGAGGTGCTCGATACATAGTATCGAGTCTGCGAGAATGAGGAGAGGTGGTAAGAGGTGTCTCCCACATCCTTAACATGAGATCATATAAAATCTCATGAATGGGCAAGGTAGCTGCCTCCTTAGGAGTTTTGGGATATTGTAAAATTTCCAACTCCTTGGCCCTTGGCTCTGTTTCAGGGGCCACAGTAATGGATAGACCCCGAGCCACCTCCCTGATAAAATCCTGGAAGGAAATATCCTCTGGAGGAGACATCCTGCGCTTGGGGGAGGAGGGCTCCTCCGGGAGAAGCATTCCTGCATCGACAGAACGTCAGAATCCTCAGATTCCTCTGAGGACTCGAAGTACCGTTTGTCCGGATGCTCTTGAAGAGCCCGATACCCATACCGACTGAAGTCGGTACCGGGAGTAACCGCTACCAAGGTATCGGTACCGGAGGGCATGGGATGACTGGGTACCGGCAAAGCAGACACCGATGCCGATGTCAATGCTATCGGTACCGGTACTGATACCGATACCGATGCCGGGGCCAGTGCCGGTACCAGCTGAATTGTCTGTCACGGTTCCGAGGGCGTCGATGCCACAAGGAGAGCCGCCAGACTGCGCTCAATAGCCAGGACTCTCTGGTCTATCGACGCTGCCAATGCCTGGATGTCGGTAGTGGAGGAGACCGCCGGTACCCCAGAGCATGACACCAGTAGTTCTGCCGAGGTTGAGGCCTCGAGAACATCCTGGAGCCCCGATAATGCTTTGGAAGACGAAGCCTCCCGCCGGGGCAATTTTGCCGGTGCAGAATCCTCAAGGGCAACGCCAGAGGCATCTCGATGCTTAGAAGGAGATCTACCCTTTGAGGACCGGCTGGACTTATGTTTAGTTACCTGAGATCCACGGGAGGAAGAAGAAGCCCTGGAAGACGTCGATGCCACCGAAGCTGCATCAGAAGGAAACAGGGTACTGAGCTTAGCAGCTCGGTTCTGCCGACCTCTTTTAGACATCATGGCGCAGGACATACAATCCGTGATGGAGTGGTCAGGACCTAAACATTTTAGACACCATTCATGGGTGTCGGTGACAGAGATGGTACCGCCACACTTGGTGCACTTTTTGAAACCTGAGGCAGGTTTTTCCATTGTAAGGAAATGTTTTTGGGCCTAAGACCCAAAAAGGCGCGTGCACCTGAAGAAAAGAAAAGTAGAATATATATATATATTTTTTTTTTTAAAAGACAGAAATAAGAAGAAAAAAACCGGCGGTACCGGTAAAGCGTCGAGGAAGGCAGACGCGAACACAAAAAAGAAAGAAAGAAAAAAGAATTCTTCTGCGGTGACAGGAACACGACCTGCTGGCTCCGCGGAAAAAGAACTGGAGAGAGGCAGTTGGGAAAGGCGGGAAGGCAGCACGCAGGCGCTGTGGGATGCTCCCAAAAGCTTTCTAATTGGATGCTGGGGAGCGTTCCTGAGCAGGCTCCGTCAGTACCGACGATACCCATATGTGATGACTACATTCCTGCTTGTTCCTGGAGATACCTCAGTCCTTCCGGTCCAAAGTTGCTGTCCTCTAGTGGGATTTGAACCCCCGACCTTCTGGCCTGAGGTAACTTGTCCCAACCACTAGGACACATTCTAGTGGTTACGACCTTCCAGGTATTCTGCCAGTACTTTCAAGCAGCAAAGCGTCAGTGTACTCCTTGGCCGAGCTCCTTGGGGACTTGAGCTATATTGATTTCAATCTCCTAGTTGGCACAGATAAGCTGCGGTTCTCCTCGCTGCTTTTCTCGGTGGCATGACAGCTATCCCCGTACATTGGGGGTGGCAGCCCTATTATTCTACTACATTCCTACCAGGCCCTGTTGCGCGCAATCTTTCTAATCTCGTGTCTTGTAATCGCTACAGGCCTTCCCCTCTTCATTGCCCTTCCCCTGTGTCCACTCTGGTCCTCAATATGGCAATTACTGAACTGCCGGTCCCTCCGAACTAAATCATTATTAGTTTATGATCTCTTGCAGAAACATTCTTTAGACATGTGTTTCCTCACGGAAACATGGCTTAAAGAGGGTGATAGCCCACTGTTAAACAGATGTCTACCTTCGGGGTACTCTGCCTTCTCATCACCCAGGCTGGGTAGATGTGGGGGGGGGAGGCGTTCCTCTATCATTCCCGGTTTGACATCACTAAAGTTAGAGCTGCTTCAGTGCACTATTCTGAATCTCTTTTCTTGTGACTCCAATCATCCCCACCTCTTTATTTTCTTCTGCTTTACCTTCCCCCTTCCCTCTCCCCTCTCCACTGACTTATGGGATATGGCAATGTAGACTATTTCTGAAACTGCCCTAACCTACTCTAATCTTACTATTCTTGGTGACTTCAATACCCATTTGGATTCACCTATCAGGCCCAGAGATCATGCTTTCCTCAATCTATTGTATGACTTGTCTCTTACACAGCATGTTCCCTGTTCAAACCATAGTGCAGGCCATACGTTAGACTTGGTCATTGCCCCATCTTCCTCTGGTCTTATTCTATCTTCCTTTTCAGTCCTTGCGATCCCTTGGTCAGATCATCATTGTATCTTCTTTTCTACTTCCTTCTCAGTCATCCTGTCGCTTGCGCCGTCATATTACTCCATCAACGCTGCTTGCGATTCCTTCTGCACAAACCTTGTTCCCTTCGGATTTCACCTCGCAGTCACCTTGTGCTCAGGTTTACAGTTGGAATTCTGTGCTTACTACCTCTTTAGATAACTTACGCCCCTTTCCTATCTCAGAAAAACGTATTCGTTCTCCTTGGTACCATCCTGGCTTATTTTTACTGCACTCACAGCTTCGTCGTGTTGAGCGGCTATGGCTCAAGAACCCCTCTTCAGAAGCTCGTGCTCGTTTTCAACAGGTATACTCCTTCTACCGCGCTTCTGTCTATTCCACAAAATGTTCTTTTTTTTTTTTGAAACTTATTTTTATTGAACCACAAACCAAATTACAAACAAAGGTTTACACATACATCCTTGCCCTCGTACCAGGATGAATCTTATCCCCGCACCCGAGGCACTACGTTAGCACAATTGTGGAACAACGGTTTACATTATCCCCCCTTACCCCCCCCATCCCCTACCCCCACTCCCCCCCCCCCCACAACACAACCTTCCCCCGTACGTTGTCTCCCAAGCAGTCCCCGACTACCCCCCAACTTATCTTTGCCTCCCCCACTGCTCCCCTTACCCCCTCCGTCTCCCTCCTCTATCCAACTACCCCATATGAAGGGCTTCATTACGTGCACGGGGTCCCAAATCCTGGATGTAGGGTTCCCAAATCAGCAGGAAGTTGGCCCAGCGCTTAACATTTGCCTTGGCCCCATTCCTTTCAAAGAGCATCAATTGATGAAAAGTATTCCACCATTCCCAAAATGTGGGAGCCGTCTGCTCGCGCCACCTATGAAGTATTGGCCCCTTCCCTACCAGACATGCTTTCCTCACCAACACTCGTTCCCATCTCCCTTTAGGATAAAGTGGTCCAAGTCGATCCAACGCAACAAAGGCCTCATCCCACTGTATGCGCTGATGAAGTAGGTTGCTCATATACGTGCTAATCCTATTCCAATACTGCTGGATATCTGGACAGCCGCACCACATATGCCCCAAATCTGCAAAAGTGGCTGAACATCTGGGACAGCTCCCATCACACCCAAGACCACTTCGCATGGCCCTCCTTGGGGAAAAGTGTGCACGAGTAACGCTTTTAAATTGCACCTCTCGGGGGGGCGCTCGTGAGCCCAGCCAAGATGGCCATGATTACTTAGAGCTCTTCAGCTTCTTCCTCCATTTACAAGGAATTTGGCTCTCTAGGAACGCAATTTTGGCATGCAAACGCTCCTATCATCATCGCTAAAATGACTTTATAAGATGGTGTCAGCCGGGCTTGCTGCTTCCTCCCAGCTCCCTTAAAACGGCCTGCTTCTCTCAAGTGCACCTGCCAGAGGCTCTCCAAACCCACGTTCACCGTCTCTTACCGTTCTCAGAAACAGCGTGGCTGCTGGCTACTCTCCCCGAAGTAACTGCAGAGAGTACGCCGTTCAGAAGATCTAGTTGTCCACTAATGCTACTTCATCTCTCACCATACTGTGAGTACCAATCAGTAGACTGGCGAACTGGGATCAAATTCTCTAACCGATGTCACCGATGTGTTAAAGAGATCCTAAAAGTGCATTGCGAGAGGTTTAAAGTGCTCCCCGAGGCTTGCCCGAGTGTCTCCTGTACAGCCCTGAGTTCTAAGGCCACCATTACCTGAATGATCTCCGTTGGAACGCAGGAGGGGACCTTTTGCAGTGGCGGGAAGGTTGGAACGCATAATTGCGCTGACGACGGCTCTGCTCTTGCTGACGTGGGCAGATTGATGTGACTTCTCCCCTCCAAGATGGCCGCCGCCGTTCTGTGGAACGCATAATTTGGAACGCATGACCTGGCACTCAAAATGGCCACTGCTGCTTAAAGGGACCCCGCTCTTCAGTCTGAGGCAAATGAAAAGAACAAGTGTGACCCCGATCTCGACGCTGGATGTAGGAGGTGACCTCGGAGCCTCGATCCTTTATTGCTGCTGTACCTGAAGTTATGACATGGGATGGCTGGCTTCCTGATGACGGAGTGGGGCAGTGAATGTCCTCTGCCGACTGGGATGCTGTTCCCTGATACTGGAGTGCCATCTAGTGTCTCTGACTAGTATTGCAGGTTAAAGTAAAATACTTGTTGCAACTGGACTTTTTCTTTTTTGCTCGATTTTCTTCACCTTTTCATTGCCCTGATCCCTATTGGGAGAGTCAGTGTATGGACTCAGCATGTCCCTCGTGCAGCCGAGGTCACTTTGGGCCAACATACCTGCCTATTCTCTGAGGGTAAAGAAACTGTGGAATTACGGTTGCTGGGTCCAGAATATGCCTCAGGCTTACGATACCTTCTGCTGACGTTGTTGCTTACTTATTCCCTCAAGGAACAAGCTACAAGCATTCTTGCTGAAGTTGGCAGGAGGGAAGCGGCTCTGGCCACTGTAGTCCTCGGGTGGGGTGTTGCCTTGATACCATTCCACAGTGAGGAGGTGATCTGCAGCTATGAGGGTAGTGTGCCAGGGTCCTAGAACACCTTGGAGGAAGAATCAGCACCTACCTGACAGAGATGTCCTCTGCAAAATCCTACGCCTCAGCCCTATCCAAGTTTGCTAGATCTGCAGACTCGCCTAATAGCTAAGTTTCACAGGCTGAGGAGGGTATGGCTGCCTCTAAAGCTAATGCCTCCGACCCACAAGCACCAGTAACAAAAGCTGACTTTCTGGAAATCTTGCAGGAGCTCAAACTTTTCCGCCAGGATTTTACCAAAGCGGTGAGTGATATCCGCACCAATTTGAAATCATTGGATGACAGAGTTACACAGGCAGAGATAAATATAAGGGAGCAAATGGACTCGTCTGTGGCACTTCAGACAAAAATAGTGAAATTAGATCAACTTACAAGAGATTTAAAGGAAAGGCAAGATGAACTAGAAAATAGACAAAGACGTAATAACATAAGAATACTGGGCCTTCGTGAACACGCGGGTGGATCAGAAGATACTGTGGCTCTAGTGCAAGAACTTTATGCCTTCTGTGTGCCTAACGCCCCTAAGCCGGTACGACTTGAGAGGGCACACCGATCCCTCGGGGCTCAGAAAGCCTCTAGTACACACCCTCGAGCGATCATAATTTGTTTCAGCTTCTTTGAAGACAAAACAGCTTTGTTGAAGAGTCTTAGGGGCAGGCGCTCGGTGGTCTTCAAAGACCAGGAGATTCAAATATACCAGGATCTTTCTCAATACAGTCTGGAACGTCGGCGAAGTTTCAAGCCCCTTACCCAGGCGCTACAGAAACAGGCCATCCCTTACAGATGGGGTTTCCCCTTTGCCTTAATGTTCGAGTGGAACAACTGTCCTCAAAAGATTATGGAACTGTCAGCAGCAATGGAGTTCCTAGATCTGATGCAACATGGAGAGCGTTCAACGCGTCAAAGGAGTAAGAATGGAGAGTGGGAGATGTCCGTGCCAAAGAAGCGCAGGGTACCAAGATCCAGTCAGTCTTCCAATTCGGATAATGACTCCAACCTACAAAAGGAGATGGACACATCTGCTCCTAAATGATTTTTGTGTATCTGATATTTATCTGGTCTGGTAAAGGGCCGATCTGAGGCTGATCAAGATAGTATCAAGGGTCTCAGTTAAGTATGGGGTTGTTGGGGGAGCTGGGAGGGGGGAGCTGGATGGGAGACGAGTCATGGGAGACAAGGAGGAGGAGCAGCAGGAGGCTAGGATACAGTTAGAATGTGAAATACATTGCACAATGGGAGTGTTTGCTATAGGGAGTTTTTCTTCTTTCCTCTGCCTTTTTTAGCCAAATTGTGGATGGGGGGGAGGCGGGGAGGTCTTATACTACTACAAACCTCTCCTTAATGCCTACCCTGGTGACACGTGTAGTGTCACCCTTATTGCGACGCTCATCTGTTCGATCTACTTCCTGCAAACATAGGAATGTGGGGTGGGGACAGGTTGGGGTGGGTGGGGAAGAGAAGGGGGGGAGGGGGATGAGGGGGGTGGGGGGGAACTCGGCTGACCAGAGCTTTTGTCAGTATATTTTGTGCACGCAAACTTTATTTTTATGTCCATTGCAGAGTGAGGGAAGTTGGTTGAGGTTGTTCAGGAGCAGAACAGTTGCAACTCAATGCCTAATGAGGGGAGGAATGGGAATTTGGCTACGGATGGGAATTTATAAATGGCTTGTTTCCGGAGTTGGGAATGATTAAAGCTATTTCTTGGAACGTGCATGGTTTAAATAATCCGTGCAAGCGGCGGAGGGTGTTGGAGCAGTTATGCAGAGAGAAGGCTGAGATAATCTTTCTTCAAGAAACACATTTTTCTGGGCATGATCATTTTGACTCTGCTAAAGGCAGGTTTCCGCAAATTCACCTAGCTAATTACTCTACTAGGAAAAGGGGGGTTACTATCTTGTTCTCCCCGTCATGCCCCTTTCAGCTGATTAATAAGGTGGCTGACCCGGAGGGCCGTTTTTTGATTCTGATAGGGTCTATTCAGGGGATCACCTTGACTCTTGTCAATGTATATCTTCCTCCGGCAGTTGTGGGGAGTTCATTGATCGATCTTTCAAAGGCACTCCAGAAATGTAGTCAGGGACCACTGATACTAGGGGGTGATTTCAACTGTGTCTGCTCTGAGATAGACCGCTCGGGCAGTCGAACCCTGGGAAACACCATGGGGAAGTTGCTGGAGAACTGGGTCTCGCACTTTGATTTATGCGATGTATGGAGGCAGCTGCACTTTTTGGAAAGAGACTATACTTTTTATTCGAGAGCTCATCAATGCCATTCCCGGATTGACATGTGGTTTCTGTCAAGGTCAGAGATTCCTCGGTTGCACCAGGCCACTATTGGGACCATGGGCCCGTCTGACCACGCAATTATTTCTATAGATCTAGCCTTGGGGGTAGCCGATATCCCGAGTCAGCGGTGGTCCCTGCCCCGAGGGCTTTTACTTAATCCGGAATTTGCATCTGAGGTGCGTAAGAGATGGAGGGAGTATTTGGAATTTAATGACTCCTCAGAGATATCTAGAGCACTCTTATGGGATGCGGGGAAAGCAGTTCTGCGAGGGCATCTCATCTCACTGTCGAGTGCTTTCAAAAAACGTGTAGTGGCCCGACAGGAGGATCTCAGAAAAGAGATAGCCCAACTGGAAGGTAAACACAGAAAGGAGGGGGGAGAAAAGGTGTGGGAACTGCTGACTTGACGTAGGGGGGAATTAGCAGCGCTGGAAACTGACAGAGTAGCCTCGCTCTTCCTTCGCACGAGACAACGTTATTATGAACAGGGTAATAAAGCCGGCAAGCTACTGATGTGGCAATTAAAGCGGCAGAGGCAGCGTCATAGGGTGGATTCTATCAAATCCCCGCAGGGCCAACTTCTCTATTCTTCCCGGGATATTGCGTCCACCTTTGCAAAATTTTATGAGCAGCTTTACGTTAGTATGTCGACAGCGACTCACACCGATATCTCGAATTGGTTAAAGGAGGCTTCTCTCCCTCAGGTGACTGCGGAAGGGAAGGAGCATTTAGATCGTCCGTTTACACTATCGGAGGTTCAACAGGTGCTGAAAAACCTCAAATCCACTAAGGCGGCGGGACCAGACCTCCTGCCGGCGGAATTGTACAAAACATTCCCGGATCTGTTCGTCCCAACGTTGTTGACAGTCTTTAACGAAATTCTCTCCAAACAAATCCTTCCAGAATCCTTTTACCACGCGACTATTGTCGTGATTCCTAAAGCGGGCAAAGATGCTTCGCAATGTTCTAATTATCGCCCGATATCTCTATTAAATTTGGATTACAAAATCTTTACCTCCATTTTAGCCAATCGTCTAGCCTTGTTAATTCCAGACATCATTCACCCAAATCAAACTGGTTTCATAAAACATAGATATGGGTTTGAGAATGTGCGCAGACTAATTAATGTTCTACAGAGCATTAAAGACAAAGAGGAAGCATTTAATATTTTATCTTTGGATGCGGAAAAGGCCTTTGATAAACTGGAGTGGTCCTACTTACTACAGGTCCTCCAGGAATTTGGCTTTGGATCCACCTTCTGTACGTGGATTTCTTCATTATATGCAAAACCCCAGGCGGTAGTGTCGGTCAACGGTGTGTGCTCGCCCTCTTTTTGCTTGCGCAGAGGCACCAGACAAGGGTGCCCCCTCTCTCCATTACTGTTTGCTCTTGCAATGGAACCCTTGGCGGCTCATATCAGACTACGGGCGGAAGATATAGGTGTTCGTATAGGTTCTGAATGGCATGCCATTTCTCTATATGCGGATGACACGCTGATCTATTTGAGGGAACCCCCCAGATCCTTACCTATAGTACTAAACATTTTAGAACACTTCTCATTGGTGTCGGGGTTTACTATTAACAGGCAGAAATCCACCCTGCTTAACTGTGCGTCACACTCCCCCAAAGTAGCTCTCCCCACTAATGGGTATTTTCCGGTGGTGGATCATTTTCGGTATCTCAGCGTCATAATACACCGTGATATTTCGAGGTTATATACGTTGAATTATCTCCCCTTTTTGAAGTCGGTAAAAAGTGACATGGATAGGTGGAGTTTGTGTTCGGTCTCCTGGCTGGGCCGCATTAACACTTATAAGATGCTGGTCTTGCCAAAATTGCTTTTTCTGTTTACGCAATTACCTATTTCTCTCCCAAGAGCGTTCTTTTTGTCTCTCCGACAAGCTGTGACAAGGTTTCTGTGGTTGGGGAAACGTCCTTGGCTTAGCTGGAGAATACTCACGACCCCCAAAGGGTCAGGAGGGTTAGGCCTCTCAGATCCGGAACTCTATTATGCTTGTTTCTGTCTGAGATCGTTATTGTTATGGCGAATACACCCGGGGGCGGAATGGGTTCGGTTGGAAGAGGATTGGATGCGGCCGATCCCGCTGGGGGAGACCATTCCTTGATGTTCCTTTAGAGATCTCTAAGGTGCGAGCACACGTTTTTCTTGGCCCCTGCTGGGCAGCGTGGAGGAAATTATGTAAACGAATGGGTATACCTGCGTCCTCTACTCCTTTCACCACTTTGGGAGCCTTAGGATTTATGCGAACCATGCATAAGAATGTCACAGCTGATCTCTTAGGCATAAATATCTCTTCCTTATATGAGAACGGACACCAGGCCTCCAAGGGGAAACTTGAAGAAATTATGAGTTTCCAACTCTCCCCGTTCCAGTGTCTGCAATTAACTCATTGTTTACGAACCCAGTTCTCGGCTACTGACGTGTCCCGTAGACCTAGATGTTGGGAACAGGACCTTTTTGTAACCAGAAAACTTACTGCTTTTGTGGCTCGGCTGTACAGGCACATAGCAGTTGATTTGCCTGCTCTGCCGTTTTTAAAACTCCCTCAGCAGAGATGGGAGGCGACTATACAGGGGAAGGAACTAGAGTTCTGGCTTGATGTCTACGCATATTCGCACTCATGCTCCCTATCGTTGGGGCTGATACATACCCAACTCAAGATACTTTATCGTTTATCTATAGCCCCGGCAGATCTTTTCCGCTGGAAAAGAGCGGATGACCCACTTTGTTGGCGATTATGTGGACGCAGAGGATCTTTTGATCATATGTGGTGGCATTGCCCACACATTCAGAGGTATTGGCGAAGTGTCGTGAGGTATATTAATGATAGGTTGCAGGTCACCCTCCCCGTGGACATGGAGTCATGTGTTTTAGGAGTTCCTTCTGCCCCTCTTTGTGGGCGTCCTCTTCGGCACTTGGTCCAGTCGCTCCTTTTGGCAGCCAGATCCGTAATTGCCCGTTTCTGGAAGCGCAGTAGAGCACCGTCCCTTACAGAATGGCGAGCTAAATGTTGGGATATCTACCGGTTAGAAAGAATCACCGCTGCTGTCCATGGCCGGCCTTTCAGAAGTGAGGACCTTTGGGATTTGGTGTTTCAAGAGGTTCATGAGGGCCGATGAGTTCGGGCCAATCAGAGGATTACTGTTCCCGCATCACTAGATAGGGTCTTTATCGCTACCTCGGATCTGATGACTGCACTATTTCCCTCTCTCTTTTTCTTCTTCTGCTCTTTTTTTTTTCTCTTCTCTTCTCTCTCTCTCTCTTCCTCACTTCAGGGGGAACAGGTCAGCGGGGCTGGGGTGGGGGGGTAGTGGGTTGGGTAAGGGTGATGGTGGGGGGAGGGAGTTGGGGGGAGGGGGATGGGGATGGGGATAACTGAGTAGAATTTAGGACGCATTGCTGTTATACGTTAGACACATGTTGTTTTTCATACTGTTTGCAATTAATGGCTGATATCTGGTCCTGTACCGCATGGGTGGTTGCAGAAGGGGCAAGGAGGGGAGAGGGGGGATATCGCATGATTGTTTGAACCTGTTCGTTGTGCAATGTAATGGTACTGTACTGTTTTGGGATTGCTGTTTTGGAATGTCAGTTATTTGTCTCTACTCAATAAAATTTATTACATAAATTGCACCTCTCTCCATTTCATCCCTTCTACAAGCCCCGCAATCCTATACAATGCTTTCAAAATCGAGCCCGGGGGGACCCCCTGACCCAACTCCTCCGCTCATCGAGTCTCTTCCCTAGAGTAATCCGGCCTCTTAATATAAGGTCCCAACCGTTTTTTCAGTTTCGATATCGTATTTGGGGACTCTTCCCCCAGGGCAAAAAATTCCCAAGATCCTCGCCGAGCTCTCCGAAGTTAACTCCCCTTCTGGAAGGGGCGCCACATAATGAGAAACCTGCAAACAGGCGAAGTAATGACCACCACTCCACTCATACTCCCTACTGAGACTCGCAAACGATTTACATTTCCCATTACCATCCACCACATGCCCCACATATCGAAGACCAGCAGCCCTCCATGTCCGAAAAGCCGCCATTGTGGACCCCGGGATGAAGTTACTATTACCTTGCAGTGGCAACCAGCTTGATACAGCTGGAGACCTGTTCCAGTATTGACACAGCTGTCTCCATGTACGTCTCACCGGTTCTACCAGTACATTCCGGGCTACATGTCCCGGTAGTTGTGAACCTTCCAAATGCAAAACCGCCAGTAAGGTCTGAGGGGCCACCAGTGCCTCCTCGAGAGCCCGAGATGTAAAGGTCTCTGTGTCCCCTAACCAATCCCCTAAGTGCCTTGCCTGACACGCCAAAGCATAGGCCTGCAAATCTGGGATACCCATCCATCCCGCCCGCCAACCTCCTCGCAATCGATGCAATGGGATTCGCGCCCTCACCCCTTTCCATAAGAATCCCCTTATCTCTCGCTCTAGACATGCAATGTCACATTTCTGCAGCCACACGGGGAGCGTCTGCATCCAATACAGCACACGGGGCAGAAGCACCATCCCCACTGCCGCCCCCCCCCCCCCATTGACAGTGGTAGAGGTCTCCAGGCCCTCACCTGCACTCGAAGACCAGCCAAAATCTGCTCTATATTCCGTTTATATAAGTCCTGCGGGTCTCTGGCTAATAAAATCCCCAAATAGATGAAAGCATCCCCCCCATCATAAAGGGAATGCGCCCCCCCAGCTCCCCTTCGCATCCCCTCGCACATCCAAGGCCACCGATTTGTCCATATTTATATACAGTCCCGCTAATTTCCCAAATGTTGCAAATTCTTCTAATAGTTTGAATAGCGACTGCTGCGGTAATTGCAGATGTACTAAAAGATCATCCGCAAAAGCCGCGATTTTGAATTCCTGGCGTCCCATACGCGCCCCACGTATATCCTGAGAGAGTTCTATTCTATGGATAAAGGGATCTAGTGCTAACACAAATAGCAGCGGTGAGAGTGGACATCCCTGTCGTGTACCCCTTTCCAGTGAGAACGCCTTGGACAACAGCCCATTGCATAATACTCTCGCAGTCGGCCCTGCATAAAGAAGACGGACCATACTACAAAAGACCTGCCCTAGACCATACTGGGGTAAGAGGGCATGCAAATACTCCCAATCCACTCGGTCAAATGCCTTTTTCGCGTCAAAACTAATTAGCAGGAACTGCAGCTCCCCCTCCCGGGTCCATTCCAATGATGCCAAGATCTTGCGCAAGTTATACACTGCATGCCGGTCCTTCACAAATCCTACTTGGGAAGCATGTATCAGTTCCTCCAGAAACGGGGCTAATCGATCCGCCAACACCTTTGCCATCACCTTCAAATCAAAGTTCAACAAAGATATCGGTCGATATGAAGAGGCCTGCTCCTGGTCTTTATTTATTTACATTCTCTTATATACCGCGCTATTCTTCATCAGTGCGGTTTACATTGAACAAACTGAAATTACATTGAACAGGGCATTATAACTTGGAGATAACTATTTTACAGGGAACATGGGCTATGGAGGGTTAAGTGGCTTGCCCAAGACCACAAGGAGCACCTGTGGGACTAGAAACCCCAGTCCTTCCGGCCCAAGGTTGCTGTCCTCTTGTGGGATTTGAAACCCCGACCTTCCGGTCTGAAGTACCTTGCCCCAATCACTAGGCCACTCCTCCACTCCACTCTTTGCCTGGTTTAAGGATCAAAATAATATGTGCTTGGTTTTACCCCCCTACACTTAAATTTACCCTGCCCAACTCTATGGCGGTACAGCGCCACTAACGGAGGGGCCACCGAATCCCCCAGCAATTTATAAAACCCGGCCCCTAGCCCATCGGGTCCAGGCACCCTATAGCTTTTCGCCAGTGTTATTACCCGGAGTATCTCCTCTGGCATGACCGGCTGCTCCAATTGGGCCCTATGCTCCCCCCCCAGCCTTGGCACTCCCAACCCTCTCAGATACTCCTCTAGGGAAGGTCCAGGCACTTTTTCGCTCTGGTAAAGTTTCTTATAGAAATCCTGAAACACCCGAACAATCTCACTATTCCCCTTTTGGGGTCTACCCGGAGCATCTCTAATAACTGCCACCGTCCTGGTCCGCCTACTTCCCTGTAGACATCGTGCCAGGAGTTTCCCCGGTTTGTCACCGAACCAATATAGCTGGTAGCAGTAATACATAATGGCTTTTTTTGCCCTCTGGTGCAGCAAATCATTAAGAGTTGTCTGGGTTTCCCACAGCATCTGTTTGTGCACTGCCGTAGGGCAGCGCGCATATTTACGCCGGGCCGCAACCACTTGTTTCTCCAACCGGATTACCATTTCATTTAACACCCTCTTTTTCCACGCCGAGTAACCCAAAATGTCCCCCCCCCGCAGAACTACCTTAGCTGTTTCCCAGTAAAGTTCGAGGTCCACTTGGTGCTGCACGTTGTTACTCGCAAAGTCTTGCCAGCGCTGCTTAAGATAGAGATGAAACTCCGCATCTCGATACAAATTTAACAGGAAACGCCACACCCTAGACCGTAACTCCGCTTTGACCCACTCTACGTCCACCCAGATTAAAGCATGATCAGATATCTCTACGGGTCCAATATGCGCATCTGTTACTTGCGTAAAGTTTCTGCCTGAGATAAAAATATAATCTATCTGGCCGCTTGTACCTTGTGCCCGGGACTGATGAGTAAAATCTCTTTCCATGGGATGGAGCAAACGCCAGGCATCAACCACCCCCACTTGATCCTTCAAATTTTGTAAAGCTTTCGCCCCCTGCAGGCGCGCCCGATCTCTTCCCCCCCCCCCTTGAAGTGTCTAGCTCCAGATCCAATACCCCGTTAAAGTCTCCCCCCAGGATCAACGGAACGTCTGGAAGCTGCTCAATTCTGGAGGCCAGGCGCGATTACAACATTAGGGCTACACATATTACCCAATACTATAGGCCTCCCGTCTAGCAACCCATATAGTAACACATACCTTCCATTCGGGTCTACATATTCCTGTTCCAGGGTAAATCTCACGCGCTTATGGATCAAAATGACCACTCCCCCCTTTTTTCCCTCTGCTGGGGAGCCCGACCCCTGACCTACCCAATCCCTCTGCAGTTTCAAATGCTCCTCCTTAGATTGATGCGTTTCCTGTAGAAAGGCTATATCACATTTTTGTCTAGGCAGAGCCTGCAATACTTTGGATCTCTTGGGTTCCCTATTCCACATACATTCCATGAGATGAGCCTCAGAATACCACAAACTGCTTAGGCCCATGACTCACATTACTCCAGTATCCCCCGGGAAGCTCCCCCCCCCCCCCAGCCTGGAGCTCCTCCCATTCTTCTATCTGGATTCCATTAGCCCCGTACCTATTCCTGGGTCGATTGTGTTGTCCCTCCCCCCTCTTCCCCCCCCCCCCCACTCCATATACCTTACCCCCACGCTCTACCCCCCTCCCCACCTACTCCCTTTATCCTTCCCTGTTCCCCTCAACCTCTAGGCCTCCTCTCATTTTGAGTCTTGGATGCGTGCGAGTCCCCCCCCTCCGCCTCCACCAACAGAGGGCTTCCCCCTCCCTATCCTCCAAACCCCCCGCCCATCAGCAGCAAACATGGAACGACTCTGTCTTGAACCCACCACCTTGTATCCAGCCCAGTCCCATTAACTTTCCCAACACTTACAGCTTTATTTGACAGCTCTCTCCCCCTCCCCCCCCCTCCCCCTCCCTTCCAACAAACTAAATTAACCAAGCATTTAGTGCTCCCCTCAGGTGCACACCTATCTGCATTTCTTCACATTCAGATCAACCCTCCGTTGCAGCAACAGATAAAATAACATTCAGATACCCCCTCTCCTCCTTCCACCCCTGCAGCCCGAACATACACACATTCAATAACCCCTCAACTACACATATAAATACAGTTCTGCAACCTTGGGGTACTGTCGCTCTCCATAATGGCAATCATCCCCCACCACAAGTCCACTCAGCTGGTTCAAGTGGCTCAATGTCGCTCCCTTTCTTCGCGCAGACATTTCCCCAGCCTCCCAGGCTGCATTCACGGCTCTGCCCCCACCACACGAGCTGTCTTCTGGATGAGGCCTTCTACATACTCCATCGCCTCCGCAGCAGTAGCAAAGCTTCTCTGTGTCCCACCATGCATAACTTGGAGCCTCGAGGGATACTGCACCTTAAAGCGGATTTTCGGAGGACTTCCGGTGGCACATGAGCGAGTGAGGACGCGTTCTCTGATCGCTCCGGGGCCGCCTCAGCTTTAACCACTTGTACTTGTACTTGATGCCCGTGGGAGCCGGTTAAATCGGCTGCAGAATACTGCCGAAACAGTAGTGGACACGGTGGCAGCAAAACCGCATCGGAAAATGCCCCCACCGCCGAAAAAAGAGCGGGAGAAACCTCACCGAACAGGGGCCGCGCTCTCCGGAGGGTCCAATCCGGCCTCTCCGTGAACGGAGAGTGCCGACTCCGCTACAGAGGAGCTGGCGAAAGAGGTCGTTAAACTTCTCGAACCCAAATTTGATTGCATACTCAGCAAATTGGACTCTGTGGGTACTGCGCTGGCCGAAATGGGCCAGAGGGTGGAGGAGGTCGAGCATAGAGTCTCAGCGCTGGAAGATGATGTGGGGTGCAGGTCTCGAGAGCACGAGGCTCAGCGCATGCAGCTGGCGGCCTTGTTGGAGAAAGTTGAAGACCTCGAGAACCACTCCCGACGGAATAATCTGAGGATCGTAGGGGTGCCGGAATCCACGACTGATGCTATGCTTGTGCCCCTCATTGAGTCCTGGCTGCCCAAAACCTTAGGTCTGGATGATCTGTTCGGCCATCTGAAGGTGGAGCGGGCTCATCGGCTGGGGCCGAAACTTGAGTCGCGCCCGCGGCCGAGAGTGGTGATTGCCCGTATTTTAAATTTCCAGCACAAGATGCAGCTCCTTCAGGCTTATCGGAGGAAGCGGGATGTGCAATTGGACAATCAACAACTTCTACTTTTTCAGGATTATTCCGCTGCGGTTGCAGCTAAACGGAAGGAGTTCGCGCCGGTCTGCTCCGCTCTCTTTCGGAGGAAATTGAGGTTTACTCTAGCGTTTCCAGCTACTCTGCGAGTCTCCCACCAGGGTCAAAATGTTTTTATGTCGGTGGGCGACGCCAGATCCTTCTTGGACTCTTTGGGCACTGACCCGGCAGAGACACCAGCGCGGGAGGAGAGCCGTTGAAGATTAGGGGGCCAGGACTTGCAACGGGATCTGGCGGCCCATGATGTTCTGCTCATGGTGTGAACATGGCACAGCTGACATGCGGGCATTTAAGACTGTGGCACATTCCTTTATGTCTAAAGTTTTGTGTATATGCGGGCTTGTAATTGTGAGTGAGGGGGGGCATAGATGTGTAGGTTCTGTGAATGTGGTTGGAGAACAAGGCGGTTGTGGTAGTGTGTAGAATGTTTCGGTGCTGTATACTACTAGCTGGGTGGGGCGGAGCGTGTCATGGTATTGCAATGTTTGGTGGGTGGGTTGGGGCGGCCCCGCAGTGCCTAACCCGAAGTCCAGCCTCAGCTCGAGTAGCTGGGGACACGAGTTAGGTTTTGGGGGGGGTCGGGTTGTGGTGGGTAGGCGGGGAGTAGTTGGAGGGGGGAGGGGGGGGAGGTGTGGAGGGGGGGATGGTAGGCCGGGAAGAGGGTGGAGGATAGTGGAGGAGGGGGGTGGGGTGGAGGATTGGGGTAAGAGACGGGGACAGCACTATTTTTGGCAGCTTTGCTGGTGGGAGGCGTGTCTATATATTTTGGCAGTTTTGGCACAGTGGCGGGAGGGGGCCCGGGTCCCAGAGATGAGGCTGGGCGTCTCTGGGTGGGTATTAGGCTGCATTGCCTGCTGGTATTCTCAGTACTGGTGGCCTGCCGGAGGTTAAGATAATCTCTTGGAATGTGGGGGGCATAGGCTCTCCGGTTAAGCGTACTAAGATACTACAGGGGCTAAAACGAAAAGGTGCACACATCGCCCTGCTGCAAGAGACACATTTGAGCACCATAGAGCATAGGAAATTAGCACGAGATTGGGTAGAGGTGTCCTATGGGGCAGAGTCGGGTACGAAGAAAGCGGGGGTGGTGGTGTTAGTGAAGCGGGGGGTCCCTTTTGAGGTGCATACAGTACAAACAGACCCTCTGGGGCGCTATATTCTGTTGCAGGGTAAGTTGTATAATGAACCCCTTTGGTTATTGAATGTTTATGCACCAAATGTTTATGATCATGCCTTTTTTACCCAGTTGGTGGGATTGTTAAAGCATGCTGAGAGGGCTAAGGTCATTGTGGCTGGTGATTTTAATTGTCCACATGATCCGTGTTTTGATAAGTCCCATCACAGGGGGGAGGGGGCTTGGACCCGTAGGGGGGTTACCTATCTGTGTAGGGTGGGAGACCTCGTGGATGTTTGGCGAGTCTTGCACCCCGGGATGCGGGAATATACCCATCAATCGAGAGCGCATCTTACCTGGTCCCGCACAGACTACATTCTTGTTAGTGAAGGAGGGCTCCCTCGGGTATTGCAGGCCGGAATAGAACCCATTGCCGTTTCGGACCATGGGATGGTCTGGATTACTTGGGAGTGTCAGGGGCCGGCGAGGGTAGGGTGGAGATTTCCAGTCTATCTGTGGGAGGATGAAGCTTTCCGACTTTATCTTGCAAAGCAGTGGGATGACTATGTTTTATTCAATGATACTCCGCAATGTTCCCCGCTTTTATTTTGGGAGGCTAGTAAGGCGGTGATGAGAGGAGCGATTATCTCTTACACTGCTTCGCGACGTCAGCATCTGGATCGCAGTATCCTGGTAGCGGAGCGAGCTCTGCGGGCTGTGCAGCGTCAGTTGTGTCGGGGTAAAGGTGGTGTTATCCAGCGGGATTATGCCCGCTCGCAGGCGGCG
The DNA here is from genome assembly GCA_033557465.1 of Ichthyophis bannanicus. Classification (NCBI taxonomy): domain Eukaryota; kingdom Metazoa; phylum Chordata; class Amphibia; order Gymnophiona; family Ichthyophiidae; genus Ichthyophis; species Ichthyophis bannanicus. Next base: position 988,766,953 of record CM066032.1, read on the forward strand.
CTAAATGACTTACTGCAACGGCGAGCTGCGCTTTCGATGCAATATTATAAACATAGACTCCATCTTTATGGTAATAGATCGGGAAAGTTATTAGTCAAACTGGTCCGGGACCCTAGAGGTAATCGGTTTATCCCTGTGCTTCGCAACGAAAACGGCACCTTGCAGCATCAACCTGTGCTAATTGCACAGATTTTCCGTGCCTTTTATAAGCAGCTGTATAGTGAGGAGGAGAGGGATTATGGGCAGGGGGTTGCGTTCCTGCACAATCTGTCTCTCCCAAGGGTTTCGGACGAGGACTTGGCCCGGCTCAATGCACCGTTGCGGTGTCGGAGCTTCTTGCCGGTATTAAGCGGGGGAAATCCCATAAGGCTCCTGGCCCGGATGGTTTTAGTATGGAGTATTATAAGATACTCGCTCCGCGTCTTGCCCCCTCTATGGTGGTGATGTTTGAGGCGGCCCGTACAGCAGGTCTTTTTCCGCAGGATATGCGTTGTGCGGATATCACTGTGATTCCGAAGCCCGGGAAGGACGACGGATCCGGCCTCCTATCGCCCGATTTCTCTCATTAACTGTGATTTGAAACTTTTGGCTTCGGTTTTGGCAGCCCGGCTGGCACCTTTACTGCCTTCGCTCGTTGATCCTCGACAGGTTGGGTTTGTGCAGGGGCGGGAGGCCTCTCGGAATATTGCTAAATTGCTTTTGGGCATGGAACATTGTCTGCAGAGGGATGAGGCCTTGCTTCTTGTTAGTCTGGATGCTGAGAAGGCGTTTGATAGGGTTGCCTAGGTTTATATGTGGGTTGCCCTGTCTGCATTTGGCTTGCAAGGGAGTTTTGTGCAGTGGGTTCAGGCGTTGTATGCACAACCCTTGGCTCGAGTGGGCTCTAATGGTGTTTTTTCGGAACCTTTTGTGTTGGAAAGGGGCACTCGACAGGGCTGCCCGCTGTCTCCTTTGCTCTTTGTGCTGGCTTTGGAACCGCTGTTACGGGCCTTGCAAGGTGATCCGGAGATTGCTGGTATACGGCTGGGAGGGGAAGATATCAAAGTTAGCGCCTTTGCTGATGACATGTTGCTGTGTCTCACGAAATTACCTACGTCGTTGGAGCGCGCGCTCCAGTTGATCCAGGAATATGGGGGCTTTGCAGGTTTAAAAGTTAATGCCTTGAAGTCGGTAGTTCTGGATGTTGGGGGCAAAGTGCGGCCGGGGTGGGACGGGGTGTTTCCGTTGGTGTGGGCAGATGGGGTGATTAAGTACTTGGGGATTCAGTTACCTGATCGGCCTGCACATCTGTATCGTGCTAATGTGCCGGGTTTGCTAGCCCGCAGTAGTAAAACTTTGGCAGGCTGGCGCAGTTTGCCTCTATCTTTGAAGGGGAGGATTGCGTTGTTTGTCATGGTGGAATTTCCTAGATGGCTATATGTGTTGCGTATGTTACCTTTATGGATTCTGGACAAGGACTGGAAGCGTTTTGAACAGTGTTTGCGTGGGTTTTTATGAGGGGGTCGTAGGGCGCAGATACCCCTGAGGGCTTTAATGAGTAGGAGAGCGGAGGGGGGATTGGAGATGCCTTCCTTGCACAACTATAATTTGCACTATCTAGTTCGCCATATACGGACGTTGGTGGAGGGTGACGGGGGGTGTGCCCCGGTTCGGCAATTGGCGGAAGTATTGGCCCCGTACCATGGTCTCTATCTTCTCCATGTTGGTCAGTTGCCGACGGCGATAAGGACTGGAGTGGGCAGGGGCTATATGGGGGCCTTGCGCGCTGCCTGGAAAGTGCTATGTCAGCGCTTTGGTTGGGATTGGTGTAAGTCCCCTCTGCTGCCTTTGGTGGGCAACCCTGATTTCCAACCCGGGTTTGCACAGCAGAGTATCTTTTGTGACTGGGCTGGGAGGGGGCTTGTTTGCCTGGGAAACTTGTATTCTAGTGAGAATAGGGTTTTGGACAGTTTCCAACAAGTTCAGCGCCGATACCATATTCGTCAGCAGGATTTTTATGGCTACTTGCAAATACGATATTATTTGGCGTCTGTTACTGTGGGAGGGGGAGCCTGGTCAGCTTCCGAGTCACCGCGTGCCATCTTGGAGCAGTTAGAGGAGCGTTGCATGGGGGAGACGGTCTCGCGGAGGGTGCTTCGGCCCTTGGGAGGTAATGGGTTTCTTACAGAGCTTGCCCTTCGGTGGAGAAGAGATGGGGTAGAGGAAATGACGGAGGAGATATTGCGGGTGGCCTTTGAGGGGATATCGAAAGGGCCGGTGTGGGTGTATTTACAGGAAATGCAGTATAAATTTTTATGGCGAGCGTATACTAGTGATCATTGGGCCTCTCATGTTGGGTTGCAGCTTTCTGCTACTTGTGCGTGGTGTGGCCGAGGAGTGGGGACTTTAATGCACAAATTTTGGGGGTGTCCGAGGGTGCAGGATGTTTGGGTGCAAGTTTGTACTAAGTTGCAGGGGTGGTTGGGGGCGGGATATGTCATGCAGAGAGAGGTTTGTCTATTTCATAATTGGGAGTTGGGGTGTGAAAGGTTCTCTTTCTGGCATCGAGCAATGCTTGAGCGGGGTTTTCTGTTAGTTAAGAGGGCCCTGTTGAGCCAGTGGATAGCTGCCTCCCCTCCATGCCTGGGGCTTTGGGAGAACTACATGTTTGACTTGATGTGTATGGAAAAGCTGACTGCACAACAAAAAGGGGGTAAGAGTTGGGAGGGTTTTTTGGAATTGTGGTCCCCCATGATTTCCCATTTGTCCCCTAGGGAGCGGGGTGGGGTGTTGAATATCTAGGTGGGGTGTTCCCTACGTTGGAGAGATCTATGCCACCATGCCCTAGTATCTTGCCCGCTCTGAGTGCTGGAGCCTGCAGCATGCCTGTAGTCTGTTTGGAAGCAGGCTGTCCTGGTCCTCCTATTATGTGCTGTATTTTATGCTCTTTGTTGTGGTGCCATCACTGCCATTCTCACCAGTGTACGTGCTGTTCCTACTATTGGGTTTGTTGATTGCCTGTGCTGGCTGTCTGGGAGGGGGGGGGGGGACTGCTCGGGTAAACAGTGTTCGGGGTGATACTCTTACTGCCTGTATTTTGATTGTATTTTGAGAGGGGCTGTTGTGTGAGTTTTGCACGTCGTACTGTTGCTTGACTGGTGTGTGAATATCTCAATAATAATAATAAAAATGATTTGAAATAAAGCAGATATTCGCCTCCACTAGATTTTGACAGAGGGAGGCATATGCCCTCCTCCTCTGGCTCAAGGCCGCAGAGTAGTCCTGTGCAATCCTTATTTTGACGATGTCCTTGACTACCCCTCCGGTTTTCCAGGCTCCAAGTAGCACTGCCTCTTTCTGGGGGAAGTAGAGAAATTTGGCCAAAACCACTCGGGGTCTGTTGTCGGCTGATCGCTTAGGCCCCACTCTGTGCACTCTCACCAGCCGCAGCCTACCATACTCTTCTCCGCTGCCCAGCACCTGCATAGCCAAGGCCTCCACGTAGGCTTTTAATTCAGCATCCTGCACATTATTCGGAACCCCAAGAAAGCACAGTTACTTACCTGTAACAGGTGATCTCCGGAACAGCAGGAATTAGTCTTCACACGTGGGGCACGGGAAAATGCTCCCCAGCATCCAATCAGAAAGCCTTTGGGAGCATCCCCCGCGCCTGCGCGGTGGCTTCCCGCCCTTCCTACTGCCTCTCCCCAGTTGAGTTTCATAGCTGAGCCGACAGGAGAGGAGAGGAAGGAATAGAGAAAAGAGAGAGACAACCGGGCCCAGGCAGGAAGAAACTACCTAACTGACCCCCCACCGGCAGGCACCCCTCCCGGGCCCCTGTTGTTTCATTGTGGTTTTCTAGGACCCGTAAAGGAAGAAGAGGCCCCGAAGCCTCTTCCCGCTCCGCGAAACCCCCGGAAGCTTTGTCCTCTCGAGGGGAAATGGCCCCTGTGAAAGGATGTCGACCTGGCGGGCTGAAACCTCCGGAACTCCCTTGGTTGGCTACGCGTGGGGGCCGCCGAACGGCTTTGCTTTGGTCTATCCTCCAGAAGACTGCCCCCCTTAGTCTCGCCTAGGTCCTTTACCAACTTATCCAGGTCTTCCCCAAAGAGCAACTTTCCCTTAAAGGGGAGTCTACTCAGGCGTGCCTTTGAAGAGGTATCCGCTGCCCAGTTGCGCAACCACAAATATCGCCGAGCTGCCACCACCGATGCCATATTTTTTGCTAGGCTTCTAATGAGGTCGTACTGACTATCTGGCCAGGTAGGCCGCTCCGGACTCCATCCTAGCCGCTTCTGTCTGCGCGTTTCCGACCAGACTACCTGCTAACTGAAGTTGCTGAGACCAACTCAGACAGGCTCTCACCACCCAAGCCCCTGAAACCGAAGCATGTAAGGCTAGAGCACTAACATCAAAGACTTGTTTCAGCAATGTATCCAGTTTTCTATCCTGTGTATCCTTCAGGGCCGCACTGCCCTCGACCAGGATAGTCGTCTTCTTTGTGACTGCTGACACTGCCGCATCCACCCTGGGAGCCTTCAGCAACTCCTTGTCTATCTCTGGCAATGGGTACAACCGAGCCATAGATCGCATCCCCCTCAGGCTGGATTTTGGTTGATTCCATTCCTCCTGAATCATCTGCCGTACCACTCTGTGCACTGGGAAAACATTCTGGGACCTTCTAACAGCTTGGATTAATGAGTCCTCCAGGGCCTCCTCGTCTGCTGGCATGTCAGGAGCCATATTGAGCACTTTCAATGATTCCGTAATGAAAGCTGAGAGTTCCTCCCCACGGAATACTCGTACAATTCGGGCTTGATCCTCCTCTGGGATCTCTCCCTCTGAGTTCTTCTTCATCTTCTCCTACTTCCTTGTCCGAGACCTCCTCCTCCAGAGTGTCTGGCAGAGGGGACATACGGCTCTCTTCGTTCATTAGTCTAGCATGTTTGGGAAGGATCCCCACGTCCTGGGTCCCGGCCATCGCCCGTCCGGAAGATACATTTGCCTGCGACGACCCCGATCCTGCTGGCGCATGCAATAAGCCTTCAGCAGCAGGAGGACGAATTTGGGTGAAAAGTGTCCCCAGGCCCCCTCTTCCCCCGAGGAGGTGGAGGGGTGGGACCGGGAAGTTGGGGGAAAATCCATGGTTGAAGGTGGAGGTGAGGGGCGTTCACCCCCCTCTTCTCAAGGGTCTCCTGACCCCTGGGAATCCTGGGACAAAACCAATTGGATCTCTTGTTCCACGGAAGCAGCCTCTGCAGTGCAAACCCTGCAGATTCCTGCTTCCAAGTCCATGCCCCGACAGGTGCCGCAGACCGGACACCGTGGCTTGCCGGGCATGGTCCAATATTAATTAGCAGATCACAAAACTAATTAGTCCCCCCAAAAGGGGTATTGATATGAATTAGAGGAGATTAGCAGCAAGCAAACTCCCTCTAGGATTAAATGTAAGGCAAATTTTAGCTAACCAAATTTAAATTAAATTAATTTTAATTTAATTTAAATTTAAAGTTAAAGAAACTTAACCAAAGGCGTTTTGAAAGAAAAAATATGTACTTCCTGTTTCTCCTGCTCCTCTCCCCTTGCCTTGCAGCCGTGAGGAAAACAGCCGGCTTATGCTGCCGTCCATGTGTTAGGCCGCGGCCACGCAGCGTTCAGCCTGGCGGTAGTGAGGCCTCCTTCGCGCCTCCGGCCGCCGTCTCCCCTGCCGCTTCCGCTGCTCCCGTGAGCACTCCAAGCCTCGGTATCTCTTTTCTTGCTCCTCGAGGCTCCGGAGCCGTCTCTAGCGCTCAGCCACCCAGAGGGCATCGGCGCGAGGCAGGGCAGGCCGCATCCGAGGGTCCCGGAGCGTCGGCGGGCTGTGCTCGCGAGGGGAAGCTTCTCCTTCTCTCTTTCCCCGCGCGGCAGCAAGCAATCCTCTCCTCCTTGTCTAAGCCACAGATCAGGCATTCGTGGCTTCTTGAGCAAAGGCAGGCGGGAGGGAGGGAGAGAGTCTAAATTTAAAGCTACAGCGATTAATAAAGTAAATCTTTAAAGGTAAGATCTAAAGCAAAATTAAAAGCTCAACTGAGGGGGGGCGCTGGTGAGCGCTGGCGAGAATGGCCGCAAGTTAGTGCAGCTCCGCACCTGATCCACCTTGTTGCAGAGGAATACCTGAAGAAAGTGCAAGAAACCCCTCTCCCAATGTTCACCAAATGTGAGGGAGTCTAAATTGAGCTTTCCTGCCCCTCTGTGCTGGGATCATCGGTTCCGGTAGTGGGAGACATGACGGGCAAGGTACTGCTGATGCTGTGCTGAGCCCTGAAGTGACACCGGCTGCTCCGGAGAGTGCCTGTGGGGAAGAAGGAAACCCCCGAGGAGCAGGAGGTATGCAATGAGGGATGCCTGTCCAGCTTTGTGCCCAGAATAACTCCGGTGGATAGCAGAGAGAAGCGGGGAGCTTGCGATCTGATCGGGAGCTGGGGTCAGCAGTATTAAATTTAAAATCAAGACTGACCTGCCACAAAGTGACTGCCTGCGTGGGAGATAGAGCTGCTGCGATCTGGAGGCTTCTGGCTGCTGTCTCTGCCCTTCTGTGTCTTGGCTGTGTTGGGGTTGGAGGGCTGCGGCCATTACCACATGGTGGTGAAACGCATGGAGCTCCTGCGTTCCACTGAGCCGGAAGGAAGTGCAGGAGGTGAACCGGGTCATCAGCTTGAAGATCTTTAAGTCCTGCACTGATTGCTCGCTACTCCGGGGCTGCGGGGACACAATCTTCCTCCCGTTGCTGGCTGGTAGCTTGCAGGCAGAAATAAAGAACATGCCCGGACAGGTTTCTGGTTTCCCTGCCTTCACGGTGAGTGAACTGCTGTGTAATGATGAAGCGGGAGCTCCATCTAGTGGCCTTAGTGTGAAGTGTTTGAATTACATATACAGCAATTTGGATTAAGAGAATCCCTATCATAAAGGACATAGCCCTGCTGAGTGTAAATAAATAAAGACCACCAGAGACCACGTGATGCAGTGAGCTAGACGGCAGCGGATTGCCATGTTCTGGAGTAGCCCACCGGGAAAATAGACTTTCTCTAGGCAACCTCCGCTTGAAACCCGCTGACTGAGCAGAGGAAACGACGGGAGTGGAGTGCTGAGAGGCAAGTGTCGGAGGAACGTGCATACCAAGGAAACCGATGGCAGCAAAACCCGGGAAAAAGGAGAAGCCACGCGGGGCGGAAAGTAAGATGGCGTCTTCTGCTCCGGATAGCCCGCTTAACAACCCTCTGGCAGGAGCTGTAGAGGACGTCACCAGTGCGGTGGTAGCAGCCTTGGAGGGGCGATTTCAAGCCCTATCAGAGCAGATGTCCCAGGTAGGGCAAGCAGTAGCAGACATTGGGCCAAGAGTAGCACAAGTGGAACAACGCATTGTGACGGTGGAAGAGGCCCAGCAATCACAGGCCCAAACTATAAAGAAAATGGAAGAACAACTAAAGAGTTACGCGGATAAAATTGATGACTTGGAGAATCGCGGTAGGCGGAAGAACTTGAGAATTGTGGGGATATCGGAGTCTGTTAAAGAGGGCGAACTCCGTGCCTACCTGGAAAAGTGGCTGGTCTCACAACTTTCTCTGGAGGCGAGTGTGGGACCTCTAATCATAGAGAGAGCGCATAGACTGGGACAGAAGAGAGACGGAGCTACCCGACCACGGGTAGTGATTGTACGATTTCTGAATTTTGTCCAAAAGGAGGCAGTGTTGAGAGCAGCCAGAGCAAAGAGGAGTCAGACATCGGGAGGGCAGAAAGTATTGATCTTCCAAGACTACTCGACTCAAGTGAGTTTGCGCAGTCGTGAATTTACAGGAATCTGTGCCACACTTATTAATAAGGGCATGCGGTTTGCCCTAATGTATCCTGCTAGATTGAGGCTGGAGTATAATGGCAAGCAACACATCTTTGAAACGGTGGCAGCAGCACAGACATTTCTAGCAACCCTCGGTGATGCCTAGAACAAGGCTGAGCCGGTACGGGATATGGACTGTAGTAGCTCTGAGAGAAATCCTGCAGCACCAAGCTTTGCTGAGGGAAGAGAAACTGGACAAACTGGACTATGTACCTTTTTCTCCCTCTGGACAAACTGGACTATGTGATAAACTGGAATATGTACCTTTTTCTCCCTATGGCCATATATGAGGGGAGTGACATGGAGCACATGTATAATGAACGCAGCATCGCAGAATAATTGAGATGTATGACTGGAGGAGATCTGGAGTAGAGCCGACGATATGAAAAGGGGATCCCAGAATATAAATCGCCCACCCTCCTCCATAACAAGGACGCTGACAGGCGAGCTTGAAGGCAGCTGGGAGATACGCTTACATGAGGAGGGGTGGCTCTGTTGTCTGCTCCTTCCTCCATGTGGCACTATTGAATTGTTGAACTGTTTTATTGAGGACCGGTCTCTGTCTGAGATTGGCTGCTGATGTTGTGATGGTTGACAATGTGATCTTGTTTGTTAAAAATGAAAGTATTGGTTGTTTAGAGAGTTCTGTGTTGATATATGGTCCATGTTTGCGGATTTTTGGGAACAGAAGGAGAGTAGGGGGAGGAGGTAGCTGGTTTGGGGGCTTGGGTTGTTACAAGGGGGGAGCTGGATGGGATAGCGGAGGGAGGCAGGAAGCTATAAGGAAATGCATGTAAGAGGGGTAAAGTGGAGGATCGTATGGGGGAAGGGGGAGGGACCCTAGGGTAGACTAATTATTGAGCGGAGGATGGAGGTTGATGGAGGTGGGTTCGGGATGCATTACTGATGGCCAAGGGTGGGGAGCCCCAGAGAGGAGGGCAAGGGGTAGAGATACAGGAAGGCGGGGAGGGAAGGTGGGAGATGCTAGGGAAGGAGGAAGGGGAGGGAGGGGAGGGGGAGGGGGGGAAGGCTTGGGAATCTTGGAGGGGAGGGGGGGGCAGGGAAAAATTAAAAATACGATGCAGACACAACGGGATTTGGGGGGGGAGGCGGGGCGGGATATTGCTAGTGGTCCTTGGAAGCTCAGACAGATTGAGAGGGACGAGAGGAAAAGGAGATGCCCTATGCTGGGGGGGCCGTCTCTTTGGCGGGAATACGCGTATAAATTCAGCAGGGGCTATGATTATGGATAAATCATGATGGGCACTAAAATACGATTTGCATCATGGAACGTATGCGGGATGGGGAATCCTCTCAAGCGCTACAAGGTCTTAAAGACTTTAAGGGATAATAAGGTGGAGGTCGCTTTCCTGCAGGAAACACATCTTACTGCTACAGAGCATGATAAGCTCCGGAGATGGTGGGTGGGCGGGGTATATGGAGCATCCTCTGGGGGGAAAAAAGCAGGAGTGGCAATCCTTATTCATAAGAAGGTCGGCTTTGTGTTGACACGAACCATGGAAGACCCAGAGGGTAGATTTATTTTGATAATTGGAGAGATTAGAGGCCAGAGGGTAGCGTTAATGAATGTATATGCGCCAAACCTGTACGAAGCGAGCTTTTGTGTGAAGGTTAACAAATGTTTGAGTGATGTGGGACACACCCCGTTAATAATTGGGGGAGATTTTAATTGTGTAATGGACGAGAGTATGGATAGGTCGAAGAGGAGGGGTAACAACAGAGATCGGAGAGCGCAATGGGTGAAGGGACTCTGTGAAGGGTTTGAGCTGTTAGACTATTGGAGGGTTTTAAACCCATTAGAAAGGGACTATACGCATGTGTCGCGGGCCCATGACACTGGATCTCGGATAGACTATTTTCTGGGGTCCTCTAGGTTATTTCCTAGAGTAACTGAAGCAAGAGTGGGGCCTATAATGGTCTCTGACCACGCATTGATCTGGATAGACATTCAGTGGGGGTTCAGTAAGGACAGGACCTTGTGGAGGTATCCATTGGAGGTGAACACTGATAAACACTTTGGTGAATTTCTGAAGTCTAAGTGGGAGGAATATGTTACACACAATGCTGAGCATACGGCAAACCCCACATTGTTTTGGGAAACTGCTAAGGCAGTACTTCGGGGACACATTATTAGCTATATGGGTTATAGACAGAGACAGTATAATGGGAACTTGTTACGTTTGGAAAGGGAGGTGGGAGTAGCAAGGCGCAGATTTTGCCAATTTCCCACAAATCAGAATAAGGAGGCTCTGCTCTGTCTGCAGAAAGAGCTGTCCTCCGTAATACACGAAAGGGTGATTCGGTCCCAGTTGTATTTCAGACATAAGCTGTACAAATTCGGGAACAAACCCGGGAAGTTGCTGGCAGGGCTGCTCCGAACGGGAGGGGGGGGGAGGCCTTATGTGGGAGCAATGAGAGGGGGCAGATTAGGAGCACACAACAGCATATAGAAGAGATATTTCGGCAGTATTATACTGCACTGTATGAGGAAGGGCAGGAGGACCAGAGGAGCGAGCAGGTATTTTTGGATCGAATACAGGTGTCATGTTTATCAGAAGAACAGAGAGACTTGTTGAATGGTCCTATCACGCCTGCGGAGGTGGTGGCGGTGGTTAAGACCCTGCGTAGGGGACGGGCTCCTGGGCCGGATGGTTATCGGGGGGAATTTTACAAGCTCCTCCTACAGCAGGTGGCGGGACCCTTGTCAGCACACTATATGGATTTGGTCGGAAGACAGCTCTTTCCATATGAAGCAAATAGGGCAGTTATCACAGTACTCCCCAAGGAGGGTAGGGACCCTGAACAACCAGGATCTTACAGGCCTATCTCACTGATCAATGTTGATCTCAAGATCTTGGCTAAAATAATGGCAGAGCGCCTAGCACCGATGATACCGGACTTGGTGAATGGGGATCAAGTGGGCTTTGTGCGTAATAGGCACATCATTAAAAATATGCGGAGGATCTTCGCTGCCTTGTACATGACTCAAGTAGCAGGTGAGCCGGCACTCTTAGTGAGCTTTGACGCGGAGAAAGCCTTTGATCGGGTGGCGTGGCCCTATATGTTCCGGATTTTAGAGCGTATGGGTCTGGGAGGTTTTTTTGGAAACGTGGTACGGTTGTTATATTCAAATCCGCAGGGACAAATTATAGTGAATGATTCATTGATGAATGCTTTCCCAATAAGGAGGGGTACTAGACAGGGGTGCCCGCTATCACCGCTCCTCTATGTTTTGACATTAGAGCCATTACTGGAGCGAATACGGACACACCCCCGGCTGGTGGGAGCGAGGATTGGACGGTCGGACTTCCGAGTCTCAGCTTTTGCTGATGATGTACTGGTGTATGTGGGGAGGCCTCAGGAGACTTTACCAACACTGTTAGATACGTTTGCTGAGTTTGGAAGGTTTTCTGGCCTGAAACTTAATTTAGAGAAGTCGGAGGCACTGCCCTTGGATAAAGGACTCCCAGGGAACTGGAAGGGCGAGTTTCCCTTGAAGTGGAGTATGAATGAACTCAAGTACTTGGGGGTTAGATTGGCGGCGGAAACGGGGAAGTGTCATAGGTTGAACATACGGAGATTGCTGGAGGAGACCCGCACTCGGTTGGAGAGATGGAGGGATCTTCCTCTGTCGTTGGGGGGACGGATAGCGGTGTACACGATGGTGATTTTTCCAAAGTGGTTGTATGTGCTGCAGGTCCTTCCCATTTTGTTGCTGCGTAAAGAAGTAAAAGCATTGGAGAGGATACTTACTCAATTCCTATGGCGAGGTAGGAAGCCAAGGATTAAGCTACGGTTATTACAACAGCCGTGGGAGAGGGGGGGCATGGGCGTACCAGACATTTATCGATATAACATTGCCTGCCAACTACGGAACTTGAGAGATTGGCTGAGTGAAACAGAGGACTATACGCCGCTGCCAGTTGAGGCAGAGATAGTGCATCCACTGACGTTGCGATATGTGTTACATTCCAAAAGACAGCTGTTACCCAAAATTATTGACCAATATGTTGGTTTCAAAGTTTTGCGACGTGTCTGGGGGATAGTGTGCAAGAGGTGTCATGGGAATCCTCATGCTACGCCACTGCTCCCCTTACATGGGAATGGTGAGTTTCGACCAGGAGTGGAGGGGGGGGAATTTAAGAGGTGGGAGGCGAAAGGGATATTAGCACTTGACCAAGTAGTGGATGGTGAAGGTAGGATGCTTCCGTTTGGAGAGCTGCAGGCGCGATATGGGTTACAGGCTGTGGATCAATTCAGATATATGCAAGTTCGCAGTTATGTCGGTAGCTTACGGGCTGAGGATTTGCAAGGAGCGATATGCTCGAAATTGGAGGAGCTACTGTATGCGGGTATGCCACAGCAGGCAAGTATATCGTTGCTGCAGAAGGAATATCTAGCCTTGGAGGCTCCTTTGGAAGAGACGGCTGTAGCGGAGCAGTGGGCAAGGGATTTGCAAGTACAGATTATGAGTGAGCATATAACAGAAGCGTTGGCACAGATCCCGCAAATGAGTGGCTATAGTAAATGGAGGGATATGCAGTATCAGATTATAAGAAGGAGTTACTTTGCTCCTAATAGAGCTTACCGAGCAGGGGCAGCCGCCTCGGCAGGATGTCCTAGATGTGCGGAGGGGACGGCCACTCTAGGACATATGTGGTGGAGATGTCCTCGAATCTCTCAATTTTGAATGGAAGTATATGGCTTTCTAGGGGGGCTGTTTGCGGTTGATATAGGAGCAGAGCCTCAGTCAGCAGTGTTGGGGTTGACGGATACTGGAGGGAAGATACTAAGAAAATACACCCGGTGGATGCAACGTGCGATGTTGGTAGCGCGACATCTTATTCTTAAGAGATGGTTGTCACGGAGCAGGCCCCGGCTGGCCGATTGGAGGCAGGAACTGTATGATTTAATGTTGGTAGAGAGGGCTGGCATACAAGGGAATGACAAATTGGGGGAACGATTCCTGATGGAATGGGGACCTTTTTTACAGACACTCTCTGCACGGGAGAGGAGTAGGATACTCAATACATTGAGGTAGAGAACCGATTATGTATGGCATTGGGAGTATTTGGACCACTAGCAATGGGGATTTGGTAGAGGGGTGGGGGGATAGGGAGGGTAGGGAGTGGGGAAGGAGGGAGGTTGGAGGGAGGGGGGGGACAAACGAGTGCTTAATTGGGCGGTGGGATGGTCGTTGAGGTATAGTTGAATAGAGGAAGTGAATGGACCCCTGGGCGGAGTGTAAGAGTCATCACCCGCCGGGGGAGTGGGCATGGGGTAGGGGAGGAGGGCAGAGGTACACCGTCAGGTAGATATTGGGGGGGATTAGGGGGGGATAAAAGGGTGGAGGGGGGACTATTGAAAGGGGGTGGAGGGATAAAATAAATGATATAGGCTAGAGAATGGTCTGTATATGTTTTTGCTGAATGGTTTACCATGTACATTTTGATATATGATAATGTTATTTGGATTTGGAGTCTGCCTAATAAAAGAAAATTGACATAAAAGCTCAACTGAGCCAATTAAAATAGTCTCCAGCTTTGGGAGCCCTTAAAAACCTAACTCCCTGCCTGCAGTCTCTCCAGTAAGCCCTATCTGGCTTACAGGCACCCTCCAGCTGCTTGGAGGCTGAGTTTACTGGTGCCGGTGGGTGGTACCAGTGGTACTTATACCAGAGCATCATCAAGATGATGACAGACTCAGCCTCCAAGCTGCTGGAAGGGCTACACAACCCAGACGAGAGGGACTGGACTGGAGAGACGATAAGGAAGGGCTTTGTACCCGAGCCCTTCTTACGAGAAGGGGCAGAGGTCTTCTTAGAGAGCCGTGTCCTCGTCATGAACTCTGTTCTCCAGCTCTGCGGCCTTGTCGGTCATGGCTTTGGCAAAGAGATTCTCCCCTTGGCATGGGACATCGGCCAACCTCTCCTAAACCCATTGCTTGAGGTCAGACAACTGCAGCCAAGCTTGGTGGCGTGCACCGATGCCCGCCGCAGATACCCGGGCCGCTGACTCGAACGCGTCATAGGCCACCCGAGACAAACTTGGAGCATTCACGGACAGCTTTGGACAGGGCCTTGAAGCGCTGCAAAGGCTCCTCAGAGAGACCAGCCGAGAACCCGGTGAGCTCCTTCGCCAGGTCTCTCAGGTACATGCCCATGTACAGTTGGCATGCTTGAATCAAACAATCAAGTATCGTGCCTGGAAACATTTTCAAAGGGGGGGGCAACCAAGGAGTGTGTCTTCTGACTCTTCAGCCGACGCATGGCCGACTCCACAACCATGGAGTTGTGCGGCAGTTGCGATTTTTGGAATCCAGGACTCCGGCAGACCCGATACATCAAGTCGAGCCGTTTGCTGATTACCGGCGTCGACGCCGGCATCTCCCACATGCAGAGCAAGCACAGTTACTTACCTGTAACAGGTGATCTCTGGGAACAGCAGGAATAAGTCTTCACATATGGGTATCATCGGTACCGACGGAGCCTGCGCGGGAACGCTCCCCAGCGTCCAGTAAGAAAGCTTTTGGGAGCATCCCACAACGTCTGCGTGCTGCCTTCCCGCCTTTCCCAACCGCCTCTCTCCAGTTCGAGTTTTAAAGCTGAGACAAAGAGAGAGAGAGGAAAGGAAAGATAGATAGAGATACAACTCCTAGGGGAGGTGGGTGGGTTGTGAAGACTTATTCCTGCTGTTCCCAGAGATCACCTGTTACAGGTAAGTAACTGTGCTATCTCCAGGAACAAGCAGGAATGAGTCTTCACATATGGGGACTCCCTAGCTGTAGATGCCAGGGAGAAACCCCAGGTTGTGTGTCCTTGAAAAGGACTCTACATTCTCCCATGGGTATCTGGCATCCGAACAGAGTAGGTGGGTAGGAGTTGATTAGGAATGGAACAGGTGTTTGAGAACAGCCTGACCAAACAAGGAATCCCGGCGGAAGTCCTTGTCCAAACAGTAATGGGCTGTGAAGGTATGAACCGAGGCCCAGGTGGCCGCTCGACAGATTTGGTCGATGGACACAGAGTTTAGATGAGCCATTGAGGCTGCCATGGCTCTCACATTGTGAGCTGTGACATGGCCTCCAGAGAAATGTTCCTACTCTGGTAGGCGAAAGAAATACACTGAGCAATCCAGTTGGACAGTGTTCTCTTAGAGACTGAAAGTCCTAAATGAGAAGGATCAAAAGCAACAAAGAGTTGAGAAGACTTTCTATGTTACTGTGTTCTTTGTAAGTAAAAGGTGAGAGCTCTCTTACAATCCAAGGTACGAAGATTCCTCTCTGCACTTGATGCATGAGGTCCTGGAAAAAAGACAGGTAAATATACCTCTTGGTTCAGATGAAAAGGCGAGACCACTTTGGGCATAAAGTGTGGATTGGTCCTGAGGACTACCTTATCATGATGGAACCTTGTATATGGTGGATTAGCCACCAAAGCTTGCAATTCACTGATGCGGCGTGACTGCAATGAGAAAAATAACTTTCCAAGAAAGAAATTTCAAGGAGGTGGTGGCTAAAGGTTCAAAGGGTGGCTTCATAAGCTGGCCAAGAACCAGGTTTAAGTCCCATGCCACTGGAGGTGATCTAATGGGAGGTTTAGTTAGAAGAAGGCCTCTCATGAATCTTGCTATAAGAGGGTGAGAGGAAATAGGCTGTCCATTGAGAGGCTTGAGGGACGCTGCAATAGCACTCAAATGGACTCTTACTGAATTCGTTTTCAGACCTGCATGGGATAGATGCAGGAGATACTCTAGTAAAGAATTCAAAGGTATTGCAAGAGGGTTAAGACCCTTCCCTGAACACCAAATGGTAAATCTTTTCCATTTGAAAGCATAGGAACGTCTAATAGAAGGCTTTCTAGAAGCATGAACAACATCTCTGACTTGCTGAGAGAGATGAAAATCTTGAAGGTCTAGGCCCTCAGCAACCAAGCCCTGAGATGGAGAGACTGGGGGTTTGGGTGCCACAACGTTCCTTTTTCCTGGGATAGAAGGTCTGGTGCAGAGCCCAAGTCCAGGGAAGGAGCTTGAGAGAGATGCAGAAGTAGAGGGTATGTGGTGCTATGAGGATCATGGTCCCTCGATCTCTCTGAAGCTTGAAAAGAGTTTTGGAATTAGGGGAATGGGTGGAAAGGCATAAAGGAAGTCCTGACCCCAGTGAAGGAGGAAGGCATCCTTGGCCTGAACTCCCTGACACGGAATTCTGGAACAGAACCGGGGAAGTTTGGCATTCCACGGACTTGCAAAGAGGTCTATGTCCGGGGTTCCCCAAATTCGAAAAATCCTGGCTACCTGGTCCATGTGGAGGGACCACTCGTGTGGAAGCAGAACTCGACTGAGTCTGTCCGCCCAAGAGTTTTGAACGCCTGGAAGATATACTGCCAGAAGATGGATGTGATGCTCTCTGGTGAAGGCCCACAGTCGCAAAGCTTCGTTGCAAAGCAACAGAGAGCCAGTCCCGCCCTGCTTGTTTACATAGAACATGGCTACTTGGTTGTCCGTATGGATGAGGACTGTCCTGTAGCTGAGCAGGGAATGGAACACTCTGAGAGCTAAGAATATTGCTCTGAGTTCCAAGAGATTGATATGCAGAGAAGTCTCCTGTGGAGACCAGATGCCCTGGGTGGAGAGATCCTGCAGATGAGCTCCCCAACCCATTGGAGAAGCATCTGTTGTAAGAGTTGCCTGGGGTAGCGACTGCTGAAAAGGGGACCCCAGCAACAGATTTGGAGAGGACTTCCACCACTGGAGAGACCAAAAAAGGCGACTGGAGTTTGCTATTTTGTCTGACAGGCAACCTGATGCCTGAGTCCATTGGGTGGACAAAGTCCATTGAGCTGCCCTCATGTGAAGGCGAGCATATGGAACCACATGCACGGTGGATGCCATGTGGCCTAACAGCTGTAGCATCTCTCGAGCAGTTAAATGGGACTTTAACTGTATCTGGGAGGCTAACGGCACCAAGCGTAGGCAACGGGCCTGAGGAAGATAGGCCCTTGCAGTTGTGGTATCCAGCAAGGCCCCTATAAACTCCAGAGACTGAGTAGGGGTGAGTTTGGATTTTGGGATGTTTATTACCAGTCCCAAATACTGAAGGACACGCATTGTGCAGGTTAGACAAGTCTGGGCCTCTGACTGGGATGGAGCTCGAATGAGCCAGTCGTCCAGATATGGGAATACGAATATTCCTAGAGTGCGTAGAAATGCAGCTACTACTGCCATGCATTTCGTGAACACCCTTGGTGCAGAGGCCAGACCGAAGGGAAGCACCCTGTATTGGTAATGCTTTCCTTGAAAAAGGAACCGAAGGAACCTTCTGTGTGTTGGATGGATGAGGACCCTAGCAACAGGTTTTGAGAGGACTTCCACCACTGGAGAGACCAAAAAAGGCGACTGGAATTTGCTATTTTGTCTGACAGGCAATCTGATGCCTGAGTCCATTGGGTGGACAAAGTCCATTGAGCTGCCCTCATGTGAAGGCGAGCATATGGAACCACATGCACAGTGGATGCCATGTGGCCTAAGAGTTGTAACATTTCGCGAGCAGTTAAAAGGGGCTTTAACTGTATTTGGGAGGCTAACTGCACCAAGCGTAGGCAACGGGCCCGAGGAAGATAGGCCCTTGCAGTTATGGTATCCAACCAAGCCCCTATAAACTCGAGGGACTGAGTAGGGGTGAGATTGGATTTTGGGATGTTTATTACTAGTCCCAAATACTGAAGGACACGCATTGTGCAAGTTAGACAAGTCTTGGCCTCTGCTTGAGATGGGGCTCGAATGAGCCAGTCATCCAGATATGGGAAGACGAATATTCCTAGAGTGCGTAGAAATGCAGCTACTACTGCCATGCATTTCGTTAACACCCTTGGTGCAGAGGCCAGACCAAAAGGAAGCACCCTGTATTGGTAGTGCTTTCCTTGAAAAAGGAACCGAAGGAACCTTCTGTGAGATGGATGGATGAGGACATGGGTGTACGCATCCTTGAGATCTAGAGAACAAAGCCAGTCCTGACTCTGAAGGTATGGAAGCAGAACACCGAGAGAAATCATCTTGAATTTCTCTTTGAATATTTATTTATTTATTTTTTATTTATTTATTTAGCTGCATTTATATACCGCTTTTCACCGGGTCAAAGAGGTGGTACATATAAGGGTGGGGAGATTAAGTACGAGGGTAGGGCCAACACCGAGGAGGCAACATTGATGATTTTGAGATAGGACAGACTTTGGACATGGGACAGACTTTAGACATAGACAGGTTAGTATAGGTTTGAGTCAGAGGTTCGTTGTGGGCGAGATCAGGGGTTTGTGGGGTTTTCGGTGGGATTCGTGTTGAAGCATTCCTGGAAAAGAATGATTTTTAGCTGTTTTCTGAAAGATGGTAGGTTGGTATTGTTTCTGAGACAGCTCGGTAGTGAGTTCCATAAGGATGGAGCGTAAAGTTCAAAGGCTCGATTGCAGGTCCGTTGAGAGCATTTGGTTCTTTTGTGAGGGACGGTAAGGGAAACGCTGGAGGCTTGTCTAGTAGTTCTGCCGTGAGCTGGGCGGGCCGGTAGGGCGCGAAGCTGGGTGTTCTGTGTTTGATGGGTGGCTTTGTGGGTGAGCAGGATGGCTTTGTATTTAGTCCTTGCTTCAAGGGGAAGAATGTGTAGTTCTTTCAGAATTGGGGTGATGTGGTCAGTTTTCTTTGCCCTCTGAATGATTCTCGCAGTGGTGTTCAATGCTGTTCGGAAGGGGTTGGTCTGTGTGCCTGGGAGGCCATGGTAGATTATGTTGCAGTAGTCCAGATATGGGAGTGTCATGGCTTGCATCACGGTTCGGAAGTCTTTATGTTCCAAAAGAGGTCTGAGACGCTGCACTGTTCTTGCCTTATGGAATATAGTTACGGAGGTTTTTGTGATCTGTTGCTTTAAGGTGAGGGCTTGGTCAATAATAATGCCCAGGTATCTTATCTGTGGTTGTATTTGGATGCTTGTGGTTCCTATGGTGAGGTGTGTAGGTGGAGTGAACAGAAACTTGTTCAATTCTCTGAGATCTAATATGGGTCTGTAGCCCCCTGTTTTCTTTGGAATAAGAAAATAAGGGGAGTAGAACCCTGAGCCCTGTTGAAGAAGAGGTACTTCTTCTATTGCCCCTTGGGCAAGAAGGGTAGCAATCTCCCGACCCAGAAGGTTGAGGAGAGATGTTGGAGAATTGAACTGTTTCACCATGGTGTGGGGAGGAAGGCTTAAGAAATGAAGCTTGTACCCTTCCCTTATGATGGAGAGGGTCCATTGCTCTGCTGTGATTTGCTCCCATCTGGGAGCAAAGTAAGCCAACCTTCCTGGAATGGTGAGGGGCTCTGGTTCTTCCAGAGCTAGAAAGGCTAAGTTCTCTAGTTGCAAGTCAAAAGCCCTGAGGAGGCTGAGGCTGCTGGGCCATGGGAGGCCTGGCAGCCTTTGACTTGGCCTGTTTAGGTGGTTGCTGACGCTTTGCAGCAAAACGACCTGCAGAAGATGCCTGCTGACCATAAGCAGGATAGTATCTTCCCTTTTTGGAAAAAGATGTCTTTTTGAACAATCTTTTCTTGACAGGAGCAGAGGTAGACTTTGAAAGTCAATCCAAAGCAGAGTTCTCAGCATCCATCTGAGTGGCCTTTGCTTGCCAATCCTTGCCAAAAAGGTTTTCACCTGTACAAGGAAGATTTCCCAATTCATCTTGGACCCAGAGTTCCAAATCAGAGGCTTGTAACCAAGCAATTCTGCGTGCACCTATGGCAATAGCCAAGGCTCTGCTTACACACTCAAAAGAGTCAAAGGCTGCACGGTTGGAAAATTTGGAAACATCTTGGGCATGTTTGAGCCAAGTGAGAAATTCCTGTCTTTTATCTTCTGAAATAAAAGGAGCTAAAGTCTGCAGATGATCTGTGACTTCTTTTAGAAATATTCCCATATAGAGACTATAGGAGTTGATTCTGGCAGCAAGCATATTAGCTTGGAAAACCCTTCAGCCAAAAGCATCTAGGGTCCTGCATTCACATCCTGGAGGATTAGATGAGTGTCTCTTTGCACTCTATTTTCCTCATGGCAGACTCTACCACAATAGAGTGGTGAGGAAGCTGAGACTTATGAAAGCCAGGACAAGGAGGGACACGGGTACATGGTGTCTAACCTACGAGAATGAGGAGAGGTGGTAAGAGGAGTCTCCCACATGCTCAACATGAGATCATAGAGAATCTCATGAATAGGTAAGGTAGCTGCCTCTTTAGGAGCCTTAGGATATTGCAAAATATCTAATTGCTTGGCTCTAGGCTCTGACTCAGGGCCACTGCAATGGAGAGGCCCCTAGCCACTTCCCTAATGAAGTCTTGAAAAGACAAGTCTTCTGAAGGAGACATTCTTCGTTTTGGAGAAGACGACTCCTGAGGAAGAAGTACCGATGCCTCGACAGAAGCCTCCGACTCGTCAGAGTCTTCGGAGGAATCGCTTGTCTGGATGCTCTTGTAAAGCCCAATATGCGTACCGAGTGGGATCGACATCGGGAGTAAGTGGTACCGGTTCGGTACCGATGGGCATCATAGGACAGGGTACCGTTGCAGTCGACACCGAAGCCGATGTCGATGCAATCGGTACCAGCACTGGGAACGATGCTGGTGCCGGAGCCGGTACCGGCAACGGAGATTGTTGCGGTACCGGAGCCGTCGCAGCCTGCATAAATGCCGTTAGGGTGCGCTGCATGGACAGAATCTTCTGATCCATCGACGCCACCAGAGTCTGGATGTCGGTACCAGTGGAGGCCACCGGTACCCCAGAACACGGCAACAGGTGATCGGTCGAGGCCAAGCCATCGATGTCAACCTGTGACCCCACAGACAATGCTTTGGAAGCCGAACTTCCCGCTAGGGTAATTTTGCCGGTGCGGAATCATCGAGGACAAGCCCGGCGGCATCTCGATGCTTAGAGGGAGATTTTCCCTTCGAGGACCGGCTAGATTTATGTTTGCTTACCTGAGATCCATGGGAGGAAGAAGCAGCCCTGGAAGACGTCGATGCCACCGAGGCTGCATCAGAGGGAAACAGGGTACTGAGCTTGGCTGCTCGGTTCTGCCGACCTCTTTTTAGACCTCATGGTACAGGACACACAATCCGTGATGGAATGGTCAGGACCCAAACATTTTAGACACCAATCATGGGTGTCGGTGACAGAAATAGTACCGCCACATTTTGTGCACTTTTTGAACCCGGAAGCGGGCTTCTCCATGAGGAGAAAAATATTCAGGCCTATGGCCCAAACTGAAAATGCACAGTTGAAGTAAAGAATAGTTTTTTGGGGTTTTTTGAAGAAAGAAAAGAAAAGACCGGCGGTACCGGTCTGACGTCGAAGAAGGCAGACGCGACACAGAAAAATAAAGAAAGAAATAAAGAACTTCTTCTGCGGTGACAGGAACATGACCTGCTGGCTCCGCGGAAAAGAAAAACTGAAGAGAGGCGGTTGGGAAAGGCGGGAAGGCAGCACGCAGGCACTGTGGGATGCTCCCAAAAGCTTTCTTACTGGACGCTGGGGAGCGTTCCCGCGCAGGCTCCGTCGGTACCGACGATACCCATATGTGAAGACTCATTCCTGCTTGTTCCTGGAGATTAAGTCGTTCCAGGATCGGAGGGACGGATACCGTGAGGGCCTCCCGATATTTAGAGAGTATTATTGTATTTTTAATGTATTTTTAATATTCATGTATTTTGTTTTTTGACCCCTGATGCAGGCTGACTGCCGAAACTTGGCCAGGTCAAGTCTGTACCTTTGAAGGTTTTACAAAATAAATGGTTTCTTTGTTTTTAAGAGGTGTGGCCGTGTCCTCCCTGCGCTGTCCTGTGATTTCTGCGGAGGGTTGTTGCTCCTCTTCTTTCCTTGGTGTTCTTATAAAACCAAGGCAGAGACCTTAAAAGCCTGCTTAAGCAGTGTCTCCATCTGCAGATCCTGCAAGTCCTTCAAGTCCATACCCCCTTCCACCGGAATCGTAGTTTTCCTGGTGACCGTAGTCACCAGTGCATCCATCCGGGGAAGGCGCAAGCGCTCCCTCTCATTCAGAGGGATAGGGTAAAGCCTGACCATACTCCTAGTGATCCACAAACCTGCATCAGGGACCTTCCTCTTCTTATTAACAATGGTTTTCATCGCCTGGTGATTGGGGAAGGAACAAGGAGGCTATTAAATACCTTCAAGGAGTGGATCCTCCGCATGCTCCAAGGGATCTGGCAGTGGATCATCTGCAAAGCTGCAAACATTTTAAACAATCAAGGAGGGCAGCTCGTCTTTATGAAAAATTTGCATAGCCGAGGAGTCCTCCCCAACCAGGAGCTCCCCCTCTTCTTAACTCCTCAGGGTCCAGATCCTCTACAAATTCAGACAGCCCCTCTAGAGCCCTGAATGAGCCCAACGACCCCATCAAGGCCCCATCCTTGAAGTAGGGGGACCTCTCCCAGCAGAAGTGCTTCCCCCCAGGCAAGGAGGGAGACCCCAAACCGAGAGATCCCTCACCAAGTCCCTGTTGCATTAGGAAAGCCTGGTGCAACAATAAAACAAACTCTGGGGAGAAAGGGGACTTACCCCCACTGTTCAACAAACCCAATAGCTTCAGGGGGATCCAGGGACAGGCTGCAAAACTCTCTGCGCCTGCTGAAAAACCGAGTCGCTTTGGCATTGGCAAAAGTAGCCATGAGATCCATCACCGGCTGCCCCCAACGAAGGGTAAGATCGTGAAAGACCGCCGCGTTCAATTCCCATTCCCCGGGATCGAGGACATGGCGACTCAGATAATCGGCCTGCACGTTGTCTTTGCCCGCCACGTGCGCCGCCGACAAGGCTACCAGATGATTCTCGGCCCTACCTACCTTCCCTGGACTGGCCCGGAGAAGCGATAAGGAAACTGATTTTAATCAAATTAAATGAAAATAGACGATTACTAAATGAAGTGGGAAATTTCTAGTAATTACAATCATAACTTTTAAATTTTAAGACGTCTGTGTTGTTTTCTATCAGAATCAGAGCCGTAATTTTTGTGCGCTCTGTTGTAAAGTATGTGCGCTCGCTCGGCAAGGTGTGTGCGCGCGCACATGCGCACAGCTTAGAGGGAACAGTGCTAAAGAGAGATGTTTGGAGTTTGTTCTCTGACTCCATCTGCTGTTGGATGAGCATAACCCACATTTCTGGACTGGACTAGAGGGATGAACTGTTTATTACACGTTACTTGGTTTAACAAAAAAGTAAATGAAAACAAAATAAAGTTACCCCATGGGTTACATACACAGAAGTACATCCAGTAGCAAAAAGGCATATACTTTTAAGTGATTATGTGTAGGTGTGCTCTGGAGTGAAATTTGGCTGGAGCACAGGCAGTCATAATTTACATGCATATTTTATAAAATATGTGCTAATATATACATCTGCTCCAGAGCAGGCATACATGTCTATGGCTTCAATCTTGCTGCAATTTCACTGCTAATAAAGAGGTTCCTGGACCTTTATTTATTTATTTATTTTTGCTGTGTGGACCCCTCATTAATCTCTATATCATTCAGGGACTCCTGCTTTATTGCCACCATTCTTCCAAGACCCCTTATCCTCAGTGCCAAGCTTGTTCTCACTAACCCTGTATTTCCCGTTCCCTTCCTGTTTACATCAGTCTCTCTCTGTCTCCTTCCCCACAACATAGAGACTGATGATGACTCTCTGCCTCCCCAGCCAGTCCCCATCATTTTCATTACTCTGTCTCTCCCTCTCCCAGCCAGTTCTCAGAGACTGATTCTCTCCCTAGCCAGTACTTACCAATCTCCCTCTCTCCCCTCCCTTCAACCCTTCATCTTTTTCCCTCTAGCTAATCCCCACCATTAGTCTCTCCCTCTCCTCGACTGTTGTTCCCAAGGCCTGCACGCTGATGCAGAGTCCCAGAATTCCTACTTTCACCCTTCATGGCTCCTTCTGATCATACCTATACCTCTGCGACTGCTTCTGATCTGCACAGCCAGCTCTGATCCCAGTCTCATGGCTGCCACTGCTTCCAACCTGTGCAGCCACCTCTGATCCATCTCATGGCTGCCACTGCTTCCAACCTGTGCAGCCACCTCTGATCCCATTCCCACAGTAGCTGCTGCTTCTTCTTACTCATATAGCTACTGATGCTGCTACCACCATTCTTGTAGCCACTGATTCCACCTCTATAGTAGCCTCTGTTCACATGGATTATTGTGGCATGAACAGGGCCAGTGCAAAGAATGGGGGCACCCTAGGTGGGCCCTCCATACCCCACCCCACCGACCCCGCTCCCATTGCCACCCATCTCTGGGGCCTGCAGCAGTGGCAATGGCTCAAAAACCACAATGTGCTTACCTAAAGACTTCAGTGCTGCATCACAGTTTCTATCTCCTCCTATTTGCCACTTCTGCCCCCCCCCCCCCCCCTACACAGACTTACGGTTTATGCAAACCAGAAGTCTGCGTCGGAGGGAAGCGGAAGTGGCAGATAGGAGGAGATAGAAACCACGACGCAGCATCGAAACCTCTAAGTGCTGCGTCACAGTTTTTGATCCACTGCTGCCGCTGCAGGCCCCAGAGAGGAGCAGCAATAGTGCTCCCGGAGGAACTAAACTCTAGGCGACTGTCTAGTTTGTCTAATGGTAGCGCCAGCCCTGGGCATGAAAACACTTTTGTCTTGCAGACCTCCTGTAATGGGTCACAGACCTTCAGGGGTCCATGGATCACAGGTTGAGAATCACTGCCCTAATATTTCACACCGATTCTTTCATAATTGTATGTCTGTTTTACAGAATGATACTGTTGTGCTATACACTTAACTTCTTTTCTGGCTGTGATTTAGAACATCTAATTTTATAAGATGTTTGGTTATGGTGTTGCGTTTATGTTCTAACACCTTCTGGTTCTGTAAATCACTATGATGTAAGTGAATAGTGGTCAGTCAAATCTTGAAAGAAAAAAACAAAACAAAATACACAGGCACCTTTATGTGTCTTTAGAAAATAAGCAACTTCTTGACCTCCAAACTTAGGTGACCTGTTGTAAAATGACCCCTTTTAACATCTGTATAGACTACACCGTTTCCAGAAACCTCTATCAAAAACCTGAATTAACCCATATGACAAAGAAACAGACTCATTTAGACAAAAAAAAAAACAAAAAACATTTTCTACACAAGAAAGTAGTGTTTGTTTTAACTGAACTTGGACAAAAACTGAAAAGGGGTCATTAACAGGCATTAACAGCCTAACAAAGCAAAACCCTACAAAAAAAAAAAAAAAAAAGAAAAACCCTTACCTGGCCATCAACTAAAGCTGTAAGTGGTAGATAGTCAAATAGATCAGTAAAATATTTCCAAACATTAGCATTGCCATATTTCCGTAGACATTCGTCATAAAAGCCATAGACTTGTGTGATTTGTCGGCTCTCATGGTTTCCCCTCAATATTGTAATGCGCTCTGGGTAGCGCACCTGGTTACAGAAATGAAATAGTAACATTTTAGATTTTTTGATCCATGAACAGTTAATCTGTCACAGAATTAGAGAATTAATGATCTGTTCCAATGACTTTGTGTTAAGCAAAAAAAAAAAAAAAAGAGAAGTCAATACCCAGGCCTCCTATTGTCCTACCATCAAGCTTTACTAAATTAAAAAGCTACCAATACTTGGGAAGTTGTTGCCTTAACATTCAACCCACTATGTACTTGTGACATTGCTGGACTGTACCCAACCTTCATAAAACAAAGTAGCTTATGATTCAACAATATTTACTCAATACCCGTCACTTTTTTAAGCTTTTCCCTTTTCTTCTCCCTTCCTATATGGCATGCTTGGGTAGTTCACAGTAGCTTCACTGACGCAAAGGCTACTCAGGAGTACCTCCTCCAAAAATGCATCCCTCAGTGCCATTCAACCACATTGGACCAATCAGCCATTTTTTCCATTCCCCCGGTTTGGGTATACCATCTCTGCAGCATGCCCAGACCCAAACACAGTACTATAAATTATGCAACATACCTACCCCTTATCAGATAGTATCTCAGTGTAAACATGTACTATAACTATAGAAATTTTATGCACTGTACCTTTAATGCTACAAGAAGAGTCACTGTTTCAACTGAATAATAGCCTCTGTCCACATAGTCTCCCATAAAGAGATAATTGGTGTCTGGTGACTTTCCTCCAATTCTAAAAAGCTCCATGAGATCATGGAATTGGCCATGGACATCCCCACAGACTGTAACAGGACAGCGCACTTCCTGTACATTTGATTCTTTTGTGAGAATTTCTTTAGCCTAGAAGAAAAAAAAGAAAACCAAGGTAAATATTTACATGGAAAAATGATGCTTTCTAAATAAGCACAATTTCTTACATTCACATAAAACGAAAAATAGTTGCAACCCAGATCTTTTAGAAGTTATATTCTGCTATTCACAAAGCGTAGTTACTCACCTGTAACAGGTGATCTCCGGGAACAACAGGAATTGAGTCTTTACATATGGGGTGACGTCGGCACAGATAGAGCCCGCGTGGGAACGCTCCCCTGCGTCCTATAGGAAAGCCTTTGGGAGCATCCCACTGCACCTGCACTGCTGCTTTCCTACCTTTCCAACTCTCCCTCATCAGTTGGGTTTGTAGCTAAGATAAAAGGAGAGAAGGAGAGAGAGAAAGAGATACAACTCCTATGGGAGGAGGGTGGGTTGTGAAGACTCAATTCCTGCTGTTCCCGGAGATCACCTGCTACAGATGAGTAACTACGCTATCTCCAGGAACAAGCAGGAATGTAGTCTTCACATATGGGAGATGACCCCAGAGAGAGCAGTGAAACACAGGCTGAATTGGGTCATGTTTCCTCCCAAGGATCTCTGATATCGAAACCCAGGACGGGGGATAGTTGTTCTAAGTCTGAAAAAAATGCTGGAGAACAGCCCGGCCAAACGAGGCATCCCGACGGGAGTCCTAGCCCAAGCAATAATGGGCCGCAAAGATGTGGGCAGAGGACCAGGTTGCTGCTTTGCAGATTTCATCAGTTGCCACAGAGTATAGATTTGCCATAGAGGCAGCCACTGCTCGCACATTGTGTGCTGTGACATGACCTTCAAGGGAAAGTCCATTACTCTCATACGTAAAAGAGATACAGTCTGCAATCCACTTGGAGAGAGTTCTCTTAGAAACAGGAAGACCGAGGTGACTGGAATCAAAGCCAACAAAAAGCTGTGAAGCCTTTCTGTGCTGTCTAGTTCTCTGAAGATAAAATGCCAAAGCATGCTTGCAATCCAGAGTATGTAGAATCTTTTCTGCACTAGAGGCATGAGGCCTAGGGAAGAAAACAGGCAGGTTAACCGATTGGTTCAAATGAAAAGGCGAAACCACCTTCGGCATAAAGTGGGAATGAGTCCTAAGGACTACCTTATCATGGTGAAACCGTGTATAAGGTGGGTCAGCCACTAAAGCTTGGAGCTCACTGATGCGTCTGGCAGAAGTGAGGGCAATTAGGAAGATGACTTTCCAAGAAAGAAACTTCAGGGATGTAGTGGCTAGGGGTTCGAAGGACGGCTTCATGAGCTGTCCAAGGACAAGATTAAGATTTATTTATTTATTTATTTAACACTTATTTATATACCGCATCTTCCAGCGATCAGTTGCGGTGTACAATTAACAACAGTTAACAATGCAGAGCTTGTTTTACATAGAACAATTATAACTTTTTACATAGAACATCTTAACTTGCACAACATAGGGTTTAAAAAACTAAGCGGAATAATTCAATAATTCAACTAACACAGATTGTGTAACAATTTAAACAAAAGTACTGTCCCTACCGCATAGGCAGATTATAACAGTTGTAACTATATACAAGTAGGGTATCAATGCATAGGAATGGAGTGATTATTCATTTAAGTTTTGTATGTATTCCTTGTAGTAGGGAGTATAAGCTTGAATTTGGGCAGGTTCATGTTTAGCCTTTATCTAAGTTGAGTGGAAGGTTTTCCATGGTATTATAGTGTTTAGTGAATAGATACGTTTTCAATTTTTTCTGAATTCCATTATCTCTGTTAGTGATCGTAAGTCCTCTGGTAACGAGTTCCAGACTGTTGGGGCTATGTGGGAAAAGGCTCTATTATTTGTTAATTTGTGAGTTCTTATATATTCTTTTGGCGTCTTAAGTTTATTTGATTGTCCTTTTCTATGAGTGGGCTTAGGTGGTTCTTTGCTTATTAGATTACAGAGTGTCTTCGGGGCCATGTCATTTAGGGCTTTGAATGTAGTTATTATTGTTTTGTATGTTATCCTGCTTTGTATTGTTAGCCAGTGAAGGGATGCTAGTATCGGTGTAATGTGTTGGAGTGAATTTATCTTTAATTTAATTCTAGCTGTTGCATTTTGCGCAAGTTGGATCCTTTTGATGTTTTGTTTTGAAATGCCTATAAGTATTAAGTTGGCGAAATCGAAGTGGGGAGTTATGGTAGCCTGTGTTATATTGATAAAATCTTGTATAAATACAAGGGGGCGTAATTGTTTGAGGATTTTAAGTTTGAAGTAGATTTTCTTTAAGGTATTTCTAATGTGCGTTTCCATAGTAAGGTGTGTATCTAAAATGACACCTAGATATCTTATTTCATTTTTTATTTTAATTTCTTGGTTTTGTAGTGTTATGTGGGTTGGAGGAGTAAATGATTGGTTTTTTGTTACAATTAAGACTTCGGTTTTAGTTAAAACTAATAAGATCCCATGCCACAGGTGGTGGCCTAATGGGAGGCTTAGTTAAGAGTAGACCTCTCATAAAATGCGCTACAAGCAGTTGAGAGGAGATAGGTTGTCCATCAAAGGACATGTGAAAAGCCACGATGGCAGTGAGGTGAACTCTAACTGAATTAGTTTTAAGTCCAGAGGATGAAAGGTGGAGGAGATACTCAAGTAACATCTCTACTGGAAAGTAAAAAGGATTAAGATCCTTTCTTGATCACCAAATTGAGAACCTTCTCCATTTAAAAGCGTAAGTAAGCCTTGTGAAAGGTTTTCTCGAGGCCAGAAGGATATCTTTAACCTGTTGAGAGAGGTTGATATCCTGGAGTTCTAAGATCTAAGTAGCCATGCCATCAGGTGCAAAGACTGAGGATTCGGGTGCAGAAGCGTCCCGTTCTCCTGGGATAGAAGATCGGGAGCACATCCCAACTCCAGAGGTTTGGCTTGAGAGAGACGTAGAAGCAGTGGGTACCATGTCTGTCGTGGCCAGCGTGGGGCTATGAGGATCATATGGCCTCTGTCTCTCTGAAGCTTGAACAGAGTCTTGGGAATGAGAGGAATGGGTGGGTAGGCATATAGGAAGTCCTGACCCCAGTGGAGGTGGAAAACATCCATTGCCTGACTATTCTGAGCAGGAATTCTGGAACAAAAGCGGGGAAGTGTGGCATTCTGAGGACTTGCAAACAGATCTATATCTGGGGTTCCCCAGATTTGAAAGATTCAAGCAATCTGCTCTGAATGAAGAGACCATTCGTGTGGCAGTAGTACTCAACTAAGTTTGTCTACCAGGAGATTCTGCTTGCCAGGGAGATACACCGCTAGTAGGTGTATCTGAAGGCATATGGCAAAGGATCATAGGTGTAGGGCTTCATTGCACAACGCCTGACAACCTGTTCCACCCTGTTTGTTCACACAGAACATGGCTACCTGATTGTCTGTCTGGATTAGAACTGTTTTGGAGTGAAGGTAGTCCTGGAACATACTGAGAGCATTGAAGATGGCTCTGAGTTCTAGCAGGTTTATGTGAAGCTGAGCCTCTTGCTGAGTCCAAAGACCCTGAGTGGAGAGATTGTTCATATGAGCTCCCCAACCCAATTTGGACACATCCGTCATCAGGGTGGACTGGTGTGGTGGCTTCTGAAAAGGTGACCCTACGATTAGGTTTTTTGGTGATTGCCACCATTGGAGGGACGAAATGAAACATGCAGAGTTCTTGATTCTGTCCTCCAGACGACCTGATGCTTGAGTCCACTGTGAAGCTAGGGTCCACTGAGCTGCCCGCTTGTGTAGACGCGCATAGGGAAGCACATGTAACAGTGGAAGCCATATGACTGAGCAACTAAAGCATTTCTTGAGCAGTTAGGGAGGTTTTCATAACTGCTTGAGAAGCTAGTTGAACTATTCGAGGGCAGGAAAGCCCATGACTGCTGCGTGTCTAGAAGAGCCCCTATGAACTCTAGTGTTTGAGAAGGGGTGAGATGGGATTTCGGAAGATTTATTACAAACCCCAAATGTTGAAGAACCTGCACTATGCAAGAGAGGGCAGAGCTGGCCTCTGCAGCTGAAGATGCTCGGATGAGCCAGTCGTCTAAGTAAGGGAAGACAAATATCCCTAGAGTTCTTAGAAAAGCTGCTACTACTGCCATGCATTTTGTGAAGACTCTTGGGGCAGAAGTCAGACAAAGGGAAGAACCCTGTATTGGTAATGTCTTCCCTGAAAGAGGAACAGAAGGAACCTTCTGTGATCCTTGTGGATAAGGATGTGTGTATATTGTGATGCAGTGGGTAATATAGAGCTTATGGAAGTTACTGAAAATGAGGAACTTACCTCAGATTTGGCTGTAGAGAGAAACTCAGTGCATGGAGAAACAGCTGAGCAGCAAAGGCTGTCAGCGCAAGAAAAGCCAAAAGCCATTAAAGGTAGTTATCCCTGTAACAGTTCTGACGCAGGAAGAAACAGAAAAGCTCATCAGGAGCACCTGTGTCCTAACTCTCACGTAACGTGCAGGGCAGGGAAGCATATAAGTTCCTGGTTAGCACCAGGAAGTGAGGGGAGAAGGAGGAGTAGTGCTGGTAAGAAGGAAGAACCAGGAAGTGAATGCAGGAGCAGAGCTCGAGAGAAAAGGGAAAGGCAGTACTGGGAAAGGCAATGCTCAAGGAAGCAGACCTGGAGAGAAACCAGGAGGGGCCAGCAGCTCAGGAGGACGGTATGAGCAACCAATGAGCACAGGTCAGCCCAGAGGAAGTTTACCGGCTGAAGGAAACTTCAAGCGTGGCTACAAAGCAAGAAACAGCTGGGAAGGTGACCAGGAGTTTGTTAGCTCTGAGCCTGACTGGAAAGCCAGGGAGAGAGTCCTCTACAACCCAGGAGCTAAAGCTAGAACCAAGGTAAAAAGGTGGGAGCCTTGTTCTTTTAAAGAAAGGTTTAAAAGCTCTGCATGATTTAAAGGGCGTGGCCCTGAGTACAACGTTATAGCTGGAAGAAATCCAAAGCTTTCATTTGGTGAGGAAAACCAGCAAGGAGCCTTTCTCATACCAGGCAGATATAACCCTGGGCTTAAAGAACCCTTGGCAGGAAGGGATATTGGTGTATCACAAGAGGCTGTGCCAGAATTCAGCACATGTGAAGAATGTGACTCCGATAGTCTGGGGAGTGAAGCTGAAGGGATGATATGGGAAAATAATAGCCATACTTCAGACCCCATTCCAATGGACTGTACCATATGTTTTTCGGATGACCTCACTTCTTTGTGTTAACTTTTGAGGAGAATAACTTTGTGACAAATAACAAAAGAAAAGAAGATATTTTCTGTTGCCATTTTTGTTCAATGCTGTGTTTTGTGTTGCATTCCTGAGAATGTATGTTCGGGAAGGGGAATAAAACCCTAATTATTTACTTTACCACTTGACCAAAAGACTCTACAAAGAGCAGAGCAAAACTTCAATAACCCTAGGCAGCCGCCTAAATAGGGTTAAAAAGGGCTCTATCATACGAGCCCCATCACAATATGCATCCTTTAGGTCAACAGAACATAGTCCATCCTGGCTCTGGATGTACGGGAGAAGTGTTCCGAGAGAGACCATTTTGAATTTCTCTCGGAACAGATACTTATTTAATTCTCGGAGGTCCAGAATGGGCCCGTATCCTCCTGTCTTCTTTGGTATAAGGAAGTAGGAGAAGAAGAAGACCAGACCTTGTTGTTAGCGCAAGGAGGGAGGAGTGGCCTTGTGGTTGGGGCAAGTTACCTCAGGCCGGAAGGTCAGGGGTTCAAATACCACTAGAGGATAGCAACCTTAGGCCGGAAGGACTGCGGTTTCTAGTCTCACAGGTGCTCCTCGTGGTCTTGGGCAAGCCACTTAATCCTCCATTGCCCATGTTCCCTGTAAAACAGTTATCTCCAAGTTATAAAGCCCTGTTCAATGTAATTTCAGTTTGTTCAATGTAAACCGCCTTGATATCATGAAAGGCAGTATATAAGAAATGTTAAATAAAATAAAATAAAATAAAATGCGCCCTGGGTGAGAAGGGTAGTGATCTCCTGGAACAAGAGTGTGGTAAGAGGAGGTCGGGAGCTGAACTCTCTTGAAGTGGAGGGAGGGGGCATACTTTGGAAGTGAAGTTTGTACCTCTCTGTCACTATGGAGAGAGTCCAATGTTCTGATGTTATTTGGTGCCATCTTTTGGCAAAGTAAAGAGTAGTTACTCACCTATAACAGGTGTTCTCCAGGAGCAGCAGGAATCAGTCCTCACATATGGGTGACATCAGCGCCGACGGAGCCCCCATGCGGAGCATTTCCCCAGCTTTCAAGGAAAGCCTTTGGGAATGCAGCGTGCATGCGCGGTCCCCTTCCCGTCCAAGGGTGCCATCTTGCTCAGTCTGATGACAGCTAAAAGACAGCAAAAAATCAAAATGAAAGATATGACTGCAACTCCAGGGGAGGAGGGAGGGTCGTGAGAACTGATACCTGCTGCTCCTGGAGAACACCTGTTACAGGTGAGTAATGTGATAAGGAAGCTTATCATAGCTCAGGTAGGAGCTATAGAAAAGATGATGTGACTCTGAACAAGCAACCTGTCAGTTCTGGTAGAAGTAAGAAAACAGAGTTTTCACATAAAAGACTACCAGTCCCAGAATGCACCAGGTTTCCAGCAGCCATGAGAGGGGCTGAAGTGAGAAAATGTGTGTGCAATCAAGAGAGCTATGAGGTAATCCCTAAGCACTCATCTCAAAGGGCAGGGCCTGATTCAACACAGCTGCGCTGTGTTAGGGAGGAGCACACATTAGGACAGAATAAGAATAGAGCTTATTCTTCAGATAACAGCTACAGAAAGAGCTTCAGACACAGATACAGCAACGGCTACAAGCTCAAGCACCAGTATCACCTGGAGAAACAGAAGCCAAGCCAAGCGGATAGAGAAAGAAGGAAACTCTCTGGAAGGAAGAGAAGAAAGCCCATTGGATGGTCTGGGAGAGTCCAAGGCAGTACCCATACTGGGAGGTATTCCAAGTGCCAGCAGAGTCCATTGGACTGGAGTCAGCCAGAGGAATGGAATGGCAGAGATAGGAATCACCAGTGGCTACCTGGAAGAGAGAAGACTGCACGTGGAAAGGACTTTCAGACCAAGGCCAGAAGGTATGTGAGAGGAGATCCAGTGTCCAGGGATCAAGATTGGAAGGCTGGACATCAGAACTGGATTACATACTGGCCAGGATATACAGAGAGGAATTATGATAGCAGGAGAGGCTCAGATATGAACACTGATCCAGACCCTATCTATAATAGTGAATGGCAGCAAGGGAATAAGCATTCTCATGATAGTGCCTTAATGAAAGACTCGTCTGTGCCAATGTATGATAGTGACCCTATGCTGATTGATGAAGGGGGAGATACAGCAGATGAGACTATTAATTACATGGACTGTTCTTTATCCAAGTGCTATTGCTAGCTTTCTGTGAGCAAACACATCAGCCATCACAAAGAAACCTAACTTTGTTCTTTATTTCCACAGCAAACAGCTCTTAAAGCAGGATTTGGGTTCACACAGTAGCAGCCAGCCAGCTAAAGGGTTTCAGCTGGTCAATTGATAGTAATTAAAGCTGCACCTGATTGTGTGTGTGAGCAAGGGAGAATCACTGCTGGGATCTGCGTGGAAAATAAGCAGAAGTTAACCTAACAAGCAAAGTTTATTCATTGCTTTGTGCCTTTTTATTTGGTAATTATTTGCTAAGAAAACATTAGCTAATTGCCTGACAAGCTGAAGGTTGTTTTCTGATTTGCTTTGTGACTTTATGTTATCCATTTAAACACTGCAAGCAAGTAACCTCATTTATATTGCTACCAAGCATATTTGTGCTGGGTGAATTAAACCCCATCAATAAAAGAAGTATTTTATTGGCCTTACCACTGGTATCACAACTCAATTATTGTCTTCAGCTGTGTTTGGAGTGAAAGAACTACATAACCCACAATACCTTGCAAGAATCATATGAATATATGCATCGTCAAGACTGTGTAAGCTCTCACCCTAGGCAGCCATCTGACAGTAACTACTCTTTCTCCAGGACCAAGCAGGAAGTCAATCCTCACATATGGGACTCCCCAGCTCTAGGTTACCTGGAACCCACAGCTGAAAAATGGATCCCTCTCAAGAGCCTCAGCATCCATGATAAGAATATCCTCTGAAGACGCCACCGTACGGTAGCCCAACACAAGGGCCGGAGGGTAGGAGTTGCCTAAACCTCAAAGAGATTACGGAGTACTGCCTGTCTGAAAGCACTGCCCCTTCGGGACTCTCTCTCAAGGCAGTAATGGGCTGCAAAAGTCTGGCTTGAAGACCAAGTAGCAGCCCGGAAGATGTCTGCCTGCGCGGGAACGCTCCCCAGCGTCCAATTAGAAAGCTTTTGGGAGCATCCCACAGCGTCTGCGTGCTGCCTTCCCGCCTTTCCCAACTGCCTCTCTCCAGTTGAGTTTAAAGCTGAGACAAAGAGAGAGAGAGGGAAAGGGAAAGAGATAGATAGATACAACTCCTAGGGGAGGTGGGTGGGTTGTGAAGACTAAATTCCTGCTGTTCCCGGAGATCACCTGTTACAGGTGAGTAACTATGCTATCTCCAGGAACAAGAAGGAATGTAGTCTTCACATATGGGGACTCCCTAGCTTTAGATGCCAGGGAGAGACCCCAGAAGTTGTGTGTCCCTGTGAAAGGGTTCCACTTCCCCCCATGGATCTCTGGCATCCAACCAGGGATGGCAGGTAGGAGTTGATTAGGTATTGTGATAAGGAAGCTTATCATAGCTCAGGTAGGAGCTATAGAAAAGATGATGTGACTCTGAACAAGCAACCTGTCAGTTCTGGTAGAATTGAGAAAACAGAGTTTTCACATAAAAGACTACCAGTCCCAGAATGCACCAGCTTTCCAGCAGCCATGAGAGGGGCTGAAGTGAGAGAATGTGTGTGCAATCAAGAGAGCTATGAGGTAATCCCTAAGCACTCATCTCAAAGGGCAGGGCCTGATTCAACACAGCTGCGCTGTGTTAGGGAGCAGCACACATTAGAACAGGATAAGAATAGAGCTTATTCTTCAGATAACAGCTACAGAGGGAGGAAGAGATACAGAGACAGCAACGGCTACAAACACCAGTATCACCTGGAGAAACAGAAGCCAAGCCAAGCAGATAGAGAGAGAAGGAAACTCTCTGGAAGGAAGAGAAGAAAGGCCATTGGAAGGTCTGGGAGATTCCAAGGCAGTACTCATACTGGGAGGTATTCCAAAAGCCAGCAGAGTCCATTGGACTGGATTCAGCCAGAGGAATGGAGTGGCAGAGATAGGAATCACCAGTGGCTACCTGGAAGAGAGAAGACTGCATGTGGAAGGGACTTTCAGACCAAGGCCAGAAGGTATGTGAGAGAAGATCCAGTGTCCAGGGATCAAGATTGGAAGGCTGGACATCAGAATTGGATTACATATTGGCCAGGCTATACAGAGAGGAATAATGATAGCAGGAGAGGCTCAGGTATGAACACTGATCCAGACCCTATCTATAATAGAGAGTGGCAGCAAGGGAATGAGCATTCTCATGATAGTGCCTTAATGAAAGACTCGTCTGTGCCAATGTATGATATTGACCCTATGATTGTTGATGCAGGGGGAAATACAGCAGATGAAACTATTTACATGGACTGTTCTTTATCTAAATGCTATTGCTAGTTTTCTATGAGCAAACACATCAGCCATCACAAAGAAACCTAACTTTGTTCTTTATTTCCACTGCAAACAGCTCTTAAAGCAGGATTTTGGGCTCACACAGTAGCAGCCAGCCAGCTAAAGGCTTTCAGCTGGTCCATTGATAGTAATTAGGGCTGCACCTGATTGTGTGTGTGAGCAAGGGAGAATCACTGCTGAGATCTGCGTGGAAAATAAGCAGAAGTTAACCTAACCAGCAAAGTTTATTCTTTTCTTTGTGCTTTTCTATTTTGGTAATTATTTGCTAAGAAAACATTAGCTAATTTCCTGACAAGCTGAAGGTTGTTTCTGGTTTACTTTGTGACTTTTTGTTATCCATTTAAACACTGCAAGCAAGTAACCTCATTTATAGTGCTATCAAGCATACATGTGCTGGGTGAATTAAACCCCATCAATAAAAGAAGTATTTTATTGATCTTACCACTTCGTTTCACAACTCAAATTATTGTCATCAGCTGTGTTTGGGAGTGAATGAACTACAATACCCACAATACCTTGCAAGAATCATATGAATATATGCATCGTCAAGATTGTGTTAGTTCTCACCCTAGGCAGCCGTTTGACAGTATGGAACAGGTGTTGGAGAACAGCCTGACCAAACAAGGCATCCCGGCGGGAGTCCTTGTCCAAGCAGTAATGGGCTGTGAAGGTATGAACCGAGGCCCAAGTGGCTGCTCGACAGATGTCGTCGATAGACACACAGTGCAGATGAGCCATTCAAGCTGCCATGGCTCTCACATTATGAGCTGTGACATGGCCCTCCAGAGGAAGATTCTTACTCTGATAGGCAAAGGAAATGCACTGTGCAATCCAGCTGGACAGTGTTCTCTTGGAGACTGGAAGTTCCAAATGAGAAGGATCAAAAGCAACAAAGAGTTCGACGACTTTCTATGTTGCTGTGTTCTTTGCAAGTAAAAGGCTAAAGCTCTTTTACAGTCCAAAGTATGAAGATTCATTTCTGCATTTGATGCATGAGGTCTTGGAAAGAACACAGGCAGGTAGACCGCTTGGTTAAGATGAAAAGGCGAGACCACCTTTGGCATAAAGTGTGGATGAGTCCTAAGGACTACCTTGTCATGATGAAACCTTGTATAAGGTGGATCAGCCACTAGTGCCTGCAACTCAATGATGGGACGTGCTGATATGATTGCAATGAGAAAGATAACTTTCCAAGAAAGGAATTTCAATGAGGTAGTAGCTAAGGGTTCGAAAGGTGGCTTCATGAGCTGACCAAGAACCAGGTTTAAGGTTTAAGTGGTGGCCTAATGGGAGGCTTAGTTAGAAGAAGGCCTCTCATAAATCTTGCTATGAGAGGATGGGAGGAAATAGGTTGTCCATTTAGAGGCTTGAAAGAAGCTGCAATAGCACTCAAATGGAGTCTTATTGAGTTAGTCTTAAGTCCTGCATTGGATAAATGAAGGAGATACTCCAGTAGTGATTCCAGAGGTATGGCAAGGGGGTTAAGACCCTTCTGCGACCACCATATGGTAAACCTCTTCCAATTAAAAGTATAAGAGCGTCTTATGGAAGGCTTCCTGGAAGCATAAAGGACATCCTCTACTTGCTGAGGGAGGTTAAGATCTTGAAGATCTAGGCCTTCAGCAACCAAGCCCTGAGATGCAGAGACTGGGGATTGGGATGCCATAACATTCCGTCCTCCTGTGACAGGAGATCTGGAGCAGACCCTAACTGCAGGGAGGGGGCTTGAGAGAGATGTAGAAGCAAAGGGTACCACACTTGCCGTGGCCAATGTGGCGCTATAAGAATCATACGCCCTCTGTCTCTCTGAAGCTTGAACAGGGTTTTGGGAATTAGGGGAATGGGTGGAAAGGCATAAAGGAAGTCTTGACCCCAGTGAAGGAGGAAGGCATCCCTGGCCTGAGAACCCTGAGCCGGAATTCTGGAACAGAACCGGGAAAGTTTGGCATTCAACAGACTTGCAAAGAGATCTATGTCCGGGGTTCCCCAAATTTGAAAAATCTTGGCCACTTGGTCTACATGTAGAGACCATTCGTGTGGAAGCAGAACTCGACTGAGTCTGTCTGCCCAAGAGTTTTGTATGCCTGGAAGATAAACTGCCAGGAGTTGAATCTGATGCTCTCTGGCGAGGGCCCATAGTCGCAAAGCTTCGTTGCAAAGCAACAGAGAGCCTGTTCCTTCCTGCTTGTTCACATAGAACATGGCTACTTGATTATCCATCTGAATGAGGACTGTCTTGTAGCTGAGCAGAGTGTGGAACACTCGAAGAGCAAGGAAGATTGCTCTGAGCTCTAAGAGATTGATATGTAGATGAGTCTCCTGTGGAGTCCAAGTGCCTTGGGTGGAGAGGTCTTGCAAATGAGCTCCTCAACCCATTGGTGAAGCATCTGTCGTGAGAGTCGCCTGGGGTAAAGGCTGTTGAAATGGGGACCCCAGCAACGGGTTCTGAGTGGACTGCCACCATTGGAGAGACAAAATAAGACGATTTGTGTTTGCTATTTTGATTGACAGGCACCCTGATGCATGGGTCCATGGAGTGGATAAGGTCCATTGGGCTGCTCTCATATGGAGGCGAGCATAGGGGAATACATGCACTGTAGATATCATGTGGCCTAGTAGTCGTAACATTTCTCGGGCAGTGAGATGAGGTTTTAGCACTGCTTGAGAAGCTAACTGCACAATGCGAAGACAACGGGCCTGGGGAAGGTAGGCCCTCGCTTTTCTGGTATCCAGCAAAGCTCCTATGAACTCTAGAGACTGAGTGGGAGTTAGACTGGATTTTGGGATGTTTATGACCAGACCCAAATACTGAAGGATACACCTTGTGCAAGATAGGGAAGTCCTGGCCTCTGACTCTGATGGGGATCGAATGAGCCAGTCGTCTAAGTAGGGGAAGACGAATATCCCTAGAGTACGGAGAAATACTGCTACCACAGCCATGCATTTCGTGAACACTCTTGGTGCTGAGGCCAGGCCAAAAGGAAGCACCCTGTATTGGTAGTGCTTTCCTTGAAAAGGGAACCGAAGGAACTTTCTGTGAGTTGGATGGATGAGAACATGAGTGTACGCATCTTTGAGATCTAGAGAACAAAGCCAATCCTGACTCTGAAGGTATGGCAGCAGAGTTCCCAGAGAAATCATCTTGAATTTGTCTTTGAACAGGAATTTGTTCAATTCTCTGAGGTCTAAAATAGGTCTGTGTCCCCCTGTTTTCTTTGGGATAAGGAAATAGGGGGAGTAAAACCTCGTACCCTGTTGATGAATGGGTACTTCTTCTATTGCCCCTTGGGCAAGAAGCACAGTGACCTCTTGATCTAACAGGTTGATGAGAGAGAATTGAACTGTTTTACCATAGTGGGAGGGGGCATGCACAGAAAGTGAAGCTTGTACCCCTCTTTTATAATGGAGTGTCCCCAATGTTCTGCTGTTATCTGCCCCCAACTGGGGGCAAAGTGAGACAACCTTCCTGGAATGGTGAAAGGCTCTGGACCATTGAGGGCCAGGAAGGCTAAGTTCTCTAGATGAAAGTCAAAGGCCTTGTGGAGGCTGAGACTGCTGAGACGGTTGAGGCTTGGCAGTCTTTGCTTTCCTTTGTGTAGGTGGTTGCTGACCTTTCCGGACAGGCTGACCTGCAGAATGTCCCTGCTGGGAATAAGAGGGGTAAAACCTCTTCTGTTTTGAGAAGAAAGAAATCCTTCAAGAAACCTTTCTTGCAGGATCAGCTGTGGCTTTGGATAACCTATCCAAAGTAGAGTTGTCAGCATCCAACTCATTGGCTTTTTCTTGCCAATTTTTGCCGAATAGGTTCTCAGCTGTACAAGGGATATTTCCCAGTTTGTCCTGCACCCAGAGCTCCAAATCGGATGCCTGGAGCCAGGCAATTCTACGTGCACCTATAGCTATGGCAGAGGTTCTGCTTATGCACTCAAAACAGTCAAACGCTGCACAATTGACAAACTTAGAAACATCCTGGGCATGTTTAACTAGTGTGAGAAAATCCTGCCTCTTGTCCTCAGGAAGGAGAGGGCTTAAAACCTCCAAGTCTCCTGTGACCTCTTTAAGGAACATTCCCATATATAAAATATAGGAACTGATCCTGACAGAAAGCATGGAAGCCTGGAAAATACAACGTCCAAAGGCATCCAAAGTTCTACACTCACGTCCTGGAGGATTAGAGGCATGCCTCTTTGCACTCCTGATCCTTCGCATAGCTGATTCCACTACAATAGAGTGGTGAGGAAGCTGAGTTTTCTGGAAACCAGGACAAGGAGGGACTCGATACATGGTATCCAGTCTGCGAGAGTGAGGAGAGGTGGTAAGAGGTCTCTCCCACATTCTCAACATGAGATCATGTAAAATCTAATGGATAGGCAGAGTAGCTGCCTCCTTCGGAGCTTTGGGATATTGTAAAATCTCCAACTCCTTAGCCCTGGGCTCTGGTTCAGGAGCCACAGTAATGGACAGACCTCGAGCCACCTCCCTGATGAAATCCTGAAAGGAGATATCTTCTGGAGGAGACATCCTACGTTTAGGAGAGGAAGGCTCCTCCGGGAGAAGTATACTGGTATCGGCAGAGCTGTCAGAATCCTCGGAGTCCTCCGAGGATTCGAAGTACCGTCTGTCCGGATGCTCTTGAAGACCCCGATATCCGTACCGACCGAAGTCAGTACCGAGGGGAATCGATACCGGTGTATCGGCACCGGAAGGCATCGCATGACTGGGTGCCGGGAAAGCCGATACCGATGTCGATGCTATCAGTACCGGTTGAACTGTCTGACGCGGTTCTGAGGGTGTCGAAGCCGCAAGGAGAGCCACCAGACTGCGTTCAATAGCCAGGAACCTCTGGTCTATCGAAGCTGCCGATGTCTCGGTATCGGTACCGGAAGTAGCCGGTACCCCAGAGCATGGCACCAGTAGTTCTGCCGAGGTCGAGGTCTTGAGAACATCCTGGAGCCCCGATAATGCTTTGGAAGCCGAAGCCTCCCGCCGGGCAATTTTGCCGGTACAGAACCCTCAAGGGCAACGCCAGAGGCATCTCGATGCTTGGAAGGAGATCTACCCTTTGAGGACTGGCTAGACTTATGTTTAGTTACCTGAGATACATGGGAGGAAGACGAAGCCCTGGAAGACATCGATGCCACCGAAGCTGCATCGGAGGGAAAAAGGGTGCTGAGCTTAGCAGCTCGGTTTTGTCGACCCCTCTTGGACATCATGGCACAAGCCATACACTCGGCGATAGAGTGGTCAGGACCTAAACATTTAAGACACCACTCATGGGTGTCGGTGACGGAGATGGTGCACTTTTTGAAACCCGAAGCGTGTTTTTCCATAGTGGAGGAAATTTTGGGCCTAAGGCCCAAAATGGCACGTGCACCTAGGAAGAAAAGTTTGGAAAAAAATATAGAATTTTTTTTTTAAACAAAAGAAAATGATAATTACACTTACCTGGTAATTGTAGTTCCTTGAGTGACGACAGTTCAGTCCTCTACCTCTGGGTTGTCAACCACCTCCTGCAGCTTGGAGACTGGTACGTCAGAATCATGACATCACTGGATATAGCCTGCTGATCTCTCTCTCTCCCTCCAGTGTGAACTATTAACAAAGCAGATTCAAAGGAGCAACAAATAAGTAGCTAACAACAATAACCAAACCGAAGAACAAACCAGTTGGTACTAGAGGAGATCAAACCTAAGCTTTCTTTAGAAGCTCAGATGACAAGACTTCGACTTTCATACTTTTGACACATCATGCGAAGAGAGAGATCATTAGAGAAAGACATCATGCTTGGCAAGATAGAAGGTCAACGCAAAAGAGGAAGACCAGTAATGAGATGGATCGATACAATAACAGCAGCTACGGGTACCAGTCTGTCAACAATGAGCTGCCTGACTCAAGACCGAACACAATTTAGGATAGCTATCCAGAGGGTCTCCATGAGTCGACTCCGACTCGACGGCACTTAACAACAACAACAACAAACGTTACTAGCCCATAAGGGTTAAATACTATAATAGTCGGCTAGACTTTCTTACTCCATTACTGCCAGATAAACTGCGGAGTATCAAAAAGTGAAAATGAAGGACAGCGAATTACACCTACCTGTGAGAATGGACCTATGCCCCCCATTAGCCATCCGCCTCTGGAAAAAAAACTGGGAGGGATGGAGGACTGAACTGTCATCACTCAAGGAACTACAATTACCAGGTAAGTGTAATTATCATTTCCTTATCGTTCCTCCAGTTCAGTCCTCTACCTCTGGGATGGATCAGAGCAGTAATCATGGGAGGGACCCCGCCATCCAGCCCGCAATACTGCCGAACCGAGCCTCCACAGCCGCCGCGAGATCCAGACGGTAATGCTTAGTGAAAGTATGAAGAGACGACCATGTCGCTGCTCGACAGATCTCCCCTGGCGGCACCAAACTGTGCTCCGCCCAGGAACAGGCCTGCGCTCTGGTGGAATGAGCGCGCAAGCCCTCAGGCACTGTCCGACCTTGAAGCAGATAAGCGGACGCTATAGCCTCTCGGAGCCGCCGGGCAATCGACGCCTTAGTTGCCACCTCACCTTTGCGGACACCTCCAAATAGTACAAACAAATGATCCGATTTGCGAAACACCTCCGTAACCTGCAAATACTTTCGCAATGTTCTTCTAACATCCAGCCGACGCAACCCCCGATCACGATCGGCCCCCTCCAAAGAACCGAGAACAGGCAGACACACCACTTGGTTCAAATGAAAGGGAGACACTACCTTAGGTAGAAAGGAAGGAACCGGTCGCAGCACCACTTTTTCCCTTGAAAAGGTCAAGTACGGTTCCCGACACGAAAAAGCTTGCAACTCCGAAACGCGCCGAGCCAAACAGATCGCCACTAGAAAAACCGCCTTCAAAGTTAAATCTTTCACTGAAGCTCGATGCAACGGCTCAAAGGGAGGCCCCGATAACGCCGTCAACACAAGATTGAGATCCCAGGGCGGGACCACCACCCTGTGCGACAGCAGCAACTGGGAAACCGCCTTCAAGAACCGGATCACATCTGGGTGCGTGCCCAACGACCGCCCCTGCACTTTACCACGGAAAGAGGTGAGGGCTGCCAACTGAACACGCAAAGAGCTAGCCGCCAGGCCTTTCTCAAAACCATCCTGCAGAAACTCTAAGATAGGAGGAATGGCCACCGTCGCCGCCCGAATCTGATGTCTGGAGCACCAATCCTCAAAAATACGCCATATCCGCACATACGCCAATGAAGTGGACTGCTTCCTTGTCCGAAGCAGCGTAGATACTACTGCCGCCGAATAGCCTTTTCTCTTCAACCGGGCCCTTTCAATGGCCATACCGTAAGCGAGAACCGATCCACTTGGGACATGAAAAGCGGACCCTGAAGCAGCAGATCCGCCTTTACCGGCAACTGCCACGGTGTGCCGTCGAGGAGACGGACGAGATCTGCATACCACAGATGTCGCGGCCAGTCCGGCGCCACGAGGAGCACCCGTCCCGGGTGAGCCCCGATCCTCTGAGCCACTCGGCCTATTAATGCCCACGGAGGGAAGACATACAGGAGTCCCGAGGCTGGCCACGGCTGCAACAGCGCGTCGATGCCCTCGGACATGCGCTCTCTCCTTTTGCTGAAAAAACGGCCGACTTTCGCTGACTGAAAGGTCACCATCAAATCCATTACCGGCATTCCCCAGCGGCTCACTATCAGTGCAAACAACGTCGGGATGAAGCTCCCACTCCCCCGCATCTACCTGCACTCTGCTGAGAAAATCCGCCTAGACATTTTCCTTTCCCGCTATGTGCGCTGACGAAAACGCCGTCAACCGTCTTTCTACCCATGTGAGTAACAGATCTGCTTCCTCCTCCACTGCGGCACTTCCCGTGCCACCTTGGCGGTTTATGTATGCCACCGTCGCCGAATTGTCCGACAGCACCCAAACCGGATGGCCCAGGACCAATTCCTCAAATGCTTGCAGCGCCCGCATTACTGACCGAAGATCCAGCCGATTTATCGACCAAGACCACTCTTGGGATGCCCAAACCCCCTGCGCGAACCTGTTTTGGCAGTGGGCACCCCACCCCATCAGACTGGCATCCGTCAATAACGGGAGCCACTGCGGTTGTTCCAGGGGCATGCCGGCCGCCAAGGAAGACTCCCGCAGCCACCACCGGAGCGACTGTCGGACCTTCCAAGGGCATGGCAGACGCTTGCTTAAGGAATCGTTCTGATGCGACCAATGCCGCAGGAGTGCCCTTTGCAACGGGCGCATATGAAACCTGGCCCACGGCACCACCTCCATAGTCGCCGCCATTGTTCCCAACACCTGCAAGTAAGATCATGCCGACGGAACCATGACCGACCGGAACTTCCGGACCAGAGACCTGAGCGCCTGGGCCCAGCTGTGCGGTAGGAACACGAAACCCTGCCAAGTGTCGAAGCATACCCCAAGGTAGTCTATGTCATGAGAAGGCTGCAGACGGCTCTTGGCTGGATTGACCACCCAACCCAGACTCTGTAAGAACTCTACCACTCTGGCCGTCACGCGAACGCTCTCCGATTCGGACTTGGCACGAATCAACCAATCGTCGAGATACGGATGTACTAGAATGCCTTCCTT
The DNA here is from genome assembly GCA_033557465.1 of Ichthyophis bannanicus. Lineage (NCBI taxonomy): Eukaryota > Metazoa > Chordata > Amphibia > Gymnophiona > Ichthyophiidae > Ichthyophis > Ichthyophis bannanicus. The sequence continues at coordinate 988,811,414 of CM066032.1, forward strand.
GTGCAACACCGCCACCACCATAATTTTCGTGAAGGTTTGCGGCGCCGTTGCTAAACCAAAGGGCAATGCCTGGAACTGATAATGACCCCAGAAGAAAGCGAACCGTAGAAATTTCTGATGCGCTGCGCGAATAGGGATGTGCAAGTACGCCTCTGTAAGGTCGAGAGACGTCAAATACTCCCCTTGGCACACTGCCACTATGACGGATCGTAAGGTTTCCATCCGAAAGTGTGGCACTCTGAGGCAACAATTGACGGCTTTCAGGTCTAAAATGGGCCTTAACGTTCCGCCCTTCTTTGGCACCACGAAATAAATGGAGTATCGACCCGTGCCGTACTCTGCTTTGGGCACCTCGACCACCGCCCCTAACTGAAGGAGGTGATCTAAGGTACTGCGAATGGCCCCGACCTTTGAAGCGCTCCAGCAAGGGGACATGACGAAGGAATCCCGCACTGGACAATCCAGCTCGAGCGCATAGCCCTGCTGAATTATCTCTAACACCCAGCGGTCGGAGGTGATAAGGGTCCAAGCTAGAAGAAACTCCCGGAGGCCCCCCCAGCGGGACCCCCTATCTCATTGCGACTTGCGAACGGCGGGAGAACCGCTGGACACAAAACCTCTATTAGCTCCTCGGAAACCGCGAAACCCCTGCGCACGAGCCGGGAACCGACCCCTCTGCGAAGAGGTGAACCGTGAGGAACGAAATCTGCGGAAGTCCCGAAACTGACCTCTATAATTTTGCCTTGCTTCAGCTTATCCTCAGGAAGCCTACCCCCTTTGGACTCCCCGAGATCCTTCACTAATTTGTCCAGATCGTCTCCAAAAAGTAGACCGCCCTTAAATGGCAGTTTGCCGAGTCGAGACTTCGAGGAACCATCCGCTGCCCAATTCCGCAACCACAGATGCCGTACTATTAGCCAGGGCCCTGATCAAGTCATAATGCACGTCGGCAAGATAGGCCATTCTGGACTCCAGCCGATCCAGCTGTTTGAGTCCCTCCGGATCCAGGTTTGCTGACTGCCTCAGCCGTTGCACCCAACGCAAACATGCTCTGGCCACCCAAGCTCCACATATGGAAGCTTGAAGGGACAACGAATCCGCTTCAAAGGTCTGTTTCAATAAACTATCCACTTTCCTATCCTAGGAATCCTTTAAAGCTGCACTACCCTCCACCGGGATGGTAGTCTTCTTGGTAACGGCCGAAACCACCGCGTCGACTCGCAGCGCCTTAAACTGTTCCCTATCCTTCTCAGCCAAGGGATAGAGCCTATTCATGGTTCGTATGCCACGCAGACCCGTCTCTGGCCTATCCCATTCCTCCTGGATCATTTTGTCCACCACTCTATGCATTGGGAACACCACCTGTGACTGCCGAACCCCCTGGATAACCAGGTCCTCAATCTCCTCCTCCGCAGCAACTGGCGAGGAGAGATTCAACACCTGTAGCGCCTCTGCGATTAACGCCGAGAGTTCCTCTCAACGGAACAATCTAATGATCTTGGCTTGATCCTCCGGCTCCGGAATCTCTCCATCCTCGAGATCTGGAACCAGCTCATCTTGCTCCCAATCAAGATCCTCCTCAACATTCCAAGCAACTTCCTCAGACGTGGACGCCTGAATCCTCATCTTCTTGGCAGCCACCGGTGCCGCCCCAACCCCCACCCTGGACTCCAGAGGCTGGGAAACACCGGGAATCGGCAAAGCGCCGGGCAAGCAACCTTGACGCCGCAAACAAAACGCCTGGTGCAACAACAAAACAAATTCCGGGCTAAACTCCGCGCGCTCCACTGCTGGCGACACCACCTGGGTCCCTGACAAGCTAGCTAGCTCCTCTGATGCTACATCTCGCCCCGGGCTCTGAAAAACCGCAGGTACCACTCCCGGCGGCCCCCCCTGCGCCTCCTGAATCTCCTGACTCTCCATCTGCTGTTCAACTGTGGATGACAAGGCATCACAGCCACGACAGACCCCCGAGTCTGCCACTGTGCCCCTTCGCGTCCCACAGACAATGCACTGCGGTCTGGTGGACATTCCAATGCAAATCCAGAGCTAAGCAGCCCTGCCCCCAACAAGGAAGGGAAGAAACAAAAGAAATAAAGAAATAAAGAAATCAGGAAACAAAAGAACCCTAAGGGCAGCAGCTTGCTCTGTGCCGATGAAGCAAGGGCTCCCTCCGCACTGCGGGAGGCCCCCCCCCCTTCACCACAACTTGCCTTTAAGCACCCAAGGTACAGCAGAGTCCCGCGGTTATTACTGAAGGCGCTAAAACTAAAGCTAAAACTAAAACTTTCGTCCGGCGGCCATGCGGTTCCACCGCGTCACTTAAAATGGCCGCCGGGAACTGCAGGGCAGTAAAAAGAGGCGCGAAAACAGCTTACCAGGTTTGCCGCCCTCTTAACAAGCTTCCCCAGCCGAAAACGCAGCCTGTCGCCGGTTATAGCTGACCGACCAGGTCTGCGCTGAGGCCCCCGAGGCTGTATATTGGCTGCGGAGCAAACAAGGCTGCTTGTGAAGGCGCGAAACGTGTCTGCACCGGACCGCAGGAATCGTGACGCGGTCCGGATCAGACAGCCTGTCCCAAAGGGCTCTCCCCCGAAAGTCCTGGGGGAGAGAACTTCGCCCGCTCTATTAAAGAATGGCCCCAATTGAAAGGAAGAGAAAACAGACTGTAACTCCCTTTCTCCTACCTGTCTCTGACAGTCCGGGAATGAAAAAGTCAGCCTGCCCTGCACTATGCTTTTTTAAAAGAATAGTACCCCTTTCAGAAGTAGCCCAAGTATTAATAGGCTCTGTATGTTTTTCTTTTTCTTTTCTTTTTTTAACACAATTTCCTTCAAACCTAATCAACTAGCCAACCTAAAGCTCCTTATTCGTTTCTCCAGGGAGCCCCTATTAGGCTCACTACGTCCTCCTGCTGCATGGAGACTGGTCACACTGGAGGGAGACAGAGAGATCAGCAGGCTATATCCAGTGATGTCATGATTCTGACGTACCAGTCTCCAAGCTGCAGGAGGAGGTTGACAACCCAGAGGTAGAGGACTGAACTGGAGGAACGATAAGGAAGAAAGAAAAGAGAACCGGCGGTACCGGTATAGCGTCGAAGAAGGCAGACGCGACCACAAAAAAGAAAGAATAAGGAAAACATTTTCTGCGGTGACAGGAACAATGACCTGCTGGCTCCGCGGAAAATGAAGAACTAGAGAGAGGCAGTTGGGAAAGGCGGGAAGGCAGCACGCAGGCGCTGTAGGATGCTCCCAAAAGCTTTCTAATTGGACGCTGGGGAGCGTTCCCGCGCAGGCTCCGTCAGTACCGACGATACCCATATTCCTGCTTGTTCCTGGAGATAGCATTTTCCCCCCTTTTCACCTCACATCCATCGGTTCGGGCCCAGGGGATAGCCAGAGATTCTGCAGCTTACAGTCAGCTGGCTTCACCACTGGGAAGAGGAGGGAGTGACCTGGGGCTCCCAGGTAAGCACCTCCAGGCAGTATGCACAGTTAGCTCCCGGCTCCGAGGCAGGCCCTGCCTCTGCTGCCTTCACTCACCCACAGCTTGCTGGGGAGGGGGGGGGGGAGAGAGGGTAGAGTGCTCCCAGTCCTCTCTGCTAATTCTACCAGAAACTAGCTCTGTCAGAGCAAACCAACACTCTTTCCTTCTCTCTATTCTAATTTAAACCCTTTTTCTTTTTTTTAAATGGATCTCCTATCTCACTCATCCTTCCAGGCTAGTAACTGGGCAGGAGCTCTTCCCCAGCTACTGAGGACTGATAGATTGGCGTCTGGCAGTGTGGGAGAAGCTCTGATACTACACAGACAAGACTCTGTCAAGATCAGTACTCAGCTGCTGGAGGGGGCTGACAACCCATTTGTGGCTGTACTGGCCTGGAGGGACGATAAGGAAGGGCTGATTATTCAAACACGACAGCAATTAGCAGCAGTGCTTAAATATCAGTGGGATATTCAGCAGCAGTATCTGAACTGGAACTGCCATTGAACATCAGAGTTGAGCACTGCTATCTGGGTAAATCCTGGCACTTATCCAGACAGCAATTCAGGCTGCATGAAAAGCAGGCCTAAGTTGTCCAGATAAGTGCCTGCTGAAAACTGAACTCTCCAAATAAGTGCTGGCATTTACAGGATAGCACCAGTACCACTTTTGTTCCATCAATGGATAACCCCTGCACTAACTGGATAGTGCCAGACAGGTCTATAGAGATATTCAGTGGCACTATCCGGATAGTTCCGCTGAATATCTCACAGCACCCTTATCCGGATAGCCTCCACCTGGCCATCTAGATGAGGGATTTGAATGTGGGATGAGCACAACTGCACACAATACTCAAGGTACTGTCAAAACACTGATCCATACAGAGGAAGTATGACAGTCTTCATTTTATTCTCCATTCCTTTCCAAATAATTCCTAACATTCTACTTTCTTTTTGACTGTTGTCATACACTGAGCTGAGGTTTTTAATACACTGTCCCGGTGGTAAATCCTAAAACAGAACATAGCATCAGTTACCTATAATTAGGATTGCTTTTCCCTATCTACTCACATTAAATGGCAAATGAAATCCAGATGCCCTGGTCTCCAGTCTTCTGCAGGTCTTCAAAGTCTGCTAGCGTTACCAAAGCCCCACAACCAGAACAGACACCTCTGGACCTTTAGGACTGGAAATAGATCTGGCTTGCCCAAAACTATATACCAAAAGTGTTTACTGTTGTTTTATTTGACTTATATTCAGGTGCATGCCTTGCAATATATTTCTTACACTATAAAAATCAATTTTCATTTTGACCATATTTGCTAAAGAGAGAACTGAGGAATCTGACAACTTGGTGCAAGTGATATAGAAAGCATAACAGGTGTTCTCTGGGACAACAGGATTCAGTCCTCACATATGGGTGACTTCGGCATCGACGGACCCCACGCGGATTCATTCCCCAGCTTTCAAAAAAAAAGCTTTGGGAGGTTAGACCACACATGCGTGGTCACCTCCCTCCCTCCCCCCCCCCCTAAAAGGTGCCATCTTATGACGGAGCTCAATCATGCATAACAAAATAAACAACTTCACCAGTAGGAGAGAGGGAGGGTTGATAGGATTGATTCCTGCTATCCCCTGAGAACACCCTCTACAGTTGAGTAATTACGCTTTCTCCAGGAACAAGCAGGAAGTCAGTCCTCACATATGGGACTCCCAAGCTACAGGCTACCGAAAAAAACTGTAGGAGACACAGGTGATCCAGAAGGCGAACCGTGAAGGGCAGCAAGGAGCACTGAATGGCTTGAAGTCCAGTGAAGCAGCCCCAACACTGACGCTGGAAACACCTCTCCGGTAGCCTGGACACAAAGGACTGGAGGAAAGGAATTGCACTATTCCCCAAAGAGCTGACAAAGTACTGCCTGGCCAAAGGCGCTAACACACCATGAGCTCTCCTCCAAGCACTAATGTGCTGCGAAGGTATGGACCGAAGACCAGGTAACGGCCCCACAGATATCCTGCAGGGGAACAGAGCACAGGTGAGCCACCGAGGCCGCCATGGCATGCACATTATGCGTGGTAACATGACGCTCCAGAGAAAGTCCAATAGGCTCATAGACAAAAGAGATGCAGTCTGCCACCCAGGTAGACAGGGTACGCTTAGAGAGCGCAACCCCAAGTCTGTTGACGTCATAGGAGATGAATAGTTGTGACGTGTGGAGATGGGCCAGTGTCCTGTTGCAGTACAGGGTATGTAGTGAGGCCTCCACTTGGGATGTGTGAGGCCTGGGTAAGAAGGTGGGAAGGTGGGAAGGATCACCTCCTGGTTCATGTGAAAAGCAGAAACCACCTTAGGCAGGAATTTCAGGTGAGTCCGGAGAACGAACCCGTTTTTGTGGAACATGGTGTAGGGGACATGGGCCACCAATGTCTGCAGTTCACCAACTCTCCTGGCTGAAGTGAGTGCTACAAGGAACATTACTTTCCATGACAAGAACTGGAGAGGGCATGTAGCTAGAGGCTCTAAAGGGGGAGACATCAATTTCCCGAGGACAACATGCAGGTCCCACACCGCAGGCGGGGGGCAGATGGGGGGAGACATGTGAGGAGAAGCTCCTTCAAAAACCAGCCCACAAGTGGGTGCACAGACACAGGCTGGTCATCGACGAGGTGGTGATGTGCAGCTGAGGTGCACCCTGACAGAGTTGGACTTTAGAAAAACAAAAAACAACAGAAGTACAGCAGAAGAGTGGAGAATAACCACAGCTACCCAAGTAAAGTCTTCGTGAAAAGCGTAGTTACTCACCTGTAACAGGTGTTCTGCATGGACAGCAGGAATCAGTCCTCACTTATGGGTGACGTCGGCACCGACGGAGCCCGCACGGAGCAATTCCCCAGCTTTCAAAGAAAGCCTTTGGGATTGCTACCACGCATGTGTGGTCCTCTTCCCACCCAAGGGAGCCATCTTGCTCAGTAAGGTCCCTTAGCTCGAGCCCTAACAAGCAGATGGCAAGGGAAGGACAAAAATTCAGCAACTCATCAGGGAAGGCAGGAGGGTAGTGAGGATTGGTTCCTGCTGTCCCTGGAGAACACCTGTTACAGGTGAGTAACTACGCTTCTCCAGGAACAAGCAGGAAGTCAGTCCTCACTTATGGGACTCCCTAGCTACAGGCTATGGAACCTGTAACCAAAAAATACCTCCACGAGGACGTAAGCAGAAGCCGAAGCCTGAAGGAGCCCGAGTCCTCGGGGCGAAGCCCTTGGTAGCCGGGAAGAAGGGTCGGAGGGCAGGAGTTGCTTATACCCCGAACAGATTACAGAGAACAGCCTGGCCGAAGGCACTGTCCCAGTGGGACTCCCTCTCCAGGAAGTAGTGGGCAGCGAAGGTGTTAGTGGAAGACCAGGTCGCCACCCTGCAGATGTCCATCAGAGGCACGGAGCACAGCGAGGCCACCGAGGCCGCTTTGACTCGGACCCCATGTGTGGTGACTCGACGATCCAGAGGGACGCCCACCTTTGCATGGGCCAAAGCGATGCAGTCCGCCACCCAAACTGAGAGGGTGCGCTTGGTGACTGCTTGCCCCTGTCTATTGGGATCATAGGTCACGAAAAGTCTTTCAGACTTGTGATGAGTCTGGGTACACTGCAAATAGAAGGCGTGGGCCCATTTGCAGTCAAGGGTGTGGAGAGCCACCAATGCCTGGTCGGCGTGGGGCCTCGGGAAGAAAGTCGGCAGTACTATCTCTTGGTTGAGATGGAAGTCCGAAACAACTTGGGCAGGAATTAAGGGTGGGTACAGAGGACTACCCTGTCCAGATAAAACCTGGTGTAAGGGGCACCAGCCATGAGCGCCTGGAGCTCACTGACTCAGCACGCCAAGGTCAGCGCCACCAGTAAGGCCACCTTCTAGGACAAGTGTCGGAGCGAACACGTTGCCATTGGCTCGAAGGGTGGACAGGTGAGCTGTGTGAGTACCACAATTAAGTCCCATTCCACCGGAGGAGGACAGATGGGCAGCTTGGATAGCAGAAGACTCCGCATGAAGTGGGAGACTAACGGCTGCCCCAATAGGGGGATGATTAACTGAGATGGCGCTCAAATGAACTCTGACAGAGTTCGACTTCAGCCCTTCCCTTGAGAGGTAGAGGAGGTACTGGAGAACCCACCAAACCGGACATGAGAAGGGGGGGTGATCAATCTGGTGTTCCGAGCACCAGACGGAGAAGCGTTTCTACTTAAATGCGTAAGTCCGCCTAGTGGAGTCCTTCCTCAAGGCGCGGAGGATTTCCTCGACCTCCTCCAGAAGGGCCAAAGAGGCTAGAGAGACCCGTTCAGCCGCCAGACCATGAGGGATAGGGAGGTTAGGTTTGCGTGTAGCACCCAACCCTCCTCCTGTGTTAGCAAACCCCTGGCAGAGCCCAAGGGAACCTGAGGCTCCGTCAACAGCAGGAGCAGGAGAGGGAACCAAGGCTGCCGAGGGGGCCACGAGATTCAACGATGCCCCGTCCTGCTGAGCTTTTAACAGAGTCCTCACAATGAGGGGGAAAGGAGAAATGCATCAGGGCCCTCCCTGCCCGGATGTGGCACCTGGCAGCAAAAGCAGGGAGCTGCGTGTTCTGGGGGCTGGTGAAGAGGTCTATCGCAGGAGCCCCCCAGCATAAAATCAGCCAGCCTGCTACTCTGGGATCCAGCTGCCATTTGTGGGGGCTGTGATGAGGAAGGCACTGGTGAGCCTGCAGAGTTAGAGAAAATCAGTGATTGTACCTTTAAAAACATTCCAGCAGTGCACAGGCTTCAGATCAAGCTTAGAGTTTCTGAGGCTAGGCTGCCACACCCAAGCTCTGCTGACGGAGTAGCAGGCTTGAAGCATGATTATGAACACCTGTTAAGGCAGAGAGAAACGCTGCCCAGGAAGCACCTTTATAAACCCTGCTTAGGGAAAAGCAAGGGGGAGAAGAGCTGCTCAGGAGGAAAAGGTTGCTCAGAAGGGAAGAGCGGAGCAAGCAAACACCCAAGGAGAGAGTTCAGGAAGACAGAGTCAGAGACGGACTCAGAGCAGGACTGGAAATTGAGCTGGAAGTTCCCAGAAAGAAAGTTCCAAGCAGAGGAAAGAAGAAGGACCTGGAAAGAGTCTGGCACAAGGGAAACCAGGCAAGAGCTGCTCAGACGAAGAGAGCAGGGCAGGTTCCAAACTTCTGTTCCTGACCAAGAGGTTCACAACACTCAGAGGTGGGTGCCTAGGTTTCAAACCAGGAGGCAGAAGAACCCAGCCTCCAACAGAGAGCCGTGGTTAAACCTCAGAGAGGAACTGGGGCAAGATAACCAAAGAAAGATATCCAGTAATACAGTTCTCCATATTCCTTACCGGGTAAAGAAGTCCTGGAGGGAGTTACAGGAATCCTCAGCAAGAATTCCACCAGAGGCAGGTCATGAGGGCTCAGTGCAGGATAATGAACCAGACCCCTTGATCACTGAACTGCCAATGGACTGTTCTTTGTGTCGTGCAGAAGCTACTGAATCCTTGGTTAAAGAGTAGCAGCCTGAGTAAATGCTTTTGGGAAAAGCACTACAGAGAAAACTTAACCTTGCTAAGGTAGGAACCAGGTTAAGTAAGACAAGCTTGCACAGCACTGTATATTATCTCACTAAGGAAGCAGAAAGACATTCTTTACTTTGCTGAACCTAAGAAGCTGTACTTTTGATTTGCCTGTTTTGATTGATGAAACGTCTGCGTCTGTTTAATGCCTTTGAGAAGTTACTCAGCTTAAGGATGTAAATATTTTCTGTACTTTTTGTCCTGGAGGAAATATCCAGATACTTTGCGTTTGAACCTTATTTGTGCATATTTTGGGGAAATAATATGTGTCATGTTTGCCTTAACTCGATGTCTCCACGACTATCCTTTTTAAGAGGGAAACTACAACTCCCAGAGGGCACTGCTTCTGAAGGAAATAGTTTTCAAACCCTTTAAAGAGGACTAAAGTGGCAACCCTAATCCCCTAAGCACGTGGCTGGGGATAGGGACACGTGACAGGGCGAAGGATTCTGCTGAGTCTGTCCACCAGACCATTCTCCTGATCCGAGAGGTATGTCGCCCTGAGGGATATCCTTCATCGGGCAGCGAAAGAGCAGATAAGGAACGCTTTCCGACAGAGGGAGCGCGATCCCGTGCCCCTCTCTTTGTTGATGTAGAACATGGCTATACGGTTGTCGGTCTATACTAGAACCGACTTTCCGATGAGGTGATCCTCGAAGGCCCTCAGGGCCCACCGGACGGCCCGGAGTTCGAGCAGGTTTATCTGCTGCCGAGACTCCTCGGGTGACCACTGCCCCTGTGTGCAGAGAGGCCCGCAATGGGCTTCCCACCCTAACCTTCCAACTGTTTGTATACCATGTAAATGTTTAACAATGTTATCTTTATTATAATGTATCTGATTTTATACATGCTTACCAACCTTTTCTTTATTCATCCTATATGCTTTGTATGCCTCTAAAACATACTATCAATAATGTGTCTGTTGCTTGTATTTTTACCATTGATATTATCTACTTATAGCACCTTCCTAACTCCTCAGCAAATTTAGTACCACCCGCTGCACATCCTTTCCATTTGAAAGCAACTCTAATAGCCTTAGTTATCCCCTCACTAACACAATTATTTACACACAAGGTTGTTTCTGCCACACTAAGCAGAAGTTCTTGAAATGACCTTCCTCCTCTCTACCCTAGTTAGCTATTTCTTCTTCACCACATGCTGGCTTGGAAACTCCTTTGCCTTATCCCCCTCAAACAACCATATTCCAATTCTGCAAAGCTATGCCAGAAAAGGATCAGAGACCCCATTTTTCCACTCTAAAGGTTCAGCCCACACACGCCACTCTCACTTGCTACACACAGCTCTCCAATACTCCAAGAAAACTAAACAATATAACACCCCACCAAACCTAAAATGTGCTCTTATAAACGCACGTTCAATACGGAAAAAATGGCCAGTTATCTCAGATATTATATCCTCCCATTACCTTGATCTACTTATGATCACTGAAACCTGGCTATCACGTGAGGATAACGTCCTCCTCAACCAGCTTCTTCCCCCCCAACTTTTCTATACACACACAACATAGAGAAAATAAGAAAGGAGGTGGAACTCTCATCCTCTCCAAGACGGACCTCCAGTTCCATACAATTAACTCCACCAGTAATATCAACTTGGATGCAGTAACCATTGCGAATAAATCATGCTCCATCATATTACTATATAGAGCTCCATCAACTTCCGCTGATGATCTCCCTATCATATTAAACCTAGCTGCCAATACTCACAATCCCAACACACCTAGCTGGATCTTAGGAGATTTCAACCTCCCCTCTCTACAACAAACTCAAGCCACTGCCTTCCTGGAAGCTTTCAAGAATCTGGGATACCAACAGATTATCAACGAATCCACACATCAAAAGGGTAATTCTCTAGACCTAGTATTCGCCCCATTGACAATTCTTGATCCAAACCACGATCTAGTGACGTCTATTACCTCCGTACCCTGGTCAGACCACAAGCTCATCAATTTCTTGATACCCACGCTAAACAAACAAAAATAACTCCAGATCAAGCAACGTCTCACAAACATCAGTACGAAATTTCCGACCTTTCAACAGAGAACACATTCTATCAGAGGCCTCCTCATTCCTCAGTAATACAACACTCAACATTGATAATATGATCTCCAATTGGAATAACAACTTCAGCGCTATTGCTCAACGTCCTAATCAAAATCAAAACAATTTACCAAGAAAAAGAAAGTCTGCTTCATGGTACTCCCCAGAGCTGCGGTCCTCGCTCGTGCAGTTACGGAAGCTGGAAAAACGATGGCATCGATCCCAATCCATGGAGGATCAAACAGCTTATAAAATCCACTTAGAAAACCACAGAAACATGATCACGATGAAAATGAAACAGCATCACAATGACATATTCAAAAGGTCTCTGAACAAGCCACGTGATCTGTTCAACTTAGTTAAGACTTTATCGAAAGAACCTTCCCCAGAACAACAAAATGCAATTCACCCTCAAGAATTTGCTGACTTCCTTCAGTCTAAACTACTCCAGACAGATACAATCTCATTAATTACACCACAACTGTCCACCTATTCACTTCCCCTTTCGGTGTTCTCCACACCAACAAGAAAATGCATTGAAGACTCTATTACATCCATCAATACCACTACTGCACAATCCGACCCCTGCCCAGCCTATTGGATAAAAGAGCTACGTAAAGAAGTCAGTCCTTTCATCACAAGACTTATGAACCTCTCCTTCACAACTGGAACTTTCCCCATAGACCTCAAATATACCTCCATCAGACCCCTGTTAAAAAATCCCAAACTACACCCCCAGAAAGTCGATTCGTATAGACCCATAGCAAGCATACCTCTATTAGCCAAGATCATCGAGAAAGAGGTACAAAGACAGTTCAAGATCACAGACACAGTCTCTAAAATGCTTGTATGCAAATGCTAGAAGTCTACAAAACAAGATGGGAGAGTTAGAATATATAGCACTAAACGAGAGGTTAGATATGATTGGAATATCAGAGACATGGTGGAAGGAGGACAACCAGTGGGACACTGTGATACCTGGGTACAAACTATATCGAAATGATAGAGCTGATCAAATTGGTGGAGGGGTTGCGCTCTATGTTAGAGAGGGCATTGAGTCAGAAAGGATTAAAGTTTTGCAAGAAACAAAATTTGCTGTAGAATCTCTATGGATTGAAATTCCATGTAAAAAGGGGAAGGCGATGGCAGTGGGGGTGTACTATCGTCCGCCTGGCCAGAATGAACAAATGGATGATGAAATGCTCAAAGAAATCAAGGAAGCTAGCAAAAGTTACAGTGCAGTAATAATACTGGGTGATTTCAATTACCCCGGCATCGACTGGGTCAGTGTCACAACAGGACATGCTAGGGAGATAAAGTTCCTAGATGAAATAAATGACTGCTTCTTGGAGCAGCTGGTTCATGAACCGACCAGAGGGGAAGCAATATTAGACCTAGTCCTTAGTGGAACACCAGATGTAGTGCAAGAGATAAGGGTGTTGGGGCCACTTGGCAATAGTGATCATAGCATGATCGCCTTTGATTTAATTAGTGGAGGAGGGATAGTAAGGAAATCCACAGTACTACCCTTTAACTTTCGAAAGGGAGACTATGATAGAATGAGGAAAACAGTTAAGAAAAAACTAAAAGGAGCAGTTGCAAAGGTTAAAGACGTACATCAAGCTTGGGTGTTGTTGAAAATACTATCTTGGAAGCCCAGACCAGCTGTATTCCACGCTTTAAGAAAAGTGGAAGGAAGTCCAAAAAATTGCCAGCATGGTTTAAAGCTGAGGTCAGAGAGGCTGTTGTTGCCAAAAAAGCATCTTTCAAGAAATGGAAAAAAGAGCCAAATGATGAAACCTGGAAACAGCACAAGCACTGGCAAGTCAAATGCAAGGCATTGATAAGGCAGGCAAAGAGAGAATTTGAGAAGAAGCTTGCTGCGGAAGCAAAAACGCGAAATAAAGACCTTTTCAAGTACATTCGTAGCAAAAAACCCGTGAGAGAGTCAGTTGGTCCATTAGATGATAAAGGGGTTAAAGGAGCACTAAGAGGCGACAAGGCGATAGCGGAGAGACTGAATGAATTCTTTGCTTCGGTCTTTACTGAGGAAGATGTAGGGATGTTACCCACGACTGAAGTGGTATTTAAAGGTGTGGAAGAATTGAAGGAAATATCGATACATCGGGAAGATGTCCTACAACTATTAGATAAACTGAAGAGTAGCAAATCACCTGGGCCGGATGGTATACATCCAAGGGTGTTGAAAGAACTGAAATTTGAGATTGCAGACCTGCTATCAGTAATCTGTGAACTATCATTAAAATCATCTCTAATACCTGAGGATTGGAGGATCGCCAATGTAACACCAATTTTTAAAAAGGGTTCGAGGGGTGATCCGGGAAACTACAGACCGGTGAGCCTGACATCAGTACCGGGGAAAAAAATGGTAGAAACCATCATAAAGAATAAAATTACTCAGCATATAGATAGTCATGACCTAATGGGAGACAGCCAACATGGCTTTAGACAAGGAAGATCTTGTCTTACTAATCTGTTATGTTTTTTTGAAGGAGTGAATAAACAGGTGGACAAAGGTGAGTCGGTTGATATTGTGTATCTGGACTTTCAGAAAGCCTTTGACAAGGTCCCTCATGAGAGACTTTTGGCAAAACTAAAGAGTCATGGGATAGGAGGCAGTGTACTACTGTGGATCAGGAACTGGTTAAAAGATAGAAAGCAGAGGGTAGGGCTAAATGGCCAATTTTCCCAATGGAGAAAGGTGAATAGTGGTGTACCCCAGGGATCTGTGCTGGGTCCGCTGCTTTTTGACATATTCATAAATGACCTGGAAAGTGGAATAACGAGTGAGGTTATCAAATTTGCTGATGACACAAAACTATTTAAAGTTGTTAAAACCCAGGAGGATTGTGGAAAATTGCAAGAGGATCTTGATAAATTGGAAGACTGGGCATCAAAATGGCAGATGAAATTTAATGTGGAGAAGTGCAAGGTTATGCACCTAGGGAAGAACAACCCAAACTATGGTTACACGATGCAAGGTTCCACATTAGGAACCACCACCCAAGAAAAAGATTTAGGCGTCCTTGTGGATACCATGTTAAAACCCTCGGCCCAGTGTGCAGCGGCGGCCAAGAGAGCAAATAGAATGCTAGGTATGATAAGGAAAGGAATGGAAAATAAAACAAAAGATATTATAATGCCTCTATATCGTTCCATGGTGAGACCGCACCTTGAATATTGTGTGCAATTCTGGTCGCCATATCTTAAAAAGGATATAGCAATTTTAGAAAAGGTTCAGAGAAGAGCCACCAAAATGGTAAAGGGGATGGAAGGCTACTCCTATGAAGAAAGGCTAAAAAGGTTGGGGCTCTTTAACCTGGAAAAGAGACGGCTGAGGGGAGATATGATAGAAGTCTATAAATTAATGAACGGAGTGGAACGGGTAAACGTAGATCGATTGTTTACCTTATCAGAATATAGAAAGACTAGGGGACATGCAATGAAGCTACAGGGTAAACTATTTAAGACTAATAAAAGAAAATATTTTTTCACTCAACGTGTAATCAAACTCTGGAATTTGTTACCGGAGGATGTAGTAAAGGCTGTTAGTGTAGCTGGGTTTAAAAAAGGTTTGGACAAGTTCCTGGAGGAAAGGTCCATAAACCATTATTAAGAAGGGACCCAGGATATCAATGCTTGAACCAATACAAGCATTGTGGAACCTGTGTCCCTTGGGGAAACTGCTAGGTACGTATGACCTAGATTGGCCACTGTTGGAAACAGAATACTGGGCTTGATGGACCTTGGTCTGACCCAGTATGGCATATCTTATGTTCTTATGTTCTTATGACACCGCAGCCCCACCCAACCAATGCCAACATGGGTTCAGGGAGTATCATGGGGTAGAAACTCTCCTTACTACCCTTTTCAGCAACATAATCTCAGGTATTGATAACCTTCGGCAAGGGTTCGCGCTCGTCTTTCTTGACATTGCCGCAGCTTTCGACTCAGTGAATCACAAACTTCTCCTGGGGCGGCTTGAAGAAAAGGGCATCTGTGGTAATGCGCTAAAATGGTGTAAATCATACCTTGCCGAAAGATGGTAATGTGTGAAATCTGAATCAGCTACGTCCGAACCTTTCCACCAAACTCAAGGAGTCCCTCAAGGCTCCTCACTATCATCACTCTTTTTCAACATATACATACAACCTATCTGTAATCTCATCAGATCTTTTAATGTGGAGCTGCCTGATATACGCTGATGATATCCTGCTCTACACCCCGTTCTCTACAGAACTTCTGAATCTCTCCCCTCTGACAGAATGTTTTGATGCAGTTTCTAAATGGCTCCTATCCCAAAACCTCCGCATCCAACACAAGAAGACAGAGGTTCTATTCATTACAAGGGACCACAACTTCACCCCACCATCATATGTAAGAGTTAAAGAAGCAGAACTGCAAACAAAATCCACAATTCGTTATCTGGGGGTCACACTGGATCAACATCTAGATATGAAAGTACACATAGAGAATGTAGTAAGAGCAGTTTATTTCAAGATTCGTTCTCTCAGGCATCTTCGCTCCTTACTTGATCCAGAAGACTACAGGACAATATACCAAGCGTTAATTCTACCACATTTCGACTTTGCTAACGCTATCCTACAAGGCCTTCCTCAATCCACTATTAACCCTCTACAACTTGCTATGAACACCGCAGCTAGGGTCCTTCAGGGAGTCGCCAGATTCGAGCACGTGACTCCTATACTAAAACAACTCCACTGGCTCCCCATACATGGTAGGCTCACTTACAAGACCATACTACTGACCTTTAAGGCCATCCACGGACTTTCATCCTCTTCACTCTCAAATCTCATCCATGTAACTCCATCTACTAGATCCAGAAGACCGACGGCTATAAACACACAAACACTTCCTAAGGCTGTAACAAAATGCACCCAGATAACGGCAAGCAGATCTTTTATATTCTACGCCCCAAGATGCTGGAACGCCTTACCACCAAGCGTTCGTGCCATTACCGACTTAACCCAATTTAAGAAAGCACTTAAATATCACCTTTTCCTCATATACTACCCACCAAACATTACCCCCAGCAAAAGCCCCCCAAAATAAGAGACACACCTTATCTTCAAATAGCCTCTCCCACTTTCTCAGTAAGATTACTAGGACTTTTGTGTTGTCATGATACCTTTTATATAATCATGTTTGTAATAAGTTAACCTTATGTTACCCAAGTTTATATACCTGTTTGCTGTAAACACGGAATAGCCTGTTATTCTGTTGATGTTGTTGTATGTGAACCGCGCTGAAATCAAATAGCGCGGTATATAAAAGATTGTAATAAATAAATAAAATAAATAACAGGGAAGCGTCTCTCGTCAGCACCGCATCGTGCCGTGGGGCCTGAAAGGGCGATCCCCGCAGAAGGTTGCAGGGGTTTTGCCACCAGTTCAGGGACAAGTGGAGGTTGGGGGGGACCCTGAGGTGTCCGAGGGACTGGGTCCATTGAGTACTGAGACACCTCTGAGCCTTTGCATGTGCAGGTGGGAGTGACAAACCACATGCACGGTTGAGGCCATGTGGCCCAAGAGATGTAGCATGGACCGAGCGGTGACCTGGTGGGCGCTTTAGACGCGAGCCGCCAGAGCTTGGAGGTGGGTGGAGCGATCCACCGGCAAAAAGGCAGTGGCCTGCTGAGTATCGAGGCACGCCCCCGATGAACTCGAAGGCCTCCACCAGCTCGAGGTGAGACTTTGGGTAGTTGACCAAGAACCCCAAGCTCTCCAAAAGGAGGACAGTGCGCGACATCACTTGCGGGGCCTCCTTGGCGGAGGAGCCCGTAACGAGCCAGCCGTCGAGGTAGGGAAAGACCAGCACGCCCCAGCGCCGAAGGTGAGCGGCGACCACGACGAGGCACTTCGTGAAGACCCGTGAGGCGGACACAAGGCCGAAGGGGAGTACCATGTACTGGAAGTGCTTTCCCTGTACCCTGAAATGCAGGTATTGCCTGTGTTGGGGATGGATTACGATATGGGCGTAAGCGTCCTTCAGATCCAAAGAGCATAGCCAGTCACCCTGCTGGTGGAAGGGCAGCAGCATGCAAACAGATAACATCTTGAATTTCTCCTGCACCAGGAACTTGTTTAGCCTGCGAAAGTCAAGGATAGGCCGAAGACCCCCGTCTTTTTTGGGACGAGGAAGTACTGGAAATAGAAGCCCCGACCTCGAAGGTGGGGAGGGACCTTCTCGACTGCCCGTTGGGCAAGGAGGGAGTGCAATTCCCGCTGCAGCAGAAGCTGGTGTGCGAGGAGTCAAAGAGGCTCCGCTGGGGAGAAGGGGGGGAAGCCTGTCAAAATGGAGGCGATATCACCTCAGACACTTGGGTTCTCCAGGTTGTCCAGGAGGGCTGAGTGCCCACAATGGGGCGAAGCAGGACAGGCGTACCCCCACTGGCTGCTGCATCACCGGAAGGCGAGGGGCCATGCCACTGGCATCAAAACCCCTGAGTGGGTTGCAGGGGAGCCGGAGTTAGGGCCTTCGGACCCTTTGGTTTATGGTGGCCTTGGCCAGGCTTTTCCTGCACCAGAGCAGTCGGTGTGGGGGTAGCCAGGTACAGTGGGTAGCTGTGGTTTTGAAGACCTTTTCCGGGGAAGAAGGGCTTCTTAGTTGGCGGCTTCTTCCGAGGCAGGGTAGAGGTCTTGCGGGAGAGTCCTAGTAACGTACTCCATCTCGATCTCTGCAGCCTTCTCCTCCATTGGCTTACCAAAAAACTGTTCACCGAGGCATGGCACGTCCAGGAGCTTCTCCTGCACCCACTGCTCAAAATCCGAGGATTGGAGCCATGCCTGGCGGCGGGCCCCAATGCCCGCGGCCGCCACCTGAGCCGATGTCTCAAAGCCATAATAGGAGATTCGAGAGATGTACTTGGAACAGTCGGCCACGGACTTCAGCAAGGCACAGAATCTATCAAGGGGCTCCCCGTCAAGGCCCGTGGAGAAACCCCCAAGTTCCTTCGCCAAATCACGTAGGAACATACCAATGTACAACTGATATGCCTGGATGCGACATGCCCAGGGCATCAAGGGCTCTGGGACTGGTGATACCGACGAGTGTGATTTCAGGCTCTTCTGCTTCTGCATGACTGATTCCATCACCATTGAGGTGTGTGGGAGTTGGGTCTTTCGGAAGGCTGGCCCACGCTGCACCTTGTACATTGTGACAAGGCGCTTGCTCACTATGGGGACCGAAGCTGGGGGCTCCCACAGGCAGAGCAGCAGCCGAGATAGAATCGGCAGTACAGGCACAGTGACGGATTCCCTGGGCGGGGACTCATACTGAAGAATGTCGAGCTCTTCAGTACGAGGGTCCTCCTTGGACTGGGTGATTAGGATGACGGCCCGAGCCATATCCCAAATAAACACCAAGAAAGAGGTGTCTTCGGGTGGTGAACACCGCTGGAATGCAGGCGGCGCAGGGTCCGACGGAAGATCCCCGTGGGTATGGGTTTCCGGGAAGGTGTCCCCATTGGACTCCCAGTCCAAAAAATTGGTCGAGAGATCCGAGCTGGGTGGGTCGCCCTATCCGATGGCCAGCGACCTGGAGCCGGAGGCCCTGGACGATCTCACCTCCGAGGAATGGGAGGGCGAGTGAGACCGACGTCAAGGACCCTCACGAGGCCTGCAGCTCTCGGGGGTTTCCTGGACGGATTTAGGTGTCCCACGCGAGGGACCCATGGTCTCTGGTCGTAAGTCAGTGAAGCTGGCCGTGAGCGCCTGCAGGAAAGCAATGAACGCAGAAATGCTGCGTTCAAGCGCCAGCATACAGGACTCCCACGTGGGCGTGGGACCCTGGGACGCCGATACCAGGGTCACCGGATCAGGCGTCGAGGAGGAGAGGGGGTCCTCACCAGGACGACCATCAGGAGACTGGGCGCCTTCGCCGGAGGCCTCTGTTTCCCTGCGAGGTACCTTGCAGAGCCACTCCTTGTCCAACTCTCAGGAGCATTCAGGTTCTGACTCCTTCCTCATCTCATCCTAACCCCCGTCAACGTTTATGACCAAACTACTGACCAAACTGTACCACACTTTACCTTGCATAGAACTGACTAATGATCTGCACTGTTTTAACTAATGTACTGTTTTTAACTTATGTACTGTTCTAACTAGATTGTAAGCTCCAATGAGAATGACTCTGACGGGCAGGGACTGTCTCTTGTATGTTGGCTACCTCTTGTAGGTTAGCTGTGCAGCGCTGCGTGCGTGGGGCTTTAGAAGTGCTGAATAGTAGTAGGAGGAGGAGGAACGCTGAAGGGGGCTAAGCAACCGGGCGCGGGAGCACTCGCTCTTGTCAGGAGCCCTGGACAGCGACTTCTTCTTCTTTTTGCGCCATTCCACCTCAGGGGACCCCTGGTCGGAGTGACGCCGGGAATGCAGGGTCGCAGGGGGAGAACCCACCGGAGGAGAGACGACCGAGGGCGCCACTGGGGACTCCAAGGCGGCCTTTCGGAAAATGTCTTCAGACTTCTGCTTACGGTTGAGCAGGGCCTTAGAGGACATTTTCTTACAGAGCGAACAGATCTCTGGGTCATGGTCGGCTCCCAGGCACCGCAGACAACAGTCATGAGTGTCCGTAAGTGACATGTTCCTAGAGCATCTATCGCATTTTTTAAATCCAGTGGCCATGGGGGCAAAAATGGCCCCTGCGAGGTCGAAGACCCACGCGGCCAGTGGTTAGAGAAAAAAAGGGCGTGAAGCCCGAAGAGAAAAAATAGGGGGGGAAAAAAAAACGTTATCCCTGAGAGCTCTAAAAGTAGAACAGGGGAAGGACGGGTAGAGGACCGGTGCAACCGGAAAAAAAGAGAGCCTGTTAAGGCGAGGAAACGAAACTTTATCAGAGTGACGAGGACGTGCATCCGAAAGGCTCCGCAGAAAAAGGGAGACTGAGCAAGATGGCACCCTTCAGCGGGAAGAGGACCACGCATGCGTGGTAGCATTCCCAAAGGCTTTCTTTGAAAGCTGGGGAATTGCTCCGCGCGGGCTCCGTCGGTGCCGACGTCACTCATAAGTGAGGACTGACTTCCTGCTTGTTCCTGGAGAACTAATTTTATTTAGAAGAACCTGACTTGGCCAAGTTTCGGCTTGGAAGCCTCCATCAGGGGTCTAAAGTATATAAACATACAGTATAAATAAATGTAAGCATACAAAAAAAAAAAATTTCAAACATTAAAAATCATCTCTGGATATAACATCAAATATATATAGCGTAGTTACTCACCTGTAATAGGTGATCTCCGGGAACAGCAGGAATTTAGTCCTCACATATGGGTATCGTCGGTACTGACGGAGCCTGTGCGGGAACGCTCCCCAGCGTCCAATAGGAATGCTTTTGGGAGCATCCCTCAGCACATGCGCGCTGCCTTCACGCCTTTCCAACTGTCCCTCTTCAGTTAAGTTTGTAGCTGAGTGAAAGGATAGAGGGAGAGAGGAAAGAGACAAAGAGAAAGAGAGAAAGAGAGAGAGACAACTCCTAGGGGAGGTGGGTGGGTTGTGAGGACTAAATTCCTGCTGTTCCCAGAGATCACCTGTTACAGGGGAATAACTACGCTATCTCCAGGAACAAGCAGGAATGTAGTCCTCACATATGGGGACTCCCTAGCTGCAGATGCCAGGGAGATAGCCCCAGGAAGGTGCCACCGTCAAAGATGAGAATCCTTCCTCCCATGGATCTCTGGCATCCCACCAGGGTTGGTGGGTAGGAATTGGTTTAGGTTTGAAAGAGATTTTGAAGAACAGCTTGGCCAAACAAGGCATCCCGACGGGAGGCTTTATCTAGGCAGTAGTGGGCTGTGAAGGTGTGTACCAAAGCCCAGGTGGCTGCTCGACAAATGTCATCACTAGACACAGAGTGGAGATTAGACATAGAAGCTGCCATGGCTCTCACATTATGAGCTGTGACATGGTCCTGAAGAGGAAGACCCTTACTCTCATAAGCAAAGGATATGCATTGGGCGATCCATTTAGATAAAGTTCTTTTGGAGACTGGAAGTCCCAAATGACTAGGGTCGAAAGCTATAAAAAGTTGTGAGGACTTTCTATGTTGCTGTGTTCTTTGTATGTAAAAAGCCAAGGCTCTTTTACAATCTAAAGTATGAAGGTTCCTTTCTGCATTAGAGGCGTGAGGCCTCGGAAAAAATACAGGAAGGCAAATTGATTGATTTAAATGAAAAGGCGAAACCACCTTTAGCATAAAATGTGGGTGAGTTCGAAGAACAACCTTATCATGATGAAATCTAGTATAAGGAGGATCAGCCACTAAAGCCTGCAATTCACTGATGAGACGGGAAGAGGTGATTGCAATTAGGAAGATGACCTTCCAGGTCCAAAACTTAAGGGCTGCAGTGGCTAAAGGCTCAAAAGGCAGCTTCATGAGCTGCCCGAGAACTCGATTTAGATCCCATGCCACCAGTGGTGGCTTGATGGGAGGTTTAGTTAATAAAAGGCCTCTCATAAATCTTGATAGGAGTGGATGAGAGGAAATTGGTTGTCCATTTAGAGGCTTATAAGAAGCTGCAATTGCACTAAGATGGACTCTTACCAAATTGGTCTTTAACCCAGAATTCGATAAGTGAGGAGATACTCTAGTATTGATTCTAAGGGTATGACCAGGGGGTTTAATCCCCTCTTGGAGCACCATATAGTAAAACATTTCCACTTGAAGGCATAAGATCTTCTTGTGGAAAGTTTCCTAGAAGCCTGAAGGATATCTTTTACTTGCTGGGACAGGTTGAAATTCTGGAGATCTAAGCCTTCAGCAACCAGGCCGTGAGGTGCAGGGACTGGGGAGTCGGGTGCCATAGCGTCCCGTTCTCCTGGGAAAGGAGATCTGGAGCATGCCCTAATTCCAGAGGTGCCGCTTGAGAGAGATGCAGAAGCAGGGAATACCACGTTTGGCGTGGCCATCGTGGTGCTACGAGAATCATGCGACCCCTGTCTCTCTGAAGTTTGAAGAGTGTTTTAGGGATGAGGGGAATGCGTGGGAAGGCATAAAGGAACTCCTGACCCCAGTGAAGGAGGAAGGCATCACTTCCCTGACAGTTGTGCGCCGTAATCCTGGAACAGAACCGGGGAAGTTTGGCATTCAGTGGACTTGCAAAGAGGTCTATGTCTGGAGTGCCCCAGAGATGAAATTTATTTATTTATTTATTTATTTATTTTAATTTCTTATATACCGCACTCTTTGACATCAGCGCGGTTTACAGAGAACATAACAAAACCAGAACAACAGGCTGTTCGGAGTTACATATAACAGGATTATGAACTTGGATAACAGGGGAGAACTATCTACATGGAATATGCAATCTGTTAACTAGATCATATATCTTTGACACCTGGTCTAGGTGGAGTGGTCTATCGACTGAGTTTGTCTGCCCAAAGGTTTTGAATGCCTGGAAGATATACCACTAGAAGGTGAATTTGATGCTCTCTGGCGAGGGCCCATAGTCGTAAAGCTTCGTTGCATAACGACAGAGAGTCTGTTCCGCCCTGCTTGTTCCCATAGAACATGGCTACCTGATTGTCCGTCTGGACTAGGACTGTCTTGTAGCTGAGCTGGGCGTGGAACACTCGAAGAGCTAAATAAATTGCCCTTAATTCCAGGAGGTTTATGTGTAAACCTACCTCCTGTGGAGTCCAGGTGCCCTGGGTAGAGAGATGATTCAGGTGTGCTCCCCAACCCACCTGTGATGCATCTGTTGTTAGGGTGGCCTGAAAGAGGGGTTGATGGAAAGCAGACCCCACTGTCAGATTTTCTAGTGATTGCCGCCATTGGAGGGACAAAATTAGTCGTTGAGAGATTGTTATTTTGTCCGACAAATGACCCGTGGCCTGTGTCCACTGTGTGGAGAGGGTCCACTGAGCTGCTCGCATGTGGAGGCGAGCATATGGGACTACATGAACTGTGGATGCCATATGTCCCAGTAACTGCAGTAGTTCCCGAGCAGTGAGGGAGGATTTGCCTGCTGCTTGGGAAGCTAGCTGCATTATGCGAAGACACCGGGCTTGTGGAAGGAAAGCCCTTGCCTGTCTGGTATCCAGACAGGCTCCTATGAATTCTAGGCATTGGGAAGGAACTAGTTGAGATTTCGGGAAGTTTATTACCAATACCAAGTATTGGAGGATTCGCATTGTATGGGACAGTGCAGTGCTGGCCTCTGCAACTGTGGAGGCTCGAATGAGCCAGTCGTCTAAGTAAGGGAAGACGAAAATCCCCAGGACTCGTAGAAATGCAGCTACTACTGCCATGCATTTCGTGAATACCCTTGGTGCTGAAGCCAGACCAAAAGGAAGAACCCTGTACTGGAAATGTCTTTCCCTGAAAAGGAAACGTAGAAATTTCCTGTGATCTGGATGGAAGAGAATGTGAGTGTATGCATCTTTAAGTCTAGAGAGCAAAGCCAGTTCTGGCTTTGAAGGTATGGCAGAAGAGTTCCTAGAGAAATCATTTTGAATTTCTCTCGAAACAGATATTTGTTCAATTCTCTGAGGTCTACAATGGGTCTGTGTCCTACTGTTTACTTTGGAATAAGAAAATAGGGGGAGTAGAACCCTGCACCCTGTTGAAGAAAGCACAGTTACTTACCTGTAACAGGTGATCTCTGGGAACAGCAGGAATAAGTCTTCACATATGGGTATCGTCGGAACCGATGGAGCCTGCGCGGGAACGCTCCCCAGCGTCCAATAAGAAAGCTTTTGGGAGCATCCCACAGCGCCTGCGTGCTGCCTTCCCGCCTTTCCCAACCGCCTCTCTCCAGTTCGAGTTTTAAAGCTGAGACAAAGAGAGAGAGAGAGAGGGAAAGATAGATAGAGAGATACAACTCCTAGGGGAGGTGGGTGGGTTGTGAAGACTCATTCCTGCTGTTCCCAGAGATAACCTGTTACAGCTAAGTAACTGTGCTATCTCCAGGAACAAGCAGGAATGAGTCTTCACATATGGGGACTCCCTAGCTGCAGATGCCAGGGAGAGACCCCAGGGTTGTGTGTCCTTGAAAAGGGCTCCACCTCCCCCCATGGATCTCTGGCATCCAACCAGGGTAGGTGGGTAGGAGTTGATTAGGAATGGAACAGGTGTTTGAGAACAGCCTGACCAAACGAGGCATCCCGGCAGGAGTCCTTGTCCAAACAGTAATGGGCTGTGAAGGTATGAACCAAGGCCCAGGTGGCCGCTCGACAGATTTGGTCGATGGACACAGAGTTTAGATGAGCCATTGAGGCTGCCATGGCCCTCACATTGTGAGCTGTGACATGGCCTTCCAGAGAAAGATTCTTACTCTGGTAGGCGAAAGAAATACACTGAGCAATCTAGTTGGACAGTGTTCTCTTAGAAACTGGAAGTCCTAAATGGGAAGAATCAAAAGCAACAAAGAGTTGAGAAGACTTTCTATGTTGCTGTGTTCTTTGTAAGTAAAAGGCGAGAGCTCTTTTACAATCCAAAGTATGAAGATTTCTCTCTGTACTTGATGCATGAGGTCCTGGAAAAAAGACAGGTAAGTATACCTCTTGGTTCAGATGAAAAGGCGAGACCACTTTGGGCATAAAGTGTGGATTGGTCCTGAGCAATGTTCCCTCTAATTTTCTGTAGGCTGTGTGCACATAAAATATCAGCTGTGCAGCTTTTGAAGGAAGGTTAAATTTTTGTGCGCCACATAATGACACTCGGAGTTATATACTTTAAAATTTGACTACACGTCAGAATACAGTATGTACACCACATTGATTTTAATCAAATTAAATGACAATAGACGATTACTAAATGAAGCGGAAAATTTCTAGTAATTACAATCACAACTTTTAAATTTTAAGACATCTGTGTTGTTTTCTCTCAGAATCAGAACCATAATTTTTGTGCGCTCTGTTGTAAAGTATGTGCGCTCGCTCGGCGAGGTGTGTGCGCCCGCACACGCGCACAGCTTAGAGGGAACAGTGGTCCTGAGGACTACCTTATCATGATGGAACCTTGTATAAGGAGGATTAGCCACCAAGGCTTGCAACTCACTGATGCGACGTGCTGAGGTGACTGCAATGAGAAAGATGACCTTCCAAGAAAGAAATTTCAAGGAGGTGGTGGCTAAAGGTTCAAAGGGTGGCTTCATAAGCTGGCCAAGAACCAGATTTAAGTCCCATGCCACTGGAGGTGGTCTAATGGGAGGTTTAGTTAAAAGAAGGCCTCTCATGAATCTTGCTATAAGAGGATGAGAGGAAACAGGCTGTCCATTGAGAGGCTTGAGGGACGCTGCAATAGCACTCAAATGGACTCTTACCGAATTTGTTTTGAGGCCTGCATGGGAAAGATGCAGAAGATACTCTAGTAAAGAATTCAAAGGTATTGCAAGAGGGTTCAGACCCTTCTCTCAACACCAAATGGTAAATATTTTCCATTTGAAAGCATAGGAACGTCTAGTGCAGGGGTCACCAACCTGCGGCCCGCGAGGTCCCTCCGTGCGGCCCGCGAGACTCTACCACGGTGCGGCCCGCCAAGGCAAACTCACCGACTCCTTCTTCTGCAGCCGCGGCTCCCTGCCTCTTAGGGAACCGCGGCTGTGCTTGTAAAATCATCGCGGAGCCCTTCCTGTCTTGACGGGCTCCGTGCAGCATTGTCCCGCCTCCAAAGGAAGTGGTAAACAACTTCCTTTAGAGACGGGACAATGCTGCACGGAGCCTGTCAAGACAGGAAGGGCTCCGCGATGATTTTACAAGCACAGCCGCGGTTCCCTAAGAGGCAGGGAGCCGCGGCTGCAGAAGAAGGGAGGGAGCTGACATGGAATAATCAAAGTACAGGTATGAGCAGGGGGGGTTTTCGCGCGGGGGGGGAGGGGGGTGCGGCCCGCGAGTCTGCCGGTAGTCGGCTGTGCGGCCCGCGGCCCTCTGGAGGTTGGTGACCCCTGGTCTAGTGGAAGGCTTTCTAGAAGCATGAATAATATCTCTGACTTGCTGAGAGAGATGGAGAACTTGAAGGTCTAGGCCTTCAGCAACCAGGCCCTGAGATGGAGAGACTGGGGGTTTGGGTGCCACAACGTTCCGTCTTCCTGGGAGAGAAGATCTGGAGCAGAGCCCAACTCCAGAGACGGAGCTTGAGAGAGATGCAGAAGTAGATGGTACCACACTTGGCGTGGCCAATGTGGTGCTATGAGGATCATAGAACCTCGGTCTCTCTGAAGCTTTAACAGTGTTTTGGGAATTAGGGGAATGGGTGGAAAGGCATAAAGGAAGTCTTGACCCCAGTGAAGGAGGAAGGCATCCTTGGCCTGAACTCCCTGACACGGAATCCTGGAACAGAACCGGGGAAGTTTGGCATTCCACGGACTTGCAAATAGGTCTATGTCCGGGGTTCCCCAAATTCGAAAAATCCTGGCTACCTGGTTCCTGTGGAGGGACCATTCGTGTGGAAGCAGAACTCGACTGAGTCTGTCTGCCCAAGAGTTTTGTATGCCTGGAAGATATACTGCCATAAGATGAATCTGATGCTCTCTGGTGAAGGCCCACAGTTGCAAAGCTTCGCTGCAAAGCGACAAAGAGCCAGTCCCTCCCTGCTTGTTCACATAGAACATGGCTACTTGATTGTCCGTGTGGATGAGGACTGTCCTGTAGCTGAGCAGGGAGTGGAACACTCTGAGAGCTAAGAAAATTGCTCTGAGTTCCAAGAGATTGATGTGTAGCGAAGTCTCCTGTGGAGACCAGATGCCCTGGGTGGAGAGATCTTGCAGATGAGCTCCCCAACCCATTGGAGAGACATCTGTTGTAAGGGTTGCTTGGGGAAGTGACTGTTGAAAAGGGGACCCTAGCAACAGGTTTTGAGAGGACTTCCACCACTGGAGAGACCAAAAAAGGCGACTGGAGTTTGCTATTTTGTCTGACAGGCAACCTGATGCCTGAGTCCATTGGGTGGACAAAGTCCATTGAGCTGCCCTCATGTGAAGGCGAGCATATGGAACCACATGCACAGTGGATGCCATGTGGCCTAAGAGTTGTAACATTTCGCGAGCAGTTAAAAGGGGATTTAACTGTATTTGGGAGGCTAACTGCACCAAGGATAGGCAACGGGCCCGAGGAAGATAGTCCCTCGAGTTTATAGGGGCTTGGTTGGATACCATAACTGCAAGGGCCTGAGTAGGGGTGAGATTGGATTTTGGGATGTTTATTACTAGTCCCAAATACTGAAGGACACGCATTGTGCAAGTTAGACAAGTCTTGGCCTCTGCTTGAGATGGGGCTCGAATGAGCCAGTCGTCCAGATATGGGAAGACGAATATTCCTAGAGTGCGTAGAAATGCAGCTACTACTGCCATGCATTTCGTGAACACCCTTGGTGCAGAGGCCAGACAAAAAGGAAGCAGCCTGTATTGGTAGTGCTTTCCTTGAAAAAGGAACCGAAGGAACCTTCTGTGAGATGGATGGATGAGGACATGGGTGTACGCATCCTTGAGATCTAGAGAACAAAGCCAGTCCTGACTCTGAAGGTATGGAAGCAGAGCACCGAGAGAAATCATCTTGAATTTCTCCTTGAATAGAAATTTGTTCAATTCTCTGAGATCTAAGATGGGTCTGTAGCCCCCTGTTTTCTTTGGAATAAGAAAATAAGGGGAGTAGAACCCTGTGCCTTGTTGAAGAAGAGGTACTTCTTCTATTGCCCCTTGGGCAAGAAGGATGGAAATCTCCTGACCTAGAAGGATGAGGAGAGATGTTGGAGAATTGAACTGTTTCACCATGGTGTGAGGGGGAAGGCTTAAGAAATGAAGCTTGTACTCTTCTCTTATGATGGAGAGTGTCCATTGCTCTGCTGTGATTTGCTCCCATCTGGGAGCAAAGTAAGTCAACCTTCCTGGGATGGTAAGGGGCTCTGGTCCTTCCAGAGTTAGAAAGGCTAAGTTCTCTAGTTGCAAGTCAAAGGCCCTGAGGAGGCTGAGGCTACTGGGCCGTGGAAGGTCTAGCAGCCTTTGACTTGGCCTGTTTAGGTGGTTGCTGACGCTTTGCAGCAGAACGACCTGCAGAAGATGCCTGCTGACCATAAGCAGGATAGTATTTTCCCTTTTTGGAAAAAGATGTCTTTTTAAACAATCTTTTCTTAAAAGGAGCAGAGGTAGACTTTGAAACTCGATCCAAAGCAGAGTTTCCAGCATCCATCTGAGTGGCCTTTGCTTGCCAATCCTTACCAAAAAGGTTTTCACCTGTACAAGGGAGATTTCCCAATTGATCTTGGACCCAGAGCTCCAAATCAGAAGCTTGTAGCCAAGCAATTCTGCGTGCCCCTATGGCAATAGCCGAAGCTCTGCTTACACACTCAAAAGAGTCAAAGGCTGCATGGTTGGAAAATTTGTAGACATCTTGGGCATGTTTGAGCCAAGTGAGAAACTCCTGTCTTTTATCCTCTGAAATGAAAGGGGTTAAAGTCTGCAGATGATCTGTGACTTCTTTTAGAAACATTCCTATATAGAGACTATAGGAATTGATCCTAGCAGCTAGCATAGCAGCTTGGAAAACCCTTCAGCCAAAAGCATCCAGGGTCCTGCATTCACACCCTGGAGGATTAGATGAGTGTCTTTTTGCACTCTTTATCTTCTTCATGGCAGACTCTACCACAATAGAGTGGTGAGGAAGCTGAGTCTGGTGGAAGCCAGGACAAGGAGGGACACGATACATGGTGTCTAACCTGCGAGAATGAGGAGAGGTGGTGAGAGGTGTCTCCCACATCCTCAACATGAGATCATACAGAATCTCATGAACAGGTAAAGTAGCTGCCTCCTTAGGAGCTTTAGGATATTGTAAAATATCCAACTCCTTGGCTCTGGGTTCTGACTCAGGGGCCACTGTGATAGAGAGGCCCCTAGCCACTTCCCTAATAAAGTCTTGAAAAGACAAGTCTTCTGGAGGAGACATTCTTTGTTTAGGTGAAGAAGACTCCTGAGGAAGAAGTATCTATGCTTCTACAGAACCCTCAGACTCATCAGAGTCCTCAGAGGAATCGAAGTATTGCCTGTCTGGATGCTCCTGTAAAGCCCGATAACCGTATCGAGTGGGATCGACATCGGGAGTAATCGGTACCAGTTCGGTACCGATGGGCATCATAGGACAGGGTACCGTTGCAGTTGACACCGAAGCCGATGTCGATGCAATCGGTACCGGTACCGGGAGCGATGCCAGTACCGGAGCCAGTACCAGCAACGGGGATTGTTGCGGTACCAGAGGCGTCGCAGCCTGTATGAAAGCCGTTAAGGTTCGCTGCATGGTCATAATTTTCTGATCCATTGACGCCACCAGAGTCCGAATGTCGGTACCAGTGGGAGCCACCGGTACCCCAGAACATGGCAACAGGTGATCTGTCGAGGCCGAGCCATCGATGTCAACCTCTGACCCCATAGATAATGCTTTAGAAGCCGGAGCTTCCCGCCGGGGTAATTTTGCCAGTGCGGAATCCTCGAGGGCAAGCCCGGAGGTATCTCGATGCTTGGAGAGAGAGATCTGCCCTTCGAGGACCGGCCAGATTTATGCTTGGTTACCTGAGATCCATGGGAGGAAGAAGAGGCCCTGGAAGACGTCGATGCTACCGAAGCTGCATCAGAGGGAAACAGGGTACTGAGCTTGGCTGCTCGGTTCTGCCGACCTCTCTTAGACATCATGGTACAGGACATACAATCCGTGATGGAATGGTCAGGTCCCAAACACTTTAGACACCAGTCATGGGTGTCAGTGACAGAAATAGTACCGCCACATTTTGTGCATTTTTTAAACCCAGAAGCGGGCTTCTCCATGAGGAAAAAGGTTTTTTTTTTAAAGAAAGAAAAGAAAGACTGGCGGGACCGGTCCGACGTCGAGAAAAGCAGACACGACACAAAAGAATAAAGAAAAAATAAAGAACTTCTTCTGCGGTGACAGGAACACGACCTGCTGGCTCCGCAGAAAAGAAGAACTGGAGAGAGGCGGTTGGGAAAGGCGGGAAGGCAGCACGCAGGCGCTGTGGGATGCTCCCAAAAGCTTTCTTATTGGACGCTGGGGAGCATTCCCGCACAGGCTCAGTCGGTACCGACGATACCCATATGTGAAGACTCATTCCTGCTTGTTCCTGGAGATTGGGTACTTCCTCTACTGCCCCTTGGGCAAGAAGTGTGGAGACCTCGTGATCTAGCAGATTGTCTGTAGAGGTTTGTGAATTGAATTGCTTTAGAAGTGTAGGACGGGGGATGCTGTGAAAATGAAGTTTGTACCCCTCTCCTACAATGGACAAAGTCCAATCTTCTGCTATTATCTAATGCCATCTGTTGACAAAGTGGCATAACCTGCCCGGAATATTGGGGGGTTGGGGACCCCTCAGAGGCAGGGAGGCAAAGCTCTCTAGGAAGGAGTCAAAGCCCTTGAGAGGGATGAACCTGGAGAGCTGGTTGGGCTCTCGGGCCTTTTGGTTTCTTTTGCTGTCTAGTTTGTCCCTTTTGGGCAATCTGACCTGGAGTCTGACTCTGCTGGGTATAGGAAAGATAAAACTTCCTCTTTTTGCTAAAAGAGGGTTTTTTATAAGGCTTCCTTTTGGCTGGAGTGGCTGTAGACTTTGACAATCTATCTAAGGTAGAACTGTCAGCATCTAACTCGTTAGCCTTTTCCTGCCAGTTCTTGCCGAAGAGATTCTCCCCCGTGAAAGGAATGTTGCCTAACTTGTCCTGTACCCAAGTCTCCAAGTCTGATGCCTGTAGCCAGGCAATCCGTCGTGCGCCAATAGCAATAGCAGAAGTTCTGCTGATGCATTCAAAGCAGTCAAAGGCTGCACGATTGACAAACTTGGAGACATCCTGAGCATGCTTAACTAGAGCAAGAAAATCTTGTCTCTTATCATCTGGGAGAAATGGGTTCATAAGTTCCAAGTCTCCTGTGACTTCTTTGAGGAACATTCCCATATATAGGATATATGAACTGATCCTAGCTGAAAGCATGGAAGCTTGAAAAGCTCTGCACCCAAAAGCATCCAGAGTCCTGCATTCAAGACCTGGAGGATCGGATGCATGCCTCTTTGCACTTTTCATCCTACGCATGGCTGATTCCACTACCATTGAATGGTGTGGCAGCTGAGTTTTCTGAAATCCAGGACATGGTGGAACTTGATACATAGTATCAAGTCTCCTAGAGTGAGGAGAAATAGTCAGAGGTGTCTCCCACATTCTAAGCATCAAGCTATGCAGAATTTCATGGATAGGCAGAGTGGCTGCCTCCTTAGGAGCTTTAGGATACTGGAGAATTTCCAATTCCTTTGCTCTGGGTTCCTCTTCAGGAGCTACTGTGATTGAAAAATCTTTGGCCATATCACGGATGAAATCCTGAAATGACAACATGTCCTTTGGAGGTGACATTCTGCGTTGGGGAGAAGAGGGATCTTCTAGGAGAAACCCTCTAGTGCCAGCAGAATTGTCAGAGTCTTCGGAATCTGAGGAATCGAAGTATTCCTAACCCCGATGCTCTTGCGAAGCACGATCCCGGTATCGATCGAAGTCGGTACCAAGGTGACCCGGTACCGCTTTGTCAATTCCAGCCAGAGATGGCATTGGAAGAGACCCCTCTGGGGCCGGTACCGTTGGTACCGGCATCGTCGGTGTCTGTACCAGTGTCGGTATCGGCATCGGTGTTGATGTCGGTACCGGTGCCCTTGGGACCACCGGTACCGCAGCTGAAAGAAGAGCTGCGATACTGCGCTCGATAGCAAGAAACCTCTGGTCTATCAACGCTGCCGATGCCTGGGTGTCGGTACCGGTAAGAACGGCCAGAACCCCCGAGCATGGCACAGGTAGTTCTTGTGAGGTTGAGGCCTCAAGAACATCCTGAAGGCCCATCAATGCTTTGGAAGCCGAAGCCTCCCGCCGGGGCTGTTTTGCCGGTGTGGTTCCCTCAAGGGTAATGCCAATGGCCTCTCGATGCTTAGCAGGAGAGCTACCCTTTGAGGACTGGCTTTTATGTTTAGTTACCTGAGATCCATGGGAGGAAGAAGAGGCCCTTGACGATGTAGATGGAATGGATCTGGCATCTGAAGAAAAGAGGGTACTGAGCTTTGCGGCCTGGTTCTGTCTTCCTCTTTTGGTCATCCCCATGCAGGCGAGACATTCAGTTGGAGAATGATCAGGTCCTAAACATTTTAGACACCAATCATGGGTGTCAGTGACGGAAATAGTACCGCCACACTTAGTACATTTTTTAAAACCACTAGTTGGCTTTTCCATGATTTAGGAAAATGGGGCCTAATGCCCAAAATGGCGCCTAGCACCAAAGAGGAAAGTTTCTGAAAAGAAACAGTCTAAGTTTAAGGTTTTCTTTTTGTATGAAAAGAAAAGAAACGGCGGTACCGGTAGAAATTTTCTGCGGTGACAGGGAATAGATCCTGTGGGCTCCGCGGAAAACAAAGAACTGAAGAGGGATAGTTGGAAAGGCGGGAAGGCAGCGCGCATGTGCTGAGGGATGCTCCCAAAAGTGTTCCTATTGGACGCTGGGGAGCATTCTCGCGCAGGCTCCGTCGGTACCGACGATACCCATATGTGAGGACTACATTCCTGCTTGTTCCTGGAGATAACAAATTTCACTCAAGGATTGTAACATAAAACAAATAATGAAATGATAAAGAAATATATTATAGCATGCTCATATCATAGAAGAGGAATGATTACCAGTAAAGTAAAATGTCACTTCCGACTTCTAATTTTCAATACGATCTGCAACTTTGCCTGTTTTTTTAATGTATTTCAGGTCATCACCTTTGAGGCTTAGTATATGTGATTATATTCTTTTAACTGTTTCAATATGGATTTATACATTTTTAAATACTGCTTTTTAAAATGTATTTGTTATGTTTTATATATGATTGTCTTTTAGATCTATATATGCCATAGTGTTCCAACATGTGTGTGACTACCACCAAGCATTTGGTGAACATCCAGGGTGTTCAGGAGATGCCGAAGGGGAGCACCCAGTACTGGTAGTGGCAGCCTCCAATGACAAAGCGGAGGTACTGATGATGCCGGGGATGGATCAGGATGTAGGTACTGGCTATGCTCCTTGGAGTTCAAAGATGCCTATCTCCCCTCTGGAGGTAGAGCAGCAATGTTACAAGGATAGCATCTTGAACTTCTCCTTGACCAGACAGTGGTTGAGGTCCTGCAGATCTAGAATGGGCCGAAAGCCTCCTGTCTTTTTTGGGACAAGGAAGTACTGGGAGTAGAACACCGTGTCCCAACTGCCCGATCCTCGAGCAGGGACTCTAATTCCTTCTGCTGGAGCTTTGTGTGCAGGGAGGTCATGGGAAGTTCCTTTGGAAAAAAGGGAGGAGGCATCTGGACAAAGTGTAGAAGGTAACCTTCCCGCACCACCTGCAGCACCCAGGCATCGGTGGTGATGCCTGGCCAGAGATGAGCAAAGTAAACCAGACATCCTCCCATATGCTGCCAGCTAAGTACGCACCATCCTATCCACACACACAAGTTTATCATACCACGTTATTAAATACCCTAATATTAAATGTAACCTTTAAATGCACTGTCTAAATGCTGTTATGTAACTGTACTGTCTAAATGTTTACACGTACCCTAATGTTAAATGTAACCCTCCAATTATAATGTGACGTGACGTGGCGTGACCACCTTGATTGAAGGATAAGGTGGCATACAAATCAGTCTAAATAAATAAATAAATATTAACAAGATGCACCTTGGCAACTGCAAACAGGTCCTTCAGACTCTGCGCCCCAAGACTCTGGAACTCCTTACCAACAAGCATCAGGGCAATCACCAACCTAATCCAGTTTTTGAAGGCCCTTAAACACTTCCTTTTCCTCAAATACTTCCCAGAGAACAATGAATCACATCCCCACTCAATTACTTACAACAGTACCAATACACCTTGTCAGCCAGGAGACCACACCATGCAAGGGGTCCTTGACCATTAAATCTCATTCTATGTTTTTCTATGACACCGTTTTGTAAATAGTTATCTTTGGTTATCCAAGTTGGTTCTCCTGTTAATTGTAAACAGACTTATGTACCCTGTCTGATTGTTATGTTCCATGTAAACCGCGCTGATGCTGAATAGTGCGGTATAGAAGAAATTGTAAATAAATAAATAAAATATGTCTTGGGCACTGAACCTCAAGGGGAAGATGGGCTATGCCCAAGAAGTCAAAAGCCTCCCATCCCCCAGGCTGCAGCTGGGGCGCTGTTTGGGGCTTGGGGGAGTTTTGCTTATGGGGGCTGTGCCCCTGGCCCTTGGCCTGCTAACCCTGTTGGGGAGCCTGATAGGTCAGAAATTGGGAATATTTTCCATAAGCCTTCTTCGCCTTCGGGTAGAAGGGCTTTTTCCCCCGAAGCCTTCCGTCAGAAAGGGTCAGCAGTCTTCTGGAACAATCTAGTCCTGGTCATTGATTCCAACTCGGCCGCCTTGTTGGTCATGGGTTTGCTGAAGAGGTTCTCTCCTCAGCAGGGGACATCAGCCAGTTTGTCCTGTACCCATTGCTCCAAGTCTGAGGACTGTAGCCAAACCAGGTGGCGGTCACTAATGCCCACCGCAGTCACATGAGCCATGGACTCGAAGCCAACACAGGCTACTCGAGTCTGAAATTTGGAGCATTCCTTGACAGAGGAGATGAGCGTCCAGAAGCGCTCGAGAGATTCACCTGCCAGTCCAGATGAGAACCTAGCGAGCTCTTTCGCCAGGTCCCTCAGGTACATGCTCATGTACAGCTAGCAAGCCTGGATGTGGGCCACGAGCATAGAGTCCTAGTAGCACTTTCTGCCAAACCAATCCATGGTGCAGGCTTCCCTACCAGGGGGCACCGAGGAGTTGTGTTCGACTGTCACTCGCTTCGCCAGAGCCCCACAGGGGGAGATGAGGAAAGGACACGTAAACTCCAAGGCATAGTCTTCACAGATTATCTCCAGCACCTACTTATCTGACATCAGAAGGCCCAAGCAGAATAGAAGTGGTGCAACCGTCCCCCAAACGGCACCACCTCCATCCGGACCCACGGACCTTCACTGGCCCCTGCTCCAGATCCTAGGAATGACCCGTCACGGTGCCTGGTGCCACAGTCACCACGAAAGGGCTGCCCTCGAGAGGGATACTTCAGGCGCTGATAGGGAGAGAAGCGCGAGCCTCAGTAGCAACGGAACTCTCGCGGCTGCTCCCACTCAGACGTTCCAAGCTTCACCCCTCTGGGCCTATCCTAGGAGAGTCGAGCTGGCTTAGACTCACCCAAGTCCTTTAGGAGCTTCTCGAGGTCTTCTCCAAAGAGAGGTTTCCTGCGAAAGGGCAGTTTACTCAGCCGCGCCTTGGATGAAACATCTGCTGACCAGTTACACAACCATAGGAGGCGCCAAGCTACCACCACAGAGGCAATACTGTTAGCCACCGCCCGCAGCATTTCATAATGGGCATACGGCAAATGGGCCGCTCCAGACAAGCCACCTCCTGGAGCTGCGAGGTGCCAGCCTCCATCAGGTTCGGGAGGGCCTGTGCCCACCTGAGACAAGCCCTGGCGATGTAAACCCCACAGACCGCCGCCTTCAAGGTCAGGGCATTTACCTCAAAGGCCTGTCTCAGGAGCATCTCGAGCTTTTTATCTTGAGGGTGCTTCAGGGCCGCCCCTCCTTCCACAGGAATCATAGTCTTCTTAGTGACAGCGGACACCAACACATCCACCTTGGGTAAACTAAATAGCTCCCTTTCCTATTCTGGAACTGGCTCCCCCCCCCCCCCCCAGCAACCTGGCCCTCTGGCACCTGCCACTCCGATTCAATCATCTACCTAATGACCCTAAGGTTCGGAAAAGCAGTTTCCTATGTCCTAAAACCTTGCAGGAGCATATCCTCCAGGGGAGGGTTAGAGGACTCAGGTTTGAAGGACAAGTTAAGCGCAGCCAAGGAGTGCTTAATCAGGTGCCCCAGCTCCTCCAAGCGGAAGACCCAGACCACTCTACTCCCACTGCCAGATCCCCTTCTTCAAGGCCGCCAGCCTCCTCCCAAGTCATACTGGTAGGCCCCTCCAAAGGATCCTCTGCACTGTTCCCTCTAAGCTGTGCGCGTGTGCACGCGCACACACCTTGCCGAGCAAGCGCACATACTTTACAACAGAGCGCACAAAAATTACGGTTCTGATTCTGATAGCAAACAACACAGACATCTTAAAATTTTAAAGTTGTGATTGTAATTACTAGAAATTTTCTGCTTTATTTAACAATCGTCTATTTTCATTTAATGTGATTAAAATAGATGCGGTGTACATACTGTATTCTGACGTGTAGTCATATTTTAAAGTATATAACTCCGAGTGTCATTATGTGGCGCACAAAAATTTAACCTTCCTTCAAAAGCTGCACAGCTGATATTTTATGCGCACACAGCCTACAGAAAATTAGAGGGAACATTGATCCTCTGACCCACCAGAGTGCACGGACACCTGCTTGTCATCACTCCATGCACAGAGCTCTCCACATAGTCAACCGGATCCCCCTGGAGACCTGACCCTGGAGGTGGGCCACGCATGTAGTGTACCTCTGAGGACGACCCCACGGCCGCGTTTCATCAGGTAGGCCTGATGCATCAATAGCACAAAGTCCGGAGTGAAAGGGGACTCTCCTGACTGTGCCACTGCCACTGGGCCTAATAATGAGTCCTCAGGTGCTGTTTCACGCTCTTCCAGCTCTGCAGTCAAAGCATGGTAATCTGCCAATGACACTAATGACATTCCTGTCAGGAGTGCAGGAAGCTGTGCAGCCTGCAAAACCATCCAATTTGAGTCCACCGCTCCGTCCTCTGGAGACAGGAGGGAGAGAAAAGACTCACTGGCCACCTGATCTGTGGCTTTGCATGGACAGCATAGCCCTAGGAGGGAAACCCGACCCCTGTGAAGGCTACAGTAGACACATATGGACTTCCCCGGCATGAGACACAGAACGGCAGGCATGCAGCACACCTGACACGCACACCCTCAGACCGAACATGTAGGACACTGCTCCCACAGCCGTTGCCTCACACCGATGTGAGGCATGCCGACTAAGTCCCGCTGCCAGTTCCCCTGCCTGCCAAAGGCTTGGATGGGGAAGCACGTGCTGCAGCACGAACAGAAGAGCAAGGACCCAGTTCCCTCCTGGGTATGTGCTGGTAACCACCACCCTCCCCTGACCAAACGGGCTCGGGCTGGACTCTCCCCACGGCTGTCAGACAGCCCCCTCAAACTGTAAGTACTAGTAATCTGCAGGCAGAGAAAAACACCCTTCCTGCAGCGCCAACAGATACAGAAGAAGCAGGACATGAAATCACCGTGGAAGGAACCTTTATTATGGACAGAGAGGTGTAGCCAGATATGTGTTTCGGCCGGGGTCCTTCTTCAGGGGTATAGTAACGTCTAATAAAACATTAAAAATGATAGATAAATAATACATAAAC
This sequence comes from Ichthyophis bannanicus, assembly GCA_033557465.1. Classification (NCBI taxonomy): domain Eukaryota; kingdom Metazoa; phylum Chordata; class Amphibia; order Gymnophiona; family Ichthyophiidae; genus Ichthyophis; species Ichthyophis bannanicus. The sequence goes on from CM066032.1 coordinate 988,848,986, forward strand.
AGTTACATCAATAGACCAAATGCCAACAGAAGAGTTAAAACAAGAAAGCATAAAAATTATGTAACCTTATAAAAACAAATAAATACTAGAAAATGTAAGTGTATGTAAAGATGCAAACCAATAGTAAGTGAAGTGGACCTTAAAACAGAAAAACAAAAAACAAAACTATGTAATAAAATGTGGTATTATATATATATATATATATATAAAGAAGTCAATAAATACCTAAAAGAATAATAAAAAAATAGAACTGATAAAATGGGGAGGGGATGAAGGGGGAAGAGAGGGGGGAGGGGAAGGGAAAAGGGAAGGGGAAGGGAAAGAGGGGTGGAGGAAGCAGAAAGGGGAGAAGGGAGGGAAAAGAAGGAAAAAGATGGATGGCCAATAAATTAATATTTATAATAATTGGGGTAACATCATACGTAATCTGATAAAGATAATAGAGAATGTGTGCTTGTATATTATATATATATACACACATATAACACACACACACACGTGTGTGTGTGTGTGGCGGTCCGTTACAGACATTGTATTGGGGCATTTGCCATATTATTTAAATCCGCTGACAAAAAACATAGCGGGTAAGATGGCACCAGAGAGTTCAAACTCGAACATCTCAGTCAGGGAGGGCACAAGAAAGGACCCGCGCACCAAAAAAGAAAAAAGGACCCGAGAAAAATCTGACACAGAGGAGAGGGCGCGGACTCAGGCAGCGAGAAGGTGATCAGAAACAGACCAACAAAAGGAGAGAAAACTAAGAGAAGGGTTAGAAAAATAAACTTTTAACCGGGGACAACGGACAGGATCTCTGCAGGACTCCACGGAAAAAAGACTGAGGTAAGATGGCACCCTTGGGTGGGAAGATAACCGCGCATGCGCAGTCTAACTCCCAAAGGCTTTCTTTGAAAGCTGGGGAGCAAATCTACACGGGGTCTGTCGATGCTGATGTCACCCATATGTGGGGACTGACTTCCTGCTTGTTCCCGAAGAAAGAAGAAAAATCTTGAATGGGACCAGGGGTTTAGTTCACATGGCAGGTTGCTGTCCTTGTGAAGTAGATGTGCTTCAACAGAGCTGTATGCAATTAACACAGGCCCAAAGAGACATGGGTGGTATAAAACTGTCTTTTTGCAAACACTAACTAGCAGAGATGAAGTGGAAAACTTTCATCTTCCCATTTCCCTGCTCTCCACTACAAAGTGAGGCTTGCAGTTGCAGAGTCCCCCTCCTCCCTCCTTCTCTACTCAGAATATGGAGCATATTAGTTTAGAGCAGGGGTTCTCAACCTAGTCCTCGGGACACACCTAGCCAGTCAGGTTATCAGGATAACCACAATGAATATGCATGAGAGAGATATGAATGTATTCCCTCCATTGTATGCAAATCTCTCATGTGTTTATCCTAAGAGGCTGACTGGTTAGTTGCCCCTGGTTTAGAGCAAGGTTATACAAGTTCATCCCTTAAGGACCACCTGCAGCTCTACCCTCATGCATATTCATTTGGGATAACCTGAAAACCTGACCTGTGTGTGACCCTCGACTACTAAACTTGTGTACCGCTGATTCAGAGTAAATTTCTTCACACAAACTTGAGGTGTAAAAAGCACACTAAGTGCTGTGTGATCTGGTGGACAAGATGATGCATGAAGATAAATCAAACATTGTACACATTACACTAGATCAGGGGTCACCAACCTGCGGCCCGCGAGGGCCTTCCGTGCGGCCCGCGAGACTCTACCCCGGTGCGGCCCGCCAAGGCAAACTCACGGATTCCTTCATGTCAGCTCTCTCCCTTCTTCTGCAGCCGCGGCTCCCTGCCTCTTAGGGAACCGCGGCTGTGCTTGTAAAATCATCGTGGCTCCGTGCAGCATTGTCCCGCCTCTAAAGGAAGTTGTACCACTTCCTTTAGAGGCGGGACAATGCTGCACGGAGCCGCGTTGATTTTACAAGCACAGACGCGGTTCCCTAAGAGGCAGGGAGCCGCGGCTGCAGAAGAAGGGAGGGAGCTGACATAAAATATAGGTATGAGCAGGTTTTTTTTGGGGGGGGGGGTTTCGGGGGGGGGTGCGGCCCGCGGGTCTGCCGGTAGTCGGCTGTGCGGCCCGCGGCCCTCTGGAGGTTGGTGACCCCTGCACTAGATGAAGCGCACTCGTGGCTAAGACAAACTATATACAGAAGAGGTGATCAGTCTGAGTGGTGAGGCACAGTGCAGGCGGCATTTTTATATATAATTTTAACCTATCACATTTTAAAATAGATTCCAAAATACTTGAAATATGAAAATCAGGACAATGGATATAAGACATAAAAAATAGGAAAGTAACAAACTAACATCCTAGCAATTGTCCACTCAGTTGTGGAATCCAAATATAGTAAGAAACACTACACAAAATAAAAACGGGATTATAATACCCTTTCAAAAATACAAACGCCAGAGAACAAAAAAGTTATACATCACACATGCAGCCTACACAATCACCATCAATCTGATCCCACCTGAATGACTATCTAAATGAGACAGTCTCCAGAAATTGTTTAAACTTATCAGAGTTAAAAAGTACATAGGAATTATTTTGATGAGTAGATATTTACAAGAAAATCTCAGAAAAAAAAATTAAGGCCTAATGCACCAGCTTTCTCCTTTAATAACAAATATATGCCTTCCTTTTTGTATAGACTTACATAAATCGTTAAAAAAAACATACCCCCCACCCCTGAAGAGAACATTCTTAGAACACAACTTTAACATCCATCATATTCCGCTGCAAATGTCACTACCAAAATGGCACAGCCACTAGCTCTATCAGATTAGAAAAAAAACACAGTTAAATACTGACTATCTGCTGATACTCCTCTCTGAAATTCACCCTCCCCCTCACTCTTATGAAGAAAACGCTCCTGGTACTCATCGTCGCCACCCATCACTTACATTTTTACTTGTTTACTGCACTTCCTCCTTGATCTCTCACGCGTGCGACCAATTCTGCCAAACTATGCCCGAGACCGCTGGCTGCCACATCTGAAAATACCCCCCTCTGTTTTTAAGTTGGGCAGAAACATAGAAACATGAAAGCAGAAAAAGACTACATGATCCATCCAGTCTTCCCTTGCATATCAACTACAATAGACCCCTTTTTACCTTCAGAGATCCTCTGTGTTTGTCCCATGCTTTTTTGAATTGAGATACTGTCCTTGTGTCCACCACTTCCACTGGGAGATTATTCCACGCATCTACCACTCTTTCCATAAAGAAATATTTCTGCATATTACTCCTGAGTCCATCCCCTTTCACTATCATCCTATATCCCCTTGTAGCAGAGCTTGCCTTCAATTGAAAGAGACCCTCCTGTGCATTTATGCCACGGAGGTATTTAAATATCTATCATATTGGCCCATCCCGCCTTTCCTCTAAATTATACATATTAAGATCTTTAAGTCTGTCCTCATATGTTACATAACAAAGACCACTAATCATTTAGTAGCCACCCTCTGCACCTGACTCCAACCTGCTTATATCCTTTTAAATGTGTGGTCTCCAGAATTGCATTCAATACTCCAAATGAGGTCAGACCAGAGACTTATACAGAGGCGTTATTTATTTATTTATTTATTTAGCTGCATTTATATCCCGCTTTTCACCGGGTCAAAGCGGTTGGGGGATACATTTAACACGAGGGAATATGAGACACATACACTTCCTTTTTTCTGCTGGCCATTCCTCTCCCTATACACCCAAGCATCCTTCTGGCTTTCGCAATCGCCTTGTCTACCTGTTTCACTACTTTAAGATAGTCAGACACAATTACGTCCAGGTCCCACTCTTCTTTTGTGGACAGAAATATCTTGCCCCCTACACTGTGCCGCTCCTTTAGATTTTTGCAGCCCAAACACATGACCCTGAATTTTTTAGCACTAAATTTCAGCTGCCAAATTCTAGACCATTCTTCAAGCTTAGCTAGATCCCTCCTCATGTTATCTACTTCTTCCTGGGTGCCTTCTCTATTGCAGATTTTGGTATCCTCCGCAAACAGGCAAACCGTACCAGACAGCCCTTTTGTAATATCACTAAAGATATTGAAAAGAATCAGACTAAGCACAGATCCCTGCGGCACACCACTGGTAACCACCGCCTCCTCAGAGTGAGCTCCATTTACCTGTACTCTTTGTCGCCTCCCACTCAACCACTTTTTAACCCAATCAGTTACTTTAGGGTCCATCCCTAGGATGCTCAGTTTGTTCATAAGTCGCCTGTGCAGAATGGTGTCAAAGGATTTACTGAAATCTAAATACACCACATCTAGGGCTCTCCCTCAGTTCAACTTCCTAGTCACTCAGTCAAAGAAATCAATCATATTTGTCTGACAAGATCTGCTTCTGGTGAATCCATGCTGCCTCAGACCCTGCAATCCAATGGACTCCAGAAACCTCACTATTCTCTTTTAGTAGCCTTTCCATATAGACTAATCAGCCTGTAGTTCTCAATGTCATCCTCACGTCCGCTTTTGTGTAAAGGGACCACATGTGCCTTTCTCCAGTCCTCCTGCATCACTCCCAACTCCAAAGAGGCATTGAAAAGGTCAGTCAGTGGAGCCGCTAGAATGTCCCCAAGTTCCCTCAGTATTCTTGGATATATCCCATCTGAACCCATGGCTTTATCTACTTTCAGTTGAGCTAATTCCTCACAAACACAGTCTTCTGAAAATCGTTCAAGACCCCTATCCCTTCTGTTCCTATTTATGGGTGTTTTTGGAGTCCTGCTCCTTGCTCTTCATCTGTGAACACAGAACAGAAATATTTGTTAAGTAATTCAGCATTATCCTCAGTTTCTGCATATTCCTCCCCTGCATCCTTGAGTCCTACAATACCACTTTTGCCCTTCCTCCTCTCACTAACATATCTGAAAAATGTCTTATCCATACATTTTATTGTTTTGGCTATTGCTTCTTTTTGAACCTTTGCTTTCCTGACTACTTTGCTATCTTCTCTAAGTTTTTCCAAATATAGATGCCTGTCTTCCTCTCCCTGTGATCTCTTGTATTTCATGAAGGCCTCTCTCTTTTTCTTCAACTTTTCAGCCACTTCTTTTGAGAACCATAGCAGCCTCCTTTTCCTTTTACATTTATTTAGCTTTCTAACAAAAGGTTTTGTTGCCCTTAAAATATCCCCTTTCAGTTTTGCCCACTGTTTTTCTACATCCCCCAGCTGTTCCCATCCCACTAACGACTCTGAGATAGTGTCCCATTCTGGCAAAGTTAGTTTTCCTAAAGTCTAAGACCCTCGTTTTTGAATGGTTTTTATCAGCCCTATTCCTAATACTGAACCACACCATCTGGTGATCGCTGGATGAGAGATGATCTCCCACTGTAATATCAGAAACACTTTCCCCATTGGTAAGCACTAAGTACGGTATGGTTCCATCACGTGTGGGTTCTGTTACCAGTTACCTGAATAGTTCTCCCTGTAGAGAATCCAGGATCTCCTTACTTCTAGATGACACCGCAGCAGGGATGTACCAATCCACATCTGGCATATTGCAATCACCTATCAGTGTCACTTCTCCTTTCATGGCAATACTGTGTATGTCTTATATTAAATCTCTGTCCACTTCTATGCCCTTTGAGGGGGATCTGCATATAACTACAATACAAATGGATTTCCCTTTCCCTCTTTCTAGTTTAACCCACAGTGCCTCCTCTCTTCCTTTTAAGCCCTGCAATTCTATAGCTTTAATATTTATTTTACATATAGTGCCACTCCACCTCCCCTTCTGGAAAAATCCAGATATACCCTAACTTTATCATTATAAAAAAAGGAAGTCTTATGGCAGAAAAGAGACCTTAGTGTCCAGTTTCTATCGGGCTCCAATGTAAATGATAGCAGTAATATAGGTCTAGTAACTTTTCCTACAGAGGATTCAGGCTGACTAGCCTTCTCTCACTTTGATTCCTGCAACTTCAGGCTGAGGCAAAACCGGGCAGCAGTGGTGAACAACTACCAACCCTTCTCAACAGTGCTAACCTGCTGGGAGCTGGGGAGAAAGCAGCAAAATCCAGGGCGGACTCTGGACAGTCGACGCAAATTCACTCCAAGCAGAGGGGGTACTTGCCCGGAGATAGACTGCTTACCAGACAGCCTACAAATGAAGGTAATACTTCTGAAAATGCTACAGTTTCTGCTTGTTGCTCAGAAGTCTGCGAGTCTGACCTGAATGGAGCCACAACCTGACTACGTGCACTCCTGCTTGTCCAAATCAGCTGCTTCCGCCAATCGGGGCTCAGCGGCGACTTGCTCCATTCTCTGCACACTCCCCACTCCCACAGAGTTTCACCAGCTATCTGACTTCAGAGGCTCTCCGGAGAGTGGCAGAGATTGTCTGGAGGAGGACCAATTAAGCTGAGGACAGCTGGAAGAAGTCCCTTAATTTATTTATTTATTTACATTCTCTTATATACCGCGCTATTCTGCATCAGTGCGGTTTACAGTGAACAAACTGAAATTACATTGAACAGGGCATTATAACTTGGAGATAACTATTTTACAGGGAACATGGGCTATGGAGGGTTAAGTAGCTTGCCCAAGACCACAAGGAGCACCTGTGGGACTAGAAACCCCAGGCCTTCCGGCCCAAGGTTGCTGTCCTCTAGTGGGATTTGAACCTCCGACCTTCCAGCCTGAAGTACCTTGCCCCAACCACTAGGCTACTCCTCCACTCCTGGCGGCAAATACCTCCTAGTGACATCAGGAGACAATACACATAGTTAAAGGGTGAGCAAAACAGAGAGCAAAATTTAAAAACCTCAAAATTCACCACTGAGTCGGCTTTGCAATATAATGTGTGCCTTTGAATCAGTAGTGTCTCCTGGCGACCCAGCTTTATTATTGTTGTCTAGGAGATAGCGTGATGTGTGCAGTGCAAACTGAGAGGAAGTTAGAAACCTTGTTGGAGGCTGACCCAACAGAGGTGTTTTGAGAGAGAAGAGAAATCACGGAGCTGCCTACAGAATCCCTGAATTACCAGGTGTCAGGTTGACACAGGGACTAAGGGAGAAGCGTTGAGCTGGGCCTCTGTGTATGTGTGTGTACTTGTATGAAAGAGTCAGATGGATGTCAATGGCTGCAGCAATCTGTTGTTGTTGTTAACCCTTTGAAGGCCTACTTTAAATTTTTAATCCACATTCTGCAGCTGGGTTAATTTTTGCATATTTCAGGAAAATTGTACGCGTCTTATTCAATATGTTCTAATAGTGATTTTTCTTCTGCTATGGTCATGTATTATATACCATTTGATAGGAATATTTAGTCAGAATTTTGGATCCCGAGAGTTTAGGGCTCTGCCTGGAAAGGGTGCCATCGAGTCGGAGTCGACTCATGGCGACCCTCTGGATAGCTATCCTAAATTGTGTTCGGTCTTCAGTCAGGGGGCTCATTGTTGACATACTGGTACCCGTAGCTGCTATTATTGTATCGATCCATCTCATTGCTGGCCTTCCTCTTTTGCGTTGACCTTCTATCTTGCCAAGCATGATGTCTTTCTCTAATGATCTCTCTCTTTGCATGTTGTGTCCAAAGTATGAAAGTCGAAGTCTTGTCATCTGAGCTTCTAAAGAAAGCTTAGGTTTGATCTCCTCTAGTACAGACTGGTTTGTTCTTCGGGCAGTCCATGGTATACACAGTATTCGCCGCCAGCACCATAATTCAAAGGCATCAATTTTCTTCCTATCTGTCTTTTTCACTGTCCAGCTTTCACATCCATATGATGTTATTGAAAATACCATGGCTTGAACAAGTCAAATCTTTGTATGGAGAGAGACATCTCTGCTCTTGAGACTCTTATCTAGGTCTTTCATAGCCATTCTGCCAAGATCAATGCGTCGTCTGATTTCTTGACTGCTTGTTGCTTCTTTATTGATAGTTGATCCAAGTAGGTTAAAGTTGTTCACAATTTCAATTTCTTCTCCTTCAACGATGAACATGTTGATTATGCCAGTTGTCATGATCTTTGTCTTCTTTACATTAAGGTGCAAGCCCATTTTGAGACTATGTTCTTTGATTGTGAGAAGCAAATGTTTCAAATCATCTTCACTTTCAGCCAGTAATGTGGTATCATCAGCATAGCGAAGGTTGCTGATGAGTCTTCCACCAATCTTCACACCTCTGTTGTCTTCATATAATCCTGCTTCTCTGATGATTTATTCTGCATATAAATTAAACAGGTAGGGGGAAAGTATGCAGCCTTGTCTTACACCTTTGCTTATTTTAAACCATTTTGTTTCTCCTTGTTCCGTTTGAACTGTTGCTTCTTGATCAATGTACAGATTGTGCAAGAGTACAATCAGGTGTTCTGGTATACCCATGCTTCTTAATGTGGCCCAGAGTTTCTCATGGTTTACACAGTCAAAAGCTTTGCTATAGTCGATAAAGCACATATAGATATCCTTTTGGTATTCTTTAGTCTTTTCAAGGATCCATCTCACATCCGCAATGATGTCTCTCGTTCCTCGCCCTTTCCTGAACCCTGCTTGCACTTCAGGTAGTTCTTGTTCCAGGTATGGTTGTAGTCTCTTTTGAATAATCTTCAGTAGAATCTTGCTGGCATGTGGGATCAGAGCGATTGTGCGATAATTTCCACAGTCAGTTGGATCACCTTTCTTTAGTATTAGTATAAACACAGATCTTTTCCAGTCAGTTGGCCATGATGTTGTCTTCCATATTTCTTGGCAGAGCCTTGTGAGAACGGTAACAGCTGCATCAGATTGCTGTAATACTTCTATGAGAATGCTATTAATGCCTGATGCTTTGTTCTTTGATAAGGCTTTCAATGCTGCTTCAACTTCTTCTTTCATCACCAATGGTTCCCGATCATAAGGTACAGATTGAAACGGTTGTTGGTCCACTTGATCTTTATCATATAAAAACTCTGTATATTCCTTCCATCTTTTCTTGATCTTCTCAGCATCATTCAACATAGAACCTTGAGCATCTTGTAACATTCCAATTCGAGGCTGGAACTTTTTCTTTAACTCTTGTAGCTTTAGGAAAGCTGATCTTGTTCTTCCTCTAACAGTTTCTGCTTCTATTTCCTTGCATGTGTCATTGTAGTACTTTTCCTTGTCCTGTCTTGCTGCACGTTGGAAATCTCTGTTGAGTTCTGTGATTGTCTCTCTTTTTCCTCCTGCTTTAGCTTCTCTGCGTTTCTGGTTAATTTTCAGTTTCTTCCGTCATCCATTTTGGCTGTTTTTTCTTTTTCACCTTTTGTAGAGACTTCTCGCTTTCTTCCAACACAACCTTCTTGATGTCATTCCATAACTCTTCTGGAGTTCGGTCATTTGTATCTAAAGCAGCAATTCGATTTTGCAGTCAGTCTTTAAATTCTAGTGGTATATTCTCAAGGTCATATTTTGCTGCATTCATGAGTGGTTTGCTCTTTTTCAACTTTAGCTTGAGTTTGCATACTAGTAGTTGATGATCTGAACCACAGTCAGCTCCAGGTTTTGTCTTTGTTGATGTTAGAGAGCTTTTCCATCATTGACTTCCACAGATGTAGTCAATTTGATTTTTATACAACCCATTGGGTAAAGTCCATGTGTACAGTCGCCGCTTGTGTTGCTGGAAGGTGTTTGAGATGAATAGATCGTTGGTCTTGCAGAATTCTATCAGTCTTCTCCAGCTTCATTTCTGTTGCCAAGTCCATATTTTCCAACTACTTTGTCTTCGTCTTTGTTGCCAACTTTTGCGTTCCAGTCACCCATGACTATCAGGATATCCTGTTTGCATGTTCTGTCAATTTCAGCTTGTACTTGTTCACAGAACTCTTCAATTTCATTCTCTTCTGCAGCTGTTGCTGGGGCATATACTTGAATTATAGTTGTGTTGATAGGCATTCCTCGTAGACGAATAGAGATTAAGCGTTCACTGACTACATTGTATTTCATTACAGTTTTTGCAAGTTTCTTCTTTATTATAAATGCAACACCATTTCTTCTTTGTCTTTCATTTCCAGCACAGTAGACCATGTGATCATCTGATGCAAAGTGCCCGATGCCAGTCCATTTCAGTTCGCTGACACCCAACAGATCAAGTTGTACATGTTCCATTTCATTCCTGACCACCTCCAACTTCCCTTGGTTCATGCTTCGTACATTCAATGTTCCAATGTGTAAGACATCTTTACAGCTTCTGACTCATTTCAGCAGCAACTTATCGAAGGTATAATTTACGATCATGATTAGGGCAGGGATGCCTGGGTGAAGCAAAAATCGATTTTTACATGCCTCCCCACTCTGCTTTCTGGTGCTCCCGGCTCTGTTTGCTCAGTTAGTGACTGTGGAGAGCTATTGAGGTCTACAGCACGTGGTTCGTCAGTAGTCATTGGTTTACTCAGCCTATTGCTGCCTTGCATGTTGCTTATTGTCCCTCTTGATAATATGGGGTAACTAAGAAACAGTTTGTGACTGTTGTGATGGGGCCCGTATGATAGACCCTCTGTGAACCCTATTAGGCGGCTGCCTAGGGTTTTGAGTTTCAAGTTGCCTTTTCTACTAAAAATAGTCTTTCAGTCGAATGGTAAAGCAAAATAAATCAGGGCTTTATTCCCTTTCCCGAAACAGATATTCTTTGGATACAAACACAAACAAACAGCATCAAAACAAAAGACGGCTACAAAGAAAAATATCTTCTTTTCCTTTGTTATTAGCACAAGGTTGTTTTCTTCAGGGTTAACATAAAGAAATGACATCATCCGAAAAACATATCGTGCAATCCATAGGGACTGGGTCTGAAGGATAGCTGTTATTCTCCCACTGCATTACTTCGGGTTCACTCCCGATAATACAAGGGTCACACTCTTTACATGTGCTGGCTTCCTGAAAACCCTCCTGTGGTACATGGATCACTTTTCCTACAAAGTGTTCTTTAAACCTAGGGCTGTGAATGCCCGGTATGAGAATAGCTTCTTGCTGGCTTTCCTTTCCCTTCCCACCTAGTGGGAACACTGGATATCTTTCAGCATTAAAGTTACTTCCAGGGCCACGTCCTTTAAAACATACAGAGCTTTTAGCCTCTTCCTTAGAAAAACAAGATTCCCACCTTTCTACCTTGTTTCTGGCTCTTGCTTCTGGGCTGTTGAGAACTTTCTCCCGGACTCTCCAACCACCCTCAGAGCTAGCAAGATCCTGGTTACGTCCCCGGCTGTCTCTTGCTCTGATGTCACACCTACTGTTTCCTTCTACCGGCAAACTTCCTTCAGCATGACCTGTGCTCATTGGTTGCTTGCTCAGTCCTCCTGAGTTGCTGCCCCTCCTCCTGCTCCTACTGGGACTCTCTCTAGGACTGCTTCTGAGTCTCTCCTCTCCGGGTCTGCCCCTTCCTGGTTCTAACCAGGAACTTATATGCTTCCCTCCTCTGCACGTTACGTGGGTCTTTGGGAACAGGTGCTCCTGATGAGCCTTTCTGTTTCTCCCTACGTCAGGACTATTACAGGGAAAATTCATTCTAATGCCTTTTGGCTTTTCCTGTGCTGAATGCATTTGCTGCTCAGCTGTTTCTACGTGTACTGAGTTTTGCTGTTCAGTTAAATCTGAGGTAAGTTCCTCATTTTCTCCTACCTCCATGGGCTCTGTATTGTCTACTGTGTCACACTGTACATCTTATGATCCACTAACATTACTCAAATATATTGAAAGGATGAACTATATATAAGCACCGCTTTCCTGCATGCTATTGGAACAATGATACAGCCCTTGGAAATGAAATATAATGGAAAATAAATCTATAGACACCTAAATCTGTATCTCATCTAAAAGAACTTATAACCTTAACGCCGAATGATTGATCATTGTTAGCACTAACAGTATTAGTAATACTGTTAAGATAATAGTTCTACTAACTCTTCTAGTTTTCTCTCCATCCCTTCTCTTCTTATGGCCACACGTCACTTTTTCTTCCTATTATTGACACTCCCTAACCTTCTCCTCTCATACCAACATCCTCAAACCTCCATTCCTTATCACTCTCCCTATCTTTCCCATTTCTTCTCCCATCTTGACTTCCTCCCTTTCTTCAGCTTGTAAATGTCACCTTTTTCTTCCTCTCATTCATCCCTCTCCTTTCTCTCTTAAAAAGCCTCATCCTCGTTTCCACCATTCAGTCTCCTCTCTGCTTCACACTCTTCTTCTTCTTTAGTCTGGTGACATTAATCCTAACCCTGGTCCCCCTAGATTATTCTCTCACTCCCACTCCTCACTCAACTACTCTCCTTTCCCCCTCTTCTCTCATGTGTCTTATGGAATTGCTCATTCCATCTCTAAAACTCCCCTTTACTCATGATCTCTTCATTTCTCTTTAATCTTCTAGCTCTTATAGAAACCTGGCTTCTCCCCGATGAAACCGCTTCAGTCACTGCCCCCTTTCATGGTGGCTACCAATTTTCCCACACCCCTCATGCCACTGGCCATGGTGGTGGTTTTGGGTTTCTGTTTTCTCCTTCCTGCCAATTCCATCCACTCTTTCTACTTCAGTCTCACTCCTTTTCCTCCTTTGAAGTCGATTCCATTTGCCTTTTCAATCCTTTACCTCTCCCTAGACACCCTGATAAGTCCACCTCTACCTTTCTCTCTGACTGACTCATGACTTCCCCTATTTCTGGATTCTTCTTCTTCCCCCCCCCCCCCTTAATCTTGGTGACTTTTACATTCATGTTGATAACCCTTCTGACCCCTAATACATCTAAACTCCTTTCCCTTGCCCCCTCATTCAACCTCCAACTTTGCTTTTCTGCTCCCACTCATCAGCACAGCCACTGCCTTGACCTCATTTTCTTCTCTGCTCACCCTCAAATTTCCGTTCCTCAGTTCTTCCCTTATCTGATCACCTCCACCTAAGTTTCACTTTTTACATCCCACCTCAATCTCACCAAGTCTCCTCCTACCTCTTTAGGAATCTTCATGCTATCGATCCATTGGTTCTCCCCACCATTGTCTCATCATATCTTTCTTCCACCTTGTCTTCTAAGTCTGTTGATGAGACTTTAATTTCCTATAATACTGCCCTCTCCTCTGCTCTGGATACTCTTGCTCCTCCCATCCCTCATCCCATGAGATGCACTACACTTCAAGCCCTGGCTATCTTCAACTACCTGCTATTTACGCTCCTATGCCCGCTCAGCTGAGCACGCTTGGCTCAAATCCCACTCCCTTTCTTTCTCCCCTTCAAATTCATGCTTACCTCCTTCCACTCAGCCTTAGCTCTCACCAAGCAAAATTACTATGTTCATCTGACTAATACACTTACCACTAACCCCCACCATCTCTTCTCTACTCTTAACTCTCTCCTCAAGGCACCTACCCTTCTGACCCCTCTTTCTCTTTCTGCCCAAACCCTAGCTGATTATTTCCATGACAAAAAACACAAGATTGCACTCCAGTTCCCCACTAGATCATCCTTTCTTCCTCCTCAATACCAACTTTTCCCCCTCAAACTGTTACTCTTTCATCCTTTTCTATGATCTCAGAAGAGGAAACCTCTTCTTCTCTCCTCTAAATCTACTACTTGCTCCTCTGATTCTATTCCCACCTGTCTCCTTAACTCCAGATCCTCTTCTGTTATCTCTACCATCTCACTTATTCGCAATCTCCCGCTCTCCACTGCTACTTTCCCTGCTGCCTTCAAGCATGCTGTGGTCACACCCCTCCTTAAGAAACCTTCACTTAACCTTAGTTGTCCTTCTAATCATCCTCTCTCCCTTCTTCCCTTCATTTCCAAACTTCTTGAACGTGCTGTCCTCTGCCATTGTCTTGAATTTCTTTCCTCTCAAGCCCTGCAAGATCCACTTCAATCTGGTTTCCATCCCTTACACTCTACTGAGATGGCACTTACCAAAGTCTCCAGCGACTTGTTCCTGGCTAAGTCCAAGGGCCTTTACTCGGTCCTCATCCTTCTTGACCTTTCCGCTGCTTTTGATAGTGTTGACCATCACCTTCTCGTTGACACATTCTCCTCACTTGGTTTTAGGGCTCTGTGCTGTCATGGTTTCTTATCTTTCCCATCGCTCCTTCAATGTTTGTTCTGGTGGCATCTTCTCTACTGTTATTCCACTCTCAGTTGGTGTACCCAAAGGATCTGTTCTGGGCCCTCTCCTCTTCTCTCTCTATACCCAGTCCCTTAGTGTTCTCATCTTCTCCCATGGATTTCAGTATCATTTTTATGCTAATGACTCTCAGATCTATCTTTCTTCTCCTGATATTTTTCTGACATCTCTGCCTGCCTGTCTGACATCGCAGCCTGGATGTCTTACCACCATCTGAAATTAAACATAGCCAAAACCTAACTTATTTTTCCCCCTAAACCTTCCTCCCCCTTCCTCCTTTCTTTATCTCTATAGATAATACTCTTCTACTTCCTGTTTCCTCAGCCCGTAACCTCAAGGTCATCTTTGACTCCTCCCTCTCCTTCTCCTTACATATCCAACAGATATAGATAACTAACTAAAACCTGTTTCTTTAACAAAATTCAACCTTTCTGAACACACTACTAAAACACTTGTCCATTCTTTAATCACTTCCCATCTCGGCTACTGCAACCTCCTCCTTGCTGGTCTCTCTCCGAGTCACCTCTCTCCTCATCAATCTGTTCAGAACTCTGTTGTGCGACTAATCTTTTGCCAGCCTCAATAAACTGATATAATCTCTCTTCTCAAATCACTTCATTGCCTTCCTTTCCATTTCCATATCCAATTCAAACTTCTCCTTCTGATCTATAAATGCATTCATTCTACTGCTCCTCCCTACCTTTCCTCTCTCCCTACACCTCTCCTCGTGAGCTTCACTCCACTCTTCCACTGGCATACTCTTCTCTATGACTTTCTTCCACTGCCAACGCTAGACTTTGAGCCTTTCACCTTGCTGCTCCTTATGCCTGGAACAAACTCCCCAACTCTGTGCATCAGGTGTCCTCTCTCCCCCTTTTCAAACCTCTTTGGGGCTGCTTTTGGATCCTGATCCCTTGATTTCCTTGTGTCTCCTTACCCTTCCCTACTGCACCCTTATCTTTTGTCTTGTCTGTCTTTATCTTTAACTTTATTTATCTTTATTCATCACTTTATATACCGCCCACACAGAAGTACCAGAGCGGTTTACAATATAAAAATTAGATTAAAGGCTGCAGGAAAGGGAAACAGAACTCCATTGGTTGGATAGGAAAGGGATAGAACCAACAGTAGACAGACAGACAGACACAGGACAGGGAGGAACAGATTAAAGAGGGAAGAACAGACTATGCATGAAGCTAGGGGGAGACAGGAGGGGGGAGGATGGTGGGGTCAGATCGAAGGCAGCACAGAAGAGATGGATCTTTAGGCTGGCCTTGAATCTGACAAAGGAGGGCTCGAGACGGAGGGCGGGAGGGAGCTTGTTCCAGAGCTTGGGGCCAAGGAAGAAAAATGCAGAGGAACGGATAGATTCTAGGTGGGTGTGGGATGGGGAGGGGAGGAACATGCGGTTGGCACGTGAATGGATCGGAGTGAGCATTGGGGAATGTGGAGGTGGACCAAATTGGAAAGGTACTGGGGGACGCCGGTGTGAATGGCTTTATGGACAAAGGTGAGTACTTTATACTGGATTCTGTAGGACACGGGAAGCCAGTGAAGATGGATGAGAAGGGGAGTGATGTGGTCGAAGCGGGTAGCGTGTGTGAGGATCCAAGCTGCTGTATTCTGAACAAGTTGAAGCCTGTGTATTTGGTACTTGGGGAGCCCGGCAAGTGAGATGTTACAAGCACTAACAAGCAGGGACTGTCTTTATCTATGCCTATATGCCTTGTACGCTATGTATGCCTTGTAGCACTAAATGATTAATAGTAGTAGTAATAGACTATAATCTTTTACCCCAACCTCATATTACTGGGTGACTTCAATGTTCATTATGACTGTTCTGCCACTACTCATGCCCATCAATTCATTACTCTCAACTCTGAGCTGGGTCTTTCCCGGCATGTCCAGGATCCTACTCACTCTGCAGGACACATACTTGATTTAGTACTCTTAGATACTGCCTCAGTTTCCCACCCTACAAATTTTGCTACCATCTGCTTAGCATGGACTGATCTGATCACCTTTCATTATTTCTTTAAACCTTTCTGGTACAAGAGCCCTCCTAAATGCCCCTTCTACCCCTTTTCTCATTAGAAATCTCGGCTCCGTAGACTCCACTGCCTATTCCTCCCTTGCTTCTTATTTCCTAAGCATCTTTCACTCTCTCCCCCTTGATACTTAGGCACTTGTCTGAACTCATGCCTCCAAGTTGTGCTAACAAACTATCACCTATCGGGTTTTGTTGGAGCAATCAAAATGCCAATCCTACTACAAATATTGCTCCATTCACTCACAATATCAAAAACACTGTTTTATTTAGGGAACAGGTCTCAGACTAGAGCGGGGAGGAATCTTATGAGGCAAAACCTCTGAACACCAATCCCCTTCTTTGCATCAAGGACCTGGAATTTCCCCTTTTTTTTATTTCAAAAAATCTCTCTGCCGATGTCTTTCAATATTTCAAAATCAAACATTTCTTCTGCTGATTGCTTCTATTTCAAAATCAAACATTTCTTCTACTAATTGCTTCCAATGATTTGAAGTTTCTTTATCTTTCCATAACTAAAATGTTCATAACTCTTGCAGCAATTAAAATGATAGCAAGAAATGCTTATCTGAGAATCAAAACTTGGGTCCCAACGCAAATCATTAGCGCTTGTGCGTTTCACCGTCCAAGCGGTTTCTTCGGGGGAATCCAATTTAATAAAGACATGCAGCTTCTTCTCAACACTCTTCTCTCATTCTTTCAGAGTTGTCATTCTCAAAAAACGCCGCGCACGCACGTTCAAATCCCACTCAGTTGCTGGTGGACGAACCGGAGGCCTGAGTAGAAGCAGACCTCTGAGATATCGGGACACCAAGGGGTGAACCGACAGACTGTCCGTCCACCGGTGAGTGGTGCGCTGACAAAGCACTGAGGTGGACCCAAACAGAGTTAGACTTAAGGCCTAGGTCTGAAAGGTGAAGTAGATACTGCAGTACTACTGGCACAATGCAAGAGAAAAGATCCTCATTGCGCTGAGCACACCATACCGTAAACCTACGCCACTTGAGGGCATAGGACTTTCTGGTGGACTGCCTCCTAGAGGCCAAGACCACCTCCTCAACCTCCTTAGGCAGAAGTAAGGGAGCTAGCACTATCATTTCAGCAGCCAGGCCATCAGATTGAGGGACCTGAGATTGGGGTGCAGAAGGGAACCCTGATCTTCAGACAGGAGATTGTGTTGCAGCCCCAGAGGGAACGGAGCTTCCACCGCCAACTGCAGAAGAAGTGGAAACCACGGCTGCCTCGGCCATCTGGGGGCTACCAGAATCTCCGAAGCCTTGTCCCAGAGGATCTTGAACAGAGTTCGGGCCACCAGGGGCATGGGAGGAAACGCATACAGGAGGCCCGTAGACCAAGAGATCAGAAAAGCATCTGCTGCCATTCTCAGGGGATGCGGCTGTCTGGAGCATAACCTGGGCAGCTGATGGTACAGTGGACTTGCAAAGAGATCGATGGATGGAAGTCCCCATCGTAGGAAGATCTTTTGGACCACCAATGGATTCAACTGCCATTCGTGGGGCTGGAGAATCCTGCTTAGCTTGTCTGCTAAGTTGTTCTCCTGATCAGGTAGATAAACTGCTTTGAGAAACATGCCTTGTCTGATTGAAAAGGAGCAAAGGTCCAGTGCCTCTTGACATAGGAGCCTGGACCCTGTGCCCCCTTGTTTATTCACATAGAACAATGCTACCTGATTGTCTGTCTGAACTAGGACAGACTGTTGAGAAAGAGCATGGCAGGAAGTTTGCAGAGCTAAGCGGATTGCTCGCAGCTCTAAAAGGTTGATCTGCTGTGTGGCCTCCCGAGGGGACCACAGGCCTTGAGTGCACATGCCCTGGCAATGTGCTCCCCAGCCCTTTATGGATGCATCTGTCGTCAGCACCTTAGTGTGTGCTGGAGCCTGAAAAAGTACGCCCTTGAGAAGGTTTGGCAGATGTAGCCACCACTGTAAGGAGTTCAGAAGTCGACTGGACACCTTTACTCTGTCTCGAAGGTTGCCGGTGGCTTGTGTCCACTGATCTCTGAGATACCATTGAACAGCCAGCATGTGCAGGCGGGCATTCGGGGTCACATGTATAGTGGATGCCATGTGGCCCAGAAGCCACAGGTAGTGCCTGGCGGAAACCTTAGAATTGCTTTGGAACTGGTTTGCCAACTCTATCAATCTGTGGGCCCTGTCCTCGGGCAAGTAAGCCCTTGCCTGAAGGGAGTCCAGTCTCGCCCCTATAAACTCTAGGTTCTGAGAGGGGAGCAAAGTCGACTTTGCGTAGTTTATGACAAAGCCCAGATGTTGAAGAAGAGAAACAGTGCGAAGAGTGGCCTGTTGGGACTCCTGGAATGATTGACCCCTGATTAGCCAGTCGTCCAGGTATGGAAAGACAAAAATCCCCTGATTTCTGACAAAAGCCGCCACCACCGCCAGGCATTTGGTGAAAACCCTGGGGGCAGAGGTCAGGCCAAAGGGAAGTACCCTGTACTGAAAATGGTTTCCTCCTACCACAAATCTGAGATATTGCCTGTGGTCTGGATGGATGAGGATGTGAGTATAAGCATCCTTTAGGTCTAAGGAGCATAGCCAGTCTCCCTGCTGGAGGTAGGGCAGCAGTATCCCAAGGGTAAGCATCTTGAACTTTTCCCGCTCCAGAAACTTGTTCAGATTTCGCAAGTCTAGGATAGGTCTTAGGCCTCCTGTTCTCTTTGGTACTAGGAAGTACCTGGAGTAGAAGCCTTGCCCTTCCAGGTGGTGTGGCACCGGTTCCACCGCCTGTTCCTTTAAAAGACTTGCCAACTCCTGAAGGAGGAGATTCCTGTGCAGAGGGAGTCTTGGAGGCTCCCCTGGATAGTAGAATGGGGATAGCTGGTGGAAATGGAGCATATAGCCCTTCTGGACTATGCTCAGTATCCAGGTATCCCCTGTGATGGCGTACAGGGTCAGCCGACCCCCTATGCTGAGTGGAGCCACCGGCGGAGGAGAGACTATGGTGTGGGAGTCAAAACCCCGCTCCCTGCTGTGCAGGAGCCGGAGCTGGCGGCTTGGGGGTCTTCTACCTTTGGGGCCCATGTCCCTGCCCCTTGGCCTGCTGGCCCTGTTGGGGAGCTGGAGAGGCCTTTTACTGAGGGTAGGTTTTGTAGGCAGCACCCTTCCGCAGGAAAAAGGGCTTCTTCCATGAGCCCTTCTTTTTGTGAGAAGGGGCAGAAGTCTTTCTGGACAGTCTTGTCCTGGTGAGAGTCTCGGTCTCAATTTCTGCAGCCTTCTCAGTCATGGGTTTGCCAAATAGGTTGTCACCTCGGCAGGGGATATCGACCAATTTGTCCTGTACCCATGACTCCAGGTCCGACGACTGTTGCCAGGCCTGACGGCGTGCACCGATGCCGGCTGCGGCTACCCGGGCCGAAGCCTCAAAGCCGTCATAGGCTGCTCGAGATATAAACTTCGAGCACTCCCAGATCCCTGAAGACAAGGCTTTGAACCTCTGCAAGGGTTCCTCGGAGAGGCCAGCAGAGAACCCGGCAATTTCCTTTGCCAGGTCCCGTAAGTACATGCTCATGTACAGCTGGTAAGTCTGGACACAGCAAGAGAGCATAGAGCCCTGGAAGCACTTTCTACCGAGGGCATCCAGGTTCCGGGCCTCCCGGCAAGGAGGCACCGAGGAGTGCATCTTCTGACTTTTCAGTCTGTGCATGGCCAATTCCACAACCGTGGAGTTGTGCGGTAGCTGCACCTTCTGGAACTCAGGGCTCTTATGGACTCGATAAATGGAATCGACACGCTTGCCCAGAACCAGCGCCGAGGCCAGTGCTTCCCACCTACGGAAGAGCAGCCGTTCCAGCATCGGAGGAATCGGAATAGTAAAGGCTTCCTTCGGAGGAAAATCGTACTGGAGGGCATCGAGCTCCTCAGCTCGAGGCTCCTCCTTGGCGTCCGCTGGGAATGCCAAAGCCTTGGCCATGTCCCTGAAGAAATCCGAGAACCGGGTATCCTCCGGGGGGGGGGGGACCTTCTCCGAGGCTCGGACTACGGGGAGTCCGACGGGGCCGCACCGGGTCCGGAAGGTGTCAGGAGACTTCTCATCCTCCATCTCCCACGCCGACTCGTCCAAGGAGGAGTCGAGCGGCTCCGGCCGTGTGGGTCTCGATGCCATCCTCCCTGATGCCGAGGACACCGGCGTCGCCGACCTCGGCCCCGAACAGGAGGTTGAGGGAGACCGTGGCCGAGGATCGACTTGAGACTTGATTGACTCGAGGATCAGCTCGGCATCCAGGGTCGACTTAGACGTCGAGGTCCCGGTGGTCGGGGCAGATGCACCAGTCAGACCGACGATCAGTACCCGCTGCTGCTCCATGAAGGCAGCCAGGCTGCTCTCCAGGGCCGTCAGCCTGAGTCCGAGCTCAGGAGACTCCGCAGCCCCCGACTCGGGCCCCAACGGCGGTTCTTCCGGGGAAGAGTCCACAAGGACAACAGAAGTTACCTGACTCGGGGACTCTGGCTGCAGGCGAGGATGAATGGTCGGCCGCTCCGACTTCGAGAGCCCGGGGTGACGGTCAGGGCTGCACGACCTGGCCTTCGAGGATCCAGGTGCCTCCACCGACGCCGCCCTCACGAGCTTCTTCAGTTTGTGCTCCCAGGTGGGAGACCCCTCTCAGAGGACCCACGATGCCGCTCGGGGTCAGACTCCCGAGATGTCGAGGCCTCTGACGAAGTCCGGGCCCGGCCGGACGCAGACTCCGAGAAAATTCTTTCATGCTGATGCTGACCGCTCCGAAGCGCCTTCGACGACATCTTGCCGCATGGGCCATAGACCAGCGGGTCATGGTTGGACCCGAGGCATCGGAGGCAGCAGCCATGTGTGTCGGTGAGAGACAAACTTCTTACACCGATCACATTTTTTGAACCCGCTGGCAGCCATCAGGGGAAAAAGGGCCCCTGCAAGATCAAAAGTCCGGGCTGAAAATAACAGAAAAAAAATAACAGAAAAAAAGCGCGAACGCTAGTCACAAAGGACAAAAAACGAAAAAGAAGTTCCGGACTCGATACTGGTGTACCGAGCCCAGGCAGGAAGGGGAACTGGCGTCGAACCGAAGAAAGAGAAGCGAAAATCGCAGGAAAAAATCAACTTTTTCCCGGGTGACACGAACTACGTCCATTGGGCTCCGCGGAAAAAGAAAGACTGAGCAAGATGGCACCCTTGCTTTGAAAGCTGGGGAAATGCTCCGCACGAGGGCTCCGTCGGCGCCGACATCACCCATATGTGAGAACTGACTTCCTGCTTGGTCCTGGAGAATTCTATCTCCGCTGAAACTATTTCATTTTCCGACTCAGCCCCTTCTTCTCCATCATACATGTAGTATTCCTCCCACTTACTGTTTTCTCCCTTGGAAAGTACTACTCTCAGTGTTGTAAAGCTAAATATCCTTTGGATTCCATTCCTTAGAAGCGGGTGGGTAATCCATCCTCTGCTCTTCAAATCATACAAAACAGCCTTTTCACAAGGATTGTTGCCTATTTCCAAACAGAATAAATTGTGCATTCTATTTTGAAAAAGTTACATCTTGATCCATCCCTGCCAGCCAATTAATCTCTCAAATCTCTAATCTTCGGGGTTATGGGGGGAGTGGCTAATTTCCATGATGGCGGCGGAGCTGTTGTGAGCTGGGATGCCTAAACGGAAGGGTAAGCAGAAGGCTCCTCCCGCGGAGCTTTCTTCTGCGAAACCCTCTCCTTCCGCGAATACTGGACCAATGGATCGTTTTGTCCAGCTAACCAAACAGCAAGTAGGGGAGATTCGAGGAGTATTGGAGGTGCCGGTTGAGGGAGATTCAGCGCTTCCTACTCTTGATATCACTCTCTCCCCCGATGGGCGTGTTCCGCCCTCGGCCCCGAGCGTACCGGTTTCTCCTCTTCCAGGTGCAGCCGAGAGTCCTTCCGAAGCGGTGGGTGCAGCGGCTTATGAGCGGGGCCTTCCTGAGTTGAAACCTGGAAAGCAGCCAGTTGCAACTATAGCTGCAAAGAGCTCAGTGCCAATTTCGGAGGGCGCAATTGTTACTCCGGGAGTAATTGAAAACAAGGTGGTGGACTTCCCCCTGCTGTCTTCGCCTGATTCTGCGTCACCACTGGGTTTTACTTTGCCACGTCCTCCTGTTGTTTCTTTGGACAATATCTGGGACGCGATCTCTCAACTGTCCTCTGTGGTGAGTCAGCAATTAGTACTGGTTGTCTTTCGGGTATCCAAGCCTGAGGCTGCCTGCTCTAAAATGCAAGAGGAAACTGTGGAAACAAAGACGCGTGTTGCTACTTTGGAACAGAAACTTTTGTTGGTTTCAGATGTAACTGAGTCCTTAGTTAAAGAAAATTTGGGTATGCGTTTGAAACTGGAGACCTTGGAAAATGTTACCAGATCCACCAATATTCGTTTGCTTAATTTCCCTATGATTCCTATGGTTTCTCCTGCTGAATTATTTAAAAGGTATCTTCAGGAAACATTAAAGGTTTTGCCTGAGTTAATGCCCCCGATAACTAAAGCTTATTTTTTGCCTTCTGGGAAGAAAATGGGGGAGAAGGTAACTGGTTCTTTGGATATGGAGTTACTGGATGTCTCAGCTTTACTTCAAACTCCTAAGGACGACGAAGTGCTTGTTTCTACATTGCTTGTATCTTTAGCGCTTCCATCAGATAGAGATTGGCTACTCAAGCTTTACTTTAAAATGTGTGCCAATTTGTTTCTGGGTAAAAAGATTGCGGTTTTCCCGGATGTATCTAGGGAAACGCAAAGAAGGCGTAAATCTTTCTTACTATTGCGGCCTGGGGTGACTCGATTAGGCGCAACCTTTGTACTTAGATATATCCCTGCAAATGTATCATTGTATTTCAATCTCATAAATATGTCTTTTTTCAGCCGGAGGATTTGTCCTCCTTTATAAGTGCCCATATTGTAACTTCTTCTCCCATTTAGTAATAATTCCATCGATAGTATTCTGCTGGTTCTCTGTCTCCTTTTGGTATTCTTAAACCTTTTCCTTTGTTAATATATACAGGGAAGGATCCCTGATCCCTGTATATTTTTTGGCCTTCTCCCCCACTTTTTTGGGGACTAATGATAATCCTGTCTATTATGGTTAATTCCTCTGTCTTTTACTTTGGTATTATTGTATTGATTGACAGGTTTAATTTTCTGTACAAGTGTGAAGCTTGATTCATTGTTAAAATGCTTAAATAAATAATAAAAATTTTAAAAAAATCTCTAATCTTCTCTTTATCTTCAAATTTGCTGAGAAAATAGTCTTCTTCCAAATAACCACTTTCATAGAAAACTCCAATGTACTGCACACTAAGCAACTGGGCTTTCGCTCAGGTCACAATACAGAAACCACCCTAACTTCTCTACTTAGCACCATCCATAGCTTCATAGACAAAGGTCAGGCAGCACTAGCTGTATCCCTCGACCTGTCGACTGCATTTGAACGGGTGGATCACACTATTCTTACTTGACTATCTGACACTGGCAACTGGGACACTGTTTTACACTGGTTCTCTTCATTTCTCTCCTCTTGGACTTTTTCCATCTCTACTGGTTCTGTCTCCTCAAGCCTTCAGTCCCTGTCCTGTAGGGTACCTCAGGATCTATTCTTGTACCACTTCTCTTCAATATTTTCCTCAGTCCATTTGCCACCCTGATCTAAGACACGAGTACTAGTTGTTTTATCTATGCAGATGATATTTTGCTCATTTCATTCACAGACAGCAGATCCTCCAACCTGTCCAATCTCAATGACTGTCTGGAAAAAGTCTCTGTTTGGCTTCAATCCAATCATTTGGAATTGAACCATAAAAAGGCCACAACTACCTGGCTCACCAGCCATCTCTCTGGCTGGCTCAAAGCTCATTTTGACTGACCACTACAAATAATCTCGGGATAATCAATGACTCAACTCTCATTCCATCGACAAATGGAAAAAAAAAAAGTACCTGTTAGTATATACATGTAAACCGCTCTGATGCATAAGTAAAGGGCAGTATATCAAATGCATAAACTATAAATCTCTGCTCTAACAAAATCTACTTTTCTTGCTCTTTGTCAGTTCTGGGCCGTTTGCTCTCTTCTTGATCCCCATGCAACTCCATCTACAGCAACATCTCCACCTCCAAAATCAAAAGACTGCGGACACTTCGTAACACGGCCATTCAGCTTCTTGCACACACCTCTATCATTGGCTTCCTTTTCCCTTCCATATTCGCTTTAAGATCCTCTGCCTTGCATATAAGACTTTTCACAGTGGCATTCCTCTCTCTCTCATCTCACTCACTGTTCCTTAGGTTCCCCCATGTGCACTACACTCAACCCAGAAGAACAGGCTCTGCATTCCCACTGCGTCCTCCGCTAGACTAGAATTCATGCTTCTTTCTTCACAGCACCTTCCCTATGGAACTCTTCCTCCCCATTTTCATAATGAACCTTCTTATAAGGCCTTCCGAGTTAACCTGAAGACCCACCTTTCAGTGTACTTTCAGTGGGCTGGGCTAGGATCAGTGGGCTGAAACTCATGTCCCTTTTTTCTCAGTACTTTTCTGTCCACTTTATAGCGTTCCTTTTCTCTATTTCCCAATTGTTTATAAATTGTAAACCGCTTCGTTGTCCCTCCTAAAGATGGTACTGTATATGAATGGAAAATAGACTGATACAATAAGAGGAATATTCTTAGCTGGTAGTCCCGAAATCTCCAAAAAGTATTTTGGGGTGGGGAGGAGGAAATGTCATGTGCAGGATGGCCACTTAGAAACCAAGTTCCAAAGATAGTGGTCATTATAAAGTGATTTTTGAGCTAAGACTCCCCCTACCAAAGTGAAAACAAGTAGGAACAAGCTGATAATAATGTGATATCGGCCTGTAAAAAGCTGGAGACATTTAAATATTCAGCAGAGGGAAGCAAGAGTAGCAGTGGCAAAGTGGAACATGTCCCACAAAATGGGAAAATGACAGAGGTGAACTCACACTTTAAAATGTAGATAAATGTAGATAAACCAAATCTAATCACATCCCCGCCAAAACATACACACCACTCTGTACACTGCATGAAAACATTTGCCCCCTTGATTGTTTGCCGTGGAAACCGCTTTGATTGAATGATAAGGCGGTATATAAATACCATTAAATAAATAAATAAAATGAAACTGGAGTGGACAGTTGGGAAAGCAAGAAGTAATTAGATCTTACCTGCTAATTAGTGTTCCTGAAGGAACGACAGTCCAGTCCCTTCACTTCTGGGTTGCGTAACCCTTCCAGCAGCTTGGAGGCTGAGCCCAACCTTTTTGGGGGTGGAGCGGTATAAATACCACTGATGCCACCCACCAACTCCAGTAATCAAATGAAAAAGCAGAATAAACGAACCTCTGTAACCAAATTATAACCCAAACACTTAACCCCGAAGGGGAAACAACCATTAAACTCTTTTTTTTTTTTTTTTTTTCGGAATAGGTAACAAAAAGGGGGGGGGGAGGGAGAGGAGGGGGAAGGCGCCGTAGAAGGATTGTCCGATACTGCTCGCGCCTGCCTTCACCTGGCCTCCCTCACCTTGATCTGCTTCCCAGCTCGGTACGCCGCTCCGCCCTATAGGCCTTCAGGTCCGGCATATCCGGGTGGGATCAGGGACTGGACTGTCGTTCCTTCAGGAACACTAATTAGCAGGTAAGATCTAATTACTTCTTCCTTATCGTCACTCCAGTCCAGTCCCTTCACTTCTGGGATGTACCAGAGCAGTTCAACCCTGGGTGGGCTCCGGCAGGCCGGACTGAAGAACCGCTTGGCCAAACCGAGCATCCGCTGCACTCTGTACGTCTAGCCTGTAGTGCTTGGTGAAGGTATGCAGCGAGGACCAAGTTGCCGCCCTGCAAATATCCAAGGGGGGAACGAGACCGAACTCCGCCCATGAAGTAGCCTGAGCTCGGGTGGAATGTGCCCGCAGCCCCACCGGGACCTGCTTTCCTTTCAGGATGTAGGCGGAGGCAATCGCTTCCCTAATCCATCTGGAGATGGAGGCCTTGGCCGCCGCTTCCCCTCTGTGAGGACCTCCGAACTGGACAAATAGCCGGTCTGATTTCCTAAACGAAGCTGTTCGGGAGAGGTACCGCTTCAAGGCCCTCTGGACGTCCAGCAGCCGAAGCCTGCTGTCCTTATCTCCCGGACCCCCGGATGGGAAGGCTGGGAGCGTGACTGCCTGGTTTATATGAAAGGGAGAGATGACCTTGGGTAGGAAGGAAGGCACCGTGCGTAGGACCACCTTGTCCTTCAGGAAGGCCAGGAAGGGAGGTTTGGAGAACAGCGCTTGCAACTCGGAAACCCGTCTGGCCGAGCAGATCGCGACCAGGAAGACTGTCTTCAAGGTTAAATCCTTCAGGGAAGCCTTCTTTACTGGTTCAAAGGGTTCCCCTATCAGTGCATTAAGGACGAGATTGAGGTCCCAGGGGGGATGACCGCCCTCCTCTGGGGGCGCAGACGTCTGACCGCTCTCAGGAACCTGGAGACGTCCGTGTTAGTCCCTAGAGGCTTGCCGCGGACCTTCCCCCTATAACACGAGATAGCCGCTAGCTGGACTCGTAGAGAACTGTGCGCCAGACCTTTGTCAAACCCTGCTTGCAAAAATTCCAGGATTTCCGGGACCGAGGCCGAAAGGGGCTTCTTTTGACGTTCCGCGCACCATGCCTCGAAAATGCGCCAGACCCTAATATAGGAGAGACAGGTAGAGCGCTTCTTTGCGTTCAACAGCGTTGAAATCACTGCACCTGAATATCCTCGCTTCAGGAGCCGCGCCCTCTCAAGAGCCAGGCCGTAAGCGAGAATCGATCCACGTGCGGCATTCGCACCGGGCCTTGTCTGAGCAGGTCCCTCCTGCAAGGCAGTCGCCAGGGCTGGTCGGCCAGCA
The DNA here is from genome assembly GCA_033557465.1 of Ichthyophis bannanicus. Taxonomy (NCBI): domain Eukaryota; kingdom Metazoa; phylum Chordata; class Amphibia; order Gymnophiona; family Ichthyophiidae; genus Ichthyophis; species Ichthyophis bannanicus. Next base: position 988,876,029 of record CM066032.1, read on the forward strand.
GCCTCACCAGGTCTGCGTACCAGGGGCGACGAGGCCAATCCGGGGCTATGAGGATTACCAGACCCTGGTGGGACTCCACTCGTTGAAGAACCTTTCCGATCAGCGCCCAAGGAGGGAATACATAGAGAAGCCCCTCCGCCGGCCACTTCTGAGATAGAGCATCCAGACCTTCGGACATTCTTTCCTTCCGTCGGCTGAAAAATCGGTCCACCTTGGCTGAGGAGAATCTCGCCATGAGATCCATAACCGGGGACCCCCATCGGGTCACTATTTGGTCGAAGGTCGATTGCTCCAGTTCCCACTCCCCGTGGTCTATCGTGTGCCTGCTGAGGTAATCGGCCGTGACATTGTCTGTGCCTGCTACGTGCTGCGCCGAAAGCGCTTCCAGGCGGATCTCCGCCCATTGGAGGAGAGTTTCCGCTTCCTTCTCCAAGGCGGGGCTGCTGGTGCCGCCCTGGTGGTTGATGTAAGCTACCGTGGTTATATTGTCGGAGAGGACGCGGATTGCCTTGCTTTGTACCCGGGACTCGAGTGCCCTGAGCGCCAGGGTGACGGCCCGCAATTCCAGTCTGTTTATGGGCCATTGAGATTCCAACGGAGACCATCGCCCCTGGACAAACTGGTCCTCGCAGTGCGCCCCCCAGCCTACCAGGCTGGCATCGGTTGTCAACAGCACCCACCGGTGTGGCTCGAGGGGCATCCCGCGTTCCAGGTTCCGTGGGCACTGCCACCAACGAAGGGATCTTCTGGTCCTTGGAGCGCAGGGTAACTGTGTCGACAGGGGATGGAGTTGCAGAGACCACCGCCGCAATAGAGCTCGCTGTAATGGACGCATGTGGGCCCTGGCCCAGGGTACTACCTCTATAGCCGCCGCCATTGTGCCCAGGACCTGAAGATAATGCCATGCTGATGGAGATCGCTTGCCTAGAAACTGCGTGACCAGTAGTCTTAGGTCCCTGGCCCGAGTTCGGGACAAGAACACTCTGCCCTTGCCGGTGTTGAATCTTGCGCCGAGATACTCTAGATCCTGGGAAGGAGTCATCTTGCTCTTTGCTCGGTTGATGATCCACCCCAACTCTTCTAGGAGATGAACTACTGTGTCCGTCGCCTCGCAACTTTCCTCCTCTGACTTTGCCCGGATCAGCCAATCGTCTAGGTACGGGTGAACGAGAATTCCCTCCTTCCGAAGGAAGGCCGCTACGACCACCATCACCTTGGTGAAAGTCCGTGGAGCCGTCGCTAGGCCGAAGGGAAGGGCCTGGAATTGAAAGTGGCCCGCTGGCACCGCGAATCTTAGAAACCGTTGATGGGATTCCCTGACGGGGATATGCAAGTAGGCCTCTGTCAGGTCGAGGGACGTCAGGAACTCCCCGCTCCTTACGGCTGCGATGACTGACCGCAGAGTTTCCATCCGGAAGTGTGGAACCTTGAGACAGCGGTTGACCTGTTTTAAGTCCAGGATTGGCCGGAAGGCGCCTTCCTTCTTTGGCACAATGAAGTAAATTGAGTATCGACCCGAACCGCACTGATCTGGAGGTACTGGAACCACCGCCCCGAGAGCAATTAACCGAGCGAGAGTTGACTCCACCGCTGAACTTTTTGCCAAGGTACCGCAGGGGGACTGAACAAAGGCTGGAGGTATCTGCTTTGAGAATTCGAGAGCGTAGCCCTCTCTGATCACTTCTAGAACTCATTGATCCGACGTGACCCGGGACCAGGCGGGAAGAAACTGCCTTAAGCGTCCTCCAACTGGCAGCTCTTCCCCCTGGACCCCCGCGACTTCACTGTTGTTTTCTAAGGCTCGAGGAGGAGGAGGAGGAGGCTGCTCCAAAACCGCGGCCTGCTCCCCGAAACCCTCGAAAGCCCTGACCCCTAGAGGGAAAACGCCCTCTGGCAAAGGAGCTGGATCTGGCTGAGCGAAACCTCCGGGAGTCCCTCAGCTGGGAACGCGCCGGGGGCGGGGGACGGCCTTGTTTCGGTCTATCTTCCGGGAGCCTGCCTCCCTTGGACTCGCCGAGATCCTTTACCAGCTTTTCTAAATCCTCGCCGAACAACAGCTTCCCCTTAAAGGGGAGTCGGCTCAGGCATGCTTTCGAGGAGGTATCTGCTGCCCAGTTCCGTAACCACAGATATCTCCTGGCCGCCACCACTGAAGCCATGTTCTTAGCTAGGCTTCTGATGAGGTCATACTGGCTATCTGCCAAGTAGGCTGTTCCGGATTCCAATCTGGTCGCGTTGGTCCGCACCTCGCCTGCGGAGCTCTCGTCTGCCTGAAGCTGTTGAGACCACCTTAAACAGGCCCTAGCTACCCAAGCTCCGGAGACCGAGGCCTGCAAGGCGAGGGCGCTTACATCAAATGCTTGCTTCAGGAGAGTATCCAACTTTCTGTCTTGAGGATCCCTTAAGGCTGTACTGCCCTCGACTGGGATAGTGGTTTTCTTAGTGACCGCTGACACCGCCGCATCCACCCTAGGGGACTTCAGTAGCTCCTTGTCTGTCTCCGGGAGAGGATATAGCCGAAGCATGGACCGGACCCCCCTTAGACTTGACTCAGGTTGGTCCCATTCTTCCTGTATCATCTGTCGTACCACCCTATGCACAGGAAAGACCTTCTGGGATTTCCTAATGGCTTGGATCAAAGGATCTTCCAACGCTTCATCCTCTGCCGGCGTATCCGAGGCCATATTGAGGGCCTTCAGAGACTCGTTGATCAATGCCGGTAGCTCCTCCCGACGAAAGACTAACTATCCTGGACTGGTCTTCCTCTGGAATCTCCCCTTCTTCCAGCTCCTCTTCCTCCTCGTCAAGGTCCTTATCCGAGGGCGACTCCTCCAGAGACCCCTGAGAGAGGAGCTCCTCTTCAGACACCCGGGGGCGCTTCGGTGAAATGACGGAATCCGGGTTGCTCGTCCTCAGGGGCCTGGATGGCTTGACCCCCAATGCCGGGCCGGCCTCTACTCCTGCCCCTGAATTCTGCTTACGTAAGCAATATGCCTTGTGAAGTAAGAGGATGAAATCCGGGGAGAAGAAGTCCCCTACTCCACCCTCCCCTGCAGTGGGGGGGAGGGGGGGAGGGAAGGGGCAGGTAAGTCCGAGGACGTTGAAGGAGGCACTTGTGACCCCCCCTCCCCGCCAAGGAGATCGTCAGACTCCTGGGAGGGATGGGTCATGGCCAGATTAATCTCCTGTTCCGCTGAAGCCGCCATGGCGGTACAGCTCCTGCAGATCCCTGTCTCTGCGGATGTACCCCTGTGTATCCCACAGGAAAGGCAGCGCGACTTGGTGGACATGACCTAGAGCTGAGCCCTCTGTTGCCAGCTCTCCTGGTCCTAATGGGGAGGGTCTGTCCTTACTGTGGAGATAGCTCACTCTCCGGTCAATTTACCCCAAAGAATTACCCCAGGAGGGAAACCAAAGCCTATTAGCCTTAGAGACAAAAATAAAGAAATACTCTAGCCCCCCAAAATTAAACCAGGATACTAGCAATAAAACTAGAAATAAATTTTAAACGCAAATTAAAGAAAAAGTAAATTACAGCCCTAAGCAAATAGGGGTACTTGCGGTTTTTTTCCTGTTTCTCAGGGCTGGGCTAGCTTCAGGGCCGCCGCAGCGGTGCCCACCCGTTGGCTCCACACGTGGTAGGCCTCACCAGGTGGAGCCTGAACGGGGGATCCTGAGACTCTCCTCTCGGATGATGGCTGAGTCTCCCGCTGCCCTCCGGAGCGAAAAGCTTCTGCTCCCAATGCAAGTCGCTGCTCCAAAGCTCCCCCGCGGACCTCGAAGAGATCATGTGTGGCCGCCGCGTCCTTCCGATCTCGGACGGGTCTGGCTGTGCACGCGGTCCCGCGGTGCTGCCTCCAGCGCTCAGCCTGCCGGAGGGCTTCGGCGCGAGGCAGCAGATGAGGGTGAGGAAGGCGCAGGAATCTGTGGTCTCTGCAGCAGAGAAGGGCAGAAGGGCCCTCCTCAATGCTGCGAGCAGCGGCTCTCCTCCGACGTTCTATCCGGCGGGAGGGGGGGGGGAAGGAGCAGGAGCAATTAAAGGGGCAGAGCTCTAGAAATTAAATTAACTCAAATTCAATCAAAATAAAATTCAAATAGAAATAAATGAATAAATAAATACAGTGGAATCAGTGAAATAAAGGCAAAGAAGGACTCCAGTAAGCCCTAGGCTTACGGAACCCTCCAGCTGCTTGGAGGCTGAGATTACTGGAGTTGGTGGGTGGAATCAGTGGTATTTATACCGCTCCACCCCCAAAAAGGTTGGGCTCAGCCTCCAAGCTGCTGGAAGGGTTACACAACCCAGAAGTGAAGGGACTGGACTGGAGTGACGATAAGGAACACCTTGTTTACCATCTTGAGATATATAACACAGGTACACTAAAAAAAAAAATTTTTAAACTGCCTCTAATGTTTCAATTGATTTTTACGTTTTTTGGTGCGCTGAATCCAAATCTGGTAACCAATTTGCTCCATCACGTACAGATTTTTTGCTACATTGGGTTAGCAGTTTGAGGTGAACGTTTCAGATTGAGTGCGATCAAGATAAAAGTTTCTTGGATGAATTCTTTATACTAATTGTTTAGTAATTATTCAAATAAGAATAAAGAAAATTGTAACAAGGCAGCACATAAGAATAGAGTAATGTCAACAAAACACACTGTGATGGTAGCAAAATTGTCTGCACTTAAAACAGCCACATACATGTGCACAAACATTGAGCATATAAGAGCGAGGTTAGACACAAAGCAAAGCAAAGAAATGTGCAAAATGTTGTACAGGTATGTATGTAAGAATAGAAAACGCAAACCGCACCATTGCAATACATGAAGACAAACACCCGATGGTGTGAAAATAAAATTCTAATAAATGAGATCCGACACTGTGGTAATAACTAGCAAATTTTTATTTCAAAGTTTAGTAAAAACACGATATTTGTCAACACAGTTTAGATTTTAAAGTCATTCTTGGGTCAATCAATCTCCTGGTGGGCCCGTTTCTTCTTCCCCCGAATGCTTCTCTTGGTGCGCTGCTTGGCGTATTTTTCATCTGGGGTTTCCCGCAGCAGCAACCAGCAGAAATCAGCCATCATAGTGGTGTTCCATCTTCCTTGGTACCTTCTCTCTGCGTCCTTGATGTCCTGGTGAAACCTTTCACCTTGTTCTTCACTGTACGCCCCCAAGTTTTCGGGAAAGTAGTTCACATGGGAGTGCAAGAAATGGACTTTCAGGCTCATGTTACAGCCTTGTTCTTTGAAGGCATTGAGCATCCTGGCAACAATATCCTTATAGTTCTCATCCCGCCTGTTCCCCAAGAATTTGAGAACATCATCAATATCAGGGCCAACAAACACTCCTTCCTTTAGCTTTGCTTCAGAAAGTCGGGGGAACTTTGAGCAAAGGTACCGAAAGCACTCACCATCTTTTGGAAGGGACTTGATGAATTGCTTAATGAGACCCAACTTAATGTGGAGAGGTGGTAATAGAATTTTATCACGAGGTACCAAGCTCTCATGAAGAACATTTTTCTCACCGGGTCTCAAATACTCCCGAATTGGCCAGTCTTTTTTCCCCCAGTGTAGGTCGCGGGCCCGGCTATCCCACAAGCAAAGGAAGCAGGGATATTTGGTGAAACCGGATTGCTGCCCTAATAGCATGGATAGAATTTTAAAGTCTCCACAAATCATCCACTTATGCTCATCATAACGAATCTTCTGAAGAATCAGGGCCAAATTCTCGTATTTTTCTTGGAGAATAACAGAGTGAGCAATAGGAACTGAAGCGAATGTGTTGCCATTATGAAGAAGAACACCTTTTATGCTATCTTTTGACGAATCAATGAACAGCCGCCATTCAGCAGGATCATAATTGAGTTTAAACTTTTCCATCACTCCGTATATATCGTTGCAAAATACCAAATCTTCCTCTTTGCTGAAATACTTCAAAAATTGTGTCTCGCGGTTGCGGTACCAATAAAATGTTGTTCCTGGTGACAATAGATTTTTCTGTTTAAGCCGAGAACCTAGCAGTTGGGCAGCATCTTTTGGGAGTCCTAAATCCCGGACTAAATCATTCAATTCAGCTTGAGAGAAAAGTTCAGGTTTCGGATCTGGTTCAGTTTCAAACTCGGAAGTACTGGACTCATCGGGAAAAGCCATCTGATGAGTCTCATCATGATCAGAACCGTCCACACAAATATGATCCAAAGATTTTGGTGGTTCAGGCACAGGTACTTCGTTGCTATGAGGCATAGGCCTAATTGCTGAGGGAAGGTTGGGGTAACTTATTACGTTCTTAATTTTTAAGTTGTATCCCTTCACAATGCAAGAGCAAAATAGCAGTCACTGCTGTGGTCTCTTTGTTCACGCCACATCATAGGTATTCCGAAACGAAATGCTTGTTTTTTACCTTTCATCCATAAGCATAGATCTTCCTCACATGTCTTGCACACTTTGTGAGGAGCCCACAGTTTGTCTTGATCGCCTAACTTCAAACCGAAATAGGCGAAATATACTTTTTTAATAAATGCAGAAATGTTCCTCTGCCGCTTTTTCACGGTATATTCCCCACAAATAAAACAAAAACTGTCCGGAGAGTTGACGCAACCTCTGGCTCTGTGAGCCATCACAAATACACAGCACTGCAAACTACAACTGTAGTGAACCACTTTGGAATAAAGCTGGATTACGACTGAGCAAACAAAAGGTAATAATGAACTTGCAAGAAACTGAAATTTGACAGGAACCTGAAATTTGACAGGAACGTTCATGTCGCAACCACCGTGTATGAGCGAGCGAGCGAACGAGGCGAGGCGAACAGGAAAGAACATGCGCCAGCGCGAGTACTGGATTTAGCCCCCCGCCTCCCAATTGTCCTGTTAATGTATAAAATTAATACAAAACACTCTAAAATATCATGAGGGAGTGTTTCTAGTTAGTTAACCATTACAACCTCTATTTTGGGCCAAGAAAATAAACTGCAGTCGGCTAAAAAGAAATTATGTGAACATTCCTTATATGGGTAAGAAATCTAATTTTGCAAGAAAACGTGACGTGATGGAACATTTTGGCTATTTTTCCTGGATTCAGCACCCCAAAATCTATAGGAATCAGTTGCAAAACTGGAGGCAGTTTTTTGGTAGTGTACCTGTGTAATTAGCTGAAATAAAATGTGAGATCGCAGCAGTGAAGGTAGAAATAATGGAAGCAGTGACAGATCAGAAACAGGAGGTGGGTGAACTCAGATGGAGAGTGAAAGATCGATATAAGGACAGCAATGCAAAAAATTACTGCCAAGGAACAAAAAGCGACTTCTTTACTGCTGAAGATTTGTAAAGAACAGAATGAGAAAATAGGGGACCTGAAAAACAGATCATCTCAAAACAAAGCCAGTATCAGAGAGGAACTTGAAAGAAAAAAAAAAAAAAGGACTTTTCCAACTGTACACCAGTAGTGCAAAAAATATGCAAGCAAATCACTGGACAGGTAAGGAGTGATGCAGGCCACAGTCAAGTCATAAAGGCAGACACAGCACATAGTAGCATGGAGCAGGCTAGGCCCGATCAATCATGGAACAGTCAGGTGCCTTCATGACTTTGGACTTTAGGAGCAAGTAATGGCAGTGGCAAGACAAAAAGGCCAGTTTGACTGGAAAGGCTATAAAATTGAAAATGTTCAGGATCGATCTATTTGTTATCATGCTCCAAAAATGTAGGGACATGAGACATGATCCGATATTTGAAGAAGAAAAACATAAGATACAGGTAACGTTTCCATTTGCCATGTTATTCACTGTAAATAAGAAGGTTAAATGAATGAAAATGGCAGAGGAAGCATGGAGGGTCATGAAGAAGGAAGGAGTCCGACAGAGGCTGAACAACAGAGTGTAAAGCGAAAAGATTACAGATCTTACAAAGAGAGTGCTGTGTCCCAGAGAAAGGTAGATGGCTGCAAAAGAGTGGCTGGAGACCAGCAAGAGGTAGTATACTATTGATGAAACAGGAGCCTAACTAGACAGACATTAATATGAATATTAGTTGGCGTGCAGGCCATCTTACCAATTTCAGATGTGTTGCAAGTTGGTGATGGATGGTTGAATTTTTTTTTTGGGGGGGGGGGAGCAGGGATGAGCATTTTGAATGATTAGGGTTGCATGGGAGACTAAAAGGTGGCCAGATGGGGCTCACTGATCTTATGATCTTATATTGAGGGGGTGGTAAGGAACAAAGAGAAAGGAAAAGGGTAGGGGGGTAGTAATACTGCTATGTGCCTTGAAAAAGGAGTTTGGGTGATGCAGGAGGGTGACTAAAAAGGGGCGAGTTAGGAGAAAAAGATGTCTAAGATTTGGGAGATGTATCATCTCCAGGAACAAACAGGAATGTAGTCATCACATATGGGTATCGTCGGTACCAACGGAGCCTGCGCAGGAACGCTCCCCAGCGTCCAATCAGAAAGATTTTGGGAGCATCCCACAGCGCCTGCGTGCTGTCTTCCCACCTTTCCCAACTGCCTCTCTCCAGTTCTTCTTTTTCCGCGGAGCCAGCAGGTCGTGTTCCTGTCACAGCAGAAGAATTCTTTCTTGTCTTTTTTTTTGTGGTCGCGTCTGCCTTACTCGACGCTCTGCCGGTACCACCGGTCTTTTCTTTCCTATTCCTGTAAAAAAAAAATTATATTCTCTTTTTCTTTTTCTTCAGGAGCACGCGCTTTTTTGGGCCTTAGGCCCAAAAATTTTTCCTTACCATGGAGAAACCTGCTTCAGGTTTCAAAAAGTGCACCAAGTGTGGCAGTACCATTTCCGTCACCAACACCCATGAATGGTGTCTAAAATGTTTAGGTCCTGACAACTCCATCAAGGATTGTATGTCCTGTGCCATGATGTCTAAAAGAGGTCGACAGAACCAAGCTGCTAAGCTCAGTACCCTGTTTCCCTCTGATGCAGCTTCGGTGGCATCGATGTCTTCCAGGGCTGCTTCTTCCTCCCGTGGATCTCAGGTAACTAAACATAAATCCAGCCGGTCCTCGAAGGGTAGATCTCCTTCTAAGCACCGAGATGCCTCTGGCGTTGCCCTCGAGGATTCTACACCGGCAAAATTACCCCAGCGGGAGGCTTCGGCTTCCAAAGCATTATCGGGGTTCCAGGATGTTCTCGAGGCCTCGACCTCGGCAGAACTACTGGTGCCATGCTCTGGGGTACCGGCGGTCTCCTCCGGTACCGACATCCAGGCATTGACAGCGTCGATAGACCAGAGAGTTCTGGCTATGGAACGCAGTCTGGCGGCTTTCCTTGCGGCATCGAAGCCCTCAGAACCGCGACAGACAGTCCCACCGGTACCGACACCGCCTTCGGTATCGGTATCGGTACAGATAGCATCGACATCGGTATTGGTGTCTGTTTTGCCGGTACCCAGTCATCCGATGACTCTCAGTACCCATACCCCGGTACCAGTTACTCCTGGTACCGACTTTGGTCGGTACGGGTATCGGGCTCTTCAAGAGCATCCAGACAGACGATACTTCGAGTCCTCAGAAGAATCTGAGGATTCTGACAGTTCTGTCGATGCAGCGATGCTTCTCCCAGAGGAGCCCTCCTCCCCTAAACGCAGGATGTCTCCTCCAGAGGATATTTCCTTCCAAGATTTTATCAGGGAGGTGGCTCGGGGCCTGTCCCTTACTGTGGCCCCTGAAACAGAGCCAAGGGCCAAGGAGTTGGAAATTCTACAATATCCCAAAACTCCTAAGGAGGCAGCTACCTTGCCCATTCATGAGATTTTATATGATCTCATGTTAAGGATGTGGGAAACACCTCTTACCACCTCTCCTCATTCTCGTAGACTAGATACTATGTATCGAGTCCCTCCTTGTCCTGGGTTCCATAAGACTCAGCTTCCTCACCACTCTATTGTAGTGGAGTCAGCTTTGAGAAGGATTAAGAGTGCAAAAAGGCATGCCTCTAATCCTCCAGGACGTGAGTGCAGAACCCTGGATGCTTTTGGACGCCGGGTCTTCCAAGCTTCCATGCTTTCTGCCAGGATCAGTTCCTATAGCCTCTACATGGGAATGTTCCTGAAGGAGGTCACAGATAATTTAGAGGCTTTCAGTCCTTTCCTTTCTGAAGATAAGACAGGATTTTCTCACTTGGGTCAAACATGCCCAAGATGTCTCTAAATTTTCGAACCGTGCAGTCTTTGACTGCTTTGAGTGCATATGCAGAACCTCGGCTATTGCCATAGGGGCACGTAGAATTGCTTGGCTGCAGGCATCTGATCTAGAGCTCTGGGTACAAGACAAATTGGGAAATATCCCTTGCACTGGTGAGAACCTATTTGGTAAAGATTGGCAGGAAAAAGCCAATGAAATGGATGCTGAAAATTCCACCTTGGACAGATTGTTCAAGTCCACTGCTGATCCTGCTATAAAGAAATTGTTCAAAAAACCATTCTTTTCTAAAAAGAAAAGATTTTACCCTGCTTATGTTCAGCAGGGACGTTCTGCAGGTCAGCCTGCCAAGAAAAGTCAGCAACCACCCAAACAGAAGAAAGTAAAGGCTGCTAGGCCTCAACCGGCCCAGCAGGCTCAGCCTCCACAGGGCCTTTGACTCGCATCTAGAGAACTTAGCCTTCCTGGTTCTCGGGGGACCAGAACCTTCCACCATATCAGGAAGGTTATGTCATTTTGCCCCCAGATGGGGGCAAATAACAGCAGAGCATTGGACACTCTCCATCATAAAGGAGGGGTACAAGCTTCATTTTTCAAGCATGCTCCCTCACACAATAGTAAGGCAGTTCAATTCTCCGACCTCTCTCATCAATCTGTTAGGTCAGGAGGTCGCTATCCTTCTTGCCCAAGGGGCAATAGAAGAAGTACCCCTTCATCAACAGGGTACAGGGTTCTATTCCCCTTATTTTCTTATTCCAAAGTAAACAGGGGGTTAGGGGGTTAAAGACCTATCTTAGACCTCAGAGAATTGAACAAATTCCTTGTCAAGGAGAAATTCAAAATGATTTCTCTCAGATCTCTGCTGCCATACCTTCAGAGTCAGGATTGGCTTTGTTCTCTAGATCTCAAGAATGCGTACACCCATGTTCTCATCCATCCAACTCATAGAAAGTTCCTTCGGTTCCTTTTTCAGGGAAAGCACTACCAATACAGGGTGCTTCCTTTTGGCCTGGCCTCAGCACCAAGGATGTTCACGAAATGCATGGCTGTTGTAGCAGCATTTCTCCGCACTCTAGAGATATTCGTCTTCCCTTACTTGGACGACTGGCTCATTCGAGCCCCAACAGAGTCAGAGGCCAGGGCTTCTCTATCCTGCACAATGCAGATCCTTCAGTATTTAGGGCTGGTAATAAACATCACAAAATCCAGTCTGACTCCCACTCAGTCTTCAGAGTTCATAGGAGCTCTCCTGGATACCACAAAGGCAAGGGCCTATCTCACCCAGGCCCGTTGCCTTCGCTTAGTGCAGTTAGCTTCTCAAGCAGTGCTAAAGCCTCATCTAACTGCTCGAGAAATGTTACAACTACTAGGCCACATGGCATCCACCGTGCATGTGGTTCCCTATGCTCGCCTCCACATGAGGGCAGCTCAGTGGACTTTATCTACCCAATGGACCCAGGCATCAGGGTGCCTGTCAGACAAAATAGCAAACACAAGTCGCCTCATTTTGTCCCTCCAGTGGTGGAAGTCCACTCAAAACCTGTTGCTGGGGTCCCCTTTCCAGCAACCCTTACCCCAAGCAACTATTACAACAGACGCTTCTCCAATGGATTGGGGAGCTCATCTGCAAGACCTCTCCACCCAGGGCACCTGGTCTCCACAAGAGTGTTATCTACATATCAATCTCTTGGAGCTCAGAGCAATCTTCTTTGCTCTGTGAGTGTTCCACACCCTGCTCAGCTACAAGACAGTCCTCATTCATACGGACAATCAAGTAGCCATGTTCTATGTGAACAAGCAGAGGGGAACAGGCTCTGTGTCGCTTTGCAACGAAGCTGTGCGACTATGGGCCCTCGCCAGAGAGCATCAGATTCATCTTCGGGCAGTGTATCTTCCAGGCATTCAAAACTCTTGGGCAGACAGACTCAGTCGAGTTCTGCTTCCACACGAGTAGTCTCTGCATGCAGACCAGGTGACCAGGATATTTCAACTGTGGGGAACACCGGACATAGACCTCTTTGCAAGTCCATGGAATGCCAAACTTCCCCGGTTCTGTTCCAGAACTCTGGCTCAGGGGGCTCAGACCAGGGTGCTTTCCTCCTTTACAGGGGTCAAGACTTCCTGTATGCCTTTCCACCCATTCCCCTAATTCCCAAAACCCTGTTCAAGCTTCAGAGAGACAGAGGCCATATGATTCTTATAGCTCCATATTGGCCACGGCAAGTGTGGTACCCTCTGCTTCTACATCTCTCTCAAGCTCCCTCCCTAGACTTAGGGTCTGCTCCAAATCTCCTATCCCAGGAGGACGGAATGTTATGGCACCCCAATCCCCAGTCTCTGCATCTCAGGGCTTGGTTGCTGAAGGCCTAGATCTGCATGATCTTAATATCCCTCAACAAGTGAAAAATATTCTTCTTGCTTCCAGGAAACCTTCCACAAGACGCTCTTATGCTATCAAGTGGAAAAGATTTACCATATGGTGTTTGCAAAAGGCTCTTAACCCCCTTGCGATACCTCTGGAATCACTGCTGGAGTATCTCCTTCATTTATCCAATGCAGGTCTTAAGACTAATTCAGTAAGAGTCCATTTGAGTGCTATTGCAGCTTCTCTTAAGCCTCTAAATGGACAGCCTATTTGCTCTCATCCTCTAATAGCAAGATTTATGAGAGGCCTTCTTCTAACTATGTCTCCCATTAGGCCACCACCGGTGGCATGGGACTTAAATCTGGTTCTTGGGCAGCTCATGAAGCCACATTTCAAACCTTTAGCTACTACCTCCTTGAAATTCCTTTCTTGGAAGGTTATCTTTCTCATTGCAATCACATCAGCACGCCGCATTAGTGAGTTGCAAGCGCTAGTAGCTAATCCACCTTATACAAGGTTTCATCATGACAAGGTAGTCCTTAGGACTCATCCACACTTTATGCCTAAGGTGGTCTCGCCTTTTCATCTGAACCAAGCGGTCTACCTACCTGTGTTTTTTCCAGGGCCTCATGCATCAAATGCAGAGAGGAATCTTCATACCTTGGACTGTAAAAGAGCTTTAGCTTTTTACTTGCAAGAACACAGCAACATAGAAAGTCCTCTCAACTCTTTCTTGCTTTTGATCCTTCTCATTTGGGACTTCCAGTCTCCAAGAGAACACTATCTAACTGGATTGCTCAGTGTATTTCCTTTGCCTATCAGAGTAAGAACCTTTCTCTGGAGGGCCATGTCACAGCTCACAATGTGAGAGCCATGGCAGACTCAATGGCTCATCTGCACTCTGTGTCTATCGACGACATCTATCGAGCAGCCACTTGGGCCTCAGTTCATACCTTTACGGCCCATTACTGCTTGGACAAGGACTCCCGCCGGGATGCCTTGTTTGGTCAGGCTGTTCTGAAACACCTGTTCCATACCTAATCAACTCCTACCCACCATCCCTGGTAGGATGCCAGAGATCCATGGGGGGAAGTGGAGCCCTCTTCAGGGACACACAACTTCTGGGTCTCTCCCTGGCACCTAAAGCTAGGGAGTCCCCATATGTGATGACTACATTCCTGCTTGTTCCTGGAGATAGCATAGTTACTCACCTGTAACAGGTGATCTCCGGGAACAGCAGGAATTTAGTCCTCACAACCCACCCACCTCCCCCCTAGGAGTTGTATCTCTCTATCTCTTTCCTTTCCCTCTCTCTCTCTTTGTCTCAGCTTTAAAACTCAACTGGAGAGAGGCAGTTGGGAAAGGCGGGAAGGCGGGAAGGCAGCACGCAGGCGCTGTGGGATGCTCCCAAAAGCTTTCTGATTGGACGCTGGGGAGCGTTCCCGCGCAGGCTCCGTCGGTACCGACGATATCCATATGTGAGGACTAAATTCCTGCTGTTCCCGGAGATCACCTGTTACAGGTGAGTAACTATGCTCTCTTTGCGGATGATACCAAAATCTGCAACAGAGCAGACACCCAGGAAGGAGAAGATAACATGAGGAAGAATCTAGCTAAGCTTGAAGAATGGTCAAGAATTTGGCAGCTAAGATTTAATGCTAAAAAATGCAGGGTCATACATTTAGGCTGCAAAAATCCAAGGGAGCGGTACAGTGTAGGAAGAGAAGTACTTCTGTTCATGAAAGAAGAGTGGAACCCTGGCGTGATTGTTTCTGATGATCTTAAAGTGGTTAAAGAGGCAGAAAAGGCATTGGCGAAAGCCAGAAGGAAGCTTGAGTGCATAGGGAGAGGAATGACCAGCAGAAAAAAAAAGGTGGTGATCGTGCCACTGTATACGTCTCTGGTGAGGCCTTATTTGGAATATTGTGTACAATTCTGGAGACCACATTTTCAAAAAGATATAAACAGGATGGAGTCAGTGTAGAGGGTGGCTAATAAAATGGTTAGTGGCCTTCGTTATAAAGCATATGGAGACAGACTTAAAAATCTTAATATGTATACATTAGAGACGTTTAAATACCTCAGTGGCCTAAATGCACAAGAGGAGAGCCTCTTGATTGAAAGCAAGCTCTGCAACAACATAGGATGAGAGTGAAAGGGGATATTTCTTTGCGGAAAGAGTGACCGATGTTTGGAATAGTCTCCCAGTGGAGGTAGAGACAAGGACAGTATCTGAACTCAAGAAAGCATGGGACAAACACAGAATATCTCTAAAGAAAAAAAAGGGGATTATAGTAGTTGGTATGGAAGAGAAGACTAGATAGGCCATATGGTCTTTTTCTGCGGTCCTGTTTCTGTCTCTAACTATCCTTAATGTGAAGGGATTGAAAGAAGTAATTAGACCTTACCTGCTAATTAGTGTTCCTGAAAGAACTCCAGTCCAGTCCCTTTCATCTGGGCTGTGCTCCCCTTCCAGCAGCTTTGGAGACTGAGCTCATCACTGATTTGATGGCCCCCTGGATAAATACCACTGGCACCACCCACCAGCTTCCAGTATACTATTGAAAAAGCAAACTTAATGGGGAGACAAACAAAAATATTAACTCAAACTTTATAAACTGTAAAAACCATAACTCTGGAATGACTCCCCCACCTCCCCAGGAAGGAACTTCCCCCCCCCCCAGAAGAGCAGAATTACCTGATACTGCACCTGGTCCTGCCCGCCCCACCGACAGAGCCCCCCTGCTGATCCATTCATCACCGAAACCCTCAGCGAGGAGCCTCTGGATTTCCTCTTTGCTCTTATATAATGCTTCGGGCTGGCAATGTAAAACCTGAAACGTAATACTGACAAAACTGGGCGGGAACAGGGACTGGACTGGAGTTCCTTCAGGAACACTACTTAACAGGTAAGGTCTAATTACTGCTTCCTTATCGTCCCTCCAGTCCAGTCCCTTTCATCTGGGATGTAACAGAACAGTTCAAGCCTGGGAGGGGTTCCCAAGACCGGACCAAAGCACCGCTCTCCCAAACTCCGCATCTGCAGCCGCCTGAACATCCAACCGGTAATGCTTCGTGAACGTATGTAAGGACGACCAAGTAGCCGCCCTACAAATGTCCAGCGGCGGAACCAAACCATACTCCGCCCAAGAGGTCGCTTGGGCACGAGTCGAATGCGCTCGGAACCCTTCCGGGATCCTCTTATCCTTCAGGATGTAGGCTGACGCAATAGCTTCTCTAATCCATCTAGAGATGAAAGCCTTGGCCGCTGCTTCACCCTTTCGCGGCCCCTAACAATACAAATAAGCGTTCAGACTTCCGAAACCGCACCGTACAACTGAGGTACCGCTTCAGCGCCTTGTGCACATCCAAACTGTGCAAGCGCGCATCCTCCGCTCGTCCCTCCTCCGAAAAGGAAGGGAGACCGACTGATTAATGTGAAAAGGAGAAACCACCTTAGGCAAAAAAGAAGGCAGCGTACGCAGGACCACTTTCTCTTTAAAGAAAGAGATGAACGGCGGCTGACATGATAGGGCTTGAAGCTCCGAAATACACCTCGCCAAACAAATTGCCACAAGGAACACTATCTTAAGAGTTAAATCCTTCAAGGAGGCACTCCCCACTGGTTCGAAAGGTTCCCCAGCCAACGCGTTCAGCACCAAATTAAGATCCCAAGGAGAGACCGCGGACCTTCTCTGCGGTTGAAGATGCCGAACCGCCCGCAGGAACCTACCTATATCCGTAAATTCTGCTAAGGGTTTCCCGCGCACCTTACCCCTATAACAGGAGATGGCCGCCAGCTGCATCCACAAGGAATTGGCCGCCAACCCCTTCTCAAATCTGGCCTGCAAAAACTCTACCACTTCCAGAACCGCCACTGAAAGGGGTCTCTTACCTTGAACTGTGCACCAGCCCTCGAATATTCTCCAGATTCTTACATAAGAGAGGCACGTCGATCGCTTGTGCACATTCAACAATGTAGTAATCACTGCTCCGGAATATCCCCGCTTATGGAGCCTTGCCCTCTCAATAGCCAAGCCGTAAGCGAGAACTGATCCACCTGCGGCATCCGTACCGGTCCCTGTACCAGAAGATCGTCCCTGCAGGGCAGGCACCACAGCTGATCCACTAGCAGCCTCATCAGGTCTGCATACCACAGTCTCCGCGGCCAATCCGGAACAATGAGAATCACGAGACCTTGGTGTGCCTCCACCCGCTGCAAGACTCTTCCTATGAGCGCCCAAGCCGGGAAAACATACAGAAGGCCCAAGGCTGGAAAACATACAGAAGTCCCTCAGCGGGCCATCTCTGGACCAAAGCATCAAGGGCTTCCGACAACCTTTCCTTCTTGCGCTGAAAAACCAGCTCGCCTTGGCCGACTCCAGACGAGCCATGAGATCCATGACCGGGGCTCCCCAACATTATACCACTAGTTCGAACACTGCCTGGCAAAGTTCCCACTCACCGTGATCTACCGTGTGCCTGCTCAGGTAATCCGCCGTCACATTTTCTACCCCGGCCACATGCTGTGCTGACAAGGCTAACAGGTGAGCTTCGGCCCACTCTAGCCAGCTGTCCACTTCCTCTTCCAGCTGCGGACTGCTTGTCCCGACTTGACGGTTGATGTAGGCCACTGTGGTGACGTTGTCAAACAGAACACGTACCGCTTTCCCAAGGACCAGATTCCTGAATACTTCGAGCGCCAGAGCCACCGCCCACATCTCCAATCTGTTGATCGCCCACTGGGCTTCCTCCAAATTCCAGAGACCCTGGGCGAACCTGCCCTCGCAGTGAGCTCCCCACCCCGCCAAACTGGCGTCTGTGGTCAACTGAATCCACTGTGGGGTTTCGAGGGGCATTCCTTTCTCTAGATTCCCCGGAGCGATCCACCACCTCAAGGCCCTTCTGGTCACCTGAGGACAGGATAGCGTTACTGACAAAGCTTGACTCTGGTGAGACTACCGCCAGAGCAGGGCTCGCTGAAGCGGCCGCCTATGAGCTCTGGCCCACGGCACCAGCTCAATCGCTGCCGCCATGGTCCCCAACACCTGCAAATAATGCCAGGCTGACGGCGCCGGCATGTCCAGAAACTGTCGCAGCAAACATCTCAAGCTTCTTGCTCTCTCCACCGGCAGGAACACCCTGCCTCTGTAGGTGTCGAACCTTGCTCCCAGATACTCGAGCTCCTGCGTGGGTACCAATCTGCTCTTTGTCATATTGATGACCCAGCCCAGCTCTTCTAGAAGACTTACCACCCCTGACCGTTGCCTCTTGGACTTTGCCCGAATCAACCAGACGTCGAGATGCGGATGGACCAGGATGCCTCCCTTGCGCAGTGCCGCAGCCACCACAACCATTACCTTGGTAAACGTTCTCGGGGCTGTTGCGAGACCAAAGAGCAAAGTCTGGAACTGAAAATGTCCCATTGGCACCACAAACCTCAGGAACTGCTGATGAGCCTTGCATACCAGAATATGCAAATATGCCTCCGTGAGGTCCGGGGACGTCAGAAACTCCCCCTGCCGTACAGCCACAATCACGGACTTCAGAGTCTCCATGTGAAAGTGCGGGACCCTGAGACAGCGACTGACCCTTTTTAAATCGAGAATAGGCCGAAAAGACCCTTCCTTTTTGGGAACTACAAAATAAATGGAGTATCGACCGCAGCCGAACTGGTCTACCCCAGCAGCCGCTCCAGCGTATCTTTGACAGTCGCGGCCTTTACCAGGGACCTGCAAGAAGACTGCATGAACGCTGGACGCACTGGTCTGGCAAACTCGAGTGCATATCCTTTTTGAATTATCTCCAGCACCCATTGGTCTGACGTGACCCGGGCCCAGGCAGAGAAAAACTGCCTCAGTCAGCCCCCCACAGGCAGTACTCCCTCCCGGGCCCCCGTTGTTTCATTGTTGCTTCTGCACTCCGGAGGAAGACGAAGAGGCCCCAAAACCCCTTCCTGCCCCCCGAAATCCCCGGAAGCCTTGTCCCCTGGCGGGGACCCGGCCCCTCTGAAAGGGCGTTGACCTGGCAGCCCGAAACCTCCGGAACTCCCTCGGCTGACTCTGCTTCTGCTTATCCTCCAGAAGCCTGCCTCCCTTGGATTCCCCAAGGTCCTTTACCAACTTATCCAAATCTTCTCCAAAAAGCAATCTTCCCTTAAAGGGAAGTCTGCTGAGACGTGCCTTAGACAAAGCATCCGCTGCCCGATTGCACAGCCAAAGGTACCGCCAGGCCGCCACCACCGAAGTCATATTCTTTACCAGGCTTCTAATAAGATCATATTGACTATCTGCTAGATACGCGGCCCCCAGATTCAATCCTGGCCGCTTCCCACAGCGCCTCACCTGACTGGTCACCAGCCCCTTGTAGCTGTTGCGACCAATGTAGACAGGCCCTGTCCACCCAGGCCCCCGACACCGAAGCCTGGAAAGCCTAGGCACTTACATCAAACACCTGCTTTAACAATGCATCCAGTTTCCTATCCTGGGTATCCTTGAGTGTCGCACTGCCCTCAACTGGAATAGTTGTCTTCTTAGTCACTGCCGCCACCGCTGCATCCACCCTAGGTGACCACAACAATTCTTTTTCCACTTCCGGCAAAGGGTACAGGCAAGCCATGGACCGCACCCCTCTTAAGCCGGACTCTGGCTGATTCTATTCCTCCTGAATCATCTGACAAACCAACTGGTGTACCGGAATAACCTTCTGAGACTTTGACTGCCTGGATCAGCGGGTCTTGCAGCACCTCCTCATCTACTGGAGCGTCCGCCACCATATTGAAAACCTTCATGGTCTCTCCAAACAAGGCTGGGCGCTCCTCCCGCCTGAAAACCCAAACAATCTGATTCTGCTCCTCTTCAGCAATCTCACCTTCCTCGAGTTCTTCCTCGACTTCCCCGGATTCCGTATCGGAGGCCTCACCCTCCAAATTTTCGGAAACCGAGGACCTCAGCGGATCCTCCACAGCCAGTCTAGGCCGCTTAGGAGGCAGGCTGGACTCCTCCTGCTCAACAGCCCCTTCCTGTCCTTTCGTCCTGCATCCTTGAGCGGGTGTCACACCCCCCTTCCTGTGATGACGCAAACAGAATGCCTTGTGCATTAGAAGAATGAACTCAGGAGAGAAATCTCCCCCATCCCCCTCCAACAGGTCCCCCAAGGAAGTAGAAGGGGTGGGCTGAGCCGGAGGAGGACCCAAGGACTCCAAAACCAAGGGCAGAGTCGAAGATGGGCCCCGCTCCCCCTCCATAGGGTCCCCAGATCCCTGGGAATCAGACGGCAGCCCTTCCTGCGGAGCAGTTAACTGAATCTTCTGCTCTACTCAGGCTGCTTCGGTGGTGCAACCTCTGCAGATTCCATTCTCTGATACTGTGGCCCGCCTGGTGCCACAGACCAGACACTGAGGCCTTCCCGGCATGACTGACTCTAAGGAAGACAGAAGTCCGCCGACCCAAGAGAGTCATAAAGTTAACTTCAATTATGCTAAGATATCTATATCTACATGCAATAGACCTCTCTGTCCTTGTTCCTCTTTTCTTTTCTTTTTTTTCACAGCCAAATGCCTTCCTCTTCACGCCCCCTCTCTCAGGGAGCGCGCGAAAAATGCACGAAAAGGGAGCCACCTACCTCCTGCAGCTAGGGTTCCATTGCTGCAGCAGGCCGCACAGGACCACGTGGCCAGCTACCGCGATGCCGCTGCTCTCCCCCGCGGCTGAATCGCCACTGTACCGGCCTGCCTCTGGTCGCTGTCCAGAGCTCGACCTCCGAAGATGCTCTCCCTCGCTGCGCTCAGCCGCTGAGGACTTCGGCGTGGCAGGACCGGCTGGCAGGGCTCCGCTGGTACTTCGGCCGGAAATGACCCCTCGGCCACGCACAGTAGCAGGAAACTGTCCTCCCTTCAGCCCAAACGGCTCCAGCAAGCCTCCTCCTCCTGCTCTTCACGGAGGACCGGGCTTCACCCAAACCCACTGATCCGGGAAAGGAGGGAGCGAGGGAAAGGACAAAAATAAAATCTCTCCCTCCTTAAAGCAACAGTGACCTAAAACTTTAACGCTAAAGAAATCAAAGAAGATTAAGGGAAAAAAATTAAACCAATATAACTAACCCCTACAAACTTCCCTAGGAATCCTAACCCAAAGAAAGAAACCCTAAAGCCTATGTCTCTCCAGTAAGCCCTTCTGAGGCTTACTGCCTCCCTCCAGCTGCCTTGGAGACTGAGCTAATACTGGAAGCTGGTGGGTGGTGCCAGTGGTATTTATCCAGGGAGCCATCAAATCAGTGATGAGCTCAGTCTCCAAAGCTGCTGGAAGGGAGGCACAACCCAGATGAAAGGGACTGGACTGGAGGGACGATAAGGAATCATCATTCAAGCAGCAAATAGTGTTTAGAGAAATGGAGCACCTTAGGGCAGATATTTGTATCATACAGGGAACCCTCCTGCACAAGAAGGATGAGGCAGATTGTTCAGACATAAGCAATTCCCCTGCAGATATCTAGCATTCAATATGGAGGATATAAAAGGTGTGGGGGAGGGGGGATATCTGTTCTTCTAGCCTCACGCTCTTCAAAATAAAGTAAGAGATAGAAGGAAATATGTGATAGTAAAGTCAAAGTGAATCAAAGTTATCTTGGTTAACTTATACTCCAAACAGGCCAGCAAGGAGGTTTTTTTTTCAGAAATAGATCAGGTTATTGAGAATATGGGAGAGGGTATCTAAAAGGTAGGAGGGGACTATAATATTTCTTTATCCCCTATACTGGACACTATGAAAGGGAGGAGATAGAAAAAGATTTAGAGAAAGGGTTTATGAAAAAATGGGATTTACAGCAATATGTCAGCAATTTTAATCTCACACAAAGTACTACGGGCCTGATATTCAAAGTGATTAACATGGTTAGCAGAGCTGCTAACCACATTAATTGCGGTGAATGGGATATTCAGCAGTTAGAGCTGCTGAATATCCACGGTTGCCAGCTCTACATGCCTTGATGCTAACCACTTAGCAATGGGGTGTGTCGGGGGCATTCCGGGGTGGAGCGGAGACGGCACTGATCAGTGGCGATATTGAGCCGCTGCCCAGTTAGCAATATATGGCAAGCCAGGCGCAGAAAACCCTGGTCTAACTTTCACCGCATATCGTTAACCGGGCAGCGGCTCAATATCGCCACTACCTAATTACTGATTGGCAAAAAATGAATAACCCAGATATTCAATTACCCCAGCTATGACTATCCAGGTTTACTGTTCAGCGCTGGCAGCTATTCACCTGTGCTGAATATCAGGCCCTACATGTTTTTCCTCTATTCCCCACAGATCCTATGCATAGATCTTTTTCCATTATCAAAAAGCACTATCTATAGAGTTGAAGAGATTGACAATATTTTGAGGTCAGACCACACACCTGTAAAACTGGAAGTGCGATTAAGTGAGGCGGATGGAGGCAGAAAGTTCTGGAGGCTAAATGACAGCCTAAGATTCTTCACTATCGGCTGCACTATTTAAATTACAATTTTAAAAAAAGATAGATGTGGGAAATGCAGTGATCTGGGAAGACTAAGATTATACAGTGCAAGGAAAACTGAAGATGTGGGAATCCCAGAAAAAAAGAGGATGTAAGATAGACGGTTGGCAAATGGCAATAAAATAGCTGGAGAATCAAGATAAGAGAAAAATCAGACAGGAATTTAAAAGCCCAGATATTAGAAGCCTATAGCATCAGGGAACTGCAAATGCAGCAAGTGAACCAGCAATTATTGCGGATTAAACAATTATTTTATGAACAGGGGGAGGGGCAGAGTGGGGAGTCTCCTAAGATAGTGATGCAACACTCTGCGCAAGTCTCGATGGTGCAATTCAGAATCTTCCCCAGAGTCCTGCGAACGAAGAAAGACCAGAAGGGTTACAGCCTGTTTGAGATGAAACCGCAAAACTACCTTTGGTAAAAATGACTGAACCAGCCTCAACATGACCTTCTCCTTGGCCAACACCAAAAAAGGTTCTCTGCTAGACAGAGCCTGAAACTCCGAAATCCATCATGCCGAACAAATCGCCACAAGGAAAACTGCCTTTAAGGTAAGGTCTTTCAAGGAAGCCCCAGAGAGGCTCAAAGGGTGATCCTGTAAGAGCAAATAGTACCAGGTTGAGGTCCCACAGGGAAACAATAGGCTGCAAAGCGGACATAACTGCATCACTGTCCTAAAAACCGGACCACGTCTGGGAGGGGTGCCAGCAAGAAACCCTGTATGCATCCGTGGTAACACGAGATAGCTGCCACCTGAACTCAACGGGAGTTCAAGGCCAATCCTTCATCCAACCTGGCCTGCAAGGTAGCCAGAATATTCGAAATGGAGGACAAAAAAAACAGAGACCATTGTCCTCACACCAGCGTTCAAACACCCTCCATACTCTAACATAAGCTAAGGATGTAGAACGCTTCCAGGCTCTCAAGAGGATGGCCACCACCGGAGCAGAGTAGCCCTTCCACCTTAGCCTCGCCCTTTCAAGAGCCAGGCTGTAAGTGAGAATTGATCCACTTATGGCATCAGAATTGGTCCCCGAGAGATCAAGTTGATTCTGTTTGGCAGCCACCATGGGCTCACTATCAATAGTCTGAGGAGACAGACATACCATGGCCTGTGGGGCCAGTCCAGAACAATGAGAATCACAGTTCCAGTGTGAGCTTCTGTGTGTTGAAGATGACGACCTATTAGAGGCCACAGAGGAAACACATACAGGAGCCCCTCCCTCTGCCATCTCTGTGCCAGTGCATCAAAGTCCTCTGACATGGATTCCTTGCATCTGCTGAAGAACCTGCTCGACTTAGCATTGGAGGCAGAGGCTGAGGTCCGTGACCTGCATGCCCCACAGACAGGTGATATCATGAAAAACTGCCACATTCAGTTCCTATTCATCTGGGTCTAACCGGTGACGACTGAGAAAATCTGCTTGGATGTTTTCTTTGCCTGTCACATGAGCTGCTGAAAGAGCCTCGTGGTTCTCTCCTACCCACAGCAATAGGGGGTGAATCTCCTCTGCCAATGTCGCACTGCCTGTGCCTCTCTGACGAATGATGTACACTACCGTCATCGCATTGTCAGAGTAGACCCTTACTGCTCTTCAATGAAGCAGAGGGAGGAAAAGTTGTAGAGCTAGAAAGACTGCTCTCATTTTCAGACGACTGATGGACCACGTGCTCTCCTCTGGAGACCAGTGTACCTGTGTTACTTGTAACTCGCAATGCGTTCCCCACCCCGTGAGGCTGGCAACCATTACCAATATCCAGTCCGGTGGCTCCAGCAGTATTTCTGCCACCATGTGTTCCAGCCGCAGCCACCAAAAAAGGTTCATTCTCATGTCCAGCAGACATACCAGTTTCTTGGAAAGCGGATGGAGCTGAGGAGACCAAGGAGAGAGCAGAGTCTGTTGTAGAGGTCTCATGTGAGCCCATGCCCAAGAGATTAACTCCAAGGCCACCGCCATGGAACCCAGGAGCTGAAGATAGTACCATGCCAAAGATGCCCCCCATGTCCAGAAAGGACCATATTTGAGATTGAATCTTCTGCACTCGTACAACGGGCTCCCAGAAGACCAGATCTTGCACTGGCTCGAGCTTGCTCTCTCAAAACTGGCCACCCAGCCAAGACTCTGGAAAAACTCCACCACTCACTGGGTAGCAGAAGCACTCTCGCTTTTCAATTTTGCTCTGAACAACCAATTGTCGAGATCCAGGCGAACCAATACATCTTCTTGTCTCAGGGTGGCCACCGTCACCACCACCATAACTTTGGTAAAGGTTTGAAGAGCCGTGGCCAGGATGAATGGCAATGCTCCGAACTGATAGTGTCCCCTCGGCATGGCAAATTGCAGGTACTGCTGATGGTCTGGACAGATTGGGATGTGAAGATATGCCTTTGTGAGATCTAGTGCCAATAGAACTCCCCTTTCCTTACTGCCACTCATAACAGAGCGCAATGTTTCCATGCAAAAGTGAGGCACTCGCAGGGCACAATTCACATGCTTGATGTCCAAGATGGGATGGAAGGTACCCTCTTTTTTGGGGATCATAAAGTAAACAGAGTATCGACCAGATCCACATTGGTGCTTCTGAACAGCTACAACAGCCTGGATATGCAGCAACCATTGTAACGTGTCCTGGACTGCAAGCTGTTTCGAGTGAGTTCTGCAGGGTGACTGCACAAAGGCCTTGGAGAGTGGGCGAGCAAATTCTAGAGTGTATCTTCCAGAACCCATTGGTCACTAGGAAACAGTGGCCCAGGAGGAATAAAACTGTTGAAGCCGACCCTTTACCGGAACTATGCCCACCTGGGCTTGCCTTGTTTCACTGGGACTTTTTGGGGGGGGAACTGAAGGGGTGGAGTAGTAACCCCTATTGGAACCTATGTACCCTTGAAAGGACTAACCCCTTGAAGCATAGTGACCCACTGAAAAGGGGCAAAACGAGACAAGCGAAACTTCCTATAGTCCCTAGGCTGACCTCTGGGGACTGCCCCCTGTTTTTGCCCCTTCAACTGGGTCTTCCAGCAAGAAAGCACCTTTAGACTCACCCAGCTCCTTATCCAATTTGTCCAGAGCTTTCCCAAAGAGTAGTCTGCCTTTAACAGGGAAGCTTGCTGAGCCTAGTCTTTGAAGACATCAGCCGACCAGTTCCTTAACCACAAAAAACACTGAGCCACAATAATAGAGGCCATGGTCTTGGCCAAAGCTCTTACCAGTTTGTAAAAGGCACCAGCCAAGTAAGCTGAGGCCAACTACAGCTTAGCGGTGTGGCTTGGGATTCCAGATCTCCTGTTGTCAAATCTTGAATCCAGCGGATGGAAGCCCTGGTCACATATGCCCCACAGATGGAGGCCTGAAGAGTCAGAGCACTAGTATTGAATGCTTGCTTCAAAAAAAAAAGTCTCCAGTTTGCAATCCTGCAAATCTTTCAATGTTGCCCCACCTTCTACAGGAATGGTAGTCTTTTTGGTCACTGCTGAGACCAGAGCATCCACTTTAGCCATCTTAAGAAGTTATTTTTCCTCCTGAAGAATAGGGTACATAGTCCAACCCCCTCTAAGGCCAGCTTCAGGCACCTCCCATTCTGCTTCAATCATTTTCTTGATAACTTTGAACAGGAAAAGAAGTTTGTGAGGACTTAAGCCCCTGCAAAAGGGGATCTTCCAAGGGTTCCTCTGCTACTGTGGGAGCCGGAATAATGTTGAGAGCCACCAGCAAGTGCACAATCAGCGCAGCCAGCTCCTCCCTGTGAAATACCCTAACATTGGGAACCTCCCTTTGACTCACCTTCCTCCAGTTCAGGTGCCACTGCCTATCCCCAAAGGTCTGCTGGCTCTTCTAGAGGATCCTCCGAGTGTGGAAACCAAGGAAACTCCAGGTCTATCCAAGAATCCTCCTCAAGCTGTTTCCTTTTGGCTGGAGGAACCTCTGCATTCAGAGAGGCTTCCTGTAGGGTGTCAGTGAACTTCTCTCACCCAAAGAGCTGAGAAACTTGAGCTCCCAAATTGCCCCCAAGAGTTCTTTTCAATAAAAAGGCTTTATGCAATGCTAAAATAAACTCAGGAGAAAAACTCAGCCTGTCAAGAAACAGCAGCCTCTGCTGTCCCTGGTGCTGAAACCTGATGTTTCTGCTTTTTGTGGCATTTCTTGGTTTCTGGAGGAGACATGGCTGCTGGAGAGGAAATGGCTGCAGTTCCCTCCAAAACCACAGGAACCCCAGAGTGAGACGAGTCCTGTCCTGGAATCTCCAACTGTGATGATGCAGAGGCTTTAAACAGGGAGAAAATGGGTTTAAAACTGCAGCTTTCCTCTAATGCACACATTAAGGCAGGCAAGGAAGGGGTTAAAGCACAAGCCCAGAGAAACTCTCTGCACAGAAAGGCAGGGAGAGAGCCACACCCCAGCTCCAGGACAAACAGGGGAGCTGACGTAAGAGGCAAGGGGGCGGAGTCAAACCGGATAGGACAGCCCAATGCTCTTAACCAGGAAGTAACAGAGAGAGTTAGTTCGAGATTGAGACGGAGATCGTCTGGGAGAAGGAGATTGAGTTCTGATCTGAGGAGAGTTCGTGGAGGAGTGCCTGGGAGAACAGGAAGTGTTCAGGCAGGAGACTCAGGACCTGACTCTGTCCAAGAGGCAGAGAGAAGCGAAGGGTGGAGCAGCCATTGCCAGGATAGCACATGGTGCTGGGAAAGTTGCCATCCAGACTGCTGTGAGACAGGGAGGTCTCTGAGACAGCAGGGGAGCAAGCTTCCTCTGAGAGAGAGAGGTCAACGCGAACCAGACAGCCAGGAGAAGCAGGTGGGAACATACTTTTATTCTCATGGGGAGAGGCTGGAACCCTTAACCAGAAGAGAGAGTATATCTTCCCTAGACTCTTCCCTAGAAGCTGTGAACAGAGGTGAGAGTTTAACCGTATAAAACTCTGTATGATAAGCTGCCTAAGCGTTCCAAGTGCAGGAAGCCAGATACTAGCCGAAGCTTAGGAAGTACCTCAGCTGTTCTTAATTCATCAGCTGATGGTAGGCTTCGACGAGAGAAGCTGAAGCTAGCTCACGCGGTGCCAGTGAAACAGGAGCAGGGCAAGAACAGAGACTTGTCTTTTTACCCACCTTTGCAACCCAGACGTACTAGAAGAGGAGCAAACCAGTTGAGTTCCTTTAACACCACTTTAAAGGAGGCTGCTGATTCTAGTTATAATTATATTCCACTGAGGGAAAGGAATAGAGAGTGGAAACAGCTTAGACACTATTTGGAACCATGGAAGCCTGTTGATCTGCAGTACCCTGATTTGAATCGTGAGACGTCTGACTCAGATGTTGAATCCATGCAGTTAGGTTCAACCAAATCAGATAGGTCTTATTCTGACATGGAAGCAGACTGTGCTATGTGTTGCCAAGAGTGAAGCTGTTAATAGTATTGTATAAGAGAAGTGCTGATAATTAATTCATACTACTGAGTTTGCACGGAGAGAAGCAGCGTTCTGCTGGAGTGAAACTCAATGTCTGTAAGCAGCTGAATATGGTGAAAGCTATGGAAGTGATTAGCTGCTACTGAAGCTGTTCATTGATGAGAAGAAGTTGAATTAACTTTGTATATAATTGGACAACCCTGAGAAGGATCAGGTTGGACTGTATTTCAGTTGGACTTTATATTGGCATATAAAAGTATCCACCGTTTTGTTTCTGGTTAGGGGAGGATAGATGACAGAATCCTGTGCAACAAATAAAGTTTTTGTTATCACACAAAACCTTGGCTGTCTTTCGTTTGGGCCACAACTACAGGGATACCAAGCATCAGCACTTACAAGGATAATCTGGCACATTTCCCACTCCTCCAGGCAACCGCCTATACGCTGAGAATGGGGGTGTGACAACGCAGAATCCATGTCCACCATGGTTATAAACAGTGCTGCAAACCTTTTCTATCTAATACAATGCAGACAAAAATCTTTCCGAGATTAAACCACAGCTCTCCTCCCCCCCCCCCCCCACATACTACATAGCAGGAGGGGAGCCTGTAACATGCGGGAAAAGCACACAATGAAAGAAACCCCAACGGCCCAAAGAGGAGGAAAAGAAAGGAGTACTCACAGCCCCTGAAGCTGGGCGATGGAAGACAAACGCTAAACACATCTAAAACCACTGGTCTCTCTGCCTCTGAAGCACTGCTAATCACATTGAGCTTTTCACTTTAGTTTCACTTTGTTTTTAAAGGCACAGTACTAAATAAAAAGCAGACTCGCTGAAATAAAGAGAAGAAATAGGGAAAGCCAGAAGATGCTCCCCAGAGGAATGCTGGATAGTTCAGCTGGGGGGGGGGGGAAGGAACCTGGACCACGAGCTATTTAACCACTGGACTACACCTGACCCACTCAAGGGTCCTGGTGCTCAACAGGCAGACCCTGCCAGCTGGAAGACCCCAGTAGTAAATAGTTCCATACAGCTGTTGCCAGCCTATAAGCCCTTGAAATTTGCTTAGCCTATATGAATCCTCTTTCTCTATATCCTTTGTTGTTCCTTTTTATTTTTTTTAAACTGAAAGGGGCCTTAAGAAACCCTTCCAGTGAAGTTCAGCCATGGGGAAGCTCTCCACCAGCTGCAGAGGATTGAGATACTGATCTCTGGAGCCTATGGAGGGAGCTCTTCTACTATGACATCAGAAATCTGACATGCCCGGTCCCCAGCTGCTGGTGGAGGGAGATAACCCACACATACTGGACTGGACTGGACTGGACAGACGATAAAGAAAGCATAGTTACTCACCTGTAACAGGTGATCTCCAGGAACAGCAGGAATTTAGTCTTCACATATGGGTATCGTCGGTACCGACAGAGCCTGCGCGGGAACGCTCCCCAGCGTCCAATTAGAAAGCTTTTGGGAGCATCCCACAGCGCCTACGTGCTGCCTTCCAGCCTTTCCCAACTGTCTCTCTCCAGTTGAGTTTTAAAGCTGAGACAAAGAGAGAGAGAGGGAAAGAAAAGGAAAGAGAGATACAACTCCTAGGGGAGGTGGGTGGGTTGTGAAGACTAAATTCCTGCTGTTCCCGGAGATCACCTGTTACAGGTGAGTAACTATGCTATCTCCAGGAACAAGCAGGAATGTAGTCTTCACATATGGGGACTCCCTAGCTACCGATGCCAGGGAGAGACCCCAGAGGTTGTGTGCCCCTGTGAAAGGGCTCCACTTCCCCCCATGGATCTCTGGCATCCTTCCAGGAAAGGTGGGTAGGAGTTGATTAAGTATGGAACAGACATAGAACAGCCTGACCAAACAAGGCATCCCGGCGGGAGTCCTTGTCTAAGCAGTAATGGGCTGTGAAGGTATGAACCGAGGCCCAAGTAGGTGCTCGACAGATGTCGTCAATAGACACAGACTGTAGATGAGCCACTGAGGCTGCCATGGCTCTCACATTGTGAGCTGTGACATGGCCTTCCAGAGAAAGGTTCTTACTTGGATAGGCAAAAGAAATACACTGTGCAATCCAGTTGGACAATGTTCTCTTGGAGACTGGAAGTCCCAAATGAGAAGGACTGAAAGAAACAAAGAGTTGAGAGGACTTTCTATGTTGCTGTGTCCTCTGTAAGTAAAAGGCAAGTGCTCTTTTACAGTCCAAAATATGAAGATTCCTTTCTGCATTTGAAGCATGAGGCTGTCAGCATACATTTCATGCAGCTGTGGACTCTGGTGAATTCAGTCTCCAAACTTAAACTCTGACCCCCTGGTGATGTCAGTCTCTAGGACCTGTCTGCAGCCCCTCCTTGCTAAATCAAGAAGGGCAGACCTCAAAGGGAGTGGCCAAAGACAATAGCAGACCTCAAGGGGAAGTGCTGGAGAGGCACTATAAAGGACAGACACACTTCCTGCTTCTCTCTCTCTCCCTCCTTCATCGGACAGGTTTGGACACTACCATGAGGCTCTGATCCACATGTTCTGGCCTACCATGAGGCCCTGACCCACATGTGTTCTCTCTCTCTCTCTCTCTCTCTCACACATGCACATGCACACACAGATTCATTGATGCACATTGAAACAGCTCTGCAACAATCACTATATACCTCTGTTAAATACCTATGTAATAAGCCTATTTCTACATAAAAATCTTTCTCCAAGCCACACCTGTTTGGTTGTCTTATTACAAGCCCTCCTGCCTCTGTGAAGTGAAATGAACCCAGGACCAAGCGGAGACTAGACCAGAAGATTACATATTCAGAAGATTACAGAGGCCTTGGAAAAAATACAGGCAGGTAAACTGCCTGGTTTAAATGAAAAAGGTGAGACCGCCTTTGGCATAAAGTGTGGATGAGTCCTAAGGACCACCTTATCATGATGGAACCTCATGTAAGGAGGATCAGCCACTAATGCTTGCAATTCACTGATGCGATGTGCTGATGTGATTGCAATGAGAAAGATAACTTTCCAGGAAAGGAATTTAAGAATTTCAAGGAAGTAGTAGCTAAAGGTTCAAAAGGCGGCTTCATGAGCTGCCCAAAAACTAGATTCAGATCCCATGCCACTGGAGGTGGCCTAATGGGAGGCTTAGTTAGAAGAAGGCCCCTCATAAATCTCGCTATGAGAGGATGAGAGGAAATAGGCTGTCCATTTAAAGGCTTTAAAGAAGCTGAAATAGCACTTAAATGGACTCTTACTGAGTTAGTCTTAAGTCCTGCATTAGATAAATGAAGGAGATACTCCAGTAATGATTCCAGAGGTATAGCAGAGGGGTGAAGACCCTTTTGTGAACACCATATGGAAAACCTTTTCCACTTGAAAGCATACGAGCGTCTTGTGGATGGTTTCCTAGAAGCACAAAGGACATCCTTTACTTGTTGAGAAAGGTTAAGACCATGAAGGTCTAGGCTCTCAGCAACCAGGCCCTGAGATGCACAGTGTGGGGATTGGGATGCCACAACATCCCGTCCTCCTGAGACAGGAGATCTGGAGCAGATCCTAACTCCAGAGATGGAGCTTGAGAGAGATGCAGGAGTAGAGGGTACCACACCTGCCGTGGCCTATGTGGAGCTATGAGAATCATGTGGCCTTTGTCTCTCTGGAGCTTGAATAGGGTTTTGGGAATTAGGGGAATGGGTGGAAAGGCATATAGGAAGTCCTGACCCCAATGGAGGAGGAAAGCATCCCTGGCCTGAGAACCCTGAGCCGGAATTCTGGAACAGAACCGGGGAAGTTTGGCATTCAACGGACTTGCAAAGAGGTCTATGTCCGGAGTTTCCCAAATTTGAAAAATATTTGCTACCTGGTCTGCATGGAGAGACCATTCGTGTGGAAGCAGAACTCGACTGAGTCTGTCTGACCAAGAGTTTTGAATACCTGACAGATACACCGCAAGGAGATGAATCTGGTGCTCTCTGGCGAGGGCCCATAGTCGCAAAGCTTCGTTGCAAAGCGACAGAGAGCCTGTTCCTCCCTGCTTGTTCAGATAGAACATAGCTACTTGATTGTCTGTCTGAATCAGGACTGTCTTGTAGCTGAGCTGGGTATGGAATACTCGAAGAGCAAGGAAGATTGCTCCGAGTTCTAGGAGACTGATATGTAAGTGGGTCTCCTGTGGAGTCCAGGTGCCTTGGGTTGAGAGATCTTGCAGATGAGCTCCCCAACCCACCTGTGAGGCGTCTGTTGTTAGAGTGACCTGGGGTAGGGGTTGCTGGAAAGGGGACCCCACCAACAGGGTTTGGGTTGACTGCCACCATTGTAGAGACAAAATAAGGCAACTTGTGTTTGCTCTTTTGTCTGATAGGCAGCCTGATGCCTGAGTCCACTGAGTGGATAGAGTCCATTGGGCTGCTCTCATATGGAGGCGAGCATAGGGAACCACGTGCACGGTAGATGCCATGTGGCCTAGGAGTTGTAACATTTCCCGAGCAGTGAGATGAGTTTTTAACACTGCCTGGGAGGCTAACTGCACAATGCGAAGGCAATGGGCCTGTGGAAGATAGGCCCTTGCTTTCCTGGTATCCAGCAAAGCTCCTATAAACTCTAGAGACTGAGTGGGAGTTAGGCTGGCTTTTCGGATGTTTATGACCAGGCCCAAATACTGAAGGATACGCATTGTGCAAGATAGGGAAACTCTGGCCTCTGACTCTGATGGGGCTCGAATGAGCCAGTCGTCTAAGTAGGGGAAGACGAATATTCCTAGAGTGCGAAGAAATGCTGCCACTACAGCCATGCATTTCGTAAACACCCTTGGTGCTGAGGCCAGGCCAAAAGAAAGCACCCTGTATTGGTAGTGCTTTCCTTGAAAAAGAAAACGAAGGAATCTTCAGTGAGTTGGATGGATGAGAACATGAGTGTACGCATCCTTGAGATCTAGAGAACAAAGCCAATCCTGACTCTGAAGGTATGGCAGCAGAGTTCCCAGAAAAATCATCTTAAATTTCTCTTTGAACAGGAATTTGTTCAGTTCTCTGAGGTCTAAAATGGGTCTGCGTCCCCCTGTTTTCTTTGGAATAAGGAAATAAGGAGAGTAAAACCCTGTACCCTGTTGGGAAATGGGTATGTCTTCTATTGCCCCATGGGCAAGAAGTAAACTGACCTCTTGACCTGAGTGTTGAGTGAATTGAACTGTCTTACCACTGTAGGAGGGGACATGTTGAAGAAATGAAGCTTGTACCCCTCTCTTACAATGGAAAGAGTCCATTCTTCTGCTGTTATCTTCCCCCATCTGGGGGCAAAATGACACAACCGTCCTGGGATGGTGGAGGGCTCTTGTCCGTTCAGGGCCAGGAAGGCCAAGTTCTCTAGATGGGAGTCAAAGCCCCTGTGGAGGCTGAGTCTGCTGGGCTGATTGAGGCTTAGCAGTCTTTGATTTCCTTTGCTTTGGGGGCTGCTGTCCCTTTTGGGCAGACTGACCTGCAGAATGCACCTGTTGGGTATAGGAGGGGTAAAACCTCTTCTTTTTAGAGAATAATGGTTTCTTGTAGGATTTTCTCCTTGCAGGATCAGCTGTAGACTTGGATAGTCTATCCAAAGTGGTGTTATCAGCATCCAGCTCATTAGCTTTCTCTTGCCAATTTTTGCCAAAGAGATTTTTGCCTGTGCAAGGGATATTCCCCAGGTTGTCCTGTACCCATAGTTCTAAGTCAGATACCTGGAGCCAGGCAATCCTACGAGCACCTATGGCAATGGCAGAAGTTCTGCTTATGTATTCAAAGCAGTCAAAAGCTGCACGATTAACAAACTTGGAAACATCCTGGGCATGTTTGACAAATGTAAGATAATCCTGCCTCTTATCATCAGGAAGGAGAGGGCTCATAAGCTCTAGATCTCCTGTAACCTCCTTAAGGAACATTCCCATGTATAAGATGTAGGAACTAATCCTGGCAGAAAGCATAGAGGCCTGGAAGGTTCAACGCCCAAAGGCATCAAGAGTCCTACATTCACGTCCTGGAGGATTAGAAGCATGTCTTTTTGCAATCTTGATCCTTCTCATAGCTGACTCCACCACTATGGAGTGGTGTGGCAACTGAGTTTTCTGAAATCCAGGACAAGGAGGCACTTGATACATGGTATCCAGCCTACGGGAATGAGGAGAGGTGGTAAGAGGTGTTTCCCACATTCTTAACAAGAGATCATGCAAGATCTCATGAATAGGCAAAGTAGCCACTTCCTCGGGAGCTTTAGGATATTGTAAAATTTCCAACTCCTTTGCTCTGGGCTCTGTTTCAGGAGCCACTGTAATGGAAAGACCTCTAGCCACCTCCCTGATGAAATCCTGAAAGGATATATCCTCTGGAGGAGACATCCTACGTTTAGGAGAAGAAGGCTCCTCAGAGAGAAGTACTCCGGCATCGACAGAGCTGTCAGAGTCCTCATAGTCATCGGAGGATTCAAAATATCTTCTGTCCGGGTGCTCTTGTAAAGCACGATACCGGTACCGATTGAAGTTGGTACCGGAGGGGTCCGGTACCGGCCTGTCGATACCGGAGGAAATAGCATGACTGTTGGTAGCACACTCGTCGATGTCGATGCTGTCGGTACCGGTACCGATATCGGTGCCGGAACCGGTGTCGATACCGGTTGAACTTTCTGAAGTGGTCCCGAAGACACTGATGCCGCAAGTAGAGCTGCCAGACTGCGTTCAATAGCCAGGAATCTCTGGTCAATTGACGCTGCCGATGCCTGGGTGTCGGTACCGGACGAAGCGGCTGGTACCCCAGAGCATGGAACCGGTAGTTCTGCCGAGGTTGAGGCCTCGAGAACATCCTGGAGCTCCGATAGTGCTTTGGAAGCTGAAGCCTCCCGCTGGGGCAATTTTGCCAGTACAAGTCCCTGAAGGGCAACGCCAGAGGCATCTCAATGCTTGGAAGGAGATCTACCCTTTGAAGACCGGCCAGATTTATGTTTGGTTACCTGAGATCCATGGGAGGAAGACGAAGCCCTGGAAGACATCGATGCCACGGATACTGCATTGGAGGGAAAAAGGGTGCTAAGCTTAGCAGCTCGGTTCTGCCAACCCCTCTTCGACATCATCGTACAGGCAACACACTCCGAGATGGAGTGGTCGGGACCTAAACATTTGAGGCATCACTCGTGAGTGTCAGTGACGGAGATGGTACTGCCACACTTGGAACACTTTTTAAAACCCGCTTCGGGTTTTTCCATGTTGAGGAAAAATTGGACCTAGTGCCCAAAATGGCGCGTGGCACCCGAGAGAAAAAAGGCTGGAAAATCCAGATAAAAGATTAGAATTTTTTTTTTTTTTTTTTAGAAATAAAGAAAGAAAGTACCGGTGGTACCGGTAAAGCATCGAGGAAGGCAGACACTACCACAAAAAAGAATGAAAAATATGGGATAATTTCTGCGGTGACAGGAAAACGACCTGCTGGCTCTGCGGAAAATGAAGAATGGAGAGAGGCAGTTGGGAAAGGCGGGAAGGCAGCACGCAGGCGCTGTGGGATGCTCCCAAAAGCTTTCTAATTGGACGCTGGGGTGCGTTCCCGTGCAGGCTCCGTCGGTACCGACGATACCCATATGTGAAGGCTACATTCCTGCTTGTTCCTGGAGATAAAAAGTAATTAGACCTTACCTGCTAATTAATGTTCCTGAAGGAACGACAGTCCAGTCCCTTTACTTCTGGGTTGTGTAACCCTTCCAGCGGCTTGGAGGCTGAGCCCATCCTTTTTGAGGATGGTGCGGTATAAATACCACTGGCACCACCCACAGATCCCAGTAATCTAATGAAAAAGCAGACTTAACGAAAATTCCATTAATAGCCTATATAAAATAACAACACAACTAACTCACTCAATGTTTTCCTCTTTTTTTTTTTTTTTTTTTTAAGTTAAAGGAGGAAAAAAGGGGGGTGGGGAAGGGAAGGAGGAGGTTTACCCGAGTCTGACCGAGCCATCCTTCACCCCGGCCCGTCGGACCTGTACCAAGGGACCCATCCACTTTGTCCTGGCCCTGCATTCGGTCCGCTGATCCTCACATATCCACTAATACATTACGCCAATCGAAGAACCGGGTGGGATCAGGGACTGGACTGTCGTTCCTTCAGGAACATTAATTAGCAGGTAAGGTCTAATTACTTTTTCCTTATCGTCACTCCAGTCCAGTCCCTTTACTTCTGGGATGTAACAGAGCAGTTCAAGCTAGGGTGGGATCCGTCATCCCGGACCAAAGTACCGCATCCCCAAACCGAGAATCAGCTGAACTCTGAACGTCCAGTCTGTAGTGTCTGGTAAAGGAATGTAGCGAGGACCACATAGCCACCCTACAAATGTCCAGCGGCGGAACTAAGCTATATTCTGCCCAGGAGGTAGCCTGCGCCCGCCTTGAATGAGCACGCAGCCCCCCTGGAACCTGCTTCCCTTGAGGATATAGGCGGAAGCAATAGCTTCCCTGATCCACCTGGAGATGGAAGCCTTGGCCGCCGCCTCCCCCTTGTGCGGCCCTCCAAACTGAATGAACAGACGGTCGGACTTTCGAAAAGGCGCAGTGCGGGAGAGGTAACGCTTCAAGGCTCTCTGAATGTCCAGGAGGCGCAGCTTCCTGTCCCTCCCCACTTGCTACTCCGCAGAAAACGACGGGAGCGTAACTGTCTGGTTCACATGAAAGGGGGAGATGACCTTGGGCAAGAAAGAAGGTTCCGTCCATAAAACCACTTTATCCTTGAAGAATGAAAGAAAGGGGGGCTGGGAGGACAGCGCTTGAAGTTCGGAGACACGTCTGGCCGAGCAAATAGCGACCAGAAAAACCATCTTCAGTGTCAAATCCTTTAGAGAGGCTTCCTTTGCCGGCTCAAAGGGTTCCTTGGTCAAGGCACTTAGCATCAGGTTGAGATCCCAAGGGGGGATGACCGATCTCTGCTGTGGACGTAGGCGCCTGACCGCTCTTAGGAATCTGGACACGTCCGCGTGGGCCCCTAATGACTTTCCACGGACCTTACCTCTATAGCAAGAAATGGCTGCCAACTGGACCCGTAAGGAACTGTACGCTAGGCCTTTGTCAAAACCCGCTTGCAAGAACTCCAGAACCTCCGGAATAGAGGCCGAAGGAGGTTTCCTCCGGTGCTCCGCACACCATGCTTCGAGGATGCGCCAAACTCTTACATAGGAGAGACAGGTCGAGCGCTTTCTAGCACTCAACAGAGTCGAGATTACCGATCCCGAATAACCCCGCTTCAGGAGCCGCGCCCTTTCAATAGCCAGGCCGTAAGCGAGAATCGATCCATGTGAGGCATCCGAACCGGACCCTGCCTCAACAGATCCCTTCTGCGGGGAAGCCGCCAAGGCCGGTCGGCGATCAACCTCACCAGGTCCGCATACCAGGGGCGGCAAGGCCAATCCGGAGCTATGAGGATTATCAAACCTTGGTGAGCCTCCACCCGCTGCAGAACCTTTCCGATGAGAGCCCATGGGGGGAACACATACAGGAGACCCTCCGAAGGCCACTTCTGGGCCAGAGCATCTAAGCCTTCGGACATCTTTTCCTTCCTTCGACTGAAAAATCGGCCTACCTTGGCAGAAGAATACCGTGCCATGAGGTCCATGACTGGTGGACCCCAAAGGGCTACTATCTGGTCGAAGACCTCCTGCTCCAGCTCCCACTCCCCGTGGTCTATCTTGAACCTGCTGAGATAATCGGCCGTAATGTTGTCTGTGCCGGCCACGTGCTGAGCTGAAAGAGCCTCCAACCGGACCTCGGCCCATTGGAATAGGCCGTCCGCTTCTTCTCCAAGGCGGGACTGTTTGTGCCGTCCTGGCGGTTGATGTAAGCTACTGCGGTGACATTGTCGGAGAGGACGCGAATTGCTTTTCGTAGCAGTAAGGACTCGAGTGCCCTGAGCGCCAGGACTACCGCCCGTAATTCCAGTCTGTTGATGGACCATTGTGACTCCAATGACGTCCAGCGACCCTGGACGAACTGGTCCTCGCAATGCGCTCCCCAGCCTGTTAGGCTGGCATCCGTCGTCAACAGCAACCACTGCGGAGGCTCGAGAGGCATCCCGCAATCCATATTCCTTGGGTACCGCCACCACTGGAGGGCCTTCTTGGTTCGAGGAGCACAGGACCAACGACGCAACAGGGTCCTCTGCAAGGGCCGCATGTGAGCCCTGGCCCATGGTACTACCTCTATTGCTGCAGCCATGGTTCCCAGCAATTGAAGGTAATGCCACGCCGTAGGACTTCGCCTGCTCAGAAATTGCGTGACCAGGATCCTTGGGTCTCTTGATCTCGACTTGGACAGAAACACCCTGCCTCTGTTGGTGTCGAACCTTGCTCCGAGATACTCGAGCTCCTGGGAGGGCATCAACCTGCTCTTTACCCGATTGATGACCCACCCTAACTCTTCCAGAACTTCTACCACTCTGGCAGTGGCCGAGCGACTTTCCTCTTCTGACTTTGCCCGTATCAGCCAATCGTCTAGATAGGGATGTACTAGTATTCCTTCTCTTCGTAGGGCTGCAGCCACCACCACCATCACCTCGGTGAAAGTCCTTGGAGCCGTAGCTAGACCGAAGGGCAGAGCCTGGAATTGAAAATGACCTCTTGGCACCGCGAATCTCAGGAACTGTTGATGGGACTTTCTGACCGGTATATGCAAATAGGCTTCCGTCAAATCCAATGAAGTCAGGAACTCCCCGCTCCTTACGGCCACGATGACTGATCTTAGAGTTTCCATCCAGAAATGAGGCACTTTGAGACAGCGATTGACTTGCTTTAGATCCAGGATCTGGCGATAGGAGCCTTCCTTCTTTGGTACCACAAAATAAATCGAGTACCGACCGGAACCGCATTGGTCTGGCGGAACAGGGACCACCGCTCCGAGCGCTATGAGCCGTGAAAGAGTTGTCTCTGTCGCCGCCCTCTTTACTGGAGAACCGCAGGGAGACTGAATAAAGGCTGGAAGTATTTGCTTTGCAAATTCGAGAGCATAACCCTCTCGGATCACCTCCAGGACCCATTGATCGAACGTGACCCGGGACCAGGCGGGAAGAAACCGCCTTAAACGGCCCCCCACCAGCAGGCCGCCCTCTCCTGGACCCCCGGTTTGTCACTGAGGTTTTCTAGGTCCCGCGGAGGAGGAGGAGGTCCCAAAAACTCTCCCTGCCCCCCGAAACCTTCTGAAGCTTTGACCCCTTGAAGGGAAACGGACCCTGGGAAAGGGGTTCGATCTGGCTGGGCGAAATCTCTGGGGATCCCTTGGATGATTGCGCACTGGAGCTAGCAAGTGAACTTGTTTTGGTCTGTCCTCCGGGAGTCTGCCTCCCTTAGATTCGCCAAGGTCCTTAACCAACTTATCTAGGTCTTCACCAAACAGTAGCTTCCTCTTAAAGGGGAGAGGCACGCCTTTGAAGAGGCATCTGCTGCCCAATTACGGAGCCATAAATATCGCCTAGCTGCTACCACAGAGGCCATGTTCTTAGCTAGGCTCCTAATGAGGTCGTACTGGCTGTCCGCCAGGTAGGCAGCCCCGGACTCGAACCTAGCTGAAATAGATTGGGCATCCCCTGAGGGAGCCTCCGCTAGTTGAAGTTGTTGGGACCACCTCAAACAGGCCCGAGCCACCCAAGCCCCGGAAACCGAGGCCTGTAAGGCAAGCGCACTAACATCAAAGGCCTGCTTCAGTAGAGTGTCCAATTTTCTATCTTGAGAATCCCTCAAAGCCGCACTACCCTCGACCGGAATAGTCGTCTTCTTTGTCACTGCAGATACCGCTGCATCCACCCTGGGAGACCTCGGCAGTTCTTTATCCGGTTCTGGCAAAGGGTACAGCCGAGACTTGGAACGTACTCCTCTCAAACTTGATTCTGGTTGATCCCATTCCTCCTGGATCATCCCAACGGGAATAAGGAGAGAGGCCTCTAGGTAGTAAATACAATAGAGCCCTCACCAACCCCCCAAACTATTACCTAACCCGGCCAGGGAATAAATAAATAAATTAATTAATTAAATTAAAGACAAGCATCCAAATAGGAGGAAATCAGACACTAAAATCACTTCCCAGTACTTGCGGATTGCTGTTCCTGCACTGCGATTCTCCGCTGAAGAGAGAAGCACTCCGGAGGCTCACACGTGGTAGGCCTCAGCCACGTGGAGTCCTATCCGGCGGTCGGCAGCTCTGCTCACGCCGCCAAACAAATTCACAACGCCGAGACCTGATCGGCGTAGGAACCGGGCTCCGGAGCAGGCTTCAAGACCCCCGAGGCTCCCAGTGCTGCTCCGTGAAAACGGAGGATGCGGGTGAGCCACGCGTTGCTGCCTCAAGCGCTCAGCCGCCGGAGGGCTTCGGCGCGAGGCAGGAAAGGCCTAAGAGTAGGTCTGCGGGGAGCCGGCCGACCTGGAGAGAGAGGGGCCTTCGCGATCCTCCTCGTAGCTGCCGGTAAACCTCCTCCTCTGTGGAGCTTGGCAACGGACAGGGGAGAGAGGGGGGGTGAGGGAGGAGAAGAAATTTAAAGGTGCAGATGTCTAATGTGGATACCAAATCAAATGCAAGAAAGTAAAGGAAATAAATAAATAAAATTAAACTGAAATTAACTAGAATTAACAGTGAAATTAAAAACAGAAGACTCCAGTAAGCTCTTGGCTTACGGAACCCTCCAGCTGCTTGGAGGCTGAGAATACTGGGATCTGTGGGTGGTACCAGTGGTATTTATACCGCACCATCCTCAAAAAGGATGGGCTCAGCCTCCAAGCTGCTGGAAGGGTTACGCAACCCAGAAGTAAAGGGACTGGACTGGAGTGACGAGAAGTAATTAGGTCTTACCTGCTAATTATTGTTCCTGAAGGAACGACAGTCCAGTCCCTTACTTCTGGGTTGCGTAACCCTTCCAGCAGCTTGGAGGCTGAGCCCATCCGTTTTTGGGGATGGAGCGGTATAAATACCACTGGCACCACCCACAGAACCCAGTATTCTAATGCAAAAGTAGGCTTAACCAGAAACCAAAGTACTAAATTAGTCAAAGATAAACACACGAAAAACCCAAAGGACACCTTTTTTTTTTTTTTTTTTTTTTTTAACAGCAAGAGGTAGCAGGGAAAAAAGGGAAAAGGGGGGGGAGGAGGATTATCTGGGCTTGCCCGAACTCTCCTTCCCCTGGTCCTCAGAACCTGGTCCAATGATCCTTCTGCGTTGGTTCGGTCCTGACTTCGGTCCGCTGTGTTTTACCTATCCACCGGAACATTACACCCATAAATGGAACTGGGAGGGAACAGGGACTGGACTGTCGTTCCTTCAGGAACAATAATTAGCAGGTAAGACCTAATTACTTCTTCCTTATCGTCACTCCAGTCCAGTCCCTTACTTCTGGGATGTAACAGAGCAGTTCAGGCCTGGGAGGGGTTCGCTATCCCGGACCGAAGCACCGCCTCTCCAAACCGAGAATCGGCTGACCTCTGAATATCCAGCCTGTAGTGTTTGGTAAAGGTATGCAGTGAAGACCAAGTGGCCGCCCTACAAATGTCCAGCGGCGGAACTAAGCTATACTCCGCCCAAGAAGCAGCCTGTGCCCGCGTTGAATGTGCGCGCAGCCCTCCTGGAACCTGCTTTCCCTTCAGAATATAGGCAGAAGCGATAGCTTCCCTGATCCACCTAGATATAGAGGCCTTGGCCGCCGCCTCCCCTTTATGTGGTCCTCCAAACTGAATGAATAGACGTTCGGACTTCCGAAAGGACGCCGTGCGTGAGAGATAAAGCTTCAACGCTCTGCAGACGTCCAGAAGACGTAGTTTCCTGCCATTCCCTCCCTGCTTTTCTGCCAGGAAAGACGGAAGCGAGACCGTCTGGTTCACATGAAAAGGGGAGATGACCTTGGGTAAGAAAGAGGGAACTGTCCGCAAGACCACCTTCTCCCTGAAAAAAGAAATAAAGGGGGTCTGAGAGGACAGCGCTTGAAGTTCTGAGACGCGTCTGGCCGAGCAAATGGCAACCAGAAAGACCGTCTTCAGAGTAAGATCCTTTAGGGAGGCTCTCTTGGCTGGCTCGAAGGGCTCCCTGGCCAGGGCATTTAACACCAGATTGAGATCCCAAGGGGGTATCACCGATCTTTGCTGTGGTCGCAGACGCCTAACCGCTCTTAGGTACCTGGCCACATCCACGTGTTCTCCTAAGGGTTTACCACGAATCCTACCTCTATAACAAGAGATAGCAGCTAACTGAACTCGTAAGGAGCTGGGCGCAAGGCCCTTCTCGAAACCTGCTTGTAAGAATTCCAGGACCTCCGGGACAGAGGCCGACAGGGGTTTCTTTCGATGCTCCGCGCACCATGCCTCGAAGATGCGCCAGACCCTAACATAGGAAAGACAGGTCGAGCGCTTCCAAGCGTTCAATAAAGTAGAGATTACTGAACCCGAATACCCTCGCTTCCGGAGCCGTGCCCTTTCAATAGCCAGGCCGTAAGCGAGAATCGATCCACGTGAGGCATCAGTACCGGCCCCTGTCTCAACAGACCCTTTCTGCAGGGGAGCCGCCATGGCCGGTCGATCGATAACCTTACTAGGTCCGCATACCAGGGGAGGCGCAGCCAATCCGGGGCTATGAGGATCACCAAACCTGGGTGGGCTTCCACTTGTTGTAGAACCCTTCCGATGAGAGCCCATGGAGGGAATACATACAGGAGCCCCTCCGAGGGCCATCTCTGGGCTAATGCGTCTAAGCCTTCGGACATCCTTTCCTTTCTTCGCCTGAAGAATCTGCTTGCCTTGGCTGAGGCATACCGTGCCATGAGATCCATGACTGGAGAACCCCAAAGAGCTACAATCTGATGGAAGACCTCCTTGTCCAGCTCCCACTCCCCGTGGTCGATCTTGAACCTGCTGAGGTAATCGGCCATAGCGTTGTCCGTTTCGGCCACATGCTGTGCTGAAAGAGCCTCCAACCGGACTTCGGCCCACTGGAACAGGCTGTCTGCTTCCTTTTCCAAGGAGGGGCTGCTCATACCCCCTTGGCGATTGATGTAAGCCACCGCGGTGACATTGTCTGAGAAAACGCGAATTGCCCTTTGCCGGACTAAGGGCTCGAGTGCC
Organism: Ichthyophis bannanicus; assembly: GCA_033557465.1. Taxonomy (NCBI): domain Eukaryota; kingdom Metazoa; phylum Chordata; class Amphibia; order Gymnophiona; family Ichthyophiidae; genus Ichthyophis; species Ichthyophis bannanicus. The sequence continues at coordinate 988,918,540 of CM066032.1, forward strand.
CTGAGCGCTAGGGCTACCGCTCGCAGCTCCAGCCTGTTGATGGACCACCGAGACTCCGTTAAGGTCCACCGACCCTGGACGAACTGGTCCTCGCAATGCGCTCCCCAGCCTGTCAGACTGGCGTCCGTCGTCAGAAGTAACCATTGCGGGGATTCGAGAGGCATCCCGCAATTCAGGTTCTCTGAGCACCGCCACCACTGTAGGGCTTTCCTGGTTCGGGGAGCACAGGGCAGCCGCATAGACAAAGGATGATGCTGAGGAGACCACCGACACAACAGGGCCCTCTGCAGGGGTCGCATGTGAGCTCTGGCCCACGGAACCACCTCTATTGTTGCCGCCATGGTTCCCAGCAATTGAAGGTAATGCCACGCCGTAGGGATTCGTCAGCCCAGGAATTGTGACACCAGGGTCCTTAGGTCCCTTGCCCTCTTCTTGGACAAAAAGACTCTTCCTCTTCTGGTGTCGAACCTCGCTCCGAGATACTCGAGCTCTTGAGAGGGAATCAACCTGCTCTTTGCCCGATTGATGACCCAGCCTAGCTCCTCCAGGACTTCTACCACTCTGGAGGTGGCTGAGCGACTCTCCTCTTCCGACTTCGCCTGGATCAGCCAATCGTCTAGGTAGGGATGAACCATGATTCCCTCCTTTCTCAGGGCCGCAGCAACCACTACCATTATCTTGGTGAAGGTCCGAGGAGCTGTGGCTAGCCCAAAGGGCAGCGCCTGGAACTGAAAGTGACCTCTCGGAACTGCGAATCTCAGGAACTGTTGATGGGACCTTCGGACCGGGATATGTAAATAGGCTTCCGTCAAATCCAAGGCAGTCAGGAACTCTCCGCTCCTTACGGACACTATGACCAACTTTAGGGTTTCCATCCGGAAGTGAGGCACTTTGAGGCAGCGATTGACTTGCTTTAAGTCCAGGATCGGGCGAAACGAACCTTCCTTCTTTGGTACTACAAAATAAATCGAGTATCGACCGGAGCCGCATTGATCTGGCGGGACAGGGGCCACCGCTCCGAGCGCTATGAGCCTTGATAGTGTGGCATCTACCGCCGCTCTCTTGATCGGAGATCCGCAGGGAGACTGAACAAAGGCTGGGCGTATTTGTTTTGCAAATTCGAGGGCATAACCCTCTCGGATTACCTCTAAGACCCATTGATCGGACGTGACTCGGGACCAGGTGGAAAGGAACTGCTTTAAACGGCCCCCAACCAGCAGGCCCCCCACCTGGCCCCCGCTTTCTCATTGTGGTTTTCTAGGTCCCGCGGAGGAGGCCCCAAAACCTCTCCCTGCCCCCCGAAATCCTCTGAAGCTTTGGCCCCTTGAAGGGAAACGGCCCCTGGGAAAGGAATTCGATCTGGCTGGACGAAACCTCCGGGGGTCCCTCAGCTGGCTCCGTACCGTAGCAAGGGGGAGACCTTGTTTTGGTCTGTCCTCCGGAAGCCTGCCGTCTTTCAACTCACCAAGATCTTTAACCAACTTATCCAAGTCTTCTCCAAACAACAATTTCCCCTTGAAGGGGAGACGACTTAGGCGCGTTTTTGAAGAGGCATCGGCTGCCCAATTCCGTAGCCATAGGTATCGCCTAGCTGCTACCACAGAAGCCATGTTCTTAGCCAGGCTTCTGATGAGGTCATATTGGCTATCCGCTAGGTAGGCCGTCCCGGACTCCAACCTAGCCGTAATAGACTGGGCATCTCCCGAGGAATTTTCTGCCAGCTGAAGTTGCTGGGACCACCTCAAGCAAGCCCGAGCCACCCAAGCTCCCGAAACCGAGGCCTGTAAGGCGAGAGCACTGATATCAAAAGCTTGCTTCAGTAGAGTGTCTAATTTTCTATCTTGAGAATCTCTCAGGGCCGCGCTACCCTCGACCGGGATAGTCGTCTTCTTTGTCACCACAGATACCGCCGCATCTACCCTGGGCGACTTCAGTAGCTCCTTGTCCGGTTCCGGTAAAGGGTATAGTCTCGTCACAGAGCGCACCCCCCTCAAACTAGATTCTGGTTGGTCCCACTCCTCTTGGATCATCTGACGCACCACCCTGTGAATGGGAAAGACCTTTTGAGATCTCCTCACTGCTTGGATCAAAGGATCCTCTAACGCTTCCTCCTCTATTGGGGCATCTGAGGTCACATTGAGTACCTTGAGGGACTCGTTAATCAATGCCGGAAGCTCCTCCCTCCGAAAGACCCACACTATGCGGGATTGGTCCTCCTCAGGAATCTCTCCTTCTTCGAGCTCCTCCTCATCTTGCGCTAGATCCTTGTCCGAGACCTCCTCTTCCGGGGTGTCATGTGAGAAGGACGAGAGAGGCTCCTCACTCACCAGCCTCGCGCGCTTGAGTGGGATCTCGGAAACCTGGGAGCTAGCCTTCAATGGCCTGGACCCCAGGCTCTCCTTCGCTGCGCTCGGCTCACCTGCCCCAAGGCCCTTCTTGCGCATACAATAGGCCTTGTGCAGTAAAAGAACTAAATCAGGGGAGAAAAAGTCGCTAGCACTCCCCTCCCCAACTGCATAAGAACATAAGATATGCCATACTGGGTCAGACCAAGGTCCATCAAGCCCACTACACGGTTTCCAACAGTGGCCAATCTAGGTCATATATACCTAGCAGTTTCCCCAAGAGACACAAGTTCCACAATGCTTGTACTGGGTCAAGCATTGATATCTTCGGTCACTTCTTAATAATGGTTTATGGACCTTTCCTCCAGTAACTTGTCCAAACCTTTTTTAAACCCAGCTACACTAACAGCCTTTACTACATCCTCCGGTAACAAATTCCAGAGTTTGATTACACGTTGAGTGAAAAATATTTTCTTTTATTGGTCTTAAATAGTTTACCCTGTAGCTTCATTGCATGTCCCCTAGTCTTTCTATATTCTGATAACGTAAACAATCGATTTACGTTTACCCGTTCCACTCCGTTCATTAATTTATAGACTTCTATCATATCTCCCCTCAGCCGTCTCTTTTCCAGGTTAAAGAGCCCTAACATTTTTAGCCTTTCTTCATAGGAGTATCCTTCCATCCCCTTTACCATTTTGGTGGCTCTTCTCTGAACCTTTTCTAAAATCGCTATATCCTTTTTAAGATACGGCGACCAGAATTGCACACAATATTCAAGGTGCGGTCTCACCATGGAATGATATAGAGGCATTATAATATCTTTTGTTTTATTTTCCATTCCTTTCCTTATCATACCTAGCATTCTATTTGCTCTCTTGGCCGCCGCTGCACACTGGGCCGAGGGTTTTAACATGGTATCCACAATGACGCCTAAATCTTTTTCCTGGGTGGTGGTTCCTAATGTGGAACCTTGCATCGTGTAACCATAGTTTGGGTTGTTCTTCCCTAGGTGCATAACCTTGCACTTGTCCACATTAAATTTCATCTGACATTTTGATGCCCAGTCTTCAAATTTATCAAGATCCTCTTGCAATTTTTCACAATCCTCTTGGGTTTTAACAACTTTAAATAGTTTTGTGTCATCTGCAAATTTGATAACCTCACTCGTTATTCCACTTTCCAGGTCATTTATTAATATGTCAAAAAGCAGCGGACCCAGCACAGATCCCTGGGGTACACCACTATTCACCTTTCTCCATTGGGAAAATTGGCCATTTAGCCCTACCCTCTGCTTTCTATCTTTTAACCAGTTCCTGATCCACAATAGTACACTGCCTCCTATCCCATGACTCTTTAGTTTTGCCAAAAGTCTCTGATGAGGGACCTTGTCAAAGGCTTTCTGAAAGTCCAGATACACAATATCAACCGACTCACCTTTGTCCACCTATTTATTCACTCCTTCAAAAAAACATAACAGATTAGTAAGACAAGATCTTCCTTGTCTAAAGCCATGTTGGCTGTCTCCCATTAGGTTGTGACTATGTACATGTTGAGTAATTTTATTCTTTATGATGGTTTCTACCCTTTTTCCTGGTACTGACGTCAGGCTCACCGGTCTGTAGTTTCCCGGACCACCCCTGGAACCCTTTTTAAAAATTGGTGTTACATTGGCGATCCTCCAATCTTCAGGTATTAGAGATGATTTTAATGATAGCTCACAGATTACTGATAGCAGGTCTGCAATCTCATATTTCAGTTCTTTCAACACCCTTGGATGTATACCATCCGGCCCAGGTGATTTGCTACTCTTCATTTTATCTAATAGTTGTAAGACATCTTCCCGATGTATCGATATTTCCTTCAATTCTTCCGCACCTTTAAATACCACTTCAGTCATGGGTAACATCCCTACATCTTCCTCAGTAAAGACCGAAGCAAAGAATTCATTCAGTCTCTCCGCTATCGCCTTGTCGCCTCTCAGTGCTCCTTTAACCCCTTTATCATCTAATGGACCAACTGACTCTCTCACAGGTTTTTTGCTACGAATGTACTGGAAAAGGTCTTTATTTCGCGTTTTTGCTTCCGCAGCAAGCTTCTTCTCAAATTCTCTCTTTGCCTGCCTTATCAATGCCTTGCATTTGACTTGCCAGTGCTTGTGCTGTTTCCAGGTTTCGTCGTTTGGCTCTTTTTTTCCATTTCCTGAAAGATGCTTTTTTGGCAACAACAGCCTCTCTGACCTCACCTTTAAACCATGCTGGCAGGTTTTTGGACTTCCTTCCACTTTTCTTAAAGCATGGAATACAGCTGGTCTGGGCTTCCAAGATAGTATTTTTCAACAACACCCAAGCTTGATGTACGTCTTTAACATTTGCAACTGCTCCTTTTAGTTTTTTCTTAACTGTTTTCCTCATTTTATCATAGTCTCCCTTTCGAAAGTTAAAAGGTAGTACTGTGGATTTCCTTACTATCCCTCCTCCACTAATTAAATCAAAGGCGATCATGCTATGATCACTATTGCCAAGTGGCCCCAACACCCTTATCTCTTGCACTAGATCTGGTGTTCCACTAAGGACTAGGTCTAATATGGCTTCCCCTCTGGTTGGTTCATGAACCAGCTGCTCCAAGAAGCAGTCATTTATTTCATCTAGGAACTTTATCTCCCTAGCATGTCCTGACGTGACACTGACCCAGTCGATACCGGGGTAATTGAAATCACCCATTATTATTACTGCGCTGTAACTTTTGTTAGCTTCCTTGATTTCTTTGAGCATTTCATCATCCATTTGGTCATTTGCAGAAGAGGGAAGGGAGGGAAGAGAGACAGTTAAGTCCGAGGTAGTAGGTGGAGGAGAGAGGGGTTCCCTATCCCCTTCCAGAGGATCCCCTGACCCTTGCACAGCTTGGGACATGGACAATTGAATGCCTTGCTCCAGGGAAGCAGCCTCTGCAGCACAGCCCCTGCAGATCCCTGAATCGGAGGCGGTACCCCTACGAATGCCGCAGGAAGGACACCGTGGTTTGCCAGTCATGACTCCCTTTGTCCAAGAGGACTTAGAGCGTGCTCAAAATTCTGAGTTTAAAAGCACATCAGAAAACAGATTCTTAAATAAATTATTAAGCAAAGAAATTTAAAGAAAAAAACTAACAGTTATGTAAACTGAAACAAATGAATTAAAATTATTAATAATATTAGACTGGAGCCTGGAAATAACGGTCCCAGAGGCCTCCCCTCTTCCCCCCCCCCCCCCCTCAGAAAAAGAAAAAAAGGGAGCACAGAGAAAGGGTCCTTTTTAATTAAATCCAGAAACCCCTGAGTGCCAAGATTCCTTTTAAATACTTGCGGTTTGCTGCTCTTCCCCTTAAACGGGCAGTGCTGAAAGAGAGAACCAGCCGTCCTCCGCTGGTTCCCACGTGGTAGGCCTCAGCCACGTGTAGCCCGGAACTGCAAGCGGCGGCCTTGCACTCACCGCCGGTCTACGGGCTCTCTGCATAGGCCAGGGAACGTCTTCCTGCGCTCCGGAGCTGCCTCCAACGCAGAGCCAACCCAGGGGCTGCTGCGCAAGGCAGATAATGCTGTCGGGGGGAAAACCGCGATGCTGCCTCCAGCGCTCAGCCACCTGAAGGGCTTCGGCGCGAGGCAGAAGGGGTCGGCTGAAGAGTTGTCAGTGAGTCGGCTGGCAGAGCAAGCGGGAGGAGAGCTCTCCAATCCTCCCCGCTGCTCAGGTAAACCTCCTCCTCCGGGAAGACAACAGATCGAGAGAGAGCATGAAGGAGGGAGGGAGGGGGGGGGGAAGAGGAGCTAAAACTTTAAAGGCACAGGAGCTTAGCTCCACTCAACTTAAAGCTAGTAAATAAAGAAATCAAAGAAATTAAGGCAATTTAAAGAAAACTAAAGTTGTATAACAAATAACCCTGAAACTCCAGTAAGCTCTCTGTCTTACAGGAACCCTCCAGCTGCTTGGAGGCTGAGAATACTGGGTTCTGTGTGTGGTGCCAGTGGTATTTATACCGCTCCATCCCCAAAAAGGATGGGCTCAGCCTCCAAGCTGCTGGAAGGGTTACGCAACACAGAAGTAAGGGACTGGACTGGAGTGACGATAAGGAATAAGGAATACTATTTGCTGACATTAGCCTGTTCAAGATAACTAAGCACCATATCACCATTCTCTTATTGGTGGGAGAACTGAGGGGAGGAGGTAAACCAGGCTGACTAGTTTCAAGATGAATATGCAAAAATATGAGATATTACCTGCTAGGATGGATAAGGAATTAATGGAAAGAATTTTACATGTAAATGGCCAAGGATAGTATTAAAAATTTGGGCATGCACATTACAGTAGATTTGGCTAAATAATATGGGGAAAACTACCAGAAATTAAATTAATAGGATGGATAAGAATTTCAGAACATGGGCAAAATGTTATTTTCCCTATCCACGAGAATACCACCATTTTCACACTTACAGTTTATCTAGGTTTTTATATTTGTTACAAGTTCTTCCGATAGACGTCCCGGGAAGGGTTTTCAGCAGTAATAAATTAGTACTGCTTTATTTGTGGTGTAGGCCTCCTAGAGTAGCTAGGGCAATTCTACAAGGTAGCAAGTTTAGTGAAGGAATGGGAGTTCCAGACCTCTAGAAGTACTATGTAGCAGTGTGACCAAGGGTAATTTGGGACTGGAACAGGAACCAGGAAAACAATGGATACATATCAAGCAGACCCATTTACGGAAAGGTAGGCTGGAGAGTATAGTTTGGGTGGATAGCAAGGAGTCTAGGAAGGAGCAGGTTGTGATCTCTTTCATAGCACTAACATTGCACATTATGGAGAATTACCGGAGAACCCTTCTGAAAGGGACAAAGGTTTCTAGTATGACACCAATTAAAAGGTATTAAAAATGTTCTACCAGGTCTGACAGACTGTATTTTGCAGATGGGACAAATGCTAGACATTAAGGGGATCTCATCTTTTGAGCAACTACAGGTGAAATGTAGTTTAGGATGACACAACAGATATGGGTATCTCCAATTATAGCATTATGTGCAAGGGAAATTGATTAGAGAAGATATGATGGAAGACAGAACTTCTTCTTGGGGCTTTATGTGCAGGAAGACGGGGGAATACAGGCATAATCTCTTAGACATACTGTATGTGATACTCTTGGATACTCCATTCTCGAAGTCACATCATCAGCATTATTTAACATCTACATACAGCCAGTCTGCGACATCATAAACGCATATGTCAACTACCACCTGTACGCAGAGGATATCATGATATATGCACCCTTTACCATCACAAATGCAAACTACTCATCAATCACAGACTGCTTCAACACCATAAACCATTGAACACAAACTCAATATCAACTTCAAGAAGACAGAGGTCCTATTCCTCACCAGAAATCAATCCTTTCACCCCCCAAAGTCATTAAGGGTTGACAATGCCAACTTAGAGATTAAACAGAAGTGAAATACCTTGGCGTCACCATTGACCAACATCTCACATTTCAACTACATATAAACAAGGTATCTCGGTGCATTTACAACAAGTTAAGATCACTCCACCACTTATGACCCCTTCACAAACCACATGATTTTCGAATGGTTTTCCAAGCAATGGTACTACCACACCTTCATTTTTGTAATGCCATCCTACAAAGTATTTCGAAGAACTCCCTACAGCCACAACAGCTCGCCCAACATGCGGCTGCACGAATCATGATGTGCTTACCTCGGTAGTCACAACATAACCCACTCTGAAAGAGCTACATTGACTACCTCTCCTCAGCCGAATTAAGTATAAAACTCTGATGACAACATTCAAAATACTCCAATCAATCATCCTCTCAATACCTACAATCCATCATAACAAAGACCCCAGAAAACCAGAAAATAAGAAGTAATGCAACAAATCTTCTAGTCCTGCCTCCAACACTGACCAAGAGTAATCAGACAACCTGCGCTAGGGCATTTTCCTTACATGCCCCCTGCCTCTGGAATGCCCTACCATACCACATTAGAGACACTCATGACCTAGCAACATTCAGGGAACTATTAAAAACTCATCTATTCATGGAACATTTCGATGGAATTACATGATTCGGCCCTCATCTTTTTAACCCTCTCCTCTACTCCTTCTCACCTCACCTCCTGTCCCTAAGTAAGATAACAGAAGAGTCAGAGGGAGGCACAGGAACCCGCACACAAACCAAGTCCAACTGGAGCTAAGCAAGACAAATTACCTCTAAAATCCAAAACAGCTTTATTTCAAACCCCTATAATTGCAGTGTGCCTTCTTCAGGGGTAAGCTCACCTCCAACAGAAAAACACAAAAACTAATTTAAGATAAGATAATAAAGACAATATATAAAAATTATTATTAAAAAAAAACAATTAAAAACATTATGGGGTATGTTTACAAAGCAGCGGTAGCAGCCTCTGTGCGATATCATAGTGGCCCCACTGAATTCAATGGGGCCGCGGCTCCGATATTGCACAGAGGCTGCCACCGCTGCTTTGTAAACATACCCCTAAGTGTCATATATTAGTCATGCATTGTAAAAGTAAATGGTACGATAAATACATAAGAATTCAAAATCACGAGCTTTAATAAAATTAATGATACTATGATAAAATGTCATAAAGGCAAATGATCAAAAACAGTTAAAACCATAAGACATAATAAAACTCAAAGATGCAAACATTAATAAAATTATTTATTTATTTATTTACATTCTCTTATATACCGCGCTATTCTGCATCAGTGCGGTTTACATTGAACAAACTGAAATTACATTGAACAGGGCATTATAACTTGGAGATAACTATTTTACAGGGAACATGGGCTATGGAGGGTTAAGTGGCTTGCCCAAGACCACAAGGAGCACCTGTGGGACTAGAAACCCCAGTCCTTCCGGCCCAAGGTTGCTGTCCTCTAGTGGGATTTGAACCCCCGACCTTCCAGCCTGAAGTACCTTGTCCCAACCACTAGGCCACTCCTCCACTCCTGAAGGTACTGTAATAACATGTAATGAAAATAAAACATAAGTCATAAGAACATCATGTGTGAGTCATATATGTTGAAGACCTCTATGAATACGTGAAACATTAATCTTATTAAGGTCAAGTTAATGCTGCAATAGGAGCTAATCATGAAGGTATCAAGATGTATACAGACCCACTCAGTGAAGTCAATAAATAAATAAATAATGTGTAGAGACGAGGGGAACTAAAGTGATCCGCCACCATACAGTCAGAAAGAGCAGTAAAAGTAGACCCAGCCCCTGCCCACAAGCCCCACAGTCAATGAATTATTCTGGGCTCGCCCCGCACAGACACACCTGAAGGATCCTTGACTGGACTGGAGGGACTCATGGAAAGGCTATTATCAGGTAGAATCTAATTTCACCTTCCTTATCACCCCTCCAGTCCAGTTCAGATGCGTGGGATGTACTAGAGCAATATCAACAATAGGTGGGACCGGTGAGTCTGGCCTCTAGAAATGCGGCACCAAACTGCACATCTCTTTAGGCCTGCACATGTCCAGGTGATAATGTCGTATGAAGGTATGCAGAGACAACCACGTCGCCAATCTACAGATGTCCACAGGCAGAACTAGGCCAACCTCCACCCAAGATGCCGCCTGAGCTCTCGTTGAGTGGGACAACAAGCCCACTGGAATCAGCTTACATTTCAATGGGTAGACAACTGCAATGTCCTTCTTCAACCACCTGGCCACAGAAGCCTTCGATGCAGCTTCCCCTCGACACGGCCCAATGAACAAGACAAATAAATGATCCAAACAACGAAACGGTTGTCTGTTTCAAATATTTGCGCAAACCCCTGCAGACATCTAGTCAATGCAATTGATAGTCTTGAAGAGAATCTCCTCTGATCCAAAGGCTGGAAGCAAAACCAGCTAATTGAGACGGAAACTTGACACCACCTTAGGTAGGTAGGAAGGAAGAAACCGGTCGCAAGACCACCTTCTCCTTAGAAATCAGCAAAAAAGGTTCCCAGCACACAGTGCCTGAAGCTCGAAAATCCACCTAGTCGAACGAATGGCTACTAAGAACACTGCTTTCAGGGTGAGGTGTTTCATGGTGCCTGCACCAATGCCTCTAAAGGAGACTCCGAAAGAGCTGAGCGAACCAAATTGAGGTCCCATGGCGGCACCAGCGGGCGTATTGGAGGATGAACTTGATTAACAGCCCAGAGGAATCTGACCACATCGAGATGAGCGGCCAGGGACATTCCCTGCACTCTGGCATGGTAGCACATTAAAGTGGCCACCTGTATCCTCAAGGAATTAAGAGCCAAGCCCTCATCAAGTCCCGCATTTAAGAACGCTAGCACATTCGGCGCTAAAGCTCCCTGTCTTAGAACCAACTCTCAAACATTCGCCACACTCTAACATAAGAGATGCAGACCTCTTCCAAGCCTTAAGTAAGACCTGTGCAGAGCAGAGAGGAATTAGACTTTCCTGCTAATTGTGGTTCCTTGAGGAACTCCAGTCCAGTCCCACACCTCTGGGTAGTGTACCTTTTACAACAGCTTGGAGACTGAGCATGTCATATTTTGATGACACCCAATACTTATACAGCTAGCACTGCCTACCAGCTCAAATAACCTACTGATAAAGCAGATTCAAAGGAGCAACAATTAAGTAGTCAGAAATGCAAAAGAAAATAGATCTATGCTTAAACTATCCCGCTTCCCCGGGAAGGGTACCCCAAACTCTCCCCACCAGGAAGAGAAACGTTACCTGTTGTTCACCCCAACAACTGCAACTAGCAGTAGAAACTGACAGCTCTTTCAGTCCCCCCCCCCTCCCAAGAGTGCTGCCTGCACTCCAGAGTCCCACATCTTCAAGCTATTAACTCCCCCCAAGGAAACAAGCTTCAGGACCGAGTGCACATCGCCTAACCAATACAGAAACAGGAGGAACTCGGGATTGGACTGGAGTTCCTCAAGGATCCACAATTAGCAGGTAAGTATAACTCCTCTTTCCTTATCGTCCCTCCAGTCCAGTCCCGCACCTCTGGGATGTATCAGAGCAGCTACCTAACAGGAGGGATCCACACAACCGGCCGGAAGCACTGCTGATCCAAAGCGAACATCCCTCGCTGACTGGAGATCCAGGAGGTAATGCTTAGTGAAGGTATGGAGCAGATATCCACTGGTGGAACTAAACTATATTCCATTCACAAGGTCGCTTGCGCCCTCCTGGAATGCGCTCTCAATCCTGTCAGCACAGGCTTGCCTTTCAGTATGCGCACCGACACGATCCCTTCACGGATCCACCTACATATTGTGATGCAGCGGACCCTCCTTTGGAGAGAAAAACAGTTCTGGATTCTGAAAGAAAAAGAAGCTGCCTGCAATATCCAGAGGATCCACCTAGAGGGAGCGGGAGAGTCAGGACAGAGACCACAGAACCACGCCTCTGTGGGCAGGACTTATGTTCCAAAAGCTCACAATTTAAGGGGAGGCAAGCAAGAGTCAGGGGGAAGCTCATACGCTGGGAGCTTACCTGCAAAAAGCTCAGCTGCTAGAATCTCATCTGCCTGGAGATCCACTACTGGGGAAGCAGTGGAAGGATTACCTTCTTCAGCTGGGAGAGAACAAGCGGGAGCCTGTTCCAGAGAGAGATTGAGGACATGCTATGAAGGTACCAGAGCAGGATTGGGATCTAGTCCAAAAGCAGACCTGAGTAAAAAGACAGGCTGGGAGAGGAGAACCAGTCCTGTAAGCCAAAGGCTAGGCCGAGAAAGCCAAAGCCAAACCAGACCGGGCCCTGAAACCCACAGGAGGGCAGGCCTCAAAGGCCTGAGGAGGAAAGACTGGGAGAGCCGAAGGAGAATACCTGAGAGCACTGATACGGAAGGCAGCAGCCAAGGTAGGCCTCCTGTCTCGCCCCAGAGAACCAAAAGAAAATCCAGAGGTAAAGCTTTTAATCTTTGCTACTGTTTTCCTAAAGCCAAGTTAAGAGAAGAACCTTGGGAGGGAGAGTCTCCTTACCTAAAGCACAAGCCAAAGCCAAAGTTAAAAGACAGTTTGAGCAAGGACAGAACTTTTAGAGGAAAGCATTATAAAGAAAATGTTTTTAAACCTCTAGAGGAAGAGATGCCATCATGGTATTCCACCACACAGAACCGTAGGCCCAAACAAACTGCTAAGTCCTGGGAAGCAGTGAGCCAAACCCACATAAAGGACACCTATCTTGACTCTTCAGAACAGTCAGAAGAGGCCATGCAGGTGGAATCCGTACATGAAAATATTGATAGCCCTATGGAATGTGCATATTGTGCCGTGAGTGATATAGAGTCACTCCAGAGCCCTTTGGAGTGAGTGAAGCAATATTGTTTTGGTAGCTTTTATGCTGTGAAGTTAACAGTTTCTGGTTGTTTTTCCTGTGCTTATAAAAGCTGCTGTAAGGACTTGTTTTGCTACGTCTACCAATGTGTTTATCCTATGTTCTGAACCCTTAGTGCAAAAAGGGAAAATAAAGCCTTTTTCTTTTTCCCTCCACTTTTGTGCAAGACTGTATTCTCTTTGGGAGTTGGCAACGAGGCCAGCACAAGGCACTGGCCCTTGACCCTCGCACCTGGCCAATCCCAATCACAAACATCTTAGTGGCCCCGGGCCCAGCCCTTCGGTGGAAAAACTACGCCGCCACCAGGGGGGGCTGGCGCCGCGGCAGGGCGACAATATGGAAGCCTTAGCAACGGCCTCCGCTTTGCGCGGCCCCCCAAACAAAACAAATAGATGATCAGTCTTACGAAAGGATTCTGTCCTCTTCAAATACTTCCTGAGAACCCTCTTTACGTCCAAACAGCACAACTGCTGAAAGGCAGTCATCCTCCGCTTTTGTGAGTCCCAGCAAAAACACCACTTGGTTCATATGAAAAGTAGACACCACCTTGGGCAAAAAGGAAGGTACCGGACAAGAACATAAGATATGCCATACTGGGTCAGACCAAGGTCCATCAAGCCCAGTATCCTATTTCCAACAGTGGCTAATCTAGATCATAAGTACTTAGCAGTTTTCCCAAAAGAAACAGGATCCACAATGCTTGTATCGGGTCAAGCAGTGATATCCTGGGTCCCTTTTAATAATGCCTTATGGACCTTTTCCTCCAGGAACTTGTCCAAACCTTTTTTAAACCCAGCTCCACTAACAGCTTTTTCTACATACTCCAGTAACAAATTCCAGAGTTTGATTACACGTTGAGTGAAAAAATATTCTCTCTTATTAGTCTTAAATACGTTACCCTGTAGCTTCATTGCATCTCCCCTGGTCTTTCTTTATTCAGATGACGTAAACAATCAATCTACGTTTACCCATTCCACTCCAACTTTTACTACATTCTCCGGTAACAAATTCCAGAGTTTGATTCCTTTCCTTATGATACCTAGCATTCTATTTGCTCTCTTGGCCGCCGCTGTACACTGGGAAGAGGGTTTTAACATGTTATCCACGATGACGCCTAAATCTTTTTCCTGGGTGTTATTTCCGAAAGTGAAACCTTGCATCGTGTAACCATACTTTGGGCTGTTCTTTCCTAGGTGCATAACTTTGCACTTGTCCACATAAAATTTCATCTGCCAATTGGATGCCCAGTCTTCCAATTTATCAAGATCCTCTTGCAATTTTCCATAATCCTCTTGGGTTTTAACAACTTTAACACTGGAATTACTGAGATTTTTTGCACACACTGAATACCGTTGGGGGTCATAAATGACCCCACGACGAATTTTAATTAGCCATGAAAAATTTAAACTACACAGACAAAATATTATTCCGAATTAATTATTTATTATATGAAGGTTAAATGTTTTGAAATTTAATGCTTTATCATAAAATTACATGAAGAAGAGTTGCCATGAAAGCAGATTTTGCATGCACTTGATGAACACAGTAAAGTACTACAGTCATTTCCATGAGACACAGACAATTTCTGAATGTTCTTTGCAAACACTGCGCTTGCAGGAGGTGCAAACTATGTTGATTTTCTTGTCTTTTTCTCTGGAACAGCAGTGACACCTTGCCCTTTTCTTTGGGATCCCGACATTACAAACAGCATCAGTGGCTTCTTCAATGCTGGAAGAAGTCTCGCTGCAATTACTCTAAAGCAGCTGCTTTCCTAATTCCAAGAGGAATAGAGGACATCTGTGCTTTGACTTGGACTGCCATCCTGGATTTAGTTAACACCACATAAAAGTGCCCCAACACTAAACAACGAGAATACGATACATTTAGGCAACAAGGTCTCAAACTGAAGTGGAGTTATGAATCAGGGCTTATCATGCCTGATAACCAAACACCCTTTTGCATCAATGTCCTTATGATGTCGCCTCAAAAAGTATTTTTCTTTTTAAGAACATAAGAACATAAGATATGCCTTACTGCGTCAGACCAAGGTCCATCAAGCCCAGTATTCTGTTTCCAACAGTGGTCAATATAGGTCATATGTACCTAGCAGTTTCCCCAAGGGACACAGGTTCCATAATGCTTGTATTGGTTCAAGCATTGATATCCTGGGTCCCTTCTTAATAATGGCTTATGGACTTTTCCTCCAGGAACTTGTCCAAACCTTTTTTAAACCCAGTTACACTAACAGCCTTTACTACATCCTCCGGTAACAAATTCCAGAGTTTGATTACACGATGAGTGAAAAAATATTTTCTTTTATTAGTCTTAAATAGTTTACCCTGTAGCTTCATTGCATGTCCCCTAGTCTTTCTATATTCTGATAAGGTAAACAATCGATCTACGTTTACCCGTTCCACTCCGTTCATTAATTTATAGACTTCTATCATATCTCCCCTCAGCCGTCTCTTTTCCAGGTTAAAGAGCCCTAACCTTTTTAGCCTTTCTTCATAGGAGTATCCTTCCATCCCCTTTACCATTTTGGTGGCTCTTCTTTGAACCTTTTCTAAAATCGCTATATCCTTTTTAAGATACGGCGACCAGAATTGCACACAATATTCAAGGTGCGGTCTCACCATGGAACGATATAGAGGCATTATAATATCTTTTGTTTTATTTTCCATTCCTTTCCCTATCATACCTAGCATTCTATTTGCTCTCTTGGCCGCTGCTGCACACTGCGCCGAGGGTTTTAACATGGTATCCACAATGACGCCTAAATCTTTTTCCTGGGTGGTGGTTCCTAATGTGGAACCTTGCATCGTGTATCCATAGTTTGGGTTGTTCTTCCCTAGGTGCATAACCTTGCACTTGTCCACATTAAATTTCATCTGACATTTTGATGCCCAGTCTTCCAATTTATCACGATCCTCTTGCAATTTTCCACAATCCTCTTGGGTTTTAACAACTTTAAATAGTTTTGTGTCATCTGCAAATTTGATAACCTCACTTGTTGTTCCACTTTCCAGGTCATTTATGAATATGTAAAAAAGCAGCGGACCCAGCACAGATCCCTGGGGTACACCACTATTCACCTTTCTCCATTGGGAAAATTGGCCATTTAGCCATACCCTCTGCTTTCTATCTTTTAACCAGTTCCTGATCCACAATAGTACACTGCCTCCTATCCCATGACTCTTTAGTTTTGCCAAAAGTCTCTGATGAGGGACCTTGTCAAAGGCTTTCTGAAAGTACAGATACACAATATCAACCGACTCACCTTTATCCACCTGATTATTCACTCCTTCAAAAAAACATAACAGATTAGTAAGACAAGATCTCCCTTGTCTAAAGCCATGTTGGCTGTCTCCCATTAAGTCATGACTATCTACATGCTGAGTAATTTTATTCTTTTTGATGGTTTCTACCATTTTTCCTGGTACTGATGTCAGGCTCACCGGTCTGTAGTTTCCCGGATCACCCCTGGAACCCTTTTTAAAAATTAGTGTTACATTGGCGATCCTCCAATCTTCAGGTATTACAGATGATTTTAATGATAGTTCACAGATTACTAATAGCAGGTCTGCAATCTCATATTTCAGTTCTTTCAACACCCTTGGATGTATACCATCCGGCCCAGGTGATTTGCTACTCTTCAGTTTATCTAATAGTTGTAATACATCTTCCCGATGTATCGATATTTCCTTCAATTCTTCCGCACCTTTAAATACCACTTCAGTCATGGGTAACATCCCTACATCTTCCTCAGTAAAGACCGAAGCAAAGAATTCATTGTCTCTCTGCTATCGCCTTGTCGCCTCTTAGTGCTCCTTTAACCCCTTTATCATCTAATGGGCCAACTGACTCTCTCACAGGTTTTTTTGCTACGAATGTACTTGAAAAGGTCTTTACTTCGCGTTTTTGCTTCCGCAGCAAGCTTCTTCTCAAATTCTCCCTTTGCCTGCCTTATCAATGCCTTGCATTTGACTTGCCAGTGCTTGTGCTGTTTCCAGGTTTCGTCGTTTGGCTCTTTTTTCCATTTCCTTAAAGATGCTTTTTTGGCAACAACAGCCTCTCTGACCTCACCTTTAAAACATGCTGGCAGTTTTTTGGACTTCCTTCCACTTTTCTTAAAGCGTGGAATACAGCTGGTCTGGGCTTCCAAGATTGTATTTTTCAACAACACCCAAGCCTGATGTATGTCTTTAACCTTTGCAACTGCTCCTTTTAGTTTTTTCTTAATTGTTTTCCTCATTTTATCATAGTCTCCCTTTCGAAAGTTAAAAGGTAGTACTGTGGATTTCCTTACTATCCCTCCTCCACTAATTAAATCAAAGGCAATCATGCTATGATCACTATTGCCAAGTGGCCCCAACAACCTTATCTCTTGCACTAGATCTGGTGTTCCACTAAAGACTAGGTCTAATATGGCTTCCCCTCTGGTCGGTTCATGAACCAGCTGCTCCAAGAAGCAGTCATTTATTTCATCTAGGAACTTTATCTCCCTAGCATATCCTGACGTGACACTGACCCAGTCGATACCGGGGTAGTTGAAATCACCCATTATTATTACTGCGCTGTAACTTTTGTTAGCTTCCTTGATTTCTTTGAGCATTTCATCATCCATTTGGTCATTCAGGCCAGGCGCTCGATAGTACACTGCCACTGCCATTGCCTTCCCCCTTTTACATGGAATTTCAATCCATATAGATTCTACAGCAGATTTTGTTTCCTGCAAAACTTTAATCCTTTCTGACTCAATGCCCTAACATAGAGCGCAACCCCTTCACCAATTTGATCAGCTCTATCATTACGATATAGTTTGTACCCAGGTATCACAGTGTCCCACTGGTTGTCCTCCTTCCACCAAGTCTCTGAGATACTGGTAGATATCTAATCATATCTAACCTGGCTAATTTGGCTATTGTTAGACATGGGTAATTTGGGATCTTTAAGCTCTGTCTGCTCCATACTTGAGGGCATTTGGGCTACTTTACTCTTTTGTGGAACCTCTCTGCTTTTGGTAGTATCCTTCAAAGATACATTCTTCCGAACCATCCGCTCTTGGGCGACTGTCGGCTTTCCCCTAATATCTAGTTTAAAAGCTGCTCTATCTCCTTTTTAAAGGTTAATGCCAGCAGCCTGGTTCCATCCCGGTTAAGGTGAAGCCCATCCCTTCAGAAGAGCCCCTCCTTTCCCCAAAATGTTCCCCAGTTCCTAACAAATCCAAAACCCTCATCTCTGCACCAATTTTCTTCAAAAACACAGTATTGATCTAACTAAATCAGCCATTTATCTTTAGATATCTTATAAATAGAAATAGAGTCTTTCTGGAATATAACTTTATGTGCTTATCTTAATGAAGACGACGACAACCCCAACACCAATCTTCAGCGCCTGTGCGTTTCACCAATCTCTGTGTTTCCTCAGGGGGTTTACTATAGCACTTCCAGATATTCAATATCCAGCTGTAATGTTCTAGCCCGCTTCAGAATGTGACTACAATATCTTGATCTACTCGTTCTATACGCAAGTCCAACTCTCCAAGCAATGCCACGTATTGGAACTAAAGGTATAAAAGCCGTTTTTATAAGGTCTCCCAGTTCAGAACGAGTTTTCTTTCCTGCAAAACTTTAATTCTTTGTGACTCAATGCCCTCTCTGACAGAGTGCAACCCCTCCACCAATTTGATCAGCTCTATCATTACGATACAGTTTGTACCCAGGTATCACAGTGTCCCACTGTTGTCCTCCTTCCACCATGTCTCTGAGATACCAATCAAATCTAACTTCTCATTTAGTGCTATATATTCTAACTCTCCCATCTTATTTTTTAAACTTCTAGCATTTGCATACATGCATTTTAGAGACTGTATTTTATTCATATTAATCTGGCTATTGGTAGGCAGGGGTAATTTGGAATCTTTAAGCTCTGTCTGCTCTGTACTCAAGTTCATTTGGGCTACCTTTATCTTTATTGGAACCTCTCTGCTGATGTGCCCTAACTTCATTTTTTTGGTAGTATCCCTCAAGGATACATTGTTCCGAACCATGCACTCTTGGGTGACTGTCGGCTCTCCCCTATTATCTAGTTTAAAAGCTGCTCTATCTCCTTTTTAAAGGTTAATGCCAGCAGCCTGGTTCCATCCCGCTTAAGGTGAAGCCCATCCCTTCGGAAGAGCCCCTCCTTTCCCCAGAATGTTCCCCAGTTCCTAACAAATCCAAACCCCTCATCCTTGCACCATTGTCTCATCCATGCATTGAGACTCCGGCGCTCTGCCTGCCTTTTGGGTCCTGCACGTGGAACGGGAAGCATTTCGGAGAATGCTACCCTGGAAGTTCTGGATTTCAACTCCCTACCTAAAAGCCTAAATTTAGCCTCTAGAATCTCCCTACCACATTTTCCTATGTCATTGGTACTGACATGTACCAAGATAGCAGACTCCTCCCCAGCACTATCTAAGACCTTGTCTAGGTGGCGCGTGAGGTCTGCTACCTTCACACCAGGCAGGCATGTTACCAGGCGATCCTCACATCCACCAGCCACCCAGCTATCTACATGCCTAATGATCGAATCACCAACTATAACGGCTGTCCTAACCCTTCCCTCATGGGCACATGGCCCTGGAGAAACTTCCTCGGTGCGAGAGGGTTTTACATCACCTGGAGGACAGTTCCTAGCTACAGGATCACTTCCTGCCACACCAGGGTAATGCTCCCCTGTCACATGACCTTTCTCCTCCACGGCAACAGGGATGCTGCCAGACTGGAGGTGGGACTTCAGGACTATGTTCCTGTAGGCCTCGTCTATGTACCTCTCTGTCTTCCTAATGTCTTCCAAGTCTGCTACTCTTGTCTCCAGAGATTGGACTCTTTCCCTGAGAGCTAAGAGCTCCTTGCAGTTTGTGCACAAGTAATACCCCTCACCAACTGGGAGAAAATCATACATGTGACACTCAATGCAAAAGACTGGAAAGCCCCCATCTTGCTGCTGGACTGCTGTCTGCATCTTCGGTTTAAGGTTGTGTTTAGATATTTAAGTTGTTTACTTACTAAGGGTTGCTGGAGATACTTATACTAATAAAACTGTACCTAATACGTTTAATGTACTTTGCTCCCCTGATTGCCCCTTTGATCTGTCATTTGCCTTTAACACCCATTTAAGACAATTTCACAGATCTTTTGCCTCCTAACTGGAAGGCCTCTTTATAAAGGTCTCTAGTAATTAGGTTATTTCTTTCTACTTGTATGCTAAGCTATACTCTGATTTGATTTAAATAAATAAAGCTCTTTAGAAACAAATTTATTTCAATGACTATTTACTCTATTTCAACTTTCTATGCTACACTTTACTCTGATTTGATTTAAATGAAAAGTTCTTTGGTAGTACTACGACCTGACTGACTCAGCAAAAGACATTGATGTCTAAAATACACCGATTTAACAGCTTTAACCCAAAGAATTCCTCTTTTCCCAAAGATTTAGAGTATATTCCACAAGATAAATACTTACAAGTGAAGATCTATTTCCAGCATAGTTGTCCCTCTGGGTAGTCCTTCAAGACTATTCTACTTTATTCTGTTTTATTTATTTTACTTTATTTCATTTATTTTACCTTTATTCCCTTACTACTTATTATCCCTCTCTTTCTTCTAACTTTACTTGCCCTCTCTGCCATTTCTTATGGCTCCACATCATTCTTTGCTTCTTGTTTTGATCCTCCCTAATCTTCTTCCCTCACTCCACCAACCTAATACCCACTCTTCACCCTCCCTATTTCCTCCCCATCTTATCCTCAACTCTTGAGCTTCACCTTCTCCTTCGTCTCATTAATCCCTCTCCTTCCTCTAAAACAGTGGTTCTTAACCAGTCCTTCTTGAACCCCTAGGCCAGTCGGGTGTTCAGGATAGCCCTAATGAATATGCACTCGAATCCTGCCTTAGCGAGATGCAACACTGGCTAAAACAAAGCAGCATGGCAATCAACCATAAGAAAACTGAGGTGATGTATATCTCCAGGAAAGCAAATTTTGACCCCCCAATCACAATAACCTTATGCAACAATACCTACCAAACGAAGAAAGAAATAAAATACCTTGGAGTAACATTCGACTGCGACCTAAAAATGGAGAAACATCTCCGAAAAACAAACAGGGCAGTTTTCCACAAACTGAGAGTTCTACAACCTATACGGAACATCATAGACCCCCACGACTTCAGATCTGTCGCTCAAGCACTCATCATGCCACATTTCGACTACTGCAACGCCATTCTTCATGGACTACCTAAAAAAACCCTCAACATCCTGCAAATGGCGCAGAATGTAGCTGCCAGGATCATTATGAGGAAAAATCTTACCGACCACATCACACCAGTACTAATTGAGTTACACTGGCTCCCCATTACAGCCCGCTCAAAGTAAAAAATACTGACAACCACTTTCAAACTCATCCACACCATTGCTCCATCCTTCCTCTCCACCCTAATAGCCACACAACCCCCCAACAGAAACAGAAGAACCATCAACTCCAATACCCTTCACACCCCTACGGATATAAGATCTGTCAAAGTCAACACCAGTAATAGGGCATTCGTTTATACAGCACCTACACTATGGAACCAAATACCGCCCACACTAAGAGCCAGCGAAAATCTAATAGAGTTTAGAAAAAAACTCAAGACGCACCTTTTTCAAAGTCATTTCAACCTGCTCTAATTCCACAAGAAGAGAAACTATTCTACCCAAAGAACCAGAGGACCTTCTATGTAAAAATGTACATATGTAATCTTTTTTCCCCATAGACTAGAAGTAGATAATTTGCTGTGTACTGCCCTTTCCCCCCGAATCAATTATGTATATACCTTAAATTTTACTGTTTTGATTTGACAGCTCTTTCTATGTAATCTTACCCGCTTCTGATCGCTGGAAGGAGCGGTATACAAATGCTTGCTAAATAAATAAATATATGCATTAGAGATATCCTGCCAACCTGACTGGTTTGTGGCCCTCTCGGGCTGGATTTGGAGACCCCTGCCTTACACCTCTGTCAATTAAGATTGTGAGTGGGTAAGGTACAGATGTTGTAGACATCAAAACGGTAGATAGAATGTGTCACATGCCTCCTCAATTCTCACCACCACCAAAACGTTGTCTAATAAAAAATATTTTGGTGGTGGTGAGAAGCAAAGAGGCATGTGACAAATTCTATCTAACCTTTTCGATGTCTTGGAGATCTGCACCTTGCCCACTCACATTCTTAAATGACAGAGGTGTAAGGCAGGGGTCTCCGAATCCAGCCCTAGAGGGCCACAAACCAGTCAGGTTGGCAGGATATCTCTAATGCATATATATCTGATGCATATTCATTAGGGCTATCCTGAACACCCGACTGGCCTAGGGGTTCAAGGAGGACTGGTTAAGAACCACTGCTCTAAAACAACCTCATCCCCGTTTCCGATGTGCTGTCTCTTCTCTCCCTCGTATTCTTCTCCTTCTGTCCTCTGGTAACATTAATCCCAACCCTGGTCCCCCTTCTCTTTTCTCTCACTCCCATAGCAGCTACTCTTTCCACTACCCTAATCTCATCCACATAACGCCCCTTTCCCCATCCTCTCCCCCTTCTCATGTGCTTTATGGAATGCTCATTCTATTTCTAATTAACTTCCCTTTACCTATGATCTCTCTCTTTCTCTCTCATGCTTGCCATCTTCTTGCTCTTACTGAAACCTGGCTCCTCCCTGATAACTCTGCTTCGGTTGCTGCCCTCTGCCATGGCTGCTATCAATTCTCCCACTCTCCACATCCCAATGGCCTCGGCGGTGGTGATGGGTTTCTACTTTCTCCTTCTTACCAATTTCAACCCCTCCTTTTCCCTCAACCTCATTTCTTTCCCTCCTTTGAAGTCCGTTCCATCCGTCTTTTTAATCACCTACCTCTCCAGATCGCCGTCATCTATGGACCCCCCTGACAAGACCTCTTATACCTTCCTCACTGATTTTAACTCTTGGTTCTCCTTATTCCTGGATTCTTCTTCCCCCTCCCTTATTCTTGGTGACTTTAATTTTCATATTGATAGCCCCTCTGATCCCTATGCGTCCAAGCTCCTTTCCCTTACCGCCTTCTTTCAACCTTCAGATTTGCTCTTCTGCCCCATCTCATCAACTTGGTCACTGCCTTTACCTAGTTTACTAATCTAATTGTTTACCGTCTAATTTCCATACCTCTGCTCTTCCCTTACCTGACCATCACCTGTTAAGTTTCACTCTTCATTACTTTGAATCTCAATCTCACCCAGTCTCCTCCTATCTTTTTAGGAATCGTCATGCTATCGATCCATTGACTATCCACTACTGTCTCGTCTCTTCTCTCTCCCACTTTATCCTCTAAGTCTGTTGATGAAGCCATAGCTTCCTATAATATTGCTCTCTCCTCTACCCTGGATACCCTTGCTCCGCCCATTCCACATCCTGTGAGGTGCACCTCACCTCAGCCCTGGTTGTCTTCAACTACTTGCTATCTACATTTCTGTGCCCACTCAGCTGAGCGCCCTTGTATCAAATCCCACTCTCTCTCTGATTTTCTTCACTTCAAATTCATGCTTTCTTCTTTCCAGTCCACCATTGCATTTACTAAGCAAAACTATTTTCTCCATCTGACTAAAGGTTTTGCCTCTAACCCTGTCTTTCAATTTTCTTAAGGCATTTCCACCCCCAATCTCTCTTTCTCTCTCTGCCCAAACCCTAACAGACTATTTCCATGACAAAGTGCACAAGATTCAATTACCCACTAAATCTCTTCAATTGCCCACTAAATCTTCTTCACCCCCTCTCCCCCCTCTCCATTACCAACTTTTCCCCTCAACCTCTTTCATCCTTTTCTAAAATCTCTAAGGAATCCTCTCCTAAACTCACTACCTGTTCTTCTCATCCTATCCCTACCCATCTCCTAACTCCATCTCCTCCTCCATCATCCCTTTCATCTCACAGACCCTTGAGGTACACCAACTGAAAGAGGGATGGCAGAGGAGCAACCTCCAGAACAAACACTGAAAGAGCGATTGGAGAGATAAGAAGAGAACTAAGACAATCCAGGGCCTCTAAAACCGACTGAGGGTAAAGTGTCAAGAAGGAGGTGGTCAACGGTACCAAAATCAGCAGAAAGATCGAGAATGAGAACCGAGTAAAGGCCTTTGGACTTAGCGAGGAAAGATCACTGGAGATTTTGGCAAGAGCCATTTCAATAGAATGAAATGGATGAAAACCAGATTGAAGTGGACTGCAACCTTCAAGCATGCTGTAATCACTCCTCTCCTCAAAAAAAACCCTCACTTGACCCTACTTGTCCTAATTATCGATCCATCTCCCTTCTCCCATTCATTTCCAAAATTCTTGAACGCGCAGTTCTCCACTGCTGTCTTGAATTTCTCTCCTCTCAAGTCCTCCTTGATCCACTTCAATCTGGTTTTCATCCATTTCATTCTTATTTTATGCAGCAAGACAGCCAAGTGAGCACATAGAAAACAAAGGGCAAAAAAAAAAAAAAACCCAAAGTGTAAAAAAAAAGAAAAAGGAGGGGAAAAAAAAGGAATCAACTTGGACCCTGAGGGATCCAAAGATACCAAGGAGACAGCAGGAGGGAAGGGGACCTGGGCCCAACTTATCAACCCCTCTCAGGGTTCAGCTGCTCCTCCACAGCCCACCAAGCACTAGCAACCCATGGGAAACAATGTGGATCCTGGGCAGCTGTCAGATGAAGAGTCAAAAGGTGTACCTTTGCTTGAAGCTCTGAAAGGCCCTCCAGGCTCAAAGGTCTATGCACAGAGGTGTGGGTGAGGACAGCCAGGACAATCATCCTAATGCACTAGTTCACACACCCTTGCCATCTGCTGCAGGTAGACAATACTGGCTTCTCGCAGTGTGACATGTGGTTATATTTCCTGATGGCAAAGTTGCTCAAGTTGGCTTCCACCTACTGGCAAAGGGGCATAAAATACTCGTCTGGACTAGACTAACAGGATAAGGAATGATCATCATCTATTGTGGGTCAGGAATTATGGTGATATCCAAAATATGTATCCTCTATATAATTACACCACTGAATTTAGCCAGCAAGGCTGGGAATTTCTGAAATACGGAATTCTTGTTATAAAAGGGTGAAATTGCAGAATACTAGAAGAGAGTCTCTACTGCTTAATATAAAAGTCTTGAAGGATTACCAAAGGGGACTGCTACTGCTGGAAAGAAATCTAAATATTTTCCTGCTGGGAAATTCTCTAAATCTTTGGGAAAAAGGAATTCTTAGGGTTAAAGCTGATACATCTGTGTATTTCAGAATTCAGTGTTTTTGTTCAGTCAGTCAGGACTTAGCACCACCAGAGAGCTTTTCATTAAAAAAATCAATTTAGCATAGAAGGCAGAATAGGGTAAATATTCTTTGAGTAGAAAGAAAGAAATTGTTTCTAGAGACTTTTACAAAGAGACCTTCGAGTTAGGGGGCAAGAGATCTGTGAAATTGTTTTAAATAGACGTTAGAGCCAAGTGACAGATAAAAGGGGCAATTTGAAAGGCTCCCTCTATCAAACCAAGAGCTGTGTGAATCACCCAGGAAATTGTTACAAGATTACCTTAGAAGCGCAGGTCAGGGCACTGTGGAGCAACCTAGATTTTATTAAGTGTTCTTTCCCTTCCACCCACCCACCCCTCAGTCATATTCTTAGCTTTATAAGCTCTTAAACCTATTAAAGGGAAAGAGATGGTCAAATTCACATTCAGGTTCAGCTGGTTATTCTCATCAGGAATAGATTAATTAAGGCCCTGAAATTAGAGGTGAACAAAGTCCCTTAAAAAACATATTAGGTATAACTGTATTACTACAAATATCCCTAGCAACTTTAAGTAAAAAACTTAAATAGCTACACAAAACCTTAAGGATGCAGACAGCAGTCCAGCAGCGAGATGGGAGCTATCCAGTCTTTTGCACTGTCATGTATGATTTTCTCCCAGTTGGTGAGGGATCTTATGTGTCCACTAGGTGCAAGGAGCTCTTTGCTCTCAGGGAACGAGTCCAATCTCTGGAGGCTAGAGCAGCAGACTTGGAGGACCTAAGGAAGACAGAGAGGTACTGAAGTCCCACCTCCAGTCTACCAGCCTCTGTTGCCATGGAGAAAAGAGGTCACGTGAAAGGAAACCATCACCTTGGTGTGGCAGGAAGTGATCCTGTAGCTAGGGAAGGATTAGGATGGCCATTATAGTTGGTGATTAAATCATTAGCCATGTAGATAGATAAGTGGCTGGTGGAAGTGAGGATCGCCTGGTAACATACCTGCCTGGTGCAAAGGTAGCGGACCTCATGCGCCACCTAGACAAGGTTTTAGCTAGTGCTGGGAAGGAGCCTGCAGCCTTCATACATGTTGATGCAAATGACATAGGAAAGTGTAGTAGGGAGGTTCTGGAGGCCTAATTTAGACTTTTAGGTAGGAAATTGACATCCAGAACTTCCAGGGCAGCATTCGCTGAAATGCTTTTAATTTCACACTCAGAACCTGGAAGGCAGGCGGCACTCCAGAGTCTCAATGTGTGGATGAGACGATGGTGCATGGAAAAGACCAGCTTCAAGTATTAGAAGATAGAAGCTACTCTTTTTGAGGATTTGCACCATATGGACTTAAATTATGGAGTGTCATATTTTCAGATAAGTG
This sequence comes from Ichthyophis bannanicus, assembly GCA_033557465.1. NCBI lineage: Eukaryota > Metazoa > Chordata > Amphibia > Gymnophiona > Ichthyophiidae > Ichthyophis > Ichthyophis bannanicus. The sequence continues at coordinate 988,944,956 of CM066032.1, forward strand.
ATTTAAACCCTGAAGCAGAATTGTTAATTGCCATTTTCAGTTTGAAACGCAACATTGTGTCTGTTGGTGGATGTCTAAAGATATATTTAGTGAATTTTATAATTATATAGGAATAAGAGAAGCTAATATTAAATAATTAAAAAGGACCTTTTGGGCATTATTCTAAACTGGTGTTTGGTGCTGGTTTGGAGTGGATGGTCCAACAAAAAAAATTTTTTTTTACATCATCTTTGGAATGTTGGAGGTAGTTTGGCAATGCTGTTGTGTGGTTTTCCCCTATACATAGTCCTGTTAGGAGTAGATATGGGAAGAACATGGCAAGCCTCACGCAACCTCAATTGTGGACAACAAAGAGTAATCATCAATAAACTATGTACAGGAAAGCATAAGCAGAAGGCTGTCAGAAGTAGATGAACCTGCAGAGCCAAGTGCAAAAATAAATCATAGCAGACTCAAAGATAACACAGCCCTGGACTGGTCTAGCAGGACTCAAGGAACGGACATCAACTGGTAAGTAAAATATCACCTTGCATATCGTTCTGCTAGACAAGTCCAGACAAGTGGGACGTAACAAAGCTACAACTCCACTGGATGGGAATAAGACACAGCAGCACACAAAGCTTTTGAGCCAGGGCATTATCCACTCATGCATGGGCATCCAAGCAGTAATGCTTGACAAAAGTGGAAAGTGATGCCCACATTGCTGTCTGACCAGTGTTTGCAGGAGCTGCCAAGCTCCGCTCTGCCCAAGAGGATGCTTGTGCTCTGGTAGAATTGGCACACAAATCCTCTGGAACCGGCTGGTTTCACAACAGATAAATGGAGGCAATGGTTTCCTTGATCCAGCACCCAAGGTCGATTTGGCCCCCACTTCACCCTTCCGTAGGCCAACAAACAGCACAAAAAGAGATGGTCGGACTCACGAAAGGAATCTGTAATCTCCAGGAACCAGAGGAGTGCCCTCTGGAGATCTACCAGGCAAAGATCCTTATCCTTCCCCTAGCACTGCTCCTTTGGGAAGGAGGGTAGGCAGACCACCTAGTTCACGTGAAAGGGAGAAAGCACCTTAAGCAAGTGGTAAGGCACAGGCCGAACAGAGACGGCCGCCTTCAAGAAGGACAAATAAGGATCTCGGCAAGAGAGTCTGTAGCTCAGAAATCCACCTTGAGGAATAAATCACGACCAAGACGACAGTCTTGAGCGTCAAATCCTTTAAGGTAGCACACTTCCATGGTTCAAAGGGCGCCAACATCAGGGCCCTGAACAGCAGACACAGATTTCAGGAAGGGATCATAGACCGGAGGGGAAGACGCAGACGTCAAACCCCCTGGAGAAAATGTGAGCCATCCAGGTGCAAGGCCAGAGACTTGTACGCTACCAGACCCTGGAAACAAGCCAGAGTTGCCACCTGAACTTTCAGGGAGCTACGGGAAAGGCCCTTCTCTAGGCCATGCTATAGAAAAGCCAACAGGGAGAAGCACCTTGGCCGCCTCAGGATCCAACTGCCGTGTGCTGCACGAGTACTCAAAGAGGCATCATATCTGTATGTATGCTAGTTTGGTAGACCTCCTCCAAGCACAGAGCAGAGTAAAGACCTCTGCTGGAGAATAGCCCTTATGCAGTAGCCATCTCCTTTCAAACACCATGCAATAAGCTGAAGAGAGCAGAGTTCTCCAGGATGATCGGTCCCTGTCGCAAGAGGTCCTAAGATGGAGGCAACCAAAGAGGAGCCTGCAGGGCTCACATCAGGTCTCCGAACCACACTCTCCTCGGCCACTCTGGCACCAACAGAACAATCCTGCCCGGATGGCGTTCTATACGCCGAATCACACATCCCATATCTGGGGCCATAGAGGAAACCCATAAAGCAGTTGCTGACTTAACCAAAACTGGGTCAGGGTGTCGATGCCCTCAGACCCCATCTCCGTGTGGCGACTGAAGAAGCAGCAAATTGGCTTTGGAGCGGGTTGCCATCAGATCCATTTCGGGGTGACCCCAGTGGCACAGAATCAACTAAAAATGCCTCCTGACTCAACTTCCATTCTCCAGAGAGAGTGCCAGCTGAGGAAGTCTTGTTTCTATATTTTCCACCCTGGCAATGTGCTGGGCCAACAAAGCTAGGAGGTTCTTCTCCGCCCAGGCAAATAGAAGGGCCATCTCCAGAGATACCCCGGCGCTCCTTGTACCACTTTGCCAACTGCCACAGTGGTGGCTTATATCATTGTCTGAAAACACTCGAACCACCCGGCCCTCGACCAGAGGCTAGAAACACTTAAGAGCCAACCTGATGGCCCTCACCTCAAGGCAGTTGATGGGCCACATCACTTCCTTGTGGTTCCAATGGCCCTGGGCTGTACAGCCTTAACAATGGGCTCCCCAGCTCGAGAGACTGGCATACGCCCTTCCTCAAAAGACCGAACTATCGCCACCACCGCAGGCTGGCCTTCACCATCAACTGCAGCGGAAGCCTGCGCTCCAACTCCCGAGAACTCGTGGACCACCAAGTCAACAAGGAACGCTGGAGCGGTCGCATCCAAGCACATGCCCACGGCACTCTCTCTATGGTAGCCGTCATGAGTCCAAGGAGCTTACGGTAATCCCAGACTCTGGGAGCCTGCTGCACACATAGCAGCAATCTAACAGTCTTGACTTTCTCCTCTGGCAGGAAAACTCTGCCCACTCGAGAGTTGAAGCGTGCTTCCAGAAACTCCAGGGACTGGGACGTATAATAGCTAACTCTTTCCCCAACTGATCACTCAACTGAGGCTTTCCAAAAAGGACCCCACTCAGGACACCATGAAAGAACAACCCAAACTATGGTTACACGATGCAAGGTTCCACATTGGGAACCACCACCCAGGAAAAAGATTTAGGCGTAATCGTGGATAACATGTTAAAACCCTCCACTCAGTGTGCAGCAGCGGCCAAGAGAGCAAATAGAATGCAAGGTATCATAAGGAAAGGAATGGAAAATAAAATAAAGGATGTTATAATGCTTCTGTATCGTTCCATGGTGCGACTGCACCTTGGATATTGTGTGCAGTTCTGGTCGCCGTATCTTAAAAAGGATATAGCGTTATTAGAAAGGGTACAGAGAAGAGCCACCAAAATGGGTAAGGGGATGGAAGGATACTCCCATGAAGAGAGGCTAAAAAGGTTAAGACTCTTCAACCTGGAAAAGAGACGGCTGAGGGGAGATATGATAGAGGTCTATAAATGAATGAATGGAGTGGAACGGGTAAAGCACAGTTACTTACCTGTAACAGGTGATCTCTGGGAACAGCAGGAATTAGTCTTCACATATGGGTACGTCGGTACCGACGGAGCCTGCACGGGAATGCTCCCCAGCATCCAATCAGAAAGCTTTTGGGAACATCCCTCGCGCCTGCGCGGTGACTTCCCGCCTTTCCCACTGCCTCTCCTCAGTTGAGTTTCATAGCCAAGACAGAAGGAGAGAAAGAGGAAAGGAGATAGATAGATACAACTCCTAGGGGAGGTGGGTGGGTTGTGAAGACTAATTCCTGCTGTTCCCAGAGATCACCTGTTACAGGTAAGTAACTGTGCTATCTCCAGGAACAAGCAGGAATGAGTCCTCACATATGGGGACTCCCTAGCTGTGGATGCCAGGGGAGATCCCATAAAATGCGTATTCCTGGGACAGGATGGCATTTCCCAAACCTGGATCCCCGGCATCCCCTGAGGGATGGGGGGTAGGAGTTGAATAGAGAAGAGCTGCAAGGAACAGCAAATCTAAAGACTACAGGAGAGAGGAGTCTTTAGAAAGTATGTCAAGTATCATTAAATATTTAATGAACTAGTACAATATAGAGCTTACCTACTGGATTGTAGGAAGTAGAACTGTGATGGAGTGTACTGTAGATGCAGTAACGGAATCTTCAAGGTAACTTCACAGCAGTGAGGATGAAGTTCCAAACCAGGAATGGGCAGGTGACCCAGGTGTCAACTGGGGCAGGAGAAGAACGGCAGGTCTTCAATGGAAAGCTTTATGGGAAAAAGCTGAAAACTCTTTTAGGTACAGTTATTAACATTGAGGACTAAAAGAAGAAGACTGACCGATCTGGAGAATTAGCCCAGTCCGGAAGGGAAGAGGGGGTATGGAAAAAAGCCCCTATTCCCAAGGAGAACAGAAGTGTACTCAGAAATACTGAAGATGTACACTGTCATTCCTAGCTGGTAAGAGATAGGAAGACAAGGAAGTTTGATACTTCATGGATAGGGAGATCTATAACAAAAATAGAAGCTGTTGACGTCACAGCAGTAATTGTGTGTATAACCGCTCCCACTTACTGAGCCGTATGAGAATAGGCAAGTTGACTGTCTGGACCCCTAAAGAAGGTACATACATGTCTATATATGTGCATATATATAGATATAGAGATAGAGAGAGAGAGAGAGAGAGAGAGATACATACATGTCTATATATATGTGCATATATGTCCCGAGATGTGATATATATATATATATATATATATATAGAGGTATAGATATATATATAGAGGTATAGATATATATATAGAGAGAGATATAGATATAGATATAGATGGGCATGGCTTATGCCCATACAGATTACAAAAATATGTATGTATAGGACATATACATACAGGAATATGACTCTGAGAATACATGCCTGCAACTGAACCACAGAAAAACATTCACTTGGGGAATGTGATGGGAAAAGATTCATCTAATAAGGGGGTGAAAACCACCTGAAGATATATAGAGAATCTATTTCTGTGGTGCAGGAATGTAATTCAGTGGAATAACCAGTATGGTTGCGTGAAAAACAGAGGATAATAGCAGTCTGGTAAGAGCACATCAGGAGTACTTTAGGACTCTGACATGTCCAGAGGACAAGAAAACGCATAGACTAAGACACCAGGACCCCCCAGTCAAGGGACTCAGAGGTATCATGTACAGTAAAAGAGTATGCGTTGTCCAAGTGGAGTAGAAAAGATACTGCCAAGCTGTAAGGAAAAAAGGGATAGATTCCTGCCAGATTGGGAACTCCTTGGACATTCACGCAGAAAAAAACTTGTCTTCTGTATCACAATAGGAGACAAGAGGGTATAAAGAACCTATATAGCCATGGATGACTATATAAGTTTTTCCAATTATATGGAAAACCCTCAGAGACAAAGTTCAATGCTCTACAGCAAGGGCACATAGTGGAAAACTTCTCTGAAGATTGCAGAGAGGATTGTGCAGGAGAATTATGAGATAAACTGACAGCAGTCAGATGTGGTGCCACATCCTAGGTAAGGATATGGCAAGAAGAAGATAACCTGCAGTGAGTAGTATCATGCAAGATAGTTGAAAGTAACTTGCAAGAAACATTAAAGTAAGCAATGGAGGTTCTGCTTGTACAGCAACTGAACAAAAGAGTAGAGGGGATCTCCCTGTATAAAAACAGGGAGAAAAACAGACAGAGGGAGCGGAGATATTCCCGTCCCTGTCTGATGAATTGTTCAGAGCATGCATTGAAGGATAGCAAAAAGTCTACACTGGAAAGAAAGAGAAGTGTTTCAGTATGGTACCAATTCGAGAAGGGGAAACCCTGGAAGAGAGGGGCTTGGAAGGTGACGTACCATATGGTAAGTCAGCTGAAGGAAAAAATGTCCCTGTGGGGACAGAAACTATCATGGGATAATTGTAATCTCCCTTTATAATGAAAAGAAAGGGAGAATTCAGTAACCCATGGACAAAAATATACGAATAGCTCAGCATACTGAAAAGAAAAACCAGTGTAGGGTTTGAAGAATAACTTCTGGTAAGAAGAAGTTAACTGTAGATTGCAACATACAGGAACCTATGGTTGCTGGCGATGATTAGCCTGGTTAGAGTCTGGAGACTTCAGACGAGGATGAGATGTCCCTTGCTTGGGTACATCTGGAGGATGGGCAGAGGAAGGATGAAACTTTCTTTTCCTAGGGAAAGAAGGTTTGGTAGGACATTTCCTACGCCCTGGGGAAAAAGAAGGCTTAGGACGGTTTCCAGAACTAGGAAAGTCAGTGGAGCAATGAGCAACCTGACGTAAAGCCTCTTTATTGAAGAGATTCTCTCCAGTACAAGGAGAAATACCCAGTGTATGTTGTGCCCATCTGCTCAAGTCTGAAGCCTGCAGCCAGGCTGTACGACGTGCTCCAATGGCAATAGCAGAGGATCTGCTAACAGACTCAAAAGAGTCTATAGAAGCACGAGAAAGGAACCAAGAGATATTCCTGCTATGATTGAGAAGCAAGGAATAGTCAGAGGCCTTAGGTTCTGACAGAAAAGGAGACAAAAGAGATAATTTCTCTGTGACCTCCTGAAGTGTCAGACTCATATAAAAAATATATGAAATAATTCTTGAAGCCAGCATAGAAGTTTGGAAGGTTTGACGTCCAAAGGCATCAAGTGCTTTAGATGCACGACCTGGCGGATAAGAAGAATGCTTCTTCTTGCTTCTTACCTTCCTCATTGCTGATTCCACTACAATGGAATGAGGTGGAAGTTGGTTTTTCTGGAACCCTGGAGAGGGAGGTACCTGATACAGAACGTCAATGGCTGTAGAAGGCAAAGGAACCTTTAAGGGTGATTCCCATATCCTCAGAAGAAGATCCTGTAAAGAATGGTGTAAAGGAAGCATTATATTTTCCTTTTCTGCAGGATCTTGATCAAGAGAAAAACCAGGAATAGGAATGGTAAGGAAGGCTGCCATGTCAAGGAGAAACTTCTGAAAAGAAGGATTTCCAATAGGAACTAATCCTGGGCAAGCTGAGGTTGAAGGAGCAGCTTGAGCACCAGAAGATATACTGGACTGGTGCAGAAAAAGAATCCTGCTCGATGGACTGTGATACTGACAGTTCTGATTTGAGGCAGTTAGTACTGCATCGTCAGTGCCTGGTATCGATTCCAAACTAGGCATAGAAAGGATCGATGGCACCGATGGAACTGCAGGAATCGATCCCGACACCGGTACCGGTATCGGAGATAATGTCATCAAAGCAGTAATCGAGGGCTGCTGAAGCGGTACCGAGGTGACCAGAGAGCCTTGGTGAATATCCTCGGTACTGCGTAGCCGGAAACGATATTATTTATTTATTTATTTACATTCTCTTATATACCGCGCTATTCTGCATCAGTGCGGTTTACATTGAACAAACTGAAATTACATTGAACAGGGCATTATAACTTGGAGATAACTATTTTACAGGGAACATGGGCTATGGAGGGTTAACTGGCTTGCCCAAGACCACAAGGAGCACCTGTGGGACTAGAAACCCCAGTCCAGTTTTGGGATCGGTTCCGAAACGCGTCGGTACCAAGTCATCTAGACTGGAAATTGATTCTAGACTCGGCATCGAAGCGAGCGAGTCTATCGATGCATGTCTAGAAGGTACCGACGTTGGTGGTGGAATCAGCAATGCCGATACATTGGAATCTCATCGAATGGCACCGAAGGTACCGAGGACGTTCAAAGACGATGTTCGGCGACGAGAGGAACACTCGACACCGGCACCAATGTCGGGGTATCGGTACCGCTCGAAGTCGGTACCAACCCCGAGCACGGTGAAGATATAGGAAAGTCAATCTGGGTCGAATCGATCGGCCCCGAAGGTACAGAGGATTCCAGATGACGATCCCAGGTAAAGAGTGGAACACTCGATACTGATGCTGATACCGGGATATCGGTACCGCCCGAAGCCGGTACCAACCCCGAGCATGGCTGGGAAACAGGAAAGCCAATCTGGGTCGTATCGATCGGCCCCGAAGGTACCGAGGACACCAGATGACGATCCCTGGTGAAGAGTGCAGCACTCGACACCGATGCCGGTGCCGGGTTATAGGTATCACTCGAAGCGGATACCACCCCCTGGCACGGCTCAGGTATGTTCTGTGAGGGTTGAGCCCCAGGAACAACCTGAAACCCCGTGAATGCTTTGGAGCCCGAAGACTCCCGCCGGGGTTTTATTGCCAATGGTATCTTGAGGGCAAGGCCAGAGCCGTCATCATGCTGTGCATGAGACTTACCCTTCAAGAATTGGCTAGTCTTAACAGACTGTTTGTGGGTTACCTGATCCTGGAGAGAAGAATAAACCGGTGTCCTCACCTCAGGAGGAAAAACAGCATCGAGGGAAACTCGAAAAAGGGAAGGTCTTCTCCCAATAATACAGCCTGATGGATCAGGGAAAAAAGGGTCAGGACCCAAACAGGTTAGACACCAAGCATTGGAGTCTAAAAAGGAAACTAAGTTTCCACAGTGAAGGCACTTCTTAGGGGAAGAAGGCTCCATCTTGGAAAGGCCTGGTAGGCCCAAAAAAGTTAAAAGAAAAAACTGAGGAGAAATATTTCTCTAAGTTTGAAAAGGAAAAGAATAAAGCACCGGCGGTACCGGTATCGGCGGGAAATACAGCCGCGACCACAAGAAAATAAGAATTTTAAAGTAGAAAATTTCTGCGGTGACAGGAGGACGTCCTGTGGCTCCGCGGAAAAACGAAAACTGAGGAGAGGCAGTGGGAAAGGCGGGAAGTCACCGCGCAGGCGCGAGGGATGCTCCCAAAAGCTTTCTGATTGGATGCTGGGGAGCATTCCCGTGCAGGCTCCGTCGGTACCGACGTACCCATATGTGAAGACTCATTCCTGCTTGTTCCTGGAGATACGTAGATCAATTGTTTACGTCATCAGAATATAAAAAGACTAGGGGACATGCAATGAAGCTAAAGGGTAACCTATTTAAGACTAATAAGAGAAACGATTTTTTCATTCAACATGTAATCAAACTCTGGAATTTGTTACTGGAGGATGTAGTAAAAGCTGTTAGTGTAGCTGGGTTTAAAAAAGGTTTGGACAAGTTCCTGGAGGAAAGGTCCAGAAACCATTATTAAAAGGGACCCGGGATATCACTGCTTAACCCAATACAAGCATTGAGGAACCTGTGTCTTTTGGGGAAACTGCTTTGTACTTATGACCTAGATTGGCACTGTCGGAAACAGGATACTGGGCTTGATGGACCTTGGTCTGACCCAGTATGGTAATCTTATGTTCTTAGTGTACCTCTCACAGCAGCTTGGAAATTGAGCACGTCATCTTTTGATGACAGCAGTGTACTTATACCGCCTACCAGCCCCAGTAACCTATTGAAAAAGTAGACTCACAGGAACAACAAATAAATAGTAACATGCAACAATTCTGCATCTAAATAACCTAGCCCCCCCCCCCCCCCCCCAGAATGAGGAGTCTTACCTGTGGAGTACATGAGTGATGCCGTGCAACATGGAATCTGAGACCGACAGCTCTCTAGGTCTGTCCCCTAACGTTGTTCCTCCCCCACTTCCCAGCACTCCTGGCCACTTCTCCCACGTGAACCAGCATCAGGCCCAGGGCAACATGACAGAATATCCTAAACACACTCTGGGGAGAGATCCGGGACTGGACTGGAGTTCCTCAAGGAACAACAATTAGCAGGTAAATCTACTTTCTCTTTCCTTATCGTCCCTCCAGTCCAGTCCCACACCTCTGGGATGTAACAGAGCAGTTAAACTAACGGGAGAGACCTGCCAAACCGGCCTGAAGCACCGCCATTCCAAAGCAAGCATCCCCTGCCGCCTGGCCATCCAGGTGATAGTGCTTGGCAAAAGTATGAAGCGAAGACCAAGTTGCCGTCCTACAAATCTCTACTAGTGGCACTAAACTATACTCCGCCATGAGGCTGCCTGGGCCCTCGTGGAACGAGCCCGCAACCGCACCGGCACCACTTTGCCCTTCAGTATGTACGTCGATGCGATCGCCTCTTTGATCCAACAGGAAATGGAAGCTTTTGCCACTGCCTCTCCTCTGTGCGGCTCCCCAAACAGCACAAACAAAGAGGGAGGAGTGGGCTAGTGGTTGGGGCTAGTTACCCCAGGCCGGAGTGTCGGGGGTTCAAATCCCACTAGAGGACATCAACCTTGGGCTGGAAGGACTGGGGTTTCTAGTCCCAAAGATGCTCCTTGTGGTCTTGGGCAAGCCACTTAACTATTTTACAGGGAACATAGGAAATGGAGGGTTATCTCCAAGTTATAATGCCCTGTTCAATGTAATTTCAGTTTGTTCAATGTAAACCGCCTTGATATCATGAAAGGTGGTATATAAGAAATGTTAAATAAATAAATAAATAAATAAATTAGATTTCCGCAACAGTGCTGTCTTTTTCAAATAGTGCCTCAGGACTCTTTTGACATCCAAAAGATGAAACTTTGGATTTCCGAGCCCACCTCCGCGTTTCTTAGAGCCAGTAGGGAAACTGACTGGGTCAAATGAAGGGTCAAAACCACCCTGGGCAGAAAGAAAGGTATTGCCCAAAGGACCACCTTCTCCCTTGAGAATGCAAGAAAGAACTCCTGGCATGACAAGGCTTGAAGCTCCAAAATCCTGTGTGCCGAGCAGATCACCACAAATAATACTGTCTTCAGGGTCAAATCCTTCAGCAAGGCTGACACAATGGCTCAAAGGGCTCACTGGTAGGTGCCATTAGCACCAAATTGAGATCCAAGGGTGGCACTACCACCCTTCACGGAGGTCTGAGGTGGCCCACTGCCCTCAGAAATCTCAGTACGTCAGGGTGTGTACCTAACGCCACCCCTTGGAACTTTCCCCAATAACAAGAAATTACTGCCAGTTGTACCCTCACGGAACTAGTGGCTAAGCCTTTATTGGAGCTGGCCTGCAAGAATGCTAGGATATCTGGCATGGATGCCATAGATGGGTGAAACTGCCTACCACACACTGCCTACCACACCACGACTCAAAGATGTGCCATACTTGGATGTAAGTTAAACAGGTAGACCTCTTCCAGGCTTTCAGCAAGGTTGCTATCACCGGACCCGAGTACCCTTTCTTATTCAGCCTTGCCCTTTCAAGAGCCATGCCGTAAGCGAGAATTGAGCCACCTGAGACATGCATACTAGCCCCTGCATCAGTAGATTCTCTCGAGCCGGAAGCCGCCATGGTCAGTCCGCCTGAATCCTCACCAGGTCGGAATACCATGGGCACCTTCACCAATCCTGGGCGATCAGAATGACGCACTCCTAGTGAGCCTCTATTCACTGCACGACCCAACCTATGAGTGCCCACAGAGGAAATATAGAGAAGACATTCTTCCAGCCACCTTTATACTAGAGCCTCCAGGCACTCTTTTCCTCCTGAAAAGTCGGTTTGCCTTGGCCGATTTGAATGTAGTCATTAGATCCATGACTGGCGTGTCCCACCAGTGTACCACCTGTGCGAACACTTCCTTGTTGAGACTGCACTCACTGGGGTCCACATGCAACAGACTAAAGTAATCCACTGTCACAATGTCGACTCCCACTACGTGCGCCACTGATAACACCTGGAGCCGACTCTCCACCCAGGCTAACAGCGTTCATCATTGTCCTCCAAGCTACGCTGCCCATGCCTCCCTGACGACTGATGTAGGCTACCGTGGTCGCATAGTCTGAGAGGACCCAGACCGCCTTTCCCTGTAACCATGGTTCGAAGCTCCATAGCACCAGGACCACCGCACGCATCTCCAGCTGGTTGATCGACCAATGGGCCTCCTGTAGGCTCCACTGCCCCTGAGCGAAACGACCTTCGCAATGGGCCCCCCCAACCGGACAAACTGGCATCGGTCATCGATGGGATCCACCTTGGTGACTCGAGGGGCATGCCCCCCTCTAGGTTCCCCAGGCAAAGCCACCACGGACAGCTCTCTTGGTCCCCTGCAGACAGGGGAGCATCTTGGACAACTGCTGCATCTGATGGGACCACCGATGGAGCAGAGCTCTCTGCAACAGTCGCATGTGTGCTTTTGCTCACGGAACGAGTTCAAGCATGGCTGCCATAGTCCCAAGGACCTGTAGATGATGTCAGGCCGATGGCGCTGACATTTTCAGAAACTGGCGCACTAAGCGCCGCAGCCTCCACGCTCGATGCTCTGGAAGAAAGACCTTCCCTACGTGGGTGTCGAAGTGCTCTCCCAAATACTCCAGCTCCTGGGCAGCACCAAATGGCTCTTGGTCTCGTTGACCACCCAACCGAGACTTTGAAGCAACTGCACTACCCGCGTCTTTGCCCTTTCGCTTTCATCCCTAGACTTTGCTCTTATCAGCCAGTCATCGAGGTACGAGTAAACGAGCACTTCTTTCTTGTGGAGCGCCGCCACTACTACCACTATGACCTTGGTGAAGGTACAAGGAGCAGTTGCCAGACTAAACGGCAAAGCCCGAAACTGGAAATGCCCATTGGCACTGCAAATCGGAGAAACTGCTGATGCTCTGGCCGGATGGGAATGTGCAGATACGCCTCCTTGAGATTGAGCGATGTCAGAAACTCCACATTTCTCACTGCTACTATGACAGATTGTAATGTCTCCATGTGTAAATGCAGAATCCGCAGACAATGGTTCATTCCCTTGAGATCAAGAATTGGGCAAAAGGAACCTTCCTTTTTGGGCACCACGAGAAATAAATGGAGACCATAAATGGGAACCGGTACCACGGCCCTTAACTGCAGGAGCCGTGTCAAGGTGTCTTTTACCGCCACCACTTTTCCTGGTGTCTTGCAGGGAGACTGCACCAAGGAGTGGACTACTGGATGAGCCCACTCAAGAGCATAGCCCTCCTGGATGAGCTCCAGGACTTATTTTTCCGTCATGATCTGGGCCCAGGCAGGGTAGAAATTCCACAACAGACCTCCCACGGGCTGCACCCCCACCTGCCCCCCCCCCCCCTCGGTTCATTGTGCTTTCTTGGGCCCCCGAGGTCGAAGCGGCTTGATCTGGGATCTCTCCTTTTTCCAGTTCTTCACCTTGCAAATCAAACTCTATGTCCAGATCATCTCCTTCTGTGCCCTCCGACAAGGGTGATTGCCTGTGCCACTACTCTGATGGCCTGGCCCTCTTAGGAGTTGCCATCTCTGTCTCGCTCTTTTGTGTCCGCTGTCCTCTTAGAACCACGTTCCGGCAAAGGGATGCAGCCTGTTGCCTCCTACTTGCACAGACAAAAGGCTTTGTGCAGTAACGGGACAAATTCCCGCAAAAAATCTCCCGGGAGCCTTAGATCTCCTGGAATCTGCACAGTGGCGGGTCCGGGAGTAGCCGAGGACCCAGCAGCCTACAGTAGACCGCGCAAACCTTCTGTGTCCTGTGCCTCCTGAGATGGGGATGAGGTCCTTCCTGCCTGGACTGGTGATGCAGGTCCTGTTCCACTGATGTGGCCTCTTGTGTGCAGCCTACATAAATGCCTGCCTCAGAGACCGTCCCCTGCCAGGTGCCACAGACCAGGCACTGCGGTCTGGCCAGCATGGTGGGACACACTGCGGACTGTTTGAACTGCCCAAAGTGGACTCCATATACCCTGTGGTTCTAACCAAACTCAGACCTCCTAGGTGTCAGTCCAGTGCTCTAACCATTACCTAAATCCAAGAAATGATTGAAACAGAACTAAATACTTTTATTTCATTTTACTCATTTAAGTTTAACTCCACTGCTTAAAGAAAGCCCTACAGGGTCCTGTTTCCTGACCCTATGCGCACGACAGAGGTAAGTGTGGGAGTTCTCTGGTTTTCCCTCCCCATGCAAGCCTACTGGGAGAGAAAACAGCAAAGGAGCTGCCTGACATGCCGGGCCATGGCAAATAAAAGGGAGGGGCTTCTTCCTGCGTCGCTGATCACCTTATGCCACGCAGTTTTTAGGCCGCGCACCAGCCCAGCCATTCTCCTGCAATTTTACTGCGCCACTCATCTGCCCAGCTCTCTTCTTGCACCACAACAGCCCTGTTTACCTCCTGCAACACGGGTTTGAGCTCCGGGCAACAAAGAATGCTGCTCTTTTTCCCCTCTCGCACTCAGCCAGTCAGTACAGGCTTCGGTGCTGCGGGGACTGCATGGGAGCTGCCTACTGGTTTGGCACTGTCTGAGTGGCGGCTCCTCACCTAGTGACAGGTTCAGGAGCCGCCCGTGACCCATAAAAATAATCTGCCACCCCCACAAGAAGCCTGCCCAACACCTGAAGGGGGGGATGGGGGATATCCTCCTTTGGGTCTCTGCTCTCCTTTGCCTTAAGAAACTTTTTTTTTTGACTAATCAAAAGAAAGAATCTGCTAGCACAAGAATTAAGAAAGTAAAAATCCTAAACTATCACAAACTCCTTGTTTGTCCCTTCAGTGAGTCCAGCTCCCTGGCTCACCATCTCCTTCAGCTACTTGGAGACTGAGCATACTGGGGCTGGTAGGCGGTGCCAGCTGTTTAAGTACACTGCTGTCATCAAAAGATGGCATGCTCAGTCTCCATGTTGCTGTGAGAGGTACACTAACCAGAGGTGCGGGACTGGACTGCAGGAACAATAAAGATCCCTCCTTCACCACCTGCAGGGCCCAAGAGTCAGTTGTGATGGATGGCCAACGGTGGGTATAGAGAACAAGCTTCCGCCCTGTGGGCTACTGGGCTGGACCTCTTGAGGGAAGAGAGGCTATGCCCAAGGAGTCAAAAACTCCTGCCAAGCTAGGCCGGAGCCGGTGCCTGGGGTTTGGGAGCCTTGGGCTTACGAGGGCCGTGCCCTTGCCCCTTGGCCTGCTGCCTCTGTTAGGGAGCTGGGAAGGCCTGGTACTGAGGATAGTTTCCAAAAAGCCTTCCTCTTCTTCGGGTAGAAGGGCATAGATAGAAAATAGAGTAGGGCTAAATGGTCAATTTTCTCAGTAGAGAAAAGTGAATAGTGGAGTACCCCAAAGGATATGTGCTGGGCCCAGTGCTTTTTAACATATTCATAAATGACCTAGAAATGGGAACAAGTGAGGTAATCAAATTTGCAGCTGGCACAAAATTATTCAAAGTTGTTAAAACACAAGAGGATAGTGAAAAATTGCAAAAGGACCTTGAGAAATTAGCAGACTGAGCATCTAAATGATAAATGCAATTTTATGTAGATAAGGGCAAAGTTATGCACTTAGAGAAGAACAACCTAACCTATGGTTATATGATGCAAGGTTACACACATTAGGAATCACCACCTAGGAAAAGGATCTAGGTATCATGAATAATACATTGAAATCCTTTGTCCAATGTGCAGTGGCGGCCAAGAAAAATAAAGAAAATATTAGGAATTATAAGGAAACAAATGGAAAATAAGGCCAAAGATATTATAACAACTCTGTATCATTCCATGGTGTGACCGCACCTTGAAAAGTGTGCAATTCTGGTCCCAATATCTTAAAAAGGATATAGCAGAATTAGAATAGGTACAGAGAAGAGCCACCAAAATGATAAAGGGGATAGAAGGATACCACTATGAGGAAAGGCTTAAAAGGTTAGGGTTCTTCAACTTGGAAAAAAGACTGTTGAGGGAAGTTATGACAGTGGTCTATAAAATAGTGAATGGAGAGAAACAGGTAAACGTAGATTGGTTGTTTACTCCTTCAGAAGGCTAGGGGACACACACTGAATCTGCAATGTAGAACATTTAAAAAAGACTAATCAGAGAAAATATTTGTTCACTAAACGCGTAATCAAACTCTGAAATTCGTTACCAGAGGATGTAGTAAAAGAGGATATAGTGAGGCTTGGACAAGTTCCTGGAGAAAAAGTCCATAAACCATTATTAAACAGGCCCAGGGGTTTAACATTGGGATACCCAACATAAAATCTGTGTACCTTTTTGGGGAATCTGACAGATAACTCTGACCTGAATTGGCTGCTGTTGGAAAGAGGATACCTAGCTTGATGGACCCTTGGTCTGACCCACTAAAGCATATTATAAAAAGCAGGCAGCTTGTAGAAGCAGCTAAAGACATTGACAACTTTGACTAAGGATCCTGAAGATCCATGAGTCCAACATGGTATGGGTCTTAAAAAGGATATAGCGTTATTAGAAAAGGTTCAGAGAAGAGCCACCAAAATGGTAAAGGGGATGGAAGGATACCCCTATGAAGAAAGGCTAAAAAGATTAGGGCTCTTTAACCTGGAAAAGAGACGGCTGAGGGGAAATATGATAGAAGTCTATAAATTAATGAACGGAGTGGAACGGGTAAACGTCGGTCAATTGTTTACGTTATCAGAATATAGAAAGACTAGGGGACATGCAATGAAGCTACAGGGTAAACTATTTAAGACTAATAAAAGAAAATATTTTTTCACTCAACTTGTAATCAAACTCAGGAATTTGTTACCGGAGGATGTAGTAAAGACCGTTAGTGTAGCTGGGTTTAAAAAAGGTTTGGACAAGTTCCTGGAGGAAAGGCCTATAAACCATGTCAGACGGCTGCCTGGGTGAGAATGTTCACAGTCTTGGCAAGTGCATATATCAATATGATTGGCAAGGGATTGTGGGCAATGCAGTCCATTCACACCAGACACAGCTGCTCACAATAAATAGCTGTGCTTGAGGGTAAAGCCAATAAGATATTTATTTATGGGGTTATTTCTCCCAACACAGATATGCTTGGTAGCACATAAATCAGGTTACTTGCTTTCAGTGTTAAACTTGGAAAAACAAAATCAGGAAAACAACATTTGAACTTGTCAGGCAATTAAAGCAAAAGAATAAAGACCTGGTTGGTAACAAACTGGTCTTTTCTGTAGGCTTTAGCTAATATTTTCTTAGCAGTGTATCAAAACAACAAACAAAATCCACAAAGAAGAGGAAAACTGTTCTTTTCAGGTTTACTTCTTATATCTTCCCACATAGATTCAGAAGTGATTGCCTCAGAGCTCACAAGCAATTAGGTAAGGCTCAATTGCTAGCAGTTACCCAGCTGAAACACCTTAGCTGGCTTGCTTTCTACTGTGTGGCTAAAAATCCTACTCAGGAGCTTTTCTGAGTAGATTAAAGAACAAGTTTGTATTTATTTGTGATGGTTGCTGTATTTTATAACAGAAAATCACCAAAGGAGTTTAGACAGAGAGCAATCCATGTAAACACATCCTTCATCTGCAATCACTCCCCTTCTTCAACAATCATGGGTTCAATATCCTGGATTGGCACAGATGAATTTCTCAATGGAGCACTTTCAGGAGAATACTTGTTTCCCTGCTGTCTTTCAAGGTTATAGCTAGGGCATAGATCAGTGTTCATACCTGAGCTCCCATTGCTGTTAGAGTTCCTCTCTATATAGCCTGGCCAGTATGTAGTCCAGTTCTTATGTCCAGCCTTCCAATCCAGATCCCTGGACACTGGATCTCTCTTCACATACCTTCTGGCACGGGTCTTAGGGTCCCTTCCACGTGCAGCCTCACAGGTACCGTCTGGAGATTCCTAGCTCTGCAGCACCATTCCTCTGGCTTTCCCCAGTCCAATGGTGTATGCTGGCCCTTGGAATGCCTTCCAGTATACGTACTGCTATGAACTCCTGTAGACCTCCCAAAGGCTTTTCTCTTCTTTCTTCCAAAGGGTTTCTTGCCCTCTCTGTCCGTCTGGTTTGGCTTCTGCTTCTGATGATCCTTCAGATGAAACTGAGGATAATTCTGAGGATGAGGATGAGGATATCCAAGCTGATCATGAAGATGATCATGATGATTCTCTGTAGAATAAACTCTACCTTTATTCTGCTTAGATGAGTGCTCCTCCCTAACACAGCGCAGCTGTGCTGAATCAGGCCCTGCCCTTTGAGATGAGTGCTTAGGGATTACCTGGTAGTCTTTTATGGGAAAATTCTGTTTTCTTATTTCTCCCAGAACTGACAGGTTGCTTGTTCAGAGTCACTTCACCTTTCCTATAGCTCCTTCCTGAGCTATGATAAGCTTCCTTATCACAAGCTTCATTGCATGTCCCCTAGTCTTTCTATATTTTGATGGTGTAAACAATCGATCTATGTTTACCTGTTCCACTCAATTCATTAATTTATAGATTTCTATCATATCTCCCCTCAGCTGTCTCTTTTCCAGCCTGAAGAGCCCTAACCTTTTTGCCCTCTCTTCTTAGGGGTATCCTTCCATCCCCTTTACCATTTTGGTGGCTCTTCTTTGTACCTTTTCTAATAACGCTGTATCCTTTTTAAGATACAGCGACCAGAATTGCACACAAATATTCAAGTGTGGTCACATCTTTCCTCTTCTCTCTCCCTACAACCCTCCTTGTGAACTCCATTCTTCCACTGGGCTGCTCCTCTCTATGCCATTTTCTTCCACTGCCAACTTTAGACTTCGATCCTTTCACCTTGCTGCTCCTTATGCCTGGAACAAACTTCCCGAGTCTGTACGTCAGGTGTCCTCTCTCCCTCTTCTCAAATCCATGCGGAAGGCTCACTTCTTTGGAACTGCTTTTGGATCCCGATCCCTTGTTTTCCTTGCATCTCCTCACCCTTCCCTTTTCTACCCCTTATTCTTATCTTTGCCTTGTCTGTCTTAGTTAGATTGTAAGCTCTGATGAGCAAGGACTGTCTTTATAAATATCTGTACAGGGCTGTGTATGCCTTGTAGTTCTATAAATTAGTAGTAGGAGTAGTAGTTGTAGTTTTGCTGCAACTAAAGGGGGGGGGGCGCCAGTGCTGGGACAGATATGTGCAGGCGGAAACAGACCTTTATTTTCAGGTCCCAGAGTAGATGCTTTAAATTTTCAGCACCACTGCTGTAGAGCGTGGGTGCCCAGCTATTCCCTGAGCAGTAGCCAAAACGGGAAAATTAGACCTTACCTGCTACTTTCATGGAGTCCCTCCAGTCCTGTCCAGACCAATGGGTAGTGTCCATCCACCAACAGCTGGAGACTGATATGCAAATGTTTCCCGTGTTGTCACGCTATACTCTCTAAGGCTCCCCTCTCCTTCCTCAGTACACTATTGACAAAGCAGCAACAACTTTCTTTAATAACTAACTAGTATTGGAATTCGCAGCACTTAACCCTCCGCATACTCTTAGCTACTGATCTCGGCACCGCACACTGCACCAGAGACAACTGGATGGGGTCTCGCTTTCTTGGCTCTTTTTTTTATTTATTTAAAAATCACACACAAAATTGTGCGAAAGAAAGGGCCTGGCTACCTCCAAGCCCTCCAGAATCACTCCAACTAACTATCCGGGCTCACGCAAACCTAACAATCAACAGACTACGGTGGGTCCTGGACTAAACCAGAGGGACTCCATGAAAGTAAATCAGCAGGCAAGGTCTAATTTTGCCTTCATCCACGTCCCTCCAATCCAGTCCAGATCAATGGGATATATCACAGCAGTACTTATCGACAGGAGGGACCTGCGAGCCCCATCCTCAAGACATGATCTCCGAAACGCACTTCCTGTGTCACCTGCAAATCCAGGAGGTAGTGTCTGGCATAGTTATGCAATGACCACCAAGTTGCCACCCTGCAGATATACCCTGGTGGCACCAGACTAAAAACTCGGCCTATGCCGCCGCCTGGGGTCTTTTGGAATGTGCAAGCATATCCTCCGGGACTGGCCTCCCTTTAAGTAGATAGGCCGAGGTGATAGCCTCCTTCACCCAGCAAGAGATGGATGCTTTAGAGGCCACCTCACCTTTATGCGGTCCTCCAAACAGCACAAAGAGATGCTCCGAATTACAGAAGGACTGGGTGTGCCTCGGGTAGCATTTCAGTGCTCTGCGAACTTATGGAGTCTCCTATTGGTAGCGCCCACATCCGCCGCGGGAAACACCAGCAGGGTCACTATCTGGTTTATATGAAACGGTGAGACCACCTTTGGCAAGAACGATGAACTGTGCACAAAATAGAGAAATTAGACTTACCTGCTAATTGTAGTTCCTTGAGGAACTCCAGTTCAGTTCTTCACCACTGGGTAGTGCACCTCCTCCTGCAGCATGAAGACTGGGCAAGTTAAAATCGTGACATCACTGGATGTACTCTGCTGGTCTCTTCCATCAGCCCCAGTGAACTACTGACAAAGCAGACTCAAAGGAGCAACAAATAAGTAGCTATAACATTAATTTTAACTTTTAAGAACTAAACTTAACTTCATTCCCACTAAAATAAGAGGGACAACGGCATCTTTGACTTCCTCTTCCCTTCAGGAATCACCTAAGATAACAAATCCAGATAAAACCATCGCAATCCTGAAACTTTAAAAGGATTTTACGGACATCGACACGAACCTTCCCCCCAGACAACACTGCCTTCTGACCTACTCATCCTCGGGCGGGAATCAGGACTGAACTGGAGTTCCTCAAGGAACTACAATTAGCAGGTAAGTCTAATTTCTCTTTCCTTATCGTTCCTCCAGTTCAGTCCTTCACCACTGGGATGTAGCAGAACAGTAATTACTGGGAAGGACCTGTCCACCCAGATCGCAAGACCGCTTACCCAAAACAGGCATCGTTCGCCGCCTGAATATCCAGGCGATAGTGCTTACTGAAGGTATGGAGAGAGGACCAAGTGGCCGCTCTGCAAATCTCTACTGGCGGAACCAAACTATGCTCCGCCCAAGAAGTTGCTTGCGCTCTAGTAGAGTGAGCCCATAGCCCTACGGGCACCTGACACCCTTGTAAAATATATGCTGACGCTATAGCTTCTCGTACCCATCTAGCTATCAAGGCTTTGGCCGCCGCTTACCTTTTACACGGGCCTCCAAAGAGAACGAACAGACGATCCGACTTCCGGAAGGCTTCCGAAACTTGAGTATTGACGCAGCACCCTTTTAATGTCCAACCGCTGCAGACTACGGTCTGAGGCATTCTCCTCCATATAGCCCAATACTGGCAACGAAACCATTTGGTTCATGTGAAAAGGAGAAACTATTTTGGGCAAAAAGGAAGGTACTGGCCGCAGCACCACCTTTTCTCTAGAAAAAGACGGCTCTCAACAAGACAAAGCCTGCAACTCCGAAATCCAGCGAGCCGAACAAATAGCCACCAAAAACACTGTCTTTAAATTTAAATCTTTGACTGACGCCTGCTGCAAAGGCTCGAAAGCTTCCTTAGTCAACACCCCAAGTACTAAGCTGAGATCCCACGAGGGAACCACCATTCTGCACGTAGGCCGCAACTGAGACACCGCCTTTAAAAACCGTACCACGTCGACGTAAACGCCCAAGGTCGACCACTGGACCTTTCCTCGATAACATGAAAGGGCCGACAGCTGAAACCTCAAGGAGCTGGCTGCCAGGCCTTTATCAAATCCGTCCTGCAAGAAACTTAAAACCGTAGGAATGGAAACTGTGGAAGAGCAGATCTGCCGCCGAGAGCACCAGTCCTCAAAGATATGCCAAATTTGCACATACGCTAGAAATGTGGATCCCTTCCTGGCTCGAAGTAAGGTAGCAATCACCGCTCCAGAATAACCTCTCTTCTTTAAGCTCGCCCTTTCAATGGCCAAGCCGTAAGCGAGAATCGATCCACCTGGGGCATGCGCAGAGGATCCCGAGTCAAAAGATTCGGCATTGCGGGAAACTGCCAAGGCTCCCCGTCGAGGAGCCAAACCAGATCGGCATACCACAGACGTCTCGGCCAATCTGGTGCCACTAACACTACCCTCCCCTGATGCGCCTCGATGCGCTGAATCACTCTCCCTATGAGCTTCCACGGGGGAAACACATAGAGAAGGCTGGCCACCGGCCATTGTTGCATCAGGGCATCGATGCCCTCTGACATCCTTTCCCATCTTATGCTGTAAAAGTGATTCGCCTTGGCCGACCAAAAAGTTGCCATGAGATCTATAATCGGTGGACCCCACTTGATGACCATCTACGCAAACACTTCCAGATGAAGCTTGCATTCTCCTGCCTCCACTCGGACTCTGCTGAGAAAATCCGCCATCACATTCTCTGTTCCTGCTATATGCGCTGCCGAGATCGCCTGTAGTCGGGGCTCCACCCACACAAACAGAATCTCCGCTTCCTCCTCCATGGCGGCACTTCCTGTGCCCCCTTGCCGACTGAGGTAAGCCGCTGTCACTTCGGACTCGAACGCTTGAAGTGCAAGCGCTACTGCCCTTAGTTCCAGACAGTTGATCGACCACTGGGTCTCCTGCTCGTTCCAAGCTCCTTGCACGAAGGGATCCCTGCAATGAGCTCCCCAACCTGTGAGACTTGAATCTGTCAACACCGGGAGCCACTGCGGCTGCTCCAGCGGCATGCTTGCCACCAGATTTCCTGGTGAGAGCCACTCGCAAGGGGCAAGGAAGCTGTTTGTTTAGAGAATCATTCTGGTGGGACCAGCGTCAAAGTAACGACCTTTGCAAGGGACGCATGTGCGCTCTGGCCCATGGTACTACCTCCAGGGTTTCCGCCATTGTCCCTAGCACTCGAAGATAGCTCCAAGCTGACGGAGCCGGTCGACACAAACTGGCGTACCAGCTGTTGAAGGATATGAGCTCGCCGTTCCGGCAGAAACACTGCTTCCACTTGGGTGTCGAACCGTACTCCCAAGTACTCTAGGACTTGAGACGGAACTAACCGGCTTTTGGACGCATTGACCACCCAGCCGAGCCCCTGAAGGAACTTTACTACTCTGCTGGTAAACTGAACGCTCTCGGCCCTCGACTTTGCTCGAATCAGCCAATCATCAAGATAAGGGTGAACTAAGATTCCTTCTTTCCGCAGAGCCACTGCTACCACCACCATAACCTTGGTGAAGGTACGCAGAGCCACTGCCAGCCCGAAGGGCAACGCCTGAAACTGAAAATGCCCCCATGGGAGCGCGAACCTTAGGAACTTCTGATGATCTGATCAGGATGTGCAAGTACACCTCGGTAAGATCGAGAGATGTCAAGAATTCACCCTTCTGAACCACCACTATTACCGATCGCAACGTTTCCATCCGAAAGTGAGAAGCTCGCAGACTGCAATTTACTCCCTTGAGATCCAGAATAGGACGGAGGGACCCGTACTTCTTTGGTACTACAAAATAAATAGAGTAACAACCGACGCCGTACGATTCCTGGGGTACCGGTACAACTGCTCCTATCTGTAAGAGATGATCCAAAGTTTGCCAGATAGCAGACGTTCTTTGCTGCCCTTTGCAAAGGGACAGCACAAACGTATCTAGTACCAAACAAGCCAATTCGAGAGCATAACCCTCGTGTATCACCTCTAAGACCCATTGGTCGGACGTTATCTGGACCCAGACAGGAAGAAACTCTCGAAGCCGCCCTCCAATCGGCTGAAGTCCTACCCGGGCCCGCCTCGCTTCATTGTGGTTTTTGGGCAACTGAGGAGGAGGCAGCTGTGAACCCTCTTCCCACTCCTCGAAACCCTCGAAACCCTTGCGCTCATGAAGCAAACCTTCCTCATGAGAAACCTCAGAGCCAAGAGGTACGAAATTTCCTGAAGTCTTGAAACTGACCTCGTGAAGCCGGCAGGGACCTCCCCTGCTTAGGATTATCTTCCGGTAGCCTATCGCCTTTGGACTCTCCCAAGTCCTTAACCAATTTATCCAGATCTTCAGCAAACAAACTTCCCCTTAAAAGGAAGTTTACTAAGCCGTGACTTGGAAGAAACATCCGCTGCTCAATTTCTTAACCACAGGTACCGGCGCGCGGCTACCATGGAAACCATGCTATTCGCCAACGACCTAATCAAATCATAGTGAACATCCGCTAGATATGCCGCACCTGATTCAAGCCGTGTCATATCTATTAAATGCTCCTGTGCCTGCTGAGATGGTTGTTGTAATCTCTGCGACCACCTCAGGCAAGCTCTCGCCACACAAGCTCCGCAAATAGACGCCTGCAATGAGAGAGCATTAACCTCAAAGGCTTGTCTCAATAAACCATCCACCTTCTGGTCTTGCGCATCTTTCAAGGCCGCGCTGCCTTCCACCGGAATAGTCATCTTTTTTGTGACTGCTGATACCACTGCATCTATACGCGGAGAATGGAACCTTTCCTTCTCCTTGTCGGCTAAGGGGTAGAGTTGTTCATAGCTCTTATGCCTCATAACCCCCCTTTCAGCATATCCCATTCATCTTGAATCATCCGGTCAACCACCCGGTGAACTGGAAACACCGCCTGAGTTTGCCACACTGCCTGAATGAGAGGATTTTCTAAACCCTCCTCGTCCGCCGGCTGTACCGACATGAAGTTGAGTACCTGGAGGGACTCCATAATGAGCGCAGTAAGCTCTTCCTTACGAAATACTCATGATCCTCGCTTGATCCTCCGGTTCCTGTATCTCTCCTTCCTCAAGTTCTTCCATTCCTGATTCGGGTTCTAAATCTATGTCTTCCGTATCCTGTCAATCTGACTCCAAGGGCTGACCGTCGAGAGATCAAGCCCTCTTAAGAGGCCTCACCAGGTTGCCTCCAACTTTTTCTGAGCTAGACTGCTGTCCCTGAGCTCCCAGCATCCAAGGCTCTGGGACCGTCCCCTGCTGTCTCAAACAATACGCTTGATGCATTATGAGCACAAAATCTGAAGAAAAACTCCCAAGGGCTGCCCCGGGTCCTAATGGTGCTCCAGCACTAGCTGGCCCTGCTTGGCCTTCTAGAAGGGGCACAACCAGCCCTTCCAACAGAGACTCACCATCTCCTCTTGTTGATGGACACTGAGTCTCTTCACCAACTTTATCTTGGATCTCTTGCTCCATGGTAGTGGAAGCGAGCGCGCAGCCCCTGCAAAACCCGCCGTCTGAGACTGCGCCCCTGCGGGTGCCACAGACCAAACACTGCGGCCGAGATGGCATTAGCTATAAAATAACCAAAATTCAATATTCCTCAGAAATGAAGGATGCCCCTCCAAAATGAGAATTAAACCTCCCCCCCCCCCCCCCGCGGTACTTTAAAGCCCCAGAATCAACCACCAACAAATTGTCTCAAAATAAAACAAACTCAACTTAAACTAAATTAAATTAAAATAACTTCACTGGCATTAATTTACTCTGTAACCGCTATCTCTCAGCGTTAGGAAGGCTAGTGAAAAATCGGCCTTTCCCTGAGGCCTGAAAAGCACGGAAAACAGAGCCCGTGAAAAACGGGCTGGGCCTGCATCCCTTTGCTGCACTCCGCGTTGGGCCCCAAAGCCTCCCAGCGTGACTGCACTCCGGCGAATGACTGCTCCCTACTACTGGGCCTAATCAAGTCCCCGGGATAATTTACCTGCTCCGCTGCCTCTGATCGCCCACCCTGCAATCCGCGACGCAGCAATCTGTGATCAGCAGGCGCAGAGAGGGCTTTCCGGCTGCCGGATGACTGCCACGAGGCTACCAAACATCATCGGGGCACTCAGACCGGGCTTTGCTGCCGCCACACAACTCCCCTCCATTCCAATTAGGAAGGGAGAGCAGCTCAACACCCGGGCCGATCCTGAGAGGGGAGAAGAAGCACCAGAGGTTCGATTCCCCCCAACTCCACTTAAAAAAAAATATTAATAATATTACCCAAAAGAAATACAATGAATGACAAGGAAATTAAAATTAAAGAGCTAATCAAAGGGAAACCCCTAAAGATTAACTACACTACACTAAGGAATGCTCCTTATCTGTTCCTCTAGTGAGCCCAACACCTAGGCTCACTATGTCCTCCTGCTGCATGGAGACTGGACACACTGGGGCTGATGGGAGAGACCAGCAGAGTACATCCAGTGATGTCACGATTTTGACATGCCCAGTCTCCATGCTGCAGGAGGAGGTGCACTACCCAGTGGTGAAGGACTGAACTAGAGGAACGATAAGGAACACACTCTCCTTGGCCAGAATTAGAAATTGCTCCCTGCAGGACAAAGCCTGCAGCTCAGAAATGCATCGAGCAGAACAGATGGCCACCAGG
Source organism: Ichthyophis bannanicus (assembly GCA_033557465.1). Lineage (NCBI taxonomy): Eukaryota > Metazoa > Chordata > Amphibia > Gymnophiona > Ichthyophiidae > Ichthyophis > Ichthyophis bannanicus. The sequence continues at coordinate 988,970,625 of CM066032.1, forward strand.
AAAACCACCTTCAAGGTCAGATCTTTGAGAGTTGAATGTGTCTGAAGGGCTCGAACGGAGGCCTCGTCAGGACTGACAACAAGACATTAAGATCCATTGGTAGAACAATAGTCCTGACAGGTGGCCGAATCTGTTTCCTTGCTCACAAAAAAACTGAAAATATCTGAATGGCATGCCAGTGAGACTCCTTGTATCTCACCTCAGTACCAGGATAAAGCAGCTACCTGAATCTTTAGGGAATTCAGCGCAAGTCCCTTATCCAGTCCCGCCTGCAAAAACTCCAGAAAATTTACTACCGATGCTCCCAATGATTGCACACCACAACTCTCACACCAATCTCAAAAATGCACCACACGCAGACATAGGACAAAGATGTCTTCCTTGCCTTCAATAGGGTGGTGATCATCGCCAGTGCATACCCCACTTCAATAACCTTGCCCGCTCAAGGACCAGGCCATAAGCAAGAAACGATCCACTTGAGTCATGAACACTGGGTCCCTGCGCGAGCAGGTTGTCCGACACCAGGAGGCGCCAAGGCTGGTCCACAACCAACTTGATCGGACGCCAAGGCCAATCCGGGGCTACTAATATGTGACCATGGTGTCCCACAATCCTTGCAGGAGACAACCGAGCAGGGCCCACGGAGGAAACACATTCAGTAGTCCTTCCTGGGGCCACAGTTGCACTAGGGCATCCAGCCTCTCCAACACTGACTCTCTCCGTCTGCTGAAAAAACGACTGGTCTTGGCATTGCTCGCTGATGCCATGAGATCCATCACCGGTGGTCCCCAGCGATCTACTATGCCTGCAAACACGAGATCCCCCAGTGACCACGCCGCTGCATCCAGCCAATGCCTGCTCAAGTAATCCGCTTGTATATTGTCCTTTTTGGCTACGTGGGCAGCTGATAGCATGACCAGATGCTGTTTGGCCCACTGCAGAATCGGCTCCATTTCGGTCACCAGAACAGCACTTCCCATGCCTCCTTGTCTGATATAGGCCACCATCAAGGCGTTGTCCGAAAAGACTCTTACCACCTAGTTCTTCAGAATGGGCGCTTAGTGAGCTAACACCCGCCAGAGTGATCTGAGCTCCAGTCGATTGATGGACCATGTGCTCTCCTCCACTGTCCACTGTCCCTGGGCCACTTGAGAGCAACAATGCGCCACCCACCCAGAGGCGCTGGCATCTGTGGTTACTACCACCCAATCTGGCTTCTCCAGCTACACTCATTTCTCGAGACTGCCTCTATTCAACAACCATTGCAAGGCAGTTTTGGGGACCCCCTGGCACTGAAGTCAGCAGGATAGAGGTTATGACTGAGGTGACCATCAGGAAAGCAATGCCTTCTGAAGTGGCCTCATGTGAGCTCTAGCCCGGGGCATCAGGTCGAGAGCCGCAGCCATCAGACCCAAGATCTGCAGGTAATGCCAGGCTGATGGTCTCGACATCCCTAAGAGCAGACATAGCGTGCTCTGTAATTTCTCTATCTTCTGCGATGGAAGAGACACTAGTCACGTCTCTGTGTTGAAGTCCACACCCAGGTATATCAACCGCTGTGATGGGATCAACTGGTTCTTAGCTGCATTGATCACCCAGTCAAGCTCTTGCAAGAAAACTATCATCATCTGAGTCACCTCCCGACTCTCTGCTTCCGACTTTTCCCGGATGAGCCAGTTGTCCAGTTACAGGTACTCCAATTTGCCCGTTTTTGATCACCGCTGTTGGCACGACCATAATTTTGGTGAAGGTTCTGGGCGCTGTTGCCAACGCAAAAGGCATTGCCTGGAACTAGAAGTGACCCACGAATGTTGCGAATCATAAACTTCTGATGCTTTGGATGTATGGGGATGTGCAAGTAGGCCTCTGTGAGGTCTAATGCTGTAAGGAATTCACCCTTCTGCTCCGCCACTAAAACGGATGGTAGGGTCTCCATATGAAAATGGGCCACCTGCACAGCCCTGTTGACCCCCTTGAGAATCAGAATTGGACAAAAGGTGCCGTCCTCTTTGGGTACCACGAAATAAATGGAGTAACGACCACTTCCACACTGGCTTGGTGGGATCGGTACTACTGCACCCAGAGCCAAAAGGCAATGCAATGTATCTTCTACCGTCTGGGCCTTGCCCGACCCCCTGCACGGCAATAGCATTAATGCATCAGCCAGCGTGTGCTGGAACTCAAGAGTATACTCTTCGCGTATGATTTCCAGCACCCACTGATCCAAAGTTATGCAGACCCAGGAGGGAAGGAAGCACTGCAGACGGCCTCCGATGCGCTCCCTGACCTCCTGGGTCCCCTGGCTTCATTTGGACTTTTTTTGCGGCATTAGCAGCCACCGAATAGTACCCTTGACCGGCTCCATGGCTCTGAAAAGAGACTGCTTTGTCAATAGGTACTGGGGCTGGTGGGTGCTGCCAGTTGCATATGTGCACTAGTGTCATCAAAAAGATGACATGCTCAGCCTCCAAGCTGCTGGAGCAGGTGCACTACCCAGAGATGCGGGACTTGACTGGAGTTCCTCAAGGAACAACAATTAGCAGGTAAGTCTAATTTCTCTTTGTGCTGCATGCGGTGCGTGTCAGGGCTCTCAATCTCAGGCGGGTTGTTGCAAGGCATGTGAAAGAGAGCCGCGATTTGTGGAGGCGCAAACTTCACCACATGAAAGCAGCGGAAACCCCAAGATCTTCCTCTAATCTGAGATGTCTGTCCTCTTCCCCCTCAGATCATGTCTTCTGGGAGTCTACCCCCTTGGATTCAGACAATGCCCATTTCACATACCTTCGCATCCAAGTGGCACAGCTGTGGAGTGGCAGAGTCCATATCCACTCTCGCCCACATCCGCGCTTGCCAGAGCCGGTAAGGAAATGGCCTGATTTACATGAAATGCTCACATCACCTTGGGCAAAAATGAAGGTACCGGGCACAGAACCACTTTCTCCTTGGAGAAAGAAAGGAATGGCAGGGTCCGAAGCTCCGAAATCCTGCGTGCCGAGCAAATCGCCACCAGGAATACCATTTTCAGAGTCAAATCCTTCAGGAAAGCTCGACTCAATGGCTCAAGGGGTTACCCACACAGCACCAGATTGAGATTCCAAGGCAGTACCACTGCCCTCTTTGGCAGACGGAGGTGGGTCACCGCCCCTAGAAAGCTCAGCACGTCTGTGTGTACCCAACGGCACCCCGTGGACTTTCCCGCGATAACCGGAAGTCACCGCCAGTTGCACCCTCAAGGAACTGGCAGCTAGACCCTTATCAAAACCAGATTGCAAGAACGCCAAGATGTCCGGGACGGAGGCAGTGGAAAGGCGCGCCTGCCTCTCTCCGCACCATGATTCAAAGATGCGCCCTATGCAGATGCACGCCAGGTTTGTAGACGACCTCTGGGCCTGTAGCAAAGTCACTATCCCCGAGCCCGATTATCCTTTCTTCTTCAACTTTGCCCTTTCAAGAGTCATGCTGTAAGCAATAATTGATCCACCTGGGGCATGCGAAGCGACTCCTGCGTCAAGAGATCCTTCCAACCGGAAGCCACCACAGTCAGTCTGCCAGTATCCAAATCAGGTCAGCATACCACGGGCATCTCGGCCAGTCTGGTGCCACCAGAATTACAAATCCCCGGTGTGCCTCTAGCCATTGCACTAACCGGCCTATGAGCACCCACGGAGAAAAACAGAGAAGACCCTCTTCGAGCCACTGCTGACTTAGAGCATCCAGGCACTTCCTCTCTTCTTCTGCTGAAAAACCAGCAGGCCTTCGCCAACCTGAACATTGCCATTAGGTCCATGACCAGTGTGCCCCATCAGCAGACCACCTGCTTGAACACCTCCTGATTGAGCTGCCACTTTCCGGGGTCCATGCGCACTCGGCTGAGGTAGGCTGCCATCACACTGTCAACTCCTGCTACGTGCGCTGCCGATAATGCCTGGAAATGAATCGCTGCCCATCCGAACAGCCTTTCGGCCTCCTCCTCCGGGGCTGCACTGCCTGTGCCTCCTTGCCGGTTGATGTAAGCCACCGTGGCCACATAGTCCAAGAGGATTTGGACCACCCTCCCCTGCAACCATGGTTCAAAACTTTCTAGCACCAAGGTCACCGCTCGCATCTCGAGCCTGTTGATCGACCACAAGGCCTCCTGCGGACTCTTGTCCCTGAACAAAGCATCCTTCGCAATGGGCTATCCAACCTGACAGGCTGGCATCGGTCATCAGAGGAACGCACACCGGGAATCCTTCCAGGCTCCTCACATGCAGCCATCAACTGAGGGCTCTCCTGGCGCTCCGCAGGCAGGGGAGTACTTGGGACAGGGGTTGACTCTGATGGGACCATCGACTGAGCAGAGCCCTCTGCAGCGGTTGCATGTGCACCCTTGCCCATGGGACTAGCTTGAGAGTGGCCGCCATGGTCCACAGAACCTGCAGATGCCACCACTCTGATGGTCTTGCCATCTTCAGGACCTGCCGTATCCACTGTTGTAGCTCCTGCACCCGGCAAACCGGCAGGAAAATCTTGCCCACGCAGGTATCAAAGCACGCTCTCAAAGTACTCTAGTTCCTGGGCTGGCCGTAACTGACTCTTGGCCAGGTTGACCCCAACCGAGACTTTGAAGGAACTTTCCCACCCGCGCTGTTCTTTTCGCTATCATCCCTGGACTTCGCCTGGATCAGCCAATCATCTAAGTACGGGCGGACAAGAACCCCTTCCTTATAGAGAGCTGCCACCGCCACCACCTGGGGGTGGTCGCCAGACCGAAGGGCAACACTCGAAACCGGAAATGGCCCCTTGGCACCGCAAAGCGGAGAAACAGCTCCTGTTCTGGATGGATGGGAATGTGCAAATATGCCTCTGCGAGATCGAGAGTTGCCCAAAATCTCTGCTTCCTACCGCCATTATTACTGTGAAAATGCGGTACCCGGAGACCAAAGTTCATGCCCTCAAAGTCGAGAATTGGGCGAAAGGAACCTTCCATTTGGGCACCATGAAATACAAGAAGCATCGACCGCAGACATACTGGTCTCGCGGAACCAGTTCCACAGCTCTCAGCTGCAGAAGACAAGTCAAGGTCTCTTCTACTGCTGCCAACACTGCTGCGCCCACTTTGGGTGATCAAAGGAACACATTCTTGCTTCGGCAGCGGGTATAGGCGCGTCATGGATTGCACCACTTTAAGACCAACCTCCGGCAGATCCCACTCATCCTAGATCATCCATCCTACTACTCCATGTACTGGTAAGACTTTGTGATTTCCGTACCGCTTGGGACAGTGGATCCTACAGCGCCTCTTCCTCTGCCAGGAGGTTAGCAGGCATATTCAGGGCCTTGAGGGTCTCCAAGGTACACACAGAATGTGAGCCCTTTGGGGATGAGGAATTGTATCAGTACTTGCTTGTAGTGATTCTAAGCCGCCCTAATGGCCTTCGGCCTGGGCAGTATATCGAGAAATTGCATAAACATAAAGAAGAGCACTGCTAGCTCCTCCCAGCGGAGAATCCAAACAATCCGTGCCTGATCCTCCTGTTCTAGGCTCTCTCCTTCTTCCAACTCCTCCTGCAGATCTAGCTCCATGTCAAGGTCTTCCCCATCCAGCCCCTCCAACAACGGAGATAGCTGCCTGACCCTCTAAGCCTCTAGCCCACTTAGATGCCACTGCTCCTGACTCGTGCTCTTTTGTGTCTGACATCCTCTTAGCCCTGTGTTCTGAGGCTGAGGAGCCACTTGGTAGGCAAAATGTCTTCTGCAAAAGTAAGAAAAAAATCCAGTGAGAACTCCCCCAGGAGCCCTATGCTCCCTGGGCCCAAGGGGTAGATGGTCCGGGCTTCGTGCAGGGATCGGGGGCCAGATCCATTGAAGGTAACATGGCGCCCCCTGCCTCCAGGATCTCTTGCAACCGGGAGGGACTCTCCTGCCTCATCTAAATCCTGCAGGTCCTGCTCCCATGACAACCTTTTGCATGCAGTTTAGGCAGACGCCTGCCTCCGAGACCACACCACATCAGGGACTGCATATCTTGAGGATTTTTAGATTGCGCTGCAGTGTTGTATCTTAAAGATATGAAATGGACCTTGCCCTGATCCAATCAAACTGACACGCTCTCCGAGTAAAGTTTACATTTGTCTTCTAATACTACAAATGGCTATAAGGGAGTACAGCTTCCCTTACAAGCAATGTTGTTGTTAAGTGCCGTCGAGTCGGAGTCGACTCATGGCGACCCTCTGGATAGCTATCCTAAATTGTGTTCGGTCTTCAGTCAGGCGGCTCATTGTTGACAGACTGGTACCCGTAGCTGCTGTTATTGTAGCAATCCATCTCATTGCTGGCCTTCCTCTTTTGCGTTGACCTTCTATCTTGCCAAGCATGATGTCTTTCTCTAATGATCTCTCTCTTCGCATGATGTGTCCGAAGTATGAAAGTCGAAGTCTTGTCATCTGAGCTTCTAAAGAAAGCTTAGGTTTGATCTCTTCTAGTACCGACTGGTTTGTTCTTCGGGCAGTCCATGGTATACACAGTATTCGCCGCCAGCACCATAATTCAAAGGCATCAATTTTCTTCCTATCTGTCTTTTTCACTGTCCAGCTTTCACATCCATATGATGTTATTGAAAATACCATGGTTTGAACAAGTCGAATCTTTGTATGGAGAGAGACATCTCTGCTCTTGAGAATCTTATCTAGGTCTTTCATAGCCATTCTGCCAAGAGCAATGCGTCGTCTGATTTCTTGACTGCTTGTTGCTTCTTTATTGATAGTTGATCCAAGTAGGTTAAAGTTGTTCACGATTTCAATTTCTTCTCCTTCAACGATGAACCTGTTGATTATGCCAGTTGTCATGATCTTTGTCTTCTTTACATTAAGGTGCAGGCCCATTTTGAGACTATGTTCTTTGATTGTGAGAAGCAAATGTTTCAGATCATCTTCACTTTCAGCCAGTAATGTGGTATCATCAGCATAGCGAAGGTTGTTGATGAGTCTTCCACCAATCTTCACACCTCTGTTGTCTTCATACAGTCCTGCTTCTCTGATGATTTGTTCTGCATATAAATTAAACAGGTAGGGGGAAAGTATGCAGCCTTGTCTTACACCTTTGCTTATTTTAAACCATTCTGTTTCTCCTTGTTCCGTTCAAACTGTTGCTTCTTGATCAATGTACAGATTACGCAAGAGAACGATCAGGTGTTCTGGTATACCCATGCTTCTTAATGTGGCCCAGAGTTTCTCATGGTTTACACAGTCAAAAGCCTTGCTATAGTCGATAAAGCACAAATAGATATCCTTTTGGTATTCTTTAGTCTTTTCAAGGATCCATCTCACATCCGCAATGATGTCTCTCGTTCCTCGCCCTTTCCTGAACCCTGCTTGCACTTCAGGTAGTTCTTGTTCTAGGTATGGCTGTAGTCTCTTTTGAATAATCTTCAGTAGAATCTTGCTGGCATGTGGGATCAGAGCGATTGTGCGATAATTTCCACAGTCAGTTGGATCACCTTTCTTTAGTATTGGTATAAACACAGATCTTTTCCAGTCAGTTGGCCATGATGTTGTCTTCCATATTTCTTGGCAGAGCCTTGTAAGTACGGTAACAGCTGCATCAGATTGCTGCAATACTTCTATGGGAATGCTATCAATGCCTGGTGCTTTGTTCTTTGATAAGGCTTTCAATGCTGCTTCAACTTCTTCTTTCATCACCAATGGTTCCTGATCATAAGGTATAGGTTGAAACGGCTGTTGGTCCACTTGATCTTTATCATATAAAAACTTTGTATATTCCTTCCACCTTTTCTTGATCTTCTCAGCATCATTCAACATAGAACCTTGAGCATCTTGTAACATTCCAATTCGAGGCTGGAACTTTTTCTTTAACTCTCGCAGCTTTAGGAAAGCCGATCTTGTTCTTCCTCTAATAGTTTCTGCTTCTATTTCCTTGCAAGTGTCATTGTAGTACTTTTCCTTGTCCTGTCTTGCTGCACGTTGGAAATCTCTGTTTAGTTCTGCGATTGTCTTTCTTTCTCCTTTGGCTTTAGCTTCTCTGCGTTTCTGGGCAATTTTCAGAGTTTCTTCCGTCATCCATTTTGGCCGTTTTTGCTTTTTCACCTTTTGTAGAGACTTCTCGCTTTCTTCCAACACAACCTTCTTGATGTCATTCCATAACTCTTCCGGAGCTCTGTCATTTGTATCTAAGGCAGCAAATCGATTTTGCAGGCAGTCTTTAAATTCCAGTGGTATATTCTCAAGGTCATATTTTGGTGCATTCATGAGTGGTTTGCTCTTTTTCAACTTTAGCTTGAATTTGCATACTAGTAGTTGATGATCTGTACCACAGTCAGCTCCAGGTTTTGTCTTTGTTGATGTTACAGAGCTTTTCCATCGTTGACTTCCACAGATGTAGTCAATTTGATTTTTATACAATCCATTGGGTGAAGTCCATGTGTACAGTCGTCGCTTGTGTTGCTGAAAGAAGGTGTTTGAGATGAATAGATCATTGGTCTTGCAGAATTCTATCAATCTTTCTCCAGCTTCATTTCTGTTGCCAAGTCCATATTTTCCAACTACTTTGCCTTCTTCTTTGTTGCCAACTTTTGCGTTCCAGTCACCCAAGACTATCAGGATATCCTGTTTGCATGTTCTGTCAATTTCAGCTTGTACTTGTTCATAGAACTCTTCAATTTCATTCTCTTCTGCAGCTGTTGTTGGGGCATATACTTGAATTATAGTTGTGTTGATAGGCAATCCTCGTAGACGAATAGAGATTAAGCGTTCGCTGACTGCATTGTATTTCATTACAGTTCTTGCAAGTTTCTTCTTTATTATAAATGCAACACCATTTCTTCTTTGTCTTTCATTTCCAGCATAGTAGACCATGTGATCATCTGATGCAAAGTGCCCGATGCCAGTCCATTTCAGTTCGCTGACACCCAACAGATCAAGTTGTACACGTTCCATTTCATTCTTGACCACTTCCAACTTCCCTTGGTTCATGCTTCGTACGTTCCATGTTCCAATGTGTAAGACATCTTTACAGCTTCTGACTCTCATTTCATGCGCAATACTACAGATTTAATACGTACATAATCTGGGCTAAGCGACAAGAAATGATCATGTCAGGTTACTCACTGACCATAGACAGATGGAAGGATTTCATTTGCGTCCAAGCCACTGACTATCTTTCAAAATTACATACATTTCTTGTATGCAGGTACTTCCTGTTTTCCAGAGCTGTAGCTTCTACAAACCTATATGCAGCTCCTCTTTTTTTTTTTTTCTTTTTTTTTTACACCTATCTTTATTTCTGTCTCTGACTTTTTCATCAGACCCTTCTCAGGAAAAAGCAACAATGTTTCAACCAAGTGCCTGTTACATCACCTGACCCAGCACAACAGTCCTCTGAAAATCCGCCCAGCAACAACAATGGCCTATTTGATTAGGCCTTTCCCACACATCTGCATCAAGTCATTGTGCACTGAATCAGTTTTGAGCTGTATAACACAAGGAATGCTTAAGGATTAAGTGGGGTTCAGGCCCCTTGAAACCATCCTCAACCAAGCACTGTGGTCTGGCCGGCATGTTGGGAAGGGCTTGGGGCACTCCCCAGAAATGCCCTCAATTTGTATCCGGGTAGGTAAAAGGACCCCCAGCACAGTGCACCTCCACAGGCTCAGGCACAGAGCACTAGAGTACTTGAACTAAAATAAAATAAAACCAAACCAAAATCTAATTAACTGAAACTGAAATTAAAAAGAAACTGCAAATGGTCCTCTAGAAAGAGGCTGCTCTGTCCTGCTTTATTCTTCGGTGGCTGCCTCTCCCAGGCACCCAAAACACAGCAGGGGGTTAAACACATGAGAGCCTAAATAAGAAGAAATCGCGCCTAAATGCAACAGTGGGAGTTTCCCACACTGCTGCAGGCTCCCAAACATGTGGCTGCAGACCACTCTGTCTCCTCGTGTTCTGGCAGTGTCTAGGAGTTCCTGCTGTCCTCCCTCCCCCCCCCCCCACCACTCTTACCTTGGAGCCTGTTTGCCGCATAGCTTTTCTACCCCTCGCGCTCAGCCTTCCTTCCCGGCTTCAACGCTAAGGAGGGTGACTTGGGGCTGCCAGTTTTCACTCCTGTCAAGCAACTGCAGCCCCTGCAGCAGCTCCTCACCCGATAATGGGTTCGGGAGCAGCCAGAAGTCTCGGACCCCACAGAACTCCCCCCCCCCACCGAAATCCTAGGGGGAGAGGGGGAAGGAGGAATATCCTCCCCTCAGCCCTGCTGTCCCCAGGATTCTCTCTGTTCCTTCAGATTTATTTTTTTTACACTTCTGCCTTTAAAAACAAAGACGTGGAAATAAAAGGAAACTAACTAAACCTATCTCCTTAGTTGTCTCATCAGTGAGTCCAGTACCCTGGCTCACAACCTCCTCCAGCTGCTTGGAGACTGAGCTTACTGTGGCTGGTGGGCGGTGCCAGCTGCATATGTACACTAGTGTCATCAAAAAGATGACACGCTCAGTCTCCAAGCTGCTGGAGGAGGTACACACCCAGAGGTGCAGGACGGGACTGGAGGGACGATAAGGAAAAACTCATATTGTATAACATGCTAGTCAATAAAAGCAAATACTGTAGTTTTAATCATGCTAAGAGAAAAATCATTAGAAAAACACATGCTTGGCAAGGTTGAAGATCAATGCAGAAGTGGAAGGTCGTCTGAATGAAGACCAAGCACAGTTTAGGACAACTATTCACAGGGTTGCTAAGAGTCTACAACAACTCAACAGCACTTAAACACCAGCCTGCCAAGTCACTCCACAATACTGCAAGTGAAAACCAAGGCTAGAGAACATAATATGCCTCTTGAAGATACTCTACAACTGTTTTAAAAAGAAGAAACTAAAATGGAACAAATGTTTAAATTTTAAGTGATAGTCAAATATACAAACATAGCTCACACACATAGTAACATTGTATATGACAGCATTGTATAGTCTGCCCAGCAAAGCGGCAAGAGTAGGTGCACTTGCCGCTCTGTGCAGGTCACCCCTCCCCATGCCTTTGTTTAGGGGTGTACCCACTGCTCCATGTAGGTCACCCCTATTTGTTTAGATATAAGAGATAAGGAGAAATTAGACCTTACCTGCTAATTGTCTTTCCTTGAGTTCTCTCCGGGCCAGTCCAGGAACTCTCGGGTAGTCAACCTCCTCCAGCAGCTGAGGATTGAATTCTGAAAGTTTCTCTGACAGGCTATCCAGCTCCCCCTGGAGTCAGAGGCTGTCTACTGTTGTCAAAGCAGCCTAAACTACCATAAATTCAACACTCTAAAACTACAAACTAACCAACGTTAACTTTTAAGTAATTCTGTCTCCTTTTATTTTATTTTTTTAAATATATAGAGGGAATTATTTCTCCTTACAGGATCCAAACTCCACCCTGTTTGAAGCCAAACAATCTCTAAAATTCACTGCCCAAACAGCATAATCTTCACCACCTCCGGCCAACAGCAGCCGAACTTCTAATACTTGTTATTGATCGGCCGAGCCCTAGCCCCACCAAAACCCTTCGAGCCGAACTGGGTGGGCCCTGGACTGGCCCGGAGAGAACTCAAGGAAAGACAATTAGCAGGCAAGGCCTAATTTCTCCTTCCTCTTCGTCTCTCCGGGCCAATCCAGGAACTCTTGGGAAGTACCAAAGCAGTTCCTAAACTTGGGAGGGTCCGACTCTCGCATCTCCCTTTGCCTGAAGATCTAAACGATAATGCTTCGTGAACATGTGGAGCGAAGACCAAGTTGCCGCTCGACAGATTTCCACTGGAGGAATGAAAGCGAATTTGGCCCAGGAAGCCGCTTGCCCCCTGGTAGAATGAGCTTTGAGCCCCTCGGGAAGCGATCTCCCCCTTGCTACATAAGCCGCTACAATCGCTTGCTTTACCCAATGGGCAATCAATGCCTTGGCCGCCGCTTCCCCTTTACGGGGACCTCCAAATAACACAAATAGTCTGTCTGAGTTAAGAAAAACGAGACCGTTTCGCAGGTACCTACGCAGCACTCTTCCCAGATCCAACTTGCAAAGCGAGCGATCCATCGCCCCAGTTACACTATCGTAAAAGGTCAGACGTGAAATCGGTTGATTCAGGTGAAAACTGGAAACTATTTTAGGGAGATAGGACGGTACCGGTCTCAGCAACACCTTCTCCGTCAAAAACTGCAAATACGGTTCCCTACAAGAAAGCGCCTGTAGGTCGGAGATCCTTCTTGCCGAACACAAAGCCACCAGAAATGCAGTTTTCCAAGACAGTTCTCTCATATTTCCAGCTGCCGCCGATTGCAAGGGAGGCTACGTCCACGCTTCCAAGACTAAGTTCAAGTCCCAAGAGGGGACCACCTGTCTTATTGGAGGTCTAATATTTCTTGCCGCCCTCAAGAAACGCTGAACATCCGGATGCAAGGACAAAACAACTCCCTGCACTCATCCTCTATAGCATGCTAGAGCCACCAGATGAACCCTGAGAGTACTAAGCGCTAGCCCTTTTTCTAGTCCCCCTTGCAGGAAGGACAAGATGTCCGGCAAAGTTGTAACCATCGTTCTCCGATCCCGGTTTCTACACCAATCTTCAAAGATTCGCCACACACGAACATACGCTAAGGAAGTCGATCTCCTTTTGGATCGCAACATGGTACTGATTACCGACACCAAGTACCCCCGCCATCGCAACCTTTCCCTTCCAAGAGCCAAGCCGTAAGCAAGAACCGATCCACTTGTGGCATGAGAACGGGGCCCTGAGACAACAGATTGATCCAGTCTGGCAGCCTCCATGGCCAATCCACTAGAAGCCACACCAGATCTGCATACCAGGGCCGTCTGGGCCAATCCGCAATTCTCTGGATGACCCGGCCTAACATTGGCCAAGGGGGGAACACATAGACTGCGCACCGGCCAGGACTGCACCAGGCCATCAAGGCCCTCTGACATACTGCCCCTGCTGTAAAATCGGGACGCCTTGGCATTTCTGAGGGTAGCCATCAGATCTATGATTGGTTGCCCCCATCGCAGCGTGATGTCGTGAAACACAGCCGCATTTAGCTCTCATTCTCCGGGATCCAGGACATGACGACTGAGATAATCGGCCTGCACGTTGTCTCTTCCTGCTACATACGCCGCTGAAAGAGCCACCAGATGGGCTTCTGCCCGCTGCATCAACTGTTGACTCTCCTCCAGCAGCGCCGCACTGCCCGTGCTGCCTTGCCCGTTGATATACGACACCGTTACCAGATTGTCTGAGAACACGCGAACTGCTTTCCGGACTAACAGATCTCTGAACTCCCGGAGCGCCCAACGTACGGCCCTGAGCTCCAAGCGATTGATCGACCAACCGCTCTCCGCCGCCGACCGGATGCCCTGAGTTACCCGCGTCAGATAATGAGCTCCCCAGCCCGAAAGGCTGGCATCCGTTTTGACCAACACCCATTCCGGGTCTTTCAACGGCACCCCTGCTTGAAGATGCCCCGGGTCTAACCACCACTGTAGACTGTTGCTGACGTCCTCCGGGCATATCAGCTTTCGGGACAGCGGATGATCTTGCGGAGACCATCTGGTCAACAATGCCCGCTGCAGAGGACGCATATGAGCCCTGGCCTACGGCACTAAGTCCAAGGCCGCCGCCATGGACCCCAGCAGCTGTAAGTATCTCCAAGCCGTCGGAGCCTGCAATCGCAAGAAGACTCTTACCTGATTCAAAATCTTTTGCATCCTGTCCTCGGGCAGGAACACTGCCCCTATCTCCGTGTCGAACAAGGCTCCGAGGTAAGTAAGGTGTGTCCTGGGTTGCAACTTGCTCTTGGCCTGATTGATAACCCAACCAAGATGTTCTAGAAACTGTACCAGTCGTCTGGTTGAGGCCACCACCTCTTCTACCGATCCCGCTCGGATCAACCAATCGTCCAGATAAGGATGTACCTGAATGCCTTCCATCTGCAACACCGCAGCAACCACCACCATTACCTTTGTAAAGGTCCGTGGCGCCGTAGCTAGTCCGAAGGGCAACGCTCTGAAATGGAAATGCCCCATGGGCACAGCAAAACGCAAAAACCTCCGATGATCCGCTCTGATAGGTATGTGTAGATACGCTTCTGTTAGATCTATAGAGGAAAGCAGCTCTCCGGGCTGCACTGACCAAATTACAGATCTTAGGGTTTCCATTCGAAAATGTGGTACACGTAAACATCTGTTCACATGCTTGAGATCCAGAATTGGTTGAAAAGACCCTTCCTTTTTGGGAACCACGAAATAAATCGAGTATCGACCTAAGCTGCATTGGTCTAGGGGCACCGGAACTACCGCTTGGAGCCGCAATAACCGCTGAAGCGTGTTACTTATTGCCTCTGTCTTTGTCTGAGACCCACATGGGGACCTCACGAAGGCCTCTGTCAGAGGTTGAGCGAACTCCAGCACATAACCCTTATGAATGATTTCCAGCACCCATTTGTCCGTTGTTATAGAGGCCCAAACGGAGCTGAACTCCCTTAAATGTCCTCCTATCGAGATCTCCGTCTGGACCAGCCGCCCTTCATTGCGGCTTCTTATTAGAGTTCTGCTGGGCGCTGAAGTACCCCCTGCCAAACCCTCTAGCACCTCGAAAGGACTGACCTCTGGGCACAAAACAACCCCTTTGATACGGTGCAAAGCGAGACCCGCGAAACCTGCCTCTACCTTGTCCTCTGGGGATCGACCCCTGCCTTGCAGCTTTAGGTTGGTCCTCCAGAAGCCGTCCTCCTTTGGAATCTCCCAAATCCTTTACAATCTTCTCCAGCGCCTCCCCAAAGAGCAGCTTGCCCTTATATGGAAGCTTACTAAGCCGAGTCTTAGAAGAAGCATCCGCTGCCCAATTCCTAAGCCAGAGGAACCTTCTAGCGGCAATTATTGATGCCATCGATTTCGCTGCTATCCTTACCAAATCATAGAAGGCGTCCGCTAAATAAGCCGCGGCGGACTCCAACTTCGCTACCTCCGGGGACGATCCGTCCTCTTTGTACGGCCCCGGCTCCCCTTGACACACACGCCCCACAGATGGAGGCCTGCAGGGACAGCGCACTTGAATCAAAAGCCTGCTTAAGCAGCGCTTCTTACGATCCTGAAGATCTTTAAGAGCTGTACCACCTACAACCGGAATAGTTTGTCTTCTTTGTCACCACTGCTACCAAGGCATCCACAACAACTCCTTTTCCTCTTGCGGTACCGGGTAAAGGTGACCAATGGCCCGGCTATCCCTTAAGGTAGCCTCCGCATTCCCATTCCAACTCAATCATTTGCTTTATCACTCTATGAATGGGAAAACAGCGCTGCTCCGCTTTGAAGCCTTGCAGCAACGGATCTTCCAGGGGCTCCTGCTGAACCACTAGAAGAGCTACATTCAGAGCCGCTAGTGACTGGGAAATCAGGGCTCCCAGTTCCTCCTTACGAAACACCCTAAACACATTTAGGTCTTTGCCGGGCAAGATTTCACCTTCTTCCAAATCACCTGCCCAGGAGTCTAAACCTGTCTCCAAGAGGATCTCTCCCTTCTCTCCTGCTGGAGGCGTAGAGATCTGCATCCCGAAGGCATCCTGGCCTGACTCTGTACCTCTCTCCCGATGAGAGGGACCCTCTCCCAGGTCTGCCATGCTGCTTTCCCCCTGCTGTGCTAACAGACTGGGAGAAACCTTCTTGCCCAAAGCTTGTTCTACCTTTAAACAATAAGCCCTATGTAGGGCTAGTATAAAATCCTACAAAAAAAACCTTCAGGGGACCCCTCCAGTCTGTCCCTGCACATGGATCCCTACAGAAGAGGCCTTCTTTGCTCTCACCTTTTCTTTCCCGCCTTACTCTGAGACGCGGGAGGAATGACTGCTCCCGACAAAATGGCCACCATTCCCGCCTTGATCTCTACATTCTGAGGCTTATCTGAGGGTTCCCCCGACGCAGTATTCGATTCCATCAGGCCCCCAAATAGACGCTCTATGCAACTGCTTCCTCTAACGCATGAGCGGCAGAAGCCTGGCCCGGACAGCACCCGGCGATTACCACACTGCACGCACGGAGCTGCCACCGGTAACATGCGCTTTCACCCCCCCAAAAAAATGAACCAACTGTGAACAAAACCCCCCCGACTCCGCTGAACAGCCTAAAACCGCGGCAACGAGGCCAAATCCACTGCCAGTACCACGCACTTGCTGCGCTCCAACGACCTACCTCAGAGAAGCTGTTTCTACCGCCCGATCCCCCTTCGACTGCTGCTAGCGGGAAACGAAGACGGCACGTCGGAGAGAGAGGGGTGGGATTCTGGGGCTCCCAGTGTCTCCCTCAACCTCCCTGGATTGATGGATCTTCAATATTTATATCAGCAGGGCAGGCTCTGCCCTTTACTGCCTCTCTGTAATATCTGAGGCAGGGAAAGACCGTCAGTCTGTTGTTGTTTTGTTTGTTTGTTTGTTTTTTTAAACTTTCAACCAAAATTCCTTGGCTTAATTACCCCGCTAGGGCAAAAAGAATTAATTAGACCTTATCTGCTAATTAGTGTTCCTGAAGGAACGACAGTCCAGTCCCTTACTTCTGGGTTGCGTAACCCTTTCAGCAGCTTGGAGGCTGAGTCCATCCTTTTTGAGGATGGTGTGGTATAAATACCACTGGCACCACCCACAGAACCCAGTATTCTAATGAAAAAGTAGCTTTAACCAGAAACCAACTCACTAAACATGATGAAAAC
The DNA here is from genome assembly GCA_033557465.1 of Ichthyophis bannanicus. Classification (NCBI taxonomy): domain Eukaryota; kingdom Metazoa; phylum Chordata; class Amphibia; order Gymnophiona; family Ichthyophiidae; genus Ichthyophis; species Ichthyophis bannanicus. The sequence goes on from CM066032.1 coordinate 988,987,332, forward strand.
TCAGCCAAAATTTTAAACACACCACAAACTCTCTCCTCTTTTTGACTGCAGAAGGTAGGAAGGAAAAAAGGGGGGGGAGGAAGAGGAGAGAGGGCAGGAGGAGGCCTGACAGAACTTTTCTTCACATGATCTTCCGGACCTGCTCCCAGGACTTGCTAGCTTCGTTTCAGCTCTGACTTCGGTCCGCTGCTCCTAAACTACCCACTGAAATACTCAGTCGATAGAAAAAAGAAAAAACCGGGAGGGAACAGGGACTGGACTGTCGTTCCTTCAGGAACACTAATTAGCAGGTAAGGTCTAATTAATTCTTCCTTATCGTCACTCCAGTCCAGTCCCTTACTTCTGGGATGTACAAGAGCAGTTCACGTCTGGGAGGGGTTCGCTATCACGGACCGAAGTATCGCACTCCCAAAACGAGCATCAGCTGAACTCTGAACATCCAGCCTGTAGTGCTTGGTAAAAGTATGCAGCGAAGACCAAGTAGCCGCTCTGCAGATGTCCAGCGGCGGAACTAAGCTATACTCCGCCCAGGAGGTAGCCTGCGCCCGCGTCGAATGTGCGCGCAGACCTCCTGGAACCTGCTTCCCCTTCAGAATGTAGGCTGAAGAAATAGCTTCCTTGATCCATCTAGAGATGGACGCCTTGGCCGCCGCTTCCCCCTTATGCGGCCCTCCAAACAGAATGAATAAGCGTTCTGACCTCCGGAAGGACGCCGTGCGGGAGAGGTACAGCTTCAGTGCTCTCTGGACATCCAGGAGACATAGCTTTCTGGCATTACCCTCTAGTTCTTCTGCTGAGAAAACCGGCAGCGAAACCGTCTGGTTCACATGGAAGGGAGAGACGACCTTGGGTAAGAAGGAGGGAACTGTCCGCAAGACCACCCTATCTCTGAAGAACGAAAGAAAGGGGGGCTGAGAAGACAATGCTTGCAGTTCTGAAACACATCTGGCCGAGCAAATGGCGACTAGAAAGACCGTCTTGAGTGTCAAATCCTTTAGGGAGGCTCTCTTAGCCGGCTCGAAGGACTCCCTGGTCAGGGCATTTAACACCAGATTGAGATCCCAAGGGGGGATCACTGACCTTTGTTGAGGACGCAGACGCCTAAACGCTCTTAGGAACCTGGCTACATCCGCGTGGTCCCCTAAGGACTTCCCACGGACTTTACCCCTGAAACAAGAGATAGCAGCCAACTGGACTCGTAAGGAGCTGGGCGCTAGGCCCTTCTCAAAACCTGCTTGCAAAAAATCCAGGACCTCTGGGACCGAGGTCGACAGAGGCTTCTTCCGGCGCTCCCCACACCAGGCTTCGAAGATGCGCCAAACTCTTACATAGGAGAGACAGGTCGATCACTTTCGTGCGCTCAACAAGGTAGAGATTACTGATCCCAAGTATCCCTGCTTCTGGAGCCGCGCCCTTTCAATAGCCAGGCCGTAAGCGAGAATCGATCCACGTGAGGCATCAGTACCGGCCCCTGTCTCAACAGGTCCTTTCTGCAGGGAAGACGCCAAGGCCAGTCGACCGATAACCTCACTAGGTCCGCATACCAGGGGCGACGGGGCCAATCCGGAGCTATGAGGATTACCAAACCCCGGTGAGCTTCCACACGCTGCAGAAGCCTTCCGATGAGTGCCCATGGGGGGAAGACATACAGGAGCCCCTCCGAAGGCCATTTCTGGGCTAGAGCATCTAGGCCTTCTGACATCCTTTCCTTCCTTCGACTGAAAAATCTGCTTGCCTTGGCTGAAGCGTACCGCGCCATGAGATCCATGACTGGTGGGCCCCAAAGGGCTACTACCTGATCGAAAACCTCGTGGGCCAGTTCCCACTCCCAGTGGTCGATCTTGAACCTGCTGAGGTAATCGGCCATAGTATTGTCCGTTCCGGCTACATGCTGGGCCGAAAGAGCCATCAATCTGTTTTCGGCCCACTGGAACAGGCTGTCCGCCTCCTTCTCTAAGGAGGAACTGCTTGTACCTCCCTGGTGATTGATGTAAGCCACCGCGGTGACATTGTCTGAGAAGACGCGAACTGCCCTCTGGCGGACTAAGGGTTCGAGTGCTCTGAGCGCTAAGGCTACCGCTCGCAGCTCCAGCCTGTTGATGGACCAATGAGACTCCGTGAGGGACCACTGACCCTGGATGAACTGGTCTTCGCAGTGAGCTCCCCAGCCCGCCAGACTGGCATCCGTCGTCAGCAGTAACCACTGCGGGGGTTCGAGAGGCATCCCGCGATCCAGGTTCCGAGTGCACCGCCACCACTGCAGGGCATTCTTGGTTCGAGGAGCACAAGGCAGCCGCATGGCCAACGGATGAAGTTGGTGAGACCACCGACGTAACAGAGCCCGTGCAGAGGGCGCATGTGAGCCCTGGCCCACGGGACTACCTCTAATGTTGCGGCCATGGTTCCCAGCAATTGGAGGTAATGCCACACCGTAGGGTTCCACCTGCCAAGGAATTGTGTCACCAGGATCCTTAGGTCCCTTGCCCTCTTTTTGGACAGAAAGACCCTTCCTCTTCTGGTGTCGAATCTCGCTCCGAGATACTCGAGCTCTTGAGAGGGAACCAACCTGCTCTTTGTTCGATTGATGACCCAGCCCAACTCCTCCAGGACTTCCACCACTCAGGCCGTAGTTGCACGACTCTCCGCTTCTGACTTCGCCCGGATGAGCCAATCGTCCAGGTAGGGATGAACCAAGATTCCCTCTTTTCTGAGAGATGCCGCCACCACTACCATTATCTTGGTGAAGGTCCGAGGGGCCGTAGCTAGCCCGAAGGGCAGTGCCCGGAATTGAAAATGACCTCTTGGTACCGCAAATCTCAGGAACTGTTGATGGGAGCTTCGAACCGGGATGTGCAAGTAGGCTTCTGTCAAATCCAAGGAAGTCAGGAATTCTCCGCTCCTTACGGCCACGATGACCGACTTCAGAGTTTCCATCCGGAAATGAGGTACTTTGAGACAGCGATTGACTTGCTTTAGATCTAGGATCGGGCGAAACGATCCTTCCTTCTTCGGTACTACAAAATAAATCGAGTATCGACCGGAGCCGCAATGGTGCGGTGGAACTGGGGTCACCGCTCCGAGTGCCACGAGTCTTGAAAGTGTGACATCTATCGCCGCCCTCTTTAGCGGAGATCCGCAGGGAGACTGAACAAAGGCCGGATGTATTTGCTTTGCAAATTCTAGAGCATAACCCTCTCGGATCACTTCGAGGACCCATTGAACGGATGTGACCCGGGACCAGACGGGAAGGAACTGCTTTAAACGACCCCCCACCGGCAGTCCCCCCACCTGGACCCCCGATTTCTCATTGTGGTTTTCTAGGACCGGCGGAGGAGGCGGCTCCAAAACCTCTCCCTGCTCCCCGAAACCCTCTGAAGCTTTGTGCCCTTGAAGGGAAACGGCCCCTAGGAAAAGGATTCGATCTGGCTGGACGAAACCTCCAGAAGTCCCTAGGCTGGCTCCGAACCGGGGCTGGCGAACGACCTTGCTTCGGTCTGTCTTCCGGAAACCTGCCCCCTTTAGATTCACCGAGGTCTTTAACCAATTTATCCAAGTCTTCTCCAAACAACAACTTCCCCTTGAAGGGGAGACAACTCAGGCGCGCCTTTGAAGAGGCATCGGCTGCCCAATTCCGTAGCCATAAGTATCGCCTGGCTGCTACCACAGATGCCATGTTTTTAGCCAGGCTCCTGATGAGATCATACTGGCTATCAGCTAGGTAGGCCGCCCCAGACTCCAACCTAGCTGAAATAGACTGGGCATCCCCCGAAGGACCCTCTGCCAGCTGGAGTTGCTGGGACCACCTCAAACAGGCCCGAGCCACCCAAGCCCCGGAGACCGAGGCCTGTAAGGCGAGAGCACTGATGTCAAAGGCTTGCTTCAGCAGAGTATCCAATTTTCTATTCTGAGAATCCTTCAAGGCCGCGCTACCCTCGACCGGGATAGTGGTCTTCTTTGTTACTGCAGATACCGCTGCGTCCACCCTGGGCGACCTCAGCAGTTCTTTGTCCGTTTCCGGTAACGGGTAAAGGCGAGCCATAGAGCGCACGCCCCTTAAACTTGATTCTGGTTGATCCCACTCCTCCTGGATCATCTGACGCACCACTCTGTGGACGGGGAACACCTTTTGAGATCTCCTAACCGCTTGGATCAAAGGATCCTCCAACGCTTCCTCCACTGTTGGGGCGTCGGAGGTCACATTGAGCACCTTGAGGGACTCGTTAATCAACGCCAGGAGCTCCTCCCTCCGAAAAACCCTCACTATGCGGGATTGGTCTTCCTCTGGAATCTCTCCTTCTTCCAGCTCCTCTTCCTCTTCTCCCAGCTCCTTGTCCGAGACCTCCTCCTACGGAGTGTCATGAGAGAAGGACGAGAGAGGCTCCTCGCTCACCAGCCTTGCGCGCTTGTGAGGGGCCTCGGAAACCTGGCCGTTAGACTTCAGTGGTCTGGACCCCAGACCTTCCATAGCTGCGCCCGACTCAGCAGCACCCATGCCTTGTTTGCGCATGCAGTAAGCCTTGTGCAGCAAGAGGACAAAGTCTGGAGAGAATAAGTCGCTGGCACTGCCCTCCCCGGCTGACGATGGGGGAAGGGAAGGAGGGGAGGCCGGCAAGGCCGAGGAAGAAGGCGGCGGAGGAGAACGGGTTCCCCTTTCTACTTCTAGAGGGTCCCCTGACCCCTGAGCGGTTTGAGACATGGCTAATTGAATATTTTATCCTACCGAGACAGTCTCTGCAGTGCAACCCCTGCAGATCCCTGCTTCGGAGGAAGTACCCCTGCGAATGCCGCAGGAGGGGCACCGCAATTTGCCAGTCATGTCCTTTTTAAATAAACACCGTCTGCAAACCGAAGGAAGTTAGCAAAACTAAATAAATTTAAATAAAAATTAAATTAAATAAAAATTAAATAAAATAAAATTACTCCAAACTAAGGTATTGTAGAATTTCCAGCACAGAGGAAGTCCAAGACAACAGTTGCACCCTTCTCCCCCCCCCCCCCTGACTGCAAGCTACTACTAGGGAGAGGATAAGGAGAAAAAAACTTAGCTTAAAGGTAAAGCAAAGGAAACAAAACAAAACATATGCCCTAAACTAAGCCCCCGCTGATAAAATGCTCCCCAGTACTTGCGTTTTGGAGGACTTTCAACAAAGCGATGCTCCGGAAGACCGCTGAGCTCCGGAGGCTCACACATGGCAGGCCGCGGCCACGTGGAGCCCTTACCGGTCGGCGTCTCAGCCGGAATCTCCTTACACACTCGCAAAGCCTGTTCTGCCCCGGAACGGGTTTTGGAGCGGAGAACAACCCCGATGCTCCTGGGCTGCCGATCCAAGCCGGAGGAAGTGGGGGAACGTACTGCTGCCGCCTCAAGCGCTCAGCCACCAGAGGGCTTCGGCGCGAGGCAAGGTAGGCCTAAGCTGAGAAAGCCGAGGAAAGCGCTGATCCCGCAGGGGAGGAGGAGGAAATGCGGTCCCCCTCACTGCTGCCGGGAGATCTTCTGCTGAGGTAAGCCTGATTACCGAACAGCGATTAAAGCCTGCTCTTGGCTATCGGAGAGAGGGGGGGGAGAGAGACGGGAAGATTTAAAGGAGCAGTCAGCCAAATAGAAACAAAAGATAAATAAGATAAAGTAAGATAAAAATAAAATTAAACGCTTAGTTAATAGGAATCAAAGGATTAAATTAAAGGAATATAGTTATAGACTCCAGTAAGCCCTTGGCTTACGAAATTAGCTGCTTGGAGGCTGAGAATACTGGGTTCTGTGGGTGGTGCCAGTGGTATTTATACCACACCATCCTCAAAAAGGATGGACTCAGTCTCCAAGCTGCTGGAAGGGTTACGCAACCCAGAAGTAAGGGACTGGACTGGAGTGACGATAAGGAACCAGGCCATCAGATTCTCCTGCCTCTATTAAATCACTACTGCCTAATTCCTCTTCTTCTCTCCAGGGAGCCTGTCAGCCCAACATCCTGTTCAGCTGCTGAAGACTGAAAGACTGTGCCTCTGACTCCAGGGGGATCTGGATAGCCTGTCAGAGAAACTTTCAGAATTCAGTCCTCAGCTGCTGGAGGAGGTTGACTACCCGAGAGTTCCTGGACTGGCCCGGAAAGACGAAGAGGAATTATGCTTATTTTGATTTTATCCTGTTTCTATAAAGGGTAAAATCAAAATAAGCATAACTATTGGTTAAGCATACAAAAATGCTTAACAAATTCCCTCAATCAATTAATGAAAAGCCAGGTGAAAGAGTTAATCAGCCTTCTCCCCCCAACTCCAACATATTTTCACATACAGCAAGCTAAATTCTTGAGGAACTCAAAATACGAATGGCATAGCAAGCTTGAATGCTATTACAATGAATGGGGAAACCTCAAATAAAGCAGAGTTTGGGGTTTACTTAACAAAGGCCATATTTAACTTATCAAGAGCCAAAAGCTGGCAAACAAGAGGCTATGAACACTTCAGGCCAGTCAGATGAAAAACACTAAATGCTACAATTCAACATTAGTTGCAATTGATAGCAACAAAGAATTTAAGGCATTTTGTTCCCAATATTTAGCAACCACAAGCTGAAAAAACGCTTATGGAAAACTTTACTGGACACAATGGAAGCAATTTTCACTAAGTCACTTAACTGCAGTGTATGCAAGTACTCCTTACCCAGCATAACTACACAAATTAAAAGACACTACCTGGTCAATTTTCAAAGAAAAACTTGCCCAATTTCTCTTTGAAAATTTGCTAAAAGACAGGCACCGTCCACACACTTGCATTTATATCTGCTAATGAATTCTACACTATAAAGTACATAAGCACCTTTAAAAACTGTATATGTAAACATATTTAGCCCTCCAAACAACATTACAAAAATAAAGACTGACAGTACCTTACAGAAGCCCTTTACAAATTGTGTGTGGATTTAGGCGCCAGGCTAAAATCTGAAGAGCCAGTGCTTGTGACCTCCTCGGGTCCCCCACCTGTTGTCTCTCATTCTCAAGTCTTGTGAGACCAGTGCCAGAGTTCCTACACCACGTACCATCTTTAGAAAACAGACACAGCTTCAGATAGTACGTGTGTGGTGCAACAGTGGTGTGCCAGTCTGTGCATGGCATGTGGTGGTGAATGTCTTTTTGTTGGTAGGGTGCAGGACTGCAGTGCATGCGATGTGCCATGTCTGTGTGAATGTGACTGTGTGTGTATGGTGCAGAGGTGAAATGGCTATGTGTATGTAGTGTGGAGCTGGGGTGCGTGTCTGTTTTGCAGAAATAGATTTATTTATTTATTTCAGTTTATATACCACCTTTAACCAGGTCAAGGCGGTTTACATAGAACTGAGAAGTAAATGAAAATTAGACTTACCTGCTAATTGTTGTTCCTTGAGGAACTCCAGTCCAGTCCCGAACCTCTGGGTAGTGCACCTCTTCCAGCAGCGTGGAGACTGAGTACGTCAGCTTCTTGAGAGCATCAGTACTAATACCACTGGCTCCTCCCATGAACTCCCAGTAATCTATTGACAAAGCAAACTCACAGGAGCAACAAATAAATTGTTGCATGTTTACTGTATTACTACTTAACTAGCAAACTACGTGACAGCCTTTCAAGAGGCTTCCTCCGAAGGCCCCGGAGCAGGAATGTCAACAGAAAGAGAATGAGAAACTCCCTGGAAAGAAAAAACCCACGAAGCCTTGCCGAAAACACTTAAAATGAAGTAGCCCATAGCAATCTCAATAGTATAGTCTTCAAAACATTATGCTAAACGAGCCACCGTTACGCAAACAAAAAACAGCAGTATCATAAAAGAATCTTGGGTGGGATACGGGACTGGACTTCCTCAAGGAACAACAATTAGCAGGTAAGTCTAATTTCCATTTCCTTATTGTCCCTCCAGCCCAGTCCCGAACCTCTGGGATGTAACAGAGCAGTTATCTAATGGGAGGGACCCACCAAACCGGCCTGCAATACTGCCAATCCAAAACGAGCCTCCCCGGCCGCCTGAATGTCCAGGCGATAGTGTTTACTGACAGTATGTAGCGAAGAACAAGTAGCCGCCCGAAAAATTTCTATCGGGGGAACTAAACTATACTCGGCCCACAAAGCTGCCTGAGCTCTAGTGGAAAGAGCTCCCAGTCCTATTAGGTACCGCACGACTGTGAAGAATGTACGCTGAAGAAATCGCCTCCCGAATCCATCTGGAAATTGTAGCCTTGGCTGCCGCTTCTCCCTTGCGCGAACCTCCAAACAGGACAAACAAACGATTTGATCTGCGAAAACTCTCGGAAGACTTCAGGTAACACTTAAGGGCCCTCTTGACATCCAAATGGTGGATGTCCCGCCCCAGCGCAGACCCATCAGAGTCACTCAACAATGGCAGGGACACCGACTGATAAACATGAAAAGGGAGACGGTAGATGTAAAAACAGATAAAGTGCAGGTCTCAGACTAACACTGGCAGCGCTGGGGAGATTAACCGTCTACAAACTGAAAAGATAAGTACAATCTTTTTTCAAAAAAACAACGTGAATGAATGTATGTTAGAAACGATCAAAGAAAACGTCTAATAGAGAGTGTTGAAAAAATTGCCATCCCTTAATATTTTCTTCAACGAATAGATAAGTGCTTTAAAGGTCATTGATGCGTGAAGGTAGGCTGCTTTTGATTTATGCAAAAAGCGCTGCCAGTGTTAGTCTGAGACCTGCACTTTATCTGTTTTTACATCTACCGTTATTGAAGTCTATTGTCATTGGAGTCTAAATGAAATTTAAAACAAGTACATAAATAAGAAAAAGAAAAAACGAACACAACGAAAAAAATATCTAGTAAGACAGTTATTAGGATTGTAGGCAGTGATACGATAGTTGATACCCTATTTAGCTAATTTTCTTGTCAATCTTTGAGGGCACTTGTTGTAATACGGATTTTAACCCACTGAAAATCAGACCTAGAATAGTCGTGTAGATACGATCCCATTAAGCCATGACTATCTACAGTACATGCTGAGTAATTTTGTTCTTTATGATGGTTTTTATCATTTTTCCCAGTACTGACGTCAGACTCACAGGTCTGTAGTTTCCCCGGATCACCCCTGGAACCCAATTTTTAAAAGTATCTAAGATATGAATGCCAGGATAAAGTCCACGTGATGAGAAACATGAAGTATAGTGAAAGTGGCAGTAGAAATGCAAAGTGTGCCTTCGAGTCAATGCTGACTCCTGACAACCCAGCAGCTCCTGGGTTTTCTTGGCAGTGTGACCAGAAGTAGATTGCCATGCCTTTCTTCTGAGGTAATGGAGGGTTAAGTGACTTGCCCAAGTCCACAAGGAGTGCTAGTAGGAACTGAACTCTGGTCTCTTGGTTACCAAGCCAGTGCTCTAATCACTAGGCTACCCCTTCACTCACCAGACAAAAGAATATGGACTAAATGATGGGGGAGAATACTAGTACAAAAAAGATAAGGAGTACAGAGCAATGTAAAAGGAGCAATAATTTCAGAACTATTGAAATTATTTTAAAAACCAAGTGTGTGAAATTACTGGCATGATAATCTGAGCATAGTTAAAATCAATTCACACCTGTAGTGAGCCATTGAACTATTGTCTCTATTCGGGTCTAAGGTTCTAATTGAGCAGTTTCAGTCTGGAGAGTCCTTTTGAAGTTTCTCTGTAGGAGAAAGGCAACATTAAGGTCAGATTGTGCATAACAGAAAGCAGCATGCTCCTTTACTTGTTTCTGGATGTTGCCATTTCTGATGTTAGATTTGTGTCCATTCATTCTTTTTCATAGAGTCTGACCTTTGTCCTATATAAGCAGCAGATGCATACAGCTGGAAGATAACGACCTATATTAGGTTAAATGAACAACATGTGGACATAGTGTTTGCTCAGGTTGATATGGGTGACAGAGTTGGCACTGGTTTGCAAGAATCTAGTGTTGCTGGCGTATACCAATTTGAGCCTAGGTGTACATTTTTTCTGGTGTTAAACAGAATCACTCAACCCAGGACATTTATTTTAAAAAAAGAGATATAGCTGGTTGACTTAGCATTCTTAATGCTCTTCTTGGGGCCAGAAATGTGATCTAAAAATTTTAACATATATACTAGCTTATGAATGTGAGAACTTTAAAGCAGTGATAATTCACTTTTCTAAAAGCAAACCATTTAGACTGTATCAGGCTGTTATGCAATGTCTACCTCAGATTTGGGCAGCAGCAGAATGGGATAGTGTTGACGGCGGAGGATCACATTTCTGTGACAACAGCAACACTACCAAGCTTAAACTGCGCGGAAGAAAGGCCCGGCAATCTACTTCTGTATCTTGCCATGAAAACCCAATGGATAGTTACAACAAAACAAATTGTGCTATAGTGCTGGAAGATGAGACCCCCATGTCGGAAGGCACTCAACTAGCTACTGGGGAAGAGCTGAAGACTTTTCAGAGTAATGCCAGCATTTATGATGTGGTTGGATCAAAGCCCTCGAGACGTCTGACTGCTGATGTAGCTGCGCATGAAATGAGAGTCAGAAGCTGTAAAGATGTCTTACGCATTGGAACATGGAACGTACGAAGTATGAACAAAGGGAAGTTGGAGGTGGTCAAGAATGAAATGGAACGTGTACAACTTGATCTGTTGGGTGTCAGCAAACTGAAATGGACTGTCATCGGGCACACTGCATCAGATGATCACATGGTCTACTATGCTGGAAATGAAAGACAAAGAAGAAATGGTGTTGCATTTATAATAAAGAAGAAACTTGCAAGAACTGTAATGAAATACAATGCAGTCAGCGAACGCTTAATCTCTATTCGTCTACGAGGAATGCTTGTCAACACAACTATAATTCAAATATATGCCCCAACAACAGCTGCAGAAGAGAATAAAATTGAAGAGTTCTATGAACAAGTACAAGCTGAAATTGACAGAACATGCAAACAGGATATCCTGATAGTCATGGGTGACTGGAACGCAAAAGTTGGCAACAAAGAAGAAGGCAAAGTAGTTGGAAAATATGGACTTGGCAACAGAAATGAAGCCGGAGAAAGACTGATAAAATTCTGCAAGACCAACCATCTATTCATCTCAAAAACCTTCTTCCATCAACACAAGCAGCGACTGCACACATGGACTTCACCCAATGGATTGTATAAAAATCTAATTGACTACATCTGTGGAAGTCAACGATGGAAACGGTTCTATAACATCAACAAAGACAAAACCTGGAGCTGACTGTGGTACAGTTCATCAACTACTAGTATGCAAACTCAAGCTAAAGTTGAAAAAGAGCAAACCACTCATGAATGCAGCAAAATATGACCTTGAGAATATACCACTGGAATTTAAAGACTGCCTGCAAAATTGATTTGCTGCTTTAGATACAAATGACAGAGCTCCAGAAGAGTTATGGAACGACATCAAGAAGGTTGTGTTGGAAGAAAGCGAGAAGTCTCTACAAAAGGTGAAAAAGCAAAAACGGCCAAAATGGATGACGGAAGAAACTCTGAAAATTGCCCTGAAACACAGAGAAGCTAAAGCCAGAGGAGAAAGAAAGACAATCACAGAACTCAACAGAGATTTCCAACGTGCAGCAAGACAGGACAAGGAAAAGTACTACAATGACGCATGCAAGGAAATAGAAGCAGAAACTGTTAGAGGAAGAACAAGATCGGCTTTCCTAAAGCTACGAGAGTTAAAGAAAAGTTCCAGCCTCTAACTCAGGGGTCACCAACCTGCGGCCCGCGAGGGCCTTCCGTGCGGCCCGCGAGACTCTACCCCGGTGCGGCCCGCCAAGGCAAACTCACGGATTCCTTCATGTCAGCTCTCTCCCTTCTTCTGCAGCCGCGGCTCCCTGCCTCTTAGGGAACCACGGCTGTGCTTGTAAAATCATCGCGGCTCCGTGCAGCATTGTCCCGCCTCTAAAGGAAGTTGTTTACCACTTCCTTTAGAGGCGGGACAATGCTGCACGGAGCCGCGATGATTTTACAAGCACAGCCGCGGTTCCCTAAGAGGCAGGGAGCCGCGGCTGCAGAAGAAGGGAGGGAGCTGACATAAAATATAGGTATGAGCAGGTTTTTTTGGGGTTGTTTTTTTTTCGCGCGGGGGGGGGTGTGGCCCGCGGGTCTGCCGGTAGTCGGCTGTGCGGCCCGCGGCCCTCTGGAGGTTGGTGACCCCTGCTCTAACTGGAATGTTACAAGATGTGCAAGGTTCTATGTTGAATGATGCTGAGAAGATCAAGAAAAGGGGGAAGGAATATACAGAGTTTTTATATGATAAAGATCAAGTGGACCAACAGCCGTTTCAACCTGTACCTTATGATCGGGAACCATTGGTGATGAAAGAAGAAGTTAAAGCAGCATTGAAAGCCTTATCAAAGAACAAAGCACCAAGCATTGCTAGCATTCCCATAGAAGTATTACAGCAATCTGATGCAGCTGTTACCGTACTTACAAGGCTCTGCCAAGAAATATGGAAGACAACATCATGGCCAACTGACTGGAAAAGATCTGTGTTTATACCAATACTAAAGAAAGGTGATCCAACTGACTGTGGAAATGATCACACAATCACTCTGATCCCACATGCCAGCAAGTTTCTACTGAAGATTATTCAAAAGAGACTACAACCATACCTGGAACAAGAACTACCTGAAGTGCAAGCAGGTTTCAGGAAAGGGCGAGGAACGAGAGACATCATTGTGGATGTGAGATGGATCCTTGAAAAGACTAAAGAATACCAAAAGGATATCTATTTGTGCTTTATCGACTATAGCAAGGCTTTTGACTGTGTAAACCATGAGAAACTCTGGGCCACATTAAGAAGCATGGGTATACCAGAACACCTGATCGTACTCTTGCACAATCTGTACATTGATCAAGAAGCAACAGTACGAACGGAACAAGGAGAAACAGAATGGTTTAAAATAAGCAAAGGTGTAAGACAAGGATGCATACTTTCCCCCTACCTGTTTAATTTATATGCAGAACAAATCATCAGAGAAGCAGGATTGTAAGAAGACAACAGAGGTGTGAAGATTAGTGGAAGACTCATCAACCACCTTCGCTATGCTGATGATACCATATTACTGGCTGAAAGTGAAGATGATCTGAAACATTTGCTTCTCACAATCAACATAGTCTCAAAATGGGCCTGCACCTTAATGTAAAGAAGACAAAGATCATGACAACTGGCATAATCAACAGGTTCATCACTGAAGGAGAAGAAATTGAAATTGTGAACAACTTTAACCTACTTGGATCAACTATCAATAAAGAAGCAACAAGCAGTCAAGAAATCAGACGACGCATTGCTCTTGGCAGAATGGCTATGAAAGACCTAGATAAGATTCTCAAGAGCAGAGATGTCTCTCTCCATACAAAGATTCAACTTGTTCAAGCCATGGTATTTTCAATAACATCATATGGATGTGAAAGCTGGACAGTGAAAAAGATAGACAGGAAGAAAATTGATGCCTTTGAATTATGGTGCTGGCGGCGAATACTGTGTATACCATGGACTGCACGAAGAACAAACCAGTCGGTACTAGAGGAGATCAAACCTAAGCTTTCTTTAGAAGCTCAGATGACAAGACTTTGACTTTCCTACTTTGGACACATCATGCGAAGAGAGAGATCATTAGAGAAAGACATGCTTGGCAAGATAGAAGGTGGTCAACGCAAAAGAGGAAGGCCAGCAATGAGATGGATCGATACAATAACAGCAGCTACGGGTACCAGTCTGTCAACAATGAGCCGCCTGACTCAAGACCGATCACAATTTAGGATAGCTATCCAGAGGGTCGCCATGAGTCGACTCCGAATCGACGGCACTTAACAACCACCTCAGAATTGCTCAGTTAAAGGCAATACCTGGATATTAAATACAAACAAGCATAGTTAACTAACTAGGTTAAGGCTCAAAACATCCACTCAGGTCCTCTTCTAACATAAGGAAAGTTATTAAGCTGTGAGGTTAGGTTTTATTTATTTATTTAATCAGTTTTTATATACCACCTTATCCTTCAATCAAAGTGGCCAACAAGACAACAGAGGGACTACATCGAGGGGGGGGGAGACAACAAGATAGTAAACTACAGTACATTACATTAAATTATAAACTACAGCAAAATTACATTTCGTAATTCATTACAATTATATTAAACAAATAAATGCAATCTTGCAAAGTTAAAATAATTTAAACATTATAGGAAAGTTGAAATTCAAAGGGTTAAAACATTTTGTTCTATTGGAATTAGATTAATTGCCATATACTTCAATAAATAGGTACGTTTTAAGGGACTTTTGAAAATCTTTGATATCATACTCATTTCTTAAATCACTAGGAATAGAATTCCATAGTTGTGGTGCCATAAAGGAGAAAGCCCTATTAGATGTCATTTGTTTGGATCTATTAAACTTCAAGTGGGCATTAGGTCTGTTAGTAGACTGTGAGCGTCTGGGCCTTGAGCCTATGTCCTTAGAAATAATAGTTGTTAGAACGTTTGCTGATGACTCATGTAACATTTTGAAAATACTCATGAGGTTCTTGTATTTCGATCTCATAATGATTGGAAGCCAGTGCAATTCTTGAAGCAAGGGAGTTATATGATCAAATTTTGGGGAATTCATTATAGTTCTTGCGGTTATATTTTGTGCCAATTGGAGGGGATGGGTAGTATGTTTTGGAAGACCTTGATAAAGGATATTTCCAAAGTCAAGGAGTGGTGTTATAACTGCTTGACATACCGTTCGAAAGTGATTTAGTTGTAAAATTGGCTTGAGGTTCCTAATGATCTTTAAACGATGGTATACTCTAGCTGTAATTTTATTTATATGGTTTTGCCTTTCCTCTCAAATTAGAAGATATACTATGTTGCCTACAAAACCACAGATAAATCACCCTTCTTTCCCCATAAAGGTAAAACAGTCAAAACTTAAATCATAGCTGACCCAACACCCCTTCCCCCAACCTCATGTGGTTCATAGCAAAAGACAACCATATTTAAATTTGACAACATCCTCTTTTCACCCCTAAGTCAGATAAAAAGATGATGCTTAAATTAAACAAATATCACACAATACACTTCCATAACACCATCCTATCCCTCAGAAAAAAAAGTGGTTTTATTTATATATAACCACTTTACTTGTGGTATGTATATACCGGTATATATATCCCACAAGTACATCCCTTCTTAGATCTCGCTGCGCAGGCGCTCTCAATGTCCGTCCCCCCCCCCCGTTCACAACACCCTGAGCGCGCATGCCCAAACAAACCCAACATATGCTCCAGTATCTGGCAGTGAAAAGCAAGAGCCGCGGACCAGCTAGAAAAAATGAATGAGATCAGTATTTAGCAGGCTTCCTGACAGGGAATGGGGCGATACCGGCAAGGCAGAAGCGTACGCTCTCAACGCGAAACGAGAATGAGTTTGTTTTAAAAAACCAAACCAAAACAGGAGAAAAACGCTATCCTGAGTCCCTTCCGCGTAAACTCGTGTCTTTGCTCGCAGACATTTGCCAGAACAAGCAGCACCCGTCAGTTACCTTTCCATTCGATTACTTACTTTTTCGCACAGCGTCCTGACTTGGTTCTCATTAAGCTGTTTGCACTCGTTCAGCTGCTCGATCCACTGATCCAGTTCTTTGGTGAACGTTTTGTCGTCCATTGCTACGGCACTGAGTTGCCCCGGGGGGCTACCCTCCTGTTACACTCGGACGAGGCCGCGGGATAAGCGCGGCTCTAGGGCCGAGCGGTGGGCGCGCCCCCTCCCCCCCAACTCTTGACGGCTCCTGCTGCGCGCGCGTGGGCGGCAACGGCCTCCCCCTAACGCCAGCGTCGGAGCCTCGCGCGCCCAACAGTCTGCGCCTGCTTCCCTATTCTCGGCTAAAGCTGCTGCCTGTTGTGGTTCGGCGCTAGCTACCTACGATCAGCGTCCCTGATATTCCTCGGGTATATGATCGGAAAGACAGAGAAATACGCAAACTTTTTCAGTTATACATAGTGTTGCGGGTCTCCAGTTGCCTTTAGTAACTACCGGAGCCGCGTTTTTTCTCCCCGCTCCTGCTGCAATGGCCGCTCGGGAGCTGCGCACTTCTCTCCTCCCAGCGACGTCAGCACGAAGGTTTTTCCGTGAGATGGGCGGTGAGCTGGAAGCTCTCCCACTCCCTATAGTGCGGAAAATAAGTAAACGGATTTGGCTTCCGCCCCCCTCGAAAAAGACTATTCGGAGATAGCGCTCTACTTTGAAATGTTTGCCACTCATGGAAGTTATAGCAATTATCATTCTATATAACATGCACCCCAGGGTTTTAACTTTTTTTTTTTAAATGAGCAAAAACCACCTTCTCCATAATTATGTGCCAAAAAGTTTGTTATGCACAAGTAAATATGCTATGTGGGGGAAAAATATAACAACTGGAACCGTATTTGAAAACGTCTTTTAATATGTACCTTAATTTATACTTAAATAAAGCAGTGAAGCTAATATTCGAAAATGAGCAAAGAATACTTAGTGGGTTAAACAATATTTGTTTCTTGCATGTTCGTACTATGCATGAATTTGGGTTGCTGACTTTTTTAAAAACGAAAAACCTAAGAAAAGCCATACTAGATCAGACCAAGGTCCATCATGCCCTGTATCCTGTTTCCAACAATGGCCAATCTAGGTCACAAGTACCTAGCAGTTTCCCCAAAAGATACAGGTTCCGCAATGCTTGTATTGGGTCAAGCAGTGAATATTCTGGGTCCCCTTTAATAATGGTTTATGGACCTTTCCTCTAGGAACTTGTCCAAACCTTTTTTAAACCCGGCTATACTAATAGCTTTTACTATATCCTCCAGTAGCAAATTCAAGAGTTTGATTTCAAGTTGAGTGAAAAAATATTTTCTCTTATTAGTCTTAAATAGGTTACCCTGTAGCTTTATTGCATGCCTCCTAGTTTTTCTATATTTTGATGGCGTAAAACAATCAATCTACTTTAATTTATAGACCTCTATCATATCTCCCCTGAACCGCCTCTTTTCCAGATTGAAGAGCCCTAACCTTTTTACCTTCTCTTCTTAGGGGTAGCCTTCCATTCCCTTTACCATTTTGGTGACTCTTCTCTGTACCTTTTCTAATAACGCTATATCCTTTTAAAGATAAGGCGACCAGAATTGCATACAATATTCAAGGTGCGGTCGCACCATGGAATGATACAGAGGCTTTATAATATCCTTTGTTTTATTCTCCATTCCTTTCCTTATGATACCTCACATTCTATTTGCTTTCTTGGCCGCCGCTGCACACTTGGCGGAGGGTTTTAACATGTTCTCCACGATGATGCCTAAATCATTTTCCTGGGTGGTGGTTCCAATGTGGAACTTTCCATTCTGTAACCATAGGTTGGAGTGGAGGAGTAGCCTAGTGGTTAGAACACTGGCTTGGTAACCAAGCAACTAGGGTTCAATTCTCACTAGCACTCCTTGTGGCCTTGGGCAAGTTACTTAGCCCTCCACTGCCTCGGAAGAAAGGCCTGGCAATCTATTTCCGGTGACACTGCCAAGAAAACCCAGGAGCTTCTGGGTCGCCAGGAGTCAGGACTGACTCGAAGGCACACATTGCATTGCAACCATAGGTTGAGTTTATCTTTCCTAGGTGCCTAACTTTGTACTTGTCCACATTAAATTTCATCTGCCATTTGGATGCCCAGTCTTCCAATTTATCAAGATCCTCTTGCAAATTTCCACAATCTTCATGGGTTTTAACAACTTTGAATAGTTTTGTGTCATCTGCAAATTTGATAACCTCACTCGTTATTCCAGGTAATTTATGAATATGTTAAAAAGCAGCAGACCCAGCACAAATCCCTGGGGTACTCCAGTATTTACTTTTCTCTATTGGGAAAATTGGCCATTTAGCTCTACCCTCTGCTTTCTATCTTTTAACCAGTTCCTGAGAAATCTGAAAGTTTAAACAAGTATAAGTTATTTGAATGCATGCTTCCCCATACTGTAAGATTTAAGGTAATTACTTTGAATTGTTAAACTCTGTACTAGTGACTAATGAAGACCTTTACAATTCAGGATAAATTCATTTGTTTTTCTGTATTTGAATTTTGTGTGTCCAATTTCAAGACGTTATTTCCTGATATACTGTGGCAAGCACCTGATAGAAGACATATTTATTGTTAAAAAGAGGGTGTATATGCATTCTAGATATCCACCAACGCTATGGAAAAGTATCCCATTTCATGTCTCTTGAATATCTGCTTTCTGAACTGTAAGATTTAATAAAAATAAAATAATTTCTTTTGCAGAGACATGCAGACTACGGCTGGCAGTTAGTTTCCATGCTCAGTAATTTCATTCCAGTTATACGTAACAGATAGCTATAGTTCTCTCTATAAGAATAGATGTTATAACATGTTGCAAAATAATAGTTTTATATTTTAAGAACTGTATCTAAATGGTATGTCTGTGCTTAATCTAAGCTTATGTTTTCTGCCTGCCCTATGCTTTCAGAGTGCTTAAGGGGCGGGGAGGGGGCCCAGTCCACCGATGATGTCACCCCCCGGTAGGCGTGAACTAATGTGTCCACAGCAGAGAAGTAAAAAAAATAAAAATAAAAACCTCCCGGATAGAGCGTTGCTAGGAGAAACAGTGTGGGCCTAGGGCAGGGGGGTGGAACTCCTCCCTGCAGATTCCCAAGTAGTTTGCCAGCCAGCCAGTCAGCTGACCAGACTTGTTTAGGTGCCTTTCCCTCTGCCACTGATTTACTGAACTGAAAGCTTTAGGATTTAATTGAACAAATGAACAGTATTATTCAGACACATCAATCCTGATAACCCCAAGTGGAATCCAAATAGTGCAGGCAGCCCTCACTATATACCCCATGCAATCCAGCAGCCCAGGAGAATTTGCGTTTTTGTCAGTCCCAGAGAGATAAAACAGAAATTACAGAAACTGGATGGATTTGCGGGCATGATAGTTAATGGAAGTTGATCAGAAAGTATGTGAATTGTTGAATGTGATAGAGAAAGTAAATGTAAAGATGGAGAAGAGAACAGATCTTCTTGCTGATACTTTAGTTGAATGATGTGGAGGAGGTTATCCTGATCGAAGGAGCAGAGGAAGTAAAAACTGGGTGCAAGTCAGTGCGCCCATTGCAGAGGAGGACATTGGAGAAGTGAATGCCCGTATCTTGACTCCACCCCAGGGGGGAGGAGGGAGTACTTGATTTATGAATGAAGACTAGGCCAGACCGGACTCTTAAGTTTCCCTGGGTCCCCAGGAGCCTATGGTCAGTTTGAAAATAGGGGACCAATATATGGACTTTATGGGGAATACAGGAGCAGAATACTAAAGCCAGTAGCCCCTGTGTTTTTCTCGATGCATCACCATTATCAGAGCTACTGGGGCTAAGGCCACAAAGCCTTTTCTGCAGAACCGCATGTGTGAATAAGGGGGACAGAAAATAATGCACCAGTTCCTGTATATGCCTGAGTGCCCTATTCCACTTTTTGGAGCCGAGATCTGCTTGCAAAGCTTCAGGCACAGATATCCTTTGCTGGAGAGAGAGAAATGCAAATGACTGTGAACCCAGAGCCTGCTGGATTGATGGTGCTGACTGTTCCCAGAGAAGAGAAGTGGCGGTTCTATAGCACACCTCCAGTCAAGTCAACAAGTTCCTGTATACCTACCAACCCTATAGCCCCACCTGGAGTATGGGCAGAAGATAATCCACCTGGCCTAGGAAAGAACATAGCCCCTGTCATCGTCACCTTCCATTTAATGAAACTATTGAAGTATGGACTTTTTCAAAGGAATGTCAGTCACCTTGGAACACTCCCCTTCTTCCTGTTAAGAAGCCTGGGACAGGTGATTACCGCCCAGTGCAGGATCTAAGAAAGAATGCATGATGCAGCTGAAACTATACACCCAGTGATACCAAAATCCTTATATTCTCTTGGGACTGATCTCTGCTGAAGCTACACACATTTCACCATTCTGGATTTAAAAGATGTTTTTCTGCATACGCTTAGCCCAAGACCCCACTACAGGAAGGCGGGGCCAACTCACCTGGACAAGATTACCTCAAGGATTCAAGAACTCGCCTCACTCAGCAAAAGATTTGACAAGTTATCCAGTAATTCCAGGAGAAAGAATTCTACTTCAATATGTGGACAACTTGCTCATAACCACCAACTCAGAAAGTGAATGTCTACAGGCCACCAGTGAACTCTTGCACCTTTTTAATCAGACTGGATACAAAGTCTCAAGAGCTAAGGTGCAATTATGTCAAACAACTTAAATACCTAGGATTCCAGTTGTCCAGCGGAATTCAACTCCTGGGACCAGAATGCAAAGAAGCTGTATGCAGTATTCCTGCTCCAACCACCAGGAGGCAAGTGAGAGCCTTCTTGGGTGCCACAGAGTATGTTGTATATGGATCCCCAATTTTGCGCTGCTAGCAAAACCATTGTATCAAGCTACCAAAGGAATGGAAAAGTCTCCATTGGAATGGGGACTTGAACAGGATGCAGCCTTTTGATCTCTGAAAAACCACTCTGATGTTATCACCAACTCTGGGCCTACCAGATGTCCAGAAAACCTTTCAGTCTCTATGTTCATGAGTCACAAGGAAATGTTCTAGGAGTGTTGACTCAATCTCTTGGACCTTATTTGAGAAGCTGTTACAGCTACAGCCTTCCTAGTGAGCAAAACTAACAAGATCACTTTGAGACAGAATCTTCCAGTTACTGTACCACACTCTGTTCTAACCAATATGAAACACAAAGGAAACTACTAGCTAACAAATCTACGAATGTTGAAGTATCAGAGTATGTTGCGTGAAAACCCCCAGATACAACTTAAGGTCAGTCAAGCTTTGAATCCTGCTATGTTGTTACCAGTTGGTCTTGATCCCCTGATCATGACTGTTTAGAAATTATGGACACTGTATTCTCAAGCCACCTGGATTTGACTGATGTCCCTCTGGAGAACCCTGAACAGACTTTCTTTGTGACTGAAGGCAGTTTCATCATCAATGGACATTGTTGTGCTAGATATGCAGTGGTGACCCCTGATTTGGTAGTTGAGTCCTCAGCCCTGGCCCCAGAAACTTGACCACAGAAAGCTGAACTTATAGCCCTCACTAGAGCACTAACAATAGGAAAAGGGCTCTGTCTAAATGTGTACCCAGATTCTAAGTATGCCCTTACAACCTTGCATGCACATGGGACCCTGTACAAATAATGAGGGTGGATAACCTTAGGAAGCAAGTCCATTAAGTATGGCCCCAAGATATTGACATTATCAGGTGCATACTACCTACAGCTTTCAAAACTTTAGGAAAAGTAGAATGTATGAATAGAACCTTGAAATCTCAGTTGTCCAAACTTTGCCAAGAGGTTTACCTGAGGTGGCCCAAGTTCTTCCTATAGCCCTTTTTAGGATATACTTAGCCCCTGCTAAGTCTTTAGGAGTTCCCCCTTTTTGAGATTCTGAGAATCTGTAGCCTATTTATAGGGAATAAAAGGAGATGTGAGACAGATAGGATCTGAAATTATTAGACATGAACTATTGGTTTTAAGTTCTGTTTTGCAGAGTCTTCATACCTGGGTACAAAATCGATCACCCATCAATTTGCCTGAACCCCTGCATCCTTTCAAGCCTGGAGTCTCGGTGTGGATCAAAGAGTGGAGAAGGATACCGTTAGCCCTGCATTGGAAGGGACCCTATGTTGTCATCCTGTCAACTCCAACTGCAGTGAAAGTCGCAGAATTCAAACTTTGGATCCATCATAGTCGAGTAAAGCCAGCAACTGTTTCTGAACCTGATCACTGGACTACTGTACAGCATCCTGAGACTCCACTGCGCCTCACCCTACGACCACAGCCACGGACCTAAGACTTATTGGTCCCTCAGAAACTGCACTATTTCAAGACTGTCTGTTTATCTGAAGGTAAGCCTCACATCTGGAGAAAGCTGCAATCATCAGAAATAGACTGTGTTGTGTTAAGAAATTGAGTCTTCTAAGAGACTGTGTTCAAATGCTCTGAGAAAAAAAAACTGTTTTGATCTCCTAAAAAGTGAACTGCTCTAAGGAGGCAATAATAGCCTGAGAGACTGTACTATGATATTTTAAGAACCTGAGACATCCCAGAGGACAGTGATACTTTGGAATCTACAGCCCTACTCCTGCCACAAAGCTGGTAGGTCTACGTACGGCAGAAGCTTGAGGATCTACAATCAACTCTACATTTGTTATCTGTTGTGGATGCCGACAGTTCCACCAATTTTCCAGAGACTATGCCCATTATGAATTCTTATTATTGCTTTATTTTGGCAGCAACCTTGGGGTGCTTTGAAATGACTTTTGCCTTACCTCCCTGTGCAGCCTGTATAAGTGCCACACGACCTTCAGACCGGACCACAACTTACTATGAAGGTTGGACAGCTGGACTGTCTAAATCAGAAGTTTTACAACAGCACAACAAAGAAGACATCTTGGTGGTCTGGCATAAATGCTCCTGAACCTTCTACTCCTTTAGTTCTTTTTCCCACTCTTGCCAAACTATGGACTCTCACCAAGAAAATTCACTCTATAAGTATATTCAAAATATATCTTTTAAAATGATTTTACTTCTTGCCTACAGGTCTCAGATAAACGGTAGTATTGACACTCTTTGCATGGGTAAGAAAAACTCCCCAATTTTGTGTCCGTTAACATCAATGACCTTCGGCTTTTTTTCTTTTTCTGTTGCACGCAGTTTAAAAATTCTTAATGTACAAACACTTATCTTATGTGGTATGTGATCCGTATCATTTTCTTTGTCCAACTTTAATGAGATAACCCCGACGCCTTAACAATTCAAGCGCTTTGGCGTTTCTCCAAAAAAGGGTTCTTCAAGGGGATCAATGCTCAATGTCATTTAAAGACTTTTTTCAACCATTTGTTGCATTTTCGAATTGGAATACCACAGTCTATAGAAAATTGACTCATAGGAACACACTTCTTCACTATACGAGTGCTCACCCTCCTAGCTTGAAAGATAATCTCCCAGTATCTCAGTTTTTGAGATATAGGAGGAATTGTTCTACAGTAACAGAATACAAATGAGCTTCAAAATATTTAAAAAAAAGTTTTTTAGACAGAGGTTATCCTCGACCGATAATTCAACGTGCCTATCGCAGGGCATTGTATAATAATCGAGCTCTTTTATTGACATCCAAAGATAAAGCTGATAAAACCTTAGATTCTCAGAAATTGAATTTAATTACGGCATATTCTCCTCTAAGTACAAAAATTCAAAAAGTTTTGAAGAAATATACATCAATTCTTAATGTAGTACCAGGGTTACAAGATAAAACAATAAGATGTGTTTGGAAGAAGAACAAGTGTCTGAAAGATTTTTTTTTATCTCCTACAGTATTACGTCCACTGGATTGGATTTCTGAAAGACAAATAGGACGGCATTCAAAATGTGGTCACTGCACTATTTGTTCAATTACATTAGAGATTTTGGAGTTTGAACATAAAGGTCAAACGTTTTATTTACGGCATTTTACCAACTGTGAGTCCACGTCAGTGGTATATATTATTAAATGTCCTTGTTCCCTGCTCTATGTTGGCAAGACAGATCGTGCCTTTAAAATCAGAGTTAAAGAACATGAAAGTAGGTTGCGGTGTCGTCGACTTGAAGCTCCTATTGTACAACATTGCCTTGCTTTAAATCATAGTTTTCAAATGTTACAGTGCTGGTGTATAGAAACAGTTCAAAGATCATCACGAAACAAATCAAAGGAACAAATGTTATTGTATCGCGAACAATGGTGGATACATCGCTTACAATCAGTGGCTCCACTAGGATTTATTTATTTATTTAACATCTCTTATATACCGCACTATTGTCATCAGCGCGGTTTACATGGAACAAACATATACATACAGAGAACTGTAATGCACTTTACAAGTAACGGGGTCTTTGAACTTGGGATTAAAAAGGTAAACTATATAGGCTAACTAACTATTTACAGAAAATTCAAAATACATTAGTCACATTTGGATATCGTTTGGGGAATGTCTTGGTCAGAAAAAGTGTCTGTAGTATTTTCATGTGCAAAGATTAGATTGGGAAATAGCTTAGGAAGAGGTAGTGTTTGAGGCTTTTTCTGAATTGTGTTAGGCTGAGTGTGGATTGGATGGCTTATACCCAATGAGTGAGTCAAGTGCGCTGCTCCTTTACCTTCTTTTGTAGATATAATACGCGTGCGCGGCGTTTTTTAGCAGTTAAATGATGAAAAAGCTCAGTTATGATCGACGAATTTGTTGAGGTTGCCATAATACCATCATAAGGTAATATCTTGATTAAGCCATGATGTTTTGAAAAAAATGATGAAGACATTTTTGATAAAAAATAAATAGTTAGATATTGTAAATCATTATTGTTTATGTTGCTTCAGAGTCATCAGAGCGAAACATTCGAAAATGCAACAAATGGTTGAAAAAAATCTTTAAATGACATTGAGCATTGATCCCCTTGAAGAACCCTTTTTTGGAGAAACGCCAAAGCGCTTGAATTGTTAAGGCGTCGGGGTTATCTCATTAAAGTTGGACAAAGAAAATTATACGGATCACATACCACATAAGATAAGTGTTTGTACATTAAGAATTTTTAAACTGCGTGCAACAGAAAAAGAAAAAAAGCCGAAGGTCATTGATGTTAACGGACACAAAATTGGGGAGTTTTTCTTACCCATCAAAGAGTGTCAATACTACCGTTTATCTGAGACCTGTAGGCAAGAAGTAAAATCATTTTAAAAGATATATTTTGAATATACAGTCAAACCTCGGTTTTCATGATTAATCCGTTCGAAAAAGTCTGACTAAAACCGAAACGTATGAAAACTGAAGCAATATTTACCATAAGAAATAATGTAAATCCAATTAATCCGTTCCATACACCCAAAAATATTCACAAAAATACATTTTATAGAGAATAACTATATTTTTACATACAGAAAACAATGAGAAATAAATATAAATGACTAATGAAATGGATAAATGAACATTTAACATCACTGAAAGCAAGCTAAGTACAGTACTGTACAGTACAGTATGTTAGCATCTGGCCTTAGCCACCCCTGACAAGCTGCTGTGCCCAGCTCTCTTCGGAATCACATTGGATTCAGCCCATTAAAATACCTTTACTTTATCTGCTCAATGCTTCAGAATGGCAGAAAATCTTAATCATATAGCGTCAGACGTACCCTGCAAGCGAAAGAACTGCCTCCCACATTCATGCAACATCTCCTGCTTACGTTGACAGCTTTTCTTCCCTGCTACCTCCGAGCCTGAGGGGGTGCTCCAGAGAATGGGCAGGCGGTGGACGAGATCGGGGCCTTCCTCTCTGCGCAATCCTTGCCTCTCTAACTCTGACCAGGCTCGAGGATGTGTTTCATTTACGTGCTCAGCTGGCTTTCGCTTCTCATCACGCTGGCGATCGGTGAGTCCAGGGGGCAGTGCTGCCGGGACCGGGCGGGCGTTCTGGCAGTGTATACAGACCGGTGTGCAGCGCGAGGGTGTATGTATTTACAGTATTGTACTTTACGAAAACCGAGGCGATGTACGAGAACCGGGACAAAATCTCAGTCAAAAAAAGACGTTGAAAACCGAAGCAATGTATGAGAACCGGGACAAAATCTCAGTCAAAAAAGACGTTGAAAACCGAAGCGTATGAAAACCGGGGCAAATGAAAACCGAGGTTTGACTGTACTTATAGAGTGAATTTTCTTGGTGATAGCTGATTGTTATTCACTCAAGTTTGAGACCTCTTTTTCATTTTTGTGCAATACAAAACTATGGACTCTGACTATCTGCTTGTTGCTCCCTTGTTTCTTGCCACTTTGCTTGCGAATGATAATTTCAGTTATTAATAACACTGTAGAGTGCAAGGCAGCTACAAAGATACTAGCTATGTGAAACTACTACCCTATACCACAGAGTGATACCTTTACCTAGTATTATGTGATTTGATTCTTACCCTTTCTCACTTGCGGGTGAGAATAATCAAAGGGGGGAATGTGGTAGGCGAAGGCCTATGATCCATGCTGCTTGAACTAAACAGACAGGCCTAAGTAGCTTGACCTGTAAATGAAGCTTGTAGTTAGGCCCAGAGGAATGAAAACCCCCCTGAATGCTGCCTCCACAGAATTGAAACTTAACTAAGCATAATCCAGCATAGCTAAGCAGAAACGAAACTTAGAAGAGATAGAAAAACAACTTTAATTGGAACTGATAAGATGTGTGAAGCTTCTGTGAACTAATTAATTCTGCTGAGAGAAGGGTTACAGTGCCCTGCTTTCCCACATGTTCTAGTCAGCTAAGTGACCTTGGAGGAGAATTGTATCAAGAGTCTAAGAACTGACCATTGTAATGGGGACTGTAAGGGGGGCAACCAGGTGCTGAGCCCAGACCAAGGTCCTCATTGGATAGCTACGTAATGGTACCGGGACCAATAGATGGGGTGGAAGGGGTTACTGGGACCAATGAGAAGTTTGCCTATATCTAGAATGGAAAAGAACAGTATAAAAGTTGTTGTTTTACTAACAGCCATTGCTCAGCCATTTTGAATGTGATTCTGCTTGAGTCTTGTGCACAAATAAATGGTTTGGACCTTCTGAACAGACTCCTGGTATTATTGGATTGTTTGCACTCTGCCGCTACAATAGTACACTGCCTCCTATCCCATGACTTTTTAATTTTGCCAAAAGTCTCATGAGGGACTTTGTCAAAGGCTTTCTGAAAATCCAGATACACTGTATCAACTGACTTACCTTTGTCTACCTGTTTATTCATACCTTCAAAAAACCATAACGGATTAGTAAGACGACCTTCCTTGTCTAAAGCCATGTTGTCTGTCTCCCATTAAGCCATGACTATATGTTCAGTAATTTTGTTCTTTCTGATGGTTTCTACCATTTTTCCCGGTGCTGACGTCGGGCTCACCGGTCTGTAGTTTCCTGGATCACCCCTGGAACCCTTTTTAAAAATTGGAGTGCCTTATTGTCCCTCCAGGCTAGTCCCAGATCTCTGGGTTGTCATCCTCCTCCAAAAGCTTGGAGACTGAGAAACTTAATTTCCTTTGTGATGTCACCGGTATATTCTCACCAGATCCGCCTTCTGACTCCGGTTCTCTCAGTCTCCAAGCAGCTGAAGGATTGGTGAGCCTTGAGGTCCAGGCACAGCAGAGGAGCAATTAAGGAGAGTGTCTAGGTGTAGGATAGCGTGGGTTGCTCTTTAATTTTAATTTACTTTTCTTTTTAAAACAAAAAGCGTTTTTATAAGGATTTGGGTTGCTAGGGTAGTTGGACGGGAGGTCTTCCATCTTCCTGTCCCTCTGTTCCCCTTCTAATCTTCCCGACCCCCCCTTACTTCAATTGCGGGGGGTAAAGCAGTACTGCCAAGTGCCGCCTGAATTGGGGGTGACCCTGCGGGACAGTCAGCGCCTACAGATGCTCTGCCTGGCAACGCTGTGAAGAGGTCCAGGCGTTGTGTCAGACGGCTGCCTGGGTGAGAATCTTCACAGTCTTGGCAAGTGCATATATCGATATGATTTGCAAGGGATTGTGGGCAATGCAGTCCATTCACACCAGACACAGCTGCTGACAATAATTTAGTTGTGCTCAAGTGTAAAGCCAATAAGATATTTATTTATGGGGTTATTTCTCCCAACACAGATATGCTTGGTAGCACATAAATCAGGTTACTTGCTTCCATTGTTTAACTGAGCTTCCATTGCTGTTAGAGTTCCTCTCTATATAGCCTGGCCAGTATGTAGTCCAGTTCTTATGTCCAGCCTTCCAATCCAGATCCCTGGACACTGGATCTCTCTTCACATACCTTCTGGCACAGGTCTTAGGGTCCCTTCCACGTGCAGCCATCTCCCTCACAGGTAGCGTCTGGAGATTCCTAACTCTGCAGCACCATTCCTCTGGCTTTCCCCAGTCCAATGGTGTATGCTGGCCCTTGAAATGCCTCCCAGTATACGTACTGCTCTGGACTCTTCTAGACCTCTCAAAGGCTTTTCTCTTCCTTCTTCCAAAGGGTTTCTTTCCCTCTGTGTCCGTCCGGTTTGGCTTCTGCTTCTGATGATCCTTCAGATGATGAAGATGATCAAGCTCAAGCTGTCCAAGATACTGATTCTCTGTAGAATAAACTCTACCTTTATTCTGCCTAGATGAGTGCTCCTCCCTAACACAGCGCAGCTGTGCTGAATCAGGCCCTGCCCTTTGAGATGAGTGCTTAGGGATTACCTCATAGCCCTCCTGATTGAACACACGTTTCCCCACTTCAGCTCCTCTAATGGCTGTTGGAAACCTGGTGCATTCTGGGACTGGTAGTCTTTTATGGGAAAATTCTGTTTTCTTATTTCTACCAGAACTGACAGGTTGCTTGTTCAGAGACACTTCACCTTTTCTATAGCTCCTTCCTGAGCTATGATAAGCTTCCTTATCACAGTTGGTAGTATGTGGGCTTGGGGGGGTTGGTGTCTCCTGCTTCCGACGCTGTCAGCAGTCCCATCAGTAAGCAGAGAGACAGGCCTCGAACGGTGCAGGGTGGCAGCGGTTTTCTCCGGCCCTGTGACGCCATCTCTCGATATGCTCAGCTGAGCGCGCCGCTAGAGCTGAGGGGGCAAGACTGGAAGAAGGCAGTTCAGCGGTCCTTCCCGCTCAGGCAGTCTTCTTGGCTCCCGAGTGTCGGTGGAGCGGGGCGTGAAAGCAGAGCCCAGAGGAGGCAGAGAACCTCTTTGCTGACAGCATAGGTAGGTCAAATCAGTCGGGTCCGGCGGCAGAGCGGGAAGCACAGGTTGACAAGCAGGCCTTGCAGGAACGCCATTTTTTTTGCGCGGGAAGACTCATTCATGGGCCAGTCTTTCTCTTTCAGTTTTGGAAGGGATAGAACGGACCTGTTGCACAGTTTATTCTTTTAGTGTGAACATAAAAAAAAAAAAACGGCGCATTTGTGGAAAGGGGTTTTGTGGTACATTTCTCTTCAGGCACAGTAACCCCTCGCCCTGGGAAGTGGGCATGCCATCCAAGCCGCGTTGTTTACTCTGCGGTTCCAGAAGGAGCAATTTTGGCTGAAATCGGAGTTTGTAAGAGGTGCGCACAGTTGGCCACCACGATGGAGCGGGACCTGGAAGAGGAAGCTGACGGTCAGCAGAACCCATCAGCAGGACAAGAGCCATCTGCGTCAGATGTGGGGTTGGAGGAACCCGTGGCAGGGCCTTCCTCAGCTCCGGATCCCCCAGTTGCGCCGGCTGCCTTACCAGGTGGTTTGGCAGCCATTTTTTCACATGGGTTTGTGGCCCTGATGCAGCAGGCTTTTGGAAGCCAGGGTAAAGGCCTGGGGACGACTACCGCAGGTGAGGTCCATGGAATTAAGAGGCCTGGAACATCGGTGGTTGCAGGGTCACCAGGAAGTCCGGCTAAAAAGGACCAGGATAGAGAAGGAACACAGTGGACTCTGAAGAGGTTCTATCTGATGAGGGAGAACTGGACCTGGATGTGGAAGATGAGTTGGAGGAAGGAGAGATCACGGACAAAGAGGATCAGGCCAGAGTCGTGAGAGTGTTTAGGAGGGACGAATTGCCCGCTCTCATATCCGAGCCGCTCAAGGCGTTAAACATGCCGTTGCCGGGGCCAGCAGAGGATGCTACGTTGGAGGATCCGTTGCTGCAAGTTTTTAGGAAAACCCAGAGGGCCTTCCCGGTGCATAGAGTGGTTAGAGAGATGATTCAAGAAGAATGGGATCTGCCTGAGGCCGCACTCAAAGATTCTAGGGTGATGGGTAGATTCTACCTCATTGTAGACAGGACTGGGAAATATTTATGTCTCCAAAGGTGGATGCGGCAGTCTCGGCTGTCACTAAAAAGACTACCATTCCAGTAGAGGGTAGTGCGGCGCTCAAAGATTCCCAGGACAGAAAGCTGGATACTGTGCTGAGGCAAGTGTTTGACGTCAATGCCTTGTCGGTGCAGGCAGCTATTTGTGGAGCTTGGGTAGCTAGGGCCTGTATGCGCTGGTCTCAGCGAGTACAAGGCAATCCAAGCGGCGATGACTCGGGAGAAGCAGCACGGCTGGAGTCGGGAACAGCGTATTTGGCAGATGTCCACTATGACCTTATCTGCGGTTTGTCAAAGAGCATGGCGTCGGTGGATGCAGCACGTCATTACCTTTGGCTGCGCAATTGGTCAGCGGATGCTTCCTCGAAATCCAGGTTAAGCAAGCTCCCATTCCGGGGGAAGTTACTGTTTGGAGAGGATTTGGACAAGCTGGTGAAGGCTCTGGGAGAGTCAAAGGGGAGGCAGACGACCGGCCAAGACATGGCCGACCTACTACCGCGGGCAAGGGGCAGCAGCGGGACTTTAGGCGCTTTCGATATCCAAGGTTTAGTCAAGCTAACAAAGGAAGATTCCCGGGCAGGAGCCAGGGGTTTTGTGGGTTTCGAGGAGCAGGAAGGGGTTTTGGAGCCTCTTCCTCTTCCACGAATTCCCGAAAGTCGCAATGAGATCAGGCGGGCCCAGGCAGGCCTGATCCCTGTCGGAGGTTGTCTGAGGGATTTTTACCCTGCCTGGGTCAAGATTACGTCCGACCGGTGGGTGTTGGAACTCATTTGCAAGGGCTACGCATTGGAGTTCCAATGACCGGTGAGAGAATTTTTTGTTCAGTCCCCGTGCAAGTCACTGATCAAGTGCAACGCCATGCGAGAGACGGTCGGGAGGTTGCTCGCTCTCAAGGCAATAGTGCCCGTTCCTCGAGACCAATGCCGATGTGGTCGATACTCCATATACTTCATAGTCCCAAAAAAGGAGGGTACTTTTCGGCCAATTTTAGACCTCAAGGGGGTAAATCGGTGTCTGCGAGTACAGCACTTCCGTATGGAGACGCTCAGGTTGGTAATAGTGGTTCAGAAGGGGGAGTTTCTGACATCCCTGGACCTATCGGAGGCGTACCTGCATATCCCGATTCGGCGGGAGCATCAGAAATTCCTCAGGTTTGCGGTGCCCATGGGGCATTTCCAGTTCCAGGCTTTACCGTTCGGATTGGCAACAGCCCCAAGAACATTCACCAAGGTGATGATAGTCATAGCAGCAGCATTGAGAAAGGAGGGCATTCTCGTGCACCTGTATCTAGACGGTTGATCCGGGCAAAATCCAGGGTCAAAAGCGAAAAAGCTATGACGAGGGTTGTAGTTCTTCTTCAAAGTCTAGGTTGGGTGGTCAATATGTCCAAGAGCAATTTAGTCCCGTCACAACAGCTAAAGTATTTGGGAGCATTATTCGATACACAGGCAGGAAGGGTTTATTTTCCGCAGCACCGAGCGAGAGCATTGAGATCGCTGATCCGGCAGTTTCTGGGCAGAGCTTCCCCCGTGGCGTGGCACTATCTGCAGGTGCTCGGGACTATGGCAGCGATGATTGAGCTGGTCCCATGGGCAAGGGTGCACATGAGGCCGTTGCAGAGGCCATTACTCCAGAGGTGGTTTCATCAGCGCGACTCCTTGTCTCAACACTTACCTTGGCTTCCGGAAACAAGGCAGGCATTACGGTGGTGGATCAAGGCGGATGTCCTCAGCAAGGGGATGCCGTTAGAGGCGCCTCCCTGGGTGCCCTTGACGACAGACGGCTGTCTGTCCGGATGGGGTGCTCACGTTCAAGGAAGATTCGCCCAGGGCCAGTGGTCCGAACAGGAAAGGACCTGGTCTATCAACAGATTGGAGCTGAGGGCCATATGGCTGGCTTTGCGTGCGTTTCAGGATGCTCTGTGCAACGGGGCCGTTCGTGTGTTGTCCGACAATGCCACGGCGGTAGCCTATATCAATCGGCAGTGTAGCCATGGAAACGGAGGCCGAGCAGTTGTTCGAATGGACAGAACTGAATCTGCTGGCGCTGTCGGCGGCACATGTAGCCGGAGTGGACAATGTGGAAGTCGACTTCCTGAGTCAAGTGAAGGTAGATCCGGGAAAGTGGGTCCTCCATCAGGGCGTGTTTGAGATGTTGGTGGAATGCTAGGGGACTCTGGTGATCGACCTCATGGCAACGTACCAGTCCGCCAAGGTAGATCGGTTTTTCAGCAGAAGAAGAGAAAGAATGTCAGAAGGCCTGGATGCTCTTATACAGAAATGGCTGGAAGGGCAACTCCTGTACGTCTTTCCTTCTTGGGTATTAATAGGAAGAGTGGTACAACATATAGAGCAACACAGGGGCACGGTGCTGTTGATAGCGCCGGACTGGCCGAGAAGACCTTGGTACGCGGACCTGTTGAGGCTTGTAGTGGGGAAGCCGTGGCGTCTCCCGCTGTGAGTGGATCTGCTGTCCCAGGGCCCATTGCGAATGCCTCAAGTGGATCGATTCTCGCTTACGGCTTGGCTCTTGAGAGGACTAGGCTGAGAGCCAAGGGTTATTCTGCACCTGCATAATCACCTTGTTGAAGTCCAGAAAGAGATCTACCTCTTTAGCTTATGTGCACATCTGGAGAGTGTTTGAGGCCTGGTGTGCGGATAGGAAGTTAGAGCCATTGCGGGCGTCTATTCCGCAGGTGTTGGCTTTTTTGCAAGACGGTTTAGAGAAGGGCTCAGCAGCCGCTTCCTTACGAGTGCACGTGGCAGCGGTGACGTGTTATAGGGGTGAGATTCGGGGTCAGGTGATAACGTCTCATTCTGATATCAAGAGATTCTTGAGAGCAGTTTCTCTACTTCGTCCGCCATGTCGGCAGGTGGTGCCCAGATGGAGTCTTCCGTTTGTGCTCGATGCCATGGGAAAAGAACCGTTTGAGCCCTTATCAGAGACGTCATTGAAAGATCTTACCCTTAAGGTGGTGTTCCTAATAGCGATATGCTCGGCTTACAGAATCTCGGAGTTGCAAGCCTTGTAGGAAGCCCTTCCTATCCTTCTATGATACCAAGGTGGTGTTGAGACCAGTTCCTTCTTTCCTGCCGAAGGTTGTATCGGTTTTTCACTTAAATCAGGCAGTTACATTGCCGGTATTTCGGCAGCAATCCTCAGATTCTTCCTCCGGTAAGTTGCATCAGTTGGACGTTCGTTGGGCTTTGAAAATCTACCTGCGTAGGACTGCGATTTTTCGCAGATCAGATAGGCTGTTTGTTCTATTCGGCGGGCCTTGGAAGGGTCAAGTAGCTTCTAAGGCTACCATAGCTTGATGGTTGAAGGCGGCTATAGCGTCTGCTTATATTTTGAAGGGCAGAGAGGTTCCCGAGGGGCTCAGGGCTCATTCGACGAGAGAGGCTTCTTGGGCTGAGTTCCAGTTGGTGCCAGTGGTGGAAATTTGCAAGGCAACTACTGGGTCATCACTGGATTCCTTTGTTAAGCATTACCATCTGGATGTACAGGCAGA
The DNA here is from genome assembly GCA_033557465.1 of Ichthyophis bannanicus. Taxonomy (NCBI): domain Eukaryota; kingdom Metazoa; phylum Chordata; class Amphibia; order Gymnophiona; family Ichthyophiidae; genus Ichthyophis; species Ichthyophis bannanicus. The sequence goes on from CM066032.1 coordinate 989,020,722, forward strand.
AAGGGATACCTGTTTTGGCTCAGCAGTGCTTCAGGCTGGGTTAGCAGGTCCCTCCCAATAAGTGGTTTTCTTCACTGCTCTGTTACCCAGAGGTTCGGGACTAGCCTGGAGGGACGATAAGGAAGAGGAAATTAGACTTACCGGCTAATTGTTGTTCCTTAAGGAACTCCAGGCTAGTCCTGTATCCCTCCCGTTTTTTGTCCGAAGGCTACAGCCTGAAGCAGGAACGGTTACAGGTAAGAGAGTGCTGTTTGCAGTGACACGGAAAGTGGTATTGGGCAAGAATTCCATGCACCCAAAGGGGGGGAAGAAGGGACCTCCTGGTGGTAGGCGTAGGAGGGGACAGGAGAGTGCAGCTGTTCGATCAGTTGTTTCTCTCTTGTTCGGCCTGAGTTTAGTTGGAAAGTTAATATAGTTGATAGTTTTTTCTACTTAATTGTTGCTCAGTTGAGTCTGCTTTGTCAATAGGTTACTGGAGTCAGGAGGCGGATCCATTGAGGATATACCGGTGACACCACAAAGGAAATGAAGTTTCTCAGTCTCCAAACTGCTGGAGGAGGATGACAACCCAGAGGTTCGGGACTAGCCTGGAGTTCTTTAAGGAACAACAATTAGCAGGTAAGTCTAATTTCCTCTTTTATTTATTTATTTATTTAACAATTTTTCTATACCGCTTTTCTTATATTCAAAGCGGTTTACATTGAACAATAAAACAAGGAACATTACATAGAACAAGGGCATTAAACTTGGAGAACAAGGGTATTAATATAAGTTACATGGTTTATTGTTATAGGTTGTGGGGTTGTTGTATGGTTGAGTGTTTAAGACTGGTTGTAGTTGCTAGGAAGGTGTGGATGGGTTCAAATTTTATTGTAGTGGCTACGTTTTGCATGATGGTTCTGCTTCTGGTCCCTAGTACTCCAAAAAGAGGTGTGTTTTTAAGGCTTTCCGAAAATCAGATAGGTCAGTGGTGGTTCTTATTCTTTCTGGGAGTGTGCTCCAGAGTGATGGAGCATATATTGAGAAGGCTCTGTGGCAGGTTGTCTGTTTTTATTTATTTATTTAACTGTATTTATATCCCGCTTTTCACCGGTTCAAAGCGGTGGGACATATAACCGGGGGGGGGGGAGGGGGAATCAAATGTGTGGGGGGGGGCCATCACCGGGGGCTCAACATTGATGATTTTTGGGATGAACATAGAGACTGACAAGATAGCATAGTTACTGGTTTGGAGTTCTTGGAGAGAAATGGGGGGGGTTCCTATTCAGAGATGTTCTCGGAATAGGATGGTTTTTAGCTGCTTTTTGAATGATGGGAGATCACCGTTGTTCCTGATGTGGTTTGGTAGAGAGTTCCAGAGGGATGGGGCATAGAGTTCAAAGGCTCTGTTGCAGGTCCGTTGAGTTGCTTTGGTTCTTTTGTGGGGGATGGCAACGGAGCTGTTGGAAGATTGGTTGTTCTGCTGTGGGTTGGGCGAGGCAGTAGGGCGCAGAGTGGGGTGCCTTGTGTTAGGTGGATGGTTTTGTGGGTGAGTAGAAGGGTTTTGTACTTGATTCTTGCTTCGATGGGGTGAATATGAAGGTCTCTCAGAATTGGGGTGATGTGGTCTCGTTTCTTTGCATTGTGAATTATTCTCGCCGTGGTGTTTAGGGAAGTTCGGAGGGGATTGGTCTGTGTGGCAGTTAGGCCATGGTAGATTATGTTGCAGTAGTCAAGATGAGGGAGTGTTAGAGCTTGCATTACTGTCCTGAAGTCTTGTGGTTCGAGGAGGGGTCGGAGGCGTTGTACCGTTTTTGCCTTGTGGAATACAGTTCTTGTGGTCTTGTTGATTTGCTGCTTAAGGGTTAGGGCTTGGTCAATGATAATGCCGAGATATCTTATGTGTGGTTGTACTTGAATTTGCGTGGTTCCCATGGTGAGGTGAGTGGGTAGTTTGAAGTCTGGGTCTTTTGTCACTATAAGGGCTTCGGTCTTCTTTATGTTAATGGATAAGTTGTTCTCTTGTAGCCAGTTGGATACGTCGGTGAAGCAGGTTGATAGCTGGTCATTTGTTGGGTCCATGGTTGTAATTGGGGCGTAGAGCATTATGTCGTCGGCGTATATGTGGAAGTTGACATTGTGAGTGCGTATGACTGAGCAGAGTGGACGGAGGTAGATGTTGAAAAGCATGGCTGATAGTGTGGATCCTTGAGGTACTCCTTGATGTTGCTGGAAGGGGGTGAGGTGGAGGTTTTGGTGCGGATCAGTTGCTGTCGGTTGGTTAGATAGGACCTGAACCATTGGAGTACAGTATCTTTGATCCCAATTGTTTGCAGTCTGTGGATAAGGGTGTCATGGGAGATGGTGTCGAATGCCGCTGATATATCCAGAAAAATTAGGATGTATCCGGAGTGTTTCTCTTGGGTTCCTATGATGAGGGTGTTCATCAGCATGGTCATTAGGGTCTCGACCCCATGTAATGGTCGGAATCCATATTGCTGCGGGTCCAGTATATTGTTAACGTCTAAGTGTTCTTGAAGCTGACGTTGGACTATCTTCTCGATTATCTTTGCGGTGAGCGGGAGGCTTGCTACTGGCCTGTAGGAGGTGGGGTCTAGGGGATCTAGGTTGTGCTTTTTTTAGGGTTGGTCGGATGATTGTGGTCTTGAGGGCGTCTGGCATGTGTCCTTGTTTAAAGGATTCATTTACGATGTGGGTTAGTGGTTCACTGAGGTCGTCTTTAGTTTTCTTTATCCAGTCGGCAGGGCAAGGATCCAGCAGGGAGGTAGTGGTGTTCAAGCAGGAGATGGTGGAAGATATTTCTTCTTTTGAGGTTGTGTCGAATGTATTCCAGTCTCTGTTCAGGGTGGGGTATGAAGTTGTCGTGGTTGTTGTTTCAGTGTAGTGATGTGGGTTTTGTGGTTGCTGAAGCTGTTTGTATTGTCGGGCTAGAAGATCAGGGGGGATATCTGGCAGCTGGTCGGAGTTACTGGGTGCTTTTGTTAGATTTTTGACAATTTGGAAGAGCTCTCGAGGTTTGTTTATGGCTGTTGCGATGATTTTGGTGTGGTAGGTTTTTTTGGCATTGTCAGTTTGAGTGGTATGCATTGAGTTCGTAGAGGTATTTTGCTTTGTCTCTGTCGCTTTTGGTTTTTCTCCATTTCCTTTCGGTTCTTCTAAGTCTGGTTTTCAGTTTGCGGAGGCTGGGGGTGAACCATCGGGCTTTTGAGGAGATGGGTCTGGTACTGGTGCTGTTTCTAGTTGTGCTGGCTGCTGAGGAGATTGTGGTATTCCAGTTGTGGATCAGGACATCAAGGTTGTTGGAGTTTGTGTGTAAGTTAGGCAGGGTTTTTGTTAGGAAGTCTTCCTTGTTAAATGCTTTGAATCTCCTTGCGTGGTGTTTGTTTTCTCTGTTATTTTTGAGTTGATAGGTGTGGGATATGTTGATGATGTAGTGGTCTGACCACGGTACTGGCGAGATTGTTGGTTTTCTGTATGAGGAGGCGGTTTGGGAGTTTAGAAATATGAGGTCAAGTATGTTTCCTTTTTCATGTGTTGGTTCTTGTATGATTTGTGTCAGGTCTATTGCTGTCATGGCGTTGAGGAAGGTTTCTGCTTGCTTCTCCTGGAGTGATGGGAGGTTGAAGTCTCCTAGGATAATTTGTTCCTTCAAAGGGCTGGTGCTTTCGGAGATGAGGTGTAGAATCTGGTAGGTCAGAGGTTGTGGTGGGTGCACGGTAGATCAGGCATATCGAGAGGTATTTGTTGGTGAGGGTGAGGATGTCTGCTTCATTGGAGGCGAGGGACGCCGCTTTTATGGACGCGGGCTGCTTTAGGTTTGTTCTCCCACTGCCCCGATTGGGCAGGAGCACCGTGGGGGGTGTTGGTCCCAGCAGCGGCAGCAGCAGCTCCCTCCGGAGGCGAGGGACGCCGCTTTTATGGAGGCGGGCTGCTTTAGGTTTGTTCTCCCACTGCCCTGATTGGGCAGGAGCACCGTGGGGGGTGTTGGTCCCAGCGGCGGCAGCAGCGGCTCCCTCCGGAGGTGAGGGACGTCGCTTTTATGGAGGCGGGTTGCTTTAGGTTTGTTCTCCCACTGCCCCGATTGGGCAGGAGCACTGTGGGGGGTGTTGGTCCCAGCGGCGGCAGCTGTTTTGCTTTAGTTTTGTTCTTCGGTATTATTAATAGGTTTTTCCTCATCGTCTCTCCGGGCCGGTCCAGGCACTTGAGGGTTGTCAACCTTCTCCAGCAGCTGAGGACTGCAAAAACTGAAGTTTTACAGAAACAGTATTTGGCTCCCCCTGCTGGTCCAACCTCAGTCTTTCAGTTCTCAGCAGCTGAAGGAGACGTTAGGGATCTGGCTCCCGGAGAGGCATTAGAGTTAGATCTTTGTGATTTATTTGGTTCTTTTGCTTTGCTGATGTGCCTATTGTAGCAGGAGTTCTAGCAGAGCTCTTTGCTTATTTGCGCTGCTGGCTTAAACCCAGTTACCATTCCCAGAGCAGTAGAGGCAGAGCCTACCTCAATTACAGCTCTGGGCTCACAGAGGTAATTTGACGGCGGTTCTGGGAGCCCCAGTTACCATCCGTCTTTCCCCGCACTCTCAGACATTTCTCCACTAGCAGCGGGAGTATTCGGCTTGGGGAGAAGGTTCAGCACTTTCAACAGCCGGTCTGCACGAGGTCAGTCACAGCTGGCAGTTTTACTTTCGCGGTTTGGGTTCTCCGCGGTCCTTTAGCCCGAGGCGGCATCGGGGTGCGGCGGTTTGTTTCAGGACATTCTTCCATTTTTTGTTTATTTGGTCTTATCTCGTCGCGCTTCAGTTTCACCGCTATGGAGGCCACGCCGGGGTCCGGAGAGTTGTCAGGACTCCATTCTGTTGCGGGAACGGCGGCCATTTCTGATTCCGCGAAGCTTATGCCTGCTGGTCACACGGGTTCTTCTAAGTGCAAAGCAAAGACAAAAAAGCACAATACTGTGGGGGAAGCTCCTTCACAATCGCTACCCATGGAGCAGCAGGGTTTGGAAACTCCTTTTTCTGCTGAATTCATTTTGGCTTTGCATAAAGCCTATTGTTTGAGATGGCAGCAGGCACAAGGTCAGGATCAAACACCTCCTTCTTCCCAGATCCTAGAGAAAGGCTTTTCTCCTATGGACCCGGGAGAGGGTACTTCTAAGCCAATCCTTCCCTTTCAGGAGAGTGCTGAGGGCTTCAGTCTCCCGCTCCCAAACCTCCATAGCGTGGAGGAGGGAGAGCTTTTGCTGGACCCGCTCCTGGATCAGTGGGCCACTGATTTAGAGGAAGGGAAATTGGGTTCCAGCGACTATCCAAGTCTGTTCAGGGTTTTTAGAAAGGAGGAATTAGGGGTGCTTATTTCACAGACACTCTCCACCTTGAATATTGTACTACCTCCAGCGCAGGATCAGCCGTTGGAGGATCCTCTGCTTCAAGGGTTTAGAACTGAGCAGAGGTGTTTTCCAGTACACAGGGTTATGAAACAGATGGTGGAGTCTGAATGGACAGATGGTGGAGTCTGAATGGGAGTGCCCAGAGGCCTCTATCGCACGGTTATACCCATTGACACAAGAGGAGCAGGATTGGTTAAAAATGCCTTGGTATCTGCGGTTACCAAAAAGACAACTATTCCTGTGGAGGGCGGAGCGACTCTCAAGGATTTGCAGGATAGAAAGTTGGAAGCTCTGTTGAAGCAGACATTTGAGACTTGCGCTCTTTCGCTACGGGCGGCTATCTGTGGGGCTTATGTTTCCAGGGCTTCTATTCGATGGATTCAAGGCGGCGCTTCGACCAAGGCAGAGGAAGAGGAAGTCGCTAAGCTGGAGTCTGCCTCGGCTTATTTGGCAGATACCTTTTTATGACCTCGTCAGGATTTCTGCGAAGTCCTTGGCGGCGGTGATTGCGGCTAGGAGATTCCTTTGGTTACAAAATTGGGCGGCGGATATCCCGTCCAAGGTGCGGCTTAGTAAACTGCCTTACAAGGGCACCTTGCTTTTTGGGGCTGCCTTGGAAAATATTGTGAAAGATTTAGGAGATTCCATAGGCGGTCGCCTGCCTGAGGACTGTCCGAAGGGTCTCCGCCTGGGCGCTGGACACACGGGCTCCCTCACGGGAGTTTCGCAGGTTCCGGGGATCGTGCTTTGCCCCTTATCAGAGAGGTCGTTTCGTTTCTCGCGGTCAGTCCTTTCGAGGGGCGTGGGGGTTCGGCAGGGGTTTTTTCGCCTCCTCGCCGAACTCCAACAAAAAGCCGCAATGATGTGAGGTTGGTCCAGGTGGAAGTTCCAGTAGGGCGGCGCTTGCAGCAGTTCCTTTCCACCTGGGCCACCATAATGACAGATCGCTGGGTCCTCGAAGTTATCCGCGACGGTTATGCACTCGAACTGGCTCAACCGTTACGAGACGCTTTTGTGGCGTCGCCATGTGGGTCTCTGCAAAAAGCAGAGGCGTTGGCCGAGACGCTGCACCGTTTGTTGCGTCTGAAAGCGGTAGTGCCGGTTCCGCTTGACCAATTAGGATGCGGTCGGTACTCGATTTATTTCGTGGTGCCGAAAAAGGAGGGTTCCTTTCGTCCCATCTTGGATCTCAAACATGTGAATCGCTGTCTGCAGGTTCCGCATGGAGACGTTAAAGTCGGTTATTTGTTCGGTGCAACCAACCGAAGTGCTTACCTCCATAGATCTGATGGAGGCCTACCTTCATGTTCCCATCAGAGCATCAGAGGTTTTTGCGTTTTGCGGTACCCATGGGTCACTTCCAATTCAGAGCGTTGCCGTTTGGCTTGGCCACGGCTCCACGAACCTTCACAAAGGTGATGGTGGTGGTGGCGGCGGCTTTGCGCCGAGAGGGAGTGCTAGTGCATCCGTATCTCGACGATTGGTTGATTCGGGCGCCGTCGGTTGCCGAGTCGGAAGTGGCGACAGCGCGGGTGATCAGCCTCCTGGAACAGCTGGGCTGGGTGATAAATCTAGCAAAGAGTCAGTTACAGCCGGTTCGCAGACTCCTTTATCTGGGGGCACTGTTCGACACGGAGGTCGGAGCAGTGTTCTCGCCGGAGAGCAGGATACAGAAGATTGTGGCTCAGGTAGCGGCATTTTTGCGTCTCAAGGCGCCATCAGCATGGCATTACTTACAGCTTCTCGGCTCCATGGCGGCGACTCTAGATTTGGTTCCCTGGGCTCGAGCGCATATGCGGCCACTGCAGCACGCATTGCTGATGAGGTGGTCTCCGCAGTCTCACCCACTGAGCCGCAGGCTCCCTCAGTTGAAGGAAGTGAGCGACAGCCTTCTTTGGTGGTTGGATCCCGGTCATCTCCGGGCAGGGATGCCTTTGCAACAGCCGGACTGGTTACTCCTAACGACAGATGCCAGCCTAGCGGGCTGGGGGGTGCATTGTCAGGCTCAGTTCGTTCAAGGTGTGTGGTCGCCGGAGGAGTCGGTTTGCTCCATCAATCTATTAGAGCTCCGGGTGGTGCGCCTGGCACTCCTCGAAATTCGCCATCTCGTCGAAGGGAAGGCGGTTAGAGTTTTCTCCGACAACTCGGTAACGGTAGCGTATATCAATTGCCAAGGGGGGACCGGCAGTACGGCACTGTTGCAGGAGAGTCAGCTGTTGATGAGCTGGGCGGAAGGCCATCTGCTGGCTCTCTTGGCGGCGCATGTGGCGGCCCGAGACAACGTACAGGTCGATTATCTCAGTCATACGGTCGATCCAGGAGAATGGGAATTGAACGCGGCAGTGTTTCATGATCTAATCCCCTGTTGGGGAGAGCCTGTCATGGACCTGATGGCTACATTCGACAATGCCAAGGCGGGCCAGTTTTTCAGCAGACGTCGAGAGCGGATGTCCGAGGGGCTCGACGCTCTGTCTCAACCGTGGCCGGCCGAGGGTCTGCTATATGTGTTTCCACCTTGGCCTCTGATAGGGCGTGTTCTTTGACGCATAGAACATCATGGTGGCCGGGTACTTCTAGTGGCTCCGGATTGGCCCAGGAGACCATGGTATGCGGACCTGGTCCGTCTCTTGGCAGACCAGCCGTGGTGGTTGCCAGCTCGGGCAAACCTCTTGAGTCAGGGTCCGCTGCTTATGCCGGACGTGGATCGCTTCTCACTTACGGCTTGGCTCTTGAGCGGCAAAGGTTGAAACGTAGAAGTTATTCTCGTCCGGTCATTGACACTATTCTCAGAGCTCGACGACCTTCCATGTCCATTGCGTATGTTCGCGTGTGGCGGATCTTTGAACGTTGGTGCGGGGGACGAGGGCTTCGCCCGGTCAAGGCTCTCGTGCCGGACGTTTTGTCTTTTCTTCAGGTTGGTTTGGATAAGGGCTTGTCCCTCGCCACTCTTCGGGTTCAGTTAGCGGCGCTAGCGTGCTTTTGAGGTCGGATACAGGGCCGTCTTCTCTCAGAGCATCCGGATATTCTTCGATTCTTGAGGGCAGTGAAAAACATGAGTCCTCCGGTGCGTCCTGTGCTTCCTCCCTGGGATCTCAATTTGGTTCTGGAAGCTTTGGCGAAGCCTCCCTTTGAATCAGCGAGCGAGGTTCCTCTGAAAGAGCTCTCCTGGAAGACCGTCTTCCTCGTAGCGTTGTGTTCGGCGAGGAGAGTGTCGGATCTGCAAGCGCTGTCATGCAGAGAACCTTATCTCCAGTTCTCGCGGGAAAAGGTGGTGTTGCCACCAGTTCCTTCCTTCCTGCCGAAAGTGGTGTCGAGTTTTCATGTCAATCAGATGGTTTGTCTGCCTACTTTTAGGGATCTAGGTGAGGAACCCATCGATGCAGTTCTCCGCAAGTTGGACTTGGGTAGAGTTCTTAAACGGTACCTTCGACGAACTCAGCCATTTCGCAGGTCCGATAGGCTCTTTGTGTTATTTGGAGGTCCAAGAAAGGGAGAGGCAGCCTCCAAGGCTTCCATCGTGTGATGGGTTAAATGCGCCGTAGCGGCAGCTTATCAGGCCAGCGGGAAGACTCCGCCAGAGCGTTTGTGGGCCCATTCCACGCGTAGCAAGGGGGCGTCTTGGGCTGAGCTAGCCTTGATTCCGCCAGTGGATATTTGTCGGGCGGCTACTTGGTCCTCGCTGCACACTTTTTCGAAGCATTATAGATTGGATGTTCAGGCCAGGCAGGATGCGAATGTAGGGGAGGCGGCCGTTATAGCGGGTCTAGTGGGGCCCCCCAGGGGTAGGTACTGCTTGGGTACTTCCCTCAAGTGCCTGGACCGGCCCGGAGAGACGATGAGGAAGAAGAAATTAGACCTTACCTGCTAATTGTCTTTCCTTGAGTTCTCTCTGGGCCGGTCCAGGTCCCACCCTGTTTTCCGGTAGCGATATAACCGTTCCTGCTGACTCTTCAACATTTAGGGCCGCCTGGCATAATCCTCCACGGGTCTCATACCCCATCTTCTGTATACGGACTCTAGCGGGTAGGTTCTATAGGACTGCCTCGTTTGTCATTGGACCTGGGCTGTCCGGAAGGTAAAAAAAAAAAAAAAAATTATTATTGACAAAGTAAGCGCAAAACGGAGCACGTGGTTTAGGTGGGCTCTGTCTCTTGCTTGTTTTTCGCAGTTTCGATAGTTGGCGCATAGGTTTCTCATTTCTTTGGCTGCTTGTTATGTTAAGACTGAGGTTGGACCAGCAGGGGAAGCCAGATACTGTTTCTGTAAAACTTCAGTTTTTGCAGTCCTCAGCTGCTGGAGAAGGTTGACAACCCTCAAGTGCCTGGACCGGCCCGGAGAGAACTCAAGGAAAGACAATTAGCAGGTAAGGTCTAATTTCTTCTTATTGTTTTTCCTTTTTGTTCTGTTTTCAGGGTCTTTGCTGATGAGTGTTTGAAGTATTGGTGGTGATAGTTGGTGTAGGACTTTGAAAATAGTGTGTATGGCTTTGTATTTGTTCCTGGTGATTATGGGGAGCCAGTGGAGTTGTTTCACTATTGGGGTTATGTGGCTGGTTCTTGTTGTCCCTGTTATGATGCAGGCTGTGGTGTTTTGGAGTAGTTTCAGAGGGTAGATGTTTTGGGTTGGTAGACCTTGGTAGATGTTACAATAGTCCAGAGTGGGCATTATTAAGGCTTACATTTCGTACAGTTTGTCATTGGAGTCCAGAAGAGGTTTGAGTTTTTGTAGTGTTATAATTTTGTGGTAGACTGTCTTTGTTAACTTGTTTATATGAGCTTGGAAGTTTAGGTTTTGCTCAAGGTATATCCCCAAGTATTTGACTTCTGTTTTCACAGTTATGATGTTGCATGATAATTGCAGAGATTTTGGCGGAACAAAGGAGGTGTTTCTTGTTATGAAAATTGCTTCAGTTTTATTGTAATTTATCAGTAGGTTGTGTTCCCGACATCTCTTCTATGCATGATGTTGTTCTTGAGTAGTCAGTTGGGTCTATGTTGAATGGAGTATGTACCATAATGTCATCCACATAGATACTGTAGTTTATGTTGTATTTGGTCATTATGCTGCAGAGTGGCTAGAGATTAGATATTAAACAGCAGAGCAGAGAGTGCTGATCCTTATGGTACTCCTTGTAGTTGCTCAATTGGTGTTGGTCAAAGTGTTCCAGATTTAATTTGTATTTTTCTGTGGGTGAGGTATGATGTGACCCACTTCAGGGTTGTTTCCTGAAGTCCATTTTCCTTTAGGTGCTTGATAAGTGTGTTGTGGTTAATAGAGTCAAAGGCAGCTTTTATATCAAGGAGTACCAATATACAGCATTGTTTGATGTTGTCTAAACTGGTTATTAGGTTATCCAGGAGTGATGTAATGAGAGTTCCTTATCGTCCCTCCAGTCCAGTCCCGCACCTCTGGATAGTGTACCTCTTCCAGCAGCTTGGAGGCTGAGCCTGTCATCTTTTTGATGACACTAGTGTACATATGCAGCTGGCACCGCCCACCAGCCCCAGTATGCTCAGCCTCCAAGCAGCTGGAGGAGGTTGTGAGCCAGGGTGCTGGACTCACAGAAAAGACAACTAAGGAGATATGTTTAGTTAGAGTTTGCTTTTATTTCCCCTGTTAAGGTGCAGGTTTCTTTGTTTTTAAAGGCAGAAGTAAAAAAAAAAAAAAAAGAAGGAACAGAGAAGACAACAGGGCTGAGGGGAGAATATTTCTTCTTCCCCCCCCCCCCCCAGGAATATTTCTTCTTCCCCCCCCCCCCCAGGATTTCGGGGGGAGGGTTCTGTGGGGGCCTTCCTCAGTCCGAGACTTCTGGCTACTACCGAACCCGTTATCGGGTGAGGAGCCGCTGCAGTTGCTTGACAGGAGTGAAAGCTGGCAGCCCCGAGTCACACCCCCCCCCCCCACAGCGCCGAAGCCAGGAAGGAAGGCTGAGCGCAAGGGGTAGAAAGGCCATGCGGCAAAGAGGCTCCAAGGTAAGAGTGGCGGGGGCAGGGGGGGAAGACAGCAGAAACCTCTAGCAACCACTAGAACATGAGGAGACAGAGAGCGGCCTGCAGCTGCATGTTTGGGAGCCTGCAGCAGTGTGGGAAACTTCCCCTGCTGCATTTAGGTGCGATTTCTTATTCAGGCCCGCATGTTTAACCCCCTGCTGTGTTTTGGGTGCCTGGGAGAGGCAGTCACCGGAGAATAAAGCAGGACAGAGAAGCTTTTTCCTAGGGGGCCATTTGCAGTTTCTTTTTCATTTCAGTTTCAGTTAATTTAATTTTATTTTAGTTCAAGTACTCTGGTGCTCTGTGCCTGAGCCTGTGGAGGTGCACTGTGCTGGGGATCCTGTTACATACCCGGGTACAGATTGAGGGAGTTCCTGAGGGGTGCCCCCAGCCCTTCCCACCATGCCAGACCGCAGTGCCTGGTATGGGATGGTATCAAGGGGTGTGAACCCCACTTAATCCTTAAGCATTCCTTGTGTCATGCAGCTCAAAACTTATTCAGTGCACAATGACTTGATGCAGACATATGGGAAAGGCCTAATCAGATAGGCCATTGTTTATTGCTGGGCAAATTTCAGAGTGCTGTGTCCTGTGTGCCTGGTCAGGTGATCTAAAAGAAACCATGTATCAACCAACTGCCTTTCTCCTGAGAAGGGTCTGATAGAAAGTCAGGGACAGGAATAAAGATATGTTAAGAAAATACTGCATATAGGTTTGTAGCAGCTACAGCTCTGTGGAAAACAGGAAGTACCTGCATACAAGAAATGTACGTAATTTGAAAGATAGTGGATAGAAAGCAAATGAAATCCTTCCATCTGTCTATGGTCAGTGAGAAACCTGACATGATCATCTCTTGTCTCAGCCCAGATTATGTACTTATTAAATCTGTAATATTGCTTGTAAGGGAAGCTGTACTCCCTTATAGCCATTAGTAGTATTAGAATAAAAACGTAAACTTTACTCGGAGAGTGTGTCAGTTTTATTGGATCAGGGCAAGGTCCATTTCATATCTTTAAGATACAACACTGCAGTGCAATCTAAAAATCCTCAAGATGTGCAGTCCCCGATGTGCTGTAATCTCGGAGGCAGGTGTCTTCTTAAACTGCACGCAAGAGGAGGTCATGGGAGCAGGACCTGCAGGATAAGATGAGGCAGGAGAGTCACTCCCAGTTGCAAGAGACTGTGGGGGGGGGGGGGGGTGCCATGTTACCGTCAACGGATCCGGCCCCCGGTCCCTGCACGATGCCCGGACCATCTACCTCTTGAGCCCAGGGAGCATAGGGCTCCTGGGGGAGTTCTTACCAGAGTTTTTCTTACTTTTTCAGAAGGCGTTTTGCCTACCAAGTGGCTCCTCAGCCTCAGAACACAGGGCTAAGAGGATGTCAGACGCAAAAGAGCATGAGTCAGGAGCAGTGGCGTCTAAGCAGGCTAGAGGCTTAGAGGAGTGGCAGCAATCGCCGCTGTCGGGGGGCTGGATGGAGAAGACCTTGACACGGAGTTAGATCTGCAGGAGGAGTTGGCAGAAGGAGAGAGCCCAGAACAGGAGGATCAGGGCTGACTTGTTCAGGTTTTCCACCAGGAGGAGCTACCAGCACTCATGCTTATGTTTATGCAATTTCTTGATATACTGCCCAGGCCGAAGGCTAACAGGGCGGTTTACAATCACTACAAGTGAGTACTGATACAATTCCTCATTCCCAAAGGGCTCACATTCTGTGTGTACCTTAGTGACCCTCAAGGCCCTGAATATGCCTGCTAACCTCCAGGCAGAGGAAGAGGCGCTGTAGGATCCGCTGTTCCAGGCGGTATAGAAATCGCAGAAATACCAGTACATGGAGTAGTAGGACAGATGATCCAGGATGTGTGGGATCTGCCAGAGGTTGGCCTTAAAGGGGTGCAATCCATGACGCCCCTATACCCACTGCCGGAGCAAGAATGAGCTCCTTTGATTGCCCAAAGTGAGCGCAGCGGTGTTGGCAGCAATAGAAGAGACCTTGACTTGTCTCCTGCAGCTGAGAGCTGTGGAACTGGTTCCGCGAGACCAGTACGTCTGCGGTCGATGCTTCATGTATTTTTGTTTTGTCCAAAAGGAAGTTTTTTTTCGCCCAATTCTCAACTTTGAGGGCATGAACTATGGTCTCAAGATACCGCATTTTCACAGTAGTAATGGCGGTAGGAAACAGATTTTTGGTGACTCGAGATCTCACAGAGGCATATCTGCATGTTTCCTTCCATCCAGAACATCAGCCGTTTCTCTGCTTTGCGGGGCCAAGGGTCCATTTCCAGTTTCGAGTGTTGCCCTTCGGTCTGGCGACCACCCACGTACCTTTACCAAGGTCATGGTGGTGATGGCGGCAGCTCTCCACAAGGAAGGGGTTCTCGTCCACCCGTATCTAGACGATTGACTGATCCAGGCGAAGTCCAGGGACAATAGCGAAAAGAGCAACAGCGCGGGTGGGAGAATTCCTTCAAAGTCTTGGTTGAGGTCAACCTGGCCAAGAGCCAGTTATGGCCAGCCCACAAGCTAGAGTATTTGAAAGCGTGCTTTGATACCTGTGTGGGCAGGAATTTCCTGCCGGTTCACCGGGCGCAGCAGCTACGACAGTTGATACAGCAGGTCCTGAAGAGGGCAAGACCATCAGCGTGGCATTATCTGCAGGTTCTGGGGACCATGGCTGCCACTCTCGAGCTAGTCCCATGGGCAAGGGTGCATATGCAATTGCTGTAGAGGGCTCTTCTCCGTCAATGGTCCCATCAGAGTCAACCCCTGTCCCAAGTACTCCTGCCCACGGAGTGCCAGGTGAGTTTTCAGTTGGTGGCTGCATGTGGAAGGAGTCCCTGGTGTGGGTTCTGTCAGCATACATTTCATGCAGCTGTGGACTCTGATGAATTCAGTCTCCAAAACTTAAACTCTGACCCCCTGGTGATGTCAGTCTCTAGGACCTGTCTGCAGCCCCTCCTTGCTAAATCAAGAAGGGCAGGGTTTGAAGGGCAGACTGGCCAAAGACAATAGCAGACCTCAAAGGGAAGTGCTGGAAAGGATTCAGTCCACTATAAAGGACAGACACACTTCCTGTCTCTTTCTCCCACCATCCAGTGGACATGAAGGACAGGAGGCTCGGATAATCAATTCCCTTCACCCCTCCCCCTCTCTCTCTCCTTCATCGGACCAGTTTGGACACTACCATGAGGCTCTGATCCACATGTTCTGGCCTACCATGAGACCCTGACCCACATGTTCTCTCTCTCTCACACACATGCACATGCACACACAGATTCATTGATGCACACTGAAACAGCTCTGTAACAATCACTATATACCTCTGTTCAATACCTATGTATTAAGCCTATTTCTACATAAAAACCTTTCTCCAAGCCACACCTGTTTGCTTGTCTTATTACAAGCCCTCCTGCCTCTGTGAAGTGAAATGAACCCAGGACCAAGCGGAGACTAGACCAGAAGATTACATATTCAGATGATTACAGGTTCCTCAGATGATCAGCCTGTCAGGTTGGAAAGCCCATTGCGAAGGACGCTGAGTCTGCAGGAGGCTCTGTGGTCGATCAACAGGCTCGAGATGCGAGCGGTGACCTTGGCGCTAGAAAGTTTCAAGCCATGGTTGCAGGGGAAGGTGGTCCAAGTCCTCTCAGACAATGTGACCACAATGGCTTACATCAACCGGCAAGGAGGCATGGGCAGTGCAGCCCTGGAGGAGGAGGCCGAAGGTCTGTTCGGATGGGCAGTGATTCGTCTCCAGGCATTATCAGCAGCACACGTCGCAGGAGTTGACAGCGTGATGGCAGACTACCTCAGCCGAGTTCGCATGGACCATGGAGAGTGGCAACTCAATCAGGAGGTGTTCAAGCAGATGGTCCGCCAATGGGGCACACTGGTCATGGACCTAATGGCAATGTTTGAGTTGGTCAAGGCCTGCTGGTTTTTCAGTAGAAGAAAAGTCCAAGGGCCTGGATGCTCTAATTCAGCAGTGACTCGAAGAGGGTCTTCTCTGTTTTCCCCCATGGACGCTCATAGGCCGGTTAGTGCAATGGCTAGAGGCGCACCAGGGATTTGTGATTCTGGTGGCACCAGACTGGCCGAGGTGCCTGTGGTATGCTGACCTGATTCGGATACTGGCAGACTGACTGTAGTGGCTTCCAGTTCGGAAGGACCTCTTGATGCAGGAACTGCTTCATATGCCCCAGGTGGATCAATTCTCGCTTATGGCATGGCTCGTGAAAGGGCGAGATTGAAGAAGAATGGATAATCAGGCTCGGGGACAGCGACCTTGCTACAGGCCCAGAGGTGTACGAACCTGTTGTGCGTCTTTGAATCATGGTGTGGAGAGAGGCAGCCACGCCCTTCCACTGCCTCCGTCCTGGACATCTTGGCATTCTTCCAATCCGATTTTGATAAGGGTCTAGCTGCCAGTTCGTTGAGGATGCAACTGGTGGCGATTTTCCAGTTATCGCGGGAAAGTCCATGGGGTGCCATTGGGTACACACCCAGACGTGCTGAGCTTTCTAAGGGTGGTGACCCACCTCCATCTGCCAAAGAGGGCAGTGGTACCACCTTGAAATCTCAATCTGGTGCTGTCTGGGGAACCCGTTGAGCCATTGAGTCGAGCTTTCCTGCAGGATTTAGCTCTGAAAATGGCATTCCTGGTGGTGAGTTGCTCGGCACGCAGGATTTCGGAGCTTCGGACCCTGTCATGCCAGGAGCCATTCCTTTCCTTCTCCAAGGAGAAAGTGGTCCGGCGCCCAGTACCTTCATTTTTGCCAAGGTGGTGTCAGCATTTCATGTGGATCAGGCCGTTTCCTTACCGGCTCTGGCGAGAGCGGGTATGGGCCGTGCCACTCCACAGCTGTGCCACCTGGATGGTAAGAGTCCTGCGAAGGTATGTGAAAAGGGCATTGTCCTTTCGGAAATCGGATAGTCTGTTGGTTCTGTTTGGCAGGTCGCGCAAAAGTGAGGCGGCAGCTAAGCCTCCATTTCCAGATGGATCAGTGAGGCAATCACGTCGGCATACATCTTGAAGGGTAGAACAGTGCCGGCAGGGTTGCAGACGCATTCCATGAGGGTTCAGGCAGCCTCATTGGCAGAGTATACTTTAGTTCCACCGGTGGAGATCTGTAGGGTGGCATACTTCTCTGAACATTTTTGCCTGGATGTCCAGGCGGCGGGGGATGCTCATTTCGGATCGGCAGTGCTTCAGGCCGGTTGTGCGGGTCCCTCCCGTTAGTTTAACTGCTCTGATACATCCCAGAGGTGCAGGACTGGACTGGAGAGACGATAAAGAAAGAGAAATTAGACTTACCTGCCAATTGTTCCTTGAGGAACTCCAGTCCAGTCCCGGAACCCTCCCTGAGTGCTTCTTGTGATGATCTGTGCACACCCTGGTCCTGAAGCTGGTTCCCTTGGTGGAGGAAGAGCCGGGGAGGGGTGTGTAATCAGTGTTTGGGGGAGGGGCGGACCAGAAGAGCTGTCAGTTGCTCGCATCCTGCTGGTTGAAGTTGCTCAGGTGCTCAACAGGTAGGCCTCTTCATCCTGGAGTGGGGGACGGGGTATCCTTCCCAGGGGATGGAGGGGGTACTAGTTTATTTAGACATAGAAGCATTTGTTGCATGTTTAACTACTTATTTGTTGCTCCTCTGAGTCTGCTTTGTCAATAGGTACTGAGGCTGGTGGGCGGTGCCAGCTCCATATGTACACTAGTGTCATCAAAAAGATGACAGGCTCAGCCTCCAAGCTGCTGGAAGAGGTACACTACCCAGAAGTGCGGGACTGGACTGGAGTTCCTCAACGAACAACAATTAGCAGATGTCTAATTTCTCTTTTCTATACTGTGGGTTTGAAGCTGTGTTGGTGGGGGCCCAGAGGGGCATACGTGTCCAGGTGGTCTTGTAATTGCGGTTGGACCACTTTCTCAATGATCTTTGCTGTGAATAGAAGACTTGAGATGGGTTGGTATGACTTAGGATCCCTTGTGTCCAGGTTGTTGTTCTTTAGGATCGGTCTTACAATTGATTGTTTAAGTATGGGAGGGATAGTGCCTCGTATAAGAGAGTGTTTCACTATTTCTAGTAGAGTGGGGGCTAAATGTTCAGTTGTCTTTTGATCCAAGATATTGGGCATGGATTGAGGGGGGAGGTTGTGGTGTTTAGATTGGTTATGATGTGTTTAAATTCTTTTATTGGTATGTGAAAGGTGTTCCATGGGTGGGCTTGTTTTCCTATTGGGTGGATTTCTGTTGTTGAAGGTTGGTATTGATTTGTGTTAGGTTTGATCTTTGATTGAAGGAAGTCAGCCATGGCTTGAGGTTCAATTAGATTGTGTTCTTTAGGGTTGTCTTTTGTTAAGGTCCTTGTTATGTTGAATAGTTCTCGTGGTTTGTTTAGGGAGCTCACGATTGGTATGGTATTCTTTCTTGCAGGCATTTATTAGGGCCTGATATACTTGCATCTTGTGTAGGTTGTTCTGTCTAGTGGATCCTTCAGGTTTTTTTCCATCTTCGTTCTGTTTTTCTCAAGGCTTGTTTTAGTTTATTAATGTCATTGGAATACCATGGTGCGATGTTCTTCCTGTTGTGTGTGTTCTTGTGCGAGGCAATGGCCACGTTGAATATTGTTGAGTTCCAGTTTCATATTATCTCTTCTAGGTCTGTTGAGTCTTTGTTTATTTGTGGTAGGACCTGCTGTATAAAAGTGTCTTTGTCAAACTGTTTGAATCTTCTTTGAGTGCTAATTGCTTCTGTAGAGGTATTTTGTGCAGTGATGGTAATATGGAAGGTTATGAAGTGGTCTGACCATGGGACGACTATTCTCCAATCTTCAGGTATTACAGATGATTTTAATAATAGTTCACAGATTACTAATAGTGGGTCTGCAATCTCATATTTCAGTTCCTTCAACACTCTTGGATTATACCATCCGGTCCAGGTGACTTGCTACTCTTCAGTTTATCAAATAGTTGTAATACATCTTCCCAGTGTATCAATATTTCTTTCACTTCTTCTGCAGCATCACCTTTAAATACCATTTCAGTCATTGGTAACATCCCTACATCTTCCTCAGTAAAGACTGAAGCAAATAATTCATTCAGTCTCTCCGTAATGGCCTTGTCCCTTCTTAGTGCCCCTTTTATCCCTCATCTAATGGTACAACTGACTCTCTCATAGGATTTTTGCTACAGATGTCCTTGAAAGAGTCTTTATTATGTGTTTTTGCTTCCACGGCAAGCTTCTTCTCAAATTATCTCTTTGTCTGCCGTATAAATTCTTTGCATCTAACTTGCCAGTGCTTGTGTTTCCAGTTTTCGCCATTTGGCTCCTTTTTCCATTTCCTTAAAGATGCTTTTTTGGCAACAACAACCTTTATAACCTCACCTTTAAACCATGTTGGCAGTTTTTTGGACTTTTCTTAAAGCGTGGAATACAGCCAATCTGGGCTTCTGGCGCAAATCTAAATTGACAATACATAAAGAAATATATAATAACCAACTCACTAAATATAAAGATACCATAGACAGTACAAAAAAAGAATACTATGCTAAAATACTATCAAAATCATATAACAGACCAAGAGAATTATTCACCATTGTAAGAAACCTAACCAACCCTCAAACCTCTGACAATGAAATCACTGACATCTCGGTTCAAACCCTAGCCTACCATTACCAAAACAAAGCAAAAATGCCATCAATGTCTATAGACACTATCAAATCATCATGCAAGCAATCAGATCTATGGTCAGAGTTTCACCCCATAACTAAAGAGACACTAAAAAATATCATCACCAGCCTCAACACCACAACCTCATACCTAGACCCATGTCCAGTAACATGGATAAAGAATACACTACCAATTCTATTACCCTATATCCTATCAATAGTGAACCTCTCTCTGACCCAAGGCTACCTACCGCCCGCACTCAAACACGCTCAAATACGGCCAATCCTTAAGAATAGCAAACTTGATAAAACCTTGCCTGCATCATATAGACCTATTTCAAGCATACCTTTCTTAGCTAAAATAATTGAAAAAGTGGTTCAATTACAGACTCAGGACTTCCTAGACTCATCTTACCCGCTCGATGAGCAACAGTATGGCTTTCGACCCCGTCATGGAGTTGAGACACTCCTCACAGTTCTAATAGATGCGCTCCTAAGAGGGATAGACGATCATAAACAGGCCTTCATTCTACTTTTTATTGATATATCAGCGGCGTTTGATAGCGTACACCACACAATAATGCTCAATAACTTGAGGCAAATAGGCTTAAATTCCACAGTACATAATTGGTTCTCGTCTTACCTAAATAATAGAACGCAAAATGTAAGAATTGGGAATCAAAACTCAAACACATATAAACAAGAGATCGGATTACCACAAGGTTCAGCGCTGTCAGCCCTACTTTTCAATATTTACATAAAACCTGTCTGCAACATTTTCAAAAAATTTGGAGTAAAATATCATCTATACACAGATGATATTATGATGTATATACCATTCTCGATACCCAATATACCGCTACAACTACTATCGGACTGCTATAACGAAATCACAACGTGGCTAAAAACACAAAACCTCCACATAAACCATACTAAAACAGAAGTTCTTATTGTAACCAAGGACAAAACTTATATTCCACCAACACACATAAGACTTCAAAACCGGAGACCTCGTGATGCGCACACGGTAGAGGTCGCATCCTGAGCTAGTCCCAGAACCCCCGGACAATACCGGCGATTTCGAACCGTTTACTACTGCCTTCACCCGCCGAAAAGGCAACTACTTGCATCGGAGTACCGGCAGATTTTAATAGGGCACCTGGATTGCTCTGCTGCATGGCGACCGTGGGAAAATCGTTGCGGAGAGATCGGGAGCGGGGGACCGGCTCAACTAAGATGGCGGAATCAGCCCAAATGCCGGCATCACCGCAATCGCCGAAGTCTCCTGTCTCCATCGACGAGATGTCAGCGGCTGTGAAGACTGCCTTGCTGCCTCAATTTGAAGCCCTACATGAGAAAATTGATGGGCTGAAATCTGCATTTGACATGCTGAGTCAAAGACAGCAGGAGGCCGAAGATCGGGTGGGCTTGGCGGAGGAAAAAGTGGAAGCGCTGACTGCGGAGGTGGCGGGCTTGAAATCTCAACTATTCCACCATGAAGCCAAACTAGACGATTTGGAGAACAGGTCTCGACGGAATAACCTGCGCGGTTACCTAGAGGCCTTGGCCCAGCAGATTGTGGAGGAAAGTGCATTAGGAGGTAAACTCTGTATAGAGAGGGTGCACCGGGTTGGGGTTAAACAGCCTCGCGACCCTCGCCCCAGGATTGTATTGGCTAAATTTCTCCACTTTCCGCAGAAGGAGCAGATTCTTAAAACAGCACGGCAGAAGGGGGAAGTGGTATTTAATAATACCAAAATTCGTGTAGCCCAGGACTATTCAGTCGTCCTGAGCAGGAAAAGGAAGGAATATGCCCCCCTTTGCGGAAAGCTGATTGATGCCGGGATCAGGTTTTCTGTGCAATACCCCGCCAAACTCCATGTGCTCAGTGAGGGAGCGCATCGCACCTTTGACTCCGCCTCCGCTGCAGAGGAATATGTGAATAGGCTTTATCTGCAAAAAACAGCAGCGTCAGCAACTCCTACATTGTGATCTACCCCGCTCCGACCATATAACGTTGAGAACCTTTTATTTGGAAAGTAACGAGAGGGAGATACAATATAACATCTTGCAATTGCCCAGTAACTTTGTGTTCCATGTCTACAACTACGGATACAAATAGTTCTATATGGCAACAAAGTATTTAGCCCTCGAGAACCTTATCCCTTGGTCTCCCCAGATTCCGTCCGCAAGACCAACCTCTGGCCCTGGAAGATTTCTTTGGCTAATATCTTTGATTGACATGGGGAACAAGGCACAATGATAGGTTGCAGATTCGGCGGGGGCGAATTGGCTTACCCCGGAAGGGGAGGGTCTCCCCAGGGTGTGCCAGTTGTTGCCATCGAAGTGAAGGGAGTCCCTGCCACCGAGAGGTTTGGGAGACATGGCACATTTTGTGGCGTGAAATGGCCAGTGGAGACGAGGGAGTCCTGAGAACTAAACCATGCTTCCCCTCAAACCGCTCACCGGAACAGCTTAAAGCGGCGGAAACCTTACACGTGCAGCTCCCACGGACATGGGTGCAGTAAGATTCTAGTGGGAGGGGCCTAACCCCTCTCTTCTGGCAGGAGCTGTATTAACATTCACAACGCATGCTGCACAATCCTGTTAGATCTTATCTTCCGCTGGGACTATTTTGCCAATACGCCTGCTCCCGATTGCTGGGGGAACAAGGGAGACCTGTAGCAGGGGAACACCTAATATTCCCAGCACAGCGACCCGGCACCATTAGCTCTCATAACTAAGAGTATTACTGCTGACCAATAAGGAAACGTGTCAGGGGCTGAGAATAATTTAAGCATATCAAAGATTTATGTTTTCTGTTATGATGTTTAGCTACTGTTTTATTTATGGTCGGCTTAGCCGGCTACCACCTTACCAGATAAACTCTCAAACGATTCCAGAATTCCTGGCTATCTGCCCGGATGATGCAGTGGACATTTTTGCCTATAACTATAGCTATAGCTAAGCCCCTCCCATACACACACTTGCCTACTTATTCCTCTGCATCATTCACCCCTCTCGACAACACCCCCATGACTGGCTTCTTTTATTGCCCATTTGGTTTCAAATCTCAAGATGCTTGTGCACCTTTCGGGCCACCCTGTTAGTCTGAGGTCGACCAATGTTCAGCACTCCCTGACATTTTTGGGTCGCTCCAGTTGGTGTTTAGGCAATCACTCAGTAGTATCCCCTTAGGGATTTTCTGTCAGCTGTCCTTAGTAAAGCCTTTTACAGTACAAAGTTTGACGTGTTATTGTAAAAATCTTATGTTACCGAGAACAGTTATTGTGTATGGGATTTTTTTTTTTTTTTTAAGAAGGTGGGGGAAGAAGGGAGGGAAGGAAAAGGGAAAAAAAAAGAAGGGGGAAGGAAGGGAAAAGGAAAGGAAGGGAAAGGAAGAAGAAGGGAAAAAGAAGGAGAAGGGGGAAAGGAAGAAAGAAGAAAAAAAAAAAGAAAAAGAGAAGACAAGTTGTTTATTATTGTTACAAGCAGAAGTATGCTATTTTTCGTTCAGAAAATGTCCTTTGTTTTTGTGTTATAATACCGAAGGGAGAGGGCGGAGTGTTGCTTTCTGTTTCTTTTCTTTCTTCCTGCAGAAGTTTGCTGAGGTAAGGGAGGGATGTGGAAGTCTGGAGGTGTACTCCTGAGGGGGGGGGGCCCCACTTTCATCTTATTGCAAGCGATCCCATCTGTAGGCAAGGCCTGGTGCGGTGGTTTCTTTCTCCCCTGAGGGAAGGTCTGACGAGAGGAGGAGAGGTGCCCAATGAAGATGGGGCGGGGCTCGTCCCTATAACTAAGGGAGATTAAGGGTGGGGCGGCGGGTGGTAGACAGTTGCTTTCGGGTCTGAGGGGGAAGGGGGGCGTGCTCAGAGTGGTCTCGGGAGGGCTTCCTAGTAGGGGGTAGGAGTAGGGAGCCCTGTAGATAGGAGGCAGAGAATAGGGGATGGGGGGGGATTGGGCGCATTAGTTGGGGTAAGTTCTCGGCTAGGGGGGGAGGGAAGGGGAAGGGTCACCAGGTTATGGGGTAAGGGGTTAGGTGGGGGGGGGAAGGGGGGAATGGTCGTCGCACCTTACAACTTCTACAAGGAGCTAATAAATCTATCTTAGTAGATATCTGTGGAGGCCCCAGGCTGGGGGGGTCTCCTTGAGCACGATATGCCGGCAGCGGGGACGTCACCAGGCAGGAACCCTCTGAGAGTAATAACCTGGAATGTTTGTGGCCTGGGTAACCCGATTAAGCGCTATAAAGTGCTCAAGGCATTAGCTCGGCAGCGTTGTGACATTGCGCTATTGCAAGAGACCCATCAGACGGCTGAAGAACATGCTAAATTGTGTCGAGACTGGGTGGGTCAGACATGGGGTGCGCCTGCACTGGGAAAGAAAGGGGGGGTGGTTATACTTATTCATAAACGGGTGCGCTTCACGTTACACCGACAATGGGCTGATCCCAATGGAAAATTTTTGCTGCTATACGGATTGTTAGAGGATCGGGATATTATACTGGGCGATGTATATGGCCCCAATGTCTTCGATCGGGATTTTCTTAACGGCATTGCAGCCAAAATTGAACAAATGCCGGACGTGCCTATGCTTATAGGGGGGGACTTTAATGGTGTTCTCGACGTCAGTTTTAGATACCTCTGCTGCCAAGGAGACGAGAGATAGGGTGCTTGGCTCCCAAGTGCTGCAACGCTTTCGGGCCCGTCTGAACCTGGTTGATCCCTGGAGACTGCTACACCCGTCTGAGAAAGAGTTTACACATATCTCGTGGGCGCATGGGACCAGCGCGAGATTAGATTACCTTTTGCTCTCCACCACTACCTTTGCCCAAGTGGAAGAGGCGCAAATAGGACCCTTGGAAATCTCTGACCATGCTATGGTTTGGTTTGAGTTGCACTGGGGGAGCGAGACCAGATCATCTCGTATATGGCGGTTCCCCATCGAGCTTTATCATGACCACCACTTTCGGCAGTTTCTGGATCAGCGCTGGCGTGATTTTGAAGTAAACCACCAGGTCCACAAGGACGACCCGGAACTGGTTTGGGAAACGGCCAAAGTGGTGCTGCGCAGGGATATCATCGGCTTTGCGGCTCGAAAGCGGAGAATATTGGCAGAACGAATAATTAGGTTGGAGCAGCAGGTGTCGCAAGCGCGGGTGCTAAGTGGCCATACCCCTACCGTGTCCAATCGGAAACGATTATGGGAACTACAGGTTGCCTTAAATGAACTACTCCATCAGAGAGCCAAGAAATCGATACTGTATTACAAATATCGCTTACAGTGTTTTGGCAATAAACCGGGGAAATTATTGGGACGCTGCTTGAAAGGCCAGAGGGGCGGGCGGGGGGTAGCGGCGCTTCGGGATGAGAGAGGTATACTACAGCAGAAACGGGACGTGATAAGTGCAATTTTTAGGGGTTTCTTTCAGAACTTGTACTCAGCGGGGGGGACTGACCCCACTACTATGGTAAATTACCTCCAGGGGCTAGTGCTCCCTAAGGTGACAGACGAACAACGGGCCCTGCTGGGGAGCCCGATAACCCTAGAGGAGGTGCAACTTGTCATTAAGAAGGCTAACTGCTATAAATCTCCGGGACCGGACGGATATGGGGCGGAATTTTATAAACTATTGTCGAACTGGGTTAGCCCTCTGTTAGTGGATGTGCACCGTCAGAGAATGGAAGGTAAGGGTAGACGATGGGGAGAAAATCAGGCGTATATTACGTTGATACCCAAGCCGGGCAAAGACCCGCTGCAGGCGGCTTCCTACAGACCGATCTCCCTGCTAAATTTTGATATGAAGCTGATGGCCAAGATTTTGGCTGAACGACTAGCGGGATTATTGGGGGATATTGTTCATGCTTCTCAGGTGGGGTTTGTGAGAGGCCGCTACGCGGTCCGTAATATTCGCAAAATCTTAACGTCGTTGGAGTGGGTGCATGGTCACCGGCTTCCATCCCTATTGGTGAGTTTTGATGCTGAAAAGGCCTTTGACCGGGTCGACTGGACATATTTGCAGCACCTACTACCACTGTACGGCCTGGGACAGGCTTTTTGTGACATGGTTAAGCGTCTCTATGATACACCGACGGCTAGAGTACTCTGTAATGGGGTCTTATCGGATCCCTTTCCCTTGTATAGGGGTACCAGGCAAGGCTGTCCATTATCCCCTCTGTTATTTGTTCTGTCCATAGATCCCCTAATAAGGCGTATAGAGCTTGACCCGCAAATTCGTGGAGTTGCGATCGGCAATCAAGGGTTTAAGATGTCGGCCTTCGCCGATGACATGCTGGTACACCTCCTAGATCCACGGGCATCTCTGCCCAGACTGTTACGGGAATTTCGATTATTTGGTAGTTTTGCGGGTCTCCGAATCAATGAAGAGAAATCAGAGGCCTTAGATGTTTCGGGGCAGTTACGAGGGCACTGGGGGGAGGAGGGGTTTCCTCTGAAATGGGCAGACCCGACGTTCAAATATTTAGGTGTTGTGTTGACGAGGCTGCCGCGAGACCTCTACCATATTAACTTCGAGAGAGTTTTATTTGGGGTACGGAGCCAGTTGAGGGCGTGGAATCCGTTACCTTTATCGCTGATGGGGAGAATTGCAGCATTCAAAATGGTGGTGCTGCCTCGTATACTGTACTGGTTGCAAACCCTACCCGTGTGGTTATTGCGGCGCGACCAGCTTAGGTTGGAAAAGGAGATTCAACGTTTCCTGTGGAAGGGGGCTAAAGCGCGGATCCCAATATCCCTATGGTTGGCAAATGGAGCAAGGGGGGCCTTGGGCTCCCGGATATACGGCTTTATGCTTTGGCGTGTCAAGCTCGTCATCTCGGGGACTATTTGGGCGACACAAACGTATACACTCCACGGGACTTAGAAGCGGCCTTTGTGGCTCCCCTCTCGCTGATGGGAGTCCTGCATGTGGACAGTTCGCAACTACCAAGGCGTCTCGCGCAAAATTTTATGTTAAATGCGCTGCGCCGTACCTGGCGACAATTAAATAGCTTTTGGCAAAGGAACTGGCAGGTGTCTAGCTGGCTCCCCATACGTGGAAACGTACAGTTCCTGCCGGGCTCTGATTCTAAGGCGTTTCAGTTATGGTATCGACAGGGCATACGGTATATAGGGCATGTAGTAGACCTTACCGGTAAATGTAAGTCATTCTCAGAGCTTAGAAAGGAATTTCAACTGCCCTCCACACAACATTTTGCGTACCTCCAACTCTCTCACTACGTGGTCAAACTGCCCAGAGAGGAACTGGAGGTGGATAGATCGGCGCAGCTTCTTGAATTTTTTGACCTTGGCGGCGCGGCACCACCAGCAATACGGGGACTGAAGTCTAGGCTGGAGTGCTTTGGGGTACGACCGGATTATGAGCGGGTGGAGATAGCTTGGGCAGATGAACTGGGGCTGGGGGTGCAGCCCGGCACGATCTGTGCGGCAATAGGGCGGATACCAACCTTGGTGGGGGGAGCGCGATGGAGGGAGATTCAATATAAGGCCCTGACACGAGTGCACTTTTCGCCTCGGCGGGCTTTGAGGACTCATATTACACAAGACGGGTCTTGTCCTAGATGCTCTCTACCCTTGGCCTCCCTAACTCATATGTGGTGGCAGTGCAGGCGCATCCCTCCTACTGGTCCCGTATTCACAGGTACCTTATGGGGTTGCTGCAGCAAAGATTTCCGTGGACTAACATTCTAGTTATTTTCGATCACTTGCATCCAACACTACCGGGGGGGAGGTGGGCGCGACTATTGGTGCGTAAGGCCTGTCTGGTGGGGAAAGGTCCGATTCTCCATAGATGGAGAGATCAACACCCACCCACGTTCCTGGAATGGCGCAATGGTTTCCATCAGCTGATGCTCGAAGAGCGTTGGTGGGCCCGGGGCTCTGTAAAGCGCTGGTCCACTTTTATGTTGATATGGGAACCTTACATTCAAAGCTTAGGCCCCCGCTGCCGGAACGAAATAGTGAATATAGGTTATTGAGCTAGGTGGAGTTACGGGCTGCGACGACACAGGGGGGGGGCGGTTGGGGGGGGGTGGTTGGGGAGGATAGGGGGTACCCTAGACTAAGTCTTCAAAAAATGAACAGAAAATGGAAAATGACTATGGGCGCTCTGACAACTGTTCTGTATACATGACTATCTATGGTTTGTGCCGCGACGGAGATAAGACTCCACTCCGTAGCGGCGTGTTGTTGTATATCTTATTTGTTTGTATCGAAAGTTATGTATATAATGGTTTATATATAAATAAAGCTTGTAAAAAAAAAAAGACTTCAAAACCAAGAAATTAAAATAAAAAACGAAATAAGGTATCTAGGCGTTATACTAGATACTCATCTAATGATGGAAACACACATTAGCAATACCATAAAGAAAATTTACTTCAAACTCAAAACCCTCAAACAACTTCGACCGCTAGTATTTACTCAAGACTTTATCAGCATAATCCAAGCAACAATAACTCCACATTTGACTTTGCCAATCTAATCTTAATAGGCATATCAAAACAAAACATCAAACGATTGCAATTAGCGCAAAACGCAGCAGCCAGAATTATATTGAAAATTAACTCACTCCAACACATATCACCAATACTAGCCTCCCTCCATTGGCTACCAATTCAAAGTAGAATAACCTACAAAGCAATAATAACTGTATTTAAGGCGTTATACGACATGGCCCCAACCATGCTATGTAACTTAATACACAAAGATCCATCCAAGCCCACACACAGAAAAGGACAATTAAACAGATTAAAGACCCCAAAAGATTATACAAGAGCCCATAAATCAACAAACAGAGCCTTTTCCCACATAGCCCCAATGACCTGGAATTCCCTCCCAGAAGAGCTACGAATCTTAACCGAAATCATGGAATTCCGTAAAAAATTGAAAACTTATCTGTTCACCAAACACTATAACATAGATAACTCAGCGCCTGCACTAGACAAAGGTTAAACAGGTATTCAGTCCACATTAAGCAAAAGCCTTTAACACAAACAAAAACACACACCCCCGATTACCTCTCAGCTTACATCCTTTCACATCCATGTATATATATACATATAAAAACTGTATATAGTTAATCTGTGCCACTTTGTATTTATCTCACATTGTTTGACTGTTTACTTATAATATGATGTTCCTTGTAAATATGTTCTGTTATAATATGACGTTCCCTGTAAAACAAAATTTACTTTGTTAATTGTTGTTCATTGTAAACCGCAACTGAACTTTGGAAGATGCGGTATATAAATATATATAAAAAAATAAAAAAAATAAACACCACCCAAGCTTGATGTAAATCTTTAACCTTTGCAACTGCTCCTTTTAGTTTTTCTTAACCATTTTCCTTATTTAATCATAGTATCCCTTTTGAAAGTTAAAAGGTAGTACTGTGGATTTCCTTACCCTCTCTCCTCCATTTATTAAATCAAACGCGATTATGCTATGATCACTATTGCCAAGCGGCTCCAACACCCTTATCTCTTGCATCAGATCTTGTGTTCCACTAAGGACTAGGTCCAAAATGGCTTCCTCTCTGGTCTGTTCATAAACCAGCTGCTCCAAGAAGCAGTCATTTATTTCATTTAGAAACTTTATCTCCCTAGCATGTCCTGCCGTGACACTGACTGGCTCGATACGGGGTAATTGAAATCACCTATTATTATTATTGTGCTGTAACTTTTGTTAGCTTCCCTGATTTCTTTGAGCATTTCATCATCCATTTGTTCATTCTGGCCAGGCGATCGATAGTACACCCCCACTGCCATCGCCTTCCCCTTCCCTTTATTATGTTGGATTTCAATCCATAGAGATTCTACAGTGAATTTTTTGTTTCCTGTAAAACTTTCATTCTTTGTGACTCATGCCCTCTAACATAGAGCGCAACCCCTCCACTAATTTGATTTGCTCTGTCATTACGATATAGTTTGTACTCAGGTATCACAGTGTCCCACTGGTTATCCTCCTTCCACCATGTCTCTGAGATAGCAATCCTATCTAACCTCTCATTTAGTGCTATATATTCTAACACTCCCATTTTATTTTTTAGACTTCTAGCATTTGCATACAAGCATTTTAGAGACTATTTCATTCATATTAATCTGGCTATCGGTAGGCAGGAGTAATTTGGAAGCTTTAAGCTCTGTCTGTTCTTTACTCAAGGGCATTTGGGCTACTTTTGTCTTTATTGTAACCTCTCTGCTGATATGCCTTAACTTCAGTCTTTTGCTAGTATCCTTCAAGAATACATTGTTCCGAACCATGCACTCTAGGGTGACTGTCGGCTTTCCCCTGTTATCTAGTTTAAAAGCTGCTCTATCTCTTTTTCAAAGGTTAATGCCAGCAGCCTGGTTCTGTCCCGGTTAAGGTAGAGCCCATCCCTTCGGAAGAGCCCCTCCTTTCCCCAGAATGTTCCCCAGTTCCTAACAAATCCAAAACCCTTATCCTTGTACAATCATCTCATCCACTTTCTATCCCATCACTACCTCTGAATTAATCCCCTCTCTTTCCTCTGTTCGTAAAACTACCTGCCCATTAGATCCTATCCCCACCAGTTGGCTCCTGGAACCCTCCCTATCATTAATTCCCTATATCTGTACATTGATTAACTCCAGCCTATCAAGTGGATCTTTCCCCTCCCCCTGGAAGCATGCTCTGGTATGTCCTATCCTCAACCTCTCCTTGATCCCCTGGTTCCTGCCCATTACCGCCCAGTTTCCAACCTCTCCTTTCTTTCAAAAGTCTTGGAAACATTTGTTTTTTATCAGCTCTCATAGCATCTTCACTCTTAATTATCTTCACTCCCGGCAATCTGGTTTCCGTCAGGGACACAGTGTAGAAACAACTTTAACTGCCCTTCTCAATGAACTTCACACTTCACATGATCGGGGTGATATCTCGGTGGTGGTCTCCCTTGATCTTTCTTCTGCTTTTGACCTTGTTGATCATTCTCTTCTCCTTTCTCGGTTGCGGGATGCAGGCCTCCGTGGTACTGTTCTTCGCTGGTTTCACTCCTACCTTTCTTCTCGTTCTTTCTCCATAGCTTCTGCTGTAGCTTCACACCCTCCTTCAACTGCTTTTCCCCTTCCCTGTGGTGTTCCCCAAGGCTCGGTTCTCGCCCCCTCTACTGTTCAATCTTTTCCTCACACCACTGGCACTTTGTATTCAACAGACTGGCCTGTCTGCTTTTTATTATGCTGACAACAATTATCATTCACCACACTAATTCACTTTCTCCAGATCTCACACCTTTGAATGCCTGTCTTACCCTCGTCTCTAATTGGTTATCCTCAAATTGTCTTCATCTCACTGTCACTAAAACTTCAGCCATCTGGTTCACGTTTGGAAGCCCCTGCCCTCTCTCGCCCCAATCCTTGACCACTCCACAATTCCTATCACCTCTTCTTTTAAATACCTTGGCGTTCTCCTTGACTCAAACCTCACTTTCAAAGAACACATATCACACCTGACTAAGACATCTTATTTTTTTCTCCGGCACATCCGATCTATCCGCCCCTTTCTATCCCCCTCAGCCCTGACCACCCTCACATTGGCTCCAGTCTTATCACGGCTGGATTATTGCAACTCTGTTTTTGCTGGTATCACCAAAGTCCAACTTCATAGACTACAACTCGTACAAAACACTGCAGCTAGACTTATCTGTCACTCCTCCCGCTTTGATCATGTTACCCCCCTATTGCTTCATCTTCATTGGCTCCCAGTTGACCATCACATCAAATTTAAGATATTGACTCTAGTTCATCGCACCCTATACACGCATACACCCCAGTATCTTATCGATCTTCTCCATTTTACCACTCCCACACGTAGTCTTCGCTCTCTCCACATCAACCGGCTTTATCTTCCCCCACCATCTCGTGCACATTTACAATCCACCCGCCATTCTGCCTTCTTTTTCTATGGTCCAGCTCTGTGGAATTCTTTACCTACTCCTCTTCGTTTGGAAGAAAATTATCTTACCTTCCGGTCACTACTAAAAACCCATCTCTTTGTCTCTGCTTTTAATCTCCCAGCCGCATCCAGCTGACCTGGTTTATACATGTCTACCCGTGTCTTCCCCTCTGTTTTGTCCTTCCTATGTATTCTCTTTCCTCTTTCCTGTCTAGCTATGTATTTCCTTTCTTGCAATGAGGGCTTGTGCCCATCCCTGTAATATTTTGTAAACCGCCCTGGTGTAATGAAGGGCGGTATATCAAGTTAAATAAACATAAACACATCCAGGCAGTCAGACTCCAGATCTCTGCCTGCCTTTTGCTCCTGCGTGTGGAACGGGAAGCATTTTGGAGAATGCTACCCTGGAAGTTCTGGATTACAACTTCCTACCCCCTCCAGAACATCCCTACCACACTTTCCTATGTTATTGGTACAGTCGTTTACCAAGACGGCAGACTCCTCCCCAGCACTATCTAAAACCTTGTCTAGGTGGCGCATGAAGTCCACTACCTTCGCACCAGACAGGCATGTTACTAGGCAATCCTTACGTCCACCAGCTATCTACATTCCTAATGATCAAATCACCAACTATAACGGCTGTCCTTCCCTCATGGGCATATGGGCCTGGAGAAATGTCCTTATTAAAAAAGTATTTTACATCACCTAGAGGACAGATCCTAACTACAGAATCATTTCCTGCCGCACCAGGGCGATTCTTTCCTGTCACATGACCTCTCTCCTCCATGGCAACAAGGATGCTTCCAAACTGGAGGTGGGACTTAAGTACTACATCCCTGTGGGTCTCATCTATGTACCTTTCTGTCTTTCTTATGTCCTCCAAGTCTGCTACTCTAGCCTCCAGAGATCGGACTCATTCCCTGAGAGCAAAGAGCTCCTTGCACCTAGTACACACGTAAGACCCCTCACCAACTGGGAGAAAATCATACATGTGACACTCAATGCAAATGACAAATGACTAACACAGAAAATTTCTCTAACCCCTCACAACACGCTAATGAACCACTCAAACAGTTGACTATTTCACCACTGTAACTAACTAAGATGCGCTCCATGTATATAACTTGTAAATAGTTTGAAAAGCTCTGTTATAGTTAATGTTCAAAATATGTTCAAAATGTTGTTCAAAATATGTTCAAAATATGTTCCCTGTAAGCACACCTGTATATAGTTAAAGCATAATGTTCCTTGTAAATGTATACAGAAGTATACAATTGTTCTGTTTAAAGTTCAATGTAAACCGCCCCTGATCTCTGGAAGGGGCGGTATAGAAAAGACCGTTAAATAAATAAATAAATAAAAATAAAAGACTGGAAAGCCCCCATCTCGCTGCTGGACTGCTGTCTGCATCTTAGTTTTAAGGTGGTGTTTCGATATTTAAGTTCTTTACCTACTAAGGGTCGCTGGGGATACTTATACTAATAAAACTATACCTAATACGTTTAATGTACTTTGTTCACCTGAAGCTTAGTTAATCTCAGGACCTTAATGTATGCCTCATGAGGATAAACAGCTGTTCTCCAGGACCAAGCAGGAAGTCAGTCCTCACATATGGGTGACATCGACGTCGATGGAGCCCTTGCAGAGCATTTCCCCAGCTTTCTATGAAAGCCTTTGGGAATGCAGGCACGCATGCGCGGTCCCCTTCCCGCCTAAAGGTGCCTTCTTGCCCAGTCTCTCTTTTTCCGTGAAGCCCGTCGGACGTGTGTCCTAGTCCTCCCGGAAAATAGTTGGATTTTTTTGCGATTCCTTTGCTATTTTTTCTCCAGTTCGACGCCGGTTCCCCTCCCGCCGGGTTCGGTACACCGGTATGGAGCCCGATCTTATCTTTTTTGTTTTTTCCCTTCGTGGCTGGCGTTTGCACCCTTTTTTTCTTTTTCCCTGGAAGGCTGGTCCTTTGACCTCACGGGGACTCTTTTTTTCCCCGATGGCTTCCAGTGGTTTCAAGAAGTGTGATCGGTGCAAGAAACTAATGTCTCTCACCGACACACACGACTGTTGCCTTCGGTGCTTGGGTCCTGACCACGATCCTAAGATCTGTGGACTATGTGGAAAGATGTCCTCCAAGGCGCTTCGAAGTCGTCAGCACCAAAAGGAAAGGCTTTTCTCCGACTCGGCCTCCGGCCGGGCCCAGACCTCGTCTGAGGCCTCGACATCTCGGGAATCTGATCCCGAGCACCGTCGGGGCTCCTCGGACAGGGGGTCCCCCGACTGGGAACGAAAGAGGAAGAAGTGGCTCGCGAGGGCGTCATTGTTGGAGGTCCCTGGCTCCTCGAGAGCTAGGTCTCAGACCCCGACCGCCGCCCCGGGCCCGTGGAACAGGAGAAGCCGCCAAAAGTACCTCATGTGGAGCCGGAGTCTGCTGGACACGTAAGTCATGTAGTCCTCGTGGACTCTCCTCCCAGAGAGCTGACGTCGGGCCCGGCGCCGCCGGGGCCCGAGTCGGTGGCTGCTGAGTCTCCTGAGCTGGGTCTCAGGCTGACAGCCTTGGAGTGCAGATTGTCTGCCTTCATGGAACAGCAGCAGGCGCTGATGGCCAGCCTGTCTGGCGCATCTGCCCCAACCACCGGGACATCGACGTCGAAGTCGACCCCGGAGACCGAGCCGATACTCGAGACCATGAAGGCTCGAGGTCGACCTCGGTTGCGGTCTCCCTTGACCTCCCGCTCGGGACCAAGGGCGTCAACGCCGGTGCCTTCGGCGTCAGGGCGGGTGCTCACAGGCCCCGCGCGGACGGACCCCGATTCCTCATCAGACGAGTCCGCCTGGGAGACGGAGGACGAGGAGTCCCCCAACACCTTCCGGACTCTGTGCATCCCGTCAGACTCACCGCAGTCCGAGGCCCAGAGTAGATCCCCTCCGGAGGATACTCTGTTCTTGGAGTTCATCCGGGATATGGCCACCGCGTTGGCTATCCCTGCGGACCCTGAGGAGGAGCCTCGAGCCGAGAGCTCGAGGCCCTACAGTATGACTCTCCTCCGAAGGAGGCCTTTATTGTTCCGGTTCCTCCGATGCTGGAATGGCTCCTCTTCCGGATGTGGGAGGCACCGGCCTCGGCGCCGGTTCTAAGCAAGCGGGTCGATTCCATCTATCGACTCCGGAAGCGCCCTGGCTTTCAGAAGGCGCAGCTACCACACCATTCCATGGTGGTGGAATCGACCATGCATCGCCTGAAAAGTCAGAAGATGCACGTCGCGCTGCCCCCTGGCAGGGAGGCCCGGAACCTGGATGGTTTTGGTAGAAAGTGCTTCCAGGGCTCGATGCTTGCTTGCCGTGTCCAGTCTTACCAGCTGTACATGGGCATGTACTTGCGGGACCTGGCCAAGGAGCTGGCCGGGTTCTCTGCTGGTCTCTCCGGGGAACCCTTGCAGAGGTTCAAGTCCTTGTCCTCGGGGATACGATGGCTTCGAGGCTTCGGCCCGTGTTGCAGCAGCCGGCATCGTGGCTCGACGCCAGGCATGGCTGCAGTCATCGGACCTCGAGCCATGGGTTCAGGACAAGTTGGTCGATGTCCCTTGCTGAGGTGAGAACCTTTTTGGCAAGCCCATGACCGAGAAGGCTGCACAGCTCGAAACCAAGCACCTCACGAGGACAAGGCTGTCTAGAAAGACTTCTGCCCCTTCTCACAAAAAGAAGGGCTCGGGTAAAAAGCCCTTTTACCCGAGGAAGGGCACTGCCTACAAACAGTACCCACAGTACCAGGCCTCCCAAGCTCCCTCTCAGGATCAGCAGGCCAAGGGGCAGGGTAATGGGCCCGTAGGCAGAGGACTCCCAAGCCTCCGGCCCCTGCTCCCACTCAGTAGGGTGGGGGTTTTTGACTCCTTGGGCATAGCCTCTCCGTCCCTGCCCTCCCAACCCTGCACAGGAGGTCGACTTACCCTGTTTGCCCACAGGTGGCCACTCATCACTGGAGACAGTTGGGTGCTAAGCATCGTCCACAAGGGCTATATGCTACACTTCCAACAGCTGCCTCCTCCATACTTTCCAGGAGAGCCTCCAAGGCCTCCCCTGCACACAGATCTTCTCCTTCAGGAGCTCCAAGGTCTGTTGCGAGATAAGGCAGTGGAGCCTGTACCTCCCCACCTCCAAGGTCAAGGGTTCTACTCCAGGTACTTTCTCGTATCCAAAAGAACCGGTGGCCTCCGGTCTATTCTCGACCTCAGAAATCTCAACAAGTTCCTAGAGAAAGAGAAATTCAAGATGCTCACTCTTGGAACACTGCTGCCCTACCTCCAGCAGGGAGATTGGCTATTCTCCTTAGATTTAAAGGATGCGTACACTCACATCCTTATTCATCCAGACCACAGAAAGTACCTCAGGTTCATTGTGGGAGGAAACCATTATCAGTACAGAGTACTGCCTTTTGGCCTCACCTCCGCTCCCAGGGTCTTTACCAAATGCCTGGCAGTGGTGGCAGCCTACCTGAGAAATCAGGATATCTTTGTCTTCCCTTATCTGGACGACTGGCTCATCAGGGGTCAGACGTGCCAGGAGGCCAGACAAGCCACCCTCCGAACTATTGCTCTTCTTCAAAACCTGGGGTTTGTCATAAACTTCGCAAAGTCCACTTTGCTCCCCTCCCAGAACTTGGAGTTCATAGGGGCAAGGTTGGACTCTCTGCTGGCAAAGGCATTCTTGCCAGAGGACAGAGCCCAAAGACTGATAAACTTGGCAAACCAGTTTCTCAGCAGGTCACTGGTCTCCGCCAGACTCTGCCTGAGCCTTCTCGGCCACATGGCTTCGACAGTACATGTGAACCCCAATGCCCGGCTCCATATTAGGCCTGCACAGTGGTGCCTTCGAACTCAGTGGACACAGGCCACAGGCAGAGACAGAGTAAGGGTGTCCAGACAATTTCTGAACTCCCTCCGCTGGTGGCTGCACCCACCCAATCTACTGCAAGGGGTGCCTTTTCAGATTCCTGGGTTCACAGTGGTGTTGACCACGGATGCCTCCCTGCAAGGCTGGGGGGCTCATTGTCTAGGCAAGTGCACCCAGGGCCTGTGGTCTCCCTGGGAGGCCACACAGCAGATCAGTCTACTGGAACTCAGGGCTATTCGTTTAGCCCTCAAGACTTTCTCTCAAACACTGGCTGATCAGTCTGTCCTAGTTCAAACAGAAAACCAAGTAGCCATGTTTTATGTGAACAAGCAGTGCGGAACTGGGTCCAGGCTCCTTTGTCAGGAGGCACAGGACTTTTGCTTGTTTGCTCTCAGGCACAACATGCTCCTCAAGGAAGTGAATCTACCTGGCCAGGACAACTACCTGGCAGACAGGTTGAGCAGGATTCTGCAGCCACACGAATGGCAGCTCCATCCCTTAGTGGTTCAAAAGATTTTCCTGAAATGGGGACTTCCAACCATAGATCTGTTTGCCAGTCCATCGAACAAACAACTGACAAGGTTCTGCTCCAGGCAACCGCATCCTCTGCGGCTGGCGGCAGATGCTTTTCTGATTTCCTGGTCCCAGGGCCTCCTGTATGCGTTTCCTCCCACGCCCCTGGTGGCCCGAACCCTGTTCAAAATTCTTCAGGACAAGGCCTCGGTCCTGCTAGTAGCTCCCAGATGGCTGAGACAGCCTTGGTTTCCACTTCTGCTTCAGCTGGCAGTGGATCCCCCACTACCTCTGGGGTTGCAGCCCGACCTTCTCTCTCAAGATCAGGGTTCCCTTCTGCACCCAAATCTCAGAGCTCTCAATTTGATGGCATGGAGGCTGCAAGGGTAGTTTTAGCTCCCTGGGGCCTACCTCAGGAAGTTGAGGAGGTTGTCCTAGCCTCTAGAAAGCAGTCCACTAGGAAAACCTATGCCCTGAAATGGAAAAGGTTTTCTGTGTGGTGTCAGCTATGTACAGAAGATCCTTTCTCCTGTGCTGTGCCAGTAGTGCTTCAGTACCTACTGCACTTATCAAATCAGGGATTTAAGTCCAATTCTGTTCGGGTCCACCTCTCAGCTCTAGCAGCTCACCACTCACTGGTGGAAGGACATTCTCTGTCGGTTCACCCCTTGGTGTCCCGGTTTCTGAGGCTTGCTCTTGCTCAAGCCTCCAATCCGTCCTTCTGCTCCTGAGTGGGAGTTGAATGTTGTCTTCAGGGGCGGCCCAAGGGGGGTGCGGGGCCATGTGCGGAGACTCGGTGCGGGGCCTCATTTGCATAAATATTTGCATAATGTTGCCATACACTACTAACTTTTAGTAAACA
The DNA here is from genome assembly GCA_033557465.1 of Ichthyophis bannanicus. NCBI lineage: Eukaryota > Metazoa > Chordata > Amphibia > Gymnophiona > Ichthyophiidae > Ichthyophis > Ichthyophis bannanicus. Next base: position 989,057,950 of record CM066032.1, read on the forward strand.
TGCCTCTTAATGAGTATATGGATAAAGAAAGACTAAAAGGTTTCTACATTACTATAATCCAGTACCAACCGCCAGGCACATTAGGAACTACTACAAACACTGCCCATTTAGAACCCATAGCAAACCTGCCGTATCCTAACAGCACTACCAGGACTCACAAAGCACCATACCCTAACTATCAAAAGACAACACTGCAAATATTAAACCAATACATTTCAGAGAACAATAATACATGACCTACTGGGGAAAGAACAAGTGGCAATGTCAAATAGGAATTACATAAACAGAATACCTCAGCTCAGTTACACATGCAGAACATAGACCATCACCAAACAAGGAATCACAATTTAGAAACAGGAAGACAATAATTAAACTGGGAACCCCAAAAGCCAAACTTGGAATATACAACAACACTGTAGAAATAAAACTATAAATTAATTTCCTCTTGTACTAAACAAAGCGCAAAAATTAATGATGCACATTTCCCAGAGCTGACATATTCCAGTTAATAAATTCAAAATAAAGAGATATTTTTCTACCTTTTGTGCATTTTTTTTTCAGTTGCAATTGTTCCAGCCACTTTCTTCTGGTTTCTTCGTGTCTTCTGCTAACTCTCCATCTGCTGTCCATTTGTCCTTTCTTCTGTCTTCTTGGTTTTTTTTTTCCATTCTCTCTCTACATCTGCTTTAACATACTAATCTTTCTCCTTTTGCTCTTTCCTCATTCCTATTTCATCCACTCAAATTTTATCCCTCCATCCTCAATCCCCACTTACTCTCCCAATATCCGGCCAATTGTAGATTTGTCTTCCCTCCCACGCAAAATATTTTTCCCTCTCCATTTCACTCTCCCAGCTCCATCCCATTCTAATCCTCCCCCAACATCAGCTCCTTTCTAGGTCCCGCCCCACCCAGCACCTCCGCCCCACTCGTCCCAGCAGCAGCCCACTTCCCCTCCTAGTCCCCCAACAGCCCCATTCCAAGCCTAAAGCCCCCAACGCCCATTACCCGTCCAAACGCCCCCCCCAGCCCATTACCAGTCCTAAACCCCTATCAGCCTACTTGTAGTCTTATCCCCCCCCATAGCCCATTACCTGTTGTAACCCCCCATCAGCCCATTACCTGTCCTAACCCCCCCACAGCCCAGTACCTGTCCTAATCCCCTATCACCCGACATGTTTTCATATCCACCCCATAGCCCATTACCTGTTGTAACCCCCCATCAGCCCATTACCTGTCCTAACCCCCCATAGTCCATTACCTGTCCTAATCCCCCCATCAGCACACTTGTAGTCGTACCTCCCCATAGCCCATTACCTGTTGTAACCCCCCCATAGCCCATTACCAGTTCTAATGCCCCCCACAGCCCATTACCAGTCCTAACACCCCCCACAGCCCATTTCCAGTCTTAGCCCACCGCCCCATAGCCCGTTTCCAGTCCTAATCCCCCCCATCAGCCCACTTGTAGTCGTAGCCCCCCATAGCCCATTACCTGTCATAACTTCCCCCATCAGCCCATTTCCAGTCTTAGCCCCTCCATAGTCTATTACCTGTCCTAACCCCCCATAGCCCATTCCCAGTCTTAACCACCCCATCAGCCCACTTCCAGTCCGAATCCCCTATAGCCCATTACCAGTCCTACCCCCCCATCAGCCCACTTGTAGTCGTAGCTCCCCATAGCCCATTACCTGTTGTAACCCCCCCTAGCCCAGTACCAGTTTCTAACCCCCCCCAGCCCATTACCAGTCCTAACGCCCCCCACAGCCCATTACCAGTCCTAACCCCCTAACAGCCTACTTGTAGTCCTAGCCCCCCCATAGCCCATTACCTGTTGTAACCCCCCATCAGCCCATTACCTGTCCTAATCCCCCCATCAGCCCACTTGTAGTCGTAGCCCCCCATAGCCCATTACCTGTCATAACTTCCCCATCAGCCCATTCCCAGTCTTAACCCCCCCATCAGCCCACTTCCAGTCCGAATCCCCTATAGCCCATTACCAGTCCTACCCCCCCATCAGCCCACTTGTAGTCGTAGCTCCCCATAGCCCATTACCTGTTGTAACCCCCCCATAGCCCAGTACCAGTTCTAACCCCCCCAGCCCATTACCAGTCCTAACGCCCCCACAGCCCATTACCAGTCCTAACGCCCCCCACAGCCCATTACCAGTCCTAACCCCCTAACAGCCTACTTGTAGTCCTAGCCCCCCCATAGCCCATTACCTGTTGTAACCCCCCATAGCCCATTACCAGTGCTAATGCCCCCCACAGCCCATTACCAGTCCTAACGCCCCCCACAGCCCATTTCCAGTCTTAGCCCACCGCCCCATAGCCCGTTTCCAGTCCTAATCCCCCAAGCAGCCCACTGTAGTCGTAGCTCCCCATAGCCCATTACCTGTCATAACTTCCCCATCAGCCCATTTCCAGTCTTAGCCCCTCCATAGTCTATTACCTGTCCTAACCCCCATAGCCCATTCCCAGTCTTAACCCACCCATCAGCCCACTTCCAGTCCGAATCCCCTATAGCCCATTACCAGTCCTACCCCCCCATCAGCCCATTTACAGTCCTTACCCCCCCTCCCTCCCTCCCTCCCCATCAGCCCATTTACAGTCCTTACCCCCTCCCTCCCTCCCTCCCCATCAGCCCATTTACAGTCCTTACCCCCCTCCCTCCCCATCAGCCCATTTACAGTCCTTACCCCCCCTCCCTCCCCATTTACAGTCCTTACCCCCTCCCTATCAGCCCATTTACAGTCCTTACCCCCCCTTCCTCCCTCCCCATCAGCCCATTTACAGTCCTTACCCCCCCCACCCTATCAGCCCATTTACAGTCCTTACCCCCCTCCCTCCCTCCCCATCAGCCCATTTACAGTCCTTACCCCCCCTCCCTCCCTCCCCATCAGCCCATTTACAGTCCTTACCCCCCTCCCTCCCTCCCCATCAGCCCATTTACAGTCCTTACCCCCCTCCCTCCCTCCCCATCAGCCCATTTACAGTCCTTACCCCCTCCCTCCCTCCCTCCCCATCAGCCCATTTACAGTCCTTACCCCCCCCATCAGCCCATTTACAGTCCTTACCCCCCCCTCCCTATCAGCCCATTTACAGTCCTTACCCCCCCTCCCTCCCCATCAGCCCATTTACAATCCTTACCCCCCCTCCTCCCTCCCTCCCTCCCCATCAGCCCATTTACAATCCTTACCCCCCCTCCCTCCCTCCCTCCCCATCAGCCCATTTACAGTCCTTACCCCCCATCAGCCCATTTACAGTCCTTACCCCCCCTCCCTCCCCATCAGCCCATTTACAGTCCTTACCCCCCCCTCCCTCCCTCCCTCCCCATCAGCCCATTTACAATCCTTACCCCCCCCTCCCTCCCTCCCTCCCCATCAGCCCATTTACAGTCCTTACCCCCCCCCATCAGCCCATTTACAGTCCTTACCCCTCCCCCCCTCCCCATCAGCCCAGCTAAGTTTAAAAAAAAAAAAACAGAAACCGGCTGCTGCTGCCGCTGCCGCCGCCGCCGTGGCAGCAACAGAATGGAGAATCCCGCGGGGCCCCCCTGTCCAGCAGTCTTCTAAGCGGCCTCAGCGTGGGCTTTTCAGAGCCGCACGAAGGGAGAGTTTCCCTTTCTCGCGGCTCTGTTAATCCCGCCGCGGGGCTGATGGGATTTCCCATCAGCCCCGCGGCGTGATTAACAGAGCTGCGAGAGGAGAAGCTCTCTCTCTTCGCGCAGCTCTGACAGCCGACGGAGGCCTCATAGAAGACTTCAGGACAGGGGGGCCCCGCGGGATTCTCCATTCTGCCGCTGCCACGGCGGCAGCAGCAGCAGCAGCCGGTTTCTGGTTTGTTTTTTTTTTAACTTAGCTGGGCTGATGGGGGGGGGGGTAAGGACTGTAAATGGGCCCCTCTCCATTCTGCCGCTGCCACGGCGGCAGCGGCAGCAGCAGCAGCAGCCGGTTTCTGTTTTTTTTTTTTTTAAAACTTAGCTGGGAATCTGGGATGCAAGATGTTTTTTGCGCGGGGCCCCCTGAAACGCGGGGCCCTGTGCAAAAAACATTCTTGCTCAATGGACGGGCCGGCCCTGGTTGTCTTGCAGCAATTGACTCGCCCACCTTTTGAGCCGATGGCTACTTGTCCTCTCCGCTTCCAGTCCTGGAAGACACTCTTCTTGGTAGCCCTAACCTCGGCCAGGCGAGTGAGTGAGCTTCAGGCCCTGGTCTGTGACAGGCCTTACACCCGCTTCTATAAGAACAGGGTAGTCCTTAGGACTCATCCAAAGTTCCTCCCTAAAGTTGTCTCCTCTTTCCACCTCAACCAGGAGGTGGTTCTTCCGACATTCTTCCCTAGGCCTCATGCAAGCCAGGCTGAAGCAGTTCTGCATACCCTGGACTGTAGGAGGGCCTTATCCTTCTACCTTGACCGTACGCAGGGACATAGAAGGGCTACTTGGCTCTTCATATCTTTTGACCCTAATAATTTGGGGTTAGCTGTCTCCAAGCGTACCTTGTCCATCTGGGTGGCTGACTGTATCACCTGGGCTTACAGGGCGGCTGACCTTCCTTTGCAGGGTCGGGTCACGGCCCATCGTGTCAGGGCAATGGCTGCCTCAGTGGCTCATCTCCGCTCTGTACCGTTGGTGGACATCTGCAGGGCTGCAACTTGGTCTTCAAGCCAGACCTTTGCAGCCCATTACTGTCTGGAGAGGGAGTCCCATAGGGTCAGTGCTTTTGGCCAGGCAGTACTCCGCAATCTCTTTGAGGTTTAGGCAACTCCTGCCCTCCAGCCCTCCGTTGGGCTACCGGTGGAGGTTCTTTCAGTGAAAAACCTTTCTTTGATACTGGGACTAGAGGGAGTTCTCTTGTTCAGCCTGGGTTCCTGGTAGCCCAGAGCTAGGGAGTCACCCATATGTGAGGACTGACTTCCTGCTTGGTCCTGGAGAAAGAGTAGTTACTCACCTGTAACAGGTGTTCTCCAGGAGCAGCAGGAATCAGTCTTCACAACCCTCCCTCCTCCCCTGGGAGTTGCAGTTGTACATAGTTTATTTTTACATTTTTGTATGCTGTTTATAGCTGTGTCATTTGACTGAGCAAGATGGCACCTTTAGGCGGGAAGGGGACCGCGCATGCGTGCCTGCATTCCCAAAGGCTTTCATAGAAAGCTGGGGAAATGCTCCGCAAGGGCTCCATCGACCTCGATGTCACCCATATGTGAGGACTGATTCCTGCTGCTCCTGGAGAACACCTGTTACAAGTGAGTAACTACTCTTTCGTGAGTGAATATGGCACCTCCTTTCCTTTAAGAGCTTTAAGCAACTATAAAGCTATGATTATCCCAGGGGTGGGTGGGTGTCAGGGAGGGAGGGAAAGAAAGACTTATTAAAAGCTGGCTGCTACACAGTACCCTGTCCTGTGCTTCTAAGGTTATCTCGGACCAATTTCCTGGGTGATTCACACAGCCCTTGTTTGGATAGAGGGGGTCTTGGGTTTTAAATTTAAACTGAAAGCTCTTTGCTGCTGCTAGGTTCTGACTGATTTAACAAATACATTGGATTCACAGATTAATCAGCTATAATCTAAAGAATTCCTTTTTCACCAATATTTAGAAAAAATTCCCAGAAGTAAATTCTTAAAATTGCAGATCTCTTTCCAGAAATAGCAGTCCCCTTTTTTTAGTCCTTCAAGACTAGTTCTGTCACTGTGGCTAGCCCTGCCTTGCTGCTCTCCAATTTGGCATTAAATTCAAACCTATATTCTCCAGGATCAAGCAGGAAGGTAAGTCCTCACGTATGTGTGATGTTCCCGTGCGAGCTGCGTCGGTGACACTCCCCAGCTTCCATAGGAAGCTTTTGGGAGGACCACTGCGCATATGTGCCTGTCTTCCCACCCGAAAGGAGCCATCTTACCTCAGTCGTCTTTTTTTTTTCCTGTGGAGCCTGTCAAACGATCCTGTTCGGATTGTTTTTTGGTCATTTTTCCTGTCACGTGCTCATCGCTGTCTTCCTGCCTGTTCCTGGAGCTTCGGCACTTCAGCAATATGTATTTTCTCAGGGTTTTTTTAAGGTGAATGGGTTTTTTCTCTTGCATCTCCTTGGTAGGCTAAGACAATGGAGTCCTGTGAATTGGCAGAAGCCGTCTTCCCCAATATGTTTGACTCGTAGAAATGCGCCTTCAATGCCTTGGGCCCGACCATGCGCCCTGCACATAAGAACATAAGATATGCCGTACTGGGTCAGACCAAGGTCCATCAAGCCCAGTATCCTGTTTCTAACAGTGGCCAATCTAGGTCATAAGTACCTAGCAGTTTCCCCAAAAGACACAGGTTCTACAATGCTTGTATTGGGTCAATCAGTGATATCCTGAGTCCCTTTTAATAATGGTTTATGGACCTTTCCTCCAGGAACTTGTACAAACCTTTTTTAAACCCAGCTACACTAACAGCTTTTGCTACATCCTCCAGTAACAAATTCCAGAGTTTGATTACACGTTGAGTGAAAAACATATTTTCTCTTATTAGTCTTAAATAGGTTACCCTGTAGCTTCATTGCATCTCCCCTGGTCTTTCTATATTCACATGATGTAAACAATCAGTCTACGTTTACCCATTCTGCTCCATTCATTAATTTATAGACCTCTATCATATCCCCTCAGCCGTCTCTTTTCCAGGTTAAAGAGCCCTAACCTTTATAGCCTCTCTTCAAAGGAGTATCTTTCCATCCCCTTTACCATTTTGGTGGCTCTTTGCTGTACCTTTTCTAATAACGCTATATCCTTTTTAAGATACGGCGACCAGAATTGCACACAATATTCAAGGTGCGGTCGCACCATGGAACAATACAGAGGCATTATAATATCCTTTGTTTTATTTTCCATTCCTTTCCTTATGATACCTAGCATTCTATTTGCTTTCTTGGCCGCCAATGCACACTGGGCGAAGGGTTTTAACATGTTATCCACAATGATGCCTATATCTTTTTCCTGGGTGGTGGTTCCTAATGTGGAATATTGCATCATGTAACCATAGTTTGGGTTGTTCTTCCCTAGGTGCCTAACTTTGCACTTGTCCACATTAAATTTCATCTGCCATTTGGATGCTCAGTCTTACAATTAACAATTTTCCACAATCCTCATGGGTTTTAACAACTTTAAATAGTTTTGTGTCATCTGTAAATTTGATAACCTCACTCGTTATTCCCTTTTCCAGGTCATTTATGAATATGTCAAAAAGCAACGGACCCAGCACAGATCCCTGGGATACTCCACTATTCACCTTTCTCCATTAGGAAAATTGGCCATTTAGCCCTACCCCCTGCTTTCTATTTTTTAACCAATTCCTGACCCACAATAGTACGCTGCCTCCTATCCCATGACTTTTTAGTTTTGCCAAAAGTCTCTGCAGAGGGACCTTGTCAAAGACTTTCTGAAAGTCCAGATGCACTATATCAACCAACTGACTTTTGTCTATCGGTTATTCACACCTTCAAGAAAACATAACAGATTAGTAAGACAAGATCTTCCTTGTCTAAAGCCATGTTGGCTGTCTCCCATTAAGCCATGACTATCTACTTGTTCAGTAATTTTGTTCTTTATTATGATTTCTACCATTTTTCCCGGTACTGGCGTCAGGCTGACCGGTCTGTAGTTTCCCGGATCACCCCTGGAACCCTTTTCAAAAATTGGCGATACAGTGGCCATTCTCCAATCTTCAGGTATTACAGATGATTTTAATGATAGTTCACAGATTTGCTAATAGCAGGTCTACAATCTCATATTTCAGTTCTTTCAACACCCTTAGATGTATACCATCCTTTCCAGGTGACTTGCTACTCTTCAGTTTATCAAATAGTTGTAATACATCTTCCCGGTTTATCAATATTTTTTTCAAGTCTTCTGATGTATCACCTTTAAATACCATTTCAGGCATGGGTAATTTATCTACATCTTCTTCAGTAGAAACCAAAGCAAATATTTCATTCAGTCTTTCTGCTATGGCCTTGTCCTCCCTTAGTGCCCCTTTTACCCCTCTATCATCAAGTGGTCTAACTGACTCTCATGTTTTTTGCTGCAAATGTTCTTGAAAACCTTTTTATTATGTGTTGCTGCTTCCACGGCAAGCTTTTTTAAAAAATTCTCCTTTGCCTGCCTTTTCAATGCTTTGCATCTAACTTGCCAGTACCTATCATGTTTCCCGTTTTCGCCTCTTGGCTCCTTTTCCCATTTCCTGAAAGATGCTTTTTTGGCTACAACAGACTCTCTGACCTTTTCTTTAAACCATGCTGGAAGTTTTTTGGCCTGCCTTCCACTTTTCTTAAAGCGTGGAATACATCTGGTCTGGGCTTCCAAGATAGTAAATTTTTAACCTTTGCAGCTGCTTCTTAACTGTTTTCCTCATTTTATCATAGTCTCCCATTTGAAAGTTAAAAGGTAGTACTGTGGATTTCCTTGTAATCCTTCCTCCATTTATTAAATCAAACTACTACTACTACTGAGCATTTGTATAGCACTACAAGACATAATCATTGACTAATCAAAATGTAAAACTGAAATCTCAATGTACCGTACAATACATTATGATTCTGTAAAGTAAACCGCTGCTGATCGTAGGAAGCAGCGGTATACAAGTGTTTACTAAATAAATAAAATAAATAAATAAATACTCAGTGCTGCACAGACATGTAAGAGACAGTCCCTGCTCATCAGAGCTTACAATCTAGTCAAGATAGACAACACAGAAGATGTAGACAGGGATAAAACAAGGGGAAATGGTAAAGAAACAAAGATCACTATTGCCAAGTGGCCCCAATACCCTTATCTCTTGCACCAGATCCTGTGTCCTACTAAGGACTAGGTCCAAAATAGTTTCCCCTCTTGTTGATTCATGAACAAGCTGATCCAAGAAGCAGTCATTTATTTCATCTAGAAACTTTGGCCCTCAGTCTAGAAAGTGGGTTGTGGGGCTGCATGTTCCACTGGGACGTGCAACCCCGCAATCCACCTAAACACTATTCCCCCACTAACTCTCCCCATATGTCCTGTGCTTGAGGACGGGGAGAGCCAGCGGGGGGTGGGGGGGGTGTAGAGCAGGGGTAGGATGGCTAGCAGCATGTACAGGGCCGATTCATGTCACAGCCCTGTATGAATTGCTGGGCCATACTGCTTATACCACCTCAGTGTGGTATAAGCATTTTTTTGGGGGGGAAATCAGGGCAGGGGAACCACCCACGGGGCTGGGGCTGGGTGTGTGGGGGGGGGGGGGTGCACCAGTCACCCACCCACCACCCGATCTAGGCTCCGGGAGGCCAGCCATGGGTAGGACAGCGGGGATATTGGGGGCCAGAGCCATGGCAGTCTGGTGCAACTGCGGGGACAACATCCCCGCAGACAGGAGAGTCACGACGGGCCATCCTCAGGCCTGATTCTGGCTCCTGTGGGAACGTTTCATTCCCATGGACTAGAATCGAGTCCTAACGGCCCCGTTTTCAGCAGGCACGTCTGGATGTCCCCCTCCCGGAATGGGGCTCCACATCTCCCTAGCATATTCATCTGTGACACTGACCCAGTCGATACCAGGGTAATTTAAATCACCCATTATTACTGTGCTGTAAAGTTCTCTTAGCTGTCCTGATTTCTGTGAACATTTCATCATCCATTTGTTCATTCTGGCCAGGTGGTCGGTAGTACACCCCCACTGCCATCGCCTTTCCCTTTTTACATGGGATTTCTATCCATCCCACAGTGTATTTTGTTTCATGCAAAAATTTAATCCTATGGGATTCAGTGGCCTCTCTAACAGAGAGCAATCCCTATCATTGTGATATAGTTTGAACCCAGGTATCAGTGTCCCATTGGTTGTCCTCCTTCCACCAGGTCTCTGAGATGCCAATCACATCTAACCTTTCATTTAGTGTGCTATATTCTAGATCTCCCATTTTACTTTTAGACTTCTAGCATTTGCATACAGGCATTTTTGAGGTTGTGTATCTGTTTATTTCAATTCTTCCGCAGTATCACCTTTAAATACCCCTTCAGTCATGGTAACATTCCTACATCTTCCTCAGTAAAGACCAAAGCAAAGAATTCATTCAGTCTCTCCGCTGTGGCCTTGTCCCCTCTTAATGCCCCTTTTACCCCTCTATCATCTAATGGTCCAACTGATTCTCTCACAGGTTTTTTGCTACGAATGTACTTGAAAAAAGTCTTTATTATATGTTTTTGCTTCCACAGCAAGCTTCTTCTCAAATTCTCTTTGCTTGCCTTATCAATGCGTTGCATTTAACTTGCCAGTGCTTGTGCTGTTTCGTCATTTGGCTCTTTTTACCATTTCCTGAAAGATGCTTTTTTGGCAACAACAGCTTTAAACCATGCTGGCAGTTTATTTTGACTTCCACTTTTCTTAAAGCATGGAATACAGCTGGTCTGGGCTTCCATGATACTATTTTTACACACCCAAGCTTGATGTAAGTCTTTAACTTTTGCAACTGCTCCTTTTAGTTTTTTCTTAACTATTTTCCTCATTTTATCATAGTCTCCCTTTCGAAAGTTAAAAGATAGTACTGTGAATTTCCTTACCATCCCTCCTCTATTAATTGCCTCAGAAAATTCCAAGTTATCATGGTTCCTGTTTAATATATATTACCAAATTTAAGTTACAATGTAAACCGCTTTGATTCAAATGATAAAGCGGTATAAAAGACCTGTTAAATAAATAAATAAATCAAATGCGATCATGTTATGATCACTATTGCCAAGTGGCCTCAACACCTTTATCTCTTGCACCAGATCTGGTGTTCCACTAAGGACTAGGTCCAAAATGATTTCCTCTCTGGTCAGTTCATGAACCAGCTGCTCCAAGAAGCAGTCATTTATTTCATCTAGAAACTTTATCTCCCTAGCATGTCCTGCTGTGACACTGACCCAATCAATACTGGGGTAATTGAAATGACGCGAAGGGGATCAGAAATCGAGAAAAATAGTGGGAATCGCTGTTCTGTTCCTCGGCATCGCCATTGAACACTTCTGCTGAGGCATTAGTTTCATGCGGAGGTTGTGCTCACTCGGAGCAGAAGGGCCATGATGCCTTGGATGATGACGATCAGCTGTAGAAGGATTTGACTTCCATCCTTCCGAAGTTGAGGGGTGATGCTGAGAGCCAAGACAAGACCTATCACAATGCTAGAAAAAATCGTTCTCTCACCTCTGGTAAGGATTTAGAAATAAATGTTGAGGTCTCAGTAAAAAAAGAGCACAGCTGTTTAAGACTCACGTCAAAATTATAGCACAGTGCTTTGTCACATCAACGACCTCCAAACTACATTTTGAACAAACTGCCAGTCGTTCCTTTCTGATGAAAACTGACAAACAGTTAAAACTTATCTTATGCGACTGGACAGCTGCATATAGTTTTAAATTGATCCCGACGTACACCACCGGTACCATCAAGACGTTTCACAGCAATGTTTCCTCAGGGGATCCATTAATGCCGAATCACACTACAAATAAAGATAAAAACAGTATAATTCCCATCCCTACTACACTAAAACTCCCACTCCTCAAAACCGAAATACACAATTAATCAATGCCTTACCTCTGATGCAGCCCGCGTACACTCAAACTGCAGCCTCACACTGTTCCCAACTCCAGAAGAACTTCAAAACTGCCACAGTGAACAAAAACGCCGCGCATGCGGACCTCCGAATCGCGGTATAAACTTTAAAGCCCTTCAAACATCACTGATACCCTCTCGACCAATAAACTCTACATACGTCACACTATCGCTACCCAAATCAACCTACTAACAACCATATCTGGCTCTAAATGATATCCCCCCCTAGGTGTGATACGCTCCGCAATAGCAAAACCAAACCCTCTCACGAGGTCCACAAAGGGCCGCGGGATCCAGGCTCCCCATATCTCTCACGGGGGCTAAAACAAAACCCAACCCTGCCAAAAATTTAAACACCCTCAAATATCACGGCCGCATCAGCAAACCATCGCCATTAAACTAGCAGCGCCCCAGAACAAGCCCCTGCACCGACTGGTAAACGAACAGAAACTAACAAACACTAACCACTAAAGAAAACACGCGCCCTCAGAATATTAGACACACGCCGACCAGTCAATACTGCTATTCAACCCCCTCGGGATCAAGGTATTAAAACGGTAAATAAATCTCTGCTTATGTCTGATCAATTCCTGATCTATAGTTCTACCTTCCCTCCCCCTTACAACATGGTCTATGCATAAACATCGCAGTTGATCAAAAGTATGACCTTGCTGCATACAATGCTGAATCATTGGAGCCTCCACAACCTTATGCTTAAGGCAGCTGCGATGTTCCCTCATACGCACCTGGTGTTCCCTCATACGCAGTCGGTGCAGGGGTTTGTTCTGGGGCGCTGCTAGTTTAATGGCGATGGTTTGCTGATGCGGCCGTGATATTTGAGGTTGTTTAAATTTTTGGCAGGGTTGGGTTTTGTTTTAGCCCCCATGAGAGATATGGGGAGCCTGGATCCCGCGGCCCTTTGTGGACCTCGTGAGAGGATTTGGTTTTGCTATTGCGGAGCGTATCACACCTAGGGGGGGATATCATTTAGAGCCAGATATGGTTTTTAGGAGGTTGATTTGGGTAGCGATAGTGTGACGTATGTAGAGTTTATTGGTCGAGCGGGTATCAGTGATGTTTGAAGGGCTTTAAAGTTTATACCGCGATTTCGGAGGTCCGCATGTGCGGCGTTTTTGTTCACTGTGGCAGTTTTGAAGTTCTTCTGGAGTTGGGAACAGTGTGAGGCTGCAGTTTGAGTGTACGCAGGCTGCATCAGAGGAAAGGCGTTGATTAATTATGTATTTCGGTTTTGAGGAGTGGGAGTTTTAGTGTAGTAGGGATGGGAATTATACTGTTTTTATCTTTATTTGTAGTGTGATTCGGCATTAATGGATCCCCGAAGGAAACATTGCTGTGAAACGTCTTGATGGTACCGGTTGTGTACGTCTGGATCAATTAAAGGGATCAATTTAAAACTATATGCAGCTGTCCAGTCGCAAAAGGTAAGTTTTAACTGTTTGTCAGTTTTCATCAGAAAGGAACGACTGGCAGTTTGTTTAAAATGTAGTTTGGAGGTCGTTGATGTGACAAAGCACTGTGCTATAATTTTGACGTGAGTCTTAAATAGCTGTGCTCTTTTTTACTGAGACCTCAACATTTATTTCTAAATCCTTACCAGAGGTGAAAGAGAACGATTTTTTCTAGCATTGTGATTTGGCTCATTCTTACTTATAAGGCCAACAACAGTGTGCGGAGACCAGACCTATAGCAACCGGCATCGAAGCCCCCTCGGCATGAGGGCGAGGGCCAGGAGCAGACTCTAAAGCTGCCTTGGCGGGAGGAGTTGCCTCCTAAGGCACAGGAGGACCATCGGGTGACTCCCGATACTGTTGGTATGGAATCAGCACCAGAGATTGCAGTTGCTGCCCCAGTTCCCACAACTTTGAACTCCGTATTTCTGGCCGAATGCATGCAAGCCCTTGGGTGCAGCCTGGCTGAGTTCCTGGCATCACAGGCTGCCCAAGACCCGATGCCCTCGGGTGCTGAGGGCAGTCCCTTCCGCAGCGGTGGCCTCCCCTTCAGAGGTACAGCCCATCCAGGGGAGACAGCTCAGGCAAACAATCGAAGTCCCAGTCTGTGCCCTGGGGTTCCCCCCATGTGCCTCCAGGTCAGACTGTCTGGAGCTTCTGACTCCGTCCTCCCCTCCCGACCACCAGAGGTGCCATGGAGAAAGCGTGTCAGTATTTTGATTTCCATACCAATTCTGATGGCTGGGAGACCAAGGAGGAATTGGAGTCCCCGATGCCTAAACGTCATCAGGACTTCCCCTCCAATCTCTTTCCACCGCATGTCAGATCCCCACTGAAGGATATATCCTTCCATTTGTTTGTGAGGGACATGGCCAAAGCCTTGTCCTTCCCCATCAAGGCCGAGGAGGTATCCTGGGTGAAGGAGTTGGAGATTCTACAATATCCTCCTCCTCCCAAGGAGGCTATTGTAGTCCCCGGCTGCTATTCCACATGTGGGAGACTCCCCTCATTGTGCCCCCAGTGAGTAGGTACTTGGACTCCATATACCTAGTTCACAGGAACCCGGGATTTGAAAAACCACAGCTCCCGCCCAATTCCATGGTCGTAGAGTCTGCCATGAGAAGGATCAAGAACAGCAAGACCCATTCCTCCATGCCTACAGGCAGGGAGGCTAGGACACTGAATGGTGTTGGAAGGAAATGCTACCAGGGTTCCATGATGGTAGCTCGCATCCAGGCCTATCAACTTTCATGGGCATGTTCCTCGGGGTTCTGGCAGGTGACCTGGCCGATTTTTCGGCTGTCCTTCCAGTCAAACGGGTTGAGTGCTACCATGGTTTTGTCTCCAAGATCAAGAAGTCCTCCAAATGCTTGACCCAAGCGGCCTATGATGGGTTTGAGTCGGGGTAGCCACTGTGGGCATCGGAGCTCACCATCTAGCTTGGCTGCAGTCTTCTGCTTTAGGACAGTGGGTGCAGGACAAGCTGGTGGATGTTCCCTGCTGGGGCGAAAACCTCTTTGGCAAGCCGATGGAGGACAAGGCCGAAGAGCTCGAACATGAGCAGTTAACCATGAACCGGTTTTCCCACAAAATGGTCGACCCTTCTAAGAGAAAGTCCTCGGAGAAGAAGCCTTTCTATCCCAAAAAGAGGAAATACTACACGGCCTCCCCACCAATGTTCCCTCTAATTTTCTGTAGGCTGTGTGCACATAAAATATCAGCTGTGTGCAGCTTTTGAAGGAAGGTTAACTTTTTGTGCGCCACATAGTGACACTCGGAGTTATATACTTTAAAATTTGACTACACGTCAGAATACAGTATGTACACCACATTGATTTTAATCAAATTAAATGGAAATAGATGATTACTAAATGAAGCGGGAAATTTCTAGTAATTACAATCATAACTTTTAAATTTTAAGACGTCTGTGTTGTTTTCTATCAGAATCAGAGCCATAATTTTTGTGCGCTCTGTTGTAAAGTATGTGCGCTCGCTCGGCGAGGTGTGTGCGCGCGCACACGCGCACAGCTTAGAGGGAACAGTGCTCCCCACTGTATCAGCTCTATCATGGCTCAGCCGGGACAGGAGCAGACGAGCCAGTGTCATCAGCACCACCCCAAGCTACAAAAATCCCTGGTGGAGGATTTTGACTTCTTCCTAAGGAGCATGGCGTCCCTTCCTGTTCCAGCCTCTGTTACACTTCAGGTGGGAGGGAGATTGATTCATTTCGCCCACAGGTGGCCAACAATAACATCAGATCTCTGGGCCCTCAAGATAGGCCAGGCAGGTACCTGTTGTACTTCGATCAACTTCCTCCACCCTTCTTCCCAGGGGAGTATCCCCTCGATCCTTCCCACCGGGAACTCCTCCAGAAGAAGGTCCTGATTGTCTTTGCAGATCTGGCTGTCAAACCTGTCTCACCTCAGATCGGAAAGGGGTTATACCTCCATTACTTTCTGGTACCCAAAAAGATGAGAGGCTTCAGGTCCATTTTGGATCTGCGGAACCTCACCAGTTCTATTGAGAGAAAAATTCAAGATCTCCCTGGGATCCTTGTTGCCTTACCACCAACAGGAAGACTGGCTGTGCTCCTTGGATCTCTAAGATGCTTACACTCGCATCCCCATTCACTTTTTTCATTGGCAGTATTTCCACTTCATGCTCAGCAGACAGCTCTGTCATTACCGGGTGCTGCCCTTAGACCTGGCTTCCACCCCAAGAGTCTTCACAAAGTGTCTAGTGGTGGTTGCCATTTTCCTCTGGACCCTGGGGATTTTTGTTTTCCCTTACCTGGATGGCTGGTTAGTCAGAGTTCGGATGCCAGACGAAGCCTGGCAGTCTACAGGGATCACCATTCAGCTGCCGGAGAATCTGGGCTTTGTCATCAACTATCCCAAGTCTCGCCTACAGCCCGCTCAGTGCCTAGAGTTCATTGGAGCCTTCCTAGATTACCACCAAGGCTCGGGCTTGATCTTCAGGAAGGTAGGCCCAATGGCTTGATGACTTAGCCAAGGAATTGCAGAGCCGTCCAATCACCACAGCGAGGGGGATGCTGTGCATTTATGGCCACTTAGCCTCTATAGTGCACATCACTCTGCTAACCCACCTACAGATGAGACAAGCAGTGAAGCCAGGTCACGAGCCGCCTCAGGGAAAGAGTGGTCGTCACTTGGCTGCTCAAGCAGTCCCTGTCCTAGTGGCTACAGCCACAGAACCTGCTCAAGGGGCTTCCCTTTCAAGCCCTTTCTCATCAGTGGCTTCTGACCACAGATGCCTCTAAGACAGACTGGGGAGCTCATCTTGATGGTCTCCGCACACACACGGCCTTTGGACGGCAGGAGAAAGCCTTCATCAGATCAACTTCCTGGATCTCCGTGCCATTTCCAATGCATTCAGGGTTTTTCAGGAGCAGCTCACCAACCCAAGTTGTCATCCAGACAGACAATCAAGTGGTGATGTTCTACATCAACAAGCAATGGGCCTGGGCTTGCACCTCTTCTGCTGGGAGATGGTGTGCCTTTGGAAGTTTGCCATCTCATATGGCATGCTTCTCCGAGCAGTGTACCTGCCAGGGGAGCTCAATGTCCTGGCAGATCGATTCAGCCGGATCCTTCAACTGCACGAGTGGACCCTCAACAGACAAGTTGCTAGTCACATCCTCTGGATGTGGGGCACCCTGAGCATAGTCCTCTTTGTGTCACCGGACAACAACCAGATGCTGGAGTTCTGTTCCAGGATTCCCTGCAATGGTCAGATAGCTCTCAATGCCTTTCTCCTGGACTGGGGCAAGGGCCTACTTTATGCCTATTCACAGACTCCACTGGTGGTCAGGACTCTCTTCAAGCTCCAGAAGGACAGGGCTACTATGATCCTCATTGCTCCACTCTGGCCCAGACAGCTATGGTTCCCCCCCCCCCTGCTATCTCTGAGACAGCCATTCTGGCTTGGCTCCAACCCAAATCTGATCTTCCCGAACAGGGGCTCTCTTCTTCACCCAAGCATCTGCTCCCTGATGCTCACAGCAGACCACCTCCTACTGGTTGATGTGGAGAACATCCTCCTGACTTCATGAAAGGACTCGACTCGGCGTTCCTACGCTTTTAAGTGTTGTAGATTCTGTTGTGTGCAGCAAGGCGCTGAACCCCTTCTCTTGCTCGGTAGCTTTATTGACCTACCTGCTTCACCTGTCCAACCAGGGCCTTAAATCAGAGCGCATCTCAACACAGTGGCAGCCTACCATCGTGGGATAGATAGTAAACCCATTTCTCCAGGACCAAGCAGGAAGTCAGTCCTCACATATGGGTGTCATCGGCGCTGATGAAGCCCCAGCGGAGCATTTCCCAGCTTTCTATGAAAGCCTTTGGGAATGCAGGCACGTATGCGCAGTTCCCTTCCCGCCTAAAGGTGCCATCTTACCTCAGTCTCTTTTTTTCCGTGAAGCCCACTGGACGTGTGTCCAGTTTTCCCGGTTAAAATTAGATTTTTCAGCGATTTTTGCTATTTTTTCTCCCGGTTCGACGCCGGTTCCCCTCCCGCCGGGTTCGGTACACCGGTATCGAGCCCGATTCTTCTTTTTCGGTTTTTGCCCTTCGTGGCTGGCGTTCGCGCCCTTTTTTCCATTTTTCCCTGGAAGGCCAGTCCTTTGACCTCGCGGGGACTCTTTTTTTTCCCCCGATGGCTTCCAGCGGTTTTAAGAAGTGTGATCGGTGTAAGAAATTAATGTCTCTCACCGACACACACGACTGCTGCGTTCGGTGCCTCGGCCCGACCACGATCCTAAGTCGTGTGGGGCCTGTGGAAAGATGTCTTCCAAGGCACTTCGAAGTCGCCAGCAGCAAAAGGAAAGGCTTTTCTCGGACTCGGCCTCCGGCTGGGCCTGGACCTCATCTGAGGCCTCGACATCTCGGGATTCCAATCCCGAGCACCGTCGAAGCTCCTCGGACAGGGAGTCCCCCGACCGGGAACGCAAGAGGAAGAAACGGCTCGCGAGGGTGTCGGAGGAGGAGGTCCCTGGCTCTTCGAGGGCCAGGTCTAAGACCCCTGACCGTTGCCTTGGGCCCATGGAACCGGAGAAGCCTGCCAAAGTTCCTCGTGTGGAGCCGGAGTCTGCTGGACACGTAAGCCCCGTAGTCCTTGTGGACTCTCCTCCCAGGGAGCCGACGTCGGGCCCGGCGCCGCCGCCGCCGCCGGGGCCCGAGTCGGTGGCTGCTGCGTCTCCCGAGCTGGGTCTCAGGATGACAGCCTTGGAGAGCAGATTGTCTGCCTTCATGGAGCAGCAGTGGGCACTGATGGCCAGCCTGTCTGGCGCATCTGCCCCGACCACCGGGACATCGAAGTCAACCCCAGAGACCGAGCCGATACTCGAGTCCATTGTGGCTCGGGGTCGACCTCGGTCGCGGTCTCCCTCGACCTCCCATTCAGGACCGAGGGCGTCGACGCCGGTGCTTCCGGCGTCGGGGCGGGTGCCCCAGGGCCCCGCGGGGTCGGACCCCGACTCTTCCTCGGACGAGTTGGCTTGGGAGACGGAGGACGAGGAGTCTCCTGATACCTTCAAGACTCGGTGCATCCCTTCGGACTCACCGCAGTCTGAGCCCCGGAGTAGGTCCCCCCCGGAGGACACCAGGTTCTGAGAGTTTGTCCGGGATATGACCACTGCCTTGGCTATTCCGGCGGACCCCGAGGAAGAGCCTCGAGCTGAAGAGCTCGAGGCGCTACAGTATGACTCTCCTCCGAAGGAGGCCTTTACTGTCCCGGTTCCTCCGATGCTGGAACGGCTCCTCTTCCGTATGTGGGAGACACCGTCCTCGGCGCCGGTTCTTAGCAAGCGAGTCGATTCGATCTATCGACTCCGGAAGAGCCCTGGTTTTCAGAAGGCATAGCTACCACACCATTCCATGGTTGTGGAATCGGCCATGCATCGTCTGAAGAGCCAGAAGATGCACTCTGCGGTGCCTCCTGGCAGGGAGGCCCGAAACCTCAATGGTGTCGGTAGAAAGTGCTTCCAGGGCTCGATGCTTGCTTGCCATGTCCAGTCCTACCAGCTGTACATGGGCATGTACTTGCGGGATCTGGCCAAGGAGTTGGCCGGGTTCTCTGCTGGTCTCTCCGGGGAACCCTTGCAGAGATTTAAGTCCTTGTCCTCGGGGATTCGGGACTGCTCGAAGTTCATGTCCCGCGCCACCTACGATGGCTTCGAGGCTTCGGCCCGAGTTGCGGCAGCCGGCATCGCGGCTCGACGCCAGGCATGGCTGCAGTCATCGGACCTCGAGCCATGGGTTCAGGACAAGTTGGTCGATGTCCCTTGCCGAGGTGAAAACCTTTTTGACAAGCCCATGACCAAGAAGGCCGCTCAGCTCGAGACCGAGCACCTCACACAGACAAGGCTGTCGAGGAAGACCTCTGCCCCTTCTCATAAAAAGAAGGGCTCGGGTAAAAAGCCCTTTTACCCAAGGAAAGGCACTGCCTTCAAACAGTACCCGCAATATCACGCTGCCCAAGCTGCCCCCCAGGGTCAGCAAGCCAAGGGCCAGGGTAATGGGCCCCGTAGGCAGAGGACTCCCAAGCCTCAGGCCCCTCCTACCACTCAGCAGGGTGGGGGCTTTTGACTCCTTGAGCACAGCCTCTCCTCCACTGCTCTCCCAACCCTGCACAGGAGGTCGCTTCGCCCTCTTTGCCCACCAGTGGTCCCTTATCACCGGGGACAGTTGGGTGCTGGAGATAGTCCACAAGGGCTATGCCCTCCATTTTCACCAACTGCCTCCTCCATACTTTCCAGGGGAGCCTCCCAGGCCTCCCCTGCATACAGACCTTCTCCTTCAGGAGCTTCAGGGTCTATTGGTGGACAGGGCGGTGGAGCCTGTGCCTCCCCACTTGCAAAGTCACGGATTCTACTCCAGGTATTTCCTGGTGCCCAAAAGAACCGGTGGCCTTCGACCCATTCTGGACCTCAGGATCCTCAACAAGTTCCTAGTGAAGGAAAAGTTCAAGATGCTTACTCTTGGAACCCTTCTGCCCTACCTCCAGCAGGGAAATTGGCTATGCTCCTTAGACCTAAAGGATGCGTACACTCACATCCTCATTCATCCAGACCACAGAAAGTACCTAAGGTTCATTGTGGGAGGAAACCATTATCAGTACAGAGTGCTGCCTTTCGGCCTCACCTCCGCCCCCAGAGTCTTTACAAAGTGCTTAACGGTGGTGGCGGCCTACCTGAGAAATCAGGGAATCTTTGTCTTCCCCTATCTAGACGACTGGCTCATCAGGGGTCAGACATGTCAGGAGGCCATTCAAGCCACCCTCAGGACTATTGCTCTTCTACAACACCTGGGGTTTGTCATAAACTTCGCAAAGTCCACTTTGCTCCCCTCCCAGAACTTGGAGTTCATAGGGGCAAGGTTGGACTCTCTCCTGGCAAAGGCATTCTTGCCAGAAGACAGAGCCCAAAGGTTGATGGCCTTGGTAAATCAGTTTCTCTGCAGATCCCTGGTCTCCGCCAGACTCTGTCTGAGGCTTCTAGGCCACATGGCTTTGACAGTGCATGTGACCCCCAATGCCAGGCTCCATATGAGGCCTGCACAGTGGTGTCTTCGGGCTCAGTGGTCACAGGCCACAGGCAGCCTCAGCGACAGAATAAGGGTGTCCAGACCATTTCTGCACTCCCTCAACTGGTGGCTACACCCACCCAATCTGCTGAAAGGGGTACCTTTTCAGATTCCATGGTACACAGTAGTGCTAACAACAGATGCCTCCCTGCAAGGCTGGGGAGCTCATTGTCTGGGCAAGTGCACCCAGGGCCTCTGGTCTCCCTGGGAAGCTGCACAGCAGATCAATCTCCTCGAATTCAGAGCTATTCGATTAGCACTCAAAGCTTTCACTCCTACCCTGACTCACCAGTCTGTCCTGATCCAGACAGACAACCAAGTTGCCATGTTTTATGTGAACAAACAGGGCGGAACTGGGTCCAGGATCCTTTGTCGGGAGGCCCAGGACCTTTGTTTTTTTGCCTCAAGCACAACATGCTCCTAAAGGCTGTGTGTAAATTCCAGGCCAGGACAACTACCTGGCAGACAGATTAAGCAGAATACTGCAGCCCCACGAGTGGCAGCTGCATCCTGCAGTAGTTCAGAAGATCTTCCTAAAATGGGGTCTCCCTTTGATAGATCTCTTTGCCAGCCCAATGAACAAGCAACTGCCAAAGTTCTGCTCCAGGCATCCGCATCCTCTACGGATAGCAGCGGATGCTTTTCTGCTATCCTGGTCTCAGGGCCTCCTGTATGCGTTTCCTCCCACGCCCTTGGTGGCCCGAACTCTCTTCAAGATTCTTCAGGACAAGGCCTCGGTCCTGCTGGTGGCTCCCAGGTGGCCGAGACAGCCTTCGTTTCCTCTTCTGCTTCAGCTGGCGGTGGATCCTCCACTACCTCTGAGGTTGCAACCCGACCTTCTCTCACAGGAGCAGGGTTCCCTTTTGCACCGCAATCTCAAAACTCTCAATTTGATGACCTGGAGGCTGCAAGGGTAGTTTTGGCTCCCTGGGGCCTACCTCAGGAAGTTGAAGAGGTTGTCCTAGCCTCTAGGAAACAGTCCACTAGGAAAACCTATGCTCTCAAATGGAAAAGGTTTTCTGTGTGGTGTCAGGTATGTACAGAGGACCCTTTCTCTTGTACTGTGCCAGTAGTGCTTCAGTACCTACTGCACTTATCAAATCAGGGACTTAAGTCCAATTCTGTTCGGCTACACCTCTCAGCTCTAGCAGCTCACCACTCTCTGGTGGAGGGTCATTCTCTGGTCACCCCTTGGTGTCCCAATTTCTCAGGGGCTTGCTTTTGCTCAAGCCTCCCATCTGTCCTCCTGCCCCTGAGTGGGAGCTGAATGTGGTCTTGCAGCAGTGACTCGCCCACCTTTTGAGCCGATGGCTACTTGTCCACTACGCTTCCCCTCCTGGAAGACACTCTTCCTGATAGCCCTTACCTCGGCTAGGCGAGTGAGTGAGCTTCAGGCCCTGGTCTGTGATAGGCCTTACACCAGGATTTATAGGAACAGGGTAGTCCTCAGGACTCATCCAAAGTTCCTCCCAAAGGTTGTCTCCTCTTTCCACCTCAATCAGGAGGTGGTCCTTCCAACATTCTTCCCTAGGCCTCATGCAAGCCAGGCTGAAGCAGTCCTGCATACCCTGGACTGTAGGAGGGCCATATCCTTCTACCTTGACCGTACGCAGGGGCATGGAAGGGCTACCCAGCTCTTCATCTCCTTTGACCCCAATAACTTGGGGTTGGCTGTGTCCAAGCGTACCTTGTCCATCTGGGTGGCTGACTGTATCACCTGGGCTTACAAGGCAGCTGACCTTCCTTTGCAGGGTAGGGTTACGGCCCACCGAGTCAGGGCAATGGCTGCCTCAGTGGCTCATCTCCGCTCTGTGCCCTTGGTAGACATCTGCAGGGCTGCAACTTGGTCTTCAAGCCAGACTTTTGCGGCCCATTACTGCCTGGAGAGGGAGTCCCATAGGGACAGTGCTTTTGGCCAAGCAGTTCTCCGGAATCTCTTTGAGGTTTAGGCAACTCCTGCCCTCCTGCCCTTTGTTGGGCTACCGGTGGAGGTTGTGTCCTTGAAAAGCCTTTCTTTGCTGCTGAGACTAGAGGGAGTTCTCTTGTTCAGTCTGGGTTCCTCGGTAGCCCAGAGCTTGGGAGTCACCCATATGTGAGGACTGACTTCCTGCTTGGTCCTGGAGAAAGAGTAGGTACTCACCTGTAACAGGTGTTCTCCAGGAGCAGCAGGAATCAGTCCTCACAACCCTCCCTCCTCCCCTTGGAGTTGCAGTTGTACATAGTTTATTTTTCATTTTTATGTGCTGTTCTTAGCTATGTCATTTGACTGAGGTAAGATGGCACTTTTAGGCGGGAAGGGAACCGCGCATGCGTGCCTGCATTCCCAAAGGCTTTCATAGAAAGCTGGGGAAATGCTCCGCTGGGGCTTCATCGGCGCCGATGACACCCATATGTGAGGACTGATTCCTGCTGCTCTTGGAGAACACCTGTTACAGGTGAGTAACTACTCTTTCTGTGCACCTCCTGTCAGTTGTTTCATGAGAGGCCTCTTGCTGTCTCGGCCTCCACTTAAGCCCTCCCCCCTGTAGTGTGTGACCTTAACGTGGCAGCTTCTCTTTGTCCCTTTTGAGCCACTCGGCTCCTACCCGCTCAAATATCTTATCTAGAATGTTATCTTCTTAGCAGCGGTCACCTCTGCACGCTCCAAGCACTGGTGTTACATTTTTTCATACACAAAATTTCATCAGATTTTGAGTTGTCCTCCAGGCTCACCCTACGTTTCTCTCTAAGGTAGTCTCGGCCTTTCACCTCAACCAGTCAAAGGTGTTGCCCACCTTCTTTCCTAGACCTCATGCCAACAGGGCTGAGGCTTCCTTGCATACCTTGGATTGCAGGAGAGTGCCTGCTTTCTACCTGGAAAGAACAAAAGCCCACTCTGCTCTTCTCAGCTTTGTCTCCTTTGACCCCCCAATGGGAGTGGATGTCGTGTTCTCCAAACATACCCTCACACTCTGGGTTGTGGACTGTATGTCCTTCCTGTATGCGCAAGCCGGCCTTTGCCTAGAATGACATATTACAGCTCATTTCCAATATTGCTGCTTTTGTAGCAAACTTGCACTCGGTCTCCATGGGGTGGAGATTAGTAGGCTGCGATGTGGACCTTTGGCCACACCTTCATGGCACACTACTGTCTGGATGGAGATTCTCAGTGTGACTGCAGTTTTGCCCAAGCCGTAATCTGGCACCTGTTTGGGAATTAGTTCAACTCCTCCCTCCAGCTCTTCAGTTCATCCAAGCTACCATAGGATGGTGCTGATGTTGATGTCTAACCTGAACGCTAACTCAGGGAACCTTCCAGTGATTTCTAAAGCTACCTTTCTCTGTTCATTTTTCTGGTTGATCCATTGGGCTTTTTATAGGGGTTTTTTTGGTAGCCTGTAGCTTGGGAGTCCCATATGTGAGGACTGACTTCCTGCTTGGTCCCGGAGAAAGCATAGTTACTCACCTGTAGCAGGTGTTCTCCGGGAACAGCAGAAATAAGTCCCCACTACCCTTCTACTTCCCCCATGCAATTGATTATTTTTGTTTGGTTAAGCTATGTTATCATATTGAGGCAAAATGCTTCCTTTCGGGCAGGAAGACGGGCACGCATGCATGGTGGTCCTCCCAAAAGCTTCCTATGGAAACTGGGGAGCATTCCCGTGCGGGCTCTGAGTGACATCACCTATATATGAGAACTTATTCCTGCTGTTCCCAGAGAACACCTGATACAGATGAGCAACTACGCTTTCTGTGTCCACCAAACCCCAGCCACTCCCCCAACAATCTGAACAGAGCTAGAACCTTCACCATAAGACTTACCATACCAGAGAAATTTTCTTTAAGTACCAAGCATATTGTGAATTAATCAGGCCAGTCCCAGAGTTGATTCAAAGTATTGGCACCCTAAGCAAATCTTAACCCATATGTCACCCTGGCAGTCAGAATTTATTGTTTAGCTTTGAATGTTCTACTGTCTGCCAATTCTCAGAAGCGATTGCCTAGGTTGCCTAATGGTTGGGCCGGCCCTGGAATTAATACAAAAAAATCATTTGGGACCAAAATCATATCTACCATGCTAACTTCCAAAACTCTCACAAGGACCCTACCTAGAAAAAGGGCTACCTAGAAAAAGGCAGCACCGTAAATAGTGCAGTGGGCCCTAAAACATCAATAAACCTTGCATGGTAACGACTAAGTTTGCAAGGAGGAAATGTTCTGAAGATCTTCAGTTATTTACCTAGTTTTCACATTTGGTGGTTCTGTTCTAAAAAAAAAAAAAGTCCAGACCAGAAAGCAAATTCATTCCAGATGAAATTAACTTGGCAAAACTAGTTGGGTTGTTTTTTTATTTTCATTTAAATGGATATCCCAATCATTTGGGATTATAATGCAATACAGATAGTACAAGTTCATGTGTGTATTTTATTTTCAGGTTTTAAAAAGGTGTCCAAACAACCCCCTCCCCAACCCTCCTCCAAAACAACTTCTTAGCTTAGAAACCGTGCACATGAAAATGAAGCCTATAAATCTCTCATTTTAAATAAAACTGACAGTGTTTGCAAGTCAGTAGACAAAAGCAATACTACTCTTGACTTGCAGAAGAAAAGGCCATTCAACCCTCAGCTTCACATGAAGCTTAGGGCGCTCATTAAGGCAGCACAATTACTGGGTGCTTCAAGCAGTCTCTAACTGGAGTATTATTTTAAAATTTCTTACTAGAATCAATTTTCCTTCTAACTATCCTAAATTGAGGAAGGGAGCTGTACATGCTGACGTTCTAAAATAGATGAAGAAAGTAACAAGTGCAAAAGCACGATTAACTCACCCACTTCAAAAGCAACCTCATGCATGCGGGGTTGGCCTGTCCACTAGGCAAACCTAGGTGGTTGCCTAAGGTGGCAGACCTCCGTGGGTGGCATGACACATGACCTGCTGCCTCCTCATGCTGTGCCATGCTGCTGATTCCAGCAGCAGAGTTGGCTGTATGGCAGCAGCAGGCCATGTGCTTCAGCACACATTGCCTGCTGCCCCCCCCCCCCCTGCCACCAGAATCAGCGGCAGTGCGGCTCAGCACAGGGAAGGGGGGAGGACAGTGTGCAGGGGGATGGATGGCTAATGGGAGGGAGGGAGCACACCAAGGCGTCTGCCTAGGGTGGCAGAAACCCTTGGGCCAGCCCTGCATGCATGCTGCTTTGAAGTCCACCTTCTAAACTGCCTTTGAGGCACCAAGGTAATGAGCCACCAGAAAAGTGAAATCGAACCAGCCTGCACCATGAAACCTATGATGTACAGTCTGTAATATGAGAAAGTCCAATACATCATAAAGTATACATGCACAAGGAGGTAAATATTTTTTTTCAGTAGATGTTTCATTGAAAAGAACATTTCAACAGAAGGAATGGCAGGAAGCTAAATGTAGTATTTAAACACACGCCTTGAAAAAAAAATGAAATGACAGCAGCATCGGCTCCCAGTGACTGATCCCCATGGGCAGAGGTGCAGAAGCAGCTGCTGTCATGTCTGGGAGAACCGGTGACTGCACAGCCTGATAAAATATAAGATTACCAAGTTTGCTGCGCAGATGGTGGAATAAATTAAAGGGACAGTAAACCTCTGCCCCTTCAATTTATTCAGACATCTGCGCAGCAAACTTGGTAACCTTATTTTTTTGTCAGGCTGTGCAGTCAATGGTCCTCCCGGCCTTGGGATTGCAGCCATTTCTGAACTTCTGCCTGTGGGGCTTGGGATCCCCATGGGCACACAGGAATAACTGGCAGTCGGCAGATTCCTGGCCCTTCATTGGCTGGTTTTGCCATTCTGCCAGCTGCCGGTCTCCAACATGAAAAACCAGCCTGGCAACCCTAGATTGAATGCTGTGAAAATTCTACATCCAGCATGTTGCTATGATGATACTGTCACTGTAATACACGTTTAACAATTCTGAAGACTTTGATCACATAATACAATATAATCAAATTTATAGTACTGTATCTGGATTTTAAGAAAGCCTTTGACAAGGTCCCTCATGAGAGTCTTTTGGCAAAATTAAAATGTCATGGAATAGGAGGCAGTGTACTCTTGTGGATTAAGACCTGGTTAAAAGATAGAAAGCAGAGGGTAGGGCTAAATGGCCAATTTTCTCAGTTGAGAAAGGTGAATAGTGGTGTACCCCAGGGATTTGTGCTGGGTCTGCTGCTTTTTAACATATTAATAAATGACTTGGAAATGGGAATAACAAGTGAGGTGATCAAATTTGCAGATGACACATAATTATTCAGTTGTTAAAAACCCAAGAGGATTGTGAAAAATTGCTAGAGGGCCTTGATAAATTGGAAGACTGGATGTCCAAATGGCAGATGAAATTTAATGTGGATAAGTGCAAAGTTATGCACCTAGGAAAGAACAACCCAAACTATGGTTACATGATGCAAGGTTCCACATTAGGAACCACCACCCAGGAAAAAGATTTAGGCGTCTTTGTGGATAAAATGTTGAAACCCTCCGCCCAGTGTGCAGCGGCGACCAAGAAGGCAAATAAAATGGTAGGAATCATAAGGAAAACAATGGAGAATAAAACAAAGGATATAATGCCTCTGTATCGTTGCATGGTGCGACCACACCTTGAATATTGTGTGCAATTCTGGTTGCCATATCTTAAACAGGATATAGCGGAATTAGAAAAGGTACAGAGAAGAGTCACCAAAATGGTAAAGGGGATGAAAGGATACCCCTATGAGGAACGGTTCTTCAACCTGGAAAAGAGATGGTTGAGGGAAGATATGATAGAGATCTATTAATTAATGAATGGAGTGGAACAGGTAAACATAGATCGATTGTTTGTCATCCAAAAGTAGACACACTAGGGGACAACCAATGAAGCTACAATGTAACCCATTTAAAACTAATAAGAAAAAATATTTTTTCATTCAATGCATAATCAAACTCAAGAATTTGTTACCGGAGGATGTAGTAAAAACTGTTAGTGTAGTTGGGTTTAAAAAAAGGTTTGGACAAGTTCCTGGAGGAAAGGTCCTTAAACCATAATTAAAGAGGATCTGGGAAATTCACTGCTTATCCCGGGATAAACAATGTGGAATCTGTGTACCTTTTGTGAAACTGACAGGTACTTGTGACCTGGATTGGCCACTGTTGGAAACAGAATGCTGGGCTTGATGGACCTTTGTTTGACCCAGTATGGCATATCGTATGTTTGAAAGTTTGAAATTGAACATGGCTAAAACAGAGTTTATTATCTTCCCCCTAAACCCACCTCTTCCCTTCCTCTATTCTCTATTTTTGTGGATAATACTTTACTCCTCTGTTTCCTCAGCTTGCAGCATTGGAGTCATCTCTGACTCCTCCCTCAACTCCTCTCTACACACATCCAACTGATAGCTAAAACCTGTGATTTGTCTCTATATAACATCAGCAAAAGTCGACCCTTCCTTTCTGAACACACTACTAAGACACTTACCCACTCTCTAGCTGCCTCCCATCTAGAGTAATTGTAACCTGCTCCTTGCTGGTCTCCCTCTGAATCATCTTTCCCCTTCAATCTGTTAAATTCAGCTGCGCAGCTAATCTTCCTTCAGTCTCACTATGCTCATACAACCCCTCTTCTCAGGTCACTTCACTGGCACCCTATTCGTTTTCGTATCCAGTTCAAACTCTACTCCAGCTTCACCTGGGTCTATTTCCACCTGAATGTAAGGTGGCTTATTTGAAACCCAAATTGAAACATGGTAATTTAGATCCCTCCATTTAAATCAATTATCAACCAGTTTCTCCTCTCCAGAATATCTGAGAAACTGGTCTTTAATTCACTGACTTGTTTTTAGTGAGAAAAAAAAAGGTACTACATTGCAAGTAGTTCTGTTTCAGCAGGGCTGGCTTGTTCACTAGGTGAGCTAGGCAGCTGCCTAGGGCAGCCAGAAGTAGTGGCACACATGGGCAGCCACTCCGTCCCCCACAGCTGTTGCCGAATCCATTTGGAGGAGTAGGCAGGCAGCAGCAGTATCTTCAAAAGTGGCAGCAAAATGTTGCCGCTTTTGGAAATACTGCTGCTGCCCGCCCACCTCCCCTCCCCCAATGGAATTGGCGGCAGTGGGGGGGGGGGGGGCAGCGGCAACAAGGTCGAGGTTTCTGCCTAGGGCAGCAGAAACCCTTGGACCAGCCCTGTATTTCAGGGCTCAAACAGTACCGAGACACATTTAATATCCATGATTAATCAGATTTGTGTATCCTTTGATAAAGAAAAGCATTCTTTCCTTGTTCTACTCGATATGTGCAACTTAGTTAATCATATCCTGCATCTTCACCAGCTCACTTCACATTAGAATTTCTGGGATCACTCTTGAAGTACTATCGAGGGGCTGCTATGGCTGGGAAGGAATCTGCATTTGTAAGTATTTATCACCTGAGAAATTCTCTAAATCTTGGGGAAAAGGGAATTCTTTGAGATAAACCTGCTAAAATTTGAATTTTAAAATTCAATTTTTTATTAAATCAGTTGGGGCATAGCATTACATGCCAGCTTTCAGTTAGTGTTTCTTTCCCTTTTACCCACCTCAAACATAATCCTAAACCAGCTAAGGGGAAAGGGTGATCTTATTCACTTCAAGGTTTAGCTGATTATCTTAATCAGCAAGTTATTAGGCCTTAGGTGTAGGTTAATTTAGACCTTGCAGTTCACCTTGAGGCGTACACTAAAAGTCCCTTATACTTATTAGATATAAATGTATTGATTCAAGTATACCTATTCCCTTAACAAATTTAGCTCAGTGAAGGACTCTGTGCAGCTTTGTCCCACCCCCAAAGGAAATTACATGTAACTTCCTTTGGGGGCGGGATGAAGCTGCATGGGGTCCTTCAAGAGGCGGGAAGGTTCCGCCTTGGCTTCGCTTTTTATTTAAACTGTGGATTACCAGCACAGCCGTGGTTCTCTAAGAGGCAGGGAGCCGCAGCTGCAGGAAAAGGAGACTGTGAGTCTACACTAGAGGAACTAACATGGGGGAAGGTGGGAGCTGGTAGCGGGCTGACACGGGGAGTGGGGAGGAGGGGGCTGGAAGGGAATTGACAAGGGAAAGGTGGGACCTGCAACAGGGTTGACACTGGGGGGCTAGAAGGGATTTGACATGAGGGGAAGATGAGATCTGCAACAGGGCTGCCATGGGGGGGAGGAGGGGGCTGGAAGAGAATTGACAAGGGAAAGTGGGGTCTGCAACTGGGGTGACGGGACTGAAAGGGAATTGACATGAGGGGAAGGTGAGATCTGCAATGGGGCTGACATGGGGGGAGGAGGGGGCTGGAAGGGAATTGACAAGGGAAAGGTGGGATCTGCAACTGGGCTGATGGGGGGGGGGCTGGAAGGGAATTGACAGGGGAAGGTGTGGTCAGCAATGGGGATGACACGGGGAGGAGGGGGCTGGAATAGACATGAGGGGAAGGTGGGGTCTGCAACTGGGTTGACACTGGGGGAGGAGGGGGCTGACACTTGGGGAGAAGGAGGCTGGAAAAGAACTGACAAGGGAAGGTGGAGTGTGCATTGGGGCTGACCCAGGGGAGAAGGGGGCTGGAAAGGAACTGACAAGGGAAGGTGGAGTGTGCAATGGGGCTGACCCAGGGGAGAAGGGTGCTTAAAGGGAGTTGCTGTGAGGGGAAGGTAGAGTCTGCAATAGGGATGACACAGGGGGAGGAGGGCCTGGAAGGGAATTGACATGATGGGAAGGTGGGGTCTGCAACTGGGTTGATACTGGAGGAGGAGGGGACTAGAAGAGAACTGACAAGGGAAGGTGGGGTCTGCAAGGGAGCTGACATGGGGGAAGGTGTTGGACTAGAAGAGACTGGACAGTGGGGAAAGAGGGGGACTGGAAGGGAATGGATACCAATGGAAGTCCTGGGAATGCAAAGGGGTTGAAATTGGAAGTTCCTGATCGTATCTCCAGTCTAGTCCCGGACCTCTGAGTTGTGTACCTTATTCAGCAGCCTGGAGACTGAGGAACCACCTCCTTTTGTGATGTCACCGGTATATTCTCCCAGGAGCCGCCTCCATTCACCAGTTACCTCAGTCTCCAAGCAGCTGAAGGGACGGTGAGCCTGGGGGTCCGGGCTCCTGGAGGAACAATTAAGAATAGCTTTAAATTTAGGAATAGTTAAATCTTGATTGGTTAAAAAAAAATAAGGGCAAGGTCTGTACCTTTAAATTTGCAGAAGGCTTTCCCCCCAACCTTTGGGTTTACCTGCAGCATAGGGGTTTAAGGCAGTACCCGCTACTGCGGCAGGAGTTGCTCCGGTGCTGAAATAGGCAAGGCCCGATTAAGAGAGCGGAGACCGGAGATGTGCACAGCCGGCGCTATACAGATGGTCTGCCTGTCAGTGCGCTCTGGCTGATCTCAGTGATCGTCCGGCGGCAGACATTCGCACGGTGCACAGCCCCATATCCCCAAGCCAAGATTGTATTCGGCTGCGGAGGCCAGCACAGCGGATTGAAGCAGGGATGTTTTTTTGGGGGGGAGAGACCGGAAAAGGTAAGGAGGCCCGATTAGATTAACTCAGCCTGTCAGCGCATTTGAGCGTGAAACAAGGGGCAGGCCGACTGCTTGGCGACACCGCGGGAATAACAGGGGCAGTGTCGGGCCTTTCAGAAAGGTATTTTCTTTCCGGGCAGGGGAGTCTCGTTTGGCGCACTAATGGAGGTTTCCTTAGTTTGGGGGAAATTAGCTGTTGGAAATTCATTGAGAGTCAGTGATTGCAAAAAAAAAAGAGAGAAGGATTTTGCCTTTGGCTTTTTGTAAGCCCTTGGCTTCTGCAACCACTGAGTGTGACTGGGTGTCCTCCAGTTCTACTCAGAGATGAGATGCCATCTAGGCCCCAATGTTTTGTCTGTGGGGCTAGAAGAGGCACAGTGTCCGATTCGGGGGTGTGCAAGAACTGCACAAAGGAAGCCTCTGCCATGGAGCAGGTAGGGGAGGAAAAGTAGGAACGGCTGGAGGCCGAAGCGGGGCTTTCCATCGCTCAGACGGACAGCTTACCCCTTGGAGAGCCAGTGGCAAGGCCATCTTCCGCCCCAGACTTTCCTCCCTCTCCTGTGGCCTGACCCAAGGGTCTGGCGTCTATTTTTTCGAAAGAGTTTGTGGCTCTCCTGCAGCAAGCAGTGGGAGGCGTCCCACAGAGGCAGGCAAAAGAGAACCCAGAGGGACGCGGAGGGAAGAGACTCGCGGCCCGCAAGAATACTGAAGACTTCCAGGAGGGAACCAAGAGGCCGTGGCTAGACAAGGAGCTTAAAGATCAATCTGTTGTCTCAGAGGGGCAACTTTCGGATGAGGAAGGCCGGAGTGTGGAACTTGAGGAGGAATTAGAGGAAGGGGAGCTCACAGATAAGAAAGATCAAGCGAGGGTGGTGCGTGTCTTCCGCAGAGAGGAGCTCCCAGCGCTTATTGTGGAGACGTTAGGAGCGCTGAACATGCCGGTCCCAGGGTCGGCGGAGGATGAGACCCTGGAAGATCTGTTGTTACAGGTCTTTAGAAAGACTCAAAGGGTGTTCCCAGTGCACAGAGTGTTTCAGGAGATGATTCAGGAAGAGTGGAATGTACCAGAGGCGCCCCTGGAGGGTTCCAGAGTAATGAGCCATCTTTATTCTCTGGTGGACCAGGATAAGGAGATATTTAAGTCGCCCAAGGTGGATGTGGCCGTGGCGGCAGTTACAAAGAATACCACGATCCCGGTGGAGGGCGGTGCGGCCCTCAAGGACACTCAGGACAGAAAGTTGGATGCTCTGCTAAGACAGATTTTTGATGTGAATGCATTGTCGCTCCAGGCGGCTATCTGTGGAGCATGGGTGGCCAGGGCCTGCCTGCGGTGGTCGCAGCGGGTCCAGGGAGGTCAGGAGAGCGACATGGCCAGGGAGGCTTCCAGGCTGGAGTCCGGAGCGGCCTACCTGGTGGATATTCATTATGATCTGATGAGAGGTTTGTCAAAGAGCATGGCATCGGCGGTAGCGGCGAGGCGCTATCTGTGGCTCTGTAATTGGGCGGCGGATAACTCGTCTAAATCAAGGCTAAGTAAGCTGCCCTTTAAAGGGCGGCTCTTGTTTGGAGAGGAGCTGGATAGATTAGTCAAGGATCTCGGGGAATCTAAGGGCGGTAGATTGTCAGAGGACAAGCCTAAGCAAGGGCAGACGGCACCCATGAGCAAAGGGCCGCAGTGGGATTTTCGTCGGTTCCAATTTCAAAGGTTTAATTCCGGTCAGAGAGGCAGATTCCCCAATAGAAATCAGGGGTTCCGAGGCTTTCGAGGAGCAGGGAGAGGATTTGGCGCCGCCTCCTCCTCCTCAGCCAACCTTAGGAAGTCTCAATGAAGTCAGGGGGACCCAGGCGCCCCTAGTCCCCGTAGGAGGGCGACTGCAAGAGTTCTATGCCGCCTGGGTCCGGGTCACGTCAGATCAGTGGGTGCTGGAGATCATTCGAGAGGGGTATGCATTGGAGTTAGTGTCCAGTGCGAGACGCCTTCGTAAGGTCCCCCTGCAAGTCGCCGAGCAAGTGCGAAGCGGTGAGAGGGATAGTACAAAGGCTCCTAGACCTCGGGGCAATAGTCCCGGTACCTCTAGACCAGTACGGCTGCGGTCAATACTCCATTTACTTCGTGGTTCCAAAGAAGGATGGGGGGTTTTGGCCAATTTTTGATCTCAAGGGAGTGAATCATTGTCTTCGCGTGTCTCACTTTCGCATGGAGACCCTGCGATCGGTAATAGTAGTGGTTCGAAAAGGAGAATTCCTTACGTCCCTGGATCTCTCAGAAGCATACCTTCACATCCCCATCCGGCCAGATCATCAGTAGTATCTCCGCTTTGCGGTCCCCTTCGGGCAGTTTCAATTCAGAGCATTGCCTTTTGGTCTAGCGACAGCCCCGCACGCTTTCACCAAGGTCATGGTAGTGGTCGCGGCGGCTTTGAGAAGAGAAGGGATTCTGGTACACCCTTACCTAGACGATTGGTTGATCCGGGCAAAATCGGAAGCCGAGAGTGAAAGGGCTACGGCCAGGGTAGTGACCTTCCTAGAGAGTCTTGGTTGGGTGGTCAATATGTCAAAGAGCCAGTTGGTTCCCTCGCAATGCTTGGAATACTTGGGAGCTCGATTCGACACAAAGATTGGACAGGTGTTTCTACCTCGACTAAGGGCGAGGGGTCTGTGGAAGCTTGTACGAAGGTTCTTAAGCAGCACGGCTCCCACAGCATGGCAGTATCTTCAACTGTTAGGGACAATGGCGGCAACGATAGAGCTGGTGCCTTGGGCGAGGGCGAGGGCGCACATGAGACCATTACAGAGGGCGTTACTCAGGCGCTGGTCACATCAGCAGGATCCGCTGTCACGGAGGCTTCCTTGTCCAGCGGAAACGCGGGTGGCCCTGCATTGGTGGTTAGTTCCCGAGTCACTGCAGAGGGGAAAACCATTGGAGTCGCCCAACTGGTTGCCCTTAACGACGGACGCCAGTCTATTGGGCTGGGGAGCGCACTTCCAGGGCAGGTTCACTCAGGGACAGTGGAACGCTCGAGAGAAATCTTGGTCGATCAACAGGCTAGAATTGCGAGCGGTGTTGCTGGCCTTACAGAGTTTTCAGGATTATCTCAGAGGGACAGCGGTTCGAGTGTTTTCCGACAACGCGACAGCGGTGGCGTATGTCATTCGGCAAGGGGGAACCAGCAGTGTGGCCTGGAATCCGAGGTCGAGGGCCTGTGCAGATGGCCGAGGAGAACCTCTTAGCTATATCGGCGGCGAATGTGGCAGGAGTGGACAATGTGGAGGCCGACTTTCTAAGTTGGGTAAAGGTGGATCCAGGAGAGTGGATCCTTCATATGGAGGTGTTCCACATGCTAGTGCGTCGCTGGGGCATGCTGGTCATGGATCTTATGGCAACGTTTCAGTTGGCGAAGGTCAGTCTATTCTACAGCAGAAGAAGGGAAAGAATGCCAGAGGGGCTAGATGCTCTCATTCAGAGCTGGCCAGAGGAGCAGCTTCTGTACGTCTTTCCTCCGTGGGCCTTGATAGGCAGGGTGGTTCAGCGTAGAGAAAGATATAGAGGGCAGGTAATTCTGATAGCTCCAGATTGGCCGCGCTGGCCCTGGTACACAGATTTGATAAGGCTCCTGGTAGCGAGGCCGTGGCATCTTCCGGCCCGGGCAGACCTGTTATCGCAGGGGCCTCTGCTCATGCCTCACGTGGCTCGGTTCTCGCTTACGGCTTGGCTATTGAGAAGGCTCGGTTGAAGGCAAGAGGTTATTCTACGGCAGTAATTGCCATGTTGTTGAAGGCCAGGAAAAGATCTACGTCCTTGGCGTATGTTCGAGTCTGGAGAGTTTTTGAAGCATGGTGTGCCGACAGGGCGTTCGAAGCGTTAGGAGCGACCGTGCTTCAGATATTAGAGTTTCTGCAGGATGGCTTCGACAAGGGTTTGGCTGCAGCATCGCTTAGGGTGCAGGTTGCAGCCCTGTCGTGTTACAGAGGTAGGATAGGTGGACGTACGCTCGGGGGGCATTTGGATATTAAGCGTTTCTTATGGGCGGTTTCTCTGTTAAGGCCGCCGGGTAGACAGATAGTACCTAAATGGCACCTATCGTTTGTGCTAGAGGCGTTAGAGCGGGAGCCATTTGAACCCTTGAATCGAGCGTCGGTGAAGGATCTTACCTTGAAAGTGCTGTTTTTGGTGGCAATCTATTCAGCGAGAAGAGTCTCGGAATTGCAAGCGTTAGCCTGTAGGGAGCCTTACCTCTCGTTCTTTGAATCAAAGGTAGTGTTAAGGCCGGTGCCACCTTTTTTGCCCAAAGTGGTGTCGGCGTTTCATTTGAATCAAGATATCGCCTTACCGGTGTTTAGTGGGGATGCTGGTAGTCCAGCCACGAAGAAACAGAATCTCTTGGATGTCAGACGGGCGTTGAAGAAGTATCTGAGTCAGACAGAGGGTTTTCGCAGGTCTGAGAGACTTTGTCCTCTTCGCAGGACCAAGGAAGGGAGAAGCGGCGTCAAAAGCTTCCATTGCTAGATGGATCAAGGAGGCAATCGCGTCCGCCTACGTGTTGAAGGGTAAGCCGGTGCCTGAGGGGCTACGGGCCCATTCCACTAGAGCTCAAGCAGCGTCCTGGGTGGAATCTTGGTTGGTGCTGCCGCCTGAAATTTGTAAGGTGGCGACTTGGTCATCATTGAATTTTTTTGTTAAGCATTACCGTCTAGATGTTCAGGCGGAGCAGGACACATGTTTTGGATCGTCAGTACTTCAGGCTGCTAAAGTGGGTCCCTCCCGTTAAGTTTACTGCTCTGGTACATACCCAGAAGTCCGGGACTAGACTGGAGATACGATCAGGAAGGTGAAATTAGACTTACCTGCTAATCGTTGTTCCTTTAGTAGATAGTCTAGTCCCGTATCCCTCCCCAGGGTTGTGTTTCTACAGACTACAGCCTGAAAGTCTTGAAGTTGAGACAGGTAAGAAGATATTGCAATAAGAGTTAGCGATCCCATGGGTGGAAGGTGATTCTTTCTAGAGCGTTATCCCTCCCATCAGGTGGGGGGGATGGCCTCAGCATGTTTAAAGTTTAATGTTTAAAGTTTATTTGGGGGAAAGAGAATCTCTTCCCTTTTTAAAGGTTATTGGTTAAGTTAGTGACAAGTTGAGAATTGTGGTTGATACTTACTTGTTGCTCCGGTGAGTCGTCTTTGTCAATAGGGAACTGGTGAATGGAGGCGGCTCCTGGGAGAATATACCGGTGACATCACTAAAGAAGGAGGTTCCTCAGTCTCCAGGCTGCTGAATAAGGTAAACAACCCAGAGGTCTGGGACTAGACTGTATCTACTCCAGGAACAACAATTAGCAGGTAAGTCTAATTTCACCGTACTGGGAGGGGAGGACTGAAAGAGGGGCGGATACTGGGGAGGGTTACTAGGACTGGAAATAGGCTGATGGAAGGAAGTGAAGAAGACACAAGAAATGGCAGATGGATATAGACCATAGAAAGAGAGCTAAGAGAAGACAGGAAAGCAGAAGCCTCAGATCAGGACCAGCATGATCAGAGAATAAAATGATCACACAACAAAGGTAGAAAAATAATTTTATTTTCAATTTAGTGATTGGACTTTGCCCGATCTTTATTGGGAGCTACATCTCTTATTTGATATTGCACTTCATGCAAAGTCTGGCTTCTTGGGGATTCAGTTTAATTTTTGTCTACATATTTTCATTTTTACTTTAGGTTGTAGTCACTTATTCTGTACTTGGTGAGGGTCTGTGTTCTGAGTTTGTGACTGAGGCCATGTGTTCTGTTAACATGGAATTTTTACATAGGGATCTATAAAGTACTCTAGTAATTTGACTTGTTCAGCTTTTCCAATAGGTGTATGGATGTTCTAGGGATTACAGCAGTATTTATAGTACGTCATTTTTCTGGGTAGGTTCCTGGTGAGTTTTGGAAGTTTATCCTGGTGTATGATATAGTAGATTTGATCCTGTAGATCTTCAGTGATTTTTGTAGGATTTTATATTGGTTCCCAATATGCCTGGTACTGGAGAATGTTTTTTGTTGTTGAGATGACCAGAATCAGATTTTTTTTTTTTTTTTAATATATTGAGTTCTGTGGATGAATGTCCTACTTCTGCGCTGCTGCACCCTTTGTTGAGGGAGAGGTTTCTGTGGATGCAGAATATATATTCAAAAAGAAAAAGCAAGAGCCATAACATAGCATATAACAGAATAAAATGAGTTATAATTTGGGTTTGATTCCCACTAGTACTCCTTATGGCCTTGGGCAAGTCACTTAACCCCTATATTGCCTCGTAAGAAAGGCCTGGCAATCTACTTCCGGTCACATTGCCAAGAAAACCCAGGAGCTTCTGGGTCACCAGGAGTCAGCATTGACTCAAAGGCATACATTGCATTGCATTATAAACTGTGCCGTGGTTCTCACTTTTTCTTTTAGCTTCTTGGTGTGCGAGCATCTTACATTTCCTTTGTTCTTTTGCAGAATATTTATTTACATTCACACCATACTGGTCCAGTGTGCAGTTTCAGGAGTTATGTTGGGGTTGCCAAGTCCTTCTTGGTTACAAAGTCTCTTTTTTTTTTTTTGTTAATTTTGTTTTTTTTGTCATAGAGAAATACATCACAGCGGTGTATACATTACAACATTTCAATTACAATTTTCATCTCCCCAGTAACCTTTAATCACTACTCAGCTGTGTTTTGCCATTATCCCCTTATTCTTTCCCGTGACTCAGTTTTTTTCCCTGTTAATAGCAGCTCCTCCCCCTCACCACCACCCCCCTCTATCCTTCCAACCTCCCCCCGCCCCCTTTTACAGGCAGCTTTTTAACACGATTACATTCAATCAGCTCTCCTCTTTCTTAACATTTCACACTGAAACCTTCAACAGCCTCTCTTGTTTCAGGGCTGTCAACTTGCTCATCAAATATATATGGTGTATTCCTCTTTCCCAGTCTCCCAACAGCGATGGTCCGAATTGCCTCCATTTTTTAGCAATTTCCAACTGAGCCGCCAGACAACCCAAGTTAATGAGGCTGCCTTCTTCATTTTTCACACCTCTTCTATTTACCCCCAATAACGCCACACCTGGATCTATCCTAACTACCTTCCCCAACATAGTATCCAGAGACTGGAATACTTCGCTCTAAAACACTTGTATACTTGGACAGAGCCACCATATATGGAAAAACGTTCCTCGGCCCCCACACTCCCGCCAACATAGTCCACTGGTCTTCCCATACATTTTTAAATTATATCTGGTGTCACATACCACCTATACATGATCTTATAGTTATGTTATGTTAGATTACTGGCTAGGAGAACCTTATACCTCTTGGCATAAATCCCAGTCCAGGCTTGCTCCGACAGAACCAGCCCCAGGTCTGATTCCCGTTTCTTTTGGAATGCTTCTTTTTCATTCTTAGGCATGTCCATGATGTAATATAGTTGGGTAATAATTCCCTTTATCTTATCTCTCAGAAACAACTTCTCGATTGGGGCAATTTCCTCCCTTAAACCCGGGATGATTCTCTTTTGGAAATAATTAACCACCTGAACATAGTAGTAATAGTCTGAACTTTTCAATGAGAATTCTTCCTTAATGTTTTAAGGACATAAGATATGCCGTACTGGGTCAGACCAAGGTCCATCAAGCCCAGTATCCTGTTTCCAACAGTGGCCAATCTAGGTCATATGTACCTAGCAGTTTCCCCAAAAGACACAGGTTCCACAATGCTTGTACTGGGTCAAGCATTGATATCCTGGGTCCCTTCTTAATAATGGTTTATGGACCCTTTCCTCTAGGAACTTGTCCAAACCTTTTTTAAACCCAGCAACACTAACAGCCTTTACCACATCCTCCGGTAACAAATTCCAGAGTTTGATTACACGTTGAGTGAAAAAAATATTTTATTTTATTAGTCTTAAATAGTTTACCCTGTAGCTTCATTGCATGTCCCCTAGTCTTTCTATATTCTGATAACGTAAACAATCGATCTACGTTTACCCGTTCCACTCCGTTCATTAATTTATAGACTTCTATCATATCTCCTCCCCTCAGCCGTCTCTTTTCCAGGATAAAGAGCCCTAACCTTTTTAGCCTTTCTTCATAGGAGTATCCTTCCATCCCCTTTACCATTTTGGTGGCTCTTCTCTGAACCTTTTCTAATAACGCTATATCCTTTTTAAGATACGGCGACCAGAACTGCACACACTATTCAAGCTGCGGTCTCACCATGGAACTATACAGAGGCATTATAATATCTTTTGTTTTATTTTGCATTCCTTTCCTTATGATACCTAGCATTCTATTTGTTCTCTTGGCCGCCGATGCACACTGGGCCGAGGGTTTTAACATGTTATCCACAATGACGCCTAAATCTTTTTCCTGGGTGGTGGTTCCTAATGTGGAACCTTGCATCGTGTAACCATAGTTTGGGTTGTTCTACCCTAGGTGCATAACTTTGCACTTGTCCACATTAAATTTCATCTGCCATTTTGATGCCCAGTCTTCCAATTTATCAAGATCCTCTTGCAATTTTCCACAATCCTCTTGGGTTTTAACAACTTTAAATAGTTTTGTGTCATCTGAAAATTTGATAACCTCACTCGTTATTCCACTTTCAAGGTCGTTTATGAATATGTCAAAAAGCAACGGACCCAGCACAGATCCCTGGGGTACACCACTATTCACCTTTCTCCATTGGGAAAATTGGTCATTTAGCCCAACCCTCTGCTTTCTATCTTTTAACCATTTCCTGATCCACAATAGTACACTGCCTCCTATCCCATGACTCTTTAGTTTTGCCAAAAGTCTCTGATGAGGGACCTTGTCAAAGGCTTTCTGAAAGTCCAGATACACTATATCAACCGACTCACCTTTGTCCACCTGTTTATTCACATTTTCAAAACAAACATAACAGATTAGTAAGACAAGATCTTCCTTGTCTAAAGCCATGTTGGCTGTCTCCCATTAGGCTATGACTATCTACATGCTGAGTAATTTTATTCTTTATGATGGTTTCTACCATTTTTCCCGGTACTGACGTCGGGCTCACCGGTCTGTAGTTTCCCGGATCACCCCTGGAACCCTTTTTAAAAATTGGTGTTACATTGGCGATCCTCCAATCTTCAGGTATTACAGATGATTTTAATGATAGTTCACAGATTACTAATAGCAGGTCTGCAATCTCATATTTCAGTTCTTTCAACACCCTTGGATGTATACCACCCGGCCCAGGTGATTTGCTACTCTTCAGATTATCTAATAGTTGTAATACATCTTCCCGATGTATCGATGTTTCCTTCAATTCTTCTGCACCTTTAAATACCACTTCAGTCATGGGTAACATCCCTACATCTTCCTCAGTAAAGACTGAAGCAAAGAATTCATTCAGTCTCTCCGCTATCGCCTTGTTGCCTCTTAGTGCCCCTTTAACCCCTCTATCATCTAATGGACCAACTGACTCTCTCACAGGTTGTTTGCTACGAATGTACTTGAAAAAGTCTTTATTTCACATTTTTGCTTCCGCAGCAAGCTTCTTCTCAAATTCTCCCTTTGCCTGCCTTATCAATGCCTTGCATTTGACTTGCCAGTGCTTGTGCTGTTTCCAGGTTTCGTCATTTGGCTGTTTTTTCCATTTCCTGAAAGATGCTTTTTAGGCAACAACAGCCTCTCTGACCTCACCTTTAAATCATGCTGGCAGTTTTTTGGACTTCCTTTCACTTTTCTTAAAGCATGGAATACAGCTGGTCTGGGCTTCCAAGATTGCATTTTTCAACAACACCCAAGCTTGATGTAAGTCTTTAACCTTTGCAACTTCTCCTTTTGTTTTTTCTTTACTATTTTCCTCATTTTATCATAGTCTCCCTTTCGAAAGTTAAAAGGTAGTACTGTGGATTTCCTTACTATTCCTCCTCCACTAATTAAATCAAAGGCGATCATGCTATGATCACTATTGCCAAGTGGCCCCAACACCCTTATCTCTTGCACTAGATCTGGTGTTCCACTAAGGACTAGGTCTAATATGGCTTCCCCTCTGGTCAGTTCATGAACTAGCTGCTCCAAGAAGCAGTCATTTATTTCATCTAGGAACTTTATCTCCCTAGCATGTCCTGCTGTGACACTGACCCAGTCGATACCGGGGTAATTGAAATCACCCATTATTATTACTGCACTGTAACGTTTGTTAGCTTCCTTGATTTCTTTGAGCATTTCATCATCCATTTGTTCATTCTGGCCAGGCGGTCGATAGTACACCCCCACTGCCATCGCCTTCCCCTTTTTACATGGAATTTCAATCCATAGAGATTCTACAGCAAATTTTGTTTCCTGCAAAACTTTAATCCTTTCTGACTCAATGCCCTCTCTAACATAGAGTGCAACCGCTCCACCAATTTGATCTGCTCTATCATTACAATATAGTTTGTACCCAGGTATCCCAGTGTCCCACTGGTTGTCCTCCTTCCACCATGTCTCTGATATTCCAATGATATCTAACCTCTCATTTAGTGCTATATATTCTAACTCTCCCTTCTTATTTTTTAGACTTCTAGCATTTGCATACAAGCATTTTTGAGACACTATTTTATTCATATTAATTTGGCTATTGGTAGACATGGGTAATTTGGGATCTTTAAGCTCTGTCTGCTCCATACTCGAGGGCATTTGGGCTACTTTACTCTTTTTTGGAACCTCTCTGCTTTTGGTA
Organism: Ichthyophis bannanicus; assembly: GCA_033557465.1. NCBI lineage: Eukaryota > Metazoa > Chordata > Amphibia > Gymnophiona > Ichthyophiidae > Ichthyophis > Ichthyophis bannanicus. The sequence continues at coordinate 989,099,825 of CM066032.1, forward strand.
GTATCCTTCAAGGATACATTCTTCCGAACCATCTGCTCTTGGGCAACTGTCGGCTTTCCCCTATTAGCTAGTTTAAAAGCTACTCTATCTCCTTTTTAAAGGTTAATGCCAGCAGCCTGGTTCCATCCCGGTTAAGGTGAAGCCTATCCCTTCGGAAGAGCCCCTCCTTTCCCCCAGAATGTTCCCCAGTTCCTAACAAATCCAAAACCCTCATCTCTGTACCATTGTCTCATCCACGCATTGAGACTCCGGAGCTCTGCCTGCCTTTTGGGTCCTGCGCGTGAAACGGGAAGCATTTCAGAGGACGCTACCCTGGAAGTTCTGGATTTCAACTTCCTAACTAAAAGCTTAAATTTAGCCTCCAGAACCTCCCTACCACATTTTCCTATGTCATTGCTACCGACATGTACCAAGACAGCAGACTCCTCCCCAGCACTATCTAAGACCTTATCTATGTGGCGCGTGAGGTCTGCTACCTTCGCACCAGGCAGGCATGTGCGAATGCAGGCATGTTTTCAAACGATCTAACCTTACCCCCTTCCAGGAACTGACCCACATAGCACAGACTACTACTAGCCCATCGTTCAGCAAACCCACCCTTCAATCCTGGGGGAAAATCGCTGTTACTCCTAAGGGGTACTCCTTTAGTCACATAGCCCTCACCCAACCATTTCGTTCACCACTGGAACCTGTGATAAGGAAGCTTATCATAGCTCAGGTAGGAGCTATAGAAAAGATGATGTGACTCTGAACAAGCAACCTGTCAGTTTTGGTAGAAGTAAGAAAACAGAGTTTTCACATAAAAGACTACCAGTCCCAGAATGCACCAGGTTTCCAGCAGCCATGAGAGGGGCTGAAGTGAGAGAAAAAACGTGTGTGCAATCAAGAGAGCTATGAGGTAATCCCTAAGCACTCATCTCAAAGGGCAGGGCCTGATTCAACACAGCTGCGCTGTGTTAGGGAGGAGCACACATTAGGACAGAATAAGAATAGAGCTTATTCTTCAGATAACAGCTTCAGAGACAGCTTCAGGAATAGATACAGCAACAGCTTCAAGCTCAAGCACCAACATCTCGAGAAGCAGAAGCCAAGCCAAGCGGATAGAGAGAGAAGGAAACTCTCTGGAAAGAAGAGAAGAAAGGCCATTGGAAGGTCTGGGAGAGTCCAAGGCAGTACCAATACTGGGCGGTATTCCAAGTGCCAGCAGAGTCCATTGGACTGGAGTCAGCCAGAGGAATGGAATGGCAGAGATAGGAATCACCAGTGGCTACCTAGGAGAGAGAAGACTGCACGTGGAAACGACTTTCAGACCTATGCCAGAAGGTATGTGAGGAAAGATCCAGTGTCCAGGGATCAAGATTGGAAGGCTGGACATCATAACTGGATTACATACTGGCCAGGCTATACAGAGAGGAATTATGATAGCAGGAGAGGCTCAGGTATGAACACTGATCCAGACCCTATCTATAATAGTGAATGGCAGCAAGGGAATAAGCATTCTCATGATAGTGCCTTAATGAAAGACTCGTCTGTGCCAATGTATGATAGTGACCCTATGTTGATTGATGAAGGGGGAGATACAGCAGATGAAACTATTAATTACATGGACTGTTCTTTATCCAAGTGCTATTGCTAGCTTTCTGTGAGCAAACACATCAGCCATCACAAAGAAACCTAACTTTGTTCTTTATTCCACTGCAAACAGCTCCTAAAGCAGGATTTTGGGTTCACACAGTAGCAGCCAGCCAGCTAAAGGGTTTCAGCTGGACAATTGATAGTAATTAAAGCTGCACCTGATTGTGTGTGTGAGCAAGGGAGAATCACTGCTGGAACTGTATGGAAAATAAGCAGAAGTTAACCTAACAAGCAAAGTTTATTTATTTCTTTGTGCCTTTTTATTTGGTAATTATTTGCTAAGAAAACATTAGCTAATTGCCTGACAAGCTGAAGGTTGTTTTCTGATTTGCTTTGTGATTTTATGTTATCCATTTAAACACTGCAAGCAAGTAACCTCATTTATATTGCTACCAAGCATACTTGTGCTGGGTGAATTAAACCCCATCAATAAAAGAAGTATTTTATTGGCTTTACCACTGGTTACACAACTCAATTATTGTCTTCAGCTGTGTTTGGAGTGTAAGAACTACATTACCCACAATATCTTGCAAGAATCATATGAATATATGCATCGTCAAGATTGTGTAAGTTCTCACCCTAGGCAGCCGTCTGACAAACCATAATTGTAAAGTTACTTGCACAAATGGGTTAGCACACCTTGCCACCATCTTCTGTCCCCGAGGAAGCCACAGAACCTCTCTCAATGAGGGTACCCCCAGAGCCACCTTCTCCATTTGGACCCAATCTTGATTATCATGTATTCCCCATTCAAAAACTGCCCTCAGCTTCGCAGCACTATAATATTTTCCTAAATCTGGGATCGCCATCCCCCCTTTTACTTTATTCTTTATCAAAATGTGTTTGGGGACTCTCGTTCTTTTTTCCTCACCAGATAAATTTCCACAACATTCCTTGCATCTTTCTTAGGAATCCCCCTGGCACGGCCCCCTGCAGCATGCTAAACAAAAATAGCAGCTTAGGCAAGATCATAATTTTTACCGCTGCTGTTCTCCCTGACCAGGTCAATTTCAGCCCTCCCCATCCCCCAGCTCCCTTCTAATCATACCCTCCAGAGGTGTATAATTCGCTCCAAAAAGATCTGAAATCACCAGTGTTACTTGGACACCCAGGTAGCGGATGCTTCTCTTAGCCCACTTAATGGGGAATCGTTTCCTCAACCTTTCGCTTAATTTATCTGGAATAGATATATTTAAAATCTCCGACTTGGATGCATTCATTTTAAACCCAGAAACTTTCCCAAAACTCTCCAGCTCTCTCATCAGAACGCTCAGTGTTTGCTCTGGGGATGTGGTGATAAACAGTAAATCATCGGCAAATAAGGGCACCTTACTCTCTCCCCATTCCCATTTCAACCCCTGGATCTCCTCAGTTTCTCTTACTCTCTGGGCTAGGGGGCTCCATTGTTAATACAAACAATAAAGGAGACAAAGGACAACCCTGCCTGGTCCCTCGCAGAAGCCCAAAAGCCTCCGTATATTCTCCATTAATACGCAGCGCCGCTTGAAGGTTCTTATACAAAGCACCCACCCACTCTAAAAAAAAAAAAAAAAAAAAAAAAAAAAAATCTACCTGCTATCCCCACTTTCCCCAGGGTCTGGATCAAAAAAGGCCAGGAAACTCTGTCAAACGCCTTCTCTGCATCTATCGCCAACAGCAACATTCCTTCCTTCCTGCTCTTGCCTTTGCAGACCACATTAAGGGCCCTCCTTAAGTTATCTGATGCTTGTTGCCCGGGTATAAACCCATATTGGTCCTTGTGTATTAGATGAGGCATGTATGTAATCAATCTATTAGCCAGTACTCTAGAAATGTTTTTTAAATCAAATCCCAGTAAAGAGATTGGCCGATAAGACCCACTGTGAGTGGGATCTTTCCCCTCTTTAGGTATTAGTTATTCCCGCCATTCTCATCGTCAGGGGTAAATGTTCTTCCCTCCCCACTAGATTGTATAAGCAAGATAAGGGTCCAGCCAGAATCGGTGCAAAAACCTTATAGAATCTATTGGGAAATCCATCCCTTCCCAGGGCCTTATGCATTGGTAGCTCCTTAATTACTCCCAGTATTTCCTGGACCGTAATAGGCCTAGACATAATTAAACTCTCCTTTTCCACAATTTTAGGTAATTGAATTCCCTCTAAGTATTTTTGTATCCTCTCTTGGTTTACTATCTCTTCGGGCGTGTATAGTTCCCTATAGAACTCCACAAACCTAGCCTTAATCTCTTCTCTTTGCCTCATTTCCTTTCCGTGTCTATCTCTTATTTTATGAATACAATTCCACACCTGCATTTTTTTCAGTTGTTATGCTAGTAATCTACTTGGTTTATTCCCATTGTCAAAATGTGTTTGCCGAAGCTTCTCTTGTGCAAACTTAATTTCCCCTAATTCTATTTCATTCAGCTGCTGTTTAATGCTCGTTAGTTTTTTATTGTCCTCTTTATTTAACTGGCCCTGTTTTCGTCGTTTCTCCAACATTTTAATACTTTCTCTCAGTTCCTCTTTTTTAGCTTCTTTTTCTTTCTTAACATGGGATCCTAATGCTATAAATTTCCCTCAGACCACTGCTTTCAGACAATCCCAAACTACCCCCATCGAGCATTGCCCATTATCATTAAACTGCAGATACTCTAAAATGGTGTCCGAAATTTGTTTAACAGCCTCTGGTATTTCTAACAGAGCCTCATTTAATCTCCATTGACCCCTCCCCCTACTAGCAGCTGGGTCTCTAAAATCCCTCCACACTGGTGTGTGGTCAGACCAGGAACTCTCACCAATAGTAGTTCCCACCACCCAGGTCATCAGCCCTTTGTGGACCAGCAACATATCAATTTTACTATAGGGCCCATGCACTGATGAATAAAACGTGTAATCCTTCTTTCGCCCATGCATGTCCCTCCAGGCATCGATCAAGCCCAACTCCCTCATAAAAGCTTTTAAATTTTTCCTCTGCCTCGCTGTACCCCCCACTTGTCCCCTTGATGAGTCTAATTCGGGATTAACTGTTAAATTGAAATCCCCCCCCCCCCCAATTAAGTGACCTTCGCTAAAGTTAATTAAAATGAATTTCAAACCTTCATAGAAGTCACCTTGAGTATAGTTGGGATCATACACATTCACTATTGTATAGATCTGCTCGAACATCTTAATTTTTAATAACAGATATCTGCCTCCCTTATCTTTTTTTACCTCCAAACATTGGCACTGAATTCTCACACTTATAAATATTCCTACCCCTCCTTTCTTCTTTTCATGGTGGTTAGATGCAAACCATTGGTTTGGAATTTTTTTTATTTACCATTCCTCTCTCTCCCCCACCCGTTAGATGCGTTTCTTCAACCTAAGCGCTTCTTTATAGCATAACGGCCTCTTTATTTCAGAGTTAAGGCCCCTTACATTCAAGGATACCACTCTAAAATCATGTCTTGTATGGCATGCCATACCTTTCAAATAAGATTGCTATTGCTAGCCTGCAAGGCCCCCCCCATCTTACCTCCCCTCCTCCCTCTCACCTCCCCTCCTACCTCCCCCCTCCTTTCTCCCTCCAACCCCCCACCCCAACCATCCCTTCATTTTTCCAGAAGGATCCACCACTCTCCAAACCAATGAGGTGTGGATCACTACCAAGATCAACTTTACACCTTCTTCCCCCATCTTTACATATTTATCTGCAATTAGCACAAAAAGCCCAACATTTGCCCACAAATTTACCCCCGATCATACACCCGCTCTGTATAAGCTTCACCGTCCTTAATCAGGTATCACCCGGGTGCTTGAAAAGTTTGGGCTTCTGGCATCTCAGGCGTCGGCTCCCCTGCATCGCTCGCTGCCACTCTGTACTCACAAAACCCAACCTCTTCTGCTCCGCTTCTTTCCCCACAGGGGACCTCCAGTAGCTCCGACCACCCTGCCATCTCCATTCCTTTAATGGCTTCCTCTATGGTATGTGCAGTGGTGGTCTTTCCCAAAATATTGAATTGCAGTCCAAAGGGAAAAAGCCACTTGTAACGGATTTGTTCCTCTCTTAATCGTGATGTAATATCTTTAAAAGATCTCCTCTTTCTTGTGGTGATTATCGAAATGTCAGCATACAGTTCCATTGGTTGATCCTCCCAGAGCACTTTGCCCACCTTCCGCGCAGCTTGCATGACCGCCTTCTTTGTACTGAAATCATGAAAACATGCTGCAATGTCTCTTGGCAAGCCATCTCGCTTTTGGCCCAAAGCCCTATGTGCTCTGTCTATATCAAAACATAGATTCTCCATTGGTGCTTCAGTTTGTGTTAAGATGGCCTTACACAGTTGTTCCACCAGCACTTTATAGTTGTGAGTTCCCTCTTTCTCTGGGATGCCTCTCAAGCGTATATTAGAGCGACGGGTCCTGTTATCCAAATCCTCCAATTTTGACCACAGCTCCCCCACTTCTTTCGCCAGGTTGTTGCTCTCTTTTACAGAATTTAGAAGCCCCTCGTGCTCCTCTATTCTCTGCTCCATGGACTCATCCCGTGGCCCAAGCTTGTGGATATCATCGCTCAGCTCTCTGATCCACATTTTTACTTCTGCTTTAAAATTGGCCAGGTTTTGTCAGATAGTCCCGAACCACTCTCAGTTCTTCTGTAAGCGAGCTTAACTCACCATCCCCTGGCACGCAGGCTCCCATCGAGGACTTTTTCTCGTCCCACGCCACTCCATTCGGCGCCATCTTTTCTCTGGTTCCCACTGCCCCCGGGGTCACCTTAAACCTGAAGGTTTTCAGGTTCGGGCTCACTTATTTTGTACTTTGGTAAGGGTCTGTGTTCTGAGTTTGTGGCCAAGGCCAGGTCTTCTGTTAACATGGAGTTTGGAGACTTCCGGTTGGGCAATGAGCTGATCGGGTCGCATACGATCAGCTCCGGGAAATCTGCCCCGCAAATCGGCTATAAACTCTATTAAAAGTGGGCGCAAACCCCGTATACCTATCACCTGAGACACAAGGGTTCTTTTAAGCTGAGTGCAGTCTCCTACCGCCACCGGGAGCCCGATGGCAGCGAAAGCACCGCGGAAAGAGAAGCTGAGAGCCACTGAGGGTTAAAATGGCGGAGGGCTCTCCAGCCAGCCCGAAAGCTAATGGCTCCCCAGATTTGGTAAAGGAGGTGAGCGCGGCAGTGGTCCAGGCTCTAGATGCTCGCCTCCAGGAGTTGGTGGATCGGATCCAGACTGTGAGCCAGAATCTGACCGATTTCACAGGGCGCATGGACCAGGTGGAAGCCAGGGTCTCGGATGTTGAGGACGCCCGACACTCCCTGGAAACCAAAGTTGCGACTCTGGAGGCTATGGTCAAGCAACAAGGGGACAAGTTGGACGAACTTGAGAATCGGGGACGCAGAAAGAACCTCCGTTTCATCGGAATCCCGGAGAGCGTGGCTGATGGCGCGCTGTTTGCACACCTACAGTCCTGGATTGAAAATCTACTGCAGGGCCAAAACACGGAGCCCATCAAGCTGGAACGTGTCCACCGGCTGGGCCAACGGCAGGAACAACTGCGGCGCCCGAGGGCAGTCATAGCCCGATTCCTGGACTATAGACAGAAAGAAATGGCGCTCCGGGCTGCCCGTGGCCGTACTCTACAGCAACAGGACTCGCCGCAAATCCTTGTCTTTCAGGATTACTCGGCGCTGGTGAGCCAGCAGTGGCGGGCCTTTTCCGAGGTCTGTACGCAACTCAGGAATCGCGGTGTGCGCTTCTCGCTTCTCTACCCAGCTCGCCTGCGAGTGGAGACTAACGGACAGACACGCTTCCTGACGACACCAGAGGCGGCTGCCTCCTTACTGGAAACGATGTCTTCCCCAGTCGCGTCTCCCTCATGAGGCCTACATCGCACACATGGCTGGAGAATCAATGGTTTCTCGACGGTGTGAGCCTCGGGCTCAGTAAGAGGCCTGGACTGTGGTGCTGGTAAAAGCTTGATGCTAGCAGCTACACTGTAGCATGTTCGGCACTACCTTAGATGTACCTGTTACAGTTAGTTACATTATTACAAGGTTCATTGTGTTGTAATTGTTACTGTTACTGTGTTACACTGTGGCCTTCTCTAAGCTACCCCGTAGGTGGTAAATTCGGAGTAGTACAGAGCCCCGGGGGTGCTGGTTGGGGGGGGGGAGGGGGGTGGGGGCAGACTTGGATGTGAAGTAACTTCGCGAATAGAATCTATTCTTTCTCATTTTTATTATTATTGATTTCCTTATTATTATTGATTTATTTTTGCCAGTGTCTGTCCTCCATCCGGGGGCCGCGGCTCCTCCCCCCCTCCTCCCCTCTCCCGCTAAGCGGGAATAGCACTGGGCTTCGCACGCTAGGTGCTGAACCGGTCCCTCGGCAAGGTTTATTTTTATTTTTCTTATATCTGGGAGCCGGCTGAAGCGGCATTTAAAACTGCGCAGTGGGGTAATTTCGCTGGTAGGCTCCATTTCTTTATTATGTTGGGCCCCCCCTTGAATGATTGAAGGCCCCCCCTTCCCCCCTCTTCTCCTCTGCTGAGTGGGCCTAGTAGGGGCCCTCGCCCGTTAGGTGCTGGCCTGGCCTCTATGTAAATTTAAGCTGCACCGTCGTTGGGAGCCTGATATGGCGGTGCCCTGGGACCAGCTTGTAGTGACTCCCCATCTCAATAGTTTAGCGTGCAGGCGGACCGGCGGAGCCAGAGCCGATTAAAAGCTTGAACATGCAGGCTCTGGCCGGATACCCATCTCCTGGGGCCCAGTAGAAGATGCTGGGTAGAACCTCTGATGGGATACTTGGGCCGGGCCGTATATCCGGAGCTGAGCAACGAATGGAGGCCCTCTCTTGGGGGGGAGAGAGGATTCTCATTGACACTTCTTGGGAGGGGGGCCTAATTGGGGGTATTGGATGGCTCAGGGGGGCGCCTAGATAGCTGGGTCAGAACTTTGGTTAACTCCAAGGGTTTGTGTGGAGTCGCTCGGGTGGGGGTGAGGGAGGGGTGCTGGGGGAGTCGACTGGACCACACCGGTCCGGGCCAGTGAAGTAGATCCTTACTAGGACTGCTTTAGGCTCACCGTAGGGAACGGGGATGTTTGGGGCAGTCCCGATTGCCACAGGGAAGTCGGCCATCCATGGGTGGATTGGTAAGTTGGATAATGGGAGGGTTGGGGGGAGGGAATTGGGCGGGGGGAGGGGGGAGGCGTAGGGAGGGGATAGTACACACCTTATTGTCTCCAGAAACGCTGTATTGTATGGCTCTGGCAATTACTGGAGGGGAGCTTCAGGCTGGGGGAGCTCCCTTAAAGGGCATGGGTTTTCTGCCTTGGAGGATCTTTGACACTGCCCCATGCCTCTGAAAGTAGTCACTTGGAATGTTTGTGGCTTAGGGACCCCAATCAAGCGATATAAAATCTTGCAGGCCTTATCCAGACAACACTGCGATGTGGCCCTGCTCCAGGAAACACATCAGTCTGAGGCAGAACATGCCAAACTCTGTCGGGGTTGGGTGGGTCAGGTTTGGGGGTCCCCGGCGCGAGGGAAAAAGGGCGGTGTAGCCATTCTGATACACAAGAGGGTGAGATTCGCCATGGAAGCAAAAGTGATGTCGGACGATGGGCGGTTTCTTCTCCTAGCTGGGAGCCTGGAAGGGCGATCGGTGATTATTGGCAATGTATATGGCCCAAATGGTATCGACTCTGACTTCTATAATGCTCTTGCCTCCAAAGTCGAACAGCTCCCAGAATATCCACTAATCTTGGGGGGAGATTTCAACGGGGTATTAGACGCTGACCTTGATACCTCTCGGGGTGAGACGACGAGAGAGTGGATTCTACTGGCTCGGGTGCTACAGCGCCTCCGCGATAGGCTAGGATTAGTTGACCCATGGCGTTTGCTTCACCCTGCCGAAAGAGATTTTACCCACCAATCTCGGGCCCACGGCTCTAGTGCCAGAATTGATTATTTCTTAGTGTCCGGGGCCCTGTTTACTCATGTAGGGGAGGTGCAGATCGGCCCCCTGGAAATTTCCGACCACGCGTTGGTTGGGATGGAGCTACACTGGGGGTTCGCACAGAATCGGTCGAGACTCTGGAGACTTCCCTTGGGGTTGTGCCAGGATGTTGAGTTTCAGCATTTTTTGCAACAGCGCTGGCGGGAGTTTGTGGCTGACCATCAATGCCATAAGGATGACCCCGAGTTGGTGTGGGAAACCGCAAAAGTGGTGCTGAGGGGTGACATCATCGGGTTCGCGGCCCGGAAGCGTCGGCTGATAGCGGAGCGGGTGATTGGTTTGGAGCGACTGGTTACCCGTCTGCGACGGACGTGTGCTCATCACCCGACTACAGCAAACAAGAAGATGCTTTGGGAAGCCCAGGTAGACCTCAGTGAATTGCTCCATCAAAGGGCCAAGAAATCTGTCCTTTATTATAAATACCGTCTACATTGTTTTGGAAATAAACCAGGGAAGCTGCTGGCGCGCTGTTTACGGGGGCAGCGGGGATCCCCCTTAGTGACCGCCCTCCGAGATGAACAGGGACGCTTATTGAAAGACTCTGTAGAGATAGCCCGGGCCTTCCGGGACTTTTTTCACAAATTGTATAAGGCGCAGCCCCCATCGTTGGTGGAGCTCGATGACTACCTGAATTCACTGCGCATACCACGGCTAACGGACGAACAAAGAGAGGCACTAGAATTGCCCATCACCGCACAAGAGATATCTTCCGCAATTTCCACTGCTAGTTGCCATAAATCCCCGGGGCCAGACGGCCTGGGAGCTGAGTTTTATAAACTCCTGGCTGAACCGGCGAGCCCTCTGCTTGCGGAGGTTTTTAATGGGAGAGCAGAAAGAGGGGCTTACCGCTGGGGGCATAACCATGCCCATCTCACGTTGATCCCCAAGCCGGGTAAGGACCCCTTATTGGTGGGGTCATACCGCCCCATCTCCCTGCTTAACTTTGACATCAAATTGAACGCGAAAGTGTTGGCGACGCGACTGGCCGAGGTTATAGGTCAACTGGTGCACGACTCCCAGGTGGGGTTTGTTAAGGGGAGACATGCGGTTCGTAACCTACGTAAGATTCTGGCGTCCTTAGAGTGGGTGCATGCCCAACAATTGCCTTCCCTACTTATAAGCTTTGACGCCGAGAAGGCTTTTGACAGAGTGGATTGGCACTTTCTTCGCAAACTTCTTCCGCGATATGGACTCGGCGATAAATTTTGCGGGATGATTGGGAGCTTGTATGTACAACCCACGGCGGGGGTGCTTTGCAATGGTATCCTCTCCGAGGAATTTCCGCTGGAGCGGGGCACAAGACAGGGGTGCCCTCTTTCCCTTTTATTATTTGTGTTGTCATTGGACCCGTTGATCCGGACTATAGAGACTTCCAAAGAGATACACGGGATTCGAATAGGCTCCCAGGAATTCAGACTCTCGGCCTTCGCTGACGATATTTTGGTCCATTTACTCTCCCCAGAACGCTCACTGCCGAAATTATTGGAGGAATTTGAGCGATATGGCGCCTTCGCCGGACTGCGCATTAACCGCGACAAGTCCGAGGCGTTGGACGTATCCACTCGGCTGGCCGGGAGCTGGGCGGGGACCTTTCCCCTTAGGTGGGCGGGAGACGAATTCACCTACCTAGGTATAGTGTTACCTCGTAACCCACGTCTGTTGTATTCGCGTAACCTAGCAAGATCCCTACAACGGCTCCAGCAACAGCTAAAAACCTGGGAATTGCTCCCGCTATCCCTTTCTGGGAGGATCGCAGCGATTCAAATGGTGATCTTACCAAGGCTATTGTATTGGTTTCAAACACTGCCCGTCTGGTTGTTAAGACGTGACGTCCGGCGCTTTGAGACCACCATTAGACGATTTCTCTGGAAGAGAGGGAAGGCACGCTTCGCCTGGACACGGATGGTGGGGTCTTGGCGTGAGGGGGGGATGGGCCTTCCGGATCTTAAGTGCTACGCCGTGGCATGCCAGGCGCGCCACCTTGGGGACTGGTTGGGAGGAACAGAGGTTTATACCCCTCGAGCCCTTGAAGAGTGTTTTGTGGCGCCCTGGGCACTACTGGGGGTTTTGCATGGGACACAACATACCCTTCCTCGTCATGTAGTGTGCAGTGAGTTGATTGGCTCCGCTCGGCGTACCTGGAAGTATCTTAATCTTTGCTGGCGTAGCTCGTGGAGGGTCTCCAGCTGGCTCCCCTTACAGGGGAATGCAACATTCGCCCCCGGCTCGGAGACGAAGGTGTTTCGGGACTGGGCCGCCCGAGGTATTCAGAATATCGGACATGTAGTTGAGCCCTCTGGACACTGCAAATCTTTTTCGACCCTGAGTAGAGAGTATGACCTATCTCCTCGGCATTGTTTTGCCTACCTGCAGCTTGCGCACTACGTGGCGTCCCTTCCTCGCGAGGAGATACAGGTGGACCACTCGGCGAGGATTCTGGAGTTTTTTGGCTTGGGAGAGGAGAACCCCCTAACGATCTCGGCTTATAAGAAGCGTTGGGCTAGGCTCTGCTCGGCCCCTGACTATCGGGGCGTCGAGGTAGCCTGGGGAAGGGAATTGGGAGAAGAGGTGCCCCCAGGGGCAGTCCTTCAGGCCCTAAAAGGCATCGGCAAGCTGTCTCTAGAGGCCCGCTGGAGGGAAACACAATTCAAATGCGTCACTCGGGCGCATTTTTCCCCGCAGAGGGCGTTCCGCAGCGGCATAACGTTAGACGGGTCTTGCCCGAAATGCTCCGAGCCTATGGCAACTCTCTTCCATATGTGGTGGGGGTGTAGATTTGTGCGCTCTTATTGGGTTAGGATTAGTGCTTTTCTAAACCGACTATTGCAGTGGCGCGTGCGATGGACTAGGGCCCTTGTAGTACTGGACCGACTGGACCCCCCCTGCCCAGTGACGGAGGGGGAACGGGTGTTGGTGCGTAAGGCCTGCTTGGTTGGGAAGGGACCCATCCTGCGCCTCTGGAGGGAGAATAGTCCACCTTCCTTTGGAGAGTGGCGCAATTGTTTTCACCAACTATTGCTCACCGAGAGATGGAGGGCACGGGGCAGTGTCAAACGCTGGGCAGCGTTTATGCGTGTTTGGGAGCCTTACATACAGCAGCTTACTACCAGATGTCGCAATGAGATTTTACATGTTGGTAACTGAGGAGTCATGTGTTTAGAGATCATGGGGAACTGTCTGAAATGCAGCGGGGGGTGACTGGAGGCAGTTGGGTGGTGTGCTCTGGGTGGGGAGTGGTGGGGAGGTGGGTAGTGGGTGGGAGGGGAATGGGGGATTAAGGGGGAAAAGCATTCCATCTGTTATCTCTGTTTTGCCTATCCTCTGTGAGGGGATGAGAGTACACCCCTCTGAGGATTGTTGTATATTGTACGTTAATTGTGATGATGGTTAATAAATAAAGTCTATAAAAAAAAAAAAAAAACATGGAGTTTGTACGTAGGGATCTGTTCTGTACTAATCAGAATTGTTTGGCTTTTCAAATACATGTTTGGATGTTCCAGGGCCCGCTGCAGTTATTTACAATTATGCTTTTTTTGGGTCGGCTCCTTATGTGAGTTTTGGAAGTTGAGTTGGTATGGTATAGTAGGTTTGCTCTACAGATCCTCAGTGACTTTGTTGTAGGGTTTTGTATTAGTTCACAATGTTTGTTGTTAGTGAGATATTCGGAATCATATTTTTTTTTATTTTAAGAAATTGAGTTCTGTGGGTGAATATCCTACTTCTGCTCTGCACCCATTGTTGAGGGAGGGGGGTTCTGTGGATGCAAAATATATGTTCAAAAAAGAAAAAAAGCAAGAACCATAACATAGTTTATAACAACTGTGACGTAGAAACCCACACAGAACCTATGCAAATAGATAGAAAGGAGGAATTTACCTTTGAAACTGTTAGTCAGCATATACAGCTCATGAGAAACAGGGAAAGAGAGGAGCAGAGCTGACGCTCCCAAGCTCTGACGTAGCAGCAAGCTCAGAGTTTGATTACACTCACCTGGGCAAGAAAGCCGAGCCAGCCTGCAGGGAACAGAGAGATAAAAGCCGGAGGGTAGCTCCAGCAAAAGAGTACTGTGATTCCCCAGAGAGAAAGGACTGCTGTGATTCCCCAGAGAGAAGGAAGTGCCGTGATTCCTCAGAGAGAAGCAGTGGGCGTGTCAGAGAAGCAGGAAGCAGCAGAGGAGAAGCCTCAGAGAAACGTGGCTGGAAAAGCACACAGACTACAGGCAGCTGGAGGTCCTGTGAGGAACCAGGTTGCAGCTCAGAGAGAGAAGCCAGGGCAGCAGAAGGAAGGAAGGCACCCCCTGTGGCTAGGAACTTACCTGGACCAAGAGAGCAAGGAGTCTCCCAGACCTCACTGCCAGAGGAGAGGCTTCAGCATTCATACAGGTGGGAGCCTAGCACTATAATAAGGAAAGCCAGAAGTTCTGTTTGAAACAGAGGGCCAGGGCGCACTGCTCAACACAAGAAGTGTCAGCAGAAAGTTATAAAGGAGTTCCTGATAATTGGAGGGAACAAAAGGAGAGCCGGGGAAGAAACACTACAGCTACAGGTACTTTTAAACCTCACTGTATGGAACTGTGTTCTTTGAGATACCCGAGTTCTCAGCGAGGGGTTTTTCCAGAGACAGCAGTAAAGGTCTGAAGCCAAACCCCACACACACTGAATGTGAAGATATGCAATGGGAGTGTAGCACTGGTGAACCCGAATATGCTCCTATGAATTGTACGCTATGCCTTGCAGACAACATTGAGTCTTTATGCTAAGTTTTGTATATAGCAAAGAAAAAGAAGATATTTTTCTTTCAGAAGAAGTTGTTTGTTTTCCATGTTTTGTTTTGCACTTAAAAATCCTTTGGGTAGGGGAATAAATTCCTTGTTATGTTTTGCCTTGAACACTCGACTTACGACTATTATTTGCTAACGGAAGATATCAGGGTAACCCCAGCTTTCGCACCCTAGGCGAAGGCCTGGCACCCCTTTACACAACAAAATAAAAATGAGTTATAATTTGGTGTTCTAAACAGTGCTGCAGTTCTTGCTCTTTCTTTTAGTTCTTTGGTGTGCAAACAAATTACGTTTCCTCCACATCATCTAATCTGCTTTTTGGTTTGGTTCAGTCCCTGACTGGAGTTATGAGAAAGGCACCCCCCTCTGCTCCGGGGGGGGGGGGGGGGCGCCATCTCATCTCTTGCCTCAGGCAGCAGATTGCCTTGAGCCGCCCCTGTCTATAACATTGGCAAAATTTGTCCTTTCCTTTTTACACACACTACTAAGACACGTATCCACTCTTTAGTCACCTCCAGTTTAGACTATTGCAACTTCCACTTTGCTGGTCTCCCTTGAATCATCTCTCTCCCCTTCAATCTATTCAAAATTCAGCTGTGCGGCTACTCTTCCATCAGCCTCAATATGCTCATATAGCCCCTCTTCTCAAGTCACATCACTAGCTCCCTATCCGTTTCTGAATCCATTTCAAACTTCTCCTACTGACCTATAAATGCACTCATTCTGCTGCTCCTCACTACCTTTCCTCTCTTATCTCTCCCTACAGCCCTCCTTGGGAGTTCTGCTCTTCTGGCAATCCCTTCTGTCTGTGCCCTTCTCTTCAACTGCCAACTCCAGACTTCAGTCCTTCCACCTTGCCTGGAACAAACTACCTGAGTCTGTGCATCAGGCTTTATCTCTGGCCCTTTTCAAATCCAGGCTGAAAACTCACCTCTTCAAGGCCATTTTTGGATCCTGATCCGTTTGGTCTCCTATGTGTTTCCTTGCCACTTCTCTAGATGTGTCCTTGTCCTCAGCTGTTCTGTTGTCTGTCTTGACTAGATTGTAAGTTCTGATGAGCAGGGACCGTCTTTTACATGTGTCTGTACAGCACTGCATACACCTTCTAGTGCTATACAAATGATAAGTAGTAGTAGTGAAAGCCAAATTAAGGATTTTAGGTAGAAAATTGAAATCCAGAACTTCCAGGGTAATAATCTCAGAAATGCTTCCTGTTCCATGTGCAAAAACGAAGAGGCAGGCAGAACTCCAGAATGATGGTCCAAGGAAGAGGGTTTTGGACATGTTAGGAACTGAGCAATATTCTGGGGAAGGGGAGGGGGCTTTTTTTGAAAGGATGCTCCCCATCTTAACAGGTGTGGAACCAGAATGCTGGCATCAAACTTTAAGAAGGAGATAGAGCAGCCTATAAACTAACTAATAGGGGAAAGCTGACAGTCAGCCAAGAGCACATAGTTTAGAATAATCTATCCTTGAAGGATGCAAGCAAAACAGGGAAGATAGAGCATTCCGATAGAGAGGTTCTAATAAAGGTAAAAGTAACCCAGATGCCTTTAAAGAATAGATGGAGTTGAAAGATTCCAAATAACTCAGTCAACTGATAAGCAGATTGTTAATACGAACAAAATACAACCTCTGAAATGCCTATATGCAAATGCTAGAAGTCTAAAAAAAGATTGGAAAGTTAGAATATATAGCACTAAATGAAAGGTTAGATATAATTGGCATCTCAGAGACCTGGTGGAAGGATGACAACCAATGGGACACTGATACCTGGGTATAAATTATATCATAATGATAGGGTAGATCAAATTGATGGAGGGGTTGCACTATATGTTAGAGTGTCATTGACTCAAAACAGGATAAAACATTTGCAGGAAACAAAATACACTACATAATCTCTATGGATAGAAATTTCATGTAAAAAGGAGATGGCAGTGGGGGGTGTACTATCTTCTGCCCGGCCAAAATGAACAGATTGATGATGAAATGCTAACAGAAAGCATGGAAGCTAACAAAAGTTTCAATACAGCAATAATGAGTGATTCAATTACTTTAGTATTGACTGGGTCAATGTTAGAGATGATAGTGGTGTACCCCAGGGATCTGTGCTGGGTCCGCTGCTTTTTGACATATTCATAAATGACCTGGAAAGTGGAATAACGAGTGAGGATATCAAATTTGCAGATGACACAAAACTATTTAAAGTTGTTAAAACCCAAGAGGATTGTGGAAAATTGCAAGAGGATCTTGATAAATTGGAAGACTGGGCATCAAAATGGCAGATGAAATTTAATGTGGACAAGTGCAAAGTTATGCACCTAGGGAAGAACAACCCAAACTATAGTTACATGATGCAAGGTTCCACATTAGGAACCACCACCCAGGAAAAAGATTTAGGTGTCATTGTGGATACCATGTTAAAACCCTCGGCTCAGTGTGCAGCGGCGGCCAAGAGAGCAAATAGAATGCTAGGTATCATAAGGAAAGGAATGGAAAATAAAACAAAAGATATTATAATGCCTCTATATCGTTCCATGGTGAGACCGCACCTTGAATATTGTGTGCAATTCTGGTCGCCGTATCTTAAAAAGGATATAGCGATTTTAGAAGTCTATAAATTAATGAACGGAGTGGAACGGGTAAACGTAGATCGATTGTTTATGTTATCAGAATATAGAAAGACTAGGGGACATGCAATGAAGCTACAGGGTAAACTATTTAAGACTAATAAAAGAAAATATTTTTTCACTCAATGTGTAATCAAACTCTGGAATTTGTTACCGTAGGATGTAGTAAAGGCTGTTAGTGTAGCTGGGTTTATAAAACGTTTGGGCAATTTCCTGGAGGAAAGGTCCATATACCATTATTAAGAAGGGACCCAGAATATCAATGCTTGACCCAGTACAAGCATTGTGGAACCTGTGTCTTTTGGGGAAACTGCTAGGTACATATGACCTAGATTGGCCACTGTTGGAAACAGGATACTGGGCTTGATGGACCTTGGTCTGACCCAGTATGGCATATCTTATGTTCTTATGACATGCTAGGGAGATAAAATTTTCTAGATGAAATAAATTACTGTTTGATAGAGCAGCTAGTTCATGAACCAACATGAGGGGAAACTATTTTAGACCTAATCCCTTAGTGGAACGCAGGATTTCATGCAAGAGATAATGATGTTGGGGCCACTTAGTGATTGTGATCATAATATGATTGCATTAGACTTAATAAATGGAGGGAGGACAGCAAGAAAATCCATAGCACTAGCTTTTAACTTTCAAAAGGGAGACTATGATAAAATGAGGAAAATAGTTAAAACAAAAATGGGCATTGTTTAAAAATACTATATTGGAAGTCCAGATCAGATGTATTCTATGCTTTAAGAAAGGTGGAAGAAGGCCAAATGATTGTAGGCATATTTTAAAGGTGAGGTCTGATAGGCTTATTGTAGCCAAAAGAAGCATCTTTCAAGAAATGGAAAAAGGAGACATGATGAAAACAGGATACATAAGTACCGGCTAGTTAAAGGCAAGACATTGATAAGGTAGGCAAAGAGAGAATTTGAAAACAAGTTTGCCATGTAAGCAAAAACGCATAATAAAAACATTTTCAAGTACATTCGTAGCAAAAGACCTATGAGAGTCAGTTGGACTACCAGATGATAGGGGGTTAAAAAGGACAATAAGGGAGGACAGGTCTATTGCTTTGGTCTTTACTGAAGAAGATGTAGGGAAGTTGCCCATGCCTCAAATGGTATTTAAAGGTAATGTATCAGAAGTGAAGCAAATTTCAATAAACCAAGAAGATGTAGTACAGCTATTTTATAAACTAAAGAGTAGCATATCACCTGGACTGGATGGTGTACAGACCAGGGTGCTGAAAGAACTGAAGTATGAAATTGCAGACCTACTATTAGTAATCTGTAACCTATCATTAAAATCATCTGTAGTACCTGAAGACTGGAGAGTGGCCAATGTTCCATGGGTTATCCAGGAAACTACAGACTAGTGAAACTGACATCAGCGACTAGGGAAATCCACTGCTTATCCTGGGATAAGCAATGTGGAATCTGTGTACTTTTCGGGAAACTGACAGGTACTTGTGACCTGGATTGGCCACTGTTGGAAACAGGATACTGGACTTTGATGGACCCTTGGTCTGACCCAGTATGGCATATTTTGTGTTATCCTTTTTTTTATATATGTTTATTCAAACCTTCAAAACAAGCGTAGTGGATTGATGAGGCAAGACTTCCCTTGACTAAATCAATGTTGGCTTTGTTCCATAAACTATGACTATCTACGATGTTCAGAAATTTTATTCTTTATGATGCTTTCTACCATTTTGCCCAGCACTGATGTCAGGTTCAGCAGTCTGTAGTTTCCCATATCACCCCTGGAACCCTTTTTAAAAATTGGTGTTACATTGGCCACTCTCCAAGCTTCAGGTACTACAGATGATTTTAAGGATAGTTCACTAAATGTAGGTCTGCAATCTCATATTTCAATTCTTTTAGCTCTCTGGGATGTATACCATCTGGTCCAGATGATTTGCTACTCTTTAGTTTATAAAATAGCTGTATTACATCTTCCCAGTTTATCAAGATTTGTTTCTCCAATACATCATCTTTAAATACCATTTCAGGCATGGATATCTTCCCTACATCTTCTTCAGTAAAGATTGAAGCAATGAATTCATTCAGTCCCTCTGCTATGACCTTTTTCTCCCTTAGCGCCCCTTTTACCCCTCTGTCATCTACAGTTGTGATCAACATTGGCACCCTTGCAGTTCAACCCCTTAGTGTCCAATATCTCCTTAAAAAAAGTAGACAATGAAATGGCTTTGGACTATATATGCACACATATTTGACACATAAAAGAATCAAATAAAACAAGACTAATTAAAAAAGGAAATAGCATAAAAACTGGGACATTACTAGGATATGATTATTGGTACCCTTATAAACAATTCAAATCAGTTTGAACAGAAGAACCATATTCCCATTGCAGTCAAATTAGATGCATCTGTGATCAATTGTCAGTACTCACATGACTTGAATCAACCAATGAATGATGGCTTTAATGTTTAAAATGGCCACATTCACTCCCTGTTCCATTTTCATAATGGTGAAGACAAGAGAGCTGCCTGAGACAGTTGGAAAAGCTATTATCAAACTTCAAAGAGGTACAAGGCCATCTCCAAAGACCTTGGAATTCCTGTGTCTACAGTTTGCAATGTTATTAAGACATTTTCTGCTCATGGGATTGTCAAGAACCTCCTAGGACGTGGTAGGAAGAGGAAAATTAATCCAAGAAGTCTTCAAAGGTTAGTGCGAACTGTTGAAAAAAACACCACATATAACATCCAAAGAGCATAAAACTGACCTGGAGCAATCTGGAGTGATGGTTTCAACCCACACCATACGCTGCACACTAAACAAAGAAGGACTTTATAGTGAAGGTCAAGGAGGACCCCAAAGATAGACATAAAAAGGCATGCCTGATCTTTGCCCAAACCCACCTTGAAAAACCACAATCCATCTGGGAAAATGTTCTGTGGATAGATGAAACCAAACTTGAGCACTTTGGCAATGCAGACCAGTGATACATGCGAAGAAATGAAGCTTATAAGGCAAATAACACCCTTCCTACAGTTAAATTTGATAAATGTTCCATAATGTGGGGCTGTTTTGTTGCCTCCGGAACTGGAGGCCTGGAATGTATTAAAGAAATCATGAAGTCAGAGCACCACCAAGGTATTTTGGAGCAAAATGTGCTACCTAGTATCAGAAAGTTAGGTTTGGGTTGAAGGTCATGGGTCCTCCAGCAGGACAATGACCCAAAATATACATTCAAAAGTACAAAAGAATGGTTAAAAAGGAAAAAATGGACTGTTTTAAACTGGCCAGCAACGAGTCCTGATCTTGATCCAATCAAAAACCTTTGGAAAGAGCTGAAATCTGCCATTGGTAAAAGAAATCCTGGAAACATTCATCAACTGGAACAAATCGCAGTTGAAGAGTGGGAGAAACTACCAGCAGACAGGTATACAAAACCTATAGATGGCTACAAGAAACGTTTG
Source organism: Ichthyophis bannanicus (assembly GCA_033557465.1). Classification (NCBI taxonomy): domain Eukaryota; kingdom Metazoa; phylum Chordata; class Amphibia; order Gymnophiona; family Ichthyophiidae; genus Ichthyophis; species Ichthyophis bannanicus. Next base: position 989,120,306 of record CM066032.1, read on the forward strand.
AAGACTGTCATCACTGCCAAGGTTTGTGCAACCAAATATTAGTGAAGGGTGTCATTAATCCTGTCCAGATCATATTTTGTGTTTGTTTTTTTCTCAGAAAATACTATGTCTAAGTTCTACAGACATCTTTTTTTTGTGTATACCTTTGAACATACTATTATGATGACATACAGTTGGAATATTTCCAACTACTTCTCAAAATATTATGCACAACATGTGAGGGTTCCAATAATGTTGGCCACAACTGTAATGGTCCAACTGACTCTCACAGGTTTTTTGGTACGAATGTACTTAAAAATGTTTTTATTATGCGTTTTTGCTTCCACAGCAAGCTTCTTTTCAAATTCTTTCTTTGCTTGCCTTATTATGCCCTGCCTCTAACTATCCAGAGCTTATGTTTCCTGTTTTTATCAGCTGGCTCATTTTTCTATTACCTGTAAGATGTCAGAGAAGCTGTTGTAGCCAAAAAAGCCTCACCATTAAACTTTGCCGGCAGTCATTTGGCCTTACTTCTACTTTTCTTAAAGTGTGGAATACATCTTCTCTGGGCTTCCAAGATAGTATTTTTAAAAACCACGCATACTTGATATAAAGTTTTAATCTTTAACCTTCTCTGCTGTTCCTTATAGTTTTCTTCTTAACCATGTTCCTCTTTTATTACTCTCTCTTTTTGAAAGTTAATTATTAGGCCATAGATTTTCTTGCTGTCCTTTCTACATTTATTAAATCAAAGGTGATCATCCTATGATCACTATTGCTAAGTGGCCCCAACACCATTATCTCTCACACCAGATCCTGCGTTCCACCAAGGACTAGGTTTAAAAGAACTTCCCTTTGTGTTAGTTCATGAACCAACTGCTCCATAGCATGTCCATCTCTGACATTGACCCAGTCAACACCAGAATAATTGAAATTGCTCATTATTGCAGTGTTGAAACATTTGTTAGCTTCCCTGATCTCTGATAACATTTCATCATCCAACTATTCATTTTGGCCAGGTGGAAGGTAGTACACCACCACTGCCATTGCCTTCCCCTTTTTACATGAAATTTCTATCCATAGAGCTTCTGCAGTGTATTTGTTTCTTGCAAATGTTTTATCCTGTTTTACTCAATGCTCTGCTAATATATAGCGCAACCATTCCATCAATTTTATCTACCCTATCATGATATTATTTATACCCAGGTATCAGTGTCCCATTGCTTGTTGTCCTTCCACTGGGTCTCTGAGATGCCAATTATATCTAACCTTTCATTTAGTGCTATATATTCTAACTTTCCCATCTTTTTTTTAAGATTTCTAGCATTTGTATATAGGCATTTCAGAGGTTGTATTTTGTTCATATGAACAATCTGCTTATCAGACTGAGTTATCTGGAATCTTTCAACTCCATCTGTTCTTTACTTAAAAGGCTTCTGGGTTACTTTTACCTTTATTGGAACCTCTCTATTGGAATGCCCTAACTTCCCTGTTTTGCTTGCATCCTTCAAGGATAGATCATTCTGAACTATGTGCTCTTGGGTGACTGTCGGCTTTCCCCTATTTATTTATTTAGCTGTATTTATTATCTATTTTAAAGGATGCTGTATCTCCTTTTTAAAGTTAAATGCCAGCATCCTGGTTCCACCTCTTTTAAGATGGAGGTTATCATTTCGGAAAAGCACCCCCCCCCCCCAATGTTGCTCAGTTCCTAACATGTCCAAAACCCTCCTCTTTGCACCATCGTCTCTGGAGTTCTGCCTGCCTCGTGGTTCTTGCGTGTGGAACAGGAAGTATTTCTGAGAATACTACCCTGGAAGTTCTGGATTTCAACTTGCTACCTAAAATCCAAAATTTGTCTTCCAGAACCCCCTTCCCACACTTTCCTATGTCATTGGTACCTACAAGTATCAAGACAGCAGGCTTGTCCCTAGCTCTGTCTAAAACCTTATCTAGGTAGTGCATGAGGTCTGCCATATTCGTACCAGGCAGGCAAGTTACCAGGCGATCTTAACTTTCACCAGTCACCCAGCTTTCTACATGCCTATTTATCGAATCGCCACTATAACGGCCGTCCTAACCCTTCCCTCATGGGCACATGACCCTGGAGACGACATCTCGATGTGAGAGGGTTTTACATTACCTGGAGGACAGGTCCTAGTTATAGGATCACTTCCTGCCACATCAAGGTGATGCTCTCCTTTTCATATAGATAAAGGAAAGAAGTTTGATTACAGTGTATCTGGATGTTCAGAAAATATTTGACAAAGTCCCTCATGAGAAACATTTGAGGAAATTTTAAAAGCTTTGGAATAGGAGGCAACATCTATTGTGGATTGGGAACTAGTTAAGAGAGAAAACAGAATAGGATGGAATGGTCAACATTCTCAAAGGAGAAAGATGAAGTGGAGTGCCCTAGGGGGTCTGTATTGGACCCACTGCATTTTAACACATTAATTGTAGTCGAGAGCCTCAGTCTTCCTTTTACCCTGCTTTTAGATGTTTGTTTGTAGTCATGTATCAGGATGTCACCTCAGACTGAAATTTCATCAGTGTGGATACTTTAGAAAACATGAAGCATGCTCAGTTTCCCAAAATTAGGAGAATCACCAACTGGAGAAATAAAACTAAATTTTGATTCTTGCCAAATCACAAGGATCAATGGGGTGTTTACGAGAGCTCAGTAGCTGGAAGCATGCAGCCAGAAGGCTCTACGCTAAAAACTCTGTGCTACAAGAGCAGTGCATGAATAGACAAGGTTGGGGTGGAGTTGGGGTGGTGGTAGTGGCTGGTGCATCTGCCTGAGTGGTGTGTTGGAGGCACAAAGACGCTGCTAGCGTGGGTGCTACTTCCATCAGCCTCCGACCAGATGGTAGTTGCACGCACCTTGCTAGAGGGTTCACGAATGTCAAGCAGTTTAAAGCATGAGCCCTCCCATATACATACCATCATTGACAGCACTGGATGGCAATATCCTGAATTGAACCAGGTGCTCACCTGGGCATCGGTGTTAGACGGGCAGCATGGCATGTCTACCACAGTAGTGGAGCACTGCAGCCTGACAGCCACAGAGCCAGGGACTGCAACATATGAGTGTATCTGCTGAGAGAGTGGGCACACATATACAAAGCTATATCACTCTTGAAAGCATGTTGTTTAAGTATATATTTACCATTGGATAGATGTAAGAAGGCTGCTAATGTGATGAAGAGAAATTAGGATATATAGGGCATGTGCTCAGTGAAACAGCCAGTACTGACCACATAGCCAGAGTTGCAGATAGCAAAGTCTAGCTGGAGGAGAGGCATGCACACAAGGTGTTGCAACAACTGAAAAAATGAAGGTTTGTCACCCATATATGCTGTTTTACCACCACCTCCCCTGCATGGTGAGCCATGTAGCGGTGCATATGTGAACCTAGTGGACTATGCCAGTACCATGGGGCCTCTTACTGTGGGCAGATAGCCCCTTACCCTGATCATAGGAAGATGTGTCTCTGGCCTACTGCCTTATGAGCAGGCACGTACTTCCTTTTCGTCCCTCCAATCTAGTCCAGACGTGTGAGTTATCTCCCCCAACCAGCAGCAGGAGACTGAGAATGTCAAGTTTTGTGATGTCAAAGTAGAAGAACTCCTTGACCTGCACATCAAGTATGTTGGGGAAAACCTGGTCATCACAGCTCCAAGAGGCTACACAGAGCTAAGCTTTCAGACTTTACAATTGCCTGGGTTTTTTAAATATAAATTTTAACTCTTGGCTATACGTTTTTAGGAATTTTCAGACTGCCTACATTCCTTGCATAGCTTTTAAATCGGATATCTGAGAGTGCCCTCAGTTCATATAAGGTCTACTGGCCAGGGACAATTAGCTTCCCACCCATCCTACCCCTCACTCCATCCGCCCCAGGGTTGCCTTGCCTATATAGTCCAGAAACGACAGAACCCTTATCAGAACCAAACAAGTCAACGCCCAAAAGAAACCAGATTCTGATCTAGCCAGGCAAAAAACTATTTAAATGTACTTTTATTGTTGGAGATACCAACCCAGTGAAAGGAACCCAGTCCAGACACCACCGTGGTAACTCCGTTTTAATAAATACCTATTACAAAAAACAGCTTGCCATTTGTACTTAGCTGTAACATTAGCATCTTTTCAGGCTGTGCAAAACACTACCAGAGTCAACGATGTGACACGTTTCGGGTATAGAAAATCCTTTTTCCCCTGCTTCAGGTTAATCGACATTCGGTCGGTCTCCAGTCTCAAACGTTGTTTGTGAAAACGCCTTAAATATCGTGGCACTGCAACTTCTCGCACAGCTGATTTCTGCAACTACCAATTAGAAGAAATTTGAACATAGGGTTTAACCAATCAAAAAGAGGGGGAGGTCCCACCAATCAGAGACCCCGTCCTCTATGAAGGGTTGTAGTATCCCGTTTAACCTTAGATAATTGTATACCAATCCAACTGCATATTCAAAACCTTGGGGTGGACTGTATCCAAACAAAAGATCCAGCGCTGTTCCAACTTCTGCAAACAATGCAGGCTATCTCCACCCCGAGGATCTACCGGTACATGATCCAACACTCTCCAATGGAGAGACTCCAAAGGTATTTGCTTTTTCTATACAATGATCCACCATCGGCAGTGTCAAATTCCTTGTCGGGAAACGAGACGCATGCTCACTCAGTCTTATTCGAAATGGTCTAGAGGAGCGGCCAACATAGTAGAGTTGGCAAGGGCAGACAATCAAATAGACCACAAACATAGTAGAACAACTGGTCTGCCAACGAGAGGAATAAGTCTTCAAAGTGTGCAAATCTGTCCATTCAGGGCCAGAAAGTGAATTTTCACAAAAAATGCAAGCCTCACAAGGGTAATATCCTTTTATTTCATGTGAAATAGGAGGGTGATCTTGCAGAGTCGTGGTCTTCATTACCAAATCACGCAAGTTTGCCTTATGATAATAAGTCATCTGCAAACGTTTGTCACGAAAGCAGGAATGTAACCCCAAAATGGGCCAAAATGAACCCAGTCCAGACACTACCGTGGTAACTCCGTTTAATAAATACCTATTACAAAAAACAGCTTGTCATTTGTACTTAGCTGTAACATTAGCGTCTTTTCAGGCTGTGCAAAACATTTATAGACACAGTTATTATCATAATTGGACTTATCACATTTAAATTTTTGGATGATATTTTTTTCTTGTGGACGGGTTCTAGAACAGAATTAGATTCTTTTTGGTGTCTCTTAACGTTCATAAACCGAACATACAATTTATTGCACAAGTTGAGACTTCACAAATACAGTTTTTGGATATCACTATGTTACTTACGTCTACAGGCTTTGTCACATCTTTGTATCGAAAGGCTGTGCAGCGAAATACTTTGTTGCGATTTGACAGTTTTCATCCACAGGCTGGACAGTTTTTACGGTTACGGAGGAATTGTTCAACATTGCAGGATTTTCAATTACATGCAGCAGATTTATGCTCGCGATTATTATCTAGAGGTTACCCATTGAGAGTGGTGAAGACGGCATATAAAAGAGCCTGGTTTACACACAGAGAGTGACTGAGGCAACAACGCGCACATTACAACAGGATGCTGTTATGGGGGTTCTCCCCTATACTAAAGGAACAGCATCAGTGGCTAAACTTCATCGCTTTTGGCCCATTTTGGGGTACCATGATATTTAAGGCGTTTTCACAAACAACGTTTGAGGCTGGAGACTGACCGAATGTCGATTAACCTGAAGCAGGGGAAAAAGGATTTTCTGTACCCGAAACATGTCACGTCGTTGGCTCTGGTGGTGTTTTGCACAGCATGAAAGGACGCTAATGTTACAGCTAAGAACAAATGACAAGCTGTTTTTTGTAATAGGTATTTATTAAAACGGAGTTACCACGGTGGTGTCTGGACTGGGTTCCTTTCACTGGGTTGGTATCTCCAACAAAAAAAGTATATTTAAATAGTATTTTGCCTGGCTAGATCAGAATCTGGTTTCTTTTGGGTGTTGCCTATATAGTTACCATATACATTGACATCTGCCATTTAAATAGGTGTTACCCCACCTTTTCTCCTTCTCCTAGGACCGCTTTATAATAATCTTAATCAGCATGCCGTGTATTCAATGCAATAACTGGTGCTTTCATCTAAGAAGAATCATTTGGAACCTAAGAACTTGCCCTATATGCCTCAAGTTAGCTGCTATGCATAAAGAATTGACTCTACTAAGGGAAAGATTAGCTGCAATTAAACACACCTCTAATAGGGTACAAACTAAACAAAATCCACCACCGCTCCCACAAAGAATCAAACAGCCCAGGAACAAATGGATCATAGTGGGCTCTGGTAGGTTGCGACCTGTAACACAGAGACACCCTATACTTCAAGAGATATCCCTGCATAATGCCTTCTCTGCCTTGGATAATGAGAGTGCCCAATCCGTGGAAACTGAAGTACCCTTAAATGAGAGAGTCAATACCCAATCTACTGATAATGCACCAAATATGAAGAAAAAAATCACAAAACAAAACTACTACTACTTGGAGATTCTATCATCAGAGGCACCAAATTAGGAACACAGTTCAAAGGAGAGAAGATGGTCAAATACCTCTCAGGCTCTTCAGCCAGCAGGAATACAAACCAAATTGTTGGTATAGTTAGTGCAGAAAGTGAGCACTCCAAAATTGATGATGTCATCCACTTGGGTACAAATGACCTGGCTAGAAACAGTCCCTCTGCAGTTCAAAGAGACTCTGGGAGAGAAACTCAAGCCCATTGTTAACACTATAGCATTCTCAGAAGTTCTACCTGTTCTTGGTAAGGGGGAAGAAAGGCTGCATTGCATAAACAAATTTAATACATGGCTCCAAACCTGGTGCAAACAAGAAGGATTTAGAAATATAGATAACTGGGGAAACAGATGGATCAACAAGAGACTATACTGTGCTGATGGACTACATCTCTCTGTCGCAGGGAAAAGGATCCTAAGGGAAAAATTCAGGCAGTATGTGGACAGGCATTTAAACTAGGGAAAGGGGATGACAGATGGAGAAGGACATAAGAACATAAGAGATGCCATACTGGGTCAGAACAAGGTCCATCAAGCCCAGTATCCTGTTTCCAACAATGGTCAATCTAGGTCATAAGTACCTAGCAGTTTCCCCAAAAGACACAGGTTCCACAATGCTTGTATTGGGTCAAGCAGTGATTATCCTGGGTCCCTTTTAATAATGGTTTATGAACCTTTCTTCCAAGAACTTGTCCAAACCTTTTTTAAACCCAGTTACACTAACAGTTTTTACTACATCTTCCAGTAGTAAATTCCAGAGTTTGATTACATGTTGAGTGAAAAAAATATTTTCTCTTATTAGTCTTAAATAGGTTACCCTGTAGATTCACTGTATGTCCCCTAGTCTTTTTATAGTCTGGTGACGTAAACAATCGTTCTGCGTTTACCCGTTCTACTCCATTCATTAATTTATAAAACCTCAGCCGTCTCTTTTCCAGATTGAAGAGCCCTAACCTTTCTGGCCTCTCTTCATAGGGGTATCCTTCCATCCCCTTGTACAAGATTTACCACATACAAGCATGGTCAATGTCCTTATTTATACAAAAGGTTTATCTGAAGGTTTGTTCCCTCATATGATATCCCCCTGAAGAAGGCCACTGGCCAAAACGCGTAGGGAGTCATCAATAAGAGTTTTTTTCAAACCTGAATCACTGCCAGTCCTTGTATCTGTTTCTTTGCTCCTGTGTTCTCTACAGATACTTTGTTGCTTTTGTTTGTACCACCTATGGGTAACATCCCCTACATCTTCCTTAGTAAAGACCGAAGCAAAGAATTCATTCAGTCTCTCTGCTATAGTCTTGTCCCCTCTTAGTGCCCCTTTATTACCCCTCTATCATCTAATGGTCCAACTGACTCTCTCACAGGTTTTTTGCTACGAATGTACTTGAAAAATTCTTTATCATGCATTTTTGCTTCCACAGCAAGCTTCTTCTCAAATTCCCTCTTTGCCTGCCTTATCAATGCCTTGCATTTAACTTGCAAGTGCTTATGCTGTTTCCAGTTTTCGTCATTTGTCTCTATTTTCCATTTCCTGAAAGATGCTTTTTTGGCAACAGCAGCCTGTCTGACCTCACCTTTAAACCATGCTGGCAGTTTTTTGGACTTCCTTCCACTTTTCTTAAAAGCGTGGAATACAGCTGGTCTGGGCTTCCAAGATAGTATTTTTAAACAACACCCAAGCTTGATGTAAGTCTTTAACCTTTGCAGCTGCTCCTTTTAATTTTTTTTTAAATTTTTAACTATTTTCCTCATTTTATCATAGTCTCCCTTTTGAAAGTTAAAAGGTAGTACTGTGGATTTCCTTACCATCCCTCCTCCATTAATTAAATCAAACGCGATTATGCTATGATCACTATTGCCAGGTGACCCCAACACCCTTATCTCTTGCACCAGATCTGGTGTTCCACTAAGGACTAGGTCCAAAATTGCTTCCCCTCTGGTCGGCTTTTGAACCAACCGCTCCACGAAGCAGTCATTTATTTCATCTAGAAACTTTATCTCCCTAGCATGTCCTACCATGACACTGACACAGTCAATAGCGGGGTAATTGAAATCACCCATTATTATTACTGTGCTGTAACCTTTGTTAGCTTCCCTGATTTCTTTGAGCATTTCATCATCCATTTGTTCATTCTGGCCAGGCGGTCGATAGTACACCCCCACTGCCATCGCCTTCCCCTTTTTACATGGAATTTCAATCCATAGAGATTCTACAGCAAATTTAGTTTCCTGCAAAACTTTAATCCTTTGTGACTCAATGTCTAACATAGAGCACAACTCCTCCACCAATTTGATCTGCTCTATCATTACGATATAGTTTGTACCCAGGTATAACAGTGTCCCACTGGTTGTCTTCCTTCCACCATGTCTCTGAGATACCAATCATATCTAACCTCTCATTTAGTTCTGTATATTCTAATTCTCCAATATTTTTTTTAGACTTCTAGCATTTGCATAGAAAGCATTTTAGAGAATGTATTTTATTCATATTAATCTGGCTATCGGTAGGCAGGGCTAATTTGGAATCTTTAAGCTCTGTCTGCTCTATACTCAAGGGCATTTGGGCTACTTTTGTCTTTATTGGAACTGTGATAAGGAAGCTTATCATAGCTCAGGAAGGAGCTATAGAAAAGGTGAAGTGACTGAACAAGCAACCTGTCAGTTCTGGTAGAAATGAGAAAACAGAATATTTCCATAAAAGACTACCAGTCCCAGAATGCACCAGGTTTCCAACAGCCATTAGAGGAGCTGAAGTGGAGAAACGTGTGTTCAATAAGGAGGGCTATGAGGTAATCCCCAAGCACTCATCTCAAAGGGCAGGGCCTGATTCAGCACAGCTGTGCTGTGCTAGGGTGGAGCACTCATCAAAGCAGAATAAAGGTAGAGTTTATTCTACAGAGAATTATCCTCATCCTCCGTTTCATCTGGGAGATCCTTATCCTCAGGATCAGCTTGGATATCTTCATGATCTTGGACAGCTTCATCATCTGGAGGATCATCAGAAGCAGAAGCCAGAGCGGACGTACAGAGAGGGCAAGAAACCCTTTGGAAGAAAGAAGAGAAAAGCATTTGGGAGGTCTAAAGGAGTCCATAGCAGTACGTATACTGGAAGGCATTCAAAAGGCAAGCATACACCATTGGACTGGGGAAAACCAGAGGAGTGGTGCTGCAGAGCTAGGAATCTCCAGACGGTACCTGTGAGGGAGACGGCTGCACTTGGAAGGGACCCTAAGACCCGTGCCAGAAGGTATGTGAAGAGAGACCCAGTGTCCAGGGATCTGGATTGGAAGGCTGGACATAAGAACTGGACTACATACTGGCCAGGCTATTTAGAGAGGAACTCTAACAGCAATGGAAGCTCAGGTATGAACACTGATCTATGCCCAAGCTATAACCTTGAAAGACAGCAGGGAAACAAGTATTCTCCTGAAAGTGCTCCATTGAGAAATTCCTCTGTGCCAATCCCTGATATTGAACCCATGATTGTTGAAGAAGGGGAAGGAGCGGTCTTAGATACAGGCTGTGAATATATGGATTGCTCTCTGTCTAAACTCCTTTGGTAATTTTCTGTTACAAAGTACAGCAACCATTACAAAGAAATACAAATTGGTTCTTTAATCTACTCAGAAAAGCTCCTGAAGTAGGATTTGAGCCACGCCGTAGAAAGCAAGCCAGCTAAGGGGTTTCAGCTGGGTAACTGCTAGCAATTGAGCCTTACCTAATTGCTTGTGAGCTCTGAGGGAATCACTTCTGAGTCTATGTGGGAAGATATAAGAAGTTAACCTGAAAAGAACAGTTTTTCCCTTCTTTGTGGATTTTGTTTGTTGTTTGATACACTGCTAACAAAATATTAGCTAAAGCCTACAGAAAAGACCAGTTTGTTACCAACCAGGTCTTTATTCTTTTGCTTTGATTGCCTGACAAGTTCAATTGTTGTTTTCCTGATTTTGTTTTTCTAAGTTTAACACTGAAAGCAAGTATCCTGTTTTATGTGCTACCAAGCATATCTGTGTTGGGAGAAATAACCCCATAAATAAATATCTTATTGGCTTTATACTCAAGCACAACTAATTATTGTGAGCAGCTGTGTCTGGTGTGAATGAACTGCATTTCCCACAATCCCTTGCAAATCATATTGATATATGCACTTGCCAAGACTGTGAACATTCTCACCCAGGCAGCCGTCTGACAGAACCTCTCTGCTGAAATTCCCTAACCATTCTTTTGATAGTTTCCTTCAAGGATACATTGTTTTAAACCATGTGCTCTTGGACAACTGTTGGCTTGCCCCTATTATCTAGTTTAAAAGCTGCTCTTTCTCCTTTTTAAAGGTTAATGCCAGCAGCCTGGTTCCATCCTGGTTAAGGTGAAGCCCATCTCTTCGGAAGAGCCCCTCCTTTCCCCAGAATGTTCCCCAGTTTCTAACAAATCCAAAACCCTCATCCTTGCACCATCGTCTCATCCACACATTGAGACTCCATAGCTCTGCCTGCCTTTTGGGTCCTACGCGTGGAACGGGAAGCATTCGTGAGAATGCTAACCTGGAAATTCTGGATTTCAACTTCCTATCTAAAAGTCTAAATTTAGCCTCCAGAACCTCCCTACCACATTTTCCTATGTCATTGGTGCTGAATGTACCAAGACAGCAGACTCCTCCCCAGCACTATCTAAGACCTTGTCTAGATGGTGCGTGAGGTCCACTACCTTTGCACCAGGCAGGCATGTTACCAGGCAATCCTCATGTCTACCAGCTACCCAGCTATCTACATGCCTAATGATCGAATCACCAACTATAACGGCTGTCCTAATGCTTCCCTCATGGGCATATGGCCCTGGAGCAGCTTTCTCAGTGCGAGAGGGTTTTACATCACCTGGAGGACAGGTCCTAGCTACAGGATCACTTCCTGCCACACTACGGTGATGCTCTCCTGTCATGTGACCTCTCTCTTCCATGGCAACAGGGATGCAGCCAGACTGGCGGCGGGACTTCAGTACTATATCCCTGTGGGTCTTGTCTATGTACCTCTGTGTCTTCCTTATGTCCTCCAAGTCTGCTACTTTAGCCTCCAGAGATCACTCGTTCCCTGAGAGCAAAGAGTTCCTTGCACCTAGTGCACACGTAAGACCCCTCACCAACTGGGAGAAAATCATACATGTGGCACTCAATACAAAAGACTGGAAAGACCCCATCTTGCTGCTGGACTGCTGTCTTCATCTTAGTTTTAAGGTTGTGTTTAGATATTTAAGTTCTTTACCTAATAAGGGTTGCTGGGGATACTTATACTAATAAAACTATACCTAATATGTTTAATGTACTTGTTCACTTGAAGTGTAATTAATTTCAGATCCTTAATGTATGCCTGATGAGGATAAACAGCTGCACCTGAGAGAATTTGGCACCTCCTTTCCTTTAAGAGTTTTAAGCACCTATATTTTTATTTTATTTATTTAGTATACATTTGTATACCGCTACTTCCAGCGATCAGCAGCGGTTTGATTACAGATTTGAAATTGTCAAATCATGACGGGAAATTTTGGGGTATAAACACATTGATTAGACAGGAAAGCACGGCACACAGTAATAAGGTCGTAAGGAGGTTCAGAAAATACATATGTACATTTTTTACATAATTTTTATATACAGGATATATGTTTCAGTTTGGGACATCTCGTAGCCCCCTGGGATTTACATCAAATTGTATAGACACTGGAATAGATGTGTCTTTAGTTTTTTCCTGAAAGCAATAAGGTCTTTGGTCGCACGTAGTTCAGGTGGTAGTTGGTTCCAGAGGGTCGGGGCAGAGTATGAGTATGCTTGGCGGCTAGTACTGTATTTGACAGATCTGATATGGGTTGGAACGTGTAGTGTGTCTAGGGTTGCCAACCAGCCAGTTTTCAGCTGGCCCGGCCGGTTTTTCCATGGCCAGGCCGGCTGCCAGCACAGATGTCAAACCGGCTGTTGAAAAGCCGGTTTTTTGCTCTGGCCGCAAGAGCGGGAGCGGCCAGAGCACAAAACCGGCTGTCCTCCCGAAGTCCGCGGCGCGAATGCGAACGCGAACGCGATTCCCCATAATAGTGCAGCCGCTGCTTCTGCTTTGTACACAGCCGCGGCTGCACTACACTTACTTTGAAAAGTAAAGAAACTGTATGAGGAGCCCTCCGGTCATGGCAGAGCCCGAGGAAGTGATGTCATGGGGGTGGGTTCCTCACAGGCTGTCTTTCCTTTCAAATTAACTTTAGTGCAGCTAAAGTTAATTTGAAATGGAAAGACACCCCGTGAGGAGCCCGCCTCCATGACATCACTTCCTCGGGCTCTGCGATGACCGGAGGGCTTCTCACACAGTTTCTTTACTTTTCAAAGTAAGTGTATTGCAGCCGCTGCTCTGTACAAAGCAGAAGCAGCGGCTTGGGCAGGGCAGGGCAGGGGTGTGAGTGAGCCAGCAAGGGGGGGGGGGGGGTGATGGTATGATTAAACCAGCAGGAGGGAGGGCGGGAGGGGGGGTTGGTGTGCGTGCCCCCGCAGGAGGGGGTGAGTGAACCAGCAGTGGAAGAGGGGGGGTGGTGTGAGTGAACCAGCAGTGGAGGGGGGGTGTGAGTGAATCAGCATGGGAGGGGGGTTGGTGTGAGTGAACCAGCAGGGGAGGGGGGGTGATGGTGTGAGTGAACCAGCAAGGGGGGGGGGTGAGTGAATGACACGGGGGTGGGTAAGTGAACCAGCAGGGAGGGGAGGGGAGGGGAGGGGAGGGGTGGTGTGAGTGAACCAGCAGGGGAGGGGGTGAGTGAGTGAACCAGCAGGGAGGGGGGGTGAGTGAACCAGCACTGAGGGGGGGTGTGAGTGAATCCTCGGTAATTTTTGTGGGTGGGGGCGGGGCAGGGGCGGGACTGGGGGAGGAGAATGGGTGGAGCATGGCGAGCCACAGGTGTCGGGTTTTTCTCGGTGAAAAAGTTGGCAACCCTAAGTGTGTCTGAGTTGCCGGTTCTTCTGTCTCTGTTGTGCGGTTGTGTGTTGATAAGGGTGGAGAGAGAGGATGTAGCAATGTTATGTACGAGTTTGAAGGTGGTTATCAATGTTTTATATTGTATCCAAGCAGTGATGGGGAGCCAATGCAGCTCAATCAGTACGGGCGTGATGTGCTCAGTAATACTTTTTTGCATGATGATCCTCGCCGCCACATTTTGGGCCAGTTGTAGGATGTTTAGCGTTTTCTTTGGGAGACCCTGAAGGATGGCATTGCAGTAGTCTAAGTGTGGTATAATGAGTGCTTGCGCAACAGACCTAAAGTCGTGAGGGTCGAGGATGCTCCGTAGAGGTTGTAACACTCTAAGTTTGTGGAAAATGGCCTTGTTGGTTTTTCGTAGGTGTTTTTCCATCTTTAGGTTGCTGTCAAATGTGACTCATAGATATTTTATTTCATTCTTTGTGTTGTACGTATTGTTACACAGGGTAATTGTCGCGGGAGGTTCAAAGTTTGCTTTACTGGAGATATACATCACCTCAGTTTTCTTATGGTTGATTGTCATGTTGTTTTGCTGTAACCATATTAATATCTCGTTCAGGCATGTTTCGAGCTGAATATAGTTAGGGTTGACGGTATCCAGTTGCGTGTATAGCATAATATCATCCGCATAAATGTGGTATTTGATATTATGCTGCTGGAAAATATCACAGAGGGGCTGCATATAAATGTTGAAAAGTAGTGCTGAGAGAGCCGAGCCCTGAGGTATGCCTTGTGTTTGAGAGAATGCTTCTGCCTTTTCACCATTGAATTGAACCTGTGGCATTCTGTTTGATATGTAGGAGGAGAACCATTTTAGGGGGGTTCCCACTATTCCTATTGATTCGAGCTTGTTAAGGAGGATTCCATGATGGACTGTATCAAAGGCGGCAGAGATGTCAATGAAGATGAGTATAAACATTTTCTTTTTGTCTTCAAGGCCTTTGAGAAGGCTGTTAAGGAGTGCTATTAACAGCGTTTCAAACCCATGATGTTGTCTGAATCCGTATTGCTGTTTATCCAGGATTTCGTGGTCATCCAGATGATCTTGTAGTTGTATAAGTACTGCCTTTTCAATGATCTTTGCTAGGAAAGATATGCTGGAGATGGGGCGGTAGGATGCTGGGTCGACCTTGTTGAGTGATGTGTTCTTTAGAATTGGTCTTATTATGGATTTCTTGAGTTGCGCTGGCATGATTCCTTGTTGTAGGGATTGGTTCACAATATGCGAGACTTGTTGGACAATATCTTTTTTTGCCACCTTGACCCATGCAGCTGGGCAGGGATCTAGCGGGGAAGTGGTGGAATTGATGATCGTTATTATGTTGATAGTTTGCTGATCATCAATTTTGTGAAAGTTGCTCCATGCCTGATCCTGTTCTATACTGGTTTTCCGATATTTTGTGTTCAGACAGATAGTGGGCGAGGTTGCAGTAAGTTTGCTTGCGTAGTGGTCTGCAAGGATTTGGGGTTTGATCACGTTATCATAGTGGTCTGCCTGGGCTGTTTTGGTTAGAGATTTCACTAGTTCAAAAAGTTCACGAGGCTTATTGATAGCTTTGTTCAATAGGTTGGTGTGATGGGTCCTCTTGGCGGCGTTGACCTCTTCTTTGTATTTTGAGAGGAGATTTAGGTACTCAGACTTGTGTTCGATCGATTTGGTTCGTCTCCATTTTCTTTTGAGTTTTCTGAGTTCCCTCTTTAATTTGGTCAGTGTTTCTGTATACCAGGGTTCGGATTGGTGTTTCGTTTGATTTGGGGGGGTGTTCCATGTGGGGTGCGCTTCCGCCTGGATTCCGGTGTTCCAGCTGTTAGAGCATCGAGGTCCTTGTTTTCCAAATCTATGTGAGTTGTAATGGTACTTATAAGATTTTTCAAGTTGAGTTTGTTGAATTTTCTTTGTTGGTGTATCACTCTCTGTGCTTTTGAGTCCTTGGGTAGTGTGGGTAGTTTTATCTGGATATCAATTTGATGGTGGTCGGACCATGGTTTTGGGGTTATCTTTATCAGAGGTTTCTCTTTGTTGTTTTGTTTAACAGTGGGGGTGAAGACCATGTCAAGAATATGTCCCTTGTTATGGGTGGCGTCATTTATTAGTTGTTGGTACCCTAGTTGGTTCATGGCTTCTAAGAAGGTGTTTGCGTGCGTAGGTGGAATCGATGCAAGGTTTAGGTCTCCTAGGATGATTTGGAATTTCTTGGGCTGCGTGGAGGATGTGTTTTCTAGTGCTGTGGCAAGTGTTTCGTGGTGCGGCGAGGGGGATCTGTAAATCAGGCAGATGGATAAAGCTGTGTTTTCCACTTTGAGCAAGTCGACGTCTACATTTGATTTCAGATATGTGATTGAGAGTTGCAGGTTGGTCTTGGCTACGATGAGAACTCCTCCACCTCTTTTATTGTTGCGAGGGCAGTTGAACAGGTTGTAGCCTGGCTTGCTTATCTGGTTCAATATTGCTGGGTCGGTGTCCGTGATCCAAGTTTCCGTTATACAGAGGATGTCGGGCTGCTCATCCTTGATGATGTCGTAGATGATGTGTGTCTTGTTCCTGATTGATCTGGCATTGATGAGGGTGATGTTACAAGGGTCGTGAGATGTTTGAGCAGGCTGATTGTGTATGGTCTGGGTTAGGATGGTCTTGTTTATATTTGTCCTTATTGGTTTAGGTTTGCGGTGCCTCTGTGCTCTAATATGTCTGGTAACAGAGGGCCCCTGAGAGGGTGCGAGTGTTGGTTCATTGATGGTGCTGTGGTAAGGGGTGAGCGGAGGTAGCGAAGGTGTTTGTATGGGGTAAAGAAAGTAGATTGGACTAAATATGTGTGGTAAAGAGTAGTACAAATTTGGGCTGAAAGCGTAAGCTGGGACCAGCGTGAGCAGACATATGCTTAGAAAGAGGTTGAGGGGTTCCATACCTCAGCTGTTTAGTGGGATATTGTACGGGATCCTGACCTGGGAAACTAAAGTATCCGCAGACACTTTACAGTCCAGACAGCGGCCTAGTATCAGTATACACTTAACAGTAACAAGCAGTTATTTTGCAGACAGTGGCCTAGAATCCGTATACACTTAACAGTAACAAGCAGTTATTTTGCAGACAGTGGCCTATTATCCGTGTACATTTAACAGTAACAGGAAAATGTTTCGTTAGATAGTATCCGAGCCTTAGCAGGCCCCTCAATGGCACTATGTAGTGGCTTAGCAATATCAGTGTCTTATATCTTGGTTCTTTCTGACAGCTGTTTCTATGGTCATTAATATGACAGAGGCTTACCTCCTCACGTTGGTTTTGAACGTTGTGGGTCGTTTGTCGTTCCTGGGTGGCGAGGGGTTGGATCAGGCTGGCTGGACCATGCGATACTGGTGCTTTGGAGGAGGCCTCTCCTCCCTCTTGCCTAATTCCCACCGCCTATAAAGCTACGATTTTTCCAAGGTGGGTGGGTGGGAAAGAAGACTTATTAAAAGCTGGCTGCTACAAAGTACCCTGTCCTGTACTTCTAAGGTAATCTGTGACCAATTTCCAGGGGGAGTCCCACAGCCCTTGCTTGGATAGAGGGGAGTCTTGGAGTCCAAATTTAACCAGAAAGCTCTCTTCTGTGTTTTAAATTTAAACTGAAAGTTCTTTGCTTCTACTAGGCCATGACTGATTTAACAAATACACTGGATTCACAGATTAATCAGCTTTAATCTAAAGAATTCCTTTTTCCTCAAGATTTAGAAAATTTTCCATTATTAAAACTTACAATTGCAGATCTCTCTCCAGAAGTAGCAGTCCCCTTTTGTAGTCCTTCAAGACAAGTTCAGGACATCACTCCCAGTAAAAGCATTATAACATTGGAAACAGCCAAACTTTTTAACCATACATCAATGGCAAATGGGAAGAGGCGTGTAGAACAAAATCCATGCAAAATACAGGCAAGCCAGTCAACAAATGCTGGAAAGCAATGAGTACAAATGCTTGAAGCCTAGCCAACAAAATTTCTGACCTGGAAGTCCTAATGGTGGAAATGGATTTGGACGTTGTAGCCATTACAGAAACATGGTTTAACGAGTCGCATGAACGTTATATAGCCATAGCTGGCTATAATCTATTTAGAAGAGATAAGAGAGGGTAGAAAAGGAGGAGGAGTAGCCCTATATGTCAAAAGCAATATTAAAGCTGATGAAATGCAGGGGAAAAGAAGAAGCGCTCTGGATTGTGTTGGAAAGAGGAGATGGCACTGTCATCCATACTGGTGTAGTCTACAGGCCTCCAACTCAAACTAAAGAAATGGATAGCGAATTGATTATTGATATTGCAAAGATAGCCATGGAGGGGGAAGTGATCAAATTGGGTCACTTTACCCGATGTGGATTGGAGTATTCCATCTGCAAATTTGGAAAGAAAAAAAAATTGTGGATGCCTTCCAAGATGCATTATTTAGACAAACAGTGATGGAACTGACTAGGAAAATCTCGATGTTGGATTTAGTAAACACCAACGGAGATAGCATGCGAATATCCAGGTGGATGCCCATGTGAACAGCAGCAATCATCACATGGTGTGGTTTGAGATAAAAGCCAAGGTGGAGTCCAATCACAGCAAGCTCAAAGTCCTAGACTTCAAAAACACTGACTTCAGTAAAATGGCCAAGTGCCTGAAGGAGAAGTTGGCAGGGTGGGAGAAGATAAGGGAAGTGGAATTGCAATGGGCTAAACTAAAGGAGGCAATAAAAGGGGCCAGAGATACATATGTAAGGAAAGTAATTAAAAACAAGCGGAAAAGGGAACCTATTTGATTCTCTAAAGGCAAAAAACACAGCTTTCACAAAATTCAGACGTTCGCAAACAGAGGAAAACAGAAAAGAATAGAAGATAAAACTAAAGAGACAAAAAGAGAAATAAGGATAGCAAAATCAAAGGCAGAAGAAAAGATGGCTAAAGATGTGAAGTGTGGCTACAAAACTCTTTTCAGGTATTTTCGGGAGAGGAGGAAAATCAGAGGTGGAATTACAGGACTCAAAAATGCCAGGAACAGATTTGTGGAAAGTGACATTGAAAAAGTGAAAATGCTAAACAAATACTTCTGTTTTTACTAAAGAAAATCCTGGAGAAGGACCACCTGTGATTGACAAATATGCAAATGGGAATGGAGTAGATACCACACCATTCACAGAAGATGATCTGTCAGAACAGCTTGCAAAATAGAAAATGGACAAGGCCATGGGACAGGATGGGATACATCTCAGGATACTGAAAGAGCTCAGAGAGGTTCTTGCAGGGCCATTAAAGGATGTTCTAAATAGATCCTTGGAGAGAGGAGAAGTTCCACAGGACTGGAGAAGGGCTGATGTAGTACTTCTTCGCAAAAATGGTAATAGGGAAGATGTGACAAACTACAGGCCAGTAAGCCTTACCTCAGTGGCAGGAAAAGTAATGGAGGCGCTCCTGAAAGAGCGAATAGTGGACTTTCTCTAAACCAATGGGTTGCATGATCCGTGGCAATATGGTTTTACCAAAGGATGATCTTGTCAAACAAATCTGATTGAGTTCTTTGACTGGGTGTCCAGAGAACTAGATCAAGGGCATGTGATGGATGTGATCTACCTGGATTTCAGCAAAGCCTTTGATTCTGTTCCTTATAGGAAGCTTTATCAATAAACTCAACAGCTTGGGGATGGGTCCCAAGGTGGTGAACTGGATCAGAAATTGGTTGACTGACAGACGACAGAAGGTGACGGTAAACAGAGCTCACTCGGATGAAAGGAAAGTGATTAGCGGTGTGCCCAGAATTCGGTCCTGGGACCGCTACTGTTCAATGTATTTGTGAGTGATATTGCTGAAAGACTGAATGGAAAAGTCTGTCTTTTTACAGATGACACGAAAATTTGCAACAGAGTGGACTCCCGAGGGAATGGATAACATGAGGAAAAATCTGCAAAAGCTGGAATGCTTGACAGTTAAGATTTAGTGTGAAGAAGTGCAGTGTCATTTACTTGGGAAGCAGAAATCCAAGGGAATTTTATGCGATAGAGGGCGAGAGGTTGGTCTGCACAGACCAGGAGAAGGACCTCCTGAGAGATTGTTTCTGAGGATCTCAAGGTGGCAAAACAGTGCGACAAGGCGGTGGCAAAAGCCAGAAGGATGCTGGGTTGCATACAAAGAGGAATTACCAGCAGAAAGGAAGAGGTACTAATGCCACTGTACAAGTCGCTGGTGACACCTCACTTGGTTCAGAGGAAGGCGACCAAAATGATTTGGAGCCTGCGTCAGAAGACTTATGAGAAGAGACTTGAAGATCTAAATATGTGCACTCTGGAGGAGAGGAGGGACAGTGGACATATGATTCAGACCTTTAAATACTGAGCGAGTATTAATGAACAAATAAACCTCTTCCAAAGACAGGGAAGCTGCAAGGGGGTAAACTGAAAGTAATGTCAAATACTTTTTTCACTGAATGGGTGGTGGATGCTTGGAATACCCTCCCAATGGAAGTGGTGAGGGCAGATACAGTGACAGACCTCAAAACATTCTTATTTATAGAAACATATGAGCATTCAGGCAACACCCCCTACCTAAACATATAAACTACTTCCTCCGCCAACTAAGTATGCGCTCATCCTATCCATACACACAAGTTTATAATGCTAAGTTATTAAATACTCTCCCGTTAAATGTTAACCCTCAATTGTACTATCTAAATACTGTTAAGTGTACTGTCTAAATGTTTGCTGTTAAGTGTACTGTCCAAATGTTTATACGTAACCTAATGTTTAAATGTAACCCTCCAATTGTGATGTGATGTGATGTGACCACCTTGATTGAAGGATAAAGTGGCATACAAATATGTCTAAATAAATAAATAAAATGGCATGGGACAGACACAGTGGATTCCTTCATAGCAACAGGCTAAAATCAAAATAGACATAACTATCTCCTGTATCTCAACAAATAGGGTTGGCCTACATGGAGCGATGGGTACACCCCTAAACAAAGGCATCGGGAGGAATGATCTGCATGGAGCGGCAGGTGCACCTACTCTTGCCGCCTTGCTGGGCAGACTAGATGGACCATACTGGTCTTGATTTGCCATCATATACTATGTTACTATGGCTCCAGAAGCAGTATTCTCAGTCTCCAGCAGCTGGTGAGGACCTTCTGTGCAGTCTGGACCCCACTGAAAGGTTTCTCCCAATAGCTTTTTTTGGGGGGGGGGGGGGTGGTGTTATTTCATTTGGCTGGCAGTTTGTCAGAGCTTAAGGACGCTATTAGCTGAATAGAGGGCAGTGAGCTGAGGCTGATCTTGCTGAACCAGGGTCGTTGAGTCGGCCAGGTTTCAGTCAAAGGGGTAAATACCTTGTGGTCCCGGTCCCTCCCCCCCCCCCCCACCTCCAGCCTGCCTCAGCAGTGGGTTTTTTCAGTAAAGTCTAGCTTGCTTCAGCCCTGTATTCTGCATTAACTTGGCACAGCTGGCTGTTTCCTAATTATTCCTCCAGTCCACTCCAGGCCAAGTGGGTTATCTCTCTCTACCAGCAGCTGCAGGCTGTGATGTCTACAAAATTACAAAAATTCCCACAGACTCTCACTCACTAAATGATACCAAAAAACAAGAGCCCCAGAGAAGACAAGGGGATAGCAGAGGACATAAACATGAATTTCAATGTATAGCCCTTCAAATAAAGATCAAACAGAGGTGTGAGGAGAGACTACAGAGCACACGTCATATATGCGTGTGAGCATCTATGGTATATGAAGGAATGTTTAAAGAAGCCTCAGAGCAGAGGGGTGGAATATGCAAATGGCGAAAAATGCCACTAAATAGGCTATCACCACTCAGCTTCCTGTGATGTCAATCATAGGCTTCTAATGTGTTTAACCATTTTTTTAAATGCATTTAAAAGAAACAGAAACACTTAGCTGTAAAACGAGGCTCCGTTAGTCAGACAGCAACCTCAGTTTGTTAACGCTGGATTTATGTCAACTCAAGTTTCGCCCTATAATTTCACACAGGCTGCATCAGGACAGAAAAAACACCTACTCTCCAGTTCCTCAATAAAAGGAACTGACTTACCCCACAATTATAAAGGCACAGGCAGAATGCAAACAGACCTCCCCCAATCGGATCAGATGGCAGTCATCCAATCAGGGATGCATGGAATTTAAATTAAAGATCCACTTCTGTTCTAATCTAGTAAACTTCAGCAATCTATCGCTGTTGATAGGTGCTTCCAATGTAACTGTTCCCATTGATGAAGAAATTGCAAGCAATGTTGTACCATGGGGGCATTAACAGTCTTAGTAAACAGGCGTGATTTGTGTTCAAGCAGGTGAGTCTTAACTTTGTGACACGTTCTACTCACATAAACATTATTACAAGGGCAGATAATCTGCCCAGGTAGTCTGACAAATCTGTATCATGTTGCAAAGTAAAAATTCTCTGTGATTGCGGATTTTGCCAAATGGTAATATTCAATGAAAATTCACACAAAGAACACCGGTTCATCCTCAAGATTGTGGTTTATCTTTTGTTCCTACTCATCATCATGATCCTTTTCAGGCCCGCTTGGATGTTTACCGTCTTATTAGAAATTTGCAGATACACCTTTTTTTCCAACATCATAAAGAATCACTGGGGCGTTCGAAAGATCACTTTTTTGTCCTAAGTCCCATTGGATTCCTCCAGGTCCACTTGATAATCGAATAGCCACTTTTCGTGACTTAGTGTTGCAGGATTTACAGACAATAGAGACTCGCCTTTCCAAATCATGGAAATATCATAACTTGTCGTCAGCAGAACGGCAAGCTGTGTATCATCTTGTTCAACAGCATCTTTTAGTTATTAAACCTGCCGAAAGAGTGGCTCCATTGTCTTTCAAGATAATGAACATTATTTACAGGAAGTATCCCACCAATTGTCTGATTGGAAATATTACATGCAAGTTGAGGATGACCCTACACCTGGTTTACAATCTATAATATTTGACTTATTACAAGATACCTTCCAGAAAGGGTTTATCACACGGCAGGAATATAAGTTTCTGAAGGTTTCTCAGACGCGTGTTCCTATTTTTTATTCTGTTTCCAAGGTTCACAAAACACTATTGTCACCACCGGATAGACTGATAGTGTCCGGGCAATTTTCTCTATTGAAACCTTTGTCTATATTTTTGGACTATATTTTTACAATCTATAGTCAAGACGGCTAAATCGTCTACTGATTTTTTGAACAGAATGGCTAACTTTGATCTATTTCCACTCCAGGCCTGTTGGTAACTTTTGATATTATAGCCTTGTATACAAATCTTCTCCAAGTACAGGCCTTAAGCTTAGTGGACAATGCATTGAGACAGAATCCTCTGATTGATAGGATTCTTGTTCATTTTTTATTATCTTTGGCACGTTTAGTTCTTCAGAAGAATTATTTTCATTTTCGGGATGTTTATTATGTCCAACTGCATGGTGTTTCAATGGGGGCCACCATTGCCCCCATTATTGCCAATTTATACATTACCCATTTTGAGGAGACATATTTATACCTGCCATTTCATTTTCCTCAGTTGGCCTATGGATTCGCTTCATAGATAACATTTTCTGTGTATGGATGGGCTCGCAGCAAACCTTAATTGAATTTACTCAATGGCTTAACCTTCAAGATCCGAATCTTCATTTCACTATGTCTTGTTCTACTACACAGATTTCATTTCTTGATGTCATTATGGAGAATGGGATCCTTCACACATCCTTGTACAAAGAAAAGGTAGATCGCAATCGATTGCTGCATTTTGAAAGTCATCATCCCTACTAGTTAAAACAGGTGTTACCTATTGGCCAATTTTTGAGAATAAGATGTATTTGTTCTTCTGATCAGGATTTCTATCACCAGTCAAAATCTTTAATGAACAAATAATGTGATTGTGGCTATCCAAAACAGGTTGTGAGGGCAGCTTATTTACGAGCCATATTTGCAAACTGATCCTTCTAGCTTAGTAAACAGACCACTCCAGGGATGGATAAACATGTGGTAGTTCTTCAGTATTCAGATGGGTCACAGTTAATGACCCGCAGTATTGCTAAGCATTGGCATGTTTTGGCCCTCCATCAAATGTTCATGGATGGTCCATGCTTTGCGTTTCGCTGCGCTCATAATTTGAGGGATATTTTAGTCCATTCAGATTTTGCCTACAGAAGACAGCCCCACTCCCAGGGTGGGTGACATCAGCTGTGTAACCAGTGTTCTATGTGTGAATTTTCATTGAATATTATCACTTGGCAAGATCCGCAATCACAGAGAATTTTTACTTTGAGTCATGATACAGATTGTCAGACGACCTTGGCAGTTTATGTAGTGATCTGCCCTTGTAATAAGGTTTATGTGGGTAGAACGTGTAGCAAAGATAAGACTCGCCTGCTTGAACACAAATCACGCCTGTTTACTAAGACTGTTAATTGCCCCCATGGTACAACATTGTTTGCAATTCTTCATTAATGGGAGCAGTTACATTGGTTTGTGATCGGTGCAATGGATGCACCTGTCAACGGCGATAGATTGCTGAAGCTTACTAGACTAGAACAGATGTGGATCTTCAATTTAAATTCCATGCATCCAGCAGGACTTAATGAATCCCTTGATTGGATGACTGCCATCTGATCCAATTGGGGGGAGGTCTGTTTGCATGCTGCCTGTGCCTTTATAATTGTGGGATGTTAGTTCCTTTTATTGAGGAACCTGAGAGTAGCTGTTTTTTCTGTCCTGATGCAAATTATAGGGTGAAACTCGAGTCGTCCTGATGCAGCCTGTGTGAAATTATAGGGCGAAACTTGAGTCGACATAAATCCAGCATTAACGGAGTGAGGTTGCTGTCTAATGGAGCCTCATTTTACAGCTAAGTGTTTCTGTTTCTTTTAATTGCATTTAAAAAATGGTTAAACACATTAGAAGCCTATGATTGATATCGTAGGAGGTTCAGTTGTGATAGCCTGTTTGTGGCGTTTTTCGCCATTTGCGTATTCCACCCCCCTGGTCTGATGCTTCTTTGCACATTCCTTCAAATACCATAGATGCTCACATGCATATATGACGTGTGCTCTGTAGTCTTTCTCCTCACACCTCTGTTTGATCTCTATTTGAAGGGCTATACATTGAAATTAATTTTTATGTCCTCTGCTATCCCCTTGTCTTCTCTGGGGCTCTTGTTTTTTGGTATCAAAGTTGTGATGTCAGCATAGAAGAGAACACTCCCCTGCCTCAGTCCCCTAGTACCTCGGTATCCAGTAGCTGGGGAGGCGCTCTCACTTCCTCAGATTCTCCTCATGAGGGATAGGTTTTACTAATTGGCTCAGTCATTGAAAGTAAAAACTGCCTGACTAGGAGCTACATAAGCAGATTTAGTGGTTAGGATAGCTATTGGGGCATAGCAGGCTGAGCAGGAGTCAGGGGTTGCTCCTTTCTCCACCAGAGCCATTGGGTTGGCTAGGTGGGCCCTGGGGTTCAATTACCTGGTGGTTCCAGGTTCCTTACACTCCCTAGCCGGAATTCTTGGTAGTCACTTGAGTGGGATAACTGGTGCTTTCGTATACCTGCAGGTCTCTGCTGCATAAGTGCTGTGACTTTAAAGAAAGTAAAAAAAATAAATTAAAAAACAACTACTGAAAGCAGTATCCAGCCTGAGTAAATGAATGGCCAGCACTGATGGGAACAAGGGGTTCTTCAGCGGTAAGCAGTTTCTTTTTGGTTTGGGACGTTCTGCGGATTACATTTTGTTTCTACTTGCTCTCTTTGTGCTCCCATATGAGGAAAGGCATATTTCTTGGGTGCGGATACAGCGAATCAGCTCCAGTTTTTCATTCAGCCATTCAAGCTTTGCTGTAGTGTATGTGGCAGTGGTAGAAGTACTTTGGCTGTAGCGAGGGTGTGCTGTTCTTGTGTGAGAGAAGGCAAGTCCGCAGAGGCCCAAATGTCAAAGGGGGAGATGGATTCAGCATCGGAAAAAGCAAAGCCTGACTGAGCCGGTGGTTCCAGCGGTTTTGGCAGCAACTGTGGCTATTTTGAAGGCAGCTCCAAAGTCAGTCTCTGGCTCAGAAAAGAAACAGATTAAAGAAAAAAATTGCATTTCAGCTTCAGAACTGCCAAAATTGGAGGAAAATAACCTCACAGGAGTTTTTCACTCTGGACTTTGTTTTACTCATGCATAACGCATATTGTTTAAAACAGCAGCAAAGCACAACTCTAGGACAGAAACACCATAACAAGGATGTGAAAAAGAGGGCAGAGGTTCCTGTGCAAGAGGAGCTCAGGATGAACTGCCCCACCAAACAGCAGTGCGTGGAGATGACTTGTAGGTAGAACAGGAGCCTCCTCAGTCAGATGCCGAAGAATACCCCGGGGAGGGTTCGTCAGACCCCTCTGGGAGGAGGCAGCGGCCCAGGAGCTGGAAGATGGCGAGATCCCGCCTGGGGAGGATCCTGGGTGGGTTTTTTGCAGGGGAAGAGTTTGCCTCTCTGATTTCTCACTCATTGGCAGCTCTTAATATCACACAGGCTGTGGCTTCTCCAGAGGAGCCTTTGGAGGATCCACTCTTACAGGGCTTTAAATTTTCTCAGACAGCATTCCCAGTGCATAGAGTGATAAGGCAAATGATTGAGGCAGAATGGAAAGTTCTTGAAGCAGGATTTAAGGGCAGTAGAACTATGAGCCATTTCTACCCCATCCCTCAGGCGGACAGGGAGCTCCCGAAAATGCTGAAAGTAGATGTGCTGGTGTCTCTGCAGTGACCAAAAAGATTACTATTTTGGTGGAAGAGATGTACAAGACCATAAACTGGAGTAACAGGTGAAGCAGGCGTTCGATACCAGCCCTCTGACTCTTCAGTTTGCCATTTGCAGAGCTTATGTTAAAAGAGCCTAGTTTAAATTTAAAACAGAGGAGAGCTTTCTGGTTAAATTTAGAACCCAGCAGAGAGCTTCTACTTTAAATTTCATATTCAGTCAGGGCCGAGTAGCTGCAAAGAGCTTTAATTTAAATCAAATCAGAATATAACTTAGCATGAAAGGCAAAACAGGGTCAGTATTCTTTGAAAAATAAATTATTTCTAGAGACCTTTACAAAGAGGCCTTCTACATAGGGGGCAAGAGACCTGTGAAACTTTTTAAATTGGTATTAAAGCCAGGCAACAGATCAAAAGGCCACTTTGAAAGACTCCCACGTTCAAGCAAGGACTGTGTTAATCACTCAGGAAATTGGTCACAGTTTACCTCAGAAGCACAGGCATAAATAGTTCAACCAGAGTTCTGTGCTTCTCAGTCTTGAAGGACTACAAAAGGGGACTGCTACTTCTGGAGAGAGATCTGCAATTGTAAGTATTACTTCTGGGAATTTTTCTAAATCCTGGGGGAAAAGGAATTCTTCAGATTAAAGCTGATTAATCTGTGAACCCAGTGTATTTGTTATATCGGTCAGGGCCTAGTAGCAGCAAAGAGTTTTCAGTTTAAATCTAAAACACAGAGGAGAGCTTTCTGGTTAGATTTAGAACCCAATACTCCCTCTATCCAAGCAAGGGCTGTGGGACTACCCCTGGAGATTGGTCACAGATTACCTTAGAAGCAAAGAACAGGGTACTATGTAGCAGCTAGCTTTTAATAAGTCTTTTTTCCCTCCCTCGCTCTCCAACACCCACCCACCCCTGGGATAATCATAGCTTTATAGGTGCTTAAACCTTTTAAAGGAAAGGAGGTGCCATATTCACTCTCAGGTGCAGCTGTTTATTCTCATCAGCATACATTAAGGACCTGAGATTAATTAAATTTCAGGTGAACAAAGTACATTAAACATATTAGGTATAGTTTTATTAGTATAAGTATCCCCAGCAAACCTTAGTAAGTAAAGAACTTAAATATCTAAACACAACCTTAAAACGAAGATGCAGACAGCAGTCCAGCAGCGAGATGGGGGTTTCCAGTCTTTTGCACTGAGTGTCATATGTATGATTTTCTCCCAGGTGGTGAGGGGTCTTACATGTGCACAAGGTGCAAGGAGCTCTTTGCTCTCAAGGAACGAGTCCAATTTCTGGAGGCAGGAGTAGCAGACTTGGAAGACATAAGGAAGACAGAGAGGTACATAGACGAGGCCTACAGGGATATAGGTCTGAAGTCCCACCTCCAGTCTGACAGCATCCCTTTTGCCATGGAGGAGAGAGGTCATGTGACAGGAGAGCATCACCCTGGTGTGTCAGGAAGTGATCCTATAGCTAGGACCTGTCCTCCAGGTGATATAAAACACTCTCGCACCGAGGAGGTTTCTCCAGAGCCATGTGCCCATGAGGGAAGGGTTAGGACAGCCGTTATAGTTGGTGATTCGATCATTAGGCATGTAGATAGCTGGGTGGCTGGTCGACGTGAAGATCGCTTGGTAACATGCCTGCCGTGTGCGAAGGAAGCGGACCTCACGTGCCACCTAGACAAGATCTTAGATAGTGCTGGGGAGGAGTCTGCTGTCTTGGTACATTTATTTTATTTATTTATTTAGATGTGCTTATATACCGCCTTTCACAAATCAAGGCGGTTTACATTGAATTCAAAATAGAATTTAAGCATACATGCTTACATGGAACATTATAACAAAGTGTATCGTATTAATAAAATCAATTGAAAGAAGATTAGAAATGTAAAAAACTATAGATAACAAATAACTAATTACACAGGTACACTAAAAAAAATTTTTTTAAACTGCCTCTAATGTTTTGATTGATTTTTACGTTTTTTGGTGTGCTGAATCCAAATCTGGTAACCAATTTGCTGCATCACGTACAGATTTTTTGCTACATTGGGTTAGCAGTTTGAGGTGAACGTTTCAGATTGAGTGCGATCGAGATAAAAGTTTCTTGGATGAATTCTTTATACTAATTGTTTAGTAGTTATTCAAATAAGAATAAAGAAAATTGTAACAAGGCAGCACATAAGAATAGAGTAATGTCAACAAAACACACTGTGATGGTAGCAAAATTGTCTGCACTTAAAACAGCCACATACATGTGCACAAACATTGAGCATATAAGAGCGAGGTTAGACACAAAGCAAAGCAAAGAAATGTGCAAAAAATGTTGTACAGGTATGTATGTAAGAATAGAAAACGCAAACCTCACCATTGCAATACATGAAGACAAACACCCGATGGTGTGAAAATAAAATTCTAATAAATGAGATCCGACACTGTGGTAATAACTAGCAAATTTTTATTTCAAAGTTTAGTAAAAACACGATATTTGTCAACACAGTTTAGATTTTAAAGTCATTCTTGGGTCAATCAATCTCCTGGTGGGCCCGTTTCTTCTTCCCCCGAATGCTTCTCTTGGTGCGCTGCTTGGCGTATTTTTCATCTGGGGTTTCCCGCAGCAGCAACCAGCAGAAATCAGCCATCATAGTGGTGTTCCATCTTCCTTGGTACCTTCTCTCTGCGTCCTTGATGTCCTGGTGAAACCTTTCACCTTGTTCTTCACTGTACGCCCCCAAGTTTTCGGGAAAGTAGTTCACATGGGAGTGCAAGAAATGGACTTTCAGGCTCATGTTACAGCCTTGTTCTTTGAAGGCATTGAGCATCCTGGCAACAATATCCTTATAGTTCTCATCCCGCCTGTTCCCCAAGAATTTGAGAACAACATCCTTGAAGGAATCCCAGGCTTCTTTTTCCTTCTCAGACATCGTTTCAGCGAATGCTCCATCTGAAATGAGTTTCCTTATATCAGGGCCAACAAACACTCCTTCCTTTAGCTTTGCTTCAGAAAGTCGGGGGAACTTTGAGCAAAGGTACCGAAAGCACTCACCATCTTTTGGAAGGGACTTGATGAATTGCTTAATGAGACACAACTTAATGTGGAGAGGTGGTAATAGAATTTTATCACGAGGTACCAAGCTCTCATGAAGAACATTTTTCTCACCGGGTCTCAAATACTCCCGAATTGGCCAGTCTTTTTTCCCCCAGTGTAGGTCGCGGGCCCGGCTATCCCACAAGCAAAGGAAGCAGGGATATTTGGTGAAACCGGATTGCTGCCCTAATAGCATGGATAGAATTTTAAAGTCTCCACAAATCATCCACTTATGTTCATCATAACGAATCTTCTGAAGAATCAGGGCCAAATTCTCGTATTTTTCTTGGAGAATAACAGAGTGAGCAATAGGAACTGAAGCGAATGTGTTGCCATTATGAAGAAGAACACCTTTTATGCTGTCTTTTGATGAATCAATGAACAGCCGCCATTCAGCAGGATCATACTTGAGTTTAAACTTTTCCATCACTCCGTATATATCGTTGCAAAATACCAAATCTTCCTCTTTGCTGAAATACTTCAAAAATTGTGTCTCGCGGTTGCGGTACCAATAAAAAGTTGTTCCTGGTGACAATAGATTTTTCTGTTTAAGCCGAGAACCTAGCAGTTGGGCAGCATCTTTTGGGAGTCCTAAATCCCGGACTAAATCATTCAATTCAGCTTGAGAGAAAAGTTCAGGTTTCGGATCTGGTTCAGTTTCAAACTCGGAAGTACTGGACTCATCGGGAAAAGCCATCTGATGAGTCTCATCATGATCAGAACCGTCCACACAAATATGATCCAAAGATTTTGGTGGTTCAGGCACAGGTACTTCGTTGCTATGAGGCATAGGCCTAATTGCTGAGGGAAGGTTGGGGTAACTTATTACGTTCTTATTTTTTAAGTTGTATCCCTTCACAATGCAAGAGCAAAAATAGCAGTCACTGCTGTGGTCTCTTTGTTCACGCCACATCATAGGTATTCCGAAACGAAATGCTTGTTTTTTACCTTTCATCCATAAGCGTAGATCTTCCTCACATGTCTTGCACACTTTGTGAGGAGCCCACGGTTTGTCTTGGTTGCCTAACTTCAAACCGAAATAGGCGAAATATACTTTTTTAATAAATGCAGAAATGTTCCTCTGCCGCTTTTTCACGGTATATTCCACACAAATAAAACAAAAACTGTCCGGAGAGTTGACGCAACCTCTGGCTCTGTGAGCCATCACAAATACACAGCACTGCAAACTACAACTGTAGTGAACCACTTTGGAATAAAGCTGGATTACGACTGAGCAAACAAAAGGTAATAATGAACTTGCAAGAAACTGAAATTTGACAGGAACCTGAAATTTGACAGGAACGTTCATGTCGCAACCACCGTGTATGAGCGAGCGAGCGAACGAGGCGAGGCGAACAGGAAAGAACATGCGCCAGAGCGAGTACTGGATTTAGCCCCCCGCCTCCCAATTGTCCTGTTAATGTATAAAATGAATACAAAACACTCTAAAATATCATGAGGGAGTGTTTCTAGTTAGTTAACCATTACAACCTCTATTTTGGGCCAAGAAAATAAACTGCAGTCGGCTAAAAAGAAATTATGTGAACATTCCTTATATGGGTAAGAAATCTAATTTTGCAAGAAAACGTGACGTGATGGAACATTTTGGCTATTTTTCCTGGATTCAGCACCCCAAAATCTATAGGAATCAGTTGCAAAACTGGAGGCAGTTTTTTGGTAGTGTACCTGTGTTACATATAGTGTTTGATAATTATTGCTTGATCTTAATTAAATGTTGATTAAGAGAGAGACTGAATTCGTTTCTGTAATGGAAACTGATGTCATGTGTTTTGTTTCGGGAGAATATTGGTTGATAAAAAGAATAAGTGTAATGTAAAAACTTTAGGTAGACTGGATTAATTTGTTTTAAGTAATTGATTCTCCAAAGTGTTCCCTGAAGAGGAAAGGTTTTATGAGTTTGAGGAAGTTATTTGGATCTTTCATATCCCTAATGTTGTCTGGGAGTGAGTTCCATAGTGTTGGAGCATATAAGGAGAATGCTCTCTTAGTTGCTGTTGCCTTGCTGATTCTGAAAATTTGAGGGGACTGATAAATTAATGTGTTTTTACTGTTGCTTCTTCTTAGTCTAGTTTCCGGGTTGGTATGAATTAATGATCTTAAGGTTGATGGAGATTCATTTTGAAGAGTCTTGAATATTATGTGTAATATTTTAAATTTTATCCTGTTGGCTACTGGTAACCAGTGTAATTCCTTTAAAATTGGTGTAATGTGTTCTTTTAATGACGTTTGAGTGATGACTCTTGCTACTGTCTTTTGTGCTAGTTGTAGTGTGCAAATTATTTGTGCTAGTTGTAGTCTGTTGGTACCAATGACATAGGAAAATGTGGTAGGGAGGTTCTGGAGGCTAAATTTAGGCTTTTAGGTAGGAAGTTGAAATCCAGAACTTCCAGGGTAGCGTTCTCCGAAATGCTTCCCGTTCCACGTGCAGGACCCAAAAGGCAAGCAGAGCTCCGGAGTCTCAATGCTTGGATGAGACAATGGTGCAAGGATGAGGGTTTTGGATTTGTTAGGAACTGGGAAACATTCTAGGGAAAGGAGGGGCTCTTCTGAAGGGATGGGCTTCACCTTAACCGGGATGGAACCAGGCTGTTGCCATTAACCTTTAAAAAGGAGAGAGAGCAGCTTTTAAACTAGATAGTAGGGGAGAGCCGACAGCTGCCCAAGAGCGCATGGTTCAGAACAATGTATCCTTGAAGGATACTACCAAAAAATGAAGTTAGGGCACATCAGCAGAGAGGTTCCAATAAAGACAAGGGTAGCCCAAATGCCCTTAAGTACAGAGCAGACAGAGCTTAAAGATTCCAAATTACCCCTCTCTACCGATAGCCAGATTAATATGAATAAAATACAGTCTCTAAAATACTTATATGCAAATGCTAGAAGTCTAAAATATAAAGAGAGTTAGAATCTATAGCACTAAATAAGAAATTAGATATGATTCGTATCTGAGACATGGTGGAAGGAGGACACTGTGATACCTGGGTACAAACTATATCGTAATGATAGAGCTGATCAAATTGGTGGAGGGTTTGCGCTCTATGTCAAAGAGGGCATTAAGTCACAAAGGATTAAAGTTTTGCAGGAAACAAAATTCACTGCAGAATCTCTGTGGATTGAAATTCCTTCTAAGAAGGGGAAGGCAATAATAGTAGGGGTATACTATTGACCGACTGGTCAGAATGAACAAATGGATGATGAAATGCTCAAAGAAATCTGGGAAGCTAACAAAAGTTACAGAACAGTAATAATAATGGGTGATTTCAGTTACCTCGGTATTGACTGGGTCAGTGTCACAGCAGGACATGCTAGGGAGATAAAGTTTCTAGATGAAATAAATGCTTCCTGGAGCAGCTGGTTCATCAACCGACCAGAGGGGAAGCAATTTTGGACCTAGTCCTTAGTGGAACACCAGATCTGGTGCAAGAGATAAGGGTGTTGGGGCCCCTGGCACTAGTGATCATAACATGATCACGTTTGAGTTAATTAATGGAGGATGGTAAGGAAATCCACAGTACTAACTTTTAAGTTTCGAAAGGGACACTGATAAAATGAAGAAAATAGTTAAGAAAAAACTAAAAGGAGCAGTTGCAAAGGTTAAAGATTTACATCAAGCACAAATGTTGTTTAAAAATACTATCTTGGAAGCCCAGACCAGCTGTATTCCATGCTTTAAGAAAAGTGGAAGGAAGTCCTAAAAATTGCCAGCATGGTTTAAAGGTGAGGTCAGAGAGGCTGTTGCCAAAAAAGCATCTTTCAGGAAATGGAAAAAAGAGCCAAATGATAAAACCTGGAAACAGCACAAGCACTGGCAAGTTAAATGCAAGGCATTGATAAGGCAGGCAAAGAGAGAATTTGAAATGAAACTTGCTGTGGAAGCAAAAACGCATCATAAAGACTTTTTCAAGTACATTCGTAGCAAAAAACCTGTGTGAGAGTCAGTTGGACCATTAGATGATAGAGGGGTAAAAGGGGCACTAAGAGGGGACAAGGCTATAGCGGAGAGACTGAATGAATTCTTTGCTTCGGTCTTTCCTGAGGAAGATGTAGGGATTGTAGGGATTATTAGTAGCATAAAAATAAGTTAGACTCTCTGTTGTCCAGGGGAAAATGGCTACTAATACCCAGCCCAAAGTTCGGTGAGTTATTCTGGCAATGAGCCACGAAAGAAGTCTGGTCTGCAGATATATATTAGACTTTATTATAGACAGCCAGGTAGAAAAATATACAAACACATATATAGCTAATTAGAAACATGAGGTAGAAATTTGTTATAGTACAGATGTACAATTGGACAACGTAATAAATCACCAATTAGTAACCAGACATCACTGATTTGCTCTGCACTGAGGAAAGGTATGAAATATATTGCTAACCCCTTGCCCATCCGGGGGAGGAGAGATAAGTCAGTACCTTAGCTTCGTCGGGCACTCAGGAACAGCACAGTCCAAGGAGGCAGCTGCTAGCTAATGCAGGCTCCAGCCCCGTCAGAGGCGAGCCGCAGTAAGACCGAACCGGAGGTATCTGTGAAAGTCTTATCTCAGACCTTTGGAGGACGGCCTAGCCCACACTTAGTGGCCGTCTTGCGGAAGGCTCAGGTCGCAGGAATCAGATACGCAGTGCACAGCAGGAAGGAACCGGTGCAGAAGTCTGTATGAACAGGTGGGAAAAGCCCCCCAACCCTTCTAAAGTTCCAGCGCAGATTGCATTATTCTCTGTAAGAATACTCCGTCATAGGTCCGATGATTGGTTGGCACCAGGCAGTCTGAGGTGTTCTCAGCGAATCAGGAGGTAGATGATGGGCATCTTCTTGCAGACAAAGGATCCATAGTAAGAAGTCATGCAAAAGCAACAGTATGCAAATTCTGGGCATATGTACAAGTGTCCAAGGACACCGAAGCAGCAGATGTTCTTGCATGTGGGGCAGTAAATTAGCCACGGACAATAGCTTCTGTATGCACACTTAGAAACGCTGCGCAAGCAGTTGTTTGGAGGTCAGGTTAGTAGCTGAACACAGAAAAAGTGTAGTGAAGAATCCATCTTGTCTGTTCAGTTTGGTTCAGGCCTGAGTTGCTGAGCAGGCCGGAGATTTGCATGTAGAATTGCAGGGGTACCAACCCTACAGGATGTTACCCATGACTGAAGTGGTATTTAAAGGTGGTGATGCAGAAGAATTGAAAGAAATATCACTATACTGGAAGATGTATTACAACTATTTGATAAACTGAAGAGTAGCAAATCACATGGACCGGATGGTATACATCCAACGGTGTTGAAAGAACTGAAATATGAGATTGCAGACCTGCTATTAGTAATCTGTGAACTATCCTTAAAATAATCTCTAATACCTGAAGATTGGAGGATGGCCAATGTAACGCCAATTTTTAAAAAGGGCTCCAGGGGTGATCCAGGAAACTACAGACCAGTGAGCCTGACATCAGTACCGGGAAAAATGGTAGAAACCATCATAAAGAACAAAATTACTCAGCATGTAGATAGTCATGGCTTAATAGGAGACAGCCAACATGTCTTTAGACAAAGAAGATCTTGTCTTACTAATCTGTTATGTTTTTTTGAAGGTGTGAATAAACAGATAGATAAAGGTGAGTTGGTTGTAATAGTGTATCTGGACTTTCAGAAAGCCTTTGACAAGGTCCGTCATCAGAGACTTTTGGCAAAACTAAAAAGTTATGGGATAGGAGGCAGTGTATATTGTGGATCAGGAACTGGTTAAAAGATAGAAAGCAGAGAGTAGGGCTAAATGGCCATTTTTCCCAATGGAAAAGGCGAATAGTGGAGTACCCCAGGGATCTGTGCTGGATCGCTGCTTTTTAACATATTCATAAATGACCTTGAAAAGGGAATAACGAGTGAGGTTATCAAATTTGCAGATGACACAACTATTTAAAGTTGTTAAAGCCCAAGAGGATTGTGGAAAATTGCAGAGGATCTTGATAAATTGGAAGACTGGGCATCCAAATGGCAGATGAAATTTAATGTGGACAAGTGCAAAGTTATGCACCTAGGAAAGAACAACCCAAACTATGGTTACACGATGCAAAGTTCCACATTGGGAACCACCCCCCAAGAAAAAGATTTAGGCGTCGTCGTGGATAACATGTTAAAACCCTCGGCCCAGTGTGCAGCATGGCGAAGAGAGCAAATAGAATGCTAGGTATCATAAGGAAAGGAATGGAAAATAAAACAAAGGATATTATAATGCCTCTGTATCATTCCATGGTGCGACCGCACCTTGAATATTGTGTGCAATTCTGGTTGCCATATCTTAAAAAAGATATAGCGTTATTAGAAAAGGTACAGAGAAGAGCCACCAAAATGGTAAAGGGGATGGAAGGATACTCCTATGAAGAGAGGCTAAAAAGGTTAGGGCTCTTCAACCTGGAATAGAGATGGCTGAGGGGAGATATGATAGAGGTCTATAAATTAATGAATGGAGTGGAACTAGTAAACGTAGATCGATTGTTTACTTCATCAGAATATAAAAAGACTAGGGGACATGCAATGAAGTTACAGGGTAACCTATTTAAGACTAATAAGACTAACAATTAAGACTAACAATTTTTTCACTCAATGTGTAATCAAATTCTGGAATTTGTTACCGGAGGATACAGTAAAAGCTGTTAGTGTAACTGGGTTTTAAAAAGGTTTGGACAAATTCCTGGAGGAAAGTTCCATAAAGCATTATTAAAAGGGACCCGGGATATCGCTGCTTGACCCAGTACAAGCATTGAGGAACCTGTGTCTTTTGGGGGAAACTGCTAGGTACTTGTGACCTAGATTGGCCACTGTTGGAAACAGGATACTGGGCTTGATGGACCTTGGTCTGACCCAGTATGGCAAATCTTATCCACTGGTCCCAGGGGCTCCCAAGCGCTGAGGGCAAGACTGCTCTCCCTCTGCCGGAGGTGGCCAAAGTAGAGACAGCTTCGGCCTACTTGGCGGATGCTTTTTATGACCAGGTCCAGGTTTAGCCAAAACCATTGCGTCCATTATTGCAATCAGGCACTTTCTGTGGCTGCGCAACTGGTCTGCGAATGTCTCCTCTAAGACTCGTCTCAGTAAGCTTCCTTTCAAGGGCAAGTTATTGTTTGGGAAAGTGCTGGAGAAGATAGTTAAGGACTTGGGCAACTCTAAGGGGTCAAAGCTTCTGGAGGATCATCCATACGCACCAAAACTGGAGGCCTTGCCTAGGGGACATCCCGGAAGCTATCACAGGTTTTGTGCGGCACATTTCCCCTTCTTTCAGAGGGGTCGTTACCCTTCCATTGGCCAGCCTTTTCGAGGCTACAGGGGCACTGGTAAAGGTTTTTACACTGGGACCCTTCCCCCTCCTAAAAAGTCCCAATGAAGTGAGGTCAGCTCAGACAGAGCAGAAACTGGTAGGCGGGCAATTACAATGGTTTTATCCTATCTGGGCCTCCACAATGTCAGACCAGTGGGTTCTGGAAGTAATTCGGGAAGGGTTTTGCTCGAGTTTGCGTGACCTCTCTGACACCATCCTTCTCTCATCTTGCTTGGCTCCGGCCAAGTGCAGGGCAGTGCAGGATATATTACAGCACTTGTTTCAGCTGGAGGCGGTGGTACCTGTACCCCAGGACCAATTTGGTTCTGGTCAGTACTCCATTTACTTTGTGATGCTAAAGAAGAAGGGCTCTTTTTGACCTATCCTAGCCCTCAAGCATGTAAACCACACCTTGCAATGGCTGCGCTTCCGTATAGAAACGCTGTGGTCAGTGATTTGTGCAGTCAGGAGGGTCGAGTTCCTCACATCTTTAGATCTCATGGAGGCGTATCTGCACATGCCCATTCAGCCAGATTATCAGTTTTTTCTGAGATTTTTGTTGCTGATGGGCCATTTTCAGTTCAGAGCTCTGCCATTTGGCCTAGCCATGGCGCCTCGGACTTCCACCAAAGTGATGGAGGTCGTGGCGGCTGCCTTGCAAAAGGAAGGAATCTTAGTTTATCTTGGTTTGCAGCTTGTCGTGCTGTGAGGACTTGCGTGCATCAGTGATGCTGAGAGCTAAACTATCGGTAGTTTAACTACTGGCAGGGTCTCCCAAGATGGTCAGGTCTCAGCTGAGGTGCCAGACCAAGACAAACCACCCATCTGGGCAGCAGCAGAATGGGACAGTGTTGACGGCGGAGGATCACATTTTTGTGACAACGGCAACAACACCAAACTTAAACTGCGTGGAAGAAAGGCAAAACAAATTGTGCTATGGTGCTGGAAGATGAGACCCCCAGGTCGGAAGGCACTCAACTAGCTACTGGGGAAGAGCTGAAGACTTTTCAGAGTAAAGCCAGCATTTATGATGTGGTTGGATCAAAGCCCTCGGGAAGTCTGACTGCTGATGTAGCTGCGCATGAAATGAGAGTCAGAAGCTGTAAAGATGTCTTACACATTGGAACATGGAACGCACGAAGCACGAACCAAGGGAAGTTTGAGGTGGTCAAGAATGAAATGGAACGTGTACAACTTGATCTGTTGGGTGTCAGCGAACTGAAATGGACTGGCATGGGGCACTTTGCATCAGATGATCACATGGTCTAATATGCTGGAAATGAAAGACAAAGAAGAAATGGTGTTGCATTTATAATAAAGAAGAAACTTGCAAGAACTGTAATGAAATACAATGCAGTCAGCGAACGCTTAATCTCTATTCGTCTACGAGGATTGCCTATCAACAACTATAATTCAAGTATATGCCCCAACAACAGCTGCAGAAGAGAAGAAAATTGAAGAGTTCTATGAACAAGTACAAGCTGAAATTGACAGAACATGCAAACAGGATATCCTGATAGTCATGGGTGACTGGAATGCAAAAGTTGGCAACAAAGAAGAAGGCAAAGTAGTTGGAAAATATGGTCTTGGCAACAGAAATGAAGCTGGAGAAAGACTGATAGAATTCTGAAAGACCAATGATCTATTCATCTCAAACACCTTCTTCCAGCAACAAAAGCGGCGACTGTACACATGGACTTCACCCAATGGATTGTATAAAAATCAAATTGACTACATCTGTGGAAGTCAACGATGGAAAAGCTCTGTAACATCAACAAAGACAAAACCTGGAGCTGACTGTGGTACAGATCATCAACTACTAGTATGCAAACTCAAGCTAAAGTTGAAAAAGAGCAAACCACTCATGAATGCAGCAAAATATGACCTTGAGAATATACCACTGGAATTTAAAGACTGCCTGCAAAAATCGATTTGCTGCTTTAGATACAAATGACAGAGCTCTGGAAGAGTTATGGAATGACATCAAGAAGGTTGTGTTGGAAGAAAGCGAGAAGTCTCTACAAAAGGTGAAAAAGCAAAAACGGCCAAAATGGATGACGGAAGAAACTCTGAAAATTGCCCAGAAACGCAGAGAAGCTAAAGCCAGAAGAGAAAGAAAGACAGTCGCAGAACTCAACAGAGATTTCCAACGTGCAGCAAGACAGGACAAGGAAAAGTACTACAATGACACTTGCAAGGAAATAGAAGCAGAAACTATTAGAGGAAGAACAAGATCGGCTTTCCTAAAGCTACGAGAGTTAAAGAAAAAGTTCCAGCCTCGAATTGGAATGTTACAAGATGCTCAAGGTTCTATGTTGAATGATGCTGAGAAGATCAAGAAAAGGTGGAAGGAATATACAGAGTTTTTATATGATAAAGATGAAGTGGACCAACAGCCGTTTCAACCTGTACCTTATGATCGGGAACCATTGGTGATGAAAGAAGAAGTTGAAGCAGCATTGAAAGCCTTATCAAAGAACAAAGCACCAGGCATTGATAGCATTCCCATAGAAGTATGGCAGCAATCTGATGCAGCTGTTACCGTACTCACAAGGCTCTGCCAAGAAATATGGAAGACAACATCATGGCCAACTGACTGGAAAAGATCTGTGTTTATACCAATACTAAAGAAAGGTGATTCAACTGACTCTGGAAATTATTGCACAATCGCTCTGATCCCACATGCCAGCAAGATTCTACTGAAGATTATTCAAAAGAGACTACAACCATACCTGGAACAAGAACTACCTGAAGTGCAAGCAGGGTTCAGGAAAGGGCGAGGAACGAGAGACATCATTGCAGATGTGAGATGGATCCTTGAAAAGACTAAAGAATACCGAAAGGATATCTATTTGTGCTTTATCGACTATAGCAAGGCTTTTGACTGTGTAAACCATGAGAAACTCTGGGCCACATTAAGAAGCATGGGTATACCAGAACACCTGATCGTTCTCTTGCGCAATCTGTACATTGACCAAGAAGCAACAGTTCGAACGGAACAAGGAGAAACAGAATGGTTTAAAATAAGCAAAGGTGTAAGACAAGGCTGCATACTTTCCCCCTACCTGTTTAATTTATATGCAGAACAAATCATCAGAGAAGCAGGATTGTATGAAGACAACAGAGGTGTGAAGATTGGTGGAAGACTCATCAACAACCTTCGCTATGCTGATGATACCACATTACTGGCTGAAAGTGAAGATGATCTGAAGCATTTGCTTCTCACATTCAAAGAACATAGTCTCAAAATGGGCCTGCACCTTAATGTAAAGAAGACAAAGATCATGACAACTGGCATAATCAACAGGTTCATCACTGAAGGAGAAGAAATTGAAATTGTGAACAACTTTAACCTACTTGGATCAACTATCAATAAAGAAGCAACAAGCAGTCAAGAAATCAGACGACGCATTGCTCTTGGCAGAATGGCTATGAAAGACCTAGATAAGATTCTCAAGAGCAGAGATGTCTCTCTCCATACAAAGATTCGACTTGTTCAGGCCATGGTATTTTCAATAATATCATATGGATGTGAAAGCTGGACAGTGAAAAAGACAGATAGGAAGAAAATTGATGCCTTTGAATTATGGTGCTGGCGGCGAATACTGTGTATGCCATGGACTGCCCGAAGAACAAACCAGTCGGTACTAGAGGAGATCAAATCTAAGCTTTCTTTAGAAGCTCAGATGACAAGACTTCGACTTTCATACTTTGGACACATCATGCGAAGAGAGAGATCATTAGAGAAAGACATTATGCTTGGCAAGATAGAAGGTCAACGCAAAAGAGGAAGGCCAGCAATGAGATGGATCGATACAATAACAGCAGCTACAGGTACCAGTCTGTCAACAATGAGCTGCCTGACTGAAGACCGAACACAATTTAGGATAGCTATCCAGAGGGTCGCCATGAGTCGACTCCGACTCGACGGCACTTAACAACAACAACCTTGACAACTGGCTGATTTGAACAGAGTCAGGGGAAGAAAGTGCAGCATCCACTTGTCGCATGGTGACCTTCCTACAGGAGCTCGGTTGGGTCGTCAATATGTCAAGAGCAAGCTTGACCCTTCCGAGGACATTGTCTACTTCAGGGCACACTTCGACAGCAAGGTGGGCAAGGTGTTTCTTCTTTTTTTGTAATAATTGTTCATCTATTTTACATCTCGTATCTCATATACATAAATAATGGAAAATTTGAAATACACATCTTTTTGTTATTTTTTCCATAAACATCTCTCCCTGACCTCTGCTTATTGTATATTATAATGATATCCAACTGTATGTACACACTGCAAAACCATTTTGTAACTTTTTTTTCAACCATTTTTTGACTTCATTTATCAGTTTTACAAACTACTGTAACTATATATTACGGAACTTTGAAACACCTGTTTGTTTTTTTTTGTTTTTTTGTTTTTTATATACTTTATTTAGCAACACCATGTAACAAATTCGGCAATATAACAACCAACCATCTGGAGGGGGAGGCAACTCTTGTCCCCCTCCAGGAATGAGACAAATACATGTGTGTCGTACAGTTTTTCAAGTTATAGATAGAGAAACCCCTCCCCTCCCCCCCCTTCTCCTCCCCCCAACCCCCCTCAGCGTCCTGGTCGCATCCACAGCACGAGATCCCAGGTCCACTTGCCCCTTCAATACACCACCGCCCCCTCCAGGCGGTTAAGAGCCCAGTTGTAGCACTTCATTCCTGTTCCGTGCCCCCAGATTCTGAAGATACGGGTCCCACAGCAATTGGAAATGTGGCCAGCGCTTAACATTGCCCCGAGCGTATCTAGCTTCCATCAGCATCATTTGGTGAAAGGCATTCCGCCACTCCCAAAAAGAGGGCGCGCTACATTCCCTCCATTTGTGCAATAAAGGTCCTTTGCCCACCAGACAGGCTTTACGCACTAACAGTCTTTCCCACCTACCCTTGGGCTGCGTGAGGCGCAGTTGGTCAAGGAGAACCAGGGAGCTATACCAGCATATCGACTGTCCCAGGATTCGTTCCATAAAAGACCCTATTCTTGCCCAATAGGGCCGAATACAGCGGCATCCCCACCACATGTGTACCAGGTGCGCCAGGGGCTCCGAGCACCGCGGGCAGCTCCCATCCGAAGCGAGATGGGCGCGAAGGGCCCGTCGAGGGGAGATATGCACCCTAGTGAGAGATTTATACTGCACCTCTCTCCAGCGGGCCCCCACCGCCAACGCCCCTGTACGCTGCAAGGCCCTCAAGAGTGTACCCGAATGAATTTCCCGACCCAACTCCAACCCCCACCCCACTTCCACAGAGCGATAGTCCGGAACCGGTCGATAAGGAGCCAACCGCGCCTTCAACAGGCGGATAGACAGTTGGGAGCCCCCAACCAAATCAAAAAATTTGATGATCCGTGCAGAGTGTTCTGCCCGCAGCCCCTCGACTGGCAAAGAGGCGATGTAATGCGAAAGCTGCAGATAGGCGAATTGGTTACCGGCACTAAGCTCATACTCCGCACATAGAGACCGAAACGGCTTACAACGTCCGGAGGGGTCGATCACATGTCCAAGGCTGAGAAGACCTTGCGACGCCCATACCCGGAACCGCGCGTTCTCAGTACCGGGAGTAAACAATGCATTGCCCTGAATCGGCAACCAACTGGACACCCTCCAGTTCGTCTTCCAGTAGATGTTGAGTTGACGCCAGGTACGACAGACTGGCAGGATAAGCACACTCCCAGCCACGTGGGCCGGAAGAAGACGGTAGTCCAAGTGTATGAGTGAGAGAACCGACACCGGGGCCGTGTAGGCTTCCTCTACCCCCCGGGGGGTGTAGACCTCAGTGCCGTCCAACCAGTCCCCCAAATGCCGAGCTTGGCAGGCCAATGCGTAAGCCCCTAAGTCTGGGAGTCCCAGCCCCCCACACCGCCAATGTCCCACCAGGCGGGAGTACCGAATGCGTGCCCGGGGACCCCCCCACAGGAACCCTCCGATAATGCTCTCCATCCGCTTTTGATCTTTCCGCAGGAGCCAAACTGGCAGCGTTTGGAGCCAGTAAAGTATCCGAGGCAGAATGACCATTTTTACCACTGCAATTCTGCCAGACAGAGACAGGGGTAGCGGTCGCCACGCCTGCAGCTGTGCCTGTAGGCTCCGAGTAATTCTAGTCAGGTTACACTCATAGAGTTGGGAAGGCTGTCCGGTTAAAGTAACCCCCAGATATCTAAACTGGTCAGTCGCCCATTTAAGGGGGAAGGGTCCTCGCCAGGTACCCTTCACGGCCCCCGAGATATCCAAGGCCTCAGACTTATCTAGGTTAATTTTCAAACCGACAATTCGACCGAAGGTCTCAAATTCACTCATTAATCTGGGGAGCGAATCGAAGGGCCGCACTAGATGCACAAGTAGGTCGTCGGCAAAGGCCGACAGTTTAAAACCGGCCGTACGGATCCGCACCCCCTGTATCTCCCGGGAAGCCTCCACCCGTCTAATGAACGGGTCCAGGGACAGAACAAAGAGCAACGGGGATAGAGGGCAGCCCTGCCTTGTCCCCCTCTGTAATGAAAATGTATCGGAGAGTACTCCATTACAGCAAATGGCCGCAACCGGATCGTGATAGAGACTTTTAACCATAGCACCGAAAGAGGTCCCAATCCCGTACCGAGGCAACAAGTCCCATAGATAGTTCCATTCCACTCTGTCGAAGGCTTTCTCTGCATCGAAGCTGATTAACAGAGACGAGAGATTACGGTAATGTACCCACTCTAAGGAAGCTATGATTTTCCGGAGGTTACGTGCAGCGTACCTCCCTCTAACAAAGCCCACTTGGGAATCATGGATCAAATGCCCCAACACCGACGCTAAGCGATCCGCGAGAATTTTGGCCAGAATTTTAAGGTCAAAGTTAAGGAGGGAGATAGGCCGATATGAGGCAGCATTTAGTGGATCCTTTCCGGGCTTCGGCAACAGGACCACATGGGCCAAGTTGCTTCCCCACCGAAACGCACCTTGTTCGGATCTCCGAGAATACACCGCCCCCAGTATCGGGGGTGTTAAACCAACCAGGATCTTGTAGAACTCAGCCCCCAGCCCATCCGCCCCAGGGGATTTATAGCAGCTCGCTTTGGCAATAACATTTTGTATCTCGTGGACAGAGATCGGTTGGTCCATAAGCAGCCGCTGCTGGTCAGACAGCTGTGGCAACTCCAACCCTTCCAAGTAATCAGATATTTGCGCCGGCGTGCCTGGGGATGCGGTGTACAGTTTCTGGAAAAACGTGCGGAAAACCCGCGCTATCTCCGGCTTGTCCCTGCAAAGGACCCCGTTCCCGTCCCTTAACGCATGCACCAACGTCGAACCCCGGGAACCGCGCAGACACCGGGCCAGTAGCTTCCCCGGTTTGTCCCCATAGCAATAAAGCTGAAATCTATAATACTGAATCGATTTTTTGGCCCTCTGGTGTAAAAGATCGTTCAACATTGTCTGTGACTCCCATAGCCGCTTCTTGAGAGCCGCGCTCGGATTACTCGCCCACCTCCGCCGCTGCAAGGTGACTAAGCGTTCCAGGCGGATAATACGTTCTGCCATAAGTCGACGTTTACGCGCCCAAAAGCCGATAATATCTCCGCGCAGGACAACCTTCGCTGTCTCCCAGACCAGCTCAGGCTCCGATTCATGCCCACTATGA
The DNA here is from genome assembly GCA_033557465.1 of Ichthyophis bannanicus. Lineage (NCBI taxonomy): Eukaryota > Metazoa > Chordata > Amphibia > Gymnophiona > Ichthyophiidae > Ichthyophis > Ichthyophis bannanicus. The sequence continues at coordinate 989,164,675 of CM066032.1, forward strand.
TCCGCTTCAAATTCCCGCCAGCGCCTTTGCAAAAACTGGCGGAACTGAGAGTCTCGGTAAAGCTCCAAGGGAAACCGCCACAATCGCGCCCCCGGGGGAGTCATACCCCAGCGCACCTGGAGCCAGATCAGTGCATGGTCGGAGATTTCCGCCGGTCCAATCTGCGCATCCTCTACCCCAGCAAACAAACATTGCGACGTCAGCAAATAGTCAATACGTGCACTAGAGCTGTGTACCCGTGACTGGTGTGTAGTCCCTTTCCGCCGGGTGTAACAGTCTCCAAGGGTCCACCGGCCCCAGCCTAGTCCGCAATCCGTTCAAAGCTCGGGCCCCCTGCGAACGCTCCCTGGTCCCCTCGCCCCGAGAGGTATCCATCGCCACTTCCATCACTCCGTTGAAGTCTCCACCCAAGATCAGTGGGAGCTCCGGGAGCTGCTCTATTTGAGAGGCCAGGCGAGCATATAGGTCTCGGTCTAGCACATTGGGACTATAAATGTTACCGAGAAGAATAGGCTTCCCCTCGAGCACGCCCTGCAGCAGGAGGAAGCGCCCAGTCGGATCCACTATTTCTTTGGTAACCTCGAAGCGAATCCGCTTATGCAGTAGTATAGCCACCCCTCCTTTTTTATTTTGGGCGGGGACCCCCCACACCTGTCCCACCCATGATCTGCATAACTTTGCGTGTTCTGCCGCTGTCTGGTGGGTTTCTTGGAGGAATGCTATCTCAGCTTTTTGCCGCGCCAATGCTTGCAATACTTTTGCTCTTTTAAACGGGCTGCCCAGGCCACAAACATTCCACGATAAGAGCTTCAGTCTGGTTTATTATCACTCCAGTATTTTAAAAAGGTACCCAGCCATATTCCGGGAAGAGCCCCCCCAGCCTGGAGCTCCCCCCCGCCCGCTCTTATCCAGTCCCCCAGTGCCCAGGACCTCATGATGGGATGCGACCACAACCCCCCCCCTCCCCTCCCTCCCCCCCCTCCCCCCCACCTCCCGCTTCTCCATCTACTACCTTTAAGAGGTAGTGAGCAGCTGTAGTGCGTACGGTCTCCTCCACCCTCTAAAATGTTCCCAGGCCCCTTCCACCCCCCGTGGCCACGACACTCAGAGCCATACACTGCAGGACCCATCCCCACATCAAAAAAAACAATATGTACTCAACATTAAATTACCCTAACAAAACACTGTTGAACCTGTGACAGCTATAGGTATAGGAGAACTTTCCCTTTCCGAGGTCTGTGGTTGCAGCCATCAGAACTAGGGCCGTGAGTCGTGAGCGCTCTGCTGCAAAGCATACGTGTTCACTCAGCTAGGCGCGGGCGCATGCCCCCGCACGCCGCCCAGAAGGAGCGGTGAACAGATCCCTCGTCCCTGTAAAAACTGTACAATAAAAACAACTCTACCAGCCCCCCATACAGTAAGCAGATCTTCAAACAGGGCAGCAACGAAACAATGTACATACATAGTTACTCCCCAGCATAGCAACTATTGCCTCAAGTGTAATACAAACAGCAATAGAAGAGGCACTTTGAGAACCCCAACCAAACTCCATTCCCTTACCCCCAAACCAACAAACAAACCCCCCTATAGGCCCCAACCCCTCCATATAACCCCCCCCCTAACACTACTAATCCCCCCGGTAAAAAAGAGGGATAAAAACACAAACCAGGTGTGGGGGGAGGAAAGAACAAAAAAAACCCCAACCCATTTAATTAGGTAATACCCCTTCTGTCCCACAAACATTCTCCCCCCCCCCCCACCCCATCTTCTCTCCCGGTTCCCCTACCCAAAATTCGGCCCTACATGATATGTACCCGACCCCCAGGGGGGGAACCGCAACAGGCCTGTGACCTAGCCCTCTCAGACCTCAACCTCCTAAGCCCCCTGCCACCTCCTCCCGGCCTCTCCCCAAGCTATCTTCCCCTTACGTGGAGGTAAACATCCAGTGTTAAGAAAGAGAAAGAGCAGTCCCAGATAGTTGTCACGAGGAATGTCCCTGCAGTGTAGGCCGTCGCTCCTCACCCACGATCTGCGCCACGAAGTTCTTGGCTTCAGCCGCAGTTTCAAAAGTTTTATGGGCTCCCTCATGGAAAACGTGCAATCGGGAGGGATATTGCACCGAGAATTTTATTCTGGCCTCGATGAGTTGTTGGCAGATTGGTGCGTATGCCCTACGCCGCTGGCTGAGAGCAACCGAGTAGTCTTGTGCTACCCGTATGCGGAGGTTGTCATGCTCCAGCACTCCCTTTCGCCGAGCTGCCTGTAGAATAGACTCCTTCTGGGGGAAGTGGAGAAATTTAACCAGGACTATCCGCGGCCTGTACTCCTGCGGTTGCCTGCGTCCCACGCGGTGTGCCCTCTCAATCAGCAATTTCCCGCCCTCTGCACTCCCCTCCAGGAAATTGGGGAGCAAGTTCTCCAGGTAAGATTTAAGGTCCTTGTCTGCAACGGAGTCCGGGATGCCCATCAGCCGTAAGTTGTTTCGGCGCGACCGGTTCTCCTGGTCGTCGAGTTTTTCTTCCTGCGCCTGGACCTTAGCTTTGAGGGCTTCCAGCTCCTGGGTCAGTGAGGCCAAGTTGTCTTCGGTGAGCCCTATGCGATGTTCCGCCTCTTGCATGCGGTTGCCCAGATCTCCGAAGGAGGCCTGCAAACTGTCCATTTTTTCCCGTAGGATCGTGAACTGTGAGGCCAGAGCTTCTGCTACCGCCGCGGATACCTCTTCCAGGAAGGCCGGTGAGGCCGGCGATTTCGGCGGGCCCATGGCATCCGCCATTTTAGGTGCTGGGGTTCCTCGCTCCCGCTCCTTCCTCGTCGCTTTAACTGTCGCCGCCATCGCCCGGGCTGCTCGTTGGCCACTGGGTTCGCTTCGGGTACCTTTCCCCCTTAACACTAATATTGACTTTGCTGTGAGTCAATCCTCAAGCCGGCCTTAATGACTCGGTTCGGGTGGAAGAGACCGGAGCTCAGACGGAAGACGACCGCCGAGTTCACCGCATCACGTGCTCTCCCACCTGTTTGTTTTAATTGTATTGCATTATCCTATTTCCAAATACCCTCTATTGACTCTAATCTTGCCCAACCCCCTCCCTCACCCTTCTTTCTTCTTTGTTCATTGTATGTCCCAGGCCTTTACCTTTCACCTTCTTTACCTCCTAAAAATTTGATCATTTCTCTTTCCATATTTGTTTTCATTATTTAACCAATTATATGACTAATTAACTTGCATGAATACATGATATTTTTTAGTTCTAGTGCATGGGCCTTTTATTGGATTACCTCCCCCCCATCTTGCCTCCATTGAGCGTAGGGTTCTCCTCTTTTACCAAAGAGCGCCATTTTTTTTTGTTCCTTATGAGCACTAATCTCAGACATTTGGTAAATGAAATCTAATCGTTTCAAAATCTGTCCCCTTTCTGGACTCTTGGGGTTATGTTTACTAAAGTTTCTTAATGTGTGCGGCACGCATGAGCGTGCGCTAAGGTACCTTAGCACACGCTAATGATGCTTTACGGGGCAAAAATGTGCTTTAGTGCGCGCTCATGCGCGCAGCGGTGCACATGAGCGCTGAAGGCGGGGAAAGGCTCCCGGAGGGCGGAGGAAGGCTCCCCAGGGGCGGAGAGAAGGGGTCAATGGGTGGAGAGTGGGAGGGGAGAGGCTCCCCGCACACTAGCGAGGTGAAATTCGAGGCCAAAAATAACGCGAGTGAAAACCTCGCGTTAGAGCCGATTTAAAGGGAAGAGAAACTATTTCTGTCAGCAATGTACAGCAAACCAGGGAAACCTACAAAACGTGAGCAGTGTGATACATGTGCACAGCACAAAAGTACAAATAAACATGGAAAAGGACCCCAACAAAATTAAAACAAATTATAATCAAGCTGGGCAATAGTGATAGTAATGGGAAACATCAAAAAACACTCCAAAGAAAGCCCCAAAAAATAAATATGAATTTTGGAAGGGTCTACGCTCCGTCCCCATACAAGGTGAATGCTCCCACAGTGAAATAGCACTGATCAGGGTTTCCCTCTCCATTGGACAGGTTACCTATGGCATGCACATGTTCCACAACAGCAGGGCGGGCATGTCAGAATGGGCAGCTGGAAAGATGCTGGGAAAGGGGATACAGAGGGCTGCAGGCGGCACATGCTGTGGTGCAGCTGGGGCACAGTGCGGACTAGGCAGATGCCTAGGTGGCACTTAGGAATGCTGAAACTGAACAGCAGTCAGACAGCAACTGATGAGGGCCCAACATGGGCACGAGAGTGTTTATCACAGTGTCACAGGGGATAGTACCCTGCAGGTACCCCCAAGGGCACAGAACATTGGCAGGCGGTGTTGGGGGGAAGCGTGAACGCCTATGCAGGCACCCCTACCCCAGAACACACACCATAGGCAGCCGCCTACCTGCACACTGGATGGCTTGCGACTGCACACCACCAGCACCACCAGCAGAAGGGGATGTCAGCATGGTGGCAGAGGGGTACTGGTGGTGGAGGGAGGCAGTGGCAGCTGCCCAGAGCCGACCATGGCCTAGCCCTGTGTAGGTGGGTGCCATGCACTGCAACAGACAGGCTCTGTCTGACAAACAACCATGGTATCTCCAGGGACTGCACTGTCTGTGAGCACAGTGTGGTGCGGTGAACACAGCCAGTGTGTTCAGGAGCAGAAGGTCACAAGTTCAAGTCCCAGCTGGGGCTACTGCCAATCCAGTCCCCATATTTTACCCGCTACTAAACCGTGATAGTAAGGACAAACCTTTATTGCAGAGAATATACGCATGGTTCAAACGCCTATATTTTACCCCACCGAGCACAGACACCAGAAATATGCGCATTACCTAGAGCAGAGTCCCCCAAATGCAGTCCTGGTGGGCCACAAATCATTCAGGTTTTATGCTGTCTCCAATAGAAGGCCATGTCCGCATGGTGGCGGAGGGGTACTGGTGGTGGAGGGGGCAGTGGCAGCTGCCCAGAGCAGACCATGGCCTAGCCCTGTGTAGGTGGGTGCCATGCACTGCAACAGACAGGCCCTGCCGGACAAACAGTCATGGTATCACCAGGGAATGCACTGCCTCTGTGGCAACACGGTGGTGCAGTGCACACAACCAGTGTGTTTGGAGGCAGAAGGTCACAGGTTCAAGTCCCAGCTATGGTGCCTGCCAACCCAGTCCCCATATTTTACCCACAACTGACAAGTGCTACTACAGACAGAACGTTTATTGCAGATGACGTAAACATGCCCAAAACACCTACATTTTACCCTACAGAGCAAAGACACCATAAACAGGCGCATTACCTAGAGCAGAGTCTCCCAAATGCAGTCCTGGAGGGCCAAACACCATTCAGGTTCCATGCTGCCTCTAATAAAGATGCCTGTGCTGCATATCTATGCACCACCCCCATGGTATGCAGATATATCTCATGCATATTCATGAGGGACAGCATGAAAACCCGAACAGTGTTTGGCACACCAGGACTGGAGTTGGGAACCTCTGCCATAAAGCAGCAGCCAACAGGGGCAGACACACCCACACCCACACCCACAGGCTCCATTAGCCAATGCCTCCTGGAGAGGCAGGACATTGGGCCCTGCGTGCATCTCCCAATACTAGCACTTGCATACCTTAGCAATGCCACCCTACACCTGGGAATACGGTACACAGCTATCAAAAGGTTGCTATGATTACTGGCTGTATTACTAATTAAAGGTTTATTTGAATTTTTGGATCAGCAACGATATCTTTACACATCTAGCCTGGGGAGTGTTAAAAGGCCAGAGAGGGAGACAGAATTCTTCCCTTGGCCTTTGAACAATTCTCTTGGCCCATATAGAAACATTTGCCTAGCCAATGTAGACAGGATAAGAATTCATCAATTATAATGTAGAAGCTTTGAGCTGCTTCTAAAACCATGGGGGATGTCTCCCTTGACAGGAAGATGCTGGAAGATTAAGGCAAATTTAAACCCATTAATGATGACAAAAGAACACTTCATCTAGCCTTGGAATGTAGACCATGGGGGATGTGTCCTTTGAGCATTCTCAGATGTCTGACCACAAGGGGGGTGATCAGAAGCCTGCCCGGAAACCAAAGCAAAAAAGGTGGATGGGGTGGAGAGAAGTTCATGTGAGAGTCTGACCAGCAAAGAATGTTGTAGGTCAAAATTCTCTAAGCAGGCAAACAGGTTTGGCCGGACAAAACTAGATGAGTGACTCATGCAGTGACTCAGCAGCTAACACTGCTGGTCACGAGCACAGATTTGGCCCTGGCCAATCCTGGTGTGAACCATGTGCACAGGATTGACCCTGGCCAATCCTGATTTGAGCATGCAGCATGTTAACCAATGAATTGTAATATCATGCAGCAGGCACGATCTTAGTTAAGGTACTTTAGGGGGACTCTCAGAAGGAAAGATGGGACTGCAACTGATATACGAGGCAAGCATGTCTCTGTAGTTTTTCCCCGGATTTTCCTCCTGAGAGTGATTGCTGAACAGTCCCCCACCTGGAGTGATGAGCTATAATATCCGGTAAAAGTATTAATGCTTACCTTTGTGCTTTATTATTATTCCAAAAGGACTTAATTTAATAAAACTCATATTGCATTTACTAAAGTGTCTATGCATAGTCTGTGAGCTAATGAGTGACAGAGTTAACTCATACTGTATTTGCCAGAATATTTATGCCTAGTCAGTGAGCTAAGTGAGTGACAGGGTCAAAGGAAAAGCGTAGAACTTGGCAATACACTGGCAGATAGCAATTCCTACATTAAGCACAGTTTGCTGATTGAGCTCCATCATAGCAACCTTTCTGATGTCTGTGGAGTGTGCTGCAGGTCTGGTCTCTGACAGCGTTTACCACCCTGGGGAGTGACCCCCAACAGTATTGCGTACAATATCCATGCCTGCACTGTGCCCAGGACTGGTGTGGTGGCCAGGGCTGCTAAACTCCTCTATAGTAGCACAATGCTGGCATAGGTGTGGGAGTGTGTGTCTGTCTATCCAGTGTGTGGTGGCTGCAAACACCCTCCACAGCCCACACTGCCAGCACTGTTGCCAGTATTGGCCTGCCAATGTGCATAATGAGGAGCAAGGTACCATGGGTATAGCCCGGACAGGGTGGCCTGGCCAGGATGCATCTGCACAAGGCATAGGGCACTGGCTGGGACATTGTAGTGCCCGGCCACCACCTGCACAGACAGGGTTGCCACAGCATGTCCTGCTGGGAGATCACTCTCACCCTGACTGTGCAGTGACCACAGCATGGCTAGGCACCCCCATAGTGCTATATAGTATCTTTCTCATGTGATATTTATGGGTTTCCTTTTGGGGCCCAGTCACTGACTTATCTGCTTGTTGTGTATGCTGACATCCCAGTTCTGGGTGCATGCATTTCCACCAGGAACATGCACTATGGACTAGCTAGCAGACTGTCTGCAGCTGGTATGTGTCTTGATGGAGCGCCTTGCAGGGTGCAGCGGCTGAAGGCTTGCTGCAGGAGAATATCAGATAGTGGTGGGGTGCAGCTTAGCATATCCAGGCCTAATGTCTGTCTGCTATTGCGTTATGGATGTGTACAGAGCTGCATTGACTGCCCTGTAGGGTGTCTGTTCCCCAGCAGGACTGGGGTTGATGGTCCCCTCTACTGCCACCATTGCAGGGAGGTAGAATGTGGATCTGTGGGTGGGAGACCCTGTTTACCACCCTCAGCCCTGGAGGAGGAGGAGGGTGGTGGTGGTACATAATCCTCCTAGGGGTCCATAGGGGCTACACCTGACTGAGACATACAGATATATCCAAGGTGTGTCTGCAGAAATTACCTATCTCACACATTAGCACTGCTGGGGACCTGCAGCATGGCCTATCTCTGCTGTGGACCTGGTGCTGGGTGCCCAACCTCACCCTCAGGGTGAGTGCAGTACCTGCACAATGTGACGGTGTGTAGCTACTCTGTGCCAGTACCACACACGGTCAGTTCCCCCTACCAGGCCGAGGTGCTGTGGGGTGCATACCCCATCTTGTGATCATCTGTAGACTGCTGATTTGCATGTGCAGTGCATCATGGGTATGGGTGGGTTAACCCTATCCTGGTGACCACAGCAGACTGTTTGTGTGGTGACTTGCAGTCCTTCTGCAGCCAGCCAGGGGTTTGCTAGCAGCTGTAGAGCTGTAGCCCACTGGTTACTTCACTGCCAGTGGAGCCAGAGGTCATGGGTTCAAACCCACAGTGGGGTTATTTGATAGGGCTGTCCAAAGCATTATCTATTTTTAATGTACATTAGTGCTGCTAGCAAAAACAACCTCAGCGTACTGTACCCATAAGGTGCCTCAGAGGGCGCTTTATAGGGCGCCCTATAGGGCACCTTATGGTTACCGTCCATATAAGGTGCACTATACAGTATCCTATGGAGCGACTGATAGGGTGCCCTATAGGGGACATTATAGGGTGCCGTGTCGGATAGTGCACTTTATAATGTGCCCTATGGAGTGCCTTATAGGGTGCCTTATGCGGCACCTTAGGTTACGGCACATGAGGGTGTGTTTGATGGCAGCAATTAATAAAATACAAATAAAGTGCCACAAGATGTTTACAATACTTACATGTCAAAGCTGATGCCTCAGCCAGCCTTACGTATTAGGCACACTGGGGATCAAACTCATGACCCCTGTATCATCAGTCAGTGCCTTAACCATTGTGCTACACTGCTGTTCCTCCTTGCATGTCAGTGCACCTACTTAAGATTTCCATACGTTTAAATGCACAGTGTTGCCATCAAAAACAGTGCTATGACCTTGCTGTGCCTCATAGGGCACCCTATATGGCGCCCTATAGGCCACCCTTTAAGCAACATTGTAGGGTGCCGTGGCGGACAGTGCACTTTAAAATGTGCCCTCTGGGGTGCCTTATGCAGCACCTTATGCTACAGCACTTTGAGAGAGTGCGTTTGCTAGCAGCAGTAATTAAAATAAAATTAAAAAGCCTCATAATGCAATATTACACATAAATGGTAGTGCCTCAGCCACCCTTCTTCATTGGGCACAGTGGGGGATTGAACCCATGTCCCCTGCACCATCTGTCAGTGTCTTTACCATTGTACTGCAGCCCTGTTCCTATGTTTGCACATCAGCGCGCCTGCTTATGCTTCCTGCACGCGTTCCTCGTGCGCTACTGTGTGCGGCGCACAAGAGCGCGCGGCGCACAAGAACACACACGCTAATCCCGTTTTGCTATTTTTGACCGGACCGCCCACTCCTTATATGGCATCCTGCAGACTAACGTGGCGCGCACGTTAGGAAACTTTCGTAAACATACCCCTTGGTTTCTTTTCATTTGCATGCTGTTTCCATTCGCACTTCTATTGCCAAGTGCTTGAGTATGTATGTTATCTCTTTCCCTGCTTCTCCCCATTCGTTTAATAATACCTCCGATGGGGCCTGTCCATCCCACCATTTGTTTGGCCACCTTTCTCATCCACCTCCATGTTTTTTTGGATCACTGGGCATGACCACCAAATGTGGAAATATGTCCCTACTTCCCCACAACCCTTCCAGCAGAGAGGACTTCTTTGCTTCCCCTTGTCTGCTATCCTTTTTGGAGTTAGATAGGTATGATACAGCATGGTATAGCTATGCTCCTGTATTGGCACTGACACAGTTGCCACTCTATCTGCTTTGTGTATTTTACTCCATCTTTCCTCATCCCATTCCCCTCCCATCTCTTTTTCCCATGCTTTTTGGTATGCCCCTTGTTGTCCTCCCCGCCCCAACCACTGATATATATTTGTTATGAGGACCTTGGTCTTAGCACCCTGGCAATACAACTTTTCAAATGGCATTCTTTCTTTCCCTTGTTCCTCCTTTGCCCCTTTCTGTTGGAGGAAATACTGTAATTGATGGTATCCATACCAGTCTCCTTTCTCGAGAGAGAATTCCTTCTGTAATTCTTCAAATGATTGCCTCTTCCCGTCTACATTCATCAGCTGGGCAGTACAGGGACTCCAATATACAGGACATCTATCAAACTGTTATAGTATACCCCCTTTCCTAAATCCTTTACATGCAGTTAATCGTTGCAGTCTAATTTCTCCCTCTTTGCCAATCAGTCGTTTCTTTTCCATTTGCCAAATCTTCAGTGTATGGGTTACAAACGGGTTCTTTACTGCTCCCTCTTTTCCCTTTTCTTTACCTTCCCTCCAACCTTCCATTATACATTCCTGTCTCTTCCCCTCCTGTTCTAACTGTACCCATTGCCTATTTTCAGAGCCCATTTGCCAATTCATTATTGCTCTCAGTTGCACAGCCTTATAGTATCATATTATATTTGGCACGCCTGTTCTCTCTTCCCCTCTGCATTGACACATCATTGCTTGACTTACTCTAAGTGGTCTCCGCCTCCAGATAAATGAGAATATTCTCCTTTGTAACAACTGAAGCATTTATGATGGTACCTCAGTTGGGAGGGAGATAAATAGAAACATCAGTCTGGGGAGTATATTCATCTTTACTATTGCTGTTCTTCCTAGCCAAGACAATATTGGTCTATCCCACCTTATCAGATCATCCAAGACGTTTGTTACTAATGGGTCATAATTCATACTTTTCAATTTTTGCCAATCGCAGCCCCCGTTTACCCCAAGATATTTAAGTTGTTTTTTGCCCACTTGAAGGGATAAGCTACCTGCAGACCATCTTCTAACCCAGGATCCATATGGAGGCCTGTTTTCCCCATGTTTAGTTTGTACCCTGAAACCACACTATAGGCTTGTATCTTCTTTAACAGATTTGGGAGGGATATTAATGGTTTACTCAACATATAAATTATATCATCTGCAAATAATGACAATTTATACTCCATATTCCCCATCACATCCCTCCTATATCTTGTTGCTTTCTTACTCGTTCAGCTAATGGTTCTAAGACCATAGTGAACAATAATGGGGATAGCGGACATCCCTGCCATGTTCCTCTGTCAAGTGGGAATTCCCTTGAATAAGATCCATTAACACGGATACGTGCCTTTGGATTTGTATGTAAGGCTTGTATCCATTTCTGGAAATTTTGTCCAAATCCCATCTCTCGAAGCATTCTGAACATGAAATTCCATTCAACTCGAAGGCTTTTCAGCATCTACAGCCATTAACAGAGAGGTCAATTTATCCCTTCAGGCAATCTATATTATATTTAAAAGTTTACGGATGCTATCACTGGCCTGTTTCCCTGGGATAAACCCTGTTTGATTTCTCTTATTAATTTGGGGAGAAATTTTTTGTACTTTTGTTACCAATATCTTTGCCAAAATTTTTGCATCAAGACTTATAAGTGATATGAGTCTGTACGATTCGCATACCCCTGCATCTTTACCAGGTTTTGGTAAAACTGTTATCCCTGCCACAGCCATTGATCCGGGTAGTTTTCCTCCTTTTAGAACTGCATTAAATATCTCTAAGTTCTATCTCCACCTTGACGTGACATTTTTTATAGAATTTTGCAGTCAGGCCATCTAGACCTGGGGCCTTTCCATCTCTGAGCGCATGAATGGCAATATGCACCTCCTCCCCTTCAATCTCCCGATCAAGCCACTCTTGTTCCTCTATTTCCAATGTATTTAGCCCCACACCCTGTAAATACTTTCTCCCTGCTTCAGGTTCTCCCCCCCCTGCTCCAATTGATATAATTTCTGGTAGAAATTACAAAACAATTCTTGGATATTTGTCATTACAAATTCCCACTGGCCTTGATAGTTTTTCAATTTGAGTATTTGCCGTTGGGTACGCCTCTACTTTTATTGCTGGGCAATATATCTTCCCGGTCTATTACCTCCTACATAATATCCATGCTTTAGTTTTTTCACTTGAAAGACCCATTCTGCTATTTGTATCTGATCTATGTTTTATGTTTATGTTTATGTTTTATTTCACTTGATAAAAACCGCCTTTCAATAACAAGCAAAGCGGTGTACAATAAAACCAAGTTTAAAAGAGGGCCAAAGCCAATGAAGTAGAAAAGAATTACAATTTCTTAATAGAAAAGCAGTAAAAAACAAGAGAGACAAGACCAAAACATAAATGAGAACAAGACAAGGGAAAGTAGAGGATAGGGCGAGTGGGATTCACATGAAAGGGGAAGGGACATCAAACGCCAGGGAAAAAAGGTGGGTTTTCAGGTTTTGTTTGAATGTGGAGTGATGAGGTTCCAGACGGAGTGAAGAGGGAAGGGAATTCCAGAGGGCGGGGCCAGCAAAAAAGAAAGCAGAGGAGCGAGTAGATTGTAGGTGGGCGCGGGAGGGGGAGGGAAGGGTGAGGCGATTAAGGTGGAAGGAGCGAGGAGTGTACCTAGGAGAGTGAAAAGAAAGAAGGTCTGTTAAGTATTGAGGGGTGCCTGTATGGAGAGCTTTATGAACCAGGGTGAGAAGCTTGAAATGAGCACGGTGGGGAAAGGGTAACCAATGAAGGCGGAATAGTAGGGGCATTATGTGATCACGGGGGGAAGAATGGGTGACAAGACGAGCAGCGGTGTTCTGAATCCGTTGTAGCCGGGACTGTTGGGATTTAGAAAGACCGACGAAGATTGAGTTTGCAAAATCCACCCGTGACATAACCAAAGATAGCAACAAAGTGGTGAGAGCTGATGGAGATAGGAAAGGGCGGACTGCACGGATTTGTCGGAGGAAGAAAAAGGAGGATTTAGTGACATGTGAAATATGAGCATGGAAAGATAGGTCAGAATCAAAGTGAACCCCAAGGTAACGAAAGGAGGAGACAAGGGGAACAGGAGAGCCAGAGAAAGAAGGGGCCAGTGTGGGAGGTGGATTGTTGTGAGAAAACCAGATAGCAATAGTCTTGGTAAGATTAAGGTGAAGGCAGTTACGTGTCAACCAGTCAGCCACATCGGAAAGACAGGAGTTTAACGCGGAGAGGTCAGGGCAAGAAGGGGAGGTGTGATGAAGTAGAACAATGTCGTCTGCATAGAGAAAGGCAGATATTCCGGACTGTTGGATTAAGAGGGCTAAGGGTGCCAAGAAGAGGTTCAATTTGCTGAAGTATGCACGTCCCACCCTTAGCTTTATGCAATGTCACTAGGGATTGCAGCTTAGTTCGTAATTTCTCTTCTAGCTGTTCTTTCTGCTGTTTCTTTTTAGTTGCCAAAACTATCAAGTGTCCTATTATCACTGCCTTCATTCTATCCCATACCACCTCTCTAGGAGTTTTCTCCCTTATGTTGTTCTTAAAATACTCTTTGATGGCTGCTTTAGTGCTCTGCACCCCCTCTGAATTATCCAATAATGACTCATTTAGTCTCCAAAACTGCAGGCTGCCCATATCTCTGTGTATCGAAATGTCCACTACAACTGGCGCATGATCAGACCATGTTATAGGGCCTATTTCCCATCTACCCATAGCATATCTATCCTACTATATGATTTATGTGGATAAGAGTAATAGGTGTATTCCCTCCTTGTCCCATTTAAGTGTCTCCATGAATCCACAACTCCCATTTGTGCCATCATTTTTTTCAATTTCGTACTCCCTCTTCTCTCATCTCTGTCCCACCCCTGGACGTATCTATTTTGGGATTTACCTTGAGGTTGAAGTCTCTTCCAATTATTAAGGCCCCACTCCGGTGTTCCTCCAAGTAGCATTGCACTTTCTCATAAAAGCAACCCTGTGTCCTGTTTGAGACATATATATTACATAGTATTAATGCTTTCCCCTCTATAAGACCTGTCCAGATTAGAAACCTGCCTTCCCGATCTCTTATCATTTCCTTTTCTTCAATTATTATATTTCTAGAAAATAGTATTCCCACCTCACATATTTTAGGGTTCGACATGTTGGTTGCCATATAAACCTTATCAAACCTACCCATACTAAGTCTCACACCTTGTGATTTTTTTCAGATGGGTTTCCTGTATCAGAAGTAAATCTGCTTTTAATAGGATTCCTTCCCTCTCCAATGCTAGTCTCTTTTGCCAAGTATTGAGTTCACCTATGAATCCAAATAATATCCCACCAGTAAAATAATATATTTTGCTCATATGGTAATTTTTATATGTCAGACTATGTTCATCAAAGCCGCTATTCTCAGCTGCTTCTAGCTTAATAGTCCCTTTTTCTCTTTTTTTATTTAATTTTGGTCAGTTGCATTGTCTCTATAATAAAAACAAATGCTTCAGTCTTTAAAGTGAGACAAACCGGTAAACCCAATATAGTACAGAATCCAGGCTTCCTTCCTTCAGTGATATAACAGTTTTGACTACTGTATTTTTACCATCCACGATCACCGCATTTCAAATAGTATAAACTTATTCTGCTTCAGGGCCATACAGTCTTCACATACAAACTATCATTGCACTTATCTATAACCAGGGAGCCGGTATTTGCTGTTCAAGTCACCAAAAGAAACCGTCATTCACTGTCAAACATTCTTTTGATCGTTCCAAATTTTCAACATGGCTGCGGCATTCCCTTATATTGAACTTTTAACTCCGCCTTCAAGAACCAGACTTCCGTTTCCTGATTGCTATAAAGAATATCGGGATTCTCCTCACTTTTATCTTTCTTCATTATCCCCACATTAGTTTCTTCCTTTCATTACTTTATTCTTAAAGTCCAAGACCATATCCTGTGATTATAAATTAAACTAATCTATCTGTCGATTTAACCCAGCTGGAGTCACAGTATTCAGTGAAAAAATCCATAACTGTTCCTTATAATTCAATCTATTTTCTCTGTTAAGGGACATGATCCAAAATTCTCCATTGAAGGTCATTAAATGAATGACCAAATGAGACACACAATGTTCCATTGTTGGGGAAGACACAATCCTCGTCGTTGTTCGTGATCGATGCTCCCTTAAATGCTGAAACAGGGGATGCCTAGAACTTCCAACATACAATTTATTGCAGGAACACAATAGGGCATACACAACATATGCAGTGCAGCAAGAAGTTCTCCACCGGAGTTGAATCGGTTTATGTTATCCAGGGGGGTGTCCAAACATCTCCCCCAATGACTAATGAACAGAAATTGCATTCCCCGCATACCTGATGACCTGACTCATTCTTACTTAACTTATCAACAGAATCCCAGGTAACCGACCAGCTAACATAATTCGTGATGTTCTATCCTCACTTATAAACCACTATTGGATGATCTTGGAAACAGGGATGACCCTGTAAAATATTCCAATATTTGTGTTTTATAGCTGCCACCATCGGAGCTTTCACTGAAAATGGTAAAACACAAACCAATTTTTCCTCTTCAACTTCTATATGACAAGACAATAACAAATGTGCTCTACATGGGCATGTATCTCAAGGATATCTCCAATCTTGCTCCTCTCCTTTCAGATGACAAACAAGATGTATTCCTGGCCTTAATCAAGAAAAATCAAAATACATCAAAATTCCTTACAAGGGCATCTTTTGATTCCTTTGAGTCTTCCATCTGCATTGGTGCTCATAGGATGGCCTGGCTCCAGACATCGGAATTTGAGCAATATGTTCAGGACAAGTTAGCCATTATTCCCTGCTCTTGAGAAAACTGCAACCCTGCAAGGATGAGGGTTTTGGATTTGTTAGGAACTGGGAAACATTCTGGGGAAAGGAGGGGCTCTTCCGAAGGGATGGGCTTCACCTTAACCGGGATGGAACCAGGCTGCTGGCATTAATCTTTAAAAAGGAGATAGAGCAGCTTTTAAACTAGATAATAGGGGAAAGCTGACAGTCGCACAAGAGCGCATGGTTTGGAAGAATGTCTCCTTGAAGGATACTACCAAAAGCAGAGAGGTTCCAAAAAAGAGTAAAGTAGCCCAAATGCCCTCAAGTATGGAGCAGACAGAGCTTAAAGATCCAAAATTACCCATGCCTACCCATAGCCAAATTAATATGAATAAAATACAGTCTCTAAAATGCTTGTATGCAAATGCTAGAAGTCTAAAATATAAGATGGGAGAGTTAGAATATATAGCACTAAATGAGAGGTTAGATATGATTGGAATCTCAAAGACATGGTGGAAGGAGGACAACCAGTGGGACACTGTGATACCTGGGTACAAACTATATCATAATGATAGAGCTGATCAAATTGGTTGGGGGGTTGCGCTCTATGTTAGAGAGGGCATTGAGTCAGAAAGGATTAAAGTTTTGCAGGAAACAAAATTTGCTGTAGAATCTCTATGGATTGAAATTCCATGTAAAAAGGGGAAAGCGGGGGGGGGGGGGTGGGGGGGGGGGGGGGGGGGGGGGGGGGGTGTACCATCGACCGCCTGGCCAGAATGAACAAATGGATAATGAAATGCTCAAAGAAATCAAGGAAGCTAACAAAAGTTACAGCACAGTAATAATAATGGGTGATTTTAATTAACCGAGTATCGACTGGGTCAGTGTCACGGCAGTACATGCTAGGGAGATAAAGTTCCTAGATGAAGGAGTGGAGGAGTGGCCTAGTGGTTGGGGCAAGGTACTTCAGGTCAGGGGTTCAAATCCCACTAGAGGACAGCAACCTTGGACCGGAAGGACTGGGGTTTCTAGTCCCACGGGTGCTCCTTGTGGTCTTGGGCAAGCCACTTAACCCTCAATAGCCCATGTTCCCTGTAAAATAGTTATCTCCAAGTTATAATGCCCTGTTCAATGTAATTTCAGTTTGTTCAATTTAAACCGCACTGATGCAGAATAGCGGAGTATATAAGAGAATGTAAATAAATAAATGAAATAAAAGACTGCTTCTTGGAGTAGCTAGTTCATGGACCAACCAGAGGGGAAGCCATATTGGACCTAGTCCTTAGTGGAACACCAGATCTGGTGCAAGAGATAAGGGTGTTGGGACCACTTGGCAATAGTGATCATAGCATGATCGCGTTTGATTTAATTAGTGGAGGAGGGATAGTAAGGAAATCCACAGTACTACCTTTTAACTTTCGAAAGGGAGACTATGATAAAATGAGGAAAATAGTTAAGAAAAAATTAAAAGGAGCCGTTGCAAAGGTTAAAGACTTAGATCAAGCTTGGGTGTTGTTGAAAACTACTATCTTGGAAGCCCAGACCAGCTGTATTCCACGCTTTAAGAAAAGTGAAAGGAAGTCCATAAAACTGCCAACATGGTTTAAAGGTGAGGTCAGAGAGGCTGTTGTTGCCAAAAAAAGCATCTTTCAGGAAATGGTAAAAAGAGCCAAACGACGAAACCTGGAAACAGCAAAAGCACTGGCAAGTTAAATGCAAGGCATTGATAAGGCAGGCAAAGGGAGAATTTGAGAAGAAGCTTGCTGCAGAAGCAAAAATGCGTAATAAAGACTTTTTCAAGTACATTCGTAGCAAAAAACCTGTGAGAGTCAGTTGGTCCATTAGATGATAGAGGGGTTAAAGGGGGCACTAAGAGGCGACAAGGCGATAGCGGAGAGACTGAATGAATTCTTTGCTTCGGTCTTTACTGAGGAAGATGTAGGGATGTTACCCATGACTGAAGTGGTATTTAAAGGTGGGGAAGAATTGAAGGAAATATCGATACATCGGGAAGATGTATTACAACTATTAGATAAACTGAAGAGTAGCAAATCATCTGGGCCAGATGATATACATCCAAGGGTGTTGAAAGAACTGAAATATGAGATTGCAGACCTGCTATTAGTAATCTGTGAACTATCATTAAAACATCTGTAATACCTGAAGATTGGAGGATGGTGAACGTAACACCAATTTTTAAAAAGGGTTCCAGGGGTGATCCGGAAAACTACAGACCGGTGAGCCTGACGTCAGTACCGGGAAAAATGGTAGAAACCATCATAAAGAACAAAGTTGCTGAACATGTAGATAGTCATGACTTAATGGGAGACAGTCAGCATGGCTTTAGACAAGGAAGATCTTGTCTTACTAATCTGTTATGTTTTTTTTGAAGGTGTGAATAAACAGGTAGACAAAGGTGAGTCTGAGTCTGTATTTGGACTTTCAGAAAGCTTTTGACAAGATCCCTCATCAGAGACCTTTGGCAAAACTAAAGAGTCATGGAATAGGAGGCAGTGTACTATTGTGGATCAGGAACTAGTTAAAAGATAGAAAGCAGAGGGTAGGGCTAAATGGCCAATTTTCCCAGTGAAGAAAGATGAATAGTGCTTTGCCGCAGAGATCTGTGCTTGGTCCGCTGCTTTTTGACATATTCATAAATGACCTGGAAAGTGGGATAACGAGTGAGGTTATCAAATTTGCAGATGACACAAAACTATTTAAAGTTGTTAAAACTCAAGAGGATTGTGGAAAATTGCAAGAGGATCTTGATAAATTGGAAGACTGGGCATCAAAATGGCAGGTGAAATTTAATGTGGACAAGTGCAAAGTTATGCACCTAGGGAAGAACAACCCAAACTATGGTTACATGATGCAAGGTTCCACATTAGGAACCACCACCCAGGAAAAAGAATTTAGGCGTCATTGTGGATAACATGTTAAATCCCTTGGCCCAGTGTGCAGCGGCAGCCAAGAGAGCAAATAGAATGCTAGGTATCATAAGGAAAGGAATGGAAAATAAAACAAAGGATATTATAATGCCTCTGTATCGTTCCATGGTGAACCTTGAATATTGTGTGCAGTTCTGGTCGCCATATCTTAAAAAGGATATAGCGTTATTAGAAAAGGTTCAGAGAAAAGTCACCAAAATGGTAAAGGGGATGGAAGGATACCCCTATGAAGAAAGGCTAAAAAGGTTAGGGCTCTTTAACCTGGAAAAGAGATGGCTGAGGGGAGATATGATAGAAGTCTATAAATTAATGAACGGAGTGGAACGGGTAAACATAGATCGATTGTTTACGTTATCAGAATATAGAAAGACTAGGGGACATGCAATGAAACTACAGAGTAAACTATTTAAGACTAATAAAAAAAATATTTTTTCACTCAACATGTAATCAAACTCTGGAATTTGTTACCGGAGGATGTAGTAAAGGCTGTTAGTGTAGCGGGATTTAAAAAAGGTTTGGACAAGTTCCTAGAGGAAAGGTCCATAAACCATTATTAAGAAGGGACCCAGGATATCAATGCTTGACCCAGTACAAGCATTGTGGAACCTGTGTCTTTTGGGGAAACTGCTAGGTACGTATGACCTAGATTGGCCACTGTTGGAAACAGGATACTGGGCTTGATGGACCTTGGTCTGACCCAGTATGGCATATCTTATGTTCTTATGTTCTTTGGAAAGGGTTGATGAGAGAAGGTTGGGGAGCTTGATGCGGATGATCTCACCCCCAAAAGGCTTTCCTGAAAGACTTTTGACCCATCCAGAAAGAAGGCCAATTCCAAGAAGTCTTTCTTTTCTAAAAAGAAGAGATATTGCCCTTCTTTTCCACCTCAGGCTGCTTAACAATCCCAGTAGCAACAATAGAGGTCACAGGGCCCTAGTCAGCCTAAGAAGCCTAGGGCACCTAAGCCACAACCAACTGTTCCACCACAGTCAGCAGCTAGTTTTTGATTCCTTTCTAGAGAGCATAGCCACTCTGCCTCTGCAGGGTCCCCAGCCCCTTCACATAAAAGGCAGACTTTGTTCGTATGCCCACAGGTGGCATCTCATCATATCAGAACAATGGACAACATCGTCCATAGGGGTTATCTGATGTATTTCCAAACTTTCCCCCGCCACCTTCATGAAGCATTATTCGTCCAACCCCTTACAGGCCAACTTCCTTTCAATGGAAGTGGCTGCCCTGTTAACTCAGGGTACTGTCGAAGTAGTTCCTCCTTCCCAAGAGGGCAAGGGCTTCTACTCTCCTTACTTACTCATTTCCAAGAAGACAGAAGGGTTCAGGCCCATTCTAGATCTTTGAGATCTCAACAAGTTCCTTGTTCGAGAAAAATTCAAGATGATTTCCATAGAAACTCTTCTGCCTTACCTGTTTTCTAGACCTCAAGGAGGTATATACTCATTTGCTGATCCACCCTCTATACAGACATTATCTGCGATTCCAGGTTCAGGAAACCCACTGCCAGTATCTGGTGCTTTCCTTTGGACTAGCATCTGCACCCCAAGTATTCACAAAGTACATGGTGGTGGTCGCAGGCTACCTTCGTACTTTGGGGAGTTTTGTCTTCCCCTGCTTAAATGATTAGTTAATAAGGGGAGAATTTCCAGAAGAGGTAAAACTAGTTCTTCATCGCACCATCATGGTGCTCCAAAGTCTTGGATTTGTTCTAAACTTCTTCAAATCTCACCTGGTGCCATCCTAGTGGCTTGAATTCATCGGGGCACTCCTAGACCCTCATCAGGTCCAAGCTTTTCTCCCACAGGATCACTCTGTCCATCTTATAGAACTGGCACATGCTATAAGAAGCCACATAATGGTCACTGTTCGAGAGATGCTGCACCTTTTGGGTCACATGGCCTCCACGGTCCATATCATCTCAAATGCCTGGCTGCACATGTGACAGGCTCAATGGATGCTATTGTCTCAATGGACCCAAGCAACTGGGTGTTTCTCCAACAAGATTTGCATCACACCTCCTCTGGTCAACTTTCTTCAGTGGTGGTGCATCCATCAAAACTTACTCAGAGGGTTACCTATTCGGATGTCTCCACCTCAATGCACCCTAACAATGGATGCTTCCAAACTCGGGTGGGGTGCACAGTCTCACTACACAAGGGCAGTGGACACAACAGGAAGCTCAGATGTAGATCAATCTCCCTAGAGCTTCATGCTCTCATGAATGCCCATCGGGTTTCTCAACCCCAACTTTCAGGCAAACAGATTTTAGCCCAAATGGATAACTAGGTGGCTATGTTATGTGGGAACAAGCAGGAGGGAACAGACTCTTATCCCCTCCACTAAGAAGCCCTTTATCTCTGGTTCTTTTCCATTGCACACTGCATCCATCTCAGGGCAGTGTATCTCCCTGCAAACTTAAACTCTTGCAGACAGGCTCAGCCACATCCTACGCCCACACGAGTGGACTCTAAATCAGAAGACAGCCTCCTGGACCTTCCACCTATGGGGGACTCCCAAATAGATCTGTTCATCACACAGGAGAATACACAGTTGCTGCTGTTCTGTTGAAGATTTCCCTCCCCTCGCAGTCAGGCGATGGATGCCTTCTCTATTGAGGCAGGGGCCTGCTTTATGGATTCCCACCCACCTGCCTAATACCCAAAACCCTGTTCAAGCTTGAGGCCAATAGGGGCTCTATGATTCTAACAGCCCTTTACTGGCCCCAACAGCCATGGTTTCCTCTTCTGCTTCATCTAGCACAGACTCCACCCCTCAGCTTGCGGGCCACACGCCAACCTCCTATCTGAGGAATGTGGGACGCTCCTTCATCCCAATGCATGTGCCCTCCATTTCATGGTGTGGCTGCTGAGAGCATAATGTTTGACGACCTCGACCTTCCTCAACAGGTCAAGGACATTTTACTTGCATCACGCAAACCATCTACCAGATGTTCTTATGACTTTAAATGATGGCGGTTCACCATCTGGTGTACTCCAAAACACGTTGACCCTTCTGCCTGCTCAGTGGAATTTCTTTTACAGTATCTCCTCCACTTATCCACCACAAAGCTTAAGACTAACTTGGTCCGAGTACATCTTAGTGCCATTGCAGTCTACTATAAGCTAGTGGACATTTCCTCACACCCCTTGGTGAAGTGCTTCATGCGGAGTCTTCTGCTGTCCAATTAATCGCTCAGACCTATGCTAGTGGCGTGGGATCTTAATGTGGTCATAGCACAGCTTCTAGAGCATCCCTTTGAGCCTTTAGCTACCACTTCTTTGAAATTCCTCTCTTGGAAGGTCATTTTCCTCATTGCCCTCACCTCTGCTTGCCATATCAGTGGGCTGCAGGCCTTAGTGTCAGATCCTCCGTACAGTCACTTCCACCATGACAAGGTGGTTCTCCGGACCCATCCACACTTCCTCTCAAAGGTAGTTTTTCATATTAATCAGTCTGTGATGCTCCTGGTCTTCTTTCCCAGACCTCATGCCTCCAGAGCCGAAGCAGTGCTACATTCACTAGATTGCAAACACACTCTGGCTTTCTACTTGGACAGAACTAAAAATTTCAGGAAATCCTCTCATTTATTTGTCTCCTTTGATCCAAGTCACCACCTTGGACGTCCAGTGTCAAAATGCACCCTATCCAACTGGATTGCAGACTGCATTTCTTTTGCCTTTGCTCAGGGAGGCCTCTCCCTTGACGATCACTTCACTGCACACAACGCGCAGGCCATGGCAACCTCTGTTGCCAACCTTTTGGTCTGTCTCTATCGAAGAGATCTGTTGTGCTGCTACCTGGTCCTCTATTTACACCTTTGCTGCTCACTACTGCCTAGACAGGGACTCCCATCGGGATGCTGTCTTTGGCCAGGCTGTCCTTCAGCATCTTTTTGGCACTTAACCTCAACTCCTACCTGCCATCCTGGACTCTTTTGATACCAGATTCCTCTAGCCATGCTCTCTCAAGCTGGAATCAAGTCCAATAGGGCCACTCTGTATCTATAGCCTCTGACGCCATCCTCTAGCCTCGTGGTTGCTGTTTAGTCTGGTGCTTGGGAACTAGTAAGTCCCATATGTGAAGACTGCATTCCTTCTTGTTCCTGGAGATAGCATTGTTGCTCACCTGTAATAGGTGATCTCTGTGAACAGCAGGAATCAGTCTTCACAACCCACCCTCCTCCCCTAGGAGTTGTAGGCTATTTTTTTATTTTTCCTCTATTGCTGAGTTACAAACTGAACTGAGGAGAGGAGTTGGGAAGGCAGTGGAGTGCTCCCAAAAGCTTTCCAATTAGATACTGGGGAGTGTTCCCACACGGGCTCCGTTGGTACTGATGTTACCAATATGTGAAGACTGATTCCTGTTGTTCCCGGAGATCACCTGTTACAGGTGAGTAACAACACTTTTTCTACAGGGAAAATTATTCCAGCAACTGGTAAGATAACTCACATGTGAAGGGGCCATACTGGACCTGGTGGGGGGGAGAG
Organism: Ichthyophis bannanicus; assembly: GCA_033557465.1. NCBI lineage: Eukaryota > Metazoa > Chordata > Amphibia > Gymnophiona > Ichthyophiidae > Ichthyophis > Ichthyophis bannanicus. The sequence continues at coordinate 989,187,619 of CM066032.1, forward strand.
GAAACAAGAAATTTCTCAGATATGTTGGTGAGATGGAGACGTGCAAAAGTGCTATTGTCAAACTCAAGGGTGAAAGGGAGGAGTATGTGGAAGCTGATGAGGATAAAGCAGAATTGCTTAACAAATATTTTTGTTCAGTGTTCACAGATGAAGGGCCAGGAGCAGGACCTCATAAAACATCCACAAATAGGAACAATAGAGAAGGGGATCTTGAACGATTTTCAGAAGACTGTGTTCGTGAGGAACAAGCTTTAAATTAAAAGTAAACAAAGTGATGAGGCCGGATAGGATACATCCAAGAGTACTGAAGGAACTTGGGTAAGTTCTAGCGGCTCATTGTCTGACTTTCTCAATGCTTCTTTAGAGACGGGAGTGGTCCTAAAGGACTGGAGAAAAGTGCATGTGGTCCCTCTACACAAGAATGTGCATGTGGTCCCTCTACACAAGGAGGAGGTTGAGAACCACAGGCCGGTTAGTCTGATCTCTGTAGTGGGTAAATTAATGGAAACACTGCTAAAACAGAGGATATTGAGTCCAATGGATTGCAGGATCCAAGGCAGCATGGTTTTACTAAGAGCAGGTCTTTTCAGACATATCTAATTAATTTTTTTTATTGGGCAACCAGAGAGTTGGAAGGAGGGAGAGCCCTAGATGTGATGTACTTAGATTTCAGTAAAGCCTTTGACACCGTTTCGCACAGATGACTTATACATAAATTGAACATCTGAGGAACAGACTGACTAGTTTAGAACTTGGTTGCGTGGAAGGTGACAAAGGAGTACAGGTAAATGGAGCTCACTCTGAGGAGAAGGATGTTAACCAGTGGTGTGTCCTTGGTCCAATTCTTTTAAACATTTTTTTTAGTGATATTGCAGAGGGTCTGTCGGGTAAGGTTTGCCTCTTTACAGAGGATACTAAAATCTGCAATATAATAGACATCCAGAAAGGAGTAGATAACATGAGGAGGGATCTAGCTAAGCTTTAAGAATGGTTGAGAATTTGGCAGCTGAGATTTAATGCTAAAAAATGCAGGGTCCATGCATTTAGGCTGCAGAAATCCCAGAGAAAGTACAGTATAGGAGGTGTGAAGTACTTCCGTTCACAAAAGAAGAGCGGGATGTGGGCATGATTGTTTCTGATGATCTTAAGGTAGCTAAACAGATAGAAAAGTTGACAGCAAAAGCCAGAAGAATGCTTGAGTACTTAGGAAGAAGAATGGCCAGCAGGAAGGAGAGGTGATAATGCCTCTGTATAAATCTTTAATGAGACCTCATTTATAGCATTCTGTGCAATTCTGGAGCCACACCTTCAAAAGAATATAAATAGGATGGAGTCTGAGCAGAGCGTGCCTACCAAAATGGTCAGTGAACTTTGTCATAAGGCATAAGGAGTGGAGGAGTAGCCTAAAGGTTAAGAACACTGGCTTGGAAACACAGAGACCAGGGTTTGATTCCCACCAGCACTCCTTGTGACCTTTGGCAAGTCACTTAACCCACCATTGCCTCAGAAAAATCCAAGTTATCAATGTCCCTGTTTAATGTACATTACCAAGTTTAAGTTTCAATGTAAACTGCGGTATATAAAACCTGTTAAATAAATATGGGAACAGACTTAAAGATCTCAATATTTATACTTTGGAGGAAAGGCGGGAGAGAGGAGATATGATAGAGATGCTTAAATACCTCCATGGCATAAATGCACAGGTGGAGAACCTCTTTCAATTGAAAGGAAGCCCTGCAATGAGGGGGCATAGGATGAAGGTGAAAGGGTATAGACTCGGGAGTGATAGAGGGGGAGGAAGTGACATCACTTGAGCTAGATGGCTGGCTGAGAGCATTGCTGTGCCAGAGAATCATTTAATTGAGCTTTAAGTGCAGCTGCAAAAATACTGGTAATCCACCAAAATTTGCAGAGAGGTGTGGGAAGAGTTGGGGCTGGCTCCAGGATATCAATGCACCAAAAGGCAGCCAACCTGAAGAAGTTTGCCTTCCAGGGGAGTAGGGTTGAAAAGCGGAGAGGAGGCGCTGAGATGGCAACCGCAACTGCAAAAGGAATGCGAGAATCGTGAGCCACCTACAGTAGTGAGGAAGAAGAGGAATGGCTGCAGCAGTAGAGGATGTCGCAAGAAGTGATTACTAAAGAGGATCTTCAGGCACTGCTATGAGACCTTCGATGAGACATTATTCATGGTGTGAAGGAGATGCTGGACAAGGTGCGGCAGGAGTTAGGTTCTGCTGTGGGTGAGCTCTGCAATTAACTGGTAGATGTGGGCAAACATATAATAGAATTGGAGACTATGATGGAAAGCATTTCAGAGAATGTGGAGGTATTAAAACAGCGCGCAACTGACACAGATCGGATCCGGGAAGAGATGCTATTGAAGTTTGAGGAGCTTGAGAATTTCTCAAGACAAAACATCTGCATAAGAGGGATATTAGAACAGGCTGACTATCAGGACTGCAAGAGGGTGGCAAAGTAGTCAGGAAAGCAAGGGTTCGAAAAGAAGAAGAAATAGCCAATGCAATAAAATGTGGGGATAAGACATTTTTCAGATATGTTAGTGAGAGGAGGAAGGGCAAAAATAGTATTGTCAGACTCAAAGGTGCAGGGGAGGAATATGTAGAAACTATTGAGGATAAAGCTGTATTGCTTAACAAATATTTCTGTTCTGTGTTCACAGATGAAGGGTCTGGAGCAGGACCTCAGAAAACACCCACAAATAGCAACAGAAGCGATGGGAGTCTTGAACGATTTTCAGAAGACTGTGTTGGAGATGAATTAGTTAAACTAAAAGTAGACAAAACCATGGGTCCAGATTTATTTATTTATTTATTTATTTAACATCTTTTATATACCGCACTCTTCGTCATCAGCGCGGTTTACATTTTAACAAATTGTACTTAAGCATGAACATATGTTAAGTTTACAGGTAGCAGGGAATGAACTTGGATAACTGGGGATTAAATAGACCACAAGAATTCAAACTATTTACAGCAGGAAATCACATGTTTATAATTCAAAGGCTTGGGCTCTAAGGGGATTTGAAATGGGGTGAGAAATGAATATGGGGGTGTACTTGACTAACTATGATCATTGGTGCGTGTCGGGAGGGAATGACTTAGGAAGTTCATACTCTGAGGGAAGTGTTGTAGGAAGAGGTGTTATATATATCCAAGAATACTGAAGGAACTTGGGGACATAAGAACATAAGATATGCCATACTGGGTCAGACCAAGGTCTATCAAGCCCAGTATCCTGTTTCCAACAGTGGCCAATCTAGGTCATATGTACCTAGCAGTTTCCCCAAAAGACACAGGTTCCGCAATGCTTGTACTGGGTCAAGCATTGATATCCTGGGTCCCTTCTTAATAATGGTTTATGGACCTTTCCTCCAGGAACTTGTCCAAACCTTTTTTAAACCCAGCTACACTAACAGCCTTTACTACATCCTCCAGTAACAAATTCCAGAGTTTGATTACATGTTGAGTGAAAAAATATTTTCTTTTATTAGTCTTAAATAGTTTACCCTGTAGCTTCATTGCATATCCCCTAGTCTTTCTATATTCTGATAATGTAAACAATCGATCTACGTTTACCCGTTCCACTCCGTTCATTAATTTAAAGACTTCTATCATATCTCCCCTCAGCCATCTCTTTTCCAGGTTAAAGAGCCCTAACCTTTTTAGCCTTTTTTCATAGGAGTATCCTTCCATCCCCTTTACCATTTTGGTGGCTCTTCTCTGAACCTTTTCTAATAACGCTATATCCTTTTTAAGATACGGCAACCAGAATTGCACACAATATTCAAGGTGCGGTCTCACCATGGAACGATATAGAGGCATTATAATATCATTTTGTTTTATTTTCCATTCCTTTCCTTATGATACCTAGCATTCTATTTGCTCTCTTGGCCGCCGCTGCACACTGGGCCGAGGGTTTTAACATGTTATCCACAATGACGCCTAACTCTTTTTCCTGGGTGGTGGTTCCTAATGTGGAACCCTGCATTGTGTAACCATAGTTTGGGTTGTTCTTCCCTTGGTGCATAACTTTGCACTTGTCCACATTAAATTTCATCTGCCATTTTGATGCCCAATCTTCCAATTTATCAAGATCCTCTTGCAATTTTCCACAATCCTCTTGGGTTTTAACAACTTTAAATAGTTTTGTGTCATCTGCAAATTTGATAACCTCACTCGTTATCCCACTTTCCAGGTAATTTATGAATATGTCAAAAAGCAGCGGACCTAGCACAGATCCCTGGGGTACACCACTATTTACCTATCTCCAGGAACAGCACTGCTACATTGTCATTACACTACTGCCTGTAGCTTTAATAACCACCTTTGTCTTGCTACCAGTACCTATATTGCAATTATATTTTGTCAATAGCCTAACTGATACTTATTTTCTACACTGTTGCTGTTATACTTTCGTCAGCTGCTTTAATACTATGGTCAGTAGCCTGCTTTATAGCTAACTACTATTTTGTTACCAACAGCCTTTCCAGTGTTATTTTATTATCGCCACTTGCCAGACTGCTACTTAAGTACTATACTGTTACCAGTAACTTTTACTAAGGGCATTAAATACAATTACATTGCAACTTGTTTCTGTTCTATCTAGCTGTATCTGTTTTCACACTCACACCATGATTTCACCCATAGCATTAACTTCACTACATATCCTTGCAGCTTACTGCATAATTTTCACCCTCATTCACCACTCTCAAGCCCTCACCTATAACTCTATCCCTGTTCTACATAATCCATGGAAGAGACAGCACACACCTCCAAACATACAACCTCAAAGACATGGGCAACCACTACACTCCCACCTTCTCTACATATCCATCCAACAGTCCCTCCCACCCAAATCTGAGTCCCCCCCCCCATAACCTGAAGTGCGCACTCATTAACGCCCGCTCCATCCGCAAGAAATGGCCTGCCATTACCGCCATGCTAGCAGACCACGATCTCGACTTCCTATGCATCACAGAGACGTGGATGTCTACCTCAGACTCTGTCCTCCTCCACCAACATGTCCCTCCCTATTTTGCCATACACTCCTGTCATAGGACAGACCGAACTGGAGGTGGAGTAATCATCCTCTCTAAGGAAAGCCTACAATTCCAGCCTATCTCCTCTAACAGTTCCACTCACCTTGATTATTTATCCATAGCAAATAAGAACCACACCATCAACCTGATATATAGAGCACCCTCCCCAATAGCTGATGACCTTTCAGTGATTGTTGACCTTGCATGCAACCACAGCAATCCCCATACAGCAAACTGGGTGTTAGGAGACTTTAACCTCCCTGTACTGCAAGACACACAAGCTAATGCCTTCCTTGATGCCCTCAAAGCATTAGGATACACCCAACTAGTTAACTCCCCCACTCATATTAAGGGAAACACCCTCGACTTGGTATTTGCACCTCAAATAGACAACTACCCCTTTCACAAATTCAATCTCTCACTGAGCCCAGTACCATGGTCTGACCACAGTCTTGTGAGATTCTCACTGCCTTCCCTTCGCGGATCTAACTACCTCCCCACCACAATTGACAATACCATCACTACTCGGAAACGTTATCTCCCATTCAATGAGCAGGAGATCATTGGGAGAATACACCCTCTCCTGGAAACACCTGAACTCAACCTTGACGACATGTTAACATTATGGAACAAGTCCCTCAACGCAGTAATAGACGCCCCAACTACCAAGAAAAACCTCAGAGGTAAGAAAAAAGCACCTTGGTATTCACCTGAACTAACAGCATCCCTCCGGCGGTTACGTCAACTCGAAAAACGATGGCGCAGATCAAGGACAACCGAGAGCCATGAAGCCTATAACACCTACCTTGACGACCATAGAACAGCAGTATCATCAAGAATGAAACAATACCATTCAGACGTCCTACTGAGAGCCATAAACAAACCACGTGAGCTATTCAATTTGGTCAAAAATCTGGCTAAGGAGCCCACCTCCAACCAAACAAATCTACCTGACGCTCAGGAATATGCGGACTACCTTCGCTCAAAGACAAGCCAACACATTGCTCCTGCAAATCACCACCCTCTGAAACATACAAGCCCGCTACCTCCCGACTCCCTCCCTCTAAATGAGACAGCAGATAACCACCACATTCTTAACTCCTTCTCCCCCCAACAGCAAGGGAGATCCAAGATACCATCACATGCATCTATACCACCACAGCTCCGAGCGACCCATGCCCGGCACAATGGATAAAAGCGCTAAAATCAGACCTCAGCCCTTTCCTCGCCAAACTAATAGGATCATCCTTCACTTCGGGGATTTTCCCACAGAACCTGAAGCAAACTTCAATAAGACCCCTACTGAAGAACAAAAAGCTCGACCCCACAAAGATGGACTCTTACAGGCCCATATCGAGCATCCCGCTTCTAGCTAAAATCATCGAAAAAACAGTCCAACAGCAACTAACCCATCACATTGAAAACAACGCGCCTCTTGATTACTGCCAGCATGGATTCAGAGAGTCCCATGGAGTCGATACCCTTCTGACTACATTATTCAACTCCCTTACCATTGGGCTCGATAACATCAGGAAGGGTTTTGCCCTTATCTTTCTGGACATCGCAGCCGCCTTTGACTCGGTGGACCACAAGATACTCCTATCACGCCTCACTGAGAAGGGTCTTCGTGGCAACGCTCTAGCTTGGTGCGCCTCATATCTGAATAACAGATGGCAACATGTCCGCTCCGGATCCTCTTTATCGGACCCTTTCCCACTAGAAAAGGGCGTTCCCCAGGGCTCATCCCTCTCAGCACTTTTATTCAATATCTATATGCAGCCCATCTGCAATCTTATCCGGTCCTTTAACATCAACTGCCTAGTATATGCTGATGATGCCCTAATGTTCACCCCAATAGACACAGATCACCCAAATCTCGACCAGCTCTCCTCTTGCTTCAATGCCGTCACAGATTGGCTACACAACCAAATGCTCAGAATAAATCTGAAAAAGACAGAAGTTCTATTCATCGGAAGAAACCAGTCATTCACTCCCCCATCTTCAATCAAAGTGAACAACGCAGAACTCCTCTCCAAGACAACGATCAAATACTTAGGCGTAACACTGGACCAGCACCTGGACATGCATGCTCATATAGACAATACAATCAGAACAATATACCACAAATTACGGACACTACGCCTCATAAAGAACACCCTTGAACCAAACGACTTCAGAACAGTCTTCCAGGCCATAATCATGCCCCACTTCGATTACGCCAACCCCATCCTACTTGGACTTCCAAAGAGCTCGATAAACCCCTTACAGCTTGCGATGAATACCGCAGCAAGAACCCTCTATGGCGCATCTCGCAGAGAACATATCACCCCTATCCTGAAGAGCTTGCACTGGCTCCCCGTCCAGTACAGAATCACATTTAAGATCCTCACTTTGACCTTCAAAGCAGTCAACTGTATCACCGCAAATATATTGTCAGATATGATCCAACTTACTCCAAACAACAGATTAAGAAGAACCACATCCTGCAATACCATCCTCCTTCCAAAAGCCATCACAAAATGCAACAAATCCACTAGAAAGCGTGCCTTTGCCTTATTCGCCCCTTCTTGCTGGAACTCCCTCCCAACAGAAATCCGCAGCATAAATAACCTCCCCCAGTTCAGAAAAGCCCTCAAACTGCAATTATTTATACAACACTTTGGTAACTCCGACAGCATCACCTAGACAGTACCACATGATCTTATAGTCTAACAAGCCAACGCTGTCTAACCAATTTCCGATGAAAACTCGTCACCTCCCCCATCTATCCCCCTTAGGGCCTGTATCATAAACTTAGATGTGATGCAATCCCTGTGTATATAATGTATAAAGTTCACCTGTTACCCTTGTTTAAATCTCCCTTTGTTTGCTATGTATAAAGTTCACCTGTTATCCATGTTTAAACTCCCTGTTCTATGTAAGTTCAATGTATGGCTGTTCCTCATTGTACAAACTTGTTTATTGTAAACCGTGCTGATGCTGAATAGTGCGGTATAGAAAAACCTTAAATAAATAAAAAAAAATAAACAAGCAGGAATGTAGTCTTCACATATGGGTATGTCGGTACCGACGGAGCCTGCACGTTCCTGTTCCGCTCCCCAGCGTCCAGTTAGGAAGCTTTTGAGAGTATCCCACAGCGCCTGCGTGCTAGCTTCCTGCCTTTCCCAACTGCCTCTCTCCAGTTCTTCATTTTCCGCGGAGCCAGCAGGTCATGTTCCTGTCACCGCAGAAAATTTTCCTTCTTTTTTGTGGTCGCGTCTGCCTTCCTCGATGTTTTACCGGTACGGCCGGTTTTTTCTTTATTTCTGTATTTCTTTTCTTTAAAAAAAAAAAAAAAAAAAAATCCTTACTTTCCTATTTTTTCCAGGTGCACGCACCATTTTGGGCCTTAGGCCCAAGACTTTTTCCATAATGGAAAAACCCTACTTGGGTTTTAAAAAGTGCACCAAGTGTGGCGGTACCATCTCCGTCACCGACACCCATGAGTGGTGTCTGAAATGTTTAGGTCCTGATCATTCCATCTCAGAATGTATGGCCTGTGCCATGATGTCCAAGAGAGGTCGACAGAACCGAGCCGCCAAGCTCAGTACCCTGTTTCCCTCGGATGCAGCTTCGGTGGCATCAACGTCTTCCAGGGGTTCGTCTTCCTCCCATAGATCTCAGTTAACTAAACATAAGTCTAGCCGGTCCTCAAAGGGTAGATCTCCTTCTAAACATCGAGATGCCTCTGGCGTTGCCCTTGAGGATTCTGCACCGGCAAAATTGCCACGGCGGGAGGCTTTGGCTTCCAAAGCATTATCGGGGCTCCAGGATGTTCTTGAGGCCTCGACCTCGGCAGAACTACTGGTGCCATGCTCTGGGGGTACCGGCGTTCTTCTCCGGTACTGACATCCAGGCATCAGCAGCATCGATAGACCAAAGAGTCCTGGCTATTGAGCGCAGTCTGGCGGCTCTCCTTGCGGTGTCGACGCTCTCGGAACTGCATCAGACTTTTCAACCGGTACCGGCACCGACTCCGGCATCGGTATCGTTACCAGTACCGATAGCATCGACATCGGTGTCCTCATTGCCGGCACCCAGTCATCCGATGCCCTCCGGTACCGACTTCGGTCGGTATGGGTATCGGGCTCTTCAAGAGCATCCTGACAGAAGATACTTCGAGTCCTCAGAGGAGTCTGAGGATTCTGACAGTTCTGTCGATGCGGGAATACTTCTCCCAGAGGAGCCCTCCTCCCCTAAACGTAGGATGTCTCCTCCAGAGGACATTATCTTTCAGGATTTCATCAGGGAGGTGACTCGAGGTCTGTCCATTACTGTGGCACCTGAGACAGAGCCCAGAGCAAAGGAGTTGGAAATTTTAAAATAAGGAGGCAGCTACCTTGCCCATCCATGAGATCTTGCATGATCTCATGTTAAGAATGTGGGAGACACCTCTTACCACCTCTCCTCATTCTCGTAGACTGGATACTCTGTATCAAGTTCCTCCTTGTCCTGGTTTCCAGAAAACTCAGCTTCCTCACCACTCTATTGTAGTGGAATCAGCTATGAGAAGGATCAAGAGTGCAAAGAGGCATGCCTCTAATCCTCCAGGACGTGAGTGCAGAACTTTGGATGCTTTTGGACGTCGTGTCTTCCAAGCTTCCATGCTTTCTGCCAGGATCAGTTCCTATAGTCTATATATGGGAATGTTCCTGAAAGAAGTCACAGGAGATTTAGAGGCTCTAGGCCCTTTTCTTCCTGAGGATAGAAGATGGGATTTTCTCACATTGGTCAAACATTCCCAGGATGTTTCAAAATTTGTCAACTGTGCAGCTTTCAACTGTTTTGAGTGCATAAGCAGAACCTCTGCCATTGCCATAGGTGCACGTAGAATTGCTTGGCTCCAGGCATCTGATCTGGAGCTCTGGGTACAAGACAAACTGGGAAATATTCCTTGTACTGGTGAGAACCTGTTTGGTAAAGATTGGCAGGAGAAAGCCAATGAGATGGATGCTGAAAACTCCACCTTGGACAGATTGTCCAAGTCTACAGCTGATCCTGCAAGAAAGAAATCTTTTAAGAAACCATTCTTTTCTAAAAAGAAAAAATGTTATCCTGCTTATTCTCAGCAGGCACGTTCTGCAGGTCAACCTGTCCGGAAAAGTCAGCAACCACCCAAACAAAGGAAGGCAAAGACTGCTAAGCCTCAACTGTCTCAGCAGTCTCAGCCTCCACAAGGTCTTTGACTTTCATCTAGAGAACTTAGCCTTCCTGGCCCTCAATGGACCAGAGCCTTCCACCATTCCAGGAAGGTTATGCCATTTTGCCCCAGGTGGGAGCAGATAACAGCAGAGCATTGGACACTCTCCATTATCAGAGAGGGGTACAAACTGCACTTTCTGTGCATGCCCCCTCCCACAATGGTAAGACAGTTCAATTCTCAGACCTCTCTCATCAACCTGTTAGATCAAGAGGTCTCTACACTTCTTGCCCAAGGGGCAATAGAAAAAGTACCCATTCATCAGCAGGGTACAGGGTTTTACTCCCCCTATTTCCTTATCCCAAAGAAAACAGGGGGATACAGACCTATCTTGGACCTCAGAGAATTGAACAAATTCCTGTTCAAAGAGAAATTCAAAATGATTTCTCTAGGAACTCTGCTGCCATACCTTCAAAGTCAGGATTGGCTTTGTTCTCTAGATCTCAAGGATGCGTACACCCATGTTCTCATCCATCCAACTCACAGAAAGTTCCTTCGGTTCCTTTTCCAGGGAAAGCACTACCAATACAGGGTGCTTCCTTTTGGTCTGGCCTCAGCTCCAAGAGTGTTTACGAAATGCATGGCTGTGGTAGCAGCATTTCTCCGCATTCTAGGCATATTCGTCTTCCCCTACTTAGATGACTGGCTCATTTGAGCCCCATCAGAGTAAGAGGCCAGGACTTCCCTATCTTGCACAATGCGTATCCTTCAGTATTTGGGTCTGGTCATAAACATCCCAAAATCCAGTCTAACTCCCACTCAGTCTCTAGAGTTCATAGGAGCTTTGCTGGATACCAAAAGGGTAAGGGCCTATCTCCCCCAGGCCCGTTGCCTTCGCATGGTGCAGTTGGCTTCTCAAGCAGTGCTAAAACCTTTCCTCACTGCCCAAGAGATGCTACAACTACTTGGCCACATGGCATCCACAGTGCATGTGGTTCCTTATGCTCGCCTCCACATGAGAGCAGCCCAGTGGACTTTATCCACCCAATGGACTCAGGCATCAGGATGCCTGTCAGACAAAATAGTAAACACAAATCATCTTATTTTGTTCCTCCAATGGTGGCAGTCCTCTCAAAACCTGTTGCTGGGATCCCCTTTTCAACAACCCTTACCCCAGGCAACTCTCACAATAGATGCTTCACCAATGGGTTGGGGAGCTCATCTACAAGACCTCTCCACCCAAGGCACCTGGACTCCACAGGAGACTCATCTACATTTCAATCTCTTAGAGCTCAGAGCAATCTTCCTTGCTCTTCAAGTGTTCCTCACCCTGCTCAGCTACAAGACAGTCCTCATTCATAAGGGTAATCAAGTAGCCATGTTCTACGTGAACAAGCTGGGGGGAACAGGCTCTCTGTTGTTTTGCAACGAAGCTCTGCGACTATGGGCCCTCGCCAGAGAGCATCAGATTAATCTCCTGGCAGTGTTATCTTCCAGGCATACAAAACTCTTGGGCAGACAGACTCAGTCGAGTTCTGCTTCCACACGAATGGTCTCTACATGCAGACCAGGTGGCCAAGATTTTTCAGATTTGGGGAACCCCAGACATAGACCTCTTTGCAAGTCTGTTGAATGCCAATCTTCCCCGGTTCTGTTCCAGAATTCCGGCTCAGGGCTCTCAGGCCAGGGATGCCTTCCTCCTTCACTGGGGTCAGGACTTCCTTTATGCCTTTCCGCCCATTCCCCTAATTCCCAAAACCCTATTCAAGCTTCAGAGAGACAGAGGCCATATGATTCTCATAGCACCACATTGGCCATGGCAAGTGTGGTACCCTCTGCTTCTACAACTCTCTCAAGCTCACTTCCTGGAGTTAGGGTCTGCTCCAGATCTCCTGTCTCAGGAGGACGGAATGTTATGGCATCCCAATCCCCAATTCCTGCATCTCAGGGCTTGGTTGCTGAAGGCCTAGATCTTCATGATCTTAACCTTCCTCAGCCAGTAAAGGATATCCTTTATGCTTCCAGGAAACCTTCCACAAGACGTTCCTATGCTTTCAAGTGGAAAAGGTTTACCATATGGTGTTCGCAGAAGGGTCTTAACCCACGTGCGATACTTCTGGAATCATTACTGGAGCATCTCCTTCATTTATCCAATGCAGGACTTAAGACTAACTCAGTAAGAGTCCATTTGAGTGCCATTGCAGCTTCTTTCAAGCCTCTGAATGGACAACCTATTTCCTCCCATCCTCTTGTAGCAAGATTTATGAGAGGCCTTCTTCTAACTAAGCCTCCCATCAGGCAACCTCCAGTGGCATGGGACTTAAACCTGGTTCTTAGCTCATGAAGCAGCCTTTCGAACCTTTGGCTACTACATCATTGAAATTCCTTTCTTGGAAAGTTACCTTTCTTATTGCAATCACATCAGCACGTCGCATTAGTGAGTTGCAGGCACTAGTGACTGATCCACCTTATGCAAGGTTCCATCATGACAAGGTAGTCCTTAGGACTCATCCACACTTCATGCCGAAGGTGGTCTCACCTATCCATTTAAACCAAGCGGTTTACCTGCCTGTGTTTTTTCCAAGGCCTCATGCATCTAATGCAGAAAGGAATCTTCATACTTTAGACTGTAAAAGAGCTTTAACCTTTAACTTGCAAAGAACACAGCAACATAGAAAGTCCTCTCAACTCTTTGTTGCTTTTGATCCTTCTCATTTGGAACTTCCAGTCTCCAAGAGAACACTGTCCAACTGGATTGCACAGTGTATTTCCTTTGCCTATCAGAGTAAGAACCTTCCTCTGGAGGTCCATGTCACAGCTCACAATGTGAGAGCCATGGCAGCTTCAATGGCTCATCTACACTCTGTGTCTATCGACGACATCTGTCGAGCAGCCACTTGGGCCTCAGTTCATACCTTCACAACCCATTACTGTTTGAACAAGGACTCCCGCCGGGATGCCTTGTTTGGTCAGGCTGTTCTTCAACACCTGTTCCATACCTAATCAACTCCTACCCGCCATCTCTGGTTGGATGCCAGAGATCCATTGGGGGAAGTGGAGCCCTTCACAGGGGCACACAACTTCTGGGGTCTCTCCCTGGCATCTAAAACTAGGGAGTCCCCATATGTGAAGACTACATTCCTGCTTGTTCCTGGAGATAGCATAGATACACACCTGTAATAGGTGATCTCCGGGAACAGCAGGAATTTAGTCTTCACAACCCACCCACCTCCCCTAGGAGTTGTATCTCTCTATCTATCTCTTTCTCTTTCCCTCTCTCTCTCTCTTTGTCTCAGCTTTGAACTCAACTGGAGAGAGGCAGTTCGGAAAGGTGGGAAGGCAGCACGCAGGCGCTGTGGGATGCTCCCAAAAGCTTCCTAACTGGATGCTGGGGAGCGTTCCCACGCAGGCTCCGTCGGTACCGACGTACCCATATGTGAAGACTAAATTCCTGCTGTTCCCGGAGATCACCTGTTACAGGTGAGTAACTATGCTTTCTCCATTGGGAAAATTGGCCATTTAGCCCAACCCTCTGCTTTCTATCTTTTAACCAGTTCTTGATCCACAGTAGTACACTGCCTCCTATCCCATGACTCTTTAGTTTTGCCAAAAGTCTCTGATGAGGGACCTTGTCAAAGGCTTTCTGAAAGTCCAGATACACTATATCAACCGACTCACCTTTGTCCACCTGTTTATTCACACTTTCAAAAAAACATAACAGATTAGTAAGACAAGATCTTCCTTGTCTAAAGCCATGTTGGCTGTCTCCCATTAGGCCATGACTATCTACATGCTGAGTAATTTTATTCTTTATGATGGTTTCTACCATTTTTCCCGGTACTGACATGAGGCTCACCGGTGTGTAGTTTCCCGGATCACCCCTGGAACCCTTTTCAAAAATTGGTGTTACATTGGTGATCCTCCAATCTTCAGGTATTAGAGATGATTTTAATGATAGTTCACAGATTACTAATAGCAGGTCTGCAATCTCATATTTCAGTTCTTTCAACACCCTTGGATGTATACCATCCGGCCCAGGTGATTTGCTACTCTTCATTTTATCTAATAGTTGTAATACATCTTCCTGATGTATCGATATTTCCTTCAATTCTTCCGCACCGTTAAATACCACTTCAGTCATGGGTAACATCCCTACATCTTCCTCAGTAAAGACCGAAGTAAAGAATTCATTCAGTCTCTTCGCTGTCGCCTCTTAGTGCCCCTTTAACTCCTCTATCATCTAATGGACCAACTGACTCTCTCACAGGTTTTTTGCTATGAATGTACTTGAAAAAATCTTTATTTCTTGTTTTTGCTTCCGCAGCAAGCTTCTTCTCAAATTCTCCCTTTGCCTGCTTTATCAATGCCTTGCATTTGACTTGCCAGTGCTTGTGCTGTTTCCAGGTTTTGTCGTTTGGCTCTTTTTTCCATTTCCTGAAAGATGCTTTTTTGGCAACAACAGCCTCTCTGACCTCACCTTTAAACCATGCTGGCAGTTTTTTGGACTTCCTTCCACTTTTCTTAAAGTGTGGAATACAGCTGGTCGGGGCTTCCAAGATAGTATTTTTCAACAACACCCAAGCTTGATGTAAGTCTTTAACCTTTGCAACTGCTCCTTTTAGTTTTTTCTTAACTATTTTCCTCATTTTATTATAGTCTCCCTTTCGAAAGTTAAAAGGTAGTACTGTGGATTTCCTTACTATCCCTCCTCCACTAATTAAATCAAACGCGATCATGCTATGATCACTGTTGCCAAGTGGCCCCTTATCTCTTGCACTAGATCTGATGTTCCACTAAGGACTATGTCTAATATGGCTTCCCCTCTGGTCGGGTCGGTTCATGAACCAGCTGCTCCAAGAAGCAGTCATTTATATCATCTAGGAACTTTATCTCTCTAGCATGTCCTGTTGTGACACTGTCCCAGTCGATACCGGGGTAATTCAAATCACCCATTATTATTACTGCGCTATAACTTTTGTTAGCTTCCTTGATTTTTTTGAGCATTTCATCATCCATTTGTTCATTCTGGCCAGGTGGTCGATAGTACACCCCCACTGCCATCGCCTTCCCCTTTTTACATGGAATTTCAATCCATAGAGATTCTACAGCAAATTTTGTTTCCTGCAAAACTTTAATCCTTTTTGACTCAGTGCCCTCTCTAACATAGAGTGCAACCCCTCCACCAATTTGATCAGCTCTATCATTACGATATAGTTTGTACCCAGGTATCACAGTGTCCCACTGGTTGTCATCCTTCCACCATGTCTCTGATATTCCAATGATATCTAACCTCTCATTTAGTGCTATATATTCTAACTCTCCCATCTTATTTTTTAGACTTCTAGCATTTGCATACAAGCATTTTAGAGACTGTATTTTATTCATATTAATTTGGCTATTGGTAGACATGGGTAAATTTGGGATCTTTAAGCTCTGTCTGCTCCATACTCGAGGTCATTTGGGCTACTTTACTCTTTTTTGGAACCTCTCTGCTTTTGGTAGTATCCTTCAAGGATACATTCTTCCGAACCAACCGCTCTTGGGACTTTTTAGCGGCTCCACTGTCTGACCTTTTCAATGCCTCTTTGGAGTCGAGAGTGGTGCCAGAGGACTGGAGAGAGGCACATGTGATCCCTTTACACAAAAGCAGACATAAGGATGATATTAAGAACTACAGGCCGATTAGTCTAACCTCTGTGGTTAGTAAATTATTGGAAAGGCTACTAAAGGAGAGAATAGTGAGGTTTCTGGAGTCCAGTGGCTTGCAGGATCTGAGGCAGCATGGATTTACCAGAGGCAGGTTTTGTCAGACAAATATGATAGATTTCTTTGATTGGGTGATCAGGGAGTTGGATCGAGGGAAAGCCCTCAATGTGGTGTATTTAGATTTCAGTAAAGTATTTGACACCATTCAACACAGGCGACTTATAAACAAACTGAGCACCCTAGGGATGGACCCCAAAGTTACTGATTGGGTTAGAAATTGGAAAGTGGAAGGGTACAGGTAAATGGAGCTCACTCTGAAGAGAAGGAGGTTACAAGTGGTGTGCCGCAGGGATCTGTCCTTGGTCCGATTCTGTTTAACATCTTTGTTAGTAATATTGCGGAAGGACTGTCGGGTAAAGTTTGTTTGTTTGCAGACGATACCAAAATCTGCAATAGAGTAGACACACAGGAAGGAGTAGATAACATGAGGAGGGATCTAGCTAAACCCTGAAGAATGGTCTAGAATATGGCAGCTGAAATTTAATGGTAAAAAAATTCAGGGTCATGTATTTAGGCTGCAAAAATGCAAAGGAGCGGTACCGTATAGGGGGGTGAGGTACTTCTGTCCACTAAAGGAGAGCAGGACCTGGCCGTAATTGTGTCTGACGATCTTAAAATAGCTAAACAGATAGATAGAAAAAGAGACTGTGAAAGTCAGAAGGATGTTTGGATGTATAGGGAGAGGAATAGCCAGCAGAATATTGTGTGCAGTTCTGGAGACCGCACCTTCAGAAGGATATAGGCAGGTTGGAGCTGGTGCAAAAGGTGGCTACTAAAATGGTTAGTGGTCTTCGTTATGGAGCATATGAGGACAGACTTAAAGATCTTCATATGTATACTTTAGAGGAAAGGCGGGATAGGGGTGATATGATAGAGACATTTAAATACTTCCATGGCATAATGCATAGGAGGGTCTCTTTCAATTGAAGACAAGTCTGTTACGAGGGGACATAGGATGAGAGTGAAAGGGGATAGACTTAGGAATAATATGTGGAAATATTTCTTTTCGGAAAGAGTGGTAGATGCGTGGAATAGTCTCCCAGTGGAGGTGGTGGGCACGAGGACAGTATCTGAATTCAAAAAAGCATGGGACAAACAGAGAGGATCTCTAAAGGTAAAAAGGGGACTATTGTAGTTGATATGGAAGGGCAGACTAGATAGGCCATGTGGTCTTTTTCTGCCGTCATGTTTCTAAGGAGAGCTTTCAGTCACTGTTGAAGTGGAGGGTGAGGAGGCAAAACAGGTGGCTCTTAAAACTGATTGAGCACATAGGACATTGCAGCCCACATGGTCTGAGAAATCTTGGGACATAGTACTTTGCATGAATACGAGGTAAAAGAGAGGCTGATGTCTGTGATGAGAGAGACAGAACATTTGATGGAATAAGATACGAGTGTAGCTGTTCTCAGACCTTGCACTAGGGACATTACAACAGCAAAGGGTACTCTGACCGGTGGCAGAGATTCTGCAGTGCGATCAACTGAGTTGTAAGTGGCTTTATCCACTCAGAATAGTATTCACTAAGAATGGGGTGACCAAGAGGGCGATGACCCTGGAAGAAGCACTGCACAGACTTAGAACTAGGAGTAAGAGGCCTGGAACTTCCAGCTAAGGAACCCAAATGACAGAGGGAAGGAGGCTTGTAGTGGCAGGATGGAGTGGCGGCACGAAGCCAAGTGATGAAGGATTGCCAGACTGGGAAAGACTGATATGGGGTGGTTCTATAAAGAGGGGTATTGGTATGGGCAAGTTGTGGATGGGTTGGAGGATGTACATGAAAATTGAAGGGGGCAAGGTTAGAAGAGTTGATTGGTGTGGAGGAGCACCTTGGGAGGTTGTGGGGGTAACAGGGGGGTGAACTGATTTAGTACTGGGAGGGTTGAGGCTCCTTGGATATGGGGTAGGGTTGGCAAAAGGCTGTGTCTGGAGACGTGGGTGAGATCTACGAGAGAGGGAGGGAGAACCTGCGAAAAGGGGACGGGGGGGGGGAGCATGGTGGAGTGATTGATAGAGTGGAGGAATGGGTGGGAAGCAGGCGAGTGTGTAAAGAATGTATGACTGGTAAGGTGGGACACGTTGAAAGGATGCGAATGGACAGAGGTTATTGGATGTCTGCTGGTAGGGTACACTATGATGTATCTGGCAGGGTGAGTCACTATTCCGCGGAAGGTATGGATGGAAGTGGAGGAGGCAGACGTGGGTAGAGGGGTTGGGAAGGGGGAGGTGAGGGGGAAGGGAAAGAGCAAAATAAGAGGGTAGGAGTGATGGGAGTAAAATGGCTTATAAAATGAAGAGCTATAGGGTGGTCTCCATTAATGCCCATGGCCTTAACTCCTGGCAGAAGAGAAGTATACTGCTGAAGAAGGATGTGCGGCTAAGGCTGATATCTTATTGGTACAGGAGACACATCTGCGGAGAGCACAGGAAAGGAGTGTCCAGTGGAGGAAATATGAGTAAGTGTATCTAGCTACCAATTTTGGGGCCCCTAAAAAAGGGAGGGAAGGGGATATCAGTGGGGGCTGAGGTGGGGATATCAGTGGGGGCTGAGGTGGAAACAGTCCACCGGGATAAAAATGGTAGGTATTTGGTGATCAACTTGAAATTGGGGGACAGCTGGTGAAGTATTGTGTGTTTGTATGTCCCTAACCGAAACCAAGAGGCTTTCTTTGAGGCGGTACAGGTAGTGTAAAATGTAGGGGGGCAATTAATCTCCAGGAACAAGCAGGAATGTAGTCTTCACATATGGGTATCGTTGGTACCGACGGAGCCTATGCGGGAACGCTCCCCAGCATCCAATAGGAAAGCTTTTGGGAGCATCCCACAGCGCTTGCGTGCTGCCTTCCCGCCTTTCCCAATTGTCCCTCTCCAGTTCTTCGTTTTCCGTGGAGCCGACAGGTCGCACATCCTGTCACCGCAGAAAATAGTTCCCTTCTATTCTTCTTTTTTGTGGTCGCGTCTGCCTTCCTTCGACGCTACACCGGTACCGCCGGTTCTTCTTTCTTTTTTTCCAAAAAAAACAAACAAACAACAACTTCTGGAGTCTTTCCAGGTTTTTTTCTCCTCAGGTGCCACGCGCCATTTTGGGCACAAGGCCCAATTTTTCCTTTAAAATGGAAAACCCGCTTCAGGTTTTAAAAAGTGTTCCAAGTCTGGCGGTACCATTTCCATCACCGACACCCATGAGTGGTGCCTCAAATATTTAGGTCCTGACCAATCTATTTCGGAGTGTGTTGCCTGTGGGATGATGTCAAAGAGGGGCCGGCAGAACTGAGCTGCTAAACTTAGCACCCTTTTTTCCTCCGATGCATCCCATGTGGCATCGATGTCTTCCAGGGCTTCGTCTTCCTCCCATGGATCTCAGGTAACTAAACATAAATCTAGCTGGTCCTCAAATGGTAGATCTCCCTCTAAGCATCGAGATGCCTCTGGTGTTGCCCTTGAGGGACTTTCACTGGCAAAATTGCCCCGGCGGGAGGCTTCGGCTTCCAAAGCACTAACGGGGCTCCAGGATGTTCTCGAGGCTTCAACCTTGGCAGAACTACTGGTGCCATGCTCTGGGGTACTGGCTGCTTCATCCGGTACCGATACCCAAGCATTGGCAGCGTCGATAGACCAGAGATTCTTGGCTATTGAATGCAGTCTGGCGTCTCTTCTCATGGCCTCGATGCCCTTGAAGCCGCTTCAGACAATGCAACCGGTACTGGCACCGACTCCGGTACCGGTATCGACTGCATCGACATCGGCAGGTATTCTACAGGGACCAAGTCATGCTTATCCATCCGGTATCGACAAGTTGGTACCGGACCCCTCCGATGCCGACTTCGATCAGTACCGGTACCGTGCCTTGCACGATCACCCGAATCGGAGGTACTTTGAATCCTCGGATGAGTCTGAAGACTCTGAGAGCTCTGCCGATACCAGAGTACTTCTTCCTGAGGATGATTCTTCTCCTCAGCATAGGATGTCTCCACCAGAGGATATGTCCTTTCAGGATTTTATTCGAGATGTGGCTCGAGGTCTTTCCATCACAGTGGCTCCTGAAAAAGAGCCTAGGGCAAAGGAATTGGAAATCCTACAATACCCTAAAGCTCCCAAGGAGGCAGCTACCTTACCTATTCATGAGATCTTGCATGATCTCATGTTAAGGATGTGGGAAACACCTCTAACCACATCTTCTCACTCTCGAAGACTCGACACCATGTATTGAGTTCCTCCCTGTCCTGGGTTTCAGAAGACTCAGCTACCACACCATTCCATGGTGGTGGAATCAGCTATGAGAAGGATCAAGAGTGCAAAAAGGCATGCATCTAATCCTCCAGGATGTGAGTGTAGGACTCTTGACGCCTTTGGATGTCGAACCTTCCAGGCTTCCATGCTTTCTGCTAGGATCAGTTCCTATATTTTATATATGGGAATGTTCCTTAAGGAGGTCACAGGAGATTTAGAGCTTATGAGCCCTCTCCTTCCTGGTGATAAGAGGCAGGATTACCTCGCCCTTGTCAAACATGCTCAGGATGTTTTCAAGTTTGTCAATCGTGCAGTTTTTGACTGCTTTGAGTGCATAAGCAGAACTTCTGCTATTGCCATAGGTGCACGTAGGATTGCCTGGCTCCAGGCATCTGACTTGGAACTTTGGGTACAGGATAAACTAGGAAATATTCCTTGCACAGGAGAGAATCTCTTTGGCAAGAATTGGCAGGGAAAAGCTAATGAGATAGATGCTGACAATATCACCTTGGATAGATTGTCTAAATCTACTGCTGATCTTACAAGGAAAAAATCCTACAAGAAACCATTCTTCAGTAAGAAGAAGAGGTTTTATCCTTCCTATACCCAACAGGGACATCACTTGGGTCAGTCTGCCCAAAAGGGACAGCAGCAACAACCTAGGCAAAGAAAAACAAAAGCTGCTAAGCCTCAACCGGCTCAGCAGACTCAGCCTCCACAGGGGCTTTGACTCCTATCTAGAGAACTTTTCCTTCCTGGCCCTGAACGGCCCAGAACCCTCCACCATTCCAGGAAGGTTATGTCATTTTGCCCCCAGATGGTGTCAGATAACAGCAGAAAATTGGACTCTGTCTATTGTAAGAGAGGGGTACAAGCTTCATTTCCTCAGCATGCCCCCTCCTACAATGGTAAGACAGTTCAATTCTCAGACCTCTCTCAATAACCAGTTAGGTCAAGAGGTCACTGTGCTTCTTGCCCAAGGGGCATTAGAAGTGGTACCCATTCTACAACAGGGTACAGGGTTCTACTCCCCCTGTTTCCTTATTCCAAAGAAAACAGAAGGTCACAGACCCATTTTAGACCTCAGAGAATTGAACAAATTCCTGTTCAAAGAGAAGTTCAAAATGATTTCTCTAGGAACTCTGCTGCCATACCTTCAGAGTCAGGATTGGCTTTGTTCTCTAGATCTCAAGGATTGTGGTGTAGAAGGTCCCTCAGATCCCTTAGAGAGTGATAAAGTGCAGGATTCAGCTTCAGTGAAGGAAAGTAAACAAGTGCACATGGCTCCTGGTTTCCAGGGAAACCACAGGCAAAGCAGATTAGAGGAGAGGAAAACATGCCCCTGCTGCAGTTCAGCTCAGCAATCACGAGCTAAGGCTGGACACCTGTTGGAAGGAGTGGTCAGGTTAAACCCAGTAAACCAGAGATTTAAGAGAAGCTCATTAGGAAGGGAGCAGGCAGATCTGGAAGCACACTTGGAAGCAGAGTTGGAAGGCCAGCTGAGAGCACAGCCACAAGGAAAGCAGTCACGAGAAACAGAGGATTTGCTTGGGAGTGAAGACACAGAGGAATTCATGGTAACAGAGGATTCTCTGACCTTTAACTCAGAAGGGGAAGTCAGCACAGGAGACGAGCAGAGAGTCCGTGCAAAGGAGCAAGGTACAAACAGCCCAGGTTTGTTGCCGTGGGTAAAAGGCAGCTATAAGGGGAATGTACCAAGAAGGCAGACTTGTGTGCACGTAGAGACTCCAAGGCTTACAGCTGTAGCTGATCCTGGAAAGCAGAAGGAATCTCTAATAAGGAAGCGAAGAGGTAGGCTGAGTGACTGGTATAAAAGTAAAGCTGTTTTTAAGAAGTGCTCTGCTATTTACCCAGAAGGGTGGGGCTTTCCATGTGGTGAACACTGTGGCAATTACAAGCCGTGTGTAGCAGAAGGCTACGGGGAAAAGTCTAGTGCTGAAGGAGCAGGTGTGTGCTTAGAAACACCTTGTAAGCAATTGCAGACATTTACAACTGAGAGTCAGTATGAACCGATGGAAACTGAGCCATCTGTAGAATATCTGCCTATTGAGTCAATGGACTGTACAATGTCTGTATCCGAGAAGATAAAACCTGTATAACAAGTTTAAGCTGTGCAGAGAGAGAGAGCTACCGGTAGTAGCCAAAGGAAACTGCACCAAAGGTTTTGGAACAGAAGTGCTCTTTATGTTGGATTATAGTGATGCTGATATAAGAAGCTGTTTGAGTTACATTTCTTATATTATTTCATGCCAGAAGTTGTATGGCCTTGTTCTTTATTTTCCATTTGTAAAACCGTTTGGGAAGGGGAATTAAAATCCTGTTATTTGCCTGAACACTTGAGCTCCACAACTCGCCTTATTGCAAATAGTGAAAAAACTTCAACTCCCAGAAGGCAGTGCTTTCCCCAAGCACCATTTTACTAACTGAATAAGGAATCAGGCTGCTTATTTCCACTAGCTCAGGCTGTGGAGTAATAGCAACATTACAGGATGCATACACTCATGTTCTCATCCATCCAACTCATCGAAAGTTCCTTTGCTTCCTATTTCAAGGGAAGCACTACGAATACAGGGTTCTTCCTTTTGGCCTGGCCTTGGCACCAAGGGTGTTCACAAAATGCATGCCTATGGTGGCAGCATTTCTTCACACCCTAGGAATATTCATCTTCCCTTACTTAGACGACTGGCTCATTCGAGCCCCTTCAGAGCCAGAGGCCAGGGTTGCTCTCTCTCGCACAATGCACATCCTTCAGTATTTGGGACTTGTCATAAACTTCCCAAAATCCAACCTTGCTCCCACTCAGTCTCTAGAGTTTAAAGGAGCTCTGCTGGATACCAGACAGACAAGGGCCTACCTTCCACAGGCCCGCTGCCTTCGCATTGTGCAGTTGGCTTCCCAAGCAGTGTTAAAACCTCACCTCACTGCTCAAGAACTGTTACAGTTGCTAGGCCACATGGCATCCACCGTGCATGTGGTTCCTTATGCTCGCCTCCATATGAGGGCAGCCCAGTGGACTTTATCCACTCAGTGGGCTCAGGCGTCAGGTTGCCTGTCAGACAAAATAGCAAACTCAGATCGCCTTATTTTGTCCCCCCAATGGTGGTAGTCACCCCACAACCTTTTGGTGGGGTCTCCTTTTCAGCAACCCCCACCCCAAGCCACTCTAACAACAGATGCTTCACAGGTGGGTTGGGGAGCCCACCTGCAAGGCCTCTCTACCCAGGGTACCTGGACTCCACAGGAGGCCTATCTACACATCAATCTCCTGGAACTCAGAGCAATCTTCCTTGCTCTTTGAATATTCCACACCCAGCTCAGCTACAAGACAGTCCTAGTTCAAACAGACAATCAAGTAGCTATGTTCTGTGTAAACAAGCAGGGCGGGACAGGCTCTCTGTCGCTATGCAACGAAGCTTTGCGACTATGGGACCTCGCCAGAGAGCATCAGATTCATCTCCTTGCGGTGTATCTTCCAGGCATTCAAAACTCTTGGGCAGACAGACTCAGTCGAGTTCTGCTTCCACACGAATGGTGTCTCCATGCGGACCAGGTGGCCAAAACTTTCCAAATTTGGGGAACCCCGGACATAGACCTCTTCGCAAGTCCGCTGAATGCCAAACTTCCCCGGTTCTGTTCCAGAATTCCGGCTCAGGGTTGTCAGGCCAGGGTTACTTTCCCCCTCCATTGGGGCCAGGACTTCCTGTATGCTTTAACACCCATTCTCCAGGACCAAGCAGGAAGTCAGTCCTCACATATGGGTGACGTCGGTGCCGACGGAGCCCTCTTGCAGAGCATTTCCCCAGCTTTCAAAGAAAGCCTTTGGGAATTGCAGCGCGCATGTGTGGTCCCCTTCCCGCCCAAGGGTGCCATCTTGCTCAGTCTTCTTTTTTCCGCGGAGCCCGACGGACGTAGTTCGTTTTTCCCCGAGGAAAAAGTTGATTTTCCCTGTTTTTTCTCTTTTTTCTCCGGTTCGACGCCAGATCCTTTTCCCGCTCGGACCGATACGCCGGTATCGAGTCCTTTTTTCTCTTTTTCGGTTTTTGTCCTTTGTGACTGGCGTTCGCGCCTTTTTTCTTTTTTCCCTGGCAGCCCGGTCTTTTGACCTAGCAGGGGCCCTTTTTCCCCCGATGGCTACCAGCGGGTTTAAGAAATGTGATCGGTGTAAGAAATTTATGTCTCTTACCGACACACATGACTGCTGCCTCCGCTGCCTCGGACCCGATCATGACCCGATGATCTGCGGTCCGTGTGGCAAAATGTACTCGAAGGCATTGAGGAGTCAGCAGCACCAAAAGGATAGGATCTTTTTTGACTCCGCGTCCGGCCGGGCCCAGACCTCGTCAGAGGCCTCGACGTCTCGGGACTCCGGCCCCGAGCAGCATCGGGGCTCCTCTGAGCGGGGGTCTCCTTCGCGGGAACATCGCAGGAAGAAGAAACCCGCGAGGGCGTCGTCGGTGAACGCTCCTGGTTCCTCGGGGGCCAGGTCGCATAGCCCCGATAGCTGTCCCGGGTCTTCGGAGTCGGAGAGGCCTGCCAAACATCCTCGTGTCGAGATGGAGTCTCCTGGACACGTAAGTGCTGTTGTCCTCGTGGACTCTCCTCCGAGGGAGCCGCCGTCGGGGCCCGCTGGGTCTCCTGAGCTCAGACTCAGGTTGACGGCCTTGGAGAGCAGCTTCGCTGCCTTCATGGAACAGCAGCGGGCATTGATCGCCAGTCTCACCGGTGCATCTGCCCCGACCACCGGGACCTCGACATCCAAGTCGACTCCGGAGGCCGAGCCGATCCTTGAATCCATGCGGGCTCGAGTCGATCCTCGGCCGCGGTCTCCCTCGACCTCCCGTTTGGGGCCGAGGTCATCGACGCCGGTACCCTCGGCGTCGGGGTGGAGGGCATCGGTGCCCGCCTGACCGGAGCCGCTCGATTCCTCCTCTGAGGAGTCGGGCTGGGAGACGGAGGACGAAGAGTCACCCGACACTCATCGGACTCAGTGTGTCCCACTGGACTCGCCCGAGTCCGAACCTCGGAGACGATCCCCACTGGAGGATACCCGGTTCTCGGACTTCGTGCGGGATATGGCCAATGCCTTGGCCTTCCCCGCGGAGCTCGAGGCCCTCCAGTATGACTCTCCCCCGAAGGAGGCCTTTACTGTTCCGGTTCCTCCGATGCTGGAGCGGCTGCTCTTACGCATGTGGGAGACCCCGGCCTCGACGCCGGTGTTAAGCAAGCGGGTCGATTCAATCTATCGAGTCCGCAAGAGCCCCGGGTTCCAAAAGGCACAATTACCGCACCACTGCATGGTTGTGGAATCAGCCATGCATCGACTGAAAAGTCAGAAGATGCACTCCTTGGTGCCTCCTGGCCGGGAGGCCCGGAACCTGGATGCCCTCGGTAAGAAGTGCTTCCAGGGCTCTATGCTTGCTTGCTGTGTCCAGACATACCAGCTCTACATGGACATGTACCTCCGAGACCTGGCAAAGGAGATTGCCGGGTTCTCTGCTGGTCTCTCCGGGGAACCTTTGCAGAGGTTCCAGGCCTTGTCCACTGGTATTCGGGAGTGTTCGAAGTTTATCTCTCAAGCAGCCTACGATGGCTTCGAGGCTTCAGCCCGAGTAGCCGGGGCTGGCATCGGTGCCCGCCGACAGGCTTGGCTACAGTCATCCGACCTCGAGCCATGGGTACAGGACAAGTTGGTCGATGTCCCCTGCCGGGGTGAAAACCTTTTCGGCAAACCCATGGCTGAAAAGGCTGCTGAGCTCGAGACAGAGACTCTCACCAGGACTAGGCTGTCCAGAAAAACCTCTGCCCCTTCTCAGAAAAAGAAGGGCTCGGGAAAAAAGACCTTTTACCCGAGCAAGTCATCTGCCTATAAACAATACCCTCATTATCAGGCCTCTGCCGCTCCCCAACAGGGTCAGCAGGCCAAGGGGCAGGGTCAAGGGCCCCGTAGGCAGAAGGCCCCCAAGCCACCTACACCGGCCCCTGCTCAGCAGGGTGGGGGTTTTTGACTCAGAAAGCATAGCCTCTTCTCCTCAGCTGGCTCACATAAGCACAGGAGGCCGGCTGGCCCACTTTGCCCACAGGTGGTCAGCTGTCACATCAGATACCTGGGTTCTTCATATAGTCCAAAAGGGCTATCTTCTCCATTTTCACCAGGTACCTCCCTCCTATTTTCCAGGGGAGCCTCCAAGACTCCCTCTGCACAGGGACCTACTCCTTCAGGAGTTAGCAAGTCTGCTAAAGGATCAGGCTGTGGAACCGGTGCCCCACCACCTGAGAGGTCACAGCTTTTATTCCAGGCACTTTCTGGTACCAAAAAGAACAGGAGGCCTCAGACCTATCCTAGATTTGTGCAACCTCAACAAGTTCCTGGAGAGGGAAAAGTTCAAGATGCTTACCCTTGGAATCCTGCTGCCCTACCTCCAGCAGGGAGACTGGCTATGCTCCTTAGATCTAAAGGATGCGTATACTCACATCCTCATTCATCCAGCCCACAGACAATATCTCAGATTTGTTGTGGGGGAAACCACTATCAGTACAGAGTACTACCCTTTGGCCTGTCCTCCGCTCCCAGGGTGTTCACCAAGTGCCTGGCAGTGGTGGCGGCCTACCTGAGGCTTCAAGGTCTTTTTGTGTTTCCGAACCTGGACGACTGGCTCATAAGGGGCCAATCATCCCAGGAGGCCAATCAAGCCACCCTTCACACTGTGGCTCTACTTCAGCACTTGGGGTTTGTCATAAACTTTGCAACGTCCACTTTGCTCCCCTCCCAGAACTTAGAATTCATAGGGGCCAGACTAGACACTCTTCAAGCGAGGGCTTTTCTGCCAATGGACAGAGCCCACAGGCTGATGGATCTGGCCAGGCAGTTTCGCAGCAATTCCCTGGTCTCTGCCAGGCAATTCATGAGACTACTCGGCCATATGGCTTCCACGGTTCATGTCACTCCCAATGCCCGCCTCCACATGCGGCCTGCTCAGTGGAGCCTTCGCACTCAGTGGCATCAGACCACGGGGAGCCTAGGGGACTCAGTAAAGATATTGGACCTGCTAGTCTCCTCTCTGCAATGGTGGCTTCATCTTCCGAATCTGGTACTCGGAGTGTTTTTTCAATCCCCTCCACATTCTCAAGTGCTGACAACAGATGCTTCTCTTCTCGGTTGGGGAGCACATTGCCAAGGGACATGTACTCAGGGTCTCTGGACCCCTTGGGAGGCTGCTCAACAGATAAACTTCCTGGAGCTACGGGCGATACGCCTAGCTCTGAGAGCCTTCTCCCACCTCGCATCTCACCAGTCTGTACTGGTCCAGACGGACAATCAAGTTGCCATGTTCTACGTGAACAAGCAAGGAGGCACAGGCTCCTTCCTTCTATGTCAGGAGGCACAACGGCTGTGCTCTTGGGCCGTCACTCACGGAATCCTGCTAAAGGCTGTCTACCTCCCAGGTCAAGAAAATTACCTGACGGACAGACTGAGCAGGATCCTGCAACCACACGAATGGAGGTTAAACCCGTTGGTAGTTCAGCAGGTCTTTCTCAGGTGGGGCCTCCCCACCATGGATCTTTTCGCCAGTCCTCTGAACCGACAACTCCCGAGATTCTGCTCCAGACAGCCGCATCCTCTCAGAGTAGCAGCGGATGTGTTTCTGATCTCGTGGTCCACAGGCCTACTGTATGTGTTTCGTCCCATGCCACTAGTGTCCAGGACGCTGTTCAAAGTCCTCAGGGACGGGGCTTCATTGATCCTGATAGCCCCCAGGTGGCCGAGGCAACCGTGGTTCCCGCTTCTGCTGCAGCTAGCGGTGGACACCCCTCTTCCTCTGGGGTTTTAACACGATCTCCTGTCTCAGGATCAGGGGACTCTCTTGCACCCCAACCTCCAGTCCCTTCATCTGATGGCCTGGCTGCTGAAAGGGTAGTCCTGGCTCCCCTACTACTACTGCCTCGAGAGGTGGAAGATGTGGTCTTGGCCTCTAGGTGACAATCCACCAGGAAATCCTACGCTCTTAAGTGGCGTAGATTCTCCGCATGGTGTGCTCAGCTCAGCGAGAATCCCTTCTCGTGCTTGGTAGCGGTAGTGTTGCAATATTTGCTTTACTTCTCCAATCTGGGCCTTAAGTCTAACTGTCAGAGTTCACCTTAGTGCTCTCTCAGCGCACCACTCACCAGTGGACGGGAGGCCTCTTTCTAACCACCCTTTGGTGGCTCGTTTTCTCAGAGGCCTCCTCCTGTTCAAGTCTCCTTTACGTCCACCAGCCCCTGAGTGGGATCTGAATGTGGTCTTACAGCGGATTACTTGTCCGCCATTTGAACCTATGGCTACCTGCCCTCTCTGTTTTCTCTCTTGGAAAACCTTGTTTCTGGTAGCTCTTACCTCTGCTAGGCGAGTGAGTGAACTTCAGGCACTAGTGTCTGATCCTCCTTACACTAGGTTCTACAGGAATAGGGTAGTCTTACGGACTCACCCTAAGTTTCTTCCTAAGATTGTCTCTCCTTTTCACCTCAATCAGGAGGTGGTTCTTCCGACCTTCTTTCCCAGGCCGTATGCCAACCGGGCTGAGATGGTTTTGCATACCCTGGACTGTAGGAGGGCGTTGTCCTTCTACCTTGACCGTACGCGGGAGCATCGAAGGGCTGTTCAGCTCTTCATTTCTTTTGACCCCAATAAGTTGGGGCTACCTGTCTCCAAGCGTACTTTGTCCATGTGGGTCGCTGACTGTATCGCCTGGGCTTATGGGGCAGCCGGCCTCTCGTTGGAGGGTCGAGTCACGGCTCATCGTGTCAGGGCGAAGGCTGCGTCAATGGCTCATCGCCGCTCTGTTCCGTTGGCAGGCATCTGCCGGGCTGCTACTTGGTCTTCAAGCCAGACTTTTGTGGCCCATTACTGACTTGAGAGGGAGTCCCGCAGGGACAGTGCTTTCGGACAGGCAGTACTCCATAATCTCTTTGGGGTTTAGGCAACTCCTACCCTCCGGCCCTGGTATTGGGCTACCGGCCGTGGGTGTTCTCAGAGAAGATTCCTTCCTTACGTGCTGACGGGCTAGAGGGAGCTCGTTTTTTACGCTTGAGGTCTCTGATAGCCTTAAGCTGGGGAGTCCCATATGTGAGGACTGACTTCCTGCTTGGTCCTGGAGAAAGAGTAGTTACTCACCTGTAACAGGTTTTCTCCAGGAGCAGCAGGAATCAGTCCTCACAACCCTCCCTCCTCCCCTTGGAGTTGCAGACATATGATTTGTTTTTGCTAATTTTTTGCTGTCTTTTAGCTATGTCATCAGACTGAGCAAGATGGCACCCTTGGGCGGGAAGGGGACCGCGCATGCGCGCTGCAATTCCCAAAGGCTTTCTTTGAAAGCTGGGGAAATGCTCCGCACGGGGGCTCCGTCGGCGCCGACGTCACCCATATGTGAGGACTGATTCCTGCTGCTCCTGGAGAACACCTGTTACAGGTGAGTAACTACTCTTTCCCCTAATTCCCAAAACCCTATTTAAGCTTCAGAGAGACAGAGGTCATATGATTCTCATAGCGCCACATTGGCCACGCAAATGTGGTACCCTCTGCTCCTACATCTCTCTCAAGCTCCGCCTCTGGAATTAGGATCTGCTCCAGATCTCCTTTCTCAGGAGGACGGGATGCTGTGGCATCCCAATCCCCAGTCTCTGCATCTCAGGGCCTGGTTGCTGAAAGCCTAGAACTTCACGGTCTTAACCTTTCTCAACAGGTAAAGGATATCCTTTATGCTCCAGGAAGCCTTCCACAAGATGCTCTTATGCTTTCAAGTGGAAAAGGTTTACCATATGGTGCTCGCAGAAGGGTCTTAACCCTTTTGCGATACCTCTGGAATCATTACTGGAGTATCTCCTTCATTTGTCTAATGCAGGGCTTAAGACCAATTCAGTGAGAATTCATTTGAGTGCTATTGCAGCTTCTTTCAAGCCTCTAAATGAGCAACCTATTTCCTCTCATCCTCTCATAGTGAGATTTATGAGAGGCCTTCTTTTAACTAAGCCTCCCATTAAGTCACCACCGGTGGCATGGGACTTAAATTTGGTTCTTGGGCAGCTTATGAAACCAAAAGAAAATAGCGGAAGAAATGACCACGGCCTGATGATAATTAAAATCCTTTATTGTGGACCCAACTTAACAAGTTTCGTTAAGTTGGGTCCACAATAAAGGATTTTAATTATCATCTGGTAGGCCGTGGTCATTTCTTCCGCTATTTTCTTTTGGTTCTCCAATTTGCGGAAGATATTCTTCTTTTCTTCTCCTCCAGCTTATGAAACCGCCTTTTGAACCATTAGCCACTACCTCTTTGAAATTCCTTTCCTGGAAGGTCATCTTTCTTATTGCAATCACATCAACACGTCGCATCAGTGAATTGCAAGCATTGGTGGCTGATCCTCTTTATACAAGGTTCCATCATGATAAGGTAGTCCTTAGGACTCATCCACACTTTATGCCAAAGGAGGTGTCACCTTTTCATTTAAACCAAGCGGTTTAACTTCCTGTATTCTTCCCAAGGTCTTAAATGTAGAAAGGAATCTTCATACTTTGGATTGTAAAAGGGCTTTGGCTTTTTACTTACAAAGGACACAGCAGCATAGGAAATCCTCTCAACTCTTTGTTGCTTTTGATCTTAGTCATTTGGGACTTCCAGTCTCCAAAAGAACACTGTCCAACTGGATTGCACAGTGTATATCTTTTGCCTATGAGAGTAAAAACCTTCCTCTGGAAGGCCATGTCACAGCTCACAATGTGAGAGCCATGGCAGCCTCTATGGCTCATCTTCACTCTGTGTCTATCGACGACATCTGCCGAGCAGCTACTTGGGCTTCGGTTCATACCTTCACAGCCCATTACTGCTTAAACAAGGACTCCCACCGGGATGCCTTGTTTGGTCAGGCTGTTCTTCCACACTTGTTCCATACTTAATCAACTCCTACCCACCATCCCTGGTAGGATGCCAGAGATCCATGGGGGGACGTGGAGCCCTTTCAGAGGGGCACACAACTTCTGGGGCCTTCTCCCTAGCATCTGCAGCTAGGGAGTCCCCATATGTGACGACTACATTCCTGCTTGTTCCTGGAGATAGCATAGTTGCTCACCTTGTCATGAGGTGGATCAAATAGTACCTATGGAAATAGGAAAAACTGAGCAGAGCAGTTCTAATAGTGACAGCTTAGAGCACATGGATCAGGGTTGCTATGAGCAACCAACACAAACTGAAGTACCAGGTGTAAGAGCACGCCCTAGTAATAGATTACCTCATAGCCCATTAGGTAATGAGGGACAGCTGAGGAGAGGCAAGGATCAGAGAAACACCAAGAGTGACACAGTTAAAAATCACTCACCTTTGATCAGAGTTAGAGCCAAGGCAGGAGCCAACGTAGAAGCTGACAAGGAAGGAGCTGGCTGGAAAGCTAACCAGAGAGCAGGAGACAAGGTCAGAGCTTCACAGGGAAATTCCCACAGAATTCTACAGGAAGAAACCCAGGACAGAATACCAGGGATTTGTTTCAGGGAGCAGTGCAGGACTGAACAAAAGCCCAGTGGTTGGAGCCACGGAGGTATTTCTGAGGGCAGGCTGGAAAAAGCTGTGAGCAAGAATCTTCCTAAGAAAAGGTACCAAGAGGGCAAAAGCTTTTATCAGGAGGATACTTTTGTGCCCAAAGAGAAATGGAAAGAGAAAGGCAGTGAAAAGCTTTCATTTGAGAGAAGCACCGATAAGTTTCCTGTGCTTAGAGGTTACGTAAAAACCAAGCCAGAAGGTAGGCTTATTCCTTGTAATAGTGTCCTGTCTGGGAACTTGAAAGACAGAGTTTTTCCTACACTTACCCAAAAGTGTGTGTCTCTGAGGAAGGAAACTCTGCACGGTGTGGTAACCTCCCATTCTACTATGGTAGTGAGGAGGAGAGGAGCCCTCTGAATAGAGACTAAGGGGCATGTTTACTAAAGTCCGCAAAATAGCACCCCGCAAAATAGCGCACGGCAACGCAGCACTGAAACGCGCAGAAACGCGTTTAAACGCCCCGCACATGTGCGTGTCACCCCCGCACAGGTACGCGGCTCACTAACGGGCCCCGTACAAGTGCGGCCCGCAAATTTCTGATAGAGGCGTGGAACGGCGAAAGGAGGGCGGAGGAAGGCTCCGGAGGGGCGGAGGGACGGGGTCAATGGGTGGAGAGTGGGAGGGGAGAGGCTCCCCGCACAGTATCGGGCCCGAATTTGCATGTAAAAACTACCGCGAGTGAAACACTCGCGGTAGAAAGCATTTAAAGGGAAGAGAAACCATTTCCGTCAGCAATGTACAGGAAAACCGGGGAAACCAGCAAAACGTGAGCAGTGTGATACATGTGCACAGCACAAAAGTGCAAATACAAATAGAAAATGACCACAACAGAACTATTAAAAACAGTAATTCAGCTGGGGAACAGTTATAGTGATGGGCAAATACAGAAAACACACCCAGCAAAGCTCCAGAACAAAGAAATGAACTTTTGAAGGGTTTACGGAGCCGAGTCTCTTCCAAAAAACATTTCCTTTGTTTGGAGCTTTCCTGGGAGTGTTTGGTATGGTTGCCCATTAATATCACTGTTGCCCAGCGCGGTGATATCTTGTCCCCCATTTCCCGTAGCCATTTCCGGGGTTTATGTGCACGTCTGTCACCAGACAGGGTGCATATGCCCACAGTAAAATTGCATAGAGCAGGGTTTGTGACTCCATTCTGCTAAGCTTACTACCTCCAGGGGCTGCACTGTTTCTGTGGCCATAGTGTGGTGCAGCGGACAGAGTCAGTACCTCTAGAACCAGAGGGTCAGAGGTTCAAAGCCCAGCTGGGGTACATGCCAGCCCAATCCCTATATTTTACCCACCACTGAACACAGATAGCGCAGACACCCCTGTATTGCAGGGAACATAAGCATGGGGAGAGCACCCATATTTTACCCAACAACGCGCACACACACCACAACAATGGGCATTACCTACAGCCAAGTCACCCAAATGCAGTCCCGTACTGCCACATTGCAATCAGGTCATCTGCTTTTTCTGAGAGAAGCTCATGCCAGCATGTTGGCGGACGAGGACATGTGGTGCAGGGGGCAGTGGCTGCTAGCCACAGAAGACAGAGGCCCAGTCATGTGCAGGCTGGCACAGTCCACTGCAACACAGGCCCTACCGGATCCACAGTCATGGACATTCCAGGGAAATCACCCAATCTGTGGATACACGGTGGTGCAGTGCACACAGACACTGTATACAAGAGCAGAGGGTCACAGGTTCAAAGCCCAACTGGGGCAACCACTAATCTTTTTCCCCCAATTAAACAGTGATAGTAAGGGCACACCTTTCCTGGGGAGGACATATGCAATGGCAATACGTCTATCTTTACCCCACTGAGCACACAC
Organism: Ichthyophis bannanicus; assembly: GCA_033557465.1. Taxonomy (NCBI): domain Eukaryota; kingdom Metazoa; phylum Chordata; class Amphibia; order Gymnophiona; family Ichthyophiidae; genus Ichthyophis; species Ichthyophis bannanicus. Next base: position 989,221,272 of record CM066032.1, read on the forward strand.
ACCATGAACAGGGCCAGTACCCAGAGCAGAATCACACAATGCAGTCCTGGTGGGGCACACACCAGTCAGGTCCCATGATGGCACTCATACAAATGCCTGTGCTGTATATCTATGCACCACACCCATGGTATGTAGATGTAGCTCATGCATATCCATGAGGGACAGCAGGAAAACCAGAACAGTGTGATGCAAACCTGGACTGGAGTTGGGAATCTGTGCCGTAAAGCAGCAGCCATCAGGGGCAGACACACCCACACCCACACCCACAGGCCTCATTGACCAATGTCTCCTGGAGAGGCAAACCATTGAACCCTGCATGTCCTACCAATGTCACCCTACACCTGAGGTATATGATACACAGCTCTGAGATGTTTGCTAGTTCCACACATACTGCTAGTTGACCCCATCCGAACAATCTGTTAGGTGTTTGCGGTGCGTGCTCCAGGCCTGGCCTCTGACGCTGTTTACCACCCTGGGGAGTGGCCACCAGCTGTACTGCCTACCATATCCATGCCTTGCCGTGCTCAGGAGCGGTCTTGGTGGGCAAGGCTGATTACCTTCTCAATAGTAGCACCATGATGGCATAGGTGTGGAAGTGTGTGCTTGTCTATACCGTGGGTGTTGGCAGCAAGCCCCTTCCACAGCCCACACTGCCAATGTGCATAATGAGGTGCACGGTACCATGGGTATAGCCAGGACAGGGTGGCCTGGGCAGGATGCATCTGCACCGGGCATAGGGCACTGGCAGGGACACTGTAGTGTCCGGCCACCACCTACACAGACAGGGTGGCCAAAGCATGTCCTTCTGGGAGATCACGCTCACCCTGACTGTGCAGTGACCACAGCATGGCTAGGCACCCCCATAGTGCCGTACAGTCTTTCTCTCATGTGATACATATGGGTATCTATTTGGGGCCCAGTCACTGAGTTATCTGCTTGCTGTGTATGCTGGCAGCCCAGTTCTGTGTGCATGTGTCTCCACTGGGAACATGCACTATGGACTAACCAGCAGACTGTTTGTAGATGGTATGTGGTTTGCTGGAATAGCTTGCAGGGTGCAGTTGGCTTGCTGCAGGGGAATACCTGGTGGTGGGGTGCAACCTACCATACCTGGTCATATGTTTGTCTGTTATTGTGTTATGGCTGTGTGTGGGGGGTGTTCCTCAGCAGGACTGGGGTTGATGTTGCCCTCTACTGCCACCTTTGCAGGGAGGTAGAGTGTGGATCTCTTGATGGGGGACCATGTTTGTCTCTGGGGGCAGCCCGGGGGGGGGGGGGGGCGCGCGCTACGGCTGTGCCTGACTGGGATATCCATGGTGTTTGTGCGGAAACTAGCTATCTTACACATTAACACTGCTTTGGAACTCCCGCTTGGCCTCCATCAGCCATGGAAAGTGTTGTAGACCTGGTCCTGGGCGCCTCATTGTACACTCAGGGTGAGGCCAGAACCCGCACGATGTAACGTTGTGTAGCTACTTTGTGCCAGTAAAACACCCGGTCAGTGCCCCCTACCAGGCCGAGTTGCTGTGTGGGTGCACCCGGTAACGTCCCCCAACAGGGCCGAGGTGCTGTGGGGGTGCATTTCCCATCTTGTGTCCATCTGTGGACAGCTAATTTGCATGTGCAGTGCATCATGGGTACGTGTGGCCTAACCCTATCCTGTTTACCCTGGCATACTATCTGTGAGATGACGTGCAGGCTATCTGCAGCCAGCCAGGGGCTTCCATACAGCTATGGTTAGGTCACTGCCTGTGCAGCCAGAGGTGATGAGTTCAAACCCACATTGGGGTTCTGTGAGACAGGTGTTCAAAGCATATTTTTTTAGTTTACTGTACATATGTTGATGTCAGCAATAGCACCCTCAGTGTACTGTACCCATACGGTGCCTCTGAGGGTGCTTTATGGGGCGCCCTATAGGGCACTGTATGGTTGCCATCCATATAGGGTGCACCATACATTATCCTGTGTCGCAACATACATGCTGCCCTATAGGGGACATTCTAGGGTGCCTTGGCAGACGGTGCACTGTAACATGTGCCTTATGGGCGGCCCTATATTAATATGCTGTGAGAGTGCGTTTGCTAGTAGTTATCATAAAACTAAAATTATAGAGCCTCCTACAGCTCTCCCCAACATAAAACATACTGCCTCAGCTAGCCTTTTTCTCTGGGCTTTGTGAGGGATTGAACACATGGCCCCTGCACCATTGCTCAGTGTCTTCACCATTGTGCTGTGGCTCTGTTCCTGTGTTTGAGCAGCAGCGCGCAGCCTTGTAGCCATTGGCGCGCCGTCTTGTGGCGCACAAAATTACAATTAACAGCGCGCCGCCTTCTGGCGCGTAACATTAACAGCGCCCAACATGGGCATGCCCCTTAAAATACTGCCTCAGCCAGCTGTCTTCAATGGGCACTGGGGGGAATTGAACCCATTGTGCCTGCATGGGTGGTCAGTGTCTTAACCATTGTCCTATGGCTCCATTCCTGCTATTTGCACATCAGCGCGCCACTTATCCCTCCCACTATTGGGCTGCCTCCTCACACATCAGCGCGCCGCCTTCTGCCCACCGGCTCGCCGCCTTCTGTTGACCAATTTTATCAGTGCGCCGCCCTCTGCCGCCCAACCTTAACAGCACGCCGCCCTCTGCCGCCCACAATAAACAGTGCGCCGTCTCATGCCGTTTAAGAAAATAGGTGCGCCGCCTTCTGGCGCCCATAATCAATATGCCTCCTACACCACTTTTGCCCATAATATTTGATGCCTCAGCTGGTCTTTTTTGTTGGGTGCAATGGGGGTTTGAACCCCTGAACCCTGCACCATAGGTCAATGTCTTCACCGTTGTACTACGGCTTTGTTGTTTGGTTGTGCAGCAGCGCCCCACTTAGCCTTCTCACGCGCTAATGTGGGACCCGCACATTAGCGCGACTCACAAACCTACGGTCCGTTTTTTTCCTTTTTCTGCCTGGCCCGCCCACTCCTTATATGGCACCAGCACACTAACGGGGACCCGCACAGCAACGGACTTTAGTAAACATGCCTGTAAGGATTCTTTAAAACTAGCCTAAACTACAATCCAAAGATAGCTCTGAGGAAGCTTATGAAGTCATGCAATGTGATTATTGTGATGAAACTCCTGCTGAGTGCTATATGGATTGTACATTGACCTTTTCTGATGACATTTCTTCACTCTGCTGAACTAACCAGAGAGGGAATCTGTTTAATGGAACAGGAGTGAAGAAACTGCTTATTTTTGAGAATAAGGACTGTTTTGCAATATCTTTGTTTATTTGCTGAAGATACAAGCATTCATTTTTGGTTGTAGTAGTTTTGCCTTTATTCAAACCAGAAGTATGGTTTTTGTCCTTTGTTTATAAGTGCTAAGAATTCACCCGGGACGGGTAAATAAAAAGACCTCTTTTGAAGCCTGGCTACTCGACTGCAACTACACTTTTTTGATTAGCTTGTGGGACTACAAATCCCAGGGGGCATTTCAACACCTGCTTGAGACACCCTTGCTATTTAAGAAGAGGCCCCACTGAACCTCCCATGCTTTTATGCCTCTGGGAATATATAGGTGAGTGACAAATGGCGTAGTTTTTTGGATTTTTGGCCTTAAAGATTAAAAGGACACCACTACAAAAACTACTAGCCACTGGAGAGGACTGCTTCCAGACCCTGAGAACCGTCAGGGGATTTCTCGCTGGCAGATCGGCCAGGTGGTGGTGCTGACGCAGTAACCTTTCTCACAGGCTGAATCCTGCACCAGGCTCAGGTAAAGGCTACCTAGGCATAAGTGTGGGAGGACAAAGCTGAGAAAGGGGGCGCTATAGGGCACACAGAGAAGTAGACGGGGAAAAGAATCGCAGTGTCGCACTTTGTGGTCTTGTTCTTTGTTTCTCTCCACAGGGACGCAGACTTCGAGGATGGAGTCGCAGGATGTCATGTGCTGGATGCAGGCGCAATGGGACAAACAAGTTGAGTTGGTCCGATATCTCCAGGAGCAGACTGCAAAGACCATGAGGGAACAGCAGAAACCGCTTATGGACACAATGGAGGCGCTCTTAAGGAAGCCCATGGATGCAGGAACTGACATCCCCTCTATAGTCCAGGAGGTAGGACTGAACTCTCATAGTGCTTTTTCACTAGGACAGTTGAACCCATATGATAATCCTGATGATTTCATAGACGCTTTTGAGCGCATAGCCGCAGCTTTAAAGTGGCCAGTGGAGCAATGGGCAACAAGGTTTGCAATGTCGCTCACAGGCGAGGCCCTTTCTGCCTACAAGGCTATGCCGGCTGTCCTAGCCTCTGAATATGCAGAGGTAAAAAGAGCGGTTAAAGACAGACTTGGGCTAACTCCTATGCATTACTGGAGAATGTTCAGGGAGGCAAGTATAAAGCCTCGGGAGACCCCTAAGGCTCTGTCTCAAAGACTGAAAAGTATAGCCGGAAAGTGGTTAATTCCGGAAGAGAAAACATTAGAAACAATAATTGATATGATTGTTTTAGAACAGTTCATGCAAGCTGTTCCCAGTGAAGTGAAAACTTTTCTTACACTCCAGAACTGCCGTACCAGGCAGCCACTCTTGCCGAAAGGTATTTTGAAGCAGAGATGGCTGACACCTCAGGGGTAGGGGTGTTGCGAGCAGCTGGTATGACAAATTTTAGCAAGAAAGGAAAATGTTCAAAGGGTAACATGTTTAATGCTAAAATGTCTAATGTGGAGAAACATGATGATGACAATGTTTTGTGTGTACCTAGAGGGAAGTGTTTTACCTTTGGGAAAACGGGACATTTTCAGAGGAGCTGCCCTGAAAGAACAGTCCTGGTGTCAGGAGCCGAAGAGCCAAGCCAAGAGGGATTTCTTCTACAGGTCCAGGTAGAAGGTATTGATGCACTGGCACTACTTGAGTCGGGGGCTGACCAGAGTATGGTTTCATGCAGGTTCTGGGAAGCCATTGGGTGCCGTCAGTCACCCCCGAGTCAAGCAGAAGGCCAGGTGCGTATAAGGTGCGTGCACGGCGCAGCCTCACACTATCCCTTACACAGTTTATCAGTGAGTGGGTTAGGAACAAAACACCAGATGGTAATGGCTATTGTTCCAAAACTACCTAGGGAGATTGTCTTGGGACGAGATTGGCCGCCATTTTTTCAGAAAATGGAAAAGGGTCTTAACCAACCTGGCCAGAAGTCCAATCAATCCCAGGCAGGGACAAGAGAAATAGGGTCAGAAGCTTTAGCGGCTAGACTCCCTAGTCCTTTATTTGGGAAGGCACAAAAGACTAGAACACAATCTCAGGCACACAAGAGAGAAGTACCCTTAGTGAAACCAAAATTTGTGCTCCAGTTTTGTAAAGCAACTAAATTAGCGAAAAGCCCACAGAGAGCCTCCCCAGCGGCTGCAGGGTACGACCTTTTTAGCGCTGAGGAAGCCATAGTTTTGAAAGGGGGCAAAGCTTTGATTGACACTGGCATACAAGTAAAAATACCGGATGGCTGCTACGGGCGCATAGCCCCAAGGTCGGGCCTGGCAGTCAAATTCTTTTTAGACATAGGGGCAGGGGTTATAGACCCCGATTATAGGGGCTGCATAAAAGTCTTAATCTTTAACTTTGGGGAGAAAGACTTTAAAATAAGGATAGGCGACCGCATCGCTCAGTTAATATGTGAGCGTGTGGGTTTTCCCACGGTAGAGGAGGTGCCATCATTACCACCAACTACTCGGGGAGAAAAAGGGTTTGGGTCTACAGGCCAGCAAGAGGTAAAGAACATGACGGCCCTAGCAGAGGAAAAGAAAGAGGAAGATCTTGGTCCTCAAATTGCTGATTGGAAGGAGAAGCCGAAACCCAGATTAGGCGCAGGGCTCTCCCAGCAGCAGCAGCAACAGGAATTGACCCAAGTGCTAGACAGATTTTCGGATGTCTTGACAACGAAACCCAGGGAAACCCATTTGGTTGCCCACGAAATAATTACTGCACCTGGGCAAGTAATTAGGCAGCGCCCCTATCGGATGCCGGAGACTAAAAAGAAGCAGATAGTGGAACAGGTGAAGGAGATGGTTACTATGGGAATAATAGAAGAGTCACGTAGTCCCTGGTCAAGCCCAATAGTGCTGGTGCCAAAGCCAGACGGGACTCTCAGATTTTGCATAGACTTCCGCCGGGTAAATGAGATTTCCCAGTTTGATGCCTACCCGATGCCCCGCATCGATGACTTATTAGATCGCTTGGGGCAGGCCAGGTATTTAACAACGCTAGACCTTACTAAAGGGTATTGGCAGGTACCGCTGACGAAAGACTCAAAACCCAAGATGGCATTTAGCACGCCCATAGGACTGTTTCAGTTCCAGCGAATGCCATTTGGGTTGCATGGGGCGGCAGCCACATGCCAACGCCTGGTGGATCAGGTTCTAAGACCCCACCACGAGTATGCGTTGGCATACATGGACGATGTCGTCATATACAGTACGACGTGGACCCAGCACCTCGCGAGGGTTGAGGCAGTACTTAGAGCGGTGCGCAAGGCGGGTTTAACGCTTAACCCAGCAAAGTGCTTATTTGCCAGCGAGGAGGCTAAGTATCTGGGCCATATGGGCGGGAGGGGAATAGTAAAACCCCTAGCCTGTAAAATTGAAAGTGTTAGGGATTTTCCCCGACCAGGAACAAAAAAGCAAGTACGTAGTTTCCTTGGGTTAATAGGATACTACCGGAGGTTCATACCTTGGTTTGCTGAAGAGAGCATCCTATTCACTGAGATGCTTTGGAAAAATGCACCGAATAACGTAAGGTGGATCCCAGAGGCTGAAGAAGCGTTTACTGCCCTTAAGGAAAAACCTTGTAAGGCCCCGGTACTACGAGGGATCGATTTCAGCTTACCCTTCGTGGTACAGACTGATGCAGGGTTGGGGGCAGTAATGTCTCAGGAGTTCGAGGGGTAGAACACCCAGTGACATATCTTAGCCGTAAGCTCTCAAAAGCTGAGAGGAATTATTCCACAATAGAAAAGGAGTGCCTCACAATAAAGTGGGCCGTGGAGGCATTGCGATTCTATTTGACAGGCAGGAAGTTCCTCTTAGTCACTGACCACGCCCCTTTAAAGTGGCTTAATCAGATGCGAAACAGCAATGCCCGTTTAACTCGGTGGCATCTAGCGCTGCAGTCTTTCAACTTCATAGCACAGCATAGGGCTGGGAAGCTACATGGGAATGCAGACGCGCTTTCGCAAATTACGTGCTGTCCGAAAGATTCAGCAGCCCGTAATATTTTAAGGGGGGGATCTGTCATGAGGTGGATCAAATAGTACCTATGGAAATAGGAAAAACTGAGCAGAGCAGTTCTAATAGTGACAGCTTAGAGCACATGGATCAGGGTTGCTATGAGCAACCAACACAAACTGAAGTACCATGTGTAAGAGCACGCCCTAGTAATAGATTACCTCATAGCCCATTAGGTAATGAGGGACAGCTGAGGAGAGGCAAGGCTCAGAGTAACACCAAGATTGACGCAGTTAAAAATCACTCACCTTTGATCAGAGTTAGAGCCAAGGCAGGAGCCAACGTAGAAGCTGACGAGGAAGGAGCTGGCTGGGAAGCTAACCAGAGAGCTGGACACAAGGTCAGAGCTTCACAGGGAAATTCCCACAGAATTCTACAGGAAGAAACCTAGGACAGAATACCAGGGATTTGTTTCAGGGAGCAGTGCAGGACTGAACAAAAGCCCAGTGGTTGGCGCCATGGAGGTATTTCTGAGGGCAGGCTGGAAAAAGTTGTGAGCAAGAATCTTCCTAAGAAAAGGTACCAAGAGGGCAAAAGCTTTTATCAGGAGGATACTTTTGTGCCCAAAGAGAAATGGAAAGAGAAAGGCAGTGAAAAGCTTTCATTTGAGAGAAGCACCGATAAGTTTCCTGTGCTTAGAAGTTACGTGAAAACCAAGCCAGAAGGTAGGCTTATTCCTTGTAATAGTGTCCTGTCTGGGAACTTGAAAGACAGAGTTTTTCCTACACTTACCCAAAAGTGTGTGGCTCTCAGGAAGGAAACTCTGCACTGTGTGGTAACCTCCCATTCTACTACGGTAGTGAGGAGGAGAGGAGCCCTCTGAATAGAGAAGAAGGATTCTTTAAAACTAGCCTAAACTACAATCCAATAGAAGATAGCTCTGGGGAAGCTTATGAGGTCATGCAATGTGATTATTGTGATGAAACTCCTGCTGAGTGCTATATGGATTGTACATTGACCTTTTCTGATGACAATTCTTCACTCTGCTGAACTAACCAGAGAGGGAATCTGTTTAATGGAACAGGAGTGAAGAAACTGCTTATTTTTGAGAATAAGGACTGTTTTGCAATATCTTTGTTTATTTGCTGAAGATACAAGCATTCATTTTTGGTTGTAGTAGTTTTGCCTTTATTTCAAACCAGAAGTATGGTTTTTGTCCTTTGTTTATAAGTGCTAAGAATTCACCCGGGACGGGTAAATAAAAAGACCTCTTTTGAAGCCTGGCTACTCGACTGCAACTACACTTTTTTGATTAGCTTGTGGGACTACAAATCCCAGGGGGCATTTCAACACCTGCTTGAGACACCCTTGCTATTTAAGAAGAGGCCCCACTGAAACTCCCATGCTTTTATGCCTCTGGGAATATATAGGTGGGTGACAACCTGTAACAGGTGATCTCTGGGAACAGAAGGAATTTAGTCTTCACAACCCACCCACCTCCCCTAGGAGTTGTATCTCTCTATCTCTCTTTCCCTCTCTCTTTTGTCTCAGCTATAAACTCAACTGGAGAGTGACAGTTGGCAAAGGCTGGAAGGCAGCAGCAGGCAGGTGCTGTGGGATGCTCCCAAGTAGTATAATGGGTACACTACTTGTCAAACTGATTGACAGGTGAGATAAGGATGGCAGGAGCCAATCAGCATTCACGTCCGGTGTATGTCCCGCCTTAGGCCACGCCTCCTCCCATAGAAGTGAATGGTGAGCTAGCCCCGCCCACTCCCGCCCCCAAACTGTTGACAGGTACCAATCAGCGCCCACTTCCGGTGTATGTCCCGCCTTAGGCCATGCCCCCTCCTATAGAAGTGAATGGTGAGTTAGCCCTGCCCACTCCCACCCCCAGGCGTGGCCACTGCCCCCACTTGACACGCCTCTACCCCGCCTCCACCCCGCCCCAAGGATGACATCTTCCAATCAGCACCCACTTCCGGGTTTGTGCCACTCCCACAGCCTCCCACCATCAACCACGCCCCTGCCTACATCATCGGAAATGACATCACCGGAAACAGGGCGTCATCAGAAAAGGGCCGTGGCCTTTTCCGATGACCTCAGCGGAAGCAGAGTGACTGACTCCGGAAATGTGTTTTGCTTCTGGTTAATGTTTACATCTGCAAAAAGCAGGAACCCTGGAAAACAAAAAATGCTTTTCTCTCTCCCAATGCCCCAGTTCTTTTTTCTCACAAAAGATTCTCAGCAAGCACAGCACAGGGGCTTTTCACATAGACACAGACAGGATAGAAGCTTTTCTTTACAAATTAACACAATTAACACAAAAACGTAGGGGCTAATACTTTTTTTTCTTTTACAGCGGCCTTAAAATTTAGGAGCTGGATAAAACCGGAGTACTCGCGATTCTGCTTGTCTTTTGGTTTTCTGTAAGGTGCCGTCTGTTGATTAGGCTGGTCATCTTGTTTTGTAGCATCTTCTTGGTCTAAAATAAAAAAGATTAAAGGTTGAGGCTGTCCTCTGAAACACTGTGAGATACATTATAAAGAGCATAGCTGCTATATTAAAAAAAAAAAAAGTAAGACTCATATCTACCCACCATGTCTGAAGAGGAGAGTTGCAAGCTGTAGAGAGACTATATGATCTTTTCTGGCTGCTGAAATGTACTGGATCTCATAAGCTTATCATACGACCTGGTTAATTCACAATGCCTTTTTTTTTCGCAGACAGTACATTGTAATAGATGCTATATATTGTGTATGTGGCTAATACACATTCCCACCCATTTCCCAGACGTCTTAAGGGGATTTTAGTTCTACAACAGAGCTCTGCACATTCTTATCTTATGTCCTATTGTTTAGGACACACCAAGATGCCCCATTTTTTTCCAGACAACCCCATTGTAGGTTTAATTAACTAAGCATTCCTAAAACACACCACACACAGGTTCAAAATGTTTTATTTCAAATAAAATGTTTTCATCTTGTGAAATGATTCATTTGAGCATTACAAGTTTAAAAAAAATAAAAAAATATAAAGGCATACATATAATTTTTGTTCATCTGTATGTTCAACTAATAGATTCTGGAAATACATACATTTTCTTTCATTTTATGATCAACAATCATGGCAACATTTTTTAAAGAACGATCTATAATTTCTGTCACAGATTAAACTTTCTACTAGGTACATATCACATTTTCCCCAGATTTAAGCAAAATATTGAACAGTTGTCCTGGATTTCTACTGGTATTAAAATCTCTAATGAGTTCAAACAAAAAAAATTCAAATTTTCATAAAACTAGGGCAGTTGCTTTCATTTTATGACCAACAATCATGGCAACATTTACAATAGGTCCTAGACACACCCTGTTACAAGTTTTATGGATTTTCTGTTGTATTTTCTTGTGTCACACAATCATGATGTCTTTGCCCTGGAGCATGTATTACACAAGCTGCACAGTCTCTATGCATAACGCCCTGCCAGCATTTCCTAATAATGCAGTCCACCGTTGCTTGTATAGCAGATTTCAATGTGTTTATTTCATCAGGTTTTGTGTAGTCCTTTTGACTGGCTATGACATCAAATGCCTCCCCTTTAATATGTACAGAGAAAGCACAAACATTTGAACTCAGGTCTCTCTCTCTCTCTCTCTCTCTGAATTTCAGTCTGAACTTACACTGTGTTTGCCAGAATATTTCTCTCTAACCATGAGGTCTTAAAAGCAAAATTCTATCACATGGACAGCACTGGTTTCTCTAACAAAAGATGTGTTAATTGAGGTTTAACATTTGTAAAGAAAAGCTTCTATCCTGTCTGTGCCTCTGTGAAAAGCCCCTGTGCTGTGCTTGCTGAGAATCTTTTGTGAGAAAAAAAAACTGGGGCATTGGGAGAGAGAAAAGCATTTTTTGTTTTCCAGGATTCCTGCTTTTTGCAGATGTAAACATTAACCAGAAGCAAAACACATTTCCGGAGTCAGTCACTCTGCTTCCGCTGAGGTCATCGGAAAAGGCCACGGCCCTTTTTTGATGACACCCTGTTTCCGGTGATGTCAGCAAAAAGGGACAGTCCATTTCTGATGACACCCTGTTTCCGGTGATGTCATTTCCGATGATGTAGGCAGGGGCGTGGTTGAGGGTGGGAGGCTGTGGGTGGGGCACAAACCCGGAAGTGGGTGCTGATTGGCTAATGCCATATTGTGGGGCGTGGTGTGGCTGTGGCACAATCCCGGAAGTGGATGCTGATTGGATGATGTCATCCTTGGGGCGGGGTGGAGGCGTGTCAAGTGGGGGCAGTGGCCATGCCTGGGGCAGGAGTGGGTGGGCTAACTCGCCATTCACTTCTATGGGAGGGGGCGTGGCCTAAGGCGGGACAAACACCGGAAGTGAACGCTGATTGGCTCCTGCCATCCTTATCTCACCTGTCAATCAGTTTGACAAGTAGTGTACCCATTATACTACTCTCCCAAAAGCTTTCCTATTAGGCGCTGGGGAGCGTTCCCGCGCAGGCTCCGTCGGTACCGATGATACCCATATGTGAAGACTAAATTCCTGATGTTCCTGGAGATCACCTGTTACAGGTGAGTAACTATGCTTTATGGCAGAGGACTTTAACAAATCCTGTAATCTGTGGCTAGATACATCTAGTAAAAAGGACGGGAACAGCAGAGACCAGAAGGCTCTACTGGATATGATTGACAGGCTGGGGTTAGTGGACTGCTGGAAATCAAAGTTCTTATTCATACTTTTCAGCTCCACATCAAAGTTATAGCAGAATTGATATGTTATGGGTAGAGTGTGGGTTGATAAAACCAAAGGACGATCTTGCCAAACAAATCTGATTGAGTTCTTTGACTGGGTGACCAGAGAACAAGATTAAGGGCTTGCAATGGATGTGATCTACCTTGATTTCAGCAAAGCCTTTGATACTGTTCATCATAGGAGGCTTATCAATAAACTCAACAGTTAGGGATGGGTCCAAAGGTAGTTGGTTGACTGACACATGACAGAAGGTGATGGTAAACAGAACTCACTCGGATGAAAGTAAGGTGATTAGCAGAGTGCCCCAGGGTTCGATCCTGGGACCAGTACTGTTCAATGTATTTGTGAGTGATATTGCTGAAGGACTGAAAGTTTGTCTTTTTGCAGATGACATTTATTTTATTTATTTACATTCTCTTATATACCGTGCTATTCTGCATCAGTGCAGTTTACATTGAACAAACTGAAATTACATTGAACAGGGCATTATATAACTATTTTACAGGGAAAATGTGCTATGGAGGGTTAAGTGGCTTGCCCAAGACCACCTGTGGGACTAGAAACCCCAGTCCTTTCAGTCCAAGGTTGCTGTCCTCTAGTGGGATTTGAACCCCTGACCTTCTGGCCCGAAGTACCTTGCCCCAACCACTAGGCCACTCCTCCACTCCATTGCATAAAAATTTGCAACAGAGTGGACTTCCCAGAGGGAGTGGATAACAATGAAGAAAGATCTACAAAAGCTGGAAGAATGGTTTAATGCTTGGCAGTTAAGATTTAATGTGAAGAAGTGCAGTGTCATGCACTTGGGAAGCAGACACCCAATGGAATTGTATGTCATAGGGGGCGAGAGGTTGGTGTGCATGGACCGGGAGAAGGACCTCGGCGTGATTGTTTCAGAGGATCTCAAGGTGGCAAAACAGTGTGACAAGGCTGTGGCAAAAGCCAGAAGTATGCTGGGTTGCATATAGAGAGGAATTACAAGCAGAAAGGAAGAGGTACTAATGCCACTGTACAAGTCACTGTTGAGGCCTCACTTGGAATATTGTGTTCAGTTTTGGAGACCATATCTTGCAAAGGATATAAAAAGACTGGAAATGGTTCAGAGGAAGGCAACCAATATGATTTGGAGCCTGCATCAGAAAACATATGAGAAGAGACTTGAAGGCCTAAATATATACACTCTGGAGGAGAGAAGGGAGAGGGGAGATATGATTCAGACCTTTAAATACTTAGAGTATTAACGAACAAACAAACCTCTTCCTAAGACGGGGAAGCTGTAAAACTAGAGGGCATAACATGAAGCTGCAAAGGGGTAAACTGAAAGGCAACGTCAGGAAATACTTTTTTCCTGAAAGGGTGGTGGATGCTTGGATTGCCCTCCCGATGGAAATGGTGGGGGCAAATACAGTGACGGAATTCAAAATGGCATGGAAGAGACACAGTGGATCCCTTTATAGCAACGGGATAAAATCAAAATAAACGTAACTAACTCTTATATCTTAACAAATAGGGGTGATCTACATGGAGTGGTGGGTTCACCCCTAAAACAAAGACATGGGGAGGGGTGGCCTGCACGGAGCAGGGGCACCTACTCTTGCCATCTTACTGGGCAGACTAGATGGACCATACTGGTCTTTATCTGCTGTCATTTACTATGTTACTGTATGTTACTATAATAGCATCCGTGACTGAATCAGATATAGATCAAATTACCTGGTCAGATCATGCTCCCGTTGAGTGCTGCATTCACCTGGGCAAACAAGAAGGGGGCTGCATTTCTGGAGATTGAATGATTTGCTTTTGGAGGACCAGAGGTGTAGAGAATGAATCATCCAGGCTCTTCAGGGCTTCTGGGAGATTAATTTGCAAGGAGAGGTGGGACTGGGGTAGTGTATGCGATGAGATGAAGGTGGTGATTCGGGGACATTTTATATCTATGGCAGCCCATAATAAGAAAGTGGCGATGAAGAGGGAGGATATTTTGAGGAGAGAATTAGAGGGGTTGGAAAGGAAACAATATGGGAGGGTTTTGAGGCAGGGTCAGTGCCATTTGAAGGCAATCAGAAGGGAGCTGGATGGGATGCAGGCTAGTGGTATGGTTTACCAATTAGAGTAACTTCACCAGAGGCACTTCCAGTTAGGATGCTGGCTAGGCAAGGCGCAGGCTAGGAAACAGTGTTTAAGATCTGAAGGAGGAAGGGAGGGTTGACGACCAGTTTTGCGCAAATTAGATAATAATTTTGTCTTCTCTACCAGCATTTGTGAGTGGGAGGAGTAGCCTAATGGTTAGAGCTCCAGCATAACACCCAGGAGATTGGGGTTTGATTTCCACTTGAATTCCTTGTGAGGGCAAGTCACTATCTCCAGGAACAAGCAGGGATGTAGTCTTCACATATGGGTATCGTCGGTACCGACGGAGCCTGCGCAGGAACGCTCCCCAGCGTCCAATAGTACCTTTTGGGATTGATCTCTTTGTGCCTGGGATAGGGGGAGGGACCACTCTGATTGTATGTTAATGCACATTGTGTTTGGGGGGACAGAGGAAGGGTGGTGGGGGAGAGTATATTATTTGTGTTTAAAAAAAAAAAAGCGTGTGGGGTCTATCTGAATGGTTATCAGTTTGGCATTAATAAAAAAATTAAGTTAAAAAGAGTGGTAGTTTCATGGAACAGTCTCCCAATGGAGGTAGTAGAGACCAGGACAGCATCTGAATTCAAGAAAGCATGCAACCAAAACAGAAAATCTCTAAAGTCAAAAAAGGGACTATAGTAGTTGGTATGGAAGGGCAGACTGGATAGGCCATATGGTCTTTTTTCTGCAGTTATGTTTCCATGGTTAATAAAAAAAAAAGTAAAAGGAGAAGCTGCATTCATTAATAATTTACATCAAGCATGGATGGTGTTTTAAAAATATGTTGAAAGCTTAGACCAGATGTATTCCATGCTTTAATAAAGGTGGAAGGAAGGCCAAACAACTGCCAGCATGGCTTAAAGGTGAGGTCAGAGAGGCTGTTGTAGCCAAAAAGAGCATCTTTCAGGAAATGGGAAAAGGACCCAAATGACAAAAACAGGAAACAATATAAGCACTGGCAAGTAAGATGCAAAACATTATCAGACAAAGGGAGAATTTGAAAAGAAGCTTGCCATGGTAGCAAAAACGCACCATACATTTTTTTCAAGTATATTTGTTAGAAAAAAACCTGTAACAGTCAATTGGACCATTAGATGATAGAGGGGTAAAAGGGGCACTAAGGGAGGACAAAGTCATAGCAGAGAGACTGAATGAATTCTTTGCTTCAATTTCTACTGAAGAAGATGCAGGGAAGTTACCCGTGTCTGAAATGGTATTTAAAGGTGATGTATCAGAGGAATTGAAACAATTTTGATAAACCAAGAAGATGTAATACAGCTATTTGATAAACTACAGAGTAGCAAATCACCTGGACCAGATGGTATACATCCTAGGGTGCAAAAAAAGAACTGAAATATGAAATTTTAGACCTACCATTAATAGTCTGTGAACTATCATTAAAATCATCTGTAGTACCTGCTAAAATGGTTAGGGCTCTTCAACCTGGAAAAGAGACGGCTGAGGGGAGATATGATAGAGGTCTATAAATTTAATGAATGGAGTGGAATGGGTAAAAATAGCTTGATTGTTTGTCATCAGAATATAGAAAGACTAGGAGACATGCAATGAAGCTACAGGGTAACCTATTTAATAGAAAATATTTTTTCACTCAACGTGTAATCAAACACTGGAATTTGTTACCGAAGGATGTAGTAAAAGCTTTTACTGTAGCTGGGTTTAAAAAAGCTTTGGACAAGTTCCTGGAGGAAAGGTCCATAAACCATTATTAAAAGGGATCTGTAATATCACTGCTTATTTTTTTCTTAAATATCCTAGCAAAAGTCTAGTATTATACCAAAAAACACAAAGAAGAGAAGAAAGCTCTTGCAGCACAGCCAATTGAGGTCTACTAATAAAGGCACCTGTGACCAACATATGTCTCTCGCTTTGTGTGTCGGTAGTATTATACCAAGGAAATTTATATGTTTTTTTTTAGTCTGACCAATTGGAGAATTTCATTCAAGAGAAAAATGTTTAATCTCTTTTATTCTATTGTTATACTGGTTTAGTTTTAAGTGGGTCATAAGTAATGCAATAGAACGTAGTTCCTCACCTGTAAGAGGTGATCTCTGGGAACAGCGGGAATCAGTCTTCACATATGGGTGAATGTCACCAATGGAGCCCATGCAGGAATGCTCCCCAGTGTCCCAATAGGAAAGTCTTAGGGAGCAATCCACTGCACCTGCGTGCCTGCCTTCTTGCCTTCTCAACTCCTCTCCTCAGTTGAGTTTGTAGCTGAGAAGAAGTGTAAAATAAAAAACTCTACAACTCCTAGGGGAGGAGGGCGGGTTGTGAAGACTGATTTCTGCTGTTCCTGGAGATCACCTGTTACAGGTGAATAACTACGCTATCTTCAGGAACAAGCAGGAGTACAGTCTTCACATATGGGACTCACTAGCTCCCAGGTGCCAGACTGGTATGGGGGGGAGAGCAGTGCGATCCCTGAAGGAAAAACTTTGTAGCCGAAGAGGCTGGACAAGTTATGTGCGATTGGATTCTATTTCAGGAGGCAATACTCTCCCATTGATAGTCTGATATCTTGTAGAAGTCCGTGATGGAGGGTGGAGTTGAGTTTAAGTTCCAAAAAGGTGCTGGAGTACAGCTTGGCCAAAGACAGTATCCCAATGGGAGTCTCTATCCAGACAGTAGTGCGCAGGAAAGGGAGGAGTAGCCTAGTGGTTGGGGCAAGGTACTTCAGGCCGGAAGGTCGGGAGTTCAAATCCCACTAGAGGACAGCAACCTTGGGCCGGAAGGACTGGGGTTTCTAGTCCCACAGGTGCTCCTTGTGGTCTTGGGCAAGTCACTTAACCCTTCATTGCCCATGTTCCCTGTAAGTATTAGTGTATGTGTCTCATATCCCCGCGTGTTAAATGTATCTCCCAATTGTGTTGTGACCGCTTTGATTGAAGGATAAGGCGGTATACAAAACTGTCTAAATAAAATAAATAAATAAATAAATAAATTACTGGACGACCAGGTAGCTACCCGACAGATCTCCTCAATGGATACTGAACGGAGATTGGCTATGGAGGTTGCCATAGCTCGCATATTATGAGCAGTGTCATGACCCTCCAAAGAGAGTCTTGCCTGTGCATAAGCAATCCATATGGATAGTCTTTATCATTATCTTTATCTTTATTATGCACATGATATACCACCCATAAAGGCATGAGAATATGAAAAGGAACTCCAGAGTTGTGACAGGACAGCAAAGAGAATAGAGAACAGAAGAAAGAACAGTTAGTAACAGAGATGCGTCAGGGTTGGAAAGGGATAGTCAGGTTGGAGGGTTCTTGCTGAAAGTTATTATGAGGGAGGTCAAAGGCAGTATGGAAGAGATGTGTTTTTAGAAATGCTTTAAATTTGGTAAATGAAGTTTTGGAGCATAGAGCAGGGGGCAGGGAATTCCATAGTGCAGGACCTAGGTAGAAGACAGCTGATTTCTGGGTTTGTTCCAGGTTCTTGAGTGGCTGGAGAGCCGACGTCGTCCGAGAGCGCATGGTTCGGAACAATGTATCCTTGAAGGATGCTACCAAAAAATTGAATAAGTCACATCAGCAGAGAGGTTCCAATAAAGACAAAGGTAGCCCAAATGCCCTTGAGTACAGAGCAGACAGAGCTAAAGATTCCAAATTACCCCTGCCTACCGATAACCAGATTAATATGAATAAAATACAGTCTCTAAAATACTTGTATGCAAATGCTAGAAGTCTAAAATATAAAGAGAGTTAGAATATATAGCACTAAATGAGAAGTTAGATATGACTGGTATCTCAGAGACATGGTGGAAGGAGGACAACCAGTTGGACACTGTGATACCTGGGTACAAACTATATCATAATGATAGAGCTGATCAAATTGGTGGAGGGATTGCGCTCTATATTAGAGAGGGCATTGAGTCACAAAGGATTAAAGTTTTGTAGGAAACAACATTTGCTGTAGAATCTCTATGGATTGAAATTCCGTTTAAAAAGGGGAAGGCAATGGCAGTGGGGTTGTACTATCGACCGCCTAGCTAGAATGAACAAATGGATGATGAAATGCTCAAAGAAATCAGGGAAGCTAACAAAAGTTACAAAACAGTAATAATAATGGGTGATTTCAATTACCCCGCTATTGACTGGGACAGTGTCATGGTAGGACATGCTAGGGAGATAAAGTTTCTAGATGAAATTAATGACTGCTTCTTGGAGCAGCTGGTTCATGAACCGACCAGAGGGGAAGCCATTGTGTACTTAGTCCTTAGTGGAACACCAGATCTGGTGCAAGAGATAAGGGTGTTTGGGCCACTTGGCAATAGTGATCATACATGATCGCATTTGATTTAATTAATGGAGGAGGGATGGTAAGGAAATCCAGAGTACTACCTTTTAACTTTCAAAAGGGAGACTATGATAAAATGAGGAAAATAGTTAAGAAAAAACTAAAAGGAGCAGTTGCAAAGGTTAAAGTTACCAGCATGGTTTAAAGGTGAGGTCTGAGAGGCTGTTGTTGCTAAAAAAAAGTGAATCCCTGAAAAACCCAGCACAAGAACCAAGATTATGTAACTTTTTTTGTCGGAGTGGCCAGCACAGTTAACAGGAATTTTTCTGCTACCACCTTGGCCCGTCCTTTTTAATCAAAATTGAAAATCAATTTAAAACAGCTCTATTCAAAAATGGCTGGTACTTAGCTTTGTAGAAGAAGAGCAGGCTGTAAGAATGTTATTAGCAACAGTAATGGAGTAATTTTGATTTTGATTAGAAAGGACGGGCCACGGTGGTAGCAGGAAAATTCCTGTTAACTGTGCTGGCCACTCCGACAAAAAAAGTTACATAATCTTGATTCTTGTGCTGGGTTTTTCAGGGATTCACTTGTTATTTAGACTCAGTTTAGAAGGTTTTTTGGTGTTTGATTTGGTTGCTAAAAAAAAGCATCTTTCCGGAAATGGAAAAAAGAGCCAAATGACGAAAATGGGAAACAGCACAAGTGCTGGCAAGTTAAATGCAAAGTATTGATAAGGCAGGCAAAGAGAGAATTTTAGAAGAAACTTGCTGTGGAAGCAAAAACACGTAATAAAGACATTTTCAAGTACATTCATAGCAAAAAACCTGTGAGGGAGTCAGTTGAACCATTAGATGATAGAGGGATAAAAGGGGCAGTAAGAGGGTACAAGGCTATAGCGGAGAGACTGAATGAATTCTGAGGAAGATGTAGGGATGTTACCCATGACTGAAGTGGTATTTAAAGGTGATACTGCAGAAGAATTGAAGGAAATATCGATACACCGGGAAGATGTATTACAACTATTTGATAAACTGAAGAGTAGCAAATCACCTGGACCGGATGGTATACATCCAAGGGTGTTGAAAGAACTGAAATATGAAATTGCAGACCTGCTATTAGTAATCCCTGAACTATCATTAAAATAATCTGTAATATCGAAAGATTGGATGATCGCCAATGTAACGTCAGTTTTTAAAAAGAGTTCCAGGGGTGATCCGGGAAACTACAGACCAGTGAGCCTGACGTCAGTACTGGAAGAAATGGTAGAAACCATCATAAAGAACACAATTACTCAGCACGTAGATAGTCATGGCTTAATGGGAGACAGCCAACATGGCTTTAGACAAGGAAGATCTTGTCTTACTAATCTGTTATGTTTTTTTGAAGATGTGAGTAAACAGGTAGACAAAGGTGAGTCGGTTGATATAGTGTATGTGGCCTTTCAGAAAACCTTTGACAAGGTCCCTCATAGGAGATGTTTGGCAAAACTAAAAAGTCATGCGATAGGAGGCAGTTTACTATTGTGGATCAGGAAATGGTTAAAAGATAGAAAGCAGAGGGTAGGCCTAAATGGCCAATTTTCCCAATGGAAAAAGGTGAATAGTGGAGTACCCCAGGGATCTGTGCTGTGTCCGCTGCTTTTTGACATATTCATAAATGACCTGGAAAAGGGAATAATGAGTGAGGTTATTAATTTTGCAGATGATACAAAACTATTTAAAGTTGTTAAAACCCAAGAGGATTGTAGAAAATTGCAAGAGGATCTTGATAAATTGGAAGACTGGGCATCCAAATGGCAGAAGAAATTTAATGTGGACAAATGAAAAGTTATGCACCTAGGAAAGAACAACCCAAACTATGGTCACACGATGCAAGGTTCCACATTACGGAACAGGTAAACATAGATCGATTGTTTACGTCATCAGAATATAAAAAGACTAGAGGACATGCAATGAAGCTATAGGGTAACCTATTTAAGACTAATAAGAGAAAAGATTTTTTTCAATCAACGTGTAATCAAACTCTGGAATTTGTTACCGGAGGATGTACTAAAAGCTGTTAGTGTAGCTGGGTTTAAAAAAGGTTTGGACAAGTTCCTGGAGGAAAGGTCCATAAACCATTATTAAAAGGGACCCGGGATATCACTGCTTGACCCAATGCAAGCACTGAAGAACCTGTGTCTTTTGGGGAAACTGCTAGGTACTTAGGACCTAGATTGGTCACTGTTGGAAACAGGATACTGGGCTTGATGGACCTTGGTCTGACCCAGTATGGCATATCTTATGTTCTTATGTACTCAAACTCTGGAGGTATGATAGAGATGTTTAAATACCTCCGTGGCATAAATGCACAAGAGGAAAGCCTCTTTCAATTGAAAGCAAATTCTGCTACGAAGGGACATAGAATGAGGGTGAAAGGGGATAGACTCAGGAGTAATATGTGGAAATATTTTTTTACAGAGAAAGTGGTGGATGCCTGTAATAGTCTCCCAGTGGAGGTAGTAGAAAAGAGGACAGTTTTTTAATTAAAATGGGACAAACACAGAAGATCTCGTAAGGAAAAAATGAGACTATTTTAGTTGATATGGAAGGGCAGACTAGATTTATTATTTATTTAGACAGATTTATATGCCACCTTATCCTACAATCAAAGTGGTTACATCACATTGGAGGGTACATTTAACATGAGGGTATTTAACAACATTTAGACAGCACAATTTGGGTTGGTGGGTTACAATTAGCATGAGGGTACTTAACAACACTATACAATGAACTCCTATAGGCCATGTAGTCTTTTTCTGCCATCATGTTTCCGTGTTTCTATATTTGTTCTATTTTACTGGAGCATGTAGTAAAAGCTGATAGCGTAGCTGAGTTTAAAAGATGTTTGGACAAGTTCCTGAAGGAAAAGTCCATGGATCATTATGAGAGGACTGGAGAAATCCATTACTTTCCCCATGGTAAGCAGCATGGAATCTGTGTACCTTTTTGGGAACCTGACAGGTACTTGTGACCTGGATTGGCTGCTGTTGGAAATAGGATACTGGCCTTGATGGACCCTTGGTCGAACCCAGTATGGCATATCTTTTCTTCCAAAAGTGGTTACAAATTTCCACCTTAACCAATCAATTGTCCTTCGAACATTCTCCCAAAATCCCATTCTTACAAAGGGGAAGAAACTACACTAGACATGTTTGACTGCAAGCGAGACTTAGCTTTCTCTTGGAGTGGACAAAAGCCCTTAGAAAGTCCATCTAGGTTTTTGTTTCTTTTGACCCCAGCAGGCTGGTGGTTGTCGTCTCCAAATGCAAATTGTCAATGTGGCTTGTAGATTGCATCTCTTTCACTCAGGGCCAGCCCAAGGGTTTCTGCTGCCCTAGGCAGAAGCCCCAGCCATGCCCCCCCCCCCCCAATGCCATTGATTTCAGCAGCAGGCAGCTTGCCGGCAGTGGCAGGCCATGTGCTGAAGTGGCAGGGGGGGGGGGGAGGGGCATAGCAGCTCAGCATAGGGTGGAGGGCAGTGCAGCTGGGCATGCGGGGGTACAGCAGGTCATTTATGCTGAAGCACATGGTCTGGTACCCTAGGTGGCCGTCTAGTGATTAGGTTGGCCCTACTTTCACTTATGCCCAGGCAGGCCTCAGCCTTGAGGTTTATGTCACGACTTGTAATATCAGAGCCACTGCTGTGTCATTGTCCCTTTTGTGCTCGGTTTCTATGGAAGAGATTTGCAAGGCTAAAGCATGGACTTCTGTCCACATATTCGTTTCTCACTATTGTCTGGAGGTGGTTACCCAACACGACAGCAGTTTCAGTCAATCAATACTTAGGAATCTGTTTAGGGAGTGGAATCCAATTCCATTCCCCTTAGGTCCATTTCTTTCAGTTCAGGCAACCTTAAAAAATAAAACTTTAAAAAGCATGTTCTCCTGGATGGGCTCTGTTTTGTCCCCTATTTTTGTTCAAGGTGGCCTGTAGCTAGGAAGTCCCATACATGAGAGCTTTTTTCCTGCTTCTCCACAGAGCAAAGGTAGTTACTCACCTGTAGCAAGTATTCTCCCTGGACAACAGGAAAAGTCCTCACAACTCACCCACCTCCCATAGGAGTTATATTCTCCTCAGCTCTAGTGTATGGGACTGAGCATAAGATGGCGCCGCCACCACAGGTAAGAAGATGCATCTGTAGTGGAGCTTCCAAAAGCTTCTAGATGGAGCTGGGAATATTCCCATGCAGGGCTCCATCGGATGCATCACCCATATGTGAGGACTTTTCCTGCTGTCCATGGAGAGCATCTGCTACAAGTGAGCATCATCGTTTTCTCTGACTTAAAGTAGAGACATCTCCTCTGAAATTGCTGTTTCTCATGCAGTTTTTATTCCAGATTAAATTTTCTCTTTAACTAGCCAGAAACCTTTCTCCTTTATCAGAAATTAATGTCATATTCACAAAAAAATCCCTCTCTAGGAGGAGAAGTGACTTCTCGTGTAAAAAGAAATCAATTCTTGCTTTGAATCGCAAACCAAGTCTTAGTAGCAGCGGTCTCACTCACTCAAGTTAGCAGAGTGGAGTGGAGGCATAGTCTAGACTCTAGTGGTTAGAGCAGCAGCCTGGAACAGGAAAGACCAGGGTTCAAATCCTACAGATGCTCCTTGTGGCCTTGGGCAAGCCACTTAACCCTCCACTGCTTCAAGTACACACTTAAGGACTAATGCAGAAAGCCGGTGCTGAAGTCGCATGCTATCAGCTGTGTATGCCTCTATGTAGTGTTCCGATAGCATATGACTTCAGCGCTGGCATGCAGAAAGGGATGCATATGCAAATTAGCCACACATTAAACTGTGGTGCAAATGTCGACGTTAAACTGGAAGAGCAAACAAACACATGCACACAGAGGTCAACCCAGAGAAACAGGGTCATCTGAGTGGAAGTTTGACACCACCTCAGATGATCCATGCATAGAGGAAAGCCCCCGATGCTATCAAAACACTGTCAGGGGGCCAGTGCTCGCAACACCAACACCCCTCAACAGAAACCAAATCCCTGGTGGACCCGCAGCCCCGATACCAATTTAAAAAAATACAAACCCTGGTGAATGCATACATTCGATGCATCCCAGGATGCACTGTGTGGGACCAGGCTCTGCCATTTTTCAAGATGATGGTGCAGGGGTGGGAGCGCGTGGACAACGCTCCCGCTCCATCATAAAGGTACCCGGTGGGGGGGGGGGGGGGTTGGGGGACCAACAAGCCGTTTTTTATTGGATGGGTGGGAGGATCGGGGCCACTAGGCCACCAAGGATTTGGTTTCTGTGGGGGGGGGGGGGGTCAGTGTTGGGGGCACTGGCTCCTCAACAGTATTTTGATGGCATTGGGGGCTTTCCCCGATGCCTGTATCATCTGAGGGGATATTTGACACCAAAATACTGTTGGGGGCATGCGCAAGATGTTTAAACCACCTGAGACCAGGCATAGAGATATTGGCACTTTGGCTGGTTATGTAATCCTTTATGCATTTCTCTGCATTGGACACACATAATATTAGCATGCCATTTTAATAAGTTCAGCTGATTTGCATATAATTTAAAAACGCTTGGCATTACTGGGTGCACTTTTGCTTTGCTGTTTATGTATGCATCAGTCTCTTTTCTACATTTCGCATGTCAGAACATACGCTAGAAATTATAAGGAAGAGAATGTAGAATAAAACAAAGAATATCATAATGCCTCTGTACAGCTCCATGGTGCAACCATGCATTGAGTATTGTGTGCAGTTCTGGTCACTGTATCTTAAAAAGATTATATATATAATGGAATTAGAAAATGTACAGACAAAGGTGATCAAAATGATAATGGGGATTCCATATGATCCTGATAGACCAGTCCAGACAAGTGGGTTGTGTTCCCCTACCAGCAGATGGGTAGAGACAAAGAACCAATGAAAAGCCCAGGTTTCTCATGCCTCTATTCACTTCAGCCACCAGAAGTCCCTCAGCATTTCTTTGTCTCCAGCAGATAATAGATGGATTACCTCCAGGAACAAGCAGGAATGCAGTTTTCACATATGAGTGACGTCCTCCGACTGAGCCCACACAGGAACACACTCCAGCTTCCAATAGGAAATCTTTTGGGAGCATCCATCCATACATGCATACATGCCTTCCCACCTTCCCAGAGATTCTGTTCAGTCTTCATTTTTCCACAAAACCCAACGGACACTTGTCCGGACACCATAGATAAAACGTTTTTCTTCTGTGCCTTTCGGGGTGCTTATTCTTCTTTTTGCCTTCCTGTCTATCTTTGAGACCATTGCTTGTTGGCTGTGGTGCCCTTTTTTGGTACGCTAACTTACTTTTATTTTCTTTTTTATCTCGCGGTTCCTGCAGATTCCTTATCGTTCCTCCAGTTCAGTCCTCTACCTCTGGGTTGTCAACCTCCTCCTGCAGCTTGGAGACTGGCATGTCAGAATCATGACATCACTAGATATAGCCTGCTGATCTCTCTCCTCAGTCCCAGTGTGACCAGTCTCCATGCAGCAGGAGGATGTGGTGAGCCTGGTAGGGGCTCCCTGGAGAAACGGATAAGGAGCTTGTAGATAGTGTACAGGGTTAGTTTTACAGAGGAATTTGCGATAATAGTGGATTAAAAAAAAGAACCCAAACAGAAATGGGGTACTATATCTTTAAAAGTACAGAGCAGGGAATGCTGACTTTCTTACTCCGGGCTGTTAAAAAAAAAAAAAAAGAAAAAAGGTTGAGAGTTACAGAGAGGCTTCTTTATTTGAAAACGTTGGCCATTTTCTCTGAGCAAAGTTCTCTCCCCCCGGACTTTCGGGGGAGAGCCCTTTGGTACGAGGCTGCTTTATCAGGACCGCGTTTATTTATTTATTTTATTATTTATTTATATTTCTTATATACCGCGCTATTATAATCAGTGCGGTTTGCAATGAACAGAAACAATAGTACAATGTAACAGGAACACATTGTGCTTACAATGAACAGGGTAAGTAACTTGGGTGAGAACTGGGTAAGAACTATTTACAGCACATTTTACAAGCTACTGAATATTCACAATTGAGCAGGAATGATGGCTCTGTAGGAGTTTATGCTAAGGGTACGCATTAACGGTAGGCGTTGGCGAGTTCCCGCGGTCCGGAGGAGACGCGGCTTCGATAGATCGCTGGCAGCTCTTCTGGCAGGCATAGAAGCGGATGCACAGCCTCTGGGATCACAGCGCAGACCTGGCTGGTAGGCTGCAACCGGTTGCAGGCTGCGTTCAAGTCAGGGGAGCTTTTGCAAGAGCCGCGGCACAGTCCAGTAAGCATTTTGGCGCATATTTTTACTTCCCTACGGTTCCAGGTGGCCATTTTGTAAGACATGGTGAGGCCTCGTGGCTGCCGGATGACAGGCTAGCTCCGGGCTGGCGGTGCTGAGGTAATTGCTTGTCTTTTATTTACTTGTATTTATTTCTTTGCTTTGGTGTCCTTTGCTTTCTCTTGGGGTTTAGCGCTAGGCGGTAGTTTTGCGAAGGGGGGCCTTCTGCAGGGGAGGGGGGTTTCTTCCTTCGGTTGCAGGACGATACCAGTCTTGTAGGCTGTAAAAAGAAAAACATCTTTAATAGAGATTTTAACCTTCGTGCTTGGTCAGCTTAATTATGGCAGCTAGACCACAGTGCATTGTCTGTGGGACACAAAGGGGCACAGTGGCAGATTCAGGGGTCTGCCGTGGCTGTGCAGCCCTGTCGTCCACAGTGGAACAACAGATGGTGGTTCAGGACTCTACGGAGGCGCAGGGGGTTCCGACGGGAGCCGGTCCTGCGCAAGGTTTAGCGTCTGAGGAGCTGGCGAGATCGTCAGGGACTCAGATAGGTCGCATGCAGTGGAGCTCGATGATTTTAGTCCTGATTTTGTTTTGTTGATGCATCACACATTTTGTCTGCGGCGTCAGGGTCGGCTGCCCGGCGCGTTGACGATTCACGGACTTTCCCAGCCACTGGATGCGAGGGAGGGGATCGGCGAGGAACTGTCGGCTCCCAAGAAGGCGAAGATCAAAGCGTCAACATCTGGGGATGTCGCTTGGAATGAAGAAGAGGACATTGATTGGGAGCAGGAGGAGAGTGCTCAGGATCTCGAGGATGGGGAGATTCCGGAGCCGGAGGATCAAGCCAAGATTATTAGAGTGTTCTGTAGGGAGGAACTTTTGGCGTTAATCACGGAGTCTATGCAGATGTTGAATCTCTCCTCGCAAGCTTCTGCGGAGGAGGAGGTTGAAGACCCGGTTATCCAGGCGATTCGGCAGACACAGGTGGTGTTTCCGGTTCATAGAGTGGTTGAGAAAATGATCCAGGAGGAATGGGACCGGCCAGAAGTGGGTCTTTGAGGCATACGGACTATGAATAGGCTCTATCCCTTGGCGGATAAGGATAAAGACCGCTTCAAGGCGCCACGTGTCGACGCGGTAGTTTCAGCCATTACAAAAAAGACTACCATCCCGGTAGAGGCTAGTGCGGCTTTAAAGGATTCCCAGGACAGGAAAGTTGAAGCAGACCTTTGAGGCGGCCTCCCTTTCGCTACAAGCTTCCATATGTGGAGCTTGGGTGGCTAGAGCGTGTTTGCGTTGGGTGCAGCGGCTGAGGCAGTCCGCGCACATGGATCTTGAGGAGCTTTAAACAGCTGGGTCGCCTGGAATCCGGAGCGGCATATCTGGTGGACGTGCATTATGATTTGATCAGGGCCCTTGCAAATAGTACAGCGTCTGTAGTGGCTGCCCGCCGATCGGTGTGGTTGCGAAATTGGGCGGCGGAGGGTTCGTCCAAGTCACGTCTCAGTAAACTGCCCTTTAAGGGTGGTTTACTCTTTGGAGAGGATTTGGACAAGTGAGTAAAGGACCTCGGGGAGTCCAAGGTGGGCAGGCTACCGGAGGATAAGCCGAAGCAAGGGAAATCGGGTCAAGGCTATAGAGGTCAGTTTTGGGACTTCCGCAGATTTTATACTTTGCGGTTCAACTCCTTCCAGCGGGGGCGTTTTCCGGCTCGTGCCCAGGGATTTCGCGGGTTCTGAGGAGCTAATAGAGGTTTCGCCGCAAGCTCCTCTCCCGCAGCTTGCAAGTCGCAATGAGATGAAGGGGGGTCCCGCCAGAGGGGCCTCCTATAGGAGGGTGGCTCAGGGAGTTTCTTCCGGCTTGGATCCTCATCACCTTCGACCGCTGGGTGTTGGAGATAATTCAGCAAGGCTATGCGCTTGAGTTGGATTGGCCGGTACGGGATTCGTTCATCATGTCTCCGTGCAAGGGTGCCAGAAAGGTTATAGCGATTTGCAGTACCTTAGATCATCGACTTCTTCGGTTAGGAGCGGTAGTAGAGGTGCCCAAAACAGAGCGCGGCACGGGTCGGTACTCCATTTATTTCATGGTGCCAAAGAAGGGTGGAACGTTAAGACCCATTTTGGACCTGAAAGCCGTAAATCATTGTCTTAGAGTACTGCACTTTCGGATGGAAACCTTGCAATCCGTCATAGTGGCGGTGCGATAAGGGGAGTACTTGACGTCTCTGGATCTCATGGAGGCGTGTTTGCACATTCCTATCCGAGTAGCTCATCAGAGGTTTCTGAGGTTCGCGTTCTTTTGGGGTCATTATCAGTTCCAGGCGTTACCCTTCAATCTAGCTAGGGCACCGCAAACTTTCACAAAAATTATGGTGGTGGTGGTGGCGTTGCGCAAGGAAGGAATTTTGGTACATCCTTACCTCGACGATTGGTTAATTCAGGCCAAGTCCAAGTCGGAGAGCATTTGCGTGACGAACAGAGTAGTGGAGTTCTTACAGGGCTTTGGTTGGGTGGTCAATCCAGCCAAGAGTCGGCTGCAGCCCTCTCAGGACATAGAATACCTCGGAGTTCACTTTGACACACGGAAAGGCCTCGTGTTCCTGCCGCACAAAAGAGTCCAGGCGCTCAGGGCTCTTGTTTGGAAGTTCAGGTCTGTCCCGGCTCCGTCGGCATGGTCCTATCTGCAAGTGTTGGGAACGATGGTGGCTTGGTCACCCCGGGAGAAGTCCTGGTCTATAAATCGGCTGGAGCTTTGAGCAGTGATGCGGGCTCTGCAGGCATTCGAGGACTTGGTGTTGGGTTGTCCAGTTTGAGTATTGTCTGACAATTCGGCAACGGTCGCGTACATAAATCGCCAGGGTGGCACGGGAAGTGCCGCCATGGAAGAGGAAGCGGATCTGTTGTTCTCTTGGGTAGAGAAGCGGTTGACGGCGTTTTCGGCGGCGCAAATAGCAGGGAAGGACAATGTCCAGGCGGATTTTCTCAGCAGTGCGGGTAGATGTGGGGGAGTGGGAGATTCATCCCGACATCTTTGCACAGATAGTGAATCGCTGGGGAATGCCCGTGATGGATTTAATGGCGACCTTTCAGTTGGCGAAAATCAGCAGGAGGCACGCACGAATGTCAGAGGGCATCGACGCGCTGTTACAGCAGTGGCCAACCACGGGGCTTCTATACATTTTTCCTCCGTGGGCGTTGATAGGCTGGGTAGTTCAAAGAATCGGGGATCATCTGGGAAGGGTGCTCCTCGTAGCGCCCGACTGGCCGAGGCGCCCGTGGTATGCAGACCTAGTATGTCTCCTAGTCGGTCAGCCGTGGCGGTTGCCGGCGAGGGTGGATCTATTGCTGCAGGGTCCGCTCTTCATGCCTCAAGTGGATCGGTTCTCGCTTATGGTATGGCTATTGAAAGGGCCCGGTTAAAGAAGAAAGGCTACTCGGCGGCGGTAGTGGCTATGCTGCATAGAGCGAGAAAGCAGTCCACCTCTTTAGCATATGTGCGGATCTGGCGTATATTTGAGGATTGGTGTTCCAGGCATCAGATTCTGGCGGCTACGATGGCTGTTCCTTCAATCTTGGAATTTCTGCAGGACGGCTTTGATAAAGGTCTTGCAGCTAGTTCATTGCGCGTTCAACTGGCGGCTCTGGCCTGTTTCCGAGGTAAGGTGCAGGGAGTGACTTTGGGGGCTCATCCGGATGTGGTTCATTTTTTGAAAGCGGTTTCCAGGTTAAGGCCGTTGCTCAGGGTGGTGATTCCGCCTTGGGATCTCAACCTTGTGTTGACGGCGTTATCTGGGCCTCCCTTTGAGCCATTGCATCGGGCCTCAGTGAAAGACTTGACTTTGAAGGCAGTTTTCCTGGTGGCCATTTGTTCGGCTAGACACGTTTTGGAGTTGCAAGCCTTGTCATGTAGGGAACCGTTCTTGGCATTCTCAAGGGAGAAGGTGGTGCTGCGTTCGGTTCCTTCCTTTTTGCCTAAGGTAGTGTCTCCTTTTCATTTGAACCAAG
Source organism: Ichthyophis bannanicus (assembly GCA_033557465.1). NCBI lineage: Eukaryota > Metazoa > Chordata > Amphibia > Gymnophiona > Ichthyophiidae > Ichthyophis > Ichthyophis bannanicus. Next base: position 989,250,959 of record CM066032.1, read on the forward strand.
TGGTGTGTTTGCCTGTTCTCGGTTCTTTGGAGGGTGCCGATCGGGATCGTGGTTTGCGTCGATTAGACATCAAGAGGACGTTACGGCGGTATTTACAGGTAACGGAGGCTTTTCGCAAATCGGATCGTTTGTTTGTGTTGTTTGGAGGTGTCCGCAAAGGGGAGGCGGCAGCTAAGGCTTCTATTGCCCGGTGGCTTCGAGAGGCAATAGCTTCCGCCTATCTTCTTCGAGGTCGAGTGGTGCCCGAGGGGCTGTGGGCGCATTCCACCAGGGCGCCGGCCTGTTCCAGGGCGGAGCACAGTTTGGTTCCGCCAGCAGAGATCTGTAGAGCAGCGACTTGGTCGTCTCTGCATGCTTTCAGTAAGCATTACTGTCTGGACGTCACGGCGGGTACGGATGCCCGGTTCGGTTCAGCGGTGTTGCGGGCCGGATGGAGGGGTCCCTCCCAATGATTACTGCTCTGGTACTTCCCAGAGGTAGAGGACTGAACTGGAGGAATGATAAGGAAATGATAATTACACTTACCTGGTAATTGTAATTCCTTGAGTGATGACAGTTCAGTCCTCCATCCCGCCCAGGTTAATTTGGAGGCAGATTTCCGCTAGTGGTCGAAGGACGGCCATTACAGGTAGGTGTATTTTGCTGTGATTCACCCCCACTCTATTTTACTCCGCAATCTTTCTGGCAGTGACGGAGTAAGAAAGTCTGACCGAACGTTATAGAATTTAGTCCTTGCGGGTTAGTAAAGTTCAGGTTCTGTTATTTGATGTTAGCTACTTATTTGTTGCTCCTTTGAGTCTGCTTTGTTAATAGTTCACACTGGGACTGAGGAGAGAGATAAGCAGGCTATATCCAGTGATGTCATGATTCTGACATGCCAGTCTCCAAGCTGCAGGAGGAGGTTGACAACCCAGAGGTAGAGGACTGAACTGTCCGTCACTCAAGGAACTACAATTACCAGGTAAGTGTAATTATCATTTTTTTCATCTGTTCCAGCCACCATGTTTTGACTTGGCGAAGGCTTTTTTTTCCTAACATGGAGAAGCCAGCCAGCAGTTTCAAGAAGTGTACTTTCCGCAACCGCACCATTTCAGTTACCAACAAGCACAATTGGTGCTTGTGCCCTGACCACAACCCAGACTGTTATAACTTGTGTCAGCAAATGACAAAGAAAGGGTTAAAAAAACACAGGAAAGGTAACGTAAGTGGTTTTTTTTGGATCTGACTTGGCACCCTCAGCACACTCCTCTTTGACGTCGACTCCCTCTCAGAGCTCCTGTTCTTTGCAGGGATCCCACTCTTCTTTGGAACCGAGAAGCCATGGTAAGAAACAGCCAACCACCAATGCTGCATCGGCAGCTCAGGTTTCAATGTTGAGAACCGATGCCAATTCTTGGGATCAATCCCTTGGACATCGACACTGGAGCCTGTCTTGGTGGGACTCCAAAGCTGAGAACTGAGAATGGCCAGCTAAACAGGCCTGGAGGGAGGAATCCACCTCCAAAGGTCAAGAAGGGCTCCGGAGTGCTACTGAGGCTTCGACCTCTGGAGAGCCTCCAGTACTGTTATCTGGATGGTGGTCCCCAGAGTCTTGTATCAGAGTTCACCCAGACACTCTCCATCTCTCTCAAGCAGTGCATGCTGTCCATCGAGAGGAGCTTGACTGTGCTCCTGGTGGCATCCGTGCTGGTGGCAAGGCCCTCGGGAGTCCAGATCTCGTTACCGAGCCTGGAATTGGGCACTTCAAAGCCTTTGGCAGCCCAAATCTTGATGCCGAGCCTGGAACTGCTGCCATTTGGACCCTCGGTTGCGATGCTGAGTCTGGAAACAGCAGAGTCCCATTTACCGCAGGAGGAACTGGCTTTGAGCTTCTACAGTTCTGATGCCTCAAGGCATTGGCATCGTAATTGTCCATCGGCAGCGGAGACACGACGGTGACCGTCACTATTTAGACTTCAATTTGGATGCCTAATAATTGGAGGCTGTCCCCTGTTTCACAGAGGCACCGTGATGTGCCATCAGACCATTCACTACCTCACTATCGCCGCTGGCCCCCACCTGAGGACATGCCCTTCCAGGACTTTATCCGGGACATGGCCAAGGCTCTCTCAGTCTCTGTAGGCACCAAGACGGAACTGAGAGTCGAGGAACTGGTGATACTATAGTGTCCCTCAATTCCTAAGGAGGCTGCCACTCTTCCAATCCATCATATTCTGCAGAACCTCATGTTTAGGATGTGTGAGACCTCTCTCTCAGTTCCCTCAGTCAGTAAAAGGCTAAACAGCATGTACAGGGTTCCCGATTCCCCGGGATTCTATGGTGATCGAGTCGGCCATGCATTGGCTCAAGAGTACTAAGAACCACTCTTCAGTTACTCCTGGAAGGGAATTGCGTACCCTTGATGCCTTTGACCGCCAATGCTTCCAGACATCGATGTTGGCTTTCCGCATAAATTCTTATATGCTTTATATGGGTATGTTCCATAGGGATATTGTGAAGGATCTTGATGAGTTCTCTGCTATAATTCCTTCAAAGAAGCTGGATGCCTATCGGACCCTAGTCAAACATGGTCAGGACTGTTCCAAGTTCATCACCAGAGCAGCTTTTGAGTCTACCAGCAAAGCTGCAGTGGTGCATTGGGGCCAGAAGGATGGCTTGGTTGCAGTCTTTGGACCTCAAACAGTGGGTCCAAGACAAGCTAGCAGAAATTCCCTGTTGAGGTGAGAATCTCTTTGGTAAAGGCTGAAGGGAGAAGGCTGGTGAAATTGAGACTGATAACCTTACCATGAAGTCTCTCTCATAAAACAGCTGATTCCTCTAGGAAAAAGGCCTCTGTTAAGAAACTCTTCTACCCTAAGAAGTAGTATTACCCCTCTTATCTGACTTACATGCCCTTTCACGCTCACCAAGGTCAGCAGAAGCCTCAGGCTCCTTGCCCAAGCCTCCTAAGCTTCAATCAGCCCTGCAGCCTCAACCTGGGGCTAGCTTTTGACTACTTTCTGGAGAACATTGCCATTCTTCTCCTGAAAGAGCTACAACCTACTCACATAGCGGGCCGGCTGGTCCATTTTGCCTATAGATGGCCCCTCATAACATCAGAGACCTGGACTATACAGGTCATCCGCAGTAGCTACCAGCAGGATAAAATTCCTTTCATCACAGAGAAATACTCTTTAAAAGCACTTCTGCCTTTTCGTTCACCCACCGGCATCGTGTATGCAATTCTGGTACCATCTTTTCATGTTATTTCTAATTATTTTTCAAAATTTCTTTTAAAACATTTTTGATTAAGTCTTACGCTTACCATCTTCACCAAGGAGAAACCCACCAGTGGTTTCAAGAAGTATACCAAGTGCTCTCGGTCACAGACAGACATGACTGGTGCTTAAAATCCATTGGTCCCAGTCATTTACCAGATGCCTGTTCCCTCTGTAAGCTCATGACCAAGAGGGGTCGAGGGAACCGGGCCAAAAAATATAGAGAACGTTTTTCCCCCGGACGTGGCATAGACATCCTCAAAGGCTTTGTCATCCTCCCAGGTATCTAAGGTATCCAAGACTTCAAAACATGGAGCAGCATCCTAAAAAGACTCTCACAAAAAAAAAAAGAGCCCCCTTCAAAGACAACTCGGGATTTGAAAGAGAGGTCTCAAACGATAAGCATCGAAAGAGGTCCTGCTCCGAACACTGAGACTCTGCAAGGGCCTCCTTAGATTCTGGCTACCCAGCCAAGTATCCCCAGCAGGAGGAGTCATCCTCCAATGACCCTGTGGGAATCCGGGAGGCTCCTGAGACATTGATCTCCGGAGAGCCTTCGGTGCTGTGTTCTCGTACAGTGGCAGTTAACCCTGTTCTTTCATTGGATCAGACACCAGCAACCTCCTTGGACCAGTGCATGCTCTCTATGGAGAGGACATTAGCAGCACTCCTCGCAGCATTGGTCTCCACAGTACCGATAACTCGAGGACTACCTGCATCAACATCGAGATCGGTCTCCCTACCGATACCCGATGCTCCCGGTCCCTACACTCCAGCCCCGGTATCGACCAGGTTGGTACTGGCTGCATTTGAGATGCGCATGCCTCTCCCAGGGCAGCGCCATGAGGATGAGGAGGACTCTCTGTATCGATGACACCAATCCCAACAGCATCGACATTGTTGATACTTGCCAGATTCAGAGTACGAGTCCTCCAATTCTGATCATCACTCCTTCAACTCCATTGAGTTCCAGGAGGTTGCCTCGGAACACTCTCCTCCCACTATCAGTACCCACAGGAAGTTGCCGCCGGAAGACATGTCCTTCCAGGAATTATCTAGGACATGGCAGCAGGCTTATCAATTATAGCTTCAGTGAAACCAGAGCCAAGGGCAGAAGAACAGGACCCTCAACTATCCAACCACCCCAAAGGAAGCAGTTATCTTATCTGTACATTGTATCATACACAACCTCATGCTTTGTATATGGGAAACCCCCCTTATGGTGTCACCTACCAGTAGGAGACTGGATACCATGTATCGAGTACCAGACTGCCCAGGCTTCCAAAAGTCACAACTACTGCACTATTCTATGGTAGTTGAATCAGCGATAGACAGGATAAAGGGTGGCAAGAACCATTCCTCGATACCCTCAGGCAGGGAATTGAGAACTCTCAATGCCTTTGCATGCCGTTCCTTCCAGGCTTCAATGTTAGCAAGTAGGATTAACTCCTACATTCTCTACATGGGCATGTTCCTCAAGGAAATTAACAAGGACTGGGAAGAATTCCTCCCATTCATCCCTGAGGAGAAAAGACTAGCTTTCCAAACTCTTTTGAAACACAGTCAAAATGTCTCGAAGTTCATCAACAGAGCTACCTTCGATTCATTTGAGTCCAGCAGCATGGCCTCTGCAATAGCCATTGGGGCTCGTAGATTAGCATGGCTTCAGGCTTCAGACCTGGAACAATGGGTCCAGGATAAACTAGGCAACATCCCCTGTACAAGTGAAACCTGTTTGGCAAAAATTGTAAGGAAAAAGCTGGAGACTGATGGCACCACCCTAAATAGACTGTCCAGGAAGACTGATGATCCAGCAAAGAAAAGGTCAGCAGCCAAGAGGCCTTTCTACCCCAAGAAGAGGAGATTTTATCCCTCCTACCCTAAGCCTGTGACCTACCAGTCTCAGCAGAAATAGCAGGGTCCAAGGCAAGCTAAGAAGCCCAAGGGCATTAAGCCACAACTAGCCACACAGGCACCAGTAGCGCCTAATTTTTGACTCTTTTCTGGAGAGCATTGCCACTTTGCCCCTGCAGACTTCCAATCCTTCCCATATAGCAGGCCGGCTAAGCCATTATGCACACCATTGGCACCTCATCACCACAGAACAGTGGACTCTCCAAATCATCCAGGGAGGCTACCAGTTAAACTTCTAACAGTATCTCCCTACTCACCTCCTCTAAGGGCTCTGCTACAATAGGAGGTGACCACACTGCTTTCCCAAGGGGCCATAGAGGTGGTCCCACCAGACCAACTTCTCAAGGGGTTCTACTCTCCTTACTTCCTCATCCCCAAGAAGTCAGGAGGATACAGATCCATACTCAAAACTCAGGGACCTCAACAAATTCCTGGTCAGAGAGAAGTTAAAAATGATCTCTCTAGGAACTCTCCTACCATATCTGCAGGAACAAGACTGGTTTTGTTCTCTGGACCTCAAGGAGACCTATACCCAAATCCTCATACATTCAGAGTTCAGACAATATTTCCGGTTTGCATTTCAAGGAACCCATTACCAATACAGGGTTCTCCCCTTTGGCTTCGCATCTGCTCCAATATGGGAATTTTTGTTTTCCCCTACTTGGACGATTAGCTCATAAAGGCAGACTTTCCAGGAGCACTCTGCACGTCACTTCAGCGAACCCTCACAGTTTTACAACACCTGGGATTCATTGTAAATTTCCCAAAATCCCATCTTACACCAACACAAAGGCTGGAGTTCATAGGTGCGGTGCTAGACACCCAACAAACCAGAGCCTTCCTTCCAGAAGACCGAATGAACCAGCTTGTAGGCCTAGACATCCATACATGGCAACAAACAACCTTAACTGCTCGGCATTTCCTGAGACTCCTGGGCCGCATGGCATCCACAGTGCATTTGGTTCCATATGCAAGACTGCATATACGCCTAGCACAGTGGGCGTTATCCTCCCAGTGGATTCAAGCCACAGGACACTTACGGGATCTAATCCAACTGACCCACCCCCTTGCCCAGTCCTTACTCTGGTTGTATATCCCAGAAAATCTCCTCATAGGATCACTTTTTCAGATGCCTCAATCTCAATACACTGTCACCACAGATGCAACCAAACTCTGGTGGGGAGCCCATCTGGATTTGATATCTACACAGGGCCTGTGGACAACTCAGGAATCAGCTCTGCAGATCAACAGAGCTCAGAGCAATCACAAATGCCCTCCAAGTCTTCCAACACCATCTCCGTGGCTCCCAGCTGCTGATCAGAACAGACAACATAATAACATAGTAAATGACGGCAGATAAAGACCAGTATGGTCCATCTAGTCTGCCCAGGTAAGATAGCAAGAGTAGGTGCACCTGCCACTCCATGCAGGCCACCCCTCCCCATGTCTTTGTTTTAGGGGTGAACCCACCGCTCTGTGTAGGACACCCCTGTATGTTGAGAAATTAGGTGGCAATGTGTTCTACTTGAACAAGCAGGGAGGAATGGGCTCTCTTTCCCTCTGTGAGGAAGCCTGTCGTCTTTGGAAACTAGCAATTTCTCACTGCATCCACCTCCAAGCAGTGTATCTAACAGGAGACTTCAATTACTTGGTAGATGAGTTGAAGTGGACCCTCAATGTGCATGTCGTGGTTTGGATCTTCTGGAGATGGGAAACCCCATCCATTGATCTCTTTGCCACCCCCCACAACAGACAGCTACTTCTCTTTTGTTCCTGGGTACCCTCCAAACTCAGCCAGGCACCAGATTCCTTCCTCCTTCACTGGGGCCAGGGTCTGCTGTATGCCTTCCCTCCCACACACCTGATCCCAAAGACCGTCTTTAAACTGCAAACAGACTGAGGCAAGATGTTTCTCATAGCCCCTTTCTGGCCTTGTCAAAGATGTTTCTCATAGCCCCTTTCTGGCCTTGTCAGCCATGGTTTCCCCTAGTTCTTCGACTAGCACAGATTCAACCAATGCACTTGGGTTGCCAACCTGGCCTTCTGTCCCTGGACAATAGAACAGTCCTGCATCCCAATCTACGATCTCTCCACCTGACAGCATGGCTGCTGAAGGGATGATGCTACGGCATCTTGACCTTCCCCAAGCAGTGAAGGATATTCTCCTAGCTTTCAGGAAACCCTCCACCAGACGAGCATACTCCTTCACATGGTGGAGATTTGCATCATGGTGCTTGGATGGGAATCTAAATCCCTTTAATGCACCGAGAGCTTCGCTTCTTCAATATCTGCTTCATCTAGCCTCCTCAGGACTCAAAACCAATTCGGTACGAGTCCATCTTAGTGCCATCACAGCTTTTCACAAACCAGTTGATAGTCACCCCATCTTCTCGCATTCATTGGTAGCATGCTTCTTGAGAGGTCTCTTCCTCTCCAAGCCATCCCTCAAAATTTCTCCAGTGACTTGGGATCTTAATGTTGTCTTGGCACAGCTCCTCAAACCACCATTTGAGCCACTGGCTACCACTCACCTACAGTACTTGTCATAGAAGATCATATTCCTCATTGCCCTGACCTCAGTCAGGCGCATCAATGAGCTAGAGGCCTTGGTGGTGCATCCACCATATACCAGGTTCCAGCATGATAAGGTTGCCCTATGGACACTCCCCCACTTCCTACTGAAAGTGGTCTCACCTTTCCATATCAATCAATCCATGATCCTTCCAGTCTTCTTTCCAAGACTGCATTCTTTTCATGCAGAAGCAATAAACGAGCTCTGGCCTTCTATCTCTAAAGGACCCAGGATCTCTGCAAATCCTCACAGTTATTAGTTTCCTTTGACCACACCCGCTTGTGTCTTCTTGTGTCAAAACAAACACTCTCCAGATGGATAGCAGACTGAATCTCCTTAGTTTACGATCATGCAGGCTTCACCCTTAAGGGCCATGTCACTGCTCACAAGTCAGAGCCATGGCAACTTTCATTGCCAACCTACGTTCTGTCACTATTGATGAAATCTGTAGGGCAGCTACCTAGTCTTCCATACATACCTTTGCTGCCCACTATTGCTTGGTCATGGACTCCCGCCGGGATGTGGCCTTCAGCCAAGTGGTCCTCCAACATTTATTTGGCACACAGCTACAACTCCTCCCCCTGCCCAAAACTCTTGTTACCAGATCATTGTGGCAGGGATGATGGGGATGTTCATGTGTCAGTGAACCCTGTCCGAATACTTCTTTTTGGCCTGGTTCCTTCGCCTCCTCAGATCTGGGAGCTAGGGAATCCCTATTGTGAAGACTCGATTCCTGCTTGTTCCTGGAGATAATGTAGTTACTCACCTGTAACAGGTGATCCCCAGGAACAGCAGAAATGTAGTCTTCACAACCCACCCTCCTCCCCTGGAGTTGTAGGGTTGTTTTTACTCTTTTTTTTTTCTCTTTTCTCAGCTACAAACTCAACTAAAGAGAAGGAGTTGGGAGAGTGGGAAGGCAGTCATGCAGGCGTGGTGGAGTGCTCCCAAAGGCTTTCCTATTGGATGCTAGGGAACATTCTCACGCGGGCTTTGTCAGTACCGATGTCACCCATATGTGAAGACTAAATTCCTGCTGTTCCCGGAGATCACCTGTTAGAGGTGAGTAACTATGCTTTCTCTGGATTTAAAGAATGCATACACCCACATCCTCATTCACCCATCTCACAGGCAATACCTTGCTTCATGTTCAACGGCAAGCACTAATAATATTGAGTCCTGCTCTTTGGCCTGGCGTCTGCCCCAAGAGTCTTCGTGAAATGTCTGGCGATAGTCATGGCCTGTTTTTGCACCCTGGGCATCTCTGTCTTCCCCTACTTAGACAATTGGCTCATCAGGGGTGAGACACCACATATGGGTGTGTCTGTCCATTCAAGGCACCGTATCGGTGCTCGAACACCTAGGATTTGTCATAAATTTTCCAAAGTCACACCTTTCTCCCACTCAGAAGCTAGAATTCATAGGTGCTGTACTCAACACCGCTCAGACTCAAGCGTTCCTGCCCGAGGACCGTCTTAAATGCCTCACAGTACTGGCAGGCATCATGCAGCGCAGTCGTCACACCATGGGAAGAAGCATGCTTCGTCTGTTGGGTCACATGACCTCCACAGTCTGTCATCCCCTATGCTCATCTCCACATGTGCCAAACACAGTGGACCCTCTTCTCCCAATGGAAGCAAGCAAAGGACCCTCTTCAAGACAGAGTGGTAGTCACCCCTCTTCTAGTGAACTTCCTTCAATAGTGTCTCTCTCCTCAAAACCTTCTCGCAGGGTTACCTTTTCAGATGCCTCCACCTCAACAGCTAACAACTGATGCGTCCAAACAGGGCTGGGGAGCTCATCTGGATGGTCTGTGCATGCAGGGCCTATGGTCTCAGGAAGCCTCACAGATTAACTTCCTAGAGTTAAGAGCGATAGCTAATGCCCTTTAGGTGTTTTGCCATCAGTTATCACATCAATCTACCCTGGTTCAGATGGACAACCAGGTTACTATGTTTTATGTCAACAAACAGGGAGGTATGGGCTCTCACCTCCTCTGTTGGGAAGCAGTCTGCTTGTGGACCTTTGCCCTGGCTCATGAAATAGTTCTCAGAGCTGTTTACCTGCCAAGCGAATACAATGTTCTCGCGGACAGTCTGTGGGGTCCTTCGACCTCACGAATGGACTCTTCATCGGAGAATAGTCAATCATATCTTCGGGCTATGGGGAGTCCTGGAGATCAATCTTTTTGCCACCTCCTCAACGTGCAGTTCCCTCGCTTTTGCTCCAGGGTGCTAACTCTGCACCATCAAGCCCCGGATGCTTTTCTCCTTCATTGGGGAACAGGTCTGCTATACACTTCCCCACCCTTTCTGTTAATAGTCAAAACACCTAGTAGCCCCTTTCTGGCCCCAACAACCATAGTTTGCCCTGCTGCTTCATCTAGCTCAGCAACAGCTTCTTTGTCTTGTCTGCGCACCAGACCTCAGGATCAGGGGTTGCAACTGCATCCCAATGTCCGCGCACTGCACCTGACACCTTGGATGCTGAGAGGGTAGTTCTTTCCAAACTCAATTTGCTGGATGCTCTTAAGGATATCCTATTGCCATCCTGGAAGGACTCCACACATTGCACCTATGTCTTTAAGTGGCACCAGTTTGCGGTTTGGTGTGCTCGTCACAACCTCAACCCCTTCAGTTGTCCAGTGGAGTGTCTCCTGCTCTACCTTTTCCACCTCTCTTAAATGGGTCTCCAAATTAATTCCATTTGTGCCCACCTCGGTGCCATTTTGGCTTCTCATCGGGATTGATGGAAAACCTGTTTCCACACATCCGTTGGTAGCCCGCTTCATGTGGGGTCTCCTCTTGATTAAGCCACCGTTCTGGCCCCTGCCTGTCGCCTGGGACCTTAATGTGGTTCTTGCTCAGATTCTCAAGCCTCCTTTTGAGCCTCTTGGCACCATTTCCCTCAAGTTTCTTACTTGGAAGGTCCCTGTCTTAGTTGCGCTCACCTCGACTTGCCGGGTCAACAAATTACAGACTTTAATGGTGCATAATCCTTATACATGTTTTCACCACAACAGGTTGGGTCCTGAGAAAGCATCCGCTTTTCCTTCCAAAGTTAGTCTCTCCTTTCCACCTCAATCAGTCAGTCGTTCTGACCTTTTTTTTCTCAGGCCACATGCATCTCGTGCTGAGGCTGCGCTTCATACACTAGATTGCAAATGAACTTTAGCATATTACCTTGACAGAACCAAGATACACCGGAAATCCTCACAATTATTCATTTCCTTTGACCCCAATCGTCTTAGTCTTCCCGTGACCAAACGTACTTTTTCTTTCTGGCTAGCAGACTACATATCCTTTGCATATGCTCAAGCAGGTCTAACATTGGAGGGTCATGTTACCACTCACAATGTCCGGGCCATGGCCAGATCCATAGCCCACTTACACTCTGTCTCCATAGCAGAGATCTGCCGTGCTGCCATATGGTTCTGTATTCACACCTTTGCAGCCCATTACTGCCTGGACAAGGAAGCTTGTAAGGACAGTGATTTTGGCCAAGCCATTCTCTGGCACTTCTTTGGAACTTAACTTCACCTCCTTCCCTCCGGCTCTCTGTCAATCCAGGCTATCACAACTGTCATCTTGATTGGGGTGTGCTGGGAATGCAAAGTCTATTAGATCCCCTGGACTCCCCATGTGGTTTTTCCCATTTTACAATGGGCACTATTCCTCGCCATTTTCCGGAAGCCTGGAGCTGGGGAGTCCCATATGTGAAGACTGCATTCCTGCTGGTTCCTGGAGATAGTGTAGTTACCTGTAGCAGGTGATCTCTGGGAACAGCAGGAATTGGTCTTCACATCCTGCCCTCTTCCCGTAGGAGTTGTAGGTTTTTTGCCTTTTCTATACTATGAACCTTACTGAAGAGAATCTCTGAGAAAACAGGAAGATATGCACACATGCATGGACGGATGCTCCCAAAGTTTTCCTATTGGAAGCTGGGGAGTGTTCCCATGCGGGCTCTGTCGGAGGATGTCGTCCGTATGTTTAGACTGATCCCGGAGATCACCTCCTACAGGTGACTAACTACACTTTCTCTTCTCAGTAGAAAATCTGAGGATTGAGAGAAAAATAGATTGATTAAATGGTCGTGAATGACCACCTTGAGCCCTAAAATAGTGACTCTCACTTGAGCGTGATGTGGGAGGCTCCACTAGACTGGGGTCTTTCCCGTAGCATAACAGGAGGGAAAATTGGTTCAGCTCCATGCCCTTATGATAAGCGCCTGATGAGCAGCCACAATTTGGAAGGATCTGGAAGAGTATAGCAACCTCACACAATCTAAGCGTCCTCTCCCTCCTCCTCCATTCCTGCCTGCTCTCTTCTGAAGACTGCAGAAGACTATCAAAGGGATCTGAACTGAAATAGACAGCGGAGGGCACAGACCACAGCCACACACTATGATTAAAAAGGGGAGAAGCTTTATTGTCTACATAGACTGTTTTAGTTTTGATTTTGCGGAAGGTGTATTTCTCCCTTTTCCTATCAGAGGGCTCTACCTGCCAGCCACCTTGTATACAATGCTGTAAAACTAAAACCAGCTAGTGAAGCAATTTTAGGGGAGCAGATCTGAGCTCGGCATGTATTCTATGCCTGGGACTCTCAAGGGGTGCATGCCCAGACTTGACCTTCTCATTGTCCTTATTGGGGACTCCTGGTTCCATCTCTGAGGGACGCAATTCAAGGTGGACTGCTAGTGACCCTTGGCGCTGTGCGGAGGTTTCCTGCTGTTTTCTGTATGCATTAGTAATGTTTTTGCCTATTGTGTGGTCACGAGGTCCTAACGTGTGTTCCACCCAAGCACCTCTAATGCTGCTTCTTCTGTAGCACCTTTAACACGTGTTACATAAAAGCATAGTTAATGCATGCTTGTTGGCTGATGTAGCCTTGGCGTACGCTCTTGTGATACCCTAACTCTGTCTTCTTCCAGGAAATGTTTGGCCTGTGGTAAACGAGGAACTTCATCCTTGGATTCTGGACTCTGCCTTTTCTGCATGGTAGCTTCTGAGTCACCCCTGGAGGATATGCTTTCCCGCTGTCAGCGGGGGGATGCGGTTAGTCCGCCCTTACCTGTCCCAGAGCAGGAGGTGCAGGATGGCACTAAGGGTAAGGATCTTCAGCCAGATGGAGGCTCCAGGGACCATGCTGTGAGCTGCTCTTCATCCTCTAGAGCAGTGGTTCTCAACCTGTGGGTCGGGACCCCCACAGGGGTCGCCTGACAAATCCTGGGAATTATTATTTCTTTTCTAATTTATTGTTCTAATTCGATCACAAAGACTAAAATGCCAAATACTTTGAATTTAATCAATTTATATATTACTTAGTCTATCCTTACTTTTACCTGTTCGCCAGAAACGCACCTCGAAACGTTATTTAGATCACTTCTGGTTTTGTAATGGCGGACATGGGTCCTACTAAAATTAAATTTTCTATGTAATATTATATAACACCAGCAACTCCATTGAAAATGAATGACAGAGAGAAGAATACCAAGAAAAGAAAATATTGTGATGACTTTTTAAGGTATGGTTTCACCTCCATATTTTCAGCAGGGATTGAGAAACCACAATGTGTAATTTGTGGAAGTTCTATCAGTGGAATCCATGAAGCCAAATAAATTGAAACGGCATTTTGACAGTAAGCATCCCACATTTGTAGGCAAGGATATTTGTTATTTTAAGAACAAAGCTGATGGAATCAAGAAAAGCAGACTTGATATTGGCGGAAAGTTCCACCAGCAAAACATAGCCGCTGTTGAAGCTTCATCTATGGTGGCTCTCAGAATCGCCAAAGCCAAGAAACACCATTGCCCTTCGTCAGTCTTTTTGAATAAAGCATACTAAAACTGTTGACTACAAAATCATAAAAATTTCAAAATCAAATGTTACTTGTTATTGTGATTAATTATTGTGGTTTAAATAAGTAAATTTTATAAATAAAAACATATTGCAAAGGCCTATAATATATTAATAATTCAACAAATGATTACAGTGACAATGTGTTAATGGTAAAGGAAGAGAGATGCATTTGATTTTATCATTGGGGGTTGTCACAAGTTGACCAATGTTAAAAGGGGTCGTGGTACAAAAAAGGTTGAGAACCGCTGCTCTAGAGGGTTTCTGCTGGCTATGCACCCGAGTGTTGGGGAGCCTTATCTGAGAGGAGAGCTGCTGGACTTTGGATTGTCCTCCCCGGAATTCTTTTCCTCTTTGCAACAGGCCTGGTCCTTCTAGCATGGAAATTCAGACCCTGCAGCTGCTGGATGCTCCCAGACACAGTCTTGTACCTGACAGGCTGAAAGTAGAAGCCCTGTGCTAAATGTCCCTGGCGAGGGGCACTCCCTGGACATGGATAAGAGTGGGAACTACCAGAGATTTGACTATGCCTCAAATGCTGATGGGCTCTGATGTGGATGATACTCCCAAAGGTTTCCTATTGGAAGCTGGGGAGTGTTCCCGTGCGGGCTCTGTCGGAGGATGTCACCCATATGTTTAGACTGATCCCTGCTGTTCCCAGAGATCACCTACTACAGGTGACTAACTACACTTTTTCTTCTCAGTAGAAAGTCTGAGGATTGAGAGGAAAAGAGATTGATTAAACAGTCATGAATGACCACCTTGAGCCCTAAAAAAGTGACATTCTCACTTGAGCGTGATGTAGGTGAGGAAGTGCTCTCACCTTAAGCAGATTATGTAAAGGCTGACGTGATCCACCTACTCTGGTGGTGTTGATTACCAGGGTCTCATCTGCTTTATTTTTTTCCCCACTTTAAAGTTTATTGAAGTTTTCAACCATTAACAACCATAAAAACATTCATACAAAACACATAGAAGTGTCTGCTTCCCTCCCTCCACCCTGCTATATACCTCCTTATCCCGAACCTCCCCCCACCCATAGTAAAACCCTGATCACTCCATTGAAAAGTCCACTCATTTCTGCACCTTTCTCCAAGAGGCCTATCCCTCCTCCTCTATCTACAGCCCCCCTCCCTCAAACCTTCCCTTAGCCATTTTTAAACACACTCCCACTGCTTTGCAACCTTTTCCCCTCATCCTTTTCTGAGAGCTGTCAATGTATGCATTGAAACTCAGTCCAAGAACGTGGTAAAAAGGAAGGAGTTCTTTATTATAGAATAAAATAACATGCCACGACGCCCGACACAGGCCGTGTTTCGAAATACCTTCTTTTTAGTACAAGATCATTACATTTGGGCTTACCTAACAATAGAGGTATTGATATACAAAATGGATTGGTGACACACCCTTACAATTTTGTCTTTATGTTTTTATTAATATGTATACATTTTATCAATGTTTTTATTAATGTGATTTCATTTGTTAATATATAAGTTCTTTGATATTTTAAACGTTTGTTTTAGTGGTTTTTAGTTCCTGTTTTTAATTGATTTATCGATATTGATTACTTTTAATATTTTTATTTACCGTTTTATCTGGTTTATGAATGGTTTTATAATATGTCTATATAATTGTCTTTTGTTCATGCATTTATGAACGTAGAATGCTAGATTTCCCCTGAAGAAGGTATTTCGAAACATGGCCCTGTGTCTGGTGTTGTGGCGTGTTATTTTATTCTATAATAAAGAACTCCTTCCTTTTTACCATGTTCTTGTACTGGGTTTCTTCTATTCACGTGGTGCTGTGCTTTTCTTGGTGGACCAGTGTATGCATCGAATACAGGTGGGACAGCCATAGGATGAATCCCTTTCCCTCAGGTAGGCAAAATTTGTTCCAATGTGCCGCAATCTCACATTGGGCTGCCACTATGCAATGTTGGCGTATACCTACCTTGTTTGGAGAACTCTCTCTACACCTTTCTGCAACAGAAAAATTGCAGGGTTCTATGGAAGAGGGATCCCCCAAATCTCTTCCATGTACGTAATGATTTTCTCCAAATATTGTTGGTCCTTTGGACATTCCCACCATGTGGTACAGTGTTCCCTGCAGCGCTGGCAACACCCATCAGACTTTATCACCCCTGCCTTGTGGAGTCTCTTTGGGGTTAGGTACCACCAAAAATGGAGTTTGTACCCATTCTTGACAAGATTGGTGGCCACTGAGAGACCAGCGATCCCCCATATGATGGCTTCCCAAGTCGTCTCCTCCCAGGACTCATCCAGATCCCATTCCTACTTGGACATATACCCTAATTTTTTCTCACCCTCAGTGTTTAGGCCTTTGTAAATATGCGACAGAAACCTCTTTTGCCCTGGCACCCCCATATATAACACCTCTATCCCTAGTCAAATCTGACAACACCCTCTTCCCACCCAAAAAATGGTGTAGCTGTAACTAGCTATAGAAATCCGTAGCATAGCCCAGAGATATCTCATAGTCCCTCAAAAGACCAAAGATTTCCTTTTTAGATCAGTTGGGCCACCATCATAAGGCCTCATGATGCCCACCTCTGTAGTCTCTGCGCCCCAGGGCCCTTCTCTGCTCTGAAACAGGCATCCAGGGTCATCAGGCCAGAGACCAACTTGTTAAGAGATCCCATCTATATTTCTGCCAGACCTCAAGGGTATGTCTCATGTAAGGATTATGTTCCCTATTTACTCAACACCCCCCAGGGCACACGGTCCAGGGAGCCACCTGAGCTCAAATCCCCTTCCAGCGTGACCCACTGCTTATCCTGCTTCCGAAACCAAAAGTACACCCCTTTCACATAATACTTCTTCAAGTCAGGTAGCTCAAGGCTCCCCTCACTCTTTGTTCTCTGAAGCACCCGTTTTGCCACCTTGAGCACCCTCACATTCAATACAAATCTTTCTATCTTCTTTTCTACACTCTTCAAAATCCTCTCGGGCACCTCCATTGGCAGAGCCTGAAATAGGTACAAGAACCAAAGGAGCAGCAGCATCTTGACCACAGCAATCCGCCCCAGCCAAAACAGATAGCCCCATTCCCACTGGTGGAACAGGCCCTCCACCTTGCCCACCAACTGCTTATAATTGAGATCATAAAGATTGTGAGAGCCCACCCCCAGCCAGTTCCCTAAACAGCAGATCTCCATAGCCACCCATCTGAATGGAAGAATCTATTGCCGTGTCTGCTGTAGTTTGTCCAGGAACCATTAAGTTCAAAATTTCCAATTTACCCCAATTCAGTCTAAACTCTGAGAGTCTACCAAATTCCCTAAGCTCCCACATTATGACTGGCAAGGATATATGTGGTCTCTCCACTGCCAGAATGATATCTGCAAATAATGATATACAATATTCCCTGTTCCCCACCCCAATACCCCAATACCCCGAATATCCCAGCTTCTCAACATCTGTGCCATTAGGGGCTCAAGGCAAATTACAAGGGGGACAGAGGGCACCCCTGCCTGGTGCCCCCGTTAATTGGAAAGAAATGCGAATACTCCCCATTGACATTCACACAAGCCTGTGGGTTGTAATACAATGCCCTCACCCAACCCCTAAACCCCTCTCTGAATCCCATGCTCTCAAGCACCCGATGCATGAATCTCCACGACACATGGTCAAAAGCCTTCTCAGCATCAAAGGACAGAAGGAGCAAAGATTCTCTATTCTGCCAAACTGCCCAAATAATATTGAGAATTTTTTGAATGTCTGGTGCCTGTCTACTGGGCATGAAGCCTGCCTGGTCTGCTCCTACTAGGTATAAAATCACTTTATTCAAGCGGGTAGCCAAGATTTTGACCAGGAGCTTCATGTTTAGGTTAAGGAGTGATATGGGATGATAGGAGGCACAAGCCAATGGGTCCTTCCCTTCCTTGGGGATCAATAAGATCCCGGTCCACCCCATCGTCTCGGCCAGCAGGCCACCTGATAGAGGGAGGTTGAACAAGCGGCCTAAGGGTGTCAACAACTGCTCCCCCAATTGCTGTCAATCCATCTAAGCCTGGGGCCTTGTCAAGTTTGAACTCTTTAATTGCCAGCCTAATTTCATCAGGCCCAATCTCCTTGTCCAGTCTAGTGGTAGCCTCTGTATCAAGGTAGCTAGAGAGATCCCCGGCAGATGGTGGCAGAGGGGCCTTATACAGTTCTCTATGACAGGATGCAAATTCCATCTGCATCTCTTTTCCGTCCCTGAGAATAATGCCCTGGGGTCCCCAGATAGCTAGAATCTGGGATCACAATTTAAGCTGATGGAGCTGCCGTGCCAAATATTTGTTCGCCCTATTGCCCCCTTCAAAGGCCTATTGTTTCAGAAACTTCATGTGATATCTAATTTCTTCTGCCTCCAAAGTGTTGATTTGGGCCCAGGTGGCTAGGACCCCATCCCTCAACTGACCCCCCCCCCCGCCTGATCGCATCACTCTCCTCCAGCTTCTATAACTCAGCCCACAGGTGGCCAAGCCTCTCCCCTTTTCATGTTTTATTCTGGCCCCCCATTTAATGGAAACCCTCTGAAGAGTGGCCTTAAACCTGTCCCAGACTGTACCTCACACCACTTCACCAGTGTCATTATGAATGAAGAACTCTTTTATCCAACCTATCTACTTCCTTCCCCACCCGGGAATCCTCCAGTAGTGATTCATTAAGTCTCCAAAACTTCCGCCCCAGTCCTTCCCCATTATTACCAATCTGACCTCCACCGGGGCATGATTCAATCAAGTAATCACATTCATGTCAGCCCCCATAAGCTGCCCCACAATTTCCTTACCCACCCATAAAATATTGATCCTAGAATACAAAGCATGAACATGAGAGTAAAAAGAGAAATGCCTCTTCCCATGGTGCAAAAAGCGCCATGTGTCTACCACTCCCAGGCCTTTTACAAATCTCTTGAATCAACTCTATCTGCCCACTGCCCCTCACCACTGCCTGTGTTATCCCACCACGGGTCCCATGTCATGTTAAAATCGCACCCCACTAGCAGGAGGCCATCCCCCATTTGTGCCACTTTCTCCCCATGTTCAGCATAGACGTTTCACTGGACCGCCATTGCGGCATAAAGACAAGCTATCTTAAAATATTCACTCCCTATCTGGAGGTGCACCAAATGGTATCTCCCCTATCTGTCCCAAAGGACCTTCCCCACTGTTGCTTTAAATTTGCATTCCTGATGTGCAACCTGTGGATTCTATCAATTTATCTGTGATTTTGGATGATTCTGTGTCTGAGATGTAGATAACCATCAACATTTGTTGTTACTTTTACTTTAACTAGTGACTGGGATTAGTTTTTAAAAAATGTTTTTCCGCAAAAGATCTGTACAGTTTAAAGGTTTAAATGTTTGTGTTTATCCAGCTTTATGCTGTGTGACTGAGTCGGAGGCACAAGTTTCTCCTTCTCTGGCCTGGGGTTCTGCAGCTGGGAGGTCATTTCTCAGAGACATGGTGGAAGGAAGACAACCAGTGGGATACTGTGATACCAGGGTACAAACTATATTGTAATGATAGAGCTAATCAAATTGGTGGAGGGGTTGCACTCTATGTTAGAGAGGGCATTGAGTCACAAAGGATTAAAGTTTTGCAGGAAACAAAATTTGCTGTAGAATCTCTATGGATTGAAATTCCATGTAAAAAGGGGAAAGCGATGGCAGTGGGGGGTGTACTATCGACCGCCTGGCCAGAATGAACAAATGGATAATGAAATGCTCAAAGAAATCAAGGAAGCTAACAAAAGTTACAGCACAGTAATAATAATGGGTGATTTCAATTACCCCGGTATTGACTGGGTCAGTATCACGGCAGGACATGCTAGGGAGATAAAGTTTCTAGATTCAATAAATGACTGCTTCTTAAAAGCAGCTGGTTCATGAACCAACCAGGGGGGAGGCCATTTTGAACCTAGTCCTTAGTGGAACACCAGAT
Source organism: Ichthyophis bannanicus (assembly GCA_033557465.1). Lineage (NCBI taxonomy): Eukaryota > Metazoa > Chordata > Amphibia > Gymnophiona > Ichthyophiidae > Ichthyophis > Ichthyophis bannanicus. The sequence continues at coordinate 989,270,503 of CM066032.1, forward strand.
CTGCTGCAAGAGATAAGGGTGCTGGGGCCACTTGGCAGTAGTGATCGTAGCATGATTGCATTTGATATAATTACTGGAAGAGGGATGGTAAGGAAATCTACAGTACTAGCTTTTAACTTTTGAAAGGGAGACTATGATAAAATGAGGAAAATAGTTAAGAAAAAACTAAAAGGAGCAGTTGCAAAGGTTAAGACTTACATCAAGCTTTGGTGTTGTTTAAAAATACTATCTTGGAAGCCAAGACCAACTGTATACCACCCTTTAAGAAGAGTGGAAGGAAGTCCAAAAAACTGCCAGCATGGTTTAAAGGTGAGGTCAGAGAGGCTGTTGTTGCCAAAAAAGCATCTTTCAGGAAATGGAAAAAAGAGCCAAATGACGAAAACTGGAAACAGCACAAGCACTAGCAAGTTAAATGTAAGACATTGATAAGGCAGGCAAAAGAGAATTTGAGAAGAAGCTTGCTGTGGAAGCAAAAACACGTAATGAAGACTTTTTCAAGTATATTTGTAGCAAAAAACCTGTGAGGGAATCAGTCGGACCTTTAGATGATAGAGGGGACAAGGCCATAGCAGAGAGACTAAATGATTTTTTAGCTTTGTTCTTTACTGAGGAAGATGTAGATAGGGATGTTACCCATGACTGAAGTGGTATTTTAAAAGTGATACTGTGGAAGAATTGAAAGAAATATTGATACACTGGGAAGATGTATTACAACTATTTGATAAACTGAAGAGTAGCCAATCACCTGGACCGGATGGTAATACATCCAAGGTTATTGAAAGAACTGTAATATGAGATTGCAGACCTGCTATTAGTAATTATTGAACTATCTTTAAAATCATCTGTAAAACCTGAAGATTGGAGGATGGCCAATGTAACACCAATTTTTAAAAAGGGTTCCAGGGGTGATCCGGGAAACTACAGACTGGTGAGCCTGACCTCAGTACCGGGGAAAAATGGTAGAAACCATCATAAAAAACAAAATTGCTCAACATGTAGATAGTCATGGATTAATGGGAGACAGCCAATATGGTTTTAGACAAGGAAGATCTTGTCTTACTAATCTGTCATGTTTTTTTGAAGGTGTGATTAAACAGGTAGACAAAATTGATTCAGTTGATATAGTGTATCTGGACTTTCAGAAAGCATTTGACAAGGTCCCTCATGAGAAACACTTGGCGAATAACGGGAATAATGGGAATAACGAGTGAGGTTATCAAATTTGCAGATGACACAAAACTAAAGTTGTTAAAACCCATGAGGACTGTGGAAAATTGCAAGAGGACCTTGATAAATTGGAAAACTGGGCATTCAAATGGCAGATGAAATTTAATGTGCAAAGTTATGCACCTAGGAAAGAAAAACTCAAACTATGCTTACACGATATAAGGTTCCACCTTAGGAACCACCACCCAGGAAAAAGATATAGGCGTCATCGTGGATAACATGTTAAAGCCCTCCGCCCAGTGTGCAGCGGCGGCCAAGAGAGCAAATAGAATGCTAGGTATCACAAGGAAAGGAATGGAAAATAAAACAAAGGATATTATAATGCCTCTGTATCGTTCCATGGTGCGACTGCACTTTGAATATTGTGTGCAATTCTGGTCGCCATATCTTAAAAAGGATATAGCGTTATTAGAAAAGGTACAGCGAAGAGTCACCAAATGGTAAAGGGGATGGAAGGATACCCCTATGAAGAGAGTCTAAAAAGGTTAGGGCTCTTCATCCTTGAAAAGAGACGCCTGAGGGGAGATATGATAGAAGTCTATAAATTAATGAATGGAGTGGAACTGGTAAGCATAGATCAATTGTTTACACCATCAAAATATAGAAAGACTAGGGGGCATGCAATGAAGCTACAGAGTAACCTATTTAAGACTAATAAGAGAAAACATTTTTTCATTCAACATGTAATCAAACTCTGGAATTTGCTACCGGAGGATGCAATAAAAGCTGTTAGTGTAGCCGGGTTTAAAAAAGGTTTGGACAAGTTCCTGGAGGAAAGGTCCATAAACCATTATTAAAAAGAACCCAGAATATCCACTGCTTGACTCAATACAAGTATTGTGGAACCTGTGTCAATTTGGGGAAACTGCTAGGTACTTGTGACCTAGATTGGCCACTGTTGGAAACAGGATACTGGGTGTGATGGACCTTGGTCTGATCCAGTATGGCGTATCTTATGTTCTAAATGCATTGTTAATTTGCTGTCTAATTCCTATGTTTTTTTATGAACCTGCCGAGCTGCGAGACTTTCTGAGCTCTCGGAGTGCCACTGTATCTGATGCTAATATCACTGCAGAGATATAGGGCAGTTTGTTTCAAAGCTTTGATTTCCTTGGGTATTGGTTTAAAATTAGTTTCTGTGGTGGTGTTCTCCCCTGATGGTGGGCTTGTGTTTGACTGTTTAGTGAATTGTTTCTTAGTTATTTTGCCTAATAATGTAAATTTTTGGCTGAGTTCCCTATTTATAGCAAGGGTAATATGTATGCTTGTTACATATTGGAAAATTTATTAATAAATAAATAAAACTTGCGTCCAACAATATTGCTACTCCCCCCTTCTTTCTTTCTACCATCTTCGATGCATACAGACAGGTAGGATAATGTTTAGGATTGATTAACTTTTCATGTGCTCTCAGAAGGTGCATTTCTTGTAACAGACAAATTAATGTCCGTTGTCACTATACTTCCTTGTACAATTTCTGCCTTTTGAATGGGGAGTTACAGCCCTTCACATAAAGGGTTACAATCTTAAGTTCACCCGCCATTGCTACCTTGTCGCCCTCTTGGCCAAATCCACCATGCGCCCCCTTCCCCTCCACCCTCCTGCATCCCACCCTCACTAATCCTCCCCTGCCTCTCACCTGAACAAGGTTGCCACTGCCATTGCAACATGGCTTTACCCTCACCCCAATTACTCACCACAACCCCCCCAGCCTCCCCTCCAGTCACCCATGCTGCTACCTCCCCCCTTCATCTTTAGAATGGGTCTACCCCCTAATACAGGGGGAGATCCACCCTCAACCTCCAATTCCCCCCTCCTACTCACCTCAGTACTCAAGCAAACAATACAACATGTTAGAAGGAACATCGATGCTATCATAAGTACCCCCCTAGCATATTCCCCTCACCCGGACTCGCACTACAACATAGCAACATTAAACCAAAACTTCGATACTCTTATACATATCCCTTCTCCTCCCCCCCAGCCCAAAGTCTCTTGCCACAAATCACCAACAAAAAGACCCATGAAAGGCCACCTGCATCTTCTTCCGCAGGTACAACCAGGACTCCCTCTCCAACCAGTCCGGCCAAGTTTGCACCTGAGTTCCACCTCCATCTCAAGCGGTGTCTGCATGGCCGGGTTCGGTGTCTTTGCCTCCCGACTGCCATTGGAGCCACTGCCATCCATGGGTGACTCTCTGCCAATGCGGTCTATCCTTCTGCAGGGCGGTGTCAATGCCTGGTCTGGTTCCAGACTTGTCATTCCCGCTGCAATCAATGTCCGCACTGCTTTATCTTGGGAGCTAACCCGATAGCGTTTCCCCACTAAGTGAACGCTAGTCCAAATGGGAAGGTCCAGCCGTATCTGATGCCCTCTTCTCTGTTTCATCAGCACATCTCTCATTCCCCTCCTTTTCTGCAGGGTAATCAATGCTATTAGTGTCCCAAACAAAGGGTCCCCCCGTTCTGACCCATGCCGCAACACTCTCTTTAACTCCAAAATCGCAAAAGCATGCAGTTATGTCCCTGGGTTTGTTATTGAATCCAACAGGCCCCTGGGGCACCCGGTGCGCCCAATCAATTCTAAAATCCCAGCCAGTTCTGTCAGTCCCAACCTGTGCTAAGATCCCTTTAGTGATCTTTTGTACCATCTCCTTACAGTCAGCATATTCTGTGGCCTCAGGTATCCCCTGGAAACTGAGATCGAGGCGTTCTTCCACCTGCTTTCTGAGATTGCCCACTTCCTGTCAGAGGTTTTCAATGCGGCCCACAACATCTCCCTGTACCTGAGAGATGTCGGACTTGAGATCTTGAAAACAAGCTCGGCCCTCAGCCTGGAACGTTGCCTCACCTTCTCCATGGGACCCACGTTCTGCTACTGATATGTGATCCTGGCACTGCTCACCTTGGGGCCTCTGCCTCATTTCCTACCACCCTGGACCCTCCGTCTGCCATTTTCTCAACCGTTTTCCTAGAGGCCTGGGTTGATGTCGCTCCCAGGTATGTGTACTCCTTGAGATTGATTTTTTTTTCCTCTTAGCTGCCATATGTATACTTTTGTCAGCACCAGACACCCTTTGGGGCTGTCAGCAGCCAGGCAAGGATGGTTTTAATCAGCTTTTTCCTCCATGGGCCAGCCAGAGCACAGGGTCAAGTGGCCATATTTGGATGGTGACGAAAACAGTCTCCCTCATCCGCTTTTAAACTTCACAGATGTTTCCAGCATGGAGCAGGAGCCGAAGGTACACCCGTTCCCGGAGATGATCAAGGATGCAATCCGGTTGGAATGGGACTCCCCCAACTCCTTACCTTAAAGGGTTAAGGATGCATATGAAGATCTCCACTCTCTCGGAGGAGAAGTGCGTCCTGTGGAAGATAGATCAACCTTAATAGATTTTCTGGACCACAAGGTGGATTCCTTGCTGAGGAGCCAGTTCGCCATGGTGGCGGCTATTCTACAGCTAGCAGTATGTACCAGCCTGACATCTCAAGCCCTGATCCAGTGGATTCATTCTCTTCTGCGTGATACTACTCCTTTTTTCTTTTTGAGTCTGCTGCAGCCTTCCTTTTTGATGCCACGTATGACCTGGTGCTGTACATTTGCGGTCAAGTTTGGTGACCTGACGATGGTGTTACAGTGTTGGATTTGGCTCTGGCACTGAGTAGTGGACACATCCTCCAAAGCCCGGTTGGCTCAACTGGCCTGTAAGGGAAAGCTTCTATTTGGAATTGATTTGGAGTAGCTGGTGAAGGATGTAAGTGAGACAAAATCTTACTGCCTCCCGGAAAACATGTCAAAGGGGCCTGTGAAGTGGGCTGGTGCCCCTTGCCAGCCTCCGCCCATTCTCCAAGGGCACGCTGGCCGGATTCCCAGGAGGTCTCGGGACTATTATCATTACCAACCTGGAAAAAGTTTCTTCTCTGCTTTCAGCCTCGGGCTTGTTCCCAGTTTTTTCATGGAGCGCATGGGCCGAGGGATTCAGTCCCTTCCAGAAGTGGACCTTCCCGGACTGTGCAATAAAGGTTTGGGGGCCCATTCCCTGGTCCCTCTGGAGGGCGGCAGGCATCACCTCTTCTTTCAGGGTCATCAAGGATCACTGGCTGCTAGACACCATGCAGTTTGTCTATGTCCTGCAATGCAAAGAGCCGATTCTCAGTGCCGTCATCATTTCCCCATGTGTGTCTGCAAACAAAGGTGCCTCTGTGTGGACCACCTTGGACAAGTTGCTACACCTGAAGGTGGTGGTGCCTGTCCCCCCAGACGAGTAGGGTAAGGACAGATACTCCATCTATTTTGTGGTTCCAAAGAAGGGCAGTTTCTTCTGGCCAATTCTGGACCTCAAGGGGGTCAGTGAGCACTTGCACAAACTGTGCTTCCAGATGGAAACCTTGCACTCCATGATTCAAGCAGTGCTCTGAGGGGAATTCTTGGCATCTCTGGATCTGGCTGAAGTGTATTTTCATATCTGGATCTGTGCAAATCAGCAGAAGTGTCTGTTTTGCCATGCTTGTCTGTCACTATCTGTTCACTACTCTCCCTATTGGGCTATCTACTGCCCCAAAGACATTCTCTAAGGTCATGGTGGTGACTGCTGCAATGACAAAGGTTCTGTGTCCTTCCTTATCTGGATAACTGGATCATCTGAGCCCGTTTCCTCTCAGAAGCAACTCGGGTGACATCTTGAGTGATGTCCTTGTTGGAACACCTCAGCTGGGTGATTAATCAGGAAAAAAGAACCAGCTGTTGCCTTCTCAGGCCTTAGAAGTTTCTGGGAGCACGTTTTGACTCTCGAGTGGGCAGAGTTTTCCTGCCAGGGGAGAAAGTCAAAAACTGTTGGATTTCTTGGCGCTGTTCTGTGCGAAGCAGGCCCTCAGAGTCTGGGATTATCTTCAGCTCCTTGGATTGATGACAGCGAACATAGCAATAATGCCATGGGTGTGTGCTCACATGTGACTGCTCCAGCGGTCTTGGCTGACGCGATGATTCCTGAGCTCTCAGGAGTTCGAGTGCAGGCTTCCACTTCCATTGATGGTGAAAGCCAGCACATGGCAGTGACGGCAGCATTGTCATTTGAGGACGGGTATACCACTGGACTCTTGCTCCTGGATCCTATTGATGACGGATGCCAGTCTTTTGGGCTGGGGAACCCATCACTAAGACCTTACGGTCTGTGGAAAAGGGTGACTCAACCCAGGCTCCAGAACTAAACTAGAGACTATAAAAGAAACTGATGAATTGGTGGGTAATAAAGTAACCTATACAACTATGGATCACCCTGTCTATGGCAATTTTGATTTAGAAGTGGACAGTGACAGTGATAGTGAATGTACATATGGAATACTGGACGTAGGTATGGACAATGATGGTACAGAAAATCATGAAACAGGACTGTAAAGCTAGCTATAGGTGAAACATATGCTTATTGGAATTCACAAGCTAAACTGCAAAATCAAAGAGTTTTTCTCTGTTAGATTGTTCTTTTGTAAGGGTTACTGTTAGCAATTGCATCAGATATTAGCTAATAGACCTGTGTACATAGTTATTGGGTCACAGGCCAGCTTCTCTAAAAATCAGTGGTTACAGACAGTGCTTCCCCTTTCATCCTGCAAGATGATAGGTTGAAGAGTAGTAACTAGGTCAGCATGAACTTTCCGAGAATCAGACCTTAGGTCAACATATAACTGGAAATTAAACAAAGCTTGAATAAATAACAGAAATTCAGCAAATATTATAAGAGTAACTAATCATTTATTTATTTATTTATTTATTACAAATTCTTATATACCGCGCTATTTGGCATCAGCGCGGTTTACATTATAACACAACGACCATAACAACATGCTGTTTGGTTTTACATAGAACAGGGGTCCAAACTTGGATAACAGGGGTAACTATATACATGAGATTTTTACATAGTAAAGAGTAGCTTGGATAACAGGGTTGATTATATACATGAGATATTTACATGGCAATGAGTGGGTGAAATAGCATAATGAACGTGAGGGTTGTTTCTTAGAGTGGGTCATCTTTCATCTAATCATCTAATCATCTTTTGCTTCATGGAAGAAATATAGCGATATCTGCTGTGTCTAGAGAATATAGTCATAACCTTGTAACTTCTGCTTTCTCATGTTGCTTGCCAAAGATATCAGCAGATTCTATTCTAGACTTGAAATTTTGTAATATGAATATCACCAGATGTTAATTAAAAATTAACTGTGTCAGCTGATACTTCTCAATAAAAGCTGGATCTCTGGCTGAGAAATATTTGAAGGCACTCAGATGGAAAGGCCTACTTTGGCTCCCTGATCCTTCCTTGCAGAGCTCTGGAATAATAATTAAATAATTGTGTCTCTTGTTCTTTTCCTTCCTGTTAGAAGGTTTCAGATAATTAACTAAAAGAATCCAGGTTTATTGAAGGAGGGCAGGCCCTGAGAGAAGGGTTCAACACGGTCCAAGGCCATTGGAATCATAGGGAAGCAGTGTGGTCTATCAACTGCCTCGAGGTGAGGACCATCAGTTTGGCTCTTCGGTGTTTCTGTCCCCTGGTCGTAGGTCAGGCAGTTTGAGTGTTTGCAGACAATGCCACAGTGGTGACTTACGTCAGTCGTCAAGACGGCACAAAGTGCATGGGAGCGGCGCTGGAGATGGATCTCCTGTTTGCTTGATTGCAGAAGATTCTCCTAGCCTTATCGGCCCAGCTCATTGCCGGGGTGGACAGTGTGGAAGTGGACTTCCTCATTCAGCACTCTCTGAATCCTCAAGAGTGGGAATTGAGTCAGGAGGCGTTTCAGTTGATTCTGATGGCTTGAGTTGGATCTGATGGCAACTCGCTCTAATATGAAAGTTTACTGCTTCTTCAGTCGCCACACGGAGACTGGTTCCGAGGGCATCAACGTCCTGACCCAGCCTTGGCCAAGTCAGTGGCTGCTGTATGTGTTTCCTCTGTGGCCCCTGGTGGGGGTGTGTGATTTGACATATAGAGCGCCACAGGGGCAGGATTGTTCTGATAGTGCTGTATTGGCCATGGAGACTTTGCTTTAGAGACCTGATGCAGTTCCAGCAGGCACCTCCTCTTTTTCTGCCTCAATTTCGAGGGCTATTGCAGGAGGGACAGATCGTCCTGGAGGACCCGACTTCCTTCTCACCTGCGGCATGGCTCTTGAAAGGAGACTGCTAATGTGTAAGGGCTACTCTCTAGCAGTGATCTCTATTCTGCTTGGTGTCCAGAGGAGGTCTACCAAGCTAGCATATGTACGGATATGGTGCCTCTTTGAGTGCTGGTACGGCACATGGTCTTTGGCTCCTGAGGCGGCCAAGGTGTTCTCCTTGTTGGCCTTTCTGCAGGATGGCCTAGAGAAGGGTCTCTCACTTGGCTCCCTGAAAGTTCAGGTGGCAGCTCTTAACTGTTCCAAGGTCCGGTGGTAGGTCTTGACCTTGCACCTTGATGTGCCTTATTTTCTCCAGGGGGTTCGGTGTCTATGACCTTCCCTTCAGTTGTGAGCCCTCCTGGAGTCTATGCCTGGTGCTCAGGCCCTGATGGTGGCCCCCTTTGAGTCATGGAAACGTGCTACCATAATGGATTTGGTACTCAAGACTGTCTTCTTGGTTGCGATTTGTTCTACATAATGGATCTCCGAGCTACAGGCTCTATCTTGCTGAGATCCTTATCTGTCTTTTTCAAAAGAAGGCAATTTCCATTCATCCTGTGCCTTCTTTCTTGCCTAAGGTGCTGTCTCCCTTCATGTAAACCAGGTAGTTTGCCTGCCCTCCTCCTCTAAAGAGCAGTGTCAGGGGAAGGATAAGGATCTTTTCCTTGTGGATGTCTGGAGGGCACTTCTCCAGTTCTTGGAGGTTATGAATTCCTTTCATAAGCCAGACCATCTTCTTGGGTTGTTTGCTGGCCCACACAAGGATGAAACTGCAGTCAAGTCAACTTTGGGGTGCTGGATTAAGGAGACTATTGCCTTGGCATATCTGTTGCGGAACCAGCTGGTTCTGGAGAGTTTGCACGCCAATTCTACCCAAGCACATGTATCTTTGTGGGTGGAGAAGAGCTTGGTAGTTCCTGCAGACATTGTCAGGCAGCAGTGTGGGTATCACTTCCACTTTTGTCAAACATTGCCGCTTGGATGTCCATGAGTGGGCGGACATGGCTTTCTACTGTGTCTTGTGCCGCCCAGTGGTGGTATAGGTTTGGTACATCCACCTTGTCTGGACTGGTCTAGCAGGACAATATGTAAGGTGACATTTTACTTACTATTTAATGTCCTTTCCTTGATTCCTGCTCGATCAATCCAAGGCCCGCCCCTGAAACTGTATTTGTTCTGCTCGTCTGCTGAAGTACCCTTGGGTCCACTATAATTTTTATACATGCCTCTGCAGGTTCATCTTCTATGGACAGCCTTATGTTTAGGCTTTCCTGTACATAGTTCTCAACTGTTGATTACTCCTTATTGCCCATGATTGAGGTTGTGTAAGGCTTGCCATGTTTTCTCCCATATGCTTTGGGACAAATACTAAGGGACCCCTCTGATGGCTGAGGCAAATAGAGGCATGAGAGTGATGTCATTGAAATCTGGGCTTTTCATTGGTTCTTTGTCTCCACCAATCTCCTGGTAGGGAAACACAACCCCTTGTCTGGACTGGTCTAGCAGGACTCAAGGAAAAGACTTTAACTGATAAGTAAAATATCACCTTGGGAGGTTGGGACTTTTCAGCTTGGAGAGGAGACAGCTGAGAGGAGATTTCACAGAGGTCTATAAAATAATGAGTAGGGTGGAATGAGTAAACATAAATAGGTTATTTACTCCTTCAAAGAGTATAAAGACTAGGGGACATGCACTATAGCTACAAAGTTGTAATCTAAGACTAATCTGAAAAAATATTTTTTCATTCAGCATGTAATTAAGCTCTAGAATTTGTTGCTGGAGGATATATGTTGACCCAACATAGCACATATCCCATGGTGAAGCACTCATGACCATTTCTACCCACAACTATTCTAGCTGCCTTCTACAAATCAACCACCACATACTCTTTAGATACCACTGTTCCCACACTACCACCCAGGAACATTTCCTAAAACTATTCCTAAGACTTCTTTAACCACTTGAATTGTAAATAAGTGGAACTTGTAAGAATCATGTAAATACATATGATTGATTTGCTACTTGCACTTGTTTTATTGGTAATATGTTTAATGTATCTCAGTTGTTCTGTATGTAAGCCACTATGATTACCCGAAATGGCAGTATAAAAATCACACAAATAAAGAAAGAAAGAAAGAAAGAAAAGGTTTTAAAAAAAAGTTTGCTCAAGTTTGTGGAGGAAAGGTTTATGACCCATTAATGTGGACTGGGGAAAATCCATTACATATCCCTGAGATAAGCAGCATAGAACCTGCCTACCTTTTGGGATCCTGACATATACTTGTGACCTGCCTTGACTTCTATTGAAAACAGGATACTGGGCTTGATGGACCTTCACCATTATGGCAAATGTTATGTTCTACTCTTCAGTCCAACAGCATCCTCCCCTTTGACCTGTCATCAACCCCCAGACTATTAACAGAATGGCTTTTAGTGGCAGCTGCCCACCTTCACAAAACAGGTTCATTTGGTCTTCCCATACCCAAATGATTGGCTTCTGGTGGCACCCTCAGAAGCATGGTCAAGATGATTAGCTTACTCCAGTCTCTGTATTTTCTTATCAACATTTGTAAAGCTATTATGCCCAATAAACACCATTTTGTTTGTAGGTGCAATCTTAGGGGTATGTTTACTAAGCAGTCTTAACGTGCGCCCGGCGATAGTGTGCAGGATGCCATAAAAGGAGTGGGCTAAGCACATTAACGCACGATAATCTTAAGTAGGCACACAGACATGCAAACATAGAAGCAGAGGTGTAGCACAATGGTTAATACACTGACTGATGGTACAGGGGTCATGAGTTTGATCCCCCAGTGTGCCTAATGCATAAGGCTGGCTGAGGCATCACCCTTTACGTTTAATTAGTGATTTTTGAGGCATTTTACTTTTATTTTAATTAGTGCTGTCAGCAAACACCCTCACGGTGGCGTAACCTAAGGTGCCGCATAAGGCAACCCATAACGCATTCCATAGGGCACATTGTAAAGTGTACTGTCTGCCAAGGCACCCTATAATGTCCCCTATAGGACACCTTATAAGGCACCTTATGGGTACAGTACTCTGAGGGTGTTTTTGCTGGCAGCACTAATGTACATTAAAAATAGACAATGCCTCAGACAGCCCTATCAAATAACCCCACCATGGGTTTGAACCCATGACCTCTGGCTTCACCAGCAGTGAAGTAACCAGTGGGCTACAGCTCTATAGCTGCTAACAAGCCCCTGGCTGGCTGCAGAAGGACTGCACGTCACCACACAAACTGTCTGCTGTGGTTACTAGGATAGGGTTAACCCACCCGTACCCATGATGCACTGCACATGCAAATCAGCAGTCGACAGATGGGCACAAGATGAGGTATGCACCCCCACAGCACCTCAGCCTGGTAGGAGGAACTGACCGTGTGTGGTACTGGCAACAGAGTAGCCGCAGACTGTCACATTGTGCGGGTACTGTGCTCACCCTGAGGGTGAGGTGGGGTGCCCAGCACCAGGTCCACAGCACCTTTCATGGCTGAAATATGCCATGCTGCAGGTCCCCATCAGTGCTACTATGTGTGATAGGTAGTTCCTGCAGACACACCTAGGTTGCATCTGTGTCCTTTTGTATTTCTCAGTCATGTCTAGCACTTATGGGCTATGATGCACCCAGAATAGTGCATATCTTGTGTTGGTGCCATGGTGTAGGTGAGGTGAGGTGAGGTGAGGTGAGGTGAGGTGAGGTGAGGGAGGGGGAGGGAGGGGGAGGGAGGGGGTGGAGGGGGGAGGGAGGGGAGGGAGGGGGGAGGAGGAGGGGGGGGAGGGAGGGGGGAGGGGGGGGGGAGGAGGAGGAGGGGGGAGGGGGGGGGGAGGGGGGAGGGGGGAGGAGGGGGGGGGAGGGGGGAGGGGGGGGGAGGGAGGGGGGGGGGAGGGAGGGAGGGGGGGAGGGGGAGGGGAGGGGGGGGGGGGGGGGGGGGAGGAGGGGGAGGGGAAGGGGGGGGGGGGAGGGGCGGGGGGAGGGGGAGGGGGAGGGGAGAGGGGAGGGAGGGGGAGGGAGGGGGGGAGGGGGAGGGGGGAGGGAGAGGGGGAGGGGGGGAGGGGGTAAGGGGGGGGGAGGGGAGGGGGGAGAGGGGAGGGGAGGGGAGGGGGGAGGGGTGGGGGGGAGGGGGAGGGGGAGGGGCGGGGGAGGGGAGGGGAGGGGGGAGGGGGGGGAGGGGGGGGAGGGGGCGTGGAGGGGGGGGGGGGAGGGGGGGAGGAGGGAGGGAGGGGGGGAGGGGAGGGGGAGGGGGGGGGGAGGGGGAGGGGGGGGAGGGGGGAGGGGGGGGGGGAGGGGGGGGGGAGGGGGGAGGGGGGGAGGGGGGGGAGGGGGGAGGGGGGAGGGGGGGGAGGGGGAGGGGGGAGGGGGGGGAGGGGGGGGAGGGGGGAGGGAGGGGGGAGGGGGAGGGAGGGGGGGAGGGGGAGGGGGAGGGGGGAGGGGGGGGGGAGGGGGAGGGGGGGGGAGGGGGGGGAGGGGGGAGGGGGAGGGGCGGGGAGGGGGGAGGGGGGGGAGAGGGAGGAGGGAGAGGGGGGAGGGGGGGAGGGGAGGGGGCGAGGGGGGGAGGGAGGAGGGGAGGGAGGGGGGGGGAGGGAGGGGGGAGGGGGAGAGGGGAGGGGGGGGGGAGGGAGGGGGGAGGGGGAGGGGGAGGGGAGGGGAGGGGGAGGAGGGAGAGGGGAGGGGAGGGGGGGAGAGGGAGAGGGGGGGGGGGGGGAGGAGGGGGAGGGAGAGGGGGGGGGGGGAGGGAGGGGGGGGGAGGGGGGGGGGGGGTGGGGGGGAGCGGGGAGGGGGAGGGGGGGGGGGGGGAGGGGGGGAGGGGGGGGTGGGGGGGAGGGGGGGGGGGGAGGGGGGGTGGAGGGGAGAGGGAGAGGGAGGGGGAGGAGGGGGGGGAGAGAGGGGGGGGGAGGGGGAGGGAGAGGGAGGGAGAGGGGGAGAGGGGGGAGGGAGAGGGGGGGAGGGAGGAGGAGAGGGGGAGAGGGGGGGAGAGGGGGGAGGAGGGGGGGAGGGGGGGGAGGAGGGAGGAGGGGGAGGGGGGGGAGGAGGAAGGGAGGGAGGGGGGAGGGGGGAGGGAGGAGGGAGGGAGAGGAGGGGAAGGGGGGGAGGGGGGGGAGAGGGGGAGGGGGAGGGAGAGGGAGGGGAGGGAGAGGGGGGGAGAGGGGGGGGAGGGAGGGAGAGGGGGAGAGGAGGGAGAGGAGGGAGAGGGGGGGAGAGGGGGAGGGAGGGAAGGGAGAGGGGAGGGAGAGGGGGAGGAGGGAGGGAGAGGGAGGGAGAGGGGGGGGGAGAGGGAGGGGGGAGGGGAGGGAGGGGGGAGAGGGGGGGAGGGAGGGAGAGGGGGAGGGAGAGGAGGGGGGGAGGGAGGGGAGAGGGGGGAGGGAGAGGGGGAGGGAGGAGGGGAGGGAGAGGGGGAGAGGGGGAGGGGGAGGGGGGAGGGGGGGAGAGGGGGAGGGAGAGGGGGGGAGGGGGAGGGGGGAGGGAGGAGAGGGGAGGGAGGGAGAGGGAGGGAGAGGGGGAGGTAGAGGGGGGGAGAGGGAGGGAGAGGGGGAGGGGGAGGGAGAGGTGGGAGGAGGGAGAGGGAGGGGAGAGGGAGGGAGAGGGAGAGGGGGAGGGGGAGGGGGAGGGGGAGGGAGGAAGTGGGAGGGAGAGGGAGGGGGGGAGGGAGGGGAGGGAGGGGGGGAGGGGGGGAGGGAGAGGGGTGAGAGGGAGGGAGGGAGGGGGGGGGAGGGAGAGAGGGGGGAAGAGGGAGGGGGAGGGGGAGAGGGAGAGGGGGAGGGAGGGAGGGGGTGTTTGGACCCATAGGCGGATTATGTACCATCACACAACCCACCCTCTGGGGCTCAGGGTGGAAAACAGGATCGCCCACCAATAGATCCACATTCTACCTCCCTGCAATGGTAGCAGTAGAGGGGACCATCAACCCCAGTCCTGCTGGGGAAAAGACACCCTACAGGGCAGACAATGCAGAGCTGTACACATTCATAAAGCAATAGCAGACAGACAATAGGCCTGGAAATGCTCAGCTGCCCCCCCTCCCCCCACCACTATCTGACATTCTCCAGCAGCAAGCCTCTAGCCGCTGCACCCTGCAAGGTGTTCCAGCAAGATACATACTAGCTGCAGACAGTCTGCTAGCTAGTCCATAGTGCATGGTCCTGGAGGAGATGCGTGTACCCAGAACTAGGATGTCAGCATACACACCAAGCAGATAAGTCAGTGATTGAGCTCCAAAAGGGACCCATAAATATCACATGAGAAGAATACTATATAGCACTATGGGGGAACCTAGCCATGCCATGGTCACTGCTCAGTCAGGGTGAGCGTGACCTCCCAGCAGGACATGCTGTGGCCACGCTGTCCGTGCAGGTGGTGGCCGGGCACTACAATGTCCGAGCCATTGCCCTATGCTCTGTGCAGATGCAGCCAGGCCAGGCCACCCTATCCAGGCTATTCTCACAGTACCTTGCTCCTCATTATGCTCATTGGCAGGCCAATACTGGCAACAGTGCTAGCAGTGTGGGCTGTGGAGGGTGTTGGCAGCCACCACACACTGGATAGACAGACACACACTCCACACACCTATGCCAGCATTATGCAACTATAGAGGTGTTTGGCAGCCCTGGCCACCACACCAGTCCTGGGCACAGTGCAGGCATGGCTATGGTACACAATACTGTTGGGGTCACTCTGTCAGACACCAGACCTGAGGCACACTCCACAGACATCAGAAAGATTGCTATGATGCAGCTCAATCAGCCAATTGTGCTTAACGTAGGAATTGCTATCTGCCAGTTATCATAGCAACCTTTTGATAGCTGTGTACAGTTTACCCATGTTTAGGGTGGCATTGCTAAGGTATGCAAGTGCTAGTATGGGGAGATGCACGCAAGGCCCAACATCCAGCCTCTCCAGGAGGCTTGGGATAATGGAGCCTGTGGGTGCGGGTGTGTCTGCCCCTGTTGGCCGCTGCTCTAGGGCAGAGGTTCCCAACTCCAGTCCTGGAGGGTCAAACACTGTTCGGGTTTTCATGCTGTCCCTAATGAATATGCATGAGATACATCTGCATACCATGGGGCGGTGCATAGCAATGCAACACAGCCACATTTATTAGAGGCAGCATGGAACCTGAATGGTGTTTGGCCCTCCAGGACTGCATTTGGGAGACTCTGCTCTAGGTAATGCGCATGTTTATGGTGTCTGTGCTCTGTAGGGTAAAATGTAGGCGTTTTGGGCATGTCTACGTCATCTGCACTACAGGTTCTGTCTGTATTAGCACGTTGTAGTAGTGGGTAAAATATGGGGGCTGGGTTGGCAGGAACCACAGCTGGGACTTGAACCTGTGACCTTCTGCTCCTGAACACACTGGCTGTGTGCACTGCACCACTGTGTTGCCACAGAGACAGTGCATTCCCTGGGGGTACCATGACTGTTTGTCAGACAGGGCCTGTCTGTTGCAGTGCATGGCACCCACCTACACAGTGCTAGGCCACGGTCTCCTCAGGGCAGTTGCCACTGCCCCCTCCACCACCAGTACCCCTCTGCCACTCTGCTGACATGCCTGTCTGCTGGTTGTGCTGGTGGAGCGCAGTCTCAGGCCATCCATTGTGCGGGTAGGCAGCTGCATATGGTGCAGGTTCTGGGGTAGGGGTGCCTGCATAGATGTCCACGCTTCCCCCCAGCACTGCCTGCCAATGTTCTGTGCCCTTGGGGGTACTGCAGTGCCAGGCCCCACAGTACCTGCTGGGTACTATCCCCTGTGACCCTGTGGGAAGCACACTCGTGCCCATGCTGGGCCCTCATCAGTTGCTGTCTGGCTGCTCTACTGTTTCAGCATTCCTATGGGCTACCTAGGCATCACCCTAGTCCGCATTGTGGCCCAGCTGCAGTACAGCATGTGCCGCCTGCAGCCCTCTGTGTCCCCTTTCCCAGCATCTGTCCAGTTGCCCATTCCGACATGCCTGCCCTGCTGTTGTGGAACATGTGCATGCCATAGGAAACCTGTCCAATGGAGAGGGAAACCCTGATCAGCGCTATTTCACTGTGGGATCATTCACCTTGTATGGGGACGGAGCGTAGACCCTTCCAAAATTCATATAATTATTTTGGAGCTTTCTTGGGAGTGTTTTTCGACGTTTCCCATTAATATCACTATTGCCCAGCTTGGTTATTTTTTTAAATATTTTGTTTGGGGTCATTTTCAATGTTTATTTGCCCTTTTATTCCGTGCACATGTATCACACTTATCACTTTTTTGTAGGTTTCCCTGGTTTTGCTGTACATTGCTGACAAAAATGTTTTCTCTTCCCTTTAAATCAGCTCTAACGCCAGGGTTTCACTGGCGTTAGTTTTCAGCCTTGGATTTCACAGCGTTAGTGTGCAGAGAGCCTCTCCTCTCCCACTCTCCGCCCATTGACCCCTTCTCTCCGCCCCTGGGGAGCCTTCCTCCGCCCTCCGGGAGCCTTTCCCCACCTTCAGCGCTCGTTTGCGCCGCTGTGCGCGTTATCGCGCGTTAAGGTACCTGTGCGCCTGATAAAGCGCCATTATCGCGCAATAAGGTACCTTATCGCGTGATAACATCACAGAGCGCACATTAAGACGGTTTAGTAAACATACCACTTAGACACCATTCAATTGAAAGCTTTCCTGCCAGAAGACAGAATCCAGACACTCATCGTGCATGTTTGAGCCATACAAATAGCACTCCAAGATCACAGCCAGAGCCTACTTGCAGATGTTGGGACATATGGCAGCAGGTGTTCATGTAGTCCACTTGGCCCATTTGAAAATGAGGTGCCCCCAAAAGGACCTCAAATTCAAGGGGCATTAGTGCTCATAGCCTCCCTTGTTGACCTTTCTCCCACCTCATCAACTTTGCATGATGTTGCAGTTCTGGAGCCCTCTATTCTCCGATTTGTATGAAAACGGAGCCTTTGTATCTAAAACCACATTTGAAGAGAACTTGTGGAAACATATACCTTACCTTACTTCCAGATTACATGTTTTAAGGCACATTTTAGAAAGGCTGTTGATGTGCCTCCCTGGGACCTACAATTCAAAATGTCTGAAATTCAATAAAAGGGACATAAGAAATGATCCATACAAAGATTCGACTTGTTCAAGCCATGGTATTTTCAATAAATAAGGAGAGGAGGATTGGCCTAGTGGTTGGGGCAAGGTACTTCAGGCCAGAAGGTCGGGGGTTCAAATCCCACTAGAGGACAGCAACCTTGGGCCGGAAGGACTGGGGTTTCTAGTCCCACAGGTGCTCCTTGTGGTCTTGGGCAAGCCACTTAACCCTCCATAGCCCATGTTCCCTGTAAAATAGTTATCTCCAAGTTATAATGCCCTGTTCAATGTAATTTCAGTTTGTTCAATGTAAACCGCACTGATGCAGAATAGCGCAGTATATAAGAGAATGTAAATAAATAAATAAATAACATCATATGGATGTGAAAGCTGGACAGTGAAAAAGACAGATAGGAAGAAAATTGATGCCTTTGCATTATGGTGCTGGCGGCGAATACTGTGTATACCATGGACTGCCCGAAGAACAAACCAGTCGGTACTAGAGGAGATCAAACCTAAGCTTTCTTTAGAAGCTCAGATGACAAGACTTCGACTTTCATACTTTGGACACATCATGCGAAGAGAGAGATTATTAGAGAAAGACATTATGCTTGGCAAGATTGAAGGTCAACGCAAAAGAGGAAGGCCAGCAATGAGATGGATCAATACAATAACAGCAGCTACAGGTACCAGTCTGTTAACAATGAGCCGCCTGACTGAAGACCGAACACAATTTAGGATAGCTATCCAGAGGGTCGCCATGAGTCGACTCCGACTCGACGGCACTTAACAACAACAAGAAATGATGGACATGTGTAAATGTGCTTGAAAATCCCCATCCCCAAAAGATAAATGTCTCCATCAACATACCAGAAAACGAGGACATACAGGGAGATGGGTGATTTCAAGAAACATGCATATGAAAAACATGAATGGGGAGGACCCGGTAGCATTGATGTGTCAGTGCCAGTATTCCGGAGCCTGCATATGGATATGTTACATAGTAACATAGTATATGACGGCAGATAAAGACCAGTATGGTACATCTAGTCTGCCCAGCAAGGCGGCAAGAGTAGGTGCACTTGCCGCTCCATGTGGTTCACCCCTCCCCATGTCTTTATTTAGGAGTGTACCCACTGCTTCGTGTAGGTCACCCCTATTTGTTCAGATATAAGAGATAGTCATGCTTATTTTGATTCTATCCTGTTGCTATAAAGGGATCCACTGTGTCTGTCCCATGCCATTTTGAATTCTGTCACTGTGTTTGGCCCCACCACTTCCATCGGGAGGGCATTCCAAACATCCACCACCCTTTCAGTGAAAAAGTATTTCCTGACATTGCCTTTCAGTTTACCCCGTTGCAGCTTCATGTTATGCCCTCTAGTTTAACAGCTTCCCCGTCTTTGGAAGAGGTTTGCTTGTCCATTAATAATACTCTTTAAGCATTTAAAGGTCTAAATCATATCTCCCTGTCCCACCTCGCCTCCAGAGTGTACATATTTAGGTCTTCGAGTCTCTTCTCATAAGTCTTCTGCCGCAGGTTCCAAATCATTTAGGTCTCTTTCCTCTGAACCGTTTCCAGCCTTTTTATATCCTTTGTGACATACGGTCTCCAAAACTGGTCACTATTCTAAGTGAGGTCTCATCAGCGACTTCTACAGTGGCATTAGTTCCTTTTCCTTTGTGCTGGTAATTCCTCTCTGCATGCAACCCAGCATCCTTCTGGCTTGCCAACGCCTTGTCACACAATTTCGCCATTTGAGATCATCAGAAACAATCACTCTGAGGTCCTTCTCCTGGTCTGTGTACACCAATCTCTCGCCCCCTATCACATGCAATTCCCTTGAATTTCTGCTTCCCAAGTGCATGACACTGCACTTCTTCACATTAAATCTTAACTGCCAAGCATTCAACCATTCTTCCAGCTTTTGTAGATCTTTCCTCATGTTCCCCACTCCCTCAGGGGAGTCCACTCTGTTGGCAAATTTTGGTGTCATCTGCAAAATGACAGACTTTTCCATTCAGCTCTTCGGCAATATCAGTCACGAATATATTGAACAGTACCGGTCCCAGGACCAAACCCTGGGGCACACCGCTAATCACCATCCTTTCATCCGAGTGAGTTACATTTGCCGTCACCTTCTGTCGTCTGTCAGTCAACCAATTTCTGATCCAGTTCACTATCTTGGGACCCATCCCCAAGCTATTGAGTTTATTGATAAGCCTCCTATGAGGAACAGTATAAAAGGCTTTGCTGAAATCTAGGTAGATCACATCCATCGCATGCCCTTGATCTAGTTCTCTGGTCACCCAGTCGAAGAACTCAATCAGATTTGTTTGGCAAGATCGTCCTTTGGTATAACCATGGTGCCTCGGATCATGCAACCTGTTGGTTTCGAGGAAGTCCACTATTCGCTCTTTCAGGAGCGCCTCCATTACTTTTCCCGCCACCAAGGTAAGGCTTACTGGCCTGTAGTTTGTCACTTCTTCCCTATTACCACTTTTGTGAAGAGGTACCATATCAGCCCTTCTCAAGTCCTGTGGAACTTCTCTTGTCTCCAATGATCTATTAAAAACATCCTTTAAAGGCCCTGCAAGAACCTCTCTGAGCTCTTTCAGTAGCCTGGGGTGTATCCATGTGCAGGCCAGACTTTTGGCACACTGAAACATGCAGCGGCGCAGCAGTAAACAGAGGTCTTGATATTTACTTGGTATCCCTCATTGAGGGAGACAACATCATCGAAGGATTAAGAGGGCAGTCCCCTATTATCCTTACTGGTGACAGCTGGCAGAAATGAGCACTCTTAAAATACCTGTTCATGCTGGGGGCCAGGTCTAAATATGGACATATCCATCAATGGGTTTAAATGTGTGTCACCACTATGAAATCTGAAATGCACATGAATCTTTTTTAGCCTGCCCTGGACATGCCTCTACCACGCCCCATGTAACATTGTTATCTGGGCAGGGCACAGATAAATCCTGGCCTTTCTAAAATGGCTGACTGGATGTGGAGATGATTTGCAAATGTGAATGGGCTTTTTCACACATGCAAATCACAAACAGGACTTCTAAAATGCCCCTTGGTGTTTAAGCCTGAATATAAGATCATTTTATCTGGAAACCATTGGAGGTTGAGAAATTGTATATATGGATGAGGATTTAAAACGTCTTATTTCCCATTTATATACTGCTATTATGGAGCTGCAGTATTTATATCACTCAGTCATCAAAGCTAATAGTAGAAACCATTATAAAGAACAAAATTACTGAAACTGACAGTTACTTGAGACCTGGAATGGGCACTGTTGGAAATGGGATACTGGGCTTGATGGACTCTTGATCTGACCCAGTATGGCATATTTTATGTTCTGAAATATTAGTGCAGCAGGAACGGGATTAGAGGGTTAATATTTGAGATGATTACACAGGTACACTAAAAAAAATTTTTTTTAAACTGCCTCTAATGTTTCGATTGATTTTTACGTTTTTTGGTGCGCTGAATCCAAATCTGGTAACCAATTTGCTCCATCACGTACAGATTTTTTGCTACATTGGGTTAGCAGTTTGAGGTGAACGTTTCAGATTGAGTGCGATCGAGATAAAAGTTTCTTGGATGAATTCTTTATACTAATTGTTTAGTAGTTATTCAAATAAGAATAAAGAAAATTGTAACAAGGCAGCACATAAGAATAGAGTAATGTCAACAAAACACACTGTGATGGTAGCAAAATTGTCTGCACTTAAAACAGCCACATACATGTGCACAAACATTGAGCATATAAGAGCGAGGTTAGACACAAAGCAAAGCAAAGAAATGTGCAAAAAATGTTGTACAGGTATGTATGTAAGAATAGAAAACGCAAACCGCACCATTGCAATACATGAAGACAAACACCCGATGGTGTGAAAATAAAATTCTAATAAATGAGATCCGACACTGTGGTAATAACTAGCAAATTTTTATTTCAAAGTTTAGTAAAAACACGATATTTGTCAACACAGTTTAGATTTTAAAGTCATTCTTGGGTCAATCAATCTCCTGGTGGGCCCGTTTCTTCTTCCCCCGAATCCTTCTCTTGGTGCGCTGCTTGGCGTAATTTTTCATCTGGGGTTTCCCGCAGCAGCAACCAGCAGAAATCAGCCATCATAGTGGTGTTCCATCTTCCTTGGTACCTTCTCTCTGCGTCCTTGATGTCCTGGTGAAACCTTTCACCTTGTTCTTCACTGTACGCCCCCAAGTTTTCGTGAAAGTAGTTCACATGGGAGTGCAAGAAATGGACTTTCAGGCTCATGTTACAGCCTTGTTCTTTGAAGGCATTGAGCATCCTGGCAACAATATCCTTATAGTTCTCATCCCGCCTGTTCCCCAAGAATTTGAGAACAACATCCTTGAAGGAATCCCAGGCTTCTTTTTCCTTCTCAGACATCGTTTCAGCGAATGCTCCATCTGAAATGAGTTTCCTTATATCAGGGCCAACAAACACTCCTTCCTTTAGCTTTGCTTCAGAAAGTCGGGGGAACTTTGAGCAAAGGTACCGAAAGCACTCACCATCTTTTGGAAGGGACTTGATGAATTGCTTAATGAGACCCAACTTAATGTGGAGAGGTGGTAATAGAATTTTATCACGAGGTACCAAGCTCTCATGAAGAACATTTTTCTCACCGGGTCTCAAATACTCCCGAATTGGCCAGTCTTTTTTCCCCCAGTGTAGGTCGCGGGCCCGGCTATCCCACAAGCAAGGAAGCAGGGATATTTGGTGAAACCGGATTGCTGCCCTAATAGCATGGATAGAATTTTAAAGTCTCCACAAATCATCCACTTATGCTCATCATAACGAATCTTCTGAAGAATCAGGGCCAAATTCTCATATTTTTCTTGGAGAATAACAGAGTGAGCAATAGGAACTGAAGCGAATGTGTTGCCATTATGAAGAAGAACACCTTTTATGCTGTCTTTTGACGAATCAATGAACAGCCGCCATTCAGCAGGATCATACTTGAGTTAAACTTTTCCATCACTCCGTATATATCGTTGCAAAATACCAAATCTTCCTCTTTGCTGTAATACTTCAAAAATTGTGTCTCGCGGTTGCGGTACCAATAAAAAGTTGTTCCTGGTGACAAAAGATTTTTCTGTTTAAGCCGAGAACCTAGCAGTTGGGCAGCATCTTTTGGGAGTCCTAAATCCCGGACTAAATCATTCAATTCAGCTTGAGAGAAAAGTTCAGGTTTCGGATCTGGTTCAGTTTCAAACTCGGAAGTACTGGACTCATCGGGAAAAGCCATCTGATGAGTCTCATCATGATCAGAACCGTCCACACAAATATGATCCAAAGATTTTGGTGGTTCAGGCACAGGTACTTCGTTGCTATGAGGCATAGGCCTAATTGCTGAGGGAAGGTTGGGGTAACTTATTACGTTCTTATTTTTTAAGTTGTATCCCTTCACAATGCAAGAGCAAAAATAGCAGTCACTGCTGTGGTCTCTTTGTTCACGCCACATCATAGGTATTCCGAAACGAAATGCTTGTTTTTTACCTTTCATCCATAAGCGTAGATCTTCCTCACATGTCTTGCACACTTTGTGAGGAGCCCACGGTTTGTCTTGATCGCCTAACTTCAAACCGAAATAGGCAAAATATACTTTTTTAATAAATGCAGAAATGTTCCTCTGCCGCTTTTTCACGGTATATTCCTCACAAATAAAACAAAAACTGTCCGGAGAGTTGACGCAACCTCTGGCTCTGTGAGCCATCACAAATACACAGCACTGCAAACTACAACTGTAGTGAACCACTTCGGAATAAAGCTGGATTACGACTGAGCAAACAAAAGGTAATAATGAACTTGCAAGAAACTGAAATTTGACAGGAACGTTAATGTCGCAACCACCGTGTTTGAGCGAGGCGAACGAGGCGAGGCGAACAGGAAAGAACATGCGCCAGCGCGCGAGTACTGGATTTAGCCCCCCGCCTCCCAATTGTCCTGTTAATGTATAAAATGAATGCAAAACACTCTAAAATATCATGAGGGAGTGTTTCTAGTTAGTTAACCATTACAACCTCTATTTTGGGCCAAGAAAATAAACTCCAGTAGGCTAAAAAGTAATTATGTGAACATTCCTTATATGGGTAAGAAATCTAATTTTGCAAGAAAACGTGACGTGATGGAACATTTTGGCTATTTTTCCTGGATTCAGCACCCCAAAATCTATAGGAATCAGTTGCAAAACTGGAGGCAGTTTTTTGGTAGTGTACCTGTGTTATTTAGTTCATGCCTTTCCAGTAGTAGTTGAAGGTGAGTTACATTCATGTACTGCAGGTATATCCTTGTCCCTGATAGGTTTACAATCTATGAGATTATACTTTCAAAGCTTCCATCTCACTGAATCTGGTAGCTGTTCAGCTGAAGATTTTGATGAGATTATACCTTCCGCTTACATTGATTCGTAAGTGGGATGGTAAGTCCACTAAAATTTGACCTGCGGGCTGCAAATCTAACCCACGCTAATTCCAAGAATTCAAACAACAAAAAAACTATCTATAAAATGAGAGCACTGAAAATACTAAACACAAGGACTAGATTAAGGGGCAAGCCAGTGAGGCTTAAGGGTGCCAGAAGCCCTGCCACACCAGCTCATTCTTCACAGTAGTGAGAACTAATTTCTTCACTTCTACCATTCTGCTCTTCTTCAGCCAGCATTGCTGTTGGTATCACAGCAAATTTGAAATATGAGAATAGGAAGCGTCAAGACAACTGCAGAAGTGAAGGAACAAGCTCCCATTATTATGTCAAGGAATAATTGAGATGCCAGGGCAGGTAAAAAAAAGGGGGACCATGTCTTCGGGTTCAACTCCACCTTTGCAGCAAAGGCTGGAACTGGAGGAATGGAGCTGAGGCTGGGGGAAAGAGTAGGATGCTGGCAAGTGCTGGAAGAACTGAAAAAGGAGAGAAGATAAGGTACTTTGGAGGGAAGAAGCAAGAGCATGTGCAGGGATAAATAGAGAGGAATGGATGCTATGATAAGGAAGAGTAAAGATAGGATTGATGAATATGGGAGCAGGAAATAGATGGCAGATGCTGGAGAAAGGTATGGAGGAAAAGGCAGGGTGGTAGATGCAAAGGAGAAAAGTAGGAGGGCAGATACTAGGGACATGGTGATATGGGATAATAGGTAAAAACTCTGGGATTTGGGTGTGAGATCAGAAAAAAAAACAGACCAAATTTGGCTGGGTATTGAGAGTGTTAGTGGGTACTCGGAATTTGGGTGGGATTGTGAGTGAAAACTCAGATTAGGGTAGGGTGGAAAAGTGAGGAGTTGGAGATTAGGTGGGGGGATACTGGGGACCAAAAAGATTGAGCAGGGATTATAAAAGGACAATGGGATGATATATATATATATAATATATATATATATATATATATATATATATGGGATTAGGTGACTGGATAGGTGGTATGAGTAGGGTTGTGTGACTGAGTGCAGAAAGATGGGGAAAGGTGGTAACTTGAAGAACCTGAAGGATTTGGGAGGCAGATGAAAAGGACAGAGTGCTACAGAAAGGATGAGAGACAAAAAAAAGGAAACTAGTTGAAGAATACCCGTGATATGGCCACAATACCATACCTCTTTCGGTCTCTGGTCCCTCAAGCAGTGAGAAATAAGCAGAGAGTAACACAGAACACAATCACACACAAAGTTCTACTTTCTTTTAGCTCAGCGGAAAGGCAACAGAAGGTCCATGGACACAGCACTGTTCCACCTCAGTTGGATTCAAAGTCTTCCTCCCTTGAAGCCCTTTTTATTAAAGAAGAAGGGAAAGTAACACAGTCATTAATCATAAACATGAAATAACGCAAGGTGTCGCTAGAATTCTTTTACAGAGTAAGAGCTGATTACAATGTATTAGATGAAATGTACTTGATTAAGGTCAACATTGAAATCGTTACTGACTTTAAAAGGCCCTAATCTGTAGTATCTTGGTGAGCTGAAGATATTGCATGTAGTTCATTTTTGACATTTCACTGTGTAAATTTATCCAGTAGGACATCAACAACATCCCAAATAAGCCTTGAATGATGTAATATCGCATCACATTGCATAATACCAGCATGCACACATCATCCAGAGTTGATTGCATCATTTTCTGATGCAATGTAATACTACTGCCAGACGGCTGCTGAAGCCATCTGACGTCAGCAGTGTACTATACGCAGTTGGAAAGGAATGTAATCTGGTATTCTGTTCTGATATTGAAAGCCTCATGAATGTCTTAAAAATCACTCATGACCCACAAGACTGGAGACTATTTATAGACTTTTCTAAAATGAGTTTGAAGGCTGTGCTTTTGAACAATGGAAACCGTCTTCCATCTATTCCAGTAGCGCATAGTGACCACATGAAAGAGACATATGATAACTTAAAGCATCTACTGACTTCCATTAACTATAACAAGTACAGCTGGCACCTCTGTGGTGACTTGAAGGTAGTTATCCTTTTAATGGAACTGCAGCAGGGATATATAAAATACATGTGTTTCTTATGTGAGTGGGATAGCCGAGCAAGGGATTGGCACTACTTGCGGAAGGAATGGAACCGCAGACAAAATGTAACAGTTGGAGAAAAGAATATCCAGCACCCAGCTCTGGTTGAGGCTCACAAAATCCTGCTACCACCACTTCACATCAAACTAGGTTTGATTAAAAACTTTGTGAAAGCCATGGACCGCACTTCGCCAGCTTTCTGATACCTGCATGAAAAATTCCCTCGACTCAGCGAAGCAAAGATTAAAAAGGGGGTTTTTGTGGGTCCACAGATTTGAGAGCTCTTCAAAGATGACCGGTTCAACAACTTGCTGCAGGGTGATGCGAAACAAGCATGGAATGCTTTTTGCCTAGTGTCAACAAACTTTCTCAGGAATGTTAGGGCAGAAAACTACAAGGAACTAGTAGAAGACATACTGATGCAGTATCAGAAACTTGGCTGCAATATGTCTCTAAAGATCCATTTCCTTGATTCCCATCTCGATTTCTTTCCTGACAACTGTGGTATGTTTAGTGATGAACAGGGCGAACGTTTTCACCAGTATATCACAACGATGGAGCAAAGATACCAGGGAAAATGGTCCACTACAATGCTGGCTGACTACTGCTGGACACTCCCCGGAGAAGCTCCCGAACAGCTGTACAAGAGACAGGTGAAAAAATCTAAGAAGTAGTCTATGACTTGTTTTTTTACAGGTATTAACTGAAGGCCTATTATATTTACTATTGACATGCATTTTGTGATGTAAACATTAATTCTTGTAGATTACAAAAAAACTAGAGCCAACTTTGCAATTTCACTGTCATATTCGTGTTCAGCATATAAAAATCGATAAGAAATGACTATTTTTATTTCAGTAACATGACTTTTGTAAAATTTGTTGACCAATGTTATGACAGAATTATTTATAATTGCAGAGTTGCAGAAATTATGCTGTGCCAGCAGTGACCTATAGTTGACTGTACAATGAACTATGGTTGCACAGTTCATAGCCTATGTTTACTCTTTATGCTTGCGTTAACAATGTTCTCAAACTATTTTAAAGACAGTTACACAGAACTCATGATCATGATATCCTATTCTATTTAAGAGGAAGTAGGTGAAAGGACAAACCTGCGAGTGATGGCCACCGCCAGCAAAGTTCCTCCATCAGCACATCCCAGAGATCTGCATCAAGAAATTCATCCATCTTCAATTACATATTGGGGATTCTGGTATCCCTTTTACCTGTCCATTTCTACAGTTCCCCCTGTGATTCTATAAAGAATCATTACAAAAGAGCAGCAGCTGAAACATGTCCAATTCCAGAATAAATCTTCTACAGTGGGCTTCATTTTGCAGATGTTCCTTCAGAGTCCTAGGCACATCTGGTCCATAGGTGAGCTCCATCTTGTTCGTTGGAAGAAGTCGTTATACAAAATCATGTGACATTGTTTGCCTTTGCTTAGCCTCAATAAGAATGTGTACTTCTTCTAGCAGTGGCTAACTGCTTCTCATAGATATCAATAATCCAGAGATTAGTCCCTCATATCATGACACCAGTCATCACTCCAGATTCTTCAGCAGCATCTTTTTGTGCCATGGGCTGTGCTATGCACATCTTAGATAAAGCTTTTTCAGTGACTGTCCACCCAGGCTTCACTGCTGCACATACATGAGTAGTTCTGCTGGAATTGCTGATCTTTATCAGGAGTCTCCATATTCAGTAGCATTATCATTCACAGTAGTTTTCTTCTTTGGCCGATAGGATTCAGTGCATACAATATATAATTTGTAAAATCCCAACTCTCTACTACAGCATCTGGTCTTTGAGGGAGGAAAAAGTCTGGATATGGAGTAAAACATAAGGGACAGTTGAGAGGATGAACAGGAGGGAAGGAGCTATGGCTAGTGAGAGGATGAAAGGCAGAGGAAGGTAGATGAGTCTAGGGAGGGTGGAAATGGGCTAGAAAGTAGTTGAAAGATAGGGAATAAGAGGCTGAAGAAGGAATGAAACAGAAGTGGGGAATGGGAGGACTAGGAAAATAAGAACAGGAAATGGAAAGCTGGTAAACAGATAAAAGATAAAAGATGAAAAGACTGGGGGGGAGAAGGAGGAATGAAGTTGAGCTATAGGTAAATAAAAAGGTCAATGAAAGAAATGGAGGAAAAAGATAAATAAGCATCAATGTCAGAAATACACGTAGGGAATGAAGGGAAGAAACAAAGTGGAAATAAATTCCTAGAAAGCCAACACGAGGAAGTGGTGATGAGAGACCAGGACAAACTCAAATGGAAAAATAAAATGATCAAACAACAATGGTTTGAAAAAAAATGTTGGAACAGACTTATCAAAAGATGTATCTGTATAGCAGTTGTCACTATATGGATAAGTCCCTCAGTGAATTTTTAGATAGTGCTGCTAAAGTTTTTTCCAACTGCTTCAGCACTTTTCATAGAGTGCCAGGGCAGAGTGAGGGTGTTATGTCCAGCTATACGGATAGCTGCGATATTCACTCACCATCCACATAGCTGAGTAGTTTAGGTTAGACTAGAAAATGTGTTGAACTGCTTTACTACTCTTGAAGGACTAGAAAGGGGGACTGTTACTTCTGGAGAGAAATCTGCAACTGTGAGTATATACTTCTGGTAATTTTCTAAAAAGAATTATTTGTATTAAAGCTACTTAATCTGTGAACCCACTGTTTTTGTTGGATCAGTTAGGGCCTAGTAGCAGCAATTAAAGTTTGAATTTAAAACACAGAGGAGAACTTTCTGGTTACATTTCATACCCAGCAGAGAGCTTGTGGTTTAAATTTAATAGTCACTCAGGGCCAAGTAACAGCAAAGTACTTTTAGTTTAAATTTAACACACAGAAGAGAACTTTCTGGTTACATTTCATACCCAGCAGAGAGCTTGTAGTGTACATTTAATAGTCACTCAGGGCCTAGCATTAGAAAAGTACTTTTAGTTTTAAAACACAGAAGAGAGCTTTCTGGTTAAATTTAGAACCCAGCAGAGAGCTTGTAGTTTAAATTTCATAAGAAGTTAGAGCCTAGCAGCAGCTAAGAGCTATAATTTAAATAAAATCAGAATTTAGCTTAGCACAAAAGGCAAAACAGGGTCTGTACTCTGAGCAACAAATAAAGTCTTCTAGAGACCTTTACAAAGAGGCCTTCTACCTAGGGGGCAAGAGACCTGTGAAACCTTTTCAATAGGTGTTAACACCAGGTGGCAGATCAAAAGGCCATTTTGAAAGACTCCTCCTATCCAAGCAAGGACTGTTAATTACCCAGGAAGTTGGTCACAGCATTACCTTAGCAACAGAGGCATAAATAGCTCAACCAGAGCTCTGTGATCCTCTGTCTTGAAGGACTAGAAAGGGGGACTGTTACTTCTGGAGAGAAATCTGCAACTGTGAGTATATACTTCTGGTAATTTTCTAAAAAGAATTCTTTGTATTAAAGCTACTTAATCTGTGAACCCACTGTTTTTTGTTGGATCAGTTAGGGCCTAGTAGCAGCAATTAAAGTTTGAATTTAAAACACAGAGGAGAACTTTCTGGTTACATTTCATACCCAGCAGAGAGCTTGTAGTTTAAATTTAATAGTCACTCAGGGCCAAGTAACAGCAAAGTACTTTTAGTTTAAATTTAACACACATAAGAGAGCTTTCTGGTTACATTTGGAACCCAGCAGAGAGCTTGTAGTGTACATTTAATAGTCACTCAGAGCCTAGCATTAGAAAAGTACTTTTAGTTTTAAAACACAGAAGAGAGCTTTCTGGTTAAATTTAGAACCCAGTAGAGAGCTTGTAGTTTAAATTTCATAAGATGTTAGAGCCTAGCAGCAGCTAAGAGCTATAATTTAAATCAAATCAGAATTTAGCTTACCTCAGCAGCACGAGACAGGGTACTGTGTAGCAGCCCTCTTTTAATAAGTGTTATTTTATTTATTATTTTTATTATGTTTATTAATCATTTGATATACCGCTTAGGCCAGAAGGCATTAAAGCGGTTTACAATAATATCATTTGAGGAAATAGGAAAAGAACGCCATTATAAGATAGGACAGAATAGAAGACAGAAACAGGTAAACAGATAAGAGGAGGAGAATAATAGAGACAGCAAGTTACCACGAATGCAGGCATCACGATCCAGTCCAAGATATCAATATGAATTGCCACGGTCCAACGCCTAAGGGCCACGCCAAAGGGTCCTCAGGCGCGGGCCCGCAAGGCGCGGGCACGCCTGCTGCAGTGGCGGTTTTACAGCCGTTGGAACAGGCTGATTGGTTGGGCTGAGGAGGAAGGAAGGGGGAGCCCCCGCTCTCACCCCCATCGGGATCGCTGACTCTCCTTCGCGCCTGCTGCAGCGGCGGTTATACAGCCGTTGGAACAGGCTGATTGGTTGGGCTGAGGAGGAAGGAAGGGGGAGCCCCCGCTCTCACCCCCATCGGGATCCCTCACTCCCTCCCCACACCCACCCACCCCTGGGATAATCATAGCTTTATAGGTA
This sequence comes from Ichthyophis bannanicus, assembly GCA_033557465.1. NCBI lineage: Eukaryota > Metazoa > Chordata > Amphibia > Gymnophiona > Ichthyophiidae > Ichthyophis > Ichthyophis bannanicus. Next base: position 989,300,993 of record CM066032.1, read on the forward strand.
CTTACACATCTTAAAAAACAGGAGGTGCTTTCAGGTGAAACTCATTACCCAAATCTGTCATTCACTAAGGACCTGAGATTAATTAAGCTTCAGGTGAACAAGGTATATTAAACATATTAGGTACAGTTTTATTGGTATAAATACCCATAGCAACCCCTAGTAAGTAAGAACTTAAAGATCTAGACACAAACTTAAAACTAAGATGCAGACAGCAGTCCAGCAGCGGGATGGGGGCTTTCCAGTCTTTTGATTGAGTGTCACATGTATGATTTTCTCCCAGTTGGTGAGAGGTTTTACGTGCGCACTAGGTGCAAGGAGCTCTTTGCTCTCAGGGAACAAGTCCGTTCTCTAGAGGCTAAAGTAGCAGACTTGGAAAACATAAGACAGACAGAGAGGTACATAGACGAGACCTACAGGGATATAATCCAGAAGTCCCACCTCCAGTCTGGCAGCACCCCTGTTGCCATGGAGGAGAGAGGTCACGTGACAGGAGAGCATCACCCTGGTGTGGCAGGAAGTGATCCTGTAACTAGGACCTGTCCTCCAGGTGATGTAAAACCCTCTCGCACCGAGGGAGTTTCTCCAGGGCCATGTGCCCATGAGGGAAGGGTTAGGACAGCCGTTATAGTTGGTGATTCGATCATTAGGAATGTAGATAGCTGGGTGGCTGGTGGACGTGAGGATCGCCTGGTAACATGCCTGCCTGGTGCGAAAGTAGCGGACCTCACGCGCCACCTAGATAAGGTCTTAGATAGTGCTGGGGAGGAGTCTGCTGTCTTGGTACATGTCGGTACCAATGACATAGGAAAATGTGGTAGGGAGGTTCTGGAGGCAAAATTTAGGCTTTTAGGTAGGAAGTTGAAATCCAGAACTTCCATGGTAGCGTTCTCCGAAATGCTTCCTGTTCCATGCGCAGGACCCAAAAGGCAGGCAGAGCTCCGGAGTCTCAATGCGTGGATGAGACAATGGTGCAGAGATGAGGGTTTTGGATTTGTTAGGAACTGGGGCACATTCTGGGGAAAGGAGGGGCTCTTCCGAAGGGATGGGCTTCACCTTAACCGGGATGGAGCCAAGCTGCTGGCATTAATCTTTACAAAGGAGATAGAGCAGCTTTTAAACTAGATTTTAGGGGAAAGCCGACAGTCACCCAAGAGCGGATGGTTCGGAAGAATGTATCCTTGAAGGATACTACCAAAAGCAGAGAGGTTCTACAAAAGAGTAAAGTAGCCCAAATGCCCTCAAGTATGGAGCAGACAGAGCTTAAAGATACCAATTTACCCATGTCTAACAATAGCCAAATTAACATGAAAAAATACATTCTCTAAAATGCTTGTATGCAAATGCTAGAAGTCTAAAGAATAAGATGGGAGAGTTAGAATATATAGCACTAAATTAAAGGTTAGATATGATTGGAATATCAGAGACATGGTGGAAGGAGGACAACCAGTGGGACACTGTGATACCTGGATACAAACTATATCGTAATGATAGAGCTGATCAAATTGGTGGAGGGGTTGCGCTCTATGTTAGAAAGGGCATTGACTCAGAAAGGATTAAAGTTTTGCAGGAAACAAAATCTGCTGAAGAATCTATATGGATTGAAATTCCATATAAAAGGGGGAAGGCAATGGCAGTGGGGGTGTACTATCGAGCACCTGGCCAGAATGACCAAATGGATGATAAAATGCTCAAAGAAATCAAGGAAGCTAACAAAAGTTACAGCGCAGTAATAATAATGGGTGATTTCAATTACCCCGGTATCGACTGGGTCAGTGTCACATTAGGACATGCTAGGGAGATAAAGTTCCTAGATGAAATAAATGACTGCTTCTTGGAGCAGCTGGTTCATGAACCAACCAGAGGGGAAGCCATATTAGACCTAGTCCTTAGTGGAACACCAGATCTAGTGCAAGAGATAAGGGTGCTGGGGCCACTTGGCAATAGTGGTCATAGCATGATCGCCTTTGATTTAATTAGTGGAGGAGGGATAATAAGGAAATCCACAGTACTACCTTTTAACTTTCGAAAGGGAGACTATGATAAAATGAGGAAAACAGTTAAGAAAAAACTAAAAGGAGCAGTTGCAAAGGTTAAAGACGTACATCAAGCTTGGGTGTTGTTGAAAAATACTATCTTGGAAGCCCAGACCAGCTCTATTCCATGCTTTAAGAAAAGTGGAAGGAAGTCCAAAAACTGCCAGCATGGTTTAAAGGTGAGGTCAGAGAGGCTGTTGTTGCCAAAAAAGCATCTTTCAGGAAATGGAAAAAAGAGCCAAACGACGAAACATGGAAACAGCACAAGCACTGGGCAAGTCAAATGCAAGGCATTGATAAGGCAGGCAAAGAGAGAATTTGAGAAGAAGCTTGCTGCGGAAGCAAAAACGCGAAATAAAGACCTTTTCAAGTACATTCGTAGCAAAAAACCTGTGAGAGAGTCAGTTGGTCCATTAGATGATAAAGGGGTTAAAGGAGCACTAAGAGGCGACAAGGCAATAGCGGAGAGACTGAATGAATTCTTTGCTTCGGTCTTTACTGAGGAAGATGTAGGGATGTTACCCATGACTGAAGTGGTATTTAAAGGTGCGGAAGAATTGAAGGAAATATCGATACATCGGGAAGATGTCTTACAACTATTAGATAAACTGAAGAGTAGCAAATCACCTGGGCCGGATGGTATACATCCAAGGGTGTTGAAAGAACTGAAATATGAGATTGCAGACCTGCTATCAGTAATCTGTGAACTATCATTAAAATAATCTCTAATACCTGAAGATTGGAGGATCGCCAATGTAACACCAATTTTTAAAAAGGGTTCCAGGGGTGATCCGGGAAACTACAGACCAGTGAGCCTGACGTCAGTACCAGGAAAAATGGTAGAAACCATCATAAAGAATAAAATTACTCAGCATGTAGATAGTCACAACCTAATGGGAGACAGCCAACATGGCTTTAGACAAGGAAGATCTTGTCTTACTAGTCTGTTATGTTTTTTTGAAGGAGTGAATAAACAGGTGGACAAAGGTGAGTCGGTTGATATTGTGTATCTGGACTTTCAGAAAGCCTTTGACAAGGTCCCTCATCAGAGACTTTTGGCAAAACTAAAGAGTCATGGGATAGGAGGCAGTGTACTATTGTGGATCAGGAACTGGTTAAAAGATAGAAAGCAGAGGGTAGGGCTAAATGACCAATTTTCCCAATGGAGAAAGGTGAATAGTGGTGTACCCCAGGGATCTGTGCTGGGTCCGCTGCTTTTTGACATATTCATAAATGACCTGGAAAGTGGAATAACAAGTGAGGTGATCAAATTTGCAGATGACACAAAACTATTTAAAGTTGTTAAAACCCAAGAGGATTGTGAAAAATTGCAAGAGGATCTTGATAAATTGGAAGACTGGGCATCAAAATGGCAGATGAAATTTAATGTGGACAAGTGCAAGGTTATGCACCTAGGGAAGAACAACCCAAACTATGGTTACACGATGCAAGGTTCCACATTAGGAACCACCACCCAGGAAAAAGATTTAGGCGTCATTGTGGATACCATGTTAAAACCCTCGGCCCAGTGTGCAGCGGCGGCCAAGAGGGCAAATAGAATGCTAGGTATGATAAGGAAAGGAATGGAAAATAAAACAAAAGATATTATAATGCCTCTATATCGTTCCATGGTGAGACCGCACCTTGAATATTGTGTGCAATTCTGGTCGCCGTATCTTAAAAAGGATATAGCGATTTTAGAAAAGGTTCAGAGAAGAGCCACCAAAATGGTAAAGGGGATGGAAGGATATTCCTATGAAGAAAGGCTAAAAAGGTTAGGGCTCTTTAACCTGGAAAAGAGACGCTGAGGGGAGATATGATAGAAGTCTATAAATTAATGAACGGAGTGGAACGGGTAAACGTAGATCGATTGTTTACGTTATCAGAATATAGAAAGACTAGGGGACATGCAATGAAGCTACAGGGTAAATTATTTAAGACTAATAAAAGAAAATATTTTTTCACTCAACGTGTAATCAAACTCTGGAATTTGTTACCGGAGGATGTAGTAAAGGCTGTTAGTGTAGCTGGGTTTAAAAAAGGTTTGGACAAGTTCCTGGAAGAAAAGTCCATAAACCGTTATTAAGAAGTGACCAAAGATATCAATGCTTGACCCAGTACAAGCATTGTGGAACTTGTGTCTCTTGGGAAAACTGCTAGGTACATATGACCTAGATTGGCCACTGTTGGAAACAGAATACTGGGCTTGATGGACCTTGGTCTGACTCAGTATGGCATATCTTATGTTCTTATGTTCTTACTCATAGCCAAATAAACAAACTAAATACCCTCAACCAGGTTAAAATATTCAAATACAAAAACAAACCCTGGTGTTCATAAACCCGTTTTTCAAAAGCTTTTCAAGTAACCAATTTTTTTGTCGGAAAGGCCAACTAAGCTAAGAGGATCATGCCTCATGCCGTCGTGGCCGGTCCATTTTGTTTAATTAAGAAAACACTTTTAAACCACTTTGGAAGCAGCTTCTGAGCATGTTACTTAGCTGAATCCTTTTCAGAAAGAAGGCTGCATAATAACACCACAGTCAGTGGAAGGACGACGTGTCACGTTTCGGGGTATGCAAGATAATCCCCTGCTTCAGGTCAAAGCTGCCACGCAATAACTTTTCAGCCATTCAAACTTGTGGAGCTGAAAAACGGCGTTTTATACATACTATGCTCCAATGACATTTGCTCAATCGCACCAAATCGCTCCAATCAGTGGCCCTAAAAAGGGGGCCAATCAAAGTGGTTATTGGGAGGGATCATTGTACCAAGCTCCACCCCCAAAAAGAACTCGAGTTTGATAATACTGCTGACATAGACTGGCATACGGTCTATTAATCAGATCTTGTCAATTTGCATGTTCATACCATGTGGTTGTACTGAATTTAAACAAAAAATCCACCTTTGTTCTAAATTTTGAAGCCGTTGGAGACGATCACCGCCCCTAGGATGTTTCGGTACAAAGTCCAACACACGCCATCTAAGGTCCTCAAATTTATGCGATGATTGCAGGCAATGTTCAACCATAGGAGCCGATAGAGTTCCTCTCCTCAATCGAGAAGCATGTTCAGCCAGTCGTACTTTTAAAGAACGTGACGTACGGCCAATATAGTAGAAAATACAGGGGCATGTAATTAAATACATCACAAAAGAGAATATACAATCCGTATGCCAACGAGATGAATATGTAATCTGAGTATGGCCATCCACCCAGATAGATCCAGAGATAGTATTAGGGCAATATTGGCAGGAGCCACAAGAAAAATGACCAGCAGATTCATGGAATGTAAGAGGGCAATCAATCACTGCAGCAGTATGCACCAATCGGTCCTTCAGGTTTGCTCTGCGAGAATATGCTATCCGAAGTTGACCTCTGAAACAGGCATGTAGACTCAATATTGGCCAAAATTTATGTAATATTTTCATAACAGCTGTCGACCCCCTCATATACGGGAAAATACCCGTAATTTTATTTTGAGGTTGTTGAGGAGCCAAATCTTCTAAAAACCATTCTCGATGGAGATGACGAGCCCGTTTATAGGCTCTGTAAATCTCATTTCGGGGATAACCTCGCAAGAGCAAACGCTGGCTCAGTTCCTTCGCATGTGCCCTGAAATCCATCAGAGTGGTGCAGTTGTAACGTAAACGTAAGAATTGACCAAAGGGTAATCCTCTTTTTAATGCCGGTGGATGGAAACTATCATATCTTAACAAGGTGTTTCGCTGAACCGGTTTTCGAAAAAAAGAGGTGGTAAAACCCACTGGAGACAACAAAACAGTGATATCCAAAAATTGAATCGCTTGTGTTTCAATCTGGGCCGTAAATTGTATGTTCTGCTTGAAGGAATTCAAACTATGGGGCATGTTTACTAAACTGCGTTAGTGTGATTCTCGTTAGGATTTGCGGTACAGGCAGAAATCCCAAATAAGGACATGGGCGGTACATCGTTACCGATAAAGCGTGTTACCAGGCGCCATAGCCTAACGAGCGTTAAAAAGCATTGTGTAGAGCGCCACGCAACGCGCGCCCATAAGGCGTCTGATAAGGTGTCTAGCAAGGCATCTAGAACTGTAGCACAATGGTTAATACACTGACTAATGGTGCAGGGGATGTGAGTTCAATCCCCCTGTGGGTCTAATGAGTAAAGCTGGCTGAGACATCACCTTTTACTCAAAATCAGTGCTGTTTGAAGCATTTTGTTTGTTAATTTTAATTAGTGCTGCCAGCAAACACACCCTCACAGGGCCGTAACCTAAGGTGCCGCATAAGGCACCCTATAAGGCACCCCAGAGGGCACATTATAAAGTGCACTGTCCGCCAAGGCACCCTAGAATGTCCCCTATGGGCCACCCCACAGGGCACAGTATAGGGTCCCGCATTGGGCACTGTATAGGGTGCCTGATGAGGCACCGTAAGGAGACAGCACTGTGAGGGTTTGTTGCTGGCAGCACCAATTTAAATTAAAAAAGAAAATGCCTCAGACAGCCCTACCAAATAACCCCACTGTGGGATTAAACCCATGACCCCTGGCTCCACAGGCAGTGAAGTAACTAGTGGGCCACATCACTAGTGCTACTAACAAATCCTGGCTGGCTGCTGAAGGACGTCAGGTCACCACACAAACTGTCTGCTGTGGTGGCCAGGATTTGGGTTATCCCACCCATACCCATGGTGCACTGCACATGCAGATCTGCAGTCTATAGATGAACACAAGATGGGGTATGCACCCCCACAGCACCTCGGCCTAGTAGGGGGAACTGACCGTGTGTCTCACTGGCACAGAGTAGCTACAGACAGTAACCCAACAGGGTGCCCTATACGGTGCATGAAAAGGTGCCTAGCAAGGCATCCAGAGCTACAGCACAATGGTTAATACACTGACTAATGGTGTAGGGGTCATGAGTTCAATCCCCCTGTGGGTCTAATGAGTAAAGCTGGCAAAGACATCACCATTTACTTTAAATCAGTGCTATCAGAAGCAGTTATTTTGTTAACTTTAATTAGTGCTGCCAGCAAACACACCCTCACGGGGCCGTAACCTAAGGTGCCGCATAAGGCACCCAATAAGGCACCCCAGAGGGCACATTATAAAGTGCACTGTCCGCCAAGGCACCCTAGAATTCCCCCTATGGGCCTCCCCACAGGGCGCATCAAAGGGTGCCTCACAGGGCACGTGAAAGGGTGCCTGATGAGGCACCATAAGGAGACAGCACTGTGAGGGTGATGTAGCTGGCAGCACCACTTCAAATAACAAAAAGAATATGCCTCACACAGCCCCACCAAATAACCCCACTGTGGGCTCCAAACCATGACATCTGGCTCCACAAGCAGTGAAGTAACTAGTGGGCTATATCGCTAGTGTGACTAACAAATCCCTAATAACGATGCGGGCAACCTATGGAGTATAACTGTCAAATGTTCAAAAGTCGCACTCCAGACCAACAACAGGTTCTCTACGTACAAACCCAGAATGCCTGCCAATCAAACAAACCAAGGTCTCAGCAAACAAGGGCATATGGCAAACACGATCAAGACCAAGGTCAAGATCATTACCAAAAACAAAAAGCCCAATAACATCACTGACCTTGTCAAACACTGAAAGCTACTGGCAAAATCCAAAGAAACACTCAACTTACTATGAATACGTGGAGACAGACTAGCCAGATGCCTGTTCCCCCAGCACTAACAAATCCCTGGCTGGCAGCTGAAGGACGTCAGGTCACCACACAAACTGTCTGCTGTGGTGGCCAGGATTTGGGTTAACCCACTCATACCCATGGTGCACTGCACATGCAGATCTGCAAACTATAGATGAACACAAGATGGGGTATGCAGCCCCACAGCACCTCGGCCTGGTAGGGGGAACTGACTGTGTGTCTCACTGGCACAGAGTAGCCACCGACAGTAGCCCAACAGGATGCCCGATAAGGCGCATGAAAAGGTGCCTAGTAAGGCATCCAGAGCTACAGCACAATGGTTAATACACTGACTGATGGCGCAGGGTTCATGAGTTCAATATCCCTGTGGGTCTAATGAGTAAAGCTGGTGGAGACAACACCTTCTACTTAAATTCAGTGCTGTCAGAAGCATTTGGTTTGTTAATTTTAATTAGTGCTGCAAGCAAACACACCCTCACAGGGCCATAACCTAAGGTGCCGCATAAGGCATTGCAGAGGGCACATTATAAGGTGCACTGTCTGCCAAGGCACCCCATAATGTCCCCTATGGGGGACCCCATAGTGCGATTGGTAGGGTGCCTCATAGGGCACGTTATAGGGAGCCTGAGGAGGCACCGTAAGGAGACAGCACCATCGCCAACACACATCCAAGCCATGTTGCGAGGCCACCTACCTGGTGCTGCCCGTGGACCCCAACGACCCTGCCTCCCACACCACCATTGTCTCCCCAACCCCTGGCCCCCATTCCGCCACCTGTCCAAACCAGACTGTAAGATGTGATGAGGAGGGTGGCAGCACGACACGTCCCCACAGCGCCCACCCCCACCATATGCACATCAGGCACCATCCCCAACACCCCACAGACCCAGGTTGAAGCATGCAAAGTCAACAGGGACCATGCAACGGCCCCAGTGATGTGTCAATGTTCCACAACAATGCAAAGGTGATCCCCCTAGCTGCAATCAACGAAACACCCAGACACTTCATGGCAGCGACAGTGTGTCAGTTCTCCCAGTGACAGTCAACATAGCAGGCCAACAATGAGGTCCAAAAAAGGCCTGTGTCCAACTCGCAGAGGTCCATCTCCCAGTGGCAACAACACCCAGGGACAGTTTCACAGAGGTGCTGTGTCCAAACAAATGTGGCTGATGGGGCTCCAGATGAAGTGTGGTAGATGTGCCATGTTTGTTGACTGTGTCCTGTGTGGAAAGGGGTAGAAATAAGGGAAGGGAAGGGCACACCCACACCCACCATCAGGTCACAAAGGACACAGTGACATCACAATATGTGCATCATGAATGCTTAAACACTACAACATGACACGACCACAACACAGAGCATGGACCACAGCAGGAGATGGCCCTGCAGACCAGGACACAATCCCAACATGGTCATGTAAATGCCCATGTCACACAGGCATCCCAGAGGTCCACAGCATGTCCAGCAGTGGTGGTGCACAGAGATACCACAGAAATGCACGTTGTTACTAACAGGCCAAATGCAGCATCTGCCCGTGGCATATGTCCCAGAGGAGGGAAGGTGAAACCTACCTGAAAGGTATAGCATTGGACTGATGGGGAAAGCCCGAGTCAGGCAAGGGCACAAGGGGCCCCAGCAGAGGCTGCAGACGTCAATGAACTGCGTCCATCACCACGTCCTCATGATCAGCTGTTAGTGGAGCATGTCCGAGGAATGCTTTGTTGCGTGGAAACAAAATGGTGACGTGCAGTGTCCTGCCAGCAAACATGAGACACGTCAGGGAACAATATATGACACATGCACACAATGTACAGAAGGGCATAAGCAGAAGGGCATAGAGAGATGGGTGAACATCACTGGACAGGTGGCCAGACACATCCCTGAGACAGACAAAGGCAGAGGGGAGCGGAAGGTACCATCAGGTAGACATGTCCCAAAGACACAGAGACACACACCGTGAGACAAGGTAAGCATGCCGCAAGCTGCAGTTGGCTGGACTGTCGACAATCAAGGACAAGTGGAGACATGGGTGCACCAAGGTTGTCTAATGCCACAATGGCCGTGAGGTCTTTACGTGCGCCCAAACAGTGCAATGCCCTGTGTCCGGAGACACACACAGCCTGGTAACATGTGCACAGGTACAGTATGTAGACCCCCAAGATGTGCACAGGCAATGGTCACATGTGTGTCAAACGGAGCATATGGTGGATGGAGTGGTAGGCCAAAGACATGTGCAACACCAGAGGAGCAGTGGAGAGGGAAACACATATATGTGTCATGTGGTGCTGCCACCACAGCACACCTACCTGTATGTCCACCCACCCCAGTCACCTGCATGTTGCTGTGACGTACACACAGTCCCTACATGCACCACAGCATTGGGCAGTATCGGCAGCCTATCCCTGGGAGGCAAGAACACAGCAGTCTATCCTGGGGAGCCAGAAACACAAGAGACATATAGAGACATGTCATGACCGTGCCGTGAAACACACAGGCCAGCTCACACATGGTGACCCAGAAGCACATCCCCACACATGCAGAACTTACAGGAGAAGAGCTCCTCGATCAGATGTTGCCTGGCCGCCATCCCCTCACATGTGTCACCACGGCCATGTGCAGGAGGGCATACAGGATCCTCCCCGAGATCCTCATTAACCCTTTCAAGGCCAGGTTTAAATTTTTAATACACATTCTGCAGCCGGGTTAATTTTTGCATATTTCAGGAAAATTGTACCCATCTTATTCAATATGTTCTAATAGTGATTTTCCTTCTGCTATGGTCATGTATTATATACCATGTGATAGGAATATTTAGTCAGAATTTTGGATTCCGAGAGTTTTGGGCTCGGCCTGGAAAGGGTTAATATCGACTGGGACATTGTGCCTGAGAGCAATGTTGTGGAGGATGCAACAGGCCAGAATGATCTTTGCCACAGTCAGGGGTCCGTACTGTAAGGCACTGCCGGTCCTATCCAGACACCTGAAGCGACTCTTTAGAACGCCAAAGGTGCGCTCAATGACTGAGCGGCTGGAGGCATGGGCCTCATTGTACCGCATCTCTGCACCTGGCCAAGGGAGACACACAGGGGTCAGCAACCAGGTACGACACCCATATCCTGCATCACCTGCAAACAGAAACATCATAAAGTCATAAAAAATGTGAATAACATAGACGGTATGGACATCATAAATATAGAAAACAAAACCCTTGCACTGTCCCTCATCTACAAGCCCCCCTCAGCGGACCACAAAAATCTCACCCCCATCCTAGAACTTGCATGTACAGCTACACAGAGAAAACCACTTGTTATATTAGGTGATCTGAACCTTCCATCACTCAACCCACAACACACAATCAACTTTATGGATTCCATGAAAGAAATGGGTTACAACCAAATCATACAAACATCTACACATACAAAAGGTAACGCTCTAGACCTTGTATTCATTCCCACCCCATTTAATAAACACCAACTACAATCCCCACCTCTTATTACGGAAGTACCATGGTCAGATCACCACCTAATAACCTTCAATTTACTCTCACTATCACACACCAACACTGAAACTACTCCAACACCTTATAAATCTCGCTTTACACACTTCAACAAAGACACCTTCCTAGACACCGTATTACCTAACCTTATAAATAACACAACGGAAGTCAACACTATAATAGACCAATGGAACTCAACAATAAAAGAAGCAGCAACTCCCACTCAAGGTCCCCAAAAACAATTCACAAAAAGAAAGTCGGAAAAATGGTTCAATAGAGACCTCTCTAATATAAAAAAGCAACTAAGGAAACAAGAAAAACGGTGGAGGAAATCTAAAACAAGCGATAATAAAGCACAATACCTGAGTCTTCTCAACAAATACAAAGACACTATTAACAGATCGAAAAGGGAATACCACACAAAAGTCATAAATATGGCACTCAATCGACCGAGAGAATTATTTGCAATTATAAAAACACTAACAAAAACCCAAACTCCAGAGCCTGAACAATCAACGATAAGCGCACAAACCCTTGCAACTCATTTTGCTAACAAATTAAAAACAAATCATCTAACACAATCATAACTATACCCACGGACTTAAAACCAACCAATAAATGGATAACCTTTCAAGACATTGAACAAAAACACCTCCTCAATATCATATCAATGATCAACACCACTACCTCCCCCCTAGATGCATGTCCAGTATCATGGATAAAAAACACCAAAAATGAATTAGCTATCCATATACAAAATATAGTAAACCAATCACTATCCCAGGGCATCATGCCAGATGCCCTAAAACTCACATCCTTACGCCCTATAATAAAAATAATAAACTCAATCCTACAGACCCAAACTCCTACAGGCCCATAGCCAGCATACCGTTTATTGCCAAAGTAATAGAAAAAATCATACAGCTCCAACTACAAGATTTTATCGACACACATGCACCACTTGACTCACATCAATTCGGCTTCCGCCCATCACACGGGGTCGAAACTTTGCTAATAACACTTATGGATGACCTCATAAAAGGCACTGACACATGCAACCAAGGTTACATCCTCATATTCATTGATATAGCTGGTGCCTTTGACAATGTCCACCACAACACACTCATTAACAGACTCCTAAGCCTAGGAATAGGAGGAACAATTCTACAATGGTTTATATCATACATCACAAACCGATCGATACACGTTAAATTAGGCCAAGACACCTCTGAGCCATTCGTACAAGGACAAGGTATTCCACAGGGCTCGGCCCTTTCGGCCCTCCTTTTCAACTTGTATCTTCAACCCATCATAAATATATTTAAAAAACATAAAGTCAACCACTACATATACGCAGATGATATCATGCTCACTCAACCAATAAACACAAACAATCCCACCTACCAGAACTTACTAGACTGCATCAGCGAAGCAAATACTTGGCTAGAAAATAATAACCTCAGCATCAACCTAAAAAAAACTGAAGCAATGTTCGTAACAAGAAAACCAGATACTACTCTCCCTGAAACAATAACAATTAACGACACAATAATCCCAATCAAAAAGGAAGTAAAATACCTAGGCATCATAATAGACCACACATTTAGTATGCTCCCTCACATAAAACAAACCGTGAAAACTATATTCTATAAACTTAAGACCATTCAACACCTACGACCAATACTAGACACACATGACTTCAGATCTGTTATCAGCACACTCATCACTCCACACTTTGACTATTGTAATAGTCTACTTATCGGCCTCCCTCTCACAAATACCAACTTACTCCAACGAGCTCAAAACATCTGTGCTCGAGTAACAGCAAAAGCCCGCCTCACTGACCACATAACTCCCATCCTCGCCGAACTACACTGGCTTCCCATAAATAGTAGAATATCATACAAAATACTCTTAACCACATTTAAACTTATCAACGGCATATCACCCTCACATCTAACCACTCTACTACATGCTCCAAAAGAACATAGAACCCGCAGACAAAACGCAACCCACTCACTAGACATAAAAAAATCAATTCAAAAAACAAAAAAAACCACAAGCTCAAGAGCATTCTCATATGCAGCCCCCACCCTATGGAATAAACTCCCACTAAGCCTCCGCAAAATAAAGGATCTCCAGACATTCCGGAAAGAACTAAAAACATATCTGTTTAAAGAACACTTTATAAATCCTAATGAACCCCCCCATCCCCCTCACCACACCTCCATAAAAATCCTCCCTAACCACAGATCAAAAAGCCTCAAAACTCAACACACTTAGGAAAAAACAACCCTTAAAAACCACGATTAATAATTGACTAATGTAAATATTTGACTGATGTAAATAGTTAAAGCAGTTGTATAATTATATGTTCCATGTTATTGTTCATGAAAAGTTAATTGTACATAGTTTGAAGAAAATACGATGTTCCATGTAAAACCATGTTCATTATGTTAATTGTAAACCGTTCATTGTTAATTGTAAACCGCCTTTGATCTTGGGAAAAAGCGGTATAGAAGAAAAGCATAAATAAATAAATAAATAAATAAAAGTCACACGTGAGATGATGGACCCATGGAATCACTGATGTAGCAACGTCCAACTGGACAGCAGAGAAGCATGGACACACACATATGATGTCACATCATTGCACACGATGGCAGTGCACCAGAGTCTGATGCTGGGAGACCCAGAGCCCCAGGGAAGGCCAATGGGGGCAATGCACACCTATGGTACCATGCCCAAAGACACGTCGCAAACCTGTGCCCAGACAGCAGCAGTGGCTGCTGTGAGGGCAGCTGTCTGCCAGTGGCACAGCATACTCGGAGGGGCAGAGATGCGCAGTTGTGCAAGTATGTGACCGTCATGATATAGTGCACACAGAGCATAGGCCAACGGAACACATCCCCGGGGGGGCCAGGTGGGAATGGCAGTGGAGACAGGATAAAGTGGACAGACATGCAGCATACATATGTGATAGCAGGTGTGCCTACAGCTCAAGACACGTGTCACCCCCTACATGGTGAAAGAGAGGAGGCCCCATACACACTGTATACCATGTGGATGGTTCTGTACCCCCAATCCTCCCCCCCCCCCGGATGGCACATGCACAAACCTGTGTCACATGGGGTGGGAGAGGGACACACCCCACAGGCAGACATATGTACAACTGCCTGTGCAGTATGGCCGAGGCCAGGTGCAGGAGCCATGGGCAAGCCAGAGGTGTCACACGCAGCCATGGAGGGGACACACCATACGCAGCCAGAGTGCCCCTGGACACGGGAGCTTGGTAAGTGAACAGCAGAGGCAGGGAACAGCCCACACCACATGTGTGCTGGGACACCCAGATGAGCACTAACACACACATGGTAGGCAGAGAGACGTGTGGCAGCGCACAGAGGTATGTGACCCCATCCCAGGTGACAGGGTGTGATGTAGTGTGAGGCCCACAATAGGCTGCACCAGGAAATACCACCACAATGTCAGGCATGCAGAGGACACAGGTGACAATGGTGCCTCATCAACCATTGGGAGTGGGAGGAGCAGAGAGCAGCTTGAAAAAGCAGCTGCTGCCGGCGGGAAAATCCTTTCTGGCTTGCCGCCATCATCTTCACTCTCCCCGTCCGGGTGAGAGCAACGCCGCTGCCTGGCCTGCCCTCCCGAGCAATTACTCCGGCCCAATTCGGGGCTGTGGGAGTGGGAGGAGCAGAGAGCAGCTTGAAAAAGCAGCTGCTGCCGGCGGGAAAATCCTTTCTGGCTTGCCGCCATCATCTTCACTCTCCCCGTCCGGGTGAGAGCAACGCCGCTGCCTGGCCTGCCCTCCCGAGCAATTACTCCAGCCCAATTCGGGGCTGTGGGAGTGGGAGGAGCAGAGAGCAGCTTGAAAAAGCAGCTGCTGCCGGCGGGAAAATCCTTTCTGGCTTGCCGCCATCATCTTCACTCTCCCCGTCCGGGTGAGAGCAACGCCGCTGCCTGGCCTGCCCTCCCGAGCAATTACTCCGGCCCAATTCGGGGCTGTGGGAGTGGGAGGAGCAGAGAGCAGCTTGAAAAAGCAGCTGCTGCCGGCGGGAAAATCCTTTCTGGCTTGCCGCCATCATCTTCACTCTCCCCGTCCGGGTGAGAGCAACGCCGCTGCCTGGCCTGCCCTCCCGAGCAATTACTCCGGCCCAATTCGGGGCTGTGGGAGTGGGAGGAGCAGAGAGCAGCTTGAAAAAGCAGCTGCTGCCGGCGGGAAAATCCTTTCTGGCTTGCCGCCATCATCTTCACTCTCCCCGTCCGGGTGAGAGCAACGCCGCTGCCTGGCCTGCCCTCCCGAGCAATTACTCCGGCCCAATTCGGGGCTGTGGGAGTGGGAGGAGCAGAGAGAAGCTTGAAAAAGCAGCTGCTGCCGGCGGGAAAATCCTTTCTGGCTTGCCGCCATCATCTTCACTCTCCCCGTCCGGGTGAGAGCAACGCCGCTGCCTGGCCTGCCCTCCCGAGCAATTACTCCGGCCCAATTCGGGGCTGTGGGAGTGGGAGGAGCAGAGAGAAGCTTGAAAAGGCAACCCACTTACAGACAGGCCCGCGCCTGTCGGGCCCGCGCCGGAGGGCCTCGCCAGAGGGCCCTTTGGCGTGGCCCTTAGGCGGGGCACGATAAGCAAAAAGCTACATCCTAACAAAGTCATCTGAGGAGAACCCTCTCTCCCCCGGAGACAAGTAACCGAAGCTCCAGCCACTCTGAAACCTGCATTCACAAAAGAGATCTTTGAATGTGAATCCCTCCCCCTACACCAAGATCTACCACTAAAGCAGCAAACGCAGAGGCCACGTCCTACACCCAAGTACAGCTGAGCTCCCATAGAGGGTCGAGATCGCGTACTTCACCTCCTCCACAGAACTTCAATCACAGCAAGTATACTCTTCACAAACTTCATCCAACTGACTTTTCCCCTTTCTTAACTTCTTACATTACTGTTGTCAGTAGCAGCTGTCAGTAACAGTCTCACATTACTGTTACCAATCAGCCATTACATGTATAATACTGTAGAAATACTGTTACCAGTAGCTGTCTCATTTATATTACATGTATAATACTGTAGAAATACTGTTGCCAGTAGCTATCTCATTTATAAAACTGTTTCCAGGTTTTCAGACTATCACTAACAGCAATTAATCACACATTGTATTAATACTAGTAGCTAATTGTTAACAGTAACTAGTTCTCTCACCCTCCTCTCGGATATTGATACATTGTTATATTGTCATCTGTAGCACATATACTATTGTATTGTTATTTGTAACCCAGTAGCTACAACACTATAGAGTGTATCCTATTAGTCATCTACTATTGCCAGTAGTCACCCAGTTCATCGAAAACTGTCACAGACAGCTATATACCATCAATACACAGACACATCCACTAGTCCCCATTCCCAGAGCCCCGTTCTCAGAGTTCCTTTGCCCACCAAAATATATACACAATGTCTCCCACAAGACAGGTAAACCTCCCACTCACTCTCATTCTAATAACTCTCCTAACTCAACACATCTACTCATACAAAACCAATCAAAACCCCTATAATCATATCCCCATCATACATAATCGTTACAGAAACCCATATAACAACATTATTACTACCCACAATCCGCACCAAAACACACCACACTGTTCAACCTTTACACACACTCACAATAATTACTCAAGCAATGACTCAAACAGACACCATCGCAGACTCATCCAAATAAAACACCAGCCACACACTGGTTTAAGCGACAACACAACCAAAATAGATACCCAAACAAAGCTCATCTTAATAAACGTTAGATCCATACGAAATAAAATACCAATCATCAACGACATGATAAAAGACACAAACCCGGATATCATCTGCATTACTGAAACATGGCTCACTCCCACAGACACCGTACTACTAAACCAGTTAACATCACATCAATATGATACATTCAGCTGCCATCGGGATGCAAAAAGAGGAGGTGGCACTCTCATACTCGCTAAAAAAGACCTACAATTCACCTTAACATGCTTAAACAATATAGATGGAATAGACATCATCAACATAGAAAATAGAACCCTTGCACTTACTCTCATATATAGACCCCCTTCAACTGATCAAAAAAACCTCTCCTCCATCTTAGAACTTGCATGCACAGCATCACCAAACAAACCCCTCATAATCCTAGGTGATTTGAATCTCCCTTCCCTGAATAACTCTCAATCAGACAATTTCATAGATGCTATGACCCAAATGGGTTACACTCAGATAATACATGCTCCCACCCACATAAAAGGAAACACCTTAGATCTCATCTTCCTTCCCTCCTCCCTTCTTAATAACCAACACCAACATACCCCTCCAACAATAACAGAGGTACCATGGTCTGATCACTACCTTATCACACTCCACCTCCCAGCTCAAGCAACACTAAACACAACAAACTCATCACCCCACATATCACGTTTTACACACTTTGACAAAGCTAATTTCCTTGACAAAGTATTACCCATACTCAACACAAACCTCCCAGACATCGAATCCGCTGTAAACCACTGGAATCAAACAGTCCAGAAAGCAGCTACCCCCACACATACCATGCATAAACAAGTAAAAAAGACATAAAAATGGTTCACGAGAGAACTAGCAAATATAAAAAAACAATTGAGGAAACAAGAAAAGAAATGGAGGAAAACTAAATCTGACGAAAACAAATCCCAATATATGACCACCCTCAACAATTACAAAAATGCAATTAACAAGTCAAAAAAGGATTACCACTCCAAAGTAATAAACATGGCTATCAACCGCCCCAGAGAACTATTCGCAATCGTAAAAACTTTGACAAAAGCTAAAAACCAAGAGCCAAAACAGTCGGCTATAAGCATACAGACCTTAGCAACCCACTTTGCAGAAAAACTAAAGTGCAAATCCAACACCATACCAATAACACTACCTACAAACACTGAATCTAATAACACATGGACCTCCTTCAACACGATAGATCAAAAACACCTTCTTAGGATCATAACACTTATCAACACCACAACTTCTCCACTTGACCCATGTCCTGTGTCATGGATCAAATGCACAAAGGAAGAACTCGCTGAAAACATCCAACAATGGTGAACCAATCCCTTGTCCAGGGCATCATGCCCAACGCCCTAAAACTCACAACGCTTCGACCAATAATAAAAAACAATAAACTTGACCCAAAAGACCCAAACTCTTACCGACCGATAGCCAGCATTCCATTTATAGCTAAAATAATAGAAAAAAACGTCCAATTACAATTACAAGACCATATCGATGAACACAAACCCTTAGACTCTCACCAGTTTGGCTTCCGCCCCTACCACGGTGTAGAAACCCTTCTAACTACACTGATAGACTTCCTCATCAAAGGCACAGATGATAGCAGTCAAGGCTTCCTACTCCTCTTCATAGACATCTCTGCCGCCTTTGACAACATCAACCACCTTACTTTGATCAATAGACTAGAAAATCTAGGAATAGGTGGGACAGTACTCAATTGGTTTAAGTCTTACATCACAAACAGACTAATACGTGTTCAAATAGACCAGGAAGTGTCAGAAACCTTCCCCCAAGGACAAGGAATACCCCAGGGATCCGCCCTTTCTGCCCTCCTTTTCAACCTGTACCTCCAACCCATTACAAAAATATTCAGAAAACACAAAATTAGTCACTTTATCTATGCTGATGACATCATGCTTGCTCTCCCCATATCCACCAAAAAAAATCCTACCTACGATGCCCTATCAAAATGCATGGTGGAGACCACCTCCTGGATGGAATCTAACTACCTTAGCATCAACCTCAAAAAAACTGAGGCAATGTTCGTAACAAGATCACCCGTGACTGAGGACACCTATCCAACATCAATCTCAATCATAAATACAACTATACCCGTCAAAAAAGAGGTAAAATACCTAGGGGTAATAATAGACCATACACTCACCATGCTACCACATATAAAACAGACGGTAAAAACCATATTCTACAAACTCAAAACCATACAACACCTAAGACCCCTTCTTGACACCCATGACTTTAGATCAGTTGTCAACACATTCATCACCCCACACTTCGACTATTGTAATAGTCTCTTAATTGGCCTACCACAAAAAAGTACATACCTACTCCAAAGAGCCCAGAACATCTGTGCCAAAGTAGTCACAAAAGCCCGCCTAGTAGATCATGTAACCCCAATAATGCTGGAACTGCATTGGCTCCCTATAAACAGCAGAATCAGATATAAAATCCTCCTAATCACATTCAAGCTCCTGAACAACATCGCCCCATCATATCTATCCATGCTATTACATGCCCCATCAGAATCAAGAACTCGCAGACTAAACGCAACACACTCACTTGAAATACCAAATTCATTCAAAAAAACTAAAAAATCCACCAGCACCAGAGCCTTCTCATTCACTGCCCCCATGCTCTGGAATAATCTCCCAATAAACCTTCGGATCATAAAAGACCTCACCCAATTTAGAAAGGAACTCAAGACATACCTTTTCTCCGAACACTATGAAATCCCATATCCCCAAGTCCAACCACACACCATCCCCAAACACTCAAACACAAAGCCCTAAAACCACACTCAACTACCCACACACATACACCCACCACATACTCCCACCACATACACCCCAAAATACTCCCAAGAGATGAAAAAAGGAAATAAATTCCTCCACACACACACACACATATGAAAGGTAGAAAACTCTGACTACCTATAAAAAGGTAGAAAAACTCTGATCAACACTACGCTACAGAAACTTATTAATGTATATAAAATGTAAATAGTTTTGACAATTAATGCACAGTTATTTGTATAAAGTTACAATGTTATAAATCTCTGTTAATAACTATTATCTGTATAAAGTTAAAAAAAATCTCTGTTCCATGTAATGTATACATTAGTATAC
Organism: Ichthyophis bannanicus; assembly: GCA_033557465.1. Taxonomy (NCBI): domain Eukaryota; kingdom Metazoa; phylum Chordata; class Amphibia; order Gymnophiona; family Ichthyophiidae; genus Ichthyophis; species Ichthyophis bannanicus. Next base: position 989,321,135 of record CM066032.1, read on the forward strand.
AAATTTGTTTACTTGTTCCATGTAAACCGCCCCTGATCTCTGGAAGGGGCGGTATAGAAGAAATAGATAAATAAATAAATAAATAAATAAATAAATATACGGTAGGCGCACGTTAGATATGGCGAATACCCACCCAGCAAGATGTAGTCCTCATATTGTCCGGCCTCAAACTGGCCAAATAGTGCTGAGTGCTGCAGGATATAGGAGTCATGGGCTGACCCTGGGAACCATGGAACCACATTCAGAATACACATACTTGCATCACAAACAACCTGCACATTCAGGGAATGGAAGTGTTTGCGATTGCGGTACACAACCTCCCTGTCGCGTGGCGGGACCAGGGCAACATGTGTGCAATCTATAGCTCCCATCACGTGTGGTATCCCTGCAATCCACTGGAATGCCTGTCACAGGGCCACCCAATGTTGCCTACCGTTGGGAATTGCAATGTAATTCCCAACCCGGCTGACCATGGCCCGCAGTACCTGGTGGAGACAGTGAGAGAATGTTGGCCTACTCATCCCACCCACTGCGGCCACTGAGGATTGGAAACAGCCAGAGGCAAAGAAATGTAGGGCAGCCAGGAGCTTGGCCAATCCCGGTATAGCACGTGACCGGGCAGTCTGGGGCTCAAGGTCAGGTCTGAGATCCTCGTAGAGCTCCCTAATAGCCCCTGTGTCCAGCCAGTAGAGGGAGATTACCTGGTCCTCTCTCATGTCCTGGAGCATGGGCCTGGGCCTGTAGAGGCTTTGCAGGCGGGGCCGTGCCTCAGCACGCCTACAGCACCGTTGTTCTCCCACACCTGCCTGTGGACCCCCCACAGCTGCAGGCCTGAGTTGCAGCGGGATAGCACCCATGCCCAGTGCGCAGCCCCAGGTACATCATCTCCCTCCTCTGGAAAGCGCAGCCCAGCCAGCCAGCTGAGGGAGGAGTAGCCTAGTGGTTGGGGCACGGTACTTCAGGCCGGAAGGTCGGGGATTCAAATCCCACTAGAGGACAGCAACCTTGGGCCGGAAGGACTGGGGTTTCTAGTCCCACAGATGCTCCTTGTGGTCTTGGGCAAGCCACTTAACCCTCCATTGCCCATGTTCCCTGTAAGTATTAGTGTATGTGTCTCATATCCCCGCGTGTTAAATGTATCCCCCAATTGTGTTGTGACCGCTTTGATTGAAGGATAAGGCGGTATACAAAACTGTCTAAATAAATAAATAAACCACCGCACCACCTGCATTCACAGTCTGAGCCATGATAGACACAGGATGGAGGACAGGTGGATGGGAAATAGGGTGCGGGGCGGGGACGGAAATCACAGTAACAATACACACCTAGTGAGCCAGGAAGTTCCATCAGAAATCAGAGGAGCCAACACCCTGTACGCATTGACACAGCGCGCGCGGGAGTGCGCTTTCCCACAATGCATCCAACGAAAGGCATCAACGTGTGTCCCTGTGATGCAGCAGGGTATAAAGATACTGCGTCACAGGGACACACGTAGCATGCAACGTACGTCTGACGTAATGTGCGCGACACAAATTGCATGATTCCCAAACACGCGTGGTAACGCGTAGACAAACAAAATAACATTGCGATCCTGTATAGCATTTGAGTAAGCAGCAGAAACCACGATGGCGGTAGGAGGGCGCGTGTATGGTGCGGTGCACACCACTAGTGCCAATACGGAGGAATACTAGAACGCTGCCATCCGTCCATAGTAACGCACGTAGGATACGTCACCACGGCACGTACCTGCGTGCGCAAGAGGAACGCGCGTCGCACAGCGCGTATGCAACGCGCATAAAGCCACATCCAAGGTATACCTATAAGTATAGTGAGCTCAAAATGGCAAACACCTCAGCACACATAACCAAAAAAGTATGGAGTGCAGCAACAGAGGAACACAGGAGGCTGGAGCGGAGCAACTACCACACCCACCAGTGCCAAACCCTGATGGCGATGGAGATGACGAGAGGCCAGGCCCATCTGTGGCACAGCAAAACCCAAGTGAACAGGCCATGGGTGCACCAGGGCAGAGGCGGCGCAGGACCCCAGTGCCAGAGGAGGTCCGGAGGAGGGCGGTGTGCTTCAGCCAGGAGGAGAACGATCTCCTCCTGGCCAGCGTCCTTGAACACTATGACCTGCTCTTTGGACGCCTCAGCTCAACCATGACAATTGCCACATGCACCAGGGCATGGGCTGAGGTGCAGGCAGCAGTGGCATCTGCAGAGGGACCCCATCGGGACATAGAGAGTTTAAGGAAGCGCTATTGCGACATAAAGCGCAACATCTGTACCGAGCTCGCCAGGGAGAGGCGTGGGGCACAGGGCACTGGAGGGGGCCCAGCACAGGTGGCCAACTTAACTGATCTTGAGCGGCGCCTGGTGGAATGACTGGGGCCGATGTATATCCATGGCCTGCCCCCTGCATTGGACACAGCGCACCCACATGCTGGTATGTGTGAGTGAGCTGCACCAGTGGGAGACACCACACGCACATGTGTAGGGGCGAACCAAGGGTGGGGTGGGGGGGCATTACGTGGCTGATTGGGAACCAGGGGGTTGACCCAGGCATAGAGGCAGCTGCTGGTTTACGACCCATGGGGGGGGACGTATTGACGGTGGGCAGGGGGCGGCACAACGCAGTGGATGGGTGCGGGGGCAAGGGGGACAGGCCCACAGTAGCAGCAGAGGCTGACAATGTGTTGCAGGGGATACGGTGCAGGGCTGGCGGGAGCAGCAGGGCCACACAGGTAGTGACGTGGGCAACCGGGAGGCACACTGCACCTGTGCCTACCATGGTCAGTGGTTGCAGGGATGAAGGTGGTGATGGGGTTGCATGGGGTATGTGGCAGCGTGCAAGGGGGGAGGGGGCCCTGGTAGTGCAGGGGCCACCGGCATGGATAGAGCACTAACGTTGAAGCCCCCCAGACCCTTGCAGCTCACCCACACACATGTGCCTGTAGGGGGGTGCGACGGGGGTAGACAGGCAGTCATGCCCCATCTGACCTATGTAACATTGTGCCCTACAGGTGACATTTGCTCCATTGACGCGCCAGAGGACACAGACCCTGGGCCGTGCTTCCAGATGGACCCTGTGCCAGAGGTGGCCCAGGTGGGAGCGGGGGGTCCAGCCCCACCCCCGGGGGAGTACAGCAGGCAGGGCCCACAGCCTGCACGGGACAGCGCACCACCCACCACTGCAGCCACGGGGGAGGTGGCTGTGGATGAGGAACAGCGGACCAGGCAAGATGCGCTGGCTGCAGTGGCAGAGGTGATTGGAGAGATGCAGGCGCACTCAACAGTGGCACAGAGGGATGCAGAGGGTGAGTGTCCAACTGTGTTAGGGTGGCGATGCCTCTGTACAGGTGGTGGATGGTTCCCTGTCTCACAGTGCACAACCTGCTTTCCCCACAGATATACGGCATGTACTGCGGGCGGTGGTTAGAGAACAGCGCCGCCAATGCTGTGCGGCACGCCGCCTTCAACGCACCATTTCGGGGGTCCTGGCGGGGGTGCAGGACCTGGCCTCATCGGCCCAGCGCATGGCTGCCAGCCTGGAGCTGCTAGCGGCAGGCAGAGGGCCACCCACTAGACAGCAGTGGCCACCGCCACCACCACCACCACCACCACCAGCAGCAGCAGCAGCGGCAGCAGCAGCAGTGGTGGCAGGCATGCCATCAGCACCATGGGGTGGGAGGGGCCGCACAAGGCGTGGCAGGGGGAGGGGGAAATAAATTGCTGCACAAGCGGCTGTAGCTGATGCCATGTGTCCTGTGTTGCTTGTGTAGGGCCACTATATGCATAGCCCCCCCATGTCCACCCCAGGGAATGACCCCGTGCCACTGACGCAACCAGCCTGTGTCCCCCCCTTCCCCAGCTGTGTCCACCATGGGTAGACATCAGATCATGTACCTTGTCACGCTGGCATCCCTTGCCCCTGGCTAAGGGGGGTGTGGGTCACCATAGGGCCACTCTGCGGTCTGTGTATCACCAGCTTCTCTCACCTATCGGTAGTCATTGCTTGGCGGTATGTGTGCATCTCACAGGGGACATGTAGTCAGGCTGCCAAGAGGTGAGGCACATGACAGATATGTATGTTACACAATGGTGCGGTGTCACCACCTACAGGATAGGTGTCCAGGTTTCAGGGACACAGAGAATTCCCCGGAAACACACAAACACCCAGCAATGTGTGTTTCTGGGGCCACCATAGTGCGGGATACACCGGTCCATAGCAGCGGGGGTAGCTTGTTCCCCTCTAGCCCTGCTGCCTGTGGCAGGTGACCACAGGTACCATCATTGCCCACTATTGCATAGCCCCACACCAGCAACAGGTACCTGTGACCTACGAATATGATGCGGGGTAGGTTAAAGCTCTGTTAGAGAGGCTACGTTCATACCCCAGTGCCCTCACCCCTCAGCAGGTGCTTAGCAGCCTCATCTCCATTTCTAGCTGTGAATCCATAGTCACGATGACTGTCCCCCCAGCGTCAAGGGGTGTTCAGGGCCACCCAGCCTGGGTACTATGGGTACCCCTCCCTGGTGCACCCCCTCACAGGACAGGCATGTTTCATCCATGTTCCGAAGGCTCTGGAGCATTGCACAGAGCACAGTCCATGATAGTGCCCTCCACTATTAGGTGTTCCGCAGCCTCCCCCAGCTGCATAGGCCCAGGTTCTTTGTCCTTCGCACTGTCCCCAGCTACCAGCCTCCCAGGTGAGCGTGGTATCCCTCCTGTGTGTGGCTTCCAACCCTCCTGTGGACGTGCTACATCCCACTTAGCGGTCCCCGCTCCTGGGGGCTCCGTGGCCTTGCTCTGCTCTGCAGTGGTCCGACCCCTCCAGCCTGTGGCTGTGCTACGGCCTGTGGCAGTCTGGTGCCCCACTCCCCCTTCCCCTCTGCTGCTGCCTCTGCCCTCGGTCCGGTTCCTGCCTTGGCTCTCCCTATCATATTCTGGCCCCGGCTGCTGCTTCCAGGGCTCTGGCTTCGCCCCCCCCCCCACCCAGGTGGTGACAATCGGCCTGCCCTCCCGCACCTGCATACGTGCAGCATGCCCTGCCTATGGGGCTCCGTGCTCTGTGCATCTCCCCCGTCCATCCAACATGGGGACCCTGCGGTGTTGGCCCGGTGGAGGCCATTGCCTTCCCGGGGGTGTATGTGTCATCCCCACCCTGCTGCATGTACGAGGGGACCCTGCACAAGGGTGACCCCCCTGTCACCAGGCCCGCCCCCCTCATACTGCTGATAGGCCCCCTTGCCACAACATCTGTTGACGTGTGCATGCTGTCTGGCCTGTCCCCACGCCCAACCCTGGTAGCACACTGGTAGGGCACTGCTGGTACTATGTACACCCCCGTGCCTGGGTTATTGTGCTGTGTGCCATGGGGGTGCCCCGACCCCGTAGGCCAATCCCCTGGGATGCTCTGACACTCCTGATGTACATGGGCCAGGATAGGTGCACTGTGTGTCCCGCATGGGTATCCACATGGCACGCTGCCACCACACTGAACCGAAACAAACTGTTAACTGCACACGTCACAACCTTCGGTTCACCAGGTGGCCTGATCCCCTCCCCCATTGCATCCCCACTACCAACCGCCCACTATGGGCCCCCGGCAACCCCTTGGTGCACCCCCCCTCCACAGGTTGCCACCCCTTCCCGCCCCCCACACCACCCTGTACACCACTGGCCACCCCATCCTCCTACCCCTCTATGCCCCCCGTTAAGCCCCCCCGGTACCTTAGTAAGCCCCGTAGGGTATATCCACCAACCCACCTGTCAACAGTCACACCATCCACACTCCACTCCACCGCATCCACACCCCCGGCACCCTGTGGCGCTCTCAATAACTCCCTCCAACCACTCTCCCCCCCCTCCCCTCCCTCTGATGGGCCAAACCCCCCTACTCCCCACCCCTCCCTTCCCAAAATGGGTACCACTCCAAACCCCCGTCTCCCCCTCCTTGCGTATCCCCCTACCTCGCCATCCATAGCTGGCCACCCCCCTCCCTCCAGTTTGCATACCCCCCCCCCCAGGTCTCCTCATGTTGCACCATCTTGGCTCGACCACGTGCACCCACATTACTGATTATCCACAGAAACACCAACCTTTCCAATACTTTCCCTCATCCTCGGTACGTCCGCACTCGTCCATTTTCTTAACATGGCCGGTCTAGCCGCTGACACACAATAGTTATGGGAAAGAGCAACTCCCCAGGTCCCATCCCCCTCCCCCTTCAGCAAGTCCATGTGGGCTGTGGCCACTTCCATCCGTATCCCTGTAGTCCCTCTATAAAACCGTCTAGCTCCCTCCACAATGGTTGCACCTTATGGCATCCCCACACTATCTACAAAAGGTCACCCCTCTCCCCACACCCCCTCCAACAGGTATCCGCTTGCTCCAGATAGATACGATGCAGCCTAGCTGGGGTCCAGATCATCCTGAGCTGGTATTTAGGGGGGCTCTCTACCCGAGCTGTTCCCCATGCAAGCCTCCGTTCCCCTACAGAAATGGGCTGCCACCACTCCACCTCCCAGGTACCCCCCAATTCCCCCTCCCACTGTTCTTGCCATCAGGCCTTACCCTCTGCCCTTGCATTCAGTAAGTGCTACGGTTTGGACACCAGACCCCTCATTTAACCTTGCTGGTCCATCATTTACACATACCCCATTAGCCAGCCCTGTAGATCCCTCTGTACCCCCTGCCTTTGCAGATAGTACCAAAGCTGCATATACGAATATAGGTTGGTATCCCTCACCCCAAACTCTTTTCTGAGCTCTGCATAGGGCCGTAACCCCACTATCGCATCCACCACCTGCCCCACCCTCTCCAACCCCTTCTCGGCCCAACGTTGTAAACCCCCCCCCACCTCCCCGTGGCGAAGGCAACCATATTCTGTACGTATGTGGCCTGGGGCAGGCACCTCCCCTACAGTTATCAACCCTTCCATTTCCCCCATATCTGCAAGGTTAACCTCTGGTACGGGTTCACGGTCCCCTACCCGACCCTTCCCCTCCCCACCCCATACCACTGCCTCCACACAAACTCCCTCTGCCCACTCCATTGCGGGGTTTCCCCCTCTCTCTCCACACAAACAATGCCCTATGCTGTGCGGCGTCATAGTGGTTGTCCAAATTGGGAGCTCCCAGCCCCCCTTCCGCCTGCAGCCGAAGCATGGCAAGCCTATCTACCCTTGCCCTCCCGAATACACCTCATTATCGGATCGTGCATCCCCCTAAGGCACTTCATCGGCACGTTAGACGGTAGGGCCATAGGGACAAACAAACCCCGTGGTAGCACATTCATCCTTATTGTAGCTATTCTCCCCATCCACGTCAGGGGGAGCCCCCTCCATCTTTCTATGTCCCTCCCTATCGCCACCATCAGGGGTTTATAATTCCACTCCTGTACACAGTCTGGAGCTGCTCCCAACTGTATCCCCACATACCAGGAACCTCCACGCACCCATTTAAATGGACATGTGCCCCCCCCCCACCTCTCCTCCAATCCCCTATCCATACTAGAACTCAATATCTCCGACTTATCTACGTTCAACTGATAGCCAGACACTTCACCATACTGCCCTACTGCCTTTAGCAGATTTGGCAGGCTAACCAAAGGGTGCCCCAAAGTATGGATAACATCATCCGCAAAAAGTGCTACCTTACTGAGCTGCCCCTGCACCTCAGTTCCACCAATATCTACCTGCCCTCGGACGTAGGCTGCCAACGGTCCAATAACCAAGAGATACAATAAGGGCAACAGAGGGCACCCCTGCCTTGTTCCTCTGCCCAGCCCAATGCTCTCAGGGTATCCACCCTCACCCGTATTCGCGCCCGTGGACAGGCATACAGCGCTCTCACCCTCCTTAGGAATGACTCTCCCACCCCTACCTTGTCTAACACCTGCAACATAAATCCCCACTCTGCCCTGTCATAATACCTGTCATTGTCAACCGACAGATATACTGCCTCCCTCCCTGTTGTTTGCAAAGACCAGATAACATCTAACTGCTTCTGAATGTTATCGCCCCCATGCCTCCCTGTAATGAGCCCGTCTGATCCGTATGCACAGGTTCCTGCAGTACTTTCTGCAACCTACCCGCCATAATCCTAGCCAACACCTTAGCATCCACATGAATAAGCCAGATGGGCCAGTACGCTCCACAGACAGTATGATTGATCCCCTCCTTAGGGAGAATTGTTACACCCGCCTCCTCCATAGACCGGGGTGGTTCCACACCCTGCAGCACCCCATTGCGGACCTCCATTGACAACCCCCCTATCTCACCCTGCATGACCTTATACGAGTTTGCCATGTAGCCATCCAGGCCCGGAGCCTTCCCATCCTTAAAGGTCTTCACCGCTCCCTTTACCTCCTCATAGGTCACCAGCTTCCCCAATTCTTCCGCCGCACCCTCTGTGAGCTTACTCAGACTACACCTCGCCACAAACTCCTTCCCTTCCCCTTGCACCTCACCACTGTGGAGTTTAGTATGATACGCTACAAAGGCCTTCCTAATGTCCTCTTCCGTATACACCATTGTCCCCTCTGTGTTGCGCACCCCTCCTATCGTGGATAGCTGCCGTCGCGCTTTCATCCTGCAGGCCGTTCTCCCCCCTGCTCGGTTCCCCCCTTCATTCCACCCCTGCTGCAATTTAGTCAGGGAAAATGCTGTCTCCGCTGCCCTTAACTGGTCCAATTCCACTCTCACCTTTTGGAGTGCACACAGACACACCTGTCACTCGCACAACACTGACACATAGCAATGAGAGACATCTGGCCACCGTAGGAACGTGCAACATATGTACACCTTTATTTACAGTGCCCACTATGGACATGGACGCCCATGGTGACATTTGAGGGGCCCAGTCATCCCTGTCATTGGTGGTTGTGGCAGGCCATGGCACGGGCCGTCACAGGGCGGGTGTGCCATGCATATCCCCAAACTACACACCCCGGGGACCCCCGTCACATGGTGGCTGGCCAGGTGCGCCACCGGCGACACGCTCCTCCAGCACACGCAGCCGGTCAGCCACCACGGTCAGGGTCACCAGTACCTGCCCCATGATGACAGCGTGCTGCCTCTGGGCATGCGCCTGGGCACGCACAGCCACAGTCAGGCGCAGCCCGCACATGCAGCCGCACAGACACACATCTCCCCTTGTCTGTGTGGCTGCATGCACGGTGCGCCTGTCAGCGGCTATGTGTGGCAGGCACACGTCCAGGAGGGGTGCATCGGCGGCATCATAGGGCAGGTATCTGGTGCCCCCGTTGCCCTGTGGTGGCCCGTGCCGATGGGGACTTGCCACAGCTGCCACCCCCACCCTATCCCCTTCCCCCCCGGCCCTCCCCTGCCCACCTGGTCCCCCTCTGGCCCCTGGCTCCCAACCACAGAACCCCCTCCTCTCCCCCTGCCCCCACCCGCCCCTCCTCCCCCCGCCCCTCCGCCTCCTCCCCCGCCTCCCCCACTCCCACCTCCCCCTCCTCCCCCGCTCCCACCACCCCCTCAACCTCCATCTCCCCTGCTCCCACCTCCCCCTCCTCCTCCCCGTCCCCCTCCTCCCCCTTGGTGTAGGCTGCGGCACCCTCCACGTCGGCCCCCCCACCGTTGTCATCCGACATGGGCTCCGGGGCGTTGTCCTCCTCCTGGCCAACGTCGTCGTGTGCCTCCTCCATCCCCGCTGCGGCATCCGGCTCCTCCAGCCCCGCTGGCTCCACGTGCATCCGCTGTGGGAGAGGAAAACACGTATCATCTCCAGGGTCACACATCAGCCACGGCAGTCACATGCATCCTGTGGACCTGCCAGCCATTGCCCCACAGGGCCATGTCACATCACTCACCGTCCCGTTGGGCCATACACTCCCGCTGGACATGCGCTACGAAGTACGGGTACCTCGCCCTTATCTCTCGTGCCTTCTTCTGGAGGTCCTCCACCTGTCGAGTTGACAACACACATTGACATTAGCGGACACAAACCCTGTAGGGGCCTCCGACGCAACACATATCTATCTCTGTATGCAACAGGTGCCCGCCCCTATTGTGTGATACATTCATGCCCCATGCTTTTGCCAGAGCCACCCCCATGTGTGCACCGCGCCAAAGCATGTCTGGCTTGGACCCTATGTGCCCTGTGTGTGGGCCTCGGCGACCCAGACACAGCACACCTCTGTGGGCCACCTCCACACATCTGCCAGTGCCCATCAGCCAATGCCGGGATGGGAGGTGGGCCTCTGCAGTGCTCCCTGCTGCATCCTGGGGATATAGTTGAGCCTTGTGATCACAAACAGGGGCAGTCACCATAGCACCAGGATGGGGGATAGAGCCCTGAAGCGAGGCCTGCAGCATCCTAGGGATATAGTTGAGCCTTGTGATCACAAACAGGGGCAGTCACAATAGCACCAGGATGGGGGATAGACTCCCGAAGCGAGGACTGCTGCATCCTGGGGATATAGTTGAGCCTTGTGATCACAAACAGGGGCAGTCACCATAGCACCAGGATGGGGGATAGAGCCCTGAAGTGAGACCTGCTGCATCCTGGGGATATAGTTGGGCCTTGTACTCCTACACAGGGGCCGTCACCATAGCACCAGGATGGGGGATAGAGCCCTGAAGTGAGGCCTGCTGCATCCTGGGGATATAGGTGAGCCTTGTGATCACAAACAGGGGCAGTCACCATAGCACCAGGATGGGGGATAGAGCCCTGAAGTGTGGCCTGCTGCATCCTGGGGATATAATTGGGCCTTGTACTCCTACACAGGGGCCGTCACCATAGCATCAGGATGGGGGATAGAGCCCTGAAGCGAGGTCTGCTGCATCCTGGGGATATAGTTGAGCCTTGTGATCACAAACAGGGGCAGTCACCATAGCACCAGAATGGGGTATAGAGCCCTGAAGCGAGGCCTGCTGCATCCTGGGGATATAGTTGAGCCTTGTGATCACAAACAGGAGCCGTCACCATAGCACCAGGATGGGGGATAGAGCCCTGAAGCGAGGCCTGCTGCATCCTGGGGATATAGGTGAGCCTTGTGATCACAAACAGGGGCAGTCACCATAGCAACAGGATGGGGGATAGAGCACTGAAGTGAGGCCTGTTGCATCCTGGGGATATAGTAGGTCCTTGTACTCCTACACAGGGGCCGTCACCATAGCACCAGGATGGGGGATAGAGCCCTGAAGTGAGGTCTGCTGCATCCTGGGGATATAGTTGAGCCTTGTGATTACAAACAGGGGCAGTCACCATAGCACCAGGATGGGGGATAGAGCCCTGAAGCGAGGTCTGCTGCATCCTGGGGATATAGGTGAGCCTTGTGATCACAAACAGGGGCAGTCACCATAGCACCAGGATGGGGGATAGAGCCCTGAAGTGAGGCCTTCTGCATCCTGGGGATATAGTTGAGCCTTGTGATCACAAACAGGGGCAGTCACCATAGCACCAGGATGGGGGATAGAGCCCTGAAGTGAGGCCTGTTGTATTCTGGGGATATAGTTGAGCCTTGTGATTACAAACAGGGGCAGTCACCATAGCACCAGGATGGGGGATAGAGCCCTGAAGCGAGGTCTGCTGCATCCTGGGGATATAGGTGAGCCTTGTGATCACAAACAGGGGCAGTCACCATAGCACCAGGATGGGGGATAGAGCCCTGAAGTGAGGCCTTCTGCATCCTGGGGATATAGTTGAGTCTTGTGATCACAAACAGGGGCAGTCACCATAGCACCAGGATGGGGGATAGAGCCCTGACGTGAGGCCTTCTGCATCCTGGGGATATAGTTGAGCCTTGTGATCACAAACAGGGGCCGTCACCATAGCACCAGGATGGGAGATAAAGCCCTGAAGTGAGGTCTGCTGCATCCTGGGGATATAATTGAGCCTTGTGATTACAAACAGGGGCAGTCACCATAGCACCAGGATGGGGGATAGAGCCCTGAAGCGAGGTCTGCTGCATCCTGGGGATATAGTTGAGCCTTGTACTCCTACACAGGGGCCGTCACCATAGCACCAGGATGGGGGATAGAGCCCTGAAGTGAGGCCTGCTGCATCCTAGGGATATAGTTGAGCCTTGTGATCACAAACAGGGGCCGTCACCATAGCACCAGGATGGGGGATAGAGCCCTGAAGCGAGGCCTGCTGCATCCTGGGGATATAGGTGAGCCTTGTGATCACAAACAGGGGCAGTCACCATAGCACCAGGATGGGGGATAGAGCCCTGAAGCGAGGCCTGCTGTATCCTGGGGATATAGTTGAGCCTTGTGATCACAAACAGGGGCAGTCACCATAGCACCAGGATGGGGGATAGAGCCCTGAAGTGAGGCCTGCTGTATCCTGGGGATATAGTTGGGTCTTTTACTCCTACACAGGGGCCGTCACCATAGCACCAGGATGGGCGATGGACCCCTGAAGTGAGGCCTGCTGCATCCTGGGGATATAGTTGGGCCTTGTACTCCTACACAGGGGCCGTCACCAAAGGACCAGGATGGGGGATAGAGCCCTGATGTGAGGCCTGCTGCATCCTAGGGATATAGTTGAGCCTTGTGATCACAAACAGGGGCCGTCACCATAGCACCAGGATGGGGAATAGAGCCCTGAAGCGAGGCCTGCTGCATCCTGGGGATATAGGTGAGCCTTGTGATCACAAACAGGGGCAGTCACCATAGCACCAGGATGGGGGATAGAGCCCTGAAGCGAGGCCTGCTGCATCCTGGGGATATAGTTGAGCCTTGTGATCACAAACAGGGGCAGTCACCATAGCACCAGGATGGGGGATAGAGCCCTGAAGTGAGGCCTGCTGCATCCTGGGGATATAGTTGGGCCTTTTACTTCTACACAGGGGCCGTCACCATAGCACCAGGATGGGCGATGGACCCCTGAAGTGAGGCCTGCTGCATCCTGGGGATATAGTTGGGCCTTGTACTCCTACACAGGGGCCGTCACCATAGCAATTTAGATTTCCACCAAATAATAACAGAACAAACACATAATAAAGGAAAAACCCTTGACATGGTATTCCTACCAAACTCACTCCACAAATTATATAACCCCAAATCACTCTCAAACATACCAGTCCCCTGGTCAGACCATTACCTTCTAAAATTCAATATCACCATCCCTGACAACACTCATACTAAACGAACACAACCCCCACAAAATAAAAGATTTAGAAAGTTTAACGAAGAAGAATTCTTAGATCAAATAATTCCCCACCTCACCCTGACTCCTACAAATTTGGAAGAAACTATCAAAACCTGGAACAAAACTATCTCACTGGCAGCAGAAAAAAAACCTAATCTGTCTCAACATAATAGAAATGACAATATAGCTGATAAAAAAGATGCCCCATGGTTTAACATGACACTTAAAAATCTCAAAAGACAACTAAGAATGGACGAAAGGAAATGGAGGCAAAACAAATCACCAACAACTCATGAGAAATACATAAATACCCTTCATACATATAAAGTAACAATAGACAATTCTAAAAGAAACTACTACTCTAACTTACTCAACAATTCAATTAACCGACCAAGAGAATTATTCTGTATAATTCAGAAACTAACAAACAAAACGTACAATTCAGATGAAATATCCATAGATATAACCCCACAAGACTTAGCTCAATACTATATTAATAAAACAAAAATACAAACAAATAACCCCCCAACAACACACACCAATATGAAGCAAACAACCCCCGATAACTGGTCCAACTTCAGCCTGATCTCAAAGACCACACTTAAAACAACCATATCTAACATAAATACAACTACCTCATATCTTGACCCATGCCCAGTTGACTGGATAAAAAGACACTCTCAATACTCTCTCCTTTCATCCTCCCTATGGTTAACATATCACTAAACGAAGGATATTTACCACCATCCCTCAAACATGTCCAAATAAGACCAATACTTAAAAATAAAACACTAGACAAATTATCAACAAAAAAATACAGACCAAAAACGAGCAAACCCTTCAGGGCAAAACTAATTTAAAAATGAGTACAAACACAAATACATGAATAAATTGATACAATGAACCTCCTTGATGAACACCATATGGCTTCAGACCTTTCCATGGAGTTGAAACACTGCTAACAGTCCTTTATGACACCTTACTAAGAGGAATCGATGACACAAAACAAGCCTTCATCCTAGTATTCCTCGACATCTCTGCCGCATTTGACAGTGTAAACCACATAACAATGCTTAACAGACTTCAACAAATAGGAATTACATCCACTGTCCATAACTGGTTCAAATCCTACCTATCAAACAGAACCCAAACAGTAAGAATTCTTAACCAGACATCTAACACATTCGACCAAACACAAGGCCTCCCACAGGGATCAGCACTATCAGCACTTTTGTTTAACATTTACTTACAACCAGTCAGCAATATCTTTAAACGTCATAGCGTTCATTATCATATCTACGCTGACGATATAATGTTCTACATACCATTTAAAATCCCACACCCTCCACTACAACAGATAACAGAGTGCTTTAAAGAACTAACAATATGGCTCAATGAACAGAACTTACACATTAATTTCTCAAAAACTGACGTTCTATATATTACTAAAAACCAAACATACACACCCCCAAGCACCATCACACTTGATAACCATGAAATCAACATAAAAAAGGAAATAAAATACCTGGGTGTGATACTTGACAATAAACTTAACATGGATTCTCACATAAAATATCTAACAAAAAACATACACTACAAACTTAAGACCTTGAAACAACTAAGACCATTAATCCACTTACAAGACTTCATAACCATAATACAAGCCATCATCACCCCACACTTTGATTTTGCAAATTTAATCCTTAATGGCATCACAAAGCAAAATATTAAAAAGTTACAACTAACTCAGACATAGCAGCAAGGATAATAATGAATATAAGCTCAATTGAACATATCACACCGACATTAGCTGAACTCCATTGGCTACCTATCCACAGCAGAATAAAATATAAGATATTACTTACAACATTTAAACTAATAAATAACTTAGCGCCAACTATACTCAATACACTCATCAAGATAGAAATAGATAAAAGATCACAAAGAAGTAGAAACACTAACACTATAGCAGTACCAAAAGACTACACAAAAGCAAAAAAACAAACCAACATGAGAGCATTCTCACACTCAGCTCCTACCCTCTGGAATAACCTTCCTGACAACATTCGCTCAATATCAGACATAAAGGAATTTAGAAAAAACTGAAAACCCATTTATTCTCATTGCATTACAACCAAGGATCAGAGACTGGCCAGACGACACAAAGAGACGCAGGTTAACTACTACAATTCAAACAACATACACTCACGTGCCTGAAGCTTATATAAAGTATACAACCACACGCGACATATGATACAATTTGTATATAGTTACTATGTATATATGTTATAATAGTTTAATAATTCACTGTTTAAACTTTATACTGTTATCTGTACCTAGTTCATCTGTTCTATGTAAAATGACTTGGTATGATACTATCCATACCATATAACATACTGTTCATTGTAAACCGCACTTGATACTTGTGAAAGAGCGGTATAGAAATAATTGTTAAATAAATAAAAAAAAAATAAAATAAAATAGCACCAGGATGGGGGATAGAGCCCTGAAGCGAGGCCTGCTGCATCCTGGGGATATAGTTGAGCCTTGTGATCACAAACAGGGGCAGTCACCATAGCACCAGGATGGGGGATAGAGCTCTGAAGCGAGGCCTGCTGCATCCTGGGGATATAGTTGAGCCTTGTGATCACAAACAGGGGCAGGGACATACCCCTGTGTGTCTATTGGCCTCTGTGATGGACCTGTGGTGTTGTGTGGATAGGGCACATCACTGAGGCTGCAACAGCACCATATACCATTACATTGTACTGGGTACTCCATCTCTGTGGTGGTCACAGCTACCCCCTGGGGGCAGGGTGGTTCTATTTTATGTGTGGGGGGGTTGATGTTACTCCCAGCTGGACACACCAACACATGACATTCCCTGGCAGTGTGTGGCTGATAGGTGGTTTGGTTACTAGGTGTTTTCCTTCACATCCTAGGTTGGGGTGCCTGTCCCCATGCACTTACCTCACGTGGGTAGTCAGAACCTCTATTATACCTCCTGGTGAGGCGCTCCCAGGCCCTCCTTACTCTGGCCAGATTCTGCCTCCGGGATGAGCCAGGGAAGAGGCGATCCTGGCGGAGGCAGAATAGCTCAGTTAGCAGGTAGAGATCTTCCATGGTGAAGGCAGGCTTCCTGGACATGGCAGCCATCTCCTCCAGAATTGTTTGTGCTGCGTAGGTGCATGCGTACCCACGTGCGTGGGTGCATGCGTAGCCGCGTGCGTGGGTACGTGCATAGCCGCGAGCGTGGGCATTTGTGATTATAACAGCTTGAGGGTGTTTTACAGTTTTGATTGATGCTACCAACTAAACATGTGATAGGCTAGGGCCTCTAAGACCTTGATTTTAAACCCCCTACCCTTTAGTATTCCTGCTAAGACTCAGAATTGCCTGTTAGAGATGTCTGCTTATTGCAGAGTCTGCATGATTCCGTACAAAACAGTCTGCTTCAGACATTTCTCATTAAGATACGTTCACATTCCTTTGCCCAGAGATGTCCTCGATGTGGAGATGTATCTATCACCTTTCATGTGCCTTTTGATCAGCTGGCTTGAGAGGGGGAAATAGAGAGAGAGGCCCAGCGGGCGACCCTTATTGGATAACGGGGGGGGGGCATTTGCACCAATGGAGAGCTTGTGTGTATTTGACTGTTAGCAAATGTATATAAGGAATTTGCTCCTGTTCAAGCTTGCTCAGTCACTTTTGGACTTGTTTCTGTCTGGGCCTTGTGCACATTCCATTGGCTTGGATTCTGTAAGTGACTCCTGGTATTAATTGGTTGCATACACTCCGCTGCTACAAAAGGAATAGCCTCAGACAGCCCTACCACATATCACCACAGTAGGTACAGACCCCTAACCTCTGTCTGCACAGCTAGTGCATTTGCCAGTGGCCTACATCTCTATAGCTCCTGCTACATGCCTGGCTGTCTACAGAGGGACTGCAGGTCACCACTCCAACCGTCTGCTGTGGTTGCCAGGGTTGGATTGGACCAGCCACACCCATGATGCACTGCACATGTAGATCAGCAGTCTACAGAGGGTCCCATGTTGCGGGATGCACCCCCCCAGCACCTCGGCCTGGTTGTGTGTCCTGACCATGTGCAACCCCACAGCACCTCAGCCTGGTGGGGGTTCTGACCGTGTGTGTTACTGCCACAGAGTGGCTACCGTCCATCACAGTGGACGGGTCCTGTGTTCACCCTGAGGGTGAGATGGGGTGCCCAGCACTATTTCCGCTGCACCTGGCATTTCTGCGATGGGCTATGCTACAGGTCCCCATCGGTGCCTCTGTGTGCTAGGTGGCCCCTGCAGATACCCTTAGCATTTGCCTGTGTCCATCTGTGCATCATGTCTTGCCCGTGTGGACTATGATGCATCCTGAATAGTTCATACACTGTGTGGGTACCATGGTAACATGATTTCAGGTCCGAGGGGGGGGTTGGGCCCATAGGCGGTTTACGTACCAACACCCAACCCATCTTCTGTGGCTCAGGGTGGGAAACATGGTTTCCAAATAAAGGGTTGACATTTTACCCCCCTACACTGGGGACAGTAGAGGGTACCATTCACCCCAGTCCTGCCGGGGAATGGACACCCCACCAGGGCAGTCTATGCAGATCTGTACGCCTCGATACATTGGGCAGTGACTGACAGACAGACAGTAGACCTGGTACTGCACAACTTACCCACACCACTATCTGACATCCTCCAGCAGCAAGCAAAGTGAGTCACCAGCCGCAGCATCCTGCAAGGTGTTCCAGCTACACACATACAAACTGCAGACAGCCTGCTTGCTAGTCCATAGTGCATGTTCCTGGAGGTGACTTGTGCACACACCCACCAAGCAGATGGGTCAGTGATAGGGCTCCAGAAGACAGAGCCCATATATCTCACTTCAGAAGGACACTATGTAGCACTATGGGGGAACCTAGCCATGCCGTGGCTGCACAGTCAGGGTGAGCATGACCACACAGCAGAACATGCCGTGGCCACCCTGTCCGTGTAGGTGGTGGGCAAGCCCTACAATGTCCTAGCCATTGCCCTGGGCCCTGTGCAGGTGCATCCTGCCCAGGCCGCCCTCTCCGGCTATACCCACAGTACCTTGCTCCTCATTATGCACATTGGCAGGCCAATACTAGCAACAGTGCTAGAGGTGTGTGCTGCAGAGGGTGTTGGCAAACGCAACACACTGGATAGACTGACACACACCCCCACACCTATGCCAGTATAGTGCACCAATATAGGCTTTTGACAGCCCAGGACACCGCACCAGTCCTGGGCACAGTGCAGGCATGGCTATGGTATGCTATACTGTTGGGGTCTCTTCCCAAGGTGGTGGACACTGTCAGGTTCCAGACGTGACACACACTCCACAGACATCACCGAGGTTGGTATGGTACAGCATACTGGGCCGCTTGTGCTAACATTAGGGATTGCTATGTGCCAGTTATCATAGCAACCTTTTGCTATCTGTGTACTGTATTCCCTGGTTTTGGGTGTCATTGCTAGGGTATGCATGTGCTAGTATTGGGGAATGCACACAGGGCCCAACATCCTGCCTCTCCAGGACGCAGTGGCTAATGGGGCCTGTGGGTGCGGGTGTTTCCGCCCCTGTGGATCAATGCTCTTGGACAGGGGTTCCCAACTCCGGTCCTGGTGGGCCGCACCATGTTCGGGTTTTCATGCTGTTCCTGATGAATATGCATGAGATACATCTGCATACCATGGGGGCAGCGCATCGGCATACAGCACAGGCATCTTTATTGCAGACAGCATGGAACCTGAATGTTGTTTGGACCTCCATGACTGCCTTTGGGAGACTCTGCTCTCAGTAATGCGCCTGTTTGTGGTGTCTGTGCTCTGTACGGTAAAATGCAGGTGTTCCAAGCATGTTTATTCTATCAGCAATACACGGTTCCATCTTTCTTACCACGGTTTATTACTGGTAAAAGGTATGGGGACAGAGTTGGCAGGGACCACAGCTCGGGATTGAATCTGTGACCTTCAGCTCCTGAGCGCACTGGCTGTGCTTACTGCGCCACGGGGACATATCATTCCCTGGAGGTACCATGACTGTTTGTCATACTGAGCCTGTCTGTTGCAGTGCACGGCACCCACCTAGACCAGGCTAGGCCATGGTCTGCTGCAGCCAGGTGCCACTGCCCCCTCCACCATCTGTACGCCCTCTGCCACCATGCTAACATGTCCTTCTATTGGAAACAGCATGACACCTGCATGATTTGTAGCCCTCCCCGGCTGCATTTGGCAGACTCTGCTCTCGGTAATGTGCCTGTTTGTGGTGTCTGTGCTCTGTGCGATAAAATGTAGGTGTTCCAAGCACGTTCATTCTATCAGCAATACAAGGTTCCATCTTTCTTACTGCGGTTTATCACTGGTAAAAAGTATGGGAACAGAGTTGGCAGGGACTACAGCTCAGGATTGAACCTGTGACCTTCAGCTCCTGAGTACACTGGCTGTGCTTACTGCGCCACATGGGCAGATCATTCCCTGGAGGTACCATGACTGTCCTACTGAGCCTGTCTGTTGCATGCTCTCCCAGAGAAACAGGGGCACTCGTGGCTAATTTGCGTTTGTGCCCCGACCAGTATTTTGATGGCATTGAGGGCTTTTTCTGATGCCTTGATCATCTGAGGGGACATATACATTTTCCCTCAGATGATTCTGGCATTGGAAAAAGCCCCCAATGTCATCAAAATACTGTTGGGAGGCTGGTGCCCCCAGCAGAAAGCAAATCTCTGATGACCCGGCGGCCCTGCTCCCCCCCACCCGACCATCTAAAAATAACCCTGGTGGTCTTGATCCTTCCCCCCATTCAACTAAAAATAAGCCTGGTGGCTCAGCAGCCCTGAACCCTCCACTCTCCTCCCAGTACCTTTGCAAAGGAGCAGGAATGCTGCCCACATGCCTCTACTCCTGTGCCGCCATCTTGAAAAATGGTGGGGCCTGGTCCTGCATGGTGCATCCTGGTTGGCAGGGTCGGACTGCCTTATAAGGTAGAAAATGTCTGACCCTGCCCAGTGCTGCCATTTTTCAAGATGGTGGCACAGGAGCGCTTGGGCGGCGCTCCCACTCCTTTGTAAAGGTACTGGGAGGAGAGGTGGGGGGGGGGGTTCGGGGCTGCTGGGCCACCAGTGTTATTTTTGGTTGGGCGGGTGGGGATTTGCTTTCTGTCAGGGACACCGACCCCCCAACAGTATATTGATGGCATCTGGAGCTTTCCCAGATTCCTGAATCATCTGAGTGGAAGTGCCATCAAAATACTGTCGGGGGCATGTGCTAGATCAGAGATGACCAACTCCGGCCCTGGTGAACCACGATCCAGCCTGGTTTTCAGGATGTCCCTAATCAATATTCATGAGATATATTTAAATAGAGTGGATCGTGGTGCATTAGGTCCGGAGTTGGCCACTCCCGTGCTAGATGTCTAAGCCACCTCAAGACAAGGCATAGAGATATTGGCGCTAAGGCTGGTTATGAAATCCTCTATGTTAGTGGTTTTCAACCTTTTTTTGTACCGTGACCCCTTTTACCATTGGTCAACTTGTGATGACCCCCAATGATAAAATCAAATGCGTCTCTCTTCCTTTACTGTTAACGCATTGTCGCTGTAATCATTTGTTGAATTATTAATATAGGCCTTTGCAATATGTTTTTATTTATAAAATTTACTTGTGTCCCCTTTAATAATGATTTATGGACCTTTCCTCCAGGAACTTGTCCAAACCTTTTTTAAACTCGGCTACACTAACTGCCTCCGGTAACAAATTCCAGAGTTTGATTACATGTTGAGTGAAAAAATATTTTCTCTTATTAGTCTTAAATAGGTTACCCTGTAGTTTCATTGCATGTCCCCTAGTCTTTCTATATTTTGATGGTATAAGCAATCAATCTACGTTTACCTGTTCCACTCCATTCATTAATTTATAGACCTCTATCATATCTCTCCTCGCCGTCTCTTTTCCAGGTTGAAGAACCTTAACCTTTTTAGCCTCTCTTCATAGGGGTATCCTTCCATCCCCTTTACCATTTTGGTGGCTCTTCTCTGTACCTTTTCTAATAATGCTATATCCTTTTTAAGATAAGGTGACCAGAATTGCACACAATATTCAAGATGCGGTCGCACCATGGAATGATACAGAGGCATTATAATATCCTTTGTTTTAGTCTCTATTCCTTTCGTTATGATTTCTAGCATTCTATTTGCTCTCTTGGCCGCCGCTATACACTGTACGGAGGTCTTCAACATATTATCCATGATGACACCTAAATCTTTTTCTTGGATAGTGGTTCCTAATGTGGAACCTTGCATCGTGTATCCATAGTTTGGGTTGTTCTTTCCTAGGTGCATAACTTTGCACTTGTCCACATTAAATTTCATCTGCCATTTGAACATCCAGCCTTCCAATTTATCAAGTTCCTCTTGCAATTTTCCACAATCCTCATGGGTTTTAATAACTTTGAATGATTTTGTGTCATCTGAAAATTTGATTGCCTCACTCGATATTCTCATTTCCAGGTCATTTACAAATATGTTAAAAAGCAGCGGACCCAGTACAAATCCCTGGGGTACTCCACTGTTCACTTTTCTCCATTGGGAAAATTGGCCATTTAGCCCTGCCCTCTGCTTTCTATCTTTTAACCAGTTCCTGGTCCTCAGTAGTACACTGCCTCTTATCCCATGACTTTTTAATTTTGCCAAAAGTCCCTCATGAGGGACCTTGTCAAAGGCTTTCTGAAAATCCAGATACACTATATCAGAGGTTCCCAACTCCAGTTGTGGAGGGCCAAACACCATTCAGGTTTTCAGGCTGTTCCTAATAAATATGCATGAGATGCATTTGCATGCACTGTCCCCATTGTATTCAAATGTATCTCATGCATATTTATTAGGGACAGCCTGAAAACCTGAATGGTGTTTGGCCCTCCAGGACTGGAGTTGGGAACCTCTGCACTATATCAACCAACTCACCTTTGTCTACCTCAGGGGTTCTCAACCCTGTCCTCGGGACCCACCTAGCCAGTCGGGTTTTCAGGATAACCACAATGAATATGCATGGAAGAGATTTGCACATAATGGAGGCAGTGTATGCAAATCTCTCTCATACATATTCATTGTGGTTATCCTGAAAACCCGACTGACTAGGTGGGTCCCGAGGACAGGTTGAGAACCCCTGGTCTACCTGTTTATTCACACCTTCAAAAAAACATAACAGATCAGCTGCAGTCAGAACCAATATGAAGAAAGAAGCAATGCAGAGCTTTAGCCAGCTCCTGAAATGTAAACCCAGCTCCTGTTGGCCACCTTTGACTATATTCCATGCCCAGTCAGTTTCAGCCACCAAAGAAATCTACCATTATAATTAAAATTTAAATTAATATCAGTCTAATACATTTTGTATGTAAATCACGTAGGAGGTAACATTGAAACCGTGGCGGTTAGCATTTCTTTTAACTTTCAGTCTGTAACTTTGCTCCTGATTCAAATACATGTGTGCAAATCTATATAGGTAAAGAGCACACATGACTGAGTGCCTGGCCTGAATTTTACATGGATGTCTAATAGCATAATGGTTGAAGTAATGGCTTAGCAGCAGGGTGGCCAGCGTTCAGCTCCCAGTGTGGGTCTTTGTGATCTTAGACTATTCACTTAACTCTGTATCTTCTCTACACTTTCTGGATGTTTTGAAGGGGATATTTTAAGAGCAAAGTTAATTACATGTACACGAAAAGGAGGCCACTATGGTTCTCAAAAGAAGTAGCTGAAAAGGTGAAAAAAAGAGAGTGGCCTTCATAAAATACAGGAGATAACAGAAAGAGGAAGACAAGCATCAATATTTGCAAAAACTTATAGAAGCTAGGAAAGTAGTCAGGAAAGCAAAGATACAACAAGAAGAAGAAATAGCCAATGCCATAAAATGGGAAGGGGATGCAAGACATTTTTCAGATATGTTAGGGAGAGGAAGAAATGCAAAGATGGTATTGTCAGACTCAAGGGTGAAGGGAAAGAATATGTAGAAACTGATAAGGATAATGCGGAATTGCTTAATACATATGTTTGTTCTGTGTCACAGATGAAGGACCCAGAGCAGGATCTCAGAAAACACCCACAAATAGGAACAGAAGTGAAGGGGATTTTGAATGATTTTCACAAAACTGTGTTCTTGAGGAACTAGCTAAACTAAGGGGTATGTTTACTAAACCCTCTTAATGTGCGCGCCGCGTTAGTCTGCAGGATGCCATAAAAGGAGTGGGCGGTCCGGTCAAAAGTAGCAAAACGGGATTAGCGTGCGCTGCGCGCTCTTGTGCGCCACACACATTAGCGCACGAGAAACACGCGCGGGAAGCATAAGCAGGCGCGCTGATGTGCAAACAGAGGAACAGGGCTGCAGTACAATGGTGAAGACGCTGACAGATGGTACAGGGGTCATGGGTTCAATCCCCCACTGTGCCCAATGAAGAAGGCTGGCTGAGGCACTACCATTTATGTGTAATATTGCATTATGAGGCTTTTTAATTTTATTTTAATTACTGCTGCTAGCAAACGCACTCTCAAAGCGCTGTAACATAAGGTGCTGCATAAGGCACCCCATAAGGTACTCCAGAGGGCACATTTTAAAGTGCACTGTCTGCCACGGCACTCTACAATGTTGCTTAAAGGGTGGCCTATAGGGCGCCATATAGGGTGCCCTATGAGGGACGGCAAGGTCATAGCACTGTTTTTGATGGCAGCACTGTGCATTTAAACGCATGGAAATCTTAAGTAGGTGCGCTGACATGCAAGGAGGAACAGCAGTGTAGCACAATGGTTAAGGCACTGACTGATTATACAGGGGTCATGAGTTCAATCCCCAGTGTGCCTAATACTTAAGGCTGGCTGAGGCATCAGCTTTGACATGTAAGTATTGTTTCCTGCGGCACTTTATTTGTATTTTATTAATTGCTGCCAGCACTGTTCCCTCTAAGCTGTGCGTGTGAGCGCACATACTTTACAACAGACCGCACAAAAATTACAGTTCTGATTCTGATAGAAAACAACACAGACGTCTTAAAATTTAAAAGTTGTTGTGTATTTACGGTTTTCACAAGTTCTACAATATTTTCTAGTGCAATCAATGTGGTGTACATACTGTATTCTGACGTGTAGTTAAATTTTAAAGTATATAACTCCGAGTGTCGTTATGTGGCGCACAAAAATTTAACCTTCCTTCAAAAGCTGCACAGCTGATATTTTATGCGCACACAGCCTACAGAAAATTAGAGGGAACATTGGCTGCCAGCAAACACACCCTCACGTGCTGTAACCTAAGGTGCCACATAAGGCACCCTATAAGGCACTCCATAGGGCACATTATAAAGTGCACTGTCCGCCACGGCACCCTATAATGTCCCCTATAGGGCACCCTATAAGTCGCTCCATAGGATACCGTATAGTGCACCTTATATGGACGGTAACCATAAGGTGCCCTATAGGGCGCACTCTGAGGCACCTTATGGGTACTGTACGCTGAGGGTGTTTTTGCTGGCAGCACTAATGTACATTAAAAATAGATAATGCTTTGGACAGCCCTATCAAATAGCCCCACTGTGGGTTTGAACCCATGACCTCTGGCTCCACAGGCAGTGAAGTAACCAGTGGGCTACAGCTCTATAGTTGCTAGCAAGCCCCTAGCTGGCTGCAGAAGGACTGCACGTCACCACACAAACAGTCTGCTGTGGTCACCAGGATAGGGTTAGCCCACCCGTACCCATGATGCACTGCACATGCAAATCAGCCGTCTACAGATGAACACAAGATGGGGTATGCACCCCCACAGCACCTCGGCCTGGTAGGGGTTACTGACCGTGTGTGGTACTGGCACAGAGTAGCTACACACCGTCACATTGTGCAGGTACTGCACTCACCCTGAGGGTGAGGTGGGGCGCCCAGCACCAGGTCCACAGCAGAGATAGGCCATGCTGCAGGTCCCCAGCAGTGCTAATGTGTGAGATGGATATATCTGTATGTCTCAGTCAGGTGTAGCTCCTATGGACCCCTAGGAGGATTATGTACCACCACCCTCCTCTTCCTCCAGGGCTGAGGGTGGTAAAGAGGGTATTTCACCAACAGATCCACTTTCTACCTCCCTGCAATGGTGGCAGTAGAGGGGACCATCAACCCCAGTCCTGCTGGGGAACAGACACCCTACAGGGCAGTCAATGCAGCTCTATATACATCCATAACGCAATAGCAGACAGACACTAGGCCTGGATATGCTAAGCTGCACCCCACCACTATCTGATATTCTCTTGCAGCAAGTCTTCAGCCGCTGCACCCTGCAAGGCACTCCATCAAGACACATACCAGCAGCAAACAGTCTGCTAGCTAGTCCATAGTGCATGTTCCTGGTGGAAATGCATGCACCCAGAACTGGGATGTCAGCATACACAACAAGCAGATAAGTCAGTGACTGGGCCCCAAAGGAAAACCCATAAATATCACATGAGAGAAATGCTATATAGCACTATGGGGGAGCCTAGCCATGCTGTGGTCACTGCACAGTCAGGGTGAGAGTGATCTCCCAGTAGGACATGCTGTGGCCACCCTGTCTGTGCAGGTGGTGGCCGGGCACTACAATGTCCCAGCCAGTGCCCTATGCCCTGTGCAGATGCATCCTGGCCAGGCCACCCTGTCCGGGCTATACCCATGGTACCTTGCTCCTCATTATGCACATTGGCAGGCCAATACTGGCAACAGTGCTGGCAGTGTGGGCTGTGGAGGGTGTTTGCAGCCACCACACACTGGATAGACAGACACACACTCCCACACCTATGCCAGCATTGTGATACTATAGAGGAGTTTAGCAGCCCTGGCCACCACACCAGTCCTGGGCACAGTGCAGGCATGGATATGGTATGCATTACTGGTGGGGGTCACTCCCCAGGGTGGTAAACACTGTCAGAGACCAGACCTGAAGCACACTCCACAGACATCAGAAAGGTTGCTATGATGGAGCTCAATCAGCAAACTGTGCTTAACGTAGGAATTGCTATCTGCCAGTAATCATAGCAAACTTTTGATAGCTGTGTACCGTATTCCCAGGTGTAGGATGGCATTGCTAAGGTATGCAAGTGCTAGTATTGGGAGATGCACGCAGGGCCCAATGTCCTGCCTCTCCAGGAGGCATTGGCTAATGGAGCCTGTGGGTATGGGTGTGTCTGCCCCTGTTGGCTGCTGCTTTATGGCAGAGGTTCCCAACTCCAGTCCTGGTGTGCCAAACACTGTTCGGGTTTTCATGCTGTCTCTCATGAATACGTTACTGCTCGGTCTTTTCAGGAACGATAAACTATAATCACTAGAAGGTGAGTCGTTCACTGCTAACTTAAATAAGCATTTAGAAAATATTCAACTTCTGCTTAAACTTCAAACAAATAATCAACTCTTTTATGAAACAAGGTCTCAGACTTAACCAGCACCACTTTCCGACTCACGTCCTGGAAAGAAAAGTGCCTTATCGCATCAATGACCTTATGACGTTTCACAATGAATGAGTCAGTCCAATGATTCAACTCTACCCTAAATTAATATTGTCTTTTCTATCTCATAATATGGTACAACATTGGGCTGAACGTCTTCACTGTGCTTTGTTGATCCCGACGCTTGCCTCAGGTACCACTCCCGCGTTTCACATTAATGGTTCCTCAGGGGATCCTATGACTGGTCTCATAACGTCATGCCGACTACCTAAAAATAAACAAACTTTATTAAATTCTACCTCTTCTCACTATGTACTTCTAAAATGCCTAACTTTCATATAAACCTTTAAAATCCTTACCATAAATGCTGCCAATGCTCACTTTTAAAACCACAGCCTCACTCGATATCCACTCTGTTAGTCTCTTACCGGGCTGGGAAAAATGCCGCGCATACCTCCTAGTCCATTACCCCCAGCTATAGAAGTATTTAAACGATTAGTTTTACAAGAAGTACATGAATTAGAATGTACCCGGACATTGAGACACAATTCCTTGTCTAAAGAAGAGAATAAAGCTTTATTATATCTGCAGAGAAGGTCAGATATAATAATCAGACGGGCCGATAAGGGGGGAGCAGTTGTGGTAATGACTAGAGAATATTATATATCTGAAGCCTTGTCTCAGTTACGTGATGTAACAGTATACAGGGAGTTAGAAGTAGACCCCAAGGAAATGCTTCAGCAAGAAATTAAAACCCTTACGTTAGCAGCATTACAAGCTAAGTTCATCACTCGTAAAGAGTTTAGGTATTTAAATGTTTCAGACCCTAATACAGCTAAGTTCTATACTGTGCCCAAGATTCATAAGCACTTGAACCAGCCCCCGGGCAGACCTATTGTGTCTACCAAGGGGAGTGTCTTAGAGCCGTTGTCGATATTCCTTGATTCTTTCCTTCGACCTCAACTCATCACGATACCATCATATTTGAGGGACACAACACATTTTTTGTCAGTATTACGAGAAATGAATGACTGGTCTAGTAACACAGAAGTTATTCTAGTGTCTCTTGATGTCGTGTCCCTTTATACGAGTATTCCACAGGAAGCAGCTATAGATGTAGTGGAGAGGGAATTAGCTCGGAGAGATGATATATCTGAGGCAAAATTGTCTTTTTTATTGAGCCTTGCTCGCCTGGCCATCTCCCATAATTATTTCACGTTTCAGGGGATATTGTACCAACAGATTTCGGGGGTGGCCATGGGAGCAACGTGTGCTCCGTCAGTCGCCAATTTCTATATGGGGCATTTTGAACATCGGTGGTTAACTTCGTCACCGTATGGCTCTCACATTTTACAATGGCGCCGTTATATTGATGATGTTTTCCTGTTGTGGAAAGGAACGGAAGGTTGTCTCATGGCATTTGTAGAGTGGATTAATCAACTTGATCCTAATATAAAATTTACTCAGGTCCATCATAGTGATACTCTTGCATATTTAGATGTGCAAATTACTCGAGGCCATGCTGGATGGGAAACATCAGTATATAGGAAGCCGACCGATAGGAATACATTTCTACATTTTAACAGCATGCACCCTCAGAGACTAAAAGAGAGCCTTCCGTTCTCTCAGTTCTTACGGTTTAGAAGGAATTGCTCGGATAAATATGATTATAAGTGTAAATCTAAACAACTTGGTAGGCACTTTTTAGAAAGGGGATACCCCAAGAAGGTAGTCCATGGAGCATACCGTAGAGCATTGTATCACCGGAGGAGCCTATTATTTATTAGGAAACCGGTGCAGAATACCTTTGACTCAGACAACGTGAATTTAATTACCAGATATTCCCCTTTGAGTGTGGAAATTCAAAAGATAATTAAAAAGCATAGTAATGTTTTGATGGCAGTGCCAGGGTTTACTGGTAAAAAAGTCCGTTGTGTATGGCAGAGGGATCGTAATCTTAAAGAAAGATTGAGTCCAGCAGAGATTAGATCGCTGGATGTTTTCCCTTCTTTGACAGCAAAGGGTCATAAAGCCTGTGGCAGTTGTGAGATGTGCGATCTAGCCTTGAGTGTTTCTGAATTTCATTATGCGGGACAGCGGATTTTTTTGCAGTCGGCTACCACATGTGCGTCCAGTAAGGTAGTATATGCGATTGTATGCCCTTGTGGTCTAGCTTATATAGGTAAAACTTCCCGCATATTTAGGATAAGGCTGAGGGAACACAAGAGTAGATTGAAACATAAAGTGTTGGAGGCTCCGATTGTTCGTCATTGTTTGGCCAAAGGACACGGGTTTAGTGATCTTAAGTGCCTTTGTTTAGATGAGGTTCTTCGAGGGCAAGGTAATAGAACTCTTGAAGCAGAACTGTTAGTTAGGGAACA
This sequence comes from Ichthyophis bannanicus, assembly GCA_033557465.1. Taxonomy (NCBI): domain Eukaryota; kingdom Metazoa; phylum Chordata; class Amphibia; order Gymnophiona; family Ichthyophiidae; genus Ichthyophis; species Ichthyophis bannanicus. Next base: position 989,350,124 of record CM066032.1, read on the forward strand.
ATGTTTTATATTTAAATTTGATACAGTAGAGCCCCATGGTCTTAACATGGGGATAGATTGGACAGTCTGTCTATGATGATCTTTTAAGAGGACATTAGATAGTAGTATGTTTTGGGTTTGTGGCTAATACCCAAAGCTGGATTATATTCATTAAGTACATACTTTCCAACGTAGCCATCAATTACTAGAAAGTTTATAGTTTTCTTAATCAGTAGTTTTAAGATAACATATGACCACGGTTAGTAATTTATGTGAATATAGGGAGATCAGGGTAAGTAGATTGGTACAATGAAGGTAGATTGAGTAATTACGGATTATAAAGTGTACTGTCCGCCAAGGGGGAGGGGGAGGGGGGAGGGGGAGGGGAGGGGAAGGGGGGGGAGGGGAGGGGAGGGGGAGGGGGGTGTATGGACCCATGGGCATATCATGTACCACCACAGGGTGGGAAACAGGATCACCCACCAATAGATCCAAAGTCTACCTCCCTGCAATGGCAGCAGTAGAGGGGACCAGCAACCCCTGTCCTGCTGGGGAACAGACAGAGCGGTACACATCCATAACGCAATAGCAGATAGACGGCAGGTCTGGAAATGCTCAGCTGCCCCCCACCATTATCTGATATTCTCCAGCAACAAGCCTCCAGCTGCTGCACCCTCATGAATATGCATGAGATACATCTGCATACCATGGGGGTGGCGCATAGAAATGCAGCACAGGCATCTTTATCAGAGGCAGCATGGAACCGGAATGGTGTTTGGCCCTCCAGGACTGCATTTGGGAGGCTCTGCTCTAGGTATTGGGCATGTTTATGGTGTCTGTGCTCTGTAGGGTAAAATGTAGGTGTTTTGGGCATGTTTACATCATCTGCAAGAAAGGTTCTGTCTGTATTAGCACGTTATAGTAGTGGGTAAAATATGAGGACTGGGTTGGCAGAAACCACAGCTGGGACTTGAACCTGTGACCTTCTGCTTCTGAATACAGTGGTTTTGTGCACTGCACCACCATGTTATCACAGAGATGGTGCATTCCCTGGTGATACCATGACTGTTGGTCAGACAGGGCCTGTCTGTTGCAGTGCATGGCACCCACCTACACAGGGCTAGGCCACGGTCTGCTCTGGCCAGCTGCCACTGCCCCCTCCACCACCAGTATCCCTCAGCCACCATGCTGACATGCCCTTCTGCTGGTGGTGCTGGTGGTGGGCAGTCTCGGGCCATCCAGTGTGCAGGTAGGCGGCTGCCTATGGTGCGGGTTCTGGGGTAGGGGTGCCTGCATCGACGTCCACGCTCCCCCCCCAGCCCCGCCTGCCAATGTTCCGTGCCCTTGGGGGTAGCTGTTGGGTACTATCCCCTGTGACACTTTGGGAAACACACTCGTGCCCATGTTGGGCCTTCAGCAGTTGCTGTCTGGCTGCTCCACTGTTTCAGCATTTGTATGGGCCACCTAGGCATCACCCTAGTCCGCACTGTGGCCCAGCTCCACCACAGCATGTGCCGCCTGCGGCCCTCTGTATCCCCTTCTCTGGCATCTGTCCAGTTGCCATTCCGACATGCCTGCCCTGATGTTGCGGGACATGTGCACGCCATAGGAACCCTGTCCGATGGTGGGGAAAACCCTGAGCAGCGCTATTTCACTGTGGGCCCATTCACCTTGTATGGGGACGGAGTATAGACCCTTCCACGATTTATATCTGTTCTATGGAGCTTACTCGGGGGGGGGGAGGGGTTGATGTTTCTCATTGATACCACTATTGGCCAGCTTGGTTATTGTTTTTTTCCAGTTTGTTGGGGTCATTTTCAGTGTTTCTGTGCCCTTTTGTTCTGTGCACATGTATCACACTTATCACTTTTGTTTGGTTTCCCTGCCTGGGCTGTACATTGCTGACACTGAAATGGTTTCTCTCCCCTGTAATGTGCCTTTAACGGCAGGTTTTCATTCGCGTTGGAATTCAGCCCTGAAAATCAGCGCGTTAGTGTGAGGGGAGCCTCTCCCCGCCCACTCTCCGCCCACTGACCCCTTCTCTCCGCCCTCTCTCCACCTTCTGCGTTGTTTTATCGCGCCGCGGGGCTTTACGATCGTTAGCGCATCATAACGCGCGTTATGTAACGTTAATGATCGTAAGCGCAGCATAACGCGTGTTATGCTGCGCTTACGATCGTTAACATTACATAACGCGCGTTATTCACGATTACCGCAGTTTAGTAAACATACCCCTTAATGTGACTGACTGGGTTAGAAATTGTTTGAGTGGGAGGCGACAAAGGGTACAGGTAAATGGAGTTAACTCTGAGGAGAAGGAAGTTACCAGTGGTGTGCCACAGAGATATGTCCTTGGTCCGATTCTTTTTAACGTCTTTGCTAGTGATATTGCAGAAGGGCTGTCGGGTAAGGTTTGCCTCTTTGCAGATGATACCAAAATCTGCAATAGAGTAGACACCCAGGAAGGAGTAGATAACATGAGAAGGAATGGTTGAGAATTTGGCAGCTGAGATTTAATGCTAAAAAATGCAGGGTCATGCATTTGGGCTGAAAAAAAACCAAGGGAGTGCTACAGTATAAGGGGCGAAGTACTTCTGTCTACGAGAGAAGAGCAGGACCTTGGCGTGATTGATTCTGATGATCTTAAAGTAGCTAAACAGGTAGAAAAGACAATGGTGAAAGCCAAAAGGATGATTGGGTGCACAAGGAGAGGAATGTCCAGGAGAAAAAAGAAGGTGAAAGTGCCTCTGTATAAGTCTTTGGTGATACCTCATTTGGAATATTGTGTGCAATTCTGGAGACCACACATTCAAAAGGATATAAACAGGATGGAGTCTGTGCAGAAGGTGGCTACTAAAATAGTGGTCTTAGTTATAAAACATATGAAGACAGACTTAAAGATCTTAATATTTATAGGATGGAGGAAAGGCAGGATAGAGGCAATATGACAGAGACGTTTAAATACTTCTGTGGCATAAATGCACAAGAGGAGAGCCTCTTTTGATTGACATAAGATGAGGGTGAAAGGGAATAGACTCAGGAGTAATATGCAGAAATATTTCTTTACAGAAAGAGTGGTAGATGTGTGGAATAGTCTCCCAGTGGAGGTGGTAGAGACGAGGATAATATCTTAATTCAAAAACGCATGGGACAAACACAGAGGCTCTCTAAAGGAAAAAAAGGGGCTATTGTAGTTGATATGGAAGGGCAGACTAGATAGGCCATGTGGTCTTTTTCTGCCATCATGTTTCTATACAGACGAGATGATTCACAACGAGCATAGACAAAAACTGGGAAAGCTGACATATGTAGATTCTGTAAGGAAGAACTGCAATGTTCTGATGGGAGAAAATCTCTAAACATAAAGGCACAATTAAGTGCCTCATGAAATTTTTCCAGTGATCACGACCGTAAGAAAATTGTGGAACATGAAGAGGCTATGATCACCCGGGACATTCCCATTCCATCCGATTAAAAGGCTGATTGCAAGAAAAACGGACATTGTGGTGAAGAAGAAGAACATGAGAATAGAATTGATAATCATTAGGGACCATCTTTTACATGTGCCCATACAGCGCTGTAGCATTATATAAATAGTAAGTAGTAGTAGTAGTAATAATGGAGGTTTCTGTGCCAAGTGAATATTCCATGCATCAAGTGGAGAAAAAGAAGATTTTTAAATATCAAACAATGCAGTCAGAGATCTAAAAAAATGTGGCAAAAGGATACAGAAAAATTTCCCTTCATATTGGGTGCTGCAGACTTGATTAAAAATAATTTTTAAGCACACATTGATAAATTGCCTATACGTGCTACATCTTATGAACTGCAGGAGGAGGCTCTCTTTGGCACAATGCAAATACTACAGTGAGCATTACAAAATTAATCCATTTGAAGAAACTGCCCCCAAGACTTGTAAGATCCTAATCAAAGCCTAGCAGAGGAAACAAGCAAGCCTGAGAGAGAAAATCTGACATAGGCACAGTGTGAGAATCAAGCATCTTGGGTGAGAGATCTCCAGTTTATTTCTTTGGGATAAGTCTGGGTTAGAAAAGCAGTTAGAAAGATACAGGGGCTTCTACCTAGAATTGTGGTCACATGCTTTATTAGACATGGTATACAATGTACTAACTCTAAATTATTATTTATCAGTAAAATTTATTATTCCAAGGAAAAGAAAAGCCTGTGTGGTTTATCCATATAGGAAAAAAAAACAGGAAACTGTATCAGAAGTGTTACTTACACTTGATTAAATCTAGCGCACCTAAATTACAAGCCAATTGATTAAATCTAGTGCACCTAAATTACACTAAAGCAGAGAATAGTGCAGTTTCTGGAATCCAAGGTATTACAGGATCCGAGACAACATGGTTTTACTAGAGGTAGGTCCTGTCAGATGAATCTGATTTCTTTGACTGAGTGACCATAGAAATGGATCAAGGGAGAGTGCTAGATATGGTGTACTTAGATTTCAACAAGGCCTTTGACACTGTTAAGCATCAGCAACATAAATAAACTGAGTACCGTTAAGATGGACCCTAAAGGGACTAACTAGATTAGAAAGCGGTTGAACTGGAGGCAACAAAGGGGATAGTAGTAAAGAAGTTCACTATGAAGATAGGATAGGAACATTACCAGTGGAATGCCACAGAGTTCAGTCTTTGGCCCTTTTCTTTTTAACATTTTTGAAAGAAATACTAGGGAAGGTTGTCAGGAAAGGTTTGTCTTTTTATGGATAATAACAAAAAATACAACAGGGTTGAGAGCCTGGAAGATGTGGATTATATGAAGAGAGATCCAGTGAAACTTAAAGAATGGTCAAAAATTTGGCAGTTAAATGCAAGATCATGGATTTGGCCTGCAAAAACCCAAGAAAGCGGTACGGTATAGGGGTGAAGTATTTCAATGCATGAAAAAAATGTGACTTGGGGGTGATCATATCGGATGATCTTAAAGTGACCCAACAGGTAGAAAAGATGACAGCAGAAGCCAGAAGGATACGTGGGTGCATAGGGAGAGGAATGACCAGCAAGAAAAAGGAGGTGAAAGTGCCTTTGTGCAAATCTCTGGTAAGACTTCAGAGTACCGTGTACAATTCTGGAGACTGAACCTTCGAAAGGGAGGCTATGATAAAATGAGGAAAATAGTTAAGAAAAAATGAAAAGGAGCAGTTGCAAAGGTTAAAGACTTACATCAAGCTTGGGTGTTGTTGAAAAATACTATCTTGGAAGCCCAGACCAGCTGTATTCCACGCTTTAAGAAAAGAGGAAGGAAGTCCAAAAAACTGCCAGCATGGTTTAAAGGCAAGGTCAGAGAGGCTGTTCTTGCCAAAAAAGCTTCTTTCAGAAAATGGAAAAAAGAGCCAAACGAAGAAACCTGGAAACAGCACAAGCACTGCCAAGTTAAATGCAAGGCATTGATAAGGCAGGCAAAGGGAGAATTTGAGAAGAAGCTTGCTGCGGAAGCAAAAACGTGTAATAAAGACTTTTTCAAGTACATTCATAGCAAAAAACCTGTGAGAGAATCAGTTGGTCCATTAGATGATAGAGGGGTTAAAGAGGCACAAAGAGGCGACAAGGCGATAGCGGAGAGACTGAATGAATTCTTTGCTTCGGACTTTACTGAGGAAGATGTAGGGATGTTACCCATGACTGAAGTGGTATTTAAAGGTGCGGAAGAATTGAAGGAAATATTGATACATCGGGAAGATGTATTACAACTATTTGATAAACTGAAGAGTAGCAAATCACCTGGACTGGATGATGTACATCCAAGGGTGTTGAAAGAACTGAAATATGAGATTGCAGACCTGCTATTAGTAATCTGTGAACTATCAGTAAAATCATCTGAAATACCTGAAGATTGGAGGATGGCGAACGTAACACAAATTTTTAAAAAGGGTTCCAGGGTGATCCGGGAAACTACAGACCGGATCACCCTGACGTCAGTACCGGGAAAAATGGTAGAAACCATCATAAAGAACAAAATTGCTAAACATGTAGATAGTCATGGATTAATGGGAGACAGCCAACATGGCTTTAGACGAGGAACATCTTGTCTTACTAATCTGCTATGTTTTTTGAAGGTGTGAATAAACAGGTAGACAAAGATGAGTCGGTTGATATAGTGTATTTGGACTTTCAGAAAGCCTTTGACAAGGTCCCTCATCAGAGACTTTTGGCAAAACTAAAGAGTCATGGGATAGGAGGCAGTATACTGTTGTGGATCAGGAACTGGTTAAAAGATAGAAAGCAGAGGGTAGGGCTAAATGGCCAGTTTTCTCAATGGAGAAAGGTGAATAGTGGTGTACCCCAGGGATCTGTGCTGGGTCCGCTGCTTTTTGACATATTCATAAATGACCTGGAAAAAGGAATAACGAGTGAGGTAATCAAATTTGCAGATGACACAAAACTATTTAAAGTTGTAAAACCCAAGAGGATTGTGGAAAATTGCAAAAGGATCTTGATAAATTGGAAGACTGGGCATCAAAATGGCAGATGAAATTTAATGTGGACAAGTGCAAAGTTATGCACCTAGGGAAGAATAACCCAAACTATGGTTACACGATACAAGGTTCCACATTAGGTACCACCATCCAGGAAAAAGATTTAGGTGTCATTGTGGATAACATGTTAAAACCCTCGGCCCAGTGTGCAGCGGTGGCCAAGAGAGCAAATAGAATGCTAGGTATCATAAGTAAAGGAATGGAAAATAAAACAAAGGATATTATAATGCCTCTGTATCGTTCCATGGTGCGACTATACCTTGAATATTGTGTGCAATTCTGGTCGCTGAATCTTAAAAAGGACATAGCGTTATTAGAAAAGGTTCAGAGAAGAGCCACCAAAATGGTAAAGGGGATGGAAGGATACCCCTATGAAGAAAGGCTAAAATGTTTAGGGCTCTTTAACCTGGAAAAGAGACAGCTGAGGGGAGATATGATAGAAGTCTATAAATTAATGAATGGAGTGGAACGACTAAATGTAGATTGATTGTTTACATTATCAGAATATAGAAAGACTAGGGGACATGCAATGAAGCTACAGGGTAAACTATTTAAGACTAATAAAAGAAAATATTTTTTCATTCAACGTGTAATCAAACTCTGGAATTTTTAACGGAGGAGGTAGTAAAGGCTATTAGTGTAGCTGGGTTTAAAAAAAGGTTTGGACAAGTTCCTGGAGGAAAGGTCCATAAACCATTATTAAGAAGGGACCCAGGATATCAATGCTTGACCCAGTACAAGCATTGTGGAACCTGTGTCTTTTGGGGAAACTGCTAGGTACATATGACCTAGATTGGCCACTGTTGGAAACAGGATACTGGGCTTGATGGACCTTGGACTAACCCAGTATGGCATATCTTATGTTCTTATAAACAGGATGGAGTTAGTTCAGAGGGTGGTTACTAAAATGGTCAGTGGTTTTCATCATAGAAAATACAGGGATAGACTTAAAGACCTCAATATGTATAATCTGGAAGAAAGGCAGGCGAGGAGAGAGACGTGTCTAAATGCACAGGAGGGGGTCTCTTTCAATTGAAAGGAAGCTCTGGAAGAAGGGATCATAGGATGAAGATGAAAAGAGAGAGCCTCAGGAGTAATCTAAGGAAATATTTGTTTATGGAAAGGGTGGTAGATGCATGAAACAGCCTTCCATTGGAGGTGGTGGAGATGAGAACTGTATCTGAATTCAATAAAGCATGGGACAAGTACAGAGGTTCGTTGAAGAAGAGGAAGGAATTATAGAGCTGACTAGTTCTTATGGATGTGGAAAAAAGGAGGAGCGTCGCTCTTGCAGAACAGAGGGGAAACACAAGGAGCAAGAGACGTGGGTTGGTGCAGACTGTTTATTGAAATTGGTCCCTACGCGTTTCGGCAAACACCTTCCTCGGGGGACATACAGCTAACATAAAATACATAAACATGTTATTAAAAATATACAAAATATATTGTAACAAATAAATATCATGATAAATAAATAATAAAAGTGATAAAACAATTAAGTAAAAGATAAATTATAAAAACTAATTAAAAAAGAAAAAGCAATCAAACAAGCAGGGCCGAGACAGAGGACAAATGTCAAGTAAAACAATGTGTAAAGGACTATGTGTACTTTGTTGAGGAGACAGCTACCATCTATAAATAAATAAAACATAGACGCTATAGACATAGACAAGATAATATGAATAAAAATAATAATAATCATGATGAAATAATCAAATAAAAACATACTAGCATAATAGATAATAAATACACCAAACATAATAAATAGTTCAAAAGTGATAAAGAACAATATAAATGTGACAATTGAAACCTACCAGTGCTGTGGTAAGTGATATGTCTCTTAAAGACAGTTTGTCTATTGGCTATGCAATAGCTGAAAGATATATATAAAAAGTAATTAAACAATTATACAAATATGTATATAGTGTAAATAACAAGAATCAAGTCTGATAAAAGTATATCAACAATATAAAAATCAAATGAAACGATACATAAAAACATAAATAATAAGCAAACCAATATTGCAAATCATTTAAAAAAATTATATTAAATATCGCTAAAAGATAAAACAAATGAAATCAGACAAAATGCCAAGATCAAGGATGCAAATGTTAAGGCAGTCAATAGGCAAGTCAACTCACCGTAATGATTTGTGTGAAAAAATATTCTGTCAGAGGATATTATATTGCTGATGAAAATACTGAGAGACAAATTAATAAGAATTAAACAGGAGGACTATAAAAACATGTGCTACAGAAATACTTCGAGTAGGGTGAAATACTTGCAAATCTACTAGAAGAGCCCACCCAATAGTGAAGTGAAGGTGTGCTTAAAACATAATGCATGAAGGGGGTGACGAACTTAGCTTGGATAAAGAAATAAAGAATCATATGGAAAAATTGGCACAAGTAAAACAATGGTATGAGGAATAGCAAAGATAAATCGTAACAAGGAGGAAAAAAATATATCAACATAACACTTGTGCCGTGCCCCGGGGGTCATGAGGAAATGAGTTCTCACTATAATTAATATGAGATGAGCACGCAAAACGACACCATGCATTGAGTGTATGAACATAGTGGTGAACAATTGAAGGAAGCCGAGGGGAACAGTCTCAAAAAAAACGTCGAAATTCCCGCCTTCCAAGATGACGTTTGCAAAAGTGGGCGGGGGCACAAAGGCCAAACCAAATAAAAACATTCCAGTGTTGTAAAATACAAATAATTGATAAAAAAGAAGTAAAAATATAAATATATATATGCAAAGAACGCCAAAAATTTCTTATGTGCATTGATGAGAAGAAAAAGGTTAGAAAAGTGGAGTACTGTAACACCTGATTATATTCAGAACATTTAAGGCTTGCTAGTGATTGTAATAGGGGAGTGCTGTGCAGTACCGAAGAAATACTAGTATACAGTGATTAGAGGAAAAAACCTTAACCAACAGTCGCTAGTGAACAACAGCCAGAACTCGTGCAATTGAGGCGATTATATAAAACGCTTAAGAATAACATGGCCGCAAGTCTGACAATAGTATAGAAAATTATGGAAGGTGAGGCGTGTGTGGAAGAGAAAAGGAAGGACCATCGTGAACCTTATATCGCCACCCGCAGAGTAATGGAAAGGTAATACTCACTGTAATACGTCTCAATTAAACGCACAGAGAAAAGCCATATGCTGAGTGAACATATCGTAGTGAAAAAATGAAAGCAGACCAAGAGGAAGAAACCAGGGTTAAATAGACGCCGAATTCCCGCCTTGTAGGATGACGTTTACAAATGGGCGGGGGCATATCAAACAGAGCAGAGTAAAGGCATACCCGTGTCGTGAGGGAAAGATAGATGAGAAAATGGGATTGCAAGTATGTCATACAGGACGATTCAACAAAAGGAATGTCAGATGAAACATTACCGCACACTTATGATTAAAAAGAAGTAAACTCAAACAAAGAATAACATAAAGCAGAGGGTACATATAGCACAGAATCCATTCCCTACCTTGATCTTTTGATCAAGAAGTCAGACGCAGGTTTCGTCACTGATTTATACCGTAAGCCGACTGACAGAAACACGTTTCTTACATACGATAGCTGTCATAACACTGCCTTCAAGCAAAACCTCCCTATCAGTCAATTTCTTAGGATTAAGAGACTTTGCACAAACAATACAGATTTTGAAAAACACGCTACGGATTTGTATCAGAGGTTTGAACAACGCGGATATCCGAACAAATGCATTCATAAAGCATATCAAAGAGCACAGGCCACCGATCGTCCTACACTTTTGCAGAATACAGTACGATTACAAATAGACAGAGTCACTTGTCCTTTGACCTTCTCATCACATTCAAAAGCTATCACGGATATTTTGAAACAAGAATGGCACCTTATATCTTTTTTACCTGCTTTTAAATCGAAACGTCTGATGGTGTCATATAAACGTGCTCCTAATTTAAGTCATTATTTAGTTCCGTCTGCTCTCACTGTCCCTCGGCCCTCTCCCAAGGTTAGAGGTCACTATAGTTGCGGCAATTGTTCTGTTTGTCCTCATGTTATTACAGCCAAGAATGCTTTCACACATGTATCTACAGGTCACAAAATTATTATTAATCATTATTCTAACTGCAAGACCATTAATGCTATCTATTTAATATTATGCCCCTGTGATATGATTTATATAGGTAAAACGTTACGACAAATACGAACACGTATGATTGAACATAGGAGTAATATTCAGAGAAAACTAACTGACAAACCTTTGGTCTCCCACTGGCTGGAGAAAGATCATGCTATTAATGATATCAAATTCCTGGTTATTAAAACTGCTGTCCCACATTGGCGCGGTGGTAACATCAACAATACTTTACTCAGGTTAGAACAACGGTTCATCTATGAATTTAATAGTTTGGAACCATTTGGCCTCAATCAAGAGAGTGACCTCTCGGTGTTCTTATAATAATGTTTTATTTCTAGTTCCATATTATGGTCTTATAATATTATCCCTTTTATTTTAAACGTTTTCATTATATTTATTTATTTCCTGTTTTATTTCATCATATCTTTTATTGATATCTATATTTTATCATTATCATAATGAGGTACTTTCCTTGCTCATCATTTTATTTGTATTATGAAAGTTTCTTGGTATTGCACTCTTTATATTATTATCCCACTGCTTCCAGTCTGCTTGATCCTGCACTAATTTTGTCCATACTGCCACCAACATATTTTTTCCCCCTCGGTTTGATGCCAAATTCTTTTTTACATACACAATTAGTAATATACCAATTTGTTTTTTTATCATCTGCTATCTTTTACTCTTTTAGCACACTTTTACAGTTTTGTCTTTTTGTCAGTAATGATCCCCATTGTGCGTTTTTTCAACCTACAGGTTGACATCTTTGACTGGTCTCTGAGGTGGTCCCACATCGTAGTTTGACTACTTTATGTTATTCTTTGTTTGAGTTTACTTCTTTTTAATCATAAGTGTGTGGTAATGTTTCATCTGACATTCCTTTTGTTGAATCGTCCCGTATGACATACTTGCAATCCCATTTTCTCATCTATCTTTCCCTCACGACACGGGTATGCCTTTACTCTGCTCTGTTTGATATGCCCCCGCCCATTTGTAAATGTCATCCTACAAGGCGGGAATTTGGCGTCTATTTAACCCTGGTTTCTTCCTCTTGATCTGTTTTCATTTTTTCACTATGATATGTTCACTCAGCGCATGGCTTTTCTCTGTGCGTTTAATTGAGACGTATTACAGTGAGTATTACCTTTCCATTACTCTGCGGGTGGCGATATAAGGTTCACGATGGTCCTTCCTTTTCTCTTCCACACACGCCTCACCTTCCATAATTTTCTATACTATTGTCAGACTTGCGGCCATGTTATTCTTAAGCGTTTTTATATAATCGCCTCAATTGCACGAGTTCTGGCTGTTGTTCACTAGCGACTGTTGGTTAAGGTTTTTTCCTCTAATCACTGTATACTAGTATTTCTTCGGTACTGCACAGCACTTCCCTATTACAATCAATAGCAAGCCTTAAATGTTCTGAATATAATCAGGTGTTACAGTACTCCACTTTTCTAACCTTTTTCTTCTCATCAATGCACACAAGAAATTTTCGGCGTTCTTTGCGTTTTCACCGATCCTGCTCACCCACAATGCATTATTACTTTTTAATGACAATGGGTGTTTTACAAGACATGTTTTCATTCTTTCCTGTGGAAACATTTATAAATGTTTATATATATTTATATTTTTACTTCTTTTTTATCAATTATTTGTATTTTACAACACTGGAATGTTTTTATTTGGTTTGGCCTTTGTGCCCCCGCCCACTTTTGCAAACGTCATCTTGGAAGGCGGGAATTTTGACGTTTTTTTGAGACTGTTCCCCTCGGCTTCCTTCAATTGTTCACCACTATGTTCATACACTCAATGCATGGTGTCGTTTTGCGTGCTCATCTCATATTAATTATAGTGAGAACTTTTTTTCAGAGCTCCAGGAGGAGCTGGATCACCACCCGCGGCTGCATTCGACGAAGGAGAGCCATCTCCCTACCTGGAGATTAGCCGAAGAAACAGCAGACCGCTCCGGTCACTAACTCACAAAAGAGCACGTCGGAGGAAAGCCCCGCACGCAGACCAGCACCTGTAGCAGCGGATTGCTCAGCACACGTGCTTTCAAAAAGAGCTCCTGTGAGTCCAAGCTTTCCAGCGCGTCATCGCCTACCCCTGCCCAATCGGGGCCCAGCTCTACACTTTAAAAGGGGGCGCGAACAGGGAAGAATCCCTTCTTTTCAGAGCTCCAGGAGGAGCTGGATCACCACCCGCGGCTGCATTCGACGAAGGAGAGCCATCTCCCTACCTGGAGATCAGCCGAAAAAACAGCAGACCGCTCCGGTCACTAACTCACAAAAGAGCACGTCGGAGGAAAGCCCCGCACGCAGACCAGCAGCTGTAGCAGCGGATTGCTCAGCACACGTGCTTTCAAAAAGAGCTCCTGTGAGTCCAAGCTTTCCAGCGCGTCATCGCCTACCCCTGCCCAATTGGGGCCCAGCTCTACACTTTAAAAGGGGGCGCGAACAGGCGCACCGCGCCTTGCGGGCCCATGCCTGAGGGCCGCGCAAGAGGGCCCTTTGGCACGGCCCTTAGGCTAAGGCTCTTAGGCCTACACATCCACCAAAGGAAGAACGAAGAAATACTCGACGCGGAATCGTCAACTACACCGAGTACAACTGAGATCCCCCAAGGTTGAGCTCGCACACCTCATCCCCTCACAGATTCATCAACCGCAGCAAGTATACCCCTATAATCACTACTTAACTGACTTTTACACAGCATAAAACTTGAATTAACCATACTACTCTGCTCAACCTGTAAAGCTATATCAGGTTCTTGTGTTAACAAGTATTTGATGCCCTGGGATACACTAAATACTTTTGTCAGTAGCTCTCATACAGTTTATTACTATTGTCAATAATATATCTCCACCTAGTACTGTTATCAGTAGCTAGCCAGCCAGTAACTATCATAAATTTTATTACTGCTGTCAGCAGTATATCTTCAACCAGTACTGTTGTCAATTGTCAGTAGCCAACCTGTTACTAATTATCACTCATTGCAATATCACTGTCAGCAGTACTCACTACTGTTGTCAGTAGTATATCATCATTCTGAACCGTTGTCAGTAGATAGCTAGCCAGTAACTATTATACATTTTATTACTGTTGTCAGTAGTATATCATCATTCAAAACTGTTATTAGCAGCTAGCTAGCCAGTAACAATTAGAACCATTATACATTTTATTACTGTAGCCAGTAGTATATCATCATTCTGTACTGTTGTCAGTAGCTATCACATAATTTTATACTGTTGTCAGTAGCGTTCATCAATTAGGATTAACACTGTATTTAGTAGCTCTCCTTTCAACCTTCCTACTTTTTCTCACATCTTTCGACCCTGGTATATAACTACTTAGCTCAACTAACTGCTACCCATCCAAAATGCCACGTACAAACGATATGCTAACGAAATTATCTTATATAGGTTTAGTATTAGCAATTCTAACCATTGACCTAGCACTAAGCCTAAACAGCAAAAATTATAAAACAATTCCCATAATTCACACACATACTCAAAACAACTACCATATTGGACACATTTACCCAAACAACCATCCCAGATTAAATTTCCATAGACTAATTCACATAAAACAAACAAACTCACATCAAACAACCAAGGGAACATGCCCCAACAACACAACATCCCTTTCATGCATCCTTATCAACGCACGCTCGATGAAAAACAAGCTCTCCATATTTAATGACTTAATATCTGATTTAAAATCAGATATATTATGTGTCACAGAAACCTGGCTCTCCGACACCGACGCAGTCTACATAAATCAACTTAATAATGAAAACTATGACACTTTCTACAAACATCGAACTAATAGAAAAGGAGGAGGTGTATTAATGATGACAAAAAAGGCACTATGTGCCAAAACAATCCAATCAAACATCTCTAACAACATAGATGCATTATTAATAAAAATTGGACTCATGAAACTCTGCTTAGTATACAGACCCCCAGACCAAAATCCAGACTGCCTTGACTCTTTTATTGAACTCCTCAGCTCATCTACTGAACAACACCCTATAATTATGCTAGGAGACTTTAACCTTCCTTCGCTACCAAGAATGGACTCGAAACTATTCTTTGACACTATATCAGACATGGATTATCATCAGATAATAAACACAGCTACACACATCAAAGGTGGAACCCTCGATCTTGTCCTCATCCCTAATACACTCCTCAAACTAATCAATCCAAATTCAGTTGAATGTATACAGGTACCCTGGTCTGATCACTACATAATCAAATTAAATCTTACATATCCCCTCACTAGCACTAACAATCACACCAGAAATGCCCCAACCACAAGATTCAAAAAGTTTAACAATGCAGAATTTATTGACTTAACAATCCCCCACCTCTTATCATCACCAACGAATTTAGATGACACTGTCAAAAACTGGCATGAAACCATCAATAATGCAGCCAAAATTAATCACACACACAAAAAGATCATCCACTCTAAGACTAATACCAAACCATGGTTCAACACTACACTAAAACAAATGAAAAGGCACCTTCGAAAACTAGAACACAACTGGCGCAAATCTAAATTGATGATACACAAAGAAATATACAATAACCACCTCACTAAATACAAAGAAACCTTGGACAGCACAAAAAAAGAATACTATGCTAAAATACTATCAAAATCATATAACAGGCCAAGAGAGTTATTCTCCATTGTCAGAAATCTAACCAACCCTCAAACTTCTGACAATGAAATAACTGACATCTCAGTTCAAACCTTAGCCCACCATTACCAAAACAAAGCAAAAATACCGTCAATGTCTATAGACACTATCAACTTATCACACCAGTCTCCAGACCAATGGTCAGAGTTCCACCCCATAACTAGAGACACTAAAAAATATCATCACCAGCCTCAACACCACAACTTCTTATCTAGATCCATGTCCAGTAACATGGATAAAAAACACTCTACCAATTTTATTACCCTACATTCTTTCAATAGTGAACCTCTCACTAACCCAAGGCTACCTTCCACCATCACTCAAACACGCACAAATACGACCAATCCTTAAGAACAGCAAACTTGATAAAACTTTGCCTGCATCATATAGACCCATCTCTAGCATACCATTCTTGGCTAAAATAATTGAAAAAGTGGTTCAATTACAGACACAGGATTTTCTAGACTCATCTTACCCTCTTGATGAACAACAGTATGGCTTTAGGCCCCGCCATGGAGTTGAAACACTCCTTACAGTTTTAATAGATGCGCTCCTAAGAGGGATCGACAATCATAAACAGGCCTTTATTCTACTTTTCATTGATATATCAGCTGCGTTCGATAGCGTACACCACACAATAATACTCAATAACTTGAAACAAATAGGCTTAAACTCTACAGTACATAATTGGTTCTCATCCTATCTAAATAACAGAATGCAAAACGTATGAATTGGGAACCAAAACTCAACTACATATAAACAAGAAATTGGATTACCACAAGGTTCAGCGTTGTCAGCCCTGCTTTTCAATATTTACATAAAACCAGTCTGCGACATTTTCAAAAAATTTGGAGTAAAATATCACCTATACGCAGATGATATTATGATGTATATTCCATTTACGATACCCAACCTACCACTCAAACCCTATCGGACTGCTATAATGAAATCACAACATGGCTAAAAGCACAAAACCTCCACATAAATCACACTAAAACTGAACACACATTAGCAATACCATAAAGAAAATTTATTTCAAACTCAAAACCCTCAAACAACTTCGTCCTCTGGTATGTACACAAGACTTTATCAACATAATTCAGGCCACCATAACTCCACATTTTGACTTTGCCAATCTAATTCTAATAGGCATATCAAAACAAAACATCAAACGAATGCAATTAGCTCAAAACGCAGCGGCCAGAATTATACTGAAAATTAACTCACTTCAACACATATCACCAATACTAGCCTCCCTCCATTGGCTACCAATTCAAAGTAGAATAATCTACAAAACAATAATAACTTCATTCAAAGCCTTATATGATATGGCCCCGACTACGCTATGCAATCTAATACACAAAGAACCATCTAAGCCTACACACAGAAAAGGACAATTAAACAAATTAAAGATTCCGAGAGAGTATACAAGAGCCCATAAATCAACAAACAACAGAGCATTTTCTCACATTGCCCCAACTATCTGGAACTCCCTCCCAGAGGAGCTACGAACACTAACTGAGATCATGGAACTCCGCAAAAAACTAAAAACCTATCTGTTCACCAAACACTATAACATAGAAAACCAATCACCTACGTTAGACAAAGGATAAACGGGTATTCTGTCTGCTTCAAACAAAATCCCTTCAACCCACACACATAGCACACATTCTTGATGATCCCACATCTTTTGTCTTCTCACTTCCATGTATATTTATTTACATATACATATTTGTATATAGTTTATGCTGTTCTGTATTATCTCGCATTGTTTAGTCTATTTTATGATGTTACCCTGTACATATGTTCTGCTGTATTATGACGTTCTCTGTAAAACAAACTTGCTTTGTTAATTGTTGTTCACTGTAAACCGCAACTGAACTTTGGAAGATGCGGTATATAAATGTGTATAAAAAAAAAAATTTCCTCATGACCCCCGGGGCACGGCACAAGTGTTATGTTGATATATTTTTTTCCTCCTTGTTACGATTTATCTTTGCTATTCCTCATACCATTGTTTTACTTGTGCCAATTTTTACATACGATTCTTTATTTCTTTATCCAAGCTAAGTTCGTCACCCCCTTCATGCATTATGTTTTAAGCACACCTTCACTTCACTATTCGGTGGGCTCTTCTAGTAGATTTGCAAGTATTTCACCCTACTCAAAGTATTTCTGTAGCACATGTTTTTATAGTCCTCCTGTTTAATTCTTATTAATTTGTCTCTCAGTATTTTCATCAGCAATATAATATCCTCTGACAGAATATTTTTTCACACAAATCATTACGGTGAGTTGACTTGCCTATTGACTGCCTTAACATTTGCATCCTTGATCTTGGCGTTTTGTCTGATTTCATTTGTTTTATCTTTTAGCGATATTTAATATAATTTTTTTAAATGATTTGCAATATTGGTTTGCTTATTATTTGTTTTTATGTATCGTTTCATCTGATTTTTATATTGTTGATATACTTTTATCAGACTTGATTCTTGTTATTTACACTATATACATATTTGTATAATTGTTTAATTACTTTTTATATATATCTTTCAGCTATTGCATAGCCAATAGACAAACTGTCTTTAAGAGACATATCACTTACCACAGCACTGGTAGGTTTCAATTGTCACATTTATATTGTTCTTTATCACTTTTGAACTATTTATTATGTTTGGTGTATTTATTATCTATTATGCTAGTATGTTTTTATTTGATTATTTCATCATTATTATTATTTTTATTCATATTATCTTGTCTATGTCTATAGCGTCTATGTTTTATTTATTTATAGATGGTAGCTGTCTCCTTAACAAAGTACACATAGTCCTTTACACATTGTTTTACTTGACATTTGTCCTCTGTCTCGGCCCTGCTTGTTTGATTGCTTTTTCTTTTTTAATTAGTTTTTATAATTTATCTTTTACTTAATTGTTTTATCACTTTTATTATTTATTTATCATGATATTTATTTGTTACAATATATTTTGTATATTTTTAATAACATGTTTATGTATTTTATGTTAGCTGTATGTCCCCCGAGGAAGGCGTTTGCCGAAACGCGTAGGGACCAATTTCAATAAAGCAGTCTGCACCAACCCACGTCTCTTGCTCCTTGTGTTTCCCCTTAGTTCTTATGGATGGGCATCCGATATAGGCCATATGGTCTTCATCTTCCATCATTTGCTATGTTTTGATGTTTATGAAGCTAAATTTAGAAGTTTAGCTTCTGAATGGTCCTAAAGTGGGGTTAGAGCAGGAGGAAATTAGGTAGATAACCTGGTGTCAGGGCTGGCCCAACCAATAGGCAAAGTAGGTAGTCGCCTAGGACAAGAACCTCTGGAGGGCAGAAAAAGCAGGCCATTCAAAGTTAAATAATAGATTTTGACAGCCAGAGGGGTGTAAAGCTTGAGGTTCGCCTAGAGCTCCAACACTTTGGATCATCTCTAGGGCCAACGCTGCCTGGTGTCATTCATCTTTGAGGTGAGAGCAGCCCAGTGGAGGTGGTAGAGGCAAGAACAGTATCTGAATTAAAGAAAGCATGAGACAAGCACAGAGGGAGAGAAAGGAATTGCAGGGTTGAATACAGGGGAGGTTCTATCTTTAGGCCAACTGAGGCGGTGGCCTCAGGCGGCAGTTTCTAGGGGGCGGCACTCTGGCTGTGTCTATTTCTGATTTGACGCTCCCTAAAAACTGCCTAATGATAGAACCTCCAAGCTTCCAGCAGGGCCGGCACTACCTGGTAGGCCAGGTAAGTGCAGCAGGAGGCCGCCGTCGCCATCACCGCCTGCCCGCCACCCGTTGCTTCAAACGAGAAAGCAGCCGCGGGAACATTTCTCTGTTCCCACGGCTCTGCTATCTTTTAAATTGCTGGGTCGCCGAGTTTCTAAAGGCAAGAATAAGCCTTTAGAAAGAATAAGAATAAGGGAGAAGAGAGACGGGAGAGTTGGAAGGGAGCAGACATGGGGGGGGAGCTGAAAGGGAGCAGACATGGGGGGGGGAGCTGGAAGGGAGCAGAGCAGACATGGAGGGGAGCAGGAAGGGAGCAGACGGGGGCTGGAAGAGCATAAATGGGGGGAGCTGGAAGGGAGCAGAGCAGACATTGGGGGGGGGGGAGCTGGAAGGGAGAAGAGATACAGGAGGGATGGAAGGAAGGAGACATGGGGGAGCTGGAAGGCAGCAACAAACAGGGGGAGCTAGAAGGAAGCAGAGCAGACATGGGGGAGCTGGAAGGGAGCAGAAACTTGGGGATGGGGCTTTAAGGTGACTGGGTAATAGGAGGGAGGTTGGAAGAGAACTGACTGGGGAAGGTGAGGGCTGGAAGGGAGCTGACATACGGGTTGGAAGGGGGCAGAAAAGAGGAGAAGGAGGGGGTTGGAGGGAAGGTGGGGACAGGAAGGGAGCTGACACCTGGGGATGGCACTGGAAGGTGGATGGACAGAGGAGAGGGCGACTGGAAGGGAACTGACATAGGAGGAGGCACTGGGACTGGACGTTTGCTGATACCTGGGATGGTATTTTGACTAGAAGAGGCTGGACGGTGGAGAAGGAGGGGAACTGGAAGGGAATAGACACCAGTGGCGGTACTGGCAATGCAAGGGGGTTGGCACTGGAAGGTACTGGGAGGGAAGTCTATAAAGTATGCTGACACTGGGGAGAGTTACTGGGACTGGAAAAAGGCTGATGGACGAAAATGAAGAAAGCAAAAGGAGAGACAAGACATGGCAGATGGACTATAGACCATAGAAAAAGAGCTAAAAGAAAACAGAAGAAAACAGAAACCTCAGATCTGGACTAGCATGATCAAAAATTGTCAGACAACAAAGGAAGAAAAAAATAATTTTATTTTCAATTTAGTGATTGGAGAAGAACATAAGAAATGCCATACTGGGTCAGACCAAGGTCCATCAAGTCCAGTATCCTGTTTCCAACAGTGGCCAATCTAGGTCATAAGTACCTAGCAGTTTCCCCAAAAGACACAGGTTCCACAATGCTTGTATTGGGCCAAGCATCAATATCCTGGGTCCCTTCTTAATGTCTTTCCTCTAGGAACTTGTCCAAACCATTTTTAAATCCAGCTACACTAACAGCCTTTACTACATCCTCCGGTTACAAATTCCAGAGTTTGATTACACGTTGAGTGAAAAAATATTTTCTTTTATTAGTCTTTAATAGTTTACCCTGTAGCTTCATTGCATGTCCCCTAGTCTTTCTATATTCTGATAACGTAAACAATCAATCTACGTTTACTCGTTCCACTCCATTCATTAATTTATAGACTTCTATCATATCTCCCCTCAGCCGTCTCTTTTCCAGGTTAAAGAGCCCTAACCTTTTTAGCCTTTCTTCATAGGGGTATCCTTCCATCCCCTTTACTATTTTGGTGGCTCTTCTCTGAACCTTTTCTAATAGCGCGATATCCTTTTTAAGATACAGCGACCAGAATTGCACACAATATTCAAGGTGCGGTCTCACCATGGAATGATATAGAGGCATTATAATATCCTTTTATTTTCCATTCTTTTCCTTATGATACCTAGCATTCTATTTGCTCTCTTGGCCACCGCTGCACACTGGGCCGAGGGCTTTAACATGTTATTCACAATGACGCCTGTAGGAATGGACAGATAAAAGGGATACCAGAATCCCCAATATGTAATTGAAGATGGATGAATTTCTTGATGCAGATCTCTGGAATGTGCTGATAGAAGAACTTTTTTTTTTTTGAAACTTTGTTTTTATTAAGCATGTGAAAGGCAGGATAAAACAGCATACAAAACCGACAAGTACATGACCCCCAGCTATCCCCCCCCCAGGCAAAAAGCCCGTAGGGAGTAAACCCTCTGCCACCCCCAACAGTAATCATAGAACGGAGGCTCCGTAAAAGAACCTCAGAACCCAAACAACAGCGTTAACTTTAACATACTATAACAGAATGATAAACTTTAACAAACACAAAACCCGTGTGCCTGGTGCTGTGTACTATGTGCTGTGTGCCAACGCCGCCCCCCACCATCCATTTCACCTCAATAAACTTTGCAAGTAAGGGTCCCAAATCTTATGAAATTCCCACTCCCGGCCCCGTAGTCGATAAGTCAATTTATCAAACTGGATCATCTTCTCCACTTTCGTCTGCCAGTCTCCCTCCCCCGGCCCCCCCCTCCCATTTCCAACGCCAGGCTATCGTAATCCGCGCTGCCAGCCTTAGCTTCTCCTCACGCAGCTTAGCCCACCTTCCCTCTCCACCCTGAGCTTCTCCCCCCAACACCCACTCCCAGGGCCCCCCGCCCAACTCCCTCACCCCCCCGTCCCACTACCCCCCGCCCCTCTACCCATCCCTTCCTGCACCATCCGCCAGAACCGCTGTATAACCCGACAACCTCACCACATGTGCAGAAAATCTCCGTGCTCCCCACACCCCCGCCAGCACACCCCCGACCCACGCCCCCCCGCCCAAGCCAGCCTACTCGGGGTAGCATAAGCCCCGTGCACTATCTGCAATTGTGTTTGCCGCCAAGAGGGGACCGCCATGGTCCGGTATATAGCCCCATAAATCCTCTGCCATTGCTCTTCATCCCATTCCACCCCTACCCATTTATGCCACCGTGCCCGATGTCCCCACTCCGCCTTCTCCTCTAATTCCGCCGCCTCCTCCAACAATACCCTATAAATCTTAGAAATGATCCCTTTATCCTTATTCCTCTGGAACAAGACAGCCTCCATTGCAGTGCTGGGACGTCTAATCCATCGGAGGTTCTCCCCCGTTTGTAAAAAGTGCCTGATCTGAAAATACTGATAAAAGGGGATGGAAGAACTTTTTAACAATGACTGTCACTCACGAGTTTGTCCTTTCACCTACTTCCTCTTGGGTTGAGTGGGATATCATGATCATGAGTTCTGTGGAACTGTCTTTAAAATAGTTTGAGAACATTGTTAACGGAAGCATAAAGAGTAAACACAGGCTATGAACTCCGCAACCAAAGTTCATTGTACAGTCAACTATAGGTCACTGCTGGCACAGCGTAATTTCTGCAACTCTGCAATTATAAATAATTCTGTCATAATCAAGTAAATTTCATCTAACAGCTCTTACTCTGTAAAGAATTCTAACGACACCTTGTGTTATGTCATGTTTATGCTTAATGACTGTATTACTTCCCCTTTTCTCTTCAATAAAAAGAGCTTCAAAGGAGGAAGAATTTGAATTCAACAGAGGTGGAACTGTGCTGTGTCCATGGGCCTTCTGTTGTTTTCCCTCTGAGCTCAAAGAAAAGTAGCACTTTGTGTGTGATTGTGTTCTGTGTTACTCTCTGCTTATTTCTCACTGCTTGAGGGACCAGAGACCGAAAGAGCCGTGGTATTGTGGCCAGATCACGGGTTTTCTTCAACGCCTAAATCTTTTTGCTGGGTGGTGGTTCCTAATGTGGAACCTTGCATCATGTAACCATAGTTTGGGTTGTTCTTCCCTAGGTGCATAACTTTGCACTTGTCCACTGTCACCATGTCCCCTGCTGGTAGCTTGTTGAAGGGACAAGGTGGACATTTTAATTATTTTTGTAGAAGTAGGAAACCTTTTTGGTCCAGAGGGATCATGGTCCTTGTAGTCCTTCTTCTTAAAGAAATGAGTTGTGTACGCCTTGTGTAGGGTCAAACAAAAGGCTTTTATTCCCCTTTAGCACTAAGGTTCGCTAAGAAACCAAAAAGTAGAATTTACCTTATTTTCAGGTTTATGCCAAAGTAATTACAGAGTAAGAAAACTGTTATGAAAGCTTCACAGTTCCTTGTAAAAATACACAGGGTTTTCAACACCATAGTAAAACAAATAAACAAGCTCTTCTTTAGCTCAACATAGATATTGTTAAAGCATGTTCTGGTAATTACAGCTCTGGGAGAGACTCTAGGCTTTCAGCAATACACATCAAACAGTCCATTTGTTCTTCAGGCATCAACGGCTCTGGTTCCCCAAGCTCAATCTGCATGGGTTCCAGCTCAGCCATGCTTTCTTCTACACCTGAGCTTTCCCTGGCTGAAATAGTTTGCAGTTCAGAAGTTCTCTTCCCTAGTTTCCAGCCTGGCAGTTCTGGGTTTTGCAAACAAGTGGTATGTCTTGTTCCTATGCCTCTTTGTAGTGGTTTCCAAAACTTCTGCCAGCTTTCTTTCCTCTCAGTATTGCTATCTGAGTTATAAGTCTTTCTAGGACCTGGCTTCTTTGTGAGAAATAAAGTATCACTGTACCTTAGCTCCTTGAAGTCTGTGCCACTCGTATTCTCTCTACCAGGCACTCTCCTTCTGATACCGTCTCCTCTGAAGACTGTTTCTTGGAGTTCTCTGGGCTGGGCTAATCCTCCCTGGAGCTTAGCTCTGCCACGTAAGGATTCCAAACTCCTCTGTCTTGCAGTATAGGAGATTCCTCTATCAGGTCCTTTCTTCCCAGTATCCTTGGGTTCTTTACCAGATCCTTTCTCAGAGCTTCTCTCTATGTGTAGGCCTCTCTCTAGGCATGGCTCTCTCTCTAGGCATGGCTCTCTCTCTAGCCGGAGCTCTCTCTGCTGCGGTGGCTCTCCCTCTAGCAGTGGCTCTCTCTCTTGCCGTGGCTCTCTCCCTTGCCGTGGCTCTCCCTGTTTCCTTCCTGCAGAGCTCTGCTTATAAAGCCATTTTCCCCTTGAGTTTTCTGACCCTCTCCTCAGGTGCACCTGATTAGCTTCTGCTTCATCAGTACCTGGGTGTGTCAGCTCAGCATCTGCAGGCTCGTGCCTGCTCCCTCTAGCTGTCCTGCTAGGTAATTGCACCCTCTGCAAGTCGGTTGCATTATAAAAAACAGCGTTTTTTTCTAAGTTCATAGCTTCACTAGCTTCAGCTCTATCACACCACATTAAATTTCATCTGCCATTTTGATGCCCAGTCTTCCAATTTATCAAGATCCTCTTACAATTTTTCACAGTCCTCTTGGGTTTTAACAACTTTAAATAGTTTTGTGTCATCTGCAAATTTGATAACCTCACTCGTTATTCCCTTTTCCAGGTCATTTATGAATATGTCAAAAAGCAGCGGACCCAGCACAGATCCCTGGGATACACCACTATTCACCTTTCTCCATTGGGAAAATTGGCCATTTAGCCCTACCCTCTGCTTTCTATCTTTTAACCAGTTTCTGATCCACAGGAGATAACTATTTTACAGGGAACATGGGCTATGGAGGGTTAAGTGGCTTGCCCAAGACCACAAGGAGCACCTGTGGGACTAGAAACCCCAGTTGTTCCAGCCCAAGTTTGCTGTCCTCTAGTGGGATTTGAACCCCTGACCTTCTGGCCTGAAGTACCTTGCCCCAACCACTAGGCCACTCCTCCACTCCAAGTTAGGCCCTGATTCCAACCCCCATCTTAGTAAAGAACCAAAGTCTGTAAAAGTTTGAGAAAAACTGTTTTAAACTGCTTAATAAGAAGTTTTCATGAATGCATAAATCTTTCGTTATTCTCTTGTGCTGTGAAGATAGAAATGTTTTAATACTTGCATTCCTAGAGCCAGAAACGACCTTGCAGTAGAGAAGTATCCAAACCTAGAAACTGTACCATTGTTAGAACAGTCCTAGAGGAGGGAGCTGGGTGCTAGGCCCAGGAGGGATCTCCGATTGGACAAACGCAGGGGGCGTTGGAACCAATAGAAAGTTTGCATGTATCAAACTGAAAAGAAATGTATAAATGAATATGTCTCTGTAAGAACTTTGCTCAGTCCTTTTTGAAGCTAGACTAACTGGGCCTTGTGCACAATAAATTTGCTTGGACCCTGTAAATTGACTCCTGGATTTATTCATTGTCTGCACTTCGCTGCTACATAATCTTGGTGCGTTGGCCGAGAATGTGCGGGTAGTGAATGGTATTCAAGCGAATATTCCACGCAATTCGCCTCCAGGTTTGGCCTGGTCAGAACCGTGTCTGTCCGACCGCAAGGGAAACCTCAGGCGCCGCCGGTCCTTTTGTATCGGAGAGGGTTCCGCCTTGCCTCAGCGGGCCACTGGGTCCGGCCGGCCAACACCTCCGAACCCGAGGGGAGTCCAGGATCCAACCCAAGAATTGGTTTGGTATCGGGAACCGGATCCGGTGAGTAGACATTTTCTTGTTTATTAGTCAGTGAAGCCTGGGAAAAGTCTTGCATGAGTGCGCGAGACCAATTTGGTATAGACTAACTGGGAAAGTCTTGCATGAGTGCGCGAGACAAGAGAGCTTGATCACCTCTCATAAGGGCGGTTCTAGTACGCTCCGCATAAGGGTTAGCGGAAGCCGAAGCCATCGACCCTTTGGTTGGGAAAAGTCAGTTAGTCAGAAAACCTTGAGCATTTGAAAAATATTTTCTTGTGATGGTATGTTTGCCTGTGTGATTGAGAGGTCTTGAGACACAGACCGAGTGAGAGCGGACTCCTGAGTAGTGCAGTTCCTGGCCGGGCGACCGCGCCCAGGTCGCAAAAAGGAGGAAGCGTGTGGTATTTGTTCCCCTCAGTGTTTTGTGGGCTGTACAGACCCCTTACCTACAGCCATACTACCTACTCTTACTGTTTGTCGTCTTGTACGTCATTACGTGTACGCCATTATGATTATGGGAGGGACGGAGTCCACGCAAACTCCGTTGGAATGTATGATCAAGAATTTCCTTAAAGGATTTTCGGGAGACTACGGCATAAGAATGTCTCCGTCTAGATTAAGAATGTTATGTGATAGGGAGAGGCCTGTGCTAGCTACTTCATGGCCCTGTGGGGACACCTTTGATGTAGAAATAGTTTCCCGTGTTCATCAGCTTGTACAAAAAGTGCACCCTGACCAGTTCCCCTACATAGATTCCTGGTTGGGTGTTTGCGAGAGGCAGCCCTCTTGGGTAAAGCGCTGCTATGAGGAACAGTGTAGAATATTAGTAGCAACCACTAGGGGGACCTGGAAGGTTGAGGAAAGAAAGCCGCCTGTGTATTCCGCCACAGAATCCCCAGAAATCCTGGCCCGTTTACCCCAGTACCCGCATAGGTTAGTTCCCCCAGCTCCGCTACCTGAAGCTGAACCTGAACCTGATGAGGAACCTCAGCAATTACTGCTGCAGCAGCAAAAGCCCACTTCCCCGAGTGATAGCCCCGAGTCTGGCCCAAGTACATCGGGAGGGCCAGGGTCCTCCGACGATACAGAAAGCAGAGGCTCTCCTGCCAGTTCAGGGTCACCCACCAAGGAAGCTTATACCCGGGAGCCGTATGATTTAAGAAGTATAACCCCGAAGAAGAAGGAGAAAGCAGGGCACCTAATGCCATTGCATCAAGTGCCTGGTTTACCCATCCTAAATGATCAGGGCCAGATGGCGCCAGGACCAACTAGTTTAATCTACGTGCCTTTTTCCACTACTGATTTATTAAACTGGAAAACGCATTATGCATCCTATACTGAGAAGCCCCAAGAATTGACAGAGTTAATGTCTAGTATAATGCAAACTCATCAGCCTACCTGGACTGATTGTCGCCAGCTCCTGTCCACTCTCTTTACTACTGAGGAGCGAGCGCGGATTGTGCAAGCAGCCATCCGCTGGTTAGAAGAAAATCCCGTAGAGGCGGGGGAAATGAATCTCCCGCAAGCAGCCGCTGCAGCTTTCCCAAATGAAGATCCTAGATGGGATCCTAATGATGAAAGGGGGGCGGCGGCCCTAACACGATTTTGCCAGGCCTTGCTGCAGGGCCTGAGGAAGGGAGGCCAGAGGGCCATGAATATCGGGAAGGTATCGGAAGTTATCCAGGGTCCAGATGAGAGCCCAGCGGCCTTTCATGAGCGGTTGTCTGAAGCCTATAGATTATATACCCCATATGATCCCGCCGCTCAGGAGAATTTGCGCATGGTAAATGCAGCCTTTGTTAGTCAGTCCCAGAGAGACATAAAATGAAAATTACAGAAACTGGATGGATTTGCGGGCATGAATACAGCACAGTTAATGGAAATTGCTCAGAAAGTGTTTGTGAATCGTGAAAATGAACATGACAGAGAAACTGAACGAAAGATAAAGAAGAAAGCAGATCTTCTGGCTGCCGCTTTAGTTGAACGACTTGGAGAAGATTTTCTTAACCAAAGGACCAGAGAACGTGGAAGAGGCCGCGGAAATAGCAGGCCTCCATTGGGTGCGAATCAGTGCGCCCATTGTAGAGAAGAAGGACATTGGAGAAATGAATGCCCGCATCTTGACTCCACCCCCAGGAGGGGAGGAGGGAGTCCCTGGAGAACAGGAGGCCGATTTCAGAGTCGTGGAGGAATGAACCGAACACAGTTCCAGCGAGAGAGAGAAGAAGCCATTGAGGGAGTGGCAGTAGCAACGGGCTATGACATGGATGAAGTGGATGAAGACTAGGCCAGACCGGGCTCCAAGTTCACCCTGGGTCCCCAGGAGCCTATGATCAGTTTGAAAGTAGGGGACCAATATATGGACTTTATGGTAGATACAGGAGCAGAACATTCCGTGGTGGCAAAGCCAGTGGCTCCTCTTTCCTCTCGATCTGTCACCATTGTTGGGGCCACTGGGAACAGGGCCACCAAGCCATTCCTGCAGAGCCGTATGTGTGAACTAGGGGGACAGAAAATAACGCACCAGTTCTTGTATATGCCTGAGTGCCCTATTCCAATTTTGGGCCGAGATATGCTTGCAAAACTTCAGGCACAAATATCCTTTGCTGAAGAGGGAGAAATTCAAATGACTGTGAACCCAAAGCCTGCTGGATTGATGGTGCTAACTGTTCCCCGAGAAGAAGAGTGGCGGTTCTATAGTACACCTGCAATCAAGTCAACCAGTTCCTGTATACCCACCAACCTTATAGCCCCGCCTGAAGTATGGGCAGAAGATAATCCACCTGGCCTAGCGAAGAACATAGCCCCTGTCATTGTCACCCTCAAGCCAGTGCATGTGAAGCAGTATCCTCTTCCCCGACCAGCCATTGAAGGAATCTACTGCCATCTGATGAAACTGTTGAAGTATGGACTTCTCAAGGAATGCCAGTCACCTTGGACCACCCCTCTTCTCCCAGTTAAGAAACCTGGGACAGGGGATTACCGCCCAGTACAAGATTTAAGGCGGGTAAATGATGCAGTTGAAACTATACACCCAGTGGTAACAAGTCCTTATACTCTCTTGGGACTGATCCCCGCTGAGGCTACTCATTTCACTGTCCTGGACCTGAAAGATGCCTTTTTCTGCATACGCCTAGCCCCCACCAGTCAACTCTTGTTTGCTTTTGAATGGCAAGATCCCACAACAGGAAGGCGGAGCCAGCTTACCTGGACTCGATTACCTCAAGGATTCAAGAATTCACCTACTCTCTTCAGTGCTGCCCTGAATCAAGATCTTTCAAGTTACTCAGTGAACCCAGGACAAAGGGTTCTCCTTCCACCAGTGAACTTCTGTACCTTCTGAATGAGGCTGGATACAAAGTCTCAAGAGCCAAGGCGCAACTATGTCAAACTAAAGTTAAATATCTAGGGTTCCAGTTGTCCAGTGGAATTCGACGCTTGGGACCTGAACGCAAAGAAGCTGTATGCAGTATTCCCACTCCAACCACCAGGAAGCAAGAGCCTTCCTGGGGGCTGCAGGATACTGTCGCATATGGATCCCCAATTTTGCGCTGCTAGCAAAACCAGTGAGTGAGAATCAGCTGTGCCTACTTAGTTGGGAACTGTGTGTGAGAGAGAACTGCAGCCAATCTGAGCACTTTTCAAATCATTTAGAATCCCTTCAGCAAAGGCTTCAACGATCCTGTGAGCAGTGAGTGAGAATCAGCTGTGCCTACTTAGTTGGGAACTGTGTGTGAGAGAGAACTGCAGCCAATCTGAGCACTTTTCAAATCATTTAGAATCCCTTCAGCAACGATCCTGTGAGCAGTGAGTGAGAATCAGCTGTGCCTACTTAGTTGGGAACTGTGTGTGAGAGAGAACTGCAGCCAATCTGAGCACTTTTCAAATCATTTAGAATCCCTTCAGCAACGATCCTG
This sequence comes from Ichthyophis bannanicus, assembly GCA_033557465.1. Lineage (NCBI taxonomy): Eukaryota > Metazoa > Chordata > Amphibia > Gymnophiona > Ichthyophiidae > Ichthyophis > Ichthyophis bannanicus. The sequence continues at coordinate 989,379,443 of CM066032.1, forward strand.
TGAGCAGTGAGTGAGAATCAGCTGTGCCTACTTAGTTGGGAACTGTGTGTGAGAGAGAACTGCAGCCAATCTGAGCACTTTTCAAATCATTTAGAATCCCTTCAGCAAAGGCTTCAACGATCCTGTGAGCAGTGAGTGAGAATCAGCTGTGCCTACTTAGTTGGGAACTGTGTGTGAGAGAGAACTGCAGCCAATCTGAGCACTTTTCAAATCATTTAGAATCCCTTCAGCAACGATCCTGTGAGCAGTGAGTGAGAATCAGCTGTGCCTACTTAGTTGGGAACTGTGTGTGAGAGAGAACTGCAGCCAATCTGAGCACTTTTCAAATCATTTAGAATCCCTTCAGCAACGATCCTGTGAGCAGTGAGTGAGAATCAGCTGTGCCTACTTAGTTGGGAACTGTGTGTGAGAGAGAACTGCAGCCAATCTGAGCACTTTTCAAATCATTTAGAATCCCTTCAGCAAAGGCTTCAACGATCCTGTGAGCAGTGAGTGAGAATCAGCTGTGCCTACTTAGTTGGGAACTGTGTGTGAGAGAGAACTGCAGCCAATCTGAGCACTTTTCAAATCATTTAGAATCCCTTCAGCAAAGGCTTCAACGATCCTGTGAGCAGTGAGTGAGAATCAGCTGTGCCTACTTAGTTGGGAACTGTGTGTGAGAGAGAACTGCAGCCAATCTGAGCACTTTTCAAATCATTTAGAATCCCTTCAGCAACGATCCTGTGAGCAGTGAGTGAGAATCAGCTGTGCCTACTTAGTTGGGAACTGTGTGTGAGAGAGAACTGCAGCCAATCTGAGCACTTTTCAAATCATTTAGAATCCCTTCAGCAAAGGCTTCAACGATCCTGTGAGCAGTGAGTGAGAATCAGCTGTGCCTACTTAGTTGGGAACTGTGTGTGAGAGAGAACTGCAGCCAATCTGAGCACTTTTCAAATCATTTAGAATCCCTTCAGCAAAGGCTTCAACGATCCTGTGAGCAGTGAGTGAGAATCAGCTGTGCCTACTTAGTTGGGAACTGTGTGTGAGAGAGAACTGCAGCCAATCTGAGCACTTTTCAAATCATTTAGAATCCCTTCAGCAAACGCTCCTGTGAGCAGTGAGTGAGAATCAGCTGTGCCTACTTAGTTGGGAACTGTGTGTGAGAGAGAACTGCAGCCAATCTGAGCACTTTTCAAATCATTTAGAATCCCTTCAGCAAAGGCTTCAACGATCCTGTGAGCAGTGAGTGAGAATCAGCTGTGCCTACTTAGTTGGGAACTGTGTGTGAGAGAGAACTGCAGCCAATCTGAGCACTTTTCAAATCATTTAGAATCCCTTCAGCAAAGGCTTCAACGATCCTGTGAGCAGTGAGTGAGAATCAGCTGTGCCTACTTAGTTGGGAACTGTGTGTGAGAGAACTGCAGCCAATCTGAGCACTTTTCAAATCATTTAGAATCCCTTCAGCAAAGGCTTCAACGATCCTGTGAGCAGTGAGTGAGAATCAGCTGTGCCTACTTAGTTGGGAACTGTGTGTGAGAGAGAACTGCAGCCAATCTGAGCACTTTTCAAATCATTTAGAATCCCTTCAGCAAAGGCTTCAACGATCCTGTGAGCAGTGAGTGAGAATCAGCTGTGCCTACTTAGTTGGGAACTGTGTGTGAGAGAGAACTGCAGCCAATCTGAGCACTTTTCAAATCATTTAGAATCCCTTCAGCAAAGGCTTCAACGATCCTGTGAGCAGTGAGTGAGAATCAGCTGTGCCTACTTAGTTGGGAACTGTGTGTGAGAGAGAACTGCAGCCAATCTGAGCACTTTTCAAATCATTTAGAATCCCTTCAGCAAAGGCTTCAACGATCCTGTGAGCAGTGAGTGAGAATCAGCTGTGCCTACTTAGTTGGGAACTGTGTGTGAGAGAGAACTGCAGCCAATCTGAGCACTTTTCAAATCATTTAGAATCCCTTCAGCAAAGGCTTCAACGATCCTGTGAGCAGTGAGTGAGAATCAGCTGTGCCTACTTAGTTGGGAACTGTGTGTGAGAGAGAACTGCAGCCAATCTGAGCACTTTTCAAATCATTTAGAATCCCTTCAGCAACGATCCTGTGAGCAGTGAGTGAGAATCAGCTGTGCCTACTTAGTTGGGAACTGTGTGTGAGAGAGAACTGCAGCCAATCTGAGCACTTTTCAAATCATTTAGAATCCCTTCAGCAAAGGCTTCAACGATCCTGTGAGCAGTGAGTGAGAATCAGCTGTGCCTACTTAGTTGGGAACTGTGTGTGAGAGAGAACTGCAGCCAATCTGAGCACTTTTCAAATCATTTAGAATCCCTTCAGCAAAGGCTTCAACGATCCTGTGAGCAGTGAGTGAGAATCAGCTGTGCCTACTTAGTTGGGAACTGTGTGTGAGAGAGAACTGCAGCCAATCTGAGCACTTTTCAAATCATTTAGAATCCCTTCAGCAACGATCCTGTGAGCAGTGAGTGAGAATCAGCTGTGCCTACTTAGTTGGGAACTGTGTGTGAGAGAGAACTGCAGCCAATCTGAGCACTTTTCAAATCATTTAGAATCCCTTCAGCAAAGGCTTCAACGATCCTGTGAGCAGTGAGTGAGAATCAGCTGTGCCTACTTAGTTGGGAACTGTGTGTGAGAGAGAACTGCAGCCAATCTGAGCACTTTTCAAATCATTTAGAATCCCTTCAGCAACGATCCTGTGAGCAGTGAGTGAGAATCAGCTGTGCCTACTTAGTTGGGAACTGTGTGTGAGAGAGAACTGCAGCCAATCTGAGCACTTTTCAAATCATTTAGAATCCCTTCAGCAACGATCCTGTGAGCAGTGAGTGAGAATCAGCTGTGCCTACTTAGTTGGGAACTGTGTGTGAGAGAGAACTGCAGCCAATCTGAGCACTTTTCAAATCATTTAGAATCCCTTCAGCAAAGGAATCAACGATCCTGTGAGCAGTGAGTGAGAATCAGCTGTGCCTACTTAGTTGGGAACTGTGTGTGAGAGAGAACTGCAGCCAATCTGAGCACTTTTCAAATCATTTAGAATCCCTTCAGCAAAGGCTTCAACGATCCTGTGAGCAGTGAGTGAGAATCAGCTGTGCCTACTTAGTTGGGAACTGTGTGTGAGAGAGAACTGCAGCCAATCTGAGCACTTTTCAAATCATTTAGAATCCCTTCAGCAACGATCCTGTGAGCAGTGAGTGAGAATCAGCTGTGCCTACTTAGTTGGGAACTGTGTGTGAGAGAGAACTGCAGCCAATCTGAGCACTTTTCAAATCATTTAGAATCCCTTCAGCACAACGATCCTGTGAGCAGTGAGTGAGAATCAGCTGTGCCTACTTAGTTGGGAACTGTGTGTGAGAGAGAACTGCAGCCAATCTGAGCACTTTTCAAATCATTTAGAATCCCTTCAGCAACGATCCTGTGAGCAGTGAGTGAGAATCAGCTGTGCCTACTTAGTTGGGAACTGTGTGTGAGAGAGAACTGCAGCCAATCTGAGCACTTTTCAAATCATTTAGAATCCCTTCAGCAAAGGCTTCAACGATCCTGTGAGCAGTGAGTGAGAATCAGCTGTGCCTACTTAGTTGGGAACTGTGTGTGAGAGAGAACTGCAGCCAATCTGAGCACTTCTCAAATCATTTAGAATCCCTTCAGCAAAGGCTTCAACGATCCTGTGAGCAGTGAGTGAGAATCAGCTGTGCCTACTTAGTTGGGAACTGTGTGTGAGAGAGAACTGCAGCCAATCTGAGCACTTTTCAAATCATTTAGAATCCCTTCAGCAAAGGCTTCAACGATCCTGTGAGCAGTGAGTGAGAATCAGCTGTGCCTACTTAGTTGGAACTGTGTGTGAGAGAGAACTGCAGCCAATCTGAGCACTTTTCAAATCATTTAGAATCCCTTCAGCTTCCATCTACCTCTTTTTCCCTGCAAGAAACACTGTGAAAGTCGTTGGAGCTAAAGAAGGTATGTCATTAGTTTTATGCGAATTGGCAGCAACAGCCTTCGTTAGTTAAAAAAAGAAGTATCATAGTCATGGTCAAGCCCACCTTCCACCCCAAATTTCTCTTGGACACCCTTATCATCCTTCAACGATTAGGCACACCCCACTTACAGCTCCAACATTTATATATATGGCTTCTAACAATCATATCAATATACCACATTTGGAATTGCTCTTCCACGAGATCTCACAGTAAATCCTGTAACAAACATGATGTTGGCAGCCACCTCAATCATTTGAATCCTAAAGCATGCCCTAAAAAACCCCACACACTAAACATCACCTCTATAGAACTTATGAATACTAGATCAGTAAGAAACAAAATTCATTTAATCAGAGATCACATTGTGGACCAGCACCCAGACATTTTATGCATTACAGAATCTTGGCTCTCCCCCTCTGATAGTGTCCTCCTCAACCAACTGGTCCCCTCTACATACTCCGCCTTTAATAATCCTCGCACTCTAAAGAGAGGTGGCGGAGTTCTAATCATTGCTAAAGACTCATTGCAACTTCAAACACTCACTTCTAGCAACTCTGAGCATTGCAGTTCTATTGCAGTGGGAAACAAGTATCTAACTATTTGCCTTGTTTATAGGGCCCCCCACGCACCAGCTGAAGAGCTAACTACCACTCTTGAAACTGTCTGTGCAATCACCACAATTCACAAACCTTTAATCTTACTAGGTGACTTTAATCTCAGCTCTGCAACTAACAATGATAGGCAAACCTTCCTTCAGGCAATGGACTCTTTACTATTCTCTCAGCTAATAACCACTCCCACCCATAGACATGGTTCCACACCAGACCTAGTTTTTGCCCCAAATTATCTCTTAGACAAGGGATTTATTTCCTCACCCATAATCACCCCGATTCCTTGGTCTGATCATCACAGAATCAAAATTGAATTGACAAACAATACGGCCAAGTTCAACATAACACATTCTGCTTCATTTGGAATCAGAAGATTTAAAGCTTTCAAAAAAGATCAATTCTTAAAAGACACACTACCCTACCTCAACTCGGATGAACCTAACTTGGACAAACTGGTTAAGAATTGGAACATTACCATCAGTACAGCAGCAAAATCCAAACCGTACATAAAATCAAAGAACGTAAGACAACACGCTCCATGGTACTCCAATACAATTCGCAACGCTAAAAGAGAATTAAGAAAGCTAGAACGCCACTGGAGACGCTCCAAATCTCCAACTGCACAAAACACTTACTTAACAAAGCAAAAAAGATATAATGATCTTATTAACGATACAAAACGAGAGCATCACACAAACACCATTCTGAAAGCCTACAATAAACCCAGAGAACTCTTTGAGATAGTAAAAGACCTAACTAAAGAACCAAGTCCTGACAAAGACATACAAATCAACCCTCAAACCTTTGCAAACTTTCTCCATGAGAAAATAGGTCACATACCGACTTAAATACATACCGAAACCTACAGCTCCATCACAACAACAACAACAATAACAACAAGTTGGGACAGTTTCCACACTCCTTCAACCAAACAGATTTCGGATATCATCTCTGCTCTCAATACTAGCACTGCCCCTACTGATCCTTGCCCAGTTCAATGGCTCAAAGCAACCAAGCATAACTTCCTCAGTTATATACACAATATCGTATCCATATCCCTATCTCAAGGAATAATACCCGAACAACTTAAACTAGCCTCAATAAGGCCTATCCTCAAAAAAACAAACCTGGATAAGAACAATCCAGCGGCTTATAGGCCAATCTCTAGCATACCATTCCTAGCCAAAGTAATAGAAAAAGCAGTACAGCTACAACTCCAAGACCATGTTGACGACCATGCCCCACTCGATCTACATCAACATGGCTTTCGCCCCAACCATGGAGTTGAAACACTGCTGCTATATCTGTTCAATGATATCACCCAGACCATAGACAATTACAGGCAAGGATCTTTATTGATCTTCTTAGATATTTCAGCGGCTTTCGACACAGTTGACCACACTATCCTCCTATCAAGATTGGAAAGTATCGGTATCTCTGGTACTGTCCTTAGTTGGTTTAACTCTTATTTAACAAACAGGCAGTTTCAGGTTAAAATTGGAAACAACACTTCACAGCCTACAAATATCAAGCAAGGAGTACCTCAGGGATCTGCGCTTTCTTCCCTTCTATTCAACATTTTTATTCAGCCAATTTGTCAAATTATGGCAGCCCATCAAATAAGTTATACGATTTATGCAGATGACATCATGATTTATACACCGATTGATCTCATTAACCCCGACTACAGCAAGATCACAAATTGCCTTGACAACATGTCTTCCTGGCTCACATGCAATAACCTTGCCTTAAACTACAATAAAACAGAGGCGCTTATTGTCACTCGAAACACCGACTTCAACCCCCCACCTTTCATTAAATACAACAACATTACAATACCAGTTAAGGATGAAGTTAGATATCTTGGAATTACCCTCGATAAAGGTCTAACCCTCCAGTCACACATCAGAAAAACTGTGAGGTCTGCATACTACAGAATGAAAGTGATTAGACGCCTCAAGCCCTTACTCTCATATGACCACTTCCGGTCTGTCTGCCAAGCCTTAATAACTCCTATTCTGGACTTTTGTAATCCTATCTACTACGGTCTTTCAAAACACTCACTTAAACCTCTTCAGATGGCTCAGAACACGGCAGCCAGAATTATTGCTGGCTCAGCATCTCAAGATCACATTACCCCTACTCTCAAAGAGCTCCACTGGCTTCCAATAAGCCAGCGCGTCAAATACAAGATAGTAATTAATATATTCAAGATCAGACATAAATGCTCTGCTTTTAGCCTTCATAACCTCTTACTCCAGAATAACAACAGGCCAAGACGAATAACTACATCAAACACCCTCAGCACCCCAAGTAGTTTCAGAAAAGCGTGTAAATGTACTACACAAAGGGCAATTTCCTTATCGGCCCCACTTATATGGAACTCTCTCCCTCCCGATGTGCGATCCATGGATGATTTAAAGGAGTTCAGAAAACAACTGAAATTTGTACTCTTCACTGAGTACTATGGCACAGACATCTAACAGTCTCTATTATTATAGCCTGCATATAACTTGTTTTACTGTAACGGTTCCTTGATGTTGCGTATCCCAATTTTACCTTCACTCTTTAGTTTAGTCAGTGTATGCCCCCCTGTCTCTGTTCTCCCTTCTTGTGTCTGGTAACCGCTTTGATTTAAGGAAAAGGCGGTATAGAAAACCTGTTAAATAAATAAATAAATAAATTGTATCAAGTTACCAAAGGAATGGAAAAGTCTCCACTGGAGTGGGGACCCGAACAGGATACAGCATTCCAATCTCTGAAGAACGCTCTGATGTCATCACCAGCTCTGGGTCTCCCAGATGTCCAGAAATCTTTCCATCTCTACGTCCATGAGTCACAAGGAAATGCGTTGGGGGTACAGACTCAATCTCTTGGATCTTGGCAATGGCCAATAGCCTACTTGTCAAAGCAGTTGGATGTGGTAGCAAGAGGTTGGCCCCCTTGTTTGAGAGCTGTTGCAGCAACAGCCCTTTTAGTGAGCGAAGCAGACAAGCTCACTCTGGGACAGAATCTTCAAGTGACTGTGCCGCACTCTGTCCTGACCCTCATGGAACACAAAGGAAGTTTCTGGCTAACAAATTCACGAATGTTGAAATAGAGTATTCTGTGCGAAAACCCCCAAATACAGTTAAAAGTCAGTCAAGCTCTGAATCCTGCTATGTTGCTCCCGATTGGTCCTGGGCCCCCTGATCATGACTGTTTAGAAACTATGGACACTGTATTTTCAAGTCACCCGGATTTGACTGATGTTCCTTTGGAGAACCCTGAACAGACTTTCTTTGTAGATGGAAGCAATCTTGTCATCAATGGACATCGTTGTGCTGGATATGCAGTGGTGACCCTTGATCTGGTAGTTGAGTCCTCAGCTCTGGCCCCAGGAACTTCAGCACAGAAGGCTGAACTGATAGCTCTCACTAGAGCACTGACATTAGGAGACAGACTCCGTTTAAATGTGTACACAGATTCCAAGTATGCTTTTACCACTTTGCACGCACATGGAGCCCTGTATAGAGAACGAGGGTTGATCACCTCAGGAGGCAAGTCCATTAGGTATGGGCCCGAGATATTGATATTACTAGATGCTGTATGGGCCCCTAAGCAAGTTGCAGTCATGCACTGTCGAGGTCATCAGGCAGGAGCAGGAGAGGTTACCCAAGGGAATAGATTTGCTGATGCCACTGCCCGAAAAGCAGCCACAACTGGACAAGTTGTGACCCAAGACACTTCAGTGCAGGCAGCCTTATTCCCTGTGCCCCTTAGCTCATGGGCTCCCCGATACACTACAAGAGAGTTAGATTATTTTTGTGAAAAGGAGGGAGGGGTCCTAACAGAAAAAGGTTGGATAGTGCTGCCACCTCCAGAGGGTAGCTCACCTCCAGGTCCCACAGTCATTCCTGAAGCATTAGGGCCAGCCTTTGTTCAGGCTTTTCATCAGGCCACACATTATGGGAAAACGGCCATGGAAAGAGCCCTAAGACCCCATTTCTGCATCTCACTACTAGGACCCCTGTCTGCTTCAGTGGCACAGCAATGTTTGACATGTGCCAAGAATAATGGTAAGCAAGATCCCGTTCCACCCCCAAGAGTTCAGTCAGTAGGGGTGACCCCTATGAGTGATATTCAGGTAGATTTTACTGAAATGCCACGAGCAAACGGATATCACTACCTGTTCGTTCTAGTTTGTACATTTTCTGGGTGGGTAGAAGCCTGTCCCACCCGAACTGAGAAAGCTCGAGAAGTCACTAAAATACTGCTCCATGAGATTATTCCTCGATTTGGAATATCATTGACTATGGGATCAGACAATGGACCCTCATTTGTGTCCCAAGTGACTCAACAGTTAGCTCGAGCTCTACAGATACAATGGAAGCTGCACACTGCCTATAGACCCCAGAGTTCAGGGAAAGTAGAACGTATGAATAGAACCCTGAAATCTCAGTTGACCAAGCTTTGTCAAGAAACACACCTAAAGTGACTCCAGGTTCTCCCTATAGCCCTTCTTAGGATACGTTCTGCTCCAACCAAGTCTTTAGGAGTTTCCCCTTTTGAGATTTTGTATGGGCGACCTCCACCCATTGTACAGGGAATTAAAGGAGATATGAAACAAATAGGATCTGAAATAACTAGACAAGAACTATTGGCTTTAGGTTCTGTTTTGCAGAGTCTTCATACCTGGGTGCAAGATCGATTGCCCATCAATCTGACAGAACCTCTACATCCCTTCAAGCCAGGAGTGTCAGTGTGGATCAAGGAGTGGAGAAAGACCCCGCTGGCGCTGCATTGGAAGGGACCTTATGTTGTCATCTTGTCAACCCCAACTGCAGTAAAAGTTGCAGAACTCGAACCCTGGATCCATCACAGTCGAGTGAAGCCGGCAGCTGCTCCTGAACCTGGTCAATGGACCTCAGTAAATGACCCTGAGACTCCATTGCGACTTATATTGCGAAGACAACCAGCGTTGTAAGAGTCTCTAGATTCTATCATCCTACCCCCGTCACGCAAGGGTAGCAGTTAAAGCAGAGAAGAAAAGACTCTACAAGCTCAACGTACCCGATATTTCATTTGACCTCTAAAGACTGTAATCATGATGTTCTTCTACTACTGTTTTATGGGGGTAATAACCCTGGGATTCCTGGAAAAGACTTTTGCCTTACCCCCTTGTGCAGCTTGTATAACTACCACCCGAACTGGACTGAAGATCACTCAAACTTTACTTTATCACTCCTGCTATACTTGCACTGGTATAGTTAGCCGGTGTGTATATAATGGTACAGAGTTAAATATCTGTACGAAGGGGAAAAGTAAGACTTGTTACAATCCCCGGCAGAACCCCTCTTATTATGTACTTGAGATACGATGGAATGATGAGGATGGAGCCCTCATAAATGCCACACGACAGCTCCCTGATCCCACGAAGCATGTTACTCTGAGTTTTGATGCTTTTGAGGAGATAAACAGAAATGTCTATCACAAGTGTGGATATTGGGAGCAAGCCTACTACTATGATGATAAATATATGTGTCCTGAAGGAGCATATGGATGGGGAAAGTGTACTGGGAAATCTTCCCCAACCGTCTACAGTACATCATCCAAAGATGCTTACTACTGTCCAAAGTGGGAATGCGTGTACTATGCCACCTGGTCTGGTGCACCTACTGGACGAGAGGGAGATAAACGCATAGCCAGCCTGGAAAAATTATCATTGCCAGAACCTCGAAAGTGCAAGAAAGGTGCCTGTAATCCGGTGCAGCTCATCATACTTAACCCCAGCCAGTGGAAACAGGGGTACAGATTTGGGTTACGAATAGCAGGAGGAGGCATAGATCCTGGAACTTTTATACATATACAGCTGAATACTAAGACTCATGTATCTGCACCTTATCGAATACATCACTATTTTTATGAAGCCATGAAGGCAGAGTTTGATATTCCTCATGCCTTCCGAAACTTGTTCATTGAGCTCGCCGGGGCAGTAGCATCTAGTCTCCACATTTCGGACTGCCTCTTCTGTGGAGGAGCTAAGATGGGAGACCAATGGCCCTGGGAGGCACAAGAAGTGAACTATTCTATGCCTTATAATCAGACTGATTTACATAATGCTACTAGTGAGTGGGTACTGGCCCACTCCATTGTTGGTAACTTGTGTTTTGCTCGCTCTGGACCACAGTTTGCCATGGAGGTTGGACAGCTGGTCTGTCTCAATCAGAAGTTCTACAACAGTACCACCAAGAAGACGTCCTGGTGGTCAGGAATCAACGCTTCAGAGCCCACCAACCCTTTAGTCCATTTCCCTAATCTTGCCAGCATCTGGACTAATCTAGCATCTTATAATACCTGGCAAGCACCACCTGGACTGTACTGGATTTGTGGAACCCGAGCATATGCTAGGCTCCCTCACCACTGGGGAGGAGCATGTGCATTGGGAACCATACGACCTTCCTTTTTCCTGCTGCCTGCGTCCCATGGAGAACAACTGGGTTTTCCCGTGTACAGGAGTCGACAGAAACGAGAGGTCTTGAAAATAGGCCAATGGGACAAATGGAATGATGAGGAGTGGCCACCTGAGAGAATCATTTCATACTATGGACTTGCTACTTGGGAACAAGATGGTACATGGGGATATCATACTCCTGTGTATATTATAAATCATATTATAAGCTTACAAGCTGTTGTTGAAATAATAACCAATGAAACCAGTAAAGCACTAACTCTTTTAGCTAAGCAGAGTACACAAATGCGTACAGCTATTTATCAGAACTGTTTAGCGCTAGATTATTTGTTAGCAGCTGAAGGTGGAGTATGTGGAAAATTGAATTTAACCAACTGTTGTTTGCAGATTGATAATAATGGACACGTTGTTGAAGATATAGCCACTCAAATGCACACACAAGCATATGTGCCTGTTCAGACCTGGCATGGCCTGAAGCTCGATGGGTGGTTTGGCCCAGCATTTTCATGGTTGGGTGGTCTGAAGACCCTTGTGTTTATTGTATTACTTATATTAGCTGTATGCTTGCTGCTCCCATGTCTCATACCCCTTTGCTTACGCATGATAACCTCAGTTATTGATAACACTGTAGAACTGAAGGCAGCTATGAAAATATTAGCTATGTGGCAATATTCCCCAATATCCCAAGATGATGCTGTTACACAAATTTAATATGTGATTTAATTCTCACCCTTTCTCACTTGACGGTGAGAATAATCAAAGGGGAGAATGTGGCAGGCTATGGCCTACGATAGCCTGCAAATATGAAAGGCCTGTAAGTTAAGCCCTGATTCCAACCCCCATCTTAGTAAAGAACCAAAGTCTGTAAAAGTTTGAGAAAAACTGTTTTAAACTGCTTAATAAGAGGTTTTCATGAATGCATAAATCTTTCATTATTCTCTTGTGCTGTGAAGATAGAAATGTTTCAATACTTGCTTTCCTAGAGCCAGAAATGACCTTGCAGTAGAGAAGTATCCAAACCTAGAAACTGTACCATTGTTAGAACAGTCCTAGAGGAGGGAGCTGGGTGCTAGGCCCAGGAGGGATCTCTGATTGGACAAACGCAGGGGGCGTTGGAACCAATAGAAAGTTTGCATGTATCAAACTGAAAAGAAATGTATAAATGAATATGTCTCTGTAAGAACTTTGCTCAGTCCTTTTTGAAGCTAGACTAACTGGGCCTTGTGCACAATAAATTGGCTTGGACCCTGTAAATTGACTCCTGGATTTATTCATTGTCTGCACTTCGCTGCTACAATGTGACACATCAGAGGGGCGTGCATTTGCATTTCCAAGTGGGAGTCACAAAGACCTGTGCCTTTTTTTTGGGTGTATTTCAAATCTGAGGCCCGCTGCCACCGCTGCAGACATTCGAAAAGCAGCAGCTGCAGTGAAGGTGGGGGGAGAGAATATGGCTGGAAGGGGGATGCAGGGCATAAAGGGGGAACTGGGGAGAATGGCTGGAAGGGGATGCAGGACAAGAAGGGGGATGGGGCAGTGGCTGGAAAGTATATGCAGGATATCAGGCAGATGCTGGACATATAGTGGAGGGATAGACAGTAGACATAAGAGTTATGGACATAAGAGGATAAAGGGCACGTAGTGGCTACAAGGTGGGGAGGAGGGATGGAGGGCAGATACTGGACATGGGGTTCAGAGCAGAGGTTGGACGTAGGTGAGGACATAGGAGGGCAGATAGTGGATATAGAAACATAGAAAAATAACAACAGAAAAAGACCACATGGCCTATCTAGTCTGTCCTTCCATATCAACAACTACAACAGTCCCCTTTTTTCCTTTAGAGATCCTCATTGTTTGTCCCATGACTTTTTGAATTCACTGTCCTCATCTCTACCATCTCCATTGGGAGACTATTCCATGGATCCACCACTCTTTCTATAAAGAAATATTTCCGCATATCACTCCTGAATCTATCCCCCATCACTCTCATCCCATGTCCCCTCATAGCCAAACTTGTTTTCAATCAAAAGAAAATATTCCCCTGTGCATTTATGCCACAGAGGTATTTAAACGTCTCAATTATATCACCTCTATCCCGCCTTTCCTCTAAGGTGTACAATATTAAGATCCTTAAGTCTGTCCTCATATGCTTTATAATGAAGACCGCTAACCATTTTAGTAGCCACCCTCTGCACCGACTCTATCCTCTTCACATCCTTTTGAAGGTGCGGTCTCCAGAATTGCACACTATACTCCAAATGAGGTTGCACCAAAGATTTATACAAAGGCACTATCACCTCCTTTTTTCTGCTAGCCATTCCTCTCCCTATGCACCCAAGCATCCTTCTAGCTTTTGCTGTGGCCTTTTCTACCTGTTTAGCTACTTTAAGATCATCAGACACAACCACGCCTAGGTCCCACTCTTCTTTAGTGGACAAAAGTACTTCACCCCCTATATGATATTGCTCCCTTGGATTGCTGCAGACCAAAATGCGTGACCTTGCATTTTTTAACATTAAATCTCAGCTGCCAAATTCTAGACCATTCCTCAAGCTTAGCTAGATCCCTCCTCATGTTATCTACACCTTCCTGGGTGTCTACTCTATTGCAGATTTTGGTATCATCTGCAAAGAGGCAAACCTTACCTGACAGCCCTTCCACTATATCACTAACAAAGATGTTAAAAAGAATCGGACCAAGGACAGATCCCTGGGGCACACCAGTGGTAACTTCCTTCTCTTCAGAGTGAGCTCCATTTACCTGTACCCTGTCGCGGGGCTGCCCCGTCTATGCCGTATTAATGTTGGGGTGACCCCGGGCAAAGATTTTGCTAGGTAGTCCAGGGAATGTAAATCCACTCCGCGTAGTTGAGAGAAGGGGCTTTACAGATTCCACTACCTAGGAGCACTCATTAATGAGACCAGGTGGAGGGAAATAAAGGCTTTTATTCCCTGGTTAATGCAAAGGTTCAACATAAGATATAATCCATGAAACAGAAAGTCCTTTTTGTCAAAAGGTACCAGTATTTACAGTGGGTTACTTAACTGTTGCTTCACAGTTAAGGCAGGTTTTCAGAAGTAGAATTCAATACACGAAACAGCAATTACATTTCATTCACTCTTCTTCATTACATGGAGCATACAGACTCTGGAGCTGAGGCAGTGCACCAATCACATTCCATGAGCTCTGGCATAGGTGAGGGAACAGTGTTTGGATAATCAATCTCCATGGACTCTCCTTCACTGTACTCAGTTGAGGAGTAGTCACTGTCCCTGTCTAACTCAGCCTTGTAAGTTAAAACTCTGGAGTCTGGCTTCCTATAGCCAGGGGTTCTCAATGTTGCAGGAATTTTACTGAACCAATCTGGTTTCTTTTCCCTTACATAAGGAGCGTGGGTTCTAGCAAAGCCTTTAGGAGCACAACAGGTACAGTCATTGGTTAATGTTTCGTACCTGGGTTTAGCTGAGTTGGAATGCACCGTGTTTTCTCTTCCAGCCACTCTCCCTTGGTAGCTGAGCCTCTGCCTGCCTGCTTTGGACACAGCTGGGCTTCTAGGCAGTTGAGTAAAACTTGGCCTGGATTCTCCCCTCTCTCTGGGTAAAAACTCCAGCCGATCATAAAAGTGCTTTCCTCTCTGACATGGTAAAACTTGGCAATAATCCTTTAGAGATTGTAAGCTCTTCTCAGAACCCTTCCCCCTGGTTCTTAGCTTCTGTCTCTCTGTTCTGGCTTCAGGCAGACTGTGAGAACAGGGCGTGGCAGACACTCTCACCTTAGAGCTGGCTCTATCAAACTTCCCTATTGCAGCAGGGTCAGTTTGGGCCTTCTGGCTCCCAACCTTGTGAAGTCTGTTCCCAGTCAGATTCTTCTCAGTCCTCTCCTGATGCCTCTCAGCTTTCTCTTGCTCCTTTCTTCTGTGGCTCTCAGCTTTCTCTCGCTGGCTCTCAGCCTTCACCTCCTTCTCTACTTCTTTCTCTCGGTGGCTCTCAGCCTTCTCTACTTCTGTTTCTGTTCTAGAAGCATTCTGCTCTGACTTATAAAGCAAAGTGCTTGAGCTGACTTCCGGGTTTCTTCCCAGGTGCAAGTCATCAGAGTTCCTAGGCTCATTAACTCCCGAATGTCTGTTCCTGCTCCCTCTAGCTGTGCCTGGAGGTAATTGCACACCTAGTTCCTCAAAAGAAACTGGATTTCTTTTCAACCACTCATCTTTATTGACACACGCCTCATGACAACCCTTTGTCGCCTCCCACTCAACCAATTTCTAACCCAAGCAGTAACTTTAGAGTCCATCCCTAGGGTGCTCAGTTTGTTTATAAGTCGCCTGAGAGGAACGGTGTCAAAGGCTTTACTGAAATCTAAATACACCATATCTAGGACTCTCTCTCGGTCCAACTCACTGGTCACCCAGTCAAAGAAATCAATCAGATTTGTCTGACAAGACCTACCTCTGGTGAATCCATTTTGCCTTGGATCCTGTAATCCGCTGGACTCCAGGTACTTCACTGTTTTCTCTTTCAGCAGCGTTTCCAATAATTTACTCACCACCGAAGTTAAACTAACCGGCCTGTAGTTTTCAACCAGATCCTTACTTCCGCTTTTGTGTAAAGGGACCACATGAACCTCTCTCCAGTCCTTTGGCATTACTCCCGACTCCAACGAGGCATTGAAAAGGTCAGTCAGCGGAGCTGCTAGAACGTCCCCAAGGTCCTTCAGTACTCTAGGGTGTATCCCATCCGGTCCCATCACTTTGTCTACTTTAAGTTTAGCTAGTTTCTCACGAACACAGTCTTCTGAAAATTGTTTAAGATGCCCCTCGCTTCTCTTCTTGTTTGTGGGAATTTTCTGAAGTCCTGTTCCTGGTTCTTCATCTATGAACACAGGACAGAAATATTTGTTAAGCAATTCCGCTTTATCCTCATCAGCTTCTACATATTCCTCCCCTTCACCCTTGAGTCTGACAATACCACTTTTGCCCTTCCTCTTCTCACTAACATATCTGAAAAATGTCTTATCCCCCCATTTTATTGCATTGGCTATTTCCTCCTCTTTTTGAATCTTTGCTTTCCTGACTACTTTGCTAGCTTCTCTAAGTTTTTCCTAATATAGATGTCTGTCTTCCTCTCTCTGTGATATCTTGTATTTCATGAAGGCCTCCCTCTTTTTCTCATCTTTACAGCTACTTCTTTTGAAACCATAGCGGTCTCCTTTTCCTTTTCCCTTTATTTACCATTTTAAAAAAAAGGTTGGTTGCCCTTAAAATATCCCTTCAGTTTTGCCCACTGGTTTTCTACATCCCCCAGCTGTTCCCATCCTGCCAATGACTCCCTGAGGTATTGGCCCATCTTGGCAAAATTAGTTTTCCTAAAGTCTAAGACCCTTGCTTTGAATGGATTCTAACAGCCCTACTCCTAATACTGAACCACACCATCTGGTGATCACTGGATGCAAAATGATCTCCTACTATAACATCAGAAACACTTTCACCATTGGTAAGCACCAAGTCCAGTATGGCCTGTTACCAATTGCCTGAAGATCTTCTTTCTTCTAGATGATACTGCAGCAGAAATGTGCCGATCAACATCTGGCATATTGAAATGCCATATCAGTAGCACTTCCCCAATCCTAGCAATGCTGCGTATGTCTTCAATTAACTCTCCATCCACCTCTTCCTCTTATGAAGGAGGTCTGTATATCACGCCAATGCAAATAGATTTCTCTTTCCCTCATTCTAGTTTAACCCACAGTGCCTCCTTTCTCCCTTTAAAGCTCTGTAATTCCAAAGCTTTAATATTATTTTTACATATAGTGCCACTCCTCCTCCCCTTCTTTCTACCCAGTCCTTTCTGAATAAAATATAGCCTGGAATAGTTACATCCCAGTCATAGTTTTCTGTGAACCATGTTTCTGTAACTGCCACTAAATCCAAGTCAGCCACTCCCATTAAAGCTTCAACATCTGAGATCTTATTTTCCATGCTACGGGCATTTATACATACCGCTTTCCATATGTTGCCCCTTTTACCCATTTCCATAAAGATATTTAGTGTTTCACTTAACTGGGGGCTTTCTTCACGCATCCCCAATGAGTCTAGTTTAAAGCCCTCTTCAGTAGATTAGCCAGTCTGCTACTGAAGACACATCGACCTTTCTTGGACAGATGGACGCCATCTCTGCTCTGCAACCCTTGGAACAGCATCCCATGGTCCAGGAAACCAAAACGCTGTCGACACCATCTATGCAGCCATACATTCATCTCCAGGATGCGAGCTTCTCTGCCTTGACCTTTACCCTCAATAGGGAGGATTGAAGAGAACACCACCTGTGCACCTATCTGCTTCACCCTCTGTCCCAGAGCCATTAGTGTGCCATAAAAGAAAAGTCACCACCCTCAGGCCACAAAGATATTATTATTTATTGCTCATTGTTGGATGAGATATGTCAAAAGTTTTGAGAAAAAAACCCATTACTTTTCAGCTCTCTTTGGAGAGTGAGGCAGAGGAACAAAATGTGGATGATCTGGAACTGACTCAATCTGGAGAAGGTCCACAAAAGGGCAACTCTTGTAGTCATTTTTAAGACAGAAGCAGATAAGTCAGCCATATTGAAATTGTATTTTCCTAAGAAGGCAGTCCATTTTTGTGGATATCCCTGAAATATTTTTCCTGATGTGGCTCGATCCACTCAGCTTCACAGGAAAGCTTTTTTACAATTAAAACCTAAAGTTCTGGCTATTGGAGGGACCTTCTTTTGGAAGTTTCTTTGTGAATGTGTTATATTGTATTCTGGTTTGAAATATGTGTTTACAAATGTATCTCATTTAGAGATTTTTCTTCTAGATAAGTGTTAGGTAGTGAGTTGGGATAGTTAAAAGGGGTTTTGGTTTACTTTCCGTGTTAACTCAGGCCTCTTATGTTCTCCTTGATGTGGACTTTAGCATCCTAGCAGGCTTAATTTCTAGTGGAATTTTTTTCTTTTTTGGATGAGTTTCTTGTTCTTTTGACTGTACTGGTTCCTTTCTTTTTTCTTGTATATGTATACATGTAAATAGGTAATGTTTAAACATTTCTCTTTGTGTGATCAGGATAAAAAAAGTGCATGCACCCTCCTCAAAAGAAACACAACAGAACTCCTTGTAATTAAGGAACCAGAGGAGAGCTTTAGTATCGATTCATTTAATTAAAATGAAGCATAACCCCAAACAGCCACAAGAGAGCATTAAAGAGCAAGGACATAAAAACAGGCGTTTCCATTTGCTGACTTAAGCAAAGTAGTGTAGTTGCTGCTGACTTAAGCAGAAAGCCTTTAGTCTGTGATACTACGCTTCGCATAGTGAAGGCAAGCTCTGTCACATTTAATACAGTGAAAATGTCTGACTTATTAAATGTTTTTATTCTTGCTTACAAGTTTCTGATATAAGTCTAAAGGATTGCCTGTTACATTAATAAAAGCTGTTGGGTCAATATTTAGAAGTGCATATATCCAGATAACGGTACCTGCTGTCCTGATAAAAGCCACTGGTTGGAGATATCCTTAGGGGTATGTTTACTAAACGGGGCACTTGTGCGGGGCGCACCTGGGCGCCCTAAAATGATGCATTTAAGTGCACTTAAGCGCCCCGTACGCGTGCGCGGCACATTAACGGGTCCCGCACGCGTGTGCCGAAAACGCGCACGTTTGCGGGGCGCTCATGTGCGATAGAGGCGTGGAAAGGCGAAATGAGGGCGGAGGAAGGCCCCCGAGGGGCGGAGAGACGGGGTCAATGGGTGGAATGTGGGAGGGGAGAGACTCCCCGCACAGGAGCGTGCCCGAATTTACAAGGAAAAAATACCGCCAGTGAAACACTCGCGGTAGAAAGCATTTAAAGGGATGAGAAACCATTTCCGTCAGCAATGTACAGGAAAACCGGGGAAACCAGCAAAACGTGAGCAGTGTGATACATGTGCACAGCACAAAAGTGCAAATAAAAATAGAAAATGACCACAACAGAACTATTAAAAATAGTAATTCAGCTGGGGAACAGTTATAGTGATGGGCAAATACAGAAAACACACCCAGTAAAGCTCCAGAAAAAAGAAATGAATTTCGGAAGGGTTTACGGAGCGGAGACTCTTCCAAAAAACATTTCCTTTTGTGGAGCTTTCCTGGGAGTGTTTGCTATGGTTGCCCATTAATATCACTGTTGCCCAGCATGGTGATATTTTGTCCCCCATTTCCCGTGGTCATTTCCCTGGTTTATGTGCACGTTTGTCACCAGACAGGGTGCATATGCCCACAGTAAATTTGCGTAGTGCAGGGTTTGTGACTCCATCCTGCCAGGCTTACTACCTCCAGGGGCTGCACTGTCTATGTGGCCATAGTGTGGTGCAGCAGACAGAGTCAGTACCTCTAGGACCAGAGGTTCAAAGCCCAGCTGGGGCACTTGCCAGCCCAGTCCCTATATTTTACCCACCACTAAACACAGATAGCGCAGACACCCCTGTATTGCAGGGGACATAAGCATGGGGAAAACACCCATATTTTACCCAACAACGCACACACACCACAACAATGGGCATTACCCACAGCCAAGTACCCCAAATGCAGTCCCGTACTGCCACATTCCAATCAGGTCACCTGCTTTTTATGGGAGAAGCTCATGCCAGCATGTTGGCGGAGAAGTACATGTGGTGCAGGGGGCAGTGGCTGCTAGCGACAGAAGACAGAGGCCTAGCCATGTGCAGGCTGGCACAGTCCACAGCAACAGACAGGCCCTGCCGGATCCACAGTCATGGACTATCCAGGGAATTCAGCCAATCTGTGGCTTACACGGTGGTGCAGTGCACACAGACAGTGCATGCAAGAACAGAAGGTCACAGGTTCAAAGACCAGCTGGGGCTACCGGCAATCCTGCACACATATTTTCCCCACAAATAAACAGTGACAGTAAGGACACACCTTTCGTGACGAGGACATATGCAATGGTAATACGTCTATCTTTTACCCCACTGAGCACAGACACCATGAACAGGGGCAGAACCTACAGCAGAATCCCCCAAATGCAGTCCTGGTGGGCCACACACCAGTCAGGTTCCATGCTGCCACTCATACAAATGCCTGTGCTGTATATCTATGCACCACCCCCACGGCATGTAGATGTAGCTCATGCATATTCATGAGGGACAGCAGGAAGACCCGAACAGTGTGATGCAAAACTGGACTGGAGTGGGGAAGCGCTGCCGTAAAGCAGCAGCCAACAGGGGCAGACACACCCACACCCACACCCACAGGCCCCATTGGCCAATGTCTCCTGTAGAGGCAGAACATTGGACCCTGCGTGCATCTCCCAATACCAGCACCTGCATACCTTAGCAATGTCACCCTACACCTGAGGTACACAGCTCTGAAACGTTTGCTAAGAGTACAGGCTGATAGATATCCCTACGTTATGCACATACTGCTAGTTGACCCCATCCGAACAATCTGTTTGGTGTCTGCGGTGCGTGCTCCAGGCCTGGCCTCTGACGGTGTTCACCACCCTGGGGAGTGACCCCCAGCAGTACTGCGTACCATATCCATGCCTGTGCCGTGCCCAGGACCGGTGTGGTGGCCAAGGCTAATCACCCCCTCAATAGTAGCACAATGCTGGCATAGGTGTGGGAGTGTGTGTCTGTCTATACAGTGTGTGTTGGCTGCAAACACCTTCCCCAACCCACACTGCCAGCACTACTGCCAGTATTGGCCTGCCAATGTGCATAATGAGCAGCAAGGTACCATGGGTATAGGTCAGACATGGTGGGCTGGCCAGGATGCATCTGCACAGGGCATAGGGCACTGGCTGTGACATTGTAGTGCCAGGCCACCACCTACACAGACAGGGTGACCTCTGTATGTGCTGCTGGGGGAGCACTCTCACCCTGAGTGTGCAGTGATGACAGCATGGCTAGGCACCCCCATAGTGCTGTATTGTGTTTCTCTCTTGTGATATATATGGGTTTCCTGTTGGGTCCTCCTCACAGAGCTCTCTTCTTGTGTGTGCTGCCACCCCAGTTTTGGGTGCATGCATTTCCATCAGGGCTAACCAGCAGACTGTTCATAGCTGGTATGTGTCTTGATGGAGTGCCTTGCAGGGTGCAGTGGCTGATGGCTTGCTGCAGGTGAATATCAGATAGTGCTGGGGTGCATCTTTGGCTATCCAGGCCTAAAGTCTGTCTGATATTGTGTTATGGATGTGTGTGGAGCTGCTTGGACTGCCCTGTGGGGTGTCTGTTCCCCAGCAGGACTGGGGTTTGATGGTCCACTCTACTGCCATTGGTGGGGTGGGGGGCCCTGTTTGCCACCCTCAGGGAGGGGGGGGGTACTTTGACCACCTAGGGGTCCATGGGGGTTTCCACTAACTGAGACAGACAGAGATATCCAACATGTTTCTGCAGCACCTTCTTATCTCACAGGTTAGTACTGTTGTGGAGCTCTGTCATGGCCTCATCCAGCCATGACTGGTGTTGTGGACCTGGTCCTGGGCGCCACATCACACCCTCAGGGTGAGCACAGTACCCGCACAATGTGACGGTGTGTAGCTACTCTTTGCTGGTAGTCCACCCGCTCAGGACCCCCTACCAGGCCGAGGTGCTGTGTGGGTGCACATGGACAATTCCCCCTACCAGGCCGGGTAGCTGTTGGGGTGCATTCCCCATCTTATGTGCATCTGTGGACAGCTGATTTGCATGTGCAGTGCATCATGGGTACGGGTGGCCTAACCCTATCCTGTCTACAACAGCAGACTGTCTGTGGGGTGACGTGCAGGCTCTCTGCAGCCAGCCAGGGGCTTGCTGTCAGCTGTAGCCCAATGGTTACATCACTCCCTGTACAGCCAGAGGTCATGGGTTCAAACCCACAGTGGGGCCCTTTGATAGGGCTGTCCACAGCTTTATTTTTATTTACTGTACATATGTCTATGCCGGCAAAACCACACACAGCTTACTATACCCATTAGGTGCCTCTGAGGGTGCTTTATAGGGCGCCCTATAGGCCACCTTATGGTTGCCATCCATATAGGGTGCACTATACATTATCCTGTGTCGCAACATACATGGTGCCCTATAGGGGACATTCTAGGGTGCCTTGGCAGACAGTGCACTGTAACATGTGCCTTACGGGCATCCGTATGTTAACACACTGTGAGAGCGGGTTTACTAGTGGTGGGAAATAAAATATAAATGGAAGGCCTCCTACAGCACTCCTCACCATGATACATACTGCCCCAGCCAGCCTTGTTCACTGGGCACTGTGAGGGGTTGAACCCCTGGCCCCTGCACCATTGGTCAGTGTCTTAACCATTGTGCTGTGGCTCTGTTCCTGTGTTTGTGCATCCGCGCGCAGCCTTGTAGCCATCAGCGTGCCATCTTGTGGCGCACTAAATTAACAGCACGCCGCCTTATGCCGCACAACATGGAAATGCCCCTAAAATAATGCCTCAGCCAGCTGTCTTCAATGGGCACTGTGGGGAATTGAACCCATGATCCCTGCACGAGTGGTCAGTGTCTTAACCATTGTGCTATGGCTCCGTTCCTGTTATTTGCACATCAGCGCGCCACTTATCCCTCCCACTATTGGAATGCCCCCTCACACATCAGCGCACCGCCTTCTGCCCACCGGCTCGCCGCCTTCTGTTGCCCACATTTATCAGCGCACCGCCTTCTGCCACCCAAACTTAACAATGCGCCGCCATCTGCCGCCCACACTAAACAGTGCGCCGCCTCATGCCGTAATAAAAATAACAGTGCGCCGCCTTCTGCCGCCCAAAATTAATATGCCTCCTAAACCACTTTTGCCCATAAATGTTGATGCCTCAGCTGGTCTTTTTTGTTGAATGCAATGGGGGTTTGAACCCCTGGCCCCTGCACCATTGGTCGGTGTCTTCACCGTTGTACTACGGCTCTGTTGTTTGGTTTTGCAGCAGCGCCCCACTTAGCCTTCCCACGCGCTAATGTGGGCCCCGCACATTAGCGCGACGCACACACGTACGGTCCGGTTTTTTGCTTTTTTCTGCCTGGCCCGCCCACTCCTTATATGGCACCAGCACACTAACGGGAACCCGCACAGCAACGGTGTTTAGTAAACATGCCCCTTAGTGGCATTATTTGTATAATTCTGCTGAAAATCATTCTGAACACCTTGGCACTAAAGGGTTATTGCTCTGGGTGGAACTGGTAGTTATTCATTTAGCAATGCTATTCAGTCTGCAATATGGATAGCTATCCGGATAAAAATAGGAGAGGAAAAGGTCCACTCTATATGGAGATTCTGCACCTATGTTGCCTTTATAAAATATCCACTGCAACATCTCAACCTCACTTTTTTATTTAAAGATAATACTAAATATGTTATAGATGACTTTCAAAACCTTATGTTTCTCTCTCCCAATAATTTAATCATCAGTCTACAGCAATTTGTACTTTAACTTCATCTTAATTCATAAATAAGTCAGTTGATAAGTCAGTTTTATCTGTGTAAAATATGCAGTCCACTCTTCACTACAATGCAAGTTCAATACAGTACTGTATTTCAAAGATTATCTTCTGCATCAGGGAACGGTTCTTCTATCGGTCCTTAAGCATAGAGCAATAATCATTACTTTTTTCTTCAATTCATTTCTTTGAACCCTTTTTCAAATTTAGGCATGGAGATACAGATATAATAGCAGCAAAATCGATAACTGCTTATGGTAAAACTTTGAGTATACTGTAAAGTTAGATAATTTACATGCCCAGGCTATTGAACAATATGTAGATGATATAGTCATCATCAAAAATGTAATGCATAAAAAATATAACTTTTTCAGCCTATCTAAGCTTTGATGAATGATTTATTTAGGGAATTAGATGATATAATTAGAAATTTAGTTAGAGAACAGATCCCTATTTCTCTGATAGTAAGATTAGTAGAAATAACATTGTTGTTAAGTGCCGTTGAGTCGGTGTCGACTCATGGTGACCCTCTGGATAGTTGTCCTAAACTGTGTAAGGTCTTCAGTCAGGCAGCTCATTGTTGATAGAGTGACACCCATAGATGCTGTTATTGTATCAATCTATCTCATTGCCGGCCTTCCTCTTTTGCATTGACCTTCTACCTTGCCAAAAGGCTCCACGCGCAGGACCCAAAAGGTAGGCAGAGCTCCGGAGTCTCAATGCGTGGATGAGACAATGGTGCAGAGATGAGGGTTTTGGATTTGTTAGGAACTGGGGAACATTCTGGGGAAAGGAGGGGCTCTTCCGAAGGGATGGGCTTCACCTTAACCGGGATGGAACCAGGCTGCTGGCATTAACCTTTAAAAAGGAGATAGAGCAGCTTTTAAACTAGATATTAGGGGAAAGCCGACAGTCGCCCAAGAGCGGATGGTTCGGAAGAATGTATCCTTGAAGGATACTACCAAAAGCAGAGAGGTTCCACAAAAGAGTAAAGTAGCCCAAATGCCCTCAAGTATGGAGCAGACAGAGCTTAAAGATCCCAATTTACCCATGTCTAACAATAGCCAAATTAACATGAATAAAATACATTCTCTAAAATGCTTGTATGCAAATGCTAGAAGTCTAAAGAATAAGATGGGAGAGTTAGAATATATAGCACTAAATGAAAGGTTAGATATGATTGGAATATCAGAGACATGGTGGAAGGAGGACAACCAGTGGGACACTGTGATACCTGGGTACAAACTATATCGTAACAATAGAGCTGATCAAATTGGTGGAGGGGTTGCGCTCTATGTTAGAGAGGGCATCGACTCAGAAAGGATTAAAGTTTTGCAGGAAACAAAATCTGCTGTAGAATCTATATGGATTGAAATTCCATATAAAAGGGGGAAGGCAATGGCAGTGGAGGTGTACTATCGAGCACCTGGCCAGAATGACCAAATGGATGATGAAATGCTCAAAGAAATCGAGGAAGCTAGCAAAAGTTACAGCGCAGTAATAATAATAATGGGTGATTTCAATTA
This sequence comes from Ichthyophis bannanicus, assembly GCA_033557465.1. Lineage (NCBI taxonomy): Eukaryota > Metazoa > Chordata > Amphibia > Gymnophiona > Ichthyophiidae > Ichthyophis > Ichthyophis bannanicus. Next base: position 989,404,434 of record CM066032.1, read on the forward strand.
CCCCGGTATCGACTGGGTCAGTGTCACGTCAGGACATGCTAGGGAGATAAAGTTCCTAGATGAAATAAATGACTGCTTCTTGGAGCAGCTGGTTCATGAACCTACCAGAGGGGAAGCCATATTAGACCTAGTCCTTAGTGGAACACCAGATCTAGTGCAAGAGATAAGGGTGTTGGGGCCACTTGGCAATAGTGATCATAGCATGATTGCCTTTGATTTAATTAGTGGAGGAGGGATAGTAAGGAAATCCACAGTACTACATTTTAACTTTCAAAAGGGAGACTATGATAAAATGAGGAAAACAGTTGAGAAAAAACTAAAAGGAGCAGTTGCAAAGGTTAAAGATGTACATCAAGCTTGGGTGTTCTTGAAAAATACTATCTTGGAAGCCCAGACCAGCTGTATTCCACGCTTTAAGAAAAGTGGAAGGAAGTCCAAAAAACTGCCAGCATGGTTTAAAGGTGAGGTCAGAGAGGCTGTTGTTGCCAAAAAAGCATCTTTCAGGAAATGGAAAAAAGAGCCAAACGATGAAACCTGGAAACAGCACAAGCACTGGCAAGTCAAATGCAAGGCATTGATAAGGCAGGCAAAGAGAGAATTTGAGAAGAAGCTTGCTGCGGAAGCAAAAACGCGAAATAAAGACCTTTTCAAGTACATTCGTAGCAAAAAACCTGTGAGAGAGTCAGCTGGTCCATTAGATGATAAAGGGGTTAAAGGAGCACTAAGAGGCAACAAGGCAATAGCGGAGAGACTGAATGAATTCTTTGCTTCGGTCTTTACTGAGGAAGATGTAGGGATGTTACCCATGACTGAAGTGGTATTTAAAGGTGCGGAAGAATTGAAGGAAATATCGATACATCGGGAAGATGTCTTACAACTATTAGATAAACTGAAGAGTAGCAAATCACCTGGGCCGGATGGTATACATCCAATGGTGTTGAAAGAACTGAAATATGAGATTGAAGACCTGCTATCAATAATCTGTGAACTATCATTAAAATCATCTCTAATACCTGAAGATTGGAGGATCACCAATGTAACACCAATTTCTAAAAAGGGTTCCAGGGCTGATCCGGGAAACTACAGACCGGTGAGCCTGATGTCAGTGCCAGGAAAAATGGTAGAAACCATCATAAAGAATAAAATTACTCAGCATGTAGATAGTCACAACCTAATGGGAGACAGCCAACATGGCTTTAGACAAGGAAGATCTTGTCTTTCTAATCTGTTATGTTTTTTTGAAGGAGTGAATAAACAGGTGGACAAAGGTGAGTCGGTTGATATTGTGTATCTGGACTTTCAGAAAGCCTTTGACAAGTTCCCTCATCAGAGACTTTTGGCAAAACTAAAGAGTCATGGGATAGGAGGCAGTGTACTATTGTGGATCAGGAACTGGTTAAAAGATAGAAAGCAGAGGGTAGGGCTAAATGGCCAATTTTCCCAATGGAGAAAGGTGAATAGTGGTGTACCCCAGGGATCTGTGCTGGGTCTGCTGCTTTTTGACATATTCATAAATGACCTGGAAAGTGGAATAACGAGTGAGGTTATCAAATTTGCAGATGACACAAAACTATTTAAAGTTGTTAAAACCCAAGAGGATTGTGAAAAATTGCAAGAGGATCTTGATAAATTTGAAGACTGGGCATCAAAATGGCAGATGAAATTTAATGTGGACAAGTGCAAGGTTATGCACCTAGAGAAGAACAACCCAAACTATGGTTACAGGATGCAAGGTTCCACATTAGGAACCACCACCCAGGAAAAAGATTTAGGCGTCATTGTGGATACCATGTTAAAACCCTCGGCCCAGTGTGCAGCGGCGGCCAAGAGAGCAAATAGAATGCTAGGTATGATAAGGAAAGGAATGGAAAATAAAACAAAAGATATTATAATGCCTCTATATCATTCCATGGTGAGACCGCACCTTGAATATTGTGTGCAATTCTGGTCGCCGTATCTTAAAAAGGATATAGCGATTTTAGAAAAGGTTCAGAGAAGAGCCACCAAAATGGTAAAGGGGATGGAAGGATACTCCTATGAAGAAAGGCTAAAAAGGTTAGGGCTCTAACCTGGAAAAGAGACGGCTGAGGGGAGATAGGATAGAAGTCTATAAATTAATGAACGGAGTGGAACGGGTAAACGTAGATCGATTGTTTACGTTATCAGAATATAGAAAGACTAGGGGACATGCAATGAAGCTACAGGGTAAACTATTTAAGACTAATAAAAGAAAATATTTTTTCACTCAACGTGTAATCAAACTCTGGAATTTGTTACCGGAGGATGTAGTAAAGGCTGTTAGTGTAGCTGGGTTTAAAAAAGGTTTGGACAAGTTCCTGGAGGAAAGGTCCATAAACCATTATTAAGAAGTGACCGAAGATATCAATGCTTGACCCAGTACAAGCATTGTGGAACTTGTGTCTCTTGGGGAAACTGCTAGGTACATATGACCTAGATTGGCCACTGTTGGAAACAGAATACTGGGCTTGATGGACCTTGGTCTGACCCAGTATGGCATATCTTATGTTCTTAAGCATTGTGTCTTTCTCTAACAATCTCTCTCTTTGCATGATGTGTCCAAGTATGAAAGTCAAAGTTTTGTCATCTGAGCTTCTAAGGAAAGCTTAGGTTTGATCTCCTCTAGTACTGACTGGTTTGTTCGGGCAGTCCATGATATATACAGTATTCGTCACCAGCACTATAATTCAGAGGCATCAATTTTCTTTTTCACTGTACAACTTCCATATCCATATGATTTTATTTTTATTTATTTATTTATTTATTAGCATTTATATACCACTTTTTCCAGAGATCAAATGCAGTTTACATTAAACAACAACATCATCAATTACATGTAACAGTTCCAATAACTATGTACAATGAATAAGAAACTTGGAACTTAACCTACAGTAGTCCAGTTGATTACTATGTACAATGAACAGAAAACTTGGGACTAGACTTATAGTCTAATTGTGAGCCATTTACAATGAGAGGATGTTGGTGTCTTCTATATGTGTGTATAGAGAGTGTTTTATTTTCATGTTCAATGTGTGCAGTATTGCATGGTCCTGTACTGATCGCAGTGCATATTCTAGGTGCTTTAGGTGTGGTATTAAGTGGGGTTGGTATTGGGGGGGTTCCAATGTATTTCCAAAATGCTGTTTAAAGAGGTGTGTTTTGAGTTATTTGCGGAATGCAGAGATCTTTGGTAGCTCTTAGTTCGTCATGAAGAGTGTTCCAAAGTGTGGGCGCGAAGTGTGAGAATGCTCTGTTGTTAGTGGCACGGATGGATTTACAATAGTTTGGAGGGACTGCTAGTTTGTTCTGGTTGCATCCTTTTTTTAGTGATGTCTCTACTTATTTGATGATGAGGGAGGTTAGGTAGGAAGGGGATATTTCCCTGATGAGTTTAAATGTTTTTTTTAGCATTTTGTAGTTTATTTGACTTTGGTCTGGTAGCCAGTGTAAATTATATAATACAGGTATGATGTGTTTGGTTATATGAGACTTCCAGGCTATTCGTGCAGCAACATGCTGGGCAGTCTGGAGTTGTTTTAGGGCCTGTTTAGGTAGACCTTGCAGAATGCTGTTACCAAAGTCGAAGTGTGGAGTGATTAACGCCTGGAGGACTGATCTGAAGTCACGGTTGGTGAGTAGTGGTCTCAATTGTTGTAACATTCTGAGTTTATAGTAGATTTTTTTGGTTGTGAGTTTTATGTGTGTGGACATACTGAGGTCTGATCTAAGGTAACCCCAAGGTATTTTACTTCATTTTTTACTGTAATGTCAGTCTCACCAACTCCGACTTTTGGAGGTGGGGAGAAGCCTTGGTTCCTGGTTATGTATAATACTTCAGTTTTAATTAAGTTGATCTGGAGGTTATGACTGTTAAGCCACTTTGATGCTTCCTTGAAACAGTCTGCAATTTGGTGAGGGATGGGATTTGCGATATTAAAAGGGAGATATAGCGTGCTTATATTTCACCTTATAGAGCTTGGAAGGCAGGTTTTGCTCTGCACGGTAATTGTCCGTGGTGTGGATTGGAGCGGGCACATTTGGGGCATATGTTCTGGACATGTAAACAAGTTAAGAAATTTTGGGTTAGGATTCAAAAATTTTTAATGGACATATTAGGGCAAACATTGAATTTAACCTCAGGGTTTGCTGTTTTAGATGCTCCTTTACAGGGACTTTTTTCATCAGGGAATAGATTATTAATAAGAAAAGGTTGTCTGCTTGCAAAGCATTGTATTCTTAGGAAATGGAGAGAATCTGGAGGTCCAGAATATTGGGAATGGAGGAATGTATTGCATCAATTAGCATTATGGGAGGGAGAGGCTTCTAGAAAACATGTTCGTAGAAGAGTAAATTTTTTGATGATATGGTCTCCTTATCTTGAAAAGTTGTCGACCAGGGCAAGAAATGATATTTTAACAGTGTAATTTGGTTTAACTTTTATCTTAGTAATTAAAGTTGGCATAATTAGATTTTAGAGATGGAAGGGGTTGAGGGTAAGGGTAGAGTGGGAGGGGGTGGGAAAGGGGGGTATTGGGGGGAGGAAAGGGAAGGGAGATAGTGGGGGGAGGGAGAGAAAGGTGGGAAATGGGAAGGGTGGTAGTGGGTATAAATGGGAGGGGGATAAATAGTAATGATTATTTTCTGAAGTGGGTTTTAATATTATTGTTTATTATGTCTTAATTTGTATGCTGTTTACAATATTTCAATATGTTTGTAATGTTTCTACATGTAAACTGCTTTTATGTTATAATATGTTTTTTAAAAATTAATAAAAAGATTTAAACATAAAAGGGAGATATAGCATTATATCATCCACATAGATGTGGTATCCTACTTTAAATTTTTTTAAAGATAGTGCAGATGGGCTGGAGGTATATGTCAAAAAGGAGGGCTGAAAGGGCGGAGCCTTGAGGTAGGTTCTTGTTATAAGGTTTAGATGTGTGCTGTCCAATTTTAACCTGTTGGGGTTCTGTCTGACAGATATGACTGGAACCACTGGAATACTGTTCCTTTTATCTGTTGGAGTCTGGTGAGCATTATGCTGTGACTAATGCTATTGAATGCAGAGGTGATATCTAAGAATATAAGAATGAATGCCTGTCTAGTGTTGTCTATGCCACATATTAGTTTATCAAATAGCACAAGAAGGAGGGTTTCAATGCTGTGATACAGTCTGAAGCCATATTCATCTAGGGGGGCATGCATGTCAACATAGTCCTGGAGTTGAATCTATACTATTTTTTCAATTACTTTGGCCACGAATGGGAGGCTTGATATTGGTCTGTATGATGTGGGGTTGTTTTTATCTAAGGAACTGTTCTTCAGGATAGGGCGAATCATAGCGTGTTTTAATGTTGATGGCATGTTTCCTTGTTTCAGAGATGAGTTAATGATTGTGAGAATAAAGGGAGATAGTTCTATTTTAGTTGCCTTTATCCAGCTAACCAGACATGGGTCAAGACTAGATGTTGTCATATTGATTTTGGTTATTATATTGCTGAGAGCTTCTAGCTTGATCTGTGAGAATGTTGACTAGGTGGACCTAGGTGTAGGGTTGGTATCCAAGGGGGGGGGGGGGGGTGAATCTATAGATGGTAGTTTTAGTTTTTCCTTATAGTGGTTAGCCAGGATTTGGGGTTTGATGGGGGGGGGGGGGTGTTATCATCGTTTTTGGGATTGTAAGTGAAAGTTTTTACAATTTCAAACAGCTCTCTGGGGCAATTGAGGAATTTGATGAGTATTCCTTCTTCTTATTGTTAATGGAAACTTTGTAATGTTGTAGTGTACTGATAAAAAGGGATTGGAGATTGGTGGACTTCGATCCTCCAGTTACGCTCGATCTTCCATAACGTGGTCTTTAACATGGCTTGAACAAGTCAAATCTTTGTATGGAGAGAGACATCTCTGCTCTTGAAAATCTTATCTAGGTCCTTCATAGTCATTCTGCGAAGAGCAATGTGTCGTCTGATTTCTTGACTGCTTATCGTTTCTTTATTGATAGTTGATCTAAGTAGGTTAAAGTTGTTAACTATTTCAATTTCTCCTCTATCAAAGATGAACTTATTGATTTTGCCAGATATCAGGATCTTTATCTTCTTTACATTAAGGTGCACACCCATTTTAAGACTGCTCCTTGATCTTGAGAAGCAAATGTTTCAGATCGTCTTCACTTTAAGCCAGTAGCGAAGGTTGATTTTATTTATTTTATTTATATATTTATTTATTTGGTTCTTCTATACCGCCCCTTCCAGAAATCAGGGGCGGTTTACATTTAACACAACATATTACAAAGAACAGAGGTTGAACTATTTACATAGATCCATAGGTACATTTAACATAAAGCGAATGCTTTATATAAATAGTTGTCTGAACTGACGACTAGTAACTATTTACAGTTTACTGTTTGTGTGTATTTCTGTGAGTTTAGATATGAATAGGGGTTATTGATTGGGGGGAGGTACAGGGGGGTTGGGTGGTGATCATAAGGTGAGGTGAGTTAAGTGTTTGTGGTTGGGTTATCATTGATGTTACCTTAGTGTTCATGTAAAGATATATGTTTTGAGTTGTTTTCTGAATAACTGTAGGTCTTTGGTCACACGGATTGACAACGGCAGTGAGTTTCAGAGACTAGGAGCAGAGTAGGAGAAGCTTCTGGAGCTTGGTGGACTGATTTGTCTTGCGTATGGAGGTTGGTGTTACCAGTGAGTGTTTTGCATTTTGCCTACGGGATCTGGAGTCTGGTTGGGATTGTATAAGAGTAGATTGGTATGAAGGGGCTATGTTGTTGATCAGTTTGAATGTTGTTATCAGCAGCTTATATTTTATTCGGCTCCCTATTGGGAACCAATGAAAGTCGTATAAGATCGGGGTTATGTGTTCAGTCAATCGGGCCTTGTATACTATTCTTGCTGTTAAGTTTTGCGCTCTTTGGAGGAGTGTTAAGGTTTTGACAGGTAGGCCCTGTAACAGGGTATTACAATAGTCTACATGGGGCATAATGAGAGCATGGACTACTGACCTGAAATCTTGAGTATGAAGTAGGGGTCTTAGGTATTGGATAGTTTTTAGCTTGAAGGAGACAATTCTGTTTGTTTTAGATGGGGTATCATGCTGAGGGATTGATCTAATATTATTCCAAGGTATTTTACCTCCTGGACTGTGGTACAGATCATCAACTACTAGTATGCAAACTCAAGCTAAAGTTGAAAAAGAGCAAACCACTCATGAATGCAGCAAAATATGACCTTGAGAATATACCACTGGAATTTAAAGACTACCTGCAAAATCGATTTGCTGCTTTAGATGCAAATGACAGAGCTCCGGAAGAGTTATGGAATGACATCAAGAAGGTTGTATTGGAAGAAAGCGAGAAGTCTCTACAAAAGGTGAAAAAGCAAAAATGGCCAAAATGGATGACGGAAGAAACTCTGAAAATTGCCCAGAAACGCAGAGAAGCTAAAGCCAGAGGATAAAGAAAGACAATCGCAGAACTCAACAGAGATTTCCAACGTGCAGCAAGACAGGACAAGGAAAAGTACTACAATGACACTTGCAAGGAAATAGAAGCAGAAACTATTAGAGGAAGAACAAGATCGGCTTTCCTAAAGCTACGAGAGTTAAAGAAAAAGTTCCAGCCTCGAATTGGAATGTTACAAGATGCTCAAGGTTCTATGTTGAATGATGCTGAGAAGATCAAGAAAAGGTGGAAGGAATATACAGAGTTTTTATATGATAAAGATCAAGTGGACCAACAGCCGTTTCAACCTGTACCTTATGATCGGGAACCATTGGTGATGAAAGAAGAAGTTGAAGCAGCATTGAAAGCCTTATCAAAGAACAAAGCACCAGGCATTGATAGCATTCCCATAGAAGTATTGCAGCAATCTGATGCAGCTGTTACCGTTCTCACAAGGCTCTGCCAAGAAATATGGAAGACAACATCATGGCCAACTGACTGGAAAAGATCTGTGTTTATACCAATGCTAAAGAAAGGTGATCCAACTGACTGTGAAAATTATCGCACAATCGCTCTAATCCCACATGCCAGCAAGATTCTACTGAAGATTATTCAAAAGAGACTACAACCATACCTGGAACAAGAACTACCTGAAGTGCAAGCAAGGTTCAGGAAAGGGCGAGGAACGAGAGACATCATTGCGGATGTGAGATGGATCCTTGAAAAGACTAAAGAATACCAAAAGGATATCTATTTGTGCTTTATCGACTATAGCAAGGCTTTTGACTGTGTAAACCATGAGAAACTCTGGGCCACATTAAGAAGCATGGGTATACCAGAACACCTGATCGTTCTCTTGCGCAATCTGTACATTGATCAAGAAGCAACAGTTCGAACGGAACAAGGAGAAACAGAATGGTTTAAAATAAGCAAAGGTGTAAGACAAGGCTGCATACTTTCCCCCTACCTGTTTAATTTATATGCAGAACAAATCATCAGAGAAGCAGGATTGTATGAAGACAACAGAGGTGTGAAGATTGGTGGAAGACTCATCAACAACCTTCGCTATGCTGATGATACCACATTACTGGCTGAAAGTGAAGATGATCTGAAACATTTGCTTCTCACAATCAAAGAACATAGTCTGAAAATGGGCCTGCACCTTAATGTAAAGAAGACAAAGATCATGACAACTGGCATAATCAACAGGTTCATCGTTGAAGGAGAAGAAATTGAAATTGTGAACAACTTTAACCTACTTGGATCAACTATCAATAAAGAAGCAACAAGCAGTCAAGAAATCAGACGACGCATTGCTCTTGGCAGAATGGCTATGAAAGACCTAGATAAGATTCTCAAGAGCAGAGATGTCTCTCTCCATACAAAGATTCGACTTGTTCAAGCCATGGTATTTTCAATAACATCATATGGATGTGAAAGCTGGACAGTGAAAAAGATAGACAGGAAGAAAATTGATGCCTTTGAATTATGGTGCTGGCGGCGAATACTGTGTGTACCATGGACTGCCCGAAGAACAAACCAGTCGGTCCTAGAGGAGATCAAACCTAAGCTTTCTTTAGAAGCTCAGATGACAAGACTTCGACTTTCATACTTTGGACACATCATGCGAAGAGAGAGATCATTAGAGAAAGACATTATGCTTGGCAAGATAGAAGGTCAACGCAAAAGAGGAAGGCCAGCAATGAGATGGATCGATACATTAACAGCAGCTACAGGTACCAGTCTGTCAGCAATGAGCCGCCTGACTGAAGACCGAACACAATTTAGGATAGCTATCCAGAGGGTCGCCATGAGTCGACTCCGACTCGACGGCACTTAGCAACATTTTACCTCCTGCTTAACTGGGAGAGTCATGTCATTAATTGTGATTGTTGGGGGGGGGGGGGGGGATGAAATTTTGATTTCTTGAAACAAATAGGGTTTCTGTTTTTTTGAGGTTTATATTCAGATTGTTGGTGATCAACCAGGATTGAGTTTCTTTGATGCATTCTGAGAGTATGTTGAAGTTAATGTTGTTTATGTCTATTGGGAGAGACAACATAATGTCGTCTGCGTAAATGTAATATTCGATGCTGTATTTTTTGAAAATGTTATTAATTGGCTGTAGGTATAGATTGAAAAGTAATGCTGAAAGTGCTGATCCTTGTGGTATCCCTTGGTCTTGGGGGAATGTATCTGATGTTTCCTGGCCTACTTGGACACGTAGTTTACGGTTTGAGAGGTATGATATGAACCAGTGTAGGACTGTGCCTCCTAATCCTATTTGTGCCAGTCTTGTAATTAGGGTGGTGTGGTTTCAAACGCTGATGCAATATCAATGAAAAGGAGGATAAATGCTTGGTTAAGGTTGTCTGTGCCTCTGATAAGATTGTCCATTATGGATATCAACAGGGTTTCCACGCCATGGAAAGGGTGAAATCTAAATTGGTATGTATCTAGGGGGTGTTTAGATCAATGAAATCCTGAAGTTGTATTTGGATTACCTTTTCAATTATTTTTGCAATAAATGGGATACTGGCTATGGGTTTGTATGTATTTGGATCTTTTGTATCTAGTGACTTATTCTTTAGAATAGGGTGAATGGATGTGCATTTCAGATCAGTAGGCATAATACCTTGTGAGAGGGATTGGTTGACTATGTTTAAGAGATAAGGCGCTAATTCGGTCTTTGTGGTTTTGATCCATGAAACCGGGCATGGATCGAGGGGGGAGGTTGTGGTGTTTATTTTAGAAATTATGTGTAGTAAGTGTTTTTGGTCAATTAGGTAAAACTTCTGCCAATTGTTGACATTTGTTGGTTGTTCAGTTTGGGGGAGGATACGGTTGGGGTTTTTATTTCTTAGTTTTTCTGCAAAATGGTTGGCAAGGGTTTGCGGATGAATATTACCCGTTTCTTATTCAGCCTGACCAGTTCTTGTAAGTGATCTGACAATTGCGAATAGTTCTCTGGGACGGTTTAAGGAAGAGTTTATTATCTTAGTGTGGTATTCGCTTTTTGCATTATTAATGGAATTTTTGTAAGTTGTAAGTAGGTTGAGGTAGAGTGTTTTTTTTTCCTTGAGTTTTGGCGAGTCTCCACTTTTTTTCTTGCTTTCTTAGTTGTCTTTTTAGTTTAATAAGCTTGTGGGTAAACCATTTTTTCGATCTTTTTGTTGTTTGCCTGGTGGGTCTGATGGGGGGAGTGGAAGCATTTTGTATGGAGTTCTTCCATGTAATTATTGAGTTGTTAATGTCATTAGAATTGGTTGTAAGTTGTGTCAGAACTTTATTTAAGAATGCTTCTTTATTGAAATAGACAAGTTTCCTTTGTTGTGGTTCTGTGGTTGATGTATATGTAAAGGTCATGCGTATGGGTAAGTAGAATGTCACCAGGTGGTGATCAGACCAGAGTACTTCAGTTATTATGGGGGGCATAGACATGCAGTTATTTGTAATGGGGGTCAGTAGGAAGATTAGGTCGAGTAGGTTTCCCATTGTGTGCATTGGGGAGTGTACGATTTGTTGGAATCCCATTTCTGACATTGCATCTAGGAAGTTAGAAGCGTGGGAGGGATTGATGGATGAGAGATTTAGGTCTCCAAGTAGTATGAGCGGTTTGTTGAATGCTGCCGAGCAAGCTGCTTCTAGGATTGGAGTCAGGTTGTTGTTATCATGTGAGGGGGGGGTCTGTAAATAAGACAAATGGATATGTATCTGTTTTCTATTTTAAGAACATCCATTCCATCTAGGTTGGTGGAGATGGAGGGGGTAAGTTTAAGTTCTATTTTACTCAGAATAAGAATTCCCCCACCTCTTTTGGAGTCATGGTAACAGTTGAATAGGTCGTATCCGTAGCATTGTAATTGGTTTATTAATATACTGTCAGCTGGTGACAGCCATGTCTCGGTGATGCAAAGGATGTCTGGACTGGCATCTTTAATCAGGTCATTTTATTAGTGGTATTTTATTTTGTACTGATCTCACATTGCTGAGGATACACTTTAGTGGGGTGGGGGGGTTTAAGGATATCTCGGGTAGTATTTATCTGGGAGGTTTGGATTTGTATTAGTCTATTTCTGTGTTGGTAGTTACTCTGGTGTGTTTTATGATTATGATTATAGAGTCTTGGTTAAGGGTGTTTATCATATCTGATGGGGTTGTGTATGATTGGGATGGGATTGTAATTGTGCGTTTCTTGTTTGTACAAAATAACTTTTGTTATCTGTGAAGAGAGGAGGAAGAGAGTGATTATGAATACCGTTTTAGGTTCCATTGCAGTGGGATGGATGGCTTAGCAACGATTGTGGACTGTGTGGTAATGTAGTGTTTGATGTATTAGATTAGGATGCATGCAGTGGGAGGGTTTAGTTTAAGTTGGTGGGTCGGGGCTCAAGGCAGCTCGATGGGCTGGGATAACAGATGTCTTCGCTACTCCTTTCAATTGCCATGAGTTACAGAGTGAATGATACAGCAAAGTTATACAGAAAATGTGAATGATACAGCAGAGTTATGCAGAAATTGTGAATGATACAGCAAAGGTTATGCAGAAAATGAACAACAAAGTGGTTACCATTGAGCTTTGTGGAGCAGTCCTAATCTGTATCTTCTCTTATGTGCGGACATTTTGAGGTTTTCGTGTTGAAGAGGGTGCTGTCGCGGGAGGCGGAGCTAGGGAGCACATGCTGCTCAGGGAAGTGTTTGGGGGAGAGGAATCCGGAGGATCATAGGGCTTTTGTTCACCTTGATGTTGGATCAAGCCGCTGTTGGTAGAAAGCAGAAATGGGCTTCCTCTCTCTCGGGGCTTTGCTGGTGTTGGTGCTGCTGCTGCCCCAGTGCCGGGTTAAAAGAGGGATTCCCTCCTGTAGCTCGCTGGAATATAAAGGCAGTTACTTTGTCCTGGAGTTGTTTGGGGAGGAGCTTAGTGTGCTTGAAGATCACTCGTTTGTAGCTTTGATTGGATCTCCTCTCTCTGTGTATTGCGGCTCAGAGAAGGGGGAAGGACCCCACACCGCAACGGTCTCCGATCAGCTGGATTAGGTGGATAGGAGATTCATTTTACGTGGGGAAGGTGAAATTAGACTTACCTGCTAATTGTAGTTCCTTGAGTAGCTCCAGTCTAGTCCCGAACCATTAGAGTTGTGTATGTTCTCCCGCAGCTTGCAGACTGAGCATGTCACTCCTTTAGTGACCCTAGTACAAGTAGTCCAGGGACAGCCTCCTTGAATCAGTTTTCTATTAACAAAGCAGACTCACCAGAGCAAAAAGTAAGTCATTCTCAACACTGAACCTTTAAACACCTATGTACCTCTAACAAAGGCACACTTAAACTTATTCTCTTTCTATGCTACAAATACAATACTGGATGCATGAGCCGCTCCTTCTCCCGCGCCCCCTAAAGAGGCCCTTCACTCTTAGTGAGAAAGAAGCATACTTGACTCTATTGCAAACCTGATGCGCAATGCGACTCATCCCTCAATGGCCCTTAAACCTCCTTGTCCCCGGTCTTCAGGCTACCTCCTGGCAGTCTACCTAGGGAGGGAATCAGGACTAGACTGGAGCCACTCAAGGAACTACAATTAGCAGGTAAGTCTAATTTCACCTTCCTTATCGTCTCTCCAGTCTAGTCCCAAACCATTAGAGATGTAGCAGAGCAGTGAACATTCTTACCAGGAGGGGCCTGCCAGACCAGCCTGAAGCACCGCTGATCCAAATCTAGCATCCCCTTCTGCCTGCACATCACTCCTGTAATGCTTAACAAAAGTATGTAAGGACAACCAAGTTGCCACCCTACAGATTTCTGCCACAGGGACTAAGCTAAACTCCGCCCAAGAAGCTGCCTGAGCTCTAGTCGAATGCGCCTTTAATCCCTTCGGCACCACTCTGCCCTTTAGGAGATACGCTGCCGCAATCGCTTCCTTAATCCACCTAGCAATAGATGCCTTAGCAGCTGGTTCTCCTCGCCGGGAACTCCCAAACAGGACAAACAACCTGTCCGACTTGCGCAGCGTCTCCGTCCTCTGCAAATATGTCTTTAGTGCTCTACCGATATCCAACCGCCCTTTAGTCCTCTCATCACTTGACCTCTCAAAAACTGGTAAGGACACCACCTGATTGACATGAAAGGTCGAGACCACCTTAAACGAAAAGGACGGAACTGTATGCAGCACTACCTTTTTACTTGAAAAGGACAAAAATGGCTCCCTACACGACAAGGCCTGCAACTCCGAGATTCTCCTTGCCGAGGCAATCGCCACCAAAAATAACACCTTCAGCGTAAGATCCTTCAAAGTCACCTGTGCCAATGGCTCAAAAGGCTCCCTAACCAGCGCCTCCAACACCAAATTAAGGTCCCACTCCGGAACCACAGCCCTGCAGGGGGGTCTCAACAAAGAGGCCGTTCTCAAAAACCTTTTTACATCTGGGTGAGCCCCCAGTGTCTTCCCCTGCACCTTCCCTCGATAACAGGCTAGTGCCGCTAACTGCACCCTAAGCGAAGACGCCGCCAAGCCTTTATCCAATCCATCCTGCAAAAAGGACAAAACCTGAGCTATCGTGGCTTTCAACGCCTGCAGCCGTCTATTCTCACACCAGGCCTCAAACAGCCGCCACACTCTCACATATGCCATAGACGTGGAGCGACGCCTAGACCCCAACAACGTAGAAATCACAGCTGTCGAGTATCCTTTTACCATCAGCCTTGCCCTCTCAAGAGCCAAGCCGTAAGCGAAAACCACTGCACCTGAGGCATACATAAAGGACCCTGCACTGGCAGGTCTCCCCTGTCTGGCAGCCTCCACGGAGGTTCCACCAGAAGACGCATCAAGTTGGCATACCACGGCCGCCTCGGATAATCCGGCGCCACCAGCAGAACTAGTCCTTTGTGCCTTTCTATGCGTTGAAGAACTCTGCCAATTAGCACCCACGGCGGGAAAACATACAGCAGAGTATCCTCCGGCCACCTTTACATCAGGGCATCCAGTCCCTCTGACATTCTCTCTCTTCTTCTGCTGTAGAATCTTTCCACCTTTGCTGATTTGAAGGTTGCTATAAGGTCCATCACTGGCTGACCCCATCGCTGCACCAGCGAATTGAAGACCTCCTGATGAAGGACCCATTCTCCCGGATCCACCCATACGCGACTCAAAAAGTCGGCCGTCACATTGTCCACCCCTGCTACATGCGCCGCCGACAACGCTTCCAGGTGCAACTCGGCCCAGGCTAGCAAACCATCCGCTTCCTCCTCCAGCTGCATGCTGCTGGTTCCTCCTTGCCGATTGATATACGCCACCGCTGTGGCATTGTCTGAGAGCACCCTGATTGCCTTTCCCTGCAGCAGTCCCTGCAAGACCTGTAGGGCTAAAGCTACTGCCCTTAACTCCAACCTGTTGATGGACCACTCCTTCTCCTGGTCCAACCACTGGCCCTGGGCGTACTGTCCCTCGAAGTGCACCCCCAGCCGTACAGACTTGCGTTTGTTGTCAACGGCTTCCACTCCGGCGCCTCCAGCGACATTCCCTTCTCCAGGCCCCCCGGACGAAGCCACCACCGTAGTGAACTGCGCGCCTTCCGCGGACACACCAACTTCCTGGACAACAGATCGGACTGATGAGACCATCTTCTGAGCAACACCCTCTGTAGAGGTCTCATGTGAGCTCTGGCCCACCGCACCATTTCTAACATGGCCGCCATTGTCCCTAACAGCTGCAAATACAGCCACGCCGACGGAGACCTGTTCGCCAGAAACCCCCGAATTAGCTGTCTCAATTTCTGAATCCGCGCTAGTGGTAGGAAGACTCTGCCCCTGCGCATGTCGAAGCGAGCCCCCAAATACTCTTACTCCTGAGATACCGTCAACTTGCTCTTTGTTACGTTGACTACCCATCCTAAGCTCTGCAGGAAACTCACTACCCGACTGGTTGCCTGCTGACTCTCCACTTGCGACTTCGCTCGAATCAATCAGTCATCCAAATAAGGGTGAACCAACACTCCTTTTTTCCTCAACGCCGCTGCCATGACCACCATAATCTTGGTGAACGTCCGTGGCGATGTCGCTATCCCAAACGGCATCACCTGGAATTGGAAATGTCCCATGGGCACCGCAAACTGAAGAAACCGTTGGTGCTCCAACCTGATCGGAATGTGCAGATAAGCCTCTGACAGATCCAAAGATGTCAGATACTCTCCCTGCCGCACCGCCACAATGACTGACCGCAATGTCTCCATTCGAAAGTGCGACACCCGGAGCCACCTGTTCACTCTTTTTGGATCCAGAATGGGCCGTGAGGTGCCCTCCTTTTTTGGCACCACAAAATATATTGAGTACCGACTGCTGTCTTGTTCTTCCGGCGGTACCGACACCACCGCTTCGAGAGCTAACAACCTTTCCAAAGTCTGCCTTACCGCCTCTCTCTTGGATCTTATTCTGCAAGGAGACTGCACAAATGCGTCCCTCATGGGGTGTTGGAGCTCGAGCGCGTAACCCTTCTGCACTATCTCCAACACCCACTGATCTGAAGTAATTTGGGCCCAGGCAGGAACGAACTCTCGTAACCGACCTCCCACCGGTACCATTCCTGCCTGGACCCCCTCACTTCATTTTGGCTTCTTGGTGCTTGGGGACGAGGAGGCTGAAAAACCTCTGCCTGCCCCTCGGAAGCCATGAAACCTTTGCGACCTATAGGGCACCCGACCTCTCTGCACCAGGCCAAACCTAGACGGGCGAAAATGCCTAAACTCTCTCTGCTGACTCCTAGACGGCACCCCTGGACAATTCTGCTTTTGCTTGTCTTCCGGCAACCGGCCCCCTTTTGATTCACCTAAATCCTTTACTAACTTCTCTAACGCCTCCCCAAAGAGGAGCTTACCTCGAAAAGGAAGCTTACCTAGCCTTGCCTTGGAGGCCCCATCCGCCACCCAATTGCGCAGCCAGAGATACCTCCGTGCCGCCACTACCGATGCCATACTCTTAGATAGTCCCCGAATCAGATCACACTGGCTATCCGCTAAATACGCCGCCCCCGATTCAATGCGGGCCGCCTCCTCAGCCGCTTCGTCCACCTGCATCCCCTTCAGCCTCTGGGACCAGCGCAGACACGCCCTCGCCACCCAGGCCCCACAAATCGAGGCCTGAATTGACAGGGCATTCACCTCAAACACCTGTCTAAGCAAAGTATCTAATCTCCTATCCTGCGTATCCTTAAGTGCAGCACTTCCTTCCACCGGGATAGTCGTCTTCTTAGTGACCGCCGAAACCACTGCATACACCTTAGGAGGTTTAAAAATGTCCTTATCCGGCTCCACCAGAGGATACAGCCGAGCCATTACCCTAGCCCCCTTGAGGCTAGCCTCTGGCGTATCCCATTCCTCCTGAATCATCTCCTTGAACACTCTATGAATGGGAACGCCCTCTGTGACTTTCTAATTGCCTGTAACAACGGATCCTCTAGAGCACTATCCTCTGCCGGACCGGAGACTGGCACATTTAGAGCCTTTGGCGTCTCCGCAATCAAGGCCGAGAGCTCCTCTCTCTGGAACACCCACATTATTCTCGCCTGGTCCTCCGGCTCCGCTATCTCACCTTCCTCCAAGTTCTGTTCCATATATGACTCTTCCACCAGGTCTGACTGATCCTCCAAGTCCTGTTCCTCTCCGTCTAACCGCAGTTTAGCCCTCTTGACTGTGCTACTACCTGCTGCTTCCTCTAACACAGCCCCGGTCTCTTTGACCCCCGGATCTCCACCCCTGTGGGTCCAGCCATCCTGGTACCAGACTCCCCCAAGAGCCTTCTGCAGCAATGTCAAGAACTGCTGTGAAAAAATCGCCCCCAGCCCCCCCCTGCAGAGGAGCTTGGGGTAATGGCCCATCTGGAGCAGCCAACGGCCCCGGCATGGGCTCCTGACTTGCCTCTGGGGACATAGGGGAGTCTTTTACCACTGCAGCCTCCCCTGCAGCATCGGACCCCCCTTTCTGAACAATGTCTGCCATGGAAGCCTCGAGGGTACAGCCTCTGCACACTCCCACTTCAGAGACTGCCCCTCTCCGCACCCCACACAAGAGGCACCTAGGCCTATTAGGCATTAAAATCTCTCTCAAGCACCGAGCCCTGCACCAGAACACCAATGCTCAAGTGCCTGTTTACCTTTTTTTTTTTTAAATCAGGGCTTTCCACTGTTTCCCCAAACTAAGCCCTACCAGATAGGGTTAATCTAGTCCCCCCCCGGGGAGCTCTCAGGTCGGCAACCCCGGAGCCCTCATTTCCCGTGCGCCTACACGTGGTCCGGGCCTTCTCTGCTCAAATGCAAACTGGCTGTTTTCTGCCGTGTGGTCAGCAAGGCCGCCATCCCCCCACCACCCCCTGCGCTTACCTCCACGCCGCCTACCGAGCGGTCTACTTGGGACACCTTCAACTTTTCCTGTGCAGGAACATGCCGGCCCGATCTCTGCCTCACCATTGGGCCTTCACATCCGCCCTTGCCACCGCATCTCGTGGCTTCCTGAGGCGCGCGGCAGCCATGCAGCCCCTTAACAGCTTCTGTCCCACCTCGGGGGAACAGATGCCGGAGGCCCCTGCACAACCCCCTCTACTCTGCCAGCGCTTCTCGCAACAGAGAGGGGGAGAAGGGGGGCTCACCTACATCTTTACCAATCTGTAAGGTAAATAATCACAAATGCCAATTTAAAGGGGCACAGACCCCCGATTTATCTTTTTTTTTTTCAAAACTCTCTCTATCCTTAACACCTAGCTACTGCCTTAATTGTTGTTCCAGTGAGTGCCAGAACACTGGACTCACACCTCCTTCCGCTGCGTGGAGACTGAGCAAAACTGATTCAAGGAGGCGGTCCCTGGACTACCTGTACTAGGGTCACTAAAAGAGTGACATGCTCAGTCTCCAAGCTGCAGGAGGACATACACAACTCTAATGGTTCGGGACTAGACTGAAGAGACAATAAGGAATGCTGATTTAATGAGTGTTGATTTGTGCCTAAGTGCCCCACCTAAGGGCCACGCCAAAGGGCCCTCTGTTGAGGCCCTCAGGTGCGGGCATGCCTGGAGGCGTCCTTCCTGTTAAAGCTAGTCTGTGGGAGGATCCTGCCTTGGAGGGGGGGGGGAACAGGAGGGGCTTGCAGCTCCTACTTCTACTCCCAATGCTGGATCGTGTCTGGTGAAGAGCAGGAGTGCTCAGAGGCTGGAGGTTGATGAGTCTTTCACTACCAATCTTCACACCTCGGTTGTCTTCATACAGTCCCTGCATTGATCATGATTTGTTCTGCTTATAAATTAAACAGGTAAATCCATCCAAATTCAAATTGCCTTTTATAAGGTAGGTGCTACTCCTTTATATGCTGGGTGGAAAAGAAGGAAATAGCTTATGTCTGAAATCTACTATTCATGTTACCTGTATCAAATGAAACAAGTGATTAATGTAAATACTTGGTCTAAAAAAGCAAAGTTGCCTAACTGTACCAGATGGCCTCTAAGGACAGCAGGTTGCATTGTTTTGACATATGGTTGACATCATCCTACAGAGCCCAGGGAAGAAAACATGAGACAATTATCTCTCAAAGTTTATAGCTTTCTAGAGTGGTGAAAGGATCATGTGCAGACTGTTGATACTTTAAAAGTCAGGCTAATTGGGTTGACCACTCAACTACCTGCTTACTAAGTTTGGCAGTTTAACTGTTTGTTTTCTCTGAATTGTTCTGGAATTCTTCGTTTCTCTCCATTGTCCTATGGAGCAGTGAATTCTGACACCCTGTGAGTGATGTCATCATTGGTGGATACCAAAAAATCAGGCCTACCATGGCATGTTGTCATAGGTGTGCCAATGAAAGTGTGTGAGAAAACGGCACATCCTTTTGTGCAATTGAGCATGTTTTGAATGTTTTTTTTATTTTTGGTGGAAGGTTGGAGTGTGTGTGTGTGTATGCATTTATTTATTATTAAACAGGTTTTCTATACCACTTTATCATTAAGTCAAAACAGTTTACAAACAACATGAACTAGAGAAATTACATAGAACAGCAGAGGGGGCGGTAAGGTGGGACAATACAGCTTGCATGGTTTGGAACATAGAAAGTCATGGAGTAGGGTTGTATTCTTCAGGAGTTTTGTTCCAAGGTATTCTGTAAATAGATATGTTTTAAGTTCTGTCTATTCTGTCTTTGGGCATATGTGTTTCAGTTTGTAGTGATTTGTTCGATACTATCCTTGTAGGATAAAATATGGTCCTCATTTACTTCAGAAACGCTCCAGAGGTTTAGGGCAGAGATTACCAATCGTTTTGGGTGTATGGACCCCTTATCAACATCCAAAAAGTTCAGAGAGCCCAGTTCAACCCCACTATTCTTTCTGGATGACTCCTCTCAACACCAAGCCTGTCTTCACTGACCCTCATTATCTCCTTTCCTCTAATGTATCCTCCAGTCTCTCTCTCTCTAGCCAGATCTTACTACTAGTTTCTCTATTTCTCACTCCCTGCCCCAGCCAGTTTCCACCAGTCTCTCTCTCTAATAAAAAACAGACACTGGTGTAAATTCTGCTCAAGCAACCCCCTCAATGTAACAGGGCCCAGGCAGGAAGGGGGCCCAGACCACAATGATGGTGATGCTGCTTCTGTTCCTGGCCTAGTGCTGTTACTTCCCAAAGTCTCGTGATAACAGCCACACCATGAGACTTCTGGAATGGAGGCAGTGTTGCAAAGTAAGTTTGCTGCATGCATGGAGAACATTGCAGGGGGTGACGCCACAGCTGCTGCCATCACCACCACGACAATGGGGTGGGGTGCCCTCATTTTATATTTATTTAATTTCTTGATATACTGGAACTTACACCACTGAAAACAAACTAGTATTTGCTTGAAAGTGATGGGACTGGACGGGATACATCTGAGAGTTTGAAGGAAATTGGGGAAATTCTACTGGCTCCAGTATCTGACCTTTTCAATGCTTCTTTAGAGTCAGGAATGGTCCCAAAGGACTGGAGAAGGGTATATGTGATTCCTTCACACAAAGCAGAAGTAAGGATGAGGCTGGGAACTACAGACTGGTTAGTCTGATTCTGTGGTGAGTAAGTTAATGGAAATGCTGCTAAAACAGAGGCTAGTGAAGTTTCTGGAGTCCAATAGACTGCAGGATCCAAGGCAGCATGGGTTAACTAGGGGAAGGTCTTGTCAGACAAATCTGATTGATTTCTTTGACTATGTGACCAAAGAGTTGGTCTGAGGGGGAGCCCTAGATGTGTTGCACTTAAATTTCAGTAAAGCCTTTGATATCATTCCGCACAGATGACTTTTAAATAAATGAGCACCTTAGGGTTGGTCCCTAAAGTGACTGATAGGGTTAGAAATTGGTTGAGGGGGAGGCAACAAAGGGTACTGGTATGATTATAACATAAGAACATAAGAAATGCCATGCTGGGTCAGACCAAGGTCCATCAAGCCCAGTATCCTCTTTCCAACAGTGGCCAATCCAGGTCACAAGTACCTGGCAGGTTCCCAAAAAGGCAAACAGGTTCCACAATGCTTGTCCCGGGGCAAGCAGTGGATTTTCCGGGTCCTCTTTAATTATGGTTTATGGACCTTTCTTCCAGGAATTTCTCAAAACCTTTTTTAAACCCAGCTACACTAACAGCTTTTACTACATACTCTGGTAACAAATTTCAGAATTTGATTACACATTGAGTGAAAAAATAATAAGAAAAAAATATTTTTTCACTCAATGTGTAATCAAACTCTGCTATTTCCCCTTGGAAGGCCTTATAAATATTATTAGTGTAGCTGTCCAGTCCCGGGGCTTTTGACTTGGGCAAAGCCTTTATCGCCTGTAAAATCTCCACACTTGAGATCATTCATCCCATAGCCCTCGTCTCTCCCTCTGTTAGCTGAGGTAGCTGGCATTTGGCTAAATATCAGTCAATTAAGGATTCGGGGATTTCCCACTCCGGGGTATATAGGGTCCAAATTTCAGTTGGGTGGTGCTATGCATCGCATTAACGCATAGCCCGCCCACCTCCACGTAACCTGGATTTTCCATGCCGGGATCATATGCGGCCCCAGCATCAAAAATCTGGGTGTCACCGCACAGACAAGAAGCCAAAGGAGCTACCCTTGTAGCATCAATTTTCAATACTACATGGTTAGCCCTAGCGCCTTAAAGATAGGCAAAGTTTTCCCACGCCTATCTTTGAGGCACAGCGTGCTAACCGTGTAGCATCGAAAATCGGTGATACACAGGTAGCACCATGGCCCGCCTCCACTCCACCCCAGAATGCCCCCAACACGCCCCAATGCCATGCGGATAGCATCTGGGTACATTAGGGACATATCTGGGATTTTCGAAGGACACTACCCATGTAGGTGCCCTTCGAAAATCGCAGATAAGGCCTTTAGGTGGGTAACTAGGGAAAATCGGGCCCATAATTCTTTATAGAAGTCAACAAAGTATTCCTGAATCCCCTTTTGGTACTGTACCGGGTCCCCTTGCTTATCTTTTATTTTCCAAATATTGTTCCACTCTTTCAGCTTTTTGAACCAAAAGGCAACAATTTCCCTGCCTTGTTGCTAAATTCATATTGCTCTTGGTCTTTAAATCTAACTTCTGCTAGTTGTATTTCCTGCAGCTTTTTCCTTTTCTCTGCTAACTCCAACAGGACCTTAAGGTCCCTACTACACCTTTTTACCACCCCATCCAACCGTGCAATTTTGCGGTGTAGGGAAGAGAGCACCTGTTCTTTCTCTTTCTTTTTGTACACCCCCAGGCTGATCAGGCAGCCCCGCAGCACAGCAATCAGGCCATCCCATACCATTCCCGGCAAAACTCTCCACATTATCATTTAGGGACAGATATTCCTGGATGATTATCCTGGGTCCTCAAGAAGGGTCATTTAACCTCCAGAAATTGCCTGAGATCTGATCGCCAATTAGAGCTATATCCGCCCACATTGGGATGTGATCGGACCATGTACGATCCCCAAGATGACACCCTCCCAGTCGATTTCCCAAGGCTTTATTTCCCCATAGATAATTAATCCGAGAGAAAGAGTCATTAATCCCTGAATAATACGTGTAATCTCTCACACCTGGGTGGCTAACCCGCCACAAATCCTTGAGGTCATGTAGTCCAGCCCATGCTTGGAGACCTCTATATCCTGGTGTCTGGGCATTCTCCCAGGCCAATGGCCAAGTTAAAGTCTCCTCCCAGCATCTCTAGCCTATCAACAAATCCAGCCATTACCTGGGCTAACTTGTCAAAAAATGCCTTCTGTCCCACATTGGGCCCACATATACTCCCCAGTATGTATTTTTGGGTCCCAATCTCTCCTTTAAGCAAAACATACCTCCTCTTCTGGTCCTGACATATGTCGAGCTCTTTAAAGGGAATTTGGGAGTCCATCAGAACCATCACCCCCCCCCCCCTGTTTTCTTCTTAAGTTTGTTAGAGGCAAACCAACGCCATGCAAAACACCTATGGGAGATGCGGTACTCATCTTTTGCAACCAAATGGGTCTCCTGAATGAACACTATCTGTCCTCGCAGACGGTCAATTTCTTTAAAAAGCAATTGGCGCTTCTTTGGGGAATACAGCCCGTGGACATTAAAGGTAACTATGTGCACCAATCCCATGGCAAATTCCATATATACCTCCAATACATGTCCTGTCCCCCCTGCCTCCCCCTTCCCTCCCTCCCCCCCCCCTATCGCTAGTCCCCCCAACTCCCTCCTTCTACCCCCACCCCCCTTACCCTCCAAGCATACACCATCCTCTCCCTTGGTTCCAGGGCAGCCAACACTGGCATCCCAACACAAAGATCCATAAGAACATAAGATATGCCATACTGGGTCAGACCAAGGTCCATCAAGCCCAGTATCCTGTTTCCAACAGTGGCCAATCTAGGTCATAAGCACCTAGCAATCTCCCCAAAAGACACAGGTTCCTCAATGCTTGTATTGGGTCAAGCAGTGATATCCTGGGTCCCTTTTAATAATGGTTAATAGACCTTTCCTCCAGGAACTTGTCTAAACCTTTTTTAAACCCAGCTACACTAACAACTTTTACTACATCCTCCAGTAACAAATTCCAGAGTTTGATTACACGTTGAGTGAAAAAATATTTTCTCTTATTAGTCTTAAATAGGTTACCCTGTAGCTTCATTGCATGTCCCCTAGTCTTTTTATATTCTGATGATGTAAACAATCGATCTACGTTTACCCGTTCCACTCCATTCATTCATTTATAGAACTCTATCATATCTCCCCTCAGTCGTCTCTTTTCCATGTTTGAAGAGCCCTAACCTTTTTAGCCTCTCTTCATAGGAGTATCCTTCCATCCCCTTTACCATTTTGGTGGCTCTTCTCTGTACTTTTCTAATTCTGCTATCTCATTTTTAAGATACGGCGACCAGAAATGCACACAATATTCATGGTCCGGTCGCACCATGGAACGATACAGAGGCATTATAATATCCTTTGTTTTATTTTCCATTCCTTTCCTTATGATACCTAACATCCCATTTGCTCTCCTGGCTGCTGCTCCACACTGGGCCGAGGGCTTTAACATGTTATCCACAATGATACCTAGATCTTTTTCCTGCGTGGTGGTTCCCAATGTGGAACCTTGCATCGTGTAACCATAGTTTGGGTTGTTCTTTCCTAGATGCATAACTTTGCACTTGTCCACATTAAATTTCATCTGCCATTTGGATGCCTAGTCTTCCAATTTATCAAGATCCTCTTGCAATTTTCCACAATCCTATTGGGTTTTAACAACTTTAAATAGTTTTGTGTCATCTGCAAATTTGATAACCTCACTCATTATTCCCTTTTCCGGGTCATTTATGAACATGTTAAAAAGCAGCGAACCCAGCACAGATCCCTGGGGTACTCCACTATTCACCTTTTTCCATTTTTCCACTCTCGCTCTTCCCATCTCCTTTTGCTATGCCCATCTGCCTCCCTCCACAGACCCCCACATACACAGAAATATCCACTCACTTTTTAGCTACTTCCATCTATCCAAACCTGCACAAATTTAGTATACCCAGTATTAATATTCATTGTTTCCATCAAGTCCTTTCCATGTTTAGACTGCGGGGTCTGAGTCATTCTCCGCCTGCTCTGCCTGGTACCTCAAACATTTGCCTCCTTGCTGTATCCTCTCCCACCGAGGTTTTCCACTGGTCTTTTTAGGCTCCAGTGTCGGTGGTGGCAAGTCCTCCCATCCCGCATCCTTGAGGAGATTTAGAGCCTCTGCTGGCATATGCACTCAAAATTTGTGCCCCCCGATCGAGAACTGGAGGTCGCAAGGGAAGATCCTTCTGTACCGCACGTTGCTGGTGTAATCGTAGCATGATTGGCCGAAACTCCCTCCGTTTATGAATGGTGATGGTTGACAGGTCTCCATATATCTCTACAGTATGTGACGTAGAAGCCCACACAGAGCCTATGCAGATAGAAAGGAGAAATTTACTTTAGAATCTGTTAGGCAGCCAGCATGTGCAGCTCAGGAGAAGCAAAGGAACAGAGGAGCAGAACTACCACAACCAAGCTATGACGTAGCAGAAAGCTTGGGGATTGATTATGATCACCTGTCCAAGAAAGCACAGTCAGCTTACAGCGAACAGGGAGATAAAAGCTGGTTGGTAGATCCAGCAAGGGAGAAGGAGAAGGAGGAGGAAGAGGAAGAGAAGCAGAAGGAGAGAGCAGAGGTCAGCAACCAAGGAGGCAGAGGTCATAGAGGGAGAAGCCTGCTGAACAGAGGAAACACTGGGCGTGTCACTGGAACAGGAAGCAGCAGAGGCAAGGCTTCAGAGGAACGTGGCAGGGGAAGTGCTCAGACTGCCGGTAGCTGGAGGTCCTACGAGGAGCCTGTTTACAGCCCAGGGAGAGAAGCCAGTGCTTCAGAGAGAAGGAAGGCACAACCTAGGGCTAGGAGGCTGCCTAGACTGAGTGAGGAGGAAAGTCCCCAGTCCTCACTGCCAGAGGAAAGACCTCAACAATTGTACAGGTGGGAGCCTAGCACTGTGAGAGGGAAAGCTAGAAGCTCCATTCGGAACGGAGGGTCAGAGCAGTGCTCCAGACCAGAAATATCTGCAGGAAGCTATAAAACAATCCCTAACAACTGGAGGGTGGAAAAGGAGAGCTGGAGAGGCAACCCTACAGATACAGGTACTCTTAAACATACTTGCACAGAATTGTGTCCCTGTACGCTATCTGAACTTTCAGAGAGGGGTTTTCATAAAAACAGCTGTGAAGGTTTAAACCCAAGCACAACGTATGCTGAAGGTGAGGCGATGCAATGGGAAAGTAACACCAGGGTTCCAGAACAGGCTCCTATGGATTATGTACATTATGTCTTGCGGATGATATTGAGTCGTTGTGCTGAAGCCCTGTAAAAAGAGCAAAGAAAAAGAAGATATTTTTCTTTGAGAGAAACTGTTTTGTTTTCCCTGTTTTTGGTTATGCACGTGATATCCTTGGGGGAAGGGGAATAAAGCCCTTGTTTTGTTTTGCCTTAACCACTCGTCTTGAGACTATTTTTGACTACTAGAAGATAGCAAGGCAACTCCAACCTCGGGGCCCTAGGCGAAGGCCTGCAGCCCCGTGACAAGTAGCATTTTCCCACGCAATGCATCCCAACTTCCGAGCGGCCTGCAGTATTATTTCCTTTGAGGCAAATTCATGCATGCAGACCAAAATATCCCATGGTGGCCCAAGCGACATATGAGCATGGTCAATTTTTAGGCATAACTCCCTCACCTCCACTTGGGCTTGCTGGGTCACTTTAAACAGGTTTTCCGCAACAGTAAAGCAGTTCTCTGTGGCGCCCGTTTTAGGCAGCCTCTTATACTCAGTGTCTTGAGCGATTTTCCAAGTCTTCTATTTTGGTAAGCAGTGCCTCTTTGCTGTTCCTGAAGTCCTGTAAGTTGTGCCGAGAATCCCTCTACTTCAATGCTCTGCTCTTCAACTCATGTTCAGCATCCTCCACTCTTTGGTCCAAGTCATGAAAGTCAGCGCAGATGTCAGCCTCCAAGTCTGGAAGTCCTGTTGCATTGTGCCAATGTCCCCCTTCAGTTCTAGAAACATCTGCCTCATCTCCGCCCAAAAAGTAACAATGTCCTCTGCCATCCCTGTTGAACTCGCACTCTTTCCGTCCTCTTTCCTCATGGGCGGGAGAGCCGTCCCGCCATTTTCTGCTTCCCACTCTGGGATGCAAAGGATTTTAGTTCCGCAGCCGTTTTTGTTGCCACCGCAGTCATGCCATCTCACAGCCCTGCTCTGCTCGACTTCTTCTGACCAAATTTCATAGGTGAGTGCGCTCAAACGAGAGGATTTTCTAAGCTAGCGTCGGAAGCTCTTAGATTAAGCTGCCATCTTGACCATGTCGTCACCGGAACCGTCCCAGAGTAATATATTTAAAATAATTAGGAGGAAATATTTTTTCTTTCAATTAAGCTTTGGAACTCGTTAGTAGATGATGTTGTAAAAGCAGGTAGTATGGCTAGGTTAAAAAAACAAATTCCTGGAGGAAAAGCCTATAAATCATTATTAAGATAAACCAAGAGAAAACCACTGCTTATCCCTGGGGATAAGCAGCATTAGCTACTTTTGGGATATGCCAAGTACTTGTGACCTGAATTGGACTCTATTGGAAACATGATGCTGGGCTTAATGAAGCTTTGGCCTGAATCAGTATGGCAACTCTTATGTTCTCTTTTCTATGTACTGATCTCACTAACCCCCAGGGGTCCATGGACTATAGGTTGTGAACCGCCGGTTTAGGGCATGACTCACCAAAGTTAATTTACCTTAGTAACTACTGGACTCAAGATGCTTCCTTCATTATTTGCTGCAATCCCATTAAAAGTTTGACCTTTGATGTAGATGTAGAAGCAAACATAACACTTGGAGCCTCTCTGCTGGTCCCACCCCATTGATGTACACTTCCTGTTGCTCTGGAGGTGGGACTGACAGGGTCTCTAGCAGCATGTTTGAGCATGAGGTTCCACCAACATTTGCTTTTGTTTTAGCACTGACACTGCCAGGAAGGTCTGTAATGAATAAAAAGGGAGGGACAGACCAGGAGAGGGGTAACAGACCAGTGTAGGGGAACAAGCAGGCATCAAGCAAGGAGGCAAATGCTGGACAACATGGATGGAAACACTTCTGTCCCCCCTGAAATGTTACTTTTTTACTCCTATCCCAGGCTACACAGTTTCTCTTTATTAAAATAGTGATAAAGAACAATGCACCATTCTCTCAGAGACTGTAGGTGCTGTTTTCCGTGCCAGGGACCAAGAGCTAGCTAAAGATCCAACCTGGTGCTGCCTATCATTTTCATTCAGCAAAAGTCTTTAAAATTAAAACTCAGCTCCTGGTAAGGGGAGTGGTCTGATTTCTCAGGGAGAAGCACTAGGGCACCATTAGGTGAAAATAGAGCTGCTCTTGCTTGGATTTAGGGGCTCTATCCTGTCCTGGTTTTCTTCTTATTTCTCCCACCACAATTTTAGTGTATGTTCTGGTGGATTCTTCTCTACTACTCTACTACTATCCCGCTTTCAGTTGATGTACCCTAGGGTTCTGCCTTGGGACGTCTCCTTTTCTCTCTCTCTACACCCAGTCTCTTGGTGCACTCATATCCTCTAATGGTTTTCAGTACCATCTTTATGCTGATGACTCTCAGATCTACCTCTCTGCACCTGAAATTTCTCCAGGAATCCAGGTCCAAATCTCTGCCTACTTCTGACATTGCTGCCTGGATATCCCGCCACCGGCTGAAACTGAAGATGACCAACACCAAGCTTTTTATCTTTCCCCCTAAATCTATCTCCCCCATTGGAGTTGGAAAGGCGGGAAGGCAGCTACGCAGGCGCAGTGGGATGCTCCCTAAAGTTTTCCTATAGGACGCTGGGGAGCATTCCCGCACGGGCTCCGTTGGTGCCGATGTAACCCATATGTGAAGACTACATTCCTGCTTGTTCCTGGAGATCACTCTACTCCTCAGTTTCCTCTATTCAGAACCTTGGGGTCATCTTTGACTTCTTCCTCTCCTCCAAACACATCTAACAGATATTTAAAACCTGTTCTTTCTTTCTCTATAACATCAGCAAAATTTATCCCTTCCTTTCTGAACACACTACTAAGACCATTTTCCACTTTCTAGTCACCTTCTGTCAAGACAAATGCAACTTCCTCTTTGCTGATCTCCCTCTGAATCGTCTCTCCCCACTTCATTCTGTTCAAAACTCAGTTGCACAGCTAATCTTCTGCCACTATTGCTATGTTTATGTAACTCCTCTTCTCAAGTTACTTCACTGGCTCCTATCTTTTTCTGCATCCAGTTCAAACTTCTACTCATCTATAAGTGTATTCATTCAGCTGCTCCTTATGACCTTTCCTCTTTTATCTCTCTCTACACCCCTCCTTGGGCCTCTGCTCCTCTGCAAGTTCCTTTTTATCTGTGCCCTTCTATTCCACTGCCAACTCCAGACTTCGTTCTTTCCATCTTGTTGCTCTATATGCCTGAAACAAACTACCCGAGTCAGTACATCAGGCTCCATCTCTGGCTCTATTCAAATCCAGGCTAAAAACTCACCTCTATGAGGCTGATTTTGAATCTTGATTCCCTTAATCTCCTGTTCACCTCCTATGTATTTCCTTATTGCATCCTGAGGGTTAAAATAAAATAAATTCTGCCTGGCTAGATTGGGAAAGTGCTGTCCAGGGCTATCTGTGGCAGCTAGAAATGTTTCTTTCCTCTCCAAGGAAATTTTGTAGCCCCCAGAGCTGTGTTTATGTAGGGGAGGTGCAGGGATCTCTGCAGGAATCTATTGAATGAGCAACCTTTCCGGGGGGAACAACTGCAGAGGCTGAGGCAGGGAATGAAACTGAAAGCAGCAGTTGGGGCTTGCTCATGGAAAAGATACGATCATAGCATGATCACATTTGATCTAATTAATGGAGGAGGGATGGTAAGGAAATCCACAGTACTACCTTTTACCTTTCGAAAGGGAGACTATGATAAAAGGAGGAAAATAGTTAAGAAAAAACTAAAAGGAGCAGTTGCAAAGGTTAAAGACTTACATCAAGCTTGGGTATTGTTGAAAAATACTATCTTGGAAGCCATGACCGGTTGTATTCCATGCTTTAAGAAAAGTGGAAGTCCAAAAAACTGCCAGCATGGTTTAAAAGTGAGGTCAGAGAGGCTGTTGTTGCCAAAAAAGCATCTTTCAGGAAATGGAAAAAAGAGCCAAACGACGAAACCTGAAAACAGCACAAGTACTGGCAAATTAAATGCAAGGCACTGATAAGGCAGGCAAAGGGAGAATTTGAGAAGAAGTTTGTTGTGGAAGCAAAAACACGTAATAAAAACGTTTTCAATTTCATTCGTAGCAAAAAACCTGTGAGAGAGTCAGTTGGTCCATTAGATGATAGAGGTGTTAAAGGGGCACTAAGAGGCGACAAGGCGATAGCATTGAGACTGAATGGTTTGCTTTGGTCTTTACTGAGGAAGATGTAGGGATGTTACCCATGACTGAAGTGGTATTTAAAGGTGCGGAAGAATTGAAGGAAAGAGTAGTTACTCACCTGTAACAGGTGTTCTCCAGGAGCAACAGGAATCAGTCCTCACATATGGGTGACATCGATGTCGATGGAGCCCTTGCGGAGCATTTCCCCAGCTTTCTATGAAAGCCTTTGGGAATGCAGGTACACATGCGCGGTTCCCTTCCCGCCTAACGGTGCCATCTTGCTCAGTCAAATGACACAGCTAAAAACAGCACACAAAAATGTAAAAATAAACTATGTACAACTGCAACTCCCAGGGGAGGAGGGAGGGTTGTGAGGACTGATTCCTGCTGCTCCTGGAGAACACCTGTTACAGGTGAGTAACTACTCTTTCTCCAGGACCAAGCAGGAAGTCAGTCCTCACATATGGGTGACTCCCTAGCTCTGGGCTACCAGGAACCCAGGCTGAACAAGAGAACTCCCTCTAGTCCCAGCATCAAAGAAAGGCTTTTCACTGAAGGAACCTCCACCGGTAGCCCAACGGAGGGCTGGAGGGCAGGAGTTGCCTAAACCTCAAAGAGATTGCGGAGTATTGCCTGGCCAAAAGCACTGTCCCTATGGGACTCCCTCTCCAGACAGTAATGGGCCGCAAATGTCTGGCTTGAAGACCAAGTTGCAGCCCTGCAGATGTCTACCAACGGTACAGAGCGGAGGTGAGCCACTGAGGCAGCCACTGCCCTGACACGATGGGCTGTGACCCAACCCTGCAAAGGAAGGTCAGCCCCCCTGTAAGCCCAGGTACAGTCAGCCACCCAAATGGACAAGGTACGCTTGGACATAGCTAAGCCTACATTATTAGGGTCAAAAGATATGAAGAGCTGAGTAGCCCTTCTATGCCCCTGCGTACGGTCAAGGTAGAAGGATAAGGCCCTCCTACAGTCCAGGGTATGCAGGACTGCTTCAGCCTGGCTTGCATGAGGCCTAGGGAAGAAGGTCGGAAGAACCACCTCCTGGTTGAGGTGGAAAGAGGAGACAACCTTTGGGAGGAACTTTGGATGAGTCCTAAGGACTACCCTTTTCCCATAGAAGCGGGTGTAAGGCCTGTCACAGACTAGGGCCTGAAGCTCACTCACCCGCCTGGCCGAGGTTAAGGCTACCAAGAAGAGTGTCTTTCCAAGAAAGGAAACGGAGAGGACAAGTAGCCATCGGCTCAAAAGGTGGGTGAGTCAGTTGCTGCAAGACCACATTCAACTCCCACTCAGGAGCTGGAGGGCGGATTTGAGGCTTTAGCAAGAGCAAGCCTCGAAGGAATCTGGACACCAAGGGGTGAACTGACAGAGAATGTCCCTCCACCAGTGAGTGGTGAGCTGCTAGAGCTGAGAGGTGGACCCGAACAGAATTGGTCTTAAGTCCCTGATTGGATAAGTGCAGCAGGTACTGAAGCACTACTGGTACAGCACAGGAGAAAGGATCCTCTGTACGTAGCTGACAACACACAGAAAACCTTTTCCATTTCAGGGCATAGGTTTTTCTAGTGGACTGCTTCCTAGAGGCTAGGACAACCTCCTCAACTTCAGGAGGTAGGCCCCAGGGAGCCAAAACTACCCTTGCAGCCTCCATGCCATCAAATTGAGAGCTCTGAGATTGGGGTGCAGAAGGAAACCCTGATCCTGAGAGAGAAGATCGGGTTGCAACCCCAGAGGTAGTGGGGGATCCACTGCCAGCTGAAGCAGAAGTGGAAACCAAGGCTGTCTCGGCCATCTGGGAGCTACCAGCTGGACCGAGGCCTTGTCCTGAAGAATTTTGAACAGGGTTCGGGCCACCAGGGGCGTGGGAGGAAACGCATACAGGAGGCCCTGGAACCAGGAAATCAGAAAAGCATCTGCTGCCAGTCGCAGAGGATGCGGTTGCCTGGAGCAGAACTTTGTCAGTTGTTTGTTTGATGGACTGGCAAACAGATCTATGGTTGGAAGTCCACATTTCAGGAAAATCTTCTGAACCACTAAGGGATGAAGCTGCCATTCGTGGGGCTGCAGAATCCTGCTCAACCTGTCTGCCAGGTAGTTGTCCTGGCCAGGTAGATACACTGCCTTGAGGAGCATGTTATGCTTGAGAGCAAACAAGCAAAGGTCCTGTGCTTCCTGACAAAGGAGCCTGGAGCCTGTTCCACCCTGCTTGTTCACATAGAACATGGCTACTTGGTTGTCTGTTTGAACCAGGACAGACTGATGAGCCAGTGTCTGAGAGAAAGTCCTGAGGGCTAACCGAATTTGATCTGCTGTATGGCCTCCCAGGGAGACCACAGGCCCTGGGTGCACTTGTCTTGACAATGAGCCCCCCAGCCTTGCAGGGAGGCATCCGTGGTCAACACCATTGTGAACCCAGGAATCTGAAAAGGCACCCCTTGCAGTAAATTGGGTGGGTACAGCCACCAGCGGAGGGAGTTCAGAAATTGTCTGGACACCCTTACTCTGTCTCTGAGGCTGCCTGTGGCCTGTGTCCACTGAGTTCTGAGGCACCACTGTGCAGGCCTCATATGGAGCCGGGCATTGGGGGTCACATGTACTGTCGAAGCCATGTGGCCAAGCAGCCTCAGGCAGAGCCTGGCAGAGACCAGAGACCTGCTGAGAAACTGGTTCGCCAAGTTTATCAGTCTTTGGGCCCTGTCTTCTGGCAAGAATGCCTTTGCCAGCCGAGAGTCCAATCTTGCCCCTATGAACTCCAAGTTCTGGGAGGGGAGCAAAGTGGACTTTGCGAAGTTTATGACAAACCCCAAGTTTTGAAGAAGAGCAATAGTTCTGAAGGTGGCTTGTCTGGCCTCCAGGTACGTCTGACCCCTGATGAGCCAGTCGTCCAGATAGGGGAAGACAAAGATGCCCTGATTTCTCAGGTAGGCCGCCACCACTGCCAGGCATTTAGTAAAGACCCTGGGAGCAGAATTGAGGCCGAAAGGCAGTACTCTGTACTGATAATGGTTTCCTCCCACCACGAACCTGAGGTATCTTCTGTGGTCTGGATGAATGAGGATGTGAGTGTACGCATCCTTTAAATCTAAGGAGCATAGCCAATCTCCCTGCTGGAGGTAGGGCTGCAGTGTTCCAAGAGTAAGCATTTTGAATTTCTCTTTCTCTAGGAACTTGTTGAGATTTCTGAGGTCGAGAATAGGCCGGAGGCCACCGGTTCTTTTGGGTACTAGAAAGTACCTGGAGTAGAACCCTTGACTTTGGAGGTGGGGAGGCACAGGCTCCACTGCCTTGTCCCGCAACAGACCTTGGAGCTCCTAAAGGAGACGATCTGTGTGCAGGGGAGGCCTTGGAGGCTCCCCCGGAAAGTATGGAGGAGGTAGCTGTTGGAAGTGTAGCATATAGCCCTTGTGGACGATGCTTAGCACCCAACTGTCTCCAGTGATGAGTGGCCACCTGTGGGCAAACAGGGTAAGTCGACCTCCTGTGCAGGGTTGGGAGAGCAGGGACGGAGAGGCTATGCCTAAGGAGTCAAAACCCCCCACCCTGCTGAGTGGGAGCAGGGGCCGGAGGCTTGGGGGTCCTCTGCCTACGGGGCCCATTACCCTGCCCCTTGGCCTGCTGCCCCTGTGGGGGAGCCTGGGAGGCCTGGTACTGTGGGTACTGTTTGTAGGCAGTGCCCTTCCTCGGGTAAAAGGGCTTTTTACCCGAGCCCTTCTTCTTGTGAGAAGGGGCAGAAGTCTTTCTAGACAGCCTTGTCCTCGTGAGGTGCTTGGTTTCGAGCTGTGCGGCCTTCTCGGTCATGGGCTTGCCAAAAAGGTTTTCACCTCGGCAAGGGACATCGACCAACTTGTCCTGAACCCATGGCTCGAGGTTTGATGACTGCAACCACGCCTGGCATTGAGCCGCGATGCCGGCTGCCGCAACACGGGCCGAAGCCTCGAAGCCATCGTAGGCAGCGCGGGACATAAACTTGCAGCATTCCCGTATCCCCGAGGACAAGGACTTGAACCTCTGCAAGGGTTCCCTGGAGAGACCAGCAGAGAACCCGGTCAGCTCCTTGGCCAGGTCCCGCAAGTACATGCCCATGTACAGCTGGTAAGGCTGGACACGGCAAGCAAGCATCGTGCCCTGAAAGCATTTTCTACCAAAACCATCCAGGTTCCGGGCCTCCCTGCCAGGGGGCACCGCGGAGTGCATCTTCTGACTTTTCAGGCGATGCATGGTCGATTCCACCACCATGGAATGGTGTGGTAGCTGCGCTTTCTGAAAACCAGGGCTCTTCCGGAGTCGATAGATGGAATCGACCCGCTTGCTTAGAACTGGCACCGAGGCCGGTGCCTCCCACATCTGGAAGAGGAGCCGTTCCAGCATCAGAGGAACCGGAACAGTAAAGGCCTCCTTCAGAGGAGAGTCATACTGTAGGGCCTCGAGCTCCTCGGCTCGAGGCTCCTCCTCGGGGTCCGCAGGGATAGCCAGCGCAGTGGCCATATCCCGGACGAACTCGGAGAACCGAGTATCCTCCGGAGGGGATCTACTCCGGGGCTCAGACTGCGGTGAGTCCGACGGGACACACAGAGTCCGGAAGGAGTCTGGGGACTCCTCGTCCTCCGTCTCCCAGGCGGACTTGTCCGATGAGGAATTGGGGTCCGACCGCATGGGGCCTGTGAGCACCCGCCCCGACGCCGAAGGCACCGGCTTCGACGCCCTCGGTCCCGAACGGGAGGTTGAGGGAGACCGTGACCGAGGTCGACCTCGAGCCTTCATGGTCTCGAGTATCGGCTCGGTCTCCGGGGTCGACTTCGATGTCGATGTCCCGGTGGTCGGCGCAGATGCGCCAGACAGGCTGGCCATCAGTGCCCGCTGCTGTTCCATGAAGGCAGGCCCGATGTCGGCGCCAGGACCGATGTCGGCTCTCTGGGAGGAGAGTCCACGAGGACTACAGGACTTACGTGTCCAGCAGACTCCGGCTCCACACGAGGTACTTTTGGCGGCTTCTCCTGTTCCACGGGCCTGGGGCGGCGGTCGGGGGTCTGAGACCTAGCTCTCGAGGAGCCAGGGACCTCCTCCGACGGCGCCCTTGTGAGTCGCTTCTTCCTCTTTCGTTCCCGGTCGGGGGACCCCCTGTCCGAGGGGCCCCGACGGTGCTCGGTATCCGATTCCCGAGATGTCGAGGCCTCAGACGAGGTCCGGGCCCAGCCGGAGGCCAAGTCAGAGAAAAGCCTTTCCTTTTGGTGCTGACGACTTTGAAGCGCCTTGGAAGACATCTTTCCACATGGTCCACAGATCTTAGGATCGTGGTCAGGACCCAGGCACCGAAGGCAGCAGTCGTGTGTGTCGGTGAGAGACATCAGCTTCTTGCACCAATCACAGTTTTTGAAAAGACTGGAGGCCATCGGGGAAAAAAGAGTCCCCGCGAGGTCAAAGGACCGCCCTTCCAGGGAAAAAGAAAAAAAGGGCGCGAATGCCAGCCACTAAGGGCAAAAACTGAAAAAGTAAGATCGGGTTCGATACCGGTGTACCGAACCCAGCGGGAGGGGAACCGGCGTCAAACCGGAGAAAAAATAGCGAAGGAATCGCGAAAAAATCCAACTATTTTCCGGGAGGACTAGGACACACGTCCGACGGGCTTCACGGAAAAAGAGAGACTGAGCAAAATGGCACTGTTAGGCGGGAAGGGAACCGCGCATGTGTGCCTGCATTCCCAAAGGCTTTCATAGAAAGCTGGGGAAATGTTCCGCAAGGGCTCCATTGACGTCGATGTCACCCATATGTGAGGACTGACTTCCTGCTTGGTCCTGGAGAAATATCGATACATTGGGAAGATGTATTACAACTATTAGATAAACTGAAGAGTAGCAAATCACTTGGAACGGATGATATACATCCAAGGGTGTTGAAAGAACTGAAATATGAGATTGCAGACCTGCTATTAGTAATCTGTGAACTATCATTAAAATCATCTGTAATATCTGAAGATTGGAGGAT
The DNA here is from genome assembly GCA_033557465.1 of Ichthyophis bannanicus. Lineage (NCBI taxonomy): Eukaryota > Metazoa > Chordata > Amphibia > Gymnophiona > Ichthyophiidae > Ichthyophis > Ichthyophis bannanicus. The sequence continues at coordinate 989,440,358 of CM066032.1, forward strand.
GGCGAACGTAATGCCAATTTTTAAAAAGGGTTCCAGGGGTGATCTGGGAAACTACAGACCGGTGAGCCTGACGTCAGTATCGGGACAAATAGTAGAAACCATCATAAAGAACAAAATTGCTGAACATGTAGATAGTCATGGCTTAATGGGAGACAGCCAACATGGCTTTAGGCAAGGAAGATCTTGTTTTACTAATCTTATGTTTTTTTTGAAGGTGTGAATATACAGGTAGACAAAGGTGAGTCGGTTGATATATTGTATTTGGACTTTCAGAAAGCCTTTGACAAGGTCCCTCATGAGAGACTTTTGGCAAAACTAAAGAGTCATGGGATAGGAGGCAGTGTACTATTGTGGATCAGGAACTGGTTAAAAGATAGAAAGCAGAGGGTAGGGCTAAATGGCCAATTTTCCCAATGGAGAAAGGTGAATAGTGGTGTACCCCAGGATCTGTGCTGGGCCCGCTGCTTTTTGACATATTCATAAATGACCTGGAAAAGGGAATAACGAGTGAGGTTATCAAATTTGCAGATGACACAAAACTATTTAAAGTTGTTAAAACCCAAGAGGATTGTGGAAAATTGCAAGAGGAGCTTGATAAATTGGAAGACTGGGCATCAAAATGGCAGATGAAATTTAATGTGGACAAGTGCAAAGTTATGCACCTAGGGAAGAACAACCCAAACTATGGTTACACGATGCAAGGTTCCACATTAGGAACCACCACCCAGGAAAAAGATTTAGGCGTCATTGTGGATAACATGTTAAAGCCCTCGGCCAAGTGTGGAGCAGCAGCCAGGAGAGCAAATGGGATGTTAGGTATCATAAGGAAAGGAATGGAAAATAAAACAAAGGATATTATAATGCCTCTATGTCGTTCCATGGTGAGACCACACCTTGAATATTGTGTGCAATTCTGGTCGCCGTATCTTAAAAAGGATATAGCGTTATTAGAAAAGGTTCAGAGAAGAGCCACCAAAATGGTAAAGGGGATGGAAGGATACCCCTAAGAAGAAAGGTTAAAAAGGTTATGGCTCTTTAACCTGGAAAAGAGATGGCTGAGGGGAGATATGATAGAAGTCTATAAATTAATGAACAGAGTGGGACGGGTAAACATAGATTGATTATCTACGTTATCAGGATATAGAAAAACTAGGGGATATGCAATGAAGCTACAGGGTAAACTATTTAAGACTAATAAAATAAAATATTTTTTCACTCAACGTGTAAGCAAACTCTGGAATTTGTTACCGGAGGATGTAGTGTTAGTGTAGCTGGGTTTAAAAAAGGTTTGGACAAGTTCCTGGAGGAAAGGTCCATAAACCATTATTAAGAAGGGACCCAGGATATCAATGCTTGACCCAATACAAGCAGTGTGGAACCTGTGTCTTTTGGGGAAACTGCTAGGTGCGTATGACCTAGATTGGCCACTGTTGGAAACAGGATGCTGGGCTTGATGGACGTTGGTCTGACCCAGTATGGCATATCTTATGTTCTTATGTATGACGTCTGAGAGATTACTGAGTGAAGAGAGGGCTGAGTGTTTTTGAAGGGTGTTCAGTAAAATAAAAAAAGGTTGAACCGGTGACTGTGACTCTAGAAGTGTGCTTTAATTCTCTGGAAACTGAATTTAGTGACCATTTGGAAGTTTGAGTGAGTGGCTCTGAGAGAAATACTGACTGACAGGTTGAGAGTCTTACTGATTAAAGAATATTTCTTAAAGGAAATTAAATTTTCCTTTGAATCCTGTCTAAGGTCTGGAGAAGCCATTTAGACTCAGAGCTGGAACTGTAATTCTGAATCTGACTATATGCTCTTGAGAGTGGATGAGAGGATTAATTTTATAAGAAATATCCTCTTGCACTAAAGGGAAAAGAAACCCTTAATTTCCAGAAGTGAGTAATTTCTGCTTGAAGTGACTGACAAATACTCTGAGAAAAGAAGGGGAAATTCAAACCTAAGCTGTGACTGAACTGTTTACGTGCAACTGAAGCAGAACACAGAGCTTAAACATTCTGCTGGGCTCTGTGCTTATTTATAGTAACATAGTATATGGCAGCAGATAAAGACCAGTATGATCCATCTAGTCTGCCCAGCAAGGCGGCAAGAATAGGTGCACCTGCCGCTCCGTGCAGGTCACCCCTCCGCATGCTTTTGTTTAGGGGTTTACCAACTGCTCTGTGTAGGTCACCCCTGTTTGTTGAAATAGTTATGTAATTATTGTGATTTTATCCTGTTGCTATAAAAGGATCCACAGTGTCTGTCCCATGCCATTTTGAATTCGTCACTGTCTTTGCCCTCACCACGTCCACCGGGAAGGCATTCCAAGCATCCATCACCCTTTCAGTGAAAAAGTATTTCCTGACATTGCCTCTCAGTTTACCCCCTTGCAGCTTTGTGTTATGCCCTCTAGTTTTACAGCTTCCCCGTCTTTGGAAGAGGTTTGTTTGTTCATTAATACTCTTTAAATATTTAAAGGTCTGAATCATATCTCCCCTGTCCCTCCTCTCCTCCAGAGTGTACATATTTAGGTCTTCAAGTCTCTTCTCATACGTCTCCTGACGCAGGCTCCAAATCATTTTGGTTGCCTTCTTCTGAACCCTTTCCAGTCTTTTTATATTCTTTGCTAGATACAGTCTCCAAAATTGAACACAATATTCCAAGTGTCCCTGGCCAGTAGACCTTATATAAACTGAAGGCACACTCAGATAACTGATTTAAAGGCAATGCAAAGAATGTAGGCAGTCTGAATAATCCTAAATTTATAGCCCAAACTGAAATTTATATTAAAATAAAAACAGGCAATTGTAAAATCTGAAAGCTTAGCTTTGTGTAGTCCTCGGTGCTATGATGAGCAGAACTGGATCAGTCAACTTGGTCAAGATGCAGAGTTGATTCAATTAACCACACCCTGGCCTGAGAAGATAGTATCATTCCTGGATTGAAAGAATAAAGCAGTCCCTAGCTGGCTCAGTTAAAGGAAGTGTGTTTGGGAGATTGCTGCATGTGGGTGTGGTTGGGTTGCAGTCCAGAGTGTGGAGTGGATGCATTTAAAGAAACAAAGGAAGACAGGATGTATCAATGATCCTTTTATTTAATTAGACAGGGAGAGTGTTATAATTGCTGAAAAAAAGCATTATTTCTTAAAGAGAAAGATGTTTTGTCCCAATTTATATGACTGACAGGGTTTTCCCTTGTTGATTTGTTAAAGTTAGGGAGTAGGATCCAGCACAGAAGAAGGCATCTGAAGAACCTGTGAAGATCTTCAATCCAGGAGCAGAAGGATCTGGAGTCTTGGGCCTCTTCGCAAGAAAGAGAAGTGGAAGAGGTACTGTGCACCCTACACAGGGACAAACAGGGAAAACATATTTGAGCTCAAATAAAACAGACACTGGGAAAAAACACAAGGAACATTAGGAATTCCAAAAAGGAAAACCTACCTGTTAGAGGGAGAAAAGTCTGAAGGTTTTGAAAAGGAAAATAAGAATTCCTTAGTAGGAACTGACTGGAAATTTCCGTGTAAAGGTTTCACCAGCAGATCTAAAGAATAACTTGCCTTGCCTGTTACTTGATGTGACTGAATACACTTACCTGAGCTTTTGTTATGTTGATGTGAGCAAAATGTTACTGTGAGTTATGAAGAATATTTTGGATGGTTACAACATTGTAGTATTTAATAAATTGCACTAAAAATCCTATTCCTGAAAGTAAATGTTATCTATGTAGTCCATTATTACAAACCATTACCTAGTTACAATTAATACCTGTAACATCACCTTGATGGTGGCTTATCCATTTTAGTTTATTTTCCTCTTGCTCTCTACTTGCCTCATAGTAAAGGGAGAGTAAGACAAGGTTAGTGAAATCTGTCAGCTTCCACCCGAAGAAACCACCAGACTCCGACCACCTGGGCCATCTGACTACATTTAAACATCATTGGTACTGTTACCCCAAAGAGCTTACCGTCAGACTCACTTGTAAGGGGGGGGGGGGGGCTACAGAATTATGGCGTAGTCAGCAGGATAAGGCCTATTATGTTGTGAAGGTGGTGGAATTTGCAATGTTGGAGTTTTGAGGTCAAAAATTTCTGTAGCTGCATAAATAAAGATAAGAGAGTGTGGTGGTGCTTGTTTTTTCTGCTGGAAAGCTCTGGGGACCCTGGATGCATTACCCCACATTCATGGATCTGGCAGCAAAATTTGATGGTTGGTCTCAGCTAACTGAGATCTTCTTAGCGCTCACTAAAAGTATAGAAGATAAAAAGGAAAAGAGAGCCTATCATCTTAGCCAAATTTGGAATCAGGTAGATTATTTATCCAGAAGAGAGCTAGAAGAAATACTGATACAAGAAAGAAAAGAAGAGTTCCAGTTGGCGAAAGTGCAAATAGAACACTATACATACTAAGCCAAAATTAAAAGACAACTTGATGATTTACACAGAATTTTCTGGGAACAGAGAGACAAAAGAAACAGAGTCCCAGTAAAGGATCTCCAGAATAAGCTGTCACAGTCTAGAATCTAGTTATTTGAGGCTGAAGACCTGCTAGATACTTTACAGGACTATTTCTTAAAAAGGAATCATCAAGAAGAAAGAGGTCAGGGTGAGAAAATCATCACTCTTGAAATCAGACATGAATGGATGTATTCTCCAAGTGAAGCCCCCAAAGAAAAAGAAGAAGTTGTTTCTTAAGAAATGTTGTCATATCACCAGAACCTATAATGGAAGGAGGTGTAAAGGCGGCCGAAGATATAAATTCTGTCTCAGAAGATGAAAGGGAAGATGGGCCTACCAAAGTAAAAGAGACAGATTTTCCTACTCTCGCACCAGTAGAAGGTGAGTTGATGGAGTCTGTCGAATTAGATGATCAAATGGAGATTAAGGAAGAAGTCCAGTTAGAAGAGAAACCAGAGGAAGAAAATTTATGAGAAGAGGATGTCTGTCTCAGTAAAAGAAGAGGTTCCTGAGATGGTTATTTCAGCAGTAATTGAGGAAAAGAGTTCTAAAGAAGATGACAATTTGAAAATCAAAACTATAGCCCAATTCCTGAAGAAGAAGAGGAAGAAGACTTAACAGAGACTAGTGCCTTGATAGAAGAATTAGTCAAGAGTCTGCCTGATGGATCACGTTCAGAGGAAGAAAGCCCAAAGGAAGATTATGTTGAAGATCTGGAGATGAAAGAAAGTATAAAGGAGAACATTCTGAAGGAAACTAATTACCCTGAAGAAAGAAATCTGATCATAACAGAGGACATGGACACAGCAAAGGTTGATAGTACAATCAGTAAGGAAGAAATGGAAGAAACTAGTACAATAGTGGAAAGTCCTCTAGCAGAAAATTCTGAACAGAAATTAACAAGTCTTTTAGAAACTACGAAATTCCAGAATAAAATGGAGATAAGCAGCCAAGAAGAGTAGCAAATTACCTGGACCAGATGGTATACATCCAGGGGTGTTGAAAGAACTGAAATATGAGATTGCAGACCTGCTATTAGTAATCTGTGAACTATCATTAAAATCATCTGTAATACCTGAAGATTGGAGGATCGCCAATGTAACGCCAATTTTTAAAAAGGGTTCCAGGTGTGATCCGGGAAACTACAGACTGGTGAGCCTGATGTCAGTACCGGGAAAAATGGTAGAAACCATCATAAAGAACAAAATTATGCAACATGTAGATAGTCATGGCTTAATGGGAGACAGCCAACATGGCTTTAGACAAGGAAGATCTTGTCTTACCAATCTGTTATGTTTTTTTGAAGGTGTGAATAAACAGGTAGACAAAGGTGAGTCGGTTGATATAGTGTATTTGGACTTTCAGAAAGCCTTTGACAAGGTCCCTCATCAGAGACTTTTGGCAAAATAAAGAGTCATGGGATAGGAGGCAGTGTACTATTGTGGATCAGGAACTGGTTAAAAGATAGAAAGCAGAGGGTAGGGCTAAATGGCCAATTTTCCCAATGGAAAAAGGTGAATAGTGGAGTATCGCAGGGATCTGTGCTGGGTCTGCTGCTTTTTGACATATTCATAAATGACCTGGAAAAGGAAATAATGAGTGAGGGTATCAAATTTGCAGATGACACAAAACTATTTAAAGTTGTTAAAACCAATGAGGATTATGGAAAATTGCAAGAGGGATCTTGATAAATTGGAAGACTGGGCATCCAAATGGCAGATGAAATTTAATGTGGACAAGTGCAAAGTTATGCACTTAGGAAAGAACAATCCAAAAGCGTAGTTACTCACCTGTGTAACAGGTGTTCTCTGGGGACAGCAGGAATCACTCTTCACATATGGGTGACGTCGATGCTGATGGAACCCGCGCAGAGCAAATCTCCAGCTTTCAAAGAAAGCCTTTGGGAGTTGCCACCACGCATGCATGGTTCCCTTCACGCCCAAGGGTGCCATCTTGCTCAGTCAAATAACATAGCTAAAAGACGGCAAACAAATGAAGAAAAAAATAATTGGACTGCCACTCCAAGGGGAGGAGGGAGGATTGTGAGCAGGGGCGGCCCAAGGGGGGTGTGGGGCCATGTGCAGAGACTCGGTGCGGGGCCTCATTTGCATAAGGGGCCTCATTTGCATAAATATTTGCATAATGTTACCATATACTAACTTTTAGTAAACATGCCTCTTAATGAGTGTATGGATAAAGAAAGACTAAAAGATTTCTACATTACTATAATCCAGTGCCAACCACCAGACACATTAGGAACTACTACAAACACTGCCCATTTAGAACCCATAGCAAACCCGCCGTATCCTAACAGCACTACCAGGACTCACAAAGCACCATACCCTACCTATCAAAAGGAAACATGCAAATATTAAACCAATACATTTCAGAGAACAACAATACATGACCTACTGGGGAACGAGAACAAGTGGCAATGTCAAATAGGAATTACATAAACAGAATACCTCAGCTCAGTTACACATGCAGAACATAGACCATCACCAAACAAGGAATCACAATTTAGAAACAGGAAGACAATAATTAAACTGGGAATCCCAAAAGCCAAACTTGGAATGTACAACACTGTAGAAATAAAACTATACATTAATTTGCTCTTGTACTAAACAAAGCGCAGACGTTAATGATGCACATTTACCAGAGCTGACATATTCCAATTAATAAATTCAAAATAAAGAGATATTTTTCTACCTTTTGTGCATTTTTTTTCAGCTGAAATTGCTCCAGCCACTTTCTTCTGGTTTCTTCGTGTCTTCTGCTAACTCTCCATCGTCTGCTGTCCATTTGTCCTTTCTCTCTTCTAGTTTTTTTCCATTCTCTCTCTACATCTGCTTTAACATACTAATCTTTCTCCTTTTGCTCTTTCCTCATTCCTATTTCATCCACTCAAATTTTACCCCTCCATCCTCAATCCCTACTTACTCTCCTAATACTCGGCCAATTGTAGATTTTTTATCCCTCCCACACAAAATATTTTTCCCCTCTCCATTTTACTCTCCCAGCCCCATCCCATTCTAATCCTCTCCCAACATCAGCTCCCTTCTAGTTCCAGCCTCACCCAGCATCCATTCCCTTCTAGTCCCTGCATCAGCCCATTTCCAGTCCTAGCCCCCCATCAGCCCATTTCCAGTCCTAGCAACCCCCCAACCCAATACCAGTCCTAGCCCCCCTATCAACCCACTTCCAGTCCTAACCCCCCATCACCCCATTTTCAGTTTAAGCCCCCCTATAACCCATTACCAGTCCTAACCCCCCCATCAGCCCACTTCCAGTCCTAACCCCCATCAACCCATTTCCAGTCAGCCCCCCATAGCCCATTGCCAGTCCTAACCCCCCCATCAGCCCACAGCCCATTACCAGTCCTAACCCCATCAGCCCACCTCAAGTCCTAACCCCTCCCCATCAGCCCATTTCCTGTCCTAGCCCCCCATAGCCCATTATCAGTCCTAACCCCCCCATAGCCCATTACCAGACAGCCCCCATCAGCCAACAGCCCATTACCAGTCTTAACCCCCCCCATAGCCCATTACCAGTTCTAACCCCCCCCCCCAACAGCCCACAGCCAATGTTCCCTCTAATTTTCTGTAGGCTGTGTGCACATAAAATATCAGCTCTGTGCAGCTTTTGAAGGAAGGTAAAATTTTTGTGCGCCACATAACGACACTCGGAGTTATATACTTTAAAATTTGACTACACGTCAGAATACAGTATGTACACCACATTGATTTTAATCAAATTAAATGGAAATAGACGATTACTAAATGAAGTGGGAAATTTCTAGTAATTACAATCGTAACTTTTAAATTTTAAGATGTCTGTGTTGTTTTCTATTAGAATCAGAGCTGTAATTTTTCTGCGCTCTGTTGTAAAGTATGTGCGCTCGCTCGGCGAGGTGTGTGCGTGCGCACACGCGCACAGCTTAGAGGGAACAGTGCCCACAGCCCATTACCAGTCCTATCCCCATCAGCCCACCTCAAGTCCTAACCCCTCCCCATCAGCCCATTTCCTGTCCTAGCCCCCCCATAGCCCATTATCAGTCCTAACCCCCCCATAGCCCATTACCAGACAGCCCCCATCAGCCAACAGCCCATTACCAGTCTTAACCCCCCCCATAGCCCATTGCCAGTTCTAACCCCCCCAACAGCCCACAGCCCATTACCAGTCCTAACCCCATCAGCCCACCTCCAGTCTTAATCCCCCCAGCCCATTTCCAGTCCTAGCAACCCCCCAACCCATTACCAGTCCTAGCCCCCCATAGCCCACTCCCAGTCCTAATCCCACCAGCCCATTTCCAGTCCTAATCCCCCATCACCCAATTTTCAGTTTAAGCCCCCCCATACCCCATTACCAGTCCTAACCTCCCCATCAGCCCACTCCCAGTCCTAATCCCACCAGTCCATTTCCAGTCCTAATCCCCCATCACCCAATTTTTAGTTTAAGCCCCCCCATAGCCCATTACCAGTCCTAACCCCCCATCAACCCACTTCCAGTCCTAATCCCATCAGCCCATATACAGACTTAGCTCCCCCATAGCCCATCACCACTCCTAACCCCCCCCAGCCCATCACCACTCCTAACCCCCCCCCCAGCCCAGCCCAGCCTAGCCTAGGTAAATTTTAAAAAAAAAAAGCTGTCTGCTGCCGCTGCCGGGGCCGCCGCGGCAGAATCGAGTGTGCCGCGGGGCCCCCCTTGCCCAGCAGAGCCTGCCCTCCCCTGTATCCACCTCTCTCTTTACAGCAGCAGTCACACGCGCCAACTTTCAGAGCGCGAAGGAACTAGTTTCCCTTTCGCGGCTCTGTTAAGCCCGCGGGGGCTGATGGGAACTTCCCATCAGCCCCCGCGGGCTTAACAGAGCAGCGAGGGAGAAACTCCCCTCGCGCTCTGAAAGCCGGCACGTGTGACTGCTGCTGTAAAGAGAGAGGTGATACAGGGGAGGGCAGGCTCTGCTGGGCAAGGGGGGCCCCGCGGCACATCAGCGGCAGCAGACAGCTTTTTTTTTTTTTTTAAAATTTTACTTTTAGATCAGAATGTTTTTTGCGCGGGGCCCCCTGAAACGCGTGGCCCTGTGCAAAAAACATTCTCGCTCAATGGACGGGCCGGCCCTGATTGTGAGGACTGATTCCTGCTGTCCCTGGAGAACACCTGTTCTATGCTTTCTCCAGGAACAAGCAGGAAGTCAGTCCTCACATATGAGACTCCCCAGCTACAGGCTACCTTGAACCTATAGCCCAAAACAAAAAGGCTCCCTCAGCAAGAGCCGCAAGCAGCCACAATGAAACCCTAACCAGGGAAGTAGCACTCCGGTAGCCTAAACACAGAGGGATCAGAGGGCAGGAGTTGCCTAAACCTCAAACAGGTTACAGAGCACAGCCTGGCCGAAGGCACTGTCCCGTCTTGACTCCCTATCCAGGCAGTAATGAGCCACGAGGGTCTGACCCGAAGACCAGGTGGCGGCCCAGCAGATGTCCGCCAAAGGAACAGAGCGCAGGCGAGCTACTGATGCCACCATGGCCCTGACCCTATGAGCTGTAACATGGCCCTCCAGCAGAAGCCCCACTGCCTCATAAGCCTGGGCAATATAATCCGCCACCCAAGTGGACAACATATGCTTTATCACCGCCTTCCCCAGCTTACTGGGGTCGTAGGAACCTAAAAGCTGAGAGGCTTTCCAGTGAGTTTGCATACGCTGGATGTAGAAGGACAGGGACTTCTTACAGTCCAGGGTATGGATGACCGCCTCTGCCTGACTGGCATGCAACCTCGGAAAGAAGGTAGGAAGAAACACCTCCTGGTTGAGGTAAAACGAGGAGACCACCTTCGGAAGGAACTTGGGGTGTGTGCAAAGCACCACCCTATTCTTGTAGAACCTGGTGTAAGGCCTCTCCACCACGAGAGCCTGGAGCTCACTCACTCTCTGGGCAGAAGTGAGTGCAACCAAGAATACCACTTTCCAGGAGAGGTACCGGAGGTGGCACGTGGTCTTCGGCTCAAATGGCAGCCGGGTAAGTTGCCCCAACATGACATTAAGGTCCCATTCGATCGCTGGGGGACGCACCGGGGGTTTCAACAGCAGCAGGCCCTTTAGAAACCGGGATACCATTGGGTGAGCAGAGAGAGGCTTCTCGTCCACGGGAAAGTGGTTCGCCACTAGGGCACTGAGGTGCACTCTGACGGAGTTGGACTTAAGTCCCATCTCGGAAAGGTGGAGAAGGTATTGCAACACCACAACCACTGGGCAAGAAAAGGGGTCCACCTTTTGCCCAGCACACCAGAAAGCAAATCTGCGCCACCTAAAGGCATACGTCCGTCTAGTCGACGGTCTACGTGAAGCCAGCAAGACCTCCTCAACATCCTCCGGAAGGAGGAGCGGGGTGAGAGTCACCCTCTCAGCAGCCACGCCATCAGCGAAAGGGAGCTGAGGTTGGGATGCAGGAGAGAGGCCCCCCCTCCTAGGAGAGGAGCTGTGGGGACGAACCCACGGGAATGGGGGTCTCCACCGCTAGCTGCAGGAGAAGCGGGAACCATGGTTGCCGGGGCCACCGTGGAGCTATGAGGATGACAAAAGCTCTGTCCCGAAGGATCTTGAACAGAGTCTTGGCGACCAGAGGCGTCGGGGGAAAAGCATACAGAAGACCCACCGACCATGAGACTAGGAAGGCATTGGTGGCCACCCTGGCCGATGCGGCTGCCTTGAGCAGAAATGGGGAAGCTGGTGATTGTCTGGGCTCACAAACAAGTCCATCACTGGTCCCCCCCCAGGTCTGGAAAAGCCTGTTGGCCACCGCCCGGTCCAGCTGCGACTCGTGAGGCTGGAGGATCCTGCTGAGTCTGTTGGCTAGCCAGCTGTCTTGGCCCGGCAGGTATACTGCTTTGAGGAGAATCCCCTGCCAGGTTGCAAAAGAGCATAGATCCAGGGCCTCCTGACAGAGGATGCGCAATCCCGTAACACCCCCCCCCCCCCCGTTTGTTCATGTAGAACATGGTCACTTGGTTGTCTGTTTGGACCAGGACTGAACTGTGGTCCAAATACGGCCTGAAAATCCTCAGGGTGAGATTTATTTATTTATTTTATTTATTTATCTATTTCTTCTATACCGCCCCTTCCAGAGATCAGGGGCGGTTTACATGGAACAAGTGAACAAATTTGTATACTAATGTATACATTACATGGAACAGAGATTTTTTTAACTTTATACAGATAATAGTTATTATATTACACGGAACAGAGATTTATAACATTGTAACTTTATACAAATAACTGTGCATTAATTGTCGAAACTATTTACATTTTATATACATTAATAAGTTTCTGTATCGTAGTGTTGATCAGAATTTTTCTACCTTTTTACAGGTAGTCAGAGTTTTCTACCTTTCATATGTGTGTGTGTGGAGGAATTTATTTCCTTTTTTTTTTCATCTCTTGAGAGTATTTTGGGGTGTATGTGGTGGGAGTATGTGGTGGGAGTATGTGTGTGGGTAGTTGAGTGTGATTTTAGGGCTTTGTGTTTGAGTGTTTGGGGATGGTGTGTGGTTGGACTTGGGGGTATGGGATTTCATAGTGTTCGGAAAAAAGGTATGTCTTGAGTTCCTTTCTAAATTGGGTGAGGTCTTTTATGATCCGAAGGTTTATTGGGAGATTATTCCAGAGCATGGGGGCAGTGAATGAGAAGGCTCTGGTGCTGGTGGATTTTTTAGTTTTTTTGAATGATTTTGGTATTTCAAGTGAGTGTGTTGCGTTTAGTCTGCGAGTTCTTGATTCTGATGGGGCATGTAATAGCATGGATAGATATGAGGGGGCGATGTTGTTCAGGAGCTTGAATGTGATTAGAAGGATTTTATATCTGATTCTGCTGTTTATAGGGAGCCAATGCAGTTCCAGCATTATTGGGGTTACATGGTCTACTAGGCGGGCTTTAGTGACTACTTTGGCACAGATGTTCTGGGCTCTTTGAAGTAGGTATGTACTTTTTTGTGGTAGGCCAATTAAGAGACTATTACAATAGTCAAAGTGTGGGGTGATGAGTGTGTTAACAACTGATCTAAAGTCATGGGTGTCAAGAAGGGGTCTTAGGTGTTGTATGGTTTTGAGTTTGTAGAATATGGTTTTTACTGTCTGTTTTATATGTGGTAGCATGGCGAGTGTATGGTCTATTATTACCCCTAGGTATTTTACCTCTTTTTTGACGGGTATAGTTGTATTTATGATTGAGATTGATGTTGGATAGGTGTCCTCAGTCACGGGTGATCTTGTTACGAACATTGCCTCAGTTTTTTTGAGGTTGATGCTAAGGTAGTTAGATTCCATCCAGGAGGTGGTTTCCACCATGCATTTTGATAGGGCATCGTAGGTAGGATTTTTGGTGGATATGGGGAGAGCAAGCATGATGTCATCAGCATAGATAAAGTGACTAATTTTGTGTTTTCTGAATATTTTTGTAATGGGTTGGAGGTACAGGTTGAAAAGGAGGGCAGAAAGGGCGGATCCCTGGGGTATTCCTTGTCCTTGGGGGAAGGTTTCTGACACTTCCTGGTCTATTTGAACACGTATTAGTCTGTTTGTGATGTAAGACTTAAACCAATTGAGTACTGTCCCACCTATTCCTAGATTTTCTAGTCTATTGATCAAAGTAAGGTGGTTGATGTTGTCAAAGGCGGCAGAAATGTCTATGAAGAGGAGTAGGAAGCCTTGACTGCTATCATCTGTGCCTTTGATGAGGAAGTCTATCAGTGTAGTTAGAAGGGTTTCTACACCATGATAGGGGCGGAAGCCAAACTGGTGAGAGTCTAAGGGTTTGTGTTCATCGATATGGTCTTGTAATTGTAATTGGACGTTTTTTTCTATTATTTTAGCTATAAATGGAATGCTGGCTATCGGTCGGTAAGAGTTTGGGTCTTTTGGGTCAAGTTTATTGTTTTTTATTATTGGTCGAAGCGTTGTGAGTTTTAGGGCGTTGGGCATGATGCCCTGGACAAGGGATTGGTTCACCATTTGTTGGATGTTTTCAGCGAGTTCTTCCTTTGTGCATTTGATCCATGACACAGGACATGGGTCAAGTGGAGAAGTTGTGGTGTTGATAAGTGTTATGATCCTAAGAAGGTGTTTTTGATCTATTGTGTGGAAGGAGGTCCATATGTTATTAGATTCAGTGTTTGTAGGTAGTGTCATTGGTATGGTGTTGGATTTGCACTTTAGTTTTTCTGCAAAGTGGGTTGCTAAGGTCTGTATGCTTATAGCCGACTGTTTTGGCTCTTGGTTTTTAGCTTTTGTCAAAGTTTTTACGATTGCGAATAGTTCTCTGGGGCGGTTGATAGCCATGTTTATTACTTTGGAGTGGTAATCCTTTTTTGATTTGTTAATTGCATTTTTGTAATTGTTGAGGGTGGTCATATATTGGGATTTGTTTTCGTCAGATTTAGTTTTCCTCCATTTCTTTTCTTGTTTCCTCAATTGTTTTTTTATATTTGCTAGTTTTCTCGTGAACCATTTTTCTGTCTTTTTTACTTGTTTATGCATGGTATGTGTGGGGGTAGCTGCTTTTTGTACTGTTTGATTCCAGTGGTTTACAGCGGATTCGATGTCTGGGAGGTTTGTGTTGAGTATGGGTAATACTTTGTCAAGGAAATTAGCTTTGTCAAAGTGTGTAAAACGTGATATGTGGGGTGATGAGTTTGTTGTGTTTAGTGTTGCTTGAGCTGGGAGGTGGAGTGTGATAAGGTAGTGATCAGACCATGGTACCTCTGTTATTGTTGGAGGGGTATGTTGGTGTTGGTTATTAAGAAGGGAGGAGGGAAGGAAGATGAGATCTAAGGTGTTGCCTTTTATGTGGGTGGGAGCATGTATTATCTGAGTGTAACCCATTTGGGTCATAGCATCCATGAAATTGTCTGATTGAGAGTTATTCAGGGAAGGGAGATTCAAATCACCTAGGATTATGAGAGGTTTGTTTGGTGATGCTGTGCATGCAAGTTCTAAGATGGAGGAGAGGTTTTTTTGATCAGTTGAAGGGGGTCTATATATGAGAGTAAGTGCAAGGGTTCTATTTTCTATGTTGATGATGTCTATTCCATCTATATTGTTTAAGCATGTTAAGGTGAATTGTAGGTCTTTTTTAGCGAGTATGAGAGTGCCACCTCCTCTTTTTGCATCCCGATGGCAGCTGAATGTATCATATTGATGTGATGTTAACTGGTTTAGTAGTACGGTGTCTGTGGGAGTGAGCCATGTTTCAGTAATGCAGATGATTTCCGGGTTTGTGTCTTTTATCATGTCGTTAATGATTGGTATTTTATTTCGTATGGATCTAACGTTTATTAAGATGAGCTTTGTTTGGGTATCTATTTTGGTTGTGTTGTCGCTTAAACCAGTGTGTGGCTGGTGTTTTATTTGGATGAGTCTGCGATGGTGTCTGTTTGAGTCATTGCTTGAGTAATGGATGGCCCGGAGCTCCAACAAGTTGATCTGTTGGGCACTCTCCTCTTGGGACCACACCCCCTGTGTTCGGTACTCCTGGCAATGGGCTCCCCAGTCTAGCAAGGAGGCATCTGTGGTGAGGACCCTCAAGTGGGGAAGGGTCTGAAAGGACATACCTGCCTTGAAGTGCTGGGGCGAGCTCCACCAGGCCAGGGACTGTACCAGGCGCCTGATCACCTTGATCCTGTCCTGGAGATGTCCCGTGGCCTGGGACCATTGATCGCTGAGGCACCACTGCACCGTTCGCATGTGGAGGCAGACATCTGGAGTGACATGGAATGTGGAGGCGCAGCAGTTGCCTCGCTGGCTCTGAGGAGCTGTGGCTCACTTTCCCTGCAATGGCTACAAGCCTGCTTGCCTTGTCTGCAGGCAGGAAGGCCTTCGATTGAAGGGTATTGAGCCTTGCCCCAATGAAGTCTAACTTTTGAGACGGACAGAGGCTGGATTTGGGATAGTTGATTACAAACCCCAAGTGCTGCAGGACCTGGATGGTGCGAGCTGTGCTCTGTTGCACCTCGGTGGCCGAAGTGCCCCTGATGAGCCAGTCATTGAGATAGGGGAAGACGAAGATCCCTGAGGAAGGCGGCAACCACCGCCAGGCATTTTGTGAACACCCTGGGGGCCGAAGCAAGGCCACAGGGGGGCACTCTGTACTGGTAGAGGTTGTCCCCCACCACAAAGCGTAGGTATTGCCTGTGACTTGGGTGGATTAGGATGTGTGTGTAGGCATCTTTTAGGTCTAAGGAGCATAGCCAGTCTCCCTGGCGGAGGTAGGGAAGCAATATTCCAAGGGAAAGCATCTTGAACTTCTCCCTCACTAGGAATTTGTTGAGGTTGCGTAGGTCGAGGATGGGCCTTAGGCCCCCCTGTCCTCTTTGGGACGAGGAAATACCTGGAGTAGAACCCCTTGCCCTTGAGGTGGTGGGGCACCAGTTCTACCGCATGGTCCTTGAGAAGACCTGCCAACTCCTTCAGAAGAAAGTCCCGGTGAAGGGGAGACCTTGGAGGCTCTCCTGGGTAGTAGTGTGGAGGCACTTGGGCTAGATGGAGTAGGTATCCATCCCTTACCATTTGTAATGCCCATGAATCGGTGGTGATGGTTTCCCACCTGTAGGCATAAAAGGCGAGCCGACCTCCTGTGGGCTGCCCAACTCCAGCTGGGAGAGGGGCCATGCTGCAGGCGTCAAAAACCCCCACCAGGCTGGGCCGGTACCGGAGCCTGGGGTTTGTGGGCTTTCTGCTTACGTGGGCCATACCCCTGTCCCTTGACCTACTGCCCCTGTGGGGGAGCTGGGGAGGCCTGGTAAGGGGGGTAGTTTCGGTAAACAGCGTCCTTCCTCGGGTAAAGGTGTGGTAGGCTATGGCCTATATAATAGCCTGTACATGTATGAGCCTGCAAGCTAGGTCGGAGTCCCCACCCCCACTGCTAGAAATAGTAGTGCTGAGAAAGACCAAAGTCAGTGAAGGCTGAGGATCTGCCTTAAACCGCTCTAAACTGCTTTTGATAAGTTTGTATTAATCCTTTATTCCATGCTTTTATGCTGATGCAGTGACCTTGTAGCAGGAATGTATTATGTCTAGAAACTGAGCCTGTGTTAGCATAGCCTGAGAAGGGGGAACAGGGCCCAGTGAGGGGGTCCCCGATTGGATAGGTGCAGGGGGCGTTGGGACCAATAGAAAGTCTGCCTGTATCAAACTGTGAAGCTTGTATTTAAGGAAGTTGTTCCTGTTCGCCATTGCTCAGTCCTTTGCTGCTTGGGCCTTGTGCACAATAAATTGGTTTGGATCCTTGAACTGACTCCAGGCATTATTTATTGCATGCTATCAGTGCTGCCACATGTCTTGGTGCATTGGCCGGGAAATGTGAGTGGTGTGATGTATTCACGTAGATATACCACGACTTCTCGCCTCAATAGGTTTTGTCCGGCCTGGAGCCGCCCCTGGCTGATTGCAGAGGGCCTTCGGCGCCACCCATCCTCTTGTATCAGGGAGGGCTCCTCCTTGCCTCCGCTGGTGGCCGGTTCTGGCTGGCCTACACCTCGAACCTGAGGGGAGTCCGGGATCCAACCCATGATCCGGTGAGTAGAACTGTTCTGCTAATCAGTCAGTCTGTCAGTCAGTCGGGATTCTGGAATAGCGCTTGAGAGTCTGATCCCTCTCGGGACGGTCCTAGAAGTTTTAATGGTATAAGCAGAGACTGAACCCACCAACCCCTCAGTCAGTTAGGTTTTATTGGGAATTATTCTGTTTATTGGGATTTATTTACGTTGGGATTTAATTCTGTCTTGAATGTCTGCGTGTGTGAATGAGGTCTTGAATACAGACCAAGCAAGGTGCTGCCTTCTGACTAGTGCAGCAAGAAAGGCGAAAGTGTTTGATGGTGTTTGTCTTAGTGTCTGTTTACCGATTAAGGAAAAGTATTACAGTAGAATCTCATCTCAGGAGTCTTTACAAAGACAGCTGTCTCACTGGGTGTGAGTCTCTCTCTCTTGCAAGCAGGGAGAGCAGGGGGCATGTCTTTCACACAGCTCGGAGACAAAGACAGGAATGTATCCTTTACTTAACGCTTTGATGGTTTCAATTATTCTACGCTCTGCAGCTGGGTTAATTTGTGCTTATTTCAGGAATATTGTACCTGTTTTATTCAATATGTTTTAATAGTGATGTTCCTTCTGCTATGGTCATGTATTATATATCATTCTTATTAACCCCATTCGAGTATTCGAGTTCCTCAATGCATTTATGGGCTTAACCTTGTCTTGTGTTTTTTATGTTCCAGTCGTTAGTAAACACTGTTCAAAAAGAAATGATAGAGAAATTAATGAGACTGCTTTTGTTTTCCCTTTGACCTACGAAGTAGAGGTTAGGACCCCTGATAGGACTATTAGGCATCCCGAGCCAGTAACTGCAAGAAATGCTTGAAATTTTGTCTCTGATATATCTGGGTTTGACAGCATAAGTATTTGTTCATAACTTACGGGAACAACAAAACGAGCTGTAACTGTATTCGTCTAGGATTTAGTGTTTAGAGCTGCTTTGTCTAGTAATTTACGGCTGCTTTGAAAGCCAGGAGAGAGATCTACTTGTTAAGATAATGCCTGTCTTTTCCGAACTGTAAGATGTGTACTGTGTTTTGTAAGGTCTTTTAAAATCTCAGTTTCAGAAGTACAGTCTTAGTTTAACGCTTTGAAATAGGTTTAGACAGTTGTTAATTAAAATGAGCACACGCATCCATTATGCTTAGTCCACAGGGGAATGCAGCCCGCCCCCTCTGTACGTCGTCATGTGGGGGAAGGGGTGGGAGTCCGCGCAGATTCTGTTGAAATGTATGTATAGCAAGGGCTTGCTGGAGTCTACTGACTTAAGATGTCTCTGTCCCGATTAGAAATGCTCTGTGAAAGGCTAATGTTATTGTAGTTTCCCGTGTTCATCTGATTGTAGGAAAAATGTTCCCCGATCAATTCCTGGTTAATTGTTTATGAAGTGTGTATTTATCCTCCTGGATACAGCGCTGCCATGAGGGACTCACCTTTCATACCACTGATTTTACTGAACTGAAAGCTGCATTATGCCTCCTACACTGAGAAACCATAGGATTTGATTGAACTAATGAACAGTATTATGCAGACCCATCAGTCTTGATGGCCCCAAGTGGAATCCAAATAGCGCAGGCAGCCCTCACTATATACCCCATGTGATCCAGCAGCCCAGGAGAATTTGCGTATGGTAAATGCAGTTTTTGTCAGTCAGTTCCAGAGAGATATAAACCAGACATTGCAGAAACTGGATGGATTTGCGGGCTTGAATACAGCACAGTTAATGGAAGTTGTTCAGAAAGTATGTGAATCGTAAGAATGGATGTGAATGCAAAATAGAAAAGAAAGCAGATCTTCTTGCAGCCGCTTTGGTTGAACGATGTGGAGGAGGTTTTCCTAATTGAAAGAGCAGAGGAAAGTGGAAGGGGTCGTGAAAATGATTAGTCCCCTCTGGGTGCGAATCAGTGCGCCCATTGCAGAAAAGAAGAACATTAGAGAAGTGAATGCCCGCATTTTGACTGACTCCACCCCCAGGAGGGGAGGGGGGAGCATTTGGAGAACAGGAGGTTGATTTTGTTGATTTTAGAGTCATGAAAGAAGAAACCGAGCACAGTGTTCCAGCAAGAGAGGGAAGCAGCTATAGAGTGAGTGGCAGCCGAAGAGGGCTACAGCATGGATGAAGACTAGGCCAGACCGGACTCCACGTTTCCCTGGGTCCCCAGGAGCTATGGTCAGTCTGAAAATAGGGGACCAATATATGGACTTTATGGGGGATATAGGAGCAAAATACTAAAGCCAGTAGCCCCTTTGTCTTCTCGATGCATCATCATTGTCAGAGCCACTGGGAACAGGGCCACCAAGCCATTCCTGCAGAACCGCATGTGTGAACTAGGGGGACAGAAAATAGCGCACCAGTTCCTGTATATGCCTGAATGCCCTATTCCACTTTTGGGCCGAGATATGCTTGCTAAGCTTCAGGCACAGATATCCTTTGCTGAAAGGGGAGAAATGCTAATGACTGTGAACCCAAAGCCTGCTGGATTGATGGTGCTAACTGTTCCCCGAGAAGAAGAGTTGCGGTTCTATAGTGCATCTCCAATCAAGCCAGCTAGTTCCTGTATACCCACCAACCTTATAGCCCCACCTGGAGTATGGGCAGAAGATGATCCACCTGGCCTAGCAAAAAACATAGCCCCTGTCATTGTCACCCTCAAGCCAGGAGCGGAACTAGTGCATGTGAAGCAGAATCCTCTTCCTCGACCAGCTATTGAAGGTATCCACTGCCATCTGATGAAACTGCAGTATGGACTTCTCAAGGAGTGCCCCCCTTCTCCCAGTTAAGTAAACCTGGGACAGGGGATTACTGCCCAGTACAAGATCTAAGGCGGATAAAGGATGCAGTTGAGACCATACACCCAGTGGTACCAAATCCTTATGTTCTCTTGGGACTGATCCCCGCTGAGGCTACTCATTTTACCGTCCTGGACCTGAAAGATGCCTTTTTCTGTGTACGCCTAGCCCCCACCAGTCAACTTTTGTTTGCTTTTGAATGGCAAGACCCCACAACAGGAAGGCGGAGCCAACTCACCTGGACTAGATTACTTCAAGGATTCAAGAATTCACCTACTTTCTTCGGTGCTATTTTAAATCAAGATCTTTCAAGCTACTATGTGAACCCAGGAGAAAGGGTTCTTCTCCAGTATGTGGACAACTTGCTCATAGCCACCAACTCAGAAAGTGAATGTCTATAAGCCACCAGTGAACTCATGCACCTTTTAGTGAAGCTGGATACACAGTCTCAAGAGCCAAAGCGCGACTATGTCAAACAAGTTAAATATCTGGGATTCCAGTTGTCCAGCGGAATTAGACGCCTGGGACCAGAATGCAAAGAAGCTGTATGCAGTATTCCTACTCCAACCACCAGGAGGCAAGTGAGAGCCTTCTTGGGTGCCGCAGGGTACTGTCGTATATGGATCCCCAATTTTGCGCTGCTAGCAAAACCCTTGTATCAAGCTATCAAAGGAATGGAAAAGTCTCCATTGGAATGGGGACTTGCATAGGATGCAGCCTTTCGATCTTTGAAAAAACGCTCTGATGTGATGTTAGCACTAACTCTGGGTCTACCAGATGTCCAGAAAACCTTTCAGTCTCTATGTCCATGAGTCACAAGGAAATGTTCTAGGAGTGTTGACTCAATCTCTTGGTTTTGGCAATGGCCAGTAGCCTATCTGTCAAAACAATTGGATGTAGTTGCAAAAGGCTGGCCCCCTTGTTTGAGAGCTGTTGCAGCTACAGCCCTCCTAGTGAGCAAAGCTGACAAGCTCACCCCGGGACAAAATCTTCAAGTTACTATACCGCACTTTGTTCTAACCATTATGAAACACAAAGGAAACTTCTAGCTAATTCACAAATGTTGAGGTATCAGAGTATGCTGTGTGAAAACCCCCAGATACAATTGACGGTCAGTCAAGCTCTGAATCCTGCTACGTTGTTACCAGATGGTCTTGATCCCCCCGATCATGACTGTTTAGAAACTATGAACACTATATTCTCAAGTCACCCTGATTCGACTGATGTTCCTTTGGAGAACCCTGGACGGACTTTCTTTGTAGATGGAAGCAGCCCTGTCATCATTAATGAACATTGTTGTGCCGGATATGCGGTGGTGACCCTTGATCTGGTAGTTGAATCCACAGCTCTAGCCCCAGAAGCTGCAGCACAGAAAGCTGAACTGATAGCCCTCACTAGAGCACTAACAATAGGGAAAGTGTACACAGATTCCAAGTATGCCCTTACAACCTTGCATGCACATGGGGCCCTGTACAAAGAATGAGGGTTGATAACCTCAGGAAGCAAGTCCATTAAGTATGATCCCGAGATATTAACATTATCAGATGCATATTGCCTACAGACCTCAGAATTTAGGAACAATAGAACGTATGAATGGAACCCTGAAATCTCAGTTATCTAACTTTGCCGAGAAGTTCACCTGAAGTAGCCCCAGTTCTGAGTTCTTCCCATTGCCCTTCTCATGATATGTTTAGCCCCTACTAAGTCTTTAGGAGTTTCCCCTTTTGGGATTCTGTATAGGCGACCCCCGCCTATGGTACAAGGAACAAAAGGAGATATGAAACAGATTGGATCTGAAATTACTAGGCAAGAACTATTGGTTTTAAGTTCTGTTTTGCAGATTCATCAGCTGCCCATCAACCTCTACATCCTCTCAAGCCTGAAGTCTCGGTGTGGATCAAAGCGTGGAGAAGGACACCGTTGATACCGCATTGGAAGGGACCTTATGTTGTCATCTTGATAACCCCAACAGCAGTTAAAGTTGCAGAGCTTGAACCTTGGATCCATCACAGTCGAGTAAAGCCAGCAGCCGCACCTGAACTTGGTCACTGAACTTCTGTAAATGACCCTGAAACTCCATTGCGGCTCACTTTGCAACGACAACCACTACTGTAAGAGACTAAGAATCGACACCCCTACTCCTGTCACACGTCGTGGGAGCCAGGGTGCAGTGGGAGAAAGACTTTGGGCAGTCCTGGGGTCCCTTGGAATGACTTTTGCCATACTCTCCCCCCTGTGCAGCCTGCATCACTACTACTCAGACTGGAATACAGATTACTCGTCTAAGTTTTATGATGCCACCACTAGAAAGACGTCATGGTGGACAGGTGTAAATGCTCCTGAACATTGTTTAGCACTGGCTTATTTGTTAGCAGCTGAAGGTGGAGTGTATGGAAAATTGAATTTAACTAACCGTTGTTTGCAGATTGATAATTATCAATGAATTATAATGAAGGCCAAGTTGTCGAAGACATAGCCGAACAGATGCGGAAGCAAGCCTATGTGCCAGTCCAGAAATGGCGTGGACTGGAGCTTGATGGATGGTTTGGTTCCATGTTTTCAGGACTGGGTGGCCTGAAAACTCTTGTGTTAGTTGTATTATTAATATTGGCTGTGTGCTTGTTTCTCCCATGTCTCCTACCCCATTGCTTGCGCACTATAACCTCAGTTATTGACAGCACTGTGAAGCGGCAGACAGCAACTAAAGTGTTGGCTATGTGGTAATATTACCCTATATACCCCAAGATGATGCTGTTACACAAGTATAATATGTGATTTAATTCCCACCCTTTCTAATTTGCGGGTGAGAATAATCAAAGGGGGGAATGTGGTAGGCTATGGCCTATATAATAGCCTGTACATGTATGAGCCTGCAAGCTAGGCTGGAGTCCCCACCCCCACTGCTAGAAATAGTAATGCTGAGAAAGACCAAAGTCAGTGAAGGCTGAGGATCTGCCTTAAACCGCTCTAAACTGCTTTTGATAAGTTTGTATTAATCCTTTATTCCATGCTTTTATGCTGATGCAGTGACCTTGTAGCAGGAATGTATTATGTCTAGAAACTGAGCCTGTGTTAGCATAGCCTGAGAAGGGGGAACAGGGCCCAGTGAGGGGGTCCCCGATTGGATAGGTGCAGGGGGCGTTGGGACCAATAGAAAGTCTGCCTGTATCAAACTGTGAAGCTTGTATTTAAGGAAGTTGTTCCTGTTCGCCATTGCTCAGTCCTTTGATGCTTGGGCCTTGTGCACAATAAATTGGTTTGGATCCTTGAACTGACTCCGGGTATTATTTATTGCATGCTATCAGTGCTGCCACAAAAGGGCTTTTTACCTGAGCCCTTCTTACGAGGAGGGGCAGAGGTCTTCTTAGAGAGCCGTGTCCTCGTCATGAACTCGGTCTCCAGCTCTGCGGCCTTGTCGGTCATGGGTTTGCCGAAGAGATTCTCCCCTTGGCATGGGACATCGACCAACTTGTCCTGACCCCATTGCTCGAGGTCAGACAACTGCAGCCAAGCCTGGCGGTGTGCATCGATGCCCACCATGGCTACTCGGGCCGCCGACTCGAACCCATCATAGGCTGCCTGAGACATAAATTTGGAGCATTCATGGACAGCTTTGGACAGGCCCTTGAAGCGCTGCAAAGATTCCTGAGAGAGACCAGCCGAGAACCCGGCGAGTTTCTTCGCTAGGTCTCTCAGGTACATGCCCATATACAGCTGGTACGCCTGGATCCAACAATTCAGCATTGCGCCCTGGAAACATTTCCTGCTGAAGGCATCCAAGGTGCGGGCCTCTCTGCTGGGGGGCACCAAGGAGTGCGTCTTCTGGCTCTTAAGCTGACGCAAGGCTGATTCCACAACCATGGCGTTGTGTGGCAGCTGTGATTTCTGGAACCCAAGGCTCTGGCGGACTCGATACATCGAGTCGAGCCGTTTGCTGATCACCAGTGTCAACGCCGATGTCTCCCACATGCGTAGCATAAGTCATTCCAGGATCAGAGGAACGGATACCGTGAGGGTCTCCTGAGGAGGAGCCTCATATTGGAGGATCTGGAGCTCGTCATCTTGAGGCTTCTCCTCGGACTCCGTGGGGAAAGCCAAAGCCTTGGACATGTCCCGCACGAAGTCCAAAAAACCCATATCCTCTGGTGGGGACCTTCTTCGAGGCTCAGATAGATACCAGGGAATCTGAGGGGACATCCCTGTGCCTTCAGGTATCCGGGGACTCCTCGTCCTTCGTCTCCCAAGCCGAGGCATCCGAGGAGGACTCGAGGGGCTCCTCGGGCATCGAGGGCACCAGCGCTGTCAGTCCCGACGCCGGCAATGACCTCAATCACAAACGGGAGGCCGAGTGCAACCTTGGCCGAGGATCGACTTGAGTCCGAAAGATCTTGAGGATCGGCTCAGCCTCCGGGGTCGACTTTGACATTGAGGGACTGGTGTTCGGGGCAGAGGAACTGGACATGCCAGACATCAGCGCTCGCTGCTGTTCAATGAAGGCAGTAAAATGTGCGCTCCAGAGCCACCATCCTGGCCTCCGGATGCCGAAAAGCAATAAGAAAATAAAGAGAAAACCAGTGGTACCGGTATAGGCGTCGACGGTGAAGGCAGACGCGACCACAAGAAGAAGATTTTCTGCGGTGACAGGGTTTGCTGCCTGTCGGCTCCGTGGAAAATGAAAAACTGAAAAGGGAGAGTTGGAAAGGCAGGAAGGCAATGGCGCAGGCACAGTGGGATGCTCCCAAAAGCTTTCCTATTGGAAGCTGGGGAGCGTTCCTGCACAGTCTCCGTCAGTACCGACGATACCCATATGTGAAGACTACATTCCTGCTTGTTCCTGGAGATCTATGGTTACACAATGCAAGGTTCCACATTGGGAATCACCACCCAGGAAAAACATTTAGGCGTCATTGTGGATAACATGTTAAAACCCTCCGCCCAGTATGCAGCGGCGGCCTAGAGAGCAAATAGAATGCTAGGTATCATAAGGAAATTTATGGAAAATAAAACAAAGGATATTATATATTATATATTATAGAGGGAGGAGTGGCCTAGTGGTTGGGGCAAGGTACTACAGACCGGAAGGTCGGTGGTTCAAATCCCACTAGAGGACAGCAACCTTGGGCCGGAAGGACTGGGGTTTCTAGTCCCGCAGGTGCTCCTTGTGGTCTTGGGCAAGCCACTTAACCCTCCATTGCCCATGTTCCCTGTAAGTATTAGTGTATGTGTCTCATATCCCCTCGTGTTAAATGTATCCCCCAACCGCTTTGACCCGGTGAACAGCGGGATATAAATGCAGCTAAATAAAATAAATAAATAAATAAAATATTATAATGCCTCTGTTTCATTCCATGGTGCGACCGCACCTTGAATATTGTGTGCAATTCTGGTCGCCGTATCTTAAAAATGAGATAGCAGAATTAGAAAAGGTACAGAGAAGAGCCACCAAAATGGTAAAGGGGATGGAAGGATACTCCTATGAAGAGAGGCTAAAAAGGTTAGGGCTCTTCAAACCTGGAAAAGAGACGGCTGAGGGGAGATATGATAGAGGTCTATAAATGAATGAATGGAGTGGAACAGGTAAACGTAGATCGATTGTTTACATCAACAGAATATAAAAAGACTAGGGGACATGCAATGAAGCTACAGGGTAACCTATTTAAGACTAATAAGAGAAAATATTTTTTCACTCAACGTGTAATCAAACTCTGGAATTTGTTACCGGAGGATGTAGTAAAAGTTGTTAGTGTAGCTGGGTTTAAAAAAGGTTTAGACAAGTTCCTGGAGGAAAGGTCTATTAACCATTATTAAAAGGGACCCAGGATATCACTGCTTGACCCAATACAAGCACTGAGGAACCTGTGTCTTTTGGGGAGATTGCTAGGTGCTTATGACCTAGATTGGCCACTGTTGGAAAAAGGATACTGGGCTTGATGGACCTTGGTCTGACCTAGTATGGCATATCTTATGTTCTTATAAATGGCTAAGGAAGGGAAATACATTATACAAAGAGATCCTTCAGGTAAGAGATGGAAAAACCTCAAGAAAATTACTGTGAAGTCAGAACAGAAAAAGAAGAAATCAAGAAGAGTTAATCAAGAAATTCTTAAGACAGAGGAAGAAATGTTAAAGGAAGAAAAGTAGTTGGCAGGAGAGAAAGCGTAATTACTCACCTGTAACAGGTATTCTCCAGGGACAGCAGGAATCAGTCCTCACATATGGGTGACGTCGGCGCCGACGGAGCCCTCGTGCGGAGCAATTCCCCAGCTTTCAAAGAAAGCCTTTGGGATTGCCTGCGCATGTGTAGTCCCCTTCCCGCCCAAGGGTGCCATCTTGCTCAGTCAGATGACATAGCTAAAAAGATGGCAAAAAAGAGAAAAAATTCTAATTATAGGACTGCAACTCCAGGGGAGGAGGGAGGGTCGTGAGGACCGATTCCTGCTGTCCCTGGAGAACACCTGTTACAGGTGAGTAACTACGCTTTCTCCAGGAACAAGCAGGAAGTCCTCACATATGGGACTCCCCAGCTATAGGCTACGGAGAACCTTAACTGAAAAATGGCTCCCTCTAGAAGAGCTGCAGCGGCTGTAAAAGGATTTTCTCCGAGAACGCAACCCCCACAGTAGCCTGACACCAAAGGGTTGGAGGGTAGGATTTGCTTAAACCTCTAATAGGTTACGGAGTACCGCCTGGCTGAAAACACTGTCCTGCCGGGACTCTCTTTCCAGTCAGTAATGGGCTGCAAAAGTCTGTCTTGAAGACCAAGTTGCGGCCCGGCAGATGTCTGCCAACGAAACAGAGCGGTGGTTAGCCACTGACGCGGCCTTAGCCCTGATACGGTGGGCCGTGACTCGGCCCTGCAGCTGGAGGTCAGCTGCCCTATACGCCCAGGCGATGCAGTCTGCCACCCAAATGGATAACATGCGCTTGGGGACAGGTAGACCCAGTCTACTGGGGTCATAAGAAAGGAAGAGCTGAGAAGCCCTCCTATGTCCCCGCGTATGCTCCAGGTAGAAAGCAAGCGCCCTCTTACAGTCCAGGGTATGCAGGACCGCCTCTGCCCGGCTGGCATGCGTCCTGGGAAAGAAGGTTGGAAGCACCACCTCCTGGTTGAGGTGGAATGAGGAGACCACTTTCGGAAGGAACTTGGGGTGAGTGCGAAGGACCACCCTGTTTCCATAAAACCGTGTGTACGGTCTATCAGATTCCAGAGCTTGCAGCTCACTCACACGTCTGGCAGATGTGAGTGCCACCAGGAAGAGCACTTTCCAGGAGAGAAAGCGCAGATGACAAGTAGACATTGGTTCAAAAGGTGGGTGAGTAAGCTGCTGCAAGACTACATTCAAGTCCCACTCAGTTGCTGGAGGATGAACCGGGGGCTTTAGAAGAAGCAGACCTCTGAGGAATCGGGACACCAAGGGGTGAGCCGACAGAGCTTGCCCTTCCACTGGATAGTGGTTTGCTGAAAAAGCACTCAGGTGGTCCCTGACAGAGTTAGACTTAAGACCTAATTCTGAGAGATGAAGCAAGTACTGCAACACCACTGGTACAAGGCAGGAGAAAGGGTTTTCCTTGCGTTGCGTACACCACTCTGCAAACCTACGCCACTTGAAGGCATAGGACTTCCTAGTGGATTGCCTCCTGGAGGTCAGTAACACTTCTTCCACATTTTTAGGAAGGAGTAGAGGGACCAGCATTACCCTTTCAGCAGCCATGCCATCAGGTTGAGGGACCTGAGGTTGGGGTGCAAGAGAGAACCCTGCTCCTGAGACAGCAGGTCGGGCTGCTTTCCCAGAGGGAGTAGAGTCTCCACTGCCAACTGGAGGAGGAGCGGAAACCACGGCTGTCTTGGCCGTCTGGGGGCTACCAGGATGACCGAGGCCTTGTCCCAAAGGATCTTGAACAATGTACAGGCCACCAGAGGTGTGGGAGGAAACGCATACAGGAGGCCCACTGACCAAGAGAGGAGAAACGCATCCGCAGCCACTCTCTGAGGGTGTGGTTGTCTGGAGCAAAACCTGGGCAACTGGTGATTCTGCGGATTGGCAAAGAGATCTATGGACGGATACCCCCAGCGGTGGAAAATCCGCTGTGCCACGTCCAGATTCAGTTGCCATTCGTGAGGTTGGAGAATCCTGCTTAGCTTGTCTGCTAGAACATTCTCCTGACCAGGCAGATAAATTGCTTTGAGTGACAAACCCTGCCTGATTGCAAATGAACAGAGATCCAGAGTCTCCTGACATAGGAAGCGAGACCCTGTGCCCCCCTGTTTGTTCACCTAGAACATTGCTACCTGGTTGTCTGTCTGCACTAAAACAGACTGACCTGAGAGAACCTGACAGAAGGTTCGAAGAGCCAGGCGAATCGCTCGCAGCTCTAAGAGGTTGATTTGGTGCGTAGCCTTCTGAGGAGACCACAGCCTCTGAGTGCAGGAAACCTGGCAATGGGCTCCCCAGCCCAGCAAGGACGCATCTGTCGTTAGAACTCTTGTGTGTGAGGGAGGCTGAAAAGGCACTCCCCCGAGCAGGTTGGATGGCTGAAGCCACCACTGCAATGACTTCAGTAGTTGTTTGGACACCGCTATTCTATCTCTGAGGTGGCCTGTGGACTGTGTCCACTGGTCTCTGAGGCACCATTAAGCTGTTCTCATGTGCAGATGAGCATTCGGTGTTACATGCACCGTGGAGGCCATATGGCATAGTAGGCGGAGGAGGTTTTTTGCATAAATCTGAGATTGCTGACTGACCTGGTGAACTATCGCCAGCAGCCGGTTTGCCCTGTCCTCCGGCAAGTAAGCCCATGCCCAGAGGGTATCTAGTCTTGCCCCTATGAACTCCAAGTTCTGAGTGGGGAGCAAAGTAGTCTTTGCGTGATTTATGACAAAACCATGATGCTGTAGCAGGTTTACTGTACGAGAAGTGGCCTGTTGGGCCTCCTGGATCGACTGGTCTCTGATCAGCCAGTTGTCCAGATATGGGAAAACAAAAATCCCTTGGCTCCTGAGGAAGGCTGCTACCACAGCCAGGCATTTGGTGAATACCCTGGGAGCGGATGCTAGGCCAAAGGGAAGTACCCTGAACTGGAAGTGGTTTCCTCCCACCACAAATCTGGGATATTGTCTGTGGTCTGGATGTATGAGGATGTGTGTATAAGCATCCTTTAGGTCTAAGGAGCATAGCCAGTCTCCCTGCTGGAAGTATGGCAGCAATATTCCAAGAGAGAGCATCTTGAACTCTTCCCTTACCAGGAACCTGTTCAGATTCTGCAAGTCGAGGATGGGCCTGAGGCCTCCTGTTCTCTTTGGTATGAGAAAATACCTGGAGTAGAAGCCTCGCCCTTCCAGGTGGTGGGGCACCGGTTCCACCGCCTGGTCCTTCAAAAGACCTGCAAACTCCTGTAAAAGGAGGTTCCTGTAAGAGGAGGCCTTAGAGGCTCTCCTGGAAAGAAGGAGGGTGGTACCTGGTCGAAATGGAGTAGATACCCCTTTCGCACTATCTGCAGGACCCAGGTATCGGTGGTAACGGCTGGCCACCTGTGGGCGTAGAGTGCAGGGCCATACCAGAGATGGGAGAGAAGCCATGCTGTGGGAGTCAAAAACCCCCTCCCAGATGGGTGGGAGCCGGAGCTGGAGGCTTGGGGGTTTTCTGCCTATGCGGGCCGTGCCCTTGTCCCTTGGCCTGCTGTCCCTGCTGGGGAGCTGGGGTGGCCTGGTAAGTGGGGTAGTTGCGGTAGGCATTACCCTTCCTTGAGAAAAAGGGCTTTTTACCCGAGCCCTTCTTTTTGTGAGAAGGGGCAGAAGTCTTCTTATGTAAAAACGATGTTATGAACCAAACCCATTGATGGGCAGAATCATATTTTATTGCTCATCATTGGGTTTGGTTCATAACATTATTTTTACATAAGAGGTTCCCCCTTTTTGTAGTCTTCACAGTAGAATCGTTTCATAATAATTTTTATGTTCTAATTTTTGTGTTTTTAATATCCATCCCCCTTCTTTGTTTGGCCATATGATTTAATTGTTTTGGCTTCATTATCATAATGTAACCTTTCACCTTCTATGGCCGGAAAGTGCTTTTAAATTTGTTTGCAGCCAGCATGCAAGCTCTTTCCGGTCATTCGACCACGGAACAACAGTGTTTGATGTGATGAGGCCCCTTCTTATTTCTTAAGGTTTTAATGTGACAGTTTTATTTCGGGAGTTCCGTCTTTACATAGGATTTGTTTCATGTACTAGAGATGTTTTCCTTTTCTTCTCCCCTATGGTGGTTGTAGGAGCAATCATGATATACCACGGCTATATATGTTTTGTCCTGTTTTTTTGCAATTTTGCCGCTTCCTTTTTAATTATTTATTTTTTAAGTATTTTTTACTTCATTCCAGATATGAAGATGCATTTTTAAATGCGCAGTGGGAAGAGAGAGTATTTTTATAACTAATACAACTGGAGTGTCGGTTTCCACAATTAAATCCAACACGGCTTTCAGGATTAGACTTGCGGCGGGGAGAGTGAGCATTTTCATTTTTATAACTAATAAAACTGGAGTATCAGTTCTCACATTTAAATGCAGTACGGCTTTCAGTAATAAAGCCTCTTTTTGAGATTGTTAACCATGCAATTTATTTCGGCGTATCTGCTGTTAGTGCAGTTCCCTTAAGAATTCCAATAGAGCGGTTTTATTTTATTTATTTATCAAGGGGGTTCGTTCTTGGTGTGGACATCATATGGGAGATCTTACAATTCTTCAGGTTTCTAAGATTTTGGCAATCACAGTCATTGTGAAAATACGTTTCAGATAATTGCTTTATAAGCTTTACAGTAATCTTGGCTCTTGACCTTCAGTGGTAAATTTCCTTTTTAACAGTTAGGATTTTAAACATTTGCTGAGGTATTTAAAATAAATAACAATACAACATTATAGTGTTTATTTTCTCTTTCAGTGGCAATAGCTTTTTTATACTGACAGGATTTTATAAGGTATTAGTACAGCTTTCACTGTGTCCTCCTCATCTCTTTCTTATTTTTATTCTTTCCTTTCTTTGTGGTACAATTATATGTATGCTTTTTATGGATGTTATCAATGTACTTAATCTAGTGATTGTCCTATAAAGTCTATGGTGCAACACATTGACAATTAGTACACGTATAGTATGCACGTGGGTGTTTTTTGGTCACCTTTTCCTTTATTATTGGTATAGAATATGATTTTATTGTTTTCTGTTTTTTATCATTATACTGACATTATTTTATTATCTTATAATTTTAATATCATTTACTATAATTTATTTATTACTTTTTAATTGATATTCAAATATGTTATTATGTAATCTCATTTTTAATTGTACTTTTTCGAGGTTTGTCTCCTAAAATCCCCCTGAAGGCTGCCTATGGCCAGAACGTGTAGGGGTTAATAAAAGGGGTTTGTCTAAACCTGAAAATCCGCCAGTCTTTGTACCAGCTTCTTTTGGTTCCCAGTTACTCGCTGCATGTACTTTGTTGCTCTGTTTGGTCTGTAATATTTCTGAGACTAAAAGGTAAAGCATTCCAGAGCTTTGGAGCAATATACTCAAAAGCTCTACTGCTTGTGCATTGTTTGGACTTCTGGAATTCGGTTGGTGTAGTTAGTGAGTTGATCGTATTCTCTCTTCTTTGCCAATCGTTGGGTGGAGTTTTAATTAAATGGGAGAGAGCAGCAGGAGTTATTTTTCTAATGATCTTGAATGTCATCATCAGTACCTTGTATTTTATGCAGCTCTGGATGGGTAACCAATATAAATTAAATTGAATTGGGGTTATGTGCTCAATCCATCGTGAGTTGTGTATAATGCGAGCGTCAGTATGTTGCGCCATTATTAGTGGGTGGAGGGACACTTTGGGGAGACCATGCAGTAGACTATTACAATAGTATATATGTGGGATGATCATGGCTTGCATTAGTGTTCGAAAGTCAGAGCTTTGGAGTAGGAGTTTTAGGTGTTGGAGGAGACAGATTTTGTTGAATATTGTTTTCGCTGTATTTTTAATGTGTGTCTGAAAAGAGAGGTGTTTATCTATTGTTACACCTAGGTATTTAACCTCATCTTTTGACCACAGACCTTGTGTGCGCAAGCTGACCAGTTGAGCCCTCCATCCAAGCTTGGACACGTTGGCGTCAGCATCCTGCAGGGGGGGGCTCCACTTGGAATGCAAGGCCCCTGAGCAGGATTAGCAGCTGTAACCACTAGTTGAGGGACTGTACCAAGGGAGCGGTGATTGCCACCCTGTACCGAAGATGGCCAGTGGCATGCTTCGATTACATGTAGAGGGTCCACGTCACCTATCACATGAAAAGAAGGGCCGCAGGGGGGTAACATGCACCGTGGAGGCGATGTGGCTGAGCACCTTCATCATTCCCTGGGCTGTCGTGTCGTGGTGACGCCATAGGCCATCGACCACTTCTGTTAGCCGCTGCACATGGTCAATCGGCAGAAACGCTTAAGCTTAAGTTGTATCAAGGAGGGCTCCTGATGAACTCAAGCTGCTGTGTGGGCTAGAGATGGGACTTGGGGTAGTTGATGACGAATCCCAGCCACTCAATAACCTGTCTGGTGAGATGGGCGGACTGCCAGACAGCGTCCGGAGTAGGGCGTTTGATGAGCTAATCGTCCAGATAGGGAAAGATGAAGACTCCCATGGTGTGGAGATGGGCGGCCACTACCATGAGACATTTGGTGAAGACCCAGGGTGCTGAGGCCCACCCGAAGGCAAGCACCCAGTAGTGATAGTGCTGACTTCCCAGCACAAACCTGAGACATTTTCTGTGACTTGGGTAGATCGGGATGTGTGTATACGCATCCTTGAGATCCAAGGAGCATAGCCAGTTGTCCTTTAAGAGGTAAGGGAGCAGCATCCCCAGCAAGACCATCTTGAAGTGTTAACACACCAAGAACCGGTTGAGGTTTCATAGGTCCAGAATGGGTTGGAACCCTCCTGTCTTTTTGGGGACCAGGAAGTACCTGGAATAGAACCCCATATCGACCTTAGTTGACGGAACCAGCTCGATAGCGAGGTCATTCAGAAGAGCGGAGACCTCCTCCTGCAACAGGCTTTGGTGCAACGGGTCCATGGGGTACTTCCCTTGGACAAAAGGAGGAAGGAACTGGGTATTGTGCAGTCAGTATCCTTGCTGGACGAGTTTCAGCACCCAGGTGTCCAAGGTGATAAGAGGCCACCAATGAGTGAAATGGATGAGCTGCTCCCCAACCTGAGGGGGAACTTCAACAGACAACGGTCGATTGGCTATGTTCCTGAGGAACCAAAAGCCTGCCCCTGGCTTGGGCTGTGGGGCCGGCAGGGCTTTCTGAGGCTTCTCCCTTCGCTGATGGCAAAGGGCCTGCGCCTTTGGTTGGGCACTCTGGAGGCCCATATAGTACTGGTGCAGATATGGGT
Source organism: Ichthyophis bannanicus (assembly GCA_033557465.1). Classification (NCBI taxonomy): domain Eukaryota; kingdom Metazoa; phylum Chordata; class Amphibia; order Gymnophiona; family Ichthyophiidae; genus Ichthyophis; species Ichthyophis bannanicus. Next base: position 989,473,606 of record CM066032.1, read on the forward strand.
AGAAAGCCTTCTTACCCTGGTACTTCTTGCGTGAGGGGTCAACGGTCTTCCTCGATAGCAGGGAGAACGTCACATGCTCTTTCTCAAGCTCATCTGCTTTCTCCTTGATGGTCTTCCCAAAGATATTCTCCCCTCGGCAGGGAACACTGGGCAGCTTATCTTGGATCCACTGTTCCAGATCAAAGGACTGGAGCCAGGCCAGCCGCTGAGCACAGAAGCCCACCACTGCCACTTGGCAAGCGGACTCGAAAGCATCATAAATGGCTTGCACCATGTACTTGGAGCAGTCCTTGTGGTGGCTTATCAGGACCTGGAAGGAGTTAAGATGATCAGCGGGAACATGGATGGCAAAGTCTGCCAGGTCCAACAGGATGCCCTTCAGGATCAAACACATATTACAGCTGGTAGGAAAGGATCCTGGTGACCAGCATGGAGTCCTGGTAACATCTTCTCCTGAAGGAATCCAGGGTTCTAGCCTGGGGCACCGAGAAGTGAGTCTTGGTGCTCTTCACATGCTTCAATGGATGGAGTTGTGTGGTAACTGGGGTTTCTTGAAGCCTGGCACCTTCTGGACCCAATACATCAAATCCAGCCATTGGCAGATGGTGGGAACCATGAGGGGGTTCTCCTACAGCCTCCTTGAAACACTTGGTGCACTGTCACTATCACTGCCTCCTTGGGTGCCAAGGGGTACTAGAGGAGCTTGAGTTCTTCCACTCTTGGCTCGTCTTCTGCCTCCAAGGAGGAAGGTATAGCCTTGGCCATGTCCTGTACAAAGTCCTCAAAGGACATGTCCTCTGGGGACAATTTGCATGGCTCATACGGAGGGAATGGGTCAGAGAGAAAATCTGGGAACCTCCTGTCTGAGATCACAGAGTCCTCCTCGATTTCCCAGCCTTCAGATTCGGATTCTGAGAGGAAATCGAAGTAGCACTGGGGTTCCTCCTGCCACCTGCTCCGGTCATGTGAGGAGGACAGGCATTGGAGGGACTTGCGGCACCCCAAGTGGGATCGTGGGTGCTCTGAAACATCTGATCCTGTTATGCTAGACAGGGAGATCACTGATGGAACTGGTGTTGATTCTGATCTCCCACCTGATGCACCTGCCTTGACCAGCAGTGCATGGATCTCCAGGATGTGCTGGATAGAGTGCAGTGATGACGCTGAAGCAATCGTAGACAGCCCGCATGCCGCAGGACCAAGATCGCCACCATGTGTGCATCAAGGGCCCTCAGGAGTTCCTCCAGTGCCACCACCACAGAGGAGACTGGGGCTAGGACTGCGACCTCGGCAACCGGTGTCGATACCTCTGGGTGGGGACTCCACGATGACAGATTCATCGGGAGACATCTGGCTGTCCTCTGGGGCTTTGGGGGTCAATTCTTCCCATCTGTGAGTTGATTCCTCCCAATGGGGAAGCTTGACGGGCCACTTTCAGCCCTCGTTGTTGCGTCAGGAAGGGCTGAGGTGTCAATGCACCCGGGGCTTGTCCCAGTGTTTGGGTGCCCCTTTCAACATCGACAGGATTGGTGCAGGTCCTCCCTTGATTCCAGTCGGATATCGGAGGAGGGTCTCCACTAAATGCCACAGTCCCTTGGCTCCGAATATGTCCAGGTATCTCTCACAGTCGATGCCTCAGTTGAACTCCGATAGAATGACCGATATTGGGGCCGAGGATGCTAAATACAACGTTCCAAAGATGGACTCCTCCTGCTTTTCCTGGATCTTTGGGCCCCTCCTCATCATTTGCAGGCAAAGGATCTTCGGGCCCCTCCTCATCATCTTCAGGAAATGGGCTGGTGATCAGGCCCAAGGCACATGCAGGCACAAACTGTGCCTGTCTGTGACCAAAATGGTGTAGCCACATTTTGTGCATTTCTTAAAGCCACTTACTGGCTTAGACATGTCCAGGAAGACCACATTGGCAAAGTCCATGGCCTTGATTGTGCCAATGATGGGAAGAGACCCGGCAGGGGAAAAGCACAAAAAAGACAAAAAAAACCCAAAAGAAAAAACAAAAAATTGGCTGGAAGCCGACTAGCCAACGACAGGCGGGGAAATATTCAGAAAAGAACCCCAAAGGGGTAAACAAGAGAGAGGTCTTTTTCTGCTCGTGCAGGACACGTCCTAGGGGCTCCATGGAAAAAAGAAGATGGAAGAAGATAGCGCCATGGCAGGTGAGAAGGCAGGTGCACATGGATGATGCGGCTTTCAAAATCTTCCAATGAAAGCTGGGGATCATTCTACGTTGGGCTCCATCGGTGATGTCACCCATATGTGAGGACTTACTTCCTGCTTGTCCACGGAGAAAAGGTGTTCATCTAAAATGGTCACAAATGTATCCAATTTAGCCTGGATTAGCTTCAGCATTAAGCTCAAGCTCAGCATCTTTTTTTCTGGTGCCATTTTGTGGTCTATAGTCTTATAGGTCTATAATAGCACTTATTCGGTTAGCACTATATAGATAGTGCTGCTGAATATCTTTACAGACTGCCTCAGCACTATCCATATAGTGCCAGAGCAGTCTGCAGGCAGAGCCACAGAATATCCATATGGTGATGATATTCAGCAAAAAAAACTGTCTTAAGGCTATCCAGATAAGCTGTCTGGATTATTGGCATTGAATATCTGGAATATTTCTAGCTGTGACAATCAAAATTTAAAACAAATGCTGACTGCCATGGCTCATTATTGACTCGTTAGCATTTACTTCTGGAAATTTGTTGATTTAGTGGACATCTGCACTTCAGGCTTTAACAACTAAGGGCCCAATATTCAAAAGGCATTTACATGGTTTAAAAACCTGCAGATCATGTAAATGCTGCTATAGAGGGATATTTATCGGCATTAATATGGTTACTGCCAATGAATATCTACTGCTTCTGCTGCTACATGCCCTGATGCTATCCATGTAGAATCAGAGCATGTTATGGGCATTCCGGGGCAAGCGGAGGTGGCACCCTTTGCTAATCGGGCAGTGGCAATATTGAACCACTGCCTGGTTAGTGGATCCATGGGCAAAGATAGGCATGGGAAAATAGAAATTACACTTACCTGGTAATTCTAGTTCAGTCCTCCATCTCTGGGTTGTGTACCTCCTCCTGCAGCTTGGAGACTGGGCATGTCAAAATCGTGACATCACTGGATGTAGCCTGCTGGTCTCTCCCATCAGCCCCAGTGAACTATTGACAAAGCAGACTCAAAGGAGCAACAAATAAGTAGCTATCCTATTAACTTTAACCTTATACTCAAACTGAACGTATAACACATAACTAATTGATAACTAACCCCCCCTCTAGTAAGAAGGGGACTGCTTCTTGTACCTTCTCCTTCCGCCTTATGCAGAGCCAGAGACAAGAAAGAGGAAGAATAAGACAGAAATAAATAGAAAGGATCAGGGCGATCATGATCCCATTAAGAACCATACCCACCGGTAGTCTTGCACTTCTCCCAACTGACCATCCACTGCCAATGACACCACTCCCGGGCGGGAATGAGGACTGAACTGGAGTTCCTCAAGGAACAATTACCAGGTAAGTGTAATTTCTATTTCCTTATCGTTCCTCCAGTTCAGTCCTCACCTTTGGGATGTAACAGAGCAGTAATCATCGGGAGGGACCTTTCCAGCCGGCACGTAACACCGCCGACCCAAAACAGGCATCGTTCGCCGCCAGAACATCCAGGCAGTAGTGCTTACTGAAAGTATGAAGAGACGACCAGGTGGCCGCTCTACAGATTTCTACTGGTGGAACCAAACTGTGTTCCATCCAGGAAGTCGCTTGTGCTCTGGTAGAGTGAGCTCGTAAGCCCGCTGGGACTGAACGACCTTGCAAAAGATATGCCGACGCAATTGTCTCTCTAATCCATCTAGAAATGGACGCCTTCGACGCCGCTTCCCCTTTGCGGGGACCTCTGAACAACATGAATAGGCGGTCTGACTTGTGAAAAGTTTCTGAAACCTTTAAATACTGCCGCAGCACTCTCTTTATGTCCAAACGGCGTAAACTGCGGTCCGATATGTTCCCCTCCGCCGAACCGAGAGCTGGGAAACCGTTTGATTTAGGTGAAATGGAGAAACCACCTTTGGCAAAAAGGACAGGACTGGTCGCAACGCCACCTTTTTTCTGGAGAAAGACAAAAACGATTCTCTACATGACGCCTGTAACTCCGAAATTCGCCTCGCCGAACAGATGGCGACCAAGAACACTGTCTTTAAGGTTAAATCCTTAACCGACGCTTGGTGTAAGGGCTCAAATGGTTCCTTAGCTAACACTCCTAAAACCAAGTTGAGATCCCATGGCAGAACCATGATTCTACGAGAGGGCCACAGTCTGGTTACTGCTTTAAGAAAACGCAACACTTCTGCATGCGAACCTAGAGCCACTCCTTGGACTTTGCCCCTATAGCAAGACAAGGCTGCTAACCGCACTCTCAAGGAACTGGCTGCCAGACCCTTATCAAACCCGTCTTGCAGGAAGCTTAACACCAAAGGAATGGATACTGTAGCTGCGCGTACTTGCCGCAGTGAGCACCAGTCCTCAAAATTACACCATATGCGCACATATGCAAGAGAAGTGGACTTTTTCCTCGCTCAAAGCAAAGTCGTGATAACCGCTCAAGAGTAACCTTTCTTTCTTAACCTTGCCCTTTCAATAGCCAAACCGTAAGCGAGAACCGATCCACCTGAGGCATTCGAAGTGGCCCCTGAAGCAACAGATTCTCCGACGTCGGTAACCTCCAAGGATCCCCGTCGAGCAGCTGAATGAGATCGGCGTACCACGGGCGTCTTGGCCAGTCTGGGGCCACCAACAGTACTCTCCCCTGATAAGCCTCAATACGCTGAACCACTCGCCCTATGAGTGCCCACGGAGGGAAGACACAGAGGAGACCTGACGATGGCCAATGTTGTATCAGGGCGTCGATTCCTTCTGACATCCTCTCTCGCTGTCTGCTGAAGAAGCGACCCGTTTTTGCTGACTGAAAGGTCGCCATGAGATCCATGACCAGCGGCCCCCATCTGCAGACTATTTGTGCAAACACGTCCGGATGCAACTCCCATTCCCCGGCATCCACTCGGACCCTGCTGAGAAAATCCACCATCACATTGTCCTTTCCTGCAATGTGCGCCGCCAAGATCGCTGGTAGTCGAGGTTCTACCCAAAAGAACAGTGCCTCTGCTGCTTCTTCCATGGCTACACTTCCTGTATCTCTCTGTCGATTGATGTAGGCCACCGTCGCAGAGTTGTCCTACAGCACTCGCACCGCTCAACCTGTCACCGTAGCTTTGAACACCTGTAGCGCTAGACTGACCCCTCTAAGCTCTAGCCGGTTGATTGACCATTTTTTCTCTTGGATGGTCCAAGGGCCTGTGCGAAGAGATCTCCGCAATGTGCTCCCCATCCCGCGAGACTCGCGTCAACAATGGGAGCCACTCTGGCTGCTCCAGAGGCATTCCTGCTTTCAGAGACTCTGGTGCGACCAATGGCGGAGCAGCGCCATCTGTAAGGGTCGCATATGAAATCTGGCCTATGGCACTACTTCCAAGGTCGCTGCCATTGTTCCCAGCACACGAAGGTAACTCCACGCTGAAGACGCCGGAGCGGACCTGAACTGGCATCAGCTGTCAAAGAACTTGAACTTGACGATTCGGCAGGAACATCGCTCCCCTCTGAGTGTCGAACCGTACCCCAGATATTCGAGATCCTGGGACGGCACTAAGCGGCTCTTGGCCGAATTGACCACCCAGCCGAGACTCTGCAGAAACTTCACCACCTTGTCTGTAACTTGAACGCTCTCAGCCTTGGACTTTGCCCGAATCAACCAATCGTTGAGATAAGGATGAACCAGAACTCCTTCCTTTCGCAACCCCGCTGCCGCCACCACCACCACCACCACCATAATCTTGGTGAAGGTCCGCGGGGCTGTCGCCAAACCGAAAGGCAATGCTTGGAATTGATAATGTCCCCAAGGAAGAGCGAACCGCAGAAACTTTTGATGAGTCGTTCTGATTGATATGTGTAAATATGCTTCCGTGAGATCGAGGGAAGTCAAGTACTCTCCTTGGTGCACCTCCACAATGACCGACCTCAATGTTTCCATCCTGAAATGCGGTATGCGAAGACAGCGATTCATTCCTTTTAGATCCAAGATAGGCCGGAGAGACCCATCTCTCTTTGGCACCACAAAATAAATGGAGTAGCGACCCACGCCGTAATCTGCTATGGGGACCGGCATGACTGCTCCCATCTGTAACAGTCGATCTAGCGTACGGCGGACCGCTAGGGTTTTCCGTTGACCTTTGCAGGGAGACATTACAAACGAGTCAAGAACCGGTCTTGCCAATTCCAGCGCATAACCTTCGCGAATTATCTCCAACACCCACTGGTCGGACATTATTTGGGTCCAGGCAGAAGAAACCCCTGAAGCCGCCCCCCTATCGGTTGGCTTCCAGGGTCCAGGCAGAAGAAACCCCTGAAGCTGACCTCCTATCGGTTGGCTTCCTACTGGGACCCGCCTCCCTTCATTGCGGTTTTCGACTTGCCGCTGTGGAAGCTGCTGCGAAACCTCTACCTGCTCCACGAAACCCAAGAAACCTCTGGGCTCTAGAAGCAAATCTTCCCCTTTGGAAACCACCCAAGGCAGAAGTACAAAATCTCCTGAAATCTCTAAACTGACCCTGAGAGGTCGTCAAGGACTTCCCTTGCTTCGGTTTATCCTCCGGGAGTCTTCCGCCTTTGGACTCTCCTAAATCCTTAACCAACTTGTCAAGTTCTTCTCCAAACAACAACTTCCCTTTAAACGGAAGCTTACTGAGGCGTGACTTAGACGATCCGTCGGCTGCCCAATTCCTCAACCACAGGGATCTCCAGGCGGCAACCGACGCCGCCATACTATTTGCTAACGCTCTGATCAAGTCGTAGTGCACATCCGCCAACTATGCCGACCCAGACTCTAGCCGAGTCAGCTCCCTTACACTCTCCTGCTCTAGTTGAGTAGATTGTCGTAAGCGTCGAGACCATCTAAGACATGCTCTCGCCACCCAAGCTCCACAAATGGAAGCCTGCAAGGATACCGCATTAGCCTCAAATGATTGTTTCAATAAACCATCTACTTTCCTATCCTGTGCATCTTTTAAGGCCGCGCTACCTTCCACCGGGATAGTAGTCTTCTTTGTGACCACTGACACTGCCGCATCAATCCGCGGAGAGCGGAACTTTTCTTTGTCCTTATCCACTAAGGTATAGAGTCTGTTCATAGTCCTGACCCCTCTTAGTCCTGCTTCTGGCTGATCCCACTCCTCCTGGATCATCTGGTCTACCATCCGGTGGATGGGAAATACTACCTGAGCTTGTCTCACTGCTTGAATGATAGGGTCTTCCACATCTTCTTCTTCCGCCGGCTGCGCCGTAGTGAGATTTAGTGTCTGGAGGAATTCTGTGATAAGTGCCATCAGTTCGTCCTTTCAGAATACCCAAATGATTTTCGACTGATCCTCAGGCTCAGGTATTTCTCCTTCTTCCAATTCCATCATACCCGCTTCAAGCTCTACCTCGGCTTCATCTGTCTCTTGCCACTCCAAATCTGGGGGAGAAAGCTCACGAGGCCCTTGACCTCTTTGGGGCCCTCGGGAGAATGCTACCAGCCTCACCTACCCCGGGCTGCTGCATAGGATTCGTCAGCGGCAAGGGCTCAGGCAACTTCCCCTGATGCCTCAAACAGAACGCCTGATGCATTAACACAAAGTCTGGACAGAAATCCCTGAGCTGCGGCCCCGAGCCTACTGTAGGTAGCGCACTTGATGGGCCCACGGGGACCTCTTGGCAGGACCATCAGCGCCTCTCCTTCGATCCCAGCCGATGGACCCAGGGGATCTAGAACCACTGTACTCTCCATCTGCTGCTCCACGCAGGTAGAAACAGAAGCGCAGCCCCGGCAGATTCCAGTGTCAGCGACTGTGCCCCTGCGGGTGCCGCAGACCACACACTGTGGGCGTGATGACATGAGCTATTCCCCCGAACAACTCCTTGCCAGGAAAAAAAGTAAAGCTGAGAGTGAAGCTGTCCCCCTTTTTTTAACCCGAGGGAACCGAAGAAACAAAGAAAAACTACCCACGCAAGGAATCCCCCGCTAAAAACCCAAAGGAACCCCATGAAATTAAATAAGTAAAATTAAATAAGTAAAACTAAACAAAGTTAAAGATTTGCCTCAGGGCCGTGCCATAGCGCTTTCCCCCCAAATGCGGGCTGCCGTAGCAAACCACCACGCAGCGCCGACCGTGTGGACAAAATGGCCGTAAACCCTGTCGGGTCTGTTTGGCGCCAAAAACCCCACTACTACTGTCAGGCTCAATGCTCTCAAGCTCGGGCACGAGGCCCTTCACTGCACTGCCAAAAGAAGAAGGAAGCTTGTCTTACCGTTAGAAAGTGCAGCCTCTCCAGCTGCGACGCCGCTAAGCGCTGCCGCAAGCGACGTCCGTGGCAAGAGCTGCTCTGCTTGATCAAAATGTAGATTTGAGCCCCCCGCGGATAAACAGAGCTGGCAAGCACACGCTCTGTGAGCACGTACGTCCCGCGGAGCTCTCCCCCGTACAGTCCAGGGGAAGAGATCCTGAGAGCTGAGCTGTCTTGGCAAGGTGAGGAGAAAGAAAGAAAGAAAGAAAGCCTAGACTGACGCTGGTGTCTCTCCTTACTTTCTTTTTTTTTTTTTTTTAAGGGACAGCTCCCCGGCCCAAAGGAAATTAAATTAAGGGTACCAAATTAAAATTTGAAATGTAAATTAAGCTTTGTAATTAAGATTGGAAAATTTAAAGTTTGTGAAACCCTGAATAAATTGCTCCTTATCTGTTCCTCAAGTGAGCCCAGCAGCTAGGCTCACTACGTCCTCCTGCTGCATGGAGACGACACACTGGGGCTGATGGGAGAGACCAGCAGGCTACATCCAGTGATACCACGATTTTGACATGCCCAGTCTCCAAGCTGCAGGAGGAGGTACACAACCCAGAGGTGGAGGACTGAACTGGAGGAACGATAAGGAAACCTTTATTATCTTTACCCGTGGGAGCTAACTGGGCAGCGGCTCAATATCACTGCTGCCTAGTTAGTTTCTGCACTATGTGGCACATTGCAGCACATCTGGATATTAAATTCCGGTGGCTGTTTATGGCCCCAGATTGAATATCCAGGGATAAGGTTCAGTGGCGGTTGCTATGCGGCTTAGAGGCGCATAGCCGTTGCAAGACAATATCGGGCTCTAAGTGTATTCAGAGTTATATTGGAGTTGGTACTGATATATTTTTAAGGTAAATTAAATGGCAATTTTATGTCTTCTTGTGGCTATAGTAGAAACATAGAAATATGATGACAGAAAAAGACCACATGGCCTATCTAGTCTGTCCTTCCCTAACAACTACAACAGTCCCCTTTTTACCTTTAGAGATCCTCTGTGTTTGTCCCATGCTTTTTTGAATTTAGTTACTGTCCTCATCTCTACCACCTCCACTGGGAGACTATTCCACGGATCCACTACTCTCTCCGTAAAGAAATATTTCCGCATATCACTCCTGAATCTATCTCCCTTCACCCTCATCCCATGTCCCCTCGTAGCAGAACTTGCTTTCAATTGAAAGAGGCTCTCTCCCTGAACATTTATGCCAAGGAGGTATTTACAGCTCTGTCTCTCAACCAAGAGTTCAGACTTTCAAATCCAGTTAACTAAACACTGTTGCAACAAGGTCTCAGACTGTTACAAAGCGTCTATCCAGGCCAAATAAGCTAGGATGAAGTGCGCAGCGTTTTTCAGCAACTGAGATGTGAATCCTCCACAGTTAGGAAGAGAGGCTGTATAACACGAACAGTGCGATTAAATGCCCAGAGATATACCCCCGAAGAAACGATCAGTGAAACGTAAAGGCGCCATAGTTCGGCGTTGGGATCATCATCCTTTGGATCAAAAAACAGCACTGAGGGATCGTCAACTGGTGCCAGATAAGCATTGTGCTTGGTTTATATCTTGTTTAACATCATGGAGTTGTTAAAAGAAATGGAACAAGATTGAAAATAACGATGTCATTATCTGGTCTATAGAATAGCACTATGGGACTGTCAAGATTATAAATAATCGGTATAAAAGCTATAAACACTGAGTAAAAGCAACATTGTAAGGTCGTTGATGCGAGCAGAAAGCACTTCATCCTAGCTTATTTGGCCTGAATAGACGCTTTGTAACAGTCTGAGACCTTGTTGCAACAGTGCTTAGTTAACTGGATTTGAAAGTCTGAAGTCTTGGTTGAGAGATAGAGCTGTAAATTGTTTTGTTATTACTGCACAGTAATTGAAGCTCTAAAAGGTGACTATATACGTTATTGTTTGCTACACTCACGGAGGTATTTAAACATCTCAATCATATCACCTCTATCCCGCCTGTCCTCTAAGGTGTACATATTAAGATCCTTCAGTCTGTCCTCATATGCTTTATAATGAAGACCACTAATCATTTTAGTAGCCACCCTCTGCACCGACTCCATCCTGTTCACATCCTTTTGAAGGTGTGGTCTCCAGAACTGCACACTATACTACAAATGAGGTCGCACCAAAGACTTATACAGAGGCATTATCACCTCCTTTCCTTTTTTCTGCTAGCCATTCCTCTCCGTATGCACCCAAGCATCCTTCTAGCTTTTGCCGTCGCCTTTTCTACCTGTTTAGCTACTTTAAGATAATCAGACACAACCATGCCTAGGTCCCGCTCTTCTTTAGTGGACAAAAGTACTTCACCCCCTATACTATAGTGCTCCCTTGGATTGCTGCAGCCCAAATGCATGACCTTACATTTTTTAACATTAAATACCAGCTGCAAAATTCTAGACCATTCTTCAAGCTTAGCTAGATCCCTCCTCATGTTATCTACCCCTTCCTGGGTGTCTACTCTATTGCAGATTTTGGTATCATCCGCAAAGAGGCAAACCTTACCTGAAAGCCCTTCCGCTATATCACTAACAAAGATGTTAAAAAGAATCGGACCAAGGACATATCCCTGGGGCACACCGCTGATAACATCCTTCTCCTCAGAGTGAGCTCCATTTATTTGTACTCTTTGTCGCCTCCCACCCAACCAATTTCTAACCCAAGCAGTAACTTTAGGGTCCATCCCTAGGGTGCTCAGTTTGTTTATAAGTCGCCTGTGAGGAACAGTGTCAAAGGCTTTACTGAAATCTAACTACACCACATCTAGGGCTCTCCCTCGGTCCAACTCCCTGGTCACCCAGTCAAAGAAATCAATCAGATTTGTCTGACAAGACCTGCCTCTGGTGAATCCATGCTGCCTCGGATCCTGTAATCCGTTGGACTCCAGAAACCTCACTATTTTCTCTTTCAGCAGCGTTTCCAATAATTTACTCACCACCGAAGTTAAACTAACCGGCCTGTAGTTTTCAACCACATCCTTACTTCCGCTTTTGTGTAAAGGCACCACATGAGCCTCTCTCCAGTCCTTTGGCACCACTCCCGACTCCAACGAGGCATTGAAAAGGTCAGTCAGTGGAGCTGCTAGAACGTCCCCAAGTTCCCTCAGTATTCTCGGGTGTATCCCATCCGGTCCCATCGCTTTGTCTACTTTAAGTTGAGATAGTTTCTCACGAACACAGTCTTTTGAAAATTGTTCAAGATGTCCTTTGCTTTTGTTCCTATTTGTGGGTGTTTTCTGAGGTCCTGCTCCTGGTTCTTCATCTGTGAACACAGAACAAAAATATTTGTTAAGCAATTCTGCTTTATCCTTATCAGCTTCTACATATTCTTCCCCTGCACCGAGTCTGACAATACCACTCTTGCCCTTCCTCTTCTCACTAATATATCTGAAAAATGTCTTATCCCCCCATTTTATTGCATTGGCTATTTCCTCCTCCTTTTGAATCTTTGCCTTCTTGACTACTTTGCTAGCTTCTCTAAGTTTTTCCAAATACAGATGCCTGTCTTCCTCTCTCTGTGATCTCTTGTATTTCATGAAGGCCTCCCTCTTTTTCTTCACTTTTTCAGCTACTTCTTTCGAAAACCATAGCGGTCTCCTTTTCCTTTTACCTTTATTTACCATTTTAACAAAAAGGTTGGTTGCCCTTAAAATATCCCCTTTCAGTTTTTCTACATCCCTCAGTTGTTCCCATCCAACTAACGACTCCCTAAGGTAATGGCCCATCTTCGCAAAGTTAGTCTTCCTAAAGTCTAAGATCCTCGCCTATGAATGGATTCTAACAGCCCTAGTCCTAATACTGAAGCACACCATCTGGTGATCACTGGATGCAAAATAATCTCCCACTACAACATCAGAAACACTTTCACCATTGGTAAGCACCAAGTCCAGTATGGCCCCTTCACGTGTGGGGTCTGTTACCAATTGCCTGAATAGTTCTCCCTGTAGAGAATCCAGGATCTCCTTACTTCTAGATGATACTGCAGCAGGAATGTGCCAATCAACATCTGGCATACTGAAATCTCCTGTCAGTAGCACTTCCCCTTTCCTAGCAATGCTGCGCATGTCTTCAATTAATTCTCTGTCCACCTCTTCCTCTTGTGAGGGAGGTCTGTATATCACACCAATGTAAATAGATTTCTCTTTCCCTCTTTCTAGTTTAACCCACAATGCCTCCCCTCTCCCTTTTAAGCTCTGTAATTCCAAAGCTTTAATAGTAGTTTTTACATATAGTGCCACTCCTCCTCCCCTACTTCCTACCCTGTCCTTTCTGAATAAAGTATAGCCAGGTATAGTTACATCCCAATCATGGTTTTCTGTGAACCATGTTTCTGTAACTGCCACTAAATCCAAGTCAGCCACTCCCACCAAAGCTTCAACATCAGGGATTTTATTTCCCATGCTACGGGCATTTATACACACTGCTTTCCATATGTTACCCCTGTTACCCATTTCCATAAAGTTATTTAATTTATCACCTACCTGGGGGCTTTCACTTACCTGGGGGCTTTCTTCACCCATCTCCAACGAATCTAGTTTAAAGCCCTCTTCAGTAGATTAGCCAGTCTACTACTGAAGACGCGTTGACCTTTCTTGGACAGATGGATGCCATCTCTGCTCTGCAACCCTTGGAACAGCATCTCATGGTCTAGGAAACCAAAACGCTCTCGATGACACCATCCACGCAGCTATGCATTCATCTCCAGGATGCGAGCCTCTCTGCCCTGGCCTTTACCCTCAACAGGGAGGATTGAAGAGAACACCACCTGTGCACCTAACTGCTTCACCCTCTGTCCCAGAGCCATGAAGTCACTTTTGATACATTCCGAGGTATACCTGGCAGTATCATTTGTTCCAACATGGATTAGCAACATTGGGTAATAGTCAGTGGGCTTGATGAGTCTCGGCAAACTCTCCGTAACATCTTGGATTTTGGCACCAGGCAGACAGCATACCTCTCTGGACATCAAGTCTGGTCGGCAGATGGACGCCTCAGTACCCTTCAGAAGAGAGTCTCCAACCACCACTACCCTTCGTTTCCTTGTGGTCACTGATTCTGCAACTTTGGGGTACTTGAGCTCTGGTTCTTCCCTTTCCAGGGATGCTTTCACTTCTTCCACTTCCAGGGCTGCATAATGGTTCTTCAATTCAAGGGCTGGAGAAGTTGGATTGGTGATTTTGCAGGCCCTGGTGACTTGTGTCCAACCATCGACATTCTGTTGGCACCCATCTTCTCCTCTGCTGGAGAGCTTGGTTGCTGCAAGAAGCATCTCATCAATGTACTTCTCACTGTCTTGAATGCTCCTCAGCCTCGCCACCTCCTCTCTGAGTTCCTCCACTTGTTTCCTCAGAGCTTCAGCATGCAGGCACCCTGCACATGGAACCGGTCCTTCAACTGGCATTAGGACCTCTGTCTGGACCGAGGCAGAAGCTGTAATGGGGGCAACAGCTTTAGCGATACGATTTTTCAAAGCCATTGTTCTGTTCGTGGAGCTTAGGTATTGTTGGTTGATCTGGAGAGCTCCTGTAGGAAAGCCTGAACAGGGCAGGGCACTGGAGCCTTTTATGCAGGCCCTCAGCTGCTCTCAGGTAATCAGGCCCACTAACTCCTGATTAGGTGTTAGCAGTTCCCAAAGCTGAGGAGGTTACTGGAGTTTAACCACCTACTGTGCTCAAGGAAAGTCCCACTAAAGCACGAAAAAGAAAGTAACCTTGCTTCAAAAATGTACAAAAAACCCTTTTAAGAGCTCCGAGTCAGAGAGCTAACAATTTAATATAATAAAACAAACCCTTAAATCCTTTCTGTTGGTTGATCTGGAGAGCTCCTGTAGGAAAAGCTAACTCGCCATCTTTTGGGGAAACTGCTAGGTACAGGATGCTGGGCTTGGAAACAGGATGCTGGACCTTGGTCTGACCCAGTATGGCATATCTTATGTTCTTATGTACATGTCCACCATGGAAGGCTGCATCATGTTTATGCTATGTTTATGTTTATTGAGCTTGATATACCGTCCTTCACATTTGCAGCAGGGCGATGTACAATAAAAATATATAGTAGAGAAGGAAGGGGAGGAATGCCATGTCTGATAGGAAAGATAGGAGCATTCATACAGGATAGAGGACCAAGGTCAGAAGGGTGGGGAGTTAAGCAGCTGGTAGGTCAAAGGCTTTCTGAAAAAGTTAAGTTTTGGGTTGTGACTTACACCGAATAGGACAGTTCCAATCTGAGGTCAGGAGCAAGTTGTTCGAGGGATGGACCCAGGAAATAGAAGACAGCGTGATCTCTAGTCTGGCTTGTGTGGTAGAAGGGAAGGTGCAGGCGATTGGTGTGAATGGAGCAGAGAACCTGGTATTGAGAGTGCAAAATGAGGCGATTAGAAAGATAGACTGGGGTACCCTTATGAGGGCATTGTGGACCAGGATGAGAAGTTTATACTGAATGCAATAGGAAACTGGGAGCTAGTGGAAGTGAATCAGAAAGAGGAGGTGATGTGGTCAAAGTGTGAAACTTGAGCGAGTATCTTAACAGCCGTGTTCTGAATAAGCTGAAGACACTGTAGTTGGCAGTGTGGCATTCCTTAAAAAAAATGTTACAATAATCTAGGCAAGACATAGCTGGGTTAATAGTAGAGTAGTCAGGGAAGAAGCGGAGAGGAGCGGTTGTACAGTAAAGATCTGATGGAGTGAATGGAAGGAGCGGCAGATAGCTCCCATTATCTCTAATGATGACATTTTACTTATCAGTTAATATTGTTTCCTTGAGTCCTGCTAGACCAGTCCAGACAACTGGGTTGTGTTCCCCCACTAGAAGATTGGTGGAGACAAAGAACTAATGAAAAGATCAGGTTTCAATGACATCACTCCTACGCCTCTATTCGCCTCAGCCACCAGATGTCCCTTCAGTATAAGTCCCAAAGCATATGAGAGAAACATGGCAAGCCTTACACAACCTCAATTGTGGGGCAACAAGGAGTAATTGACAGTAGAGAACTATCTAGAGGAAAGCCTAAACAGAAGGCTAGTAGAAGATGAACCTGTAGAATCAAGTATAAAAATCATAGTGAACCCAAGGGTATCGCAGCTGAAGATCAGCACAAATACAGTTTTAGGGGCGGGCCCTGTACTGGTCTAGCAGAACTCAAGGAAAGGATATTAACTAGTAAGTAAAATGTCACTTTCCATATCGTCCTGCTAGACCAATTCAGACAAGTGGGATGTATCAAAGCTACAACTCCAATGGGCGGGAAGAAGACACAGCAGTTCGCAAAACTCTTGAGCCAAAGGCTGTGTCCACCTGTGTGGGACATCCAAGTAGTAATGCTTGACAAAAGTAGAAAGTAATGCCCACTTTGCTGTCTGACAAATGTATGCAGGGGCTACCGAGCTCCTCTCTGCTCAAGAGGACGCTTGTGCTTGGGTAGAATGGGCACGAAAACCCTCTGGAACTGACCAGTTCTGCAGCAGATATGCTAAGGCAATGGCCTCCTTAATCCAGCACCTTAAAGTTGACATGACCACTGCTTCACTTTTGCATGAGCCAGGAAACAGCACAGATGATGGTCGGACTTACAAAAGGAATTTGTAAACTCCAGATACCGGAGGAACACCCTCCAGACATCCACCAGGCAAAGATGTTTATCCTTCCTCCGACACTGTTCCTTTGGGAAGGAGGGCAGGCAGAACACCTGGTTCACATGAAAGGGAGAAAGTACCTTGGGCAAGTAGGAAGGCACAGGCCAAATGGAAATGGTCTCTTACAAAAAGAACAGATAAGGATCTCTTCAAGACAGAGCCTGCAGCTCGTAAATCTGCCTTACGGAACAAATCGCGATAAAGAAGACCATCGTGAACATCAAATCCTTTCAGGTAGCATGCTTCAGTGGCTCAAAGGGTGCCACCGCACCAGACACAGATCCCTAAAAGGGATCAAAGACTGCAGGGGAGAATGCAGATGCTTAATCCCCTGGAGAAAACGCCAGAGACTTGCCTGCCACTGCACCATGGAAATAGGCCAGAGCTGCCACCTGAACTTTCGGGGTGCTAAGCAAAAGGCGCTTTTATAGGCCATCCTGTAGAAAGGCCAACAGGGAGGACAAGTTGGCCGCCTCAGGAGCCAATTGCCGTGAGACGCACCAGCACTCAGAGAGGCACCATATCTGGATATATACTAGCATGGTAGACCTCCTCCGGGCACCGTGCAGACTAGAGACCACTGTTGGAGAGTATCCCTTACGCGCTAGCCATCTCCTTTCAAGAGCCAAAGGAGCCAGGTTCTCCAGACGATCAGTCCCTGGTGCAACAGACCCTGAGATGGAGGCAACCGAAGAGGACGCGCCTGCAGGAGTTGCATCAGGTCTCTAAACAACACTCTCCTCAACCAATCTGGCACTACCAGAACAATCCTGCCTGGGTGGCAGTCTATACACCAAATCACATGACCTACCAGAGGCCATGGAGGAAACAGGTACAGCAGTCACTGATTTGTCCAAAGTTGGATCAGTCTGTCAACACCTTCAGACCCCATCTCCATGTGGCAACTGAAGCGGCAAACTTTGGCAATGGAGCAGGTCGCTATCAGTTCCATTTCGGGGCGACCCCAGCGGCGCAGAATCAACAGAAATTCCTCCTGACCCAATTCCCACTCTCCAGGATGCAGAGAGTGTCAGCTGAGGAAGTTCACTTCCACACTGTCCCCCCCAGCAATGTGCTGGACCAACAAGGCTAGGATATTCTTCTCTGCCCAGGTAAACAGGAGAGCCATCTCCAGAGCTACCCTGGCGCTTCCTGTGCTGCCTTGTCGATTGACATAAGCCACCGCCATGGTATTGTCTGAAAACACTTGCACTGCCCTGCCCTTGACCAGGGGCTGAAACTACAGAATAGTCAACCTGATGGCCATCGCCTCGAGGCAGTTGATGAACCATACTGCTTCCATACAGTTTCAATGGCCTTAGGCTGTATGGTCTTGGCAATGGCTCCCTAGCCCGAGAGACTGGCATCAGTTGTCAGAGGGATCCAGGAGAAATCATCCAATGGTACACCCTTCCTCAGATGACAGGGCTGCTGCCACCATCACAGGCTAGCCTTCACCATCAGTGGGAGCGGAAGCGAACTCCTGATAACTCAAGACCACAGAGTCAACAAGGACTGCTGGAGTGGTCAGATGTGAGCACACACCCATGGCACCATCTCTATGGTCACTGCCAACAATCTGAGGAGGTGAAGATAATCACAGACTCTGGTAGCCTGCTGCGCACAGAATAGCGTCAGGCAATCCAACAGTTTTCTGACTTTCTCTTCTGATAGGAAACTCTGTCCACTTGAGTGTTGAAACATGCTCCCAGAAAATCCAGGGACTGGGAAGGCAACAGCTGGCTCTTTCCCTGATTGATCATCCAGTCGAGGCTTTTCAAAAAGGACACCATTCGGGATGCCATCCGAGATTGGCTTCAGATGAGCAGTTGTCCAGATAGGAATGGACACAGATCCCTTTGGTACCGCAGCTGCCACCACCATGACTTTGGAGAACGTTCTTGGGCGGTGAACAGCCAGAAAGAGAGGGTAGTGAACTGACAGTGAGAGCCCAGCACAGCAAAATGCAGATACTTCTGCTGATCTACCTGGATCGGGATATGAAAATATGCCTTGTTGCACTGCTTGAATCACAGAGCGCAAGGTTTCCATCTGGAAGCGCAGGACACGCAAGTGCTTGTTGACCTCCTTGAAGTCCAGAATGGGCTGGAAGGAACCGTCCTTTATGGGCACCACAAAATAGATGGTGTATCTGCCTTTGCCCTGCTCGTCCAGGGGAACAGGCACCACCGCTTTCAGCCATTGCAACTTATCTAGGGTGGTCCTGCACGGCAGCACTTTTGATCGCAGAACCACAAGGGGAAATGACAAAAGACTCTGGAACTGACTTTTTGCATTCCAGGACATAGCCAAACTGACTGGGGTCTAGCACCTAATAATCTTTCGTAACCTGGGCCCATTCCTGAAAGAAAAGGCTAAGCCTGCCTCCCACTGGAGGAACCACGGAATGGGCCCCCACACCTACAATGCACAACCTGGGAGGGTCCTCCTGTGGAGGGGACTGAGTCCCTGGGCTTATGCACTTCATGAAAGAACTGAAAATGAGCCCAGGCTCAGAAGCAGAGGGGAAGAAAGGTTTTCCAGGTCGGTAATAATGAGAGCTCCAAGACCACCGGAAATGTGGCCCTTGGCGTATGGGCAAAGGCTGATGAGAAAGGGGCCATTAGCCCGCTTCACAGATCTCTTGGACCTATCTTCTGGAAAGCGGTAAGATTGTCTCGCCCAGGTCCTTCACCAGCTTCTCCAAATCAGCTCTAAACAGAAGCTTCCCCTTAAAACCAGTTGTGCCAACTGGGCTTTAGAGAATAAGTCTGCAGCCCAATGCCAGAACCAAATCCAACACCATCGTGAGGGCACTATCCCTGGCTGCCAAACGTATCAGGTCATACATGGCATCAGCAAGGAAGGCTGTAGCTGACTCCAAAAGAGTGGTAGTATCCAGGACCAGCACAAGGGTTTCTTGCCGTGACCCCTCCAGCTGCCGCTGATTTGACACCGCTTTTGGAAATACTGGCGCTGCCCGCCTCCCCTTATCGGAAGCAGCGGGGGGCAGCATGGCCACCACTGTGTGCTGCTGTGGCCGCCTAGCTCACCTAGTGGACAGGCCGGCCCTGATAGTATCATTTGGTGAAAAGACTGAATCCAGTGGAGCAGGGCTCGAGATGTCAGGCTGGTACATACTGGTCCAACTAAGAGCAAACGTCACGTCAGAAACAGTACACAGTAGGGAAATGTGATGTGTCCAAGGATAGAGCAACTGATCATATAATGTTGAAATGATGAAATTAGTCTTACCTGCTAATTGTCTTTCCTTGAGCTCTCTCCGGGCCAGTCCAGGGAAAGGTAGGGTTGTCAATCCCCCATAGTAACTGAGGACTGAAGGCTCCAAGCTTTTACTGTGAGGTGAAGCCACTCCCCCTTCAGGCAATCTGTCAGTCTCCTTCTGGCAAAGCAACTAAAGAGAAAGAAATTCTAAAAACAACAGATTAACCCTTGAAAAACTGATAACGTTCCATAGTCTTTAAACAGTAATAACAAGACCAAGATGTCTTTTTTTTTTTTTTTTATTTTTTTTTTTTTATATTAGTTATCTAGAAAGGTTACTAAGCAGGTTGTAAATGTGAACCAAAAGCCCCAGATATCTCCTGCGAGCTTATAGGATGGAATACTGTGTATGTTCACAAAGATCAAGCCAAGCGAAAGAACAGTTAGGGAGGGTCCCTGGACTGGCCCGGAGAGAGCTCAAGGAAAGACAATTAGCAGGTAAGACTAATTTCATCTTCCTTTTCGCTTCTCCGGGCCAGTCCAGGGAAAGGTAGGGCAGTACCAAAGCAGTACCTAAGAATGGGAGGGACCCGCTAAACCCGCGATAAGAGCTGATGCTCCCACTCTGGCATCATCCCTGGCTTGAACATCTAAACGATAATGTTTAGTGAAAGAATGCAAGGAAGACCACGTCGCCGCTCTGCAGATATCAACTGGAGGAACAAAGGCCAATTCCGCCCAGGAAGCCGCCATGGACCGTGTGGAATGAGCTTTAAGACCTGTAGGTGGTGAAAGCCCTCGGGCAGAGTAAGCTAGTGTAATAGCGGAGCGCACCCAACGAGCAATTGTAGCTTTAGATGCCGCTTGGCCCTTACGTGGACCGGCCCACTGAATAAACAGTCTGTCAGTCTTACGAAACGGTTGAGAGAGTTTAAGGTACGTCTTCAACACCCGACTAAGATCTAAGTGTTTCAGCGCCTTGTCCATAGGGGAATGGTCGCGCTCAGAAAATACTGGTAAAACCACTGACTGGTTAACATGGAAGACAGACACTACTTTGGGTAAAAAAGAAGGAACAGTGCGTAGCACGACTCTTTCGGGCAGAAATTGCAGATAAGGTTCTCTGCAAGACAACGCCTGCAAATCCGCAATTCGTCTTGCAGAGCAAATGGCCACAAGAAAGGCTGTTTTCCAAGAACACTCTCGGATCTGTTTAGCACAGAGAGACGATAAGGGCGATCGCGACAATGCGTCCAACACCACATTCAAATCCCAAGGAGGCACAAGTTGACGACGTGGAGGATGAATAAGTTTGGTTGCTCGTAGAAAACGCTGCACATCTGGATGTGCCGCCAAACGACGTCGGCCAATTAATCCTCTAAAACAGGATAACGCCGCAACATGCACTTTCAGGGTATTAAGAGCTAAACCTTTATCTAAACCCTGCTGTAGAAAATTGAGAAGATGAGGAATAGTAGCAGCCATTGGAGACACCTGTCTCCGAGAACACCAAGTTTCAAAGAGCCTCCAGACTCTAACATATATTAAAGAAGTTCCAGGCCTCTTAGACCGAAGCAAAGTGTCTACTACAGAATCTGCATAACCCTTGCTTAACAAGCGAGACCTTTCAAGAGCCATGCCGTAAGCAAGAAGCGATCCACCCGTGGCATGAGAATTGGTCCCTGATGTAGTTGATTGATTCTGAGGGGAAGAGGCCATGGCGGAGCTACTAGAAGACGGACGAGATCGGCATACCAAGGACGACGAGGCCAATCGGGAGCAATGAGAATCACCTGGCCACGGTGTTGTGCTATGCGCTGTATAACTCGACTTAACATCGGCCAAGGGGGAAAAACATACAGCAGACTGCCGAGGGGCCATGGTTGTACAAGAGCATCGAGGCCCTCTGACATATGTTCCCTGCGTCTGCTGAAGAATCGGCTGGCTTTGGCATTGCTGAAGGTGGCCATGAGATCCATCACTGGCTGACCCCAACGCAAAGTCAACTGGTGAAACAAGGCCGCATTCAATTCCCATTCCCCGGGATCGAGACTATGTCTGCTGAGATAATCCGCCTGAACATTTTCCTTGCCCGCCACATGCGCCGCCGATAGAGCCAAGAGATTGCTTTCCGCCCATTCCATCAACTGCTGACATTCGGAAAGAAGAGAAGGAATCCTCGTTCCGCCCTGCCGATTGATATATGAGACCGTCACCGCATTGTCGGAGAATATCTTGACCGCCGTTCCTTTGAGTAATGAAGCGAAGCGAAGCAGAGCCAAGCGAGCCGCTCGAAGTTCGAGTCTGTTGATCGACCAAGAGCTCTCTTCTGGGGACCAAGTCCCCTGAGTAATGCGAGACAGACAATGAGCTCCCCAGCCGGAGAGGCTTGCATCCGTGGTGACTAATACCCACGCCGGATCCTGCAAGGGAATCCCCGCGGTGAGATGATCGCGAATCAACCACCATTGTAGACTGAGACGTACCCCGTCTGGGTAGGGCAGCCGCTGAGAAAGTGGATGAAGTTGCGGGGACCAGCGGGAGAGCAACGCCTGCTGTAAGGGTCGCATGTGAGCCCTGGCCCACGGGACCAGATCCAGCGCCGCCGCCATGGAACCCAACAGTTGTAAATATGTCCATGCCGACGGCGCCGTTAAATTCAGAAAGGCCTGAACTTGGCGCAATAGCTTTTCCACGCGAACTTCGGTTAAAAAGACTTTTCCTTGTGCGGTATCGAACAGCGCTCCGAGATAGGTTAACTGTTGCACCGGTAGCAAGTGACTCTTGTTCTGATTTAGCACCCAACCCAGTTGTTCCAGAAGATGAACAACTCGAGCCGTTGCCTGTACCGACTCTTCCTTCGAATCGGCCCTGATCAACCAATCGTCGAGATACGGATGAACTCTGATACCCTCCTTCCGAAGCGCCGCCGCCACCACTACCATTAGCTTTGTGAAGGTACGCGGAGCTGTAGCGAGACCGAACGGCATCGCCCGAAATTGGAAATGACCGACGGGAAGGGCAAAACGTAAAAAACACTGATGCGAGGGTCGGATAGGAATATGCAGATAAGCTTCCGTGAGATCGATGGATGTGAGAAACTCTCCCGGATGAACCGCCCGAATAACCGTACGCAATGTTTCCATACGAAAGTGGGGTACCCGCAGAGTACGGTTGACCCCTTTGAGATCTAAAACGGGACGAAAAGAATCGTCCGTTTTGGGAACCACAAAATAAATCGAGTATCGACCGCAACCGTATTGGTCTAGAGGTACTGGTACTATAGCTTTCAGCTGCAACAGACGATGGAGAGTGACCAAAATGGCCTGTTGCTTTCCCCCCGGAGCACAGGGAGACATCATAAAAGCGGGTAACAACGGGCTGGCGAAATCCAGAGCATACCCTTCCCGAATGATTTCTAACCCCCATTTGTCGGAAGTAATGTTGGTCCAGGCCGCTAGAAATTGCTGAAGGCGACCCCCCACAGGCAGTAGCGACTGGACCAGCAAACCTTCATTGTGGCTTTTTTCCCGCGGGCTGAGAGGTTGCGAAATAGGATCTATTAAAACCTCTGGCTCCACGAAAGGAATGACCTCGAAAGGTGGCACGTCCTCTGGAATAAGGTGCAAAACGTGCCCCCCGGAATCTACGCGAGTCTCGGCCGGAACCGCGAAAACTGGAATTCGATCGGGTAGGCTTGGGCTTATCCTCAGGCAAACGACCGCCTTTAGAATCTCCCAAATCCTTCACAATTTTTTCTAAGGCCTCACCAAATAGCAAATTTCCTTGATACGGCAATTTACTAAGACGTAACTTTGAGGAAACATCTGCTGACCAGTTACGTAACCACAGAAATCGTCTAGCCGCCACTAGTGAAGCCATGTTTTTAGCCGCCATGCGCAGCAAGTCATAAAAAGCATCTGCCGTATAAGCCGCGGCAGACTCCAATTTTGCGACATCTGGAACCGCAGACGGAGTCTCAGAGGAAGTATCTACCTGTAACCAACGAATGGAAGCACGAGATACATAAGCTCCACAAATAGCAGACTGCAGCGCTAAAGCACTAGAATCAAAAGCTTGTTTTAGCAGTATCTCCAATTTTCTATCTTGTAAATCTTTAAGGGCTGCTGCGCCTTCCACAGGAATGGTAGTCTTTTTGGTTACTGCGGAGATAATCGCATCCACCTTTGGCATGCAAAATAAATCCTTTACCTCCTGAGGCAGGGGGTATAAGCGAGACAAAGCTCGGCTGCCACGCAGCGAAGCTTCCGGACACTGCCACTCCGAATCAATCATTTGTTTGATAACTCGGTGCAAGGGAAAACACTTCTGCTCCGTCTTAAAACCCTGCAGCAATGGATCCTCCAAAGGCTCCTGAGAGGGTGCTGGCATAAGTAGGTGCAGTGCTGACAAAGAATGGGAAATTAGAGCAGAGAGTTCCTCTTTGCGGAAAAACCGAAAATATTAGGGTCCTGACCCGAGGCTATCTCCCCATCCTCTAAATCCTCAGCTTCAAAATCCATAGCTGGGTCTGACAGGATTTCAGGATCTCCCTGCTGAACAAGCAAAGATGCCTGCGATAACAACGGATCCGTAACTAAGCCCTGAGAATTAGAAGTTCCTTCTCCTGGATCCTCAGCACTTGGAACCGTGAGAGAAACTGGGACTGAAACAGGAACAGCAGGAAACTCTGAAGGCTGAGTAGAGTGCAAAAGAAATGCTTTATGCATTGCTAGAATAAATTCAGGTGAAAAAAATGAAAGCATCTGCTCCTGAGGCATAGTAGAAGAAATAGAGGGCTTATCTGCAGGAATTGTGTCCTTAGAGGACTTTGTTTTACGTTTGTGAGGCTTCTGATGCTCTGCTAGAGCACTGCCCGGTGCAGCCAAAATGGCCGCCATTCCCGCCTTTTCTGCTACTAAACTAGTCTCTGGTAAATTAATATTAGCTTTTTCAGACATTAAAACAGCCTTTTTGAAAGTGCACAATACAGCCCAGCAATCTAAAACAAATGCCAAGAAGAGAGAAACGCTAGAAAAAACCGCCAAAATCGCCACTGATCCCGCAGTTCTAAGCCAGAGGAAAAAAAAATCAATTAAGCTTTGAAACACTCACCCGAGTCTGAAAAAATGAACCGGAGCCCCTGTAGTGCTGAGAAACAGCTGTCCGAAGGGAATATGAGCTGTAGAGCAAGAGGAGAAAGCTGGGGCCCCCAGTATCACTCTGCAATTTGAAACGGGACAGTGAAAGAGGCAGGCTCTACCTCACACTGTGTAAAGAATGCCCGTTCCTGCTTCAGCTAGCTCTTAAAGGCATAGTAGCCTGCCAAAGGAATTAAAAGAAAGGACTATGGAAGGATCAGCCCTGCTAGAGCCAATCAATAAAATAAATAAAAATTACAAGCAATGTTGAGGGAGAAGATAAAATCGATCCTCTATAGTTACTGAGGACTGAAAGACTGACAGATTGCCTGAAGGGGGAGTGGCTTCACCTCACAGTAAAAGCTTGGGGCCTTCAGTCCTCAGTTACTATGGGGGATTGACAACCCTACCTTTCCCTGGACTGGCCCGGAGAAGCGAAAAGGAAAGAGGCTTTTATTTGCAATACCAAATGGATGATGCCCACCCGACACAGGCCGTGTTTCGTTTAATAAAACTTCATCAGGGAAACAGGGCAACTAAAAACAAAAATATCCAATAAATACACTCAAATGTACATAACATTAGAACATGCATAAAAAATATAAATAACTAAAATCATAATAGATAAATAAATAACCACTCATATATATGTACCTAAAATATTGTTGGAACGCTATAAAAATAAATATAATATAAATAAATATCATTATAACCATAAATACATAAATATAAATATAAATATATAAATAAATATAAAAGAAAATATATATGAAAAATATAGATAAAAATATATATAAAAAAATTTATTAATTATATATAAAAGAGAGACTGAGGAAGGAAGGGGGAGTTCTTTTAAAAGGTGCAATAACCATGAACCAAAAGAAGAAGAGAAGGAAAATCATCTGTGCACAATTATACTAAAGGTATTAAACCTTAAAACATATTAAAATCATAAAAAACTAAAAACATCAAATAAATAATAACAATATATATAAAAAACAATATATATAAAAAACAATATATATAGAAAACAACAACTAAAAAGGAAATCATGCCCGTTGTGAAACCAGCCATATACTCACTAACCAATCTCTCAATGGCAAAAGCTGTAAAAGACTCTTCTTGTCCACAATTGCATCAAAAAAGCCAAAGGGTACCATTAATGGTGCAGTGTACAAGCCAAAAAACTAATTCAAACCAAAACTCCAACTACTTACATTTCATATCAAGCCTAAACTTGCTGCACAATCCGCGGCACTCTAAACGTGAAATCCTCTAAAAAATCACCTAAAAGAATACAACAATGTAATATTTTAAATGTAGTAAAATTTCAACCAAAAACCCATTAAATCCTCAAACGGGAACCTTACCACGATGTATCCTGCATCTCATTTCATGACTCAAAAAATGCCGAAGCTGTACGGAATCGTTGAGGCACTCTTTAAAAACGCCGATGCATGTGCATCAGAGGTAATGAAGGGCTCACAAAAATGACGTCAAAACAGAGCGACTAAAACCACGATCTCACTCCGAATTGAAAAACTCGTAAACTAGAACCATCGTGAGTCCCAATCGGTGCAACATTCACAATAAAAACCTTACTAAATCCTAAAAGCATAAATCCATTCTCTAGGAGACCGGAGGGTAACTCCTTCTTTAAAAAAAAAAAAAAAAAAAAAAGGAGGGGGGGGGGAAAAAAACAAGCATTCCATCCTAAATCCACCATGTAAATAACATATGTACATCCATAAATTACACATATTAGCACTCATAAATACATAGTGTGGTATACAAAAGAACAACCAAGGCAACCAAAACCCAACGATAAAAAATTATAAAAAAAAATAAAAAATTTTTGCACTTAGTTATTACCCAAAATTCGCAAATCAATTCATAAGACCATGAAACATCATAAAAGTACATCATAAAAAAACGGAAAAATCTTGTTCTAAATTGAGCCCATGCGGTGTCATAGAATCCAACATGAAAATATACCTCTGCTCCAATTGTAAAATTGTTTTATTGATATCCCCACCTCTCCAATTCATCTTTACCCTTTTGATGACAAAAAACTTGATGTCTTAAATTTTATGTGCTGATTGAATCCAATGCTCTACTAAGGGTTTTTCTATGTTACCTCTCTTGATGGCACTCCTGTGTTCTATGATCCTAGTTCGTACACTACGTGAGGTCTTGCCTATATAGAGTTTATCACATGGACATACAACAACATATATAACATGGGTAGTCTCACAATTCGAGAAATCACTTAATAAAAACCTCCTTCGAGAGACAGGATGTATAAATTCTTTTATAGACAGGGCATGTACACAAACTGAACATCGGCCACACTGGTAGTGACCCTTAACCCTTGGAGCAAAGGATCGTTCAGTCAAAGCCGAAGGGACCAGAAGGTTCTTAAGATTAACATTACGCTTGTGCGCTACCGTCAGTTGTGTATCTTCAAAGCCTTCTAATGACTGAATCAACCGCCACTCTCTTTTAAGAATCTTAACAATATCACGAGATAGAGTGGTATATAATAGTGGACAAACCATGCCTATGTTCTCCTTCCGCTGCTTAGAGATGAGCAAATCTTCTCGTTCAGACTTCTGTGCCCTTATGTATGCTTCCGAAACATACTTGGAGGGATATTTCCTATGAAGAAACCTATCTTCCATGGCTTGAGCATGAAATTCAAAATCCTTACTTTTAGTGCAAACGCGCTTTGCACGAAGAAATTGACCCACTGGTAAGTTTCTTTTAAGAGCAGGGTTATGGAAGCTGTCAAAATGTAAAAGTGTATTCCGATCCGTAGGTTTTCTATAAAGGGATGTTATCAACCGGTGATTCTCAACCTGGATCAAAAGATCCAGATAGGGGATACACGAAAAGTCATAAGTCAGTTGAAATCTCAAGTTGCTGTCTAACTCATTAACCCAACCATTAAATCGAGATAAAACCTCTTCGGACCCTTTCCATAGAATAAAAACATCATCTATATAACGCACCCATATTGTAATGTTCTCTTTATATGGATTATCCTTAATAAACCTCTCTTCAAACTCAAACATATAAAGATTAGCAATGTCGGGGGCCATGGAGGAGCCCATGGCCACCCCCTTGATCTGCTGGTAGAACAACTCCCTAAAACAAAAAAAGTTATTGCAAAGAGCAATCTTAGCTAATTCCAACAAAAAGTATGTAGGTATACGTTTATTGGAGAGTCTTGTGGATAAATACTGTTCGAGAATAAGTAAAGCTTCTGCTTGTGGAACATTGGTATAAAGGGATTCAACATCCATGGTGACTAGAATGGTATCAGAATCCAAATCTTGAAATGTACTAAGGATTTCAATCACATGGGACGAATCTCTGACATAAGACCACATCGATGTTATAAAGGGCCGTAAAAAAACATCCATTTGGTATTGCAAATAAAAGCCTCTATTTCAACATTATATGATCAGTTGTTCTATCCTTGGACACATCACGTTTCCCTACTGTAGGCTGGTACATACTGCCAGCTGCAGAATAGCCACTGCCAAGGCGAACTGGCTCCTCAGCAAGGAATCTACCTTACTATCCAGAAAATCCTTTAAGGCTGACCTGCCTTCCACAGGAATGGTGATCTGTCTGGTAACTGTCGTGATCTGTGCATCCATCTTGGGAATGCCAAACCATTCAATGCATTCCTCCTCCGCAAGAGTGTAGATTTTCTCACACATCCGTAACCCTTTAGGTAGGATGTTGGGAGAGTCTCACCCAACTCCCACTCAGACTGGATCATATCCTTGATCACATCCGGGAACGGGAGGACAGTAGTGAATTTTTAAACCCCTTGAAGGAGCAGGTGTACCTTTGGCTCCTGCTCCATGCTGGAAGCATCCATCAAGTTCAAGATGGATGAGACCCTGTCAATCAATGCCGCTAGCTCCTCCTTCCAGAATAGACGGATCACGCCGGCCTCTGCATAAGTGAGAGCACTTCCTCATCCATATCCGAGCCCCGTACACCAAGTCATCTGAATCCTAGTCATAGTCAACATATCGGATAGCTCCCAGCTGCTCCCCATCTCCGGGGAGCACTCCTCGCTGGGGAAGCTTAGCCAAAAGTAATCGAACAGGGCTTCCACATTCAGCCTGCCCCACACTACACTGTGCCTGAGGGCATTCAGAGGCTGCAGGGTCTGAATTTCCATGCCAGAAGGACCAGGCCTGCTCCAAAAAGGAGAATTCTGGGGAGAACAATCCAGAGTCTGGAAGCTCTCCTCTCGAACACGACTCCCCAACACCAGAGAGCACAGCCGTTAAAGACTCCCTAGAGGACGATAATCATCTCACAGAATGGTTGCCGGAGTCTCCTGCCGGCTGAATATCCTTACCCATAGGGCCATCCGTCACCTCCAGCCCTGAGGCAGACAAGGCTGGACCAACTACATCCTCCGGCTGAGAGGGGGAAAGCAGGCCCTCCAAGTATGACTCAGAAGCTGCCATAGGAAAAGCAGAGTGCAGAATCCAGGGATGTGGCATCTTGCTTGCCACAGGTCAAACAACTTTTCCTGGAAGGTGACAAAGAGTTAGGGCAAGTATCACAACAGCGCATGCTAAGGCTGCATCAGACCGCAAGCATGCATTAACTGCGTGTTTACGCTATGTGCGTTACGGATGCTGTAGAAGCAGCGCGTTGGAGCCTTGGGTGGAACACACGTTAGGACCATGTAATCACCAGGCGCACCATAGGTAAAAACATTACTAACGCGTGCAGAAAATGGCAAGAAACCCCCACACCGCACCAATGGTCACCAGCAGTCCATCCCAAATTGCATCCCAAGAAGACAGAATTTGGAGTCCCTAACAAAGACAATGATGAGGGTCAAGCCTTGGTACTCATCCCCTGAGAGCCCCAGGCAGAAGATCCATGCTGGACTCAGCTCTACGCCCCTGAAACTGTTTCACTGGTTGACTTTGCAGCACTGCATTTAAGGTGGCTGGCAGACAGATCCCTCTGAGCCTTCTGTGATCTTTGGGAGAGAAAAGGGGGGAACTGAGGAGGAGGGTGGGGGTGTTGTTATGTGAAGCTGCTGCAGTTTTCCAGATCCTTCCAATTTGTGGCTACTCAACAGGCCCTTATCACAAGAGCATGGAGCTGAACCACTTTTCCCTCCTCCTATGGCTACCAAAGAGACCACAGTCTAGTAGAGCCTCCCACGTCATGCTCAAGTGAGAGAGTCACCTTTTTAAGGCTTAAGGTAGTCGTTTACGAGTGTCTAATCAATCTCCTTTCCTCTCAATCTTCAGATTTTCTACAGAGGAGAAAATTCATCCACCATTTGCTGGAGACAAAGAAATACTGAAGGGACCTCTGGTGGCTGAGCCGAATAGAGGCATAGGAGTGATGTCATTGAAACCTGGGCTTGGTGGGGGGACACAATACATTTATCTGGACTGGTCTAGGAGGACGACATGGAATAAGTCTTTAAAATGGCCTCCTTAGTAAACAGACCATATATTATGAAATACAACATGCCACTTAAGTCAACTCTCTCTGAAGAAAAAAGGGAGACGTTGAAATATCAGGGAGCTCAGAACATATTGTGATGTTATCAAGAATTTTCATACTGCCCTGACAGTTTATACTGAGCATTTTCAAAACTGCCATGACATACGCACATTTCTGTACCCAGTCATACATCTCCTTCTTTGTCAGTACAATGTTGTAATTTGAATTCTATTCAGGAATTTCTGTTTAAGACTTACAGGGTTGATGTTCAGCAGCAAGTGTTTCAAAGCACCTGGCCACTGCCGCAGAAACTAAAACCAGATATTCTGTGCTGGATTCTTTGCGGCATCAGGAGCTGAATATTCACTTTCATTGCCCACGCTTTTGCTATACAGTTAGCGGCGATATTCAAACCCATTGACCTTTCCTAACTTTATGTTAGGAAGCTGTTTGAAAATGGTTAAGAGCTGAATATTACCACTAACCGGATAGACCGCCCCAAAACAAACCACATATTTCTAAGGCGGTCAGTGGTGATATTCAGTAGCACTAACCAGTTAGTGCTGCTGAATATTGGGCAGAGTGGCAGTGGCATTCTAAGACCTGTGGGACTCCCCCCTCGTGTGTGGTACAGCACCATGCACTCCCCCTGCCAAAGCCAGAACAGCAAACTTAATGCCCTGGGTGGTTTGCCATGCTGCCTCTGCTCAAGGCCTGGCAGCTGTTCCTTCTCAGCCCGAAGTACACCCCCCCTCCTAGTCAACACCTGAGGCAAGCTGCACCACCGTCCCACCCTTGGAATGTCACTGTAGAGTGGGGTTAAGTTAGTTAATAGGTCCTGCTAATTGGCTAAACCTTTTTGGATATCGACCCCCTATGTTTATAATGCATGGATACATAATGGACATATCTGATTTGTTTACTGATGTACGTATAATGATCATTTGCAAATTTCTTCACTTTAGTCAAGAGAAAAAAATAAGAATGAAATTAATTAGCAACTTTTTATCTTCATAACACACATGGGGCATGCTAACTAAAGTGCACTAACAGTGTGGGGTTTAACACATGCTAAGCACGCTACTGTAATGTTACTGCACGCTAAAAATATGGCTGCAGTAAAAATCCCACACTAACCGCTTAGTGCAGATGGGGGCAGAGACTGGGCAGTTCAAAGGCAGAGTGTGCACACTATAGTTAGCATAGTTGCGTATATCTCCACCTCAATGAGTGGCAGTAAATGCACCTATGATAACTGTGGCAAATGGCTTAGCATAAGGGCAGAGCCAAATCCATGCTAAATGCATGGAGACATGCTGGGCGCATCCCCATCAGCTACTGTGGGTTTGGCCCTGCCCCCATGCTAAAATCCAGGCCTTTATGCATGTTAACTTAGCACATTTAATAAACATGCTCCATTGTAAAATATAAGCACAAGGTTATTTTATCAAATTTGAGATATATATTCCCTCTTTTTCTATAAGTAATGCCATTGAACTTTCATGTTTGATGAGTTTCAATGGCCCTGGGATAAGGGGAGGTGGGTCGCCAGTATTTCCAAAAGTAATCGAACAGGGCTTCCACATTCAGCCTGCCCCACACTACACTGTGCCTGGGGGCATTCAGAGGCTGCAGGGTCTGAATTTCCATGCCAGAAGGACCAGTCCTGTTCCAAAAAGGAGAATTCTGGGGAGAACAATCCAGAGGGGCAATGAAGCTTTGCATGAAAACTCTTGGCTTGTATTTTTATGAAAAGTTGGAATTAATTTTATTTTTTCCAATACAGATGTTCTTGATGTACTCCACTTAGAATTATTATTTATTATATTAGTGGACTAGAAGTGTTAGGGGGATATTCAAAGGCATTTATATGGTTTGCAGACCCTCAAACCATGTAAATGTCACTAAGCGGGATATTCAGCTGCACTGAAAATCTGCAGGTGCCGCCTCTACACGCCCATCGGGTGATACGGGGCGGCATCGATCACTAACCAGGCAGAGGCGATATGGTTAAAGATATGTGGCAAAAGCCAAGTGCAGGAAACTCTGGCTTAGGCTTCGCTGCATAACGCTAACCGGATAGCAGTTCAATATCACTGCTGCCCTGGCATTGGATATGCAGGCTTAATTGTCAACGTTGGTGGCTAGCCACCTTAGCAGTGCTAGCCGCCAGCCCGGAGTATCAGGCTTGTTAATTAATAAATAAAGGGGCTGGGAATCCTATGCATTTATATTCTGGAGGTATTTAAATATCTCTTCCATTTCTCCTCCTTCCAGTATTTCCTTCCATGGTGTGCATATTTAGATCTTTAAATTGCCCCCTATATGCTTTATGGGGAACTCAAGATTCACTGGGAGTAGATGCTCTGGGCTCAGTCTTGGCCTCCAAGATGTGTCCTGTACAAGTTTCCCCCATGGCTACCCATAAGGCTAGAAGATAACGACTGCTTGCTGATTTTGGGACTTCAAGTCCTATAGGATGGAAGTCTACTACAAAGACCTGCTGTTTTGCTTTATTTGCTGTACTTCTTGACTCTGTATCTTAATTGTGAATCCAGTCTGTCAGTCTTTTCCACTGAGACCCTTGGTGTGTCCTGCCATCCTCTGCACCTCCACGGAAACCTGGCTCAGACCTGGTGATGCACCTTTTAGCTGGGCCCTGAACTCTGTTCTCAAATTATTACGATCTTTGTCTTTTGCATGTGTTTGTGCAGCACTGTGTATGCCTTTTGACGCTGTTTGGATGATCAACGTTAGTAGTTATAGTAGTAATTCTATTGTAATAGTCATTGATCTTTCCTACTTGTAATTCCGGCTGATCTAGTCTGAAATCAACACTAACCTCTTGGTCTTCCTTTAACTAAATTTCCACTTGTTGCTTAATTGTATTTTCACATTAACTATTTTGTCTTCATCCCTTTCCTTCTTTTGTTAGAACCTCATCCTCTTGACAACCTCTTATTTTGCTCCCTATTCCTTGCTGTTTCCTCTACCATTCCTTCATTCATTTCCTCTGTCTTCCACTTCCCTCTCCTTCTCTTCTTATGGCCCCACATTATTTTTTCTTCCTTTTGTTGACACTCCCTAACCTTCTCCCTCATTTCTACATCTTTGTAACCCCTTCCTTATCACCCTCTCTCTACCTTTTCCATTTCTTCTCCCATCTTGTCTTCCACCCTTTCTTCAGCTCTTGAATGTCACCTCTTTCTTCTTCTCATTCATCCCTCTCCATTCTCTCCAAAAAAACCCTCATCCTCATTTCCGCTGTTGTCTCTCCTCTTTGTCTCACACTTTTTTGCTCCTTCTTCTTTCATCAGGAGACATTAATCCCAACCCAGGCCCTCCTCCTCTCTCACTCCCATGATGCTTTCCTCACTTAACTACACTAATCTCATTCATATTCTTCTCTCCCTTTCTCATGTGCCCTATGGAATGCTTATTTCATAGCTAATAAACTCCCTTTTAACTATGATCTCTTCGGGCCTGATATTGAGCTAGGTTCATTTTTGAAGGGCTATGCGCCTCGTCGGTGCATAGCCCTCCCCAACGACCTCTAACCCAGATATTCAATGCCACGGCAATGGCACTGAATATCTGGGGATCACCACACACTGGGAGCCGCCGAAGCTAACCAGACAGTAGTGATATTGCATGCTGTCTGGTTAGCTCCTGTGCCTTAAAGATAGGCAAGGGGTTTTGGCACAGATAGCTAATCGGGCAGCATGCAGTATTGCTGCTGCTTGGTTATCGCTTGTTTGCTGCCTCTGCTCTGCTCCAGAATGCCCCCGATGTTAACCGGATAGCATTGGGGCGTGTAGGGGAGTTAGAAGGGGATATTCAACAGCACTAACCATGTAAGTGCCGTTGAAGATCCCAATTTAAGGCATTTACACGGTTTACTGGGCTGTAAGAAGAAATTAGACCTTACCTGTTAATTGTCTTTCCTGGAGTTCTCTCCGGGCCAGTCCAGGCACTATAGGGGTTGTCAACCTTCTCCAGCAGCTGAGGACTGAAAACTGAAGTTTTGCTGAAACAGTGACTGGCTCCCCCTACTGGTCCTTCCTCAGTCTAACCCTTACTAAGCAGTAAACTCAAAAACGAAAGCCAAAAACTAAACAAACTGGAACTAACAAACAGAACGAAGAGACCGAGCCCACCTAACAGCTTGTACTTACTCTAGCTGCCGCATGTTTGTCTTTTTTTTTTTTTTTTATTCTTTAACACTAGCTTCCCCTCTTGAAAGCGATTCTCCTCCCTACGCAAGGAAGCCCCATAGATCATACATACCCAGCTCCTAGAGCGGAGGATCCAACAACACTCATCTCGTATCTGTCGCTTAGACAGTCAAGAGGCCTGAAGCCTGGTCAAGAATAGAAATCTCTAAACGTCCCCGAAGAACTTGTAAACACTGATAATTAGCGCATGCCACGGGTGGGTCCTGGACTGGCCCGGAGAGAACGCCAGGAAAGACATTTAGCAGGTAAGGTCTAATTTCTTCCTCCTCATCGTCTCTCTGGGCCAGTCCAGGCACTATAGGGGCAGTACCAAAGCAGTACTCAACCCTGGGAGGGACCCGCTAGTCCTGCAATTATGGCCAACGCTCCCACCTTTGCGTCTTCCCTAGCCTGAACATCCAATCTATAGTGCTTTGCAAAAGTGTGCAGAGACGACCAGGTAGCCGCCCTACATATATCCACAGGCAGAATCAATGCAAACTCGGCCCAGGACGCTGCCTGGCTACGAGTGGAGTGAGCGCGCAAGCCCTGTGGGGGCAATTTCCCGCTCGCCTGATACGCTGCTGCTACGGCGTGTTTAACCCATCTCTCAATGGAAGCCTTGGACGCCGCTTCTCCCTTCCGAGGACCCCCAAACAGAATAAATAGCCTGTCCGTTTTGCGAAAGGACTTTGTCCGTCGCAGGTATCTTTTAAGCACCACAGCTAAATCTAAATTTTGGAGAACGGCATTGATGGGTTTACCTTCCAAATCGTTAAACGTCGGAAGTGAAATAGTTTGACTGACATGAAAACTTGACACTACCTTCGGGAGAAAGGATGGAAGTGGTCATAATACCACCTTCTCTTGTGAAAACTGTAAAAACGGCTCCCTGCACGACAGCGCTTGAAGATCCGAAACTCTTCTCGCAAAACACAAGGCCACTAAGAAAGCGGTCTTCCATGAGAGCTCTTTGAGCAACACCTCTCGACGGCTCAAACGGAGGCCTCGCTAAAGCTTCGAGGACTAAATTCAGATCCCAGGCTGGCACCACAGTCCGAACTGGAGGATGTATGTTCTTAACCACTCTTAAGAACCGTAAAATATCCGGATGACCGGAGAGGGAAACTCCCTTCACCTTACCTCGAAAACATGACAGTGCCGCCAACTGCACCCTAAGGGTGGCGAGAGCTAAGCCCCTATCCAATCCAACTTCTCCAGCCCTTGAATTGAAGAACCATTATGCAGCCCTGGAAGTGGAGGAGGTGAAAGCATCCCTGGAAAGGGAAGAACCAGAGTTCAAGTACCCCATAGTTGCGGAATCAGTGACCAGAAGGAAACGAAGGGTAGTGGTGGTTGGAGACTCTCTTCTGAGGGGTACTGAGGCGTCCATCTGCCGACCAGACTTGATGTCCAGAGAGGTATGCTGTCTGCCTGGTGCCAAGATCCAAGATGTTACAGAGAGTTTGCCGAGACTCATCAAGCCCACTGACTATTACCCAATGTTGCTAATCCATGTTGGAACAAATGATACTGCCAGGTATACCTCGGAACGTATCAAAAGTGATTTCATGGCTCTGGGACAGAGGGTGAAGCAGGTAGGTGCACAGGTGGTGTTCTCTTCAATCCTCCCTGTTGAGGGTAAAGGCCAAGGCAGAGAGGCTCGCATCCTGGAGATGAATGCATGGCTGCGTGGATGGTGTCTTCGAGAGCGTTTTGGTTTCCTAGACCATGGGATGCTGTTCCAAGGGTTGCAGAGCAGAGATGGCATCCATCTGTCCAAGAAAGGTCAACGCATCTTTGGTAGTAGACTGGCTAATCTACTGAAGAGGGCTTTAAACTAGATTCGTTGGGGATGGGTGCAGAAAGCCCCCAGGTAAGTGAAAGCCCCCAGGTAGGTGATACATTAAATACCTTTATGGAAATGGGTAACAGGGGTAACATATGGAAAGCAGTGTGTATTAATGCCCGTAGCATGGGAAATAAGATCCATGATGTTGAAGCTTTGGTGGGAGTGGCTGACTTGAATTTAGTGGCAGTTACAGAAACATGGTTCACAGAAAACCATGACTGGGATGTAACTATACCTGGCTATACTTTATTCAGAAAGGACAGGGTAGGAAGAAGGGGAGGAGGAGTGGCACTATATGTAAAAACTACTATTAAAGCTTTGGAATTACAGAGCTTAAAAGGGAGAGAGGAGGCATTGTGGGTTAAACTAGAAAGAGGGAAAGAGAAATCTATTTGCATTGGTGTGATATACAGACCTCCATCACAAGAGGAAGAGGTGGACAGAGAGTTAATTGAAGACATACGCAGCATTGCTAGGAAAGGGGAAGTGCTACTGCTAGGAGATTTCAATATGCCAGATGTTGATTGGCACATTCCTGCTGCAGTATCATCTAGAAGTAAGGAGATCCTGGATTCTCTACAGGGAGAACTATTCAGGCAATTGGTAACAGACCCCACACGTGAAGGGGCCATACTGGACTTGGTGCTTACCAATGGTGAAAGTGTTTCTGATGTTGTAGTGGGAGATCATTTTGCATCCAGTGATCACCAGATGGTGTGGTTCAGTATTAGGACTAGGGCTGTTAGAATCCATTCCAAGGTGAAGATCTTAGACTTTAGGAAGACTAACTTTGCGAAGATGGGCCAATACCTCAGGGAGTCGTTAGTGGGATGGGAACAGCTGGGGGATGTAGAAAAACAGTGGGCAAAACTGAAAGGGGGTATTTTAAAGGCAGCCAACCTTTTTGTTAAAATGGTAAATAAAGGCAAAAGGAACAGGAGACCGCTATGGTTTTCGAAGGAAGTAGCTGAAAAAGTGAAGAAAAAGAGGGAGGCCTTCATGAAATACAAGAGATCACAGAGAGAGGAAGACAGGCATCTGTATTTGGAAAAACTTAGAGAAGCTAGCAAAGTAGTCAAGAAGGCAGAGATTCAAAAGGAGGAGGAAATAGCCAATGCAATAAAATGGGGGGATAAGACATTTTTCAGATATATTAGTGAGAAGAGGAAGGGCAAAAGTGGTATTGTCAGACTCAAGGGTGCAGGGGGGGAATATGTAGAAGCTGATAAGGATAAAGCGGAATTGCTTAACAAATATTTTTGTTCTGTGTTCACAGATGAAGAACCAGGAGCAGGACCTCAGAAAACACCCACAAATAAGAACAGAAGCGAGGGACATCTTGAACAATTTTCAGAAGACTGTGTTCGTGAGAAACTAGCTCAACTTAAAGTAGACAAAGCGATGGGACCGGATGGGATACACCCTAGAATACTGAGGGAACTTGGGGCCGTTCTAGCAACTCCACTGACTGACCTTTTCAATGCCTCGTTGGAGTCGGGAGTGGTGCCAAAGGACTGGAGAGAGGCTCATGTGGTGCCTTTACACAAAAGCGGAAGTAAGGATGTGGTTGAAAACTACAGGCCGGTTAGTTTAACTTCGGTGGTGAGTAAATTATTGGAAACGCTGCTGAAAGAGAAAATAGTGAGGTTTCTGGAGTCCGGCGGATTACAGGATCCGAGGCAGCATGGATTCACCAGAGGCAGGTCTTGTCAGACAAATCTGATTGATTTCTTTGACTGGGTGACCAGGGAGTTGGACCAAGGGAGAGCTCTAGATGTGGTGTATTTAGATTTCAGTAAAGCCTTTGACACTGTTCCTCACAGGCGACTTATAAACAAACTGAGCACCCTAGGGATGGACCCTAAAGTTACTGCTTGGGTTAGAAATTGGTTGGGTGGGAGGCGACAAAGAGTACAAGTAAATGGAGCTCACTCTGAGGAGAAGGATGTTACCAGTGGTGTGCCCCAGGGATCTGTCCTTGGTCCGATTCTTTTTAACATCTTTGTTAGTGATATAGCGGAAGGGCTGTCGGGTAAGGTTTGCCTCTTTGCGGATGATACCAAAATCTGCAATAGAGTAGACACCCAGGAAGGTGTAGATAACATGAGGAGGGATCTAGCTAAGCTTGAAGAATGGTCTAGAATTTGGCAGCTGGGATTTAATGTTAAAAAATGTAAGGTCATGCATTTGGGCTGCAGCAATCCAAGGGAGCAATACAGTATAGGAGGTGAAGTACTTCTGTCCACTAAAGAAGAGCGGGACCTAGGCGTGGTTGTGTCTGATGATCTTAAAGTGGCTAAACAGGTAGAAAAGCGACGGCAAAAGCTAGAAGGATGCTTGGGTGCATACGGAGAGGAATGGCTAGCAGAAAAAAGGAGGTGATAATGCCTCTGTATAAGTCTTTGGTGCAACCTCATTTGGAGTATGGTGTGCAATTCTGGAGACCGCACCTTCAAAAGGATGTGAACAGGATGGAGTCGGTGCAGAGGGTTGCTACTAAAATGATTAATGGGCTTCATTATAAAGCATATGAGGACAGACTTAAGGATCTTAATATGTACACCTTAGAGGAATGGCGGGATAGAGGTGATATGATTGAGATGTTTAAATACCTCCGTGGCATAAATGTTCAGGGAGAGAGCCTCTTTCAATTGAAAGCAAGTTCTGCTAGGAGGGGGACATGGGATGAGGGTGAAGGGAGATAGATTCAGGAGTGATATGCGGAAATATTTCTTTACAGAAAGAGTAGTGGATCCGTGGAATAGTCTCCCAGTGGAGGTGGTAGAGATGAGGACAGTAACTGAATTCAAAAAAGCATGGGACCAACACAGAGGATCTCTAAAGGTAAAAAGTGGACTGTTATAGTTGTTATGGAAGGACAGACTAGATGGGCCTTGTGGTCTTTTTCTGTCATCATGTTTCTATGTTTCTATGTCTTGGAGGAAAGACAACACCTGAGGGACTACAGTGTCGCCCGGACGGAATCCCTGCTCTGCGCACCAGCGCTCAAAAATACGCCACATGCGAACATAAGCTAGAGAAGTAGATCGTCTCCTAGCACTCAAGAGAATGGCTACCACCGACATCGAATAACTTCTATGCATCAACCTTTCCCTTTCTAGAGCCAAGCCGTAAGCGAGAAGCGATCCACGTCCGGCATGAGTAGGGGACCTTGACTCAAGAGGTCCGACCGAGCAGGCAACCTCCAAGGTCTGTCCACCCGGAGACGAACCAGATCCGCATACCACGGCCTTCTGGGCCAATGAGTATTACACGACCGTTGTGTCTCTCTATACGCTGAAGAACTCGTCCTATCAGAAGCCAAGGTGGAAAAATGTAAAGCAGCATCCCTGAAGGCCACGGCTGCGCCAGACCGTCGAGACCTTCCAATATGCGTTCTCTGCGCCTGCTGAAAAAAACGACTCGCCTTGGCATTGCCGAAGGAGGCCATCAGATCCATTACCGGCTGGCCCCAGTGGTGGGTGAGGCTGTGAAACACCTCCATGTTCAATTCCCATTCTCCCGGATCTATCACATGTCGGCTGAGATAATCTGCCTGCACATTGTCTTGTCCTGCTACGTGCGCCACCGAAAGAGCCACTAGGTGCGTCTCCGCCCAACACATCAGTCTCTGACTCTCCTCCAACAAGATGGTACTGCCTGTTCCTCCTTGCCGATCGATATAGGACACCGTCACCGCATTGTCGGAAAAAACTCAAACCGCCTTCCCTTCGACGAGATGAAGAAACTCATGAAGCGCTAGAAGAACCGCTCGGAGCTCCAAAACATTTATGGAGGAACCTTCCGTCTCCGGTGGCCAACACCCCTGAGCCATTTGTGATTGACAATGCGCCCCCCAGCCCACCAGGCTGGCGTCTGTCGTGAGCAGCACCCAGTCCGGTGGGCTCAGCGGCACTCCCGCTCGAAGATGGACGGGATCCAGCCACCACAGCAGACTGTCACTTACTTCCTGCGACCGAAGCAATTTCCGATCCAGCGGATGATCTTGCGGTGACCACCAGGACAGCAAGGCCTGTTGCAAGGGACGCATGTGCGCTCGAGCCCAGGGTACCAGGTCTAAGGCCGCCACCATGGAACCAAGAAGTTGCAAGTAACGCCACGCTGTTGGAGCTTTCAAGCGCAAGAACACCGACACTTGCCTCAAAATCTTTAGTACTCTGCTCTCCGGCAAAAATACCGCTCCTAAGTTTGTGTCGAACACTGCTCCGAAGTAAAGGAACCGTTGCACCGGTCGCAACTGACTCTTGGCCTGGTTTATAACCTAGCCCAACCGTTCCAGCAGATTGATCACCCGCACCGTTGCCACCACTGACTCCGACATGGACGGCACCCGAATCAGCCAATCGTCGAGATACGGGTGCACCAGATGCCCTCTCGTCTTAACGCCGCCACCGCTGCCACCACCATTACCTTCGTGGAGGTGCGGGGCGCCGTAGCCAAACCAAAAGGCAACGCTTGGAATTGAAAATGACCCATGGGCACCGCAAAACGTAAAAACATTTGATGCTCGGGTCGGACGGGTATATGGAGATAGGCCTCTGTGAGATCTATCGACGTAAGCACCTCTGAGGGCTGTACCGCACAAATAACCGACCGAAGAGTCTCCATGTGGAAGTGCGGAACTCTCAGACAGCGGTTGACGTGCTTGAGATCCAAGATAGGACAAAAAGATCCTTTCTTCTTGGGAACCACAAAATAAATTGAGTATCGACCTAACCCTAACTGGTCGTGAGGGACCGGCACCACTGCTCGAAGGCGAAGCAACTGAAGAAGAGTCTCTGCTACCGCCATCGCCTTTTCCGCTGACCCACAAGGAGACACCACGAAAGCCTCTGTCAATGGTCAAGTGAATTCGAGGGCGTAACCGTCGCAAATAATTTCTAGAACCAAGAGGTCTGAGGTTATGGTGGTCCAGACGGAAAGGAAAAACTGAAGACGACCTCCCACCGGAATTTCCGTCTGGACCCAGCTCCCTTCATTGTGGCTTCTTGTTGGAGCTCTGCTGGGTTGCAAAATAACCTCTGCCGAACCCCCAAGCTCCCCGAAAGGACTGCCCTCGAGCCACAAAGCGTCCCCTCTGATAAGGGGCAAACCTAGAACTTCTGAATCTGCGAAAATCTCTCGACGGAGCTCTGTGCAGACCGCTAGGTTTCTGACCTCTCGGGCGATCTTCTGGAAGACGACCCCATTTAGAGTCTCCTAGATCCTTCACAATCTTCTCCAAAGCAGTCCCAAAAAGTAGCGTGCCCTTGTACGGCAGCTTACTGAGACGCGTCTTTGAGGAAACGTCCGCTGCCCAATTCCTTAACCATAGAAACCTCCTGGCAGCAATGACCGAAGCCATAGACTTCGCTGACACTCTGACAAGATCATAGAAGGCATCAGCTAGGTAGGCTGTGGCTGACTCTAGTTTTGCCCCTTCTTCATCGTCTCCTTTAGAATGAGCACCACCTTGAATCCAACGAATGGATGCTCTGGAAACATAAGCGCCGCAGATAGCCGCTGTCAGCGACAAAGCGCAGGTCTCAAAAGTCTTTAAAAGAGATTCCAGTTTCCTGTCCTGCAAATCTTTGAGGGCCGCTCTGCCCTCCATAGGAATCGTGGTCTTTTTAGTCACCGCTGATACCAAGGCATCCACCTTACGCATCTTTAGCAAGTCCTGCTCCTCTTGCGGCAATGGATACAAGCGGCCGATAGTCCGAGCTCCCCGAAGAGTAGCCTCTGGACATTCCCACTCATACTCCACCATCTGCTTCATAACTCGGTGTACGGGAAAACATCTTTGCTCTGTTTTAAAGCCTTGGAGCAGAGGATCCTCTAAAGGCTGTTCCTGAGTCGCTGGAAGGGCAAGATTCAACGTTGCTAGCGTTTGTGAAATAAGTGCCCCCAATTCTTCCTTTCTAAATACACGAAATAAACTAGGATCCTCATTGGCTCCCATGTCCCCTTCCTCTGGATCAGTGTCCCACTGATCCAGGCCAGAGTCCGCTAGGATCTCTCCTTCTTCTAGTCCCTGGAGATCCGGGATGAGCAGCCCGACACTATCGGTGCTTCCCTTTACCCCCTGGACTGATTTGGACGTGCCCTCTCCCGGGTCCAAGAGAGAAATGTCCTGTACCGGGTTGTGAAAGGGCAGGGGGACAGGGTCTTTACCCTGAGTCTGATGCCACTTGAGACAATAAGCTTGATGCAAAGCTAAAATAAATTCAGCCGAAAAAGCAGCCTCTAAGCTTCCCGGCGTTGCAGATAAAGCCTGTGAAGGAGCTTCCCCCACTGTAATAGGCTTCTTTGTCTTTTTCTTCGTGGTACCAGCCTTACTAGAACTCAAAATGTCTGACGTATCTGAAATGGCTGCCTTTCCCGCCATTTCTGACACGTTTTGAAGGCCCCCTGCCTGATCGCAGGAATCTGATCGGCCCTCCATACCGGCGATTCTAAATGCGACGAAAGCAGAGCTAAAAAGAAAACCACTCGCCGAGCAGAGACCCCGGACCAATGCGCCGCTCAGAACTGCTGCTAAAACAAACGAGACGGAACTAAGCAGCTGCTTATTCCTATGAGAACTGCCCGATCGAAACCACCAATACCGAGCTGCTCAAGAAGAAAATAAAAAAAACCCGCAATCAGACTGACCTTCGTTGCCGATGCTGAGTACTGCTGAATGCACCCGCTCAGAACACTCGCTACCGCTGCTAGCGGAAGAGTATCTGGCTCCGGGGGCGGACTGAAGGTCTCTGGGACTGCCAGTATCCGCGCTCACATCCCCGGCAAAGGAGCTAACCCCTAAGGCAGGCTCTGCCTCTCTGCTCCGATCAACCAGTCTACTGTTAAACTGGAACAAGTAATGTTCATGGACCTGGATACAGAGCCCTGCAGGAGCTCTATAGTTGCTAAAGTAAAGCTAAAGAAAATAAAGAAAATGAGACCAGATTTTAACAAAAATTCAACTTGCTATCTCCAGGAGCCAGTCAATTAACGTCCCTTCAGCTGCTGAGGACTGAAAGACTGAGGAAGGACCAGTAGGGGGAGCCAGTCACTGTTTCAGCAAAACTTCAGTTTTCAGTCCTCAGCTGCTGGAGAAGGTTGACAACCTCTATAGTGCCTGGACTGGCCCGGAGAGACGATGAGGAAACTATGTAAATGTTTTTGAAAATTGGACTCTTCATCTCTAACGGTTTTCACCTTCTTGCTCTTACTAGCTCCTCCCTGATGACACTGCTTTGCTCGCTGCCCTCTGTCACAGTGGCTACCAATTCACTCACACTCCTCGTGCCACTGGCCATGGTAGTGGTGCTGGGTTTCTGCTTTTTCCTTCCTGCCAATTTCAACCCCTCCGTCTCACCTCTTTTCCTCCTCTGAAGTACATTCCACCCGCCTTTTTAATATCTTACCTCTCCGGATAGCTGCTATTTATAGACCCCCTGACAAGTCCACCTGCAGTTTTCTTACTGACTCACTCATGGCTCCTTATTTCTAGATTTTTCTCCCCCCTCTCTCATTCTTGGTGCCTGTAATATTCATATTGATACCCCTTCTGACCCCTATACTTTCAAACTCCTTTCCCTTACCTCCTCATTCAACCTCCAGTTTTGCTCTTCTGCCCCCACTCATCAGCACGGTCACTGTCTTGACCTCATTTTCTTCTCTGATTGTTTACCTTCTATTTCCATACCTCAGTTCTTCCCTTATCTGACCATCACCTGCTAAACTTCACTCTTCATCACTCCCCTCCTCAATCTCGCCCTGCCTCCTCCTACCTTTTTAGGAATCTTCGGTCTGTCGATCCATTGGCTCTCTCCACTATTGTCTCATTATTTTTTTCCACTACCTTGTCTTCTAAGTCTGTTAATGAATGAGGCTATTGTTTCCTATAATATTGCTCTCTCCTCTGCTCTGGATGCTCTTGCTCCGCCTATCCCACGTCTCATGGGGCACACTGTACCTCAACTCTGGCTGTCTTCAGCTACCTGCTGTCTACGCTCCTATGTCCAATCAACTGAGTGCATTTGGTACTAATCCTGCTCCTTTTCTGATTTTCTTCACTTTAAATCCATGCTTGCTTCCTTCCAGTTGGCCATATCCCTCGCCAAGCAAAACTACTATCGCCATCTAACTCTCTTGCCTCTGACCCCCACCATCGCTTCTCAGCTCTCAATGCTCTCCTCAAGGCACTTCCACCTCCGACTCCTCCTTCTCTCTCTGCCCAAACCTTGCCGACTATTTCCATGACAAAATCTACAAGATTACACTCCTATTCCCCTCTAAATCAGCTTCATCCTCTCTTCCCCCTCTTCAATATCAATTTTTCCTGGAAATCTCTGTTACCCTTTCATCCTTTTCTAAGATCTCCGTTTAGGAAACCGCTCTGCTTCTTTCCTCCTCTGAACTTACTACCTGTTTCTCTAATCCTATCCCCACCCGTCTCCTTAATTCTATCTCCTCCTCTGTGATCCCTTCCATCTCACATATTCTCAATCTATTTCTCTCCACTGTAACTGTCCCTGCTGCTTTCAAGCATGCTGTGGTCACATCTCTCCTCAAGAAACCTTCACGACCCTACTTGTCCTTCTAACTATCGCCCCATCTCCCTTCTTCCTTTCATTTCCAAACTTCTTGAATGTGCTGTCCTCTGCCTTTGCCTTGAATTTCTCTCAAGCCCTGCTAGATGTTATGTTATGTTACTCTTTATCTGATATACTGCATATCTATAAAAATCTATGTGGTTTACATTAGCAAGTATTAAAAAAC
Source organism: Ichthyophis bannanicus (assembly GCA_033557465.1). Lineage (NCBI taxonomy): Eukaryota > Metazoa > Chordata > Amphibia > Gymnophiona > Ichthyophiidae > Ichthyophis > Ichthyophis bannanicus. Next base: position 989,518,401 of record CM066032.1, read on the forward strand.
ATATAAAAGAAAAAGAACGCCACAGTAAACAGGAAAGATATAACAAAAGAATTTACATAATCTGGCTTTCGTCCCTTACACTCTATTGAGACGGCTCTTGCCAAAATCTCCAGCGATTTGTTCCTGGATAAATCCAAAGGCCTCTACTCTATCCTCATTCTTCTTGACCTTTCTGCTGCTTTTGACACTGTTGACCACCACCACCTCCTCGACACCTTGTCCTCACTTGGTTTTAAGGGCTCTATGCCATCCTGGTTCTCTTCTTATCTCTCCCATCGCTCTTTCAAATAATGGGCAGATTAAAATTGACTTATTTAGTACCAGCTTTGAAATGTCCCAAATATATGATGCATCTCTCTCACAGCATATTTCTTCTTTTTAAACAATTATTAAGAAGGGGCCCAGGATATCAATGCTTGAACCAATACAAGCATTGTGGAACTTGTGTCCCTTGGGGAAACTGCTAGGTACGTATGACCTAGAATGGCCACTGTTGGAAACAGAATACTGGGCTTGATGGACCTTGGTCTGACCCAGTATGGCATATCTTATGTTCTTATGTTCTTCCATAACATTCAATTACTATCAGTATTTACAAAGTAGTTTGATTCTTTGCACCTGTGAATACTGGACAGAATACTTTAATTACACAGTTTTTCAGCAAAACATCACGTACTGTATGCATATCTCTTTCTGTTTTATTAACATTAAAATACACCACCGTGCACTAACAGCACACAGAAATTACTGGCGATTCCTGCAAAAGAAAACATTCAGTAATGACTTAAGAAAGCACTGTTTTTGAATTTTAAAAATGGCTCACGCTTGGTAGTCTAAAAATTCTACAAGAGGCATTTGGCTACTAGCCAGCAATAAATAAATAAGCCAAACCAAGTTCCCTACAAGCACATAAACCCAATATGGCTCTTCAGACTGATTAACCTATGGATTGTATGCCTAAAAGTTAGACAGTTTTTTTTGCTGGTAAGGCTCTTTTTCATGAAAAATACAGGACAAATGCAAAAAATACAGCTATTATAGACTACTTCATTTCTGTTACACTATCAAAATTACAGCATAACACAAAGTTTTCACAGCAACTAATTAAGTAAGCATTGTACAATACCTACAATATTCCCAAAAGTTATGTTTCAGTAAGATATAAATAAAATAAAATAAAAGTTTCATATCTTGAAAGGCACTAATGTGCATTTACAGTTTTACACAGTGCTTAAACATTTAAATTTACAAACTGTAAAAAAGAGATACAAAACACCCCCATTCTGATTTGAAAAAAGGTATTAAAATATTCAAACCTATCCTTATCGTAAATATGCCTCTTGGTATAAATGTTAACAGAGAAAACTGTATTCTTGCTTAAAGAGATTAACCACTATTATATGCATATGAAATAAAAAAACAGTTTTTTTATATAAAGGATACTTTTGTGTTGCAATAAAGGCATTTATAAAAATTACTAAAACAAAAAAACTCCATATGAACCAGTTTTGTTTCAAACAGTGTGTAGCTAACATTTGCTTGTTTTACAAACTATATTTTTATTATGGTATATTTTTGTGCAACATATTAAGGACCCCAAAATATCATAGTTCGCAAGAATTAAGAGTGTTTTTTTCTCTGTTTTGAAAATAAGTATTAGTGTATTTTTCCTATCTAGTTAGTAGATAGGTATTTCTAAAACACATTTTCCTTCTTGCCCTAAGTAATTGCACAGAAAAAGTGACTTTACAAATGACAGAACAAAATAAAAACTGCAATATACTCATGAGGTAAATTGGTACACATAGAAATTCTATATAATATTAAGAAATTTGCAGGATCACATTTACACAAACAATGAAAATATTATACATTCTTTTAGGAGATAAAGATTTATGTAAACATCTTCCCCACTAACCAAAACACAACACACTCAATCCTTTGTATGCTTGTATCCATGGAGATCTTTTTGGTAGTCAGGACAAATTTACTGCCAGGAACCTGAAAATGCAAAAATCTTAGTTTTAATATAACTTTGTTTAAAATCTATGCACTTTAGTTTGATAAACATACTTGGACAGATATTAAAATGTACTTAGATGTCTTGTTACTAAGGTATGCTAATGTTAATAATGTGTGCTAACTCGCCTTTGGTGCACATTATTATTAAGTAGGTCCCATTGACTAACATGGGACCTGTGTTAAAGTAATGCACGTTAATGGTGAATTAATACGTGTTAACATTAGAGCACCTTACTAACTAGACTCTTTAATCATATAGTGGCAGCCGGGGCAGAGCCGGGTGCTTGCCAAACCCTGATAGTGATATTCAGTCACTATCCATATGGCTATGTAGATTAATTCCGGACAGAAAAGGGACTGTCCTAACAACAAACCTATATGGATAATGACTATCCATAGAGCCAGTGGTGGTCACCACTGTCCACATATATTTGGTGCCACTTGCTATCTGGATTGTGATGCCAAATAAAATGTTTAAAAGCTGTGGTCGACATTTAAAAAAAAAAGCCATGGACCACGTTCTTTGAATATTCACCTGACTGATTCTTTCCTTAAAGCACCCAAGACTCATGTATTTTTTCTTTTCAAGACATTTTCTTTTGCTGCTCAGTTCCTAATATAAGGGCATGTTTACTAACGATGCATGTGTAATAATAAAGGTTAATGTGCATTAAGTGCTACCACAGACCATTTATTTCTATAGCCTTTGGCAGCACTTTAACGCCCTTTAACGGAGTGGAACGGGTAAATGTAGATCGATTGTTTACGTTATCAAAATATAGAAAGACTAGGGGACATGCAATGAAGGTACAGGGTAAACTATTTAAGACTAATAAGAGAAAATATTTTTTCACTCAACATGTAATCAAACTCTGGAATTTGTTACCGGAGGATGGAGTAAAGGCTGTTAGTGTAGCTGGGTTTAAAAAAGGTTTGGACAAGTTCCTGGAGGAAAGGTCCATAAACCATTATTAAAAAGGGACCCAGGATATCAATGCTTGACCCAATACAAGCATTGTGGAACCTGTGTCTTTTGGGGAAACTGCTAGGTACATGTGACCTAGATTGGCCACTGTTTGAAACAGGATACTGGGCTTGATGGACCTTGGTCTGACCCAGTATGGCATATCTTATGTTCTTAAGGATAACACACATTAACAAAAGTTAAGCATGCCCCATAGTCTGTGGGCTGCCATGCTTTCTCCACAATGTATCTTGTGTGGTATTCCTACACTATTCTTTTCAGTTTAAATGTTTAAGCATTATGAATTCAGGGGCCGATATTCAAAGGCATTTACATGGTTTACAGATCTGTAAACCATGTAAATGGCGCTTAGAGGGATATTCAGCGGCACTAACATGGTTAGTGCTGCTGAATATCCCTGATAATCTCCGCTATGCGCCCCGATGCTAACCGCTTACATCAGGGCATGTCGTGGGCATTCCATGGGTGGCACCAGTCACCAACTGGACAGCGGTGATATTGCACGGCTGCTTGGTTAGCACCAGCGGATAAAAGACAGGTGCAGCAAAAGCTGGCCTATCTTTACCTGTGGGAGCTAATCAGGCAGCGACTCAATATCGCTGTTGTCTGGTTAGCTTCTGCGAGCTTGTGGGCTGTGCGGTGACCCTGGATATTCAATACCAGGGCTGCATATGCCCCGGCATTGAATATCCTGGGTTAAAGGTCAGCAACGACGGCTATGCACCATAGCAGCGCATAGCTCTCCCCGAAAAATATCGGGCCCTCAATCCATAAAAGAAGTAAGATTACAAACTGGAAAAATATGATGAGCATAATGAGAGCCATAATAGAACTGGATTCTCAAAAAAGTACCACAAGACTACCAGGTGCCATTTTGATAGCTGTTAGAGCCAAAGCAGAGGGGAACAGTTCCTGCCTCACTGACCAGTAAGACCTAGCAGAGGCTTGTGAGAGGTGGGGGTAGGGCTGGGGTTAGAACCTTGTGGGGGAGGGGGTCTGTTTAGAGGTTTGGGATTCAGAGGTTCTGCAAGGGATCCTCTCCGCTGTCCCATGGAGGTATACTGAAGGCGGGGGAAAGCTCAGGGGTTTTAATTGGGAGGGTCTGAGCTGAGAGGGGTTGCCGATTAGGGGACTAATGCTCAGGGGGTGGGGAGAAAAACATTGCACCTGCAATCCAATTATTTTTCTTAAAGGCAGTGGCCACACTGCCAGCAGTATGATTACATTTCATGCCACTTCTGGGCATTAAGTACAACCATATTATCGGCAGTCAAAACAGTTAGCATGCAATGCCATCCTACATGGTAGCTGTCACTAGCTGCCATGCCCACCCTACTGCATGTTAACCAGTGTGCAGCCATGCTGGCTGATTTTAGCATCTGGTATTTAAGTGATATTGCAGAAGGGCTGATGGGTACGGTTTTCCTCTTTGCGGATGATACTAAAATCTGCAATAGAATAGACACCTAGGAAGGAGTAGATAACATGAGGAGGGATCAAACTATACTTGAAGAATGGTCAAGAATTTGGCAGCTGAGATTTAAAGCTAAAAAATGCAGGGTCATTCATCTGTGCCGCAAAACTCCAAGGGAGAGGTACAATATAGGGGGAGAGGTACTTCTATCCATGAAAGAAGAGTGGGACCTGGGTGTGATTGTTTCTGATGATCTTAAAGTGGATGAACAGGTAGAGAAGGCGACAGTGAAAGCCAGAAGGATGTTTGAAAGCACAAAGAGGAATGGCTAGCAGAAAAAAAGAGGTGATAGTGCCCCTGTATTAATTTTTAATGAGACCTCATTTATATTATTCTGTGCAATTCTGGAGACCATACCTTCAAAAGGATATAAAAAGGATGGAGTCGGTGCAGAGGGTGGCTATTAAAATGATTAGTGCTCTTCATTATAAAGCATATGAGGACAGACTTAAAGAACTTAATATCTATACGTTAGAGAAAAGGCAGGATAGAGGAGATATGATAGAGATGTTAAAATATCTTTGTGGCATAAATGCACAAGAGGACAGCCTCTTTCAGTTGAAAGCAAGCTCTGCTACGAGGGGACCTAGGATGAGGGTGAAAGGGGATAGACTCAGGAGTAACATGCGGAAATATTTGTTTATGGAAAGAGTGGTAGATGCGTGGAATAGTCTCTCAGTGGAGGTAGTAGAAATGAGGACAGTTATCTGAATTAAAAAAAGCATGGGACAAACACAGAAGATCTCTAAAGGAAAAAAGGGAACTATTGTAGTTGATATGGAAGGGCAGACTAGATAGGCCATGTGGTCTTTTTCTGCTATCATGATTCTATCACATGCTCTGCTACCAAACAGTTCACTAAAATGAGTGCTAACCAAAGAGCCTTATCTATTAAAATGTGATAAAATTTTTCAGTTACCGTAGGTAATGGCCCAAATTAATGTGTTGTAACAGCAAAGCCAGACTCTGCGTTAACTCTTGGGGAAGTTACCAAAATGTTGCCATTCATGTTGCAGAGAAAGCATAGTTACTCACCTGTAACAGGTGATCTCCAGGAACAGCAGGAATTTAGTCCTCACATATGGGTATCGTAGGTACCGACGGAGCCCGTGCGGGGACGCTCCCCAGTGTCCAATCAGAAAGCTTTTGGGAGCATCCCACAGTGCCTGCGTGCTGCCTTCCCACCTTTTCCAACTGCCTCTCTACAGTTGAGTTTTAAAGCTGAGACAAAGAGAGAGAGAGGGAAAGGAAAGAGATAGAGAGATACAACTCCTAGGGGAGGTGGGTGGGTTGTGAGGACTAAATTCCTGCTGTTCCCGGAGATCACCTGTTACAGGTGAGTAACTATGCTTTCTCCAGGAACAAGCAGGAATGTAGTCATCACATATGGGGACTCCCTAGCTTTAGGTGCCAGGGAGAGACCCCAGAAGTTGTGTGTCCCTGAAAAGGGCTCCACTTACCCCCATGGATCTCTGGCATCCTACCAGGGATGGTGGGCAGGAGTTGATTAGGTATGGAACAGGTGTTTGAGAACAGCCTGACCAAACAAGGCATCCCGGCGGGAGTCCTTGTCCAAGCAGTAATGGGCTGTGAAGGTATGAACCGAGGCCCAAGTGGCTGCTCGAGAGATGTCGTCAATAGACACAGAGTGCAGATGAGCCATTGAGGCTGCCATGGCTCTCACATTGTGAGCTGTGACATGGCCCTCTAGAGAAAGGTTCTTACTCTGATAGGCGAAGGAAATACACTGAGCAATCCAGTTAGATAGTGTTCTCTTGGAGACTGGAAGTCCCAAATGAGAAGGATCAAAAGTAACAAAGAGTTGAGAGGACTTTTTATGTTGCTGTGTTCTTTGTAAGTAAAAAGCTAGAGCTCTTTTAAAGTCCAAGGTATGAAGATTCCTCTCTGCATTTGATGCATGAGGCCTTGGAAAAAACACAGGTAGGTAGACCTCTTGGTTCAGATGAAAAGGTGAGACCACCTTAGGCATAAAGTGTGGATGAGTCCTAAGGACTACCTTGTCATAATGGAACCTTGTTTAAGGTAGATTAGCTACTAGCGCTTGCAACTCACTAATGCGGCATGCTGATGTGATTGCAATGAGAAAGATAACCTTCCAAGAAAGGAATTTCAAGGAGGTGGTAGCTAAAGGTTCGAAAGGTGGCTTCATGAGCTGCCCAAGAGCCAGGTTTAAGTCCCATGCCACCGGAGGTGGTCTAATGGGAGGCTTAGTTAGAAGGAGGCCTCTCATAAATCTTGCTATAAGAGAATGAGAGGAAATAGGCTGTCCATTTAGAGGTTTAAGAGAAGCTGCAATAGCACTCAAATGGACTCTTACTGAATTTGTCTTAAGGCCTGCATTAGATAAATGGAGGAGATACTCCAGCAAAGATTCCAGAGGTATCGCAAGAGGGTTAAGACCCTTTTCCGAACACCAAATAGTAAACCTTTTCCACTTGAAAGCATAAGAGCGTCTAGTGGAAGGTTTTCTGGAAGCATAAAGAACATCTTTCACTTGCTGAGAAAGATTAAGAACTTGGAGATCTAGGCCTTCAGCAACCAAGCCCTTAGATGCAGAGACTGGGGATTGGGATGCCATAACATTCCGTCCTCCTGAGATAGGAGATCTGGAGCAGACCCTAAGTCCAGGGAGGGAGCTTGAGAGAGATGTAGAAGCAGAGGGTACCACACTTGCCATGGCCAATGTAGAGCTATGAGAATCATATGGCCTCTGTCTCTCTGAAGCTTGAACAGGGTTTTGGGAATTAGGGGAATGGGTGGAAAGGCATACAGGAAGTCTTGACCCCAGTAGGAAAGCATCCCTGGCCTGAGCCCCTGAGCCGGAGTTCTGGAACAGAACCGGGGAAGTTTGGCATTCCACGGACTTGCAAAGAGGTCTATGTCCGGGGTTCCCCAGAGTTGAAAAATCCTGGTCACCTGGTCTGCATGCAGAGACCAGTCATGTGGAAGCAGAACTCGACTGAGTCTGTCCGCCCAAGAGTTTTGAATGCCTGGAAGATATACTGCCAGCAGATGAATCTGATGCTCTCTGGCGAGGGCCCATAGTCGCAAAGCTTCGTTGCAAAGCGACAGAGAGCCCGTTCCCCCCTGCTTGTTCACATAGAACATGGCTACTTGATTGTCCGTATGAATGAGGACTGTCTTGTAGCTGAGCAGGGAGTGGAACACTCGCAGATCCAAGAAGATTGCTCTGAGTTCCAAGAGATTGATATGTAGACAACTCTCTTGTGGAGACCAGGTGCCCTGGGTGGAGAAGTCTTGCAGATGAGCTCCCCAACCCATTGGAGAAGCATCTGTTGTGAGAGTTGCTTGGGGTAAGGGTTGCTGAAAGGGGGACCCCAGCAACAGGTTTTGAGTGGACCTCCACCATTGGAGGGACAAAATGAGGTGACTTGTGTTTGCTATTTTGTCTGACAGGCACCCTGATGCCTGGGTCCATTGGGTGGATAAAGTCCACTGAGCTGCCCTCATGTGGAGGCGAGCATATGGAACCACATGCACAGTAGATGCCATGTAGCCTAGTAATTGCAACATTTCTCGAGCAGTTAGATGAGGCTTTAGTACTGCTTGAGAAGCTAACTGCACCAAGCGAAGGCAACGGGCCTGGGGAAGATAGGCCCTTGCCCTTGTGGTATCCAGGAAAGCTCCTATGAATTCTAAAGACTGAGTGGGAGTTGGACTGGATTTTGGGATGTTTATTACCAGCCCTATATACTGAAGGATACGCATTGTGCAGGATAGAGAAGTCTTGGCCTCTGACTGTTTTAGAGCTCGAATGAGCCAGTCGTCCAAGTAAGGGAAGACAAATATCCCTAGAGTGCGGAGAAATGATGCTACGACAGCCATGCATTTCGTGAACACCCTTGGTGCCAAGGCCAGACCAAAAGGAAGCACCCTGTATTGGTAGTGCTTTCCTTGAAAGAGGAACCGAAGGAACCTTCTGTGGGTTGGATGGATGAGGATATGGGTGTATGCATCCTTGAGATCTAGAGAACAAAGTCAATCCTGACTCTGAAGGTATGGTAGCAGAGTTCCGAGAGAAATCATCTTGAATTTCTCCTTGACAAAGAATTTGTTCAGTTCTCTGAGATCTAAAATAGGCCTGTAGCCCCCTGTTTTCTTTGGAATAAGAAAATAAGGGGAATAGAACCCTGTGCCCTGTTGATGAAGAGGTACTTCTTCTATTGCCCCTTGGGCAAGAAGGATGGCAACCTCCTGACCTAACAGGTTGATGAGAGAGGTCGGAGAATTGAACTGCTTCACTAGTGTGTGAGGGGGCATGCTTGAAAAATGAAGCTTGTACCCCTCCTTTATGATGGAGAGTGTCCAATGCTCTGCTGTTATTTGCCCCCATCTGGGGGAAAAATGACATAATCTTCCTGGAATGGTGGATGGTTCTGGTCCCTCCAGAACCAGAAAGGCTAAGTTCTCTAGCAGAAAGTCAAAGGCCTTGAGGAGGCTGAGGCTGCTGGGCCGGTGGAGGCCTAACAGCCTTTGCTTTCTTCTGTTTGGGTGGTTGCTGACGTTTGTTTGAAAACTGACCTGCAGAAGATGCCTGCTGAACATAAGCAGGATAAAATCTTTTCTTTTTAGAAAAAGATGTTTTCTTGAAGAACTTCTTTCTAACAGGATTAGCAGTAGACTTGGATAGTCTATCCAAGGTAGAATTCTCAGCATCCATTTCATTGGCTTTTTCCTGCCAATCTTTACCAAACAGGTTCTCACCAGTACAAGGGATATTTCCCAATTTATCTTGTACCCAGAGCTCTAGATCAGATGCGTGGAGCCAAGCAATTCTACATGCACCTATGGCGATAGCCGAGGTTCTGCTTATACACTCAAAGCAGTCAAAGGCTGCACGGTTGGAAAATTTAAAAACATCTTGGGCATGTTTGACCCAAGTGAGAAAGTCCTGTCTTTTATCCTCAGAAATGAAAGGACTTAAAGTCTGTATATTATCTGTGACCTCCTTTAGGAACATTCCTATGTAGAGACTATAAGAACTGATTCTGGCAGAAAGCATGGAAGCTTGGAAGACTCTACGTCCAAAAGCATCCAGGGTTCTGCACTCACATCCTGGAGGATTAGAGGCATGCCTTTTTGCACTTCTGATCCTTCTCATAGCTGACTCCACCACAATAGAGTGGTGAGGAAGCTGAGTCTTATGGAAACCAGGACAAGGAGGGACTCGATACATAGTATCCAATCTACGAGAATGAGGAGAGGTGGTAAGAGGTGTTTCCCACATCCTCAACATGAGATCATATAGAATCTCATGAATGGGTAAGGTAGCTGCCTCATTAGGAGTTTTGGGATATTGTAAAATTTCCAACTCCTTGGCCCTTGGCTCTGTTTCAGGGGCCACAGTAATGGACAGGCCCCGAACCACCTCCCTGATGAAGTCCTGGAAGGACATGTCCTCTGGAGGAGACATCCTACGTTTAGGGGAGGAGGACTCCTCTGGAAGAAGCATCGCTGCATCGACAGAACTTTCAGAATCCTCAGATTCTTCTGAGGACTCGAAGTATTGTCTGTCCAGATGCTCCTGCAGAGCCCGATACCCGTACCAACCAAGGTCGGTACCAGGAATAACCGGTACCGGAGAATCAGTACCGGAGGGCATCAGAGGACAGGGTACCGGCAGAGCAGACACCGATGCCGATGTTGATGCTATCGGTACCGGTACCAATACTGATACCGATATCGATGCCAGTGCCAGTGCCGGTACCAGTGGTGTTGTCTGTCGCAGTACCAAGGGCATCGATGCTGCAAGGAAAGCCGCCAGACTGCGTTCCATAGCCAGAACTCTCTGGTCTATGGACGCCGCCAATGCCTGGATGTCGGTACTGGTGGAGACCACCGGTACCCCAGAGCATGGCACCAGGAAATCTGTCGAGGCCGAGCCATCGAGAACATCCTGGAACCCCATAATGCTTTGGAAGCCGAAGCCTTCCGCCGGGGTAATTTTGCCGGTGCAGAATCCTCGAGGGCAACGCCAGAGGCATCTCGATGCTTAGAAGGAGATCTACCCTTCGAGGACTGGCTGGATTTATGTTTAGTTACCTGAGATCCACGGGAGGAAGAAGAAGCACTGGAAGACGTCAATGCCACCGAAGCTGCATCAGAGGGAAACAGGGTACTGAGCTTGGCAGCTCGGTTCTGCCGACCTCTTTTAGACATCATGGCACAGGACACACAATCCGTGATGGAGTGGTCAGGACCTAAACATTTTAAACACCATTCATGAGTGTCGGTGATGGAAATGGTACCGCCACACTTGGTGCACTTTTTAAAACCTGAGGCAGGTTTTTCCATGTTAAGGAAAATGTTTTTGGGCCTAAGGCCCAAAAAGGCGCGTGCACTTGAAGAAAAGAAAAAAAGAAGATTCTTTTTTTTACAGAAATAAGAAAAGAAAGACCGGCGGTAACGGTAGAGCGTTGAAGAAGGCAGACGCGACCACAAAAAGAAAGAAAGAAAAAAGAAATTCTTCTGCGGTGACAGGAACATGACCTGCTGGCTTCGCGGAAAAAGAAGAACTGGAGAGAGGCGGTTGGGAAAGGCGGGAAGGCAGCACGCAGGTGGTGTGGGATGCTCCCAAAAGCTTTCTGATTGGACGCTGGGGAGCGTTCCCACGTGCGCTCTATCGGTACCGATGATACCCATATGTGATGACTACATTCCTGCTTGTTCCTGGAGATTTTAGTCTTTACATATGGGTATCGTCAGTACCGACGGAGCCTGCGTGGAAACGCTCCCCATCGTCCAATAGGAAAGCTTTTGGGAGCATCCCACAGCACCTGCGTGCTGCCTTCCCACCTTTCCCAACTGTCCCTCTCCAGTTGAGTTTAAAGCTGAGACAAAGAGAGAGGGAAAGAGAGAAAGAGAGAGAGAGATAGAGAGATACAACTCCTAGGGGAGGTGGGTAGGTTGTGAAGACTAAATTCCTGCTGTTCCCGGAGATCACCTGTTACAGGTGAGTAACTATGCTATCTCCAGGAACAAGCAGGAATGTAGTCTTCACATATGGGGACTCCCTAGCTGCAGATGCCAGGAAGAAGGCCCCAGAAGTTGTGTGCCCCTGTGAAAGGGCTCCACTTCCCCCCATGGATCTCTGGCATCCTACCAGGGATGATGGGTAGGAGTTGATTAAGTATGGAACAGGTGTGGAAGAACAGCCTGACCAAACAAGGCATCCCGGCGGGAGTCCTTGTCTAAGTAGTAATGGGCTGTGAAGGTATGAACCGAAGCCCAAGTAGCTGCTCGGCAGATGTCATCGATAGACACAGAGTGAAGATGAGCCATAGAGGCTGCCATGGCTCTCACATTGTGAGCTGTGACATGGCCTTCAAGAGGAAGGTTCTTACTCTCATAGGCAAAAGAAATACACTGTGCAATCCAGCTGGACAGTGTCCTTTTGGACACTGGAAGTCCCAAATGACTAGGATCAAAAGCAACAAAGAGTTGAGAGGACTTTCTATGTTGCTGTGTCCTTTGCAAGTAAAAGGCCAAAGCCCTTTTACAGTCCAAAGTATGAAGATTCCTTTCTGCATTTGAGGCGTGAGGCCTTGGGAAAAATACAGGAAGGTAAACCGCTTGGTTTAAATGAAAAGGTGATACCACCTTTGGCATAAAGTGTGGATGAGTCCTAAGGACTATCTTATCATGATGGAACCTTGTATAAGGAGGATCAGCCACCAACGCTTGCAATTCACTGATGCGACGTGCTGATGTGATTGCAATAAGAAAGATGACCTTCCAGGAAAGGAATTTCAAAGAGGTAGTAGCTAATGGTTCAAAAGGCGGTTTCATGAGCTGCCCAAGAACCAGATTTAAGTGCCATGCCACCAGTGGTGGCTTAATGGGAGGCTTTGTTAAAAGAAGGCCTCTCATAAATCTCGCTATGAGAGGATGAGAGGAAATAGGTTGTCCATTTAGAGGCTTGAAAGAAGCTGCAATAGCACTCAAATGAACTCTCACTGAATTGGTCTTAAGCCCTGTATTAGACAAATGAAGGAGGTACTCCAGTAATGATTCCAGAGGTATCGCAAAAGGGTCAAGACCCTTCTGCGAGCACCATATGGAAAACCTTTTCCACTTGAAAGCATAAGAGCGTCTTGTGGAAGGCTTCCTGGAAGCATAAAGGATATCCTTTACCTGCTGAGAAAGGTTAAGAGTATGAAGTTCTAGGCTTTCAGCAACCAGGCCCTGAGATGCAGAGACTGGGAATTGGAATGCCACAGCATCCCATCCTCCTGAGAAAGGAGATCTGGAGCAGATCCTAACTCCAGAGGTGGAGCTTGAGAGAGATTTATTATTCATTTATTTTTATTTTTTTTATACCGCGCTCTTTAGAATCAGTGCGGTTTACATGCAGGCACTTTTTATTCCCTTGACCCCTGAAGGGATCCAGTCTGTCTGGATTTCAAGCCTACCTCTATAGGTTTGCTTTGTATGATTGCACCTTTGCCTGCCTACCCTTACCTGCCTGAAAATTATACACCAGAATCCAAAATAAGTAAACCCAATCAGAATCACCCAATATATGCCAAAAACCACAAGATTCCGATATCTAATATCCCCAAATAAGCATTTCTTTTTGTCGGAGTAAGTCAACACAGTGCCAGGAAACGCGCCAGGCACCACTGTGACAACTCCATTTATTAAATCTTTATGTATCGATAAAAATGAGAATCCAAACTTAGCTTTAGGACAGTGCAAACAACCCAGCTGAAGTATGCCAGCAGTTCAGAAATGACGACGCAGCTCACGTTTCGGGTTTGCAATCAAATGTCGTGAAACCCTGCTTCAGGTCCATCCGAAACTGGCTGGAAGGAAAGCGTAAATGGCAAACCACCATGGGGATGTAGCCAACCTAATAAACATTGGCGTCTGACGTCAGCTGCAACTGAACTCTCAAATCCGCCAATCAGAATGTAGAGAAGCAAAACCCAAGGGAGGGAATCCCACAGCACAGAGAAACCCTCTATGGGAACGTATAAACAAAGGTCAAATAATAGTATGCCAATCAATTTGAAGATTCAGGCCGCCAGGGGTGACTGAATTCAATAAATATATCCACCTTTGTTCTCGCCATTGTAGACGCTGTTCTCTGTCCCCATCTCTCGGATCCACAGGTATAAAGTCCAGCACTCTCCAGCGCAATGAATTAAAGTCATGACCAGCAGTTAAACAATGATCTACTATGGGAGCAGAGAGGGATTTGGTGCGCAATCTACAAGCATGCTCAGAAAGACGAATTTTCACTGCACGTTTAGTACGTCCTACATAATAGAGGGAACAGGGGCACACTATTAAGTAAACCACAAAGGTAGAGGTACAGTCCGTGTGCCAAAAAGTTGTATAGGACCGAGATGTATGCATATCAATCCAATCAGGGCCCTGTAGGGTAAGTGAACAATAAGTACAATTACCACAAGCAAACTGCCCATTATTATTATGCATCCGCACTGGGCGATCTTGCAGGGAAGTAGTTTTCATAACAAGATCTTTAAGATTTGCCTTTCGAGAATACGCAATTTGTAGTTGTTTCCCGAAAACAATCATGCGACCCCAAAATGGGCCAGAAGCGATGTAGTAATTTAGTAACTTAGGTCATACTTCGGGTATAGGGGAGAATCCCCGTAACCACATACATAAAGATTTAATAAAATGAGTTGTCACAGTGGTGCCTGGCACGTTTCCTGGCACTGTGTTGACTTACTCCGACAAAAAGAAATGCTTATTTGGGGATATTAGATATCGGAATCTTGTGGTTTTTGGGATATATTGGGTGATTCTGATTGGGTTTACTTATTTTGGATTCTATTGAATTTCTCTGAACCGTGGCACCATGTCATCGGAGACGTTTGCTTTTACTGAAGAACAGCTAGCCAATTTAAAAAAAACACAAATCATTGTTTGATGCGGATCCTATGACCTCTTTAAATCAATTACCACCTACTATGTTGGAATTAAAAGACTTATATAAGAAACTGATCCGTGCTCAACTACACGGGTCTGCTATGACTCAGTATTTAAAGTCTTCGGTTCTTCCCAGAGGTCTTAGGGTAATTAAACCCCCCAAACAATTTACTGAAGATCAGGCATTCCTGAATAAATGGAATGCTATATTGAATAAATGCAGCTTTGATTTAGTTGCATTACTTATAGAACGTTCAATACAGGAACAAGAGTTTTTGACTGCTAAAGCTGATGAACTTAAGAAGAAGATTTTGGAGGTTCAGGATTCGGCTGCTTTCCAGACGCAGTGGGTGGAGGCCCTAAAACAGTTGAATACCTTTTGAGATCATGTTCGGAATTTAAAGATCCGTAAATTTAAGCGAGACAAATCTGATTACGACAATGACTGTGTTTATCGCTGGCCTTCTATGCGAAAATCTACTACTGGGAAGGTGGTCACCTTTACGAGTAATCTGGATTCCGATGACTCGACTGATTCTGATGTGAGTGATTTGCGGCTGTCCGACGTGGCTGCATCTCGTACTACTCAGGCTGACCGTTATCGGGGTAATTCCTCTAGGGGTCGGCGATCTCGCCGCAATTATCAACAGGATTTTTGGGAGGGCCCAGATACGAGGTCTCGGACCAAGAATCGTCCGTTATAAATTTGTCTGGTAGACAGTTGTCCCCTTCCCAATTGCAAGTTTTGGAAAGGGGTCTTTCCTTCGTTCCTACATCACGTTACGATGGTTTTGCCACTAGGGTGGCGTTGTAAAGATTTTCTGAAAATTGCGTGTTATTCAACATTTTTCGAGTACGGTTGGGGATGTGGATCATTCATTAATAAAAATCCCTTCTCGTTGGGTACCCCCTGGGGCCCCGGATCTGGTTATTTCTATCTATCAAGATCTTGTTTTACAACACCTCCGCCCCTTGGAACAGCGGAAGCAGCGTGCCTATTTTAATTTGTCTCCCGATCACCATCGGGTACTTAAACAACTGGTTGACTCTGACATTGTGGTCAGGAGGGTGGACAAAGGTGGAGCAACTGTCCTTCTATCAGTGGACCAATATCAGAGGGAGGTTGAAGTTCATTTGAACAACCGAGCTAATTACATTGATTTGCCTAAGGACCCTACTGAAGATGTTCGGAACCGTATTCATTCGGTGGTCTCTGCAGCCTTCTTTCACAACTGGATCACCAAACAGGAATTGGACTTTCTTAAGAAGAAACATCCTAAAGTACCGGTCTTTTATCTGGTCCCTAAAGTGCACAAATTGCTACAGAATCCCCCTGGACGGCCAATCGTGTCTTGTAAGGACTCTTTACTTGAGCTCCTGCCTAAATTCTGTGACATTTTTTTGCAGCCTGCAGCGTCTAAAGTTCGTTCCTACTTCAGGGATACAGGGGACTTTTTGAACCAGCTAATGGAATGCACGGATATGAATGCCTACACATATTTGGTCTCTTTAGATGTACAGTTCTTATATACTAACATTGATCAACATGAGGCTCTTTTATGTTTATGGGATTATCCGTTAGATCTTCGGGATAGGATTCCCAAATTTTTTCTGCTTGATTTGTTGGAAATGGTTTTGAATAACAATTTCTTTTTATACCAACAACGTTTTTACAAGCAGATACATGGCATAGCGATGGGGGCTACTGTAGCCCCATCCATAGCGACCATTTTTATGGCAGTGTTTGAAACATCATGTTTATTCAGATCCGGCATTCAAATTTATCCCCTTCTGGAAGAGATTCCTTGATGATGTTTTCTTTCTTTGGACAGGCACCCGTACGGACTTAGATCAGTTTTTGCAGAGGTTGAATTCCCATGCGGCACAAATTCAGTTTACGGCACAAATAGATCCCCATAGTTTACAATTTTTGGACATTATGGTTGCTTTGACTCCTCAGGGTTTTGAGACGACTCTATACTGTAAACCTGTACAGAGGAACACCTTGCTTCAATATGATAGTTTTCATCCTCGGGCTCTTCGACGTGGTTTACCTTTTGGCCAGTTTTTATGCCTTAGGCGAAATTGTTCGACTTTGTCTGAATTTCGTTCACATGCTGCAGAACTTAAGTTACGCTTGGCCTGTAGGGGATATCCATCCGATGTGGTCAATCGGGCGTATAAGACAGCCAGATATTTACATCGTGAATGGCTCCTTCTTCCGAGGGGATCT
This sequence comes from Ichthyophis bannanicus, assembly GCA_033557465.1. Taxonomy (NCBI): domain Eukaryota; kingdom Metazoa; phylum Chordata; class Amphibia; order Gymnophiona; family Ichthyophiidae; genus Ichthyophis; species Ichthyophis bannanicus. The sequence goes on from CM066032.1 coordinate 989,535,057, forward strand.
GGACCCTCTGACCAAGTGGTCAGACCAAATGTACCAGGCACCACTGTGACAATGTGGTTACGGGGGTTCTCCCCTATACCCGAAGTATGACCCAAGTTACTACATCGCTTCTGGCCCATTTTGGGGTCGCATGATTGTTTTCGGGAGACAACTCTACAAATTGCATATTCTCGAAAGGCGAATCTTAGAGATCTTGTTATGAAAACTACTTCCCTGCAAGATCGCCCAGTGCGGATGCATAATAATAATGGGCATTTTGCTTGTGGTAATTGTACTTATTGTTCACTTACCCTACAGGGCCCTGATTGGATTGATATGCATACATCTCGGTCCTATACAACGTTTTGGCACACAGACTGTACCTCTACCTTTGTGGTTTACTTAATAGTGTGCCCCTGTTCCCTCTATTATGTGGGATGTACTAAACGTGCAGTGAAAATTCGTCTTTCTGAGTATGCTTCTAGATTGCGCACTAAATCCCTCTCTGCTCCCATACTAGATAATTGTTTAACTGCTGGTCATGATTTTAATTCATTGCGCTGGAGAGTGCTGGATTTTATACCTGTGGATACGAGAGGTAAGGACAGAGAACAGCGTCTACAAAGGCGAGAACAAAGGTGGATATATTTATTGAATTCAGTCACCCCTGGAGGCCTGAATCTTCAAATTGATTGTCATACTATTATTTGACCTTTGTTTATACGTTCCCATAGAGGGTTTCTCTGTGCTGTGGGATTCCCTCCCTTGAGTTTTGCTTCTCTACATTCTGATTGGTGGATTTGAGTCTTCAGTTGCAGCTGACATCAGACGCCGATGTTTATTAGGTTGGCTACATCCCCATGGTGGTTTGTCATTTACGCTTTCCTTCCAGCCAGTTTCGGATGGACCTGAAGCAGGGTTTCACGACATTTGATTGCAAACCCGAAACGTGAGCCGCGTCATTTCTGAACTGCTGGCATACTTCAGCTGCGTTGTTTGCACTGTCCTAAAGATAAGTTTGAATTCTCATTTTTATCCATACATAAATATTTAATAAAAGGAGTTGTCACAGTGGTGCTTGGCGCGTTTCCTGGCACTGTGTTGACTTACTCCGACAAAAAGAAATGCTTATTTGGGGATATTAGATATCGGAATCTTGTGATTTTTTGAAAATTATACACAGCAACATATGATTGACACAAGAAGACACGCATGTGGGTTATGAAACAGAGTATTTTGCGGCCTTGTATGGGAAAGCTTGGTGAACCACACTTTTGAACAGAAGTGTACAAGAGGATGTGGGCCTAGGAAAACAGGTCAAATGGAATACAGGCCCAGAAGCTGAAAAAACAAAACTGTCAGTTGAGCCATACTCTGAACCCTGACGAGCACAGTGTCAGATCATACAGGACTCAGGCAGGCAGAGATAAGAGGGGCTGTGGCCAGTAAATACTAACTGTTGTTTAGTAATCTGTTGCTTGGTGATAAACATAGGAGGGGTCTTGAGGGTTACACTGGCAGAAGTTCTCTGACTTGCAGGTTTTGCAGGTTGTTTTACAAGTTCTGCAAATGACGTCAGTAATTCAAGCAGAATTCACTGGAACTTTGGGACAGAGAATGTATATAAGAGAGTGCCTATAGAGCTTCAGCAGGCAGCCTTCCTGTCCCCACTGTACCGTAGGGTTCAGAACACTGCCTGCACCTGGGTCCCTCAGACAGACACTTGTGTATCTGTGCTTGCAGCTTTTTGCTTGTACTGAATAAAAGGAATTTTGCTGACAAGTGACTGTGATCTGAATTCTTTTAAATCCTGGTGTACGGCTCCCATGTACTCAGGCAATCTTGGTGAAAAAATTAGAGACCCTTTTGTAGGTGGACCCAGCCTACAAATTGGTGGCCCGTACGGGGAATCTATTCCCAGGGGCCCGAGCGATAGGCTCCTAAATTCCAAACTGCCCAGCATTTCCTCTGACTGCGCTTTTGGCTGCGTTTTATCAGAGAGTCAGAATACCTCCTGTTAAATTAAGGAAACGGGATGAGTATGCCATCTAGACGAGAGAAAACAAGGATACCGTCCTAGTGACGAGAGAAAAAGAATATTGTTCCACAATGGAACGAGAGATGCCTCCTGCTGGTTCAGGGGATGTGGATGCCATCCTGGACGAGAGAAAACTTGTACTGCGCTTGGATATCCTAGTATTTTTGTTTCCTGTCTACCCCCAAGGACAGAAGACTTACCTAGTTTAGCTAGTGGGTGAGTAGTGAATTCACACCTGTATATAAGCTATGTTCTGTTATGTAGAAAGTGTTTGTGTTTTGGATTCAGTTGTAAATATTAGGGAAAGAAAGTTTTTGTCCAGACATTAGGTCTTTGTAATTCCAGGATTGATTGGTGTATGCTTGAGACTGTACGTATCATTGATACGAAGCAAGTGTGTGTCCCTATCCACGTTTCCATACCCCCGCGAGGGGATTGGCTGGGTTTGGACAAAGCGTAAAGATTGCGTGTTTGTGAAAATCCTGGATTTTGTACCTTCATCCCTCTGTAAATAAAGAGGTTTTGAAAGAAAAAAAAAGAGAGAAAAAAAAGTAAAAAGAGGCGAAATTATTATTACCAACTCCTCTGCAAATAAAGAGGTTCGATTTTTATATCCATAAAAGTGAAATTATTAACAGGATCTTTCCTGTAATTAAAGTGTCCCCAAACAGTGAAAACACCAGGTTTACATATTAAAGAAAGAGGGACAGACAGTTAAGGAGAATGTTTTAGAGATCAACTGAAAAGAACTAGTCTAGTTACATAACACTGTACACATCAATTTTAATTATGGAGTTCTGAACTTCGAGGTATTTTCCTTGAACATTGCCGGCCACCTGGCCAGTGCCTGGCTGTTTTTAATGGATAACTGCCCCTATATGTTGCTTGATGACAGATAGCCAGTTGCCTGCACAACAACTGGTTGTTTGTTTGATAAGATGAGTGCTTGTTTCAGCTAGAGAGAGAGAGAGAGAGAGAGAAGCTACCAAGGGATCTCTTGTGGGGATGGACGTATTGCCTAGAGAGAGACTCCCAATTGAGAAGTCTCTCTTGTTTGTTTAAATAAAGAATTCCTTCAATTGAAATGTGACAAGAAATAAAGCTCAGAACTCTTTTGGTGAAGTATTATTCCTCTGTGCTTAACTTTCTAATTTAAACAAAAATGACTATTCTGTAGAGCTAGTATTAATTCTTATGACAAAGCAAAGACTTTAGCTGTTGTTACGGCATGTTTCTTTTCAGAACTATGAAGGGGGGAGGGTCTAGTTCAGTGTCTAATATGCAGGGTGAAATCTCTTGAGAGAAATACTTTATTCTGATCAGATAGGTTGCTAGGCATAATGCACTTGTAAGCTTAGCTTTATCTTGTGTTTAAAAGCTTTAGTAGATTTATGGTCTCTGAAGCTGAACTGATTAGAGTTCTTTAAATTGCTTCCATTTTTCCTTTGACCTTCAAAGTAGAGGTTAAGAGCCCTGAAGGACAATGTGGCATCCTGAACCAGTAGTTACCAGATTGCAACTTAAAATTGATTTACATCCTGAATGAATAAGAAGGTTATGTTATGTGTCTGCTCTTTATTAAGTAAACTCAAGGCGTTATAAAAACAACAAATGAATTTTATACATTATGGCAAGCACCTCATAAAGGGCATAATTATTGTTAATATATTATAGAAACACAAAGAGCTGTAGGATTATTTAGGAATTTAATAGCAATCACAATTAGTAACATTTCTTATACAACTTTTATTTTAACTTTTACTGTTTAGGACTGTTTCCCTTGACAGTAATTTGCATTTGCCTACAGGAATCTGAACACAAGAGCGACTTGCAGTTCCCTTTATCTGTGTTTGAGATAACATCAAGGTCGGTTGTGACTCTTGAGTAATTTGTATTAGAATCACTTCATTGTTTTTTGGATCAGTTTGATCCCAGTCTCAGTATAAGGTTTTAATTTAAATGAGAAAAGTACATTTTGGTTAAGGGGAGTATTTGCATTCCAGATATCCACCAACTTTTTCCTGTCAAAGTTTCGTTTGAATGTCTGCTTTCTGAACTGTAAAAATTTAAAGTAATTACTTTGCATCTTTCAGCTCAGTGCTGATGACTGCTGAACAGGACAGTAACACCACAGGCGTTAGTTATACGTAAGAGATATGTGGCTGTCATGTTAGAAACCATACTTTGTCCTATTGGGATTGGTGTTATCAAATGCTGCAAAATAATAGTTTTATAGACCACATGGCCACTGTGGGTGTTCCAAATGCTTTTAGCCTCATTTTGCCTTTGTATGTACTGGCCAGGCATGCATGGTGTGACACCGCACCTCCTAGCCCTAGGCGTAATCAGGCAGTTGGTGCGTGCCACATGGGGGTTTTAAAAGTCCTTGGTAGTGCTGAAGCCCTGTATCCTATTGTAGTTGTGGACTAAAGTGACGACAGCCAAGGTTGGGTTTCCAAGTTAAAGAATACTTTATTATTGCATAAGGTATTGCACAAGGTATTGCAAAAGAACAGCACAGGATTTACTCCCCCAACACAAAAGTAAAGTGGTAACCTGTTTGTACCAAATAAAAGTTCAAGTGTACAGTCAGTTCTCCTGATTCTTCTCAGGGACACGTAATACAGTTAAATGCTTTTAGGCTTCTTCCAGCTTCAACAATACAACAGCATTTCAGGATGCCAGTAATGCTTTCCAAGTATCAGCTTGTAATAAAGAAATCTTCCAGCTGTTGTATTTCTTTCTAATGTCCATATCTTGTTTAACAGCTTTAAATAGAAATGGCAATCTCCACACTCTCTTGCCTATTAGTAACTGGCTTCTTGTGTAGGAACACTTCCTCACGTTGCCTTTCATTAACAGCTGTATGAAGCTCTGAATCGTTGCACCCAGCAGAAGGCTGCTGTCTCTGGTACAAACTTCTAAGAACATTGGTTTAGGCTTCACAGCACTCAATCATAAAACAGGAACAAATTATAGCTCCTTACTCTCTCATACATACACCACACTCCATTTCAGAATCACTGGTATTGGATAAAGGAGCCCCTAATTCCATGGGTTCTTCCTGGCTTTCTAAAATCCCTTTATCATGTGGAACATACAAGCCTTCAGACTTTAATTCTTTAATTATATTCTGAAGCTGTTTCCATTTGGTTTCTCTCTGTCTTCTAGGCACTTGTGAGGCTTGGTATTTCTCAGCACCTTTTAACAGCTCATAAAAGGGGTTTATTTCTTCCTTGCCTTGCCTAGGTAGTTGCCTTTGGTTGGGAGGAATATGTCTCTTATGGAACTGCCTTGTGAGATCCCTCAGCACAGCCTGGTCCTCAGGGTCTGTTCCTAGCTCTCTGCACGGTAGCTGCCAATTAGCCTTTTGCTGACAAGCAGGTGTGCTCTCTTCTGAGCTAGAGCTCTGGTCACGCTGTCTGTATAAGGGAAATGCTTGCAGCTTCTTAATAGGGACTTTCTTACAGCCCAACTTTCCTCTAGTAACTTCAGATTTCCTTTTAAAGCTTGGTTTAAACCTGTTTCTTCTAGAAAGCAGTCTATTATCACTTCCTAGAGACTGGCTTATTTCAGAGCTATCTACTTTACAAGGTTTAAAAGGTTTTGCTCTGACCTGGTTTTGGCAGCGTCTGTCTCTGGGGAACTCCACTGACTCCAAGTCTGTGTTCAAGGCTTCTGAGTCTGGCTCTGGGTCTCTTCCAGGATTCACTCTCTCTTGGAGCTGAGCTCTGCCTGGGTCTCTTCCTAGACCATCCACAGGAACTCTCCTTTCCCTGGTTCTCTCCTTGGTTCCCCTTTTGCTGCTTGGGAGGTTTCTGTCTTCACTCCCTTCTCTCCTGGAGGTTTCTCGGCTTCTCCTCCCTTCGCCTCTGCTTCCTTCGACTCTGCTGCTGTTGCTGCTAACTACTGCTTCCTGGTTATGAGTGCAGAGTGGCCCAATCCGGTCTGACTCCGCCCACCTCCCTGATTGGCTATGTCTCTGGGTTAGCCTAGAGCTAGGGTGTGGTTCTTTCCCTGCTCTTCTTTGCAGAGAAGGTTCGTGTGCTGGAATCTTAACCCCTTCCTGTCCTGCATCTCTAAACATCTGAGGTGACAGAAAGTGTTTTAAACCCTTTTTCTTCTGTTTCTGAGCCTCTGCCTTGTCACAATGGGCAAAAGGGGGATGATTTGATGACAAATTCTCACAAAATTGGTATAATTCTAAAACTTGCAAAAAATTGCAGAACATGTATATGCAACTTGTTTGATCGGTAAACATGTAAAGATCAGTCAAGGGCATGATGGAGTATTTCCCACCAGTAAATGAATTCCCAGAGATAAAGAGACAAAGTGTTTATCAAACTGAGAGATATAGTTGATACCATACGAGATAGTTATGATCTTAAGGATATATGGATGAAATTAAGTTTGTTGCATTGCATTGTCTCAATGTGAAATCTAATTTGGAATATTTAGTCTTTTCATTTAATATTGGTTGCTGCTCTTCTGAATGAGGCCTGGAGCCCTTTCACCAATTGCGATTCCAGCAAAGGGAATTGGCCAGTCCAGCTGGAACAGACCATCCCAAGAACTCCGGACTGCACATGTGAAGACGTCCTTACGTTGATCAGTGCATCACATTGAACAAAGGGACAATAATATTTGCATATGAGAATGAGAGGTTTACATTTGGAGAGCAACCGCATTTAAACTTCAGAGAAAGATGAAGCACCCTTCGAAGTCCCGAGGAACTGCTAAGAGACTACTGGAACTTTTGTGGATGATTGCATTGTTATCCTCTTATTATTGTTTTCTTAGAAACCTAACTGAAATCTGCAAGCCATTTGGGCTTCAGCAATTGCAGTACCCACACTAGCTCAAGTTTTGCTGTACTATTCTCAGAGCTTTCTTTATCACACTATTAAGCATTGCCGCTTTTGACATTCTTTTATGTTGTATGTTTGCTCTCATATTAGGCTGCTGTAAGAAAATGATGATACAAAGTACCAAAACTATGTATGTTCTCTCTAGGGACCAATATAAGAAATGGCCTCTTAATGATTCCTTCTCTGTCACAAATGATAGTCATTCATGCCCCTTAGTGGGATTATTCTGATTTCCCTCCACAAAAAAAAATTGGGGAATGAAGGGATAATCAGTCTAAGTCTGGATTTCAAGCCTGCTCTATAGGTTTGCTTTGTATGATTGCACCCTTGCCTGCCTGCCCTTACCTGCCTGAAAATTATACACAGCAACATATGATTGACACAAGAAGACACGCATGTGGTTATGAAACATAGTATTTTGCGACCTTGTATGGGAAAGCCTGGTGAACCACACTTTTGAACAGAAGTGTACAAGAGGATGTGGGCCTAGGAAAACAGGTCAAATGGAATACAGGCCCAGAAGCTGAAAAAACAAAACTGTCAGTTGAGCCATACTCTGAACCCTGAAGAGCACAGTGTCAGATCATACAGGACTCAGGCAGGCAGAGATAAGAGGGGCGGTGTCCAGTAAATACCAACTGTTGTTTAGTAACCTGTTGCTTGGTGATAAACATAGGAGGGGTCTTGAGGGTTACACTGGCAGAAGTTCTCTGACTTGCAGGTTTTTTTTACAAGTTCTGCAAATGACGTCAGTAATTCAAGCAGAATTCACTGGAACTTTGGGACAGAGAACGTATATAAGAGAGTGCCTATAGAGCTTCAGCGGGCAGCCTTCTTTTCCCCACTGTACCGTAGGGTTCAGAACGCTGCCTGCACCTGGGTTCCTCAGACAGACACTTGTGTATCTGTGCTTGCAGTTTTTTGCTTGTACTGAATAAAAGGAATTTTGCTGACAAGTGATTGTGATCTGAATTATTTTAAATCCTGGTGTACGGCTTCCATGTACTCAGGCAATCTTGGTGAAAAAATTAGAGAAACTTTTGTAGGTGGACCCGGCCTACACCCCGAAGGGCTCACAATCTAACTGTACCTGAGGCAATGGAGGGTTAAGTGGCTTGCCCAAAGCCACAAGGAGTGGCCATGGGACTAGAGACCCCAGTCCCTCTGGCCTGAAGTTGCTTGTCCCCATGCGGGAATTGAACCCCTGGCCTTCTGGCTTGAGGTAACCTGTTCCAACCACTGAGCCACTCCTCCCATCATGATGTAGGAGCAGAGGGTACCACATTTGCTGTGGCCAATGTGGAGCTATGAGAATCATATGACCTCTGTCTCTCTGAAGCTTGAACAGGGTTTTGGGAATTAGGTTAATGGGTGGAAAGGCATACAGGAAGTCCTGGCCCCAATGGAGGAGGAAAGCATCCCTGGCCTGACAACCCTGAGCCGGAATTCTGGAACAGAACCGGGGAAGTTTGGCATTTCTAACTGGGCGTTGAGAGAGGTCTGAGAATTGAACTGTTTTACCATTGTAGGAGGGGGCATGCTGAGGAAATGAAGCTTGTACCCCTCTCTTACAATGGACAGAGTCCAACTTTCTGCTGTTATCTGCCCCCATCTGGGGCAAAATGACATAACCTTCCTGAAATGGTGGAAGGCTCTGTGCCGTTCAGGGCCAGGAAGGCAAAGTTCTCTAGATAGGAGTCAAAGCCCCTGTGGAGGCTGAGTCTGCTGAGCCGGTTGACGCTTAGCAGCTTTTGTTTTTCTTTGCCTAGGTTGTTGCTGCTGTCCCTTTTGGGCAGACTAACCTAAGCGATGCCCCTGCTGGGTATAGGAGGGGTGAAACTTCTTCTTCTTACTGAAGATTGCTTTCTTGTAGAATTTTTTCCTTGCAGGATCAGCTGTAGATTTAGGGGTCTGTTTACTAAAGGCCGGTGTTGTGCGGTCCGCGGTACCGAGCGGGTGCCGTATAAGGAGTGGGCGTTCCGTCGTGAAGAACAGAAGCTGTGATTGACAGATGCGCTAAGGTGCGCGGCGCCCGTGTGGTTAGTGCCCTGTGACATTACGGCGTTTGATCTGTGCACATAGATCACACTGCTCACGGTTTTTGGGCTTCCACTATTGTGCTGCACATTGCTGACGGAAACGGTTTCTTTTCCCTGCACAGCACCTCTAACGCGAGTGTTTCACTGGTGGTAAATTTCTTTGCAGATTCGGGCACGCTCCTGTGCGGCGAGTCTCTCCCCTCCCACATTCCGCCCACTGACCCCGTCTCTCCGCCCCTAGGGGGCCTTCCTCCGCCCTCATTTCGCCTTGGCACGCCTCTTTCGCACATTACCGCCCCGCAAATGTGCGCGTTGTCGGCGCACGTGTGCGGGGCCCGTTAATGTGACCCGCACGTGTACGGGGCGTTTAAGAGCACTTAAATGCATCATTTTAGGGCGCTCAGGTGCGCCCCGCACAGGTGCGCCGTTTAGTAAACATGCCCCTTAGACAATCTATCCAAGGTGATATTGTCAGCATCTATCTCATTAGCTTTTTCCTGCCAATTCTTGCCAAAGAGATTCTCTCCTGTACAAGGAATATTCCCCAGTTTATCCTGTACCCAAAGTTCCAAGTCAGATGCCTGGAGCCAGGCAATCCTACGTGCACCTATGGCAATAACAGAGGTTCTGCTTATGCACGCAAAACAGTCAAAGGCTGCACAATTTACAAACTTGGAAACATACTGAGCATGTTTGACAAGGGTAAGGTAATCCTGCCTCTTATCATCAGGAAGGAGAGGGCTTATAAGCTCTAAATCTCCCGTGACCTCCTTAAGGAACACTCCCATATATAATATATAGGAACTGATCCTAGCAAAAAGCATGGAAGCCTGGAAGGTTCGACGTCCAAAGGCGTCAAGAGTCATACACTCACGTCCTGGAGGATTAGATGCATGTCTTTTTGCACTCTTGATCCTTCTCATAGCTGATTCCACCACCATGGAATGGTGTGGTAGCTGAGTCTTCTGAAACCCAGGACAAGGAGGAACTCGATACATGGTGTCGAGCCTTCGAGAGCGAGGAGAAGTGGTTAGAGGTGTTTCCCACATCTTTAACAAGAGATCATGCAAGATCTCATGAATAGGTAAGGTAGCTTCCTCCTTGGGAGTTTTAGGGTATTGCAGGATTTCCAATTCCTTTACCCTAGGCTCTTTTTCAGGAGCCACTGTGATGGAAAGACCTCGAGCCACATCTCGGATAAAATCCTGAAAGGACATATCCTCTGGAGGAGACATCCTACGCTGAGGAGAAGAAGAATCCTCAGGAAGAAGTACTCTGGTATCGGCAGAGCTCTCAGAGTCTTCAGACTCATCCGAGGATTCAAAGTATCTCCGATCCAGGTGATCGTGCAAGGCATGGTACCGGTACCGATCTAAATCGGCATTGGAGGGGTCCGGTACCGACTTGTCGATACCGGATGGATAAGCATGACTCGGTCCTGGTAAAATACCTGCCAATGTTGATGCAGTTGATACTGGTACCGAGGTCGGTGCTGGTACCGGCTGAATTGTCTGAAGCGGTTTTAAGGGCATTGAGGCCGTGAGAAGAGCTGCCAGACTGCGTTCAATAGCCAGAAATCTTTGGTCTATCGACGCTGCCAATGCTTGGTTATCAGTACCAGATGAAGCAGCCGGTACTCCAGAGCATGGCACCAGTACTTCTGCTGAGGTTGGGGCCTCGAGATCATCCTGGAGCCCCATTAATGCCTTGGAAGCCGAAGCCTCCCGCTGGGGCAATTTTGCCGGTATGTCCCTCAAGGGCAACGCCAGAGGCATCTCGATGCTTAGAAGGAGATCTACCATTTGAGGACCGGCCAGATTTATGTTTAGTTACCTGAGATCCATAGGAGGAAGACGAAGCCCTGGAAGACGTCGATGCCACAGATGCTGCTTCGGAGGGAAAAAGGGTGCTAAGTTTAGCAGCTCGGTTTTGCCGGCCCCTCTTCAACATCATATCACAGGCAACACACTCCAAAATAGAGTGGTCAGGACCTAAACATTTGAGGCACCACTCATGGGTGTCGGTGACGGAGATGGTACCGCCACACTTGGAACACTTTTTAAAACCCGAAGCGGGTTTTTCCATTTTATGTTTGAATTTGTTTATTGGTTCAAAATCCAAAACAAAACAACGCCGAAGTCATAGTACATCGTATGGTAAACCCCTCTTACGCAAGCACTACTACCCTATCCCTCCTCTCTTAATAAACAACATCACATACAGTATCACAAAGTACCAGCAATCTCCCCCCACTAAAGGGTACAGTTACAATCAGTACAACCTCAATAGAACACTGAAATAACAACAGGTATATCAGTGGCACGAAGGGCCAGAAAGGAATCCAGTGTAGGCCAAAACCGCCCTCCCCCCTCCAGGGCTCCAACACCCCCCCCCCCACCCGGGGTTAACCAGAGGGTCCGGGTATCCTTACGGCTGAAGGAGGGGGAGGAGGAGGAGGGGCACCCAACACTATAAAAGAGAGAGAGGCGTACCACCCCTCCATTACAGTAATTCCCACCCCCCCACCGCAGTTCCCCCCCTGCCACCCCCCCCACCCCCCACCCATCATCCAACCCCTCCCCACCCCTCCCACCCATCGACACCAAGCAGGCTATCACACTCACATGCAACCTCGCCCGAACTCTGAGATATTCAGGTGCACCTACCGCTACTAACAAGGATGCCCCAATGAGAAAAAAGAGAAGGACCCTGAAAAAGTAAAGGACAAAGAAAGAGAGAGGAGAAGGAGAAGAAGAAGATGAAGATGAAGATGGAGGGCCTTCCACTCACCCACCTAATACCCTCCCAGAAGCCGATGACGAGCTCTACGGGGCAGAGACTGAAGATGTGGGCCCCAGCCCTCCAAAAATCTCCCCCAACGCTGTGGGTGACCCCCCACCCGACGCCGTTCCATCACCAGCACCATATGCAACTTGTTTCGCCACTCCCCATATGTGGGACCACGGTTATCCACCCACCTCTGCAAAATAGTCAGGCGAGCAGTCACCAACACCAAGCGAATCCAGTGCCAGACAACACTCCCCACCCTCTCTTCAAAGGATTCAGGCCAAATGTCCAAGACCACACTCGCGGCTGAGAGCCCCAAACGCACCCGCACACATCGCTCTAAATAGACCAGCACCTTCCCCCAAAAAACCTTAATCGATGAACACAACCAGAACATATGTCCTAAGGAGGCTCCTTCTGCCCCACAGCGAGGACAACAATGGGAGCCACCAAATCCAGCTTTCCACGCCCGAATGGGGGCAAAATAAAGCCTGCGAAGCAGCTTGTACTGCATGTCTCTATGTGCAACCACTACACTCAACTTCGGGATGCCCGCCAGACCCCTCAAAACCCCGTCCTCCTCCACCACTTCCCCCAAGTCCCTAGTCCAAGCTGCCGCCAAGTCAGCTATCCGGAGCGGCGGGACGGACTCCCACAGCATTTTATGTAGCCAAGCCACTCCTCCCCCCCTTTCTCCGGCCATCAACACCTCCTCTATACGGGTATTCACCTCCCCCCGTAAGGCAGCCGGGGAAAGACTACGAATATAGCTGCGGATTTGAGCATAAGGAAACACATCTATCCCCGTTAGGGGGTACTGCATCCTGAGAGTGGCAAACGACTCTATCCTACCCTCCGCCGTAACCAACTGTTCTAAGGTAACTATACCAAGCCGATGCCACCTAACAAAACTCACCCCGGACATGCCGGGTTGAAACTCCGCGTTACCTCGGAGCGGGAGATAGGAAGAACAATCGGCCCTAATCCCCCTACTCTTACAAAAGTATTTCCAAGCACTACGTACGGGATCTAAAAGCACCCCGCGGATGGACCGAGCAATCCCGGGAAGCGACTTCGCATGCAAAATATATCGGAGCTGCAAAGGGCGCACCAGCTCCTGGAGCAAAAACAAGGGAGTATGGACATCCATGTCCCATAGCCAGTCCCGGGCATGACGCAGAAGGCAAGCCATATTGTATTTTTTGAGATCTGGGACACCCATGCCCCCCTGGGCCCAAGGCTGCCGCAAAATTCCCAAACTCGCTCTGGGGCGCCTACCCCGCCAAAGAAACTTATTAATCAACCCATCCATCTTGCGGATGTCAGCACGCTTTAACAGAATGGGTAGCGTCTGAAATAAATAAAGCAACTTGGGAAACAACGTCATTTTAAATAAGGCAATGCGACCTCCCAAAGACAACGGCAGATCCCGCCATCTATCTACCCTATCCGACAAGTCCCCAAGGTATTTTTTAATATTCAGATGGTAAAGATCAGACAAATCTGCAGGCAAATATGTTCCCAGGTACTTAAAATATCCATCCGCCCACCTTAGCGGAAAATCACCCTGCCAACCTCCAGGGAGCTGCCGGCCCACCAGGAGGGCTTCTGACTTGTCTAAGTTCAAGCGGAGACCCGAAGGTCTCCCGTAAACCCGAAAAAGGTCCAACAGAGATGGTAAGCCCTCCCGCGGCTCCGCCAAATGAACAAGCAGGTCATCCGCAAAAGCAGCCACTCGGAACTCACTCTTGCCCACCGGTATACCCCGAAACATAGCGGAGGAGCGAATCTGAATTAGTAGGGGCTCCAGCGTCAGCACAAACAGCAGCGGGGATAAAGGACAGCCCTGACGCGTCCCCTTCTGGATGTGAAATTCAGAGGTCAGATTCCCATTTACCAGAAGGGCTCCCTTCGGATCAGCATACAACAACCGCACCACTTCCACAAAGAACCCAGAAAAACCCATCCCATCCAGGACCTGGTACATAAAATCCCAATCCACCCGATCGAACGCTTTTTCTGCGTCAAAACTGATCAGCATGGAACTCATATGGGCCCTTTCACCCGCACACATAGAGGCCATAATTCGTTGCAAATTATACGATGCATGCCGCCCTCGTACAAACCCCACCTGATCCGTATGGATTAGAGCTGGTAAAAACTCCGCCAATCGATCCGCCATAATTTTGGCCAGAATCTTAATATCAACATTTAGAAGGGAAATAGGCCGATAAGAGCCCGGAAGAAGGGGATCCCTACCAGGCTTCGGCAGGATAGTAACCACAGCTTTATTCGCTGCATATGGGAAGCAGCCTCTATGTACCAGATCTTCAAAATAGTCCAGCAGAGGGCCCACTATCTTATCCCCCAACAGTTTATAGAATTCCCCCCGTAGACCGTCAATACCCGGGGCGCGTCCACCCTTCAACTGCTTAATTCCCAGCTGCACCTCCTGTACCGAAATAGGGCGATTAAGAACCTGTAGATTCTCCTCCAACAATTTGGGCAAGTCACAACTCTGTAAAAATTCTCGACCAGCCTCCAGCTGCCCCGCCTCTCTACCATAAAGATGCTGAAAAAAATCGCAAAAAACCTGCTCAATATCTGCCCGCTCCATCTTAAGGGACCCATCAGGATGCCGGATCACCCCTATCTGCCTGGGGCCCCCCTCCGACTTGATTAAAGAGGACATCAACTTGCCTGCCCGATTGCCATGTCGGTACAATTGGTACCTATAGTACATCCATGATTTCCGGGCCCGCTGATGGAGTAACAGTTCATTCGCAGCTCCTGCATGCGTATCTGATTCCCCGTGGTTTTATGCGATGCCAGTCTCCGCCTTGCCTTCCCCAGCTCCCGCTCTAACCGTAAAATATTCTGATTCAACCGCTTTCGTTTGGAGCTATAATAGCTAATAATCTCGCCCCGGAGCACTGCTTTTCCCGCTTCCCAGAACAGAGCCGGGTTAATCCCAGGCTGATCATTGGTTTCTGCATAAATCTCCCATCTTTCCCGGAGGTACTTTTCAAATTGGACGTCCCCATTAAGCTCCAAGGGGTAGCGCCATGGCTTATTGCTGCCCTGCTCTCTCCTACCAAGCTCTATGAGCACCATCGCATGGTCGGATATAACTGAAGGGCCCACCACCGCCCCAGCAATCCGACTGAATAACGGTTCAGCTATGAGAAAATAATCGATACGCGACCACGTGCCATGTGCCCTAGACATATGGGTATATTCCCGAGCCCCGGGGTGCAGCACCCTCCAGATATCCAACAAATTACTGCCATCGCACATTCCCAAGATCTTCCTCGCACTCCTCCGATCCCTATTTCCTGGTGGTCCTGACTTATCCATATGCTCATCCAGCACCGTATTAAAGTCTCCTCCCATAATAACCTGATAACCAGTAGTACTGGTCACTAGTTGGGCCACCTGCTGATAGAAGTGAGCCTCATACTCGTTCGGCGCATACACCGAACCTAAGACCACCTTTAAGCCATCCAAAGTACCCCAAACAAAAACATACCGCCCATTCTCATCAGTGACAATTCTCTCCTCCACCCAACCCAAGTGTTTTGCCACCAAAATGACTACTCCCCGCCTTTTCCCCAGTGCTGGTGCCCCATAAACCTTACCGATCCACCCTTTACACAGTTTCGCATGCTCCACTGCAGACTGATGTGTCTCCTGAAGCATCGCAATGTCAATCCGCTTACGCTTCAATAGTTGCAACACTTTATAGCGTTTTATAGGAGAGCCCAGCCCACAGACGTTCCAGGAAGCAATCCTAGTGTGATTAACCATCCCTTAGTCGCCCCTTGGTACCCCCATGATAATCACACTCCCAAACGGAATTTGGACGCAGGGGCCCCCCCAGCCTAGGACCCCCACCTCGCACCACACCAATGACTAATGCAAGCGCACCACCAAACCAATCTGCTCGTAGCACAAACCCTGCTCCAAATGTAATGCTACTGCTCAGTGTCAACCCCTCCCCCATTCCCCCCGCCCCCCCAACCCCCCCCAATCCCCAGTCCTCAGAAATCTCCACCCCCCCACCAGTTCTATTCTGCATCCTCTAACCTCGATCAAGAGGCCCTCCTGCACTTCCGGAGCACGCAGAGCCCCCCCCCCCCTCCCAAGCATTCTTCCCACTCGTCTCTCTCCACCACCATCATCTTAACACCCTGCAAGTCTCATGTCTCACAGTACCCTCGTGCATACCCAAGGTCGCAGGCACCCCTCACACCATTCAGTCATCCAGCCATCCCCAGCAAAGGTCCAGAAGGAGTTCCACCATTATAAGCACTCAAAATAAACAATTGTCCCCCCCCACAGAACAAAGCAACAGCTAACCAGCCACTACAACCCCACATAAAGAACCAGTACAAACCATCACCCCCTGACATTCCCTTGCAGTCCCATAGAGCCCACCTCCCCCAACCCGTCCCAAGAACTAATAACCCCAAGCACAGAACAGTACAAAAACTTTAGCAAACATTATCAAACAAATGATATCCTTCAAAGACAGCAAAGCCGTCTGCCGGGACACGAGGCCTCCAAACATTCTGCCGAGCATACATGACAGCCACTATTCTTCGCCCCGGCCCCCGGTCTAACAATGCCCTCGGCTCTCATACTGCCAGGTCTATCCTGCAGTCAACCGCCGCTCAGTCTCTACCTGACCAGGTTTGTGGCGGCAACATCACCCGCGCTGTTGGCAGTACTGCAGGGCCTCCTCCGGTGTCGAAAATAAACGTTGCACCCCGTCACAGTCCACTTTCAGGCGGGCAGGGTAGGCCAGCGTGAAGCGAAGGCCCCTCTCCACCAACATACTGCAGACGTCTTTATAGGCCCTCCTGCGTAGGGAAACCCCCGCAGAGTAGTCTTGGAAGACTAAAACTTTATGGACACTGTTGCCATCTCTGCGCTGCTGCCGGGCGGCCCGTAGAACTCCCTCCTTTTGAGCGGCATTAAGAAAACGAGCAATGACTGCTCGCGGTCTGTTATCCCCAGCACGGTAAGGCCCCAACCGGTGAGCTCTTTCAAGGATGATCGCCCCCAGCTCCCCGTCCACCGGCAGATGGTCAGGGATCCACTTCTCCAGGTAGCGTCTTAAGTCGATTTCTTTCACCGATTCCTAGGTTATTTCTAAGGCTCCGATTCTCCAGATCTTCAATCTTATCTGCCTGCTTGACCAGCTGCTCCTCCAGTTGTTTAAGCCGAGCGGAGGCCTGAGCATGGCCATCCTCCAACGTGCTTATGCGCTGTTCAGCCTGCTCCACACGCCCGTTAAAATCGGTGACAGCTTGTGCCACTGCACTCATTTGGGTTGCCAGACCTTCAAGACGATCTTCTAGGGCCAGCACCACCGCTTTGGTAACTTCAGTTACTATTGAGTTCTGTGCCGCTAAGATCTGGCCATCCGCTCCACTCTCCGCCATCTTAGCCTCCGCTCCCCGTGGCTTCTCTTTCTTAGCAGATTTCGTTGCCATGGCCTCTTCCGACCCAGTATCTGCCCCACTGCTGCCTCTCAGACCTCGGTAGTGAATGGTCTCCCCCACAAGAAAGCTGGCCGTGGAAAATCAGTAGATTAGTGCTGATGGGGAAGGGGCAGGCTCCGGAGCTAAGAAAGACACGTCTCTCCTAGCCCACCATGCCACCGGAAGTCCTTTTCCATTTTAAAGGAAAGTTGGGCCTAGTGCCCAAAATGGCACGTGGCACCTGAGAAGAAAATACCTGGAAGACTCCAGTTTTTTTTTTTTTTTTTAAAGAAAAAAGAAAGAAGAACCAGTGGTACCGGTGTAGCGTTGAGGGAAGGCAGACGCGACCACAAAAAAGAAGAATAAAACGGAATATTTTCTACGGGGACAGGGTGTGCGACCTGTTGGCTCTGCAGAAAATGAAGAACTGGAGAGGGACAGTTGGGAAAGGCGGGAAGGCAGCACGCAGGTGCTGTGGGATGCTTCCAAAAGCTTTCCTATTGGACGCTGGGGAGCGTTCCCGCGCAGGCTCCGTCGGTACCGACAATACCCATATGTGAAGACTACATTCATGCTTATTTCTGGAGATATATTATTTAGTGCGCATTAACTGAATGGCAGATAACATGATGCAAGTAGCTACACATACTGTATTCATGTGGCATTAAATGCACCACATTATCTGCTGTACTCACAATTATATTAACTGTAATCCCCACCCCATTCCTAATAAGAAGTTAATGTGGAAATTAGGATGTTTAGGTGGTGACAAGGATGTGCAGAACAAAATGTGTGAAAATCAATAGTGATTTTAGAAAAGGCACCATGCACATGGATGGGCTTTCTAAAATCAATTCATTTAAAAAAATATGCATGGACACTTGCACATGCAAATAACAGAAAATGTGCCATCGTATATGTGCATAGTCCCCATACAGAGCAGTGGCCACAGTGATGTGCACCTGAGTACTAAATAAAGATGAATGTGCTTTTTTTTTTTTTTTTTGCAATCTGTACGTAAATGGTGGCTGATGTCAGTGTAAATGTGCCTGCAGGACCCAAATGTACCTGTGTACACATCACCCCCTTCTGCACATTCATTTGTTCGGATGTAGAGAGAGGGGCAGGATGGATAACAGACAGCCCAACTTTTCAAGGGGAGAAACCCGCATATTATGCCATATGGTGCTGGCAGAAGAGGATCTACTTTACTATCCACGATGGTGCAGGCCTCCCCAGGCTGCAGCAAGAAGGGTATGGGGAAAGATCCACATGGCCACAGTGAGGTGAGACCATCACTTCACCCCTACAGACACAGCTCACAGGGGTACATCTAACCGCTGGCAAACACACAGTATGAAAGCATGGTAATCAGGGCTGGACCAAAAATGTGCCAAGACAAAGTAATCCCTCAGGGCTACATCCTCTGAGGCTCAGGATAACAGCAGTGAAAATAATTGAAGATATCAGTGCAGCCACAGCACAGACATCCAGAAGCACAATCTGAACTCAGCAGGGAGAGTAGGCTCACGCATACCAACACAGCAGTGGCAAAGGAACACATGCCTTGATGCCCCCAGACAAGCTGCAGTCAGGGGGGTGGTGTCTCCATGACCACCACTAATGACTGTACCAAAAGAGTCATACAGAAAGGGGTGCAAATAGAAGGTGTGCCCAAGGTAGCCAACCTGCCTGCCCCAGGTATGTGGGCACTGCCATGAACACGTTCTTCCTTTCAAAGAGCTTCTGCCCTGTAGACTCACACAGAAACAAACACACACAATACACACAAACACCCCACACTGGCTCAGGCCATTGAATACCTGGAACTGCCAATCAATGAATGAGTCTGGCAGGACAGGGCTGAGACATGGTGAAAGTGCAGGGATGTGCAGATGGTGGCATGTGGAGACACAAAAATACCATGGGCACAGAGAGGATGAGGGCATGACCAGAGGCATGCCTAAAGGTCTGCAAGACCATACACCCCAGGCTAGGACACACGCAGAGCACAATGTAGTGCTGGCACACAGAGTAACAAGACAGGGACAATGACCAGATAGTGCACAATCACAGATGACAGCCATCAGCAAGGCACATGGGTTGTGCTGGGAACTAGGATACCAGAAGCGAGGGGTGGCAGATATGCCCTGCACCTGTTATCATGGCACCACCAATGGCCACATGCCATAGCTCTTGCACATCTGGACAGGGCAGATGTCAACACAAAGGCAATAGAGAAAGTTTGGGAGGATGGCAAGGGAAGAACTAGTGAAATGAGTGTCTCCAAGCTTGAGTTCTCCACTTAAACCCAGTAGATGCTTCCTCATACTCCGTGACTTACAGTCAGTGCAGACACGATACTGGGCCATGTGGAAAACTCTGCTATGACTGCTTGAGTGCCTCCATCCATTATTTATTTATTTATCTATCATTTACACATCTAACATACCTTATAGTGCCACACATTTGCAGACTCACTCGGTCTAAGGTTTCCTTTTTGCTGCTTGTTTATACATTAGGTATTTACCACTATTCACTTTATGAAAGTTAATATAGGTTGGGTATTCTGTGAAATAACAGATATTATAAACCTTATAGCCCATCCCTTATAATTTGGAATAATCACAACACGCTCTCCATTAAGTTCCAAGAGCTCCACCGGCTCTTTATATATTTCCTATGATCTCATGATTGAATGGTTCACGTGGTGCAATTGCCCTTACCTGAAAATATACTCTTGTTTTTTTTGATTCCTTGATAGAGTCCTCTTATTTTAAGAATTGCAGATGGCACAGTTTGCCTTTTAATAATGCTGCCTAGTAAGTTCACCCTTCCTCACTATACTCTGTTACTCCATGGGTAAACTTCATATACACAGTCAAACACAGTTCGTTATCATCTACCTTTTATTTGTTATTATTTACAATTTAATATTTATTATTTATTGTATTAGCTTTTGATGGTTTATGATATTATTTAGTTATATTTATATATACTCTCTTGATTTGCAGCTTGTCATGCTGTGAGGGTTTGTGTGCATCAGTGATGCTGAGAGCTAAGCTACTGGCAGGGTCTCCCAAGATAGACAGGTCTCAGCTGAGATGCCGCCAGAGTAAGACAAACCACCCATCTGGCAGCAGCAGAATGAGACGGTGTTGTAAGCGGAGGATCATATTTCTGTGACAAATACAACAATACTGGAATTAACTGTGCAGAAGAAAGGCTTGGCAAATCTACTTCTGTATCTTCCCTCAAAAATCCAATGGATAGTCATAAAACAAAATGCACTATAGTGCTGGAAGATGAGACCCCCAGGTTGAAAGGCATTCAAATGGCTACTGGGGATGAGCTAAAGACTTCTCAGAGTAAAGCCAGCATTTATGATGTGGTTGGATTTGCTGATGTAGCTGCGCATGAAAAGAGAGTCAGAAGTTGCAAAGATATCTTACATATTGGGACATGGAACGTATGAAGCATTAACCAAGGAAAGTTGGAGGTAGTCAAGAATGAAATGGAACATATGCAACTCTATCTGTTGGGTGTCAGTGAACTGAAATGGACTGGCTTTGGGCACTTTACATCCTTTGTGAGATATGGACTCCAAAACTGAACACAGTATTCCAAGTGAGGCCTCACCAGTGACTTATACAGTGGCATTAGTACCTCTTCCTTTCTGCTGGTAATTCCTCTTTGTATGCAATCCAACATCCTCCTGGCTTTTGCCACTGCCTTGTTGCACTATTTTGACACCTTGAGATCCTCAGAAATAATCACACCAAAGTCCTTCTTCTGGTCCGTGCACACCAACCTCTCGCTCCCAAATGTACGCGATAGGGGGTGAGACGTTGGTGTGCACGGACCAAAAGGAGGACCTTGGTTTGATTATTTATGAGGATCTCAAGGTGTCAAAATAGTTTACATTGAACAAACTGAAATTACATACCTTCTTCCAGCAACACAAGCGCCGACTGTACATGTGGACTTCACCCAATGGATTGTACAGAAATCAAATTGACTACATCTGTGAAAGACAATGATGGAAAAGCTTGATAACATCAACAAAAACAAAACCTGGAGCTGACTGTGGTACAGATCACCAGCTACTAGTATGCAAACTCAAGCTAAAGTTGAAAAAGAGCAAGCCATTCATGAATGTAGCAAAATATAACCTTGAGAACATACCACTGGAATTTAAAGACTGCCTGAGAAATTGATTTGCTACTTAGATACAAATGAGTTCCAGAAGAGTTATGGGATAACATCAAGAACGTTGTGTTGGAAGAAAGTGGTACGTCTCTACATAAGATGAAAAAGCAAAAATGGCTAAAATGGATGACTGAAGAAACTCTAAAAATTGTCCAGAAACGCAGAGAAGCTAAAGACAAAGGAAAAAGAGAGGCAATCGCAGAACTCAACAGAGATTTCCAATGTACAGTAAGATAAGAGAAGGAAAAGTTCTACAATGACACATGCAAGGAAATAGAATCAGAAGCTATTAGAGGAAGAACAAGATCGGCTTTTCTAAAGCTATGAAAGTTAAAGAAAAAATTCCAGCCTTGAATTGGAATGTTACAAGATTCTCAAGGATCCATGTTGAATGATGCTGAGAAAATCAAGAAAAGATGGAAAGAATATACAGAGTTATTATACCATAAAAATCAAGTGGATCAATAGCTGTTTCAACCTATACCTTATGACCAGGAATCATTGGTGATGAAAGAAGAAGCCAAAGCAGCATTGAAAGCCTTAAGAACAAAGCACTGGGCATTGATGGCATTCCCAATGAAGTATTACAGCAATTGGATGAAGCTGTTACCATACTTACAAGGCGCTGCCAGGAAATTTGGAAGACAAATTCATGGTCAACTGACTGGAAAAGATCTGTGTTTATACCAATACTGAAGAAAGGTGACCCGACTGACTGTGGAAATTATTGCTCAATCGCTCTGATCCCACATGCCAGCAAGATTGTACTCAAGATCATTCAGCAGAGAATACAACCATACCTGGAACGAGAACTGCCTGAAGTGCAAGTAGGGTTCAGGAAAGGGTGATGAATGAGAGACATTATTGCGGATGTGAGATGAATCTTTGAAAAGCCAGAAGAATACCAAAAGGATGTCCATATGTACTTTGACTACAGCGAGGCTTTTGACTGTGTAAACCATGAGAAACTCTGGGCCACATTAAGAAGCATTGGTATACCAGAACACCTGATCGTTCTCTTGCACAACCTTTACATTGATCAAGAAGCAACAGTTTGAACGGAACTAGGAGAAACAGAATGGTTTAAAATCAGCAAAGGTGTATGACAAGGCAGCATACTTTCCCCCTCCCTCTTCAATTTATATGCCGAACAAATCATCAGAGAAGCAGGACTATATGAAGACAGAGGTGTGAAGATTGGTGGAAGACACATCAACAACTTTAGCTATGACGATAATACCACATTACTGGCTGAAAGTGAAGACGATTTGAAACACTTGCTTCTCAAGATCAAGGAATATAGTCTTAAAATGGGTCTGCACCTTAATGTTAAGAAGACAAAGATCATGACAACTGGCAACATGAATATGTTCATCGTTGATGGAGAAGAAATTGAAATAGTGGACAACTTTAACCTACTTGGATCAACTATCAATAAAGAAGGAACAAGCAGTCAAGAAATACGACGATGCATTGCTCTTAGCAGAATGGCTAAGAAGGACTTAGACAAGATTCTCAAGAGCAAAGATGTCTCTCTCCATACAAAGATTTGACTTGTTCAAGCCATGGAATTTTCAATAATGTCATATGGATGTGAAAGTTGGACAGTGAAAAAGACAGACAGGAAGAAAATTGATTCCTTTGAATTATGGTGCTGGTGACGAATACCGTATATATCATGGACTGACCGAAGAACAAACCAGTCAGTACTAGAGGAGATCAAACCTAAGCTTTCTTTAGAAGCTCAGATGACAAGACTTAGACTTTCATACTTTGGACACATCATGTGAAGAGAGATCAATAGAGAAAGATATCATGCTTGGCAAGGTAGAAGGTCAACACAAAAGAGGAAGGCCAGCAATGAGATGAATCAATACAATAACAGCAACTATGGGTGCCAGTCTGCCAATAAACCGCCTGACTGAAGACCAAACACAATTTAGGACAACTATCCAGAGGGTCACCATGAGTCGACACTGACTTGATGGCACTCAACAACACATTTATATATATTTTTTCCAAGTAGCTTTTAATCTTTGTTTGTCTGTTCTTACTTTGAGGTACATAATTGCCTTATACAAAACATCAAAACATGCAGATGGCACACTCTAAGGGGTGGAAGGACTATCTCTGTAGTGTCTCTGATACCCACCCCCATGGCACACAATGTGTCAAGTAGTGAAGCAACTGCACCCCTGACACAAAGATGTACAGTGGGGGGGGGGGGGGGGGAGGGTGGCAGCCCAGACACCTGAAAGTTTGTGAAGGTGGCCTGTTGCTGATACAACTGTCGTGTATATCCCTGTGACACATCATGCACATCAGAGCACTAATATTGTATTGCAGATGTAGCAGCAGTACCACCACTGCCAACTATGCCTGCAGCAGCAGAAAGTCTGGGAGTCCCCCCAATATGACATCATCACCACAACCACCACCACCACCACTGCGGCAGGCAGTAGGGCTTATTGGAGGAGGACAGAAGAATGAAGGATGACTCTGACGTGGGCACATCCCCTGAAGTGCAGCTGGCAGAAGAGAGCAGTTGCAAGCTGTAGGAAATGCAACTGGATCAGGGGACATTATAGCTGCACCCCTGCAATCACAAAGTGGTAGGGTTGCCCCAGAGATGCTAGATTGAGATGCTTGGTGCTGCAGACCCCCATGCTGGGATCAAGGAGCTTGAGGATGTATGGGAGGGGGAGCGATAGCAGGGGATGTGGGAGAGAAAGGGAAGGCATAGGGAATGGGAGAGAAGGAGGAGGGGGAGAAGTGTGGGGGGGGGGGAGGCAGGTGGATAGGCAGCTGTTGCTGTTTGATGATTTGCAGAATTTCACCACTCTAGTTATGCAGCACTCCACTGCCCGAAGCAAAACATATGTGCCATAGGGCCCTGCATTGTGACTTGAAAGCACCTGTCTGCCTATAATGGCAGCACAGTCAGTGATAGCATTACTCTCCACTCCAGGGTGTGCTGGAGATACAAAAACAAGCACTTACCAGAACAAGGTGTACAGACCCCTGCTGTAGCATCCTGTACATACACCAAGTTACCTGAATCAGAATCGCTGGGCAGGTGACCAAACCATGCATATCCCTTGTCGCCCAAGGCACGCATTCCCTGGTGTACAGAGTAACTGCCAGCATCCACTGATATTCCAGGAAATGTGTTGGCTTGTGAGCACTGACACAGGGAGACAGACATGGGTCGGGGGGGGGGGGGGGGATCCCACAGCAGGCACACATGACTAAGCAAGGCTGGATCCCAGATTACAGGTATACACATAGTGGAACCACACTGCAGAGACAGCAATGTGTACATGACAATGATTGATAGATATACACAACACACATCGTAATGTTCAGGCAAACCTCCTGAGACACAGGTCCCTTGCCCCTATATACACATTAAAATAGACTGTTGGGGCCCTGCTGAACATATCTATACATAGCTAAAACATATGTTTAAAAGCCATTTCTTATCTCTCCCTTGAGCATCATTCTCCCCTGTCACATGTCACCATTTGGGGAGAAACAGAGAAACAATAGTTAGCGTGAAGTTTTCAACACTCAACACAGAGAGCTGTCTCCCCAAATACTTCACCTTTCTCCACCAACACAAAGCCACCCATTGTGAACTCTCAGTGAGTTGGTCTTGAAGGAGTTCCTCCACAGGAGCAGAGAAGAAATTGAGATCACTTTGGGAACACCAGATAGAGAACTATGCCATTTAAAAGCATATAAACGTCTGGTAGATGGTTTCCTGGAAGCTAACAGGATCTCCTTTACCTCATGCATAAGGTTAAGGTCCTGTAAAGCTATGCTTTCAGCAGTCAAGCTGTGAGATGGAGCGACTACAGATTGGGATAGAGCAACATCCTTTCGTCCTGGGAGAGGAGATTGGGCGCAGATCCGAGACATAGAGGTTGTGTCTGAGACAGACGTAACAGGAGAGGAAACCACAGTTGACATGGCCAGAGCAGGGCTATGAGGATCATGAAGCCCCTGTCCGCTTGAAGCTTGAAAAGCATCTTGGGGATGAGGGGAATGGGAGGAAAGGCATACAAGAGACCTCAACCCCAGTGGAGGTGAAAAGCATCCATCTGCTGGTTGCTGGATACGGGAGTCCAGGTGCAGAAGCATGGGAGCTTGGCATTTTGCAGAGTGGCAAACAGATCTATGTTTGGAGTCCCCCAGGTCTGAAAGATGTAGGACGCTGTGTCTGGATAGAGAGACCATTTGTGAGGAAGAAGGATCTGACTCAATTTGTCTGCCAAGACATTTTGCTCCCCTGGGAGATACACCGCTTGGAAGTGTATTTGATGAGAAATGGCGAAGGACCAGAGACGAAGGGCCTCCTTGCAGAGGGGCCAAGAGCCTATTCCACCCTGCTTGTTCACAAAGAATATAGCCACTTGATTGTCCATCTGAAACAAGACCCTGTGAAATTCTAGGTGATGTTGAAACATTCTGAGGGCCTTGGAGATAGCACGAAGCTCCAGTAGATTGATCTGGAGCTGCAACAACTGTTCTGTCTGGAGGCCTTGTGTGGAGAGTGTGCCCAAATGAGCCCTCCACCCCAGTTTGTAAGCATCTGTTGTTATGGTGCATTGATGTGGAGGCATCTGAAAAGATGACCAGATGAGAAGATTTTCCGGGGAATACCACCATTGGAGGGCTGTGGTGAGAGGGGCAGTGACTTGGATCTTGTTGCTGAGACAGCCCAAGGCTTGCTTCCATTGGGAGGTAAGAGTCCACTGGGCTGTGCACATATGTAGACGGGTATATGGTACGACATGTACTGTTGAGGCCATATGCCCGAGAAGCTGCAGCATTTCTCGGGCAGTCAGATGGTCTCTGAGCTGCACCTGGGATGCCAGCTGAATGAGACAAGAACAACGGGACTGGGATAGAAATGCCCTTGATTGTTGTGTGTCCAGAAGACTTCCAATGAATTCTAGTTCCTGAGTTGGAACGAGATGGGACTTTGGAAGATTTATGACAAATCCTAAGTGCTGCAGTACCTGCATGGTACGAAGCAGAGATAGCCGAACCTCCTGGGAGGTGTCTGTCTTTTTGAGCCAGTCGTCTAAGTAAGAGAAGACAGATATCCCTAGAGAACTTAGATATGCAGCTACAACCGACATGCACTTTCGGAAGACTCTTGGGGCAGAGGCGAGTTTGAAGGAAAGGACTCTGTATTGATAATGTTTTCCTTGAAAGAGGAAGCGTAGATATTTCCTGTGTCCTGGATGGATGAGGATATGTGTGTATGCTTCTTTTAGATCTAGAGAACAGAGTCAGTCCTGACTCTGGAGGTAGGGAAGAAGGGTCCCTACAGAGACCATCTTAAACTTCTCATGAACCAGAAACTTGTTTAGGTTTCTGAGGTCTAGGATGGGCTTGTACCCTCTGGTCTTTTTTGGTATGAGAAAGTACAGAGAGTAGAAACCTATTCCCTGCTGAGGTGTGGGGACCTCCTCTATGGCACCCTGTGATAGAAGAGAAGACACCTCCTGTATTAGGATAGCAGAGAGAGGAGGAGGAGTATGATAGTCCCCTACTAGGGTGGAGGGGGCAGAGTTTGGAAATGAAGTCTGTACCCCTCCTTCACTATGGTTAGAGTCCACTGCTCCAGAGGTGATGAGATGCCACCTTTGGGCATAATGACAGAGTCTGCCTGCTATGTGGAGGGGGTGGGGGTCCTCCAAAGGCAGGGTGGCTATGTTCTCTAGGAAAAAGTAAAAAATCAGGTGCAGACTATGGCTACGGAGCTGGTTGAGCTTTAGGTACCTGTGGCTTCTTCTGCTGTTTGGAAGGCTTTTGCTTCTTTTGAGGACTCTGAGCCTGGTATTGAGTGGCAGGAGTATAAGAAGCATAGAACTTCTTTTTCTTATTAAAGGAGGTTTTCTTTGCAGCTGTCTTTTTCCTAGCAGGGTTGGCCTATTCAGAGTGGTATTCTTTGACTCCAACTGAGAAGCCTTATCTTGCCAGTCCTTTATCTTGAACCCAATGCTCAAGGTCTGAGGCTTGCAGCCATGCAATTCTGCATGCACCGATGCAGATAGCCGTGGCTCTGCAAGTGCACTCAAATGCATCGAAGGATGCTCTGTT
Source organism: Ichthyophis bannanicus (assembly GCA_033557465.1). Taxonomy (NCBI): domain Eukaryota; kingdom Metazoa; phylum Chordata; class Amphibia; order Gymnophiona; family Ichthyophiidae; genus Ichthyophis; species Ichthyophis bannanicus. The sequence goes on from CM066032.1 coordinate 989,562,577, forward strand.
AACAAACTTCGAGACATTTTGGGCATGCTTAACTAGAGCAAGATAATCACCCCTCTTATCTGGGAGAAGAGGGGCCATGACTTCAAGGTCCCTGGTGACCTCCTTTAGGAAAATACTCATGTAGAGTATATAGGCGTTAATCCTGGATGAAAGCATTGAAGCCTGGAAACATCAGCGTCCAAACGTATCGAGGGTTCTGGATTCTCTACCCAGAGGGTTAGAAGAATGCATCTTAGAACTCTTAATGTGATGCATCGCAGATTCCACCACCATCAAATGGTGGGGAAGTTGTGTCTTTTGGAAGCTGGGACATTCCGGTACTTGGTATCGAGGCATCAAGTATGGGGTGAGATCACGAGGGGAGTCTCCCACATCCGGAGCATAGAATCATGGAGAATGTGGTGAACTGGAAGGGTGGCCGCGTCCTTAGGAGCTGTTGGATATTGGTGGACCTCCAATTCCTCAGCCCTAGGCTCTTTTTCAGATGTAACTGTTATGGAAAGACCCCTAGCTAGGTCTCGAATAAATTCCTCGAAAGACATGTCCTCGGAAGGGGACAAGGGCAGCTCAAGGCAATCTGCTGCCTGAGGCGAGGGATGAGATGGCACCCCCCGCTACAGGAGTTTCTCAAAACTCCAGTCAGGGACTGAACCAAACCAAAAAGCCGATTAGATAATGTGGAGGAAATGCAAGATGTTTGCACACCAAGGAACTAAAAGAAATAGCAAGAACAGCAGCACTATTTATAACACCAAATTATAACTCATTTTTTATTTTGATGTTATACATTGCATTATAGTTCTTGCTTTTTTCTTTTTGAACATATATTTTGCATCCACAGAACCCCCTCCCTCAAAAATGGATGCAGAGCAGAACTAGGACATTCACCCACAGAACTCAATATCATAAAAAAAAAATCTGATTCCAACCATCTCACTAACAACAACAAACATTCTCCAGAACCAGGCATATTGTGAACTAATACAAAACCCTACAACAAAGTCACTGAGGATCTGTACAGCATACCTACCATGCCATACCAGCTCAATTTCCAAAACTCACATAAGGAGCCTAACCAAAAGCGTAGTTACTCACCTGTAACAGCAGGAATCAGTCCTCACATATGGGTTACGTCGGCGCTGACAGAGTCCACACGGAGCAAAATCCCCAGCTTTCAAAGAAAGCATTTGGCAGTTGCCTCCACGCATGCGTGGTCCGCTTCCCGCCCAAACGAGCCATCTTGCTCAGTCAAATGACATAGCTAAAGACGGCAAAAAACCAAAAAACAATAAATACAGGAGGACTGCAACTCCAAGGGGAGGAGGGAGGGTTGTGAGGATTGATACCTGCTGTCCCCGGAGAACATCTGTTACAGGTGAGTAAAGCATAGTTACTCACCTGTAACAGGTGATCTCCGGGAACAGCAGGAATTTAGTCTTCACATATGGGTATCGTCGGTACAGACGGAGCCTGCGCGGGAATGCTCCCCAGCGTCCAATAGGAAAGCTTTTGGGAGCATCCCACAGTGCCTGCGTGCTGCCTTCCCGCCTTTCACAACTGCCTCTCTCCAGTTGAGTTTTAAAGCTGAAACAAAGAGAGAGAGAGAGGGAAGGAAAGAAAAGAGAGATACAACTCCTAGGGGAGGTGGGTGGGTTGTGAAGACTAAATTCCTGCTGTTCCCGGAGATCACCTGTTACAGATGAGTAACTATGCTATCTCCAGGAACAAGCAGGAATGTAGTCCTCACATATGGGGACTCCCTAGCTGCAGATGCCAGGGAGAAGACCCCAGAAGTTGTGTGCTATTGTGAAAGGGCTCCACTTCCCCCCATGGATCTCTGGCATCCTACCAGGGATAGTGGGTAGAAGTTGATTAAGTATGGAACAGGTGTTGAAGAACAGCCTGACCAAACAAGGCATCCCGGCAGGAGTCCTTGTCTAAGCAGTAATGGGCTGTGAAGATATGAACCGAAGCCCAATTAGCTGCTCAGCAGATGTCGTCGATAGACACAGAGTGAAGATGAGCCATAGAGGCTGCCATGGCTCTCACATTGTGAGCTATGACACAGCCTTCCAGAGGAAGGTTTTTACTCTCATAGGCAAAAGATATACACTGTGCAATCCAGTTGGACAGTGTTCTTTTGGAGATTGGAAGTCCCAAATGACTAGGATCAAAAGCAACAAAGAGTTGAGAGGACTTCCTATGTTGCTGTGTCCTTTGTAAGTAAAAGGCCAGAGCCCTTTTGCAATCCAAAGTATGAAGATTCCTTTCTGCATTTGAGGCATGAGGCCTTGGGAAGAATACAGGAAGGTAAACCACTTGGTTTAAATAAAAAGGTGACACCACCTTTGGCATAAAATGTGGATGAGTCCTAAGGGCTACCTTATCGTGATGGAACCTTGTATAAGGAGGATCAGCCACCAATGCTTGCAATTCACTGATGCGACATGCTGATGTGATTGCAATAATAAAGATGACCTTCCAGGAAAGGAATTTCAAAGAGGTAGTGGCTAATGGTTCAAAAGGCGGTTTCATAAGCTGCCCAAGAACCAAATTTAAGTCCCATGCCACCGGAGGTGGCTTAATGGGAGGCTTAGTTAAAAGAAGGCCTCTCATAAATCTCGCTATGAGAGGATGAGAGGAAATAGGTTGCCCATTTAGAGGCTTGAAAGAAGCTGCAATAGCACTCAAATGAACTCTCCTGAATTGGTCTTAAGCCCTGCATTAGACAAATGAAGGAGATACTCCAATAATGACTCCAGAGGTATCGCAAGAGGGTTAAGACCCTTCTGCGAGCACCCTCTGGATAGCTATCCTAAATTATGTTCGGTCTTGAGTCAGGTGGCTCATTGTTAACAGACTGGTACCCGTAGCTGCTGTTATTGTCTCGATCCATCTCACTGCTGGCCGTCCTCTTTTGCGTTGACCTTCTATCTTGCCAAGCATGATGTCTTTCTCTAATGATCTCTCTCTTTGCATGATGTGTCCAAAGTATGAAAGTCGAAGTCTTGTCATCTAAGCTTCTAAAGAAAGCTTAGGTTTGATCACCTCTAGTACCGACTGGTTTGTTCTTCGGGCAGTCCATGGTATACACAGTATTCGCCGCCAGCACCATAATTCAAAGGCATCAATTTTCTTCCTGTCTATCTTTTTCACTGTCCAGAAAATACCATGGCTTGAACAAATCAAATCTTTGTATGGAGAAAGACATCTCTTCTCTTGAGAATCTTATCTAGGTCTTTCATAGCCATTCTGCCAAGAGCAATGTGTCGTCTGATTTCTTGGCTGATGGTTGCTTCTTTATTGATAGTTAATCCAAGTAGGTTAAAGTTGTTCACGATTTCAATTTCTTCTCCTTCAACGATAAACCTGTTAATTATGCCAGTTGTCATGATCTTTGCCTTCTTTACATTAAGGTCCATTTTGAGACTATTTTCTTTGATTGTGAGAAGTAAATGTTTCAGATCATCTTCACTGTCAGCCAGTAATGTGGTATCATCAGCATAGCGAAGGTTGTTGATGAGTCTTCCACCAATCTTCACACCTCTGTTGTCTTCTTACAATCCTGCTTCTCTGATGATTTGTTCTGCATATAAATTAGACAGGTAGGGGGAAAGTAGCAGCCTTGTCTTACACCTTTGCTTATTTTAAACCATTCTGTTTCTCCTTGTTCCGTTCTCATGGTTTACCCAGTCAAAAGCCTTGCTATAGTTGATAAAGCACAAATAGATATCCTTTTGGTATTCTTTAGTCTTTTCAAGGATCCATTTCACATCCGCAATGATGTCTCTCGTTCCTCACCCTTTCCTGAACCCTGCTTGCACTTCAGGTAGTTCTTGTTCCAGGTATGGTTGTAGTCTCTTTTGAATAATCTTCAGTAGAATCTTGCTGGCATGTGGGATCAGAGCTATTGTGCGATAATTTCCACAGTCAGTTGGATCACCTTTCTTTAGTATTGGTATAAACACAGATCTTTTCCAGTCAGTTGGCCATGATGTTGTCTTCCATATTTCTTGGCAGAGCCTTGTAAGTACGGTAACAGCCGCCTCAGATTGCTGTAATACCTCTATGGGAATGCTATCAATGCCTGGTGCTTTGTTCTTTGATAAGGCTTTCAATGCTGCTTCAACTTCTTCTTTCATCAGCAATGGTTCCCGATCATAAGGTACAGGTTGAAACGGCTGTTGGTCCACTTGATCTTTATCATATAAAAACTGTATATTCCTTCCACCTTTTCTTGATCTTCTCAGCATCATTCAACATAGAACCTTGAACATCTTGTAACATTCCAATTTGAGGCTGGAACCTTTTCTTTAACTCTCGTAGCTTTAGGAAAGCCAATCTTGTTCTTCCTCTAATAGTTTCTGCTTCTATTTCCTTGCATGTGTCGTCGTAGTACTTTTCCTTGTCCTGTCTTGCTGCACGTTGGAAATCTCTGTTGAGTTCTGTTATTGTCTTTCTTTCTCCTCTGGCTGTAACTTCTCTGCGTTTCTGGTCAATTTTCAGAGTTTATTCCGTCATCCATTTTGGCTGTTTTTCCTTTTTCACCTTTTGTAGAGACTTCTCACTTTCTTCCAACATAACCTTCTTGATGTCATTCCATAACTCTTCTGGAGCTCTGCCATTTGTATCTAAAGCATCAAATCGATTTTGCAGGTAGTCTTTAAATTCCAGTGGTATATTCTCAAGGTCATATTTTGCTGCATTCATGAGTGGTTTGCTCTTTTTCAACTTTAGCTTGAGTTTGCGTACTAGTAGTTGATGATCTGTACCAGTCAGCTCCAGGTTTTGTCTTTGTTGATGTAATAGAACTTTTCCATCGTTGACTTCCACAGATGTAGTCAATTTGATTTTTATACAATCCATTGGGTGAAGTCCATGTGTACAGTCGCCGCTTGTGTTGATGAAAGAAGGTGTTTGAAATGAATAGATCGTTGGTCTTGCAGAATTCTATCAGTCTTTCTCCAGCTTCATTTCTGTTGCCAAGTCCATATTTTCCAACTACTTTGCCTTCTTCTTTGTTGCCAACATTTGCATTCCAGTCACCCATGACTATCAGGATATCCTGTTTGCATGTTCTGTCAATTTCAGCTTGTACTTGTTCATAGAACTCTTCAATTTCATCCTCTTCTGCAGCTGTTTTTGGGGCATATACTTGAATTATAGTTATGTTGATAGGCATTCCTCGTAGACGAATAGAGATTAAGCGTTCGCTGACTGCATTGTATTTCATTACAGTTCTTGCAAGTTACTTCTTTATTATAAATGCAACACCATTTCTTCTTTGCCTTTCATTTCCAGCATAGTTGACCATGTGATCATCTGATGCAAAGTGCCCGATGCCAGTCCATTTCAGTTTGCTGACACCCAACAGATCAAGTTGTACACGTTCCATTCCATTCTTGACCACCTCCAACTTCCCTTGGTTCATGCTTCGTACGTTCCATGTGCGAATGCGTAAGACATCTTTACAGCTTCTGACTCTCATTTCATGTGCAGCTACATCAGCAGTCAGACGTCCCGAGGGCTTTGATCTAACCACATCATAAATGCTGGCTTTACTCTGAAAAGTCTTCAGTTCTTCCCCAGTAGCTAGTTGAATGTCTTCCAACCTGAGGGTCTCATCTTCCAGCACTATAGCACAATTTGTTTTGTTGTAACTATCCATTGGGTTTTCATGGCAAGATACAGAAGTAGATTGCCGGGCCTTTCTTCCGCGCAGTTTAAGTTTGGTGTTGTTGCCATTGTCACAGAAATGTGATCCTCCGCCGTCAACACTATCCCATTCTGCTGCTGCCCAGATGGGTGCTTTGTCTTGGTCTGGCACCTCAGCTGAGACCTGTCCATCTTGGGAGACCCTGCCAGTAGTTAAACTACCGATAGTTTAGCTCTCAGCATCACTGATGCACACAAGCCCTCACAGCACGACAAGCTGCAAACCAAGCGAGCACCATATGGTAAACCTTTTCCACTTGAAAGCTTACGAGCATCTTGTGGAAGGCTTCCTGGAAGCATAAAGGATATCCTTTACCTGTTGAGAAAAGTTAAGACCGTGAAGTTCTAGGCTTTCAGCAACCAGGCCCTGAGATGCAGAGACTGGGGATTGGGATGCCACAGCATCCTGTCCTCCTGAGAAAGGAGATATGGAGCAGATCCTAACTCCAGAGGTGGAGCTTCAGAGAGATGTAGGAGCAGAGGGTACCACATTTGCCGTGGCCAATGTTGAGCTATGAGAATCATATGACCTCTGTCTCTCTGAAGCTTGAACAGGGTTTTGGTAATTAGGGGAATGGGTGGAAAAGCATACAGGAAATCCTGGCCCCAAAGGAGGGGGAAAGCATCCCTGGCCTGACAACCCTGAGCCGGAATTCTGGAACAGAACTGGGGAAGTTTGGCATTCAGCAGACTTGCAAAGAGGTCTATGTCCAGGGTTCCCCTAATTTGGAAAGGTTTGGCCACCTGGTCCGCATGGAGAGACCATTTGTGTGGAAGCAGAACTCGACTGAGTCTGTCTGCCCAAGAGTTTTGAATGCCTTGAAGATACACCGCAAGGAGATGAATCTGATGCTCTCTAGCGAGGGCCTATAGTTACAAAGCTTCTTTGCATAGAGACAGAGAGCTTGTTCCACCCTGCTTGTTCACATAGAACATGGCTACTTGATTGTCCATTTGAACTAGGACTGTCTTGTAGCTGAGCTGGGTGTGGAATACTCGAAGAGCAAGGAAGATTGCTCTGAGTTCCAGGAGACTGATGTGTAGATAGGCCTCCTGTGGAGTCCAGGTACCCTGGGTAGAGAGGCCTTGCAGGTGGGCTTCCCCAACCCACCTGTGAAGCATCTGTTGTTAGAGTGGCTTGGGGTGGGGGTTGCTGAAAAGGAGACCCCACCAAAAGGTTCTGGGGTGACTGCCACCATTGGAGGGACAAAATAAGGCGATCTGAGTTTGCTATTTTGTCTGACAGGCAACCTGACGCCTGAGCCCACTGAGTGGATAAAGTCCACTGGGCTGCCCTCATATGGAGGTGAGCATAAGGAACCACATGCACTTTGGATGCCATGTGGCCTAGCAACTGTAACATTTCTCGAGCAGTGAGGTGAGGTTTTAACACTGCTTGGGAAGCCAACTGCACAATGCGAAGGCAGCGGTTCTGTGGAAGGTAGGCCCTTGTCTGCCTTGTGTCCAGCAGAGCTCCTATAAACTGCAAAGCACGGTCCCGGTATCAATCCAAGTTGGTACCGAGTTGACCCGATACCAATCTGTCGATTCCAGCCAGAGATGGCATGGGAAGAGTTCCCACCGGGGCCGGTACCGGTGTCTGTACCGTTGTCAGTACCGGCGTCGGTGTCGATGTCGGTACCGGTGCCCATTGGACCAATGGTATCACAGCTGAAAGAAGAGCTGCGATGCTGTGTTCGATAGCGAGGAACCTCTGGTCTATCGACGCTGCCGATGCCTGGGTGTCGGTTCCGGTAAAAACGGCCGGAACCCCTGAGCATGGCACAGGTAGTTCTTGCGAGGCTGGGGCCTCGAGAACATCCTGAAGTCCCATCGATGCTTTGGAAGCCAAAGCCTCCCACCGGGGCTGTTTTGCCGGTGTGGCTCCCTCAAGGGCAATGCCAATGGCCTCTCGATGCTTAGAAGGAGAGCTACCCTTTGAGGACCGGCTTTTATGTTTAGTTACCTGAGATCCAAGGGAGGAAGAAGAGGCCCTTGACGATGTCGATGCAATGGATCTGGCATCCGAAAAAGAGAGGGTACCGAGCTTTGCAGCCCGGTTCTGTTTTCCTCTTTTAGTCATTCCCATACAGGAGAGACATTCAGTTGGAGAATGTTCAGACCCTAAACATTTAAGACACCAATCATGGGTGTCAGTGACGGAAATGGTACTGCCACACTTGGTACATTTTTTAAAACCACTGGTTGGTTTTTCCATGTTTTAGGAATATGGGGCCTAGTGCCCAAAATGGCGCCTAGCACCAAAAGAGAAACGTTTCTGAAGAGAAACAGTTTAAAGCATAAGTTTTTTTTTTTTTTTTAAAAGAAAAGAAAAGAACCGGCGGTACCGGTAAGCATCGTGCGGTAGGCAAACGTGACCACAAGAAAACAAATTTAAAAACGGAATTTTCTGCGGTGACAGGGAATAGATCCTGCCGGCTCCACGGAAAACGAAGAACTGAAGAGGGACAGCTGGAAAGGTGGGAAGGCAGTGCGCATGTGCTGAGGGATGCTCCCAAAAGCGTTCCTATTGGATGCTGTGGAGCGTTCCCGTGCAGGCTCTGTCGGTACCGACGATACCCATATGTGAAGACTACATTCCTGTTGTTCCTGGAGATAACTTCTTCTTCTTATTGAAGAATGGTTTCTTGTAGGATTTTTTCCTTGCAGGATCAGCTGTAGATTTAGACAATCTATCCAAGGTGATATTGTCAGCATCTATCCCGTTAGCTTTTTCCTGTCAATTCTTGCCAAAGAGATTCTCTCCTGTGCAAGGAATATTTCCTAGTTTATCCTGTACCCAAAGTTCCAAGTCAGATGCCTGGAGCCAGGCAATCCTACGTGCACCTATGGCAATAGCAGAGGTTCTGCTTATGCACTCAAAGCAGTCAAAGGCTGTACGATTGACAAGGGCGAGGTAATCCTGCCTCTTATCATCAGGAAGGAGAGGGCTCATAAGCTCTAAATCTCCTGTGACCTCCTTAAGGAACATTCCCATATATAAAATATAGGAACTGATCCTAGCAGAAAGCATGGAAGCCTGGAAGGTTCGACGTCCAAAGGCGTGAAGAGTCCTACACTCACGTCCTGGAGGATTAGATGCATGCCTTTTTGCACTCTTGATCCTTCTCATAGCTGATTCTACCACCATGGAATGGTGTGGTAGCTGAGTCTTCTGAAACCCAGGACAGGGAGGAACTCGATACATGGTGTCTTCGAGAGTGAGGAGATGTGGTTAGAGGTGTTTCCCACATCCTTAACATGAGATCATGCAAGAACTCGTGAATAGGTAAGGTAGCTGCCTCCTTGGGAGCTTTAGGGTATTGCAGGATTTCTAATTCCTTTGCCCTAGGCTCTTTTTCAGGAGCCACTGTGATGGAAAGACCTCGAGCCACATCTCCGATAAAATCCTGAAAGGACATATCTTCTGGTGGAGAGATCCTATGCTGAGGAGAAGAAGAATCCTCAGGAAGAAGTACTCTGGTATCGGCAGAGCTTTCAGAGTCTTCAGACTCATCCGAGGATTCAAAGTACCTCCGATCTGGGTGATCGTGCAAGGCACGGTACCGGTACCGATCAAAATCGGCATCGGAGGTGTCCGGTACCGACTTGACGATACCGGATGGATAAGCATGACTCGGTCCCGGTAGAATAACTGCCGATGTCGATGCAGTCGATATGGGTACCGGAGTCGGTGCCGGTACTGGTTGAATTGTCTGAAGTGGTTTCAAGGGCATCGAGGCCGTGAGAAGAGCTGCCAGACTGCGTTCAATAGCCAAGAACCTCTGGTCTATCGACACTGCCGATGCTTGGGTATCGGTACCGGATGAAGCAGCTGGTATCCCAGAGCATGGCACCTGTAGTTCTGCTGAGGTTGAGGCCTCGAGAACATCCTGGAGCCCCGTTAATGCTTTGGAAGCCGAAGCCTCCCACCGGGGCAATTTTGCTGGTGAAAGTCCCTCAAGGGCAATGCCAGAGGCATCTCGATGCTTAGAGGGAGATCTACTCTTTGAGGACCGGCTAGATTTATGTTTAGTTACCTGAGATCCATGGGAGGAAGACGAAGCCCTGGAAGACGTCGATGCCACAGAGGCTGCATCGGAGGGAAAAAGGGTGCTAAATTTAGCAGCTCGGTTCTGCTGGCCCCTCTTCGACATCATCCCACAGGCAACATACTCCTTAATAGAGTGGTCAGGACCTAAACATTTGAGGCACCACTCATGGGTATCGGTGACGGAAATGGTACCGCCACACTTGGAACACTTTAAAACCCAAAGCGGGTTTTTCCATTTTAAAGGAAAAGTTGGGCCTAGTGCCCAAAATGGCACGTGGCACCTGAGGAGAAAAAAACTTGGAAAAGTCTCCAGAAGAAAAGTTTTTTGGGGTTTTTTTTTGGACAGAAAGAGAGAACCACCGGCGGTACCGGTGTAGCGTCAAAGGAAGGCAGACGCGACCACAAAAAAGAAGAATAGAAGGGAATTATTTTCTGCGGTGACAGGATATGCGACCTGTCGGCTCCGTGGAAAACGAAGAACTGGAGAGGGACAGTTGGGAAAGGCGTGAAGGCAGCACGCAGGCACTGTGGAATGCTCCCAAAAGCTTTCCTATTGGATGCTGGGGAGCGTTCCCGCGCAGGCTCCGTCAGTACCGACGATACCCATATGTGAGGACTACATTCCTGCTTGTTCCTGGAGATCTATGTTTTCTCTGGGAACAAGCAGGAAGTCAGTCCTCACATATGGGACTCCCCAGCTACAGGTTACCAGGAATTCATAGCCAAAAAAGGCTCCCTCATGGATTGCCGTGAGCAGCTGCAGTGGAAAACTCTCAACCGATAAAGAATTAGCACTCCGGTAGCATGCACACAGAAGGGTCGGAGAGCAGGAGTTGCCTAGACCTCAAAAAGGTTATGGAGTACAGCCTGGCCAAGGCACTGTCCCATCGGGACTCCCTATCCAGGCAGTAATGAGCTGCTAAGGTATGAACTGAAGACCAGGTGGCGGCCCAGCAGATGTCTGCCAGAGGAATGGAGCACAGATGAGCCACGGAGATTGCCATGGCCCTGACCTTGTGAGCCGTGACATGGCCCTCCAATGGAAGTTTCGCTTTCTCATCGGCCCGGGCGATACAGTCCACCACCCACGTGGACAGTGTGCGCTTGGTCACCGCTTGACCCAGTTTGCTGGGGATGTAGGAAATGAAAAGCTGCGATGCTTTCCGGTGGTCTTGAGTATGCTGAATGTAGAAAGATAAAGCCCTCCTACAGTGTAGGGTATGGAGGACAGCCTCAGCGTGACTGGCGTGCTGTCTGGGAAAGAAGGTAGGGAGGACCACCTCTTGATTGAGGTGGAAAGAGGACACCACCTTCAGAAGAAACTTGGGGTGTGTGCAAAGCACTACCCTATTCTTGTAGAACCTAGTATAAGGCCTCTCCGCCATGAGGGCCTGGAAATCGCTCACTCTTCGGGTGGAGGTGAGGGCAATGAGGAACACCAGCTTCCATGAGAGATAGTGGAGATGACACATAGCTACTGGTTCGAAAGGCGGCAGGGTGCGCCACCCCAACACCACATTGAGATCCCATTCGGGTGCCGGAGGGCGGCCCGGAGGCTTAGACAGGAGAAGGCCCTTGAGGACCCAGGACACTGTCGGGTGTGCCAAGAGTGGTTTCCCTTTTATCAGATGGTGGTTGGCCGTGAGGGCACTGAGATGTATTCTGACGGAATTGGATTTGAGCCCCGAGTCAGAGAGGTGGAGAAGGTATTGTAGTACCATGGCCACCGGGCAGGAGAAAGGGTCGATTCCCCGAGTCACACACCAGAGCACAAACCTGCACCACTTAAAGGCGTAAGCCCTTCTGGCAGACGTTCTGCAGGAGGCCAGCAGGGCATCCTCTACTTCCCTTGGAAGTAGGAGTGGAGCTAGTGAGACCCTCTCAGCAGCCACGCCGTCAGCGATAGGGAGCTGGGGTTGGAGTGCAGGAGATAGCCCCCCTCCTGGGAGAGGAGCCGTGGGTCTGTCCCCAGAGGGATAGGAGTCTCCACCGCTAGCTGTAGGAGGAGCGGGAACCACGGTGCTGAGGCCACCGTGGGGCTATCAGAATGACTGAGGCTCTGTTGCGAAAAATCTTGAACAGGGCTTTGACGATCAGAGTTGTCGGGGGAAATGCATACAGGAGACCCCCCGACCACAAGATCAGAAAGGTGTCAGCAGCCACCCTGGCAAGGTGTGGTTGCCGGGAACAGAAACGGGGCAACTGGTGGTTGTCTGGGCTGGCAAACAGGTCCAGCCTCGGGTAACCTGAGATCCGAAAGAGCCTGCAGGCCACCTTTGGTTCCAGCTGCCATTCATGGGGCTGGAGCAGTCTGTTGAGCCTGTTGGCTAGCCAATTGCTGTGGCTAGCCGACACTGCTTTGAGGAGAATGCCTTGCCGGACTGCAAATGAGCACAGGTCCATAGCCTCCCAACAGAGGGCGCGGGACCCCGTGCCCCCCTGTTTGTTCACGTAGAACATGACAACCTGGTTGTCAGTCTGGACTAGGACAGAGCTGTGGCTCAAGGATCTCTGAAATGCCCTCAGGGAAAGGCGGATCGTACGCAGCTCCAACAGGTTGATCTGCTGGGCACTCTCGTCTTGAGACCAGACACCCTGGGTGTGAAACCCCTGGCAGTGGGCTCCCCAGCCCAGCAGGGAGGTGTCTGTGGTGAGGACTCTCGAGTGCTGAGGGGCCTGAAAAGGCATCCCCGCTTGCCAGTGGTGGGGGGACTGCCACCAGTTCAGGGACCGTGCCAGGCGCCCAGTGACTTTGACTCTGTCCTGGAGGCACCCGTTGCCTGGGACCACTGTTCCTTGAGGCACCACTGCGTAATTCTCATGTGTAGGCGGGCATCTGGAGTGACATGGACTGTGGAAGCCATGTGCCTGAGGAGGTGCAGCAGGAGTCGTGCCGGCACCGAAGTGCGGCGCTGTACCTTTTTGGCCAGTGCCATTAACCTGTTGACTCTGTCCGTAGGTAGGAAGGCCTTGGCTGGAAGAGTACTGATCCTTGCCCCAATAAATTCCAGCTCTTGAACCGGACACAGGCTGGACTTGGGGTAGTTGATTACAAAGCCCAAGTGCTGAAGGACCTGGATAGTGCGTGCCGTGGCCTGCTGCACCTCGGGGGCCGTGATGCCCCTGATGAGCCAGTCGTCGAGGTAGGGGAAGACGAAAATCCCCTGAAGCCTGAGAAAGGCGGCGACTACTGCTAGGCACTTCGTGAATATCCTGGGGGCTGAGGCAAGGCCGAAGGGCAGTACCTGGTATTGAAAGTGAAGGCCCCCCCACCACAAAGCATAGGTATTGCCTGTGGTTTGGGTGGATTAGGATGTGCGTGTAAGCATCCTTTAGGTCTAAAGAGCATAGCCAGTCTCCCTGGCAGAGGTAAGGCAGCAATGTTCCAAGGGAAAGCATTTTGAACTTCTCCCGCATCAGGAATCTGTTGAGGTTGCGGAGGTTGAGGATGGGCCTCAGGCCCCTTGACCTTTTTGGCATGAGGAAGTATGTGGAATAGAACCCCTTGCCCCTGAGATGATGGGGCACCACTGCTCTGTCCTCGAGAAGACCCGTCAACTCCTTCAAGAGAAGGACCCGGTGAGGAGGAGGCCGGGAGGGCTCTCCAGGAAAATAATGCGGAGGCACTTCGGCTAGGCAAAGGAGGTAACCCTCCTTGACCACTTGTAATGCCCAGGTGTCGGTGGTGATGGCTCCCCACCTGTGGGCATACAGGGAGAGCCCACCTCCTGTAGGTTGCCTTATTTATTTTAAAATGTATATACCTAATGTATATGCCTAATTTATTTTAAAATGTATATACCAATCTAAAATACTAAGTGGCTTCCAAACATATACATGCAATTTAGTAAAACAGATGTTACAATAAAACAAAACATATTAAATTTGATTAATGAAATGCCACTTGCACAGTCTCCCCCTCCCCAATCAGACCATCACCAATTTGCACATCAGATTTATTTAGCTATGACCATATTATTGATGAGGAGGGAAGATATAAAATGAGAAACTAATCCTGGTAGCCGTGAATTCAAACGCTGGATTGGATTGTACTAGAGATGGAAAAGTCTGGAACTCAGAAGCGCTGAAGCTATCAGGCTACTAAAAAAAATTGAACTGAGATGTTCCCTTAAAATTTTAAATTTCCTTTAATGTGACCTGACAAAATATTTAAATTTCAGTCTGGCAGCATACAGAACATAAAACTGCAAATCTCAAAGACCATACATATTCCAGTACCCCCCCCCCCCCCCAACCAACACCCTAAAGTTGACCTTACCAAGAACCCAGATACAGGACCCATAGAGCAAATCTACTATTCCATAATAGCACTAACTTCCAAAACTCACACAATATGGAGCATACCCAAAAAGGGCAGCATCATAAATATTGCAGTGGGCCCTAGAACATCCATATTCCTATTCAGAAAACTGAACAAGCCGGATTACTACAGCTCCCTACATAGAAACTCCATGCTAACAGAACATGTAGCCTCAGTCACACATGCAGAACAGAGATAGATCTTCATCAAGTAGGGATTATTTCAATACAAGCTAAAAACAGACATATGTAGTAAAAAATGCTTTTACCCATTACTCTTTAGGTTTACAGGATTTCTTTCCCAAAATTATACTTTACTGCGGAATGAGGCGAGTGAAAGAACTCTCACGCACAAGCATCTGCATTATCGGCAGAAACTAACATAATGGCTCAGTGCAAGTGCAATTAATGCCACCTCAGTATGTGGTCTTAGTTGCACCTGCAGTTGTTTTGTCACACTGAAATGCAGTAAGTGCAGAGGGATGTAACTGCCTCCTTGCAGTTAGCCTATAGTAATCAAACTCTGGAATTAGTTACCAGAGGATGTAGCAAAAGCTGTTAGTGTAGCTGGGTTTAAAAAAGGTTTGTACAAGTTCCTGGGGGAAAGATCCATAAACTATTATTAAAGAGGACCTGGGAAATCTACTGCTTGTCCTGGGACAAGCATTGCAGAACCTGTGTGCTTTTTTGGGAATCTGTTAGGTACTTTTGACCTGGATTGGCCACTGTTGGAAACAGGATAGTGGGCTTGAGGGACCTTGGTTTGACCCAATATGGCACAGAGCTTAGGAAACATGTTGCTAAATATGCCAAACAAGAGGGGCTCAACAGCATCCATGCAACACTTTCCACTTCCACAAAAACAGGAGCAACTTGGCGCCCCAACACAGCACTTCCCACCCTCTGAAAAACAAGAGAGACTCTGTGACCAAGAAGGGCTTGGCAACCCCAACATAACTCCTGAAACGGCATACTGGACCAGCATAGTATTAATGTAAATATATATTCTGCAAAAAAAAAACAACAAAGGAAATGCAAGATGCTTGCACATCAAGGAGCTAAAAGAAAAAGTAAGAACCGCGGCCCAGTTTATAGTGCCAAATTATAAAATTGTAACTCATTTTATTTTGTTATAAACTGTGTTAAGGTTCTCGCTTTTTCTTTTTGAATATATATTCTGCATACACAGAAACCTCTCCCTCAACAATGAATGCAGAGCAGAAGTAGGACATTCATCCACAGAACTCAATATATTAAAAAAAATCCAGTAACAGTCATACTGGGAACTAATATAAAACCCTACAAAAGTCACCGAAGGTCTACAAGGCCAAATCTACCATACCAAAGCAGGATAAACTTCTAAAACTCACGTAAGGGGCCTACCCAGAAATATGACGCACTATAAATACTGCTGTAATCCTTAGAATGATCTGTCACAAGCACAACGCCCAAAGCCACTTGCCTTTAATGGCCGAGGGGCGTGGTGGTTGAGGATTCCTTCTTCTATCAGCTCTTAGCATCCTATATCTTCGTGTTGGCTTCTGGGAAGTGTAGTACTGCTAAAATATGTTGGTGCTTTAAGTAGAAGGTTTGTAGTTGAGGTAACCGAGGGTAAGGCTTGTAACAGAAAGTTTATTTCCATAACACAAAAGCACAGCAGGTTCAAGGTATCATTTACAGGATTATAACTGTAGGATTTGCTTAAGGTACAGCAAATAATGGTAAACAAGCCAAAAACTCAGAAATGGCTTCTTAAAGTCCTCTTACTTGCAGAAGTATTGCCTTTAGAAACTAGGCTGCCACTTTCCTTTTTTTAGTCCTTGTTAAACAGAGCATAAAGAAAAATTCAAGCTTAATTCTTCTACAGCAGTTTGGTTTCTGCCAGCCTCAAAAACCTCTATAGGCTGCTTTTCTATGTGAAACCAAACTTAGATTCCAAGCTGTTATCAAAACTCTTAGCAGGCTTTTCATATAGGAGAGGAGCAAGCAAAAACTCTTATAGCAGCTAACTTAGCTTTTCTTGCCGTTGCACAGTTCAAACACAGGTGATAAACAAGCATGAATCAGAGCTTCCAGATCAGGCTTACGTTGCAGTAAATTTCCCTTTTAAAACATACAGGAATTTACTTCCACACTGCTTGTGCCATATGGTTAACTTCCAAGGAGAATTACTTCTTTCAGGGCTAGCTTTCCTCAAGACCTCCTGTCTAGAGCTTGGCATAGAGAGCAATCCATAACGCAATCTTCTTCACCCAACTCTGACACTGGTTCTCCCAACTGCATGGGTTCTGACTCACCGACCTGGTCAGACTGCTCTGCTGACAACCTCTCTGGTGGTCTGAAAGCTTCTCCACTTCCTAGCCCCCACCTCTGTTGCCAACCTGTTGCAGGGAATTCAGCTCTCTCATCTCTGGGTAGCTCAGCTCTTCTCCAACAATCAGCTCCTTCTCTCAGCCTCTGTTTCAGGTGCTCTCCCAGCTGCTCTCCTTCTCGTCTCTCTCCCTCTGCATAATCTAACCCAGGCTTATACCTCCAGGATTCTAACCCCACCTCTTTCTTTCCCAGGTGTTGGTAATCCCCCTGCCTTCTGGTATTAGAATAATCAGTGCACTTGTTAAAGTAAGGGTTTTGGTCCTCGTGCTTGCAATCCCTCTTTCTTACTTTATCAGTCATTGTGTGAAACTTGTTCCAACTGGGGTTTTTCTGTCTTTGAAACCTGGCTGTGGCTTTCTCTCCCTGCACTCCTAGAAGGGGACCCTTAACTAGGGTGAATTTGTTATGCTTCTCACCTCCCCCACTCTCAGGATAGCTGACTTTGCCACAGATCATACACCTATTTGAAAAACTGAACAAGTCAAATTACTACAGTACAGTATAAATCCCTATGTACAAACTCCATGTTAACAGAACACATACCCTCACCAAATACAGAATAAGTGACTACAACCTAAAGGTAAAAATATGCAGGCAAAAATTAAACTGAATCCCCACAAAGCCAGATTCTGAATACAGTACATCAGATAAATAAGAGATGCAGTTCCCCATAAAGATCATGCAAAGTCCAATCACTAAATTGAAAATAAAATTATTTTTTCTACCTTTGTTGTCTGGCCATTTTATTCTCTGATCATGCTGGTCCTGATCTGAGGCTTCTGCTTTCCTGTCTTCTCTTAGCTCTCCTTCTATGGTCTATAGTCCATCTGCCATTTCTTGTCTCTTCTTTTGTTTTCTTCACTTCCTTCCACCAGCCTATTTCGAGTCCTAGTTACCCTCCCCAGTATCAGCCCCCTTTCCAAGTCCCCCCTCCCAGTACCTTAACATTGTCAACCCACTTGCATTCCCAGGACTGCCACTGGTGTCCATTCCCTTCCAGTCCCCCTCCTTCCCCACTGCCCAGCCCCTTCTAGTCCAAATACCATCCCAGTACGAGCAGGGGCGGCCCAAGGGGGGTGTGGGGCCATGTGCAGAGAATCGGTGTGGGCCTCATTTGCATAAGGGACCTCATTTGCATAATGTTACCATACACTAACTTTTAGTAAACATGCCTCTTAATGAGTGTATGGATAAAGAAAGACTAAAAGATTTCTACATTACTATAATCCAGTGCCAACCGTCAGGCACATTAGGAACTACTACAAACACTGCCCATTTAGAACCAATAGCAAACCCGCCGCATCGTAACAGCACTACCAGGACTCACAAAGCACCAGACCCTACCTATCAAAAGGCAACACTGCAAATGTTAAACCAATACATTTCAGAGAATAACAATACATGACCTACTGGGGAAAGAGAACAAGTGGCAATGTCAAACAGGAATTACATAAACAGAATACCTCAGCTCAGTTACTCATGCAGAACATTAGACCATCACCAAACAAGGAATCACAATT
Organism: Ichthyophis bannanicus; assembly: GCA_033557465.1. Classification (NCBI taxonomy): domain Eukaryota; kingdom Metazoa; phylum Chordata; class Amphibia; order Gymnophiona; family Ichthyophiidae; genus Ichthyophis; species Ichthyophis bannanicus. The sequence goes on from CM066032.1 coordinate 989,580,559, forward strand.
TAGAAACAGGAAGATAATAATTAAACTGGGAACCACAAAAGCCAAACTTGGAATGTACAACAACACTATAGAAATAAAACTATACATTAATTTCCTCTTGTACTAAACAAAGCGCAGACGTTAATGATGCACATTTCCCAGAGCTGACATATTCCAGTTAATAAATTCAAAATAAAGAGATATCTTTCTACCTTTTGTGCATTTTTTTTCAGTTGCAATTGCTCCAGCCACTTTCTTCTGGTTTCTTTGTGTCTTCTGCTAACTCTCCATCGTCTGCTGTCCCTTCCCTTTGTCCTTTCTTCTCTCTTCTAGTTTTTTTCCATTCTCTCTCTACATCTGCTTTAACATACTAATCTTTCTCCTTTTGCTCTTTCCTCATTCCTATTTCATCCACTCAAATTTTACCCCTCCATCCTCAATCCCCACTTACTCTCCCAATACCCAGCCAATTGTAGATTTTTCTTCCCTCCCAAACAAAATATTTTCCCCTCTCCATTTCACTCTCCCAGCCCCATCCCATTCTAATCCTCCCCAACATCAGCTCCCTTCTAGTTCCAGCCCCACCCAGCATCCGTTCCCTTCTAGTCCCCGCATCAGCTTTCCAGTCCTAGCCCATCAGTCCATTTCCAGTCCTAGCTCCCCCATCCATTTCTAGCCCTATCCGAGTCCCTGCATCAGCTTATTTACAATCCCAGCTCCCCATCAGCCCATTTCTAGTCCTTTCCTAGCCCCACCATCAGCCCATGTCAAATCCTAGCTCCCCTCCACTCAGCCCATTTCCAATCCAAGCCCCCATGAGCCTACTTCCAGTTCTAGCCCCTCCATGAGGCCATTTCAATCCAAGCCCCCACCACAGCCCATTTCCAATCTTAGCTCCCCCAACAGCCCATTTCCAGTCCTAGCACCCTCCCCTCACAGCCCATTTCCATTCCAAGCCCCCTCCCCATCAGCTATTTGCAGTTCAAGCCCCCTTCCACTCAGCCCATTTCCATTCCAAGCCCCCGTCCTCATCATCTATTTGCAGTTCAAGCCTCCCCTTCCACTCAGCCCATTTCCAGTCCTAGAACCCCCCCAACCCATTACCAGTCCTAGCCCCCCATAGCCCATTACCAGTTCTAATCCCCCATCAGCCCACTTCCAGTCCTAACCCCATCAGCCTATTTCCAGTCTTAGCCCCACATCAGCCCACCTCAAGTCCTAACCCCCCCATCAAGCCCATTTCCAGTCCTAGCCCCCCCATAGCCCATTATCAGTCCTAACCCCCCATCAGTCCACTTCCAGTCCTAACCCCTCCATCATCCCATTTTCAGTCTTAGCCCCCTCATAGCCCATTACCAGTCCTAACCCCCCATCAGCACACAGCCCATTACCAGTCCTACCACCCCTCCCCCCCCATCAGCCCAGGGAAAATTTAAAATAAAAAGCTGGCTGCTGCCACTGCCATGTCCCGCAGCCCCCCTCCCCCATGCCTGTCAGAGCCCTCCCTCCCTGCAGCATCAGCTCCCTCCCCACACCGGCTTTCAGAGCACGAAGGGCGAGTTTCTCCCTCGTGGCTCTGTTAAGCCTGTGGGCACTGATGGGAAACAGGTATTTCCTGTTTCCCATCAGCCCTGGCGCACTTAACAGAGCCGCGAAAGGGAAACTCTCCCTTCGCGGCTCTGAAAGCCGACGCGGAGAGGGGCTGATGGCAGGGAGGGAGGGCTCTGCCGGGCACGGGGGGGCCGCGGGACCCTCGATTCTGCCGCTGCCGCTGGGGCACTCGATTCTGCTGCTGCCGCTGCGGCAGAAGCAGCAGCAGCCAGCTTTTTTTAAATTTTAAAAATTACTTTTAATGCAGAATGTTCTTTGCGCGGGGCCCCCTGAAAAGCGGGGCCCTGTGCAAAAAACATTCTCGCTCAATGGACGGGCCGGCCCTGAGTGCCAGTGCCTGCTCCCTTCCAGCCCCCACCCCCCATTACACAGCCACCTACCAGGCCCATCCCCAAATGTCAGTGCCCTTCCAGTCCCATCCCCAGGTATCAGCTCCATTCCATCCCTCTCCTCCCTTCCCTAGTGTCATCGCCCTTCCAGTCCCCCTCCAGTACCATCCCCAGGTATCAGCTCCTTTGCAGCCCCCTCTTCCCCCCATGTCAGCTCCCTTCCAGCCCCCAACTTCCCCCCATGTCAGCTTCCTTGCAGATCCCACCTTCTCGTGTCAGTTCCTTTCCAGTCACCTTCACCACCTTGTCAGCCCTGTTGCAGACCCCACCTTCCCCTCATGAAAGTTCCCTTCCAGTCCCCTCCTCTCCGCCCGTGTCAGCTCCCTCCTCGTCTGTCCCATTGGAGACCACACCTTCCTCCATGTTAGCTCCCTTGCAGACTCACCCTCTCCTTTCTCTTGCAGCTGTGGCTGTGCTAGCAATATTCATTTAAAATAAAAGTGAAACCAGTGCGGAGCCTTGGCTTTTTATTTAAATTGAATGTCGCTAGCACAGCCTCATCTCTAAGAGGCAGGAGCTGTGGCTGCCAGGGACAGGAGAGGGTGAATCTGCCACTGTCGAAAGTGGACTCAGCAGTGGCAGCAACTTGTGCGCTTGTTTTTTTTTTAAACTTTTGAAGGTGGAGTGAAGTGGCTGTTTTGGGGGCAAAAAAGGAACATACTCAATATGTGCTAGGTCTGGGAAAGTCTGCCTCATTACAGAGCCGCCCCTGGGAAGGGACATGCACCATTCCGAAGAAGGAGAGGGCTCCACCGGTAGACTTTGCAGTCGTGGGATATCGAGTGACTTTTTATTGGAAGCCTCCGATTCGGAGGATTCAAAGTACAGGCGAGACTGGTGCTTCTGCTCTGCTAGGTACTGATACCGGGTGTTATCAGTGTCTGGGCAGGGTATTTGCTTGGATGCGGCCTTGGTACCAGAAATGGACTCAAGGGCAGGCATGGGTGGCAGTGAACCCAGCGGCATGTATCCCGAAGCAGTTTGCATCAGTACTGTTGGTGGTACCATCGGTAACGATTTGTTTGGAACCAAAGCTGCCAAGCTCTGCTCGATGGCCAGGATACGATGATCCATGGAGCTCGCCAATGCTTTGGTATCAGTAACGGATATTTGCGCTACCATCCCAGAGCATGGCAACAGGAGCTCTCCTGAGGTGGAGGCCTCGGGAGCAACTTGGAGCCCCTTGATGGCTTTGTAGGACGTGTCCTCTGCCAGGGCTGTTTAGCTGGCTGATCTATCTCCATGACAATGCTCGGGGCATCTCAATGCTTTGAAAGAGATCTACTCTTGGAGGGATGGCCTGTCTTCGATGAAGACTTATGCTTTGATACCTGAGATCCCTGAGAGGAAGATGATGCCCTCGATGACGTTGATGCTAAAGAAACTACATCCGAGGCAAAGAGAGCTCCAAACTTCGTGGCTCGGTTCTGCAGGCCTTTCTTTGTCATCTTCTTACAAAGGGGACATTCTAATGACTGGTGGTAGGGCCCGAGGCATTTTAGGCACCAGTTGTGAGTGTCAGTAGCTGAGACGGTATTGCCACATTTAGAACATTTTTTAAAACCACTAGATGGCTTTTCCATAGTGTCAGTAGACAGTATGGTGGGCGTAAAGCCCAAAATAATGTCAAAGCACCTAAGAAAAGTTTCTTCTACTTTTTTTTTAACAGAAAGGAAAGAAAAGAAAGGAAGAATCGGAAAACTGACAACGAAAGACAGTTCCAGCGTCGACGGGAAGGCAGACACTAACCACAAAAAAAGGAATAAAAGAATTTTCTGCGGTGACAGGATTTGCTTCCTGCTGGCTCAGCGGAAAACAAAGAACTGAGGTGGGAGAGTTGGGAAAGCGGGAAGGCAGCCACATAGGTATTGTTCCATGTAAACAGTTGAAATACACTGCTTTTTGTTCTATGTAAACCGTTTTGATTCATAGAAAGACGGTATATAAAAAATGTTAAATAAATAAATAAACAAACATAGGTGAGTGGTATGCTCCCAAAAGCTTTCCTTTGGGACTCTGGGGAACATTCCCATGCGGGCTCCATCGGTATCGACGTCACCCATATGTGAAGATTACATACCTGCTTGTTCCTGGAGACCACGAAGGAAAAGACATGGGGGGGGGGGGGGGGGGAAGACAGCGTAATACTTGCCAACTTCCTACTGGCTTGGCGTGAGCCCGAAGGCTTGCTGGAATAAATACGTTTTTAAGCAGGTCTTAAAACTTTTAAAGTTGTGTTCTAAATGGATTGGCAGAGGAAGACTGTTCCAGATGGAGGGAGTAATACTATGTTTATTTCCTTTCACCAGCCCCAAAGAGAACCTATTCTCACTTAATGCTGTTTTCTTCCATAGGAAAACTATATATCACTTACATATTTTACATTTCATACTACGCGTATGGAGACACTACCTGAAACATCTGACTTCAGCATGGAAAATCGCACTCTTTATGATAATTCCTTCTCTCCATGGTCATCCCCCCTGCTGGTACTTACCTCTTTGGGACAGGACACTTGCTGATTAAACCACCTGGGCAGACTTTCCCAGACCTAGCACATTATGAGCATGTTCCTCCTTTGGCAAGGCACTGGGAGCAGGGGGTTCTCCCATCCCAACATAAACCTCGCAAGGAGAAAAGTGTCGTCGTGCCTTAAATTAGGCTTCCTTGCTCTGTCAGACATTTTATGAATGTCCCCATGTCTGCCACATCAGTGTGCATGTCACATAAATGTGCATGCAGATGCGGAGGTACATGCAAACTTGATGCCAGATGGTACTACTTGATGGGGTATGTGCATGTCTATTTTATAAAGTATGTGCTCAGCTTCACACACTTTATGAAATAGTGGTGTACATCTAGCTGATCTGTTTTTTTCACATTTATACATTTTAGTGACCTATATAATATTACCATCCACATGTGGCACTTAAGCGTGCAAGTTGCAAAATAGCTACTTTCATTTATAAGAGCTGGCAGTTCTACATTTATTTTTATTTATTTAGCCAGTTTTTATATACCGCCTCTTCCAAAGATCAGGGGCAGTTTACATTGAATAAATCAGTTACAGAGAACAATTAAAACAAACCATAATTAGTTTAACTTCGGTGGTGAGTAAATTATTGGAAACATTGCTGAAAGAGAAAATAGTGAGGTTTCTGGAGTCCAGCGGATTACAGGATCCGAGGCAGCATGGATTCACCAGAGGCAGGTCTTGTCAGACAAATCTGATTGATTTCTTTGACTGGGTGACCAGGGAGTTGGACCAAGGGAGAGCTCTAGATGTGGTGTATTTAGATTTCAGTAAAGCCTTTGACACTGTTCCTCACAGGCGACTTATAAACAAACTGAGCACCCTAGGGATGGACCCTAAAGTTACTGCTTGGGTTAGAAATTAGTTGAGTAGGAGGCAACAAAGAGCTCACTCTGAGAAGAAGGAAGTTACCAGTTGTGTGCCCCAGGGATCTGTCCTTGGTCCGATTCTTTTTAACATCTTTGTTAGTGATATAGCGGAAGGGCTGTCGGGTAAAATTTGCCTCTTTGCGGAGGATACCAAAATCTGCAATAGAGTAGACACCCAGGAAGGTGTAGATAACATGAGGAAGGATCTAGCTAAGCTTGAAGAATGGTCTAGAATTTGGCAGCTGGGATTTAATGTTAAAAATTGTAAGGTCATGCATTTGGGCTGCAGCAATCCAAGGGAGCAATACAGTATAGGAGGTGAAGTACTTTTGTCCACTAAAGAAGAGCAGGACCTAGGCGTAGTTGCGTCTGATGATCTTAAAGTAGCTAAACAGGTAGAAAAGGCGCCACAAAAGCTAGAAGAATGCTTGGGTGCATACGAAGAGGAATGGCTAGCAGAAAAAAGGAGGTGATAGTGCCTCTGCATAAGTCTTTGGTGTGACCTCATTTGGAATACATTGTGTAATTCTGGAGACCACACCTTCAAAATGATATAAACAGGATGGAGTCAGTACAGTGGGCGGCTACTAAAATGGTTAGTGGTCTTCATTATAAAGCATATGAGGACAGACTTAAGGATCTTAATATGTACACCTTAGAAGAAAGGCGGGATAGAGGTGATATGCTTGAGACGTTTAAATACCTCTGTGGCATAAATGCACAGGGGGATAGTTGATTTTGACTGAAAACAAGTTTGGCTATGAGGGGACATGGGATGAGAGTGATGGGGATAGATTCAGGAGTGATATGCGGAAATATTTCTTTATAGAAAGAGTGGTGGAATAGTCTCCCAATGGAGGTGGTAGAGATGAGGACAGTATCTGAATTCAAAAAGTCATGGGACAAACACAGAGGATCTCTAAAGGAAAAAAGGGGACTGTTGTAGTTGTTCATATGGAAGGACAGACTAGATAGGCCATGTGGTCTTTTTCTGTCATCATTTTTCTATGTTTCTATAATAACCTTTCAACTATGCACAAAGTTGCTGCCTGGATCAGGAGCCATTAGTTGGGGAGCGATCCTATATATAACGTCAACTAAATACATTTATGTTGGTTGTGGGACAAGGGTGAACAAGATGTACTTCAGGCAATGTTGTTATAGTATTCGGTGAATAGTAGTGTCTTTAGTTCTTTCCTAAACGTTTGGAGGTCTTTGATAGACCTGATGGGGTCTGGAAGAAGGCTCCATAGTTTGGGTGCAGTGTAAGTGAAGGCCCTGTTGCTGGTTACTTGTTTTGTTCTACGGATTGATGGTGGTATTGCAAGTGTGTTTGGATTGCTGTTTCTTCTGCTCCTAGTCTCTGCTTGTGTGTGAATCTTAGATGTAAGGAAGGAGGATGAGATGTTATGGATTAGCTTAAAAGTGGAATTATTACTTTATATTTTATTCTACTCATTATTGGAAGCCAATGTAGATCCTTAAGAATCAGTGTAATATGATCTGTCAGGTGTGCTTTAGCTATTATTTGGGCAGACAAATTTTGGGCTAGTTGTAAGGTGTTGATTGTCCAAGTGCTTATAAGTCCGCACTGGGACTACTGCAAAAGGGTCTGCCCACAGTAGTCCCAGTGCAGACTTATAAGCGCTTGGACTACAGTTCGGAAATCGCTGGGTTCTAAGAGAGGTCTTAGGCTCTGGATCGATCTTAGTTTAAAGAATATTTTTTATTTATTTATTTTTATTCTCTTATATACCGCGCTATTCTGCATCAGTGCGGTTTACATTGAACAAACTGAAATTACATTGAACAGGGCATTATAACTTGGAGATAACTATTTTACAGGGAACATGGGCTATGGAGGGTTAAGTGGCTTGCCCAAGACCACAAGGAGCACCTGTGGGACTAGAAACCCCAGTCCTTCCGGCCCAAGGTTGCTGTCCTCTAGTGGGATTTGAACCCCCAACCTTCCGGCCTGAAGTACGATTAAATTAGACTTACCTGCTAATTGTAGTTCCTGGAGTAACTCCAGTCTAGTCCCGGAATCTCTGGGTTATCAACCTCCTCCAGCAGCTTTGGAGACTGAGAAACTTCACTCCTGTGATGTCATCAGTATATAAGGGCTGGCACCACCTCCACACTCCAGTTTACCTATTGACAAAGCAGACTCACCGGAGCAACAAGTAAGAAGTAAATTGGAAAGGCAAACAACTGCCTCATTACACTATAAAGACCCGCAGGCCCAACTATGTACAAAATCTGCAACTACGTATGCTGTGAGCTCTCCTGCCCGGCCCCTCCCCCAAAATTCCAGGCAATAACCTGTCCCAACGAAAACCCCGCCTGCAGAATAATTAAAAATGACGCTTACCAGCAATAGTTCTCCTGCTTCAGGCCACAGAGCACCAGCAAGACAGGGCGGGACGCGGGACTAGACTGGAGTTACTCCAGGAACTACAATTAGCAGGTAAGTCTAATTTAATCTTCCTGATCGTCCCTCCAGTCTAGTCCTGGAATCTCTGGGTTCGTACCAGAGCAGTAAAAACCCATCAACAGGAGGGACCTGGTAGACCAGCCTGAAGTACCGCTGAACCAAAACAGGTGTCTCTGTCTGCCTGCACATCCAGATGGTAATGCTTCACAAAGGTATGCAGCGATGACCATGTCACCGCTTTACAAATGTCTACCGCCAGTACCAGTTTAGACTCGGCCCAAGACGCCGCGTGCACCCTAGTGGAATGAGCTTGCAAACCGTCCGGCACCGCCCGACCCCGCAAAATATAAGCCGAAGCGATGGCCTCCTTTACCCACCGGGCAATCGAACCTTTAGAGGCCGCCTCTCCTTTTCGGGCCCCCGCAAACAGCACAAAAAGCCTGTCTGACTTACGGAAGGATGCTGTTCTAGTAACATACTTCTTCAATGCCCGGTGAACATCCAAGCGTTGAAAACGGTCCGCCACGTGCCCCTTACCTTTGTCGAGAAACACGGGCAACGATACCACTTGGTTCATATGAAAAACCGAAACCACTTTCGGCAAGAAGGACGGAACGGGCCTCAACACCACCTTCGACTCGAAGAAAGACAGAAAGGGCGGCCGACACGACAGCGCTTGTAACTCCAAAACGCGCCTCGCTGATGCAACTGCCACCAAAAATACCACCTTCAGAGTCAAATCTTTCAACGAAGCCTCCGCTAAAGGCTCAAAAGGAGCCTTCCCTAAGGCCTCCAAGACCAAAGGCAGATCCCAAGCCGGAATCGTCTGCTGTTGCGGCGGCCGAAGTAGCTTCACTGCCCTCAAAAAACGCTTAACATCTGCATGACTACCCAGCGAGATGCCAGCTGCACCTTTCCTCTATAACAGGACAAAGCCGCCAACTGTACCTTCAATGAGGATGCCGCTAAGCCCTTTTGAAAGCCATCCTGCAAAAAGGACAAAACCTGCGGAACCGCCGCCTTCAACGGAACACATCCCCTCTTGGCACACCAATTCTCAAAGATGCGCCACACCCTGACGTAAGCCAAGGAAGTAGATCGTTGCCGAGCTTTGAGTAAAGTAGCAATTACCGCCGGCGAATAACCCCGCGCTCTCAACCTAGCCCGCTCCAGAGCCAGGCCGTAAGCAAGAATCGATCCACATGTGGCATGGAGAGAGGCCCCTGTGTTAGCAGATCCTTGCGAAGAGGAAGTTTCCAGGGCTGCCCCACCAAGAGGTGCACCAGGTCCGCGTACCAGGGCCTTCTCGGCCAATCCGGAGCAATTAGAATCACGTGTCCTCTGTGCTGCTCTATGCGCTGTATCTCCCGACCGATCAACACCCACGGCGGAAAGACATAAAGCAGCTGCCCTTCTGGCCACCTCTGAACGAGGGCGTCCAATCCTTCCGACATCCTCTCCTTTCTGCGGCTGAAGAACCGATCGACTTTTGCCGACTGAAAGGTCGCCATAAGATCCATCACTGGCGTCCCCCAGCGCCGCACCAACATCGCAAATACCTCCGGGTGCAAAACCCACTCTCTGGGGTCTACCTTTACCCGACTGAGAAAATCGGCTTCGACATTCTCCACTCCCGCGACATGCGCCGCGGACAAGGCCACCAGATGGGACTCGGCCCACTCGAACAGACTCTCCGCCTCAGTCTTTAGCACCACGCTGCTGGTGCCCCCTTGACGATTTACGTAAGCCACTGCTGTCTCGTTGTCTGAGAACACCCGAATGGCCTTTCCCTGCAGGAAGGGGCACAACTCCCTCAGAGCCAGTGCCACCGCCCGCAACTCCAAACTGTTGATTGACCAAGACTTTTCCAGGTCGGACCACTGGCCCTGCACCAGGCTACCCTGACAATGGGCTCCCCAGCCGACCAGACTGGCATCCATTGTTAGAGAAACCCATGCCGGTGCCTCCAGCGACATCCCCTTCTCCAGATACCCTGGCGTCAGCCACCAACGTAGCTGTCATCGAGTTTGCAGAGGACAAGGCAACTTCTGGGACAGCGAATCTCGTTGATGCGACCACCTTCTTAACAGAGCCCGTTGCAACGGCCTCATGTGGGCTCGTGCCCACGGCACCAACTCCAAGGTCGCCGCCATTATCCCTAACACCTCTAGATAATCCCAAGCCGTGGGCCACCGCCGGCTGAGAAAACGACGCACCAATTGACGGAGCCCCAGCACCCACTGCTGAGGCAGAAAAACTCGATCCACGCTGGTGTCGAAATGCGCCCCTAGGTACTCCAGGTCCTGAGACAGAACCAACTTGCTCTTTGCTTCGTTGATCACCCAACCAAGACTTTGCAACAGATCTATCACCCTGGCCGTAGCCGAAACACTCTCTGCCCTGGACTTTGCCCTGATTAACCAATCGTCCAGATATGGGTGAACCAACATCCCTTCTTTCCTCAAGGCCGCCGCTACCACCACCATCACCTTGGTGAATGTGCGCGGCGCCGTTGCCAGGCCAAAAGGGAGCGCCTGAAACTGAAAATGCCCCATAGGTACCGCAAACCTTAGGAATTTCTGATGTTCCCGTCGTATCGGGATGTGCAAATACGCTTCCGATAGGTCCAAGGACGTCAGAAACTCCCCTTTTCTTACCGCCACAATGACCGATCTGAGAATTTCCATCCAAAAATGCGACACACGCAGACAGTGGTTCAGCCTTTTTAAATCTAGAATGGGGCGCCAAGTCCTCTGTTTCTTTGGGACCACAAAGTAAATTGAGTATCGACCGCAACCTAACTGGTCGGCAGGAACCGGGACAATTGCCCCGAGACATAGGAGCCTCTGTACCGTTTCCCGCACGGCGTTGTGCTTTGCTGGCGCGTTGCACGGCGACTGAACGAACGAGTCGGACACCGGATGCTGCAACTCCAGCGCATAACCTTCACGAATCACCTCTAGTACCCACCGATCGGACATGAGCTGGGCCCAGGCAGGGTAAAATTCCCACAGTCGCCCCCCCTACGGGAACTAGCCCTTCCTGGACCCGCCTGACTTCATTGTGACTTTTTGAAGGCGGAGGACGAGGATGCTGCCGCAAAACCCCTGCTTGCTCCGTGAAACCCTCGAAAGCTCTGGGCCCTACTAGGAAAACAACCCCGCTGTGACTGACTCATTCTCGGGGAATGAAACCTGCGAAAATCCCGCAGCTGCCCTCGAGGTCCGGGAAGGGGCCATCCCTGCTTCTGCTTGTCCTCCGGCAACCTACTGCCCTTGGACTCTCCTAAATCCTTTACCAACTTCTCCAAATCTTCTCCAAAGAGCAGCTTACCTCGAAAGGGAAGCTTACTCAACCTTGCCTTGGAAGAACCGTCCGCTGCCCAATTACACAGCCACAGACATTGCCTCCCCGCGACCACGGAAGCCATACTCTTTGCTAAACCCAGTATCAGGTCATACTGCAAGTCGGCGAGATACGCCGCACCTGACTTCAAGCGGGACGCCTCTTCTGCCCCCTCCCCCGAGAGGTCACCCTGGACTCGCTGCGCCCATCGCAAGCAGGCTCTCGCCACCCAGGCCCCACAAATGGAAGCCTGCAAGGACAGCACATTTGCCTCAAAAACCTGCTTCAGTAAGGACTCCAATTTGCGGTCCTGCGCATCCTTAAGCGCCGCCGTCCCCTCTACCGGGATGGTAGTGTTCTTGGTCACCGCAGAAACAGCCGCATCCACCTTCGGAGCCTTGAACAAATCCCAGTCCTGATCCAGGAGAGGGTACAGCCATGCTATAACCCTAGAGCCTTTAAGCGCGGTCTCTGGCATATCCCATTCCTCCTGAATCATCTCCCGGAACACCCTGTGCACCGGGAAAGGCCTCTGCGTCTTCCGAACCGCTTGCAGCAGTGGATCCTCCAGGGTAGAGTCCTGGGCTGGCTCTGCCTCCGGCATATTAAGAGCCTTAAGTGACTCTGCTATAAGCGCCGAGAGCTCTTCTCTACGAAATACTCTAACTACCCGCACCTGATCCTCTTGCTCTCTAATCTCACCTTCCTCCAGATCTTCCAGATCCCTTTCAGTGTCTGCCTCCTCAGACCGCATGTCCTCTGATCCGACTGACTGATCCAGGCGATCCTTATCATACCTGGCCTTCTTGGCAAAAACACCCGACCCCTCCGCTGCCAAAGGCGAAGCTGGTTTCTTCTGCCCAAGCCCTGCCCCCGAGGGACCAGCTACCGGTGTCCCCTGCGAGGCAGTGAAGGATCTTTGGAGCAGCGCCATGAAATCCGCCGAGAAAATCGCCGCCAAACTCCCTGCGATAGGCTGTTGAGAAAGCTGGAGATCCGGCGGTCCCATTGCTCTGAGCCCCGGCTCCGGAACAGGCAGGGCAGAGGAACTGGGGACTATGACCTCCTCTAACGTTCATGTCCCCCAGCCTCTGATTCAGGGAGCCCCTCCGTGGCCTCCACTTCTGGAGCGCAGCCCCTACAAACTCCCTCCGAAGAAACCGAACTGCGCTTGACCCCACACAAGAGGCAAATCTGCTTGGAAGGCATACTGTGCTGGGCCCCCTAGGCAAGAACCCCCGCTGACAGGCCTCCGTTTTTGTATTGTTTTTTTACTGCAGCCTCTTCAGATTTGGTCTCCCAGGTAAACCCTGAAGAAAATATCTGAAAACGAAGCTCCCAGGCTGAGCAAGAAGGCGCCAAAGCCCTGTATAGAGAACCGCGATTTTCCCGCTCTCAGCCCACACGGCTTGGCCTGCCCCGGCAACGCAGTTGCTTCCCGCCGAAACTTGCCTTACCTCCAGCAGTGCTGTCAGAGGAACTGCAAGGGCCGTGCCGTTTGCGCTCAATAGCTGCTTAGCCCCATGTGCTCCTTTTCCCGAGCCGGAGCCCCAGACAGCCTGAAAAAAAACGCTGCAGCTGTACTTGCTAGCTCAAAGCGTCGGCAGGCAGTTCCTCTGCACGCGCTGAGCTGAGCCGGTTCCTGCCCCTTCTGAATCGGGACGGTAACCAGCTGCCGGTCCTCTCCTCCGAAGTTTAAATCAGGCCGTGGCTCATGATATCTCCCCCGGAGTCGAATAAAGAAATAAAATAAAATAACAAGCAAAATAAAGAAGTCAAATAAAGAAGCAAACCAAAGAAAAGAGCAGAGGACCTCAGGGCAAGCAGAAAGCAGCTCACCCACCAAGATGTAGGCAGAACATTAAACTAGCTTTCCTGAATTAATTTTGTACTTCTTCCTAGCACTCTCCGTAATCGTTTCTCTAGTGAGCCCTGAAACCCCTTGGGCTCACCCCTCTCCTAGCTGCTTTGGAGACTGATAAACTGGAGTGTGGAGGTGGTGCCAGCCCTTATATACTGATGACATCACAGGAGTGAAGTTTCTCAGTCTCCAAAGCTGCTGGAGGAGGTTGACAACCCAGAGATTCCGGGACTAGACTGGAGGGACGATCAGGAACTTGCCCCAACCACTAGGCCACTCCTCCTGTCCTGGCTGTTTGTCTTACATGGGATGACCTACTGAGGGATCTATCCAAGATAATTCCCAGGTATTTTACCTCCTGTTTTACTTGAATAGTGGTGTTTTGTATCTTGATTCCGGGGGGGGGGGGGGGGGGGTGGCGTTTTGGTTTCTTGTTGTGAACATAATTTCAGTTTTTTTGAAGTTGATTTGGAGGTTGTTCTCACAAAGCCAGGACTCACCTTCGAGGATGCAGTCAATAATGTTGTGATAGACTGGGTTTTTATATTTACTGGGGTAAATAACATAATATCATCGGCATATAAGAGGTAACCTATTTTATGCTTTTTGAAGATTGAGCAATTGGCTGAAGGTAGAGGTTACACAAGAGAGCTGATAATGCTGGGCCTTGAGGAATTCCCTGTTCTTGTTGGAAGGTTGTGGAGGACACTTGGTCAGTTCTTACATATTGGTATATATTGGTGATGTATGACTTAAAGCACTGTATGGCAGTACCTGCTATTCCTAATTGAGCTAGTCTATCAAGGAGAATATTATGATCCACGTTGTCAAGGGCTGAGGCAATGTCAATGAAGATAAATATGAAAGCTTGATTAGTATTATCCATACCACACATGAGGGAGTCAAACAGGACTTTTAGTAAGGTTTCCACTCCGTGGTATGGGCGGAAACTGTACTGATGTTCGTCAAGGGGGTAGTTTGAGAAAATGTAGTCCTGCAACTGAGTTTGAACTATTTTTTCATGAAAGCTGCTAGGTCATACCACTCCTTTTACAATTCCTATCTTAACATTCTATGCAAAATGGGCAGTTTTTGTATTATCCATTCTATGTAATACTGAATTAAACGCTGAATTGATTAGTCTCTGCAGGGGTTTATGGACCTTTCCTCCAAGAACTTGTCCAAACCTTTTTTAAACCCAGCTACACTAACAGATTTTACTACATCCTTCGGTAACGAAGTCCAGAGTTTGATTACGTGTTGAGTGAAAAAATATTTTTTCTGATTAATCTTAAATAGGTTACACTTTAGCTTCAATGCATGTCCCCTAGTCTTTCTATATTTTGATGACGTAAACAATCGATCTATGTTTACCCGTTCTACTCTATTCATTAATTTATAGACCTCTATCATATCTCTTCTCAGCCGTCTCCTTTCCAGGTTGAGGAGCCCTAACCTTTTTAGCCTCTCCTCATAGGGGTACTCTTCCATCCCCTTTACCATTTTGGTGGCTCGTCTCTGTATCTTTTCTAATAAACGCTATATCCTTTCTAAGATACGGCGACCAGAATTGCACACAATAGTCAAGATGCGGTCGCATCATGGAATGATACAGAGGCATTATAATATCCTTTGTTTTATGCTCCATTCCTTTCCTTATGATTCCTAGCATTCTATTTGCATTCTTGGCCACCAATGCACACTAGGCAGAGGGTTTCAATGTGTTATCCACGATGATGCCTAAATCTTTTTCCTGGATGGTGGTTCCTAATGTGGAACCTTGCATCGTGTAACCATAGTTTGGGTTGTTCTTTCCTAGGTGCATAACTTTGCACTTGTCTACATTAAATTTCATCTGCCATTTGAACATCCAGTCTTCCAATTTATCAAGGTCCTCTTGCAATTTTTCACAATCCTCTTGGGTTTTAATAATTTGTGTCATCTGCAAATTTGATTACCTTACTCGTTATTCCCATTTCCAGGTCATTTACAAATATGTTAAAAAGCAGCGGACCCAGCACAGAGCCCTGGGGTACTCCACTATTCACCTTTTTCCATTGGGAAAATTGATAATTTAGCCCTACCCTCTGCTTTCTATCTTTTAATCAGTTCCTGATCCACAATAGTACACTGCCTCCTATCCCATGACTTTTTAGCTTTGACAAAAGTCTCTGATGAGGGACCTTGTCAAAGGCTTTCTGAAAGTCCAGATACACTAAATCAACCGACTCATCTTTGTCTACCTATTTATTCACACCTTCAAAAAAAAAACATAACAGATTAATAAGACAAGACTTCCCTTGGCTAAAGCCATGTTGGCTGTCTCCCATTAAGCCATGACTATCTACATGTTCAGCAATTTTGTTCTTTATAATGGTTTCTATCATTTTTCCCGGTAGTGACATCAGGCTCACCGGTCTGTAGTTTCACGGATCACCCCTGGAACCCTTTTTAAAAATTGGCCATCTTCCAATCTTCAGGTATTACAGATCATTTTAATGATAATTCACAGATTACTAATAGTAGGTCTGTAATCTCATATTTCAGTTCTTTCAACACCCTTGGATGTATACCAGCTGGTTCAGGTGATTTGCTACTCTTCAGTTTATCAAATAGTTGTAATATATCTTCCCGGTGTATCGATATTTCTTTCAATTCTTCTGCGGCATCACCTTTAAATACTATTTCAGTCATGGGTAACATCCCTACATCTTCCTCAGTAAAGAATTCATTCAGTCTCTCTGCTATGGCCTTGTCCCCTCTTAGTGCCCCTTTAACCCTCCTATCATCTAATGGTCCAACTGACTCTCTCACAGGTTTTTTTCTATGAATGTACTTTAAAAAGTCTTTATTATGCATTTTTGCTTCTACAGCGAGCTTCTTCTCAAATTCTCTCTTTGCCTGCCTTATCAATACCTTGCATATAACTTGCCAGTGTTTATGTTGTTTCAAGTTTTTGTCATTTGACTCCTTTTTCCATTTCCTAAAAGATGCTTTTTTGGCAATAACAGCCTCTTTGACCTCACCTTTAAACCATGCTGGCACTTTTTTAGACTTCCTTCCACTTTTCTTAAAGTGTGGAATACAGCTGGTCTGGGCTTCCAAGATAGTATTTTTAAACAACATTCGTGCTTGATGTAAATCTTTAACCTTTGCAACTGCTCATTTTAGTTTTTTCTTAACGATTTTCCTCATTTTATCATAGACTCCCTTTTGAAAGTTAAAAGGTAGTACTGTAGATTTCCTTGCCATCCTTCCTCCATTTATTAAATCAAACGAGATTATACTATGCTCTCTATTGCCAAGTGGCCCCAACACCCTTATCTCTTGCACCATATCTTGTGTTCCACTAAGGACTAGGTCTAAAATGGCATCCCCTCTTGTCTAAGAAGCATTTATTTTATCTAGAAACTTTATCTCCCTAACATATCCTGCCATGACACTGACCCAGTTGATACTGGGTTAATTGAAATCACCCATTATTATTATTATTGTGCTGTAACTTTTGTTAGCTTCCCTGATTTCTTTGAGCATTTCATCATCCATTTGTACATTCTGGCTAGGTGGTCGATAGTATACCCTCACTGTCATTACCTTCCCCTTCCCCTTTTTACATGAAATTTGAATCCATAGAGATTCTACAGTGTATTCTGTTTCCTGCAAAACTTTAATCCTTTGTGACTCAGGGCCCTCTCTAACAGAGTGCAACCCCTCCACCAATTTGACCTGCTCTATCATTACGATATAATTTGTACCCAGGTATCACAGTGTCCCACTGGTTGTCTTCCTTCCACCAAGTCTCTGAGGTACCAATCATATCTAACACCTCATTTAGTGCTATATATTCTCGCTCTCCCATCTTATTTGTGGGAGACAAGAAAATTCGCTGTGTCTGGCAGAGAGGTAGGAACTTAAAGGATAGGCTTAGCCCGGCGGTTTTGGTTCCTCAAATAATGTCGACAGCTGGCGGAGGCCATAAGAAATGTGGGCACTGTGATGTCTGCGAAATTACCTTGGAGATAACTAACTTCAGATACCATGGGGTTGATTACTCGCTTAAATTCCATACTGATTGTGATTCAGAAGGAGTAGTGTACGGGATTCAATGCCCTTGTGGACTATTGTATGTGGGCAAGACAATAAGAGCGTTGAGAATACGAATACGTGAGCATCACAGTAGGTTGAAATATAGGAAGGTGGAAGCCCCTATAGTGTCCCACTGTTTGACCGCAGGTCATGTATACGATCAACTGATTGTGATTCAGAAGGAGTAGTGTACAGGATTCAATGCCTTTGTGGAGGAGTGGCCTAGTGGTTGGGGCAAGGTACTTCAGGCCGGAAGGTCAGGGATTCAAATCCCACTAGAGGACAGCAACCTTGGGCCAGAAGGACTGGGGTTTCTAGTCCCACAGGTGCTCCTTGTGGTCTTGGGCAAGCCACTTAACCCTCCATAGCCCATGTTCCCTGTAAAATAGTTATCTCCAAGTTATAATGCCCTGTTCAATGTAATTTCAGTTTGTTCATTGTAAACCGCATTGATGCAGAATAGCGCGGTATATAAGAAAATATGAATAAATAAATAAATTAAATAAATAAACTCCGCTGCTTTGTCATTGATAAAGTGAATCGGGCTAGTGTGGGTAAAACGCTTGATAAGACCCTTCTGATAAGAGAGCAAAGATGGATCTACAGGCTGGGGACGGTTAGCCCGAATGGCCTTAACACCTCTATTGACTGGGTGGTATGTGTATAGCAGCGAATAGTGATACTCTTGGTATGTGCTAATTAAGGTCTAGGTCTGTCTTTTAGGAATTAGTTGGTAGGTAGGTGGGGTAAGTTGTATGTGACATCGGCTGACGTGTTTGGATGGAAGTTTAAAGGGGTTAGTCGGAGCCGGGCATTCCGCATGTGCGGCGTCTGAAGAAAACTGAGTTTGGCGAAGCTAATAGCCGACATTTCTAAGATTATCGACGTGGGCAGCATTGTAAGTGAGAATGGGATGCTTTTTAAAATTTTAATGGGTTTGGTGTGTTTGGGAAAGGGTGTAGTAATATACTGTTTCTATTTCAATTATAGAACTTAACGGGTGAGATCTCCTGATGAAACTGTGGCCGTGAAACGCCTCAGTGGTGCCCAGGTAGAGCTTTGAGATCCTCACGGAGATAAGCTTCAATGGACATCTGTCCTCAATCACAAGAAAGCTAAGTTGTAAATCCTTCTGAATATGGACAAGATATTTAGAAGTGAAGTTTCAGCAGCATAGTAAGGAGACAAATGTTGGAGTTGTGTATAAGTTATTACTCTACTATGCAATGTGTGGAAGTTCGTGTACCCACGGAACATATTGAATATTTATTAGCTCTTGTGATGAGTGCGGTAGTCTAATTAGAAAATACAACAAAAAACAGCAAAAAGTTTACAAGAAAGGTCATTGATGTTCTAAGGCACCATATAAGCAGACGGAAGTCTCTTGGTGGCTAAAGTTCTGAGACCTGTTTTTTCGCTTGTTAATTGTTGGCTTTGAAGTGTAATTTTTAAAACCTAATTTTTCCCGTGGTTTTGTTTACATTGGACGTACCTCATTTAATAGTGACAATACACGTTCAGAGACTGACCGCATATAATAGTGTGTGCACAGATTACTAATAGCAGGTCTGCAATCTCATATTTTAGTTCTTTCAACACCCTTATTATTTATTTATTTATTTATTACATTTTCTTTTATACCGCGCTATTTAAGATCAGTGCGGTTTACAATAAACATTGAATCTACACATCTCAGTTTAGTGATTTGTGCTTACAATAAACAGGTAAAAATAACTCGGATGTACAATGAACAAGTTTCTTAACAGGGAGAACAGGGAGAACAATAACTATATACAGGCCAGTTAATGTAACTATATACATGGTTACGTGCACAGCACGAGCTTCTCAGAGTAAGTTAAGTATGGAGGCGGTTAAGGTGTGGTTGCAGGTATTCAGACTAGGAGTGTATGATGCATGGGCTTGAGGAGCTACCATGAGGTGTGGAAGTAGGTGACTGTGGAGGGGGGGCTGCGGCATCGTAGTAAAGGAGAAAAAGGTGATGCTTCAGTTCCTTCTTGAATTGGGAGAGATCGCTGATGGTTCTGATAGGCGCCGGGAGTGCGTTCCAGCAAGATGGTGCAAAAAAGGGAAAGGCTCTAGATCTGGTAGCTTGAGAGCACTTAGTACTTGCCTTAGGTAGAATGAGGGTGTTTGCAGCATTCGATCTCCTTAGCCGGTTAGGAGGTGTGATGGATACTAGGTCGGTGATAGCAGTAGCCGGGAATTTCTTGATGGCTTTATGGGTCATTGTTAGAACCTTGTAGGAGATCCTGGCCTGTATGGGCAGCCAGTGCAACTGTTTTAGTATTGGAGTGATGTGGGATCTTCTGGAAGCTCCATGAAGGATTCTTGCAGCAGAATTCATAGCAAGTTGTAAGGGGTTGGTCGTATTCTTTGGTAGGCCATGTAATATCGCATTAGCATAGTCAAGGTGGGGCATTATTAGGGCCTGAAAAACAGTTCGGAAGTCTTCAGGTTCTAACAGCTGACGAAGATGGCGAAGGGACCGGGTTTTGTGATAGACAGATTTTGTTATGTTATTGATGTGAGCCTTCATATTAAGCTGCTGATCAAGTATAACTCCGAGGTATCTTACTGTAGTCTTGCATGTGAGCTCTGCGTCCCGAACTTTGATGGATAGAGGTGGGATAAAAGCCGGGTTCCTGGTGACGAAGAGGGCTTCGGTCTTTTTGAAGTTTAATTTAAGCCTTTGTGCGTCTATCCAGTCGGTGACTGCATCAAAGCATTTGATTAGAGGAGAGAGGTCAAGATGCTCAGTCGAGATTGGCATGTACATCAAGACATCGTCGGCATAGACAAGGCAGTTGATGTTAAATGAGTGGATAAGGTCACAGATGAGTTGCATGTAAATGTTGAATAGTAAGGCCGATAAGGAGGAGCCTTGCGGGACACCTTTAGTTTGAAGGAAGGGGTCAGAGGTGGAAGGACCAGAACGTACATGTTGCCAACGGTCTGTGAGGTAAGACGCGCACCATGAAAGAGCTGAGCCGTGAACTCCCTTATCTCTGAGGCGATGAAGGAGAATTTCGTGGTCTACTGTATCAAAGGCAGCGGCAATGTCCATGAATATTAGAACAAAGCCTTGGATGTATACCATCCGGCCCAGGTGATTTGCTACTCTTCAGTTTATCTAATAGTTGTAATACATCTTCCTGATGTATCAATATTTCCTTCAATTCTTCCGCACCTTTAAATACCACTTCAGTCATGGGTAACATCCCTACATCTTCCTCAGTAAAGACCGAAGCAAAGAGTTCATTCAGTTTCTCCGCTATCGCCTTGTCGCCTCTTAGTGCCCCTTTAACTCCTCTATCATCTAATGGACCAACTGACTCTCTCACAGGTTTTTTGCTATGAATGTACTTGAAAAAATCTTTATTTCGCGTTTTTGCTTCCGCAGCAAGCTTCTTCTCAAATTCTCCCTTTGCCTGCTTTATCAATGCCTTGCATTTGACTTGCCAGTGCTTGTGCTGTTTCCAGGTTTCATCGTTTGGCTCTTTTTTTCCATTTCCTGAAAGATGCTTTTTTGGCAACAGCCGCCTCTCTGACCTCACCTTTAAACCATGCTGGCAGTTTTTTGGACTTCCTTCCACTTTTCTTAAAGCGTGGAATACAGCTGGTCTGGGCTTCCAAGATAGTATTTTTCAACAACACCCAAGCTTGATGTAAGTCTTTAACCTTTGCAACTGCTCCTTTTAGTTTTTCTTAACTATTTTCCTCATTTTATCATAGTCTCCCTTTCAAAAGTTAAAAGTTTCCTATGGGCATTCCTGTCTCGATTTAACACAAGGGAAATAGAAACTATTCCACTTAGATAAAATATACATACTTTCCACCAACCCAACTTTTCATAAGTAACATTAACAATAAAATCAATAAATAAAACAGCAGTGCAAAATCCATAAAACAGCAGGACTAATCCCAAATAAAGTCTAATGCATCTACAAGACTAAAAATACACTTAGCAGCACTCAAAGGAACTCCTTTTTCATGCTCCTTCATGTGCAGCACCTATGGTGTGGTGCCTATGGCATCAAGATCCAGCTCGTCACCCAATCTGAACTAATGACATCAGGAGAGAGAGGAGGGAGGGTCAGAGCTTTCACTGCTCACAGGATTTACTCACATTAGCTTGATGGGAGCCTGGGTCACTAAAATTCAAAAGCACACATAGAGGGTTATTTTTTGCCTATTTTATAAAGGCACAAAGAGTAATGCCCAGTTTTTCATATAGTACATTTCTACTGAGTACCCACTGCTTTGCCATTGTCAAAGGCATGATGCTGGGATAGATGGACCTTTGGTCTAAGTTTAGTTAATCTTGCGTTGAGGTATATTCTAATAAAACATAATACATCATATACTGCATCACTAAGGGGCATGCTTACTGAAGTGTGCTAAGGGAGTGCATGTGAAGAGGTAAAACTTAGCACGGGAAAGGAAATGGGACCATGCTGTGAAGCACGCCAGCATGCTAAACTGGCAATCATAATTATGCATGTGTACCTACTGCCCAACCCACTGAGGTGGTGGTAAATGCACCCACGCTAACTGCAACACTGACGATTACCGCACTCTATTTACCCCTGCGCTAGCCACCCTTAACCCGCCCAGTCTCCACTCTGTCATGTGCAAGTGCTTAATGCAGGATCTTTACAGTGCTGGTTGCTTTAGTGTGTGCTAGCAGTTATCACAGTGCACATGGAGCCTAATTCCATAACATGCACGTCCGGACTGCGGACACATCTAATTCATAAACGGGCCCCATTTGAACCTAATTCCACATCTGCGGGTCTAGACGTGCCCACTGGTCTGGAATCGGGGAGGTAGACGTGTTCAGCATGGCACAGGCATAGCGCTATTCAGCTGGTGTGTGCACGCACATGGGTGCAGGCACAGGCCATGCGATATAATGGAGAAACATGTCCCCATCAATATTATCGGACACAGGTAAACGTTTTGGATGTCCCCACATCCACCGTATTCTGAAAAGTTACACGTTTCAGATCCTGCCTATACCCATGGATGCCACAGCCCTCGGGAAAAAGGTGCATCTCCTGAGCTACCCTTCACACTGACAGTAGTGTGCTGATGCAAACTAGACATAAATACCAATGGGAAATGCCTGCTGCTGCAACCTAGACCACATACCAGTCCTCTACAGGCTCTGAAAAGTGCTAGGTAATCCCAGTGCACCCTAATATGGTATAAGAGAATGTAAATATGAACATGCATGTCAGGACATACCTTGTATCAAATGGTACTTGGCAGTAGGAACCGACCCCAGTGATTCCTGTCTTGGTCATCACTACAAACATGCTTTAAACTGCTAGGGATGGACCCATACTAAGTATACCAAACCAGAAACTAACAGTGCAGTTCTCCAAAGGATGTATAATATTGCTGAGCAACAATTGTATGCCCTTTTTGTGTTTATAGCCTATAAGTGCTGCTCCACACTACCTTTCCCTTCTTATCTCTTCCTACACCCCCCCTCCTCAGGAACTCCACTCTTCTGTCAGATTGCTTCTATCTGTGCCCTTCTCTTCTACTGCCAAATTCAGACTTTGCTCCCTTCACCTTGCTGCTCTCTATGCCTAGAACAAACTACCTGAATCTGTACATCGGGCTTCTTCTCTGGCCCTTCTCAAATCCAGGCTAAGCACTCTGGATCTGATCTGCCTAAACTCCCTTGTGTTTTCTTACCATTCCTCCTAAATGTATCCTGTCCACAGCTGTTGTGTTGTCTGTCTTGACTAGATTTCAAGCTCTGCTGAGCAGGGACCATATTTTACGTGTGTCTGTACAGCACTGCATATGCCTTATAGCACTATACATATCAGTTGTAGTAATAGTGGTAGTTAATATGGCCTTCTGGCTATGGCATCTAATTCCCGCATATCTGGGTGCTGGCATTCCTCACAACAGCTATACCTGTCCCACCGTAGTGTATGTTGGTATGTATACATCTGCTATCTAAGGAGCAATCCTGTCTGCCTCCCCACAGTCTGCTTTGAGGCACTGCTCCCCTGGTCAGGCCTGTGTGGGCATGGGAGGAGGGATCCATGTGCCATCATACTTCAGGCAGCCAGACTCCAGATATATCACCACTCTTGCAGTTTGCATAGAACCTGGGCCGACGAAGGTTGTAGGCCTCATGGCACAATCTGGGGGATGTTGGCAAACATCAGTCATGTCTCCCAGTGCCTGGCACAGCTGATGTATGGCTGCCCTATCACACTGGCACCTGATGACACTGCATTCATCCATATGGTCCAGGTACCGGCCAGCCATTCATGGCCTCCCTGAATTGCAGATCAGCGCACCAGATCCTCCTGTGCTATCACCACACAACACACTCTCACTTGCAGTCACAGAAGACATCATTCTGCCAAACCAAACCTATGGCTTACAGCTGCTATGCCATAATGGCATGACATCCCAGGGCTACACATATGATCTCCCTTTCTCACTGCAACATGATTTGTTTCCAGACTCACTCACATACTATTCCTACATCAGCAGTCTCAGTTTTTAGAACACAGGATTTGTTAGGGTCCCCTGGATCAGCTCTTTTAGCACAAACAGCACATTTCAGCATAGCCAGAATAAACACTATTGCTCTTCTTAACATTTCTGTAGGGATGTTTATAAATGTTTCTTTACCTTATAACATTCCCTCACCTCTGCTTCCTGTTCTTTGTAACTGTATCTTGTATTTTTCCAGACTGCAGTCACACCAGTTCAGCACATACTTGTCACAACCATTCCTCTATATGGGCCGAATTGCAGAGTACAGTAGAATATATTCTAAGTCCTGGCCAAATACCACATTTCAGCAGGAATAACGTGGACGTTTCCGGGAAACATTTGAAACGTACACAGGTCTTTCCTGTTTATGCTTTATATGTCTCTGCGGCTGACCATGCCCCAATTCCGCCCCTTCTGGGCACGTTCTGAGATCCCTGTGCTAGCAGTGTGTACCTTTATGATAGCGGTATTTCAGAATACGGTGAGGGATGTTTTCGGTACATAAACATCCCCGCTGCATGTACAGACCCCTTTTTCGTGTTCTGAAATGACCCCCTTAGTGTGTAGTAAACCCTGTGCTAACCGTTATTGCACTTTAGTAAACATGTCCCCAAGACACAATGAAGTTAATGTATATGTTTATTTGAATTTTGAATTATCTCACCTTGGCTTTAGCTGAACCCTGTATATATTATATCATTTTTACTTTTACTTGTGAGTAGTAAAATTGATGTAGCTTTATGGGAAAACACTTTGAAAATTAATTGTGATTCACCATAATTCTGAATAAAACAATAAACCTAAAAGCATAGAATGTACTTCAATATGATTATGCACATAGCTGATTATGTTCAGACTTACCCCAGTTCCAAAACCCTCCAGGATTAGCAGGATAAGGAAGCAGGGCCTGCGATGGATTTGAAGCAAAAGTTGAGGTATTATAGTGCAGTGGCATGCTGCCATTATAATAGTTGTATCCTGGAAATGGTTGAGAAAAGTTATTCCATTGTGTTTTTGTAGGATCCAAGTAATTTAATACTTGTGCACTGGTGACTGTTGCAGATGTCTGAGAAGGTGCAGTCTGTTGCCTTTCAAAAGTTACCTCCTGATATGTGTGGCTCAGTGAACTCTTGTTATTGCTGCTCTGATGATAGACATACCAAGAATAGTAAGGAGGGTAGTAAGTTCCAGAAGCATACATATAAGAATTCTGCATTTCAGGTGTTGCCTGTGGTACCTCACTCTGTAATATGGCAGGATTTGCTGTGTGATACTGTACCATGGATTGCTCTCCAGTTGAAGGCTTCGAAAATTCTAACCTTGCTGTTGGATTTCCTAAAATAACTGGAATATTTGAAATGGAAGCAGATGCACTGCAAAATGACATATCACTATCCAAAGTTGTCTTATCATTTTGGCCTTCTGTCATACTCTGGCAAGCAGATTTGCTTTGATTTCTCCAAGATCCAGAGGAATCATCAGTTAAAGGAATTTCAATTTGATCTTCACAACTACATTCCTCATCAAGACTCATTCTGTCATCTTCAGATACAATTGTATCAGCTGTGGATTCTGGTTCTAAGCCACTGGAATCTTTCACAGAATGGTTACTGGTCTCTGGAGGCAGCTCATTATCTTTCTCTTGAGCATGTTGTGCATTGCACTGGTATCCATTAACATGGGAAGCATTCAACTGAGCACCGTTTTTTGGCTTTGATGAATTAGTTGAATCTGATGAATTTTCACAGTACTTTTGAAGCGGTGGAATCACTTCTGCAGGCAAAGTGGTAAGTGAATTTTGTCCACAGTATACTGCTACAGATGGAATGCCATCCTGCCTTTCAACATTTATAGTGTTACTGATTCTATTAGTTATGTCAGTTGGGTCATCTGAGCCTTGCACAGCAGTGCTAGAATCCTCTGAAGAACATGTATTTTTTATATATAAAGGACCCTTTACATCTTCTAGTTGTGAAAGTGGACTAGGTGGATGTTCTTGCAAACCTTTCTCATGGTTCTTATTGTTCAGCAAAACCAACTGCAAATCTCTTTCTTTTTGTAGATCTTTTTCCTCCTTCGCTCTGCAATTTATGAACAATACCCATCTTTAGGCTTTAATATTTTACTCAAATGATATAAAAATGCACAATTTATTTGACTACTGATCACCTTGATGATAAACACCATGCCTAACTTCAATAAAAACTCTTTCATAAAAAAGCTGTACTTAGCTTTTATTCAATGAACATGCTAGATTCACCATTTTCAAGTGACAAGCATAATATGATCAAGATCTCTGATGCGGTTTATACACATCACAAAGGGACATTAGCACAAGGCAAATGATTTGGTAAAATTATTCTATGCAGTTTACAACACAAGCATAATCATAAAAAAGAATTTAAATAAAATTTAAAAAACATTAGATTATTATTAAACCTTAAAAATTACTTGAAGGCTTCACAAAACAAGAAGACTTTCAACAACTTTCTGAATCTTTGACTATAAGTTTCTGCTCTAACTTCATTTGGAAGACTATTTCAAATCTGGGACCGTGCAATAGAAAATGCCATCTATCATATAGATAAAAGTCTAGCTATACTTAAGGTCAACTAAGAATTTCTTTTTGTTCTATGTAAAGCCTACTTGGCATATTTGTTTGTTGTAAACCGCCTAGACTCTTAGATGGGCTTTATGGTATATAAGACTAGCTAAATAAATAAAGAATTGGCAGATTCAGAGCACGAAGTGCGTCTTGGCTGATAATTTGATGTCTCTCTCACAGCCCTAAAAATTAAGTAGCAAACTGGAACATACCTCACTGGGAAGCCTAAATATACTGCATTAAAGTAATTGAATCCATTCAGAACAACTGCCTGAAGGACCAATCACAAATCATTTAGCTTGTTAAATTCAATTTTGATCACATTTTTCACTGATCTCTCAATACTATGGGGTCTGTTTACTAAGCAGCGCTAGTGGCTTCCGTGTGAAATCAGAGCCATGGCTCCGTTTTATTCAATGGGGCCACAGCTCCAATTTCGCACAAAAGCTGCTAGTGTCGCTTAGTAAACAGACCCCTATGTGTTCATCAAAATAAACTCCAAGATTGCCAGTTACAGGTGAAAAAAATTAAATCAACTCCATAGTATGAATGGTAGAAACATTCAAAGAAATTGTGGGCTTTCTAAATCAAATCAATTCAATCTTTTTTTTTTTTTTAAAAGGACAAGTTTATTATGAACCATTCATTTTTCCATCAGATGATTCATCAATTGCCTTGGGATCATATGATCGCTAATTGGGAGCATTATCTGAATAAAATTAGCATAAATCATAAAATCTATTCCCAGAGAAAGCGTAGTTACTCACCTCTAACAGGTGTTCTCTGGAGACAGCATGAATCAGTCCTTACATATGGATGACGTTGGTGGTGACGGAGCCCACGCAGAGGTATCTGCCCAGCTTGAAAGAAAGTCTTTGGCGATGACACCACGGATGCATGTTCCCCTTCCTGCCCAAGGGTGCCATCTTGCCTCAGTCTAATGACATAGCTAAGACGACCAAGAAAAAATAAAATACGGTAAAGAAGCAACTCCAAAGGGAGGAGGGAGGGTTGTGAGGATTGATTCCTGCTGTCCCCGGAGAACACTTGTTACAGGTGAGTAACTACACTTTCTCCGGGAACAAGCAGGAAGTCAGTCCTCACAAATGAGACCGCCCAGGTACAGGCTACTAAAAACCTGTAAAACAAAACTGTCACGGCGACCTGCAAGTTGAGTCCTTCCTGGGAAACTCTTACAAAACCCAAGTTTCCGGCAGAGCACCAGCAATCCAGTAGCCTGAATACAGAAGGGTCGGAGGGCAGAAGTTACCTATACTCTGAAGAGATTACGGAATACGGTCTGGCCAAAGGCACTGTCCCATTGGGACTCCCTCTCCAGGCACTAGTGAGCTGTGAAGGTATGGACCGAAAACCAGGTGGTGGCCCGGCAGATTTCAGTCACGGGTACAGATTGCAGATTTGCCATGGAAGTAGCCATGGCCCTGATGCGGTGTGCCGTAACTTTCTGGTCCAGTGAGATCCCTGCTGGCTCGTAGGCATGGGTAATGCAGTCTGCCACCCAAGTGGACAGAGTTTGCTTAGTCACTGGGAGCCGCAGATGGCTGATGTTGTAGGATACGAAAAGCTATGGTGTTTGCGGTGGCCCTCAGTCCGTTGTAGGTAAAAGGTCAGGGCTCTCTTACAATCCAGACTGTGGAGAACGGTCTCTGTCCTACCGGCGTGAGGTCTCAGAAAAAAGGTAGGGAGTACCACCTCCTGGCTGAGGTGGAATGGGGACACCACCTTCGGTAGAAACTTGAGGTGTGTGCGGAGCACCACCCTGTTCTTGTAAAACCTCGTGTAGGGCAGTTCCGCCATCAGAGCCTGGAGCTCGCTGACCCTGTATGCAGATGTGTGTGCTACCAGGAAGGCAACCTTCCAGGACAGATTCCAGGAAGTGGCAGGTAGCCAGATACTCAAAACAACGTCTTAGTGAGCTGCGAGAGCACCACATTGAGATCCCACTCTGCAACTGGGGGGTGGATGGGAGTTTGAATAACATGAGGCCCCCGCAGGAATCGGGACCCAAGGAGCTGAGCCGAGAGGGATTTTCCCTTAACAGAATGGTGATGAGCTGCAATGGCGCTCAGGTGTACTCTCACCGAATTGGACTTCAGTCCCACCTGCAATAGGTGAAGCAGGTATTGGAGTACTACTTCTACTGAGCAGGAAAACTGGTTCGCCCACCTTTCTGAACACCACACCGAGAATTGGCGCCACTTGAAGGTATATGCCTTTCTGGTGGAGGCCTTATGAGAGGCCAGAAGAATCTCTTCCACATCCTGTGGGAGGTTGAAGGGGGTTAAAGATACCCTTTCAGCAGCCAAGCCGTAAGTGAGCGGGACCCCAGATTGGGGTTTAGGAGAGAGCCCTGCTCCTGTGAGAGTAGCCCTGGAGCTCAGTCCAGGAGAATCGGCAACATCACCAATAGGGAGAGGAGCAGTGGGAACCAGGGCTGCCTGGGCCACCGAGGGGCTATAGCATTAGTGATGCTCTGTTATGCTGGACCTTGAATAGTGTCTGGGCTATCAGCGGTGTCGGTAGGAAGGCGTACACAAAGCCTTTTGTCCATGGGATGAGGAACACACCTGCTGCCAACCGGGATGGATGCAGCTGGTGAGAGCAGAATCGGGGTAACTGTGTGTTGTCTGGGCTGGTGAACAGGTCCATTGAGGGGACGCCCCAAAGACGAAACAACCGTGAGGCTACCACTGGATCCACATGCAACTCATGCGGCTGGAGGACCCTGCTCAGTTTGTCCATTAAGGCATTGCTCTGGCCTGGGAAGTACACTGCCCTTAGGAGCATCCCTCTGCATGCCACAAAGGAGCAGAGGGCTACCACCTTCTGGCAGAGGGAGTACGATCCTGTTTCCCCCCGAATGTTTATGTAGAACATTGTGACCTGATTGTCGGTCTGGATCAGCACTGAGTGTGTTGGAGATGGTGGAGGAAGACTCGGAGGGCTAGGTATATTGTCCGGAGCTCCAGTAGGTTGATTTGCATCCGGGATTCCCTCTGGGACCAGCAGCCCTGCATCTGGAGGCTCCCACAATGCGCTCCCCAACCCATTAGAGAGGCTTTCGTGGTGAGGACCTTCTGGGGGTTGGGTGCCTGGAAAGGCATCCCGGCCTGAAGCTGATGTGGAATTTGCCACCATCCAAGGCAGACTGCCAGCTGACGGGTCATTTTCACTCTGTCCCTGAGTCTGCCTGCGGTTTGTGCCCAATGAGAGCAGAGCCACCACTGGGCTGCCCTCATGTGCAGGCATACGGGGTCACATGAACCATGGAGGCCATGTGTCTTAACAGGTGGAGTAGGAGCTGGGTAGGTAGCGTCCGGCATCAATGTACCTCTGCAACAAACTCCCTGAGGCATTCTGACCTCTCCTGAGGGAGGAAGGCTTTTGCCTAGAGCAGCGGTTCTCAATCTGTGGGTCGCGACCCCCACGGGGGTCGCCACAGGATTTAGCAGGGGTCTCCTTGCCTCACCTCACTCCGCCGTTAAAAAAAAAAAAAAAAAGCATCCAAGTTGCTGCCACTGCCGGGGCCCCTTTCTCGGCAGCGGCAAACTCACCACCTCCCAGTTCCTTCTAATGCAGCCTCTTAGGGAACTGTGGCTATGCCAGTAAAACCATTGTGGAGCCTTCCTGTCTCTTGACGGGCTCCGTGCAGCATTGTCCCGCCTCCAAAGGAAGTTGTTTACCACTTCCTTTGGAGGTGGGACAATGCTGCACGGAGCCCGTCGAGAGACGGGAAGGCTGTGCAATGGTTTTACAGGTATAGCCGCGGTTCCCTAAGAGACAGGGAGCCGCGGCTGTAGAAGAACAGCAGGGCAGTAGCAGGCAGACAGGGAGAGGGGAGGAGGGGGCAGGGAACCTGCAACGGGGCTGACATGGAGGGATGGATGGATGGAGGGTGGAGGAAGGGAGGGATGGAGGGGTTTGACATGGACAGGGGGGCTGACATGAATGGAGGGAGGGAGGGGAGGGCTGACAGGGAGGGAGGGAGGGGGGCTGACAGTGATGGATGGAGGGAGGGGGCTGACATGGACAGAGGGGGCTGAGATGGAGAGAGGGGGGCTGACATGAATGGAGGGGAGGGCTGACAGGGAGGGGGGCTGACATTGATGGATGGAGGGAGGGGGCTGACATGGAGGGATGGAGGGAGGGAGGGCGGGCTGACATGGATGGAGGGAAGGAGAGAGGGGAGGGCTGACATGGAGAGAGGGAGGGGGAGGGGTGGCTGACATTGATGGATGGATGGAGGGAGGGAGGGGGGATGACATGGACAGAGGGGGGCTGACATGAATGGAGGGAGGGGGAGGGCTGACAGGGAGGGAGGGAGGGGACTGACACTGATGGATGGAGGGAGGGGCTGACATGGACAGAGGGGGGCTGACATGGAGGGAGGGAGGGAGGGCTGACATGGACAGGGGGGGCTGGCATGGAGGGATGGAGGGAGGGTGGACTGACATGGAGAGAGGGAGGGGAGGGATTACATGGAGAGAGGGAGGGAGGGAGGTGTGGCTGACATTGATGGATGGAGGGAGGGGGCTGACATGGATGGATGGAGGGAGGGAGGGAGGGGGGCTGACATGGACAGAGGGGGGCTGACATGGATGGATGGAGGGAGGGGGGCTGACATGGACAAAGGGAAGAGACAGGGGGACATACTGTACAGATGGGCAATAAATGCTGGACAGAGGGGGGAGACAGTGTGGGTTAGGATTATAATGGGCGGGGGGGCTAGGACTGGTAATGGATTGATTAGGGAAGGCTAGGACTGGGAATAGACTGATCAAGGGGGGATTGGGACTGATAATGTGCTCATAGGGGGGTAGGACTGGTAATGGACTGATGGGGGGCTAGCAATGGAAATGAGCTGATCTGGGAGGTTAGGACTGGAAATGGGCTGATGGGGGGGGTAGGACTGGTAATGGGCTGATTAGGGAAGCCTAGCACTGGTAACGGGGTTGAGGAGGGACTAGCACTGGAAATGAGCTGAATAGGGGAGGCTAGCACTGGTAATGGGGTTGAGGAGGGACTAAGCACTGGAAATGAGCTGATTAGGGGAGGCTAGCACTGGTAATGGGGTTGAGGAGGGACTAGCACTGGAAATGATCTGATTAGGGGAGGCTAGGACTGGTAATGAGCTGATGGGGGGGGGGGCTAGGATTGGTACTGGGCTGATTAGGGGAGGCTAGCACTGGTAATGGGGTTGAGGGGGAACTAGCACTGTAAGCGAGCTGATTGGGGGGCTTCGACTGGGAATGGGCTGATTGTGGAGAGGGGAGGAGAGGATAGAGCTGCTGGCCCTGGAAGAAAATTGGGGGCTAAGGCTACAAATGGGCTGATACAAGGGGGTGGGAGAATGGAACTGGAAAGGAGTGGATCTGAGAGGGGCTGCCATGGTAATTGTACTAGAAGGGACTGCTCAGTGGGGAAGGAGGGGGACTGGAAGGGAATGGACACCAGTGGCAGTCATGGGAATGCAAGTTGACATTGGAAGGTACTGAGAGTGAGGACTGGAAAGGGGCTGATACTGGGGGTGGTTACTGGGACTGGAAATAGGCTGATGGAAAGAAGTGAAGAAAACAAAAGAAGAGATAAGAAATGGACCATAGACCACAGACCACAGAAAGAGAGCTAAGACAGGAAAGCAGAAGCCTTAGATCGGGACCAGCATGATCAGAGAATAAATTGGTCAGACAACAAAGGTAGAAAAAATAATTTTATTTCATATTAGTGATTTGACTACAAAATCATCATAATTTTGAAATCAAATATTGTTACTTGTTATTGTGATTAATTATTGTGGTTTAAATAAGTAAAATTTATAAATAAAAACATATTGCAATGCCCTATAATATATTATTAATTCAACAAATGATTACAGCGACAATGCGTTAACGGTAAAGGAAGAGAGACGCATTTGATTTTATCATTGGGGGTCACCACAAGTTGACCAATGGTAAATGGGGTCACGGTACAAAAAAGGTTGAGAACCACTGGCCTAGAGAGTATCTAATTGCGCCCCTATGAACTCTAGGCACTTGGCCAGAGTGAGGTGGGACTTGGGGTAGTTTATGACAAACCCCAGGTGCTGTAGGGTGTTGATGGTGCTCCCGGAAGTGCATTGTGTCTCTGCAGCTGTTTCTCCTTTTATGAGCCAGTCGTACAGATCAGGGAAGATGAAGGCCTCTTGGAGTTAGAGGCGGGCTGCAACCACCATGAGGCACTTTGTGAAGACCCTTGGCGATGAGGCCAGATCGAAGGGCAGCACCCTGTATTCATAGTGCTACCATCCCACCATGAACTGGAAGTATTTTCTGTGGCTGAGATGAATTAGGATGTGAATGTTAGGTCTAAGGAGCATAGCCAATCTCCCTGCTAGAGGAATGACAGTAGTGTCCCAAGGGAAAGCATCTTGAACTTCTCCCTTATCAGAATCTGTTGAGCTCTTGCAGGTCCAGAATGGGCCTGAGGCCCCCAGTCCTCTTGGGGATGAGGAATTCCCTGGAATAGGAGCCTGTGCCCCAGAGATGTTTCGGTTCTGGCTCCACTGCTTTGTCATTGATTAGGCCTGCTAGCTCAGTGAGGAGCAGGGTCTGGTGAAGGAGAAGCCTGGTGGGCTCCCCTGGGAAGTATGAGGGTAGCGCCTGTTGTAGGTGGAGGGGGTAGCCCTTCTTGACCACCTGTAGTACCCAGGTATCAATGGTGGTGGCTGTCCACCTGTGGGCAAACAGGGCTAGGTGCCCCCCTGTGGGTAGCAGAGGACCCCCTGGGGGTAGAGAGGTCGCGCTCAGGCAGTCTAAAGCTTCCCCCAGGCTGGGCCGGAGCTGTCGCCTGGGACTTCAGGGACATTTGTTTTCTGGAACCATGTCCATGGCCTTTTTGTTGCTGGCCCTGTTGTGGGGCTGAGAAGGCCTGGAAGTGCGGAGTACCGCTAAAGCTCCCTTTCTTCCTCAGGAAGAAGGGCTTTTTACTCAGGGCTTTCTTCTGGGGTTGCACAGAGGTCTTCTTTGAGAGCCTGGTTCTCGTCACGTACTCGGACTCTATCTCTGTTGCCTTATCGGCCATGGGTTTCCCAAATAGGTTTTCTCCTATGCAGGGAACCTCTATCAGTTTGTCCTACACCCATTGTTCCAGGTCAGATGACTGCAGTCATGCCTGGCATGCTCTGATGCCTGTGGCAGCCATCCTGGCTGATGACTCGAAGCCATTAGAGGCTGTTCGGAACAAAAACTTTGAGCATTCTTTTACTGCCGAGGTCAGGGTCTTGAACCTCTGTATGGGTTCCCCATCAAGGACTGCTGAGAATCCATCAAGCTCCTTCAACAGTTCCTTCAGGTACATGCTGATGTAGAGCTGAAAGGACTGGAACCGGCACGTTGGCATCGAGCCCTGAAAGGCCTTCCAGCCGAGGGTGTTGAGGGTTCGGGCCTCCCTGCCGGGTGACACCGACAAATGGGATTTTTGGCTCTCAAGCCAGCGCACTGCCGACTCTACGACCACAGAGTTGTGAGAATGCTGGGTCTTTTGAAACCCAGGGCTTTGGCATACCTGGTACGTTGCATCGAGGTTCCTACTAATGATTGGAACCGATGCCAGTGTTTCCCATATCCAGAGGAGAAGGCGGTCGAGAATCAGGGGTACTGATACCATGAGGGTTTCTTTAGGGAGTGCCTCGTACTGGAGTATCTCCAATTCCTGGTGCGTGGGTCCTCCTCGGCCTTGGTCTCGATAGTGAGAACCCTGACCATGTCCTGCACAAAATCGAGGAACACAACATCACCGGGCAGGGAATGGTATCTGTTCGTCAGGGCAGATGAGTCCGAGGGCACATCACGATGTCGCCTTGTGTTTGGGGACTCTTCATCCTCAGTCTCTCATTTGGACTCAAAGTCTGAGTACGAGTCCGAAGCTGTGCCATCACCTCTGTTGAGGACTGCTCTCAGTGGTCTGGACCTCTGGAAGATCATCAGTCTGAGCCACGGGCCGAGGAATAGGACCGGGACTTTGAACGGGGCCAGGGGCTCTCTCAAGGCCAATGGTACTAGAGGTCTGGCTTGACATCCGTGGAAGTCCTTGATATCAAGAGTCCCATCATCGGGGCAGATGAACCGGATGAGCCGGATATAAACTCCCACTGCATGGCCACTAGGGCAGATATGCTGCTCTCTAGAGCTACCATTCTGGTCTCCATACCAGTTGGCACCGCAGCCTTCGATGTGGGCACCGAGGATTTTAGGCCCAGTTATGTTACTGTCGAGGGGGGGAGACCTTGAGGATGGCCTCAGAGGTTTTCTCTCTCACACACCACCAATGTTCCCTCTAATTTTCTGTAGGCTGTGTGCGCATAAAATATCAGCTGTGCAGCTTTTGAAGAAAGGTTAAATTTTTGTGCGCCACATAACGACACTCGGAGTTATATACTTTAAAATTTGACTAAACGGCAGAATACAGTATGTACACCACATTGATTTTAATCAAATTAAATGAAAATAGACGATTACTAAATGAAGCGGAAAATTTCTAGCAATTACAATCACAACTTTTAAATTTTAAGACATCTGTGTTTTTTCTATTAGAATCAGAACCGTAATTTTTGTGCGCTCTGTTGTAAAGTATGTGCGCTCAGCTTAGAGGGAACAGTGCACAGCTTAGAGGGAACAGTGCACACCACCATGCTGCCGATCGGACATCGGGGGAGGAAGCGGGAGTTGCTCGCCCCTCCCGCTCCCCCCACCAAGAACCAATCGGGGTGCAACAGGCAGCAATTTAAAGATTGGACCCAGCAGGTAACTGCCTTTCTCTCTCACACACCACCATGCTGCCGATCGGACATCGGGGAGGAAATGGGAGCTGCTTGTCCCTCCCGCTCCCTCCACCAAGGCCCAATCAGGGCACAACAGACAGCAATTTAAAGACTGGACCTGGCAGGCGTGGCCGCGCCTTGCGGGCCACGCCAAAGGGCCCTTTGGCGTGGCCCTTAGGCAGGGCATGGTGAAAGGGTCACTTTCACCCCTCGCAGACGGTATGTAATGTAACCCATGATGCAATTTATACTCTGTGTAGTTGTGCTGCATAGCCTGTAGTAAAACCCACTTGTAATGTAACCCACTGACTCACCTAATCTCCTCTTCCCCCCTTGAGCTTGAGCTTGAGCTACCTACACCTTTGTGTTTGTTCCAACCAGATCATAAGCTCCTTCTGTGTTTGTATTGACCAGACTGTAAGCTCTGATGAGCAGGGACTGTCTCTATTATTTGTCCTGACTAGATTGTAAGCTCGGATGAGCAGGGACCATCTGTCTGTCTCCTATTTAAATAGAAATGCACAGTAGTAGTAGTAGTTGTAATGGGAGACAGCCAACATGGCTTTGCCCTGACTAGATTGTTGCTCTGTGTGCTTGTTGTCCTGACTAGATTGTAAGCTCTCATGAGCAGGGACTGTCTCTCTTACATGTCTGTACAACGCTGCGCATGATTGGTAGCGCTATATAAATGCTTAATAGTAGTAGTAGGTTTGTGCCAGTCAGCGGGTGCCGACTCCTTACAGGGTAACTTGGCAGGCCACTCCTGCTCCGACTCCTTGAACTCACGCCTGGGACTTCGGGTCCTGGGGTAGGATTTCTCCTTTTTCCTGGATCTGTCCTCCAAGGCATTTCTTCTTATTGTGCTCCACTCCATGGATTTCCACTCAGAGGAACTGCAGCCATGGGACTCTGAGGAGGCTCTGGCTTCGCAGGGCACCAAGATATCAGAGGAGGCCCTGCAGCGTGGTGTCACAGGAGACTCCGGTGCAGAGTCGGACTTCTGAAAAAAACTTTTCTGCTCCTGATGGTGGCTCTTGAAGGACTTTGAGGTCAAGGTTCTGCAGAGCTCGCAGTTGAAGTCATCGTGCTCTGGGTTGAGGCATCGGAGCCAGCAGTCGTGTGGGTCGGTGAGTGACATTTTGCCACACCTGTCACACTTGGTGAAGCCACTGGAGGCCATTGGAAAAAGAGGTCCTCGCCTCCCGGCAGGGGTCCAAGGCCTTCAGCTGAAAAAGGGCACAAATGCCAGTCGAGGAACACGTCAGTGAAAAAATGAATAGATGAACCAGAGAAGCATCGCCGAGGCAAGCTGGTTCAGGAGTGGGAAAGAACCGGTAAGCAAACTGGATAAAACTCAATAATAAAAATCTGACTTTTTCCGAAAACTGGACAACGTCCGATGGGCTCCATGAAAAAAGCAAAGTTACTCATCTTTAACAGGTGTTCTCCTGGGACAGCAGGAATCAGTCCTCACATATGGGTGACGTCGGTGCCAATGGAGCACTCGTGGAAGCATACCCCCATCTTTCAAAGAAAGCCTTTGGGAGATGCCACAATGCATGCACGGTGTCCTTCCCGCCCAAGGGTGCCAACTTGCTCAGTCAGATGACATGGCTAAACGACGACAAAAAATAAAAAGATGGTAAAGAAGCAACTCCAAGGGGAGGAGGGAGGGTTGTAAGGACTTATTCCTGCTGTCCCCGGAGAACACCTGTTACAGAGAGTAACTATGCTTTCTCCGGGAAAAAGCAGGCAGTCAGTCCTCACATAAGGGACTCCCTAACTACAGGCTTACCTCAAGCCCATAGGAAAAAACCATGGTCACCCTGAAGGGGAGCCGTGAGCAGTAGCAATTGAGTCTGCAGATACAGACTGCAGAAGGAACCAGCACACCGGTAGCCTGAACACAGAAGGGTCGGAGGGTAGGAGTTACCTAGACCCCGAAAAGATTACAGAGCACGGTCTGGCTGAAGGTGCTGTCCCGCTGGGACTCCCTTTCCAGGCAGTAATGAGCTGCAAAGGTGTGAACTGAAAACCAGGTGGTGGCCTGGCAGATGTCCAGCAAAGGAACGGAGCGCAGATTTGCCACAGAGGCCGCCATGGCCCTAACACAGTGTGTTGTGATCCAACCGTCCAGCATGAGCCCTGCCTGCTGATAGGCGAGGGTGATGCAGACTGCCACCCAGGTGGATAATGTCCGTTTGGTCACCGCTTCCCACAGCCGACTGGGGTCATAGGAAACAAAAAGCTAAGAAGCTTTCCAGTGGCCCTGGGTACACTGAATGTAGAAAGACAGGGCCCTTTTACAGTCCAAGGTTTGAAGAACAGTCTCTGCCCTACTGGAATGAGGCCTTGGGAAGAAGGTGGGCAGCACCACCTCTTGGTTGAGGTGGAAGGAAGATATCAGCTTCGGGAGGAATTTGGGGTGTGTGCAAAGCATGACCCTGCTCTTATAGAACCTGGTCTAAGGTGCCTCTGCCACTAGGGTTTGGAAGTTCGCTGACCCTCCGAGCGGATGTGAACACTACCAGGAATACGACCTTCCAAGAGAGGTATCTCAGGAGGCAGGTAGCCAAAGGCTTAAATGGTGGACAAGTGGGCTGCGCCAATACTATGTTGAGGTCCCATTCAGTTGCGGAGGGCAGACAGGGGATTTTGACAGCAGAAGTCCTGTCAAGAAGTGGGTCACCAGAGGCTGGACTGAGAGGAGTTTGCCTTCCACTGGGTGATGATGCGCCACCTAGGCGCTGAGGTACACTCTGACGGAGTTCGATTTGAGCCCGGATTGTGAGAGATGAAGAAGGTATTGCAGTACCAGCTGCACCGGGCAGAACGGGTTCATCCATAGCTCTGTGCACCAGACTGAGAACCTGCGCCATTTCAAGGCGTAAGCTCTCCTGATGGAAGCCTTACTGGAGGCCAGCAGGATCTCTTCCACTTCTCCCAAGAGGTTGAAAGGGGCTAGGGTTATCCTTTCAGCAGCCATGCCATCAGTGATAGGGACCCCAGGTTGGGGTGCAAGAGAGAGCCCTCCTCCAGAGACAGGAGCCCTGGGGAACTCCCCAGTGGGATTGGA
Organism: Ichthyophis bannanicus; assembly: GCA_033557465.1. Taxonomy (NCBI): domain Eukaryota; kingdom Metazoa; phylum Chordata; class Amphibia; order Gymnophiona; family Ichthyophiidae; genus Ichthyophis; species Ichthyophis bannanicus. Next base: position 989,618,717 of record CM066032.1, read on the forward strand.
GTCTCTACTGACAACCAGAGGAGTAGCGAGAACCACGGCTGCCTGGGCCATCAAGGGGCCACAGGATCAATGAAGCTTTGTCGTGGGGAGCCTTGAACAGTGTTTTGGCAATCAGTGGCATGGGTGAGAAGGCATACACGAGACATTCATAGCAAAAAACCTGTGAGTCAATCAGTTGGACCATTAGATGATAGAGGGGTAAAAGGGGAACTAAGAGGGGACAAAGCCATAGCGGAGAGACTGAATGAATTCTTTGCTTCGGTCTTTACTGAGGAAGATGTAGGGATGTTACCTATGACTGAAATGGTATTTAAAGGTGATGCTTCAGAAGAATTAAAAGAAATATCGATACACCGGGAAGATGTGTTACAACTATTTGATAAACTGAAGAGTAACAAATCACCTGGACCAGATGGTATACATCCAAAGGTGTTGAAAGAACTGAAATATGAGACTGCAGACCTACTATTAATAATCTGTGAACTATCATTAAAATCATCTGTAATACCTGAAGATTGGAGGATGGCCAACGTAATGCCAATTTTTTAAAAAGAGTTCCAGGGGTGATTTGGGAAACTACAGACCGGTAAACCTGATGTCACTACCAGGAAAAATGGTAGAAATCATCATAAAGAACAAAATTACCGAACATGTAGTGTCACGCCACCACCACTCGCCTCTAGGTTAGAGGGGCATGGATTATTGAAGGAACTTTCTACTGTATGCTTTTTCAGCTTTTTTTTTAAACTATTTCCCTGCTATGCCCTCTGGGAAATGTAGTCCTTATTCAGCTGTATGAGTGCACCATGCAGAAAGCTGTAGTCAGGCTCAAGTAGGTAAGGCAAATGACAGAAATTTATTATTTTTATATACACAATGGTTCGATCATACCACACATAGGATTGTTGGTTCAGGATTCTTTGAAGCAAAAATTGTCCAAAACATTTCCAACCACAAAATGCAGTTTTAAAGGTTCTCTCTATTGCAGGATACACAGTCTTTACCAGCAAGCCTACTGTATTCCCTTCTTAGCCTTGCTGGCTAAAGCACCAAACAAAAACACATTTAAAGCCTGTGGTAAACATCCCCTTTATAAACACAAGGGAAACACAGCCACCCTGCTTGTGGAATAAGGGTGCCTTTTTCCTGGATAACCTTCTTTCAGGACTGGCTTGCTTTTTCTACGTTCCCAGTTTTATAGCTTGGCACAAGGAACAGTCCATGGGAGTGTCCTCCTCAATCAGCTTCATCTCGGGCTCTCCCAGCTGCATAGGCTCTGTCTCCCTGTCCTGCTCAGCATGCTCAGCTAACAGCCTCCCGGGGGATCTTGGAGTCTCTCTTGTTCCTGGCTCCAAACTCTCCTGCAGCCGTGCTACATGCCAAATAGCACTCTCTCCAGCTGGACGCTCCGTTCCTCTGCTCTGCTCAGCCTGGCTTCCTGCTTCTCCTATCTTCTTTTCCACTAACTCATACTCTGCTCTGGGTTTATACTTCCAGGGCTCTAGCTCCAACCCCACCCTACTCAGGTGACGGCAATCAGCCTGACTCCGGGCACCTGAGTGCTTGAAGCATTCACTGCCTAAAGGGTTCTGAGCCTTGTATCCTCTCCCCTTCATTCCACTAGAGGGAGCATGAAATGTGGGCCACGTGGAAGTTTTCTGATTCCTGGAGGTGTTTATGGCTTTCCTACCCTAACTTGGTAAAAGGGGGTCCTTTACTAGGGTGAATTCCCTGTCTCTTTGTCCTCCCCTGAACTCTGGATAGGCTTCCTTGCCACAGTAGATAGTAATGGCGCAGGGACTCCGAAGGAGGGGAGTCCGAGGAAAGGGAGTCCGGGGGGATGTTGCGGTGGTGATGGGTGTCCAACTACTTATCATCCTGGATCTCCCACTCTGAGTAATCAGTCGAAGACTCCAGGGAAGGGTGGCCCATGGGCTCTGGGCCTGAGCCTCGCCGCATCCCTCAGAGGCCCGCAGCTGGTGCCATGTATGCTAGCCGGGGAGGTCTTCTGTCCTATGGAACAGGAAAAGGATCAAGACCTTGGCCAAGTATCGACTCGAGGCCGAATGTTCTCGAAGATCAGCTCGGCCTCCGGGGATGTCCTCAACGTCGATGGCCCGGTGGTCTGGGCAGAGGAACCAGTGGTACCGGACAACAGTACCCACTGCAGGTCCATGAAGGCAGACAGGCTGCGCTCCAGGGCTGCCATTTTGGTTTCAAGTCCAGAAGGCTCTGCAGTCATCAGTGCAGACACAGAGGAACTCGGGCCCAGCGCCGGTTCCCCCAAAGGGGAATCCTCAATGAGGATAGGTTCTGGCGACTGAGGCTGATCTGCGGTCGAGTCCTTCTGAGGGACCTTTGTAGGCCATTCCTGCTCTGATCCCTTGTAAGAGGTCTAGGACTGCGGGACCTGGCTCGGAGCTTTCCTGACCCGTCAGAGCCATCCAGGAATGCTGCCTTCGAGGTTTTATTCTTCTTGTGATAACTCGAGGGAGACCCCCTTTCTGAGGAGCCATGGTGTTGATCGGGGCCTTGGCCTCTGGAGGTACCGGGGACTCCGGGAAGAACTTATCATGCTGCTGCTGGCGGCTCTTGAGGGCCTTGGTGGACATCTTTTTACAAAGACCTCCTGCCGTGGGGTCGTGGTCCGGCCCTAAGCAGCGTAGGCAGCAGTCATGTGTGTCAGAAAGGGACATGATTTTGGCACACCGATCACACTTCTTGAAGACATTGGTAGTCATGGGGGACAAAATGACCCCAGCGAGGTCGAAGACCTGCGGTGCTGCCAGTTGGAAAAAAGGGCGTAAAGGTGCCAAAAAGAAAAAAGGGTAGGAACCCGAAACTTGGTGCTGGAGACAGCAAGCTGGATGGCGGGAAGAATATCGGTGCACTACCAGAGAGAGCATGAAACTCAGGTCGAGAAATATCAACTTTTTCTGGGGGAAGACCAGACAGACGTCTGAAGGGCTCCGCGAAAAAAAAGGAGACTTAGCAAGATGGCACCCTTGGGCGGTAAGGGAACCACCCATGTGTGGTGGCATCTCCCAAAGGCTTTCTTTGAAAGCTGGGGAGATGCTTCTGCTTGGGCTCAGTCAGCACCGACGGCATCCATATGTGAGGACTGACTTCCTGCTTGTTTCCAGAGAACATAACGTGGCAGCAAAAGGTTGCAAATAAACATTAAAGAAAACAGTGGAGAGGGCTTCCATGTTGACTCAGGAGCCCTTTTACTAAAGTGCGTTAAGCATTGGTTACAGTGTGCAAGGGCCCATGGCAACTTTACCGTGGGGGCATTACAGTTATCATACACTGATATTCATGTTAGGTGAAGAGTGGATGTGGACAGCACTCTACACTTAATACAGGGGACCATATCACATGCTGTCAATGTTGCAATTAGCACGGGTGCAACTAATGCCGCCTCAGTGCTCTCGGGGATGTGGCCAGCATGTTTCTAGCAAGTAACTGCACCATGCATTAGGTTACGCATCTGCATATTAACTGCTGGAACATGAATCTCTGATAGTTACTGCAGATGCTTTGCATTAAGGTATGTTAGTTTTAGCAGTAAACATACTTGAAAGTGTATCAAGCACACTTTATTAAAAGGGCATCTCAGAGTCCACATTCACCATTTTACAACCTTGGTCCAATAAAAAAGAAGAGAACCACCCAATTCTAATGTACATAAACAAGTCAAAAGGATTGCATAGTTAACAATGTCGAATGCAGTCATGTCCAGCATGATTAAAATAAGCTGTCCACTTACCTAAAGGATGTCTAACATCATCTTGCACTGAGACCAACAAGGTCTCAGTGCTATGTTGTTTTGGAATTCACACTAGCGATCATCTAAATGCCCAAATGATATATAAAAATTTTTCCAATTGCCATAAAGCATAGTTACTCACCTATAACGGGTGATCTCCGGGAACAGCAGGAATTTAGTCCTCAAATATGGGTATCGTCGGTACAGATGGAGCCTGCGTGGGAACGCTCTCCAGCGTCCAATTAGAAAGCTTTTGGGAGTATCCCACAGCACCTGCATGCTGCCTTCCCGCCTTTCCCAACTGCCTCTCTCCAGTTGAGTTTTAAAGCTGAGACAAAGAGAGAGAGAGGGAAAAGGAAAGAGATAGAGAGATACAACTCCTAGGGGAGGTGGGTGGGTTGTGAGGACTAAATTCCTGCTGTTCCCTGAGATCACCTGTTACAGGTGAGTAACTATACTATCTCCAGGAACAAGCAGGAATGTAGTCATCACATATGGGGACTCCCTAGCTTTAGATGCCAGGGAGAGACCCCAGAAGTTGTGTGTCCCTGAAAAGGGCTCCACTTCCCCTCATGGATCTCTGGCATCCTACCAGGGATGGTGGGTAGGAGTTGATTAGGTATGGAACAGGTGTTGGAGAACAGCCTGACCAAACAAGGCATCCCGGCGGGAGTCCTTGTCCAAGCAGTAATGGGCTGTGAAGGTATGAACCGAGGCCCAGGTTGCTGCTCGACAGATGTCGTCGATAGACACAGAGTGCAGATGAGCCATTGAGGCTGCCATGGCTCTCACATTGTGAGCTGTGACATGGCCCTCCAGAGAAAGGTTCTTACTCTGATAGGCAAAGGAAATACACTGAGAAATCCAGTTAGATAGTGTTCTCTTGGAGACTGGAAGTCCCAAATGAGAAGGATCAAAAGCAACAAAAAGTTGAGAGGACCTTCTATGTTGCTGTATTCTTTGTAAGTAAAAGGCTTAAGCTCTTTTACAGTGCAAGGTATGAAGATTCCTCTCTGCATTTGATGCATGAGGCCTTGGAAAAAACACAGGTAGGTAGACCGCTTGGTTCAGATGAAAAGGCGAGACCACCTTTGGCATAAAGTGTGGATGAGTCCTAAGGACTACCTGGTCATGATGGAACCTTGTATAAGGTGGATTAGCTACTAGCGCTTGCAACTCACTAATGCGACGTGCTGATGTGATTGCAATAAGAAAGATAACCTTCCAAGAAAGGAATTTTAAGGAGGTAGTAGCTAAAGGTTTGAAGGGTGGTTTCATGAGCTGCCCAAGAACCAGGTTTAAGTCCCATGCCACCGGTGGTGGCCTAATGGGAGACTTAGTTAGAAGAAGGCCTCTCATAAATCTTGCTATAAGAGGATGAGAGGAAATAGGCTGTCCATTTAGAGGCTTAAAGGAAGCTGTAATAGCACTCAAATGGACCCTTACTGAGTTAGTCTTAAGTCCTGCATTGGATAAATGAAGGAGATATTCCAGCAATGATTCCAGAGGTATCGCAAGGGGGTTAAGACCCTTTTGCGAACACCATATGGTAAACTTTTTCCACTTGAAAGCATAAGAGCGTCTTGTGGAAGGTTTCCTGGAAGCAAAAAGAATATATTTTACTTGCTGAGGGAGATTAAGATCATGAAGATCTGGGCCTTCAGCAACCAAGCCCTGAGATGCAGAGACTGGGGATTGGGATGCCATAACATTCTGTCCTCCTGAGATAGGAGATCTGGAGCAGACCCTAAGTCCAGGGAGGGAGCTTGAGAGAGATGTAGAAGCAGAGGGTACCACACTTGCCATGGCCAATGTAGAGCTATGAGAATCATATGGCCTCTGTCTCTCTGAAGCTTGAACAGGGTTTTGGGAATTAGGGGAATGGGTGGAAAGGCATACAGGAAGTCTTGACCCCAGTAAAGGAGGAAAGCATCCCTGGCCTGAGCCCCCTGAGCCGGAATTCTGGAACAGAACCAGGGAAGTGTGGCATTCCACGGACTTGCAAAGAGGTCTATGTCCGGGGTTCTCCAAATTTGAAAAATCTTGGTCACCTGGTCTGCATGCAGAGACCACTCATGTGGAAGCAGAACTCGACTGAGTCTGTCTGCCCAAGAGTTTTATATGCCTGGAAGATACACTGCCAGGAGATGAATCTGATGCTCTCTGGCGAGGGCCCATAGTCGCAAAGCTTCGTTGCAAAGCGACAGAGCCTGTTCCCCCCTGCTTGTTCACATAGAACATGGCTACTTGATTGTCCGTTTGAATGAGGACTGTCTTGTACCTGAGCAGGGTATGGAACACTCGAAGAGCAAGGAAGATTGCTCTGAGTTCCAAAAGATTGATATGTAAATGAGTCTCCTGTGGAGACCAGGTGCCTTGGGTGGAGAGGTCTTGCAGATGAGCTCTGCAACCCATCGGAGAAGCATCTGTTGTGAGAGTTGCTTGGGGTAAGGGTTGTTGAAAAGGGGACCCCAGCAACAGGTTTTGAGTGGACTTCCACAACTGGAGGGACAAAATAAGGCGACTTGTGTTTGCTATTTTGTCTGACAGGCATCCCGATGCCTGGGTCCATTGAGTGGATAAAGTCAACTGGGCTGCCCTCATATGGAGGCGAGCATAGGGCACCACATGCACGGTGGATGCCATGTGGCCTAGTAGTTGTAACATTTCTCTAGCAGTGAGATGAGACTTTAGCACTGCTTGGGAAGCTAACTGCACCATTCGAAGACAACGGGCCTGGGGGAGGTAGGCCCTTGCCTTTCTGGTATCCAGCAAAGCTCCTATGAACTCCAAAGACTGAGTGGGAGTTAGACTGGATTTTGGGATGTTTATGACCAGACCCAAATACTGAAGGATACGCATTGTGTAGGCTAGAGAAGTCCTGGCCTCTGACTCTGTTGGGGCTCGAATGAGCCAGTCATCTAAGTAGGGGAAGACGAAGATCCCTAGAGTACGAAGAAATGCTGCTACTACAGCCATGCATTTCGTGAACACCCTTGGTGCTGAGGCCAGGCCAAAAGGAAGCACCCTGTATTGGTAGTGCTTTCCTTGAAAAAGGAATCAAAGGAACTTTCTGTGGGTTGGATGGATGAGAACATGGGTGTACGCATCCTTGAGATCTAGAGAACAAAGCCAATCCTGACTCTGAAGGTATGGCAGCAGAGTTCCGAGAGAAATTATCTTGAATTTCTCTTTGATAAGGAATTTGTTCAATTCTCTGAGGTCCAAAATAGGTCTGTATCCCCCTGTTTTCTTTGGGATACGGAAACAGGGGGAGTAAAACCCCGTACCCTGTTGAGGAGTGGGTACTACTTCTTTTTTTTTTGTATTAAAGTTTTTTATTAATGCACAATCAATGAAACAAAACAGTATAGGACTGGAAAAACAATATCCAAAAAACCCAGGCTACATCAAATAAGTGCCCCCACAGAACATTATGTAAACAACCTCTAATCAAATCACAACCCACACCTCCTCTAGAAACCCGTAGCCCATAAAACAGCATAAGTGCATAAGCATAAACAGTAACATATCACAAGAAACCCAACTGAAAGACATCCCAATAACAGTACCGCAGAAAAGAGTAGTTACTCACCTGTAACAGGTGTTCTCCAGGAGCAGCAGGAATCAGTCCTCACTTATGGGTGACGTCGGCGCCGAAGGAGCCCTCGCGGAGCAATTTTCCCTAGCTTTCGAAGAAAGCCTTTGGGAATTGCAGCGCGCATGCGCGGTCCCCTTCCCGCCCAAGGGAGCCATCTTGCTCAGTCTGATGACATAGCGAAAGACAGCAAAAAAGTTAGCAAAAACATAAAATAAGAATGATTGCAACTCCAAGGGGAGGAGGGAGGGTAGTGAGGACTGATTCCTGCTGCTCCTGGAGAACACCTGTTACAGGTGAGTAACTACTCTTTCTCCAGGACCAAGCAGGAAGTCAGTCCTCACTTATGGGACTCCCGAGCTTAAGGCTACCGGAGACCTCAAGCCGAAAAAGTGAGCTCCCTCTAGCTCAACAGTACAGAAGGAAGGAATCTTCTCTGAATACGAATCCAGCCGGTAGCCCAACACCAGGGCCGGAGGGTAGGAGTTGCCTAAACCTCAAGAGATTGTGGAGGACTGCCTGTCCGAAAGCACTGTCCCTGCGGGACTCCCTCTCCAGGCAGTAATGAGCCGCAAAAGTCTGGCTTGAAGACCAAGTAGCGGCCCGGCAGATGTCTGCCAATGGAACAGAGCGGAGATGAGCCACTGACGCAGCCTTCGCCCTGACACGGTGAGCCGTGACTCGACTCTCTAAGGAGAGGCCGGCTGCCCCATAAGCCCAGGCGATACAGTCAGCCACCCAGATGGACAAAGTACGCTTAGAGACAGGTACTCCCAGACGATTGGGGTCAAAAGATATGAAAAGCTGGATAGCTTTTCTATGCTCTCGCGTATGATCAAGGTAGAAGGATAAGGCTCTTCTACAGTCCAGGGTATGCAGAACAGTTTCAGCTCGGCTGGTATGCGGTCTGGGAAAGAAGGTTGGAAGAACCACCTCTTGATTGATGTGAAAAGGGGAGACCACCTTTGGAAGAAACTTAGGGTGAGTCCGTAAGACTACCCTATTCTTGTAGAACCTAGTGTACGGGGGCTCCGATACTAGGGCCTGTAGTTCACTAACGCGCCTAGCGGAGGTAAGGGCTACCAGGAGAGGAAACGAAGAGGGCAGGTAGCCATGGGTTCAAAAGGCAGACAGGTAAGCCTTTGCAAGACCACATAGAGATCCCAGTCAGGGGCTGGAGGGTGCAACGGAGGCTTAGGCAGAAGAAGGCCTCTGAGAAAACGTGCCACCAAGGGGTGCGAGGAAAGAGGCTGGCCCTCCACCGGCGAATGATGTGCAGAGAGAGCACTGAGGTGGACTCTGACAGAGTTGGATTTGAGGCCTAGGTCGGAGAGGTGAAGCAAGTATTGCAGCACCACCGATACTAAGCAGGTGAAGGGGTCCTCAGAGCGCTGAGAACACCAGACCGAGAAGCGACACCATTTAAGGGCGTAAGATTTCCGGGTGGAAGGTCGCCGAGACGCCAGGACGACAGCTTCCACCTCCGGAGGAAGTAGGAGCGGAGCTAGGACTACCCTTTCAGCAGCCAGGCCATCAGATGAAGGGCCCGGAGGTTGGGGTGCAGGAGAGTACCCTGATCCTGGGTCAGGAGATCGGGCTGAAACCCCAGGGGAAGAGGGGTGTCCACCACCAGCTGTAGGAGTAGAGGGAACCAGGGTTGTCTCGGCCACCTGGGCGCTACCAGGATCACGGAGGCCCTGTCCTGGACAACTTTGAACAGCGTCCGGGACACAAGTGGCGTGGGAGGAAAGGCATACAGTAGGCCCGTGGACCACGAGATGAGGAAAGCATCCAGCGCTACTCTGAGAGGATGCGGGTGCCAGGAGCAGAACCTGGGAAGTTGCCGGTTTAGAGGACTGGCAAAGAGATCCATGGTGGGGAAGCCTCATTGGCGGAAGATCTGCTGGACAGCTATGGGGTTTAACCTCCATTCATGTGGCTGCAGAATCCGGCTCAGTTTGTCGGCCAGGCAATTTTCCTGTTTGGGCAGGTAAACAGCCTTGAGGAGGATGTCGTGGTCGACTGCCCAAGAGCACAGTCTCCGAGCCTCCTGACATAGAAGGAGGGAGCCCGTGCCCCCCTGTTTGTTCACGTAGAACATGGCAACCTGATTGTCCGTCTGCACCAGTACAGACTGACGAGAAGTGAGGTGAGAGAAGGTCTGCAGAGCTAGGCGGATCGCCCGTAGCTCCAGGAAGTTTATCTGCTGAGCAGCCTCCCAAGGTGTCCAAAGGCCTTGAGTGCATGTTCCCTGGCAATGCGCTCCCCATCCCAGGAGAGAGGCATCTGTCGTTAGCACTTGGGAAGGTGGAGGAGACTGAAAAGTCATGCCGAGTACCAGATTGGGCAGGTGAAGCCACCATTGCAGAGAGGAGACCAGGCGGTCGGAGATCTGTATTAAGTCCGTCAGGCTCCCTGTGGCCTGATGCCATTGAGTGCGAAGGCTCCATTGAGCAGGTCTCATATGGAGACGGGCATTCGGAGTGACATGGACCGTGGAGGCCATGTGACCGAGCAGTTGCAAGAATTGTCTGGCAGAGACCGGTGACGCGCTGTGGAACCTGCCGGCCAGAGCTATGAGCCTGTTGGCCCGTTCCAGAGGCAAGAAGGCACGAGCCTGCAGAGTGTCCAGCCGTGCTCCTATGAATTTGAGGTCCTGAGAGGGGAGCAAAGTGGACTTTTCGAAGTTTATGACGAAGCTCAAGTGCTGAAGCAGAGCCACTGTGCGTTGAGTGGCCTGAGCGACCTCTAGGGAAGACTGCGCCCAGATGAGCCAGTCATCCAGGTAGGGGAAGACGAAGAGGCCTTGAAGCCTCAGGAAGGCTGCCACCACTGCCAGGCATTTCGTGAACACCCTGGGAGCGGAGGATAGGCCAAAGGGCAGTACGCGGTACTGATAATGATTCCCTGCCACCACAAATCGTAGATATTGCCGGTGGTCCGGGTGAATAAGGATGTGAGTATAAGCATCCTTTAGATCCAAGGAGCATAGCCAATCTCCCTGCTGGAGGTAGGGCAGTAGGATTCCAAGGGTAAGCATCTTGAACTTTTCCCGCTGCAGGAACTTGTTGAGGTTGCGTAAGTCCAGGATGGGTCTGAGGCCTCCTGTTCTTTTTGGTACCAGGAAGTACCTCGAATAAAACCCTTGACCCCACAGGTGGTGGGGCACTGGCTCCACAGCCTGTTCCTGAAGCAGACTTTGCAGCTCCTGAAGGAGTAAGTTCCTGTGCAGAGGGGGTCTCGGAGGCTCCCCTGGAAAGTAGGAGGGAGGCACCTGGTGAAAACGTAAGAGGTAGCCCTTCTGAACCACCTGCAGCACCCAGGAATCCGAAGTTATGGCTGACCACCTGTGAGCAAAGTGGGTCAGCCGGCCCCCCGTGCTGAGCGAAGGCCGCGGAGGGGGAGAGGCTATGCTGGCATAGTCAAAAGCCCCCACCCTGCTGAGCAGGGGCCTGTGTAGTGGGCTTGGGGGCCTTTTGCCTACGGGACCCATTACCCTGTCCCTTAGCCTGCTGGCCCTGATGGGGAGCTGCTGAGGCTTGATATTGTGGGTGGTGTTGTTTATAGGCAGACACCTTCCTCGGGTAAAAAGGCTTTTTCCCCGAGCCCTTCCTCTTCTGTGAAGGGGCAGAGGTCTTTCTGGATAGGCGAGTCCTGGTGAGAGTCTCGGACTCGAGTTCCGCAGCCTTTTCCGCCATGGGCTTGCCAAAGAGGTTTTCACCTCTGCAGGGGACATCGACCAACTTGTCCTGCACCCATGGCTCGAGGTCGGATGACTGAAGCCAAGCCTGACGGCGAGCACCGATGCCGGCTCTGGCTATTCGAGCCGAAGCTTCGAAGCCATCATAGGCTGCTCGAGAAATAAACTTCGAGCACTCTCGAATACCAGTGGACAAGGCCTGGAACCTCTGCAAAGGTTCCTCGGAGAGACCCGCAGAGAACCCGGCAATTTCTTTTGCCAGGTCTCGGAGATACATGCCCATATATAGCTGGTGTGTCTGGACTCGGCAAGCCAACATAGAGCCCTGGAAGCACTTCCTACCAAGGGCATCCAGGTTCCGGGCCTCCTTACCCGGAGGCACCGAGGAGTGCATCTTTTGACTTTTAAGTCGATGCATGGCCGATTCCACCACCATGGAATGGTGCGGTAGTTGTGCTTTCTGGAACCCGGGGCTCTTGCGGACTCGATACATGGAATTGACCCGCTTGCTTAGCACCGGCGTCGAGGCCGGGCTCTCCCACATGCGGAAGAGCAGCCGCTCCAGCATCGGAGGAACCGGCACAGTAAAGGCCTCCTTCGGTGGAGAGTCATACTGGAGGGCCTCGAGCTCTTCGGCTCGAGGCTCCTCCTCCGGATCCGCGGGGAAGGCCAAAGCCTTGGCCATGTCCCTCACGAAATCGGAAAAACGGGTATCCTCCGGGGGGGATCGTCTCCGAGGCTCCGACTCGGGCGAGTCGGAGGGAACGCACCGAGTCTGAAAAGAACCGGGTGACTCGTCCTCCTCCGTGTCCCAGCCCGACTCCTTCGTGGAGGAATCGAGTGGCTCCGAGTGGGCGGGTGCTGAGGACCGCCGCCCCGACGCCGAGGCCGGCGTCGACGACCTCGGTCCCGAACGGGAGGCCGAGGGAGACCTTGGCCGAGGATCGACTCGAGCTCGTATGGACTCGAGGATCGGCTCGGCCTCCGGGGTCGACTTGGACGTCGACGTCCCGGTGGTCGGGGCAGATGCACAGGCGAGGCCGGCCATCAATGCCCGCTGCTGGTCCATGAAGGCAGCCATACTGCTCTCCAAGGCCGTCAATCTGAGACCAAACTCAGAAGACCCAGCAGCCGCCGACTCGGGCCCGACGTCGGCTCCCTCGGAGGTGAGTCCGAGAGGACTACAGTACTCACGTGTCCAGGAGACTCCACTTCGAGACGAGGATGCTTCGAAGGCCTTTCCGCCTCCAAGGACCCGGGACGGCTGACGGGGCTATGCGACCTGGCCCCCGAGGGACCAGGAGCGTCCTCCGACGCCGCCCTCGCGGGTTTCTTCTTCCGACGATGTTCCTGGGCGGGAGACCCCCGCTCAGAGGAACTCCGACGATGCTCGGGGCTGGAGTCACGAGACATGGAAGCCTCTGATGAGGTCCGGGCCCGACCGGACGCGGAGTCAGAGAAGATTCGCTCCTTTTGTGACTGCCGACTCCTCAATGCCTTCGAGGACATTTTGTTGCACGGACCACAACTCATTGAGTCATGAATGGGTCCGAGGCAACGGAGGCAGCAGTCATGTGTGTCGGTAAGAGACATAAGTCTGGTACAGCGATCACACTTTTTAAAACCGCTGGCAGCCATCGGGGGAAAAAGGGCCCCTGCGAGGTCGAAAGACCATGCTGCCAGGGAAAAAGAAAAAAAGTGGCGGGAACGCCAGACACGAAGGAAAAACCCGAAAAAATGTGCACGGACTCGATATTTGAGTATCGAGGCCGGGCGGGAAAAGGACACGCGAACCGAGAAAAAACAAAAACGAAAAAAAAATCAACTTTTTCAGCGGCGATCACAAACTATGTCTGTAGGGCTCCGTGGAAAAAAGAAGACTGAGCAAGATGGCTCCCTTGGGCGGGAAGGGGACCGTGCATGCGCGCTGCAATTCCCAAAGGCTTTCTTCGAAAGCTGGGGAAAATTGCTCCGCGAGGGCTCCGTCGGCGCCGACGTCACCCATAAGTGAGGACTGACTTCCTGCTTGGTCCTGGAGAATAAAACCTCCCCTCCCTCACCTCCCTTCTCCCCCATCTTACCTCCCCTCCCCCACACCCTCAGGGCCCCTCACCTCCCCTCCCTCCCTTCCCCTCCATGGAACTGTGCTCCCCCCACCGTACTGAACACCAGCAGCAACCCCCCTACCAAATCCCATAGCAAAATCCTAAATCCCACTTACCACATATCCTTACCCCAATTCCCCCTAGAGCATCATCCCCCCCTCAAGCACTCCCACTACTTCAGCGCCTCCCGCCTCCATTGAATGAAGGGATGCCATTTACGGTGATATCCATTCAATTTGTTGGTCAAACGCGCCTGTAATTCTGCCATTTGACAAATAAATACAACTCGCTTTAGCACTTGGTCCACTTCCGGGCCGCCAGGGTCTTTCCATTTATAGGCTATTTCCATCCTTACTACAATGGAAATCATCTTCAATAGATACCCCAACTCATGCCCTGACTCCCCCCATTCCCCCAGCAGTACCTGCTCCGGCCTTAACTTCCCCTTCCAGCCCAACATAGTCCCTACCAGGCCTTGCATCCATTGCCATATTCCTTGGACCACTGGACACTCCCACCACACATGTAAATATGTGCCCAGAGCCCCACACCCTTTCCAGCAACGTGGATCTTTAGTTTTATCAATCTCGGCTAGTCGATTTGGCGTGATATACATGCATACAGCATTTTATAGCAGTGCTCCTGCACTGCCACCGAACTGGACGCAATCTTAGTTTCTTCATGAACTGACACCCACCTTTCCTCATCCCAAGAACCACCCAGGTCCCGCATCCACGCCACCTGATATGCCGCATAAGTACCCCCCCTTTCCAATCCCCTATAGATCTGCAATACAAGACCCCGAGATTCCCCCCCACGGAGTAACACCCTTTCAAAAGGGGTTCACACTGTTCCTCTTTCCACCTCCTTCAAACTGTTCTGCACAAAATGTGCTAATTGACAGTAACCAAACCAATCCTCCTTCCCCAGGGCGTATTGCTCCTGCAGGCGTTCAAAAGTAGACAGCTGGCCACTCTCCGAGAACAACTGCCCCATCCACACCAAGCCCTTATCCTCCCATTTTTTATAGACCTCGGCTCTCCCCCCCCCCCCTCATGGAAGCCACTATACCGTCTAATTTTCTGAAGTTGGATAGCTACCCTAACCCCCACCAGATGCGCTTTCTCCCGTTTCCACACCTTTAGGGTAAGCTCCGTAAAGGGACTCATCTTCAGCTCATCCCCTGCCTTATCCCCCCTCCCCTGGCCGGTAAACCATATGCGGTCTGCCAAAGCACTTTGCCCACTCAAGGCCTCCTCTGCTCGCACCCACGCTCGGGCCTCCTGCCCTATCCTCCAATAGACTAGCGCCCGCAACTGTGCCGCTGTATAATATCGCAGCAAATCCGGAACACCCAGTCCACCTTCTCTTCTATGCTTAAACATCACCCTTCTATTTAGCTTGGGTGGACGTCTCCTCCAGATGAAAGAGAAAATTCTTTGCTGCAACAGCTTCAGTCCCTCACTTGGTTTGCAGCTTGTCGTGCTGTGAGGGCTTGCGTGAATCAGTGATGCTGAGAGCTAAACTATCGGTAGTTTAACTACTGGCAGGGTCTCCAAAATGGACAGGTCTCAGCTGAGGTGCCAGACCAAGACTGGGCAGCAGCAGAATGGGACAGTGTTGACGGCGGAGGATCACATTTTTGTGACAACGGCAACAACACCAAACTTAAACTGTGCGGAATAAAGGCCCGGCAATCTACTTCTGTATCTTGCCATGAAAACCCAATGGATAGTTACAACAAAACAAATTGTGCTATGGTGCTGGAAGATGAGACCCCCAGGTCGGAAGGCACTCAACTAGCTACTGGGGAAGAGCTGAAGACTTTTCAGAGTAAAGCCAGCATTTATGATGTGATTGGATCAAAGCCCTCGGGAAGTCTGACTGCTGATGTAGCTGCGCATGAAATGAGAGTCAGAAGCTGTAAAGATGTCTTACACACTGGAACATGGAACGTACGAAGCATGAACCAAGGGACGTTGGAGGTGGTCAAGAATGAAATGGAACGTGTACAACTTGATCTGTTGGGTGTCAGCGAACTGAAATGGACTGGCATCGGGCACTTTGCATCAGATGATCACATGGTCTACTATGCTGGAAATGAAAGACTAAGAAGAAATGGTTGTGCATTTATTATAAAGAAGAAACTTGTAAGAACTGTAATGAAATACAATGCAGTCAGCGAACGCTTAATCTCTATTCGTCTACGAGGATTGCCTATCAACACAACTATAATTCAAGTATATGCCCCAACAACAGCTGCAGAAGAGAATGAAATTGAAGAGTTCTATGAACAAGTACAAGCTGAAATTGACAGAACATGCAAACAGGATATCCTGATAGCCATGGGTGACTGGAACACAAAAGTTGGCAACAAAGAAGAAGGCAAAGTAGTTGGAAAATATGGACTTGGCAACAGAAATGAAGCTGGAGAAAGACTGATAGAATTCTGCAAGACCAATGATCTATTCATCTCAAACACCTTCTTCCAGCAACACAAGCGGAGACTGTACACATGGACTTCACCCAATGGACTGTATAAAAATCAAATTGACTACATCTGTGGAAGTCAACGATGAAAAAGCTCTGTAACATCAACAAAGACAAAACCTGGAGCTGACTATGGTACAGATCATCAACTACTAGTATGCAAACTCAAGCTAAAGTTGAAAAAGAGCAAACCACTCATGAATGCAGCAAAATATGACCTTGAGAATATACCACTGGAATTTAAAGACTGCCTGCAAAATCAATTTGCTGCTTTAGATACAAATGACAGAGCTCCGGAAGAGTTATGGATTGACATCAAGAAGGATGTGTTGGAAGAAAGCGAGAAGTCTCTACAAAAGGTGAAAAAGCAAAAGCGGCCAAAATGGATGACGGAAGAAACTCTGAAAATTGCTTAGAAACGCAGAGAAGCTAAAGCCAGAGGAGAAAGAAAGACAATCGCAGAACTCAACAGAGATTTCCAACGTGCAGCAAGACAGGACAAGGAAAAGCACTACAATGACACTTGCAAGGAAACAGAAGCAGAAACTATAGGAGGAAGAACAAGATCGGCTTTCCTAAAGCTACGAGAGTTAAAGAAAAAGTTCCAGCCTCGAATTGGAATGTTACAAGATGCTCAAGGTTCTATGTTGAATGATGCTGAGAAGATCAAGAAAAGGTGGAAGGAATATACAGAGTTTTTATATGATAAAGATCAAGTGGACCAACAACCGTTTCAACCTGTACCTTATGATCGGGAACCATTGGTGATGAAAGAAGAAGTTGAAGCAGCATTGAAAGCCTTATCAAAGAACAAAGCACCAGGCATTGATAGCATTCCTATAGAAGTATTGCAGCAATCTGATGCAGCTGTTACCATACTTACAAGGGTCTGCCAAGAAATATGGAAGACAACATCATGGCCAACTGACTGGAAAAGATCTGTGTTTATACCAACTGACTGTGGAAATTATCGAACAATCGCTCTGATCCCACATGCCAGCAAGATTTTACTGAAGATTATTCAAAAGAGACTACAACCATACCTGGAACAAGAACTACCTGAAGTGCAAGCCGGGTTCAGGAAAGGGCGAGGAACGAGAGACATCATTGCGGATGTGAGATGGATCCTTGAAAAGACTAAAGAATACCAAAAGGATATCTATTTGTGCTTTATCGACTATAGCAAGGCTTTTGACTGTGTAAACCATGAGAAACTCTGGGCCACATTAAGAAGCATGGCTATACCAGAACACCTGATCGTACTCTTGCACAATCTGTACATTAATCAAGAAGCAACAGTTCGAACGGAACAAGGAGAAACAGAATGGTTTAAAATAAGAAAAGGTGTAAGACAAGGCTGCATACTTTCCCCCTACTTGTTTAATTTATATGCAGAACAAATAATCAGAGAAGCAGGATTGTATGAAGACAACAGAGGTGTGAAGATTGGTGGAAGACTCATCAACAACCTTCGCTATGCTGATGATGCTACATTACTGGCTGAAAGTGAAGATGATCTGAAACATTTGCTTCTCACAATCAAAGAACACAGTCTGAAAATGGGCCTGCATCTTAATGTAAAGAAGACAAAGATCATGACAACTGGCATAATCAACAGGTTCATTGTTGAAGGAGAAGAAATTGAAATTGTGAACAACTTTAACCTACTTGGATCAACTATCAATAAAGAAGCAACAAGCAGTCAAGAAATCAAACGACACATTGTTCTTGGCAGAATGGCTATGAAAGACCTAGATAAGATTCTCAAGAGCAGAGATGTCTCTCTCCATACAAAGATTCGACTTGTTTCAACCCATGGTATTTTCAATATCATATGGATGTGAAAGCTGGACAGTGAAAAAGACAGACAGGAAGAAAATTGATGCCTTTGAATTATGGTGCTGGCGGCGAATACTGTGTATACCATGGACTGCCCGAAGAACAAACCAGTCGGTACTAGAGGAGATCAAACCTAAGCTTTCTTTAGAAGCTCAGATGACAAGACTTTGACTTTCATACTTTGGACACATCATGCGAAGAGAGAGATCATTAGAGAAAGACATCATGCTTGGCAAGATAGAAGGTCAACGCAAAAGAGGAAGGCCAGCAATGAGATGGATTGATACAACAGCAGCAGCTATGGCTACCAGTCTGTCAACAGTGAGCCGCCTGACTGAAGACCGAACACAATTTAGGATAGCTATCCAGAGGGTCGCCATGATTTCACTCCGACTCGACGGCACTTAACAACAACAACATCTACATGTTAAGTAATTTTGTTCTTAATAATGATTTCTACCATTTTAAATGGCACTGACATTAGACTCACCAGTCTGTAGTTTCCTGGATCACCCCTGGAACCCTTTTTAAAAAATGGTGTTACATTGGCCACTCGCCAATCTTCAGGTACTATAGATGATTTCAATGATAGCTAGTTTACGAATTACGAATAGTAGGTGTGCAATTTCATTTCTGAGTTTTTTCAGCATCCTGGAATATATGCCATCTGGTCCATGTGCTACTCTTTAGTGTGTCTAACTGCCCTATTACATCTTCCAGAGGTTTACCCAGATTTGTTTCAATTCCTCCAATGCATTATTTTTAAGTATCAGTTCTGGCATAGGTATCTAGATGGGTATATCGAGATTAAACTAGATTCGCTGGGGATGAGTAAAGAAAGCCCTCAGGTAAGTAAAACATTAAATACCTCTGTAGAAATAGGTAAAAGGGCAATATCTGGAAAGTGGTGTGTATAAATGCCCGTATTATGGAAATAAGATCCTAGATGTTGAGGCTTTAATGGAAGAGGCTGACTTGGATTTAAAAGTGGTAACGGAGACATGGTTCATGGACAACCATGAATGGGATGCAATTATATCAGGCTATACTTTATTCAGGAAGAAAGGGTAAGAAGAAGGGGAGGTGGAGTGGACCTATATGTAACAAATAATATTAAAGCTATAGAATTAAGAGGGCTTAAAAGGGAGCGAGGAGGCAATGTGGGTTAAACTAGAAAGAGGAAAATCCATTTAAATTGGTGTGATATACAGATCTCCTTCACAGGGAGAAGTAGTGGATGGTTGTATTGACATGAAAACAGAAGTGCTACTGATAGGTGATTTCAATATGCTGGGTGTCGATTGGCGTATCCCTGCTGCGGTGTCATCTAGAAGTAAGAAGATCCTAGATTCTTTGCAGGGATTCCGGCAACTGGTAACAGAACTCACACATGAAGGGGCCATACAGGACTTGGTGCTTACCAATGTGGAAAGTGTTTCCGATGTTATAGTGGGAGGTCATCTCGCATCTAGTGATCACCAGATGGTGTGGTTCAGTATTAGGACTAGGGCTGATAAAGGCCATTCAAAAGTGAAGTTCTTAGATTTTAGGAAAACAAACTTTGCAAAGATGGGCCTCAAGGCATCGTTAGCGGGATGGGAACAGCTGGAGGATGTGGAAAAGCAATGGGCAAAACTGAAAGGGGATATTTTAAAGCCAACTAATCTGGTCATGGTTTCACTCCTTTCTGTTGTCCCGCTCCTTCTCAGTTCATATGAAGAACCAATCCTCATCTACTCTCCCCCTCTCATGTGGTGTTCCGCAGGGTTCTGTTCTTTCCCCTCTGTTATTTAATATTTTCCTTGCTCCTTTGCCCCTGATCATACAGCAATATTCAATCTCATCCTATTTATATGCAGACGATATAGTCCTTCTGTTTCACACGTCACCACTCTCCCCTGATATCACTCCGTTGAACCTCTGTCTTTCTCACGTTGCTTCCTGGTTATCGGAGAACTTTCTTCATCTTAACCCAGCAAAATCCTCAGCAATGTGGATTTCACTCAGTGGTGTTTGTCCTACGCTTGCACCCTCTATTGGTTCAACTAACATTCCTCTTACTACTTCTGTTCGGTATTTAGGTGTGACCCTCGACTCTTCCTTAACATTTTCTACTCATCTGTCCAATGTCACTCGTTCCTCCTTTTCTGCTTTACGTCAGATTAGGGCCGTCCGGTCTATTTTGCCTTCCAGTGCCCTCATCACACTTATTATCGCTCTTGTAATCAATAGACTAGACTATTGTAATGTATACCTGGCTAACCTTCCCAAATACTCTCTCCAACGACTACAACGTATTCAGAACACAGCCGCCCGTCTCGTTACCTTTTCATGCAAGTATGATCGCATCACTCCAATTCTGCTTCATTTGCATTGGCTCCCTCTCCAATATCGCTACCATTACAAGTTTCTGATTCTTCTTCACCGAGCTATTTACACTTGCACTCCTCGCTATCTCGCTGACTGTATCTCACGGTATACTCCTCACCGGCTGCTCCGCTCCACCCAAACAAACCGGTTATCTCTTCCTTCTCCCTCACAAGCCCGTCTGGAACAGACGCGGCATTCAGCTTGGTTTTTCCTTGGCCCTTCACTCTGGAATACACTCCCCACTTCATTACGGCTAGAACCATCCTATCCTCAGTTTAAATCCCGGCTAAAAACCTATTTATTCCAAAAAGCTTTTGACCTTCCCTCTGAAGACCCACCCTAACTGGTCCTGTCTATGTGTCTAACTGAGTATTGTCTATGTCCACGTACCTTGTATTTGTATGCCCTGGTTTGATCATTGTTAATTTCTTTTTGATTTGTTATGATTTGCTGTGCATTGTTAACATCAGTTGTGTCAAATTTATTATGAGTTAGTGTTTAGTGTCTTGATTTGGTCACTTTTTTAACTTTCTTTCCTGTCTTGAATTTGGCGTTCTTTTCCTGGATTGTAGTGTTAATCAAATTTTATTGTACACCGCTCAATGCGCTGCTGTAGCGGTATATCAAATTTTAATAAAGATAAAGATAAATGTAAAAGGAAAAGGAGGCCACAGTGGTTCTCAAAAGAAGTAGCTGAAAAGATGAAGAAAAAGGGGGTGGCCTTCATAAACTAAAAGAGATCACAAAGAGAGGAAGAGAAGCATCAATGTTTGGAAAAATGATAGAAGTTAGAAAATAATCAGGAAAACAAAGATACAAAAAAAGTAGAAGAAATAGCTAATACAATAAAATGGGGAGACAAGACATTTTTCAGATATGTTAGCGAGAGGAGGAAGTGCAAAAGTAATATTGTCTAAAGGGGGAAGGGGATGTAGAAGCTGATAAGAATAAAGCGGAATTGCTTAACAAATATTATTTTCTGTGTTTACAGATGACGGGCCAGGATCTCACAAACACCTACAAATAGGAAGAGAAGTGAGGGGGATCTTGAATGATTTTCAGAACAGGTGTTCATGAGGAACTAGCTAACTAAAAGTAGACAAAGTGATGGGGCCGGATGGGATACATCTGAGCATATTGAAGGAACTTGTGGACGTTCTAGCGGCTCCACTGACTGACTTTTCCAATGTTTCTTTAAAGTCAGGAGTAATCCCAGGGGACTGGAGAAAGGCACATGTGATCCCTTTACACAAAAGCGGATGAGGTTGAGAACTACAGGCCATTAGTCTGACCTCTGTGGTGAGTAAACTAATGGAAGTGCTGCTTAAACAGTGGATAGTGTAGTTTTTGGAGTCTAATGGATTGCAAGATCCAAGGCAGCATGGGTTTACCAGTGGCAGATCTTGTCAGACAAATCTGATTGAGGGAGAGCCATAGATGGGTGTACTTAAATTTCAGTAGTCTTTGACACCGTTCCGCACAGACAACTTATAAATAAATTGAGCGCCCTAGGGATAGACCATAAGATGACTGACTGGGTTGGTTGAGTGTACAGGTAAATGGAGCTCACTCCGAGGAGAAGGAGGTTACCAGTGATGTGCCGCAGGAATCTGTCTTTGGTCCGATTCTTTTTAACACCACTACTTGTGATATTGTGGAAGGGCTGTCGGGAAAGGTTTGCCTCTTTGCAGATGATACCAAAATCTGCAATAGAGTAGACCATTTAGGAAGGAGTAGATAACATGATCTAGCTAAGCTTGAGGAATGATCAAGAATTTGGTAGCTGAGATTTAATGCTAAAAAATGCAGGGTCATGCATTTGTGCTGCAAAAATCCAAGACAGCAGTACAGTGTATCGGGCGAAGTACTTCAATCCATGAAAGAAGAGCAGGACCTGGGTGTGATTGTTTCTGATAACTTTAAAGTGGTTAAAAAGTTAGAAAAGGTGACAGCAAAGGCCAGAAGGATGCTTGGGTGCTTAAGGAGAGGAATGGCAAGCAGAAAAAAAAGGTGATAGTGCCTCTGTATAAGTCTCTGGTGCGACCTCATATGGAGTATTATGTGCAATTCTGGCGACCACACCTTCAAGAGGATATAAATGTGATGGAATCGGTGCAGAGAGAGGCTATTAAATGGTTAGTGGTCTTCATTTTAAACCATATGGGGACAGACAAATGTTAGAGGAAAGGAGGGATAGAGGAGATATGATAGTAAGCTCTGCAAAGAGGAAACATAGGATGAGGGTGAAAAGGGATAGACTCAAGAAAGGTATGCGGAAATATTTATTTACGGAAAGAGTGGTAGATGCGTCTCCCAGTGGAAGTAGTAAACATGAGGACTGTATCTGAATTCAAGAAAGCATGGGACAAACACAGAAAACTTCTAAAGGAAAAAAAAAGAGACTATGGAAGTTGATATGGAAGGGTAGACTACATATGCCATATGGTCTCTTTTTGCTGTCATGTTTCCATCTTCCCTATGTCTTCTGCAGTAAAGACCGAAGCAAAGAATTCATATAATCTTTCTGCAAGGATCTTGTCCTCCCCTTTACTCCTCTATCATCTAGTGTCCAACTGATTCCCTCAAAGGCTTTTTGCTTTGAATGTACCTGAAGGTTTTTATTACAAATTTTTGCTGCCATAGCAAAATTTCAAATTCTCTCTTTGCCTGCCTTATCAATGCTTTCTTTTTATTAAACAATTATAGAACATCCACAAGCAAAAAATACTTGTACAGAAAAAGCGTAGTTACTCACCTGTAACAGGTGATCTCCGGGAACAGCAGGAATTTAGTCTTCACATATGGGTATCATCGGTACCGATGGAGCCTGCGCGGGAACGCTCCCCAGCGTCCAATAGGAACGCTTTTGGGAGCATCCTTCAGACATGCGTGCTGCCTTCCCGCCTTTCCAACTGTCCCTCTTCAGTTAAGTTTGTAGCTGAGTGAAAAGATAGAGGGAGAGAGGAAAGAGGAAAGAGACAGAGAGATAGAGAGACAACTCTTAAGGGAGGTGGGTGGGTTGTGAAGACTAAATTCCTGCTGTTCCCGGAGATCACCTGTTACAGGTAAGTAACTACGCTATCTCCAGGAACAAGCAGGAATGTAGTCTTCACATATGGGGACTCCCTAGCTGAAGATGCCAGGGAGATAGCCCCAGGAAGCTGCCACCTAAGTAAGGTGGATCATGCTTCCTCCCATGGATCTCTGGTGCGACCTCATATGGAGTATTATGTGCAATTCTGGCGACCACACCTTCAAGAGGATATAAATGTGATGGAATCGGTGCAGAGAGAGGCTATTAAATGGTTAGTGGTCTTCATTTTAAACCATATGGGGACAGACAAATGTTAGAGGAAAGGAGGGATAGAGGAGATATGATAGTAAGCTCTGCAAAGAGGAAACATAGGATGAGGGTGAAAAGGGATAGACTCAAGAAAGGTATGCGGAAATATTTATTTACGGAAAGAGTGGTAGATGCGTCTCCCAGTGGAAGTAGTAAACATGAGGACTGTATCTGAATTCAAGAAAGCATGGGACAAACACAGAAAACTTCTAAAGGAAAAAAAAAGAGACTATGGAAGTTGATATGGAAGGGTAGACTACATATGCCATATGGTCTCTTTTTGCTGTCTTTGTTTTCCTGATTATTTTCTAACTTCTATCATTTTTCCAAACATTGATGCTTCTCTTCCTCTCTTTGTGATCTCTTTTAGTTTATGAAGGCCACCCCCTTTTTCTTCATCTTTTCAGCTACTTCTTTTGAGAACCACTGTGGCCTCCTTTTCCTTTTACATTTATCTTTATCTTTATTAAAATTTGATATACCGCTACAGCAGCGCATTGAGCGGTGTACAATAAAATTTGATTAACACTACAATCCAGGAAAAGAACGCCAAATTCAAGACAGGAAAGAAAGTTAAAAAAGTGACCAAATCAAGACAGGATTGGTGGGTAGGAGTTGAATTAGGTCTGGAAGAGATTTTGAAGAAAAGCTTGGCCAAAGAAGGCATCCCGACGGGAGGCTTTATCTAGGAAGTAGTGGGCTGTAAAGGTGTGTACCGAAACTCAGTTTGCTGCTCGACAAATGTCATCAATAGACACAGAGTGAAGGTTAGCCATAGAGGCTGCCATGGCTCTCACATTATGAGCTGTGATATGGCCTTGAAGAGGAAGACTCTTACTCTCATAAGCAAAGGATATGCATTGTGCAATCCATTTGGACAGAGTTCTCTTGGAGACTGGAAGTCCCAAATGACTAGAATCAAAAGCAATAAAAAGTTGAGAAGACTTTCTATGTTGCTGTGTTCTTTGTAGGTAAAAAGCCAAGGCTTTTTTACAATCCATTCTGCATTAGAGGCATGAGGCCTCGGAAAGAATACAGGAAGATAAATTGATTGATTTAAATGAAAAGGCAAAACCACCTTTGGTATAAAGTGTGGATGAGTTCTAAGAATAACCTTATCATGGTGAAACCTAGTATAAGGAGGATCAGCCACTAAAGCTTGCAATTCACTAATGCGACGTGCAGAGGTGATTGGAATTAGGAAGATGACCTTCCAGGACAAAAGCTTTAGGGTTGTAGTGGCTAAAGGTTTAAAAGGCGGTTTCATGAGCTGCCCGAGAACTAGGTTTAAATCCCATGCCACCGGTGGTGGCCTGATGGGAGGCTTTGTTAATAGAAGACATCTCATAAATCTTGTTATGAGTGGATGAGAGGAAATTGATTGTCCATTTAGAGGCTTATAGGAAGCTTGTGATAAGGAAGCTTATCATAGCTCAGGGTAGGAGCTATAGAAAAGATGATGTGACTCTGAACAAGCAACCTGTCAGTTCTGGTAGAAGCAAGAAAACAGAGTTTTCACATAAAAGACTACCAGTCCCAGAATGCACCAGGTTTCCAGCAGCCATGAGAGGGGCTGAAGTGAGAAAATGTGTGTGCAATCAAGAGAGCTATGAGGTAATCCCTAAGCACTCATCTCAAAGGGCAGGGCCTGATTCAAGACAG
This sequence comes from Ichthyophis bannanicus, assembly GCA_033557465.1. Lineage (NCBI taxonomy): Eukaryota > Metazoa > Chordata > Amphibia > Gymnophiona > Ichthyophiidae > Ichthyophis > Ichthyophis bannanicus. Next base: position 989,643,593 of record CM066032.1, read on the forward strand.
CTGCGCTGTGTTAGGGAGCAGCACACATTAGAACAGGATAAGAGTAGAGCTTTTTTCTTCAGGAAACAGTTTCAAGAACAGCTTCAGCAACGGCTACAAGCACCAGTATCACCTGGAGAAACAGAAGCCAAGCCAAGCAGATAGAGAGAGAAGGAAACTCTCTGGAAGGAAGAGAAGAAAGGCCATTGGAAGGTCTGGGAGATTCCAAGGCAGTACTCATACTGGGAGGTATTCCAAAAGCCAGCAGAGTCCATTGGACTGGATTCAGCCAGAGGAATGGAGTGGCAGAGATAGGAATCACCAGTGGCTACCTGGAAGAGAGAAGACTGCATGTGGAAGGGACTTTCAGACCAAGGCCAGAAGGTATGTGAGAGAAGATCCAGTGTCAGAGATCAAGATTGGAAGGCTGGACATCAGAATTGGATTACATATTGGCCAGGCTATACAGAGAGGAATAATGATAGCAGGAGAGGCTCAGGTATGAACACTGATCCAGACCCTATCTATAATAGAGAATGGCAGCAAGGGAATAAGCATTCTCATGATAGTGCCTTAATGAAAGACTCGTCTGTGCCAATGTATGATAGTGACCATATGCTGATTGATACAGCAGATGAAAATACAGTTTACATGGACTGTTCTCTATCTAAATGCTATTGCTAGCTTTCTATGAGCAAACACATCAGCCATCACAAAGAAACCTAACTTTGTTCTTTATTTCCACTGCAAACAGCTCTTAAAGCAGGATTTGGGCTCACACAGTAGCAGCCAGCCAGCTAAAGGCTTTCAGCTGGTCCATTGATAGTAATTAGGGCTGCACCTGATTGTGTGTGTGAGCAAGGGAGAATCACTGCTGAGATCGGCGTGGAAAATAAGCAGAAGTTAACCTAACCAGCAAAGTTTATTCTTTACTTTGTGCCTTTGTATTTGGTAATTATTTGCTAAGAAAACATTAGCTAATTGCCTGACAAACTGAAGGTTGTTTCTGGTTTACTTTGTGACTTTTTGTTATCCATTTTAAACACTGCAAGCAAGTAACCTCATTTATAGTGCTATCAAGCATACATGTGCTGGGTGAATTAAACCCCATCAATAAAAGAAGTATTTTATTGATCTTACCACTTGGTTTCTCAACTCAAATTATTGTCATCAGCTGTGTTTGGGAGTGAATGAACTACAATACCCACAATACCTTGCAAGAATCATATGAATATAAGCATCGTCAAGATTGTGTAAGTTCTCACCCTAGGCAGCCGTCTGACAAATGGCGTAGTTTTTCGGATTGCTCTTGCACCAAGAGGATTTACTTGTTGTGGATTACAAATAAAAGTCAAGTTTAAAGCTGTAAGAAGATTTTTTCCCTCGTCTGCACTTTGGAGGAAAAGTGGTTGTTCCAGGAAGCTGTCCCAGAGGAAAAGACCCTGTGCAAAGCTGGATTCATCACTGAGACAAGGTAATATGTACCTGGGCATGTCTAGTGGTGGATGTGTGTAAGCACAGGGGGTAATTGAAAAAAAAAAAAAAAAAAACCACACCTGGTTGGAAGGTGCTGCTCTTTGGGTTTTTTTTTTTTCTCTTTTCTTGCAGGGGTCAAGATGGATCCGAGGGAGATGGCTCAGTGGATGGCAGCCCAATTCAGCAAGCAGCAGGAGCTATCACAGCAGGCCCAGGACACTGCTGTGAAGGCCTTAAAGGAACAGCAGAAACCAGTGCTTGATCTGGTGCAAGCGCTAGTTCAGCTGCAGAGCCAAAGTGGAACAGATGCAAGACCAGCAGTTAGTACTGGTACACCACATGTGAACACTGTGGGACTCAATCAAGGGATTGGGGCATTTAATTTTGGGAAATTAACTCCAGAAGATAATGTTGATGATTTTCTAGAATCTTTTGAAAGAGTGGCACAGGCTTTAGCATGGCCAGAGACCCAGTGGGCAGTAAGGCTGGCAGCCTCATTAACTGGTGAGGCACTAGCAGCTTACAGAGCAATGCCAGCAGCCCAGGCTTTGATTTATAAGGATGTAAAGGCAGCTATTAGAGATCGCCTAGGGTTGTCAATTTCAGAGTATAGGCGAATGTTTAGAGCTGTTACATTGAAAGTGGGTGAGACACCCAGGGCTCTGAGTCAGAGAATCAGAAGTTTAGCTGTAAAATGGTTGGAGCCTGAGCAAAAGACAGTAGAAATGTTATTAGATATTATAATGCTGGAACAATTTATGCTTGGGGTACCTAAAGATTTGAATGTTTTCTTATACAGCAAAATTGCCAAAATCTTGGAGAGGCAACCATGCTAGCAGAGAGATTCTTGGAAGCCACGCAGGCTTGCCATAGAATGGGTGGCCCTCTAAAGATGGATGCTGAGGCTAGATGTGCTGTATCAGAAAAAAGAATAATTAAGAATGTTTCTGACAATGAATGTACTGTATCAAACCAGATGACACAGTGGAATAGAAAGAAATGTTTCAAGTGTGGAAAAGTAGGACATTTAGAGAAAAGATGCCAGACACACACTAGTTTAATGGGTCTGGATTTAAAACAGCCCAAGGAAGGATTTCTTTTGATGGTTGATGTGCAAGGAATTACCACAAATGCATTATTAGACTCTGGGGCAGACCAGAGTATGATGTCAAAAAGGCTTTGGAAGAGGATAGAGGCCCAAGAAAGATTTGTGCCTAGAACCCCTGAAAGCCAAGTTCACATCAGATGCATTCATGGTGCTGCATCATCATATCCCACCTATAGGCTAAAGGTTAAGTGCCTAGGGAAACAAGAGGAAGTCCTATTAGCAGTGGTGCCTAGGCTACCCTTTGATTTGGTTCTAGGAAGAGACTGGCCAAGATTTAAGCAGGGTCTAGTGGAAGGACTAGGAAAAAAGGAGGGAGAAGGTTTAATGGTAGTAGCTCCCGGGCCTTTATTTGGAAGTCCTCAGACCCCAGCTAAAAAGATGGTTAAGCGTCCAGAAGACCAAGCTACCCCAAAGCAGATATTCGTCCTAAAGTACCATAAGGTCTCCGAGAAGGCCCAAGCTCCTAGGCGGGCAACCCCTCAGTCTGCTGGGTTTGACCTATGCAGCATAGAGAATGTGACTGTACCTAGCCAAGGGAGAGCCCTGGTTGACACCGGTCTCCAAGTGGAAATACCAATTGGATGTTATGGGAGAGTAGCCCCAAGGTCCGGATTAGCCCTTAAATATTTCATCGATGTGGGTGCGGGAGTAATTGATCCCGATTACAGGGGCAATATTAAAGTTCTGTTGTTTAACTTTGGACAGAATGAGTATCATGTGAAGACAGGAGACAAAATTGCCCAATTGATTTGTGAGAGGCTAGGTTTTCCACCTGTGGAGGAGGTCACATCCCTAGAGAATTCTGAACGTGGAGCCAAAGGCTTTGGTTCTACTGATGTCAAAGGGGTTAAAAGCTTAGCTGCCACCTGTGCCCGAGAGAGGGAGGTGAGTGAAGAGGAAGATTTGGGACCCCAGGTATCTGATTGTAAAGAAAAATCAGAGCCCCAAATAGGTGAGGACCTGACAATGGTACAACAGGAAGAAATTAGGAAGTTGCTTAAGAAATTCCCAGATGTGTTGACACCCATACCTGGGGGGACCCATTTGGTGGCCCATGAAATAATAACTCCACCTGGGAAATTGGTTCGTCAAAGGCCATACCGCTTGCCTGAAGCCAAAAGACAGGAGGTAGTGGCACAAGTCCAGGAGATGTTGGACATGGGGGTAATAGAGGAGTCAAAGAGTCCCTGGAATAGCCCCATAGTCCTGGTGCCGAAGCCTGATGGATCCTTAAGATTTTGTATTGACTTCCGGCAGGTAAACGCCATATCAGTTTTTGATGCATATCCAATGCCAAGAATTGAGGAGCTGCTAGACCAGCTGGGACAGGCTCAATACTTAACCACCCTTGATATGACAAAAGGATATTGGCAAATCCCGCTCACCAGGGAGTCGAAGCCGAAAACTGCGTTCAGCACCCCCGTTGGCCTTTTCCAGTTCAAGAGGATGCCTTTCGGACTGCATGGAGCAGCGGCTACCTGCCAAAGGTTAGTGGATCAGGTACTTCGACCCCACCAAAGTTATGCTTTTGCATACATGGATGATGTCATAATCCATAGTAACACCTGGGCGGAGCATTTGAAGAGGATCAGGGCAGTCTTGTGCTCTATGAAGCAAGCGGGAATCACTTTAAACCCGAAGAAGTGTGCCTTTGCAAATAGGGAGGTAAAATACCTAGGCCACCTAGTGGGAAGAGGAAAAATTAAACCTCTATTAAACAAAATAGATAGCATCAGGAATTTTCCTCCTCCAACAACCAAGAAACAACTAAGAAGTTTCTTAGGACTTATTGGATACTACCGCCGGTTTATACCGCAATTCGCAGAGAAAAGTGCCATTTTCACGGATATGCTGCGAAAGAATTGTCCAAACCAGATAAAGTGGACACCAGAAGCTGAAAAAGCGTTTTCAGTATTAAAAGAAAAATTGTGTACAGGACCGGTACTGAAAGGAGTAGACTTCAAGAAACCCTTTCTGGTTCAAACCGATGCATCGGATGTAGGGCTAGGAGCAGTCCTATCCCAGTGCCATGATGGGGAGGAGCATCCTGTGATGTACCTGAGCAGGAAGTTGTCACTGGCTGAACAAAAGTATTCCACGATAGAAAAAGAGTGTTTGGCTATCAAGTGGTCAGTGGAGGCGTTAAGGTTTTACCTTACAGGGAGAAAGTTCCAGTTGGTCACGGACCATGCCCCACTTAAGTGGTTGCAGCAAATGAAGAACCACAATGCCAGGTTGACACGCTGGTACATGGCCTTACAGGCGTTTGATTTTCAGGTTGAACATCGTGCCGGGAAGTTACACAAGAATGCGGATGCACTTTCCCGTATTACGGACTGTAGAGAAGAAGTTTCACCAGTAAAACCAGTCCGTAATAACTTAAGCAGGGGGGTATGTGATAAGGAAGCTTATCATAGCTCAGGTAGGAGCTATAGAAAAGATGATGTGACTCTGAACAAGCAACCTGTCAGTTCTGGTAGAAGCAAGAAAACAGAGTTTTCACATAAAAGACTACCAGTCCCAGAATGCACCAGGTTTCCAGCAGCCATGAGAGGGGCTGAAGTGAGAAAATGTGTGTGCAATCAAGAGAGCTATGAGGTAATCCCTAAGCACTCATCTCAAAGGGCAGGGCCTGATTCAAGACAGCTGCGCTGTGTTAGGGAGCAGCACACATTAGAACAGGATAAGAGTAGAGCTTTTTTCTTCAGGAAACAGTTTCAAGAACAGCTTCAGCAACGGCTACAAGCACCAGTATCACCTGGAGAAACAGAAGCCAAGCCAAGCAGATAGAGAGAGAAGGAAACTCTCTGGAAGGAAGAGAAGAAAGGCCATTGGAAGGTCTGGGAGATTCCAAGGCAGTACTCATACTGGGAGGTATTCCAAAAGCCAGCAGAGTCCATTGGACTGGATTCAGCCAGAGGAATGGAGTGGCAGAGATAGGAATCACCAGTGGCTACCTGGAAGAGAGAAGACTGCATGTGGAAGGGACTTTCAGACCAAGGCCAGAAGGTATGTGAGAGAAGATCCAGTGTCCAGGGATCAAGATTGGAAGGCTGGACATCAGAATTGGATTACATATTGGCCAGGCTATACAGAGAGGAATAATGATAGCAGGAGAGGCTCAGGTATGAACACTGATCCAGACCCTATCTATAATAGAGAATGGCAGCAAGGGAATAAGCATTCTCATGATAGTGCCTTAATGAAAGACTCGTCTGTGCCAATGTATGATAGTGACCATATGCTGATTGATACAGCAGATGAAAATACAGTTTACATGGACTGTTCTCTATCTAAATGCTATTGCTAGCTTTCTATGAGCAAACACATCAGCCATCACAAAGAAACCTAACTTTGTTCTTTATTTCCACTGCAAACAGCTCTTAAAGCAGGATTTGGGCTCACACAGTAGCAGCCAGCCAGCTAAAGGCTTTCAGCTGGTCCATTGATAGTAATTAGGGCTGCACCTGATTGTGTGTGTGAGCAAGGGAGAATCACTGCTGAGATCGGCGTGGAAAATAAGCAGAAGTTAACCTAACCAGCAAAGTTTATTCTTTACTTTGTGCCTTTGTATTTGGTAATTATTTGCTAAGAAAACATTAGCTAATTGCCTGACAAACTGAAGGTTGTTTCTGGTTTACTTTGTGACTTTTTGTTATCCATTTTAAACACTGCAAGCAAGTAACCTCATTTATAGTGCTATCAAGCATACATGTGCTGGGTGAATTAAACCCCATCAATAAAAGAAGTATTTTATTGATCTTACCACTTGGTTTCACAACTCAAATTATTGTCATCAGCTGTGTTTGGGAGTGAATGAACTACAATACCCACAATACCTTGCAAGAATCATATGAATATATGCATCGTCAAGATTGTGTAAGTTCTCACCCTAGGCAGCCGTCTGACAAGCTGCAATTGCACTAAGATGGACTCTTACTGAATTGGTCTTTAGACCAGAATTTGATAAATGAAGTAAATACTCTAGTATCGATACCAAAGGTATCATAAGGGGGTTTAACCCCTTGCGTGAACACCATATAGTAAAACGTTTCCACTTGAAGGTGTAAGAGCATCTTGTGGAAGGTTTTCTAGAAGCCTGATGGGATAGAACCTTACCTGATGGGAAAGGTTAAGATCCTGAAGGTCTAAGCTTTCAGTAACCAGGCCCTGAAATGCAGGGACTGGGGATTCGGGTGCCATAGCATCCCTTTCTCTTGGGAGAGGAGATCTGGAGCATAGCCTAACTCCAGAGGTGCAGCTTGAGAGAGATGTAGAAGCAGGGGATACCACGTTTGGCATGGCCACCGTGGCACTATGAGGATCGTACGACCTCTGTCTCTCTGAAGCTTGAAGATTGTTTTGGGGATGAGGGGAATGGGTGGGAAGGCATAGAGGAAGTCGTGACCCCAGTGAAGAAGGAAAACGTTCCTTGCCTGGCAATTTTGAGCCGGAATCCTGGAACAGAACCGGGGAAGTTTGGCAATCAGTGGACTTGCAAATAGGTCTATATCTGGGGTTCTCCAGATCTGAAATATCTTGGCCACCTGGTCTAGGTGGAAAGACCATTTGTGAGGCAACAGTACTCGGCTGAGTTTGTCTGCCCAAAGGTTTTGAATGCCTGGAAGATATACCACGAGAAGGTGAATTTGATGCTCTCTGGCGAGGGCCCATAGTCGTAAAGCTGTGTTGCATAATGACAGAGAGCCTGTTCCGCCCTGCTTGTTCATGTAGAACATAGCTACTTGAATGTCCGTTTGGACTAGGACTGTCTTGTAGCTGAGCTGGGCATGGAATACTCGAAGAATTAGATAGATTGCTCTGAGTTCCAGGAGGTTTATGTGAAGACAAGCCTCCTGTGGAGTCCAGGTACCCTGGGTAGAGAGATGATGCAGGTGTGCTCCCCATCCCACCTGTGATGCATCTGTTGTTAGGGTGGCCTTGAATAGGGGTTTCTGGAAAGGAGACCCCACTAGAAGATTTTCCAGTGATTGCCACCATTGTAGGGACAAGATCAGTCGTTGTGAGTTTGATATCTTGTCCGACAGATGTCCTGTGGCCTGTGTACACTGTGTGGATAGGGTCCACTGGGCTGCTCGCATATGAAGGCAAGCGTAGGGAACCACATGAATCGTGGATGCCATATGTCCCAATAGTTGTAGTAGTTCTCGAGCAGTTAGGGAGGACTTCACCGCTGCTTGAGAAGCTAGCTGCATTATACGAAGACAGCGGGGTTGTGGGAGAAAAGCCCTTGACTGTCTGGTATCTAGACGGGCTGCTATGAACTCTAGGGACTGGGACGGAGCAAGTTGGGATTTTGGGAGGTTTATGACCAATCCCAAGTATTGAAGGATTCACATTATGCGAGACAGTGCAGATCTGGCTTCTGGAACCATGGGGGCTCGAATGAGCCAGTCGTCCAAGGGAAGACGAATATCCCCAGGGTTCGCAGAAATGCAGCTACTACTGCCATGCATTTTGTGAATACTCTTGGTGCCGAAGCCAGACCAAAGGGAAGAACCCTGTATTGGAAAAGTTTTCCCTTGAAAAGGAATCGTAAGAATTTCCTGTGATCTGGATGGATCTGAATTAGAGTATATGCATCCTTTAGATCTAGAGAACAAAGCCAATCCTGACTTTGAAGGTATGGCAGAAGAGTTCCCAGAGAAATCATTTTGAACTTTTCTCGGAACAGATATTTGTTCAATTCTCTGAGGTCTAGAATGGGTCTGTGTCCTCCTGTTTTCTTTGGAATAAGAAAATAGGGGGAGTAGAACCCTGCACCCTGCTGAAGAATGGGCACCTCCTCTATTGCTCCTTGAGCAAGGAGTGCTGAGACCTCTTGATCCAGTAGATTGCCTGTAGAGGTTTGGGAATTGAACTGTCTTACGGTTGTAGGAGGGGGCATACTGTGAAAATGAAGCTTATACCCCTCTCCCACAATGGACAGAGTCCAGTTTCCTGTTATTTGGTGCCATCTGTTGGAAAAATGACACAACCTGCCTAGTATATTTAGGGGTTCTGGCCCCTTCAGAGGCAGGAAGGCTTTCTCTATGATGGAGTCAAAGCCCTTGAGGGGGCTGGGCCTGTGGAGCTGGTTGAGATCTAAAGCCTTTTGGCATCTTTTGTCTGGATTGTTGTTGTTGACCCTTCTGGGCAACTTGACCCTGAGCTTGCCCTTGCTGGGTATAGGATGGATAAAACTTCCTCTTTTTGCTGAAAAAGGGTTTTTTACAGGGTTTCATTTTGGCTGGAGTGGCTGTAGATTTTGACAATCTGTCTAAAGTGAGATTGTCAGTATCTATCTCAGTGGTTCTCAACCTGTGGGTCGCGACCCCCAATGGGGTTGCCACAGGATTTAGCAGGGGTCGCCTCACTCTGCTGTTAAAAAAAAAAAAAAGCGCACAAGTTGCTGCCGCTGCCGAGTCCGCTTCTCGGCAGCGGCAATTTCCGGCAAACTCCCCGCTTCCCTTCTAATGCAGCCGCGGCTCCATGTCTCTTAGGGAACCGCGGCTGAGCCTGTGAAACAGTTGCGGAGCCGTCCAGTCTCTTGACGGGCTCCGTGCAGCATTGTCCCGCCTCCTAAGGAAGTTGTTTACCACTTCCTTTGGAGGCGGGACAATGCTGCACGGAGCCCGTCGAGAGACAGGAAGGCTCCGCAACGGTTTCACAGGCTCAGCCGCGGTTCCCTAAGAGGCAGGGAGCCGCGGCTGCAGAAGAAGAACAGGGCAGTAGCAGGTAGACAGGGAGAGGGGAGGAGGGGGCAGGGAACCTGCAACGGGGCTAACATGAGGGAGGGAGGGAGGGAGGGGGCTGACATGGAGGGAGGGAGGGGAGGGCTGACATGGAGGGAGGGGGGCTGACATTGATGGATGGAGGGAGGGAGGGGGCTGACATTTATTTATTTATTTACATTCTCTTATATACCGCGCTATTCTGCATCAGTGCGGTTTACATTGAACAAACTGAAATTACATTGAACAGGGCATTATAACTTGGAGATAACTATTTACAGGGAACATGGGCTATGGAGGGTTAAGTGGCTTGCCCAAGACCACAAGGAGCACCTGTGGGACTAGAAACCCCAGTCCTTCCGGCCCAAGGTTGCTGTCCTCTAGTGGGATTTGAACCCCCGACCTTCTGGCCTGAAGTACCTTGCCCCAACCACTAGGCCACTCCTCCACTCCACTGACATGGACAGAGGGGGGCTGACATGGAGGGAGGGCTGACATGGACAGAGGGCGGACTGACATGGAGGGATGGATGGAGGGAGGGGGGCTGACAGGGAGGGAGGGCTGATGGACAGAGGGGGGCTGACATGGAAAGAGGTGGGGCTGACATGGATGGAGGGAGGGGGTGCTGACATAGACAAAGGGAAGAGACAGGGGGACAAACTGGACAGACGGGGGATAAATGCCAGACAGAGGGGAGAGACAGTGTGGGTTAGGATTATAATGGGCAGATGGGGGGGGGGGGCTAGGACTGGTAATGGGTTGATTAGGGAAGGCTAGGACTGGGAATGGACTGATCAAGTGGGGTTGGGACTGATAATGTGCAGATAAGGGGGTAGAACTGGTAATGGACTGATGGGGGGCTAGCATTGGAAATGAGCTGATCGGGGAGGTTAGGACTGGAAATGGGCTGATGAGGGGGTAGGACTGGTAATGGGTTGACTAGGGGAGCCTAGCACTGGTAATGGGGTTGAGGAGGGACTAGCACTGGAAATGAGCTGATTAGGGGAGGCTAGCACTGGTAATGGGGTTGAGGAGGGACTAGCACTGGAAATGAGCTGATTAGGGGAGGCTAGAACTGGTAATGAGCTGATGGGGGCGTAGGACTGGTATTGGGCTGATTAGGGAAGGCTAGTACTGGTAATGGGGTTGAGGGGGGACTAGCACTGGAAGCAAGCTGATTGTGGGGCTTCGACTGGGAATGGGCTGATTGTGGAGAGGGGAGGATAGAGCTGCTGACCCTGGAAGAAAACTGGGGGCTAAGGCTACAAATGGGTTTATACGAGGGGATGGGAGAATGGAACTGGAAGGGAGTGGATCTGAGAGGGGCTACCATGGTATTTGTACTAGAAGGGACTGGTCAGTGGGGAAGGAGGGGGACTGGAAGGGAATGGACACCAGTGGCAGTCATGGGAATGCAAGCCGACTTTGGAAGGTACTGAGAGTGAGGACTGGAAAGGGGCTGATACTGGGGAAGGTTACTGGGACTGGAAATAGGCTGATGGAAAGAAGTGAAGAAAACGAAAGAAATGGCAGATGGACCATAGACCACAGAGAGAGAGCTAAGAGAAGACAGGAAAGCAGAAGCCTCAGATCGGGACCAGCATGATCAGAGAATAAATTGGTCAGACAACAAAGGTAGAAAAAATAATTTTATTTCATATTAGTGATTTGACTACAAAATCATCATAATTTTGAAATCAAATATTGTTACTTGTTGTTGTGATTAATTATTGTGGTTTAAATAAGTAAATTTTATAAATAAAAACATATTGCAAAGGCCTATAATTCAACAAATGATTACAGCGACAATGCGTTAACGGTAAAGGAAGAGAGACAGATTTGATTTTATCATTGGGGCTCACCACAATTTGAACAATGGTAAAAGGGGTCACCGTACAAAAAAGGTTGAGAACCACTGATCTATCTCATTAGCCTTCTCCTGACAATTCTTGACAAAGAGGTTTTCTCCTGTGCAAGGGATGTTTCCCAATTTATCCTGTACCCAAATCTCCAAGTCTGATGCCTGTAGCCAGGCAATCCGACGTGCACCAATGGCAATAACAGAGGTTCTGCTGATGCATTCAAAGCAGTCAAAGGCTGTACAGTTTACAAACTTGGAGACATCTTGAGCATGTTGACCAGAGTGAGAAAGTCCTGTCATTGTCCTCAGGGAGAAGGGGGCTCATAAGCTCCAAATCTCCTGTGACCTCTTTGAGGAACATTCCCATATATAAAATATATGAGCTGATCCTAGCTGAAAGCATGGAAGCCTGAAATGTTTGACGCCCAAAAGCGTCAAGAGTCCTGCATTCATGACCTGGAGGATTGGATGCAAAGTCCCTTTGCACTTTTCATCCTACGCATGGCTGACTCCACTACCATTGAATGGTGTGGCCGCTGAGTCTTTTGAAAATCAGGACATGGTGGAACTCGATACATGGTATCGAGTCTCCTAGAATGAGGAGATGTGGTCAAAGGTGTCTCCCACATTCTGAGCATCAAATCATGAAGAATTTCATGAATGGGCAGAGTGGCTGCTTCCTTGGGAGCCTTAGGGTATTGGAGAATTTCCAATTCCTTTGCTCTAGGTTCTTTTTCAGCAGCTACCGTGATTGAAAGGCCTCGGGCCACATCACGAATAAAATCCTGAAAAGACATGTCTTCCGGAGGAGACATTCTGCATTGGGGAGAGGAGGAGTCTTCCGGGAGAAACACTCTGGTACTGGCAGAATTATCAGAGTCATCGGAATCGGAGGATTCGAAGTATCTCTGATCCCGATGTTCATGCAAAGCACGGTCTCGGTATCAATCGAAGTCGGTACCGAATTGGTCTGGTACCGATCTGTCGATGCCAGAAAAAGTCTGCATGGGAAGGATTCCCACCGGGGCTGGTACCCGTATCTGCACCGGTTCTGGTACCAGCATCGGTACCAATGTCGGTTGAACCACTGGTATCAACGGTACCGCAGCTGTAAGGAGAGCTGCAAGACTGCGTTCGATAGCGAGGAATCTCTGGTCTATTGACGCTGCCGATGCCTGGGTATCGGTACCGGTAAAAGCGTCCGGAACCCCTGAGCATGGTACCAGTAGTTTTGGCGAGGTCGAAGCCTCGAGAACATCCTGGAACCCCGTTGATGCTTTGGAGGCTGAAGCCTCCCGCCGGGGCTGTTTTGCCGGTGTAGTTTCCTCAAGGGCAATGCCAATAGCCTCTCGATGCTTTGAAGGAGAGCTACCCTTTGAGGATCGGCTCTTATGTTTAGTTACCTGAGATCCATGGGAGGAAGACGAGGCTCTTGAAGACGTTGATGCAATGGACCTGGTATCCGAAGAAAAGAGGGTACCAAGGTTTGCAGCTCGGTTCTGTCTTCCTCTTTTAGTCATCCCCATACAAGAGGAACACTCAGATGGAGAATGGTCAGGGCCTAAACATTTTAGACACCAGTCATGGGTGTCGGTGACGGAGATGGTACCGCCATATTTAGTACATTTTTTTAAAACCACTAGCTGGTTTTTCCATCTTTTGGGAAAAATGGGGCCTAATGCCCAAAATGGCACCTAGCACCAAAAGAAAAAGTTTCTGAAGAGAAACAGTTAAAAAAAATATATTTTTTTTTTAAAAAGAAGAAAGAACCGGCGGTACCGGTAGGTGTCGTGCGGAGGCAGGCTTGACCACAAGAAAACAAGTTTAAAGAAGACATTTTCTGCGGTGACAGGTATGTGTCCTGTTGGCTCCGCGGAAAACGAAGAACTGAAGAGGGACAGTTGGAAAGGCAGCACGCATGTGCTGAGGGATGCTCCCAAAAGCGTTCCTATTGGACGCTGGGGAGCGTTCCCGCGCAGGCTCCGTCGGTACCGACGATACCCATATGTGAAGACTACATTCCTGCTTGTTCCTGAAGATTAAAATATAACAGCACAAACAGAAAAAGGGAGTAAAATCTCAGTAATTATATTAAGCAAGCAGTTAAGTCCCTGATTATCTCTATTCAGCCCACAATACAAAGGAGAGAACCAAGCAGTAAATCATGGAGAACGATGGAACTATTTCATCACATAAAAATGAAAACAAAAACAGAAACAAAGAAAACAGCCTGAGGGCAAGACTGACTAATCTAGATTATACCCAACTATAATGCCTAACCCAATATTTCAGCACCTTGTGACATCACCTACAGGAACTCTTACTACCAGAAACATATTGTATCTTAAGGGTTTATGATAAAAACCCTATATTTCATATTATAAAGCTTAATCATATTATAAAGCTTAATGCTTGATGGGCATTTCAGAAAAAAATCACCAGCCAAGAGAACTTATCGGTGAATCTGTAAGAAGGTTTTATGCCTCTGCTGTGTTCACTGGATACATCTGGGAAAACCCAAATCTTCTGATCTATAAAAAGAAAACTTCTTTAAGAAAGAAAAACCTTGCTTACATGGCCCTTATCTGACTCAAAGAAGAATGAGGCCAGTAAAACAGTCCCAACACCATTTTCTTCCAACATTTCAAATAAGTCCAAACTATCCATAGACTTGGGACGAATCCATAACAGACATCTCTTTCACTTCATTCTTAAATAGCATGGAATATATTTTGTTAAAGGGAACTAGGGCTTTTAGGGCCACAATCTTCCTGGTATGATTCCCCATTATTTCCTCCATCTTAGATATCTGATCTACTACAGTCCTAGTTTAGTAATCACGGCATGCTTCGGAACCACAACAGCCTGCCAAATGAACTCCATTGAGATATTAGTAGTTACTGTGGAATAGAGATTTCCTCTGCTGAATATGAGTGCAGAAGCTCTCCTCCTTGTCCTAGAATCAAAAACTCTACACTCAGTGCTGCCATCATCTCTAACCTCTGCAGTTCTCTCTGGGATAAGTAGCATGGAATCTTTCTACCTTTTGGGAACCTGACAGGTACTTGTGATCTGGATTGGCCCGTGTTGGAAACAGGATACTGGGCTCTATGGACCTTTGTTGGAAACAGGATACTGGGCTCTATGGACCTTTGGCCTCACCCACTATGGCATCTGTTATGCTCTTATGTAATTGTTTCCAGGGGCAACTGATACTGACATTGGAGCCATCCTTCCTATTTTACCATCTGGCCCCAGCCCTGGAATCTCAGGACACCTTCAAGATCATTCCAATGAAATAACAGCAGCAACAGACGAGACTCCTGGAGAGTGAAGAGAAACACAGCGTTTGAGTTTATAAGAACCCAAAAGAGAGGTGGAGGAGTGCTAATATTGACCAGAAAAGAATACAGATCCAAAACAATCTCTACCGCAAAAACGATAGAATCCAACACAATCACCATAGCCAACAAACACCTCAGCATTTCCCTCATCTACAGACCCCCTGGAACCACAACGGAATATCTCTGTACGGTACTTGAAGAAATATGTGCACACAGCAAAAATCTCAAACCCCTCATTGCACTTGGAGACTACAACCTAACCTCCACATCAACTAAGGAAGCTGCCTCATTCCTAAAAGCCATGGAATCACTAAAATACTACCAAACTATCAACACCCCAACACACCAACACGGTACAACTCCAGATATGGTTTTTATCCCAAAGCACTTGGTGGATCAGGGCAAGACCACAACACCAACAATCACACCGGTTCCTTGGTCAGATCACCATCTAATTGAATTCACAATAATCCTAAATGACCTCATCCAACACAAAGGAAAATGAGACCATAACCAGGAGATTTAGAGCCTTCAAAAAAGAAGCATTCATAGATGAAATCGAACCACAACTTCAGCAAGATTATGAAACTCTTGACCTAGGCATAGAGAAATGGAACTCCATAATATCAACTGTAGCATCAACCCCTGCAAGTATAAAAGCACAAACACGCACAAGACCCAATGCCCCCTGGTACTCAACTGATATTAGAGACACAAAACGCACGCTCCGAAAACTGGAGAGAAAATGGAGGAGAAACAAGTCACAAGACTCCCTAATTCAATACAGAGACAAGCAAATGGAATGCAACAATCTAATAAATGAACGTAAACAGCAACACCATACCAACCTAATCATGAATTCTGTCAACAAACCAAGAGAACTATTTAGAATTGTCCAAATACTAACTAAGGACACTACAAAGCATGATACCCACCATCTTAACCCGCAGGAATATGCAGGCTACATAAAATCGAAAAACACCCTGACATGCTCCATCACACCGCAAACAGATGACCACAAAACGACAGAGGAGCATCAAACCTGCGAAGACTTCAGCATACCATCAAAACAACAAATTGAGGACATAATGAGTGGCCTCAATACAACCACCTCACCATCAGACCCATGCCCAGTAGCTTGGATCAAAGCCACTAAAACCCAGCTCTCCCATCACATTCACAAAATCATCAAAGAATCACTCCAACAATGATACATGCTGCAAACTCTGAAGCACGCCATGATAAGACCGATACTTAAAGGCAACAATCTCAGCCTCTCTGAACCAAAATCATACCGTCTTATCTCCAGTCTACCTTTCCTTGCAAAAATCATTGAAAAAACAGTACAATGCCAACTACAAGACCATATTGACATCAATGCCCCACTGGACATCCATCAGTACGGTTTTAAACCCCAACACGGAGTTGAAACACTACTTACCTCCCTCTGACAACCTCTTAAAATGCATAGACAACATAAAGAATGGATTCCTGCTTGTATTCATGGACATCTCGGCAGCCTTCGACACCTTGTCACACGCCAGACTACTGCAACGCCTGCAGCAAATAGGATTATGCAAAAATACTCTAAAATGGTTTACTTCATACTTGGAAAATAGAACACAACAAGTCAAATGCGCACAAAAGAAATCGTCACATTTCCCAGTCACGCAGGGAATACCACAAGGCTCATCAATGCCTTTAATATTTATATCCAGTCCATATGTAACATCATCAAAAGTCACAAGCTCCAATATCACATTTACGCTGACGACATCATGGTGTATGCCCCAGTCAACCTACTAGCACTCAACATCACAACTATAAACAGATGCCTTGAAGATATGAACACCTGGTTCGCAGACAATAATATGACTGTCAACTATGATAAAACTGAGGCAATGTGCATCACCAGGAACACTACCTTCACTCCACCACAAACCATCAGCATTTTAGATAAGCTTATAGTAGTTAAAGATGAGGTTAAATATCTGGGCATCACAATGGACAGAGCACTAAACCTGAAATCCTACATCACAAAAATTGCAAACAAGGTCTATCAACGCTTAAGGATCATCAGAAAACTCAAGCCATTACTCTGCCAGGATCACTTCTGCACAGTATGCCAAGCACTCATTACACCTCTGCTTGACAACGGAAACTCATTATACCAGGGCCTCCCCCTCAACAACCCCTACACCCACTCCAAATGGTGCAAATCACTGTGGCACACATCATTATAGGCACTCCAAGATCTGAGCACATCACCCCAGTCTTACAGCAACTACACTGGCTACCCATGATGGCCAGAGCAAAATTCAAAATAATCCTAATCATCTTTAAAATCATCCACCAGAGGCACTCCAATACATCATAACGAAGGATACCTGCAACAGACCGAGAAGAACCAATAAAGACAACATGATCGGCACACCTGCAGGATTCCACAAGACTAAACAAACAACTTCAAAAAGAGCTCCCTCCTTACTAGCGCCCGCACTCTGGAATTCCCTCCCAACAAGCCTGAGAGCATTAGATGACCTAACAGAATTCCGAAAGGACCTCAAAACGTATCTCTTTATTGAAACTTTTCAGCAGACAGAAAACAGTCCCTTCCCAAACGGTAATGCATCTACTGCCGATAATTGATACTCACTCATCCCAAATAGGCATACAAGGTTGTGACGTAGAAGCCTCTCAAGAAGCAATGGAGATAGAGGGAGATCCGGTGGAGAAAAGTGGTACTGCACTGAAAAGCAGAATTTTCACTTCAGAAGGAAAAAGACATGCAGCTGATCAGGAACCACACCTCACCTTAGGGGAGGAGACAGGTCAGGTCACTGATTGGGCACGCCCAAGCAGGAGGCGGGCAGTGCAACACAGTGGGAGCTTGTTAAATATGCAGGCAGTTAGAACACAGAAGAAAGGTGAAATTAGACTTACCTGCTAATTGTTGTTCCTGGAGTAGACCCAGTCTGGTCCCGGACCTCTGAGTTGTCTACCTTAATCAGCAGCTTGGAGACTGAGGAACCTCCTTTTTCATGATGTCACTCCTATATATCTCTGGAATCCGCCTTCCTCCATCAGTACCCTAATGACAAAGCAGACTCACCAGAGCAACAAATAAGTTAAGACCTCACCTACCACCCGCAAGGTCCAACCACCCAGCACTGAAATATCAAAAGTAATCAAAAGTAATCACCTAACGAACTGTGAACACTGAGGGTGCCTAGACTATCCTCTCACCTGTCCGACCACCCCCCTTAAAGACGACATCCAAACGTCTCTTCTTACCTGTCATCATAGAAAACCAGTAGACCGTGCTGCAAGCCCCCCTTTAACACCGGGTGGGATGCGGGACCAGACTGGGTCTACTCCAGGAACAACAATTAGCAGGTAAGTCTAATTTCACCTTCCTGTTCGTAGCCCCAGTCTGGTCCCGGACCTCTGAGTAAGTACCAGAGCAGTAAAGTTAACGGGAGGGCCTAGCCGCAACCGCTTGCAGCACCGCCGCCCCGAACCCGGCATCCTGTGCGGACTGTACGTCCAGACGGTAATGCCTAATAAAGGGAGACAAAGAAGACCACGTAGCCGCTCTACAAATCTCCGCCGGCGGCACCGCTTGGAACTCCACCCAGGACGTAGCCTGGGCCCTGGTGGAATGGGCCCGCAGCCCTTCCGGCACCGGTCTCCCCTTCAGCAAGTAGGCCGACGTAATCGCCTCCCGGATCCATCGGGCGATGGAGGCCTTGGAGGCCGCCTCTCCTCGACGAGGACCCGCGAACAGGATAAACAACCTCTCCGAGCGGCGGAACCCCGCCGTACGCCGAAGATACTTCTTCAGGGCCCGACGGACGTCGAGCGTCCATGACGCGGAACCCGTTGCGTCCACCCGGAACACAGGCAAGGAAGTTTCCTGATTCAAATGAAACGCCGACACGACCTTGGGTAAGAACGCCGGCACAGGCCTCAAGACCACCTTGGACTCGAAGAAAGACAAGAAGGGTTCCTTACAGGACAACGCCTGCAGCTCCGAGATGCGCCTGGCTGAACAAATAGCCACCAGAAACACGACCTTCAATGTGAGATCCTTCAAGGAAGCCGAGCTCAAGGGCTCGAAGGGCTCCCGCTCCAGCGCCGTCAGCACAAGCGGAAGATGCCACTGTGGTATCAGCTGTCGTCTGGGCGGTCGAATTAATGCCACTGCGCGCAAGAACCGCTTGACATCCCGATGTTCTCCAATGGATCGACCGGCCACCCGTCCGCGGTAGCACGACAGGGCCGCGACCTGAACCCGGAGCGAAGCCGCCGCCAGGCCCTTGTCGAAACCGCCCTGCAGAAAGTCCAAAATCTGAGAAAGGGATGCCTTGAGCGCCACCGAGTGCCTCTCACTGCACCACGCCTCAAAAACTCTCCAGACCCGGACGTACGCCAAGGACGTTGACCTTTTGCGAGCTTTCAACAGGGTAGAAACCACCGCGGGGGAATAGCCCCTGGTCCTCAACCGAGCCCTTTCAATAGCCAAGCCGTAAGCGAGAACCGATCCACATGAGGCATGAATAGAGGCCCCTGCGCCAGCAGATCCAGACGGACCGGGAGCCGCCACGGCCGTGCCACCAGAAGCCTCCGCAGGTCTGCATACCAAGGGCGACGAGGCCAGTCCGGAGCTATCAAGATCACCAGCCCCCTGAAGCTCTCCACCCACTGGAGCACCCTGCCGATGAGCACCCACGGCGGAAAGACGTACAATAGCTGGCCCTCCGGCCAGGGCTGAATCAGTGCATCGAGGCCCTCGGACATCCGCTCCCTTCGCCTGCTGAAGAAGCGGCTGGCCTTCGCCGAGCCGAAAGTGGCCATCAGGTCCATCACCGGCATGCCCCACCGCCGCGTGAGCATCGTGAACATCTCCGGATGGAGGACCCACTCTCCTGGATCCACTCGCACGCGACTGAGAAAGTCTGCTGCCACGTTGTCCACTCCTGCCACGTGCGCCGCCGACACTGCCAGAAGATGCCGCTCGGCCCACGTGAACAGCGTCTCGGCTTCCGCCTCGAGGGCCGTGCTGCTGGTCCCGCCTTGGCGATTGATATAGGACACCGCAGTAGCGTTGTCGGAGAAGACTCATACCGCCGACCCACCGAGGATTGGCTGGAAACACTCCAACGCCGGCGACACCGCACGCAACTCCAGGCGATTGATCGACCACGAGCGCTCCTGAGGGTCCCACTGTCCCTGAGCGAACTGACCCCGACAGTGGCCCCCCCAACCCAGGAGGCTGGCATCTGTCGTCAACGCTATCCACTCGGGCACCGCCAGGGGCCTCCCCCTCTGCAAGGAGCGGGGATCCAACCACCAGCGCAGCCCCGCCCGTGCCTCGTCCGGACAAACGAGCCTTTGGGACAGCGGGTCCCGCTGGTGCGACCAGCGCCTGAGTAGAGCCCTCTGCAAGGGCCGCATGTGAGCCCTCGCCCACGGTACCAGCTCGATGGTCGCCGCCATGGTGCCCAGCAGTTGCAGATACTGCCATGCCGTGGACTCCCGTCTCTTCAAGAACTTCCGTACCAATGTCCGCAACTTCTGCGCCCTTTGCCGAGGAAGGAACACCTGCCCGGTTCCTGTGTCGAAGCGCGCTCCTAAGTATTCCAAGTCTTGGGAGGGGACCAACTTGCTCTTCGCCCTGTTGACCACCCAACCGAGGCTTTCCAGGAAACTGACCACCCGGGACGTGGCCAGCACGCTCTCGTCCCTCGACTTTGCCCTGATCAACCAGTCGTCCAGGTACGGGTGCACCAGGACGCCTTCCTTGCGCAAGGCCACCGCCACCACTACCATAACCTTCGTGAAGGTGCGCGGCGCCGTCGCTAGACCGAACGGCAGCGCTCGGAATTGGAAATGACCGAAGGGCACCGCAAAGCGGAGAAAACGGTAATGCTCCCGCCGAATGGGAATGTGAAGATAGGCCTCGGACAGATCCAGAGCGGTGAGAAACTCTCCCGGCCGCACCGCTGCAATCACGGACCGGAGAGTCTCCATGCGGAAGTGGGCCACCCGAAGGCACCGGTTCACCCCTTTGAGGTCCAGGATAGGCCGGAAACCTCTGTCCTTCTTTGGGACCACGAAATAGATGGAGTATCGATCGCAACCGTGTTGGTCTGGCGGTACCGGTTCGATCGCCCGGAGGTCCAGCAGCCTTTGCACGGTCTCCCGCACCGCCGTGCACTTGCTGAGCGCCTTGCAGGGAGACCGCATGAAGGCATCGCGCACTGGGCGCTGCAGCTCCAGCGCGTAGCCCTCTCTTAAGACCTCCAGCACCCACTGATCCGAAGTTATTTGGACCCAGGCACCATAGAACTCCCGCAGTCTGCCTCCTACGGGAACTAGCGGCCCCTGGGTCCGCCGTATCTCATTGCGCCTTGCGCAGGGCAGAGGCGGAGGAGGAGGAGGCCGAGGCCCCCCCCCCCAAACCTCTGCCGGCTCCCTGGAAACCCCGAAAGCCCTGGTTTCGGACGGGAAACCTGCCCCTCTGACCGGTAGCGAACCGAGGGAAACGAGAGCGGCGAAAGTCCCGCTGTTGAGATCTGCTTGACGCAGCGCCACGGCTTTGCTTGGGCTTGTCCTCCGGCAGCTTACCACCCTTAGACTCGCCCAAGTCCTTGACCAACTTCTCCAGATCCTCTCCGAACAAGAGGCGCCCCTTGAACGGGAGTTTACTCAGCCGGGTTTTCAACGAAGAATCCGCCGCCCAGGAACGGAGCCACAGGTACCGTCTGACAGCCATCGCCGACGCCATGCTGCTGGAGAGACCCCGCATGAGGTCATAGTGAAGATCAGACAAATAGGCCGCCCCCGACTCCAAGCGGGCCGCCTCCACGGACCTGTCCTCCGCCTGCGCCGGTCGCACTTGCTGAGACCAGCGAAGACAGGCCCTGGCCACCCAGGCCCCACAAATAGCCGCCTGTAGGGATAGAGCATTAGTGTCAAACACTTGACGCAGAAGGGCATCCAGCTTCCTGTCCTGAGCATCCTTGAGGGCCGCGCCACCTTCCACTGGGATGGTGGTCTTCTTTATCACCGCCGCCAAAGCAGCATCCACCTTGGGGGGCGTAAAGATCTCCCGATCTCGATCCACCAGTGGATATAACCGTCCCAACACCCGCGACCCCCTCAGAGCCACCCCCGGGACGTTCTATTCTTCCTGAATCAGCTCCTGGAAGACCCTATGAACCGGGAAGGCTCGCTGAGACTTACGGAAGACTTGCAACAAAGGGTCCTCCAGAGACTCGTCCTCCGACGGACCCTGCGCTGGCATATTCAAGGCGCTCAGCGTCTCAGCGATCAGGGCCGGCAGTTCTTCCCTCCGGAAGACTCGGACCACCCTGGCTTGCTCCTCCTTGTCGTTGAGCTCCCCCTCTTCCAAATCTTCCTCAGGGAGCCCAGTCTCGCCTTCCTCCTCCGACAGGCGCCCCTCCGAGGCCAGGGAGGGCTCAACCGACTCCGCCTCTAACCGCAGCCTCTTGCCGCCGGGTTGGTCCTCTGCGGGGAGAGCCAGATGGCCACGCTTCATGCGGGCCCCTTCTGAAGACTCTGACAGTGGAAGGGGCAGGCCCCCCACTGCGTGCCGCAGCAGGGCCACAAACCCAGGGGAAAAAATGGACTCAAGTCCCCTTGCCCAGGGCCCCTGGGGCACTGGTCCCGCCGTGGCGGTCGAGGGCCCCGCCACCGGCTCCACACGGGTTGAGCCTGGAGGGGAGCCGTCCGAAGGCCCTACCTCGGACCCCGGCAGCTCCCCCACGCTCACCCCGGGAGGGTCCAGAGTTGCGACCTCCTTAGAGCAACTTTTACACACCCCGGAGTCCAACAGAGAGGACCTCTTAGCCCCACAAATCATGCAATGGGGCTTGGGCGACATAGCCCTAGAGCGCTTCTCTTACCCGCTACAGGGCCCCTCACACGCAAAGCCCCCAACTTCCAAGGCAACCGTGAAGGCCTGCAGCCCGTCAGGGAGAAGATGAGCCCGCTGAGCCCTGCTGTGCGGTGGAGGGCAAAAGCAAACCTCTGCTGCCGTCCCGTCCTATTTGTATATTATGTTTTATTCTTTTCTTTTTTTTTTTAAGCGCCCCAACAATAAAAATAAAACAGCTTAGCTGGCTCCCCGGAGCCGCCCGCCCCAACGAACGGAGGCCGCAGCAGCCGGGAAAAAAACCGGGAAAAAACGCGGAAGCCGAAGCAGCACTCCCGCGCGAGCGCCACGTGGCCGGGCCTGCACTGCCTCAAGGCGCGCCTGCGCCGCGGCGAAGAGAAGAATTGGCAGAGGAGAAAGCGCGCTCCCTCCCCCCCGCCTGCCCTCTTACCTGAGCTGCCCCCGCAGCGAAGTAGGAGAGGAGAGCGCCGCAATGTCCGAGGAGGAGGAAAGGCCCACAGGTCCGCCCAGCAAATTCCTCTCTGAGGACCGGCTCCAGACTCCCCCCTGCCCGTCCAGCCAGAGGCGCGCTCACAGGTAGGTCCTCTGTTTGGCGCGTGGCTGGACGAGGATCACTCTCTGCCAGCTCAGCTCCACTGCCCGAACCTGGAGCGAACCGGGCCCCCCGACCACGCTGGGCACTGCACCGCACAGGGGCAAGACTAAAAGCGGGAGAGGAGAGGCTAAGGCACCGGCAGGCACAGCTCCTATACCTTAAAGGTACAGACCACCGTTTTTTGTTTTTTTTTGAAACTATAATCTGCAAACTTTAACTAAACTAATAATCAGACTCATCACTACACTCAAACTAAGCCTTAGTTGTTCCTCCAGTGAACCCAGACCCCCGGGCTCGACCTAGTCTGCTGCTTGGAGACTGAGGTAACTGATGGAGGAAGGCGGATTCCAGAGATATATAGGAGTGACATCATGAAAAAGGAGGTTCCTCAGTCTCCAAGCTGCTGATTAAGGTAGACAACTCAGAGGTCCGGGACCAGACTGGGGCTACGAACAGGAACAGGAAGGAGACAAGAAAAAGTGGAAACAGAAACAGTTGGAGAAGCATGTGACGAGGAACAACTGGGATCCACAGAGGAGCAGTTTGGAGTCACGAAGGGAGTTACTAGGAGACTCAGAGGCACTGAGAGACTTCTATGGAAGGAAAGACTCAGAAGCACAGAGAGACCTAGAACTACAGCTTGAACTACCTGAGAACCAAGCAGGACCTTTGAGCAGTAACCAGTGGGGTAAAGATTCACCCTGGAGACACTCTCAGCACAAGGTACGAACTGGGGTTGAAGGAGCTAGCAACTGTGATACTAGGAAGCAAGAAAGCTGGAAGAATAGCTTTAAAAGCCAGAACAACGACAGACAGAACTATGGCAGATTTGTTCAGCCTGATATACACTTGAGCAGCTTAAGAGACACTAATAAGCCAGCTGGACCTTACATCCTGAATGCCAATAGAAGGAAAAGTGCTGAGGCTTATTTGGAAAACTTGATCCAAGGTAAAGCTGACATTTCTAGTTTTGATTGTCTGTTCAGAAACTCTCCAGAGCGAGTTAAACTGTTAAAGGAAAACCCAACACTTGCTTTTAAGGATAAGTGGGGGAGGGATTTTACTCACAAGGAGAACTGTTGTGCTGACAAAGACAGCATACCCAATTACCACGAGCTAGATATCTTAAATAAACGTTTACCTGAAGCAGAAGAAAGACATCAGCTTAGCAAAGGACACACGCAGGCTGAAATA
The DNA here is from genome assembly GCA_033557465.1 of Ichthyophis bannanicus. Lineage (NCBI taxonomy): Eukaryota > Metazoa > Chordata > Amphibia > Gymnophiona > Ichthyophiidae > Ichthyophis > Ichthyophis bannanicus. The sequence continues at coordinate 989,667,805 of CM066032.1, forward strand.
CTTCTGGCAGAGTTTAGGGAATTCTTAGAGAAAAAGGCAGTCTCTCCTTTTAATCTTACACAGCATGCCAATAGCTGTGAGGAAGAGATGCCGTTAGATATTTCCTTGCCTTCAACAGAACAAGACCTAGCCATGGATTGCTCTACTTGTACCATTGAAAAGAGTCTTGACTGAATGCTTTAAAGTTATATGAAAAGAATATAATAGAAGATTGACTTACCTGTTACCAGTGTGAAGAAGCTTATGAAAGTTTAATAAGTGGAATCACTTCCCAGAGCTGAGAAGCTTTGCTGTTATGAGAAGACTTTAGTTTCAGTTCATGGAAGAGTCACATGATTACCTGAATGTGAGTCTGCGAAGGAACAGTGAACAAGCTAATTAAAAACTAGCCCAGCATTGCAAACCCTGTATGTTTTGGTTTTCCCATCTTTTGTTGAATGTGCCATACTCTTCTTTTGCGTCTGATTGCATTGAACTGCAAAGCGTGGAAATAAACCTCTTAAAAGAAATTTTCTTTGCCTGCCTTTGTCTGCTCGAGCTACAACTACAATCTCAATCCTTCAGGAGGCTCAGGACTACATTACCCAGAATCCCTAGGGTCAAATAGTAGTACTTCACCCCTGAAGGGCACCAAAGGCCACTCCAACCTGGAAACCTTCAAGGCCCAGGAAGTGGGTGGGTGGCAAAGGTAATGACATAACATCAACTCAATACCCACTCACCCTAAACAAACATAATATAACATTGTTAATTACCTCGTATTGTCTAAATGTTACCCTTATGATAAATGTAACCCTCCAATTGTACTGTCTAGATGTTGTTAAGTACCCCTATGTTGAATGTAACCCTCCAATTGTGATGTGACCACTTTGATTGTAGGATAAGGTGGTATACAAATCTGTTTAAATAAATAAATAAATAAGAAAACTCTTACCACACTTAGGGGTATGTTTACTAAACTGCGTTAGTGCAATTCGCGTTAGGAGCCGCGGTAGTGACAGAAACCCCAAATAAGGACATGGGCGGTACATCGTTACCACTAACGCGCGTTCCAAAAACTAACGAGCGCTACAGGGCGCTGTGGCACGTTACTGCACGTTAATCGTAAGAAGGCGTACAGACACAAAGCACGGAAACAGAGCAGTAGCACAATGGTTACTGTACTGACCGCTGTTACAGGCAGCATGGGTTCGAGTCCCCAGTGTGCCTAACACAGAAGGCTGGCCCAGGCATCACCCTGTACATTACATAGGGAATGAGGAGGCATGTTTTTCTTTATGTGGAGTAGTGGTGTCAGAAACACACCCTCGGAGTGTGCCTAGCCACGTACGTTGGTGCGTGCGAGGCTGCGTGCGTTGGTATGGGCGTAGCCCCGTGCGTAGCTGCGTGCGTTGGTGCGTGCGTACAATCGTGCGTGGGTACGTGTGTTTTTACCAGCGTGGGCACCTTATATTACAGACTCTTTAGGGTGTCTTGCACCTATGCATTATGCTAACAGATGTACGTGTGATGGCCTATGGTTTATCAGAGCCTGTGAGCAGGTGCTGGATTTTCCCAGGTTTGGATTGTGCCAGTCACACCCATGATGCACTGCACATGCAAATCAGCTGTCCACAGATGCACACCATGGGGAATGCACCCCCACAGCACCTCGGCCTGGTAGGGGGAAGTGACCATGTGCACCCCTACAGCACCTCGGCCTTGTAGGGGGTACTGACCATGTGTTGTACTGGCACAGAGTAGCTACACACCATCACATTGTGCGGGTACGGAGCTCACGCTGAGGGTGCAGTGAGGCGCCCAGCACCAGGTCCACAGCACCGTCCATGGCTGAAAGAGGCCATGGCGCAGGTCCAAAGCAGTGTTAATGTGTGAGATAGGTAGTTTCTGCAGAAACATCTTGGATATCTCTGTCTGTTTCAGTCAGGTGTAGCCCCCATGGACCCCTAGGTGGCCCATGTACCACCACCACCCCCCCCCCCCCCAGGGCCGAAGGGGGCAAACAGGGTCTCCTAACAATAGATCCATATTCTACCTCCCTGCAAAGGTGGCAGTAGAGGGAACATCCACCCCTGTCCTGCTGAGGAACAGACACCCCACAGGGCAGTCAATGCAGCTCTGTACACATCCATAACACAATAGCAGACAGACATTAGGCCTGGATATGCTAAGCTGCACCCCACCACTATCTGATATGCTCCTGCTGCAAGCCATCAGCCGCTGCACCCTGCAAGCCACTCCATCAAGACACATACCAGCTGCAAACAGCCTGCTAGTTAGTCCATAGTGCATGTGCCCAGTGGAGATGCATGCACCCAGAACTGGGATGTCAGCATACACAGCAAGCAGATAAATCAGTGACTGGGCCCCAAAAGGAAACCCATATCTATCACATGAGTGAAATGCTATATAGCAATATGGGGGTGCCTAGCCATGCTGTGGTCACTGCACAGTCAGGGTGAGAGTGATCTCTCAGCAGGATATACTGAGGTCACCCTGTCTGTGTAGGTGGTGGCCGGGCACTAAAATGTCCCAGTCAGTGCCCTATGCCCTGTGCAGATGCACCCTGGCCAGGCCACCCTGTCCAGCCTATACCCATGGTACCTTGCTCTTCATTATGCACATTGGCAGCCCAATACTGGCAACATTGCTGGCAGTGTGGGCTGTGGAAGGTGTTTGCAGCCACCACACACTGGATAGACAGACAGCCACCCCCACACCTATGCCAGCATTGTGCTACTATAAAGGTGTTCAGCAGCCATACCCACCACACCAGTCCTGGGCACAGTACAGGCATGGATATGGTATGCAATACTGTTGGGGGTCACTCCCCAGGGTGGTAAACACTATCAGAGACCAGACCTGCAGCACACACCGCAGATATCAGAATGATTGTTATGGTGGGGCTCAATGAGCAAAATGTGCTTAACGTAGGAAATGATATCTGCCAGTTATCATAGGAAACGTTTGATAGCTGTGTACCATATACCCAGGTGCAGGGTGGCATTGCTAAGGTATGCAACTGCTAGTATTGGGAGATACAGGCAGGGCCCAATGTCCTGCTTCTCCAGGAGGCATTGGCCAATGGGGCCTGTGGGTGTGTGTGTGGGTGTGTCTGGCCCTGTTGGCTGCTGCTTTATGGCAGAGTTCCCCAACTCTGGTCCTGGTGTTCCAAACACTGTTTGGGTTTTCATGCTGTCCCTCATAAATATGCATGCGCTACATCTGCATACCATGGGGGTGGTGCATAGATATGCAGCACAGGCATCTTTATTAGAGGCAGCATGGGACCTGAATGGTGTGGGGCCCTCCAGGACTGCATTTGCGAGACTCTGCTCTGGGTAATGCGCCTGTTTCTGGTGTCTGTGTTTGGTGTGGTAAAATATAGGTGTATGAACCATTCGTATGTTCTCTGCAATAAAGGGGTGTCTTTACTATCACTGTTTAGTTTTGGGTAAAACTATGGAGACTGGGTTGGCAGGAGCCCCAGCTGGGATTTGAACCTGTGACCCTCTGGTCTTACAGGCACCGGCTGTGTCTGTTGCACCACACTGTAGCCACAGAGACAGTGTAGTCCCTGGAGTTAGTTAAACCGGCCTGACGAGTCACAAACCCTGCTCTGCACAAGTTTACTGTGGGCTCAGTTACCTTGTATGGAGACAAAGATGCACATAAACCTCAGAAAAGACCTCAAAAAAGGGGCACACACCCATAACCAAGCTGGGCAACAATGATATCATCGGGCAACATTACACAACACTCCCAGGACAGCTCCATTACAATGAAATGATCTTTTAAAGGGTCTGCGGAGCGGAGACCCTTCCAAACATCATTTCTTTTTTTTGGTGCTTTCCAGGGAGTGTTGTTCCTTGTTGCCCATTGCTATCACTGTTGCCCAGCTGAATTATGCTTTTTACAATGTTTCTTGTGGTCATTTTTAACGTTTTATGTGAAATTTTGTTCTGTGCACATGTATCGCACATGTATCACACTGCTCACGTTTTGTGGGTTTCCCCGGTTTTGCTGTACATTGCTGACGGAAATGGTTTCTCTTCCCTTTAATTTGCCTTTAACGACAGGTTTTCATTCGCGTTGGAATTGAGCTCAGGAATTCAGTGCGTTAGTGTGAGGGGAGCCTCTCCCCGCCCACTCTCCGCCCATTGACCCCTTCTCTCCGCCCACTCTCCACCTTCTGCGCTGTTTTAACGTGCCGCTGAGGTTTACGATCGTTAACTGCGGTTAACGCGCATAAAGTACGTTTAACGATCGTTAGCACGTCAGAACGCGCGTTCGGACGTGCGAACGATCGTTAAACGTACTTTACGCACGTTAATCACGATTACCGCACTTTAGTAAACATCCCCCTAAGATTCCTTCCTCCATTCTGGCACTGAGTATAGTCATGGAATTTCCTAGCTCTGCTCCTGAACCCACAGATAGGGCAAGCCCAAGGGTTTCTGCTGCCCTAGGCAGAAACCCCAGGCTCTCCGCTGCCCCCACCCAGCTCCACCTCCCCCGCTAGCTGCTGCCAATTCCGTCTCGGGAGGGGGAGGTGGGTAGTGGCAGCAGCAGTATTTCCAAAAGCGGCAGCTTTTTACCGCTGCTTTTGGAAATACTGCCACTGCCTGCCTCCCCCCCTCCGAAACTGAATCGCCAGCAGCGAGGGGGGGGGAGGGAGGGAGGCGGCTGCCTACCTTGCCTAGTGGACAGACCAGCCCTGCCCACAGACTGTGGGACAGTCATTTAAACAAGAGGTGAGATACTTGGGGGCATCTCTCATCCTTCCCGTCCTCTCGGTCATAGTACAAAAACAAAACAAAACAGGTGAACAAACCAGTATACGAGTATAGCAAATTTATTCATAATAAATAGGCAAACTGTCCAACCCATTTTTGTGATAGAAAGGTTTTTTTTAATGACTAATACATCCAATAATTTCCTAGAATGAAAATAGCCAGGTTATATCTTTTAATGTGATGCCCAGGTGCAACTTCAAAGAAACACTTAAATTTGACAATCTGAGATTGGCCTACCTTTTACTGTTGCATATATCATCAGCTTTGTTCATTGAAACATCATAAACCTGAGAGAAAATGAAATAGATTAAAGTTCATACCTTCACTACATTTGTTACATCCTGAATTGCATCTTAATCCATTTCTAGAAAGGGTTGGCATACAACTTCATAAATATGATCTTATAAATTGCATAGTAAAGCAAAAATATCAACACTGTTACAGGCTGATACAGGAAGCTGGTGCTAGACCCGCGCTGAAGCGATTTTTTACGTTCCTGACAATGCACACATTTTAACATGCGATGCAGGAAGGATAGGGTATGCAAATGACCCCCACGTTAACCATGTGCATGCAAATGAGTCACTGCAGTGTCAAACTAGGAGAGCAAGCCAAACACATGCACACAAGAAGCCTGCGCTAGTTTGGCTTGCTCTCTAGGTACCGCGTGGCTAATATGCATTAGAGCATTTTGATGGCATCGGGGACTATCGAAGCACTGGGAAAAGCCCCCAATGCCTTCAAAACACTGACCGAGGCCTGTGCCCTGACAAAAAGCAATTACCTGGTGGTCTAGCGGCTCCTTGAACTCCTCACTCCCAAGTAACATTAAAATTTCCTGGTGATCTAGTGGCCTCTAAATCCAACCCCCCCCCCCCTACTTAAACTAGGTGGGAGCATTGCCTATACGCTCCCGCTCTGGTCGGCCATCTTGCAAAACGGCGATACCTGGCCCCATGCGGTGCATCTTGGGATGCACCAGGTGAGGTCAAACTGTCATATAAGGAATATAAGGATGCACTGCGCAGGGCCAGGAGCACCATTTTACAGTGTTTTGATGCCATCATGGGCTTTGCCCGATGATCTAGACATCGGGGGAAGCACCCGGTGCCATCAAAATACTGTCAGGGGCATGTGTTAGAGGTTAACATCTATTCAGACCCTGCAGTAAATATTTTGGCGCTATGGCTGGTTGTAAAATCCTCTATGCCTGTCTCTGCATCGGCATAGCCATGATTTCCATACCAGACCAATTGATTAAAATACATTTAAATAATTAAAGTTTATTTAAATAGATTTAAATACGAGTGGCGTTAGTTGGGCGCTAGTTTTTCCATCGGCGTTTACGTCTGTTTTCTACATTTAAAGGGTCGTACAGTGTGCTTAAAAATGGCGTTAGGGGCTCATAAAGCCCATACTAGCTTTCTGCATCGGCCTGTTAGTTTGATAGATAATTGCCTCAGGGCTTGGGAAATGAGCAAGCGTATTTTACCAATTTTCTTTTGAGTTCATTCCAGAGTCCAAGATGGGAACGCCTAGAAACTATTAAAATCAGTTAACAAATAGGAGAGATAATAGAACCCCACTAATTAATTATATCAGTTAAGATACTTTAAAGTTTATTACATTTGATATTGAGATGGTTTACAATGCCATCAAATTCAATAAGGGAGCCAGTAACAATCAAAAAAAAATGACACGCTAAGACAGACCAGACACACAAGGGATAAGTTCCTCTTCCACCAGGTCTCTGAGATACCATTCATATCTAGCCTCTCAGTTAGTGCTATATATTCTAACTATCCCATCTTATATTTAGACTTCTAACATTTACATACAGGCATTTTAGAGGTTGTACTTTATTCATATTAATCTGTTTATCAGTAGACAGGGGTAATTTGGAATCTTTCAGCTCGGTCTGCTCTGTACTCAAGAGCATCTGGGTTACATTTATTTTTACTGGAACCTTTGTTAGAATGCCCTAACCTCCCTCTTTTGCTAGTATCCTTCAAGGATACATCCTTCCGAAATATGCGCTCTTGGGTGACTGTCAGCTTTCCCCTATTATAGAGTTTAAAAGCTGCTCTATCTCCTTTCTAAAGGTTAATGGCAGCAGCCGGGTCCCATCCCGGTTAAGGTGGAGCCATCCCTTCAGAAAAGCCCCTCCTTTTCCCAGAATGCTGCCCTGTTGTCGTGTTGTTAAGTGCCGTCAAATCGGTGTCGACTCATGGAGACTCTCTGGATAAAGCAGTATATAAATCTTTTTAAATAAATAAATTGTGTTCAGTCTTCAGTCAGGTGGCTCATTGTTGACAGACTGGCACCCATAGCTGCAGTTATTGTATCAATCCATCTCATTGCTGGCCTTCCTCTTTTGCGTTGACCTTCTACCTTGCCAAGCATGATGTCTTTCTCTAATGATCTCTCTCTTCGCATGATGTGTCCAAAGTATGAAAGTCGAAGTCTTGTCATCTGTGCTTCTAAAGAAAGCTTAGGTTTGATCTTCTCTAGTACTGATTGGTTTGTTCTTCGGGCAGTGCATAGTATACGCAGTATTCGTCGCCAGCACCATCATTCAAAGGCATCAATTTTCTTCCTGTCTATCTTTCTCACTGTCCAACTTTTGCATCCCTAGGATGTTATTGAAAATACCATGGCTTGAACAAGTTGAATCTTTGTATAGAGAGAGACATCTCTGCTCTTTGAAAATCTTCCATGGCTTTAAGGGCTCTGGCATCAGGACCCTGAGCATCAGAGACAGATCCCAGGAAGGGATCACTGATCGGAGGGGAGGATGCAGGTGTCGAACTCCCTGAAGAAAGTGCACAACATCCAGGTGGTAAGGCTAGAAACTTACAGTCACTGGACCTCTGAAACAGGCCAGAGCTACCACCTAAACTTTCAGCGAGCTCAGAAAAAAGGTACTTTTTCAGATCTTCCTGCAGAAAGGCCAATAGAGACGGCACCATGGCTGCCACCGGAATCAGCTTCTGAGCTCTGTATCATCGCTCAAAGAGGCATCAGACCCACTGATATGCCAGCCTGGCAGACCTCCTTCAGGCTCTGAGGAGAGCGAAGACCACTGCAGGAGAGTAGCCTTATAAGCTAGCTGTCTCCTTTCAAGAGCCAAGTCGTAAGCAAGAAGGGAACTGGGTCTTCCAGAACAATCAGTCCCTGATGCAATAGGCCACAACACGAAGGCAAACGAAGAAGTGGCGCTTGTAGGAGCTGCATCAGATCTTCAAACCACGTTCTCCTTAGCCAATTCGGCCCCAACAGAACAATCTGCCTGGGTGGCGCACTATATGCCGAATTACATGCCCCAACAGCAGCCAAGGAGGAAGCATATACAGCAGGCATTGCTTTGGCCAAGGCTGGATCAAAATGACATCGCCCTCGGAGCCTGCTTCCGTGCAGTGACTGAAGCAGCAGCACACCTTGGCATTGGAGTGGGTCACTATCAGATCTTTCTTGGGGTGACTCCAATAGTGAAGAAACAACTGAAATGATTCCTGACTCAACTCCCACTCTCCGGGATCCAGAGAGTGCCAGCTGAGATAGTCTGCCTCCACATTGCCCATCCTGGAAATGTGCAGGGCCAACAGAGCTAGGAGGTTCTTCTCTACTCAGGCAAAAAGAGAGCTCCAGGGCCACTCCAGCACTCCTCGTGCTGTCTTGCTGATTGACATAAGCCACTGGCATGGGATTGTCCGAAAATACTTGTACCACCCAGCCCTTGATCACGGGGCCAAAAACGCAGAAGAGCCAACCTGACAGCCCTCGCCTCTAGGCAGCTGATGGACCATACTGCCTTCCTGTGGTTCTAATGGCCCTGGGCTGTTCATGATTGGCAATGGGCTCCCCAGCCCGAGAGACTAGCCTCCATTCTCAAAAGTATCCACGAGCAATTATCCAGCAGCACGCCCTTCTTCAGATAATTGGGCTACTGCCATCACCATCAGCAGGAGCCTGAGCTCAAAACCCTGAGAACTCAGGGACCATATAGCCAGCAAGGACCCCTGGGATGGCCGTATATGTGCACGCACTCACAGCACCATCTCGATTGTTGCCACCATCAATTCGAGGAGTTGTAAATAATCCCAGACCCTCGGAGCCTCTTGTGAACAGAGCAGTGCCAGGCAATCTAACAACCTTCTGACTTTCTCCTCTGCAGGAAGATTCTGCCCACAAGTATCGAATCATGATTCCAGGAACTCCAGGGATGGGGAAAGCATCAACTGGCTCTATCCCCTGCTTGAATACTCAGCTGAGGCTTCCAAGCAGGCCGCCACTCAGGTTGACACCAGAGACCTCCGACAGAGGACAGGTTCAGACAAACCAGTTGTCCAGATATGGGTGACACACAAGTCCCTTGATGCTGTAGCGCTGCAGCCACCACCGCCATGATCTTGGAGAAGTGGAGAGCCCAAATGGCAAGGCAGCAAAATGAAAGTGAGAGCCAAGCAGGGCAAAACACAGATACTTCTGCTGATCCTCCCGGATTGAGATAGGAAGAGATGCTTCAGCCAATCCAGGTATGCAAGGAACGCTCCTCGACACACCATTTGAACCACAGATCTCAAAATCTCCATCTGGAAGCACAGGACATTCAAATATGTTTTGAGACACTTGAGGCAGATAATGGGCCGGAATGAGCTATCCTTTTTTTTTTTTGATGGAGTACCTGCCCCTGCCTTGATCGTCTGGGGGAACAGGTACCACTGCTTTCAACAGAAGCAAATTGTCCAAGGTGACTCGAACAGCCGTCCTTTGTTCGCTGACCACAGGGGGAGATGACAAAAGCGTTTGGGATCGCCTCTTTGTATTCCAGGACATAGAAACATGATAGCAGAAAAAGACCACATGGCCTATTCTAGTCTGCCCTTCCATATCATCTACTACAATAATCCCCTTTTTCCTTTTGAGATACTCTCTGTTTGTCCCATGCTTTTTTGAATTCAGATACTGTCCTCATCTTTACCACTTTCACTGGGAGACTATTCTATACATCTACCACTCTTTCCATAAAGAAATATTTTTGCATATTACTCCCAAGTCTATCCCCTTTCACTCTCATCCTACAGTATGTCCCCTCGTAGCAAATTGTGCTTTCAATCGAAAGAGGCTCTCCTCCTGTCCATTTATGCCATGGAGGTATTTAAACATCTTTATCTTATCTCCTCTATCCCACCTTTCCTCTAATGCAGGGGTCTCAAACACGCGGCCCGCGGGCCGCATGCGGCCCGCGAGAGAGGTTTCTGCAGCCCGCGATGGAGAGGAAACAAAAACCCCCCCCAAAGCCCTGGCTTCTGCCGCTGCCGCCGTGGCAGCGCCAGAATCAGCTGTCCCGCGGCCCCTTACCGTGTGTCCGGCAGAGCCCTCAGCTTCAGCAACATCAGCGGCAGCTTTCAGGGCCGCGAAGAGAGTAGTATTTCCCTCTCGCGGCTCTGTTAAGCCTGCCGGGGCTGATGGGAATTCCCATCAGCCCCGGCGGGCTTAACAGGCCGCGAGAGGGAAATTACTCTTCTCTTCGCAGCTTGAAAAGCCCGCCGCTGATGTTGCTGAAGCTGAGGGCTCTGCCGGGCACACGGTAAGGGGCCGCGGGACAGCTGATTCTGCCGCTGCCACGGCGGTTTGGGGGGGGCTGTGTCGGATATGCCATGCTTTCTCTTGCACCGAGCGGGCGGGGGCGGGGGGCTAGGACTGGAAATGGGCAGATGGGGGTTAGGACTGGAGGTGGTCTGATTGGGGGGGGGGGGCTAAGACTGAAAATGGGGTTATGGGGGGGGGGCTAATAATGAAAATGGGGTGATGGAAGGATTAGGACTGGAAGTGGGCTGTTGGGGGGCTTAGGACTGGTAATGGGCTATGGGGGGGCTAGAACTGGTAATGGACTGGGGGGGGTTGCTAGGACTGGAAATGGGCTGAGTAGAGGGGGGGCTTGAACTTCAAATAACTGATGGGGACGGGGTTTTGGAATGGAAATGGGCTGAGTGGAAGGGGGCTTGGAATAGAAATGGGCTGATGGGGAGGGGGGCTTGGAATGGAAATGGGCTGATGGGGAGGGGGCTTGGAAAGGAGGGGGCTTGGAAAGGAAATGGGCTGTGAGGGGAGGGAGCTAGGACTGGAAATGGGCTTAGTTGGGGGGAGCAAGGACAGGAAATGGGCTGATGGTGGGGCTAGGATAGGACTGGAATGGGCTGATGATGCGGGGACTAGAAGGGAGCGGATGCTGGGTGGGGCTGAAACTACAAGGGAGCTGATGTTGGGGGAGGATTAGAATGGGATAGGGCTGGGAGAGTAAAATGGAGAGGGGAAAATATTTTGTGTGGGAGGGAAGAAAAATCTACAATTGGCCAGGTATTGGGTGAGTAAGTGTGGATTGAGGATGGAGGGGTAAAATTTGAGTGGATGAAATAGGAATGAGGAAAGAGCAAAAGGAAAAAGATTAGTATGTTAAAACAGATGTAGAGAGAGAAAGGAAAAAAAACTAGAAGAGAGAAGAAAGGACAAATGGACAGCAGACCATGGAGAGTTAGCAGAAGACACCAAGAAACCAGAAGAAAGTGGCTGGCACAATTGCAACTGAAAAAAAATGCACAAAAGGTAGAAAAATATCTCTTTATTTTGAATTTATTAACTGGAATATGTCAGCTCTGGGAAATGTGCATCATTAACGTCTGTGCTTTATTTAATACAAGAGGAAATTAATTTATAGTTTTATTTCTACAGTGTTGTTGTACATTCCAAGTTTGGCTTTTGGGGTTCCCAGTTTAATTATTGTCTTCCTGTTTCTAAATTGTGATTCCTTGTTTGGTGATGGTGTATGTTCTGCATGTGTAACTGAGCTGAGGTATTCTGTTTATGTAATTCCTATTTGACATTGCCACTGGTTCTCTTTCCCAGTAGGTCATGTATTGTTATTCTCTGAAATGTATTGGTTTAATATTTGCAGTGTTGCCTTTTGATAGGGTATGGTGCTTTGTGAGTCCTGGTAGTGCTGTTACGATACGGTGGGTTTGCTATGGGTTCTAAATGGGTAGTGTTTGTAGTAGTTCCTAATGTGTCTGGCGGTTGGCACTGGATTATAGTAATGTAGAAATCTTTTAGTCTTTCTTTATCCATACACTCATTAAGAGGCATGTTTACTAAAAGTTAGTTTATGGTAACATTATGCAAATATTTATGCAAATGAGGTCCCTTATGCAAATTAGGCCCGCCTCTTGTGCGGCCCCCGGGTTACTTTACAAGTCCTCATTTGGCCCTCAAAGCAATTTGAGTTTGAGACCCCTGCTCTAATGTATACATATTAAGATCCTTAAGTCAATCCTCATATGCTTTAAAACAGACCACTAACCATTTTAGTAGCACCCTCTGCACAGACTCCAACCTGTTTATATCCTTTTGAAGGTGTGGTCTACAGAATTGCACACAATACTCCAAATGAGGTCACACAAAAGACTTATACAGAGGCACTATCATCTCCCCTTTTTCTGCTAGCCATTCCTCTCCCTATGCACTCAAGCATCCTTCTAGCTTTTGCAGTTGCCTTTTCTACCTGTTTAGCTACTTTAAAATCATCAGACTCCACCACACCAGGTCCCGCTCTTCTTTTGTGAACAGAAGTACTTCACCTCCAACACTGTACCGCTGCTTTGGATTACTGCAGCCCAAATGCATGACCCTGCATTATTTTTAGCATTAAATCTCAGCTGCCAAATTGTTGACCGTTCTTCAAGTTTAGATCCCTCCTCGTGTTATCTACTCCTTCCTGGGTGTCTACTCTATTGCAGATTTTGGTATCATTTGCAAAGAGGTAAATCTTAACTTCTGGTTAGGCGATGAGGGGGGTCAGAAGTGACTGACCTGGCTCTGGGGTTTCAACTCCTGCCCCTCCCGGATGAGGCAGTAAAAAGAAAGGGAAAAAACCCTTTTAACAGACCTGCACCGTCTTGAAGCTAAATAGGGGCCAAAAGATCAAAACCTTTGCAGGGACATGCAGATGGCGGCAAAGGCGCCCCAGCGGGCATCCGTGATGAGCAGACAGCAAAACGGCAGATCAGGCAACGCCGGAGAGCCCAGACACAGCGACCACAATGCGGTTCCAGGGCCTTACTACTAAGCTAGACTGCTTACAGCGTTGGTGGAAGATTTCACGGGCCGCGTGCACCAACTAGAACAAAGAGTCTCGGGCCTGGAGGATGATGGAGCAGCCTCAGAACAGTGGTTCAGGGCCCTAGAGGAATTGGTGCGAAAACAAGAGCAAAAGATTGACGATCTAGAGAATCGGGGCAGGAGGAAAAACCTTCGATTAATTGGCATACTGGAATCGGTGGGAGAAGTTGAACTGCGTGGATTCCTAGAGACATGGTTACCTCTGGGTCTTCACCTCCCTGCGCTAACAGGAAAGATATAGATAGAATGAACGCATTGGATTGGGGTCCGGAGGGAAGGTGAGGCTAGACCCAGGCCGGTGATAATGCGGTTTTTGAGCTTTCAGGAAAAAGAGACCGTGCTCAGAGCAGCACGTACTCAGTGCAACATGGAGCATGAAGGCCATAAAATATTAATATTTCAGGACTTTTCACCAGTGGTGGCCCTTAAGAGAAAAGCTTTTGTGGATGTATGCAGCTCACTGGCACATAGAGGCATAAGATTCTCCTTGTCATATCTCGCTAAACTGAGAGTGACCATACAGGGGCAGCAACGGACTTTCGTGTCCCCAGAAGCAGCTAAGGCCTTCTGGGCAGATATCGGATGGGAGAATGCGACTGTGGACCCTTGACTGGGAGTATCAGAACTAAGGGAGTGGAGGAGTGGTCTAGTGTTTGGGGCAAGGTACTTCAGGCCAGAAGGTCAGGGGTTCAAATCCCACTAGAGAACAGCAACCTTGGGCTAGAAGGACTGGGGTTTCTAGTCCCACAGGTGCTCCTTGTGGTCTTGGGCAAGCCACTTAACCCTCCATAGCCCATGTTCCCTGTAAAATAGTTATCTCCGTTATAATGCCCTGTTCAATATAATTTCAGTTTGTTCAATGTAAACCACACTGATGCAGAATAGCACAGTATATAAGAGAATGTAAATAAATAAAATAAGGTAACACAACCTCTTAGGCAGCAGATAACACAGACTGGCTGCAATACAAACTTTTAGTGGCAAAACCTGGCAAACGAGTAAAGATTTTGAAATAGCTGGTTGGCCAGCGACCTACAAGCTAATGAACTTGAGACTGATAGCGTATATGTGGGCTCATGGAGTCCCTGGCAGGAGCCAGAACTCAATGATTAACTCTTGGGGTCGGGGAGACTCCAGGAAGGACTGAGGCATACCGAGGCTTACGGAAACCTTGATGGGAATCCGGAAACCAACACAGAATCTGGTGCACAGTACTGCCTTAGGGATCTCCCGAAGGAGGCGAAGTCTGTGTCCACAAAGCCTTGATTTGGTTGTAAAATGTTTGTAATTGAAGTTCACAGTTATATTTTCTTATTATGATGGCAGGCTGCTAAGCAACTAGAAAAATGACCTGCTTAATTAGCAAAGCTAGAAAAGGGAAGGAAGGGATAGTACCCTTTAGGCTCTACTCAAGGGGTGTCCTGGGGGGGGGGGGGAGGTTTCACAGGGGGAGGGGGGCCCAAGGATTAGTAAGGGCATACGGGAGGAACAGTAGAAGATGAGGCAATTGGGGGAGACTAACATTCGGAATCACCAAGATCTAAGATTTCTTTACATGGGAGTAATCCTCCCACTAGGGTAGTTACACATTGGAGCACCTAGTGTGGGGAGGGGGTAAACGGACCCCATACTTCAATTGCTGGAAGGTCCCCAAAAGGGCAGGGTAAGCAGTGGGGAGGGATAAACCCCGGGGAAAGGGGAAAATATATAGAACATGGGAATGGGATCTGAAAATGGACAAGGAGGAGGGAGGGAATGGGTAGGGCAGGGGCAAGATGGAGGGGCAGCCAAGCTATATCCACAAATAACTTACCCACAACTTGCCAATTAAAACTCCAAACTCAGCATTAAAGAAAGTTAGAGGGGAGTGAATGGGGGCTCCTAGGCTGGGAGGGAGTCCCCTTTAAAACCAAGCAGTTTATTTGACAGATTTTTCAAAAATTTAGATCATGGGGGTGAAGATAGTCTCATGGAATGTCTGTGGACTGGGATCCCCCATAAAACGATATAAGATTCTTAAAGCGCTGGTGTGCCATGACAGTGACATAGTTTTTTTACAAGAAACTCACCAAACAGATGGGGAGCACGGAAAACTATGCTGAGACTGGGTAGGTCAACAATATTGGACTCCCGCTCAGGGGCGAAAAGGTGGGGTAGTCATATTAATGTACAAGTAAATAAACTTTGTAGTTAAAACCAAACATATGGATGTAGGAGGCCACTATATTATTCTAGAGGGGGAACTCTATGGTAAACCTGTAACGCTAGAAAACAAATATGGCCCAAATGACCCGAAAAGTAAATTTTACGCAACTGTGGCTGCCTTATTGGAACACAATGAAGATAGAAGCTTTATTCTTGGAGGTGGTCTCAACGGGGTCCTTGATACTAACTTAGATGTCTTCTCATGACAATCATCAGCTAGAGAGGGGGCCGCAAAAATCCTTCAGTGATTCCGTAAACGTTTAGGGCTCATTGATACATGGCGGATGCTACACACCTCAGAGATAAGAACATAAGATATGCCATACTGGGTCAGACCAAGGTCCATCAAGCCCAGTATCCTGTTTCCAACAGTGGCCAATCTAGGTCATGTACCTAGCAGTTTCCCCAAAAGACACAGGTTCCGCAATGCTTGTACTGGGTCAAGCATTGATATCCTGGGTCCCTTCTTAATAATGGTTTATGGACCTTTCCTCCAGGAACTTTTCCAAACCTTTTTTAAACCCAGCTACACTAACAGCCTTTACTACATCCTCCGGTAACAAATTCCAGAGTTTGATTACACGTTGAGTGAAAAAATATTTTCTTTTATTAGTCTTAAATAGTTTACCCTGTAGCTTCATTGCATGTCCCCTAGTCTTGCTATATTCAGATAAGGTAAACAATTGATCTACGTTTACCCGTTCCACTCCGTTCATTAATTTATGGACTTCTATCATATCTCCCCTCAGCCGTCTCTTTTCCAGATTAAAGAGCCCTAACCTTTTTAGCCTTTCTTCATAGGAGTATCCTTCCATCCCCTTTACCATTTTGGTGGCTCTTCTCTGAACCTTTTCTAAAATCGCTATATCCTTTTTAAGATACGGCGACCAGAATTGCACACAATATTCAAGGTGCGGTCTCACCATGGAACGATATAGAGGCATTATAATATCTTTTGTTTTATTTTCCATTCCTTTCCTTATCATACCTAGCATTCTATTTGCTCTCTTGGCCGCTGCTGCACACTGGGCCGAGGGTTTTAAAATGGTATCCACAATGACGCCTAAATCTTTTTCCTGGGTGGTGGCTGCTAATGTGGAACCTTGCATCGTGTAACCATAGTTTGGGTTGTTCTTCCCTAGGTGCATAACCTTGCACTTCTCCACATTAAATTTCATCTGCCATTTTGATGCCCAGTCTTCCAATTTATGAAGATCCTCTTGCAATTTTCCACAATCCTCTTGGGTTTTAACAACTTTAAATAGTTTTGTGTCATCTGCAAATTTGATAACCTCACTCGTTATTCCACTTTCCAGGTCATTTATGAATATGTCAAAAAGCAGCGGACCCAGCACAGATCCCTGGGGTACACCACTATTCACCTTTCTCCATTGGGAAAATTGGCCATTTAGCCCTCCCTCTGCTTTCTATCTTTTAACCAGTTCCTGATCCACAATAGTACACTGCCTCCTATCCCATGACTCTTTAGTTTTGCCAAAAGTCTCTGATGAGGGACCTTGTCAAAGGCTTTCTGAAAGTCCAGATACACAATATCAACCAACTCACCTTTGTCCACCTGTTTATTCACTCCTTCAAAAAAAACATAACAGATTAGTAAGACAAGATCTTCCTTGTCTAAAGCCATGTTGGCTGTCTCCCCTTAGGTCATGACTATCTACATGCTGAGTAATTTTATTCTTTATGAGGGTTTCTACCATTTTTCCCGGTGCTGATGTCAGGCTCACCGGTCTGTAGTTTCCCGGATCACCCCTGGAACCCTTTTTAAAAACTGGTGTTACATTGGCGATCCTCCAATCTTCAGGTATTAGAGATGATTTTAATGATAGTTCACAGATTACTAAGAGCAGGTCTGCAATCTCATATTTCAGTTCTTTCAACACCCTTGGATGTATACCATCTGGCCCAGGTGATTTGCTACTCTTCAGTTTATCTAATAGTTGTAATATATCGTCCCGATATATCGATATTTCCTTCAATTCTTCCACGCCTTTAAATACCACTTCAGTCATGGGTAACATCCCTACATCTTCCTCAGTAAAGACCGAAGCAAAGAATTCGTTCAGTCTCTCTGCTATCGCCTTATCGCCTCTTAGTGCTCCTTTAACCCCTTTATTATTTAATGGACCAACTGACTCTCTCACAGGTTTTTTGCTACGAATGTACTTGAAAAGGTCTTTATTTCGCATTTTTGCTTCCGCAGCAAGCTTCTTCTCAAATTCTCCCTTTGCCTGCCTTATCAATGCCTTGCATTTGACTTGCCCGTGCTTGTGCTGTTTCCAGGTTTCGTCATTTGGCTCTTTTTTCCATTTCCTGAAAGATGCTTTTTTGGCAACAACAGCCTCTCTGACCTCACCTTTAAACCATGCTGGCAGTTTTTTGGACTTCCTTCCACTTTTCTTAAAGCGTGGAATACAGCTGGTCTGGGCTTCCAAGATAGTATTTTTCAACAACACCCAAGCTTGATGTACGTCTTTAACCTTTGCAACTGCTCCTTTTAATTTTTTCTTAACTGTTTTCCTCATTTTATCATAGTCTCCCTTTCGAAAGTTAAAAGGTAGTACTGTGGATTTCCTTACTATCCCTCCTCCACTAATTAAATCAAATGCGATCATGCTATGATCACTATTGCCAAGTGGCCCCAACAACCTTATCTTTTGCACTAGATCTGGTGTTCCACTAAGGACTAGGTCTAATATGGCTTCCCCTCTGGTCGGTTCATGAACCAGCTGCTCCAAGAAGCAGTCATTTATTTCATCTAGGAACTTTATCTCCCTAGCATGTCCTGACGTGACACTGACCCAGTCGATACCCGGGTAATTGAAATCACCCATTATTATGTTGGGATATCTTAATTCTGGTAAGGGAAGTGGACTGTCCACCACCTTTCTCAGACAGAGACTTTTGCTCAAAGCAGTTGCTGTTTGTTTGTTTTGGTACCCGAATAAAAAGCATTGTATTCGAGCAATTTGTAGTCTGATAATTTGTTGCTAATTGGTAATTGGTGATATCTGAAAAACATTTGTTGTGGGATACAGGGCCCCACAATTATTACTGCGCTGTAACTTTTGTTAGCTTCCTTGATTTCTTTGAGCATTTCATCATCCATTTGGTCATTCTGGCCAGGCGCTCGATAGTACACCCCCACTGCCATTGCCTTCCCCCTTTTACATGGAATTTCAATCCATATAGATTCTACAGCAGATTTTGTTTCCTGCAAAACTTTAATCCCTTCTGACTCAATGCCCTCTCTAACATAGAGAGCAACCCATCCACCAATTTGATCAGCTCTATCATTACAATATAGTTTGTACCCAGGTATCACAGTGTCCCACTGGTTGTCCTCCTTCCACCATGTCTCTGATATTCCAATCATATATAACCTTTCATTTAGTGCTATATATTCTAACTCTCCCATCTTATTTTTTAGACTTCTAGCATTTGCATACAGGCATTTTAGAGAATGTATTTTATTCATATTAATTTGGCTATTGGTAGACATGGGTAATTTGGGACCTTTAAGCTCTGTCTGCTCCATACTCGAGGGCATTTGGGCTACTTTACTCTTTTGTGGAACCTCTCTGCTTTTGGTAGTATCCTTCAAAGATACATTCTTCCAAACCATCTGCTCTTGGGCAACTGTCGGCTTTCCCCTAATATCTAGTTTAAAAGCTGCTCTATCTCCTTTTTAAAGGTTAATGCCAGCAGCCTGGTTCCATCCTGGTTAAGGTGAAGCCCATCCCTTCGGAAGAGCCACTCCTTTCCCCAGAATGTTCCCCAGTTCCTAACAAATCCAAAACCCTCATCTCTGCACCATTGTCTCATCCACGCATGGAGACTCCGGAGCTCTGCCTGCCTTTTGGGTCCTGCGCGTGGAACAGGAAGCATTTCGGAGAATGCTACCCTGGAAGTTCTGGATTTCAACTTCCTACCTAAAAGCCTAAATTTTGCCTCCAGAACCTCCCTACCACATTTTCCTATGTCATTGTTACCGACATGTACCAAGACAGCAGACTCCTCCCCAGCACTATCTAAGACCTTATCTAGGTGGTGCGTGAGGTCCGCTACCTTCGCACCAAGCAGGCATGTTACCAGGCGATTCTCACGTCCACCAGCCACCCAGCTATCTACATGCCTAATGATCGAATCACCAACTATAACGGCTGTCCTAACCCTTCCCTCAAGGGCACATGGCCCTGGAGAAACTTCCTCGGTGCGAGAGGGTTTTACATCACCTGGAGGACAGGTCCTAGTTACAGGATCACTTCCTGCCACACCAGGGTGGTGCTCTCCTGTCACGTGACCCCTCTCCTCCATGGCAACAGGGATGCTGCCAGACTGGAGGTGGGACTTCAGGACTATATCCCTGTAGGTCTCATCTATGTACCTCTCTGTCTGTCTTATGCTTTCCAAGTCTGCTACTCTAGCCTCTAGAGAACGGACTCGTTCCCTGAGAGCAAAGAGCTCCTTGCACCTAATGCACATGTAAGACCTCTCACCAACTGGGAGAAAATCATACATGTGACACTCAATGCAAAAGACTGGAAAGCCCCCATCCCGCTGCTGGACTGCTGTCTGCATCTTAGTTTTAAGTTTGTGTTTAGATCTAAGTTCTTTACCTACTAAGGGTTGCTATGATTATTTATACTAATAAAACTGTACCTAATACGTGTAATATACCTTGTTCACCTGAAGCTTAAGTAATCTCAGGTCCTGAGTGTATGACTGATTTGGGTAATGAGCTTCACCTGAAAGCACCTCCTGTCTTTTAAGATGTGTAAGTACCTATAAAGCTACGATGAGTGGAGGAGTGGCCTAGAGG
Organism: Ichthyophis bannanicus; assembly: GCA_033557465.1. Lineage (NCBI taxonomy): Eukaryota > Metazoa > Chordata > Amphibia > Gymnophiona > Ichthyophiidae > Ichthyophis > Ichthyophis bannanicus. Next base: position 989,687,821 of record CM066032.1, read on the forward strand.
TTGGGGCAAGGTACTTCAGGCCGGAAGGTCAGGGGTTCAAATCCCACTAGAGGACAGCAACCTTGGGCCGGAAGGACTAGGGTTTCTAGTCCCACAGGTGCTCCTTGTGGTCTTGGGCAAGCCACTTAACCCTCCATAGCCCATGTTCCCTGTAAAATAGTTATCTCCAAGTTATAATGCCCTGTTCAATGTAATTTCAGTTTGTTCAATGTAAACTGCACTGATGCAGAATAGCGCGGTATATAAGAGAATGTAAATAAATAAAAATAAATAAATAAATAAATAAAATTATCCCAGGGGTGAGTGGGTGTGGGGAGGGAGGGAAGGAAATAACACTTATTAAAAGAGGGCTGCTACACAGTACCCTGTCTTGTGCTGCTGAGGCAAGCTATATTCTGATTTGATTTAAATTATAGCTCTTAGCTGCTGCTAGGCTCTAACTTCTTGTGAAATTTAAACTACAAGCTCTCTGCTGGGTTCTAAATTTAACCAGAAAGCTCTCTTCTGTGTTTTAAATTTAAGCTAAAAGTACTTTGCTGATGCTAGGCCCTGAGTGACTATTAAATGTAAACTACAAGCTCTCTGCTAGGTTCCAAATGTAACCAGAAAGCTCTCTTCTGTGTTTTAAATTTAAGCTAAAAGTACTTTGCTGCTACTAGGCCCTGAGTGACTATTAAATTTAAACTACAAGCTGTCTATTGGGTATGAAATGTAACCAGAAAGTTCTCCTCAGTGTTTTAAATTTAAACTTAAACTGCTGCTACTAGGCCCTGACTGATTTAACAAAAAATAGTGGGTTCACAGATTAATTAGATTTAATACAAAGAATTCCTTTTAGAAAATTACCAGAAGTATATACTCACAGTTGCAGATCTCTCTCCAGAAGTAACAGTCCCTTTTTCTAGTCCTTCAAGACTAGATTACTGTATACATACCAATCTAGAGTGCATGGCACAAGCGCGCAAATTGCTACCTACTAGTATCGGCAGTCCTGTTTGAATGGGTGGGAGAGGTGCAAATAGGCCTCACTGAAATCTCGGACCACGCGCCAGTCTGGCTTGAGCTGGAATGGGCAGCATCCCAGCCCACTATGGCAAGAGATGATCAATTTCAAGTGTAAATAAGGGAACACTGGGAAATCTACTTGCAAACGAATGTGCAACATGAAGGCACACCAGAATTATTCTGGGAGGCTGCTAAGGCCGTACTTAGGGGTGACATAATAGCGTATATGGCACGAAAGCATAAAATGTTAACCACGTGGATAATAAGACTAAAACACCGGGCAACACAAGCCTGGCGACAATATGTTCATCAACCCACAAACCAGTCTAATATGCTGGAAACGCAGGCAGCACTGAATGAGTTGTTGCACCACTGGGCAAAAATGTCGATTCTCTACTACAAATTCCAACTTCACAAGACCGGTCGCTTGTTGGCAACCAGTTGCTTGCTGGCATGGTGTCTTAAAGGGGGGATGCAATAGGATAATCCCAGCACTCCAGAATCAGAAAGGGCAAATCATTAAAGACTCCGTGGGGATAGCCCAGTTATTTCGGCAATTTTACAAGGAGTTGTATGCAGGCGAGAGGGTGTCACAGGAGAGGGTTGGGGCCTACTTAGCCAAGATATCCCTTCCCCAAGATATGCCCAAGCAGGCAAAGTAATTGGAAATCCCAATCTCGGCTCAAGAGATCCAACGAGAGATATAGCGAGCTCCATGTTTTAAGACTCCGGGGCCAGATGGATATAATGCAGACTTCTATAAACTAGTCTCAGACTTGGTGGCGGCCCCATTGACAGCCACTTTTCAGGCGTGAAAGAAACAGGGTGGTTTCAAGTGGGGGGGACGAGACAATAAATCATAAATTACATTACTACCAAAGCCAGATAAAGACCTAATGCAGTCAAGTTCATATCACTCAATATCACTTCTAAACTTTGATGTAACCAAAATATGTAACCAAATAAAATAATGTAAAGCTCTTTGTGAAAATACTGGCAGAATGCTTGGCCCCATGTCTTCCCGTTTTTCTATTCCCGAGTCAGGTGGGTTTTGTGAGAGGCCGATATGCTGCTAAAAATCTGAGGCAGATTATTGCCTCACTGGAGTGGGTTCGGAAGAAGCATATTCCCTCCCTACTAATCAGTTTTGATGCCAAAAAGGCTTTTGATCGGGTGGGCTGGAACTATTTATTTCAACTATTGTCCCACTATGGGATAGGGGAGGTTTATGTACAGATGATCCGCATTCTCTATAAGACTCTGACAACGGCTGTGCTCGTCAATGGCCTTCTCTTTAAGGGCTTTGACTTAGAGTGTGGCATAAGACAAGGCTGTCCCTTGCCCCCACTCCTTTTCCTGCTCTCTCTAGACCTTTGCTTGTGCAGGGTGGCAGTGTGCCATGGGATGAGGGGGTGGGGATGGGGCATCCGAATTCAAATTGGCAGCATTTGTGGATGATATAGTGGTCCACCTTACAGAGCTTCAGTGGTCTCTCCTATAATTATTAACCAAATTTGTGGAATTCAGGGAAATATCAGGCTTTAAAATAAATGAAGCCAAGTCTGAGGCCATGGACATTCTGGGTGGCTTGCGAAGTCTACGGGGCCGAGAATGTCGCTATCTTGGAATCATTTTACCCGGGGACCCCAGAAGGATACACTGTTTTAACGTAGATACATTCCTAGATACATTACAGAAAAAAGCAAAAGATTGACTCCCCTTCCCGCTGTCGATGATGGGCCAGATAGCAGCCTTCAAAATGGTCCTTTTTCCAAGGCTCTTGTATACTTTACAAACCTTCTCTATGAGGTTGTCACAACAGGATGTGAAAGCCATTGAGCAAGTGGTTCGGTCTTTTATGGAAAGGCAAACTGGCACGAGTAGCCTGTAACCACTTGTGAGGGTCGTGGGTGCAGGGGGGAGGGCGCGGGGTTACCATAAATTGGGGAATATGCTCAGGTTTGTCAGCTTAGACACGTACAAGACTGGATAGGGAGCACAGAGGTGTTTACCCCCAGGTCTTGGAGGAAAATTTTGCGGCCCCCTATAGCTTGATGTTTCTGCTCCATTCAGAAACTTCTAAACTACCCAGGCGATTGAGTGCTAGCCAGCTGATGAGACCACTGTACGAAGTGTGCTCGCTAGAAACATTCCCCAGTAGTATCCAGTTTTCTCACCATTACGAGCAATGCATGTTTTAACCCTGGCATGGAATACAAGAGCTTCCGGGAATGGGAGAAAAAGGGCTTAAGCCAAGTGGGGCATATAGTAAATCCGGAGGGCCAGATTAAATCTTTCACAACGCTGCAGAGGGAATTTGATTTAAAGACAAACCATATCTTTGCGTACTTGCAGATGCAGCACTATGTCCAGGCACTCCCGAGGGCTTCATTAGAGGCACCCATGACGGCAGTAATGCTTCAGTTTTTTGAAAAAGGTCGAGAAAACCAGGTCTCTATTGCACAATTTGTTTAGAAACTAGAGAAAGAGAACCAGGCTAAAGACTACTCAGAAATGGAGAGTAAGTGGGCACGAGAACTCGGGATGGCCCTACCAGCAGGAAATCTTTTGAGAGCTATCAAACGTATTCCCCACTTGATGAGATCAGCGCGACTGCAGGAAATTCAATTCCGGGCAATAAACAGGGCACAATTTTTCTCAAAGTGAGCGCAGCATAGTGGCGTGACCCCCACAGGGAATTGCTTGCACTGCAGAGCCCACAAGGCGGTCTTAGGACACATGTGGTGGAGCTGTCCCAGGGTTCAACAATACTGGGTCAAGATATATAGATACTTATGCGAGCTGGTGAGCCAGCCCATAGAATGGTCCTGTCTCCTGATTATGTTTGACCATTTCATACCTGGTAAGTTGAAAGAGAAGGGACCTCGTATTCTGATTCGCAAAGCCTGTGTAACAGGTAAACAACCCATTTTGTGACATTGGCAGCAGGCGGCTGCACCCTCCTTTTGGGAGTGGCGTAATTGCTTTCATCAGCTTATGCTAATGGAACTACAGGAAGCAAAAGGGTCCCCCATGAAATGGAAGATATTCTAGGAAATATGGGGGGCATATATAGATACCATGACATTGCATGCTTACAACGAGTTATGTTCCCCTTAGACGTGAGCTTGGAGCAGGAGGGAGAGAGTAAGCAGATATCAGGGCAGGGAGGCAATGGTGGGTGGATATCTTGGGAGGAGGAGGGTGGGAATAAAATGGGGAGGTTAGTAGATTCTGCCCAGTAGTAAGGGGATTACAGGGCAGGTGTAAAAGTCCCCACGTTGCCCTGGAGCAAAATACCAATTCAGAGATCTCTAGGGCTGAGCTGGTGGAGAGTTTGGGACCAATGGGGGTGCGAGAAGGAGGAAACCAGGGAAGGAGAAAAAGAAAAAGAAAACAAAAATGCTATTGTTACTCATAGTTATCAGTATGTTAGACAAATTGGATGGTTATGTTCAATACGTTTATTTTATTTATTTAACATTTCTTATATACTGCCTTTCATGATATCAAGGCGTTGTTGTAAAATGGTTTATTCAATAGAAAATATTTGGAAAAAGAAAAGAAAAGAAAAGAGGCAAATCTTACCAGACAGTCCTTCTGCAATATCACTAACAAAGATGTTAAAAACAATTGGATTAAGGACAGATCCCTGTGGCACTCCACTGGTAACCACCTTCTCCTCATTGTCAGCTCCATTTACCTGTACTCAATTTGTCACCTCCCACTCAACCAATTTCTAACCCAATCAGTAACGTTAGTGTCCATCCCTAGGGTGCTCAGTTTGTTTATAAGTCTCCTGTGCGGAATGGTGTCAAAGGCTTTACTGAAATCCAAGTACACTACATCTAGGACTCTCACTCAGTCCAACTCCCTGGTCACCCAGTGAAAGAAATCAATCAGATTTGTCTGACAAGAACTGCCTCTGGTGGATCCATGCTGCCACCGATCCTGTAATCCATTGGACTCCAGAAACCTCGCTATTTTCTCTTTCAGCAGCATTTCTAATAATTTACTCACCACAGAGATTAGACTAATCTGCCTGAAGTTTTCAACCACATCCTTACTTCCGCTTTTGTGTAAAGGGACCATATGTGTCTCTCTCCAGTCCTCTGGCACCACTCCCGACTCCAAAGAGGCAAAGAAAAGGTCAATCAGTGGAGCTGCTATAATGTCCTCAAGTTCCTTCAGTATTCCTGGATGTATCCCATCCAGTCCCATCGCTCTGTCTACTTTTAGTTTAGATAGTTCCTCACAAACACAGTCTTCTGAAAATTGTTCAAGATGCCCCTCACTTCTGTTCCTATTTGTAAATGTTTTCTGAGGTTCTGCTCCTGGCCCTTCATCTGCGAACACAGAACAGAAATACTTGTTATGCAATTTCGCTATATCCTCATCAGCTTCTACATATTCCTCCCCTTCACTCTTGAGTCTGACAATATCTCTTTTGCCCTTCCTCCTCTCACTAACATATCTGAAAGATGTCTTATCTCCCCATTTTATTGCATTGGCTATTTCTTCTTCTTTTTGTATCTTTGCTTTCCTGACTAATTTGCTAGCTTCTCTAAGTTTTTCCAAATATAGATGCCTATCTTCCTCTCTCTGTGATCTCTTGAAGTTCATAAAGGCCTCCCCCTTTTTCTTCACTTATTCAGATAGCTGTACTGAATGACGTCAAGCATCCAGTGATCCTTGGTGAGAGAGAAGGCAAAGCCTACCTCTAAAAGGAGGAACCAGGGAATGGGCCCCCAAACCTTTCATTGCGAGGCCTGTTAGAGAGGTCTTCTGGAGGGAACAGAGTCCCTGGGCCTACGAGCTCCTCAAAAGGACTTAGAAGAAGCCTGAAATTTGGAAGCAGAGAAGAAAGGCTTTCGAGGCTGGTAGTGATGGGAGTCCAACCAGCATGTCCACGAGGAGCAGTGGAGGCCGATGGAAAAGGGGGGCTCCTGCCCACTTCCTAGGCCCCTCAGACCTGTCCTCTGGAAGGTGACAAGATTTATCTTGCACAGATCTTTCATCAGCTTCTTCAAATCAGTTCCAAAAGAAAGCTTCCCTTTAAAGGCCAGTTGGGTCAACAGAGCTTTGGAGGATGTATCCACTGCCCAGTAGTGAAGCCCAAATCCAATGTCCTGTCACTGACCATCCCTGACTGCTAGGCGGACACAGTCGTATATGGCATCAGAAAGGAAGGCCGTAGCAGACTCCAAGAGGGGTAGTATCATCCTGCGGGAGTGACTGTATCCACTGGAGGAGGGATTGAAATGTCAGGCTCCAACATATCATCAACTAAAGAGTAGTAGCCGCTGCGGCAAACTGGTTCTTCAACAACGAATCCACTTTGCAATCCAGAGTATCCGTCAAGACTGATCTGCCTTCCACAGGAATGGTGGTCCCTCTAATAACTGCTGTGACCTGGGCATCCACCTTGGGAATACCAAACCACACAATGCACACCTTCTCTGGGAGAGCGTACATCTTCTTATGCACCCTTAGCCCCTTAAGCTGGGAGTCAGGAAAATCAAACTCCGGCCGGATCATCACCTCCAGAAAGCATAGTTACTTACCTGTAACAGCAGGAATCAGTCCTCACATATGGGTGACATTGGCGCCGACAGAGCTTGCCTGGTAGCTTCTCCGTAGCCTTCAAAGAAAGTCATTGGGAGATGCACCACACATGCGTTGTCCCCTTTCCATCTTGCTTCAGTATATATCATCCCAAAAAATAAGGTGGGCCAAAATATTGTCCAATTTCCTATGCCTACCTATCACAAATTATTTCTTCTTATTTTTTGTCGGATCACCCACCATGAGAGGGAAATCCTCTCTAGTAGTGGGCCCTACTTTTTAATCAAGTAACTTCCAAAATCTGCCGTATACACGGCTTAAAACATCACAAGGTGAACGCCCACCAGAGTGCACCTCAGAAAGTATTCTGGCTGTCCCCTTCAATTGTTCAATACTAGAGAACCACTGAACTCCATTTGAGATCCAACGTCACGGTGAAAAAGAATCTGCTAGTATGGCCTGCTAAAACAAACTTCACCTGCCACATAAAGCCAAGCCACAAATAGCAAGAAAAATCAGCTTACAATTGCACCAATTTTACGCGACTACTTAGCTGATATGATGCATATTGTGGCAAAGATGACCCTCCATTGGGCACTGCAACATAACGCCATGTTTCAAGCTCTTCGTCCTGCTAGCTCTTTCTCAAGCAATGTGACCTAATGAAACTTCCTGTTCTGGTTTTATTTTGTATCAGTCAAACAGCACTGAAGTTGGAAATGAGATCATCAGACGTCAATTAGTAGAGCAAGGGCTTAATGGCAACTAACCATAGAGAAACAGATGTAAATCAATGATGTAATGACCACTATTCAATATCAGAACTGAGACCATTAAGAGCAGTAGACTGTAATGCAAAAATCTACCATTGTTCTTTAAAATGTAATTGGCTAGCTCAATCTCCCCCCCTGTGTTAGACTTGGAACAGCATCAAGTATTAACCATTGTAATACCCTCACTTGGTTTGCAGCTTGTCGTGCTGTGAGGGCTTGTGTGCATCAGTGATGCTGAGAGCTAAACTATCGGTAGTTTAACTACTGGCAGGGTCTCCCAAGATGGACAGGTCTCAGCTGAGGTGCCAGACCAAGACAAACCACCCATCTGGGCAGCAGCAGAATGGGATAGTGTTGACGGCGGTGGATCACATTTTTGTGACAACGGCAACACCACCAAACTTAAACTGCGTGGAAGAAAGGCCCAGCAATCTACTTCTGTATCTTGCCATGAAAGCCCAATGGATAGTTACAACAAAACAAATTGTGCTATAGTGCTGGAAGATGAGACCCCCATGTCGGAAGGCACTCAACTAGCTACTGGGGAAGAGCTGAAGACTTCTCAGAGTAAAGCCAGCATTTATGATGTGGATGGATCAAAGCCCTTGCGACGTCTGACTGCTGATGTAGCTGCGCATGAAATGAGAGTCAGGAGCTGTAAAGATGTCTTAGGCATTGGAACATGGAACGTACGAAGCATGAACCAAGGGAAGTTGGAGGTGGTAAAGAATGAAATGGAACGTGTACAACTTGATCTGTTGGGTGTCAGCGAACTGAAATGGACTGGCATCGGGCACTTTGCATCAGATGATCACATGGTCTACTATGCTGGAAATGAAAGACAAAAAGAAATGGTGTTGCATTTATAATAAAGAAGAAACTTGCAAGAACTGTAATGAAATACAATGCAGTCAGCGAACGCTTAATCTCTATTCGTCTACGAGGAATGCCTATCAACACAACTATAATTCAAGTATATGCCCCAACAACAGCTGCAGAAGAGAATGAAATTGAAGAGTTCTATGAAGAAGTACAAGCTGAAATTGAAAGAACACGCAAACAGGATATCCTGATAGTCATGGGTGACTGGAACGCAAAAGTTGGCAACAAAGAAGAAGGCAAAGTAGTTGGAAAATATGGACTTGGCAACAGAAATGAAGCTGGAGAAAGACTGATAGAAATCTGCAAGACCAACAATCTATTCATCTCAAACACCTTCTTCCATCAACACAAGCGGCGACTGTACACATGGACGTCACCCAATGGATTGTATAAAAATCAAATTGACTATATCTATGGAAGTCAACTATGGAAAAGTTCTATATCAGCAACAAAGACAAAACCTGGAGCTGACTGTGGTAGAGATCATCAACTACTAGTATGCAAACTCAAGCTAAAGTTGAAAAAGAGCAAACCACTCATGAATGCAGCAAAATATGACCTTGAGAATATACCACTGGAATTTAAAGACTGCCTGCAAAATCGATTTGCTGCTTTAGATACAAATGACAGTGCTCCAGAAGAGTTATGGAATGACATCAAGAAGGTTGTGTTGGAAGAAAGCGAGAAGTCTCTACAAAAGTTGAAAAAGCAAAAACGGCCAAAATGGATGACGGAAGAAACTCTGAAAATTGCCCAGAAACGCAGAGAAGCTAAAGCCAGAGGAGAAAAAAAGACAATAACAGAACTCAACAGAGATTTCCAACGTGCAGCAAGACAGGACAAGGAAAAGTACTACAACAATGCATGCAAGGAAATAGAAGCAGAAACTATTAGAGGAAGAACAAGATCGGCTTTCCTAAAGCTACGAGAGTTAAAGAAAAAGTTCCAGCCTCGAATTGGAATGTTACAAGATGCTCAAGGTTCTATGTTGAATGATGCTGAGAAGATCAAGAAAAGGTGGAAGGAATATACAGAGTTTTTATATGATAAAGATCAAGTGGACCAACAGCCGTTTCAACCTGTACCTTATGATCGGGAACCATTGGTGATGAAAGAAGAAGTTAAAGCAGCATTGAAAGCCTTATCAAAGAACAATACAGAATAAGCCTTTAGGTCTGGGTCAATCATGCAGGAAAACCCAACCTTAACACCACGACCTGTTAAGAAAAATATTTTTATTTGTCAGAGCTAGCCATAGGAAGGTCGAAAGGGAAAACGACCTACACCAAGCGGGTAGCTACTTTTTTTATTAGTAATTAAGGTTCTTCACCAAAAATATAAATTTTATAGAACAAACATAAAAAACTTATCTCAATCCAGAAACGCTGGTCACTTAGATCTTACAGCACGACGTGCACGTTTCGGGCACCTTGGCCCTGTTTCAAGTGCAATAACCAAAGAATTTCTTTCTCAACAGCCATCCACAAAAACGCCGTCACTGCAGCCCAGGTCTAATTTACAATGGCTCGTCAACCATCTTTTAAAAGAAGAACCAACCAATCTAGACCGGGAAAACCCCCCACATGACGGGGAATCCCTGATCCGATTGGTAGAAACTAGATATTGACGACAGCTACTTTCACAACAGGCTCAGCCAATCAATTTCTCGATTCAAGCCTCCCGGCTCTACCGTATCAAGAAGAAATATCCAGCGTTGTTCTAAACGCTGAAGGTGTTCCTCCCTATGTCCCCTTCGAGGATCAGCTGGAACATGATCAATTATAGACCATTTAAGTTGCTCAAATTTATGAGAATGTTCTAAACAATGTGAAACCATAGGTGCTGAAGCCACTTCACGACGGATCCTAGATGCATGTTCCATTAAACGGCATCTCATAGGGCGAGTGGTGCGACCTATATATAGTAGGGAGCAGGAGCATATGATGAAATACACAACATGAGTAGAGTCACAGTTTGTATCCCAGCGACGTCGATAGATCCGTTTCATTTGTGGATGGTTCCATTCAATGCCAGTTAGAGTAGAGACACAATATGCACAATTTTGACATGCTGTATGACCATAAATAGGTTCACAATAGGTATAACGATCCTCAAATAAGGATAACTATCCAGAGGGTCGCCATGAGTCGACTCCGATTCGACGGCACTTAACAACAACAAATCCTCAAAACAATGTCCTTGCTGAAGACAAAGAAGTGTCAGTGGGGCTGTAGTTACATGAGAATTAATACGAGAGCGATGCTCCTGTAGTCGCTTCTTAAGCACACGTGAAGTCATTCCCACATATTTTTTCATACAAGGACAAATAATGAGATAAACAACAAAAGATAACAAACAAGTTGTAGAATGATTCAAAACATAGGTGCGATCTGTTTGTGGGTCAGTCCATTTGAAACCTTCAATGGTTGTTAAACAAAAGTCACAAGCGCCACAAGCATGATGACCCCTCTGACCTGATGCCTGATTTCTTATATCCAATGTGGAGGTTCTAACCACCAAATCACTGATATTGGAGCCCCTGCAGTAAGCCATCATGAGAGGTCGTTAGAAACACTCATGTAATGACAAAATGGGCTAATGGGTTTTTAAAATGCAAGTTATTTCTGTAGTGTTTGGCATGTAAGGAAGCACCCCTATAAAACAATTAGTTGAGTCTGAATCTGTAGTTGATGAATCCTGATCCAGTCACCATTCAGGGTGATTATATAATGCTTGTTTGTAAGCTTTGTCAACCAGATAAGATGGATATCCCCTAGCCTTCAAACCGGTTTGCAAATCTGCACCATGAAATTCTGAAAGAGTCGTACACAATCGTCAGAGCCTTAAAAACTGACCTAAAGGGAGTCCCCTACGTAAGGGACCTGTATGATAACTACTGTATTTTAACAAGGTGTTTCGCTGAACTGGTTTACAATATAAAGTGGTTTGAAACTTTGTCCTTTCCTTGTATATCTGTAAATCCAAAAATTCAATACCTTTCATATGAATTTTAGGCTGAAACTGTATATACCTGTTTAAGGTATTTAGCCAAACCAAAAATTGTTGTAATTCATTTGGCGAACCTGTCCACAAAAAGAAAATGTCATCCAAAAAATGTTTCCAAAAAGAAAATGTCATCCAAAAAACGTTTCCAGAAAGGAATATGATGAAACCATGTTGACTCATAAAAAAACTGTTTCTCAAAATGAGACATATAAAGTGTGGCTACCAAAGGAGCCACTGTTGCCCCCATAGCCACTGTTGATAAAATTTGGGATCATACTTGAAATAATTCCGTTCTAAAACCCACTTAAGTAATTGCAAAATAAACTCATGAGGGATTCAAGACGGTAACATTATTGGTAAACAAGCCATGATTTCAAAAGCTTCCTGTTGATGAATGTTAGTGTATAACGCTGCCACATCCAAAGTAACCATAATGGAATTTATTTATTTATTTGCATTCTCTTATATACCGCGCTATTCTGCATCAGTGCGGTTTACATTGAACAAACTGAAATTACATTGAACAGGGCATTATAACTTGGAATGACTCACAGCTGGTATTGTTTATAATAAAGACAAATAATGAAAAGAATCTCTAATGTACGACTGCACTTTCAATGTTAAAGGTTGGAAAAACGTATCACAAAATTGGGATAATGGTTCAAGTACTGAACAGCAACATGACACTATAGGTCTTCCTGGTGGATTTAATAGAGATTTATGTACTTTGGGAACCATATACATTATGGGAATACGTGGATACTTAGGATTTAAAAATTCAAATTCCTTTTTGGTGATCCAGCCACATTGTATAGCTTGTAATGTATAACTCTTAATTTCTTGTTGTAAACCAGCGGTAGAATCCGCTAGCAATAATCTATAGTATCTTTGATCCTGTAAATGCTCCAAAACCCCTGCATGATATATTGCCGAATCCAATAAAACAGTGGCTCCTCCCTTATCGGCCCTGCGAATGATAAGTTGAGGTATATTACGTAATGATCTCAAAGCTCGATAATGATTCCCATTGACATTAGAAAAAGACCTCAAAGAAGAGTTCTTCAATTTGTTTAAATCCCGCAGAACTAAATTCTGAAAGGTAGTCACCGAAGCATCCAAACTAACTGGAAGCAGCCATCGCGAGGGATTGTAGCAGATGGAATCATCCTGAAATGCAGTTGGACAAGACTCAAAATGCAAAGCTACATGTAATTTTCTAAAAAACTGATACAATGTAACTCTCATTTGAAATGGGTCATACCTGGGTGAAGAAACAAATGATAAACCCAAAGATAATGCCTCATATTGATCAGTGGTCAAGGTTGTACTGGACAGGTTGATGATAGTTGTTTGGTATGTGCTCGAGTCGACGGACCCCCTCGAACCCTCCCCTTGTGGTTGTCGGGAGGAGCGCCGATTGCGAGGATGACCTCTCTGAAAATCCTGCACATGTAATTGAACTTCAGCCTCACCAGACAGATCCCTCCTTTGTTCAGAAGAAGAATCCGAACTATGGTCTTCTGATGAGGCATCAAATGTGACCCGTTTAGTAACATTATTCTGTCCTTGTCTATTCTGTTTCCAAGTGTAAACCTGATCTTTCACATAATCCTCTGTATCCCGTCCAAATTTCCTAGTTTTAATGGATTGCAATGATTCATAAAACTGTTGTATGAAAGTGGTCAACTCCTCACACTGCCGTGGTTTCTATTTTCAACTACTGTTCTGATTGTTCTATCTGTTTTATGACTCCTTCTTCGGTTAGCCATTCTACCAAAAGGGCTATGAGATCCAAACCACACGTTAAGAATACTGTTCCATTTTGCAAAAAAAGATTTGTCATCAATAAACATGTGTGGAGGTTTTAAAACTTGGAGCCCTCGCGGGATCATCTTTTGTTTAAGATATTGGGTCATGGTGGCTGCATATAATTCAATCCTTGTGGACCGCTTCCGCAGATTTCTCAGTGTTGACCAAGAACCCGCAGAAGATGTTGGCAAAAGCACAGATATATCATCTGATAAAGACGGATGTTCACAAAGTTTTAAAATTGCAGCTTCAGAAAAAGCAAACATTGCTGTATTTGATTGAGTCAGCCCCTGTTCTAACGCCATGATAAAAAAAGAAGCTACTATTGAGTGGTGATAACGGCGAGCTTTTGTTTCTTATAGTTATCAGTATATATCATAGCACAAGACAGCAAAATTGATGTTGCAACTACATGGGGAGGAGAGAGGGTTGAGAGGACTGATTCCTGTTGCCCCCGGAGAACACCTGTGAGTAATTATGCTTTCTCTGGGAACAAGCAGCAATCCAAGCAATTGGAGTTGGGCTGCAGCAATCCAAGGGAGCAATACAGTATAGGAGGTGAAGTACTTTTGTCCACTAAAGAAGAGCGGGACCTAGGCGTGGTTGTGTCTGATGATCTTAAAGTAGCTAAACAGGTAGAAAAGGCGACGGCAAAAGCTAGAAGAATGCTTGGGTGCATATGGAGAGGAATGGCTAGCAGAAAAAAGGAGGTGATAATGCCTCTGTATAAGTCTTTGGTGCGACCTCATTTGGAGTATGGTGTGCAGTTCTGGAGACCGCAACTTCAAAAGGATGTGAACAGGATGGAGTCAGTGCAGAGGGTTGCTACTAAAATGATTAATGGGCTTCATTATAAAGCATATGAGGACAGACTTAAGGATCTTAATATGTACACCTTAGAGGAAAGGCGGGATAGAGGTGATATGATTGAGATGTTTAAATACCTCCGTGGCATAAATGTTCAGGGAGAGAGCCTCTTTCAATTGAAAGCAAGTTCTGCTACGAGGGGACATGGGATGAGGGTGAAGGGAGATAGATTCAGGAGTGATATGCGGAAGTATTTCTTTACGGAAAGAGTAGTGGATCCATGGAATAGTCTCCCAGTGGAGGTGGTAGAGATGAGGACAGTAACTGAATTCAAAAAAGCATGGGACCAACACAGAGGATCTCTAAAGGTAAAACGTGGACTGTTGTAGTTGTTGTTATGGAAGGACAGACTAGATAGGCCATGTGGTCTTTTTCTGTCGTCATGTTTCTATGTTTCTAAGCAGGAGGTCAGTACTTACATATGGGACTCCCCAGCTACAGGCTACTGAAAAAACCCGCAAAAAAGCCTTGGGTGACCATAAAAGGTGAGCCATGAGCAGCAGCAACTAAGTCGGAAGACAACAGACCCACAAGCAACCTAAGTGTCCAGCAAGGAACCAGTTCACCGGAGTCCGAATACAGCAGGGTCAGAGTTGCCTACATCCTAAACAAATGACAGAGTACTGCCTGGCTGAAGACACTGTCCCGGTGAGACTCCCTCTCCAGGCAGTAATAAGTTATGAAGGTATGGACCGAGGACCAGGTGGCGGCCCGGCAGATTTCCAATAAGGGAACGGAATGCAGATTTGTCACGGAGGTCGCTATGACTCAGACACTGTGCACCGTGACCTGGCACTCTAGCGAGAGATTAGTCTGCTCATAGACAAAGGTGATGCAGTCTGCTACCCAGGTGGACAGGGTGCGTTTAGAGACTGCTGCCCCAACCTATCTGGGTCAAAGGAGACAAAGAGATGAGAAGCTCGGCGGTGACCCTGAGTGCGCTGCAGGTAGAAGGATAGCACCTGTTTGCAGTCCAGTATGCGGAGAATGGCCTCTGCCCTGCTGGCGTGGGACCATGGAAAGGTGGGAAGTATCACCTTCTGGTTAAGGTGGAATGGAGGCACCACCTTGGGCAGGAACTTGGGGTGTGTGCAGAGCACGACCCTGTTTCTATAGAACTTAGTGTACGGTGAGTCCGCCACCAACATTTGAAGCTCACTAATCTGGCAAGCAGAAGTGAGCATTACAAGGACCACCACCTTCCAAGTGAGATACTTTAGGTAGCTGGAGCCGAGAGGCTCAAAGAATGGCATGGTAAGCTTTGAGAGTACAAAGATCAAGTCTGACTCCGCCGCCGGAGGACAGATGGGAGGCTTTGATAGGAGGAGACCCCTCAGGAAGCACGCTACTGAGTGGAGAGGGGTTTGACCTTGATTAGATGGTGGTATGCCACCAATGCACTAAGGTGCACCCTAACTGAGTTAGACTTCAAGCCTGCCTGAGACAGGTGTGCAGATACTGCAGAATTAGCTGGATGGAGCAGGAGAAGGGGTTGATCCACCTCTCTGCACACCAGACAGAGAACCTCCGCCACTTGAAGACATACGTTCGGCGTGTGGAGGCCTTGCAGGAGACAAGAAGCAAATCCTCCACCTTGGCAGAGAGACTGAAGGGAGCCAGGGCTACCCGCTCAACAGCCAGATCGTGAGTGTCAGGGACCTCATGGTTGGGGTGCAATAGAGAGCCCTCGTCCAGCCTCGGTCGCACCCCAGGGGAACTGGGGGTGTTATGAACAGGTGGAGTGCACTGCTGGGAACAGAAGCGGGGCAGCTGGGCATTGGCTGGGCTGGCAAAGAGATCCTTTCTTGGGAGCCCCCATTGCCGGAATAGTCAGTGGGCTATTCTGGGGTCCAGCCTCCACTCCACTCCTGTTGCTGCTGGCAAAGGAGGGATGACCCTGTGCCTCCTTGTTTATGTAAAACATGGCCACCTGATTGTCGATCTAGACCAGTACCGCTTGGTCTCACAGGTGGTGATTTAACACCCGGAGGACTAAGGCCACAGCCCGGAGCTCCAGGAGGTTGATTTGCTGGAGGGTCTCCACCAGCAACCAACTGCCCTGAGTGCAGAGATCACCACAATGGGCTCCCCAGCCCAGCTTGGAGGACTGTCGTGAGGATCCTCTGCAATGTGGGGGTCTGGAAAGGCATCCCTGCCAGAAGGTGTGAGAGGTATTGCCAGCAGTTGAGAGTCGGCCAGGGTATGGGTGACGGTCACCCTGTCTCACAGGTACCCTGTGGCCTTGGACTACTGAGAGCAGAGTGCCCACTGGGCCGTCAGCATTCACAAGCGGGTGTCTGGGGTGATGTGCACTGTTGATGCCATGTGTCCCAGTAGGCACAGCATGTGGCGGACTGACACCGAGCGACAGCGCTGGTGTCCTCTGCAAGCACCTGTAGGCACAAGGACCTGTCCCTTGGAAGAAAAGGACAGTGTCTAGCTGGACTCCTATGAACTCCAGGTTTTGAGTTGGCTGGAGATGAGACTTTGGGTAGTTGACTACAAATCCCAAATGCTGAGGACAAAAATGGTGCGGCCCATCGCCTGTTGTGCTTTGGTGGCGGTGCTGCCTTTACCAGCCAGTCATCTAGATAGGGGAAAATGAAGACCCCCGGAGCCTGAGGTGGGCTGCGACTACCGCTAAGCATTTGGTGAATACCCGTGGGGTGGCAGCCAGCCTGAAGGGGAGCACTCTGTACTGTTAATGACCTCTCCCTCACCACAAAGCAAAGATACTATCTGTGGAGGGGGTGGATGAGGATGTGAGTGTACGCATCCTTTAAGTCCAAGGAGCATAGGCAGTCTCCCTGCCAGAGGTATGGCAGCAATATTCCAAGGCAGAACATCTTGAAATTCTCTCTCAACGGGAACCTGTTTAGGTCCCGCAGGTCTAGGATGGGCCGTAGGCCCCCCCATTCTTTTGGGTATGAGGAAGTACTGGGAGTAGAACCCTTTGCCCCGAGGTGGATGGGGACGGGCTCTACTGCCTTGCTTGCTAGGAGGCCTGCGAGTTACTGCTGGAGAAGGGCACAGTGAAGGGGAATCCTGAGGGGCTCTCCTGGGAAGAACGGTGGGGTGTCTGCTGGAAGTGGAGGAGGTAACCCTCCCTGAACAACTGGAAGGTCCACGTGTTGGTGGTGATAGCAGGCACCTGTGGACATAGAAAACCAGACAACCCATTGTGTGCTGCAAGGCTGCGCCTCCTGGGGGAGGAGAGGCTATGCCCAAGGAGTCAAAAGCCCCACCCCCAGGTTGCACTGGGGGTGCGGTCGGAGGCTTGGGGACCTTAAGCTTATGTGGCCCATACTCCTGTCCCTTGGCCTGCTGGCCCTGTTTGGGAGCTGGGAAGGCCAGGTACTGTAGGTTTCCATAAGCCTTCCTCTTCTTCAGGTATGAGGACTTTCTGCCCGAAGCCTTCCTCCGGGAAGGATCAGCGGTTTTCTTGGAGAGCCTGGTCAGGCACTCAGACTCCAACTTGGTGCCCTTGTCTGTCATTGGTTTTCCAAAGAGGTTCTCTCCTTGGCAGAGAACAACGACCAACTTGTTCTGCACCCATTGCTCCAGGTCAGACGACTGTGGCCAGGCCTGGCGTCATGCACTAATGCCCGTCGCAGCCACTCTAGCTGCCGACTCGAAGCCATCATAGGCTGATCTAGTCATAAACTTGGAGCACTCTCTGACTATGGAAGCCAGGGTCTGGAACCACTGAAGAGGTTCCTCCAAGAGACCATCCAAAAACGAGGAAAGCTCCTGCACCAGGTCCCGCAGGTACGTGCCCATATACAGCTGGTAGGCTTGGATCCGGCAGACAAGCATCGAGTCCTTGAAGCACTTTCTGCCCACAGCATCCATGGCACGGGCCTCCCTACCAAGGGGCACTGTGGAGTTCATCTTATGGCTCTTGAGCCTGTGCATGACTGACTCCACTACCATGGAGTTATGGGGCAGTTGGGCTTTTTGAAAGCCAGAGCTCCGGCAGACCTGGTACATCGAGTCCAGCCACCTCTGGGGAGAACGGGCACCATAAGTGCCTCTTTCAGAGGAGTCTTGTACTGGAGAATCTCGAGGTCCTCCATGCGAGGGTCCTCCTCCGATTTGGTGGTGAAAGTGAGGGCCTTTGCCATATCCCTCACTTAGCTGAGGAAGGCCTGAGCAGGAGGGCATTGGTGCAGTGTCTCCGGAGGAGTCATCCCGGTGGTGGCAGGTGTCTGGGGTCTCATCGTCCTTGGTCTCTCAGGCCGACTCCGAGGTAGAGGAGTCATCGAGGTTCCCCTGGATCACGGGATCGTGCCTCAGCCTCGATGGCTCTAGTGCCCCAGCAGCCCTCCGCTCAGAGCAGAGGGCACTGAGCGGGGAAGACCGTGGAAGGATCATGACCAATGCCAAGGGACCTCTCGAGACCGGTGGTGTACGAGGATTGGCTCAACCTCCAGGGAGTCGACATGAAGGGCCCGTGATTAGGATTGATGACCTGGAGGAACCAGACATTAGAGCCCACTGCTGGGCCAAGAAGTCAGACAAACTGCGCTCCAGGGCCCCCTATCCTGGCCTCGAGACCAAATGGCTCGGCAGCCTTTGGCGCGGGCACTGGTGACTTCGGGCCCGGTGCTGGTTCACTCAAGGGGGAGTCCTCTACAACAATTTTCCTCAGAAGTCTGAGATCAATCCCTCGAAGTCGACAGTTCCCATCGGGGAAACTTGGAAGGCCTATCCCAGCCGTCGGCCCTGGCCTTGCGCTGAGGGCTATGGGTCCTGGGCCTGAGGGATTTTCCCACTTTCCCTTACTCATCTCCCGACGTGGTCTTTGAGGACTTCTGGCTCTTCTGGTGGCCCTCATTGGTGGAGCTCCAACTGGAGGATCCGTCGCTGCAGGACTCTGAGGTTGCTCAGCCCTCGCGAGGGTCCAAGGTCCCGGGAGAACATGGAACGAGGTCGTACGGATGACTCCAGTGCTGAGTCCACTTTGTGGAAGATGAACTCATGCTGCTGCTGATGGCTCTTATGGGCCACGGGAGTCATCTGTTTACAGAGACTGCAGACCAAGGAATTATGATCCAGTCCGAGCTATCGAAGGTAGCAGTCGTGCGGGTCCATGCGCAACATGTTGTGGGCACAGCAGTCATGTGGTTTGAAGCCACTGACCGAGGTGGGTAAGATGACCCCCAAAAGGTTAAATTCACTTGGCCCGGCCAGGAAAAAAGGCGTGAATCCGCACTGACAAAGTAATTAGAAAAAAGAAAAAGGAACCCGAGAAACACGATGCCGAAGCAAGCGGACTCAGGGTGAAGGGACCGGTATACAACCGGTGAAAACAAAAATCAAGGACAAAAAATACCAACTTTTTCCTGGTTGGGGGGGGGGGGGAGGGGGAAGGGGAACAGACACATGTCCAATGGGCAACCCAGGAAAAAGGAGACTGAGGAAAGATGGCACACTTACGTGAAAAGGGGACCATGCATGCGTGGTGCATCTTCCAAAGGCTTTCTTTGAAAGCTGGGGAGAGGTTACCGCGCAGGCTCCTTTGGCACCAATGTCACCCATATGTGAGGACTTACTTCCTGCTTGTTCCTGGAGAAACTAGAATAATGTTGTGGATTTTCACACTCCTTGCAGGAGTGGATGAACATTTGGCTCCTGCTCCATGCCTGGAGCATCTGCCAAGTCCAAGGCAGGGGAGACCCTGGTAATCAACACTGTCAGTTCCTCCTTCTGGAACAGGTGGATAACATCAGCCTCTTCATAATCCTCTGAAGGCAAGAGCACTTCGACATCCACAGTAGAGCTCAAAATCGAGACATCAGAGAATAGATCTCGCACAGACCCCCACTGCTTCACATCTCCAGGAAGCGATCTTTGCTGGAAGCGCTTAGCTATACGTAATGAAACAGGGCTTCCACTCTCAGCCTGCCCTTCAAGAGACTGTGCCCAGGGGGATCCAGAGACCACAGGGTCTGAATTTCCACAGCAAAATGACCAGGCCTGTTGTAGAAAGAAACAGAATTCTGGGGAGATTCCGGAAGCTCTTCTCTCAGAAATGCCCCCCCCCCCCAACAACAGGGGAAATAGCCACCACCAAACTCAAAGGAAGGGGAGCAGCTAACATTACGGTCGCCGAAATCTCTGGCCAGCTAGCTATCCTTACCCACAGTGCCATCTACATTGGGAACCACAAGACCAGGGTTACATTCCCACTAGCACTCCTTGTGGCCTTGGGCAAGTCATTTAACCCTCCATTGCCTCAGAATAATCCAAGTTATCAATGTCCCTGTTTAATGTACATCACCAAGTTTAAGTTAAAATGTAAACCTCTTTGACTAAAATGATAAAGGCAGAGAGGAGTGGCCTAGTGGTTGGGGCAAGTGACCTTAGGCCAGAAGGTCAGGGGTTCAAATCCCACTAGAGGACAGCAACCTTGGGCCAGAAGGACTGGGGTTTCTAGTCCCACAGGTGCTCCTTGTGGTCTTGGGCAAGCCACTTAACCCTCCATTGCCCATGTTCCCTGTAAGTATTAGCGTTATGTGTCTCATATCCCCAATTGTGTTGTGACCACTTTGATTGAAGGATAAGGTGGTATACAAAACTAAATACAAAACTAACTAACTAAATAAATAAAGCATTATAAAAGCCTAATAAATAAATAAAATATTCCCTACAGCTGGATTATCCTATTCAACATGGAACTGAATATTGTTTGCATAAACTGCAAACGTCACCTCCATTGTCCTTAGTAATTTACAGAGGGGATCATCAGGGCAACATTAAATAAAATGGGAAGAGCCCTGTGGGACTTCAATCCCTATCTCTTGTCTTGATGATACCTTGTTATCAATTAAAACCTCCTGTTGTCTGCTACTCAAAAAAGATTTGAACCACGCCAAAATGGACCCCAAGAGGCCCAGAGCACTGAGGCGCTGAACCAATTGCAGATGGTTAACTGTATCAAAAATGCCTTTAGATCTAAAAAAAACAGCAAAAAAAGTGATCATGGTCTAAACTACGTTTCAAAATATCAATAATCGACAACAACAGTGTCTCAGTACTGTGGGCCTGACGAAAACCAAAGTGGCATGGATTGAGAAGATCATGTTTTTCAAGAAAATCTTCCAGCTGACACAAAACAGACTTCTCCAAAAACTTGGCAAACATGTGCAGAGAGGAGATAGGCCGATAGCTACTCAACTCAAGAGGATTCAAACTTGGCCTCTTCAAAAGTGGCTTCACAGTAGCCACCTTGAGGCACGCAGGAATTTTACCCCCAGTGAGAGAGGAATTTACCAATCTAGTCAGATACGAAAGAAGGGAACTACTGCCACCTTATGCGACCCTAACCGGACATACATCTGCAGTCGCACAAGTAGGCTTCAGACGCTTCAAAAACTGACCAACCTCCTCCCTACCCACCTTCTCAAACTCATTCCATAACCCCAATGGTTGGGAACAAGGAAAGGAAGATACCAAGTCAAAGCCTGAAGAGGTTACCAGGTCCGCAATCTTCTTCAAAAAGTACTCATTACAAACTCAGGGGAGAAAGAAACTGTACGAACCCTCCCTTGGTTTTCCCTTGTCAAAGAGCATAATACCCCAAATAACACTTTAGAGTGCTTAACCGCTGGCATGATCTTCTCTTTAAAGTAATCCCCCTTTGCTTGTTCTAACACAAATTTATATTCCTGCAGTCTAATAAACAAAGTATCCCTCCCCAGACTTCCTCCACCTTCATTCTTCCTGCCTTAATTCTCTCCTCAATTGTCTATGAACCAGTAAAATCCAAGGACTATTCCCCCTCTCATTTTAACATGCACATCCCACATTGGAGCCAACTCATCCAAAACAGTTGAAAAAGCAGCATTCCAGCTACTAACCAAAACATCTATATTCTCTGTCCTGAAATTGCCCTAAAACCTCATCTACCCAAGCAATTACTTTGAGCAATTCAAAATCTGACCTCACCTGTTTAATGCATGACTCCTGAAACATCCTAATTCCATTAAAAAAGGAAGATCAAACAAAAACTGATGATCCGACCAGGGCAGGGAGACATGGTTACAAGAATCATGGTTACAAGCACTGGCAATAAAAATAATATCCAAAACATGTCTAGTGACATGAGTGGGAAGGTTGAACACATTGAAAAAAACTCAAAGCATCCAAGGCATCACAAAAAACACTGATCTTTCCCTAAAGCCAGGTCTGGGAGATTAAATTTTCTTAATATACGAGTTACAGAGAAATTTCCAGGCATCCTAACAATAAAATCTAATAAAATAGATCATTAGAAAGGACTCCCGGAGGAGCATAAACCAGGCATAGAGACAGTTTATCAATAGATTGCCCTGAAGAAACAGATAACTTACCCATAGATGAATGTTTTCTAAATACAATAAAAACTCCCCCCCTCCCTGCTTCCCATCCAGACAGGACCACTCCCAAAGATGATCATCAGGGCAACATTGATTGGGCAAAACTATATCAGACTGCTAAAACCATGACTCAGTAATACACAAGGTGTCTAACGAGTATTCTTTAATCAAATCATAGATCAAAACTGACTTATGGCGCACAGACGTAGCATTCAATAGCTTTTTCAGTTCCAGTCACAGCCACCCAGTCAATAAAGGCACTATTCATAGTGTCTCAGTTCTGCTCCAGTGCCCTGCCCTTTTGAGGCTTTCCTAACCAGAGCTCCACAGATCAAACAAACAGTAAGGATTTGAAGGTTTCTTTGTTTGTTTTATTATATTACATTGCTAGCTCTCTGACTGGGAGCTCTTAAAAGGGTTTTGTGTATATTTTTTAAAGCAAGGTTACTTTCATTTTTGCTGTTTTAGGGGAACTTTCCCTGAGCACAGTAGGTTGCTGAACTCTCTAACCTCCTCAGGTTCAGAAACTGCTAACACCTAATCAGGAGTTAGTGGGCCTGTTTCCTGAGTGCAGTTGAAGCCTGCATAAAAGGCTCCAGTGCCCTGCCCTTTTGAGGCTTTCCTAACCAGAGCTCCACAGATCAAACAAACAGTAAGGATTTGAGGGTTTCTTTGTTTGTTTTATTATATTACATTGCTAGCTCTCTGACTGGGAGCTCTTAAAAGGGTTTTGTGTATATTTTTAAAGCAAGGTTACTTTCATTTTTGCTGTTTTAGGGGAACTTTCCTTGAGCACAGTAGGTTGCTGAACTCTGTAACCTCCTCAGGTTCAGAAACTGCTAACACCTAATCAGGTGTTAGTTCCCTCCCTACCCACCCCGACTCCCACCAACCCCTAGTGAGCAGTCTTGCTTTATAGGGCACCTCCCCCTTTAACAAATCACAGTGAATTGGACCAGTACATTTTGAATATAATTAAAGAGATTTAACTGCTTTTTCTCTGAAAGGACAGCTGCGAAACCGGCTGGTACTTGGTAGATCTCTCTCTTTTGCTTTAACAGATACCTAAGCTCCACGAACAGAACAATGGCTGGGAAAAGTCGTATTGCTAAAGCTGTTGCCCCCATTACAGCTTCTGCCTCGGTCCAGACAGAGGTCCTAATGCCAGTTGAAGAACCGGTTCCATGTGCAGGGTGCCTGCATGCTGAAGCTCTGAGGAAACAAGTGGAGGAACTCAGAGAGGAGGTGGCGAGACTGAGGAGCATTCACGACAGTGAGAAGTACATTGATGAGATGCTTCTTGCAGCAACCAGGCTCTCCAGCACAGGAGAAGATGGGTGCCAACAGAATGTCGATGGTTGGACAAAAGTCACCAGAGCCTGCAAAATCACCAATCCAACTTCTCCAGCCCTTGAATTGAAGAACCATTATGCAGCCCTGGAAGTGGAGGAGGTGAAAGCATCCCTGGAAAGGGAAGAACCAGAGTTCAAGTACCCCATAGTTGCGGAATCAGTGACCAGAAGGAAACGAAGGGTAGTGGTGGTTGGAGACTCTCTTCTGAGGGGTACTGAGGCGTCCATCTGCCGACCAGACTTGATGTCCAGAGAGGTATGCTGTCTGCCTGGTGCCAAGATCCAAGATGTTACGGAGAGTTTGCCGAGACTCATCAAGCCCACTGACTATTACCCAATGTTGCTAATCCATGTTGGAACAAATGATACTGCCAGGTATACCTCGGAACGTATCAAAAGTGACTTCATGGCTCTGGGACAGAGGGTAAAGCAGTTAGGTGCACAGGTGGTGTTCTCTTCAATCCTCCCTGTTGAGGGTAAAGGCCAAGGCAGAGAGGCTCGCATCCTGGAGATGAATGCATGGCTGCGTGGATGGTGTCTTCAAGAGCGTTTTGGTTTCCTAGACCATGGGATGCTGTTCCAAGGGTTGCAGAGCAGGGATGGCATCCATCTGTCCAAGAAAGGTCAACGCATCTTTGGTAGTAGACTGGCTAATCTACTGAAGAGGGCTTTAAACTAGATTCGTTGGGGATGGGTGAAGAAAGCCCCCAGGTAAGTGAAAGCCCCCAGGTAGGTGATACATCAAATACCTTTATGGAAATGGGTAACAGGGGTAATATATGGAAAGCAGTGTGTATTAATGCCCGTAGCATGGGAAATAAGATCACTGAAGTTGAGGCTTTGGTGGGAGTGGCTGACTTGGATTTAGTGGCAGTTACAGAAACATGGTTCACAGAAAACCATGACTGGGATGTAACTACACATGGCTATACTTTATTCAGAAAGGACAGGGTAGGAAGAAGGGGAAGAGGAGTGGCACTATATGTAAAAACTACTATTAAAGCTTTGGAATTACAGAGCTTAAAAGGGAGAGAGGAGGCATTGTGGGTTAAACTAGAAAGAGGGAAAGAGAAATCTATTTGCATTGGTGTGATATACAGACCTCCCTCACAAGAGGAAGAGGTGGACAGAGAGTTAATTGAAGACATACGCAGCATTGCTAGGAAAGGGGAAGTGCTACTGCTAGGAGATTTCAATATGCCAGATGTTGATTGGCACATTCCTGCTGCAGTATCATCTAGAAGTAAGGAGATCCTGGATTCTCTACAGGGAGAACTATTCAGGCAATTGGTAACAGACCCCACACGTGAAGGGGCCATACTGGACTTGGTGCTTACCAATGGTGAAAGTGTTTCTGATGTTGTAGTGGGAGATCATTTTGCATCCAGTGATCACCAGATGGTGTGGTTCAGTATTAGGACTAGGGCTGTTAGAATCCATTCCAAGGTGAAGATCTTAGACTTTAGGAAGACTAACTTTGCGAAGATGGGCCAATACCTCAGGGAGTCGTTAGTGGGATGGGAACAGCTGGGGGATGTAGAAAAACAGTGGACAAAACTGAAAGGGGGTATTTTAAAGGCAACCAACCTTTTTGTTAAAATGGTAAATAAAAGGCAAAAGGAACAGGAAACCGCTATGGTTTTCGAAGGAAGTAGCTGAAAAAGTGAAGAAAAAGAGGGAGGCCTTCATGAAATACAAGAGATCACAGAGAGAGGAAGACAGGCATCTATATTTGGAAAAACTTAGAGAAGCTAGCAAAGTAGTCAAGAAGGCAAAGATTCAAAAGGAGGAGGAAATAGCCAATGCAATAAAATGGGGGGATAAGACATTTTTCAGATATATTAGTGAGAAGAGGAAGGGCAAAAGTGGTATTGTCAGACTCAAGGGTGTAGGGGGGGAATATGTAGAAGCTGATAAGGATAAAGCGGAATTGCTTAACAAATATTTTTGTTCTGTGTTCACAGATGAAGAACCAGGAGCAGGACCTCAGAAAACACCCACAAATAAGAACAGAAGCGAGGGACATCTTGAACAATTTTCAGAAGACTGTGTTCGTGAGAAACTAGCTCAACTTAAAGTAGACAAAGCGATGGGACCGGATGGGATACACCCTAGAATACTGAGGGAACTTGGGGACGTTCTAACAACTCCACTGACTGACCTTTTCAATGCCTCGTTGGAGTCGGGAGTGGTGCCAAAGGACTGGAGAGAGGCTCATGTGGTGCCTTTACACAAAAGCGGAAGTAAGGATGTGGTTGAAAACTACAGGCCGGTTAGTTTAACTTCAGTGGTGAGTAAATTATTGGAAACGCTGCTGAAAGAGAAAATAGTGAGGTTTCTGGAGTCCGGCGGATTACAGGATCCGAGGCAGCATGGGTTTACAAGAGGCAGGTCTTGTCAGACAAATCTGATTGATTTCTTTGACTGAGTGACCAGGGAGTTGGACCGAGGGAGAAAGCATAGTTACTCATCTGTAACAGGTGTTCTCCAGGGACAGCAGGAATCAGTCCTCACATATGGGTGACATCAACATCGACGGAGCCCCCATGCGGAGCAAATCCACAGCTTTTGAAGAAAGTCTTTGGGACTGCATCACGCATGAATGGTCCCCTTCCCGCCCAAGGGTGCCATCTTGCTCAGTCAAATGACATAACTAAAAAGACGGCAAAAGGATAAAAATTAATCAAAGGACTACAACTCCAGGGGAGGAGGGAGGGTCGTGAGGACTGATTCCGGCTGTCCCTGGAGAACACCATTTACAGGTGAGTAACTACACTTTCTCCAGGAACAAGCAGGAAGTCAGTCCTCACATATGGGACTCCCTAGCTATAGGCTACCAAGAACCCATAACTAGAAGAGCCGCAGCAGCCATGATAGGAGTTCAACTGAGAACGTAACACTCCGGTAGCCTGACACCAAAGGGTTGGAGGGTAGGAGTTGTCTAAACCTCGAACAGATTACAGAGTACAGCCTGGCCGAAAGCACTGTCCCGTTGGGACTCCCTATCCAGGCAGTAATGGGCTGCAAAAGTCTGGCTTGAAGACCAGGTTGCGGCCCAGCAGATGTCCGCCAGTGGAACAGCAGAAGTGAGCCACTGATGTGGCCTTAGCCCTCACCCGGTGAGCCGTGACTCGACCCTGCAACGGGAGATCGGCCGCCCTGTATGCCCAGGCAATGCAATCTGCCATCCAGGTTGACAATATATGCTTGGAGACTGGCATCCCCAGCTTACTGGGGTCATAAGAGACGAAGAGCTGAGGAGCTCTTTGATGTCCCCGTGTACGTTCCAAGTAGAAGGCCAAAGCCCTTACAGTCCAGGGTATGCAGAACTGCTTCTGCCCGACTGGCATGGAGCCTGGGAAAGAAGGTCGGAAGCACCACCTCCTGGTTGAGGTGGAAAGAAGAGACCACTTTCGGCAGGAACTTGGGGTGCGTGCGCAGTACCACCCTGTTCCTATAGAACCGTGTGAACGGTCTATCGGACACCAGAGCTTGCAGCTCACTCACTCATCTAGCAGATGTGAGTGCCACCAAGAAAAGCATCTTCCAAGAAAGGAAGCGAAGATGGCAAGTAGCCATCAGTTCAAAGGGTGAGCAAGTAAGCTGCTGCAAGACCACATTCAGATCCCATTTGTTCGCCCAGGCGAACTGGGGGTTTCAGCAGAAGCAGACCTCTCAGGAACCTGGACACCAAGTGGTGTACAAAGAGAGGTTGCCCTTCCACTGGAGAGTGGTGTGCTGATAAAGCACTAAGGTGAACTCGGACCGAGTTTGACTTGAGGCTTAAATCGGAAAGGTGAAGCAGGTACTGCAGCACCACAGCCACCTGGCAGGAAAATGGGTTCTCACTCTGCTGAGTACACCATACCTCAAATCTACGCCACTTAAATGCGTAGATCTTCCTAGTCGATTGCCTTCTAGAGGCCAGCAACACATCCTCTATCTTTTTTGGGAGGAGAAGTGGTGCAAGGACTACCCTTTAAGCAGCCATGCCAACAGGTTGCGGGACCTGAGGTTGGGATGCAGAAGTGAGCCCCCGTCCTGCGACAGGAGATTGGGCGGAAATCCCAGAGGAATTGGATTCTCCTCTGCCAGATGCAGGAGGAGTGGAAACCAAGGCTGTCTCGGCCACCTGGGGGCCACCAGGATGACCGAGGCCTTGTCCTGAAGGATCTTGAATAAGGTCCGAGCCACCAGTGGCATAGGAGGAAACGCATATAGGAGGCCCACCTACCAGGATATTAGGAAAGTATCTGCAGCTACCCTGTGTGGGTGCGGCTGTCTGGAACAGAAATGGGGCAACTGGTGATTTTGAGGGCTCGCAAACAAATCTATGGATGGTCGCCCCCAGCACTGGAAGAGTTGCTGGGCTACATTGGGATCCAGTTGCCACTCGTGCAGCTGGAGAATTCTGCTTAGCTTGTCTGCTAGGAAGTTCTCCTGACTTGATAAGTAAACCGCCTTGAGGAACATACGCTGGCTGACTGCGAAGGAGCATAGGTCCAGAGTATCCTGACACAGGATGCGAGAGCCTGTGCACCCTTGTTTGTTCACATAGAACATCACTACTTGGTTGTCTGTCTGAATCAAGACAGATCGATGAGCCAGGGTTTGGCAGAAGGTCTGAAGAGCTAGACGGATCGCTCAAAGCTCTAGGAGATTGATATGCTCTGTGCTCTCCCACGGAGACCACACACCTTGAGTGCAGACCTGTTGGCAATGCGCACCCCATCCCAGTAGGGATGCATCCGTAGTCAGCACCCTCGAGTGTGTGGGAGAAGGCACTCCCTCCAGAAGGTTGTGAGGTTGAAGCCACCATTTCAAAGACTGTATCAGGCGATGGGACACCTTGATGTTGTCCCTGAGTCTGCCTGTGGCTTGTGTCCACTGGTCTCTGAGGCACCACTGAGCTGTTCTCATGTGAAGTCTAGCATTGGGTGTCACATCTACTGTGGAGGTCATGTGACCAAGAAGGCGCATAAAGTGTCTTGCTGAGATGCGGGATCTGCGACTCACTTGCTGCACTAGGGCTACCAGTCTTTGAGCCCTTTCCTCTGGTAGATAAGCCCTTGCTTGAAGGGTATCTAACCTTGCCCCTATGAACTCCAGTCCTTGAGAAGGAACTAGAGTGGACTTTGTGTAGTTAATCACAAAGCCTAGGCGCTGAAGCAACTGGATAGTGCGGGACGCGGCCTGTCGGGCTTCTACAGCTGACTGATGAGCCAGTCGTCTAAGTAGGGGAAGACAAATACCCCTTGAGTCCTTAGAAAGGCTGCCACCACTGCAAGGCACTTTGTGAATATCCTGGGTGCCGAGGCTAGGCCAAAGGGAAGCACTTTGTACTGAAAATGGTTTCCTCCCACTACAAATCTTAGATATTGTCTGTGGTCTGGATGGATTAAGATGTGTGTATACGCATCTTTGAGATCTAAGGAGCATAGCCAGTCTCCTGTTGCTGTAAAGGGATCCACTGTGTCTGTCCCATGCCATTTTGAATTCTGTCACTGTATTTGCCCCCACCACTTCATCGAGAGGGCACTCCAAGCATCCACCACCCTTTCAGTGAAAAAGTATTTCCTGACATTGCCTTTCAATTTACCCCCTTGCAGCTTCATGTTATGTCCTCTAGTTTTACAGTTCCCCATCTTTGGAATAGGTTTGTTTGTTCATTGTTTCTCTTTAAGTATTTAAAGGTCTGAATCATATCTCCCCTGTCCCTCCTCTCCTCCAGAGTGTACATATTTAGGTCTTCAAGTCTCTTCTCATAAGGCTTCTGACGCAGGCTCCAAATCATTTTGGTCGCCTTCCTCTGAATAGTTTCCAGTCTTTTTATATCCTTTGTAAGATATGGTCTCCAAAACGTAACACAGTATTCCACGAACCTTTATTGCAGAGAACATAAAGCATGGGTCAAAACGCCTATATTTTTTAGGAGTGGAGGAGTGGCCTACTGGTTGGGGCAAGGTACTTCAGGCCAGAAGGTCGGGGGTTCAAATCCCACTAGAGGACAGCAACCTTGGGCCAGAAGGACTGGGGTTTCTAGTCCCACAGGTGCTCCTTGTGGTCTTGGGCAAGCCACTTAACCCTCCATAACCTATTTTCCCTGTAAAATAGTTATCTCCAAGTTATAATGCCCTGTTCAATGTAATTTCAGTTTGTTCAATGTAAACTGCACTGATGCAGAATAGCACGGTATATAAGAGAATGTAACTAAATAAATAAATAGAGGCCTCACCAGTGACTTATACAGTGGCATTAGTACCCCTTCCTTTCTGCTGGTAATTCCTCTTTGTATGCAACCCAACATCCTCCTGGCCTTGGCCACCACCTTGTCACACTGTTTTGCCACCTTGATATTCACAGAAATAATCACACCAAGGTCCTTCTCCTGGTCCGTGCACACCAATCTCTCTCCCCCTATCGCGTACATTTCACCTGGATTTCTGCTTTCCAAGTGCATGACACTGCAATTCTTCGCATTAAATCTTAACTGCCAAGCATTAGACCATTCTTCCAGCTTTTGTAGAACTTTCCTCATGTTATCCACCCCCTCAGGGGAGTCCACTCTGTTGCAAATTTTCATGTCATCTGCAAAAAGACAGACTTTTCCATGCAGTCCTTCAGCAATATCACTCACAAATACATTGAACAGTGCTGGGCCCAGGACCGAACCCTGGGGCACCCTGCTAATCACCCTCCTTTCATCCGAGTGAGCTCCATGTACCATCACCTTCTGTCATCTGTCAGTCAACTAATTTCTGATCCAGTTCACCACCTTGGGACCCATCCCCAAACTACTGAATTTATTGATAAGCCTCCTATGAGGAACAGTATCAAAGGCTTGGCTGAAATCCAGGTAGATGACATCCATCGCATGCCCCTGATCTAGTTCTCTGGTCACCAGTCAAAAAACTCAATCAGATTTGTTTAGCAAGATCGTCCTTTGGTAAAACCATGTTGCCTCAGATCATGCAACCTGTTGGTTTTGAGAAAGTCCACTATTCGCTCTTTCAGAAGCGCCTCCATTACTTTTCCCGCCACCGAGGTAAGGCTCACGGGCCTGTATTTGTCACTTTATTCTTTATTTGTGGGATTTGATATACCGCCCTTGCCAGAGCATCAGGGCGGTGTACAATAAAACAATATATTGGCTATAGAAAAGTGAAAGGAACACCATTAATTAGAAAGGAAAGTAGAGAAGAGAAGAGAGACATAAGTACAGAAGCAAAGATTGGCATAGAAAGAACAAGTGTGAGGGTGGGGGGAAGGAGCTGCAAAATGGGAATGGGAAGCATTACTATGACACTGGTGTTGGGGGTCTCAGCGAGGAAGGGTCAGAGCCACCAGCGGGAGCAGGAAGATCATAGGCCTGGTGAAAGAGGTGTGTTTTAAGAAGAGCTCTAAAACGTGTGAAGGATAGCTCGGTGCAGAGGGGGTGTGGGAGAGAATTACAAAGAGCGGGCTAAGGAAGAAGAAAGCAGAGTGACGGGTGAGCTTAAGGTTGGCCTGGGAAGGGGAAGGGAGGAAGAGGCGGTTTCCATGTGCAGAGCAGAGGAAGCAAGGGGCTGGTTGGAGGTGGATGATATCAGACAGGTACTGCGGGGTGCTAGTGTAGAGGACCTTGTGTGTGATGGTAAGGAGTTTATAGATAAATCTAACATTGATTGGAAGCCAATGGAGGGAGAGGAGAGAGGGGGTAATATGAGCAGTAACAGGGGTGTGAGTAATCAGGCGGGCAGCAGTGTTCTGGACTAACTGGAGACGGCGTAATTGATGACGAGGGAGACCAGCAAAGACAGAATTGCAGTAATCTAGATGGGTGATCATAAGGGATAGAACAAGAGTGGTGATAGCGGTGGTAGAAAGAAACAGTCGGATAGACCTAATCCTATGGAGGTGAAAGAAGGAAGTACGTACCATGGTGGAAATATGCTGGTGGAAAGAAAAAGAAGAGTCCAGAGTGACACCTAGATATTGAAGGGTGGGCACAAGGGGGATAGAGTGAGCAGACATAAGGGGTGCCAGAGAGGGAGAAGGGGCACGAAAGGAGAGCCAAATGGCAGAGGATTTGGATGGATTGACATGGAGTAAATTCTGACTAAACCAAAAGGTGATAAGATTAAGACAGTTATTGAGCGGAGAGAGATCGGATGCCGAGGAGGAGGTATGATAGGCCAGGAGGATATCATCTGCATAGATATAAGCGGAAATCCCAGATTGCTGAATAAGAAGGGTGAGAGGGGCGAGGAAGACATTAAAGAGAAGGGGAGCGAGAATAGAACCCTGTGGCACGCCACAATGCAGCGGGAGTGTAGGTGAGACACCAGAGTCCGTGTGGACAGCAAAGGAGCGAGAGGAGAGGAAGGAACAAAACCACTGCAGAACTGTAACATAGATACCCAGATCAGACAAACGTGGAAGAAGGGTGCGATGATCAACAACATCAAAAGCAGAGGAGAGATCTAAGGATACCACAAGAGAGAGGTCGCCTCAATCGTGAGAGCGGTGAATTTCAGAGAGAATTGCTATGAGAATAGTCTCCGTGCTGTGACCGGCGCGGAAACCCGATTGACATGGGTGAAGAGAGAAAGTGGAGTCAAGGTGAGCAGCGAGTTGAGAGAAGACAAGCTTTTCCAGAATCTTGGAAAGAAAGGAAAGGTTGGCTACTGGATGCCAGTTTCCAGGGATGGCGGGATCCAGAGTAGGCTTTTTAAGAAGTGGTCGAAGAATGGCGTGTTTCCAGCTGGAGGGGAAGTGGCTGGAGGCAAGGCTGGAGTTGAGAACAGTTAGGGCATACGGAATAAGATGGAGTGAAGAGTTAAGGAACCAAGAGGAAGGGAATGGATCAAGGGGGCAGGTGGTCTGATGAGAGGAAGAAATGGCTTTGATGAGTTCGGCAGAGGTAACAAGACTAAAAGAGCACCAGGTATGGGGAAAAGTGCAGGAGGGAGGCGGCTAGTCAATATTGGAAAGAGAAGAGGGGGAGGGAGGGGGGAGAGAGGTAAGGAACAGAAAGGGAAGGAAGAGCGGAGAGATTGGACCTTGTCAGAAAAGAAGGAAGCGAGAGAGGTTGGACTGGGGACAGAAGGAATGGGAGAGACGGTGGAGGGAGAAGTGGAGGAGGATGAGAGAGATTTGAGGTTTTGGTATAAACGCCTAGAGGAATTTGAGGAGGAAGTTATGAGCTGCGAATAGTAGGATTTCTTCCCTGTCACCACTTTTGTGAAGAGGTACCACATCCACCCTTATCCAGTCCTGAGGAACTACTCCTGTTTCCAAGGATCTGTTGAAAACATCCTTTAACGGCCCTGCAAGAACCTCTCTGAGCTCTTTCAGCATCCTGATGGATCCCATCCGGTCCCATGGCCTTGTTCACTTTCAGTTTTGCAAGTTGTTCTAACACCTCATCTTCAGGGAATGGTGTGGTATCTACTTCATTCCCATTTTTATATTTGGGAGTCACAGATGGTCCTTCTCCAGGATTTTCTTTAGTAAAAACAGAGCAGAAGTATTTGTTTAGCAATTTTGCTTTTTCAATGTCACTTTTCACAAATCCGTTCCCAGCACTTTTGAGTCCTGCAATTCCATCTCTGATTTTCCTCCTCTCCCGAATATACCTGAAGAAAGTTTTGTCGCCACACTTCACATCTTTAGCCATCTTTTCCTCTGCCTTTGATTTTGCTTTCCTTATTTTTCTTTTAGTCTCTTTTAGTTTGCTCCTTTATTCCTTACTGTGTTCCTCTGTTTGCAAGCTTTTGAATTTTGTGAAAGCTGTGTTTTTTGCCTTTATTTGAGCAGCCACTTCTTTGGAGAACCAAATAAGTTTCCTTCTCCTCTTGTTTTTATTTACTTTCCTTAGATATTTATATGTTGCCCCTTTTATTGCCACCTTTAATTTAGCCCTTTACAGTTCCACTTCCCTTATCCCCTCCCACCCTGCCAACTTCTTCTTCAGGTACTTGGCCATTTTGCTGAAGTCAGTGTTTTTGAAGTTTAGGACTTTGAGCTTGCTATGATTGGACTGCACCTTGGCTTTTATCTCAACCCACACCGTGTGATGATCGCTACTGCTCACAGGGGCACCCACCCAGACATTCGACACACTCTCACCATTGGTGAGCACTAAATCCAGCATTGAGCTTTCCCTGGTTGGTTCCATCACCATTTATTTAAGTGATGCATCTTGAAAAGCATCCACAATTGTTTTGCTTCTTGCCAGATTCGCAGAAGGAGTACTCCAATCCACATCGGGTAGATTAAAGTCACCCAATATAATCACTTCACCCTTTGTGGCTATCTTGGCAATATCTATAATCAATTCATTATCTATTTCTTCGATTTGAGTCGGAGGTCTGTAGACTACAGCAGTATGGATGACAGTGACATCTCCTCTTTCCAACACAATCCAGAGCACTTCTTCATTTCCCCATGCCCCATACATTGCAGTAGCTTTAATATTGCTTTTGACATACAATGCTACTCCTCCTCCTTTTTCACTTTCTCTGTCTCTTCTGAATAGATTATAGCCAGCTATGGCTATATCCCATTCATGCGATTCATTAAACCATGTTTCTGTAATTGCCACAATGTCCAAGTCCATTTCCACCATTAGGGCTTCCAGGTCCAGAACTTTGTTGGCTAAGCTTCGAGCATTTGTGTTCATTGCTTTCCAGCATTTAACTGGCTTGCATGTATTTTGCATTGATTTTGTTCTGCCCACTTCTTCCCACTTGTCGTTGATGTGTGATTTAAAAGTGTGTCTGTTTCTGATGTTGTTCTGCATTTGCTGGGAGTGACGTCCTGAACTAGTCCTTCTCCATCCGTCACCCCCTTTTTCTAGTTTAAATGCATATCCACATACTGCCTGAATCTTTCACTTAGGATTCTTTTCCCTGCAACAGAGAGATGTAGTCCATTAGCACAGTATAGTCTCTTGTTTATTGTTTATTACACACTTGATATACCGCCCCCCATTACATCGGGGCGGTTTACAATTCAAAAAAAAGAAAAGAAAGAAAGGAAATACAATCAATATAAACAGGAAAGATAAGTGAGATTCAGAAATAAAGGGAAAAGAGAGTCAAGGGATTAAGGGGAAAGGTTGAAAGCGGAGGAGAAAAGGTGGGTTTTCAGGAGAGAACGGAATTTGGGGTAGGACTCTTCCAATCGTAAGGCAGTAGGCAGGGAGTTCCACAGGGAGGGGCCAACATAGAAAAAGGCTGACTGTCTAGTAACCTGCAGATGTGCTTGTGAGGGGGAAGGGAGGTGTAAGCGGTTGATATGAATAGAACGAAGGCTCCGGGTGGGTGGGTGAAATGTTAATAGGTCTGCTAAGTACTGAGGTCTATGAGAATAAATGGCTCGATGAACTAGTGTGAGGATCTGTTTCCCCAGTCGCCAATAAATCTGAATCCTTCTCATTCGCACTAGGTCTGGAGCCATGTATTAAAGCTGTTTATGCGATGCAGCCTTTCTGCCCCCTTACCATAAACAGGTAGAACTTCTGAGCATGCTACAGTGTTAACAATGGGCTTGAGTTTCTCTTCCAGAGTCTGGAAGTCCCTTTGAACTGCAGAGGAACTGTTTCGAGCCAGGTCATTTGTACCCAGGTGGATGACAACATCAATTTTGGAGTGCTCACTTTCTGCGCTAAGTATATAAAAAAATTGGCTTGTATTCCTGCTGGCTGAAGAGCCTGGGAGGCATTTGACTATCTTCTCTCCTTTCAACTGTGATCTCAAGTTGGTGCCTCTGATGATGGAATCTCCAAGTAGTAGTAGTTTTCTGTTTGGTGAGCTTTTCTTCATATTTGGTATTTTAGCAGGAGATTGGGCATTGACTGACTCATTTAAGGGCCCTTCAGTTTCCATGGATTGGTGATCCTCATTAACCAAAGCAGAGAAAGCATTATGCAGGGATATCTCTTGATGTAAAGGATGTCTCTTCGTTACAGGTCGCAATCTACGGGAGCCCACTGTGATCCATTTGTTCCTGGGATGTTTGATTCTTTGTGGAAGCGGTGGTGGACTTTGTTCTGTTTGTATCCTAGAAGAGGTGTGTTTCATTGCAGCTAGTTCTTCCCTTAGTAGAGTCAATTCTTAATGCATGACAGCTAGTTCTTCCCTTAATAGAGTCAATTCTTTGTGCATGGCAGCTGACTTGAGGCACATAGGACAGGCTCTTAGGTTCCAAATTATTAGTCTCAGAATGAAAGCACCACAGGTATTGCACTGAATACACGACATGCTGTTATCCAAGTTTGTACCCCTGTTCGATGTAAAACCAAACAGCTTGTTGTTATGGTCGTTGTGTTATAATGTAAACCGCGCTGATGCCGAATAGTGCGGTATATAAAAAATTGTAATAATAATAATAATAATAAGCAATCCTAGAAGGAGAGGGAGAACAGGTGGGCTTAACACCAAATTAAAAGGGATAGATGGCAATGTATGTGACCACTATATAAGCAATGCAGCCCTGGGGTGGGTGGGTGGGAGCCTAAGTGTCCCTGGCCAGTAGGCCTTACATGAACAGTGGGCACACTCAGATATCTGATTTAAGGGCTACACAAGGAATGTAGGCAGTCAGAATACTCCCAAAAAGTAATCTTTAACCAACAGTTAAATTCTATATTAGCAACAGGCAAAAAGATAGAGAGCTGAAAGCTTAGCTGTGTGGAGCCTCTGGAGGTTGGGCAGACTGGAGCTGACCATATTTGTGTGGCAGGCTGTACGATAATCTAATTAGCCCCTCCCTGGGAGCAGGTAAGCTGATTCTTTCCTCGGGAAAAAGGGCTTCTTACCCGAGCCCTTCTTCTTAGAAGGGGCAGAAGTCTTCTTCTCGAGTCTTGTCCGGGTCAGGTACTTGGACTCGATCTCGGCAGACTTCTCAGTCATAGGATTGCCAAAGAGGTTTTCACCCCAGCAAGGGAAATCGACCAACTTGTCCTGAACCCATGGCTCCAGATATGATTGTAGCCATGCCTGGCGTCGAGCACCGATGCCGGCCCCCGCTACCCGGGCCGAAGCCTCGAAGCCATCATAGGCTGCTCAAGTCATAAAATTCGAGCACTCTCGGATCCCAGTGGACAAAACCTGGAAGCGCTGCAAAGGTCCCTCGGAGAGACCAGCGGAGAACCTGGCAATCTCCTTTGCCAGGTCTCGCAGGTACATGCTCATTTACAGCTGGTACGTCTGGATTCAGCATGACAGCATCGAACCCTGGTAGCACTTTCTGCTGAGAGCATCGTTGTGGGCCTCCCGAGCAGGAGGCACCGAGGAGTGCGTCTTCTGGCTCTTGAGCCGGCGCATGGCCGATTCCACAACCATGGAGTTGTGCGGCAGCTGTGCCTTTTGGAACTCAGGGCTCTTGCGAACCCGACAAATGGAATCAATTCACCTGCTGAGGACTGGCATCGAGGCCGGTGTCTTCCACATTCGGAGCATCAGCCGTTCCAGAATGGGGGGCACTGGTACAGTAAGCGCTTCCTTTGGAGGAAAGTCATACTGGAGGACCTCGAGCTACTCTGCTCGAGGTTCCTTCACGGCATCAGCCAGGAATGACAAAGCCTTTGCCATGTCCTGGACGAAGTCCAAGAACCAGGTGTCCTACGGGGGTGACCGTCTCGAAGGTTCAGATCCTGGGGAGTCTGACAGGACGTACTTGGTACGGTGGGGGCCCAGGGACTCCTCATTCTCCGTCTCCCAACAGGACTCCGAGGAGGAGTCGATCGGCTCCAGCCTCAAGGGCTTTGGTCTCGACCGCCCCTCGGCGTCGACGAACTCAGTCCCGAACGGGAGATCGATGGGGACCTTGGCCGATGATCGACTCGAGACCTTATTGTCTCAAGGATCGGCATGGCCTCCGGGGTCGACTTGGATGTCGAATTCCCAGTGGTCGGGGCGGACGGACGTGTGAGACTGGCCATCAGTGCGCGCTGCTGGTCCATGAAGGCAGACACGCTGCGCTCCAAAGCCGCCAACCTGAGGCCAAGATCAGGAGGCTTCGCAGCCCCCAGCGATGCCGGCTCTCCTGGGGGAGAGTCAACAATGAGGACAGTGCTTACCTTCCTCGGCGTCTCTGGGTCCTTTCGAGGGAGTTTGGCAGGCCTCTCCGACTCCAAGGATCCGAGGCGGTGAGCCTGGCTCCGCGACCGAGCCCGCGAGGGACCAGACCATTCGGAGCTCTCAGATGACACCGCCCTCACGGATTTTTTCTTCCTCTGGTGTTCCCGCAAGGGAGACCCCCTTTCAGAGGACACCTGATGCTGCTCGGGATCAGACAGCTTCCGAGAGGTCGAGGCCTCTGA
This sequence comes from Ichthyophis bannanicus, assembly GCA_033557465.1. Classification (NCBI taxonomy): domain Eukaryota; kingdom Metazoa; phylum Chordata; class Amphibia; order Gymnophiona; family Ichthyophiidae; genus Ichthyophis; species Ichthyophis bannanicus. The sequence goes on from CM066032.1 coordinate 989,725,748, forward strand.
CGAGTTCCCGGCCCTGGCAGGTGCAGACTTGGGAAAAATCCTGTCATGTTGCTGCTGCCTGCTCCTCAATGCCTTGGAAGACATATTTTTGCACGGGCCACAGACCACGGGGTCATGGTCGGGCCCGAGGCATCGGAGGCAGCAGTCGTGTGTGTCGGTGACAGACATAGGTTTCGTGCACCAATCACACTTTTTAAACCCGCTGGCAGCCATCGGGGGAAAAAGGGCCCCTGCAAGGTCAAAGGACCGGGCTGCCAGCTTAAAAAAAAAAAAAAAAAAGAGCATGAACACTAGTCACTAAGGACAAAAACAAAAAAATAGACTGGACTCAATACCGGTGTACCGAGCCGAGGCGAGAAGGGGAACCGGTGTCGAACAGGCAAGCAAAAAACCACAGTTTTTCAACTTTTAACCCTTTTTCCACGGGGAAAAGAGGACCACGTCCATTGGGCTCCGCAGAAAAAAGGAGACTGAGCAAGATGGCACCCTTGGACGGGAAGGGGACCGCGCATGCGTGATGCAGTTCCAAAGGCTTTCTTCAAAAGCTGGGGATTTGCTCCGCATGGGGGCTCCATCGACGTCAACGCCACCCATATATGAGGACTGACTTCTTGCTTGTTCCTGGAGAATCCTAAATGTAGTATACTTAGATTTCAGTAAAGCCTTTGACACTGTACCACACAGGCGATTTATAAAGATATATTACAACTATTTGATAAACTGAATAGTAGCAAATCACCTGGACCGGATGGTATACATCCCAGAGTGTTGAAAGAACTGAAATATGAGATTGCAGACCTGTTATTGGTAATCTGTGAACTTTCATTAAAATCATCTGTAATACCTGAAGATTGGAGGGTCGCCAACGTAACACCAATTTTTAAAAAGGGTTCCAGGGGTGACCCGGGAAATTACAGACCGGTGAGCCTGACGTCAGTACCAGGGAAAATGGTAGAAGCCATCATAAAGAACAAAATTACACAGCATGTAGATAGTCATGGCCTAATGGGAGACAGCCAACATGGCTTTAGACAAGGAAGATCTTGTCTTACTAATCTGATCTGTTTTTTTGAAGGTGTGCATAAACAGGTAGACAAAGGTGAGTCGGTTGATATAGTGTATCTGGACTTTCAGAAAGCTTTTGACAAGGTCCCCCATCAGAGACTTTTGGCGAAGCTAAAAAGTCATGGGATAGGAGGCAGTGTACTATTGTGGATCGGGAACTGGTTAAAAGATAGAAAGCAGAGGGTAGGGCTAAATGGCCAATATTCCCAATGGAAAAAGGTGAATAGTGGAGTACCCCAGGGATCTGTACTGGGTCCGCTACTTTTTGACATATTCATAAATGACCTGGAAAAGGGAATAACTAGTGAGGTAATCAAATTTGCAGATGACACAAAACTGTTTAAAGTTGTTAAAACCCAAGAGGATTGTGGAAAACTGCAGGAGGATCTGGATAAATTGGAAGACTGGGCATCCAAATGGCAGATGAAATTTAATGTGGACAAGTGCAAAGTTATGCACCTAGGAAAGAACAACCCACACTATAGTTACAAGATGCAAGGCTCCACATTAGAAACCACCACCCAGGAAAAAGATTTAGGAGTCATCGTGGATAACATGTTAAAACCCTCCGCCCGGTGTGCAGCGGCGGCCAAGAAAGCAAATAGAATGCTAGGTATCATAAGGAAAGGGATGGAGAATAAAACAAAGGATATTATAATGCCTCTGTATCGCTCCATGGTACGACCGCACCTTGAATATTGTGTGCAATTCTGGTCACCGTATCTTAAAAAGGACATAGAGTTATTAGAAAAAGTACAGAGAAGAGCCACCAAATTGGTGAAGGGGATGGAAGGCTACTCCTATGAAGAGAGGCTAAAAAGGTTAGGGCTCTTTAACCTAGAAAAGAGGCGGCTGAGGGGAGATATGATAGAGGTGTATAAATTAATGAATGGAGTGGAACGGATAAACGTGGATAAATTGTTTACGCTATCAGAATATAGAAGGACTAGGGGGCATGTAATGAAGCTACAGGGTAAACTATTTAAGACAAATAGGAGAAAATATTTCTTCTCTCAACGTGTAATCAAACTTTGGAATCTGTTACCGGAGGATGTAGTAAGGGCTGTTAGTATAGCTGGGTTTAAAAAAGGTTTGGACAAGTTCCTGGAGGAAAGGTCCATAAACCACTATTAAAAATCCACACCCAAATATCTAACACCTTCAAACAAACTCAAGGTCTTCCGCAGGGATCTGCTTTATCTGCACTATTATTTAACATTTACTTACAACCAGTTTGTAACATCTTTAAACGCCACAATGTCTTTTATCATATTTACGCCGATGATATAATGTTCTACCTCCCATTTGAAATCCCACACCCACCTCTCCAAAAAATAACAGAATGTTTTAATGAACTAACTGAGTGGCTCAAAGAACAAAATCTACTTATCAACTTTACTAAAACAGATATTTTATTTATCACTAAAAATCAAACATATATACCCCCAAACACGATTACACTAGATACTCATGAAATTAATATAAAAAAGAAGTAATATATTTAGGTGTGATAGTTGACAATAATCTAAATATGGATTCACATATAAATATTTAACTAAAATATACATTACAAACTCAAAACACTAAAACAACTAAGACCTTTGATTCTTCTACAAGATTTTATTAACATAATTCATGCTATTATTACCCCACATTTCGATTTTGCAAATACAATACTTAATGGTATTTCGAACAACAAAATATTAAAAAGATACAAATAACTCAGAACTTAGCTGCTAGAACGATTATGAATATAAGCCCACTTGAACATATTACACCAATTTTAGCTGAACTTCATTGGCTACCAATTTACTCCCGAATCAAATATAAAATTCTTGTCACTACATTTAAACTTATAAATAAACTTGCACCATCTGCACTAAATACACTGATTAACATTGACATTGATAAACGATCTCAAAGGTGCAGAAACATAAATACTTTAACAATACCAAAAGATTTTACAAAAGCCAGAAAACAAACCAATAAGAGAGCTTTCTCACACTCTGCTCCAATACTCTGGAACAATTTACCTGACAACATTCGCCTACTGTCTGACATAAAAGAATTTAAAAAAAATTAAAAACTCACTTATTTACATTACACTATAATACACTCCCAAAACAGAATTCTCAAAGGGATACAGGCTAACATTTATTTTTAATATTATATACCCTATTTTCAAAAATAAACGACACTAATACACTAATTTAACCATACTACACACTCATTTACATGATGATTAATAATTTAACTAGCAATGTATATATGTTCTAATATGTTATACTTGTAATGTTACAATTTTCCTTGTAATTTATAATTATCTGTTCTATGTAAAATGTCCTGGTATATCTCATACCAATTAACCTACTGTTACATGTAAACCGCACTTGAAACATGGGAAAGAGCGGTATATAAATAACTGTTAAATAAATAAATAAATAAATAAATAAATAAAAAGGGACCCAGGATATCAATGCTTGGCCTAGTACAAGCACTGCAGAACCTGTGTCTTTTGGGGAAACTGCTAGGTACGTATGACCTAGATTGGCCACTGTTGGAAACAGGATACTGGGCTTGATGGACCTCGGTCTGACCCAGTATGGCATTTCTTATGTTCTTATGTTCTTAAAGAAACTGAGCACCCTAGGGATGGACCCTAAAGTGACTGACTGTGTTAGAAACTGGTTGAGTGGGAGGCAACAAAGTGTACAGGTAAATGGAGCTCACTCTGAGGGGAAGGATGCTACCAGTGGTGTGCCGCAGGGATCTGTTCTTGTTTTGATTCTTTTTAACATCTTTGTTAGTGATATTGTAGAAGAGCTGTCGGGTAAGGTTTGCTTCTTTGTGGCTGATACCAAAATCTGCAATACAGTAGACACCCAAGAAAGAGTAGATAATATGAGGAGGGATCTAGCTAAGCTTGAAAAATGGTCAAAAATTTGGCAGCTAAGATTTAATGCTAAAAAATGCAGGGTCATACATTTGAGCTGCAAAAATCTAAGGGAGTGGTATAGTGTAGGGGGCAAAGTACTTATGTCCACAAAAGAGAAGCATGACCTGGACGTTATTGTTTCTGAACAGGCAGAAAAGACGATGGCAGAAAAAAGGAGGTGATAGTGCCTCTGTATAAGTCTCTGGTGCAACCACATTTGGAGTATTGTGTGCAATTCTGGAGACCACACCTTCAAAAGCATATAAACAGAATGTAGTTTGTGCAGAGGGGGCTACTAAAATGGTTAGTGGTCTTTGTTATAAAGCATATGAAGACAGACTTAAAGATCTTAATATATATATGTTAGAAGAAAGGCAAAATAGAGGAGATATGATAGAAATGTTTAAATAACTCTGTGGCATAAATGCACAGGAGGAGAGTCTCTTGATTGAAAACAAGATCTGCTATGAGGTGACATAGGATGAGGGTGAAAGGGGATAGAAGTAGGAGTAATATGCGGAAATATTTCTTCACAGAAAGAGTGGTAGATGCATGGAAGAGTTTCCCAATGGAAGTAGTAGAGATGAGGACAGTATCTGAATTCAAAAAAGCATGGGACCAACACAGAGGATCTCTAAAGAATAAAAAAGGGGACTATTGTAGCTGATATGGAAGGGCAGACTAGATAGGCCATGTGGTCTCTTTCTGCCATCATGTTTCTATGTTTAGGTGGTTTACAATATGACACTCACAACAAAACATGCACATAATACATTAAAGGGTTTATTCTAGAAGCCCTATTTGTGTTTTGGATGTCTGAAAATGGGCATACAGATGTCAAATTCACAAGGATGCCCTTAGAGCCATTTTAGAAGCCAGGTATATGGATGCCCCTAGCGCAAGGACGTCAAAGTAGAACGGGGGCATGGTGGAGGTGTAGTCTGGGTAGAGCAATGGAGATGCATGCCACAGTGCCATTTTAGAATGGCACAAGCATGTCTGGCCCTGGTTGGTGAAGCATCAATGCTTACACCTGCTTATACCTGTTCCTGACCATTAATAAGGAGCAAAAAAGTGCTTGTTTCATGGTGGCAACCCTACAAGGGGGAAAAGCACAATGCACTCTCATTGTCATTAACAATATTTCCTGGGTAATGAATCCTGTATGTAAATACAAATCCCAAACACTTCACTAACCCACCACTGCACGTCTGAGTGTCTGCATTGTCACTGAACATGGACGTCCCTCTTCTGGAAGATGCCGACTGGGACATCCATGAAAGTGTAATTACTCACCTGTAACAGGTGATCTCAGGGAACAATAGGAATTAGTCTTCACATATAGGTGACGTCGGTACCAACGGAGCCCACGTGGGAATGCTCCCCAGCGTACAATTGGAAAGCCTTTGGGAGCCATCCACTGTGTCTGCGCGACTGTCTTCCCACCCTTCCAACTCCTCTCCTCAGTCAAGTTTACAGCTGAGAAAGAAGAGAGAAAAGAACACCCTGCAACTCCTAGGAGAGATGGGTGGGTTGTGAAGACTAATTCCGGCTGTTCCCGGAGATCACCTGTTACAGGTGAGTAACTACATTATCTACAGGAACAAGCAGGAATATAGTCTTCACATATGGGATTCCCCAGATGCTAGGAGCAAGGTTGGTATGGGGATCATGAGGGTGCCCTAGATGTATGGAGAAAGTGCCATGAATGGGGCAGAAGATAATTCGGAGTGGGTTCTGGAGTTTCTTGATCCCCATATGGCATGCTGGTATTGAAGAAGTCAGATAGGAGTTACATCTAAATGCCAAAGAGATGCTGATGGACTGCTTGGCCGAAGGCTGCATCTCGGCAGGAGTCCTTGTCTAGGTAGTAGTGGGCAGCGAAAATGTGAATTGAAGATCAATGTGAATTGCTGCCCTGCCTGGACATTATGGGCAGTGACATGGCAGTCTAAAGAGAGACCTGCTTGGGCACATACAAAGGTGATGCAGTCAGCGATCCATCTGGAAAGCGTATGTTTGGACATAGGGAGACCCAAGTGACTGGGGTGAAAAGATATGAACAACTGTAAGGATTTGGGATGGCTCTGTGTCTTCTTAAGGTAGAAAGCTAGGGCACGCTTGTAGTCTAGGATGTGCAGCACTGCTCCTGCACGAGAGGCATGTGGTCTTGGAAATAAGACCTGACAGACTTGTTCAAGTGGAAGGGAAATACCACCTTTGGTAGAAAGTGTGGATGCATCTGGAGGACGACCTTGTCCTGATGGAATCTTGTGTAGAGACAGAGACCACCACTAGAGCCTGTAGCTCACTGATGCACCTAGCAGAAGTCAGGGCAATGAAGAAGATTACTTTCCAAGATAGGAATCGCAAGGAAGTTGTGGCTAAGTATTCAAAGGGTGGCTTTAGAAGCTGAACTAGCAGCACATTGAGATCCCAAGCCACCAGCGGCGGTTTAATTGGTGGTTTGGAGAGCAGAAGGCCTCTCAAAGCGTGACACGAGCAGATGTGAGGAGATGGGTCATCCTTTCACTGGCTTGTGGGAGGCTGCGATGGCACTAAGGTGCACCCTGACTGAGTTTGTTTTGAGACCCATGGTAGACAAATGAAGCAGATATTGGAGAAGGAATTCCACCAGTGCGGAGAAGGGATTGAGGTCCTTTTCTGAGCACCAGAGAGCAAACCTGCACCATTTGAAGGAGTAGGACCATCTGGTGAATGGTTTTCTGGATGCTAAAAGGACTTCCTTGACCTGCTGTGGAAGAGTCAGGTCTTGTAGGGCTAAGCACTCAATAGCCAGGCCATCAGATGTCGGGACTATAGAATGGAATGTAGGATTGTGCCATTGTCCTGGGATAGGAGACTAGAGGCACATCCTAGCCTGAGAGGTTGCGTCTGGGCTAGTTGGAACAGAAGAAGAAACCAGGGTTGACAAGGCCAGGATGGGGCTATGAGGATCATCTTCCCCTTGTCAGCCTGTAGCTTGAAAAGTGTTTTGGGAACCAAGGGCGTTGGAGGGAAGGCATATAGTAGCCCATGACTCCATTTGAGTAGAAAAGCATCTGATGCTTGACTGTGGGTAGATGGAACTCTAGAGCAGAACCATGGAAGTAGTGTGTTCTGTGGAGTGGCAAAGAGATCTATGGATGGGGTCCAAAAGATCCAAGCCACTGTATCCGGATTCAGAGTCCACTCATGAAGGTGCAGGATTTGGCTCAATTTGTTCACCAGATTATTGAGCTTTATTGGGAGATACACTGCTCTGAGGTGGATCCCATGAGCAATGGCAAAAGACCACAGACGGCATGCTTCATCGCAGAGGGGGCATGAGCCTGTCCCATCCTGCTTGTTCACATAGAACACGGCTATTTAGTTGTCTGTCCTGACTAGAACATTTTCCCCCGAGAGTTGGTCTTTGAAGACCCAAAGGGCATTCGTCAGTGCTTGAAGCTCTAGCAAACTGATCTGTAAGACTGATTCTTGAGCCATCCAGAGACCCTGAGTAGAGAGGTCATCCAGATGGGCTCCCCAACCCAGTTTTGAAGCATCTGTGGTCAGGGTGCACTGGGGTGGAGGCATATGAAAAGGTGACCCTATACATAGTTTTTCTGGGGTACACCACCATTGGAGCGAACTGATCAGAGGAAGTGTGACCTGTATCTGGTCTCGTAAGTCTCCCATGGATTGTATCCATTCAGAGGATAGAGTCCACTGTGCTTGACACATCTGCAGGCGAGCGTAGGGGACTACATGGACTGTAGAGGCCATGTGACCTAGGAGGCACAGAAAATCCCCAACTTTTGCTTGAATTTTTCTCTGACCAGGAACTTGTTCAGATTTCTGAGGTCTAGGATGGGTCTGCACCCCCCACCCCAACCTCTTTGGAATGAGGAAGTATGTGAATAAAACCCCATCCTTTCCTGACCCGGTGGAATTCTTTTGATGGCCCTTTGGGATAGCAGGGTGGCTACCTCTTCTGAAAAGAGAGCAGTGTGGGGATGGGGGGAGTGAGTTGTATAATCCCCTATGAAACTTGAGGGTGGTAAAACCTGAAAGTTCAATTGGTACCCATTGTGGATGATTTGTAAGGTCCACTGCTCCGAAGTGATGAGGTGCCAGCGATGAGCAATAGTGGCAAAGCCTTTCTGCTTTGTGAAGGAGCTGAGATCCTTCCAGAGGCAAGGCAACAATGTTCTCTAGGAGAGTGTCAAACATTAGACGCAGACTGGGACTGTGGGGTTGGATGGGGCTTAGCAGCCTTTGGCTTTTTAGGTTGTCTAGGCCTTTGAGCTGTGGCTGGTATGAGGCTCCCTGAGGGCATGAAGAGTAATATTCTTTTCTTTTTGAAGTAGAAGGGCTTTTTAGGTGCTGCCTTCTTCCTGGAAAGGTCAGCGGTCTTCTTTGATAGCCTCTTGAAAGTGGCATCAACATTCTATAGCTCACCAGCTTTTTCTCTCCAATTCTGCCCAAAGAGGTTTTCACCAGTGCAGGGGATGTTACCTAGTTTGTCCTGCACCCACTGTTCTAGATCTGAAGCTTGTAGCCATGCTATCCTTCGTGCCCCTACAGCCATAGCAGAGGCTCTGCTGGAGGATTCAAAGGCATTGAAGAAAGCTCTTTTGACAAATTTGGAAACATTCTGGCTATGCTTCAGAAGGCTCTAAAAAGACCTTTGCTTGTCTTCAGGGAGCAGAGGGAAGAATGCCTCAAGATCCTTGGTGATCTCCTTCAAGAAAACCGAGGTTCCACTGTACCAAAATCAAATGAAAATGAACAACCGACATACTACGCTCACCGTCACATTATAAATGCACGCTCTATAAGGAACAAATTCCATACCATAACGGATTAAATAAATGATCAAAAAATAGATATCATGTGCATCACAGAGACCTGGCTATACGACACAGACAACGTCATCCTAAATCACATCACCTCCCAATCAGTCATAGTACATAACTGCCCAAGGAACACAAGAAGAAGTGGAGGAGTCCTCATTATGGCAAAGGATCATCTAAAGTTCACAACGAAATTCTCATACAGCTCCCATGGAAGCAATCATCACCATCAGGAACAGAAATCTTGCAATATGCCTCAACTACCGTGCTTCAAATTCCAAAGAAGATGAACTCTCTGTGATCCTGGAAACAGTGTGCTCATACTCCACTTCAGCAAAGCCTCTAATCATACTAGGAGACCGAAACCTCTCCTCTTTATCTGACAAGGAAACCAGCACATTCCTGCAAGTCATGAATGCCTAACAGACTCATGGAACAGAACCTTGTAATCCACCCAACTATTAACGCAGTTCCCTAGTCAGACTACCACATGATAAACTTCACAATACAAATACCTACAGTAACCAAGCCAACAGCAACCACAACGAACAATACAGCATAGTTACTCACCTGTAACAGGTGATCTCCGGGAACAGCAGGAATTTAGTCTTCACATATGGGTATTGTCGGCACCGACGGAGCCTGCGCAGGAATGCTCCCCAGCGTTCAATAGGAAAGCTTTTGGGAGCATCCCACAGCACCTGTGTGCTGCCTTCCCGCCTTTCCCAACTGTCCCTCTCCAGATGAGTTTATAGCTGAGACAAAAGAGAGAGGGAAAGAGAGAAAAAGATAGAGATAGAAAGATACAACTCCTAGGGGAGGTGGGTGGGTTGTGAAGACTAAATTCCTGCTGTTCCCGGAGATCACCTGTTACAGGTGAGTAACTATGCTATCTCCAGGAACAAGCAGGAATGTAGCCTTCACATATGGGGACTCCCTAGCTGCAGATGCTAGGGAGATGGCCCCAGAAAGTTGTGTACCCTTGTGAAAGGGCTCCACTTCCCCCCATGGATCTCTGGCATCCTACCAGGGATGGTGGGTAGGAGTTGATTAAGTGTGGAACAGGTGTTGAAGAACAGCCTGACCAAACAAGGCATCCCAGTGGGAGTCCTTCTCTAAGCAGTAATGGGCTGTGAAGGTATGAACCGAAGCCCAAGTAGCTGCTCGACAGATGTCGTTGATAGACACAGAGTGAAGATGAACCATTGAGGCTGCCATGGCTCTCACATTGTGAGCTGTGACATGGCCTTCAAGAGGAAGGTTCTTACTCTCATAGGCAAAAGATATACACTGTGCAATCCAGCTGGACAGTGTCCTTTTAGATACTGGAAGTCCCAAATGACTAGGATCAAAAGCAACAAAGAGTTGGGAGGACTTTCTATGTTGCTGTGTCCTTTACAAGTAAAAGGCCAAAGCTCTTTTACAGTCCAAAGTATGAAGATTCCTTTCTGCGTTTGAGGTGTGAGGCGTTGGGAAGAAAACATGAAGGTAAATTGCTTGGTTTAAATGAAAAGGCGAGACCACCTTTGGCATAAAGTGTGGATGAGTCCTAAGGACTACCTTATCATGATGGAATCTTGTAAAAGGAGGATCAGCCACCAACGCTTGCAATTCACTGATGCAATCTGCTGATGTGATTGCAATAAGAAAGATGACCTTCCAGGAAAGGAATTTTAAAGAGGTAGTAGCTAATGGTTCAAAAGGCAGCTTCATGAGCTGCCCAAGAACCAGATTTAAGTCCCATGCTACCGGTGGTGGCTTAATGGGAGGCTTAGTTAAAAGAAGGCCTCTCATAAATCTCGCTATGATGAGAGGAAATAGGTTGTCCATTTAGAGGCTTGAAAGAAGCTGCAATAGCACTCAAATGAACTCTCACTGAATTGGTCTTAAGCCCTAAATTAGACAAATGAAGGAGATACTCCAGTAATGATTCCAGAGGTATCGCAAGAGGGTTAAGACCCTTCTGCGAGCACCATATGGTAAACCTTTTTCACTTGAAAGCATAAGAGCGTCTTGTGGAAGGCTTCCTGGAAGCATAAAGGATATCCTTTACCTGCTGGGAAAAGTTAAGACCGTGAAGTTCTAGGCTTTCAGCAACCAGGCCCTGAGATGCAGAGACTGGGGATTGAGATGCCACAGCATCTCGTCATCCTGAGAAAGGAGATCTGCAGCAGATCTGAACTCCAGAGGCGGAGCTTGAGAGAGATGTAGGAGCAGAGGGTACCATATTTGCTGTGGCCAATGTGGAGCTATGAGAATCATATGACCTCTCTCTCTCTGAAGCTTGAAGAGGGTTTTGGGAATTAGGGGAATGGGTGGAAAGGCATACAGGAAGTCCTGACCCCAATGGAGGAGGAAAGCATCCCTGGCCTGACAACCCTGAGCTGGAATTCTGGAACAGAACTAGGGAAGTTTGGCATTCAGTGGACTTGCAAAGAGGTCTATGTCCGGGGTTCCCCAAATTTGAAAAACTTTGGCCACCTGGTCTGCATGGAGAGACCATTCGTGTGGAAGCAGAACTTGACTGAGTTTGTCTGCCCAAGAATTTTGAATGCCTGGAAGATACACCACAAGGAGATGAATCTGATGCTCTCTGGCGAGGGCCCATAGTCTCAAAGCTTTGTTGCAGAGCAACAGAGAGCCTGTTCTCCCCTGCTTGTTCACATAGAACATGGCTACTTGATTGTCCGTCTGAACTAGGACAGTCTTGTAGCTGAGCTGGGTGTGGAATACTCGAAGAGCAAGGAAGATTGCTCTGTGTTCCAGGAGATTGATGTGTAGATAGGTCTCCTGTGGAGTCCAGGTACCCTGGGTAGAGAGGCCTTGCAGGTAGGCTCCCCAACCTACCTGTGAGGCATCTGTTGTTAGAGTGGCTTGGGGTGGGGGTTGCTGAAAAGGAGACTCCACCAGAAGGTTTTGGGGTGACTGCCACCATTGGAGGGACAAAATAAGGCAATCTGAGTTTGCTATTTTGTCTGACAGGCAACCTGACGCCTGAGTCCATTGAGTGGATAAAGTCCACTGGGCTGCCCTCATATGGAGGCGAGCATAAGGAACCATATGCCCGGTGGATGCCATGTGGCCTAGCAATTGTAACATTTCCCAAGCAGTGAGGTGAGGTTTTAGTACTGCTTGGGAAGCTAACTGCACAATGCGAAGGCAGCGGGGCTGTGGAAGGTAGGCCCTTGTCTGTCTGGTATCCAGCAGAGCTCCTATAAACTCTAGGGACTGAGTGGGAGCAAGGTTCGATTTTGGGAAGTTTATGACAAGTCCCAAAAACTGAAGGATGCGCATTGTGCAAGAGAGAGCAACCCTGGCTTCTGGCTCTGAAGGGGCTTGAATGAGCCAGTCGTCTAAGTAAGGGAAGACGAATATTCCTAGGGTGCGGAGAAATGCTGCCACCACAGCCATGCATTTTGTGAACACCGTTGGTGCAGAGGCCAGGCCAAAAGGAAGAACCCTGCATTGGTAGTTCTTCCCTTGACACAGAAAGCAAAGGAACGTTCGGTGAGTTGGATGGATGAGAATATTAGTGTATGCATCCTTGAGATCTAGAGAACAAAGCCAATTCTGACTCTGAAGTTATGGCAGCAGAGTTCCTAGAGAAATCATTTTTAACTTCTCTTTGAAAAGGAATTTGTTCAATTCTCTGAGGTCTAAGATGGGTCTGTGTCCTCCTGTTTTCTTTGGAATATGGAAATAGGGGGAGTAAAACGCTGTACCCCGTTGGGGAATGGGCACCTCTTCTATTGCCCCTTGGGCAAGAAGCACAGTGACCTCTTGACCTAACTAGTCGTTGAGAGAGGTCTGAGAATTGAACTGTCTTACTATTGTAGGAGGGGGCATGCTGAGGAAATGAAGCTTGTACCCCTCTCTTACAATAGACAGAGTCCAATTTTCTGCTGTTATCTGACCCCATCTGGGGCAAAATGACATAACCTTCCTGGGATGGTGGAGGGTTCAGGGCCAGGAAGGCAAAGTTCTCTAGATATGAGTCAAGGCCCCTGTGGAGGCTGAATCTGCTGAGCCAGCTGAGGCTTAGCTGCTTTTGTCTTTCTTTGCCTAGGTTGTTGCTGCTGTCCCTTTTGGGCAGACTGACCGAAGCGATGCCCCTGTTGGGTATAGGAGGGATAAAACTTCTTCTTCTTACTGAAGAATGGTTTCTTAGAGGGTTTTTTCCTCGCAGGATCAGCTGTAGATTTAGACAATCTATCTAGAGTGATATTGTCAGCATCTATCTCATTAGCTTTTTCCTGCCAATTCCTGCCAAAGAGATTCTCTCCTGTGCAAGGAATATTCCCTAGTTTATCCTGTACCCAAATTTCCAAGTTAGATGCCTGGAGCCAGGCAGTCCTATGTGCACCTATGGCAATAGCAGAGGTTCTGCTTATGCACTCAAAGCAGTCAAAGGCTGCACGATTCACAAACTTGGAAACATCCTAAGCATGTTTGACAAGGGCGAGGTAATCCTGCCTCTTATCATCAGGAAGGAGAGGGCTCATAAGCTCTATATCTCCTGTGACCTTCTTAAGGAACATTCCCATATATAAGATATAGGAACTGATCCTAGCAGAAAGCATGGAAGCCTGGAAGGTTCGACGTCCAAAGATGTCAAGAGTCCTACACTCACGTCCTGGAGGATTAGATGCATGCCTTTTTGCACTCTTTATCCTTCTCATAGCTGACTCCACCATCATGGAATGGTGTGGTAATTGAGTCTTCTGAAACCCAGGACAAGGAGGAACTCGATACATGGTGTTGAATCTTCGAGAGTGAGGAGATGTGGTTAGAGGTGTTTCCCACATCCTTAACATGAGATCATGCAAGATCTCATGAATAGGTAAGGTAGCTGCCTCCTTGGGAGCTTTAAGGTATTGCAGGATTTCTAATTCCTTTTCCCTAGGCTCTTTTTCAGGAGCCACTGTGATGGAAAGACCCCGAGCCACATCTCGGATAAAATCCTGAAAGGACATATCCTCTGGTGGAGACATCCTACTCTGAGGAGAAGAGGAATCCTCAGGAAGAAGTACTCTGGTATCGGCAGAGCTTTCATAGTCTTCAGACTCATCCGAGGATTCGAAGTATCTCTGATCCTGGTGATCGTGCAAGGCACGGTACCGGTACTGATCGAAGTCGGCATCAGAGCGGTCCTGTACCGACTTGTCGATACCGGATGGATACGCATGACTCGGTCCCGGTAGAATACCTGCCGATGTTGATGCAGTCGGTGAAGGCACCGCAGTCGGTGCCAGTTGAATTGTCTGAAGTGGTTTCAGAGGCATCGAGGCCGTGAGAAGAGCCGCCAGACTGCGTTCAGTAGCCAAAAATCTCTGGTCTATCGACGCTGCCGATGCTTGGGTATCGGTACCGGATGAAGCGGTCGGTACCCCAGAGCATAGCACCAGTAGTTCTGCCAAGGTTGAAGCCTCGAGAACATCCTGGAGCCCCGTTAGTGCTTTGGAAGCCAAAGCCTCCCGCCGGGGCAATTTTGCCGGTGAAAGTCCCTCAAGGGCAACGCCAGAGGCATCTCGCTGTCTAGAAGGAGATCTACCCTTTGAGGACTGGCTAGATTTATGTTTAGTTACCTGAGATCCATGGGAGAAAGATGAAGCTCTGGAAGACGTCGATGCCATGGAGGCTGCATCGGAGGGAAAAAGGATGCTAAGTTTAGCAGCTCGGTTCTGCCGGCCCCTTTTCAACATCATCCCACAGGCAACACATTCTGAAATAGAGTGGTCAGGACCTAAACATTTGAGGCACCACTCATGGGTGTCAGTGACGGAGATGGTACCGCCACACTTAGAACACTTTTTAAAACCCATGGCGGGTTTATCCATTCTGAAGGAAAAGTTGGGCCTAGTGCTCAAAATGGCACGTGGCATCTGAAGAGAAACTGACTGGAAAGACTCCAGAAAAAAAGTGTTTTGTTTTTTTTTTTAAAGAAAGAAAGAAAAAGAACCGGCAGTACCGGTGTAATGTTGAGGGAAGGCAGATGCGACCACAAAATGGAAGAGATTTTTTTCTGCGGTGACAGGATGTGTGACCTGTCGGCTCCGCGGAAAACGAAGAACTGGAGAGGGACAGTTGGGAAAGATGGGAGGGCAGCATGCAGGCGCTGTGGGATGCTCCCAAAAGCTTTCCTATTGGACACTGGGGAGCTTTCCTGCACAGGCTCCGTCGGTGCTGACAATACCCATATATGAAGACTACATTCCTGCTTGTTCCTGGAGATAAGAAAATTTAAACAACTAAACAAAGAAGAATTCCTGACTCAAGTACTCTCATAACTCCAGCATAACATAACACACCTTGAAGCAAGCATAAACAACTGGAAAAAGCTGCATCTGCTCCTACCAAAAACTCACAAAACATCAGAAGACAGAAAGCACCATGGTACTCTAGTGAAACCAATGAAATAAAGAGAATCCTGCAGAAACTAGAGAGAAGATGGTGGCAAACAAAAAGCCAAGAACACCTCCTACAATACAACACCATGCAATACACCTACCACAACCAAATAAATAAATGCAAAAGAGAATACTATACCAATATCATAATGTCTGCACTCAACAGACCCAGAGAATTATTCAACATTGTGAGCACCCTGACCAAAGAACCCACAAAGCACAAGGCAGACCTCCCTTTAAACCTTCAGAAAATTGCAGACTTCTTGCAAAGCAAATACACCCAAAATACCGCTCACATAAAGCTTGAGAACACCCTCTCAGACGACAACTACCCAAACTTATGGGAAACTTTCCATATCTTCAGAGGAACACCTGGACACCATAATAACAAACCTCAGTACAACCACCTCCCCACAGGATCCATGCCTGGTCTCTTGGATTAAGCTCACAAGGAAAAACCTTATCCCTACACTGTAGTATTACCCAGCAATCACTTACTCAAGGATATCTGCCCCCCCCCCAACCTCAAGCAAGCATCCATAAGACCAATGCTGAAAGGTATGGATCTCAACAATAAGTACCCAAAGTCATACAGACCTATCGCCAGTTTACTTTTCATAACCAAGATGATTGAAAAAATAGTTCAACAACAGTTACAAGATCACTTAGACACCCATGCCCCTCTGGATCCCCACCAACATGGCTTTAAACTGGATCACAGCTTAGAAACACTTTTCATATCGCTCCTTGACAGTTTAAACATCAGCATAAACAATGTTAAATTGTTTTTTTATCCTAATCTTCATTGACATTGCAGCAGCATTTGACACAGTCAATCACCTCACACTACTAAGAAGACTGCAAGAAAAAGGAATTTATGGAACAGTACTAAAGTGGTTTACCTCATACCTAACACAGTGGACACAACAGATCAAAGTCAGAAAGCATCACTCAAAGCCATTCACCCAGACACAGGGTATCCCACAAGGATCCACTCTCTCAGCAATACTTTTTAACATCAATTTCCAACCACTCTGCAATATAATGAAGAAACACAACATCCACTACAAAATATATGCAGACGATATAATGATCTACACACCATTCAACACAGATTAACCCGATTACACACCGATCAGCAAATGCCTTGCAGAAATGATAGAATGGCTCAGCAAACAAAATCTCAGCATCAACTTTAAAAAAAACAGAATCCCTATTCATCACCAGAAATGCTACATTCACAACACCTAAAACACTAAGGGGCTTGTTTACAAAGCCGCGGTAGTGGTTCGCGATCGCGATCGCAACCGCGGCCCCATTGAAATCAATGGGGCCGCGGCTCCGATTACGATCGCAAACCGCTACCGCGGCTTTGTAAACAAGCCCCTAAGAATCCTAACCCACGACCTATCAGTCAAGCAGGAGGTGAAATACCTCGGAATCACCCTGGACCAAAGTCTCAGGTTCCAATCACACAAAGAGAACTACAAAATCAGCCTATCACAAACTAAGAACCATACAGAAGCTCAAACCTTTACTCAATAAAAGTGACTTCCGAACAAAAAGCCAAACCATGATAACACCTATCATAGACTATTGTAACATAATATATCAAGGCCTCCCAAAGAAAACAACTCACCCACTACAATTAGTACAGAACACTACAGCACACATAATCACTGGAACAAAACACAGCCATATTACACCCACTCTACTGCAAATTCACTGGCTACTAGTCCAGGCCCGAACTAAATATAAGACTCTGCTGATCATCTACAAAGTCATGCACAACTTATCTCCAGCCATCCTCCAACTGTTGATCATCAAGGAACCTGAGAATAGACCGAAGAGAACCCAAAATAAAAACTTACTAGTCTTACTGAAGGACATGAAAAGAGCCAAACAGATAACGTGCAACAGGGCTATATCCATATATGTGCCAACTATATGGAACACCTTGCCCGAAAACATAAGGGCAATCAAAGACATTTGGGACTTCAGGAAAACACTAAAAACATCTGTTTAAGGAACACTATGGACCTGCTATTTGATTCCACTTATTCCCTATTCCATTACTTCCCCTGAGACACACCCCTCCCTGCCACCCAACCTCCAATCACCCCTACCCAACCTCATACCACCATCTGCCCAGAAACCCTGACCTGCCGTTCTAACCGTATGTAAATACTTAGACTAAGTGCCCTATATATGCATCCAAGTTGCACAATCCCTGTTCAATGAATACTGCATGCTGGTTATACTGTAAACTACTTTGAATTTTATGAGAAGGTGGTATAGAAAACTAATTAAATAAATAAAATAAAAAATACTGTTGAGTCTTTTGCTAATAGGTGACACTGTAAGAGGGGTCTCCCACATGCGGAGCATGAAGGCATGCAGAATGTGGTGTATCGGAAGAATGGCAGCCTCTTTAGGAGCAGTGAGGTACTCGGAGGATTTCCAGTTCTTCTGTTCTTGGCTCCTTTTCCAACCACTGTTCCCTCTAAGCTGTGCGCGTGTGCGCGCACACACACCTCGCCGAGCAAGCGCACATGCTTTACAACAGAGCGCACAAAAATTCCGGCTCTGATTCTGATAGAAAACAACACAGACGTCTTAAAATTTAAAAGTTATGATTGTAATTACTAGAAATTTCCCGCTTCATTTGTTAATTGTCAATTTTCATTTAATTTGATTAAAATAAATGTGGTGTACATACTGTATTCTGACGTGTAGTCAAATTTTAAAGTATATAACTCCGAGTGTCGTTATGTGGCGCACAAAAATTTAACCTTCCTTCAAAAGCTGCACACAGCTGATATTTTATGCGCACAGCCTACAGAAAATTAGAGGGAACATTGTTTCCAACAAAGCAGTGATAGAGAGGCCTGCTGCCATGTCCTGAATGAAATCTTGGAAGGACATATCCTCGGGGGTAGTGGGGAGATGATCTCCTTCCAGGAGGTTCCAAAGGAATGCTGTGGAGCTCTAGGGAATTGAGGGACCGATGGTCCGAATTAGAGGTATTGGAAATGGACGTATTGAAGTACTGGCGATGTCGATGCTTGTGGGATCGACGGTATCGGCGCTCACTCCCCGAGGTCTTGGAGTTGAGGTCTGGCTGTGTTTGTGATGCCCTGATGAACTCCCAAGATGATGCCGGTTGTTTGGGAACCAGTATGGGGGTCGATACCGGTGCCAATGGATCCAGGGTTTTGGGCATTAACGTTAGCATGGACACCGATGTCCATTCTGGCACTGGTACCGATGTGCGAACTGGGGTCTGTATCGTTGCCGGTGCATGCTGTGCAGTTGGTTTTAATGGGACCGATGCTGCCAGGAGCGCTGCTAAGGTTCTCTCAACAGACAGCATATGCTGGTCTAAGGAGACTGCTGATGACTGGATAGAATTTTGTATGGGGCTGGTTGCCACCGCCCCAGAACATGGCACTGGTTGCTCTCTGGAGGACATCCCGGGGTCTCACTACTGCTTGGAGGACAAGTCTTCCTGCTGGGGTTGCTTGGCTGGACCTTTCTCTTGATCAGATGTCGAAACTCGCCAGGGAACTCGATGTCCGATGCTTCGCCGGCATAGATGAACTGCTGTGCTTGGACTTTTTTCATACCTGTGTGCCTTGGGAGGATGTTGATGCTCTCAAGGATGTGGATGCCACTAAGAGAGTGTCCGAGGTGAATAGGGAACCAAACATTTCGGCCCGGTTCTTGAGGCCTCTCCTTGTCATCTGGGAGCAAGAGGCTGGAAGGTGTTAAGGGCCAAGGCACTTTAAGCACCAGTTCTGCTTGTCAGTCACTGAAATAGTTCTGGAGCACTTTGTGCATTTTTTAAGCCACTAGATGGCTTCTCCATCTAGTGGTTTAAAAGAAGTAGGCAAAGAAAGTCCTGAGGCCTAACAGGGTGGAGGGCTGCCCACAAGGAAGCTAAAGTAAATTAAACAAAATTAAAATAAATTTTAAAGAGAAAATGAACTGGAATTGGTTTAAGCGATACTGGCGTCAACGGGAAGGTAGAAGCGCTACTATAAAAATAAAAAGAGATTCTTTTTCTGTGATCACAGGAATTTCGTCCTGCTAGCTCTGCAGAAAACGAAAGACTGAGGAGAGGCATTGGAAGGGTAGGAAGACAGTCACGCAGATGTAGTGGAGGACTCCCAAAGGCTTTCCATTTGGACACTTGGGAGCATTCCCACATGGGCTCGGTCGATATCGATGTCACCCATATGTGAAGATTATATTCCTGCTTGTTCCTGGAGATAGCCGTTTCTATGTTCATCTATTTGGTGACGTCCATGTTTCTAAAATCAGGCTGAAATGTAAACGTTCCTGGGGTTTTCTCAGACATTTAGCCCTAAACAGCTTTTCTAAAATGCCACTTCACGTGTTAAAACAGACAAAATCTTCAACACAACATAAAACCACAGATGTATAATACAGAATACCTATCTTTCCTTTAATCTCTAGAATTATGTATCAAAACCTTTCTCAAACAAAATAAGCTTTCAGTTTTTTTAGGAAAAACTAGATATGACTTCTCAGCCCATAAGGTGTATGTCAAATGTTCCATAGGCAGGGACCAACCACAAAAAGTACTCGCTCATGTGTTGAACTCTTCCTAATAGATGCTACTGTTAATACTATTAAAAATTTAATTTTGCAGAGCGCGAGTAGAAACACAGCTAGATAACAATGTCAGCAGTTAATTTTATATTAATTCTTTCAACAATCTAGTGACTAAACACAGATACTTAAATTGGGACCACACTTTAAATAGTAACTAATGTATGTCATATTAAATTGGAGCAGTATGATCAGTTTTCTTAATCCCCACAATGGTTCTAGCCATAAAGTTTTATATTAATTGAAGAATCTTGATGTATAAATCTGGTAAGACCAAATACATCACATTACAATAAATTGAGAAACAATGCAACAATGAGTCCATTATACAATGTATTTAAACACCCCAATAACAAATATAACCCTCCAATTGTATTGTCTAAACATTGTTAAGTACCCACATGTTGTACTGTCTAAATGTTGTTAAGTACCCACATGTTAAATGTAACCCACCAATTGTGATGTAATGTGACCACTTTGATTGAAGGATAAGGTGGTATACAAATCTGTCTAAATAAATAAAAATATAAATAAACTACTGACTGTAATACACTTCGGAAGTAGGTAGCATTTAAGTATTGTGATAAGGAAGCTTATCAAAGCTCAGGGAGTAAGGACAAAAGAGGGGAATTTACTCTGATCAAGGGACCTGTGCTGGCAGGTCAGAGAAATAAGGCAGCTTGTTTCCCTAAAAGACTACATGTTCCAGGATGCACCAGTTTGCAGAAAGCCCCTAGAGGAGCTAAAGTGGAAAAGTATGAGTCTAATCAGAGAAAACATTATGTCATCCCTAATCAATCACCTTCTAGGAGAGAGCTTAATCCACAACACCTGAAGTATGCAAGGGAGGAGTTGCAATCTAAGCCCTTTAAAACTAGAAGGGAATATACAGGAGGGGAGAAGAAGGACAGGAGGAAGAACCAGGAGGGGAACAACTGGAATCTGAAGGAACAAGAACAAGGAAGCAGACGGGCAAAATTTATCAGCGCCGGTGGTTGACGTCATGTGACTCAGCGTATGTTGTATATGCCTTGCAGTGTACTTGTCCCCTAATATATATTGGCAGGACTTCTCGAAAGATTAAGGTCCGCCTTAGTGAGCATGCCTCTAGGATCCGGCAGAAAGTTCTATCAGCCCCCCTCGTCGAGCACTGTGAGCTCTATCATCATCAGTTTAATTCTGACTTTTCCTGGACTGTGTTGGATTTTATTCCTCCAAATCCTCGAGGAGGTAATCGGCTTTTTGCTTTGCAACGATGTGAACAACAGCTGATTTTTGAGTTACAGGCTGCCATTCCCTCGGGGTTAAACAAGGAAGTGGAGTGGTTTAGCTTGCTGTAACGTCACCCATGACACTAAGGGGTTCCCCGATGACAGTGGGGTCTCCCGTTTAGTTGATTGGAGCTCCCTGTTGATTGGCAGTGAGTGTTAGCCAATGAATATATTTCCCCTTTATATAAACCGGTGTGGTTTGGCGGCTATGGAAGTTCTTTACAGCGGTATGTTTGAGGAGCGTGAACACTTGAAACAGGGCCTATGGCCCGAAATGTACGTCGTGGATTTGCTACCTGACCGCTTTTTGACAGAAAGTTCTTTGGTGTTGTCAGACGGCTGCCTGGGTGAGAATCTTCAACAGTCTTGGCAAGTGCATATATCTATATGATTTGCAAGGTATTGTGGGCAATGTAGTTCATTCACACCAGACCCAGCTGCTGACAATAATTTAGTTGTGCTCTTGGGTAAAGCCAATAAGATTTTTATTTATGGGGTTATTTCTCCCAACACAGATATGCTTGGTAGCACATAAATTAGGTTACTTGCTTTCAGTGTTAACTTGGAAAAACAAAGTCAAAATCAGGAAAACAACAAATGAAAAGCCACAAAGCAAGAAACAAACTGTTCTTTTCAGGTTAACTTCTGATTACTTCCCACATAGATACAGAAGTGATTCTCTCCTAGCTCACAAGCAATTAGGTAAGGCTTAATTGCTAGCAGTTATCCAGCTGAAACCCCTTAGCTGGCTTGCTTTCTACTGTGTGGGTCAAATCCTGCTTCAGGAGCTTTTCTGGGTAGATTAAAGAACAAATTTGTATTTCTTTGTGATGGTTGCTGTACTTTATAACAGAAAGTTACCAACGGAGTTTAGATAGAGAGCAGTCCATATAAACAGGATCCTCATCTGCTATTATTCCCCCTTGTTCAACAAGCATGGGTTCAATATCATGGATTGGCACAGATGAATCTCTCAATGGAGCATTTTCAGGAGAATACTTGTTTCCCTGCTGTCTTTCAAGGTTATAGCTAGGGCATAGATCAGTGTTCATACCTGAGCTTCCATTGCTGCTAGAGTTCCTCTCTATATAGCTTGGCCAGTATGTAGTCCAGTTCTTATGTCCAGCCTTCCAATCCAGATCCCTGGACACTGGATCTCTCTTCACATACCTTCTGGCACAGGTCTTAGGGTCCCTTCCACGTGCAGCCGTCTCCCTCACAGGTAGCCTCTGGTGATTCCTAGCTCTGCAGCACCATTCCTCTGGCTTTCCCCAGTCCAATGGTGTATGCTGGCCCTTGGAATACCTCCCAGTATACGTACTGCTTTGGACTCTTCTAGACCTCTCAAAGGCTTTTCTCTTCCTTCTTCCAAAGGGTCTCTTTCCCTCTCTGTCCGTCCTGTTTGGCTTCTGCTTCTGATGATCCTTCAGATGAAACTGAGGATAATTCTCTGGATATCCAAGGTGATCATGAAGATGGTCATCTGTAGAATAAACTCTACTCTTATTCTGCTTAGATGAGTGATCCTCCCTAACACAGCGCAGCTGTGCTGAATCAGGCCCTGCCCTTTGAGATGAGTGCTTAGGGATTACCTCATAGCCCTCCTGATTGAACACACGTTTCCCCACTTCAGCTCCTCTAATGGCTGTTGGAAACCTGGTGCATTCTGGGACTGGTAGTCTTTTATGGGAAAATTCTGTTTTCTTATTTCTACCAGAACTGACAGGTTGCTTGTTCAGAGTCACTTCACCTTTTCTATAGCTCCTTCCTGAGCTATGATAAGCTTCCTTATCACAGTGTGCATGAAACTTCACTGGACTATTTTTATAAGTTAAGTACAGCGTTTCAATTTATATAAAAAAAGGGAACAGGTTGTCTGGTGTGACTGGATTTTCATTTCAGTCGCCTCCAGCCTCTTCCGACAAAAATGATGTGTTAAATAGGGAGTTTACTTATGGGTTTGGTTTTGTTCTTGCTGGATTTTATATTTACAGAACCAAGGACTGGGTTTATTCTCATATGGAGGCGAGTATAAGGAACCACATGCACGGTGGATGCCATATGGCCTAGCAACTGTAACATTTCCCGAGCAGTGAGGTGATGTTTTAGCACTGCTTGGGAAGCTAACTGCACAATGCGAAGGCAGTGGGGCTGTGGAAGAAAGGCCCTTGTCTGTCTGGTATCCAGCAGAGCTCCTATAAACTCTAGGGACTGAGTGGGAGCAAGGTTGGACTTTGGGAAGTTTATGACAAGTCTCAAATACTGAAGGATGTGCATTGTGCGAGACAGAGCAACCCTGGCCTCTGAATCTGAAGGGGCTCGAATGAGCCAGTCGTCTAAGTAAGAGAAGACGAATATTCCCAGGATGCGGAGAAATGCTGTTACCACAGCTATGCATTTTGTGAACATCCTTGGTGCAGAAACCAGGCCAAAAGGAAGAACCCTGTATTGGTAGTGCTTCCCTGGAAACAGGAATCGAAGGAACTTTCGGTGAGTTGGATGGATGAGAACATGAGTGTACGCATCCTTGAGATCTAGAGAACAAAGCCAATCCTGACTCCGAAGGTATGGCAGCAGAGTTCCTAGAGAAATCATTTTGAACTTCTCTCTGAATAGGAATTTGTTCAATTCTCTGAGGTCCAGAATGGGTCTGTGTCCTCCTGTTTTCTTTGGAATAAGGAAATAGGGGGAGTAAAACCCTGTACCCCGTTGGCACCTCTTCTACTGCTCCTTGAGCAAGGAGCATTGTGACTTCTTGACCTAACTGGTTGTTGGGAGAGGTCTGAGAATTGAACTGTCTTACTATTGTAGGAGGGAACATGCTGAGGAAATGAAGCTTGTACCCCTCTCGTACAATAGACAGAGTCCAATTTTCTGCTGTCATCTGACACCATCTGGGATGGTGGAGGGTTCTGGACCATTCAGGGCCAGGGAGACAAAGTTCTCTAGATAGGAGTCAAAGCCCCTGTGGAGGCTGAGTCTGCTGAGCCAGTTGAGGCTTAGCTGCTTTTGACTTCCTTTATTGCCTAAGTTGTTACTGCTGTCCCTTTTGGGCAGACTGACCTGAACAATGTCCCTGCTGGGTATAGGAGGGATAAAACTTCTTCTTCTTACTGAAGAATGGTTTCTTAGAGGATCTTTTCCTCGCAGGATCAGCTGTAGATTTGGACAATCTATCCAAAGTGATACTGTCAGCATCAATCTCATTAGCTTTTTCCTGCCAAAGAGATTCTCTCCTGTGCAAAGTATATTCCCGAGTTTGTCCTGTACCCAGATTTCTAAGTCAGATGCCTGGAGCCAGGCAATTCTACGTGCAACTATTGCAATAGCAGAGGTTCTGCTTAAGCATTCAAAGCAGTCAAAGGCTGCACGATTCACAAACTTGGA
Source organism: Ichthyophis bannanicus (assembly GCA_033557465.1). NCBI lineage: Eukaryota > Metazoa > Chordata > Amphibia > Gymnophiona > Ichthyophiidae > Ichthyophis > Ichthyophis bannanicus. The sequence goes on from CM066032.1 coordinate 989,750,286, forward strand.
AACATCCTGAGTATGTTTAACAAGAATAAGATAATCTTGCCTTTTATCATCAGGAAGGAGAGGGCTCATAAGCTCTAAGTCTCCTGTGACTTCCTTAAGGAACATTCCCATATACAAGATATGATCCTAGCAGAAAGCATGGAAGCCTGGAAGGATCGACGTCGAAAGGCATGAAGCATCCTACACTCACGTCCTGGAGGATTAGATGCATGCCTTTTTGCACTCATCCATCTAATGGCTGATTCCACCACCATGGAATAGTGTGGTAATTGAGTCTTCTGAAACCCAGGACAAGAAGGAACTCGATACATGGTGTCGAGTCTTCAATAATGAGGAGATGTGGTTAGAGGTGTTTCCCACATCCTTAACATAAGATCATGCAAGATCTCATGAATAGGTAAGGTAGCTGCCTCCTTGGGAGCTTTAGGGTATTGTAGCATTTCTAATTCCTTTGCCCTAGGCTTTTTTTCAGGAGCCACTGTGATGGAAAGACCTCGGGCCACATCTCGGATAAAATCCTGAAAGGACATATCCTCTGGTGGAGACATCCTACGCTGAGGAGAAGAGGAATCCTCGGGAAGAAGTACTCTGGTATCGGCAGAGCCTTCAGAGTCTTCAGACTCATCTGAGGATTAGAAGTATCTCTGATCCGGGTGATCGTGCATGGCACGGTACTGGTACCGATCGGAGTGGTCTGGTACTGACTTGTCGATGCTGGATAGAGCGGTCCCGGTAGAATACCTGCCGATGTCAATGCAGTCAGTGCCGGTACCGGTTGAATTGTCTGAAGCGGTTTCAGGGGCATTGAGGCCGTGAGAAGAGCTGCCAGACTGCATTCAATAGCCAAGAATCTCTGGTCTATCGAAGCTGCTGATGCTTGGGTATCGGTGCCGGTTAAAGCGGCCGGAACCCCAGAGCATGGCACCAGTAGTTCTGCCAAGGTTGAAGGCTCGAACATCCTGGAGCTTCGTTAGTGCTTTGGAAGACGAAGCCTCCCGACCAAGGGCAACGCCAGAGGCATCTCGATGTTTAGAAGGAGATCTACCCTTTGAGGACTGGCTAGATTTATGTTTAGTTACCTGAGATCCATGGGAGGAGGATGAAGCCCTGGAGGATGTCGATGCCACGGAGGCTGTATCGGAGGGAAAAAGGGTGCTGAGCTTAGCAGCTCGGTTTTGCCGGCCCCTTTTTGACATCATTCCACAGGCAACACACTCTGAAATAGAGTGGTCAGGACCTAACCATTTGAGGCAACACTCATGGGTGTCGGTGACGGAGATGGTACCGCCACACTTAGAACACTTTTTAAAACCTGAAGTGGGTTTTTCCATTTTGAGGGAAAAAGTTGGACCTAGTGCCCAATATGGCGCGTGGCATCCAAGAAGAAAATTACTGGAGAAAGACTCCAGAAACAAAGTTTGTTTGTTTTTTTTAGAAAAAAGAAAAGAAGAACCGGCAGTACCGGTATAGCGTCGAGGGAAGGCAGACGCAACCACAAAAACGAAGTATAAGAAGGGAATTTTCTGCGGAGACAGGATGTGCGACCTGTTGGCTCTGTGGAAAATGAAGAACTGAAGAGGGACAGTTGGGAAAGGTGGGAAGGCAGCACGCAGGTGCTGTGGGATGCTCCCAAAAGCTTTCCTATTGGATGCTGGGGAGCATTCCCGCGCAGGCTCTGTCGGTACCGAAGATACCCATATGTGAAGACTACATTCCTGCTTGTTCCTGGAGATAGCATAAAGCAGACCCTGACCCCAGTGTAAGGCATCCACTTGTTGACTGCTGGATGTCGGAGGTCTTGTGCAGAAGTGAAGAAGCTTGGCGTTTTAGGGAGTTGAAAACAGATCTATTTCTGGGGTTCCCCAGGTCTTGAAGATGTAGGATGTTGTGTCTGCAAAGACATTGAACTCCCCCGGGACATTCAACGCTTGGAGGTATTTGATGAGCAATGGCAAAGGACCACAAGTGTAGTGCCTCCTTGCAAAGGGCTCAAGAGCCTGTTCCTTCCTGCTTGTTCACAAAGAACATGGCAACCTGATTGTCCGTCCTGAGTAGGACTTGTGCTCTGAGGTGGTGTTGAAACACCCAGAGGGTGTCCACAGTCCCTTTGTAATCAGGTTCCCCAGATGGGCTCCCCAACCCAGTTTGGAGGCATCCGTTTGTCGGGATGCATTGAAGTGGAGGCATCTGAAAAGGTGACCCTACAAGCAGAATTCTGGAGAACACCACCACTGAAGGATATGGTTAGATGGGCAATGACTTGGATCATGTCCTGGAGAAGGCCTGAGGCCTGCTTCTACTGAGAGGCAAGAGTCAATTGGGTTATCTGCAAATGTAGTAGGGCATATAGTACTGTAGAGGTCATGTCCCCTGGGAGCTGCAGCATCTCTCGGACATAATGTTTTCGTAGGAGCGTCTGGGATGCTAGTTCGATTAGACGGAGATGGGGCAGAAACACCCTGGGCTGTTGGGTGTCTAATAGAGTTCCGATGAACTCTAGTTTTTGTGTTGGAGTGAACTGGGTTTTTGGGAAGTTTATCACAAATCCCAAGTGTTGTAGTACTGGGATGGTACGATGCAAGAAAAGCAGTACCTCTTGGGAGGTGTCTGCTTTTATTAGCCAATCGTCTAAGTAAGGGAAGGCGAATATCCCCAGAGATCTTAGATATGTGGCTACGACTGCCATACAGTTTGTGAAGACTCTTGTGGCAGAAGCGAGTCCGAAGGGAAGGACTCTATTGATAATAGGCCCGATTTTCAAAGGCATTTACATGGGTAACTGCCCTAGTTACCTGTGTAAATGCCTTATCCGGGATTTTTGAAAGGCACCTACACAGGTAGTGCCCTTCGAAAATCCTGAATAAGTCTATAACGCGCCCAGATGCTATGCAGTTAGCATCGGGGCATGTTAGGCGCGTTCTAGTGTGGAGGAAAGGGCTAAACGGGTAGCACCAGTGCTACCTGCTTAACCTTCTGTCTTTCAGATGCAGGGGCTAAGCGGGTAGCATTGAAAATCAGTGCTACCTGGTTAGCTCCTGTGGCTTCCGGATTGTGCGGCGAGACCCACATTTTCAATGCCGGGGCTGCATATGATCCCGGCATTGAAAATCCGAGTTAGACAGATGGTGGGCAGACAGGCTAGGCACCGATGCGGTGCATAGCACTGCCCAGATGAAAACCGGGCCCAATATTTTCCTTGAAAGGTGAAGCATAGATATCTCCTGTGTCCTGGGTGGATGAGGATATGTGTGTACGCTTAGTTTAGATCTAGAGAATAGAGCTACCTGTGGCTTCTTTTGTTGCTTTTGAGGTTGCTGCCTCTTCTGTGGGGCCTGATCCTGGTACTGAGAAGCAGGATGATGAGGAGAAGAATTTCTTCTTATTATTGTAGAAAGACTTCTTTGCAGGTGCCTTTTTTTCTAGCAGGGTCAATTGTTACTCTGGACAGTCTCTTTAGAGTAGTATTTTCTGATTCTAATTGAGAGGCCTTATCTTGCCAGTCTTTTTCAAAGAGGTTTTCCCCTGTGCAAAGTATCTTGCCCAGCCTATCTTGAACCCACTGTTGAAGACCTGAAGCTTGAAGCCATGCAATTCGATGTGCACCAATGCATATTGCTGAGGCCCTGCTTGTGCATTCAAAGGCATTAAAGGTGGACCTATGGACAAACTTTGAAATATTTTGGCTATGCTTAACTAGGGCAAGGTAATCTGCTCTTTTGTCTTCTGGGAAGAAAGGGGCAAAAACCTTGAGATCCCTGGTGACCTCTTTCGGGAACATTCCCATGTAAAGTTTATAGGAGTTAATCCTAGCCGGAAAGCATGGATATTTGGAAGCAACGATGCCCAAAGACGTTGAGTGTTCTCGATTCTCTACCTGGAGGATTAGAAGAGTGTGCCTTTGAGCTTTTGATTCAACCACCATGGAATGGTGGGGAAGCTATGGCTTTTGGAAGCTGGGACACCCCGGTACCCAATACATGGTATTGAGGCATTAGATATGAGGTGAGACGGTGAGAGGCGTCTCCCACATACAGAGCATAAGATCATGAAGGATGCAGTGCCCCAGTAAGGTGTCTGCCTCTTTGGGTGCTGTTGGGTATTGGAGGATTTCTAAGTCCTCCGCCCTTGGCTAGGTCTCAAATGAATTCCTGGAAGGACATGTCTTCTGGAGGTGACATGCGTCACTGCTGAGGTGGGAAAGGGTCCGAAGGAAGGTCCCGGGGCCCCCGTGAATCGAATGACTCCACATCCGAAACAGGGGAATAGGACTTGTAGGGCTTGAAGTATCAATGGGCATGGTATTCGTCAGAAGCTAGATGCTGGTATTGATGATACGAGGTATCTGCCTCGGTGAGTCGCTTGGGTTTGGCACTAGCATCGGTAAGTGTTTCAAGGGAGGGCATGGGTGGGAACGATGTCATCTGATGTCATCTGCAGCAGCCCTGATGTTGTGCCTGGAATTGGTGTCAATGTTGGTACCCAATAGCCAAGGGTTTTATGGGTATTGAGGCTGCAAGTTGGGCTGCTAAGCTCTGCTCGATGGCCAGAATGTGCTGGTCTATCGAGGTTGCTGATGCTTGGATATCTGTGATGGGTATTTGCGCTACAGTCCCAGAGCATGGCACCAGTAGCTCTCCAGAGATTGAGGCCTCGGGAGCATCCTGGGGCCCCTCAATGGCTTTGGAGGACAGGGCCTCCCACCAGGGCTATTTAGCAGGCCAATCCACTTCCAAGGCAACACCTGAGAGATCTCAATGCCTTGAGCGTTGTGATAAGGAAGCTTATCATAGTTCAGGAAGGAGCTATAATAGAGGTGAAGTGACTCTGAACAAGCACCCTGTCTTTTCTGGAAGAAATAATAAAACAGAATGTTTCCATAAAAGACTACCATTCCCAGAATGCACCAGGTTTCCAACAGCCATTAGAAGAGCTGAAGTGGGGAAACGTGTGTTCAATCAGGAGAGCTATGAGGTAATCCCCAAGCTCTCATCTCCAAGGGCAGGGCTTGATTCAGCACAGCTGCGCTGTGCTAGGGTGGAGCATTCATCTAAGCAGGATAAAAGAAAAGCTTATTCTACAGAGAATCATCTTGATCAGAAGCACCTGGATCATCCTGACCATCATCATCAGCAGAAGCCAGAGCTGACGGACAGAGAGAGCAAGAAACACTTTGGAAGAAAGAAGAGAAAAGCATTTGGGAGGTCTAGAGGAGTCCATAGCAGTACGTATACTGGGAGGCATTCCAGAGGCAAGCATACACTATTGGACTGGGGAAAGCCAGAGGAGTGGGGTTGCAGAGCCAGGAATCCCCGGACGGCACCTGTGAGGGAGACGGCTGCACTTGGAAGGGACCCTAAGACCAGTGCAAGAAGGTATGTGAAGAGAGATCCAGTGTCCAGGGATTTTGATTGGAAGGCTGGACATAAGAACTGGACTACATACTGGCCAGGATATTTAGAGAGGAACTCTAACAGCAATGAAAGCTCAGGTATGAACACTGATCTATGCCCTAGCTCTTCACTGGGAAGACAGCAGGGAAACAAGTATTGTCCTGAGAGTGTTCCACTGAGAAATTCCTCTGTGCCAATCCATGATATTGAACCCATGATAGTTGAAGAAGGGAAAGATGTTATAAATGGGGACTTTGAATACATGGATTGCTCTCTGTCTAAACTTCTGTGGTAATATGCTGTCACAAAATACAACAACCATCACAAAGAAATATAAACTTGTTCTTTAATCTACTCAGAAAAGCTTCTGAGTAGGATTTGAGCCACGTAATAGAAAGTAAATCAGCCAAGAGGGTTTCAGCTGGTAATGGTTATCAACTGAGCCTTGCCTAATTGCCTGTGAGCTCTGGAGGCACACTTCTGAGTGTGTGTGAAGATACAGGAAGATATCCCTGAAAAAGAACAGTTTTTTTCCTACTTTGTGGGTTTTGTTTTTTCTTTGAAGCACTGCTAAGGAGAATTAGCAGGAGCTTACAGGAAAGACCTTTCTGTTCCCATCAAGGTCTTTATGCTTTGATTTGATTGCTTAACAAGTTCAGCTGTTGTTTTTCCTTATTTGTTTTTCTAAGTATAATACTGAAAGCAAGTATTCCTTTTTATGTGCTACCAAGTATATCTGTGTTGGGAGAAATAACCCCATAAATAAAATATCTTCTTTGCTTTACATTCGAGCAAGCACAACTAATTTATTGTGAACGGCTGAGTGTGGTATGAATGGACTACATTTCCCACAATCCTTTGCAAGTCATATTAATATTTGCCTTTGCCAAGACTGTGGACATTCTCACCCAGCGCCCCCGTTTACAGCGTGATCTTTCCCTAGAGGTATTGTCAGACTTGGACTTGGATTGTGCTTGGACTTTGAAGATACCTGACATCCATGGGAGGATGATGAGGCTCTCGACCAAGTGGATGCCATCAATACCGTGTCTGAAGCAAAGAGTGCTCCAAATTTAGAAGCCTGTTTTTGTAGGCTTCTTTGTGTCATTTTCTGACAGAGGGAGCAGTCTTTTGTCTGATGGTCTGGGCCGAAGCATTTTAGACACCAGTTATGTGTGTCAGTCGCCGAAATGGTGCTGGCACAATTAGAACATTTTTTGAAACCACTAATTGGTTTCTCCATGCCTTAGAGTGTGAAGGTTATGGAAGGCATAAGGCCTAAGAAGGGCGTCGATGCCCAAGTCTTTTTTTTTTTTTTTTAAGAAAGACGGAAAAGAAAAGAATAAGGGAACCATCTATGTCTTTGATGGTGCCGGTGTCAACGGAAAGGCAGAGGCATTATCCACAAAAAGAAGTTTTTTCTGCGGTGGCAGGATTTGCTTCCTACTGGCTCAGCGGAAGACGAAGAACTGAAGAGAAGGAGGTGGGAAGGTAGTCATGCAGGCACAGTGGAGTGCTCCCAAAAGCTTTCCAATTGGACCCTGGGGAGAGTTCCTGCACGGGTTCCATCGGTACTGACATCACCCATATGTGAAGACTACATTCCTGCTTGTTCCTGGAGATGAAATCAACATTTGGTGCCCTGAAGTCACCATGAGTGAGGGATAAGTTCTGAAGGTTGGGATGTCGAAGGTTAAAGAATCTCTTTGCCTGTGCTACTCCTGTCCAGGTAGCAAAATTCAACCTCAGCTCTTTGGCTCCAAATCTCTAAATTCAAGTGCAAATTCAAATACAAATAGAGTGAGGAATGAAATAAAAACAAAACACACATAAAAGGAGACTTAACAATAACAGTATTACTTAAGGCCTTAAAGGAGCAGCTCAGAACTGCTAACCTGAGCAGTGTCCTTCCTGTAATCCCTCCTTAAGGCCTTAAGTAGTACTGTTATTGATAAGTCTCTGTTTATGTGTGATTTGTTTTTATTTCATTTCTCACTCTATTTGCATTTGAATTTGCAATTGAATTTAGAGAAATGGAGTCAAAGAGCCTAGGTTGAATTTTGCTACCTGGTCGAGAGTAGCACAGGCAAAGGGATTCCTTCAGTAGGCAGCCCTGATGTTGAGTCAGGAGGCCTGGTTGAGTCCCCAGAGGTATAAGAGAAGCCTGCAACAGCACCAGCAGATGGGGAACTGAAGCTGGCAGGGCCATCGAAGTGCACTCAGAATGATAGCTGCTTTGTCTTGCTTGATCTTGAGCAGGAACCACGTGATGAGCGGGAATGGAGGAAAGGCATAAGAAGACCATGGGACAACTCTAGTACAAAGGTATCAGGCGCCCACCTTTGGAGGCAGGGCCGAATGGAACAGAAGATGAGACACTTGGCATTGTCCGCGGAAGCGAATAGGTCCACTCCGGTGTCCCCCAAAGAGCAAATATGTTCTGAAGGATGGCAAGTTTGAGGAAGCATTAGTGTGAGTCAAGCTGGCGGCTCAACTTGCTGACAAGCTGGTTGTGAATCCCTGGAAAATAAGCTGCTTGCAGCTTGGCTTCTATGGAAAGGGCAAAAGTCCAGAGCTGTGTGGCCTTGCGGCAGAGACAAAGCGAGCCTGTACCGCCCTGCTTGTTGAGGTAGAATATGGAAACTTGGTTATTGGTATGTACTAGGACAGTCTTGTGACAGTCTTAGTTGATAATTACCTGCCTCTGTTACTTGGTTTTGCAATATTTTTCCTGTTCTATGTAAAGTTGCTTGTACCTTGTTTGATGTTTTATACCTGTTCTATGTAAAGTTACTTGACTGTTCTTGTTCTTTGTAAACCACTCTGATACTAAATAGTGCGGTATATAAAAGCTAATAAATAAATAAAATAAATAAATAAATCCAGTCAGCAAAAACCTGAGGGCACAGGAAACCACTCAGAGTTCAAGCACATTGATATTGTGATGATGCAGAGGCTTCAAACAGAGAGAAAATGGGTTTAAAACTGCAGCTTTTCTCTAATGCACACATTAAGGCAGGCAAGGAAGGGGTTAAAGCACAAACCCAGAGAAACTCTCTGCACAGAAAGGCAGTGAGAGAGCCACACCCCAGCTCCAGGACAAACAGGGGAGCTGACGTAAGAGGCAAGGGGGCGGAGTCAAACCGGATAGGACAGCCCAATGCTCTTAACCAGGAAGTAACAGAGAGAGTTAGTTCGGGATTGAGTCTGAGGAGATCGTGTGAGAGCTCGTGTGGGAGAAGGAGATTGAGTTCTGATCTGAGGAGAGTTCGTGGAGGAGCAGGAGGAGTGCCTGGGAGAACAGGAAGTGTTCAGGCAGGAGACTCAGGACCTGACTCTGACCAAGAGGCAGAGAGAAGCAAAGGGTGGAGCAGCCATTGCCAGGATAGCACATGGTGCTGGGAAAGTTGCCATCCAGACTGCTGTGAGACACGGAGGTCTCTGAGACAGCAGGGGAGCAAGCTTCCTCTGAGAGAGAGAGGTCAACGCGAACCAGACAGCCAGGAGAAGCAGGTGGGAACATACTTTTATTCTCATAGGGAGGGGCTGGAACCCTTAACCAGAAGAGAGAGTATATCTTCCCTAGACTCTTCCCTAGAAGCTGTGAACAGAGGTGAGAGTTTAACCAAGTATAAAACTCTGTATGATAAGCTGCCTAAGCGTTCCAAGTGCAGGAAGCCAGATACTAGCAGAAGCTTAGGAAGTACCTCAGCTGTTCTTAATTCATCAGCTGATGGTAGGCTTCGACGAGAGAAGCTAACGCTAGCTCACGCTGTGCCAGTGAAACAGGAGCAATGCAAGAACAGAGACTTGTCTTTTTACCCACCTTTGCAACCCAGACGTACTAGAAGAGGAGCAAGCCAGTTGAGTTCCTTTAACACCACTTTAAAGGAGGCTGCTGATTCTAGTTATAATTATATTCCACTGAGGGAAAGGAATAGAGAGTGGAAACAGCTTAGACACCATTTGGAACCATGGAAGCCTGTTGATCTGCAGTACCCTGATTTGAATCATGAGACGTCTGACTCAGATGTTGAATCCATGCAGTTAGGTTCAACCAAATCAGATAGGTCTTATTCTGACATGGAAGCAGACTGTGCTATGTGTTGCCAAGAGTGAAGCTGTTAATAGTATTGTATAAGAGAAGTGCTGATAAGTAATTCATGCTACTGAGTTTGCACGGAGAGAAGCAGCGTTCTGCTGGAGTGAAACTCAATGTCTGTAAGCAGCTGAATATGGTGAAAGCTATGGAAGTGATTAGCTGCTACTGAAGCTGTTCGTTGATGAGAAGAAGTTGAATTAACCTTGTACATAATTGGACAACCCTGAGAAGGATCAGGTTGGACTGTATTTCAGTTGGACTTTATATTGGCATATAAAAGTATCCACCGTTTTGTTTCTGGTTAGGGGAGGATAGATGACAGAATCCTGTGCAACAAATAAAGTTTTTGTTATCACACAAAACCTTGGCTGTCTTTCGTTTGGGCCACAACTACAGGGATACCAAGCATCAGCACTTACAAGGATAATCTGGCACATTTCCCACTCTCCCAGGCAACCACCTATATGCTGAGAAAGGGGGTGTGACAATATGCAAAGTTCGTTTCTGAGGAGACTATATGCCCTGAGTAGGCAGATTGAGTAGATGGGCCCCCCAGCTGTATATGCATGCATTGTTAGTCATGACAATGTGATGTGGTGGAGTCCAGAAGGGGCACCTCACTTGAAGATTGGCTGGGGTTGCCCACCACCTGAGGTTGTCAAGGAGGACTGCTTACTGCGGCCCTTGAGGGAAATCCTGGCCTGGAGGGGATGGGAGCGTTGACACCAGATGAGTCTGAGATGCCATTGTAGGAGGTTCATGTGCAGCTGGGCAAGTGGCACTACATGTACAGACTCCATGTGCCCCAGGAAACATAGGAGCAGGTGGACCGGCGCTGTCTGGCATGTGTTCAGGGTGCTGCTGAGTGGCTGCAAGGCCTGAACTCTCTGAACAGAAAGGAAAGCCTTGGCTCGAAGAGTGTCTAGATGAGCTCCAATAAAATCCAGACTTTGTGTGGGATAGGCTCTGAATTGAGAACAAAGTCAAGGGTCTGCAAATTGATGGCAGTGTCCAGCACAATTCGAGTTGCAGTATCCTGAAAGGTGCCCGAGATTAGCCAATCATCTAGACAAGGGTAAACGCAGTGGTCCTGTCGGTGAAGATGGGCTGCTACAACCACGAGACACTTGGTGAAAACATGAGGAGCGGAGGAGAGCCCAAAAGGACAATTTTGTACTGATAGTGATGGTCGAGGCAGGTGAAGCGAATGAACTTCCAGTGATGAGGGTGGATGGGGACTTGGGTATAGGCATTCTTGGGGTCTACTTGATGAAAAGGTTAAGATGATGGAGGTTGAGGATTGGCCAAAGGCCACCAGATTTCTTGGGAATCAAGAAGAAGCGAGACTAAAATCCTTGACCCCTTTTGGGAAGTGGGAAAAGCTCGATAGCATAATTAAGGAGGAGCTGAGCTATCTCTTGCTAGTTGGGGTACATGATGCTCCGGGGACTGGTTGGTCAGGACCAGGGGCCGAGGAGGCGGTGGTACGTCAAAGTAAAGCTTGTACCCCAACTGGACAATGGAGAGAATCCAACGGTCCATGGTGATGACGGTCCTGCCAGGCCTCTGTGAAGTAGTGGATGCATCTGCCCACCGGCAAATAGTCAAAAACTGGGAGAGGGTTTGGAAAGGGTAATCTGCGGGAGTGCCTGGGATTTCCTCTCTCATGGATGACCCTGGGAGTATGGTTGATAAGCAGGGCCGGCCCATCCAACAGGCAAGCTGGCAGCAGCACAACAGGTGGCGGTGGCAGAGGCACACATGGGTGCCGTGCCGTCCTCCCCATCTGCCGCCAATTATGTTTGGCAGAAGAGGCAGGCAGAAGCAACATTTCCAAAGGTGGTGGCAAAAAGATGCCACTTTTGGAGATACTGCTGCTGCCTGCCTCCCCCTCCTGAGACGGAATTGGTGGCAGCAGCAGCTGGAGGGGAGGGGCTGCGGCAGCAGCAGCTGGGGGGAGTGGCAGCGGTGGTGGCAGCTGAGGAGGTGAGTATGGGGTTTCTGCCTAGGGTGGCAGAAACCCATGGGCTGGCCTTGATAAGGTTGGCCCTGAGCCCGCAAGGGTGACTGCCGCAAGTAGAGCTGGTAGTGCCATTGTGCGTAAAATTGCTGAAAGTAATTATTAATGATAGGAATGGTGATAGGATGGCAGTGAGGGGCGACGGGAGGTGGAAGTTGCCCCCACCAGCTGAGCCGAGAGTTCTCAGATGGTGGCAGAATGGGCCTTCGACCTCAGAGATTGCTTCCTGAATCTTGGAGCCAAAAAACTGTCACCCTGGCAGGGTGCGTCTGCCAGGCTTTCATAAAGATCTCCATGGAAACCGGAGACATGAAACCATGCAGCATGTCTGGCTGTAATAGCCATTGCTGCGGACAAGGCCATGGAGTCGTAGGCATCGAACGTGGCACAAATAATATAGTAAAGGGATTTGTGTAAGTCCACAATCAAAGAAACGGGATTCACTAAGGAGGGATCATCCAGCTGCAGCAGGTCATGAAGGTAGTGCAGGATATGTAGCTGATGAGCTAATATGCACATAGCAAGAGTACTGCTATGGAAAGATTTACACACCACAGCATCAAGGATGCGCTGCTCTTTCCTTGGAGGAGCTTGGGATAGCAGCTTAGTGCTCTTAGATTTTTTTTTAAGGACTGCCTCAGACACGACTTACTGATGGGGAAGCTGAGCATGTGGGAATCCCAGAGGGGGCAGGACTTTGTACTTAAGGTCGATACGTCGAGATGTAGCACTGCCTGAGGATGGGGTCTTCCTGATGGAAGATAGCATCCTGGAGGATCTGAGGCACAGGAAGTGCAGAGACCTCCTTGGGAATACTGCAAGCTGTTAAAATGGAGTGAAAATCCCGCTTGTTGGTAGGAGACTGCGAGGCACTTACAGCCAGAGCGCAGGAGAGTTTCTGGAGGAATTTCAGATAGGAAAGACCCTCAGGCAGATCGTCCTGGAGGTCCTATTCCGGGGATATCAGAAGAGGGTCCTTAATGTAGAACTCACATAGTTCCTAAGGCTAGGAGGGGAGAGAACAAATGTCCTCGTCGAGGCATGCACCAGTCAATGAGGGGAGGTGAACCCGGGACCTCCTGTACGGGAGGTAACCAGGGATCTGAGGGAGCGCTAGGTGGCACATCAACCCTCTGAGAGAAGACATGCAAGAGCACGGCATTGTCCTGAAGAAACTTCGGGAAAAGAGAGAAGAGGGAAGACTCCGGGAGCCTATGGAGCGCCCCGAGTGGGGGGAGAGCTGTCAGGCGTGGAGGGCAGGGATTTGCTCTTTGAATGGTACTTACCTGACTGTGCCGAAGGGAGTTGGTGCTTATGCTTGACTTTGGCCTTTTGACCTAATGAAGGCATGTCCCCCAGAGGAAGTGAGGAGGAAGCCAACATATATGGAGTCAGTTGAGGAGGGGGAGGGGTACTGCCCAATGGCAGGAGTAGCCGAGGGGACACCCCAGATCCTGTAGCAGAGTCTGTAAGTGGCAATACCAGTGCTGCAGCTGCATTTGAAGACCTTTCCCTCCCCAGGGCCTATGCTTGACCCGGTGAGGGGAGGGAGCATGAGGAGTCTGATATGGAAGCTGGCCCTGCCAAGGTGGTAGACACTAAGCAAGGTCTGGCTCTAGCAAAGTGAAAGAAACAGCTCCTTAACAGCTGGCCCCACAGATCTCATAGACACCAAGCAAGGTCTGACTCTAAAACCGTGAGAAAACAGCTCCCTGTGATTTTCTGACTAAACAAGATTTTTTTTTTTAGTCAGGCCTTGAAGGCAGCAGCTCAAAAAGCACTTTGCTGGGGTCCAGCAGAAAAGTGAAGGCAGACCTGTGTAAGTTTTCTTGGAAGTTTCTCTTCCAACAGCTGAAGAGAGGTGCAGGCAGAAACGTTTACATTTTTGCCTGTCCAACAGCTTAAAAATCACGCAGCTGAAAGAAAACAAAAGTGGAGACAACACGGTGTGAAAACCGAACGAGGGGACTGCTAACAAACCACGAAAAAAGGGTAAAATGCAGGCAAAAATGAAGAGAGAATGAGACCCATGCAGGCACCCATGCTCAGTGAAGCAACAAAGCTTCTCAGAGCTGTGGGAGGTTCTCCAAAGGCTCAGTCTGGGGGACTTCACCAATGAGTGTGACTGCATCCCCCGTTTGTCTCCAGAGAAAGCACAGTTACTTACCTGTAACAGGTGATCTCTGGGAACAGCAGGAATAAGTCTTCACATATGGGTACGTCAGTACCGACGGAGCCTGCGTGGGAACGCTCCCCAGCGTCCAAAAAGAAAGCCTTTGGGAGCATCCCACACGCATGCGCGCTGCCTTCCCGCCCATTCACTTCCCTCTCATCGGTTGGGTTTGTAGCTGAGACCAAAGGAGGGAAGTAGACAAATTAGAGAGAGAGAGAGAGAACAACTCCTAGGGGAGGTGGGTTGGTTGTGAAGACTTATTCCTGCTGTTCCCAGAGATCACCTGTTACAGGTAAGTAACTGTGCTATCTCCAGGAACAAGCAGGAATGAGTCTTCACATATAGGGACTCCCAAGCTAGAGATGCCTAGAGGAGGTCCCAGCATGTTGCAAATCTAATAGATGGGCCATGCTATTTCTCAGAACATCAGGCATCCGAGGGATGGAGGGTAGGAGTTGAATTAAAAAGGGTGTGCTGTGGAACAGCTTGACTAAACAAGGCTTTTAGAGGGGAGTCCTTGTGTAGATCATAAATGTTAGTAAATATTGAATTCCAATTTTCTAATGTGGACCTTACTCAAAAATATTGCAAAAGTATTTGTTGAGGCTAATATGAGTCTGGTGTTAAGAGCCAGTACATTATCCTCAAAGAAATTACCTCACTGTGAAGTAGAGGAAAATAAATTTTGCAATACAGGCAGAGGTCAGAAGCCTTAATGGCTAGAACTAATCCCAGAGAAAAAAACTGGGGGAGTTTAATGAGGTTGGACTTTGGAGGAGAAGCTAAAGCTTCTGTAGGCCAAAGTTTGAAGCTCTTTGTCCTTGGAGCAGAATAAGGCTCTAGGAAAGAGAGGAGATAAATCTGACTGGTTTTCAGAAAAAGGATGGGTCTTTAAGACCCCTCTATCTAAATGAAAGAAAGAGACATTTGTAGTAGGCGGTGTAGCCTCCAATTTCTCGAAGATCAGTAATGTCTTCCCTAAGTGATGTCACTTAGGATAATGACTTTACATGGAGAGCTTCAGATGTAACGTAACCGGAAAGGTTACGGTAAAAGAAGGTAGTTTCTAATTACCATAGAAATTGGTTGTCCATTTAAAACGCTATGGTATGCTGGAACTGCATTAATATGGACAGTAACAAATCTTTCAGAGTCAGATATATATGTATGTGTATATCTATATCTATATATCTATATCTATATATATATATATAAAGAGATTCACTTAATAACAAGAAGGGGTAAGATCTGCTTGAGAATATAGATAGAGAATCTCTTTCTGGTTACACATGGAAGAACCATGGAGAAGGTTACATGGAAACCAGTGGAATGTTCTTACTTAGAAGTAGAGGTCTAGATTTCTTTAAAAATTCTAGCCTTTGAATAACCAGAAATGGAGACCTACGTGAAGGTGTGCAGAGGAGATCCTTAGTCTTAAGACAACAAGTCTGGATCCTTCTATAACTTCAGTGTGGAGAAGAAGACGCAATATAAGGGGATACCATGTTTGCCCCTCTATGAGGGCAATATGGGTATCATGTGTTCTTTGCTCAGCATATGCTTCAATGAAGTATTGGGAATTAGAAGGAAAGCACTAGACAAGGACCGACTGCAGTGAAAAGGAATGCATCCCTGTTGTAAGAGTTCTACTGGAGATGTGGAACAACTCAGGGAATTGAGCAATTCTTTATGCTTTCACTTGGTCTAAGCCCTGGTTCCTTTTCCTTAAAAGGAAATTTTAAGGAAGATGGTAAGAGTAGGAAAAACCAGTCATGTAGGAGCATGACTGGGCAAAGCCTTTTTAACCATCTGGAAGTTACCTACTAGGAATGGCTCTGACGCTATCTGGCAAAGGCTCATAGTTGCAAAACTTTTTTATATAATTGCAGAGAGGATGTTGTAGGTTGCTTAGGAGAGATCTGGCTGTTTAATTGCCAGTGTGCAACCTAATCTATTCTGTTGGAGCCAAAAAGAAAAACTGAAGATGGCTAAGAATAGTAGACAGGCCGGTTGCCTGCAATGATAAATTATCCAAGTAGGTTTTGGAACCTCTCTTGGAATTATTTGCTATTAAGGTAGCAGAAAAAAATTAGGTCCTATAGAATGGAAAAGGACCGACAGACATAATTATTGTCTGATAAGCTGTCTTAAAAGAAATATTTGAGAAGATTGCAAAGGGGAAGAAAGCTCTGTATGGAAACCACTTTCTGGAGTAGGTATTGAAGAAAATCCTATGGGCTTAAAAAGTAAGCCCTCCAGTTGAATAGTATCACTCTTAGACTGAATGTCTCGACCAAGAGGGATAGAAAGTAATACAGAGTTGAGAAGACTTACCATTTGGTAAGTCTCTGAAAAAGATAAATCCCCCTTGCAGTCAAAACTATGAGATATCCTCGTACAGGAAAACTGTCAAGGTGAAGGGCATAGCCTACCTTGTTATTAGTTAATTACTCCTCTTCTTCCTTCAAAAAGGAGAGGAGAAAGAGTAATTACTTACCTGTAACAGGTGTTCTCCAGGAACAGCAGGAATCAGTCCTCACATATGGGTGACGTCGGTGCCGACGGAGCCCTCGCGGAGCAATTTCCCCAGCTTTCAAAGAAAGCCTTTGGGAATTGCAGCGCGCATGCGTGGTCCCCTTCCCGCCCAAGGGTGCCATCTTGCTCAGTCTGATGACATAGCTAAAAGACAGCAAAAATTTTTAGCAAAAACGAAATGAGAGGACTGCAACTCCGAGGGGAGGAGGGAGGGTTGTGAGGACTGATTCCTGCTGCTCCTGGAGAACACCTGTTACAGGTGAGTAACTACTCTTTCTCCAGGACCAAGCAAGAAGTCAGTCCTCACATATGGGACTCCCTAGCTTAAGGCTACCGGAGACCTCAAGCTTAAAAATGAGCTCCATCTAGCTCAGTAGCACAGAAGGAAGGAATCTTCTCTGAAAACACCCCCGACCGGTAGCCCAACATCAGGGCCAGAGGGTAGGAGTTGCCTAAACCTCAAAGAGATTATGGAGGACTGCCTGACCGAAAGCACTGTCCCTGCGGGACTCCCTCTCCAGGCAGTAATGGGCCGCAAAAGTCTGGCTTGAAGACCAAGTAGCGGCCCAGCAGATGTCTGCCAATGGAACAGAGCGGAGATGAGCCACTGACGCAGCCTTCGCCCTAACACGATGAGCCGTGACACGACCCTCCAACGAGAGGCCGGCTGCTCCATAAGCCCAAGCGATACAGTCAGCAACCCATATGGACAAAGTACGCTTGGAGACAGGTAGCCCCAACTTATTGGGGTCAAAAGAGACGAAGAGCTGAACAGCCCTCCTATGCTCCCGCGTACAGTCAAGGTAGAAGGACAAGGCCCTCCTACAGTCCAGGGTATGCAGGACCATCTCAGCCCGGCTGGAGTGCGGCCTGGGAAAGAAGGTCGGAAGAACCACCTCCTGGTTGAGATGAAAAGGA
This sequence comes from Ichthyophis bannanicus, assembly GCA_033557465.1. Lineage (NCBI taxonomy): Eukaryota > Metazoa > Chordata > Amphibia > Gymnophiona > Ichthyophiidae > Ichthyophis > Ichthyophis bannanicus. The sequence continues at coordinate 989,767,424 of CM066032.1, forward strand.
GAAACCACTTTAGGAAGAAACTTAGGGTGAGTCCGTAAGACTACCCTATTCCTGTAGAACCTAGTGTAAGGAGGATCAGACACTAGGGCCTGCAGTTCACTAACGCGCCTAGCAGAGGTAAGGGCTACCAAAAACAAGGTTTTCCAGGAAAGAAAACAAAGAGGGCAGGTAGCCATAGGTTCAAAGGGCGGACAGGTAATCCGCTGCAAGACCACATTCAGATCCCATTCAGGGGCTGGTGGGCGCAAAGGAGGCTTAAGGAGAAGGAGGCCTCGGAGAAAACCATCCACCGGTGCGTGATGCGCAGAGAGAGCACTGAGGTAGACTCTGACAGAGTTGGACTTAAGGCCCAGATTGGAGAGGTAAAGCAAATATTGCAAGACCACTGCCACCAAGCAGGAGAAGGGATTCTCAGACTGCTGAGCACACCACACGGAGAACCTACGCCACTTAAGAGCGTAGGACTTCAGGGTGGAGGGCTGCCTGGAGGCCAAGACGACCTCTTCCACCTCATGAAGCAGCAGGAGCGGAGCAAGGACTACCCTTTCAGCAGCCAGGCCATCAGATGAAGGGACCGGAGGTTGGGGTGTAGGAGAGTCCCCTGATCCTGTGACAAGAGATTGGGTTGAAACCCCAGGGGAAGAGGAGTGTCCACCGCCAGCTGCATCAGAAGCAGGAACCAGGGTTGTCTCGGCCACCGGGGAGCTACTAGGATCATCGAGGCTCTGTCTCTGAGAACTTTGAAGAGCGTCCGAGACACCAGTGGCATGGGAGGAAAGGCATACAAGAGGCCTGTGGACCATGGAATCAGGAAAGCATCCGCCGCCACTCTTAGAGGATGCGGTTGTCGAGAGCAGAATTTGGGAAGCTGTCGGTTCAGGGGTCTGGCAAATAGATCCATGGTGGGGAGGCCCCACTTGAGAAAGATCTGCTGAACCACCAACGGATCCAATCTCCACGCGTGAGGTTGGAGGATCCTGCTCAGCCTGTCTGCCAGGTAATTTTCTTGACCTGGGAGATAGACAGCTTTGAGCAGGATGCCGTGAAGGACGGCCCAAGAGCACAGTCTCCGTGCCTCCTGACAGAGAAGGAAGGAGCCTGTACCTCCTTGTTTGTTCACGTAGAACATTGCAACTTGATTGTCCGTCTGGACCAGCACAGACTGGTGAGAAGTGAGGTGGGAGAAGGCTCTCAGAGCTAGGCGGATGGCTCTGAGCTCTAGGAAGTTTATCTGCTGAGCAGACTCCCAAGGAGTCCAGAGGCCTTGAGTACATGTCCCTTGGCAATGTGCTCCCCAACCTAGGAGAGAAGCATCGGTCATCAGCACCTGAGAAGGCGGAGGAGATTGAAAATCCACTCCCAGCACCAGGTTTGGTAGATGAAGCCACCACCGCAGAGAAGAGACCAGCAGGTTGGATACCTGTACTGAGTCCACCAGGCTCCCCGTGGCCTGATGCCATTGAGTGCGAAGGCACCATTGAGCAGGTGGCATGTTCAGGCGGGCATTGGGGGTTATATGGACCGTGGAAGCCATATGGCCGAGCAGTCTCAGAAATTGCCTGGCAGAGACCAGGGAATTGCTGTGAAAGTGGCTGGCTAGATCCATGAGCCTGTGTGCCCTGTCTAGAGGCAGGAAGGCCCGCACCTGAAGTGTGTTCAATCTTGCGCCGATGAATTTGAGATTTTGAGAGGGGAGCAAAGTGGACTTTGCGAAGTTTATGACAAATCCCAAGTGCTGGAGCAGAGTCACAGTGCGATGAGTGGTCTGAGTGGCCTCTTGGTAAGACTGGGCCCTGATGAGCCAGTCGTCCAGGTATGGAAATACAAAGAGGCCTTGAAGTCTTAGATAGGCCTCCACCACTGCTAGGCATTTGGTGAACACCCTGGGGGCGGAGGATAGGCCAAAGGGCAGTACCCTGTACTGGTAATGATTTCCTCTCACAACAAATCTGAGATATTTTCTGTGGTCTGGATGAATAAGGATGTGAGTATAGGCATCCTTTAGATCTAAAGAGCATAGCCAGTCTCCCTGCTGGAGGTAGGGCAGCAGGATTCCAAGGGTAAGCATCTTGAAGTTTTCCCTGGCCAGGAACTTGTTGAGGTTTCGCAAGTCCAGGATGGGTCTGAGGCCTCCTGTTCGTTTTGGTATCAGAAAGTACCTGGAATAAAAGCCTTGACCTCTCAGGTGGTGGGGCACCGGTCCACAGCCTGTTCCTGAAGAAGACTTGCCAACTCCTGAAGGAGTAAGTCCTTGTGCAGAGGGAATCTTGGAGGCTCCCCTGGAAAGTAGGAGGGAGGTTCCTGGTGAAAGTGAAGAAGATAGCCTTTTTGAACTAAATGAAGCACCCAGGTATCTGATGTGATGGCTGACCACCTGTGGGCAAAGTGGACCAGCCGGCCTCCTGTGCTGAGAGAAACCAGCGGAGGGGAAGAGGCTATGCTGATGGAGTCAAAAAACCCCACCCTGCTGAGCAGGGGCCGGTGTTGTGGGCTTGGGGGCCTGCTGCCTACGGGACCCATTACCCCGTCCCTTGGCCTGCTGACCCTGTTGGGGAGCTGCTGAGGCCTGATAATGAGGGTAGTGTTTATAGGCAGCCGCCTTTCTCGGGTAAAAGGGCTTTTTCCCTGAGCCCTTCTTCTTCTGAGAAGGGGCAGAAGCTTTTCTGGACAGCCGAGTCCTGGTCAGAGTCTCGGTCTCGATCTGTGCAGCCTTTTCAGCCATGGGCTTGCCAAAGAGGTTTTCACCTCTGCAGGGGACATCGACCAACTTGTCCTGTACCCATGGCTCGAGGTCGGATGACTGAAGCCAAGCCTGTCGGCGGGCACCGATGCCGGCTCTGGCTACTCGAGCCGATGCTTCGAAGCCATCGTAGGCTGCCCGAGAGATAAACTTCGAGCACTCTCGAATGCCAGTGGACAAGGCCATGAACCTCTGCAAAGGTTCCTCGGAGAGACCAGCAGAGAACCCGGCAATTTCTTTTGCCAGGTCTCGGAGATACATGCCCATATAGAGCTGGTAGGTCTGGACTCGACAAGCAAGCATAGAGCCCTGGAAGCACTTCCTACCGAGGGCATCCAGGTTCTGGGCCTCCCGGCCGGGAGGCACCAAGGAGTGCATCTTCTGACTCTTGAGTCGTGCATGGCCGATTCCACCACCATGGAATGGTGTGGTAGTTGTGCCTTTTGGAACCCGGGGCTCTTGCGGACTCGATAAACGGAATCGACCTGCTTGCTTAACACCGGCGCCGATGCCGGGCTCTCCCACATGCGGAAGAGAAGTCGCTCCAGCATCGGAGGAACCGGTACAGTAAAGGCCTCCTTCGGGGGAGAGTCATACTGGAGGGCATCGAGCTCTTCGGCTCGAGGCTCCTCCTCAGGATCCGCGGGGAATGCCAAGGCCTTGGCCATATCCCGCACGAAGTCCGAGAACCGGGTGTCCTCCGGGGGGGGACCGTCTCTGAGGTTCGGACTCAGGTGAGTCCGATGGGACGCACCGAGTCCGAAAAGAACCAGGGGACTCTTCGTCCTCTGTTTCCCAGGCTGACTCCTCAGAGGAGGAATCGAGCGGCTCCGGTCAGGCGGGCACCGATGCCCTTCGCCCCGACGCCGAGGGTGTCGGCGTCGACGATCTCGGTCCCGAACGGGAGGCCGAGGGAGACCGCGACCGAGGATCGACTCGAGCTCGTATGGACTCGAGGATCGGCTCGGTCTCCGGGGTCGACTTGGACGTCCCAGTGGCCGGGGCAGATGCACCGGCGAGGCCAGCGATCAATGCCCGCTGCTGGTCCATGAAGGCAGCCAAACTGCTCTCCAAGGCCGTCAACCTGAGTCCGAGCTCAGGAGACCCAGCAGCCCCCGACTCGGGCCCCGACAGCGTCGGGCCCGACGTCGTCTCCTTCGGAGGTGAGTCCACGAGGACTACAGTACTCATGTGTCTAGGAGACTCCATCTCAAGACGAGGATGTTTCGAAGGCCTCTCCGACTCCGAGGACCCGGGACGGCTATCGGGGCTATGCGACCTGGCCCTCGAGGAACCAGAAGCGTCCACCGACGACGCCCTCGCGGGTTTCTTCTTCCGATGATGTTCCCGGGCAGGAGACCCCCGCTCAGAGGAACTCCGACGATGCTCAGGACCGGAGTCCCGGGACGTCGAAGCCTCTGACGAGGTTCGGGCCCAGACGGACGCGGAGTCAGAGAAGATTCTTTCTTTTTGTTGCTGCCGACTCCTCAACGCTTTAGAGGACATCTTGCCGCACGGACCACAGATCATCGGGTCATGATCGGGTCCGAGGCAGCGGAGGCAGCAGTCGTGTGTGTCGGTAAGAGACATAAGTTTCTTACACCGATCACACTTTTTAAACCCGCTGGCAGCCATCGGGGGAAAAAGGGCCCCTGCGAGGTCAAAAGACAGGGCTGCCAGTGAAAAAAGAAAAAACGGCGCGAACGCTAGTCACGAAGGCAAAAAACGAAAAAATTACGAACGGACTCGATACCGGTGTATTGGGTCCGGGCGGGAAAAGGATTCTGCGTCGAACCGAGAAAAGAAAAACAAAATCAACTTTTTCAGCGGCGATCACAAACAGCATCTGTAGGGCTCCGCGGAAAAAAGAAGACTGAGCAAAATGGCACCCTTGGGCGGGAAGGGGACCGCGCATGCGCGCTGCAATTCCCAAAGGCTTTCTTTGAAAGCTGGGGAAATTGCTCCGCGAGGGCTCCGTCGGCGCCAACGTCACCCATATGTGAGGACTGACTTCCTGCTTGGTCCTGGAGAAACCTGTTATCTGTAGGGCATAATTATCCTCAATAGCTCTAGGAGCTAAAAGAATGGATTTCTCTTGTGGCAAGAGATTCATGCCTAGAGTCGAGGATTGAGTCAGTGTATCACTGATCTCTCAGTAAGGATGAGAAGAACTATAGATGCTTCTGTTGATAAGAAGTAGGTTAGCGGTTCTGAACCTCAAACAGGAAAAAGAGATTTAATGAATAAAATATCAGAAACCCTGCGACTGCTGGGTTTGCTGAGCCTGTTGAGGTTTTGATTTTCTTAGCCTGGTATGATGTTGCCCTTCATTGGAAACATCTACATGATGGGTAGAAGATGGATAAAACTTTTTTCCCTTAGGGGGATAAAGTTTGTTAGGAGATTTTTTACTAGCTGGGATAGAGGAAAGTTTTGACAATCTTCTGAAAGCAACAATATCAGTGTTTAACTGATTAGCTTGGAATAAAGCATCCTTGTTAAAGAGATTTTCACCAGTACAAGCTGTATTTCCCAGCCTTTCTTGTACCCATTTGTCCAAGTCTGAAGCTTGGAGCCAGGCCATGCGTCGTGCCCCTAAGGCTATAGCAGAATTTCTGCTAATAGACTCAAAACAGTCCAGGGAAGCACGATTAACGAACTTAGAAACATTTTGAGCATGACTGACTAATAAGAAATAGTCTGCTCTTTTTATGTTCTTGAAGAAAAGGGTTAAAAAGCTTTAAGTTCTTTGTGAACTCTTCAAGAGATAATCCCATATAGAAAATATATGAGATAATTCTTGCTGAAAGCATGGATGCCTGGAAGCATCGACGTCCAAAGGCATCTAAAGTCCTAGACTCACGACCTGGCGGATAAGAGGAGTGCTTCTTTGCACTCTTAATATGCCTCATTGCTGATTCTACAACAATAGAATGATGAGGAAGTTGAGTTTTTTGAAAACCTGGAGAAGGTGGCACCTTGTACATAGTGTCAAGTGCCTTAGAATGTGAGGATACCGTTAAAGGAGTTTCCCACATTCTTAATAGTAGATCCTGTAAGATCTGATGCAAAGGAAGCATGATCACCTCCTTTGGAATCCAGGGGAATTGCAGAGTTTCTGAATCCCCTGGTATGGATTCTTTACCAGGTATAGAAATGGCAAGTAGCTTTGCCATATCAAGCAGAAAAGCTTGAAAAGAAATCTCTCCTGAGGAGGACCCCCTGAAATGAGGGGTAAAGGCTAGAATTGTTGAAAATTCAGCCTTGGTACCGATGGATTCATCCCAGTCATCGGGATCGGAAGACTTGAAAGGATGAAGCATCGGATTTTCTTTAAAGTGATGTCTTTGGTACCGTCCGAGGTTGGTACCGAGACGAGTCGGTACTGAATCCTGCATTCTAGAGAGCAATTCCAGGCTTGGCATCGAAGGAAGCGAGTCTGTCGAAGCAAGCATCGACAGTACCAACACTGGTGCCGATGTCGATACCGGTACCGAAGCCGATACCGATAGACGGGGAACAGTCTGCAGCGACTCTAGCGGTACCGAAGTAGCTGAGAGATTCGCTAGACTACGTTCATCGGTGAGGTATATCTCATCCATCACCATAGTCGATGCCGCGGTGTCGGTACCGCTCGAAGCGGCCACAACCACCGAGCATGGCCCAGGTATGTCCACGGAGGTAAGAACCTCGGGAACAACCTGAAGCCCCATTAATGCTTTGGAGCCCGAAGACTCCCGCCGGGGCTTTATTGCCAAAATGTCCTCGAGGGCAACGCCAGAGGCATCTCGATGCTTAGAAGGAGATCTACCACTCGAGTACTGGCTAGTCTTAACAGACTTTTGTTTGGTTACCTAATCCTGTGAGAAAGAAGATATTCTGGCTGGTGACATCGAGTCTGATGTGAACTGGGTATCGAGTTGTGCTCGATCCTGAAGACTTCTTCTATTTGAGCTCTAGCAGGAAAGACATTGCAGTGGGCAATGGTCAGGACCTAAACATTTTAGACACCAAGTATGAGTGTCTAAAAATATATTTGTACCGCCACACTTTGAGCATTTCTTAAGGATAGTGGTTGGCTTTTCCATAATGGAAAGGATAGAGGCCTAGTGGCCTAGAAACTGTCAGGCACTAAACAGGAAAAAATTGCTTAGAAAAAGAAGACATTTTTAGTAAAAAGAAAGAAAAGCACCGGCGGTACCGGTGGCGTCGAGGGAAGGCAGACGCGACCACAAAAAACAAGAATAAAAAAGAAGAATTTTCTGCGGTGACAGGAATACGTCCTGCCGGCTCCGCGGAAAACGGAAAACTGATGAAAGGGAAGTGAATGGGCGGGAAGGCAGCGCGCATGCGTGTGGGATGCTCCCAAAGGCTTTCTTTTTGGACGCTGGGGAGCGTTCCCGCGCAGGCTCCATCGGTACCGACGTACCCATATGTGAAGACTCATTCCTGCTTGTTCCTGGAGATATGCATGATAGATATTTGCATACAATGGAGGCAGTATATATAAATCTGTCTCATGCATATTAATTATGGTTATCCTGAAAACCTGACTGGCTAGGTGTGTCCCAAGGACTGGGTTGAGAACCACTGCTTTAAAGATAGGGTATTACCAGTGGTGGGCTGCAGGGACCAATCCTTTTTAACATATTTGTAAGTGATATCCCAGAACGGCTGTCAGGAGAGGTTTGCCTCTTTGAGGATGATACCAAAATCTTTAACTGGGAAGACACCTTGGAAGATGTAGATAACATAAGGAGGGATCTGGTGAAGTTTGAAGAACAGCCTAAAATGTGGCAGCTAAAATTTAATGCTTAAAAATGCAGGGTCATGCATTTGAGCTGCAGAGGCCCAAGGAAGCAGTATATGTATAGGAGGTGAAGTACTTCTATGCATGAAAATAGAGAAGGACTGGAGGTGATTGAATCTGCTGATCTTAAGGTGATCAAATTTATTTATTTATTTATAGTCACTTCTATACCGCGCTATTCAGCATCAGCGCGGTTTACAATAAAACAATGAACTTACACATTTCCAATAGTACTTTGTGTTTACAGATGAACAGGACATATAACTTGGATAACAGGGGTAACTATTTACAAATTTACAACATGGTCATGTGCTCATTTTGGTTTCAGTCAAGGGAGATTTGGGTGGTTTCAGCAGTTGAATGGGTAGAAAAGGCAATGGCAAAAGCTAGAAAGATAGTTGGATGCAAACAGAAAGGAATGGCCAGTGGAAAAAAAGAGATAATAGTGCCTCCATATAAATCTCTGGTGAGACCTCATTTGTGGTACTTTGTACAATTCTGGAGATCACACCCTCAAAAGCATATAAACAGGGCAATTTTTACCTATGAGTAAAGGAGGCAACTGCCCCAGGACCTGCATAGCAGGGGATCAATAGGTAAAATCGGCCTGTTCTGTAAGCCTGCCCGTACTACTTTCCTTTTGTGTCTTAAATCAATGGCTCTACAAGACTGCTGCTGCTGCAGTCTCTTCCCAGGCAAGCTAAGTCTGATGTCAGTTAGACTTGGCTCCATCTTCAGTGTGGGCTGTTTTAGGTATTGCTAGGGCAGGCAGAGTGGCAGGTAGGATTTGGCTGATGGGTCAATGTAGATTCTACAAGCTGTGCGGTGCACACAGCAACTATACAATGGACCTACAGGATGCTGCTCCACTTCTTGGCCCAACCCTCTCAGGCATGCTGCAAAGGTGCCAGCTCCAGGAGCAGTGCAGGTGCATAAGAAAAGCAGGCCACCCTGCCCAATGTCTTACACTGAATCCTGTCTGCTGTGATACACCTTCATGTGCAGCACCAACTGCAGCGAGCACCCCATACCGTTGCCTATGATCTGAGGAGACAAGGTGAGAATCTTGCTTTAATTCATGCCTGACCAAAGGGCATTTCTTTGATGCTGTCTTCACAATCTACTTAATGCACTGGTTCCCATTCCCAGTGACCTCAGACTATTCAGATAGGAAGGCAGTGGCTTCAAAGGCTGCGATGGGGAAGCAAAAGAACGTCTGTGGATTAGGGAACTGAATAGGTGAGCAGGAATGGGTTTGGGGGAGGAGGTGAATGAAGACTGGGTGTGGGATGGAAGTGCAAAAGACATACATGGGGACTCAGGGAATGAGTTTGAGGAGGACGACTAGGAGATATGAATCAGTAGTCTACCAATTGGGGATGGCTAGAAAAACAACTGCGTTAGAATATACCAACATCGCGGCGGCATGGAGGAGGGTAAGGTTGTAAGAGGGAGAGAGGCACGTCCTTTCCTTGAGTCCTGCAAGACCAGTCCAGACAAGTGAGTTGTGTTTCCCTACCAGCAGATTGCTGGAGATAAAGAACCAATGAAAAGCCCAGGTTCCAATGACTTCACTCCCATGCCTCTATACATCTCAACCACCAGAGGTCTCTTCAGTTTTTGTTCTAATGCATATGGGAGAAACAGGGCAAACATCACACAGCCTCAGTCGTGGGCAACAGTGAGTAATCAACAGAGAGAACTATGCACAGGAAAGCAGAAACAGAAGGCTGTCAGTAGAAGATGAATCTCCAGAGTCATGTATAAACATCATAGCGGACTAAAGGTTACTGCAGCAGAACAATAGAGCAAATACAGTTTCAGGGGTAGGCCTTGGATTAGTCCTTCAGGATTCAAGGAAAGGTCATTAACTGGTAAGTAAAATATCACCTTCTACGTCATCCTGCTAGACCAGACCAGACAAGTGAGATGTACCAAAGTTACGACTCCACTGGGCAAGAAGAAAACACAGTGGCTCACAAAACCCTTGAGCCAAGGGCGAATCCGCCCAGGCATGGACATCCAAGCAGTAATGCTTGACAAAAGAGATACCCACATTGCCACCCCACAAATGTCTGCAGGGGCTACTGAGCTCCGCTCTGCCCACAAGAATGCTTGCGCTCAGGTAGAATTGGAGCATAAACCCTCCAGAACCAGCCAGTTCCACAACAGATATGCCAAGGCAATGGCCTCCTTAATCCAGAGCCCCAGTCAACTTAGCTGCCGCGTCATCCTTGCATGGGCCAGCATACAGCACAAAAAGATGGCTGGACTTACAAAAAAAATTCATAACCTCAAAGTACCAAAGATGTACCCACCGGGCATTCACAAGGCGAAGATCCTTATTCTTCCCCCGACATTGCTCTTTAGAGGACGAGGGCAGGCAGACCACCTGGTTCATATGAAATGAAGAAATCACTTTAGGTAAGAAGGAAGGCATAGGCAAAATGGAAACAGCCTCCTTTGAAAAATACAGATAAGGATCTTGGCAAGACAGAGTCTGCAGCTTGGAAATTAGCCTTGTAGAAAAAATTGCAACCAACAAGATGATTTTGAGTGTCAAATCCTTCAGAGTGGCGTGCTTCATAAGAACATAAGAAATGTCATACTGGGTCAGACCAAGGTCCATCAAGCCCAGTATCCTGTTTCAAACAGTGGCCAATCCAGGTCACAACTAATCCAGGTCACAAGTACCTGGCAGGTTTCCATAAAGGCACACAGGTTCCACAGTGCTCATTCTGGGGTAAGCAGTAGATTTCCCAGGTCCTCTTTAATAATGGTTTATGGACCTTTCCTCCAGGAACGTGTCCAAACCTTTTTTAAACCCAGCTATACTAATAGCTTTTCCTACATCCTCCGGTAATGAATTCCAGATTTTGATTACGCATTGAGTAAAAACCATTTTCTGTTATTAGTCTTAAATTGGTTACATTGTAGCTTCATTGCATGTCCTCTAGTCTCTCTACTTTAACAGCATAAACAACTGATCTATGTTTACCTGTTGCACTCCATTCATTAATTTATAGACCTCTATCATATCCCCCCTCAGCCGTCTCTTTTCCACGTTGAAGAGCCCCAACCTTTTAAGTCTCTCCCCTCAAAGGGGTATCCTTCTATCCCCTTTACCATTTTTGTCACTCTTTTCTGTGACCTTTTCTAATTCTGCTATATCCTTTTTCAGATTTGGCAACTAGAATTGCACACAATTTTCAAGGTGTGGTCACACCATAGAACAATATCTTTGGTTTTATTCTCCATTCCTTCCCTTATGATTCCTAGCATTCTATTTGCTTTCTTGGCCGCCACTGCACACTGGACAGAGGGTTTCAACATATTATCCATGATAACACCTAAATCTTTTTCCTGGGTGGTAGTTCCTAATGTGGAACTTTGCATCGTGTAACCATAGTTTGGGTTCTTCTTTCTTAGGTGCATAACTTTGCACCTGTCCACATTAAATTTCATCTGCCATTTGGACATCCAGTCTTCCAATTTATCAAGATCCTCTTCCAACTTTTCACAATCCTCTTGCATTTTAACAACTTTGAATAACTTTGTGTCATCTGCAAATTTGATCACCTCATTCGTTATTCCCATTTCTAGGTCATTTATGAATATGCTAAAAAGCAGCAGGCCCAGCACAGATCCCTGGGGTACTCCATTATTCACCTTTCTACATTGAGAAAATTGGCCATTAAGCCCTACTCTTTACTTTCTATCTTTTAACCAGTTTCTGATCCACAATATTACACTGTCTCCAATCCCATGACTTCTAATTTCGCCAAAAGTCTCTCATGAGGGACCTTGTCAAAGGCTTTCTGAAAATCCAGATACACAATATCGACCGACTCACCTTTGTCTACCTGTTTATTCACACCTTCAAAAAATATAACAGATTAGTAAGGCAAGACTTTCCTTGACTAAATCCATGTTAGCTTTCTCCCATTATTTATTTATTTATTTTATTTACATTCTCTTATATACCGTGCTATTCTGCATCAGTGCGGTTTACATTGAACAAACTGAAATTACATTGAACAGGGTATTATAACTTGGAGATAACTATTTACAGGGAACATGGGCTATGGAGGGTTAAGTGGCTTGCCCAAGACCACAAGGAGCACCTGTGGGACTAGAAACCCCAGTCCTTCCGGCCCAAGGTTGCTGTCCTCTAGTGGGATTTGAACCCCCGACCTTCTGGCCTGAAGTACCTTGCCCCAACCACTAGGCTACTCCTCCACTCCATTAACCATGATTATCTACTCTTTATAATGGTTTCTACCATTTTGCCTGGTACTGACGTCAGGCTCACCAGTCTGTAGTTTCCCGGATCACCCCTAGACCCCTTTTTAAAAAGTGGTACTACATTGGCCATTCTCCAATCTTCCGGTACTACAGATGATTTTAATGATAGTTTACAAATTACTAATAGCAGGTCTGCAATCTCATATTTCAGTTCTTTTAACATCCTTGAATGTATACTATCCAGTCCAGGTGATTTGCTATTCTTCAGTTTATCAAATAGCTGTAATACATCTTCTCACCTTAAAGAGCTCAGACATTAGGGCCTCAAGCACCAGACACAGATTACAGAAAGGGTTCACTGAGCAGAGGGGAGGACGCAGATGCCAAACTCTCTTACGAAGGCGGAAAGCATCTGGATGTAAGGTTAGAGACTTAACAGACAGCGGATCTCTGAAACAAGCCAAAGCTGACACCTGAATCTTCAGGGAGCTAAGAGAAAAGGCCCTTCTCCAGACCATCCTGCAGGAAAGGCCAAGAGAGACGGTACCTTGGCTGACTTAGGAGCCAGCTGCTGTGTGCCGTACCAGCACTCAAGGCACCAGATCTGCACTTATGTCAGGTTGATAGACCTCCTGCAGGCACCAAGCATAGTGGAAAATCACCACTGGAGAATAGCCTGTATGTGCTATCCATCTCCTTTCAGGAGCCAAACCATACGTGAGAAGGGAGCTGGGTTCTCCAGATCAAGCAGCCCCTCACACAACAGGCCCTGAGATGGAGGTAAACGAAGAGGTAACGCTTGCTGGAGCCACATCAGATCTCTGAATCATGCTCTCATCGGTCAATCCAGTGCCATCAGAATAGTCCTTCTCGGGTGGCACTCCATATGCCAAATCACACGCCCCACCAGGGGCCACAGAGGAAACACATACAGAAGGTGTTGACTTGGTCAAAGGTTGAGCCAGGGCACGGATGCCCTCAGACCCCATCTCTGTGCAGCAACTGAAGAAGCAACACACTTTGGCATTAGAACGGGTTGCCATCAGATCCCTCTCGGGGCAACCTGAGCGGTACAGAAACATTGGAAACATCTCCTGACTCAACTTCCACTTTCCTAGAACCAGAGAATGCCCGCTGAGAAAATAAGCTTCCACAATAGCCACTTTGGCAATGTGCAGAGCTAGCAAAACTAGGAGGTTCTCTGCCACCCAGGCAAACAGGACTACACAGGCATCCCTTGTGCTGCCTTGCCAATGGACATTAGCCACCACCGTGGCATTGTCAGAGAACGCTTGAACCGCCTGGCCCTTGACCGAGGACCGGACATGCATTAGAGTCAACCTAATGGCCCTCACCTCAAGGCAGTTGATGGACCACACCATTTCCCTTCAGTTCCAATGGCCCTGGGCCATTCATCTTTGGCAATGGGTTCCCCAGCCTGAGAGACTGACATCTGTCGACAGAAGGGTACATGAGCAATTGTCTAGTGGTACGCCTTTCCTCAGAAGTCTGGGCTGCTGCCACCACCGCAGACTGGCCATCACCATCACTGGGAGCGGGAGCCTGAGCTTGAACCTCAGCAAGGACTGTTGGAGTAGCCAAAAAGGAGCACACACTCACAGCACCATGTTGAAGAGTTGAAATAATCCCAGACACTGGGAGCCTGCTGTGAACAGAACAGCGCTAAGCAATCCAACAGCCTTTGACTTTTTTTTTTTTTTTTTTGGCAGGAAGACACTGCACAATCAAGTATTGAAACATGCTCCCAGGAAACTCCAGGGACTGGGAATGCAACAAGAGATCACCCAGCTGAGGCTTATCAGAAAGTACACCACTCAGGGGATGGGACTGGGTACCTGGGCCCAAGCACTCCATGAAAGTATCGAGAATGAGCCTGAAGTCCGTAAGTAGAGGGGAAGAAAGGCTTTCCAGGCCAACAGCAATAGGCATTCTGAGACACCTGGGAGTCCAACCAGTGCACTCGTGAAGAGCAGGCAGAAGCTGATGAAAAAGGGGATCCTGCCTGCTTCACTGGCTCCTTGGACCTGTCCTTTGGAAGGCAGTAAGATGTCATCTTACCCAGGTCCTTCACCAACTTCTCAAAATCAGGCCCAACAGAAGCATCCCTCTAAGGCCAGATGGGCAACCGGGTTTTAGAAGATGAGTCCGCTGCTCTTTGTCAGACCCAAATCAATTGAGAACATATATTAAGTGCTCCAATACTAAACTAAGAAAATGCGATATAAATCAGCAACAAGGTCTCAGACTAGAATGGGGCTATGGATCAGGTCTTATCGTGCCGATCCTCATGCACCCGTTTGCATCAATGACCTTATATCGTTGCTCCAAGAAATTATCAAATGTATCATCAAACAAAACAAAAGCAGCTGTTTGCTCTCAAATATAGATATATATAACTGTATGTGCTTATCTTGATGAAGATGACCCCAACGCCAATCCTCAGCGCCAATGCGTTTCACCAGTCATGAAGTTTCCTCAAGGGGCTTACACAAGCACTTCGCGATGCACAAAAACAGTCTCAAAATTGTTGAATCGCTGTTATAACAAGAAAGGTAAATAAAAAATCCATACAGTTTATCGCAGTTCTATATTGTGCTTATAAATTATATCAAAAACTATGTAAAAAGCTTTAGAATGCCGAGCCCTAATATCTTAATCTACTCCCTCTAAAAATAGAGTCAATTCTTCAAAAGGACGTCGCGCATGCGGGTTAGAGGTTAAAGGTAGCTTTTATTTGATCTTTCAGCCCAAATGAGCACGCGTCTGCAAACCGTGAACTTTGCAGGTTCAACCCTATATAACAACTCACTAATTCCCACTCCTATGGGTTGACTACAGCCTTATTGCAATGTAGTTCTATCAAACAGGTGCCTCCCAGTGATCAATCGTCGATCAGTGCCAATTTCAATGGGCATACATCAGAGCTTGTCAGACGGCTGCCTGGGTGAGAATCTTCACAGTCTTGGCAAGTGCATATATCTATATGATTTGCAAGGGATTGTGGGCAATGCAGTCCATTCACACCAGACACAGCTGCTGACAATAATTTAGTTGTGCTCAAGTGTAAAGCCAATAAGATATTTATTTATGGGGTTATTTCTCCCAACACAGATATGCTTGGTAGCACATAAATCAGGTTACTTGCTTCCAGTGTTTAACTTGGAAAAACAAAATCAAAATCAGGAAAACAACATTCAAACTTGTCAGGCATTAGCTAATGTTTTCTTAGCATATATCAAACAACAAACGAAAAGCCACAAAGAAAGAAAAAAACTGTTCTTTTCAGGTTAACTTCTGATAACTTCCCACATAGATTCAGAAGTGATTCTCTCCTAGCTCACAAGCAATTAGGTAAGGCTCAATTGCTAGCAGGTATCCAGCTGAAACCCCTTAGCTGGCTTGCTTTCTACTGTGTGGGTCAAATCCTGCTTCAGGAGCTTTTCTGAGTAGATTAAAGAACAAGTTTGTATTTCTTTGTGATGGTTGCTGTACTTTATAACAGAAAATCACCAAAGGAGTTTGGACAGAGAGCAGTCCATATAAACACATTCTTCATCTGCAATCATTCCCCCTTCTTCAACAAGCATGGGTTCAATATCATGGATTGGCACAGATGAATCTCTCAATGGAGCACTTTCAGGAGAATACTTGTTTCCCTGCTGTCTTTCAAGGTTATAGCTAGGGCATAGATCAGTGTTCATACCTGAGCTTCCATTGCTGTTAGAGTTCCTCTCTATATAGCCTGGCCAGTATGTAGTCCAGTTCTTATGTCCAGCCTTCCAATCCAGATCCCTGGACACTGGATCTCTCTTCACATACCTTCTGGCACGGGTCTTAGGATCCCTTCCACGTGCAGCCGTCTCTCTCACAGGTACCGTCTGGAGATTCCTAGCTCTGCAGCACCATTCCTCTGGCTTTCCCCAGTCCAATGGTGTATGCTGGCCCTTGGAATGCCTCCCAGTATACGTACTGCTCTTGACTCTTCTAGACCTCTCAAAGGCTTTTCTCCTCTTTCTTCCAAAGGGTTTCTTTCCCTCTCTGTCCGTCCGGTTTGGCTTCTGCTTCTGATGATCCTTCAGATGAAACTGATGAAGCTCAAGCTGATTCTCAGGATAATGAGGATAATTCTCTGTAGAATAAACCCTACCTTTATTCTGCTTAGATGAGTGCTCCCCCCTAATACAGCACAGCTGTGCTGAATCAGGCCCTGCCCATTGAGATGAGTGCTTAGGGATTACCTCATAGCCCTCCTGATTGAACACACGTTTCCCCACTTCAGCTCCTCTAATGGCTGTTGGAAACCTGGTGCATTCTGGGACTGGTAGTCTTTTATGGGAAAATTTGGTTTTCTTATTTCTACCAGAACTAACAGGTTGCTTGTTCAGAGTCACTTCACCTTTTCTATAGCTCCTTCCTGAGCTATGATAAGCTTCCTTATCACAAGCTTCAATCAGAAAAATGAGATCTTCAACTCAATAACATTGCTCCATGTGTTAAAATACCTATCTTGCCCAATTGAAATCAGATGCAGGCATTCCAATCAATATATGCATTTAGACCATTCGGATGTATTGTTTGTAAGTTGTAAATCCAACGTTGTTCCTGGATCAGTAAACTTTGGTCTCGTGTTTTTCCATCATGGCCAGTATCAATCTGATCCAAACAGAAACACCGTAATTCTTCAAAGTTCTGATTAAATTCAATGCAGTGGTTGTTATAACAGCAGTTCAACAATTTTGAGTCTGTTTTTGTGCATCTCAAAGTGTTTGTGTAAGCCCCCCGAGGAAACTTCATGACTGGTGAAACGCATTGGCGCTGAGGATTGGCGTTGGGGTCATCTTCATCAAGATAAGCACATACAGTTATATACATCTATATTTGAGAGCAAACAGCTGCTTTTGTTTTGTTTGATGATACATTTGATAATTTCTTGGAGCAACGATATAAGGTCATTGATGCAAACAGGTGCATGAGGATCGGCATGATAAGACCTGATCCATAGCTCCATTCTAGTCTGAGACCTTGTTTCTGATTTATATTGCATTCTCTTAGTTTAGTATTGGAGCGCTTAATATATGTTCTCAACAGATTTGCTGCTCTGGCAAGAGACCGAATAAGTAATTTTGTCTAGACCCAAATCAATGCCATGTCACTGTCGACAGAGCACAATCCCTGGCCGCTAGATCTACCAGGCCATACTTGGCATCAGAAGGGAAGGTCGCAGCAGAAGAGACTGAATCCACTGAAGTAGGGCTCAAAACGTCAGGCCTGCATATACCGCAGCAGAAGAAAAGCAGCCACTGCAGTAAACTAGTTTATCAACATGAATACACCTTTAGGTCCAGCATATCCTTTAAGGCCAATCCCTCTTCTACAGCAAGGTGGTTCGACTGGTAACCGCCATGTCCTGATCATCCAACTTGAAATATCAAACCAAATAACACACACCTTCTCCGGGAGAGCGTGCATCTTCTTATATACCCTTAGCCCCTTAGATGGGGAGTTGGGGAATCCCACTCTGATCAGAACAGGCTCTTGAGTATCTCCGGCAACAGGAAGACAGTAGTGAATTTCTGTACCCTTTGCATGAGTGGAAGGTCAGAGTGCTTCGTCATCCACATCAGACATCTGAATCCAAGCTACAGCCCAAATCTCGGACAGAACCCAACTAATCCCCATCTCCAGGGGGTACCCTTTGCTGGGGACTCTTAGCCATAGGCAATCAAACAGGGCTTCCATTCTCAGCTGGCTGCTCACGAGACTGTGCTTGGGTGAACCCAGAGGCCGCAGGGTCTGACTTTCTATGTTAGAACAACCAGGCCTGTTGTAAAGGAAAATAATTCCGAGGAGGACAATCTGGACTCTGGAAGCTTTCCCCTCGGAAATGAGCACTCCTACACCAGAAAAAATAATCATTGTCGATCCCCTAGAGGTCAGGGAGCAGCACACAGCACAGTCACCGGAACCTTTGGCCTCCTGGTTATCCTTACCCTCAGCGCCATCCGCCACCTCCTGCCTTTAGGCAAACAAGGCCAGACTAACCACATCCCCCAGTGTAGAAAGGGAGGGCAATCCCTCCAGGGACAACTCAGGAGCTGCCATGCTAGAAGAAGAGCAGAGTCCAGAAGCTGAAGATGAGGCACCACACTTAACACAGGCCAAACGATGATTCCTGGAAGAAGACATAAGAGCATTAAGGCAAGTATCACAACAGCGCGTGCTAAGGCCACGTTGTCCTAAAGGCATGCGTTAAGTGCATTTTTACTGTGGCGAGCAATAACTGTGCTTTTACTGCAATGTGCGTTACAGGCACTAAGGTAGGAATGCGCAATGGAGCCGCTTGGGCAGTATGCGCATACAGACCGCGCGACCTCCAGGTGCACAATAGGAGAAAACACTACTAGCATGTGCAAAAAATGGCAGGAAACACCAATACCGCGCCGTCACCAGCGGTCTACCCCAAATTGTGTCCCACACAGACAGAAATCAGGAGCCCCCAATAAGGACAATGACAAGGTCAAGCCTTGGTACTCACCTTCTGAGAACCCCAGACAGAGGATCCATGCCCGGCTCAGCTCTACTCCCCTAATACTGTTACACTGCATTTAAGGTGGCTGGCAGGCTTATCCCTCTTCTGCATTCTTCAGGAAAGAGCAGGGGGAAACACAGGAGAAGGGCATTGAGGTTGTGTGAGGCCTCTGCACACTTTCAGATCCTTTCAATTTCTGGCTGCTCAACAGGCTCTTATGATAACCGTGTGGGCTGAACCAATTTTCCCTCCTCTTACGGCTACTGAAAAGACTGCAGTTTAGTGAAGCCTCCTATGTCACGTTCAACTGAAAGAGTCACCCTCCCTTACCATCAATCTTTTCCTCTCAATCTTCAGAATTTTGTTCAGAAAGAAGAAAATCCATCCACCATCTCCTGGAGACAAAGAAATACTGAAGAAACCTCTGGTGACTGAGGCGGATAAAGGCATAGGAGTGATGTCAATGAAACTTGGGCTTTTCATTGGTTCTTTGTCTCCACCAATCTGCTAGTGGAGGAACAAAATCCACTTATCTGGACTGGTCTAGCAGAACGATATGAAATAGTGATTTTGAAGATAGAAAGGAACTGGGAATTAAAAATGAGAACAGAGGCTGGAGTACGAGCTAGAATTCAGGGACTGAGAAGGGAAGTAGAGAATTGGGGTGAGCTAGAGAGAGAACAGGGATTTGGAGACTGAATGGTGAGAATATGATGTTAGAGGGGAGCGTGGGGAGAGGAAAACTGGGGATGCAAGGATTGGGGGGAAAGGAGAACATGGGTATTGGGTGTGAGAGTAGAGATAAAACAAAGACTTAGGGATGAGGAGGGAAAGTGGGGACTAGATTGTATAGGGATTTAGGGGTACAGCAGGGACTGAGTGAAGAGTGGGGGCAGTAGTGATTCAGTAAGTGGACAAGGGTTATGAATGTTAGTCTGGACTAGGAAGGTATGAGTGGAGAGTTTATAAATGGGGTAGTATTGATGTGACATAGATAAAGGGTGGGGAGGAGTCTGGAGATGGGGAGTGATGAGGGATACTGGAAAGTGCATGCTCACTGAGTCCTCATTGTCTCAGGGTGGTTATGAGTGGCAGAATGTGTGGAGAGCAAGAAAAGCCTTGGTTGGGGGGACAGGTGGGGAAGAATGCTGAAGAGAAAAGTGGCAAAAGAGAGACTAGACTAATGAAATAAAATGCCTGAACAACAAAGGTAGGAAAAAACATTTCCTTACTGTACAGTTTAGTGACTGGAATTTGTCATCTTTGAATGCAGATATATATAGAGATTTTAATCATACCCGATAATTCCTTGAATCCTGCTAGACATCTCTCGGGAGAAGAGGAAAATCAGAGGTGGAATTGCAGGACTCAGAAGTGCTGGGAACGGACTCGTGGAGAGTGACATTGAAAAAGCACAATTGCTTAAATACGTCTGCTCTGTTTTTACTAAAGAAATTCCTGGAGAAGAACCACCTGTGACGCCCAAATATAAAAATGGGAATGAAGTAGATACCACACCATTCACAGAAGATGATGTGTTAGAAAAACTTGCAAGACTGAAAGTGGACAGGGCCATGGGACTGGATGGGCTACATCCCAGGATACTGAAAGAGCTCAGAGAGGTTCTTGCAGGGCCCTTAAAGGATGTTTTTAACAGTTCCTTGGAAACAGGAGAAGTTCCTCAGGACTGGAGGAGGGCTGATATGGTACCTCTTCACAAAAGTGGTGACAGGGAAGAAGTGACAAACTACAGGCTGGTGAGCCTTATCTCGGTGGCAAGAAATGGAGGCGCTCCTGAAAGAGCGAATAGTGGACTTTCTCAAAACCAACAGGTTGCATGATCTGAGGCAATATGGTTTTACCAAAGTTTGATCTTGCCAAACAAATCTGATTGAATTCTTTGACTGGGTGACCAGAGAACTAGATCAGGGGCATGCGATGGATGTCATCTACATGGATTTCAGCAAAGTTTTTGATACTGTTCCTCATAGGAGGCTTATCAATAAACTCAATAGTTTGGGGATGGGTCCCAAGGTGGTAAACTGGATCAGAAATTGATTGACTGACAGACATCAGAAGGTGATGGTAAATGGAGCTCACTCGGATGAACGGAGGGTGATTAGCAGGGTGCCCCAGAGTTCAGTCCTGGGACCGGCACTGTTCAATGTATTTGTGAGTGATATTGATGAAGGACTGAATGGAAAAGTCTGTCTTTTTGCAGATGACATGAAAATTTGCAACAGAGTGGACTCCCCTGAGAGAGTGGATATCATGAGGAAAGATCTACAAAAGCTGGAAGAATGGTCTAATGCTTGGCAATTAAGATTTAATGCAAAGAGGTGCAATGTCATGCACTTGGGAAGCAGATATCTAAGGAAAATGTATGTGATGGGGGAGAGAGGTTGGTGTGCATGGACCAGAAGGACCTTGGTGTGATTATTTCTGAGGATCTCAGGGTGGCAAAACAGTGTGACAAGGCAGTGGCAAAAGCCAGGAGGATATTGGGTTGCATACAAAGAGGAATTACCAGCAGAAAGGAAGAGGTACTAATGCCACTGTATAAGTCACTGGTGAGGCCTCACTTGGAATACTGTGTTCAGTTTTGGAGACCATATCTTGCAAAGGATGTAAAAAGACTGGAAACGGTTCAGAGGAAGGCGGCCAAAATGATTTGGAGCCTGCGTCAGAAGCCTTATGAGATGAGACTTGAAGACCTAAATATGTACACTCTGGAGGAGAGGAGGGATAGGGGAGACATGATTCAGACCTTTAAATACTTAAAGAGGAATGATGAACAAACAAACCTCTTTCAAAGACGGGGAAGCTGTAAAACTAGAGGGCATAACATGAAGCTGCAAGGGGGTAAATTGAAAGGCAATGTCAGGAAATACTTTTTCACTGAAAGGGTGGTGGATGCTTGGAATACCCTTCCAATGCAAATGGTGGGGACAAATACAGTGACAGAATTCAAAATGGCATGGGACTGACACAGTGGATCCCTCTATAACAACAGGATAAAATCAAAATAAACGTAACTATCTAATTTCTCAACAAACAGGGGTGCCCTACACGGACCGGTTGGTTCACCCCTAAACAAAGACATGGGGAGGGGTGACCTGCACAGAGCGGCAGGTGCATCTACTCTTGCCACCTTGCTGGGCAGACTAGATGGACCATACTTGTCTTTATTTGCCGTCATTTACTATGCTACTATGTTACCAGTCCAGACAAGTGGGTTATGCTCCCTTACCAGCAGAATTGAACAGCTTCCAGTGATGTCATCATTCAGTATATCCACTGGTTCAGCACTGAACAAGAATGACTTGTCCCAAGCAGTAAACAAGAGTGAAGAAACGCAGAAAAAACACCCTCAGAAAATATTAACCACCAACAGTTTTGTCACAAAGAGCATAAGCAAGTATTTGGCTCACTTACTATGAGGAAATTGGAGTAAGACCATGAGATTGACTATGCAAACTGGACTCTCGAGCTTGCAGAAAGATCTTCCGAGCACGGATATCACCAAAGTGAGCAAAAAGCTATGGGCTTTCAACCTGCAATAGTAGTCTTCCAGGGTGGGTCCTGGACTGTCTAACAGGCTTCTAGGAAAGTTGATTATCAGGTATAAATACAAATCTCTCCTTCCTTATCATCCAGCTAGACCAGTACAAACAAGTGGGACATACCTAAGCAGTCAGGACCCAGGGTGGGAGCAAGACAATTAAGTCAGACTACCCTGCCAAAGGTGTCATCTGAATACTCCCCCTCCCCAAGCACCCTATAGGGCTTCACAAAAATGATCAAAGAAGGCCTGGAGCCTACAAATGTCCTCTCCAGATAACAGAATGGACTCCAACCAAGAGGCTTGCGCTCCATGGAGTAAACTATGACTCACTCCTGAATGCACAAGGTTAGCATTTTCCTTGAACTGCTGAGGAGAACTGAAGAAAGCTCCTTGGTAAGAGGAATAAGCAATTGTTTTAAATCTGAGCAATACCTTCTGCATGTCTACCAGATGCTGTGAGGGATCTCTCTGAAAATCCTTCTCTGCAAAGGAAGGCAGGGCTACCATCTTATCAAGACGATAAAAAAGGGGGGCAGCACCCTTGATGGAAGGAAGGTATAGGCTTCCAAATGAAAGAAGCTGTCGAAAAAGACAGGCTGGTGTGCTGCAAGCTAAGGGGCTGTAACTGGGACTCCACTCAGCGGATGCTAGAATGCCCCAGAAGGGTTTGCAGGAAGGCCTTACACATGGCCCCAAGGGAGAGTCCTATCAAAGATCTCTACTTCAGAAGCCCACTGAGTTTCAACAGGATAGTCAGGTGGACAGAACTGCTTCATTCATTGATGGGGCAATGCTGAAATACACCCTAAGGAATCCCTTGAAGGTGACTCCTGCAGCAGAACTGGACTGCAACTTGTTCCATGAGAGTTCAGGGTCAAGCTCTGCTCCAGGACAAACTGCTAAAACACTACCATCAGCTACGAGCCGAGAGGCCAACCTGGTCCCAAGAAGGAAGATTACTGCTGTTCCCAAGTAGCTCATAATGATTAGTTTGCACCTTCAAGGGCCAGGCAATAAGGCACCAGGAAACTGCCTTACCAGGAGTCCCTGCCATGTTTGTTATTGTAAGCCCATATCTTAAAAAGCAAGAGAAAGGCCACTCCATCTTGCTCAAGATTATTGGCAGCATGGTGCACGAGGATAACCTGGGGGCACTAGGAATCAGTAGTTCCAGATGGGACCTTAATTGAGCAGAAGACAGCTTACCCCAAGAAAGAGAGGGAGACGTACAGCATCCCATCCTTAGACCACTCTTGAGGAAAGGCCACCAAGCCAGTCATCCATGGAACCTTTCCTCTTCTGACACAGCCCTCAATCCGGCAACTGTCTAAGTGGCTATCAAATGGAGCACCATGAGGGACATGCCGTGGGAGGGCCGAGTTCTCATTGTGATCGGATTCATTAAATTCTAACACAGGTGTTCAGATTGCTCGCTATTGAAGCTTGCAATGCACATGGCAGCTAGGGCAGTCAAATGCTCTTCTACCCCACAGCATTACTGCATGGCTATGGCAGTCGTTGTAGACCCTCAATATCCACTGCAATGGAAGGCCCATGTGACTGTCTGAGCAATGTTCAAGAACACACAGACTACTGCTTCCACTAGAGAAGGCACGAGCCTCCTCAGGGTGAAACTGATTGCTCTGGACTCCAGGTAGAAGATCCCCCACTGGACTGGGCCTCATACCTATGGTCAAGATGCCAGGTATCTTCTCTGGTTGTTCCAATGGGTATTGAAAGCATAACTGCTACTTCCACTGGCTCTTGATCTCCTGGGGAGAGGTAGGGTCTGGACGAATGACAGGAAATATGGAGTCCAGATTAGATGGCACCTCTGAAGCGAGTGCATCTGCACCCTACAATGAGGATCCGGTCAGGTAAGGACAGCAAGAAGGAAGGGGAGCCTGTGCCAAACTTATTGTGGGGTCCACTTGTTCTTCTTTTGGCACACAAGTGCTAGTGACCTGTAGGAAACAGGGTGGCTGTTCACTCCAGGAGACATGGGCATATTCATGTTCTGAGCAACACTGGGCCTTTCAGACTCAATCCAAGGTCTCTGTACCATAGTGTAGGAGAGGCCTATCTTCACCTCTGTACCTGTCCACACATTTTGCCCCCTGCTGGAGGCAGACAATATAGGGTTCCCTCAGTGCTGTACCAGAGAATATACCAAGTGATGAAATCACTGGAGGTTGTTCAAGTCTGTCTCCACCTGCTGGCAAGGGAGCATAACCCACTCATTTGGACTGGGCAAGCTTGATAAGGAAGTATGAATTTTACACAATAGAATAAACGTGTTTCCATTTTTCTAGTATTGGCTTCTTGGGGTCTTTATTTGAGGGCCTGTCTCTGTGTCTGAATTTGGATTGTAGAGTTGATTGTTTGCCTTTTCCAAATCTAAGTTCCATTCAGGTATGCAAGATATTTTCCGGCCCAAGTGGATTTATAATCTGAATGTGTGACCCACTTGAGGGATTCTAACATAAGATATGCCATACTGGGTCAGACCAAGGTCCATCAAGCCCAGCATCCTGTTAGTGTGTAGCTGTGGTGGAGGGATTTCTAGCAATCTAGGTTATTCTGTTTTCCAAAAGGAGGTGTGCTAATGTTCTAGAATATGTTGTAACATTTTTCATAGATTGAGTTCTGTTAAGTCCTAGTAGTTTGTGCTGTTTTAATATGGCAGGTTCTTTTTGGGGCAGTTTCTCCAAATGGGTTGGTTTGCACATGCCATGACAGTCATGAACCTCACTTCTAAGCCAGGGTATGTGGAGTAGGATCTCAGACTCTTAAATTTACTGCTAATGCTCATTGTAGTACTTGTATCGTGTCAAAGGCAGCCGCCTCTTGGGAGTTCATAAGATGTAACAGGTATGGGTAGAGGAGTAACCAAGAGACCAGGGTTTGATTCCTACTGGCATACCTTGTGGCCTTGGGCAAGTCACTTAACCTCCACTGCCTCAGAAGAAAGGCCTGGCAATCTACTTCCAGTCACACTGCCAAGAAAGTGTAGTTACTCACTTGTAACAGGTGAACTCCGGGAACAGCAGGAATTTAGTCTTCACATATGGGTGACATCGGTACCGATTGAGCCCACAGGGGAAACACGTCCAATAGGAAAGCTTTTGGGAGCATCCCACTGCGCCTGCGTTGATGCCTTCCCGCCTTTGTGACTCTCCCTCCTCAGTTGAGTTTGTAGCTGAGATAAAAAGAGAGAATAGAGAGGGAGAGAGAGAGAAACTCTACAACTCCTAGGGGAGGAGAGTGGGTTGTGAAGACTAAATTCCTGCTGTTACCAGAGATCACCTGTTAAAGGTGAGTAACTACTCTATCTCCGGGAACAAGCAGGAATGTAGTCTTCATATATGGGACTCCCTAACTCCCAGATGCCAGAGAAAGGTCCCCAGAATCGGTAGATTTACCTCAGAGTATGTCTCAAGAGGGCATGGATCTTTAATGGACATCTGGCATCGAAAATTCTGGGACAAAGGGTAGGAGATGACTTAAATTCTGAAAGAGGTGTTGGAGTACAGCCTGACCAAACATGATATCCCGGCAGGAGTCCTTGTCGAAACAGTAATGTGCAGCAAAGGTATGCACCGAAGACCAGGTGGCTGCTTTGCAGATTTCGTCAATGGCTACAGATCGTACGTTTGCCATTGAGGCAGCCATGGCACGAACATTACGGGCAGTGACATGACCTTCAATGGATAGTCTGCTTTAGCATAAGCAAATGAGATGCAATCTGCTATCCATTTAGATAGAGTACGTTTAGATACTGGCAACCCCAAGTGACTGGGATCAAAGGAGATGAATAACGGAGAGCTCTTACAGTGCTCAGCTGTCCTTTGAAGATAGAATGCCAAGGCACGCTTGCAGTCAAGAGTATGGAGGGTTGCCTCTGCCCTAGAGGAATGAGGTCTAGGGAAGAAGATAGGCAGGTAGACTTACTGATTCAAATGGAAAGGAGACACCACCTTTGGCATGAAATGAGGATGAGTCCTAAGGACCACCTTATCATGGTGGAAGCGGGTATAAGGCGGGTCTGCCACCAATTATTGGAGCTCATTGATGCGTCTAGCTGAAGTGAGTGCAATAAGGAAGATGACCTTCCATGACAGAGACTTTAGTGAGGTTGTGGCTAAAGGTTCAAAGGGCAGCTTAAGGAGCTGATCTAACATGACATTAATATCTCATGCCACTGGTGGTAGTCTGATGGGGAACTTGGTTAATAAGAACCCTCTCATGAAACGTGTCACAAGCAGTTGTAAAGAAATAGGCTGCCCATCCAAGGGATGGTGAGTAGCAGCAATTGCACTGAGTGAACCCTCACAGAGTTCTTCTTGAGACCAGAGGATGAAAGATGGAGGAGATATTGAAGGAGTGCCACTGGAGCCGAGAAGGGGTTAAGATCCCTTTGGGTACACCAAATGGAGTACCTATGCCACTTAAAGTCATAGGAATGTCTGGTAGATGGTTTCCTGGAGGCTAGTAGGATGTCCTTTACTTCCTGAGGAAGGTTGAGACCTTGCAAGACTACTCTTTCAGCAGCCAAGCCAAGAGATGGAGAATGGTTTGGAAGAAGTAGCATCCCCTCCTCCTGTGAGAGAAGGTCGGGAGCTGATCCGAGACTGAGAGGGCGAGTCTGTGACAGACATAGCAGGAGAGGAAACTACGGTTGACGTGGCCAGCATGGGGCTATGAGGATCATGTGGCCCTTGTCCGCTTGAAAAGCATTTTGGGAATCAGGGGTATGGGAGGAAAGGCATACAGGAAATCCTGACCCCTGACGACTGGGCATCGGGGTTCTGGTGCAAAAACGAGGAAGTTTGGCATTCTGCGGAGTGGCAAAAAGGTCTATCTCCGGAGTTCCCCAGGTCTGAAAGATGTAGGAGATTGTCTTCTGATAGAGACACCACTCATGCGGAAGGAGGATCCGACTCAATCTGTCTGTTAAGACATTTTGGTGTCCTGGCAGATATACTGCTTGGAGATGCATCTGATGAGCAATGGTAAAGGACCAAAGATGGAGAGCCTCCTTGCAAAGGGCCCAAGAGCCCATTCCCCCCTGCTTGTTCACGTAGAACATAGCTACCCGATTGTCCATCTGGACTAGAACTCTGTAGCCCTGCCATTGTTGTTGAAATACTTTGAGAGCAATGAAGATTGCACGAAGCTCCAGCCAATTTATTTGGAGTTGTGACTCCTGCTCTGTCCAGAGGCCCTGAGTGGAGAGAGTTCAAGTGGGCTCCCCAACCCAGTTTGGAGGCATCTGTTGTCAGGTTGCATTGATGTAGAGGCATCTGAAAAGATGACACTACGAGGAGATTTCCCAGGGTAGACAACCAGAGCAGGGAGTTCATGAGAATGTACGTGAATTTGATCTTGACTGTGAGAATCCCAGAGGCCTTTTTCCACTGGGAGGCAAGAGTCTATTGAGTTGTCCGCATATGAAGACGAGCATATGGCACTACATGAACCGTAGAGGACATATGGCCTAACAGTTATAGCATCTCTCTGGCTGAGATATTGTTTTTGAACCTTACCTGAGATGCTATCTGAACTAGGTGGGTATAACAATCCTGGGGTAGAAATGCCCTTGACCGTCGAGTGTGTAGGACAGCCCCTATGAATTCTAGTGTTTGAGTAGGAACTACATGGGATTTTGGAAGATTTATCAAAAATCCTAGATCCTGTAGTACTTGAATTGTACAAAGGAGGGATAGGTGAACTTCCTGAGAAGTGGCTGCCCTTATTAGCCAATAGTCTAAGTAAGGGAAGACAAATATTCCGAGAGTCCTTAGATGTGGCTACGACTGCCATACACTTTGTGAAGACTCTTGGGGCAGAGGAGAGTCCGAAGGGAAGGACTCTATATTGATAGTGATTTCCTTGGAAGATGAAGCATAGATACTTCCTGTGTTCTGGATGAATGAAGATATGGGTATACGCTTCTTTGAGATATAGAGAACAGAGCCAGTCCTGACTCTGGAGATAATTTCACTAGGAACCCTTCTACCTTATCTTGAATTTCTCTTGAACTAGAAACTTGTTGAGGTTTCTGAGATCTAAGATGGTTCTGTACCATCTGTTCTTTTTTGGAATGAGAAAGAATGGAGAATAGAAACCCATCCCCTTCTGGGATGTTGAAACCTCTTCTATGGCACACTCTAACAGAAGAGAGGTGATCTCTTGCTGGAGGAGAGCAGTGAGTGGGGGTTGGGCATGATATTCCCCCACTAGAGTGGTGGGGAGTATGCTTTGTAGATGAAGCTTGTACCCCTTTTGCACTATGGTTAGTGTCCACTGCTCTGAGGTTATGAGATGCCACCTGTGGGCATAATGGCAAAGCCTGCCTGTTATGTGGAGGGGGTTCTCCTGAGGCAGGGTGGCAATGTTCTCTAGAAGGAAGTAAAAAACCAGGCGTAGATTGAGTCTGCGCTGCTGGTTGCAGTTTAGGAGCCTGTGGCTTCTTCTGTTGCTTGGGGGGCTGTTGCTTTCTCTGGGTACCCTGGGGCTGGTATTGAGAAGTTGAGAGGTGAGAAGAGTAGAATTTCTTCTTCTTACCATAGAAAGGCTTCTTAGCATCTGCTTTTTTCTTAGTAGGGTAGGCAGAAGCCTTTGAAAACCTATTGAGGGTGATATTCTCAGACTCTAACTATGAAGCCCAAACAGGTTCTCTCCTGTACAGGGAATATTTCCCAGCTTATCATGAACCCACTATTCAAGGTATGATGCCTGAAGCCAGACAATCCTACAGGCACCTATGCAGATAAAAGTTGTTCTGCTAATGCATTCAAAACTGTCAAAGGTTGCCCTATTGACAAACTTGGAAACATTTTGGACATGTTTGACTAATGTAAGGTAGTCTGCGCTCTTGTCATCTGGGAGAAGAGGAGACATTGATTCGAGATCCCTAGTCACCTCCCTAAGGAACATACCCATGTAGAATATTTATGAACTTATGCGGCTGAAAGCATGGAGGCTTGAAAGCACCGGGGACCAAAAGCATCGAGGGTTCTCAATTCTCTGCACGGGGGATTGGAGGAGTGCGTTTTTGAATTCTTAATTCGACGCATAGCCGATTCCACTACCATTGAGTAGTGTGGAAGCTGTGTCTTCTAGAACACAGGTATTTTAGGTACCCAATACATAGTATTGAGTCACCGGGTATGGGGAGAAATGGTCTCCCACATCTGGAATACAAGGTCCTGGAGTATGCAGTGTACAGGGAGAGTAGTTGCCTCTTTAGGAGTTGTAGGATATTGGAGAATTTCCAATTCCTCTGCTCTGGGTTCTTTCTCCGATGCAGGAGTAATGGATAGGCCCCTTGCCATATCCTTGATAAACTCCTGGAAAGACATGTCTTCGGGAGGGGACATGCGCCACTGTGGAGACAGAGAGGGATCCTCGGGGAGACTCCTCATCTCTCTGGTACTGATCGATTCATCGTCTGAAGAATCAGAGTCGGTAGATTTAAAGTATCGATGAGAGCGATGCTCTTGTTCTTGTAAAGACCAGTACCGATTGAGATTGGTATCGGCGTGAGAGATCTGCCATGTTGGTACCTCGGAACCAGAGATAGATTTGAGGTCTGGAATGGGTGGGTGTGTGCAGAGGGGCACGAAGCCTGATGCAGACTGTTTCGGCATTATCGACTGTATCGGTACTGACGATACCAGCGGTAATGTCTTGACCAGTACCGATGCTGCTAGACTCCTCTCAATAGCTAGCATGTGCTGGTCCATCAAGCTTGCCAATGCCTGGGTATCAGTACCGGAAGCTTGGGTTACTGTTCCAGAGCATGGCAACAGGAGCTCTCTGGAAGTGGAGGCCTCGGGAGCATCCTGGATCCCTTGTAAGGCTTTGGAGGGGAGGTCCTCCCGCCGGGGTAGTTTGGCCGGTCGATCCACCTCTTGGAAACGCTAAAGGCATCTCTATTTTTAGACAGAGATCTACCCTTAGGAGGATGGCCTGTCTTGGAAGAAGACTTGTGTTTCGATGGGGGAACAAAAGCAGAGCGCAGGAGTGCTAGGAGACAAAGGAGCTGTTACATATGCTTGCAGTCAAACAGGTCTTTATTAAACCCTGATACGTTTCGGCCGCTGAGGCCTTCTTTAGGGGGAAGGAAAGCCTCAAAACATATTACAAATATAGGTATATAAATAAATAAATGAACAAAATTGCACATGCATAAAAACTAATAAACACATAAATATAAAATAATAAAATGCATGTTAGTGATCATAAAATATGTGTCAAAAACATATGTAAGTAAATAAATAAATAATTAAAAACAAGGTAATAATGTAGTCAAAATATATATAAAAACATATGAGAAACATATGAACATATGAGGGGGGGGCTTGATGTTCAAAAAGCTGACAAACATCATGGAGAAGAAATATATATATTGCCCACACATTAAAAAACTTGTAAAGACATGGAAAAGTATTAACAGTCCAGTAACATCACTGGAGTGAGATTAGGAGGACTAAGACAGGAGGGGAGCTGTAATGTCTGTATGTCATTCTGATGTTGTGCCCCCAATGGGAAAGAAAAGGAGAATGGTGAATACCTGTGTGATACAACCGCTTGCAAATCAGAGGAGAAAAAAAACTTCGCGAGCAAACAAAAATCCTGCAAACTAATGGATCAAAAGCTGTATGAGATATTGAATGCCTGTGAATAGTGACATAATGGGTATAACAAAATTATTACCTATATAATTGGCAAATGTGATCTCACTGCAGTGTAGATCTAAGAGCCATGTATTCATCACGCCAGACTTTTAAACCGTCAGGCTGAATTTGTGCGAAGAGCCAAAGGTCAAAGGTCAGCATCAGGAACATCCTATATTTCCAAAATTAAACATGCAGTGGTATGCAGCCACCACTGGATAGCCACCACACAAAGTGGCCATAATACAGCTATAATTAGATGTGAGCGGTATTGATATTGGACACCAAAGCTCTGCAAAGGTGTGTATGGAGAGCCTGGCAGAGGTCCAGCAAGGGCACCGACCAAAGGCTAGCCACGGAGGCCGCCATGGCCCACACGTTGTGAGCGGTCACATGGCACTCTAGGGAAAGCCCTGCCTGTAAGTAGGCGAATGCAATACAGTTGGCTAGCCACTGAGTGAGAGTATACTTGGAGGCTGTGACTCCAGGCGGCTGGGATTGAACTACACAAAGTGTTGTATTGATTGGCAATGGGGCTGAGTCCTTTGGATGTAGGAGGACAGGGCACACTTGCAGTCCAGCATGTGCAGGGAGGCCTCCACCTTGGAGGCAGGAGGCCTGTGGAAGAAGGTGGGTAGCAGCACCTCCTAGTTCAGATGAAACGCCGAGACCACCTTTGGTAAGAACTTCGGGTGCATTCAAAGGACCATCCTGTTCCTATGGAATCTGGTGTAGGGCTCTTGTTCCACTAGCGCCTGCAGCTTGCTCACTCGCCTGGCGGAGGTGAGCACCACCAGGAAGACACTTGAGGAGAGGTACTTGAGAGCTAAGGATGCCAGGGGCGTGAAAGGGGCCCCCATGAGCTTCCCAAGCACCACATTGAGGTCCCACGCCACCAGTGGCAACCCATGCATGAACCGGCCTACCAAGGGGTGGAAGGACACAGCCTGGCCCTCTACTTTGTGGTGATGTGCTGATATGGCACAGAGGTGCACTCTGACTGAATTGGACATCAGGCCTGGGCCTGATAGGTGCAATAGGTACCGCAATACCTCCACTATGGCGCAAGAGAAGGGGTTAAGCCCCTGTCCCATGCACCAGAGGGAGAACCTGCACCATTTAAAGGCGTAGGCCCACTGTGTAGAGTCGTTACGCGAGGCCAGTAGGATAGCCTCACTGGCCGAGTCAGGCAGTACTGCGCAATGGCTACCCTTTCAGCAGCCAGGCCTTTAGAGCCAGAGACTGAAGGTTGGGGTGTCGTAACATGCCATCCTCCTGCGACAGCAGGTCCGGGGCACATCACAGCGGCCAGGAGTTCCCCTGCGACAACTACGGTAGGAGGGGGAACCAGGGCTGTCTCGGCCAGTGGGGCACAATGAAGAGGATGGAGGCCACTTCCGTTTGAATTTTCAGTAGGGCCCGAGGCACCAGAGGTGTCAGTGGGAAGACATACAGAAAGGCCTTGGACCATGGGAGGAGGAAGGTGTCCGCTGCTTCCTGACCCTGGCCCAGTTTCCTGGAGCAGAACCTTGGGAGTTGTGCGTTCTCTGGGCTGGCAAAGAGGTTGATCTTCAGAGTGCCCCACCAAAAGATCTTCTCCAGAATGGATGGGTTCAGTCTCCATTCGTGGGGCTGAAGGACATGGCTTAGGCGGTCGGCCAGTATATTGTCTTGGCCTGGCAGGTACACTACCTTGAGGAAAATGTTCCTCACTGCTGTGACGTTCCAGAGGTGCACCGCTTCCCAGCAGAGGTGGTACGAACCCGTGCCCCCCTGCTTGTTGATGTAGAACATTGCTACCTGGTTGTCCTTCTGGATTTGGACTATCTGCCCCTCCAGATGGTCCCTGAAGACTCGCAAGGCATAGTATACCACTCGGAGCTCGAGCAGGTTGATCTGTGAGGCACTCTCCTCCAGCGACCACTGCCACTGTGACTGGTGGTGATCACAGTGGGCCCTCCAGCCCATCTTGGACGCGTCTGTGGTAAGGACATGTTGAACTGGTGGGGCCTGGAATGGCAGGCCAGCCCTCAGGTTGCAGTGGTCTTGCCACCAAGTCAGGGAGGCTGCCAAGGTGGGCGTGACTTGGATAAGGTCCTCCAGATGGCCAGTCACTTGTGCTCACTGAGCACTGAGCATCCATTGGGTCTGCCGCATGTGTAGGCGGGCAAAGGGGGTCACATGGACGGTGGATGCCATGTGCCTCAGGAGGTGGAGCATCTGTCGGGTAGTCGTGGAAGTGGTGCCCTGCACTTCCCGTGCTAGGGCGGCGAGGTGCTGAGCCCATCACAGGGGTAGGAAAGCCTTTGCCAGAGTGGAGTCAAGCAGGGCCCCGATGAACTGCATGCATTGGGTTGGGACGAGGTGAGACTTTGGAAAGTTCACCATGAACCCTAGGTGCTGCACAAGTCCCAACATGCACGAGTCACATTGTGTGCTTCCTCCAGAGTGCCAGCCCACACAAGCCAGTTGTCCAAGTAGGGGAACACAAAGACTCTGAGGATCTGAGACGAGCGGCCACGACTTTTAGGCATTTTGTGAATACTCACGGAGCAGAGGTGAGGCCAAATGGAAGCACCCTGTAATGACAGCCTCCCACTACAAAGCAGAGTTACTGATGGTGCTTTGGATGGATCAGGATGTGGGTGTAAGCATCTTTGAGATCCAAGGAGCATAGCCAATCTCCCTGGAAAAGGTAAGAACAGCAAGGTTCCAAGGGATACCATTTTGAACTTTTCCTTGACCAGAAAGCCGTTGAGGTCTCGAAGGACCAGAATGGACCTGAAGCCCACTGTCTTCTTGGGGACCAGGAAGTAGCGGGCATAGAATCCCCGTCCCTGCAGATGAGGCAGCATAGGATCAACTGCCCGATCCTCGAGCAATGATTCAAGCTCTTTCAGGAGCAGCTCCCTGTGCAAGGGGGCCATGGGTAATTCCCCTGTGAACGAGGGGAGAGGCAGTTGGGAAAAATGGAGGTGGTAGCCCTCCGTGACCACTCGCAGCACTCAGGCATCTGTGGTTATTGAGAGCCACCTGCGTGCGAAGTGGATGAGCCTTCCCCCTCCCCCGTGAACCTTGGGCCAGTTACCTCCTGAGGGAGGGAAGCTATGCACAAGGAGTCAAAAATGCCCCCAAGGCTGTGACTGAGCCTCTGTTTGGGGCTTGGGAGCTTTGAGCTTATGGAGGCTGTGCCCTGGGCCATTGGCATGCTGCCCCTAAGGGGGAGTGGGATAGGCCTGGAACTTAGGGTAGTTTCCATAAGCCTTCTTTGTCTTCGGGTAGAAGGGCTTTTTCTCCGAAGCCTTCCGGCGGGAAAACATAGTTACTCAACTGTAACAGGTGTTCTCCGGGGACAACAGGAATCAGTCCTCACATATGGGTGACGTCGGCACCAATGGAGCCCTCATGTGGAGCAAATCCCCAGCTTTCTAAGAAAGCCTTTGGGAATTGCATCATGCATGCGCGGTCCCCTTCCCGCCCAAGGATGCCATCTTGCTCAGTCAAATCACAAAGCTAAAAAGACGGCAAAAAGAACAAAATATAATGATAGGACTGCAATTCCAAGGGGAGGAGGGAGGGTCGTGAGGGCTGATTCCTGCTGTCCCCAGAGAACACCTGTTACAGGTGAGTAACTACGCTTTTTCTGGGAACAAGGAGGAAGTCAGTCCTCATATATGGGACTCCCCAGCTATATGCTACCGAGAACCCACAGCTGAAAAATAGGTTCCCTCTACGAGAGCCGCAAGCAGCCACAATAGGAATCTAAGCGCGTTTTGGTTTCCTAGACCATGGGATGCTGTTCCAAGGCTTGCAGAGCAGAGATGGCATCCATCTGTCCAAGAAAGCTCAACGCGTCTTCGGTAGTAGACTGGCTAATCTACTGAAGAGGGATTTAAACTAGATTCATTGGGGATGAGTGAAGAAAGCCCCCAGGTAGGTGAAAGCCCCCAGGGTAGGTGATATATTAAATACCTTTATGGAAATAGGTAACAGGGGTAACATATGGAAAGCAGTGTATATAAATGCCCGTAGCATGGGAAATAAGATCCCTGATGTTGAAGCTTTGGTGGGAGTGGCTGACTTGGATTTAGTGGCAGTTACAGAAACATGATTCACAGAAAACCATGATTGGGATGTAACTATACCTGGCTATACTTTATTCAGAAAGGACAGGGTAGGAAGAAGGGGAGGAGGAGTGGCACTATATGTAAAAACTACTATTAAAGCTTTGGAATTACAGAGCTTAAAAGGGAACATAAGAACATAAGATATGCCATACTGGGTCAGACCAAGGTCCATCAAGCCCAGTATCCTGTTTCCAACAGTGGCCAATCTAGGTCATACGTACCTAGCAGTTTCCCCAAAAGACACAGGTTCCGCAATGCTTGTACTGGGTCAAGCATTGATATCCTGGGTCCCTTCTTAATAATGGTTTATGGACCTTTCCTCCAGGAACTTGTCCAAACCTTTTTTAAACCCAGCTACACTAACAGCTTTTACTACATCCTCCGATAACAAATTCCAGAGTTTGATTACACGTTGAGTGAAAAAATATTTTCTTTTATTAGTCTTAAATAGTTTACCCTGTAGCTTCATTGCACGTCCCCTAGTCTTTCTATATTCTGATAACGTAAAGAGTCGATCTACGTTTACCCGTTCCACTCCGTTCATTAATTTATAGACTTCTATCATATCTCCCCTCAGCCATCTCTTTTCCAGGTTAAAGAGTCCTAACCTTTTTAGCCTTTATTCATAGGAGTATCCTTCCATCCCCTTTACCATTTTGGTAGCTCTTCTCTGAACCTTTTCTAATAACGCTATATCCTTTTTAAGATACGGCGACCAGAATTGCACACAATATTCAAGGTGCGGTCTCACCATGGAACGGTATAGAGGCATTATAATATCTTTTGTTTTATTTTCCATTCCTTTTCTTATGATACCTAGCATTCTATTTGCTCTCTTGGCTGCCACTGCACACTGGGCCGAGGGAGAGAGGAGGCATTGTGGGTTAAACTAGAAAGAGGGAAAGAGAAACCTATTTGCAATGGTGTGATATACAGACCTCCCTCACAAGAGGAAGAGGTGGACAGAGAGTTAATTGAAGACATACGCAGCATTGCTAGGAAAGGGAAGTGCTACCGATAGGAGATTTCAATATGCCAGATGTTGATTGGCACATTCCTGCTGCAGTATCATCTAGAAGTAAGGAGATCCTGGATTCTCTACAGGGAGCACTATTCAGGCAATTGGTAACAGACCCCACACGTGAAGGGGCCATACTGGACTTAGTGCTTACGAATGGTGAAAGTGTTTCTGATGTTGTAGTGGGAAATCATTTTGCATCCAGTGATCACCAGATGGTGTGGTTCAATATTAGGACCAGGGCTGTTAGAATCCATTCAAAGGTGAGGATCTTAGACTTTAGGAAGACTAACTTTGCCAAGATGGGCCAATGCCTCAGGGAGTTGTTAGTGGGATGGGAACAGCTGGGGGATGTAGAAAAACAGTGGGCAAAACTGAAAGGGGATATTTTAAGGGCAACCAACCTTTTTGTTAAAATGGCCTTGCGTAAGCTGAATGTAGAAGGCCAACGCCCTCTTACAGTCCAGGGTATGCAGAACTGTCTCTGCCCGACTGGCATGCGGCCTGGGAAAGAAGGTAGGTAGTACTACTTCCTGGTTGAGGTAGAACGAAGAGACCACTTTCGGAAGGAACTTGTGGTGTGTGCGGAGCACCACCCGGTTCCTATAGAACCTTGTATAAGACTTGTCGGACACCAGGGCCTGAAGCTCACTCACTCACCGAGCCAATGTGAGTGCCACCAAGAAAACTACCTTCCAAGAAAGGTAGCGTAGATGGCAGGTTGCCATCGGCTCAAATGGCAGACGGGTAAGCTGCCCTAAGACCACATTCAAATCCCACTCGGTTGCCGGGGGGGCAAACCGGGAGCTTCAGCAGAAGTAGGCCTCTCAGGAACCTGGACACCAAAGTAAGTGCAGAAAGAGGCTTTCCTTCTACTGGGAAGTGGTGTGCAGCCAAGGTACTGAGGTGAACTCTGACGGAATTTGACTTAAGGCCCAAATCCTAAAGGTGGAGAAGATACTGTAGTACCACTGCAACCTGCAGGAGAAAAGATTCACTTTCTGCTTTTCGCACCACACCCCAAACCTACACCACTTAAAGGCATAGGTTCGTCTAGTCGACTGCCTCCTTGAGGCCAGCAAAACGTCTTCCACGTTTTTCGGAAGGAGGAGAGGTGCAAGAACTACCCTTTCAGCAGCCATGCCATTAGATTGAGGGAGCTGAGGTTGGGATGCAGGAGAGTGCCCTCCTCTTGAGACAGGAGGTTCGGAGAGGACCACAGGACCACCGCTAGTTGAAGTAGAAGTGGAAACTAGGGTTGTCTCAGCCATCTTGGGGCTACCAGGATGACCAAGGCTTTGTCTTGGAGAATCCTGAACAGAGTTTTGGCCACCAGAGGTGTTGGAGGAAATGCATACAGGAGGCCCACAGACCATGAGATGAGAACGGCATCGGCAGCCACTCTGTTTGGATGTGGCTGCCTGGAGAAAAACCGGGACAACTGGTAATTGGGTGGGCTCGCAAACAAATCCAGTGTCGGCTGTCCCCAGGTCTGAAAAAGCCATTGGGCCATACTCGTGTCCAGCTGCCATTCGTGGGGCTGCAGAATCCTGCTTAGCCTATCGGCTAAGTTATTTTCCTGGCCTGGCAGATAAACTGCTTTCAGATGCCTGCCATGCCGGACTGCAAGGGAGCACAGGTCCAGGGTTTCCTGACACAGCAGGCGGGACTTCGTGCCTCCCTGCTTGTTGACACAGAACATCGCTACTTGGTTGTCTGTACCAAGACAGGCTGATGAGCCAAAGTTTGACAGAAGACTCATAGAGCCAGGCGAATGGCACGAAGTTCCAAAAAATTGATCTGTTGTGTGCTCTTGTTCGGAGACCACACGCCTTGAGTGCAAAGTCCCTGGCAATGAGCTCCCCAGCCCAGCAAGGATGCATCCGTAGTTAGGATCCTCGTGTGCTGAGGAGCCTGGAAGGTCACCCCCGCCTACAAGTGTTTTGGTTGAAGTCACCATTCCAAGGACTGTACCAGTCTTCTAGACACTTTGACTCTGTCTCGGAGTCCGCCTGTGGCTTTTGTCCACTGGTCCCTGAGGCATCACTGAGCTGTTTGCATGTGGAGGCGGGCATCCGGTGTCACATGGACTGTGGAGGCCATGTGGCTGAGGAGGCACAGGAAGTGTCTTGCTGATATTTGGGACCTGCGACTCACTTGATGTGCCAGGTCCAGGAGTCTCTGTGCCCTGTCTACTGGCAGGTAAGCCCTTGCCTGAAGGGTATCTAGTCTGGCCCCAATGAACTCTAGTTGTTCAGTGGGCACTAGGGTAGACTTGGGGTAATTGATTACAAACCCTAGATGCTGAAGTACCTGAATGGTGCGAGATGTGGCCTGTTGGACCTCCATGGCTGACGTAGCTCTGATGAGCCAGTCATCTAGGTAAAGGAAGACAAAAACTCCTTGGATTCTGAGTAAGGCGGCCACCACCGCCAGGCACTTTGTGAATACCCTGGGGGCGGAGGCCAGGTCAAAGGGAAGTACTCTGTACTGATAATGGTTTCCCTCCACCACAAAGCGTAGAATTAGGATGTGTGTATATGCATCCTTTAGGTCTAAGGAGCATAGCCAGTCTCCCTGGCAGAGGTAAGGCAAAAATATTCCAAGGGAAAGCATCTTGAACTTCTCCCTCACTAGGAATTTGTTTAAGTTGCGCAGGTCGAGGATGGGTCTGAGGCCTCCTGTCCTTTTTGGTACCAGAATGTACCTGGAATAGAAGTCCTTGCCCTGTAGGTGGTGGGGCACCGGTTCTACTGCCTGATCCTTGAGAAGACCTGCTAACTCCTTCAGAAGAAGGTCCCGGTGAAGAGGAGACCTGAGAGGCTCTCCTGGAAAGTAAGAAGGAGGCACCTGGGTCAAATGGAGTAGATAGCCTTGATGGACTATATCTTTAGGACCCAGGCATCTGTGGTGATGGCTGGCCACCTGTGGGCATACAGGGCAAGACTTCCTCCTGTGCATTGCCTGTCTCCTGTGGTGAGAGGGGCTATGCCCTGAGAGTCAAAAGTCACTCCGAGGCTGAGCCGGAGCCGGTGCCTGGGGTTTGGGGGCTTTCTGCTTACGTGGGCCATACCCCTGTCCCTTGGCCTGCTGCCCTGTTGGGGAGCCAGGGAGGCCTGAAATGGTGCGTAGCTTTGGTAAGCAGCACCATTCCTCGGGAAAAAGGGCTTCTTACCCGAGCCCTTCTTTTTAGAAGGGGCAGAGGTTTTCTTTGAGAGCCGTGTCCTGGTCATGTACTCGGTCTCGAGCTCAGCAGCCTTTTCAGTCATGGGTTTGCCAAAGAGGTTCTCTCCCTGGCATGAGACATCGACCAACTTGTTCTGAAACTGTTGTTCGAGGTCCGACAACTGTAGCCATGCTTGGCAGCGTGCACCGATGCCTGCCACAGCTACCTGGGCCGCCAACTTGAACCCCTCATAGGCCGCTCAAGTCATGAACTTCGAGCACTCACAGACTCCAGTGGATAGGCTCTTGAAGCGCTGCAAAGATCCCTCAGAGAGACCAGCCGAGAACCTGGCGATTTCCTTCACCAGATCTCACAGGTACATGCCCATGTACAGGTGGCAAGCCTGGATCCAACATGTCAGCATAGAACCCTGGTAGCACTTCCTGCCAAGGGCTTCCAAGTTGCGGGCCTCCCTGCCAGGAGGCATCGAGGAATGTGTCTTCCAGCTCTTGAGCCGGTGCATGGCCGATTCCACAGCCATGGAGTTGTGCGGCAGTTGTGCCTTTTGGAACCCAGGACTCTTGCAGACCCGATACATCGAGTCGATCTGTCTGCTGATCACCGGTGCTGATGCTGGCGTCTCCCACATGCGGAGCATCAGTCGTTCCAGGATCGGAGGCACTGGTACAGTAAGGGCCTCCCGGGGGGGGGAGAGTCATACTGGAGGATCTCAAGCTCTTCGGCTCGAGGATCCTCCTTGGACTCCGCAGGGAACACCAAAGCCTTTGACATGTCCCTTACGAAGTCCAAGAACCTAGTGTCCTCCAGGGGGGACCTTCTCCGAGGCTCTGACACCGGGGAATCGGATGGGACATCCCTGTGCTGGCAAGTATCCGGGGACTCTTCTTCCTCAGTCTCCCAGCCCGATGCCTCCGAGGAATCGAGTGGCTCCGGCCTCGAGGGCTTCGGCTTCGACTGCCCCAACGCCGATGGAACCGGCGGCAACAACAACCTCGGTCCTGAACGGGAGGTCGAGGGAGACCTTGGCCGAGGATCAACTTGAGTATGCATGGTCTCGAGGATCGGCTCGGCCTCCGGGGTCGACTTGGACGTTGGTGGCCTGGTGGTCAGGGCGGAAGAACCGTTGAGACCGGCAATCAGCGCCCACTGCTGCTCCATGAAGGCAGACATGCTGCGCTCCAGGGCCACCATTCTGAGACCGCGCTCAGAAGGCTCCAGCAGCCATTGGGTCGGGTTCAGACATCGTTGGGCCTGACGCCGGTTCTCCCGGAGGAGAGTCCTCAACGAGGACAGTTGTTACCTGCATCGGCTACTCCGTATCCCATCCAGGAAGCTTCACTGGATGCTCCATCTCCAAGGATCCGGGCCGGCGCTCGGGGCTCCATGACCGGTCCCGGGAGGAACCAGGCCATTCAGAGCCATCGAACGATGCCGCCTTCAAGGATTTTTTCTTCCTTCGATGTTCCCGTGAGGGAGACCCCCTCTCTGAGGAACCTCTACGATGCTCGGGTTCAGAGTGTTCCTGAGATGTAGAGGCCTCAGACGAGGTCTGGGCCTGCACAGGTACGGACTCAGCAAAAATCCTATCATGCTGCTGCTGGCAGCTTCTCAGGGCCTTCGAGGACATTTTCCTACATGGGCCACAGACCTTCGGGTCATGGTCAGGTCCAAGGCACCTGAGACAGCAGTCATGTGTATCGGTGAGGGACATTCATTTTGTACACCGATCACATTTCTTAAACCCTCTGGCAGCCATGGGGGAGAAAAAGGGCGTGAACACTAGTCACGAAGGACAAAAAACGAAAAATCAAACTGGACTCGATACCGGTGTACCGAGCCGAAGGCGGGAAGGGGAACCGGTATCGAACTGGAGGAAAAGAATTAACTAGTTAAAGTATTTTAACCACTTTTTTCACGGCGACTATTGGACTACGTCCAAAGGGCTCCACGGAAAAAAGAAAACTGAACAAGATAGCATTCTTGGGTGGGAGAGGGACCGCGCATGCATGATGCAATTCCCAAAGGCTTTCTAACAAAGCAGTGGATTTGCTCCGCACGAGGGCTCAGTCGGCACCGACGTCACCCATATGTGAGGACTGACTTCCTGCTTGTTCCCAGAGAAAGGTCTGACACTTTCTTGGACAACCTGGCCCTGGTCATGAATTCCTTCTCCAACTCATCAGCCTTGTCAGTCATGGACTTGCTGAAGAGGTTATCACCTAGGCATGGGATATCGGCTAGCTTGTCCTGCATCCATTGCTCCAAGTCAGAGGACTGCAGCCAGGCACAACGGCGGGTACTAATGCCCACCATGGCCACACGAGCTCCCGACTTGAAGCTGTCGAACGTTACTCGAGTTGAAATTTGGAGAATTCCTTGATCAAGGAAACCAGGGTCCGAAAGCATTCAAGGGACTCACCTGAGAGACCTCCTTCGCCAGGTCTCTCAGGTACATGCCCATGTACAGCTGGTAGGCCTGGATCTTGGCAATGAGCTTCAAGCCCTGGAAGCACTTTCTACCAAACGCATCCATGGTACGTACGTCCCTGCCAGAGGGCACAGAGGAGTGCGTCTTCTGGCTCTTAATTTGACACATAGCCGACTTCACCACCATGGAACTGTGTGGAAGTTGTGCTTTCTGGAATCCTGGGCTCTTGCCGACTCGATACTGGGAATCGAGTCGATGATTCACAATTGTCACCGTCACCAGGCATTCCAGGATGGGGGGCATGGGCACTGTTAGTGCCTCCCGAAGAGGGGCCTCAAACTGGAGGATCTCCAGGTCCTTAGCAGGAGGATCATCCTCTGGCAGCTCCACGAAGGTGAGTGCCTGGGACATTTTCCTCACGAATTCGAGGAAGGCTAAGTCCTCCAGTGGGGACCTTCGCTGGTGGCATGGTGGAGAAAGGTCAGAGGGAAAGTTTCGGTGGAGAACAGTGTTGGGGGACTCCTCGTCGGTTTCCCAGTCCAATTCCAAACCTGAGGAATCATCGAGCAGCCTTCAGTCCCTGGACTGACATGGCGCCTACGATGCCTGATGCTGGTAGTCTGACGGCGTGGTGTCGGTTGTTGAGGGCCTCGACACCAACTGAGTGAGGTGCTCCAGAATGGGAGGGGCCTCCTTCGGGAAAGTCCTCAGTGAGGAGGTTTCCGTGTGGGGCACCGACGACCCGGAGGGACCGGATCGGGCCCCGCTGCACCTCGAGGAACACCATGAAGCTAAGTTCGAGGGCAGCCATATGGGCCTCGATGCTAGAGGGCTCTGCAGCTGGTCTGAACCCTGATGGTGTCAGGGCTGGAGCCAACTCCCTGGCCGGGGAGTCCGAGATTATGATGGAATCAGGGGTGACTCGCTGCTCCTTCGATGCCACAGGTGACTTGTCCCTTCGGGGCTGCTTCAACAGGCGCTCGTGTCTGTTGTCCCCCGAGTCATGCCGAGGGCTCCGAGGCAGAGTTGAGGAAGACTTACCACTCGATTCTGAGATGGTCCTCGGTGTTGACTTTAAAGGAGTCACCGACGCATGCAGGAGGTCTTCCGAGGATGACTCTGATGCCCGAAGACTCCTGGGCTCAGAACAAGCTCAGGTATGCAACACCACATTGCCCGGCACCAGCGTCAAAGGAAGGGATTATGCCCCCGATGCTGAACCAGACCCAGACCTTCCAAACAGTTCCCCCTGCCACCTTTCATGTTCCCACCAGGTTTTGGCCAACATGAGTTTGAGTTTAAGTTTAATGTTACATTTGATATACCACTCAGGCCGAAGCATCAGAGTGGTTTACAACACAATATAAATGTTACAGAAAAAAATGAAAAGAACGCCATATTATAAGATAGGACAGAATAAGAGATACAGTGATAGTTAAAGGAATAGAAGAGACGAGAGAGAAGGAAATAGCAGGTTACAACCATGACATAGCAGCATGACAGTTAAGCCCAAAGCTGTAATGTACGATTTTAGTCAAACGCCACGGACTCACGCCTAAGGGCCATGCCAAAGGGTCCTCTGGCAAAGCCCTCAGGTGCAGGCCCGCAGGGCACGGGCAAGCCTCAGAAGCAGCGGCAAGCAGGCAGGGAGACCCGTTGTTCTGCCCCAAAGCACTTAATGCAGGTGTTGTGGCGGTCCATACGGGAAATAGTACGATTGCACTTGCCACACTGCTTAAAACTGCTGGCTGAGGACATAGCAAGGAAAACGAGGCCCGCGAGATCAAACTCAGAAGTCTTGACCAGGTAGGCTACGAGAGAAAAATCCCGCACACCAAAAATGAAAAATTAAAGAAAAAAAATACCAGAGCGAAAATCTGGATGCTGAGGCGAAGACTCGGGTGCGGAAGGTGATCAATTCAATCACTCGATAGAAAACGAAAAAAAACGAGTAAGGATTGAAAAATCCACTTTTTTTTATCAGGGTGCACAGATGGGATTT
This sequence comes from Ichthyophis bannanicus, assembly GCA_033557465.1. NCBI lineage: Eukaryota > Metazoa > Chordata > Amphibia > Gymnophiona > Ichthyophiidae > Ichthyophis > Ichthyophis bannanicus. The sequence goes on from CM066032.1 coordinate 989,810,777, forward strand.
CTGCAGGGCTCTGCACAAAAAGACAGACTGAGGCAAGCTGGCAGCTTTGAGCGGGAAGGTGACCATGAATGCGCGGTGTAGCTCCCAAAAGCTTTCTTTGAAAGCTGTGGAGTGGATCTGCATGGGCTCCGTTGGCGCCGATGTCACCCATATGTGAGGACTGATTTCCTGCTTGTTCCCTGAGAAATTTGCCTTAAGGTGGGTCATTATAAAATAATATAAAATATATGGATAAAAAAACAGGAAAAGACTAAAATCTGTCCAAGCTCTGCCAAACACATTCTCACTTTTTGCATACTTACAAAAGCACAAATAGTTACTCTCACTATGAAGTTCTAAAGGCAGAATATTCCACATCCTGAGGGAGCTACATCAAAAAGCATGATTTGGTAAAGGGGCAATTTTGACTAAATTAAAATGGGGGCCCATTCAAAATGTTTGACCAGGGCTCTGTAAGTGGGTAAAGAGCCCCTGGATATAAATAGCATCAAGTTGGTCCAGAGAGCAGCTACTAAAATAGTCAGTGGTCGTCTTCGTTAACCATATGGCAACAGACTTAAAGATTTCAATAAGGAGAAAAGGAGGGAGAGGGGAGATATGAAAGAGACATTTAAATACCTCTGTGGTATAAATGCACACATGGTGTGCTTCTTTTAATTGAAAGCAAGCTCTACCCCTAACTAACCGCCCACATGCCCCTACTCCCTCCCAAATACCAAGATTTAGACCCTTTGACAAAGAAACATTCCTAATGACAACCATTCCACATCTCAACAGAAACCCAATGAGCCTTAGTGAAATAATAAAAATAAACACTACCACCTTCCCCTCCTAGATCCATGTCCTGTAGCATGGATCAAAGCAACAAAAACAAAACTTGCCCCCTACCTATTAAGCTTAGTGAACCAATCCCTAGCCCAAGGTTCTATGTCAAATGAACTCAAAATAACCACCATCCGTAACCACCATCCGTCCCACATTAAAAAACAAAACTCCTCAAGGAAGATGACCCAGCCTCCTACAGACCCACTGCTAGCATTCCGTTCGTAGTCAAAATCATTGAGAAAGTGATCCAACTCCAACTACAAGACTTCATTGATACCTCTGCTCCACTGGACGAACATCAATATGGATTTCAACCCTTCTACGGAGTCGAAACTCTCCTACTCGTACTCTTCAACACCCTTATCCAAAGAATGGACAACATAAAACAAGCCTTCATACTTGTTTTTCTAGACATCACCTCTGCCTTTGACAATGTCCATCATAATATACTGTCACCAGTAACCCTCCCCAGAGGCAAAAGCATGGGGGTAGGTCAGCCTGGGCATGTCCAAACCTAGCAAGTAGGGAGTGCAGTTGGCCCTGCACTGCCTTCTGGGTGTTGTAGTCCCTCTTACTAAGCAAGGAATGAGTTGTAGTCGAGTGGAGTTAGGCAAAAGACAGGATTTTATTTCTCCTTCCGGGTGGATTCATTGCAAGAAAAACAAGAACAAAAATGACCATACTTCTGGTACAAAAATGAAACGAAACAGGAACAGAAACAGCTTCTATCTTCAGCTCACATAAACAATTAGTAGAACAAAAACGTAACTGCAGCAGTCCCTTTTAACAAAGGCAAACTCTCTTGCTTTCAGTGCTGTTTCATCAAAACTCTTTAACAGCTATTCTAGCATAAAGACGTGACATGGTCTGCTACAGATAGCGTATAATCCATTTCTTCTTCTGGGGTTTGTTCCATAAGAAATTATGTTGGCATTTCTTCACATTCACCCCCAGCTAAGTATTCTTGTGGATTATTATACGTCCCTCCAAAGAGCAGTCTCTCTTCACTGCCTCGAGACTTCCCTTCCCCCGTTGCTACAGAGCAGGGTGGAAGATTACCACATATACTGGAATTTGCTATAGGAGAGCCCCACAAACTCTGGCAGTCACAGGGAAAACTTTTACATTCAGTTTCTCTTCTATAAGGTTTATACAGCCTACCTTCCGGCTTTCTCACACAGGAACCTCTCAGCACAGCTGGGTCAATAAGGCTTTCACAGCATGGCTGCGTTCTCCTGCCTTTTACCCTTTGCTTTCTCTCTGACATGAAAATGTCCTCTGGCCAGGACGTCTCTGCTTCTCTAGACCTGCAGCTTTCAACATGGACACTTTCCTCTAGTTCCTTTCTCCAACTGGTTTCCCAACCAGTCCTCCGACCAAGGCTTCCTTCAGTCCTGCAGCTGGGTCTCTCATCAACTCTCCTGCTGAGACTCCTCCTGATTTTGAGTCCTCTCCTTGTTCTTCTTGCTCTATCACTATCTTCTGGTGAGTAATTTTTATGTGCGTGTGTCCTAGGGCTTAACTGCACCCCGCCCTCATCCAGCTGCCTCTCATTACACACTGAGCTCGGGGCTTGTTTGCAGTTTGGGCGTGTTCTCTCCCCTCGTGACACCCTTTGTTTACGTTGCTCATGGCAACCCTGGGCCATGTGCCTTTCTATGCTGTCAGTTTCAGACACAGTTTCTTCAGCTTCACCCAGATCCATAGCTTCTGGAAGATCCACTACATTACAATACTCCTATCCAGACTTAACCAAATAGATATTAAAGAAACAACACATAATTGGTTCAAATCATACATCTCCAACCACCTCCAATATGCACAAATAAATCAGGAATCATCCACAACCTTTCCTCAAGAACAAGGAATCCCTCAAGGCTCCACCCTATCATCCCTCCTGTTCAACCTATGATCCAGCTGTTATGCCCTATATACAAAAAACACAAAATAGGATATCATGTATATGCTGACGATATCATACTATACTTTCCTTTGGATATAACAAACCCCAACTATGACAACCTAGCAGCATGTCTCAATGAAAAAGAAAACTGGCTCCACTCAAATAACATGCCCATCAATTTCAACAAGACAGAAGTCTTATTTACTTAAAAAAAAAAACACAACTTCCCCCCCCCCCAAACAATCACCCAGCATAATACAACACTCCAGGTGAAACAGGAGGTAAAATACCTAGGAGTAATCCTTGATAAAAACCTCAACATGACTTCTCACATAAAACAAACAAGCAAGAACCATATTCTATAAATTAAGGACCATCCAACAACTTAGACCTCTAATTGATACAGATGACTTCAGATCAGTAGTCCAAGCATTAATTACTCCCCACTTCGACTACTGTAATAGCATATTACACGGCACAACTAAAAAGAATCTAAACATACTCCAAATGGCTCAAAACATTACAGCAAGAATTATTTTCAGGGCACGTCTATCTGACCACAGCACCTCTATCCTTCACACCCCTTCACTGGCTCCCAATCGCCAGAAGAAAATACAAAATCTCAATAACTACATTCAAACTAATAAAAAAATATAACACCCTCACATTTATCATCTTTGATCCACACAAGTACAAATACCAGAGCTAGGAGACGGAACAACCAAAACACTCTCACAGTACCAACTACAATCAGTAAAACTAAGCAGATAACCAGTAACAGCGCATATACTTTTGTTGCCCCCACCAAATGGAATGCTCTCCTGGAAACTCTAAGAGAAATTAAGGACCTCCAGATATTCTGTAAGGAATTAAAAACATTCTTGTTCATCCAGCATTTCAATACTCCCAACCCCACAGCTAATCACCCACATAAACTAGATCAACCACCACACCCTGGACCATCACCATCCCACTAACCAACCTTATCCCCTCCCCCACTCATACCATTTACAATTCTCGTCCCCCCCAAAAAAACCCCTCCCCCTACACACAAGATACTGCCCACTCTCTCACTCCCTTCAACCCCTTAAACAGAAGAAATGCCTTTGAATTCCTGTAAACAGTTTTTGCATCGTACAGTTTTTTGTAAATAAACTGTTTCATCTATGTTCAATGTACTACATTCTGTTTCATTGTAAACTGCCCCTGATCTCCAGAAGGAGTGGTATAGAAAAATGTTCCAAATAAATTAATTAAGGCGGGGCTTGACAAATCCCAGGCACCAAGTCGCCATGGTGACTAAAAAAAATCAGACCTGGGGCAATGTCTGCCCAGGGGAATCCCCATGTCCCGCGGGCAGAGGTGCATCAGGACTGGCAGTGTCTGCTTGCGGGAGATTGTATCCCCACAGGCAGAAGTGCTGAAGGAGGCTGTGATCACCAGCAGTGTCTGCCCAAAAGATCCCCTCTCCCGCAGGCAGAAGTGCAACAGAAGAAGTGATCGCAGTCAGTACAGCTTCTGCCAGGCCTGTGAAAAAAAAAGGAAGAGAGAGGGGGATTGCAGCAGATAGCTGACAAAATTTAAAGGAACACAATCTTTTCATTAGAAATTAATGGTGGGGAGGAATGGAGATGAATGCAATGGGGGGAGGGGAAACAGGAGAGTGACTGGAAAGGAAACAGAGTAGGGAGCTGGGGAGGGAGAGCAAGAAAAGGGATGGAGGCTGAAGAGATGAAAGCTGAGAAGGGCACAATATATATGTGCAAAAGGCACATCCCTCTTGCACTGCACACAGGCATGCAGGCAACCTATCTCCGCACCACACACACACACACACACACACACACACACAGAGGAGCAGCTTAAAGGGTCAGTGGAGGTGGTGGGAGAGGGAGAAGGAGAAGGAGGAGGAGTAGGGCTACTGCCTTCTGTTGGCACTGTGCAGAGGCCCATTAACAGCCTGATTTATTAAGACCTTTCCCCACAGAAAATGGTTCAAGTCTTTGTAAATCAGGCTCTAAAACCTAAAAAGTAACTGAGATACACCTTTTTGGGGAGTGGGGGCGTGCACTGTGACCTAGGTTCCAGCAGCCGGCTCCTAAATGTTTAGGCTGGCTCCTAGATTCCAAAAGTGGAGTGGAGGAGTCACTTAAGCCTCCATTGCCTCAGAAAAATCCAAGTTATCAATGCCCCTGTTTAAAGCATAGCTACTCACCTGTAACAGGTGATCTCCGGGAACAGCAGGAATTTAGTCTTCACATATGGGTATCATCGGTACCGACGGAGCCTGTGTGGGAACGCTCCCCAGTGTCCAATTAGGAAGCTTTTGGGAGCATCCCACAGCACCTGCGTGCTGCCTTCTCGCCTTTCCCAACTGCCTCTCTCCAGTTGAGTTTAAAACTGAGACATAGAGAGAGAAAGAGGGAAAGAGAAAGAGATACAACTCTAGGGGAGGTGGGTGGGTTGTGAAGACTAAATTCCTGCTGTTCCCGAAGATCACCTGTTACAGGTGAGTAACTATGCTATCTCCAGGAACAAGCAGGAATGTAGTCTTCACATATGGGGACTCCCTAGCTTTAGATGCCAGGGAGAGACCCCAGAAGTTGTGTGTCCCTATGAAAGGGCTCCACTTCCCCCCATGGATCTCTGGCATCCAACCAGGGATGGCGGGTAGGAGTTGATTAGGTATGGAACAGGTGTTGAAGAACAGCCTGATCAAACAAGGCATCCCGGAGGGAGTCATTTTCTAAGCAGTAATGGGCTGTGAAGGTATGAACCGAGGCCCAAGTGGCTGCTCGACAGATGTCGTCGATAGACACAGAGTGCAGATGAGCCATTGAAGCTGCCATGGCTCTCACATTGTGAGCTATGACATGGCCCTCCAGAGGAAGGTTCTTACTCTGATAGGCAAAGGAAATACACTGTGCAATCCAGTTGGATAGTGTTCTCTTAGAGACTGGAAGTCCCAAATGAGAAGGATCAAAAGCAACAAAGAGTTGGGAGGACTTTCTATGTTGCTGTGTTCTTTCAAGTAAAAGGCTAAAGCTCTTTTACAGTCCAAAGTATGAAGATTCCTTTCTGCATTTGATGCATGAGGTCTTGGAAAGAACACAGGCAGATAGACTGCTTGGTTAAGATGAAAAGGCGAGACCACCTTTGGCATAAAGTGTGGATGAGTTCTAATGACTACCTTGTCATGATGGAACCTTGTATAAGGTGGATCAGCCACTAGTGCTTGCAACTCACTGATGCGACGTGCTGATGTGATTGCAATGAGAAAGATAACTTTCCAAGAAAGGAATTTCAATGACGTAGTAGCTAAGGGTTCAAAAGGTGGCTTCATGAGCTGCCCAAGAACCAGGTTTAAGTCCCATGCCACCGGTGGTGGCCTAATGGGAGGTTTAGTTAGAAGAAGGCCTCTCATAAATCTTGCTATAAGAGGATGGGAGGAAATAGGTCATCCATTTAGAGGCTTGAAAGAAGCTGCAATAGCACTCAAATGGACCCTTACTGAGTTAGTCTTAAGTCCTGCATTAGATAAATGAAGGAGATACTCAAGTAATGATTCCAGAGGTATCGCCAGGGGGTTAAGACCCTTCTGCAAACACCATATGGTAAACCTCTTCCACTTGAAAGCATAAGAGCGTCTAGTGGAAGGTTTTCTGGAAGCATAAAGGACATCCTTTACTTGCTGAGGAAGGTTAAGATCATGAAGATCTAGGCCTTCAGCAACCAAGCTCTGAGATGCAGAGACTGGAGATTTGGATGCCATAACATTCCGTCCTCCTGTGACAGGAGATCTGGAGCAGACCCTAACTCCAGGGAGGCGGCTTGAGAGAGATGTAGAAGCAGAGCGTACCACACTTGCCGTGGCCAAAGTGGAGCTATGAGAATCATCCGCCCTCTGTCTCTTTGAAGCTTGAACAGGGTTTTGGGAATTAGGGGAATGGGTGGAAAGGCATAAAGGAAGTCTTGACCCCAGTGAAGGAGGAAGGCATCCCTGACCTCAGAACTCTGAGCCAGAATTCTGGAACAGAACCGGGGAAGTTTGTCATTCAACGGACTTGCAAAAAGGTCTATGTCCAGGGTTCCCCAAATTTGAAAAGTCTTGGCCACCTGGTCTGCATGTAGAGACCATTCGTGTGGAAGCAGAACTCGGCTGAGTCTGTCTGCCCAAGAGTTTTGTATGCCTGGAAGATAAACTGCCAGGAGTTGAATCTGATGTTCTCTGGCGAGGGCCCATAGTCGCAAAGCTTCGTTGCAAAGCGACAGAGAGTCTCTTCCCCCCTGCTTGTTCACGTAGAACATGGCTACCTGATTGTCCGTATGAATGAGGACTGTCTTGTAGCTGAGCAGGGTATGGAACACTCGAAGAGCAAGGAAGATTGCTCTGAGCTCTAAGAGATTGATATGTAGATGAGTCTCCTGTGGAGTCCAGGTGCCCTGGGTGGAGAGGTCTTGCAGATGAGCTCCCCAACCCATTGGTGAAGCATTTGTTGTGAGAGTTGCCTGGGGTAAGGGTTGTTGAAAAGGGGACCCCAGCAACAGGTTCTGAGTGGACTGCCACCATTGGAGGGACAAAATAAGGCGATTTGTGTTTGCTATTTTGTCTGACAGGCATCCTGATGCCTGGGTCCATTGAGTTGATAAAGTCCACTGGGCTGCTCTCATATGGAGGTGAGCATAAGGAACCACATGCACGGTAGATGCCATGTTGCCTAGTAGTTGTAGCATTTCTCGGGCAGTGAGGTGAGGTTTTAGCACTGCTTGAGAAGCTAACTGCACCATGCGAATGCAACGGGCCTGGGGGAGATAGGCCCTTGCCTTTTTGGTATCCAGCAAAGCTCCTATGAACTCCAGAGACTGAGTGGGAGTTAGACTGGATTTTGGGATGTTTATGACCAGACCCAAATACTGAAGGATACGCATTGTGCAAGATAGAGAAGTCCTGGCCTCTGACTCTGATGGGGTTCAAATGAGCCAGTCTAAGTAGGGGAAGACGAATACGCCTAGAGTGCGGAGAAATGCTGCTACCACAGCCATGCATTTCGTGAACACTCTTGGAGCTGAGGCCAGGCCTAAAGGAAGCACCCTGTATTGGTAGTGCTTTCCTTGAAAAAGGAACCAAAGGAACTTTCTGCGAGTTGGATGGAAGGGTGTATGCATCCTTGAGATCTAGAAAACAAAGCCAATCCTGACTGTGAAGGTATGGCAGCAGAGTTCCTAGAGAAATCATCTTGAATTTCTCCTTGAACAGGAATTTGTTCAATTCTCTGAGGTCCAAAATAGGTCTGTATCCCCGTTTTCTTTGGGATGAGGAAATAGGGGGAGTAAAACCCTGTACCCTGCTGATGAATAGGTACTTTTTCTATTGCCCCTTGGGCAAGAAGTATAGTGACCTCTTGATCTAACAGGTTGATGAGAGAGGTCTGAGAATTGAACAGTCTTACCATTGTGGGAGGGGGCTTGCACAGAAAGTGCAACTTGTACTCCTCTCTTATAATGGAGAGTGTCCAATGCTCTACTGTTATCTGCTCCCACCTTTGGGCAAAGTGACATAGCCTTCCTGGCCCTCAATGAACCAGAGCCTTCCACCATTCCAGGAAGGTTAAGTTCTCTAGATGAAAGTCAAAGGCCTTGTGGAGGCTGAGACTGCTGAGACGGTTGAGGCTTGGCAGTCTTTGCTTTCCTTTGTTTAGGTGGTTGCTGACCCTTTCGGACAAGCTGACCAGCAAAACGTCCCTGTTGGGAATAAGAGGGATAAAACCTCTTCTTTTTCGAGAGGAAAGGCTTCTTGAAAAATTTCTTTCTTGCAGGATCAGCTGTGCCTTTGGATAGCCTATCCAAAGTAGACTTGTCAGCATCCATCTCATTGGTTTTTTCTTGCCAATTCTTGCCAAATAGATTCTCACCTGTACAAGGGATATTTCCCAGTTTGTCCTGCACCCAGAGCTCCAAATCGGATGCCTGGAGCCAGGCAATTCTTCGTGCACCTATGGTAATGGCAGAGGTTCTGCTTATGCACTCAAAACAGTCAAAAGCTGCACGAATGACAAACTTTGAAACATCCTGGGCATGTTTAACCAGTGTGAGAAAATCCTGCCTTCTGTCCTCAGGAAGAAGAGGGCTCAAAACCTTTAAATCTCCTGTGACCTCTTCAAGGAACATTCCCATATATAAAATATAGGAACTGATCCTGGCAGAAAGCATGGAAGCCTGAAAGGTATGACGTCCAAAGGCATCCAAGGTTCTACACTCACGTCTTGGAGGATTAGAGGCATGCCTCTTTGCACTCCTGATCCTTCTCATAACTGACTCCACCACAATGGAGTGGTGGGGAAGCTGAGTTTTTTGGAAGCCAGGACAAGGAGGGACTCAATACATAGTATCCAGTCTGCGAGAGTAAGGAGAAGTGGTAAGAGGTGTCTCCCACATTCTCAACATGAGATTATGTATAATCTCATGGATAGGCAAGGTAGCGGCCTCCTTAGGAGCTTTGGGATATTGTAAAATCTCCAACTCCTTAGCTCTGGGCTCTGTTTCAGGAGTCACAGTAATGGACAACCCAGTGCTGCAGGAATAAAAGCAGCCGCCAGCTCCGGGACCGTCCTCTTCAGCCCCACACAGATCCCAGGGGGGACTGTGCCTCGTGCTTTCCAGGGCTGCACCGCCGGACGTCCCATCACCTCCGCTGCCCAATCGGGGCAGTGCTGCGGGAATAAAAGCAGCTGCCAGCTCCGGGACCGTCCTCTTCAGCCCCACACAGATCCCAGGGGGGACTGTGCCTCGTGCTTTCCAGGGCTGCACCGCCGGACGTCCCATCACCTCCGCTGCCCAATCGGGGCAGTGCTGCGGGAATAAAAGCAGCCGCCAGCTCCGGGACCGTCCTCTTCAGCCCACACAGATCCCAGGGGGGACTGTGCCTCGTGCTTTCCAGGGCTGCACCGCCGGACGTCCCATCACCTCCGCTGCCCAATCGGGGCAGTGCTGCGGGAATAAAAGCAACCGCCACCGGGCGCGCCCGCGCCTTGCGGGCCCGCGCCTGAGGGCCTCGCTAGAGGGCCCTTTGGCGTGGCCCTTAGGCAGTGGCCTCTACAATCCTACGGTAGACAAAATCCTGAACTCTCTCATCTTTCCAGCAGCTTGAGCTCCCCTGTGGTCGAGCTCGCTCACCAATGGCGTAAGAACAACCACAAGCTCACGAACAACGTGACACCGACAAGCCACAAGGACCTGAAGCAACAGATTTCACCAAACGACTGTTCCCTCCTGCTTCCTTGCAAGTATAACCCACAACTTCATTGCTACATTGTTACTACACTACTGCTGATAATCTTAGTAGTATGTTACTCTGACAAAGTTTACTGTTGCCAGTATCTTGCTAGTCTGTGAATTTATAAATTGCTTGTCTAAGCTTTGTTATCAGGGACAATAGATCTGCATCCCATACCCTATCTATACCTAGATTAATAGGACTTGCGAGTCTCAAAGCCAGTGGGAACCAGCCCTGACCGAATTCTCACAAATCTCCCTCAATCACTGTTAACATCTTACAATATCTGTGATTACTTTCAGAGAGGGTAAAATGGGTTCCCCTATCACCTTAACTGGTTGCTACCTACTCCTCTCTGTCTGCCTCTCATTCTCCCGAGCTCTATCCCTTGAAGCTAACAGTATACCTATTTTATACGGCCAAGGGAAGAGATGGTCAGGTATACCCAAATTCAGTTACAATTGGAACCCACATCCACATCACAAGCATCTAATATACATTCCACTCCAAAATACGATGAGAGCCAAACTGGATGAAAGCCTCCATGCACATAGTTTAAAATGCGCTCTTATCAACGCCCGCTCAATTCGTAAGAAATGGCCGGTGATTGCAGACATAATATCCCTCCACAACCTCGATATCCTTATAGTTACTGAAACATGGCTGTCCACAGAAGACAATGTACTACTCAACCAGCTCCTTCCACCGAATTTTTCAGTGTTTACTAGTCACAGACAGAACAAGCGCGGAGGAGGTGTGCTCATACTCTCCAGATCAGACCTTCAGTTCCAACTGATAAATGCCCCGAGCACGGACCTCCTAGAGTTAGTCTCTATCTCCAACAAGATATGCGCTATAAACCTCCTATACCGAGCACCATCAGCCTCCCCAGATGCCCTTCCAGACATTATAGACCTAGCCTCCAACATACAGAATCCTAATACTCCAGTTTGGATTGTTGGTGATTTCAACCTGCCAGCTCTCCAAGATAGCCATTCAGCTGCCTTCCTCGAAGCCCTCGAATCCCTTGGATATCAACAATTAGTGCATGAACCTACACATGTGAAGGGGAACACCCTTGACCTTATATTCGCCCCACAGATCGTACATGACCAATCACACATTTCGGTGATATCTATATCTGATGTACCGTGGTCAGATCATAAACTCATTACATTCCAGATTCCTCCTCATCTCAGACACTCAAAGACCAACATTGCTCCAAATAACAACTTTAAATCGCTGACTAGGAGCTTTTTTCCATTCAACAGAGAGCGCATCCTTGCTGCAACCTGCTCACTTCGTAACGAGACCTCTCTAGAGATAGAAGACTTAATCACATGCTGGAACAACAGTCTTAATACAATTGCACTGCGACCACCTCTCAATAGACCGACTAGGAAAAGAGCTTCTGCACCATGGTACACTGATGAACTGAGACTATCACTATCCCAATTACGGAGCCTCGAGAAGCGCTGGCGTCGGTCACGCTCCTCCTCCGTAGACCGGGTAGCCTACCTCAATCAGCTAACCATCCACCGCAAGGCCATCTCTGATAAAATGAAGCAGTACCACACGGACACCCTGAAGCGGGCCTTAAATAAGCCCCACAATTTGTTTAACCTAGTCAAGACTCTATCAAAGGAACCAACCCCTGAAAAGCAATGTGAGATCCATCCCCAAGATTTTGCGGTCTACCTACAATCCAAGCTTACTCAAACAAGTAAACCTCCTTCAGAATTTACCCCCACCATCCAAGACTGCTCAACAGCTCTAAGCACTTTCACTACGCCGGATAAGAAGCGAATTGAAGATCTGATCATGTCTCTCAATTCCACCACTGCTCATACGGACCCCTGTCCAGCTTTTTGGATAAAGGAACTTCGTTGCGAATTCAGCCCAACAATAACTAAAATAATAAACCTGTCCAAGTTTGGTACGTTCCCCTCTGTCCTCAAACAAACGTCCATCAGACCACTGTTAAAAAACTGTAAGTTAGATCCTCAAAAGGCAGAATCCTACAGACCCATTTCTAGTATTCCTTTTCTCGCGAAATTAATAGAAAAGGAGGTCCAATGCCAATTGCAAGACCATATTGATACCACGGCTCCTCTGGACCCTTGCCAACATGGCTTCAGAGAGTCACACGGAGTAGAAATGCTCCTTACATCTCTCCTCAACAACATAATTTCCGGTATCAACAACGTCCGACAGGGTTTCGCACTTGTATTCCTGGACATAGCCGCAGCCTTTGACTCGGTGAGCCATGACCTCCTTCTAATACGGCTAAAAGAGAAAGGAGTTGGCGGAACTGCCCTTGAATGGTGTAGATCGTACTTATCTGAAAGGTGGCAACACGTTCGGTCTGGTGGAATGATGTCTGATCCATTTCACCAAGGACAGGGAGTCCCGCAAGGTTCCTCCCTTTCTGCTTTACTGTTCAATATTTATATGCAACTTATTTGCAAGATCATCAGGTCCTTCAATGTGAGTTGCATGATATATGCGGACGATGTCCTGCTTTATATGCCTTTCAACATAGACAAATTGGACCTATCCCCACTAAGTAACTGCTTTGATGCCATATCGCAATGGCTCTTGTCACAAAACCTAAGGATTCAACATAAGAAGACAGAGGTGCTCTTCATGTCAAAGAACCCGAGCTTCAGCCCCCCACAGTTCCTGAAGGTGAAGGATGCTGAGCTACAATCAAAACCCAACATAAGATATCTGGGCGTTACACTCGACCAGAACCTTGACATGAAAGCACATATAGCCAATACTGTAAGAATCATATACTACAAAATCCGGTCACTAAGACATCTTCGCCCCCTGCTTGAACCTGAGGATTTTCGCACCATCTACCAGGCTCTGATCATGCCTCACTTTGACTATGCTAATGTCATTTTGCTAGGCCTCCCTCAATCCACCCTGAACCCCCTACAGCTCGCAATGAATAGCGCTGCGAGGGTTCTCTATGGGGCATCTAGATGTGAGCATGTGTCACCCCTGCTAATGCAGTTACACTGGCTTCCTATACATGCCAGGATCATATTCAAAACATTACTACTTACATTCAAAGCAGTAAATAGTCCTCTCCCCCACATCATTAACCAAACTCATCAAACCCATAGCCCCGAATAGATCAAGGAGATCAATTGCAGTAAATTCGCTAATGGTTCCCCGCGAACTTACTAGAAGCACCTCAGCAACAGCAAACCGGGCTTTCAGCCTTCGTGCCCCTAAACTCTGGAATGCACTACCGCCAGATATTAGAGCAATCAACAGCCTACTGCAATTTAGAAAAGCCCTCAAACACTACTTATTCCTTAAATACTTCTCAGTGAGTTCAGAGGCACGCCCCCTCTCTGTGAATCATAGACACACCGAATCACCTATTGAACCAGAATTTCCCACTTAGTAAGGTTCCACAGACCTTTGGTATAAGGTTCTACGGGCCTGTCTTAAATCTCATCTGCGCTATCATTTAAGATGTTAATAGTTCACTGTTATATTCCGTTATTCTTAATCACATTGCTATCCAGGTTTTATGACCCCAGTTACTGATTTTACCCTGTTATCCAAGTTTTATGCCCCTGTTTATTGTAACTCAGACGCTTGCTTATGGTGCTGAATTTTTGTTCGATGTAAACCGCGCTGATGTCAAATAGTGCGGTATAAAAGAAATGTAAATAAATAAATAAAAATAAATAAACCCACGAGCCACCTCCCTGATGAAATCCTGAAAGGAAATATCTTCTGGAGGAGACATCCTACGTTTAGGAGAGGAAGGCTCCTCCGGGAGAAGTATCCCGGTACTGGCAGAGCTGTTAGAATCCTCAGAGTCCTCCGAGAATTTGAAGTACTTTCTGTCCGGATGCTGTTGAAGACCCCGATACCCATACCGACCGAAGTCGGTACTGGGGGTAATCGGTACCGGTGTATCGGCACCGGAAGGCATTGCATGACTGGGTGCTGGCAAAGTCGATGCCGATGTCGATGCTATCGGTACCAGTACCGACACTGGTACCAGCATCGGTGCCGGTACCGATTGAACCATCTGACGCAGTTCCGAGGGCATTGATGCCGCAAGGAGAGCCACCAGACTGCGTTCAATAGCCAGGAAAATCTGGTCTATCAACGCTGCCGATGCCTGGGTGTCGGTACCGTATGCAACCGGTACCCCAGAGCATGGCACCAGTAGTTCTGTTGAGGTCGAGGCCTCGAGAACATCCTGGAGCCCCGATAATGCTTTGGAAGCCAAAGCCTCCCACCGGGGCAATTTTGCCGGTATGGAACTCTCAAGGGCAATGCCAGAGGCATCTCGATGCTTAGAAGGAGATCTACCCTTTGAGGACTGGCTGGACTTATGTTTAGTTACCTGAGATCCATGGGAGAAAGACGAAGCCCTGAAGATGTCGATGCCACCGAAGCTGCATGGGAAGGAAAAAGGGCACTGAGCTTGGTAGCTCGGTTCTGTCGACCCCTTTTGGACATCATGGCACAAGCCATACACTTGGAGATGGAGTGGTCAGGACCTAAACATTTAAGACACCACTCATGGGTGTCGGTGACGGAGATGGTACCGCCATACTTGGTGCATTTTTTAAAACCCAAGGTGGGTTTCTCCATAGTGGAGGAAATTTTGGGCCTAAGGCCCAAAATGGCGCGCACCTGGAAAGAAAGTTTGGAAAAAAGGAATATTATTAATAATTTTTTTTTTTTGAAAAGAAAGAAAGAAGAACCGGCGGTACCAGTATAGCGTCGGGAAAGGCAGACGTGACCACATAAAAATAAAGAATAAGGAAACAATTTTCTGCGGTGACAGGAACACGACCTGCTGGCTCCGCGGAAAACGAAGAACTTGAGAGAGGCAGTTGGGAAAGGCGGGAAGGCAGCATGCAGGCGCTGTGGGATGCTCCCAAAAGCTTCCTAATTGGACGCTGGGGAGCGTTCCTGCGCAGGCTCCATCGGTACCGACGATACCCATATGTGAAGACTACATTCCTGCTTGTTCCTGGAGATTGTACATTACCAAATTTAAGTTACAATGTAAACGTCTTTGATTGGAATGATAAAATGGTATAAAAAAACCTAATAAATAAAAGAAAAATTATTAAGGCCTATGGAAATATTTCTTTATGAAAAGGGGATGGGATGTGCGGAACAGCCTCCTAGTGGTGGTGGTAGAAATGAGGACTGCATCTGGATTCAAAAAAGTATGGGACAAGCATAGATGATCTCTAAGAGAGAGGGAAAGGATTGTAGAAGTAATAATTGGTATGCATCATTTTTATCTACCCTGATTTTTCCTGTTTCTATAAGACGGTCCAAGTACTTTCTCACATATGTCCATTCAATTTTTTGTGACATTCCAATTAATGATGGAAATGGAAAGCAGATATACAACCAGGCTAGAACAAAATCTACTGTGGTGCTGTGTAATTGGATTACTACAATGACCACATCATATCACTTACACAACCACGCCAACCTTACCCGTGTAAAACCGCCATAACCAGGTAGACCACATATTCAACAAGGTGGCTTGAATCGTTGAGGCCCAGCTACCCGCACAGCGCTAGGCACCAAAGCCCGGGGACAGAATGGGGGCGTGTCACCGTGAAACCCGCATAAAGCGGATTTCTGAAACCCGTGTGCACCGACATTGGACATCACTAACTGTGCAGCCTTAAGCGACAGCTCCCAGCGCATACGACCATTGATAGTGAGCGCCAAACCTGTGTAGTGGCGGAACAGTGCACAGTGGAATGAGGGGTGTGTGAGCAGGCCCCTGTACCCAAACCATGCAGATGTAAAGCAATGCCAAACAGGCAGAGATGCCATGCAAATTGTGTTCCAGGGGTGGAGATGCGCTCGCCGTGCCCGGGCATAACGGAGGACCCGACAAGCAATGTATACCAAGCAGCAGGCAATGGCCCAGCACCTGAGACTCAGGTACCGCGCCACACGTTTACACAGGCCCAGGGTGAGCTACCTGCAACTGACAGAGGTGGTAGTATACCAGAGGTAAAGACTGGATGGGGCAATGATAACTGAGTTGTGCAGTATACTCAGCGTGAACCTGGAGCCCTCTATATCCAGAAGCCAGGCCCTGCCGGTGGCCACGATGATGACCACTGCCCTAGGATTCCTTGCAACCAGCAGCTTCCTGCATGTGATAGGGGTGACTTTTGGAATCACACAGCCCACTCCCAGCCACTGCATTGGAACATTGACCAGGGCACTGCTGCATAGCATGTGCCTCCTCATAGCCTCCCCCGCCCCCCTCTGGACACAGCAGATACAGCAGGAGACCATGTAGGCATTCTAGTGTTGCTGGTTTCCTAGCGGTGCTTGGATGTATAGACTGTACTCACATTGCACTGTGGGCATCATGGCTGGAGCAGAGGGCATACCGGAACAGGGACAGGTACACACCGATGAACATGCAGGTCGCTATGGATGCCAACATGGTCTTCATTGATATGTGCGCCCGCTACCCAGGGTCCTGCCACAATGCATTTGTCCTTGCCCAGTCAAGCCTGGGACAGGCAGCAGCCAGGGATCAGCTTGGGGATATGTGGCTGCTAGGTGAGTGAGCACGAGTGTGAGCCCCAGGACAGGCCCAGAATGGACACCTGCTGCAGTCTGATGCTATGGGTACTGCAAACAGGCAGTAAGAGATGTGTACTGTATGTATTGCAATACGTGAGCACCACTGCATGTTGTCCACAGCAGCCCATAGATTACACCCACTGCACGTCCCAATGCTCATGCTCACATTGCCCCCACAGGTGACTGTGGATACCCTCTGAAGACCTGGCTGCTGACCCCAGTGCGCCACCCCACGAGCCAGCAGGAGGAATGGTACAATAGCGCCCATCAGCAGACACGGGTGAGCGTGGAGCGTGCAACTGGGGTGCTGAAGAGCTGTTTCCAGTGCCTCGACGAGCAGCAGGCAACTCATCTACAGCCCAGGGCAGGTATGCCAAATATTCGCTGCATGCTGCATACGCCATAATCTGGCACGAATGCGTGGAGTGCTGGACCCAGAGCCAGCAGGCATGGAGGAGTGGGAGGCTGCAGAGGCAGCAGATGGCAATGGTGCAGAGTCTGGGAACCAGCAGCAAGCCAGGGCACAGGCCCACCGTGCCAGTGCCCTGGTGATATGTGACAGCTTCTGAGGCAACTGCCCTGGACCAGCACCAGGGTTGGACACACACATTCACCAATAAGGTGCTCAGTGCCATGCAATGTGTGCCAAGTGATTCAGTTATATGCCCCATTACCACCCAATGCGTTCAGAGTGTTACAATAAAGTGCTCATTACCACCAAATGTGTGCAGTGTGTTCTTTATTTCCCTCCATGTGGATTCCCTGCCCCAGGGCTCCCCACCAGCCATGGGTACTTGCCAACATGCACACTGCAAAGCAGTGGAACATTGTCAGAGGACATTTTCGCAATGTCACCACCCACCCCAGCAGGGTGGGCTGAAGAAAATGGCTCAGGGCTAGCAGGTGGTTGTGCTGTTGTGCTGTCAGCCCCAGAACCCACTCCCTGTGCCTGCATGAGGCTCACCAAACTGTGCAGGGAGCTAGCGATAGATGCCTGGTATGCTGCCATCTACCTCATCAGCCACAGGTGTCCCTCCATGTCGCGCTCCACATGCAATCTGTGGTCCCACCAATCCTCACACTCAGCGTCCCTGGCCTGTAGCCTGAAGGTTCTTCTGGATACTCTGCAGCTCAGACAGTATGCCCTCTGTGCCTGCCACCAGGCATGCGCTCTCCTGTAGCAGCTCCTGGTCCAGGTCATTACCTTCTGCACCCACTGGCTCCTCCAGGATGACGAACTGTAGCTCGGCAAGTAGTGCATCATCTGCGGTTGGTTCCCCGACATTGGCAGTGACACTGGTCTACCCCATCATCCTGAGTGGTGAACCCAACAGCTTCCCTGCACTGGCTGTCGCAGTGGGCTGTTCTGCTGCACTGGCAGGCACACCGTCAATGAAGGCTGTGCTGCACCCTGGCTGGTCAGTGGCATCCACCATGGCGGATGTTGAGGTTCTCCCTGATGCATCAGTCCCAGGCTGGGAAGGCAGTGTCCCTGGCAGGTCTGTGGGAGAGCAAAGGTGGCAGAGGTTAATGACATGGCATGCTGGCTCGTCCGATAGGGTGGAACCTGGTCCACTATAGAACCAGCAGGTGGTGCACAGCTCACATTGTACCTATCCCATGCAGCACCCAAGGTCCGACAAACAGACAGGCATGGGATGGGTGGATGAAGGCATGGTGGGGACATATATACGGCTGTCACAGTCACACCAGGGCTATGGGGCATGCCTACTCACCCCCCCTGTGTGCCTGTGGTGGAGCTGTTGAAGCCTGCAACCCCTGAGATGGCGACCTCCTCCACATATTGCAACACCTGCTCAAGTGGGATGAGGCTGCTATGCTGCGCAGGTGGCAGCCTGCTGTTGCTGGCTCTCTTCTCTTTTGCTGCCTGCCACACCATGCACCACTTCTTCTTGAGGACCTCCACATCCTGGATGTGGTGGTGTACCGCACTGACTCTGTTCACAATGTCAGGCCACGCTGCCTGCTGGCATCCTCAGCTGTGAAGAGGGTGGTGTGCTGCTGCAGGATGAGCCCCAGGGCCATAGCCATCTCAGATGGTGTAAAGTTTGCCTACCTCATGCATTTTGTCACTGCCGGTGCCTTGTCAGCCATCGTGAAGCAGCAACATGCTAAGGCGGCATTTGCTTATCCGCGTAGGTCATCTTATGCATACATGAGTAGAGCGTGTAGTGGGGCCACGCCCTGTCCAAAGGCATATCTGGTACCCACATAGGCTCCTGGGCGCTGACATTTTGAATATCTGTGTCAGCTCGCTGCCGTAGGACACCATAACCACACAACGCTGGGCGATAGCAACATAGGCATGCAAGGATGCCCAGACTGTTATACCTGGGTAGGTTGCATAACACAATAAGCAGACATGATAACCACAGCATACGCCGCTCTGGTGGTGTGCCTTCATGGGTCAGGGGGCATCCTGCACATGCAGCACCACTAGGCCACATTCGTATTGTGCAGGTATGGCAGGGGGCCACTATCCAAGCAACCAAGCAGACGGTTGCACCCACAGAGGTGCTACCTGTGCAGGGCCCTGCCCATGACAATCTGCTTGGGTAGGGCCCTTTGCCATACCTGTGCAGTACAGGCATGCCCACACCCCATGCCTGTGGACCCCAGTCCCCCTCCCCTGGTCCCCCGCACCACTCATGCAGACACAATGCCCTGCCCCCACAAAATGGATGACACAGCATTTGCAAACATTAACCATTTATTAAACAAATGTGCCAAACATATTTACAACACTGCCACCAGTGGCAGAAAATGCACATATGTACATATGTTGACGGCCCCAGCCCAGGGCATATCTGCCAAGTGTCTCCCTATTGTGCAGGGGGGCCCTGCTTGTGCCCTGACACTGCTGCAGTGAGGGCATCCCAGTGCACGGTGATGATCCATGCCACAGTCTGCACCTCCTCCCTGAGGAGACGCACCTCTGCTACCAGGATGGCCAAGGCCCAGTCACTTAATGGATGAGGGGGTGATGGCGCAGAGGGGCCAGGTATGGTATGGTCGGCGTGTGCCCATGGACGCTGGGGTGGCTGTGGGGGACCCAATTGCAGGAGGTTGGCCATGGCCCCACTGCATGTTGCACCTGGCCCGTGCTCAGCCATGCAGCGGGCACACAGCCCCTTGGAAGGGTAGTGGGTGGGCATGCCTGTGGGCTGCGGGGTGCAGCCGAGGGGCACTTCTCCACTTCTGGGATCCCCACTGGTTGCCTGCTGGTGGCACCCTGTGCCACTTTGCCTTACTAGGGGTGCTTGGTGGGTAGCTCCCGCATCCCCCATGTTACCCCCTCTGCTCCCCTCCTCAGACATGGTGTCCTCAGGTGCGGTGTTGCTGGATGTTGACATCTCCTCCTCATCCCCATCACCGCTGCTGGTACTGCTGCTGCTCTGCTCGGGTGGTTCAGCTCCACCGCTCCTGGGTGGTCAATGTGGTGGGACCAGCAGTGTCTTGGGCATCCCTGGAGCCAGCTGTGGGGAATGAGGAGGATGGGTTACTAGTATGCACAGGCATGGCCCTGGGGTAGGACTGGCACACCCCTGGGGTGGGACTGGCACAACCCTAGGGGGCCCACACATGCATCAACCCACCTTCAGCCAACAGGGGCCTGCCCTCTCCCTCAGTGCACACTGCATGAACTCCCCTTTGCCCACCTCCAGCCAGCTCTGTTCTCCCTCTCACATGCCGCGCTGTGCCCTGCCAACCCCCCCCAAGCGATGGGCACACACAGGATGGTGGCACTAGGGAGATAGCACAGCTGCTCATAGCACATTGCTATTATTGCATACAGGGAGTGTCCACCACCAGGCAGTCTGCCTGCAGCAGTCTGGCAGCCATGGCTGCTGCCTCCTGCATCTGATGGGCACCAGTGTATACCTCACTGACCTTCCTCGGCCGCCAGCCACTCCCTGATCCACTGGAGCTGGTTGGGTCTCCTCTAGCACAGCGTGCAGAAGTGGCACTTGAGGGCCTCCAGGGTGCGATGAAAACCATATTCCCTGTGGGTGAGAGGGGGGAAACACATCAGCTCAGTTGGCCACTACCATATTACCTGTTTTGCATACATGTATCCTGCAACGGTCTGGCGACGTGCCCATCCTGGGGCAGGAGCATATCCATAGGTGGCAGGCTATGGTGGCAGAGCTGCCTGCAGGGACAGACAGGCAACACATGTGTGGTTTCTGCCACTGGCCCCCCCAGACCCCTGCACCAGGGCACAGGGGTTAGGGGGTGAGGCAGGTGTCTGGGACATCCACATGGGCTGCCAATGTCCCCTGCAATGCCCAGCTCAGCCACAGCTCCCCCTGCACTGGGCTTTTCCATTGCTGTACATGCCCTGTGGCATTGCTACCAAGCACCACCAGGGGTTGCAGCTCCCTCACCACCTTCTGTGTGTGGGTATGCTCCCTGCTGCCGGCAATCATGGCTGGCACCTGTACCAATGCATGGCCCGTCCCCCACACATTGGGGCAGCCACCAGCATGTGTCTTGGCATCATGCCCTGTCTCCCTGTGTAGGCACACAGCTGTGCCTTTCAGGGTGTGTCTGCCTAGCATGGTGCTCAGCCCCCCCCCCCCCAGCCTGTTGTGACCTCCTTATCTGCACAGCCGGAGTTGGATTCCCCTCCATATAGCTATTGCCAGCCTCAGGTTTAGACGACGACCCCCCTGGGATAGAGGACCCCTCATGCTGCAGCTTTCATCAGGGCTGAAGTTTGCATTTCTATTGGCCACCTTTCCGCTGGTGTCTGTCCGTCTAGCCACAGGAAGCTCCTATACAGGCAGCCCATGGGGCATATATGATGGTGTCATCTATGCACGGGTACACCAGATGGGCAATGCATGGGTACACCGGATGGGCAATGCACAGGTTCCTGACCCCATGCTATCCTGTCTCTCTGGCCGATGTTGTGGTGGTCACAATACATGGGTATTGCCTGTGCCTTGGACACAGTGCCCGGGTTATGCGCCCTATGCTTATCCGTATATGCCGCAGTGGGCGCCTGCTGCTGTGCTCAGTTTGTGCTGCATTTTCGTTGCTTGCCTGTTTTGTCGGTGCATGACTCACGATTCAAGCACTTTTCCTGAACGGGTACCTTTCTGCAGGTATGGCCAGCCTTGGTGCCTTGTTGAATATCGGGCCCTTAATGTCTAAACCTAGTAGCACTTGTGCTCTGACATGAAAAAGGCTGGGAACAACTGCCTTCTAAGAGTAGGCAAAGGGAAGAATAGTATTTATAATATACACAATAATGGTGTCATGGAGCTCAGGTTGTGATTTTGATAAAAACATGATTATTCTTTTATTTCATTATTTTGAAAAGAAAAGAATAATTAACAAATAAGATAGGCGAAGCAGACATCTCTGCCCTGGATTTAGCATATATAACTACAATAACCTCACAGGGGAAAGTCCATTTTATTGAGAAATTAAAACAGCTGGAAATAAAAAATAAATTTACCTTTTGCTTTTTCATACTTGAATAGGCTAAGCTTTTTCCATGGGCTTCTGAAGATTCATTTTCAGACAAGGAGACAAGCCTTTTTCTAGGGAGCTGATCAGCACCAGTTTCAGTACTGTTTAACCGTGGGTCTTGAGTATGGGAATGACTAGGGTTAATTCCAGTCTCTCTTATTTCTGCTCCATGCATTTGTGCGTTTGTTTCCGGAAGACTGCTTTTTTTCCTGTTTTGCAACATTTGGAAAGTAAGGACATACAAAGCTGATTTAACATGTTTGGAGCTTGCGCATTTCATATGCTCAATAGTTTTCATGACCTTCATAATATGGGCCATTTTTCCTAAATCTTTTTTAGGTGCCAACATTAAAGTTTCTAGCACAGTAGAAAACTGATGATAGTTATACTCTAGTTCATCCTCAGTGTTCCCATAGTTTACAGAAGCACTATATGGTACAAAGTCAAAGTAGGTTGATACTGCAGATTTAGACTTCAGTAGCAATTTCCTTAGTTCTGAGAGCTCTGCAAGTTCTTTTGACATCAGCTGAAGTGCATATGTGCAGTTAATAGCTTCTGTGTATTCACAAATAATCTCCAGCTCAGCTCTTGCCTCTGATATGGCATGCTCTATTATTTTAAAAACATCATCTGTTGAATTATGTTTCAGGAATGAAAAAGATGCTATTTTCTTCTGGCAGTAAACCAATTCAGGAAGAAGTGACATATCAAACCATAGCATGCCTCTAAGTCTTTTTTGGTTCAGTTTTTGGGCCACAGAATTTTTAAGGAAGTGAATTGTTTCATACATCATCATTACTTCAATATAGGTCTCAACTGCTTCAGGCTTCAAAAGTAGAGCAGTGGTTGTGTTGTTTTTCATAATTTCAAAAACATTTTCTTCTGTGATCAGAATACTGTCTACATCATTCTCCTGTAAAATCTGAAAATATGTTTTCAAAGATTTTAGCTGTTCATCGCATTTCACTGTCAACTGATGTAAACGTTCGAGGTCAGCTGAATGAGCCTGGTCCAATACTTCTCCGACACAAATCTCAGAATGAGAAATAAAGGAATTGTTGAACTCAAAAAGTTCTTGTTTACTTTGTTTCTCACAAATACCAGACCTTCTGTGAATGGTTTTAGTCCTATTTTTCTGCAATTGAGGCGTTTCCTCCTTATTTTCACATCTGAAACTCACTTCATTCAAATACTCATAAAGTTTACACAGCTTGGACAGAGCATATTGATTTACTTTAAGCATAAATTCTCTTCTTACAACTGGAGATACTTTTTTGCTAAAAGGCTGCATACACTTTAGCCAAAGATAATGTTTGGCTGCATCAAAAAGCAAATGTTCAAGACCATAAAGCGATACTTCATAATTCATGTATGTGCAGTTCTTTAGAAAGTTTATTTTAGCAGAGATAAATTCCAGCAGAAACCACATATGCTCCTGTTTTCCTGGATCACATTTATCTTTTGAAAAACTGGAAGATGTAGATATCAGTTTCAAAACACTAACCCTTAGAGTTTCTAAGTCTTCTGAATTATCTCCAAGGTTTATGCCACACGTAAATGGCACAGACAGATAAAAATCAAAATAATCAGAATAATTCTGCAAAACTGCTTCACATTCATCAATCTCTCTCCTGTATTTCAGCAACATGTAATAAGAACTATTTGTTTCATTTGCACTATCTAGAAACTTACACAGCTGTGCATGGTGGCTCTGTAACTCACTTAATGCATTATATTTTAATTTTTCTTGAAAAGAAAGGAAGAAATTTGATTGTTGTTGATACCCTGATTCTCCACAAAGCAATTCAGTGTAGAGAGAATCATCATACCAAAGCAGGCTGCGGAACGTTGGTTCGCCTTCCAAATAGCTGATTTTATTTTCAATAAACTGAATACCTTCCATTATCATCTGGAGTTCCATAAATGATTCAATAGCTTGTGGTTTTAATTTAGACTCATAACAAGGTTGCAGATTCATTTCCACTAATAATTTTCGATAAACCAATACGTTCTTAAAGGGACTCCCCTGCTTTTTCTCAAAAACGTTAATGAAGGAAGGAAGAATTTTATTGCAAATTTTAATCTGCTCTTGCAAAACTTTCACTGATGATGTTTCATCTGCCTTTTGTAAAATACTAGATAATTCTGTTATGAAAGAAGCAGAATAATCAGTTTCCAAGTCAAAGTTGTTACTGTATTGACATGAGACTTTACTCTTGCTATTGTATTTAGGTGCACCATATTCATTTAAGACTTTTATTTGCACTGTTGTATTGCTTTTTGAGACATTGTGCTGTATACAAGGTAAAGTTGATCCAAGTGCTTTATCCTTCTTGAGACACTGGCCTCTATATGAAAATTTTGTCTTGCTTTTTGACAACTTAGCTTGCTTTGTTTTTGTACATTTTTGTCCTTCTAATGAAATTGACACAGAAGGTACTAGTGACAGTGAAGTAGTATCACTTACTAAATGCCTTTCTACATTTCTTTTTTCATCAGTTGAAGTAATAAGTGTCTCACTATTTTCTGCAATGTGTGTTTCTTTCCTAGTAATTTTGTTTAAAGGACTCAGAAGGTTTGGTGATGACCCATGTTCTAGCTTGGAATCTTTATCAGTAATTAAGCTGTTACTGTTTTTAATCATTTCTTTAACATCCTTTTTTGATGAATAAGCAGAAGAAACGTGGTTTTCCTTATCAGGCATTTTCAGGTTAGATAACTCAGTGTTTAAAGAGGTAAGATCTTCAGAATTAATCTGAAGCTCTGCTGATACATCACCTATGCTCTTCATATCAGTATGGTTCAAGACATGTGACCTGAGAGAAGTACCTGATGAAAGACAAGGTTTGTTAACCGATAAAACACTAATGTTTCTGGCAGATTCAGCCAGTGTATTTCCCTCTGAAAGCTTGTTCATTTGGTCCTCCTTGTCATCAAGTACTTGAGTTTTTGACATGTGTACACCTGTGTCATATACAACTTCAGCAGCATTATCTCCTCTGTTAGCTTTAGTCTCTTCTTTTTTTTGCAAGCAGTTCTCAAAAGATGGAAATTTCTTAACCTTTGAGAAACTGTAACCTTCAAGATCGCAGGTTTCCCATAAGTTGTTGCATATTATCTCATAAGACCTTGGCAAGGGGCTATTCCTTTTCGCTCCTACTTTAGCTACAATTTGTAAAGATGTATGAACTCTCTTCTGAGCTTTCCTTAAATAAAGTATAGCTCTATCTAGTTTTTTAGATAAACGTTTACTTTTACACAAAGATATTTCATCACAGAGAGCATTTAAGATATTTTCTATATTTTTTTCGGACTGAGAAAAAGTTTTAATTCTCCCTGCAGATAAGAATCTAAACATTTCAGATGATCTACTATGGTACAACCTCTTCTTTTTATCATACTGTTTTAAATGTTTACAGACAAGGGATTTGCGCACTGATTTTTTACAAGGCACTGTTGCACTCAAAACAGCTGCTGATAAAGGTCTTCTTTTAGCAATCTTTGATTTTATATTGGGTTTACCTTCAATCTGGATGTAGTTATCTTTTGTTTCAGGAAGGGAACAGCCTTTTTCACTGATTAATGTATCAGGAACAGTAACAAGTCCAGCAAGTAACATACTGCTCTTTTTCTCAGTCATGTAATCTGTGTCTATTTCATACATAGAGTCATAAGGTAAGGAGGTTTTCAAGACAGTTTTAGTTTCCTGTATTTGCACCCTCTCATCAAGATTGGTGGGCATTTCCTTCTCTTCAGCAGTTGTTTCATCAGTCTGTCCTTTTTTGAAACCAAGATGCACTTCATATTCTTCTTCCATCTGTAGGGAGCTTTCCTTTTTTAGTTTATAAACAGGCACATCTACATATATCTGTATATCATTTTCACAAGGTTTCCTATAGTTTTCATTTGACTGCCCACTAATGCATTCTATGTCTGCACTTAATCCTGAAGATTCATTTGAACATCTATAAAAATCTTTTGGAAATGCCTGATGGCACATTTGACCAATGCCAGATTTCAACTCATTGCTTATTGTAACTTGTACATCAGGAAACACAACCATATCCATTGATTTAGCTACTTTCTTCCGAGTGCAAGTAGGAAAATAGCTATTTTTTTCAGGGACTGAACAATATTTTTCTCTTGCTTTTATGGAAATATTTTTGGACAAATCCGTAAATGTCTGCCTGTTTCCAAATAGACCTTCCCAGTCTATTCGATTTTTCAAGAACTGATAAGAACTGAACTCTTCATTACATATATCACCACTATTATGTATGTCTTGTGGTATTAAGCAGTGTTCCTCACTGGAACTGTCCACAGATGGAATTTCAATTTCTGTTCCAAAATCTAAGTTCTGAAGACACAGTCTTTCACAGATCTCTTCTTCCCGTACTAAACATTCTTCACTTATTGCTTCTGTCTTATCTTTGCAGTCATAAATGCTGGTGTTTAACACTTCTAAATGTTTATTTTCATTAGAAGGAATGCTTTCCAATTGACAAGCCTGGTCTTCAGGCTCCCAGCTATTACATAAACAACTCTTAGCAACTGATTCTAAGGAATTTTGTGCTTCATTGGTCTTATTTATTAAAGTAGTTGCTTCATTGGACAACACTGGCATGCCATATAACTGCTTCTGTATTGTTTCATCTATAGGCAAAACGTCCGAATTACTTGAAATAATACCTTCAGCCAATGCAATTTTGCTAAATTTAGAACTGTCTTGAAAGGTTGAATATAAACTAGCCTCTGAACCTAAAACTTGATAACTGGAACAATTCTTCAGCAGTTTGAAGTTATCATTTGAATATTGAGACATGTTCTTTGAATATTTTTCCTCTACAGAATTTTCTTTGAGAGAAAACATAGTATCCAGTGTTACTGTGGGGTAGTGAATTGCTTTCCTGCCAATACATACATCCTTTTCTACTGTATGAGGATGTACAAAGGTATCAGAAACAGAACAGTCTATATTACTGATTCCATCCTTGATGACAGAAAGATTCCCATCTTTTTTAGAATGATGCTCAATTTCTTCACTGCTTGCTATTATTGTATGTTTAATTGCTGAATGTGTTTTCTTGGTTTCCAATGGGTTTTTGTTAATATTGGCATTATGTAGGTGCAAAATCTCTTGAGCTTTAGCTTTCTGAAGTATTCCAGCATTTGTCAACTTTAATTCAGAGGTAACATGACCATTCACTTGCTCTTTATTTTCAGATAACTTTTTCCCCATTCTGTCTACCAAAGGACACAATTTTTTCTGCAGGTCTGAGATTGTCATTGGCTCATGTGTTTTTTCTGCATAATAAAAAATACCATCATCAGGCTCATATTCTCTCTTTGAAGTCTTAATGTCATTTTCAGGCCGTGTATGTTTTCTTAACTGATTGTGCATTCTCATAGCATGCTTTGCCTTCATTTCATTGCATTTAAAACTTTCGGTCTTCTTGTTTTCCCTCCTAATATTTATGTCTTCATTCTCAGCACATAAATACTGGTTGCAGACATGTGATTGACCTTTCTCAGATACTGATTTTAATTTGTTAGGTTGTGAGTCCTGATTTGTCAAATTAACAGCCGTTTTCTGGCCTTCATCTATGTCTGTACTGAGAGCACAACTAGTTCTTTCCAAGGTGACAGCAATATCAACATCATATGTTTTAACAGGTAAAATTATATTTTGCATATGACTGAAAATTTGGCAATTATTAAATTCTTTGTTACCATGAGCTGAATTTGTACTGCAGCCAGAAAAATCAGTAATTTCATTTTCATCATTTTGGTAATCTGTGGAGATCCTAGCTGAAGCAGTACAATTTATACAATCTTCAGAGACTGAAGGTAGCTTTTTATCTAAAATGGCAATTTGATGAGAACCTAGGCAGCTACTATTACAACTACTGTCTTCAGGTGTACATTCTCTTGCACTTTTTACTGCAGAACTAATTAAAGACACAGAAGAAACTAATGTTTTCATGCGCTCATTGATGTACTGCTGACAAGAGGAAACTCCAGATTTGGGATTCTGTGGTTTGTTATTTTGTAATGTTTTTTCATTACTTTTATTATTAAAACCCAAGCACTTTTCATACTGTTTAAAATATTTATCATATATTTTTAGTCTGGAGTAAAGGCATGTTTTATCTTG
This sequence comes from Ichthyophis bannanicus, assembly GCA_033557465.1. NCBI lineage: Eukaryota > Metazoa > Chordata > Amphibia > Gymnophiona > Ichthyophiidae > Ichthyophis > Ichthyophis bannanicus. The sequence goes on from CM066032.1 coordinate 989,839,052, forward strand.
TGTAGACAAATTTCCCAGTATGTCTATTTTAGCTTTTCTGTCTTCATCAGATAGAATCAAAAGTGAAGAATATTTCTTCAGTTTTTCCTTAAGCTGACTCTCATACATTTTTAGGTCTTCAAAAAACAAACCCTCGTTAACATGTGAGGTTATATTTTTTGTTTTGGTATGTTTTTCATTTTGGAAATCTAACAAACAATATGCTTTAGGGATCTCTAGCACCGAATTTGCCTTAGTCTCAGAGATTTTAGGGTTTTCAACAACACTATTCAACTGCAATCTGTCTATGGATAGTTCTTTGGCTGCATCTGATATAGACTTCGACTCCGCAGACTTTGTTTCATCCTTCTGTAGATATTCTTCCTGTGAAGTTTCATTTGCTTGTTTCATATCTTGTAGTTGCCCTGGCTGTAGATCACTCAAAACAGAAGTGTCTTCAGCTGATGTTGTATAAACATCTAATGTAGTTGGAAATTTCATTGCCAAATTATTGCATTCAGATGTGACTTCATGTGAGTTCTCAAGCAAAGGCACCTCTGTGTTTCGACTCTCCACATTTTCTTCTCTTCTCAAAAGTCTTGGATCCTTGATTTGTCTTGAGGTAATTACAGTACTTGAACAGCTGATGCTGTTATTAATAAACGGAAATGGAGCTATGTTCAAAAGGGGGCCATTTTCATTTGTTGAATTAGAACCCAAATTCTTTGCAGGTATAATGTTTTCAGTTTCAAGAGGAGTTATATTCTGCATATTTGCACAAAGGTAGGAAAATGGATTTAAGGCATAAGGTGTAAAAGCTTGCAGGAATGATGCAGTTTGTGAAATATTCCAATCTTGTCTGTCTTTTTCTTCTATATTCACTGCACTCAAGGGCACAAGCTCTTGGTTATTTGATGAATGAAAGGTATTGCATGTGCAACTGTCCTGACACGTGCATGCAGATGCTTTCACAGGCGTCCTAATGCTCTGGTAAACAATAGTGGCATCTTTGCCTTTACCTATCCTTTTGGCTACTGTGCAATTCGTCCATGTATCTCTTCCTATATGAATAAGAAGTAAAGAAAAACATTAGTAACAGTATATTTGTATTTCTGGAATATTTTTCTTAAACTGATATGCAAAATTATTTACTTCCAATTGTTGATTTCTACAAACAGTGTCTCAAAAGATTCACAAATATAGGTTATGAGGGTAATCTTATAACCAGACACTTGTTTTAGGAAATCAGAACACACCTATCTTAAACCTATTTTATAAAGGAAAGCAGGCACCTACTTCTCGTTATAAAACGGGCATTAAATCTAAGCACAAGGACTTAATGCTCATGCCTTGATTCTTAAGGAATGCGTGTCAGTCATAGTATTTTAAAAGTATGTAGATTTGCACGCTGCCCATGCTCTACCCTGTGCATACCCACACTGAAAGTATGTGCCTTCAGTCTGATACACGTACACTTAAAGAACAGTAACAGGTTAAAGTACGCACATAAAGCCCCATCCACATGCATAAGTCATTTAAAACATATGATTTACATGCATGGATGCGTAAATTTATGCAGCTTCTTATAAAATTATCTCATATTTAACTGCACTACATCAATCATGGAGGAAAATCTTTAGAATTTTTTAAAAGAAAAATTTGTGCATGCAAGGTAAGAGTCCTATGGCTACCAGACTAATTGGCAGTCCATTTAATTGACAGTAGAGAACAATGTAACAAAAGTGGAAACAATTTAGAAAAGTAAAGGCAAGTGAGCCAAAGCAAAAACATTTCTTTGAATTATGACAGTGATAAAATAAAACTTTAACGGGAGGGTAAGTAACAAAGGGTAGAAGAAAAAGCAGCAATCTAGCATAAAGTATTGAGAAAAAAGATCAGCATAGACTATTACAAGAGATTAAAGGTAATTACTCACCTATAGCAGGTGTAGACTCATCAACAACCTGATGCCACATTACTGGCTGAAAGTGAAGAGGATCTGAAACATTTGTTTCTCGAGATTAAGGAACATAGTCTTAAAATGGGCCTGCACCTTAATGTTAAGAAGACAAGGATCCTGACAACTGGCAAAATCAATAAGTTCATCATTGATGGAGAAGAAATTGAAATAGTTGAGGACTTTAAACTACTTGGATCAGCAATCAATAAAGAAAAGGACAAGCAGTCAAGAAATCCAACAACGCATTGCTCTTGGCAGAATGGCTATGAAGGACAAAGGCAAGATTCTCAAGAGCAATGATGTCTCTCTCCATAAAAAGATTTGACTTGATCAAGCCATGGTGTTTTCAATAACGTTATATGGATGTGAGCGTTGGACAGTGAAAAAGATAGATAGGAAGAAAATTGATGCCTTTGAATTTGGTACTGGGGACGAATACTGTGTAAATCATGGACTGCGCGAAGAACAAACCAGTCAGTACTAGAGGAGATCAACCTAAGCTTTCCTTAGCAGCTCAGATGACAAGGCTTTGACTTTCATACTTTGGACTCATCATGAGAAGAGAGAGATCGTTGGAGAAAGACATAATGCTTGGCAAGATAGGTCAACATAAAAGAGGAAGGCTGGCAATGAGATGGATTGATACAATAACAGCAGCTTTGGGTGCCACTCTATCAACAATGAGCTGCCTGACTGAAGACCGAACATAGTTTAAGTCAATTGTCCAGAGGTTTGCAATGAGTAGACACTGACTCGATGGCACTTAACAATAACAGCAGGTGCTCTCTGTTGACAGAAGGAATAAGTCCTCACGTATGTGTGATGTCCTCCAATGAAGTCCCCTGCAGGAATGCTCCTCAGCTTCTATTGGAAGCTTCTGGAAGGCTCCATTGCCCCTGTGTGCCTCCTTCCCGCATGTCACCGCGGCAACATCTTGTTTCAGACTGAAAACATAGCTGAAGCAGAAGACAACTCCTCGGAGAGGTGGGAGGGTTGTGAGGACATTCCTGCTGTCCACAAAGAACACCTGCTACAACTGAGTAACTACATTTTCTCTATGGACAAACAGGAATAAGTCCTCACATATGGGACTCCCAAGCTACAAGCTACCGAAAACTGAGGAAACTACCAAGAAGCCCAACAGGAGCAAAACTCTACTGAGATATGGCAACAGGACTTAAAGATCAAGAGACCAATATGTACAAAATCAGTGAGTCCCTCTTCCCTTTTTTTTTTGTATTTATTTTTTTTATTTATTTAACAGGATTTATATACCACTTTATCCTAAAATCAAAGCGGGTTACAATGAAATTAAAAAAAACTTACAATAAACAGGGGAAGGAGCAAACAAGGATTATATTAATTAAACTTAAATACATAGGCTGGACAGAATAGAATGGGCCTAGGGGGGATGGAGTTGCATTCTAATCCCCAGATTCCTGAATACAGATTGGCCGAAGCTGCTGTCGCGTCAGGAATATTTTATTTTATTTTATTTATTTATAAGTTTTTCTATACCGCTCCTTCCAGAGATCTAGGGCGGTTTACAATTAATCAACAAGCATTTACATTAACCCTTACTCTGAACTTACATATAACTTAGAACATAGACTTCATACAAATTACATTAAACTTCTTTTACAATCAATATATTATATAATCAACTTATTTACAATGGGGTTATGAGCATGTGTGCAATGCATTCAGAACATAGCTTGGAGATGAGTAGGCTGGTAGTTTAATAGGGAGAGTCAGTGTGTATATTCAAAGTAGTTCATGTTTATGTTGGGTATATTTTGTATAACTCAGTTGCATCACCAAAGTGCTCTTTGAAGAGGTATGTTTTAATTTCCTTGCGAAAATCTTTAAGAGCCATAATTAGCTTATCTGGTAGTGCATTCCAGAGCACAGGTGAGAAGTAAGTGAAAGCTCTGTTGCTTGTGGCATGATTTGTATTACGATAGTTAATGGGGACTGTCAGGGTATTATTACAATTTCTTCAAGATCTTTTGTTAGATGGTCTGCTAATCAGGGAGGATAAGAAAGATGGGGCAATTTCCCTCAGAAGTTTAAATGTGGTCACAAGAATTTGTATTTAATATGGCTCGTTATAGGTAACAAGTGTAATTTGTAGAATATTGGTGTGATGTGATCTGTGGAGTTTGTCCTGTATATGTTACGGGCACTATATTTTGGGCTATTTGCAGGTGATTAATGTTCTGTTTTGGTAGACCTCGTAGAATACCATTTGAGAAGTCAAAATGCGGAATAATCATGGCTTGGAGGACTGAATGAAAATCGTGACTATTGTGGTGATGAGAGTGATCAGGAAAGAATGGAAATAGAAGAAAATGGTACTAGTGCCTTTAAAACTACTGACAGCCAAGCTTTGCATAGAGGGAGAAAAACTACTTTGAAAAAAAGTCAAGCCAAGCCAAGCCCTAGCTCTGATGAGGAGGCAGGCTTGCTTACTGATTACGAGCACACGTGCAAAGAGAAAGGTGTGGCAGGAAAGAAACAGGTTTTTAAACCTGTCTCCAAACAGAGCACAGGGGAGAAGAGGAGAGAGAGCACACGGAGCTTACAGAGTTCACAGAGGAGTTCTCAGCGTGCACGGAGGAGTTCCCAGGGGGAAGAAAGTTCCCATGAGGAAGGAGCTCAGAGAGTTAGTAGAGCTGAGAGCCACGAGGAGGCTGACTTCCAGTTGCTGAAGCCTGAAAGCAGAGAAGGAAGCACTCCATATCTAAGAAAAACTCCCAGACCTAAAGCCAGCAGACGGTTAGTTGGAAAGGCTACAAACCAGCTGGAACAGGTACCTCTGTCCAATATCCAGGACCCTATTCTGAAAGGTCCAATTGCTAGAAGGTGGGTGGATACGTTCCTTTGGGGAAAGAACCATAACCCAGCCACAAGCAGGGCAGTAAATGTGGACACAGTAGAGACTTTAAAGCAAGCATTAGAGGGAGGGAAAGCTCACTCCTCGAATGTAAATGTTCATGACCAGAAACAGAAGTTATGGAATGAGTTTTATGAATTCCTACAAGCCAGAAAGTTTGAAGAAGCTGTTGAGTCCAGAGATAAGCCAGCCGTAGTACCAGAACCCATGCAGATTGATTGCTGTGAGTCCCAATCCATTCCAGAGGACTATCTAATGGATTGCTCTCTTTGTTTCAGAGAAGCTTGAAAAACCTGCAAGTAGGGTTAAAAGAAGGTTTTGAAAAAGAAGAAAATCACCTTTGCTGAAATTGCTTATAAGGCTGTGCTGTGTTTTGCTTTATTGAAGATAACAGTTTTTGTTAAAAAGACTTGTGCTCAGTTTACCTTCAGTTCCAGTTTCCTTACTTTACTCTTGTGTTATTGGAGAAGTATCCATTGTGTTTGTGTGCCTGAACTTTAATGCGTTTGGAAATACACAAAATAAATATTCTTGTTTGCCTCAACCAATGGTTGCACAACTACAGTTTGTCTTTGAATGTGAATTATCAACTACAAGTCCCAGGGTGCTTTGCTGGCGACAAAGAATAAAGTGGCATTTAAGGACAGACAAAAGGCAGCCCATAGCTGTAAGCCTTAGGCCCAGGCTAGGGTCCCACACTATCAAGAAATGGTCTAAGGTGCTGCAACATTCGTAATTTATAGAAGACAGTTTTGGTAATTTGGTACCTGACTAGGCAGTAGTGTGATGTAAATGTGTGGACTGAGGACCACATTGCAACCTTGCAGATCTCTTCCATGGAGACTGAGTGTAAGTTGGCCACTGATGCAGCCATAGCTCTGATATTATGAGCAGTAACATGACCATCACGGCTCAGTCCTACTTCGATGTAAGCAAAAGAGATGCAGCCTGATAGCCAAATTGAAAGACAGCGTTCGTAAACAGCAGCCCCTAGCTTGCTGGGGTCAAAAATAACAAAAGGTTGGATGGACTGTCTATGGGCTTGTGTCTACTCCAAATAGAAGGCCAAGACTCACTTGCAGTCCAGCATGTGTAACTTAGTTTCCCCTTTGTGTGCATGAGGTCTCGGGAAAAATGCTGGTAGAACAACTGACTGTTTAAGGTGGAAATCCGATACCACTTTTGAAAGGAATTTAGGATGAGTACGAAGGACCACTCTATTATAGTGGAATCTGGTGTAAGGCAGATGAACTACTACAGCTTGAAGCTCACTCACTCTGTCTGCTGAAGTGACCGCCACCAGAAATAATACCTTCCAGGTCAAGAACTCCAGAGGACAGGAATTGAGCGGTTCAAAGGTAGCTTTCAAGAGCTGCACAAGAACCACACTGATGTCCCAAGACACTGCGGGAGGCTTATGAGGAGGCCCGCATGAAGCGAACAACTAAAAGCTGTACCAAGATGGACTTTCCTTCCACACCTTGATGATAAGCACCAGTTGCACTGAAGTGGACCCTGATCGAGTTTGACTTAAGTCCAGACTCGGAGAGGTGTAGAAAATATTCTAGCTGTTTTCATGTGGAACAGATGAAAGGATCTAGGGCCTGTCCCTTGCACCAGACAGCAAGCCTCTTACATTTGCAAGAATAAGACTCTCTTGTAGAGGCCCTTTCTGGAGGCCAAAAGGATGTCAGTTACCCCATCCAGCAGGTTGAGCTCAGACAACATTAGCCTCTCAACATTCACACCATAAGTGCCAAGGACTGGATGTTGGAGTGCAACATTGTCCCGTCTTCCTGCGTTATGAGATCGGGCGCATGGCTGAGTCATAGCGGTTTCTGAGTGGAGAGCTGTAGCAGGAGAGTAAACCACGGCTGTCTGGGCCAGTAGGGAGTAATGAGGATCATAATGCCATCGTCTGTTTGGAGTTTCAGAAGAGCCTTCACAATGAGAGGTACTGGAGGATAAGCATACAAAAGACCCTCCACCCAGTGAAAGAGGAAAGCATCTGATGCCAGTCGTGTGATCTTATTCTAGAGAAATGATCCATCTGAGCATTCTGCAAGGTGGTGAACAGATCTACCGAAGGGGTGCCCCACTCTCGAAAGATGTGAATCACAACTCCCCTGTCCAGCATCCTCTCGTGCGGCTTGAGGATTCGACTCAGTCTGCCAGAGTATTTTGCTTGCCAGGCAGGTACATGGCTTTCAATTCCATCCCATGTGCGATGACGGACTTCAAGAATGTGACTGCTTCCCAACACAGAAGGTACAAACCTGTTTCTCCCTGCTTGTTGATGTAGAACATGGTGATCTGATTGTCAGTCTGGATCAGAAGAATTTGGGTGGCCACTTGATCTTGGAAATCCCTTAACACATTCACTACTGCTCTTACCTCCAAGAAGTTGATCTAATGGAGACTTTCTTGGAAGGACCAATTGCTCTGGGTGTGAAACCCATTGAAATAAATGCCCCACCCCAGCTTGGATGTGTCTGTCATCAGAATTTTCTGTGGTGGGGAAATTTGGAAAGGAAGACCTTTGAGCAACTTGTGGTGGATAGTCCACCACTGCAAGGATTGAACGAGAGGGGCGGTGACACACAGACAATCTTGGCGTCAACCCAAGGCCTGGGTCCACTGAGTCAGAGTCCACTGAGCTTGCCTCATCTGGAGGCATGCCAAGGGTGTGACATGCACTGTAGAGGCCATATGGCCTAGTACAGTCAACATTTTGGACGTGTCTTTGATGAAGTCCAAGAAGCCCATATCCTCCAGTGGGGACTTCTCCGAGGTTCAAAGACTGGGAAATCGGAAGGGACATTTCGGTGCCAACAGGTCTCTGCGGACTCCTCATCCTCAGTCTCCCAATCAGAATATTCCGAGGAGAACTGGTGTTCCTCGGGCCTCCATGCCTTAAGCCCTGAGCCTGGGAGACTCGTCGGTGATGACCTCGGCACAGGGATCCCGGCCGATCAGAGCCATCCAAGGATGTCGCCTTAGAGAGCTTCTTCTTCCTCTTCGGTTCTCTCAGGCAGACCCCCTCTCTGAGGACCCACGATGACGCTTGGGTTCGGAGTGCTCCTCCCGAGGTGTCGAGGCCTCAGATGAGATCCTGGCTCTCAGAGGCATCGGGGAGTAGGGAAAAGGTTTGTCATGCAGCTGCTGGCGGCTCCTCAAGGCCTTGGAAAGCACAGTTACTTACCTGTAACAGGTGATCTCTGGGAACAGCACGAATAAGTCTTCACATATGGGTATCATCGGTACCGACGGAGCCTGCGCGGGAACGCTCCCCAGCGTCCAGTAAGAAAGCTTTTGGGAGCATCCCACAGCGCCTGCGCGATGCCTTCCCGCCTTTCCCAACCGCCTCTCTCCAGTTTGAGTTTTAAAGCTGAGACAAAGAGAGAGAGAGGAAAGGAAAGATAGATAGATACAACTCCTAGGGGAGGTGGGTGGGTTGTGAAGACTTATTCCTGCTGTTCCCAGAGATCACCTGTTACAGGTAAGTAACTGTGCTATCTCCAGGAACAAGCAGAAATGAGTCTTCACATATGGGGACTCCCTAGCTGCAGATGCCAGGGAGAAACCCCAGGTTGTGTGTCCTTGAAAAGGACTCTACCTCCCCCCATAGATCTCTGGCATCCGACCAGGGTAGGTGGGGTAGGAGTTGATTAGGAATGTAACAGGTGTTTGAGGACAGCCTGACCAAATGAGGCATCCTGGCGGGAGTCCTTGTCCAAACAGTAATGGGCTGTGAAGGTATGAACCGAGGCCCAGGTGGCCACTTGACAGATTTGGTCGATGGACACAGAATTTAGATGAGCCATTGAGGCTGTCATGGCTCTCACATTGTGAGCTGTGACATGGCTCTCCAGAGAAATGTTCCTACTCTGGTAGGCGAAAGAAATACACTGAGCAATCCAGTTGGACAGTGTTCTCTTAGAGACTGGAAGTCCTAAATGAGAAGGATCAAAAGCAACAAAGAGTTGAGAAGACTTTCTATGTTGCTGTGTTCTTTGTAAGTAAAAAGCGAGAGCTCTCTTACAATCAAAGGTATGAAGATTCCTCTCTGCATTTGATGCATGAGGTCCTGGAAAAAAGACAGGTAAATATACCTCTTGGTTCAGATGAAAAGGCGAGACCACTTTAGGCATAAAGTGTGGATTGGTCCTGAGGACTACCTTATCATGATGGAACCTTGTATAAGGTGGATTAGCCACCAAAGCTTGCAACTCACTGATGCGGCGTGCTGAGATGATTGCAATGAGAAAAACCACTTTCCAAGAAAGAAATTTCAAGGAGGTGGTGGCTAAAGGTTCAAAGGGTGGCTTCATAAGCTGGCCAAGAACCAGGTTTAAATCCCATGCCACTGGAGGTGGTCTAATGGGAGGTTTAGTTAAAAGAAGGCCTCTCATGAATCTTGCTATAAGAGGGTGAGAGGAAATAGGTGGCCATTAAGAGGCTTGAGGGATGCTGCAATAGCACTCAAATGGACTCTTACTGAATTCGTTTTCAGGCCTGCATGGGATAGATGCAGGAGATACTCTAGTAGAGAATTCAGAGGTATTGCAAGAGGGTTTAGACCAGGGGTCTCAAACTCAAATTGCTTTGAGGGCCGAATGAGGACTTGTAAAGTAACCCGGGGGCCGCATAAGACGCGGGGCCTCATTTGCATAAGGGGCCTCATTTGCATAAATATTTGCATAATGTTACCATGCACTAACTTTTAGTAAACATGCCTCTTTAATGAGTGCATGGATAAAGAAAGACTAAAAGATTTAGAAACAGGAAGACAATAATTAAACTGGGAACCCCAAAAGCCAAACTTGGAATGTACAACAACACTGTAGAAATAAAACTATAAATTAATTTCCTCTTGTACTAAACAAAGCGCAAACATTAATGATGCACATTTCCCAGAGCTGACATATTCCAGTTAATAAATTCAAAATAAAGAGATATTTTTCTACCTTTTGTGCATTTTTTTTCAGTTGCAATTGTTCCAGCCACTTTCTTCTGGTTTCTTCATGTCTTCTGCTAACTCTCCATCGTCTGCTGTCCATTTTCTTCTCTCCTAGTTTTTTTTCCATTCTCTCTCTACATCTGCTTTAACATACTAATCTTTCTCCTTTTTCTCTTTCCTCATTCCTATTTCATCCACTCAAATTTTACCCCTCCATCCTCAAACCCCACTTACTCTCCCAATACCTGGCCAATTGTAGATTTGTCTTCTCTCCCAGACAAAATATTTTTCCCCTCTCCATTTCACTTTCCCAGCTCCATCCCATTCTAATCCTCCCCCAACATCAGCTCCCTTCTAGTTCCAGCCCCACCCAGCATACGCTCCCTTCTAGTCCCTGCATCAGCCCATTTCCAATCCTAGCCCCCCATCAGCCCATTTCCAATCCTAGCCCCCCATCAGCCCATTTCCAATCCTAGCTCCCTCCCCTCACAGCCCATTTCCATTCCAAGCCCCCTCCCCATCAGCCATTTGCAGTTCAAGCCCCCCTTCCAATCAGCCCACCTCCAGTCCTAACCCCCATCTGCCCATTTCCAGTCCTAGCCCCCACCATAGCCCATTACCAGTCATAACCCCCCCCTGCCAATAGCCCACTTCCAGCCCTAACCCCCATTACCCCATTTCAGTCAGCCCCTCCATAGCTCATTACCAGTCCTAACTCCCCCCGTCAGCCCACTTCCAGTCCTTCCTAACCCCCACCTGCCCATTTCCAGTCCTAGCCCCCACCATAGCCCATTACTAGTCATACCGCCCCTGCCAATTGCCCTTTTCCAGTAATAACCCCCCCCCCCGCCAATAGCCCATTTGCAGTCATAACCCCCCCTGCCAATAGCCCATTTCCAGTCATAACCCCCCTTGCCAATAGCCCATTTCCAGTCCTACACCCCCCCTGCCAATTGCCCATTTCCAGTCCTACCCCCCCCCCTGCCAATAGCCCATTTACAGTCCTACACCCCCCCCTGCCCATAGCCCATTTCCAGTCATAACCCCCCCCTGCCAATAGCCCATTTCCAGTCCTACACCCCCCCTGCCAATAGCCCATTTCCAGTCCTACCCCCCCCCTGCCAATAGCCCATTTCCAGTCCTACACCCCCCCTGCCAATAGCCCATTTCCAGTCCTACACCCCCCCTGCCAATAGCCCCTTTCCCGTCCTACCCCCCCCTGCCAATAGCCCATTTCCAGTCCTAAACCCCCCCCGCATATTGCCCTTTTCCAGTCCTCACCCCCCCTGTGAATATCCCATTTCCAGTCATAAACCCCCCCTGCCAATAGCCCATTTCCAGTCATAACCCCCCCTTGCCAATAGCCCATTTCCAGTCCTACACCCCCCTGCCAATAGCCCATTTCCAGTCCTACCCCCCCCTGCCAAGAGCCCATTTGGAGTCCTACACGCCCCCGGGCAATAGCCCATTTACAGTACTTCACCCCCCCCTGCCATTAGCCCATTTCCAGTCCTACCCCCCCCCTGCCAATAGCCCATTTCCAGTCCTACCCCCCCCTGCCAATAGCCCATTTCCAGTCCTACACCCCCCCCGCCAATAGCCCATTTCCAGTCATAACCCCCCCCTGCCAATAGCCCATTTCCAGTCATAACCCCCCCTGCCAATAGCCCATTTCCAGTCATAACCCCCCCTTGCCAATAGCCCATTTCCAGTCCTACACCCCCCTGCCAATAGCCCATTTCCAGTCCTACCCCCCCCTGCCAATAGCCCATTTCCAGTCCTACACCCCCCCCCTGCCAATAGCCCATTTCCAGTCCTACCCCCCCCCCCGGGTAAATAAAAAAACACCTGGCTTCTTCTGCTGCTGCTGCAGCAGAAAATCAGCTGTCCCGCGGCCCCTTCCTCTCTGCCCGGAGATCCCTCATTGTGCTTCATCAGCGTGTGCTTCTTAAGCCGCGAAGAGAGTATTTCCCTCTCGCGCGGCTTAAGCCTATTCACTTGTCAAGCCTCGCGAGAGGGGAATACTCTCTTCGCGGCTTGAAAAGCACACGCTGATGGAGCACAATGAAGGATCTCCGGGCAGAGAGGAAGGTACCGCAGCACAGCTGATTTTGCTGCTTGAGCAGCAGAAGCCCGTTTTAAAAAAAAAATTGACAGTCGATTCTGCCGCTGCCACGGCGGCAACGGCAGAAGCAAGGCTTTTTTTATTTCCCTCCGTCGCGGGCCGCACAACCTTCTCTCGCGGGCCGCATGCGGCCCGCGGGCCGCGTGTTTGAGACCCCTGGTTTAGACCCTTCTCTGAACACCAAATGGTAAATCTTTTCCATTTGAAAGCATAGGAATGTCTAGTAGAAGGCTTTCTAGAGGCATGAATAACATCTCTGACTTGCTGAGAGAGATGAAAATCTTGAGGGTCTAGGCCCTCAGCAACCAAGCCCTGAGATGGAGCGACTGGGGGTTTGGGTGCCACAACGTTCCCTCTTCCTGGGACAGAAGGTCTGGTGCAGAGCCCAAGTCCAGGGAAGGAGTTTGAGAGAGATGCAGAAGTAGAGGGTACCACACTTGGCGTGGCCAATGTGGTGCTATGAGGATCATGGTCCCTCGATCTCTCTGAAGCTTGAATAGTGTTTTGGGAATTAGGGGAATTGGTGGAAAGGCATAAAGGAAGTCCTGACCCCACTGAAGGAGGAAGGCATCCTTGGCCTGAACTCCCTGACACGGAATTCTGGAACAGAACCGGGGAAGTTTGGCATTCCACGGACTTGCAAAGAGGTCTATGTCCGGGGTTCCCCAAATTTGAAAAAACCTGGCTACCTGGTCCATGTGGAGGGACCACTCGTGTGGGAGCAGAACTCGACTGAGTCTGGCCGCCCAAGAGTTTTGAATGCCTGGAAGATATACTGCCAGAAGATGGATGTGATGCTCTCTGGTGAAGGCCCACAGTAGCAAAGCTTCATTGCAAAGTGACAGAGAGCCAGTCCCGCCCTGCTTGTTTACATAAAACATGGCTACTTGGTTGTCCGTATGGATGAGGACTGTCCTGTAGCTGAGCAGGGAATGGAACACCCTGAGAGCTAAGAATATTGCTCTGAGTTCCAAGAGATTGATATGCAGAGATGTCTCCTGTGGAGACCAGATGCCCTGGGTAGAGAGATCCTGCAGATGAGCTCCCCAACCCTTTGGAGAAGCATCTGTTGTTAGAGTTGCTTGGGGTAGCGACTGCTGAAAAGGGGACCCCAGCAACAGATTTGGAGGGGACTTCCACCATTGGAGAGACCAAAATAGGCGACTGGAGTTTGCTATTTTGTCTGACAGGCAACCTGATGCCTGAGTCCATTGGGTGGACAAAGTCCATTGAGCTGCCCTCATGTGAAGGCGAGCATATGGAACCACATGCACCATGGATGCCATGTGGCCTAATAGGCGTCATTGTGGATACCATGTTAAAACCCTCGGCCCAGTGTGCAGCGGCGGCCAAGAGAGCAAATAGAATGCTAGGTATGATAAGGAAAGGAATGGAAAATAAAACAAAAGATATTATAATGCCTCTATATCGTTCCATGGTGAGACCGCACCTTGAATATTGTGTGCAATTCTGGTCGCCGTATCTTAAAAAGGATATAGCGATTTTAGAAAAGGTACAGAGAAGAGCCACCAAAATGGTAAAGGGGATGGAAGGATACTCCTATGAAGAAAGGCTAAAAAAGTTAGGGCTCTTTAACCTGGAAAAGAGACGGCTGAGGGGAGATATGATAGAAGTCTATAAATTAATGAACGGAGTGGAACGGGTAAACGTAGATCGATTGTTTACCTTATCAGAATATAGAAAGACTAGGGGACATGCAATGAAGCTACAGGGTAAACTATTTAAGACTAATAAAAGAAAATATTTTTTCACTCAACGTGTAATCAAACTCTGGAATTTGTTACCGGAGGATGTAGTAAAGGCTGTTAGTGTAGCTGGGTTTAAAAAAGGTTTGGACAAGTTCCTGGAGGAAAGGTCCATAAACCATTATTAAGAAGTGACCGAAGATATCAATGCTTGACCCAGTACAAGCATTGTGGAATTTGTGTCTCTTGGGGAAACTGCTAGGTACATGTGACCTAGATTGGCCACTGTTAGAAACAGAATACTGGGCTTGATGGACCTTGGTCTGACCCAATATGGCATATCTTATGTTCTTATGTTAATAGTTGTAACATTTCTCGAGCAGTTAAATGGGACTTTAACTGTATCTGGGAGGCTAACTGCACCAAGCGTAGGCAACGGGCCTGAGGAAGATAGGCCCTTACAGTTGTGGTATCCAGCAAGGCCCCTAAAAACTCCAGAGACTGAGTAGGGGTGAGATGGGATTTTGGGGTATTTATTACCAGTCCCAAATAGTGAAGGACACGCATTGTGCAGGTTAAACAAATCTGGGCCTCTGACTGGGATGGAGCTTGAATGAGCCAGTCGTCCAGATATGGGAAAACGAATATTCCTAGAGTGCGCAGAAATGCAGCTACTACTGCCATGCATTTCGTGAACACCCTTGGTGCAGAGGCCAGACCGAAAGGAAGCACCCTGTATTGGTAGTGCTTTCCTTGAAAAAGGAACTGAAGGAACCTTCTGTGTGTTGGATTGATGAGGACATGAGTGTACGCATCCTTGAGATCTAGAGAACAAAGCCAGTCCTGACTCTGAAGATATGGCAGCAGAGTACCGAGAGAAATCATCTTGAATTTCTCTTTGAATAGAAACTTGTTCAATTCTGAGATCTAATATGGGTCTGTAGCCCCCTGTTTTCTTTGGAATAAGAAAATAAGGGGAGTAGTACCCTGAGCCCTGTTGAAGAAGGGGTACTTCTTCTATTGCCCCTTGGGCAAGAAGGGTAGCAATCTCCTGACCCAGAAGGTTGAGGAGCGAAGTTGGAGAATTGAACTGTTTCACCATGGTGTGGGGAGGAAGATTTAAGAAATGAAGCTTGTACCCTTCCCTTATAATGGAGAGGGTCCATTGCTCTGCTGTGATTTGCTCCCATCTGGGAGCAAAGTGAGCTAACCTTCCTGGAATGGTGAGGGGCTCTGGTTCTTCCACAGCCAGAAAGGCTAAGTTCTCTAGTTGCAAGTCAAAGGCCCTGAGGAGGCTGAGGCTGCTGGGCCGTGGGAGGCCTGGCAGCCTTTGCCTTGGCCTGTTTAGGTGGTTGCTGACGCTTTGCAGCAAAACGACCTGCAGAAGATGCCTGCTGACCATAAGCAGGATAGTATCTTCCTTTTTTTGAAAAAGGTGTCTTTTTGAACAATCTTTTCTTAGCAGGAGCAGAGGTAGACTTTGAAAGTCGATCCAAAGCAGAGTTCTCAGCATCCATCTGAGTGGCCTTTGCTTTCCAATCCCTGCCAAAAATGTTTTCACCTGTACAAGGAAGATTTCCCAGTTCATCTTGGACCCAGAGTTCCAAATCAGAGGCTTGTAACCAAGCAATTCTGCATGCACCTATGGCAATAGCCGAGGCTCTGCTTACACACTCAAAAGAGTCAAAGGCTGCAAGGTTAGAAAATTTGGAAACATCTTGGGCATGTTTAAGCCAAGTGAGAAATTCCTGCCTTTTATCTTCTGAAATAAAAGTAAAGTCTGCAGATGATCTGTGACTTCTTTTAGAAACATCCCCATATAGAGACTATAGGAGTTGATTCTGGCAGCAAGCATATTGGCTTGGAAAACCCTTCGGCCAAAAGCATCAAGGGTCCTGCATTCATGTCCTAGAGGACTGACCTTTTCAATGCCTCGTTGGAGTCGGGAGTGGTGCCAAAGGACTGGAGAGAGGCTCATGTGGTGCCTTTACACAAAAGCGGAAGTAAGGATGTGGTTGAAAACTACAGGCCGGTTAGTTTAACTTCGGTGGTGAGTAAATTATTGGAAACGCTGCTGAAAGAGAAAATAGTGAGGTTTCTGGAGTCCAGCGGATTACAGGATCCAAGGCAGCATGGATTCACCAGAGGCAGGTCTTGTCAGACAAATCTGATTGATTTCTTTGACTGGGTGACCAGGGAGTTGGACCGAGGGAGAGCTCTAGATGTGGTGTATTTAGATTTCAGTAAAGCCTTTGACACTGTTCCTCACAGGCGACTTTATAAACAAACTGAGCACCCTAGGGATGGACCCTAAAGTTACTGCTTGGGTTAGAAATTGGTTGGGTGGGAGGCGACAAAGAGTACAAGTAAATGGAGCTCACTCTGAGGAGAAGGATGTTACCAGTGGTGTGCCCCAGGGATCTGTCCTTGGTCCAATTCTTTTTAACATCTTTGTTAGTGATATAGCGGAAGGGCTGTTGGGTAAGGTTTGCCTCTTTGCAGATGATACCAAAACCTGCAATAGAGTAGACACCCAGGAAGGTGTAGATAACATGAGGAGGGATCTAGCTAAGCTTGAAGAATGGCCTAGAATTTGGCAGCTGGGATTTAATGTTAAAAAATGTAAGGTCATGCATTTGGGCTGCAGCAATCCAAGGGAGCAATACAGTATAGGAGGTGAAGTACTTTTGTCCACTAAAGAAGAGCGGGACCTAGGCGTGGTTGTGTCTGATGATCTTAAAGTAGCTAAACAGGTAGAAAAGGTGATGGCAAAAGCTAGAAGGATGCTTGGGTGCATACGGAGAGGAATGGCTAGCAGAAAAAAGGAGGTGATAATGCCTCTGGTATAAGTCTTTGGTGCAACCTCATTTGGAGTATGGTGTGCAATTCTGGAGACCGCACCTTCAAAAGGATGTGAACAGGATGGAGTCGGTGCAGAGGGTTGCTACTAAAATGATTAATGGGCTTCATTATAAAGCATATGAGGACAGACTTAAGGATCTTAATATGTACACCTTAGAGGAAAGGCGGGATAGAGGTGATATGATTGAGATGTTTAAATACCTCCGTTGCATAAATGTTCAGGGAGAGAGCCTCTTTCAATTGAAAGCAAGTTCTGCTACGAGGGGACATGGGATGAGGGTGAAGGGAGATAGATTCAGGAGTGATATGCGGAAATATTTCTTTACAGAAAGAGTAGTGGATCCATGGAATAGTCTCCCAGTGGAGGTGGTAGAAATGAGGACAGTAACTGAATTCAAAAAAGCATGGGACCAACACAGAGGATCTCTAAAGGTAAAAAGTGGACTGTTGTAGTTGTTGTTATGGAAGGACAGACTAGAAAGGCCATGTGGTCTTTTTCTGTCATCATGTTTCTATGTTTCTATGAGTGTCTCTTTGCACTCTTTATTTTCCTCATGGAAGACTCTACCACAATAGAGTGGTGAGGAAGCTGAGACTTATGAAAGCCAGGACAAGGAGGGACATGGTACATGGTGTCTAACCTACGAGAATGAGGAGAGGTGGTAAGAGGAGTCTCCCACATGCTCAACATGAGATCATAGAGAATCTCATGAATAGGTAAAGTAGCTGCTTCTTTAGGAGCCTTAGGATATTGCAAAATATCTAAATGCTTGGCTCTAGGATCTGACTCAGGGACCACTGTAATGGAGAGGCCCCTAGCTACTTCCCTAATGAAGTCTTGAAAAGACAAGTCTTCTGGAGGAGACATTCTTCGTTTTGGAGAATCAGACTCCTGAGGAAGAAGTACCGGTGCCTCGACAGAAACCTCCGACTCATCAGAGTCTTCGGAGGAATCGAAGTATCGCCTGTTTAGATGCTCCTGTGAAGCCCGATATGCGTACTGAGTGGGATCGACATCGGGAGTAAGCGGTACCAGTTCGGTACCGATGGGCATCATAGGACAGGGTACCGTTGCAGTCGACACCGAGGCCGATGTCGATGCAATCGGTACCAGCACCGGAAACAATGCCGGTGCCAGAGTCGGTACCGACAACGGAGATTGTTGCGGTACCGGAGGCGTCAAAGCCTGCATAAACGCCGTTAGGGTGTGCTGCATGGACAGAATCTTCTGATCCATCGACGCCACCAGAGTCTGGATGTCGGTACCGGTGGAGGCCACCGGTACCCCAGAACACAGCAACAGGTGATCGGTCGAGGCCGAGCCATCGATGTCAACCTGTGACCCCATAGACAATGCTTTGGAAGCCGGAACTTCCCGCCGGGGTAATTTTGCCGGTGCGGAATCCTCGAGGACAAGCCCGGAGGCATCTCGATGCTTTGAGGGAGATTTGCCCTTCGAGGACCGGCTAGATTTATGTTTGGTTACCTGAGATCCATGGGAGGAAGAAGAAGCCCTGGAAGACGTCAATGCCACCGAGGCTGCATCAGAGGGAAACAGGGTACTGAGCTTGGCTGCTCGGTTCTGCCGACCTCTTTTAGACATCATGGTACAGGACACACAATCCGTGATGGAATGGTCAGGACCCAAACATTTTAGACACCAATCATGGGTGTCGGTGACAGAAATAGTACCGCCACACTTCGTGCACTTTTTAAAACCGGAAGCGGGTTTCTCCATGAGGAGAAAAAATGTTCAGGCCTAAGGCCCAAACCAAAAATGCACAATTGAAAGAAGAAATGTTTTGGGGGGTTTTTTGTAAGAAGAAGAAAAGAAAAGACTGGCGGTACCAGTCTGACATCGAAGAAGGCAGACGCGACACAGAAAAAATAAAGAAAAAAATAAAGAACTTCTTCTGCGGTGACAGGAACACGACCTGCTGGCTCCGCGGAAAAGAAGAACTGGAGAGAGGCAGTTGGGAAAGGCGGGAAGGCAGCACGCAGGCGCTGTGGGATGCTCCCAAAAGCTTAATGCCTCTATATAGTTCCATGGTGAGACCGCACCTTGAATATTGTGTGCAATTCTGGTTGCTGTATCTTAAAAAGGATATAGCGATTTTAGAAAAGGTTCAGAGAAGAGCCACCAAAATGGTAAAGGGGATGGAAGGATACTCCTATGAAGAAAGGCTAAAAAGGTTAGGGCTCTTTAACCTGGAAAAGAGACGGCTGAGGGGAGATATGATAGAAGTCTATAAATTAATGAACGGAGTGGAACGGGTAAACGTAGATCGATTGTTTACGTTATCAGAATATAGAAAGACTAGGGGACATGCAATGAAGCTACAGGGTAAACTATTTAAGACTAATAAAAGAAAATATTTTTTCACTCAACGTGTAATCAAACTCTGGAATTTGTTACCGGAGGATGTAGTAAAGGCTGTTAGTGTAGCTGGGTTTAAAAAAGGTTTGGACAAGTTCCTGGAGGAAAGGTACATAAACCATTATTAAGAAGTGACCGAAGATATCAATGCTTGACCCAGTACAAGCATTGTGGAACTTGTGTCTCTTGGGGAAACTGCTAGGTACATATGACCTAGATTGGCCACTGTTGGAAACAGAATACTGGGCTTGATGGACCTTGGTCTGACCCAGTATGGCATATCTTATGTTCTTATGTTTCTTACTGGACGCTGGGGAGCGTTCCCGCGCAGGCTCTGTTGGTACCGACGATACCCATATGTGAAGACTCATTCCTGCTTGTTCCTGGAGATGACATTTTCTTACAAAGGCCACAGACCGCCGGATCGTGGTCCGGGCTGAGGCACTGGAGACAGCAGTCATGCGTGTCGGTTAGGGACATGATCTTACCACACCGATCACACTTTTTGAAGCCGCGGGTAGCTATGGGGGGGGGGGGGAACCCCCCAGCAAGTTCGAAGACCCTTCAGGCTACCAGTGGAGAAAAAAGGCGCGAAGACGCCAAAGAAAAATAAAACTTAAAGTAAAAAGAATTGACCCCGACAGCGAGGCACCGATGTCAGGACGGGAAAGGTACCGGTACAAGACCGGAGACGAGTAAAACACTCGAAAAAATCTACTTTTTCAGGGGGAAAAACAGACGATGTCTGGTGGGCTCCATGGAAAAAAAGAGACTGAGCAAGATGGCACCCTTGGGCGGGAAGGGGACCACACATGCATGGTAGCAATTCCAAAGGCTTTCTTTTGAAAGCTGGGGATTTGCTCCGTGCGGGCTCCGTTGGCGCCGACATCACCCATACGTAAGGACTGACTTCCTGCTTGTTCCCAGAGAATAGGACCTCTTCTGGTTTCCTCCTTGGTACCTCCAATGAGAGGAGGCCTGCTCAGATGTGCACCTGGAGAGCCTGATGAGTAATATGCCATTTCTCAATATGACCAGCTTTAAGAATATAAGATATGCCATATTGGGTCAGACCAAAGGTCCATCAAGCCCAGTATCCTTTTTCCAATAGTAGCCAGTTTAGGTCACAAGTACCTAGCAGTTTCCCCAAAAGATACAGGTTCCACAATGCTTGTATTGGGCAAGTAGTGGATTTCCCTGGTCCCCTTTAATAATGGTTTATGGACCTTTTCTTCGGGAAGTTGTTCAAACCATTTTTAAGTCCAGCTACACTAACAGCTTTTACTACATCCAACGGAAACGAAGTCCAGAGTTTGATTACTTTTTAAGTGAAAAAATATTTTCTCTTATTAGTCTTAAATAGGTTACACTGTCCCTAGTCTTTCTATATTTTGATGGCGTAAACAATTGATCTACGTTTACCCGTTCCACTCCATTCAATAATTTATAGACCTCTATCATAGCCACCTCTTTTCAAGGTTGAAGAGCCCTAACCTTTTCAGCATCATAAGGATATCCTTTCATCCCCTTTACCATTTTGGTGGCTCTTCTCTGTACCTTTTCTAACAACACTATGTCCCTTTTAAGATACCGTGACCAGAATTGCACACAATATTCAAGTGCGGTCGTACCATGGAACGATACAGAGGCATTAAATTACCCTTTGTTTTATTCTCCATTCCTTTCCTTATGATTCCTAGCATTCCATTTGCTTTCTTAGCCACAGTTGTACACTGGGCGGAGGGTTTCAACATATTATCCACGATGACGCCTAAATCTTTTTCCTGGGTGGTGGTTCCTAATATGGAACCTTTTATCATGTAACCATAATTTGGGTTGTTCTTTTCTAGCTGCATAACTTTACACTTGTCCATGTTAAACTTCATCTGCCATTTGAACATCCAATCTTACAATTTATCAAGGTCATCTTGCAATTTTTCACAATCCTCTTGGGTTTTAACAACTTTGAATAATTTTGTGTCATCTGCAAATCTGATTACCTCAATCATTATTCCCATTTCCTGGTCATTTATGAATATGTTAAAAAGCAGTGGACCCAGCACAAATCTCTAGAGGTACTCCACTATTCACCTTTTTCCATTGGGAAAATTGGCCATTAACCTTACCCTCTGCTTTCTATCTTTTAACCAGCTCCTGATCCACAATAGTACACTGCCTCTTATCTCATGCCTTTTTAATTTTGCCATGAGTCTCTCATGAGGGACCTTGACAAAGGCTTTCTGAAAATCCAGATACACTATACCAACCGACTCACCTTTGGTCTTTCTGATTATTCAAAGCTTCAAAAAAACATAACAGATTAGTAAGACAAGACCTTTCTTGGTTAAAGCCATGTTGGCTGTCTCACATTAAGACATGACTATCTACATGTTCAGCAATTTTGTTCTTTATAATGGTTTCTACCATTTTTCCTGGTACTGACATCAGGATCACTGGTCTGTAGTTTCCTGGATCACCCTTGGAACCCTTTTAAAAAATTGACATTACATTGGCCATCCTCCAGTCTTCAAGTATTACAGATGATATTAATGATAGTTCACAGATTACTAATAGTAGGTCTGCAATCTCATATTTCAGTTCTTTCAACACCCTTGGATGTATACCATCTGGTACAGGCAATTTGCTACTCTCCAGCTATCAAATAGTTGTAATACATCTTCCCAGAGTACAGATATTTCTTTCAATTCTTCTGCGGCATAACCTTTAAATACCATTTCAGTCATGGATAACATCCCTACATCTTCCTCAGGAAAGACTGAAGCAAAGAATTCATTCAGTCTCTCCGCTATGGCCTTGTCCCCTCTTAATGCTCCTTTTACCCCTCTATCATCTAATGGTCCAACTGACTCTCTCACAGGTTTTTTGCTATGAATGTACTTGAAATGTCTTTATGATGAGTTTTTGCTTCCATAGCAAGCTTCTTCTCAAATTCTATCTTTGCCTGCCTTATTAATGCCTTGCATCTAACGTGCCAGTGCTTCTGGGTTTTTTTTCCATTTTTCGTCATTTGGCTCCTTTTTCCATTCCTGAAAGATGCTTTTTTGGCAACAGCCTCTTTGACCTGTCAGTTTTTTGGGCTTCTTTCCACTTTTCTTAAAACATGGAATACAGCAGTTCTGGGCTTCCGAAAGGGAGACTATGAGAAAATGAGGAAAATAGTTAAGAAAAAACTAAAAGGAGCAGTTGCATAGATTAAAGACTTACATCAAACTTGGGAGTTGTTGAAAAATACTGTCTTGGAAGCCCAGACCAGCTGTATTCCATGCTTTAAGAAAAGTGGAAGGAAGTCCAAAAAACTGCCAGCATGATTTAAAGGTGATATCAGAGAGGCTGTTGTTGCCAAAAAGGCATCTTTCAGGAAATAGAAAAAAGAGCCAAATGATGAAAACTGGAAACAGCACAAGCACTGGCAAGTTAAATGCAAGGCATTGATAAGGCAGGCAAAGGGAGAATTTGAGAAGAAGCTTACTGTGGAAGCAAAAACGCATAATAAAAACTTTTTCAAGTACATTCGTAGCAAAAAACCTGTGAGAGAGTCAGCTGGTCGATTAGATGATAGAGGGGTTAAAGGGGCACTAAGAGGCGACAAGGCGATAGCGGAGAGGCTGAATGAATTCTTTGCTTCAGACTTTACTGAGGAAGATGTAGGGATGTAAGCCATGACTGAAGTGATATTTAAAGGTGCAGAAGAATTGAAGGAAATATCGATATATCAGGAAGATGTATTACAACTATTTGAAAAACTGAAGAGTATCACATCACCTGGACCGGATGATATACATCCAAGGGTGTTGAAAGAACTGAAATATGAGATTGCAGACCTGCTATTAGTAATCTGTGAACTATCATTAAAATCACCTGTAATACCTGAAGATTGGAGCATGGCCAACGTAACGCCAATTTTTAAAAAAGGGTTTCAGGGGTGATCCAGGAAACTACAGACCGGTGAGCCTGACGTCAGTACCGGGTAAAATGGTAGAAACCATCATAAAGAATAAAATTACTCAACATGTAGATAGTCATGGCTTAATGGGAGACAGCCAACATGGCTTTAGACAAGGAAGATCTTGTCTTACTAATCTGTAATGTTTTTTTGAAGGTGTGAATAAACAGGTAGACAAAGGTGAGTCAGTTGATATAGTGTATTTGGACTTTCAGAAAGCCTTTGACAAGGTCCCTCATCAGAGACTTTTGGCAAAACTAGAGTCATGGGATAGGAGGCAGTGTACTAATGTGGATCAGGAACTGGTTAAAAGATAGAAAGCAGAGGGTAGGGCTAAATGGTCAATTTTCCGAATGGAGAAAGATGAATAGTGGTGTACTCCACGGATCTGTGCTGGGTCCGTTGCTTTTTGATATATTCATAAATGACCTGGAAAAGGGAATAAAGCACAGTTACTTACCTGTAACAGGTGATCTCTGGGAACAGCAGGAATTAGTCCTCACATATGGGTACGTCGGAACCGACGGAGCCTGCGCGGAAAAGCTCCCCAGCTTCCCAGAAAGGAAAGCTTTTGGGGCCTTCCACAGCGCATGCGTGCTGCCTTCCCGCCTTCCTGACCAACTCTCCTCAGTTCGAGTTTAAAGCTGAGACAATAGAGAGAGGAAAGGAAAGAGAGAGAGAGAGATACAACTCCTAGGGGAGGTGGGTGGGTTGTGAGGACTAATTCCTGCTGTTCCCAGAGATCACCTGTTACAGGTAAGTAACTGTGCTATCTCCAGGAAGAAGCAGGAATGAGTCCTCACATATGGGGACTCCCTAGCTAAGATGACGGGGAGATCCCCCTCCAAGGGTTCCTCATCTTCCTATGGATCTCAGGCATCCATTGAGGGAAGGTGGGCAGGAGATGTTTAAGAATGGAACAGGTGTCTGAGGACAGCCTGACCAAACAAGGCATCCCGGCGGGAATCCTTGTCCAAGCAGTAATGGGCTGTAAAGGTATGAACTGAGGCCCAGGTGGCTGCTCGACAGATCTGATCGATGGATACAGAATGAAGATGAGCCATAGAGGTGGCCATGGCTCTCACATTGTGAGCTGTGACATGGCTTTCCAGAGAAAGGTTCTTACTCTGGTAAGCAAAAGAAATACACTGAGCAATCCAAGTGGACAGTGTTCTTTTTGAGACTGGAAGTCCCAAATGAGAAGGATCAAAAGCAACAAAAAGCTGAGAAGACTTTCAATGTTGCTGTGTCCTGTGGAGGTAAAAGACAAGAGCTCTTTTACAATCTAAAGTATGTAGGTTCCTCTCTGCACTGGATGCATGAGGAGCTGGAAAAAAGACAGGTAGATATACCTCTTGATTAAGATGAAAGGGTGAGACCACTTTAGGCATAAAGTGAGGATTTGTCCTAAGGACTACCTTATCATGATGGAACCTTGTATAAGGTGGATTAGCCACTAAAGCCTGCAGTTCACTGATGCGGCGAGCAGAAGTGATTGCAATAAGGAAAGTAACTTTCCAGGAAAGAAATTTCAAGGAGGTAGTGGCTAAGGGTTCAAAGGGTGGCTTCATAAGCTGACCAAGAACCACGTTTAAGTCCCATGCTACCGGAGGGGGCCGAATGGGAGGCTTAGTTAAAGTTAGGCCTCTCATAAATCTTGCAATAAGAGGATGAGAGGAAACAGGCTGTCCATTGATAGGCTTAAGAGATGCTGCAATAGCACTCAAATGGACCCTTACAGAATTTGTTTTAAGACCTGCATTGGAGAGATGCAGGAGATATTCGAGTAAAGAATTCAAAGGTAGTGCTAGAGGGTTAAGACCCTTTTGAGCACACCAAATGGAAAATCTTTTCCATTTAAAAGCATAAGAACGCCTGGTGGAAGGTTTCCTAGAGGCATGGAGGATATCCTTCACTTGTTGAGAAAGACTGAAGTCTTGAAGGTCTACGCCTTCAGTAACCAAGCTCTGAGGTGAAGGGACTTGGGGTTTGGGTGCCACAAAGTCCCCCCCCTCTTGAGACAGAAGGTCTGGAGCAACTCCCAGATCCAGGGAGGGGGCCTGGGAGAGGTGCAGAAGTAGAGGGTACCACACTTGGCGTGGCCAGCGTGGAGCTATGAGGATCATAGATCCTTGATCCCTCTGGAGTTTGAACAGAGTCTTGGGAATCAAAGGAATGGGTGGAAAGGCATACAGGAAGTCCTGACCCCAATGAAGGAGGAAGGCATCCTTGACCTGAGCTCCCTGACACGGAATTCTGGAACAGAACCGGGGACGTTTGGCATTCCACGGACTTGCAAACAGGTCTATGTCCGGGGTTCCCCATTTCTGAAAGATTCTGAGTACCTGATCCATGTGCAGGGACCATTCGTGTGGAAGCAGAACTCGACTGAGTCTGTCTGCCCAAGAGTTTTGGATTCCTGGGAGATATACTGCCAGGAGATGGATTTGATGCTCTCTGGTGAAGGCCCACAATTTTAGAGCTTCGTTGCAAAGCGACAGAGAGCCAGTCCCTCCTTGTTTGTTTATGTAGAACATGGCTACTTGATTGTCGGTATGAACAAGGACTGTCATGTTGATGAGGAGGGTATGAAAGACCTTGAGAGCAAGGAAAATTGCTCGCAGCTCCAAAAGGTTGATATGAAGGGTGGACTCCTGTGGAGACCAAGTGCCCTGAGTGGAGAGGTCTTGGAGATGAGTTCCCCAACCTGTTTGGGAGGCATCTGTTGTGAGGGTTGCTTGGGGTAACAAAGGTTGGAAGGGGGCCCCCAACAACAGATTTTGAGTGGACATCCACCATTGGAGAGACCAAAAGAGACGTTTTGAGGTTGCTATTTGGTCTGAGAGAGCTCCTGATGCTTGAGTCCACTGGGTGGACAAAGTCCATTGAGCTGCTCTCATATGTAGGCGAGCATAAGGCACCACATGAACTGTGGATGCCATCTGGCCTAGCAGTTGAAGCATTTCTCTGGCAGTCAAGTGGCTTCTGGACTGAGTTTGAGAGGCCAATTGCACTAGACGGTGGCAACGGCCCTGAGGAAGATAGGCCCTTGCAGTGGTGGTATCTAGCCAGGCCCCTATGAATTCTAGGGACTGAGTAGGGGTGAGTTGAGACTTTGGCAGATTTATGACAAGTCCCAGATACTGTAGTATGCGTCTGGTGTGGTCCAGGGAGGTCTGAGCCTCGGACTGAGATGGAGCTCGGATGAGCCAGTCGTCCAGGTATGGGAAGACAAATATTCCCAGAGTGTGTAGAAATGCAGCCACTATTGACATGCATTTGGTGAACACTCTTGGAGCAGAGGCTAGACCGAAGGGGATTACTCTGAATTGGAAATGCTTTCCCTGAAACAGAAAGCGTAGGAATTTTCTGTGGGATGGATGGATGAGTATATGTGTGTACGCATCCTTTAGATCTAGAGAACAAAGCCAATCCTGACTCTGTAGGTATGGAAGGAGAGTACCTAGAGAGAGCATCTTGAATTTCTCCTTGCATAGAAATTTGTTCAATTCTCTCAGATCTAGAATGGGTCTGTGCCCCCCTGTTTTCTTGGGGATGAGAAAATAAGGGGAGTAAAACCCTGACCCCTGTTGAAGAAGAGGAACCTCTTCTATTGCCCTTTGGGCAAAAAGGGTGGTCACCTCCTGACCCAACAGGTGCAGGAGAGATGGGGGAGAATTGAACTGTCTCACCATGGTATGGGGAGGAAGGCTGGAGAAATGTAGTTTGTAACCCTCTCTGATGATAGAGAGGGTCCACTGTTCTGATGTGATTTGCTCCCATCTGGGAGCAAAATGAGTTAACCTTCCTGGAATGGTGAGAGGCTCTGGTTGTTGCAGAGCCAGAAAGGTTAAGTTCTCTAGAATCAAGTCAAAAACCCTGAGGGGGTTGGGACTGCTGGACTGTAGCAGCTCCTGCAGATTTTACTCTGGCCTGTTTAGATTGCTGACGCTTAGGAGCAAAGCGAACTTGGGAAGATTGCTGGCCAGTATTTGTGGAAAATCTGTTCTTTTTATAGAAAGGCTTCTTAAAAGATTTTTTCTTGGCAGGGGTAGAGGTAGACTTAGAAAGTCTATCTAGAGCAGCATTCTCTGCATCCATTTGAGTGGCTTTGACTTGCCACTCCTTGCCAAACAGATTTTCACCTGTACAGGGCAGATTGCCCAACCCATCTTATACCCAGGGTTCCAAATCAGAGGCCTGGAGCCAAGCAATTCTGCGAGCAGCTATGGCAATGCCCGAGGCTCTGCTAGCTCCCTCAAAGGAGTCAAAGGCTGCTCTGTTGGAGAACTTTGAAACATCTTGAGTATGTTTTAGCAAAAGAAGGAACTCCTCCTTTCTATCCTCTGGGATAAAGGGGAGAAAATGACGTATCTTCAGTGCAATCTCTTTCAGAAACATGCCCATATAGAGGCTGTATGAATTAATTCTGGCAATAAGCATACTAGCTTGGAAGATTTTCCTACCAAAAGCATCCAAAGTCCTACATTCTCTTCCTGGAGGGGTAGAAGAGTGTCTTTTGGTACTCTTTATCTTTTTCATAGCAGACTTCACCACAATAGAGTGGTGAGGGAGCTGAGTTTTTTGAAAACCAGGAGAAGGAGGGACCCGATATATGGTGTCCAAACGACGAGAATGTGGAGATAGGGTGAGAGGAGCCTCCCACAAGTCCATCTTGTGTTCTTGAAGAATTTCATGAATGGGTAAGGTGACTGCCTCTTTGGGAACCTTAGAGCAGTGATGGCTAACCTTTTTGAGCCCGAGTGCCCAAACTGCCGCACAAAACCAAAGAATTTCCTCAAAGTGCCAGCACGTCAATTTGCATAAATATTTGCATAATGCTAACATACACTAACTTTTAGTAAACATGTCTCTTAATGAGTGTATGGATAAAGACAGACTAAAAGATTTCTACATTACTATAATCCAGTGCCAACCGCCAGGCACATTAGGAACTACTACAAACACTGCCCATTTAGAACCAATAGCAAACCCGCCGTATCCAAACAGCACTACCAGGACTCACAAAGCACCACACCATACCTATCAAAAGGCAACACTGCAAATATTAAACCAATACATTTCAGACAATAACAATACATGACCCAAATGATAAAGTATTGTAAACCGCTTTAATGCCTTTTGGCCTAAGCGGTATATCAAATGATTAATAAACATAAACATAAACATACTGGGGAAAGAGAACAAGTGGCAATGTCAAAAAGGAATTACATAAACAGAATACCTCAGCTCAGTTACACAGTTGCAATTGCTCCAGCCACTTTCTTCTGGTTTCTTCATGTTTTCTGCTAACTCTCCATCATCTGCTGTCCATTTGTCCTTTCTTCTCTCTTCTAGTTTTTTTTTTCCATTCTCTCTCTACATCCGCTTTAACATACTAATCTTTCTCCTTTTGCTCTTTCCTCATTCCTATTTCATCCACTCAAATTTTACCCCTCCATCCTCAATCCCCACTTACTCTCCCAATACCCGGCCAATTGTAGATTTTTTATCCCTCCCACACAAAATATTTTTCCCCTCTCCATTTTACTCTCCCAGCCCCATCCCATTCTAATCCTCCCCCAACATCAGCTCCCTTCTAGTTCCAGCCTCACCCAGCATCCATTCCCTTCTAGTCCCTGCATCAGCCCATTTCCAGTCCTAGCCCCCCATCAGCCCATTTCCAGTCCTAGCAACCCCCCAACCCAATACCAGTCCTAGCCCCCCCCATCAACCCACTTCCAGTCCTAAACCCCCATCACCCCATTTTCAGTTTAAGCCCCCCCTATAACCCATTACCAGTCCTAACCCCCATCACCCCATTTCCAGACAGCCCCCATCAGCCCACAGCCCATTAGCAGTCCTACCCCCCCAGCCCATTAGCAGTCCTACCCCCCACCGCCCGCCCCGCCCGCCCGCCCATTAGCAGTCCTAACCCCCCAGCCCATTAGCAGTCCTATCCCGCCCGCCCGCCCCCCCTCCTGCCCATTTGCAGTCCTAACCCTCCCCCCTCCCTGCCCATTTGCAGTCCTAACCCCCCCCTCCCTCCCTGCCCATTAGCAGTCCTAAACCTCCCTCCCTCCCTCCCCGCCCATGAGCAGTCCTAACCCCCCCTCCCTCCCTGCCCATTAGCAGTCCTAACCCCCCCTCCCTGCCCATTAGCAGTCCTAACCTCCCCCCCTCCCTCCCTCCCTCCCTCCCTGCCCATTAGCAGTCCTAACCTCCCCCCCTCCCTCCCTCCCTCCCTGCCTGCCATTAGCAGTCCTAACCCCCCCTCCCTCCCTCCCTCCCTGCCCATTAGCAGTCCTAACCCCCCCCCCTCCCTCCCTCCCTGCCCATTAGCAGTCCTAACCCCCCCCCTCCCTCCCTCCCTCCCTCCCTGCCCTGCCCATTAGCAGTCCTAACCCCCCTCCCTCCCTCCCTGCCCATTAGCAGTCCTAACCCCCCCTCCCTGCCCATTAGCAGTCCTAACCCCCCCTCCTCCTCCCTCCCTATTAGCAGTCCTAACCCCCCCTCCTCCTCCCTGCCCATTAGCAGTCCTAACCCCCCCCCTCCCTGCCCATTAGCAGTCCTAACCCCTCCCCTCCTCCTCCCTGCCCATTAGCAGTCCTAACCCCCCTCCTCCTCCCTGCCCATTAGCAGTCCTAACCCCCCCCCCTGCCCATTAGCAGTCCTAACCCCCCTGGCAAATTTTTTAAAAAAAAAAGCAGGCTCTGGCTGCTGCCGCGGCAGATTGCAATGTCCCGCGGGGCCCCCTCCGCCCGCTAAGCCCCTCTTCAAGGGCTTTCAGATTCGCGAGGGAGAGCATCTCCCTCGCTTCTCTGTTAAGCACGCATGGTCTAATGGGAAATTTCCCATCAGTCCCTCGCGTCTAAAGGGGCTGATGGGAAATTTCCCATTAGCCCCTGCGGGCTTAACAGAGACGCGAGGGAGATGCTCTCCCTCGCGAATCTGAAAGCTCTTGCAGAGGGGCTTAGCGGGCGGAGGGGGCCCCGCGGGACGCTGCATTCTGCCCTTGCCGCGTCCGCGGCAGCAGTCAGAGCCAGATTTTTATTTTTCTGCGGACCTTCCCGCGTGCCAGCTGCAAGGCCTTCGCGTGCCACAGCTGGCACGCGTGCCATAGGTTCGCCATCGCTGCCTTAGAGTATCCTAAAATATCTAATTTTTTTGCTCTAGGTTCCTTTTCAGAGGTTACTGAAATGGAGAGTCCTTTAGCTACTTCAATAATGAAGTCTTGAAAGGACAAATCCTCTGGAGGAGACATTCTCCTCTTTGGAGAGGAGGGCTCCTCAGGAAGAGTAAGAGATACTTCAGCAGAATCATCTGAGGTATCAGAATCCTCAGAAGACTCGAAGTACCGCCTGTTAGCTTCCAGAGATCGATACGCATACCGACCGGTATAGACATCGGGCGTACCGGGAACCGGATCGGTATCGAGAAAACCCCCGGAACCGGGGACCGGAACCGGCATTCTACTGGAAGTAGATGCTCTGGGTACCGGTATCGGTTGTGGTACCGGAACCGGAGTCGGAACCGATTGTTGCGGTACCGAGGGCGTTGCAGCGTTAATGAAAGCCAATATGGCCTGCTGCATGGATTGTACAGTAGTACCCATAGACGCCACAACTGCCTGGATGTCGGTACCGGTATGGGCCGGTACCCCAGAGCAGTCCAACAGGTGATCGGTCGAGGCCGTGCCATCGATGTCAACCTGTAACCCCATAGGAGGAGCTTTGGAAGCCGGAGCTTCCCGCCGGGGTTGTTTGGCTGGGGCAGGGTCCTCAGGGTCAAACCCAAGGGCCTCTCGCTGCTTAGAGGGAGATTTGCCCTTTGAGGACCTGCCTGAAGAATGTTTGGTTACCTGAGATCCATCAGGAGAGGAAGACCTGGAGGATGTTGATGCTGGAGTATCTGTAGAAAACAGCATATGAAACTTGGCTGCTCGGTTCTGTAAGCCACGTTTGGACATCAGAGAGCAGGATGGACAATCCGGAATGGAATGGTCAGACCCCAAACATTTAAGACACCATTCATGGGTATCTGTGACTGAAATAGTACCGCTACACTTGGTGCATTTTTTAAAACCAGAGGCTGGTTTCTCCATGAGGGAGAATATGTGAAGGCCTAGAGGCCTCACAGAACAAACACACCAAGTGGGGAAAAATAAGATTTTTTTTTTTTTTTTTTAAATAAAGGAAAAAAGACCGGCGATACCGGTCCGGAATCGGGGAAGGCAGACACGCGGCCAAAGAAACAAATTAAAATAACTTCTTCAGCGGTGACAGGAACACGACCTGCTGGCTCCGCGGAAAAAGAAGAACTGAGGAGAGTTGGTCAGGAAGGCAGGAAGGCAGCGCGCATGCGCTGTGGAAGGCCCCAAAAGCTTTCCTTTCTGGGAAGCTGGGGAGCTTTCCCGCGCAGGCTCCGTCGGTTCCGACGTACCCATATGTGAGGACTCATTCCTGCTTGTTCCTGGAGATCGAGTGATGTTATGAAATTTGCAGATGACACAAAACTAGTTAAAGTTGTTAAAACCCATGAGGATTGTGGAAAATTGCAAGAGGATCTTGATAAATTGGAAGAATGGGCATGAAAATGGCAGATGAAATTTAATGTGGACAAGTGCAAAGTTATGCACCTAGGGAAGAACAACCCAAACTATGGTTACACGATGCAAGGTTCCACATTAGGAACCACCACCTAGGAAAAACATTTAGCCGTCATTGTGGATAACATGTTAAAACCCTCCGCCTAGTGTGTAGCGGTGGCCAAGAGAGCAAATAGAATGCTAGGTATCATAAGGAAAGGAATAGAAAATAAAACAAAGGTTATTATAATGCCTCTGCATCGTTCCATGGTGCAACCGCACCTTTGAATATTGTGTGCAATTCTGGTCGCCGTAGCTTATAATGGATATAGCGTTATTAGAAAAGGTACAGAGAAGAGCCACCAAAATGGTAAAGGGGATGGAAGGATACTCCTGTAAAGAGAGGCTAAAAGGTTTAGGGCTCTTTAACCTGGAAAAGAGACGGCTGAGGGGAGATATGATAGAAGTCTATAAATTATGAACGGAGAGGAACGGGTAAACGTAGATCAATTGTTTACGTTATCAGAATATAGAAAGACTAGGGGACATGCAATGAAGCTACACGGTAAACTATTTAAGACAAATAAGAGAAAATATTTTTTCACTCAACGTGTAATCAAACTCTGGACTTTGTTACCGGAGGATGTAGTAAAGGCTGTTAGTATAGCTGGGTTTAAAAAAGGTTTGGACAAGTTCCTGGAGGAAAGGTTCATAAACCATTATTAAAAAGGGACCAAGGATATCAACGCCTGACCCAAAACAAGCATTGTGGAACCTGTGTCTTTTGGGGAAACTGCTAGGTACGTATGACCTAGATTGGCCACTGTTGGAAACAGGATACTGGGCTTGATGAACCTTGGTCTGACCCAGTATGGCATATCTTATGTTCTTATTTTTAAACACCCATGCTTGATGTAAATCTTTAACATTTGTAACTGTTCCTTTTATTTTTTTTCTTAACTATTTTCCTCATTTTATCATAGTCTCCCTTTTGAAAGTTAAATGTAGTACTGTGGATTTCCTTACTGTCCTTCCTCCATTTATTAAATCAAACGTGATCATGCTATAATCACTGTTGCCAAGTGGCCCCAACACCCTTGTCTCTTGCAGCAGATCTTGTGTTCCACTAAGGACTATGTCCAAAATGGCTTCCCTTCTTGTCAGTTCATGAACCAGCTGCTCCAAGAAGCAGTCATTTGTTTCATTTAGAAACTTTTATCTCCCTAGCATGTCCTGCCGTGAGAGTGACACAGTCGATATCGGGGTAATTGAAATAACCCATTATTATTATTTCTGTGTTGTAATTTTTGTTAGCTTCCCTGATTTCTTTGAGCATTTCAACATCCTTTTGTTCATTCTGGCCAGACGGCGATAGTACACCCAATTGCCATCACTTTCCCCTTCCCTTTTTTACATAGAATTTCAATCCATAAAGATTCTACAGTGTATTTTCTTTCCTTCAAAACTTGAATTCTTTGTGACTCAATGCCCTCTCTAACAGAGTACAACCCCTCCATCAATTTGATCTGCTCTATCATTATGATATAGCTTGTACCCAGGTATCACAGTGTCCTCCTTCCACCATATCTCGGAGATACCAATCATATCTCTAACCTCTCATTTAGTGCTATATATTCTAACTCTCCCATCTTATTTTTTAGACTTCTAGCATTTGCATACAAACATTTTAGAGGCAATATTTTATTCATATTAATCTGGTTATCGGTAGGCAGGGGTAATTTGGACTTTTTAAGCTCTGTCTGCTCTATACTTAAGGACATTTGGGTTACATTTGTCTTTATTGGAACCTCACTGTATATATTTTCTAACTTCAGCCTTTTGCTAGTATCCTTCAAAGATACATTGTTCCAAACCATGCGCTCTTGGGTGACTGCCGGCTTTCCCGTTATATAGTTTAAAAGCTGCTCTATCTCCTTTTTAAAGGCTAATGCCAGCAGCCTGGTTCCTTCCCATTTAAGATGGAGCCCATCCATTCGGAAAAGCTACTCCTTTCCCCAGAATGTTGCCCAGTTCCTAACAAATCCAAAACCCTCTTCCTTGCACCATCGTCTCATCCATGTATTGAGACTCCGGAGCTCTGCCTGCCTTTTGGGTCCTGCACATTTAACGGGAAGCATTTTGGAGAATGCTACCCTGGAAACTCTGGATTTCAACTTCCTACCTAAAAGCCTAAATTTGGCCTCCAGAACCGTCCTACCACACTTTCCTATGTCAGTGGTATCAAGATGTACCAAGACAACAGACTCCTTCCCAGCACTAAGACCTTGCTTAGGTGGCGCGTGAGTTCTGCTACGTTTGTACCAGGCAGGCATGTTACTAGATGATTCTCACATCCACCAGCCACCCAGCTATATACATGCCTAGTGATCGAATCACCAACTACAACGGCTGTCTTAACCCTTCCCTCGTGGGCACATGACCCTGGAGAAACCTCAGTGCAAGAGGGTTTTACATCTCCTGGATGACAGGTCCTAGCTACAGGATCATTTCTTGCCACACCAGGGTGATGTTCTCCTGTCACATGCCCCTCCTCCATGGCAACAGAGATGCTGCTAGACTGGAGGAGGGACTTCAGTACTACATCTCTGTAGGTCTCATCCATGTACCTTTCTGTCTTTCTTATGTCCTCCAAGTCTGCTACTCTAGCCTCCAGAGACTGGACTTGTTCCCTGAGAGCAAAGAGCTCCTTGAACCAAGTGCACACGTAAGACCCCTCACCAATTGGGAGAAAATTATACATGTGACACTCGATGCAAAAGACTAGAAAACCCCCATCTCCCTGCTGTACTGCTGTCTGCATCTTAGTTTTAAGATTGTGTTGAGGTATTTAAGTTATTTACTTACTTAGGTTTGCTGGAAATACTTATACTAAGAAAACTATACCTAATACAGTTAATTGACTTTGTTCACCTAAAGATTAATCTATCTCAGGTCTTTAATGCATTCCTGACGAGGATAAAAAGCTGATTCTGAGAGTGAATATGGGCACCTCCTTCCCTTTAAGAGATTTAAGCACCTATAAAGCTATGATTATCCCAGGGATGGGTGGGAGTTGGGGAGGGAGGGAAAGAAGACTTATTAAAAGTTGGCTGCTACACAGTGCCCTGTCCTGTGCTTCTAAGGTAAAGTCTTACAACTTCCTGGGTGATTCAGACAGCCCTTGGTTTGATGGAAGGCCTTTTAAATTGCCCCTTTGTTCTATCACTTGCTTTTGACACCTATTTAAGGCAGCTTCACAGATATTTTACCTCCTAAAAACAAGTTTATTTTTTTTTCTACTGAGAGACTATTCTGCTTGTATGCTGATTTAAGTAAAGAAGCTCTCTAGAAAGCATAATTACTCACCTGTAACAGGTGATCTCCGGGAACAGCAGGAATTTAGTCTTCACATATGGGTGACGTCGGTACCAACAGAGCCCGTGTGGGAACGCTCCCCAGCATCCAATAGGAAAGCTTTTGGGAGCATCCCACTGCGCCTGTATAGCTGCCTTCCCGCCTTTCCAGCGCTCCCTCCTCAGTTGAGTTTGTAGCTGAGATAAAAGGAGAGAAAGAAAAAGAAGATCTAAAACTCCTAGGGGAGGAGGGTGGGTTGTGAAGACTAAATTCCTGCTGTTCCCGGAGATCACCTGTTACAGGTGAGTAACTACACTATCTCCAGGAACAAGCAGGAATGTAGTCTTCACATATGGGACTCCCTAGCTAGAAGATGCCAGAGAGATGACCTCAGAATCGGCTATGGATTTTCATAGGTATGCCTAAAGAGGTCATGTATCCCATATGGATGTCTCGTATGGAAACTCGGGACGGAGGGAAGGAGTTGCTCTAAGTCTGAAAGAGATGCTTGAGAACAGCTTGTCCAAATATGGCATCCTGGCAGGAGTCCTTGTCCAGAAATAGTGGGCAGCAAAAGTGTGGTTTGAAGACCAAGTTGCTGCTTTGCAGATCTCGTTAATAGCTACAGAGCGTAGATTTGCCATCAAGGTAGCCATGGCTCAAATATTATGGGCAATGACGTGACCCCCGAGGGAGAGTCTTGCCTTCTCATAAGCAAAGATGATGCAGTCAGCTATCCACTTGGAGAGAGTACATTTGGAGACTGGCAAGCCAAGGTGACTTGAATCAAAGGAAATGAAAAGTTGGGAAGCTTTTAGGGGCTCTCGGGTTCTCTGGAGAGAAAAAGCTAAGGCATGTTTACAATCCAGAGTGTGAAGGGTTGCTTCTGCCCTAGACAAATGTGGTCTAGGGAAGAACACAGGAAGGTAGACTGACTGTTAAAATGGAAGGGCGAGACCACCTTTGACAGGAAGTGAGGATGAAATCTACGGACAACCTTATCATGGTGGAACTGTGTGTAATTAAAGGTCAGCCAACAAGCCTGGAGCTCACTAATGCACCTTGCTGAAGTGAGGGCAATAAGGAAGATAACCTTCCATGTGAGAAACCTAAGTGAAGTAGTGACTAGAGATTCAAAGGGCGGCTTGAGAAGCTAACCTAGAACAATACTAAGGTCCCAAGCCATTGGAGATGGCTTAATGGGAGGTTAGGTTAATAGAAGACCCCTCATGAAGTGTGCTACGAATGGCTGAGAAGAGATGGGCTGGCCATCTAAGGGCATGTGAGAGGTCGCAATTGCACATAGGTGTACTCTTACCTCATTGATTTTGTCTCTCTTAGGGAAACTGCTAGGTACATATGACCTAGATTGGCCACTGTTGGAAACAGAATACTGGGCTTGATGGACCTTGGTCTGACCCAGTATGGCATATCTTATGTTCTTATGTTATGTTCTTATGAGTTTAGAAGAAGATAGGTGGAGGAGATACTCAAGCAGTGCCTCCACCAGAGCTGAGAAGGGATTAAAAAAGAAAACCTGCACCACTTGAAAGCATAAGACTATCTGGAGGATGGTTTTCTAGAAGTAAAGAGGATGTCCTTAACCTTCTGGGGAAGGTTAATACCTTGGAAGGCTATGCCTTCAGCAGCCATGCTGTGAGATGGAGAGACAGCAGATTGGGATGGAGCATAGTCCCCTCCTTCTGAGAGAGGAGATCTGGAGCAAACTTCAGATCTATGGGTTGAGTCTGAGACAGACGTAGCAGGAGAGGATACCATGGCTGACGTGGCCAGCATGGGGCAATAAGAATCATAAAGCCCCTGTCCGCTTGGAGTTTGAAAAAAGTCTTGGGAATTAGAGAAATGGGAGGGAAGGCATATAGGAAGCAGTGTCGTCATTGGAGATGAAAAGCATCCACCTGTAGGCTGTCCGATGCAGGGGTCTTGGTACAGAATTGAGAGAGCTTGGCATTCTAAGGACTTGCAAAAAGGTCCATCTCTGGAGTCCCCCAGATCTGAAAAATGTAGGAGACTGTGTCTACATGAAGAGACCACTTGTGGGGGAGAAGGATTCGACTTAATCTGTCTGCTAAGACACTGTGCTTGCCCGGGAGATAGACCACTTGAAGGTGAATGCGATGATGTATGGCAAAGGACCAGAGATGTAGAGCCTCGCTGCAGAGGGTCCAAGAATCTGTTCTGCCTTGCTTGTTCACAGAGAGCATGGCCACTTGATTGTCTGTTTGGACTAGGACTCTGCGGCGACGAAGATGGTCCTGGAACACTTTGAGAGCATTGAGAATGTCTCTGAGCTCCAGCAGATTTATGTGGAGTTGTGACTCCTGCTGAGACCAGAGGCCTTGAGTGGAGAGAGATCCCAGATGGGCACCCCAGCCCAATTTTCATGCGTCCGTCGTCAGGGTACATTGATGTGCAGGCATCTTAAATGGTGACCCTACAAGGAGATTTTCTATGGAATACCACCACTGGAGAGACGAGACCAGAAGGATAGAGACTTTTATCGTGTACCCTAGGTAACCTGATGCTTGAGATCACTGGGATTGCCAGTGTCCATTTGGCTGTGCGCATGTGTAGATGGGCAAGCACAGTTACTTACCTGTAACAGGTGATCTCTGGGAACAGCACGAATAAGTCTTCACATACGGGTATCGTTGGCACCGACGGAGCCTGCGCGGGAACGCTCCCCAGCGTCCAATCATAAAGCTTTTGGGAGCATCCCACAGCGCCTGTGTGCTGCCTTCCCGCCTTTCCAACTGTCTCTCCTCATTTGAGTTTTATAGCTGAGACAAAGAGGGAGAGAGAGGGAAAGGAAGAGAGATAGAGAGAGAGAGACAGCTACTAGGGGAGGTAGGTGGGTTGTGAAGACTTATTCCTGCTGTTCCCAGAGATCAGCTGTTACAGGTAAGTAACTGTGCTATCTCCAGGAACAAGCAGGAATGAGTCTTCACATATGGGGACTCCCTAGCTTTTGATGCCAGGGAGAGAGCCCAGATGTTGTGTGTCCCTGGAACAGGGCTGCACTTCCCCATCTGGATCTCTGGCATCCCATGAGGGATGGTGGGTAGGAGTTGATTAAGCATGGAACAGGTGTTTGAGAACAGCCTGACCAAACAAGGCATCCCGGCGGGAGTCCTTGTCTAAGCAGTAATGGGCTGTGAAGGTATGA
The DNA here is from genome assembly GCA_033557465.1 of Ichthyophis bannanicus. NCBI lineage: Eukaryota > Metazoa > Chordata > Amphibia > Gymnophiona > Ichthyophiidae > Ichthyophis > Ichthyophis bannanicus. The sequence goes on from CM066032.1 coordinate 989,877,009, forward strand.
ACTGAGGCCCAAGTGGCTGCTCGACAGATGTCATCGATAGACACAGAGTTCAGATGAGCCATTGAGGTTGCCATGGCTCTCACATTGTGAGCTGTGACATGGCCCTCCAGAGAAATGTTCTTGCTCTGATAGGCGAAAGAAATACATTGGGTAATCCAGTTGGAAAGAGCTCTCTTGGAGACTGGTTGTCCCAAATGAGAAGGATCAAAAGCAACAAAGAGTTGGGAAGACTTTCTATGTTGCTGTGTCCTCTGTAAGTAAAAAGCCAAAGCTCTTTTACAGTCCAGGGTATGAAGATTCCTCTCTGCACTTGATGCATGAGGCCCTGGAAAAAGACAGGTAGGTAGACCTCTTGGTTGAGGTGAAAAGGCGAGACCACCTTAGGCATAAAATATGGATTAGTCCTAAGGACCACCTTGTCATGATGGAACCTTGTATAAGGTGGATTAGCTACTAGTGCTTGCAATTCACTGATGCGGCGTGCTGATGTGATTACAATGAGAAAGATAACCTTCCAAGAAAGGTATTTCAAGGAGGTAGTTATTGACCAGGGGTTAAGACCCCTTCCAGAACACCAGATGGTAAACCTTTTCAACTTGAAGGCGTAAGAACGTCTAGTGGAAGGTTTTCTAGAAGCATGAAGAACATCTTTCACTTGTTGAGAAAGAGGAAGATCCTGGAGATCTAGGCCTTCAGCAACCAAGCCCTGAGATGCAGAGACTGGGGATTGGGATGCCACAATTTTCCATCCTCCTGAGAGAGGAGGTCTGGAGTAGACCCTAACTCTAGCGAGGGAGCTTGAGAGAGATGTAGAAGCAGAGGGTACCACACTTGCCGTGGCCAATGTGGAGCTATAAGAATCATGTGGCCTCTGTCTCTCTGAAGCTTGAATAGGGTTTTGGGAATTAGGGGAATGGGTGGAAAGGCATACAGGAAGTCTTGACCCCAGTGAAGGAGGAAAGCATCCCTTGCCTGAGCCCCCTGAGCCGGAGTTCTGGAACAGAACTGGGGAAGTTTGGCATTCCACGGACTTGCAAAGAGGTCTATGTCCGGGGTTCCCCAAATTTGAAAAATGTTTGACACCTGGTCCATATGTAGGGACCACTCGTGTGGAAGCAGAACTCGACTGAGTCTGTCTGCCCAAGAGTTTTGAACCCCTGGAAGATAGACTGCCAGAAGATGAATGTGATGCTCTCTGGCGAGGGCCCATAGTCGAAGAGTATTGTTTCAAAGCGATAGAGAGCCAGTTCCCACTGCTTGTTTAGGTAGAACATGACTACCCGATTGTCCATGTGGACAAGGACTGTCTTGTGGCTGAGCAGGGTGTGGAAAACTCGTAGAGCAAGGAAGATTGCTCTGAGTTCCAAAAGACTGATGTGGAGACAAGTCTCCTGTGGAGACCAGATGACCTGGGTGGAGAGGTTCTGAAGATGAGCTCCCCAGCCCATTGGAGAAGCATCTGTTGTAAGAGTTGCCTGGGGTAGAGGCTGTTGAAAAGGACACCCCAGCAAGAGGTTTTGAGGGGACTTCCACCATTGGAGGGACAAAATGAGGCGACTTGTGTTTGCTATTTTGTCTGACAGGCAGCCTAATGCCTGGGTCCACTGGGTGGATAAAGTCCACTGAGCTGCTCTCATGTGAAGGCGAGCATATGGTACCACATGAACGGTGGAAGCCATATGGCCTAGCAACTGTAACATTTCTTGAGCAGTTAGTAGGGGTTTCAGCTCTGCTTGAGAAGCTAACTGCATCAAGCGAAGGCAGCGGGCCTGGGGAAGAAAGGCCCTTGCCTTTGTGGTATCCAGCAATGCCCCTATAAACTCCAGGGACTGAGTAGGGATCAAATTGGATTTTGGGATGTTTATTACCAGCCCTAAGTATTGAAGGATACGCATTGTGCAGGTTAGAGCCTCTGGCCTCTGATTGAGTGGGAGCTCGAATGAGCCAGTCGTCCAGATAGGGGAAGACAAATATTCCCAGGGTGCACAGAAAAGCAGCAACCACTGCCATGCATTTCGTGAACACCCTTGGTACAGAGGCCAGGCCAAAGGGGAGCACTCTGTATTGATAGTGCTTCTCCTGGAAAAGGAACCGAAGGAACCTTCTGTGAGTTGGATGGATGAGAACATGAGTGTACGCATCCTTGAGATCTAGAGAACAAAGCCAATCCTGACTCTGAAGGTATGGCAGCAGAGTTCCTAGAGAAACCATCTTGAATTTTTCCTTGACTAGGAATCTGTTCAACTCTCTGAGATCTAAAATGGGTCTGAAGCCCCCTGTTTTCTTTGGGATAAGAAAATAGGGGGAGTAGAACCCTGTGCCTTGTTGTTGAGAAGGCACTTCCTCTATTGCCCCTTGAGCTAGAAGAGTGGCAACCTCCTGCTCTAATAGGCTGAGGAGGGAGGTTGGAGAATTGAACTGGTGCACTCTTGTGAGAGGGGGTATGCTGGAAAAATGCAGTTTGTACCCCTCTCTTATGATGGAGAGTGTCCAATGCTCTGCTGTGATTTGCCCCCATCTGGGAGCAAAGTGACATAACCTTCCTGGAATGGTGGAGGGCTCTGGTCCTTCTAGAGCCAGGAAGGCTAAGTTCTCTAGCAGAAAGTCAAAGGCCCTGAGGGGGCTGAGACTGCTGGGCTGGAGCAGGCCTCGCAGCCTTGGCCTTGGTCTGTTTGGAGGATTGCTGACGTTTAGAAGGGAACTGAGCTGCAGAAGATGCTCTCTGACTATAAGCAGGATAGGATCTTCCCTTTTTAGAAAAAGGTGTTTTCTTGAACAACCTTTTCTTAGCAGGAGCAGCTGTAGATTTGGATAGTCTATCCAAAGCAGAATTTTCAGCATCCATTTGATTGGCTTTTGCTTGCCAATCCTTACCAAACAGATTTTCCCCTGTACAAGGAATATTTCCCAATTCATCTTGGACCCAGGTCTCCAAATCAGATGCTTGAAGCCAAGCAATCCTACATGCACCTATAGCTATAGCTGAGGCTCTGCTTACGCATTCAAAGGAGTCGAAAGCTGCACGGTTGGAGAATTTGGAGATATCCTGGGCATGTTTGAGCCCAGAGAGAAATTCTTGCCTTTTATTGTCAGACATAAAAGGACTCAAAGTCTGCAAATGGTCAGTGACTTCTTTTAAGAACATTCCCATGTAGAGACTATAAGAATTAATTCTCGCAGCAAGCATGGAAGCTTGGAAGACTCTTCTACCAAAAGCATCCAGGGTTCTACATTCACGTCCTGGAGGATTAGAGGCATGTCTCTTGGCACTTCTAATCTTTCTCATTGTAGACTCAACCACAATAGAGTGGTGAGGAAGCTGAGTTTTATGGAAACCAGGACAAGGAGGGACACGATACATGGTGTCCAACCTGCGAGAGTGAGGAAAGGTGGTTAGAGGTGCTTCCCACTTCCTTAACATGAGATCATACAGAATCTCATGAATAGGCAAGGTAGCTGCCTCTTTAGGAGTTTTAGGATATTGTAGAATATCTAACTCCTTAGCTCTAGGTTCTGACTCTGGGGCTACTGTGATAGAGAGACCCCGAGCCACCTCTCTGATAAAGTCTTGAAAAGACAAGTCCTCTGGAGGAGACATCCTTCATTTAGGAGAGGACTCCTCCTGTGGAAGAAGCATCGCTGCATCGACAGACTCTTCAGAATCCTCAGAGTCAGAGGAATCGATCTATCGTCTGTCGGGATGCTCTTGCAAAGCCCGATACCCGTACCGACCGGGGTCGGTATCGGGAATCATCGTTACCGGGGTATCGGTACCAGAGGGCTGCAGAGGGCAGGGTACCGGTATGGCTGACACCGATGCCGATGCCACCGGTACCGGATTCAGTACCGATGGCGATACCGGAGCCGGTACCTACAGAGTAGTCTGCTGCGGTACCACGGGCATCGATGCCACAAGGAAAGCCGCCAGACTGCGTTCCATGGACAGAATCCTCTGATCCATCGACGCTGCCAATGCCTGGAAGTCAGTACCGGTGGAGGCCACCGGTACCCCAGAGCATGGCACCAGGAGATCTGTTGAGGCCACACCATCTAGATCATCCTGGAACCCCGATGATGATGCTTTAGAAGCTGAAGCCTCCCGCCGGGGTAATTTTGCCGGTGCAGAATCCTTGAGGGCAAGGCCAGAGGCATCTCGATGCTTAGAAGGAGATTTGCCCTTTGAGGACCAGCTGGATTTATGTTTAGTTACCTGAGATCCATGTGAGGAAGAAGAAGCCCTGGAAGACGTCAATGCCACCGAAGCCGCATCAGAGGGAAACAGGGTACTGAGCTTAGCAGCTCGGTTCTGTCGACCTCTCTTAGACATCATGGAACAGGACACACAATCTTTAATGGAATGGTCAGGGCCTAAACATTTGAGACACCAGTCATGGGTGTCGGTGACGGATATAGTACCGCCACATTTTGTGCACTTATTAAAACCTGAGGCAGGTTTTTCCATATTTAAGGAAGAAGGTTTTGGGCCTAAGGCCCAAAACTGAAGTACACCTGAAGAAAAAATAGAAGGTCTTGTTTTTTGTTTTTTTTTTAAGAAAAGAATAAGAACCGGCGGTACCGGTACAGCGTCGAGGAAGGCAGACGCGTACAAAAAAGAAGTAAAGAAAAAATAAGGAAATTCTTCTGCGGTGACAGGAACACGACCTGCTGGCTCCGCGGAAAAAGAACAACTGAGAAAAGACAGTTGGAAAGGCGGGAAGGCAGCACGCAAGCGCTGTGGGATGCTCCCAAAAGCTTTCTGATTGGACGCTGGGGAGCGTTCCCGTGCAGGCTCTGTCGGTACCGACGTACCCATATGTGAAGACTCATTCCTGCTTGTTCCTGGAGATTATGGAACTACATGCATCGCTGATGCCATATGACCCAGAAGTTGTAGCATTTCTCGAGCAGTCAGATAGTTCTTGAGACATGCCTGAGATGCTAACTGATTGAGACGAGTGCAGTGGAGTTGGGGCAGAAATGCCCTTGACTGCTGAGTATTTAAGAGGGCCCCTATAAACTCTAGAGTTTGAGGGGACGAGATGGGACTTTGGAAGATTTATGACAAATCCCAAGGGTTGTAACACCTGCATGGTGCGAGAGAGGGAAAGACTGGCCTCTTCAGAGATGCTTGCTCTTATGAGTCAGTCGTCTACGTAAGGGAAGACAAAGATCCCTAGAGTCCTTAGAAATGTGGCTACTACCATCATGCATTTTGTGAAAACTCTTGGGGCAGAGACGAGGATGAAAGGTATGACTCTGTATTGACAGTGTCTTCCCTGAAACATGAAGCGCAGGAATTTTCTGTGCTCTGGATGAATAAGAATATGAGTGTATGCTTCCTTTAGATCTAGAGAACAGAGCCAGTCCTGACTCTGGAGGTAGGGAAGAAGGGTCCCCAGGGAGACCATCTTGAACTTCTCCCATATGAGATACTTGTTTAGGTCCCTGAGGTCCAGAATTGGCCTGTATCCTCCTCGTTTTCTTTGGGAAAAAAAGTAGGGAGACTAGAAGCCTATTCCCTGCTGGGATGTTGGAACTTCCTCTATTGCGTCCTGCAGTAGAAGGGAGGTGACGTCTTGTAGTACTAGAGCAGTGAGAGGGGGCTGAGAATGGAACTTCTACGAGGTGATAAGATGCCATCTGTAGGCATAATGGCAGAGTCTGCCGGGAACGTGGATAGGGTCGGATTAGAATAGGCTAAAAAGGTTAGAGCTCTTTAACCTGGAAAAGAGACGGCTGAGGGGAGATATGATAGAAGTCTATTAATGAACGGAGTGGAACGGGTAAACGTAGATCGATTGTTTACATTATCAGAATATAGAAAGACTACGGGACATGCAGAACTGTCAGAATCCTCAGATTCTTCTGAGGACTCGAAGTACCGTCTGTCCGGATGCTCTTGAAGAGCCCGATACCCGTACCGACCGAAGTCGGTACCGGGAGTAGTCGGTACCAGAGTATCGGTTACCGGAAGGTATTGGATGACTGGGTACCGGCAATGCAGACACCGATACTGATGTCGATGCCATCGGTACCGGTGCCGATATCAGCGTCGGGGTCGGTGCCGGTACCAGCCGGATTGTCTGTCGCAGTTCCGAGGGTGTCGATGCTGCAAGGAGAGCCGCCAGACTGCACTCAATAGCCAGGACTCTGGAAAAGAAACGGGAAAAGTACTAAAAAGTATTTTTGGTTTTTTTTTAAGAAAAGAAAGAAAGAAGAAAAAACCGGCGGTACCGGTAAAGCGTCGAGGAAGGCAGACGTGACCACAAAAAAGAAGAACAATTTTCTGCGGTGACAGGAACACGACCTGCTGGCTTCGCGGAAAATGAAGAACTGGAGAGAGGCAGTTGGAAAAGGCAGGAAGGCAGCACGCAGGCGCTGTGGGATGCTCCCAAAAGCTTTCTAATTGGATGCTGGGGAGCATTCCCGCGCAGGCTCCGTCGGTACCGACGATACCCATATGTGATGATTACATTCCTGCTTGTTCCTGCAGATACCATTATTAAAAGGGACCCAGGATATCAGTTAGACCCAATACAAGCATTGTGGAACCTGTGTCTTTTGGGGAGACTGTTAGGTACTTATGACCTAGATTGGCCACTGTTGGAAACAGAATACTGGGCTTGATGGACCTTGGTCTGACCCAGTATGGCATATCTTATGTTCTTATGATGTTTTGGGGGTTGTTGTCCTTTCTGAGGAGCATGATGCTGACAATGAACAGCAGGAGTATAAGAAGGATAATGCTTTTGTCTATTTATTAAAGAAGGCTTTCTTTGCTGCTGCCTTCTTTTTAGCTGGGTTGGCAGTAGATCTAGAGAGCCTATTCAGGGTAGTGTTCTCAGACTCCAACTGAGAGACCTTGTCTTGCCAATCTTTGTCAAAAAGGTTTTCGCTGGTGCAAGGGATATTACCTAGCTTATCTTGAACCCATTGTTCAAGATCCAATTCCTGGAGCCAAGCAATCCTGCATGCACCGATGCAGATAGATGTAGTTCTGCTGATGTACTCAAAGCAATCAAAGGTTGCTCTGTTAACAAATTTTGAGACATTCTGAGCATGCTTTACAAGGGTGAGATAATCTGCCCTCTTGTTATTGGAGAGAAGAGGAGCCATTAACTCCAAATCCTTAGTCACCTCTTTGAGAAACATACCCATATAGAGTATGTAGAAACGGATTCTGGCTGATAGCATGGAGGCCTGAAAGCAACGTCAATCAAAAGTATTGAGGGTTCTCGATTCCCTACCCAGAGGGTTAGAGGAATGTGTTTCGCGCTCTTGATTTGACGCATTATTGATTGCACTACCTTGGAATAGTGCCGCATTTGTGTCTTTTAAAAACCGGGACACACCGGTACCCAGTACATGGTATCGAGCCGGCAGGTATGGGGAGAAATAGTAAGAGGTGTCTCCCACATATGACGCATGAGGTTGTGAAGTATCTGATGGATAGGTAGCGTAGCTGCTTCTTTTTGAGCTGTTGGGTATTGAAGAATTTCCAATTCTTTGGCCCTAGGCTCTTTCTCCGATGTTACTGTTATGGACAGGCCCTTTGCAACATCGCAAATAAATGTCCTCTGGTGGGGACATGCGGTGTTGTCTCAAGTATTGGCCGATTCATTGTCAGACTAATTGGAATCCGAAGACTCGAAGTATCGACAGGCAGGGTGCTCCTGCTCTGTATGAACTCGGTACCGGTCAAGCCGGTACATGGAATTTGTGTAGCTGGAACCTTATGTTTATGTTTATTTAAAAACTTATTATACCGCCCATAACGTATGCTTCTGAGTGGTTTATAATAAAAAAAAATTGGTATCGGAAATGAATTTGAGGGCCGGCATGGGCGGTAGTGTGGAAAGCAGCAAGAAAGTTGATGCAGTCTGTATCGGTACCGAACTCTGCGGAACAGACTGTAAGGATTTAACTAGAACCGAGACTGCCAGTAAGGTCACTAAGCGCCGCTCGATGGCAAGGATGGTTGATTCATAGAGTTTGCCGATGCTTGGATAACGGTACCCGAATTGCGGGTCATAATCCCTGAGCTTGGCACCAGCAACTTTCCGGAGGTGGAGGCCTCGGGAGCATCCTGGGACCCCACTAAGGCTTTGGAGGGAAGGCCCTCTTGCCGCAGTTGTTTGGTTGGTGTGTCCCCCTCCAGGGCAACGCCCGAGGCATCTCAATGCTTAGAAGATCTACCCTTTTGGGGGGGGGGGGGTTGCCAGTCTTCAATGAAGACTTAGATTTCGATACCTGAGATCCATGGGAGGAAGATGAAGCTCTCAATGACGTTGATGCTAAAGAGACGGCGCCGGAGGTGAAGAGAGTGCCCAGCTTTGCAGCTCGATTCCGTAGGCCTCTCTTTGTCATCTTTCTGCAGAGAGGACATTCTGACAGTTGGTGATCAGGCCATAGGCATTTTAGACACCAGTCATGGGTGTCGGTGGCCGAGATAGTACCGCCACACTTGGAACACTTCTTAAAACTATTGAATGGTTTTTTCATTGTGTCAGAGACAAATGGAAGAACTAGACCTAAGATAGTGCTGATGCTCCTAAAGAAAGTGGAACTTTCTTCCTCACAGTTTTTTTTTCTGAAAGAAGAAAAAAAGTACCAACAGAAGTCGGTATAAGGGTCGACGGGAAGGCAGACGTGAACCACAAAAATAAGAAAAATAGGAATTTTCTGCGGTGACAGGATTTGCTTCCTGTTGGCTCTGCGGAAAACAAAGAACTGAGGAGGGAGAGCTGGAAAGGCGGGAAGGCAGCTACGCAGGTGCAGTGGGATGTTCCCAAAAGCTTTCCAATTGGACACTGGAGAGTGTTCCCACGCGGGTTCCGTTGGTACCGACATCACCCATATGTGAAGACTAGAGGGCATAACATGAAGCTGCAAAGGGGTAAACTGAAAGGCAACGTCAGGAAATACTTTTTCATTGAAAGGGTGGTGGATGCTTGGAATGACCTCCCGATGGAAATGGTGGGGGCAAACTATATCGAAATGATAGAGCTGATCAAATTGGTGGAGGGGTTGCGCTCTATGTTAGAGAGGGCATTGAGTCAGAAAGGATTAAAGTTTTGCAAGAAACAAAATTTGCTGTAGAATCTCTATGGATTGAAATTCCATGTAAAAAGGGGAAGGCGATGGCAGTGGGGGTGTACTATCGTCCGCCTGGCCAGAATGAACAAATGGATGATGAAATGCTCAAAGAAATCAAGGAAGCTAGCAAAAGTTACAGTGCAGTAATAATAATGGGTGATTTCAATTACCCCGGCATCGACTGGGTCAGTGTCACAACAGGACATGCTAGGGAGATAAAGTTCCTAGATGAAATAAATGACTGCTTCTTGGAGCAGCTGGTTCATGAACCGACCAGAGGGGAAGCAATATTAGACCTAGTCCTTAGTGGAACACCAGATGTAGTGCAAGAGATAAGGGTGTTGGGGCCACTTGGCAATAGTGATCATAGCATGATCGCCTTTGATTTAATTAGTGGAGGAGGGATAGTAAGGAAATCCACAGTACTACCCCTTAACTTTCGAAAGGGAGACTATGATAGAATGAGGAAAACAGTTAAGAAAAAACTAAAAGGAGCAGTTGCAAAGGTTAAAGACGTACATCAAGCTTGGGTGTTGTTGAAAAATACTATCTTGGAAGCCCAGACCAGCTGTATTCCACGCTTTAAGAAAAGTGGAAGGAAGTCCAAAAAATTGCCAGCATGGTTTAAAGCTGAGGTCAGAGAGGCTGTTGTTGCCAAAAAAGCATCTTTCAAGAAATGGAAAAAAGAGCCAAATGATGAAATCTGGAAACAGCACAAGCACTGGCAAGTCAAATGCAAGGCATTGATAAGGCAGGCAAAGAGAGAATTTGAGAAGAAGCTTGCTGCGGAAGCAAAAACGCGAAATAAAGACCTTTTCAAGTACATTCGTAGCAAAAAACCCGTGAGAGAGTCAGTTGGTCCATTAAATGATAAAGGGGTTAAAGGAGCACTAAGAGGCGACAAGGCGATAGCGGAGAGACTGAATGAATTCTTTGCTTCGGTCTTTACTGAGGAAGATGTAGGGATGTTACCCACGACTGAAGTGGTATTTAAAGGTGTGGAAGAATTGAAGGAAATATCGATACATCGGGAAGATGTCCTACAACTATTAGATAAACTGAAGAGTAGCAAATCACCTGGGCCGGATGGTATACATCCAAGGGTGTTGAAAGAACTGAAATTTGAGATTGCAGACCTGCTATCAGTAATCTGTGAACTATCATTAAAATCATCTCTAATACCTGAGGATTGGAGGATCGCCAATGTAACACCAATTTTTAAAAAGGGTTCGAGGGGTGATCCGGGAAACTACAGACCGGTGAGCCTGACATCAGTACCGGGAAAAATGGTAGAAACCATCATAAAGAATAAAATTACTCAGCATATAGATAGTCATGACCTAATGGGAGACAGCCAACATGGCTTTAGACAAGGAAGATCTTGTCTTACTAATCTGTTATGTTTTTTTGAAGGAGTGAATAAACAGGTGGACAAAGGTGAGTCGGTTGATATTGTGTATCTGGACTTTCAGAAAGCCTTTGACAAGGTCCCTCATGAGAGACTTTTGGCAAAACTAAAGAGTCATGGGATAGGAGGCAGTGTACTACTGTGGATCAGGAACTGGTTAAAAGATAGAAAGCAGAGGGTAGGGCTAAATGGCCAATTTTCCCAATGGAGAAAGGTGAATAGTGGTGTACCCCAGGGATCTGTGCTGGGTCCGCTGCTTTTTGACATATTCATAAATGACCTGGAAAGTGGAATAACGAGTGAGGTTATCAAATTTGCTGATGACACAAAACTATTTAAAGTTGTTAAAACCCAGGAGGATTGTGGAAAATTGCAAGAGGATCTTGATAAATTGGAAGACTGGGCATCAAAATGGCAGATGAAATTTAATGTGGAGAAGTGCAAGGTTATGCACCTAGGGAAGAACAACCCAAACTATGGTTACACGATGCAAGGTTCCACATTAGGAACCACCACCCAAGAAAAAGATTTAGGCGTCCTTGTGGATACCATGTTAAAACCCTCGGCCCAGTGTGCAGCGGCGGCCAAGAGAGCAAATAGAATGCTAGGTATGATAAGGAAAGGAATGGAAAATAAAACAAAAGATATTATAATGCCTCTATATCGTTCCATGGTGAGACCGCACCTTGAATATTGTGTGCAATTCTGGTCGCCGTATCTTAAAAAGGATATAGCAATTTTAGAAAAGGTTCAGAGAAGAGCCACCAAAATGGTAAAGGGGATGGAAGGCTACTCCTATGAAGAAAGGCTAAAAAGGTTGGGGCTCTTTAACCTGGAAAAGAGACGGCTGAGGGGAGATATGATAGAAGTCTATAAATTAATGAACGGAGTGGAACGGGTAAACGTAGATCGATTGTTTACCTTATCAGAATATAGAAAGACTAGGGGACATGCAATGAAGCTACAGGGTAAACTATTTAAGACTAATAAAAGAAAATATTTTTTCACTCAACGTGTAATCAAACTCTGGAATTTGTTACCGGAGGATGTAGTAAAGGCTGTTAGTGTAGCTGGGTTTAAAAAAGGTTTGGACAAGTTCCTGGAGGAAAGGTCCATAAACCATTATTAAGAAGGGACCCAGGATATCAATGCTTGAACCAATACAAGCATTGTGGAACCTGTGTCCCTTGGGGAAACTGCTAGGTACGTATGACCTAGATTGGCCACTGTTGGAAACAGAATACTGGGCTTGATGGACCTTGGTCTGACCCAGTATGGCATATCTTATGTTCTTATGTTCTAAATACACTGACGGAATTCAAAGTGGCTTGGGACAGACACAGTGGATCCCTTTATAGCAACAGGATTACATCAAAATAAACCTAACTCTCTTATATCTCAACAAATAGGGGTGACCTTCATGAAGCAGTGGATACATCCCTAAACAAAGTCATGGAGAGGGGTGACCTGCACGGAGTGGCAGGGGCACCTACTCTTACCACCTTACTGGGCAGACTAGATGGACCATACTGGTCTTCATCTGTCGTCATATACTATTCTACTATGTATGTTACATTCCTGCTTGTTCCTGGAGAAATAAATTTATTTCAGTAATTATTTACTCTATTTTACTTTCTAGGTTAAGCTATACTCTGATTTGATTTAAATGAAAAGCTCTCTAGAAACAAATTTATTTCAAAGTCTATTTTATGTTCTATGCTAAGCTATACTCTGCTTTGACTTAAATACAAAGCTCACTGGTGGTACTAAGACCTGACTGACTCAGCAAAAACACCGAATTCTAAAATACACAGATTTATGGTGAAATTAGGCTTACCTGCTAATTGTTGTTCCTGGAGTGTAGCCGGTCTAGTCCCGGACCTCTGGGTTCCCTATCTCATCCAGCAGCTTTGGAGACTGAGAAACTCCTCCTTTTTATGATGTCACCGGTATATCTCTCTGGGATCCGCCTCTCAGCACCAGTAACCTATTGACAAAGCAGCTTCACCGGAGAAATTAGTAAAAAATACAATAACAGGCAATCAAAAACTAGCCCTCCGCAGGTATGCTAGAGGAACACCCCTCTAAACTAAATGTACGATCAGAACTGTGACTGAAACTTACGCAGGCTGGTCCTTTCCCCAATGAAGAGAACTATCGGCCCACGAAAACAAACATAAGGAAAGAGACTCTTACCTGTACAGATCCGGAGCACAGCAAGCTCCTGCAGAATTGCAACCCTAGGGGAGGGATACGGGACTAGACCGGCTACACTCCAGGAACAACAATTAGCAGGTAAGCCTAATTTCACCTTCCTGATCGTGTAACCGGTCTAGTCCCGGACCTCTGGGTAAGTACCAGACAGTGAAAAAATCAAATCCGGGAGGGCCTAGGAAGACCAGCCTGAAGTACTGCTGATCCAAAAGCGGTCTCCTCCGCCCTCTGCACATCCAGACGGTAATGCCGTGCAAAAGAATTCAGAGACGACCAAGTCGCCGCCTTACAAATCTCCACTGGAGAGACGAGACGCACCTCAGCCCAGGAGGAGGCTTGCGCCCTAGTGGAATGAGCCCGCAGCCCTTCCGGGACCGGGCGACCCCCCAAGATATAGGCCGAGGCAACCGCCTCCTTGATCCAGCGCGCGATGGACCCCTTGGAGGCCGCCTCCCCTTTCCTGGGTCCTGCGAAAAGGACAAAAAGCCTGTCGGACTTGCGAAAATCGGCCGTGCGCCGGAGATACCGCTTCAGTGCTCTATGAGCATCCAACAAATGGAAGCTCCGCTGACCCGAAGAATCCGAGGACTGCGAAAAAACCGGCAAAGTAATTTCCTGCTTCACATGGAAAGGCGAAACTACCTTGGGAAGGAAGGCCGGCACCGTACGCAACACCACCTTTGACGGATAAAACAAGAGATAAGGCTCCCTACAGGAGAGCGCCTGTAACTCGGAAACCCTCCGCGCCGAGCAGATGGCCACTAGAAACACCACCTTCAAAGTGAGGTCCTTGAGCGATGCTCGGGACAGAGGCTCAAAAGGCGCGCGCTCGAGCGCATTCAAAACTGACGGGAGATGCCATTTCGGAATGATCGGCCGCACCGGCGGGCGCAGTAAAGACCCTGCTCTCAAGAAACGCTTAATATCTGCATGGCAGCCGAGCGACTGGCCCCCTATCTTGCCTCGGAAACATGACAAGGCTGCAACCTGGACTCGCAACGACGCCGCAGCAAGACCCTTAGCAAAGCCATCTTGCAAAAAATCTAAGATCTGCGCAACAGAGGACTTCAACGCCACGAGCTTCCGTTCTAGGCACCAGGCTTCGAAAATCCTCCAGACCCGGACATATGCCAGGGAGGTGGAGCTCTTCCGAGCCCTCAGAAGGGTGGAAATAACCGCCGATGAATAGCCCCGTGCTCTCAGCCTAGCCCTTTCAAGAGCCAGGCCGTAAGCGAGAATCGATCCACGTGCGGCATGAACAGGGGTCCCTGCGAGAGAAGGTCCGGACGCGACGGGAGCCGCCAGGGCTTCGCCACTACCAAGCGTATCAGATCCCCGTACCACGGCCGCCGAGGCCAGTCCGGAGCGATCAGGATGACCTGACCCCTGTGCCTTTCGATTCGCTGCAGGACCCTGCCGATGAGAACCCACGGGGGAAACGCATACAGTAACTGTCCTACTGGCCACCGCTGGACGAGCGCATCCAAGCCTTCCGACATCCGTTCCCGGCGCCTGCTGAAAAAACGACCGGCCTTCGCCGAGGCAAAGGTCGCCATGAGGTCCATGACCGGCTCTCCCCAATGACGGACTATCATCTGGAAGACTTCGGGATGGAGGACCCACTCCCCCGGATCCACCCGAACCCGACTGAGAAAATCCGCCTGCACGTTGTCCACTCCGGCGACATGCGCTGCTGACAGGTCCAGGAGGTGCGCCTCGGCCCACTCGAGCAAGACTCCGGCCTCGAGTTCCAGCGTCGTACTGCTGGTGCCTCCCTGACGGTTGACATACGAGACTGCCGTGGCATTGTCGGAAAACACGCGGACTGCCCTGCCTAGAAGCAACGGACGAAACTCCTGGAGCGCTAACGTCACCGCCCGCAACTCCAAGCGGTTGATGGACCACTCCGACTCCGACGCTGTCCATTGTCCTTGCGCAAACACCCCGAGACAGTGAGCGCCCCAACCGAGGAGACTGGCGTCGGTCACTACGGGCACCCAGTCCGGAGTAGTCAGCTCCCGGCCTCTCGCCAAGGACTCGGGAAGCAACCACCACTGCAGTGATTGACGAGCCTCCTCCGGACAGGGCAACCTCCGGGACAGAGGATGCAGTTGGTGCGACCAGCGGCGCAGCAACGCCCTCTGCAGAGGTCTCATGTGTGCCCTCGCCCATGGGACAGTCTCTATCGTCGCAGCCATCGTGCCCAGCAACTGAAGATAAAGCCATGCCGAAGGCGCCTTGAACCGAAGAAACCGAACAACCAGCTTCCGAAGACTCATTGCCCATCCTTCCGTCAGAAAGACTTTGCCCACCGTGGTGTCGAAACGAGCACCGAGATACTCCAGAGTCTGGGAGGGAAGCAAGTGACTCTTTGCTCGATTGACAACCCAACCGAGCTCCTCCAAAAAAGACACCACGCGAGCCGTGGCCGAGATACTCTCCGCCCTGGACTTTGCACGGATCAACCAGTCGTCCAGGTACGGGTGCACCAAGATCCCCTCCTTTCGGAGAGCCGCCGCCACCACAACCATCACCTTGGTGAAGGTGCGGGGAGCCGTCGCCAGGCCAAAAGGCAACGCCCGAAATTGAAAGTGACCGAAGGGGACCGCGAAGCGGAGAAATTGGTGATGATCCTGCCGAACGGGGATGTGAAAATAGGCCTCCGACAAGTCTAGCGAGGTGAGGAACTCCCCGCTCTGTACCGCTACAATGACCGACCGAAGGGTTTCCATGTGGAAACGGGAAACGTGGAGACAACGATTTACCCCTTTGAGATCCAGGATCGGGCGGACGCCCCCGCCCTTCTTGGGGACCACAAAGTAAATCGAGTAGCGACCGGCGCCGCATTGGTCGGGAGGAACGGGTACTATTGCCCTGAGGTCGAGAAGCCGCCGGACCATCACCCGCAACGCCTCGCGCTTGGCGGGAGACTTTCCGGGGGACAGTACAAAGGCCTCGCGCACCGGCCGCAAGAATTCGAGAGCGTACCCGTCTCGCACAACGTCCAGCACCCACTGATCCGATGTGACTCGGGCCCAGGCATCGTAAAACTCCTGCAACCGCCCCCCCACTGGGAGTAAGGGCGCCTGGGCCCCCCGTATCTCATTGTTGCTTCTTGGCGGTGAAAGAGGAGGAGGCTGGAGGCCCAAAGCCTCTGCCGGCACCTCGGAACCCCCGAAAGGGCTGATTTCTATTAAAGAAACGTCCCCTCTGGGCAGCACTGAATCTGGGGGAACGAAAACGGCGAAAATCGCGCTGCTGTCCTCTTCCAGCCGAGAACTGCCGGGCAGGCCGCGGCTTGTCCTCCGGCAACTTGCCCCCTTTAGATTCCCCTAAGTCCTTAACAAGCTTCTCCAAGTCCTCCCCAAATAAGAGGCGACCCTTAAACGGGAGCTTGCTTAACCTGGCCTTCGAGGCGCTATCCGCCGCCCAGTTACGGAGCCACAGGTACCGACGAGCCGCCACTGCGGACGCCATGCTCTTGGCCAAGCCCCGCATAAGATCATAATGAATGTCGGCTAGGTAGGCTGCACCAGACTCCAACCTGGACACTTCACTCGCTTCGGCGCCCTCAGGGCTCCCTTGAACCCGCTGCGACCAGCGAAGGCAGGCTCTAGCCACCCAAGCACCGCAGATAGCCGCCTGAAGAGACAGCGCATTGACATCAAACACCTGTCTGAGGAGCACATCAAGCTTCCTGTCTTGAGCGTCCTTAAGAGCCGTACTACCTTCCACTGGAATGGTAGTCTTCTTTGTGACTGCCGAGACCGCCGCATCCACCTTGGGAGACTTAAACACTTCCTTATCCGGATCTGATAAAGGATAAAGGCGGTTCATGATCCTGGCCCCCTTCAAAGGTGATTCTGGCAGGTTCCATTCCTCCTGTATCATCTCAGTAAAGACCCTATGAACGGGAAACACCTTCTGGGTCTTCCTAAAAACTTGAAGCAGGGGATCCTCCAAAGAGTCATCCTCTGTGGCCCCGGGGACCGGCATATTTAAAACTTTGAGGGCTTCCAAGATCAACGCAGGAAGCTCTTCCCTGCGGAAGACCCGCACTACACGCGCCTGGTCTTCCCGCTCAGTCAGCTCCCCGTCTTCCAGCTCCTCCTCAGCGTCCAAATCAGCGAGCTCGCCATCCGACAGCGGCCCCTCGGAAGCTACCGAACAGTCCGCCAAGGGCCCTTCCAAGCGCGGTCTCTTGGCTGCACCGGAGAGGACCTCGGACTGGGCCGGGGGCGCAGGCCTTTTTAGGCCCCCTGAGCCCTCCGGGCTGACGCCCATCGGAGGAGATGCTAGGAAAGACTGCTGAAGGAGCGCCATAAAGGATGTAGAAAAAATGGCAGACAAGTCCCCGGGGAACGCTGAAGGAGTAGGCGACAAGGCCGGAGCTGAAGAGGGCCCTGCCACCGAATCCCCCACTGGCAAATCCTGGGGTTGCGCGTCCGAGGGCTCTGACGCTCCCCCCGGACCGTCCCCGGAAGCAGTACCGGCGGGTTCCCGGGCGTCCGCGGTACAGGACTTGCACACACCCGTGGAGGACCCCTTTTTCATGCCACAGACGAGGCACAGGGGTTTAGAAGGCATGTCAAAGGGAAATAAAGAAAAGACTGGAGAAAAATAGTCCAGGGTCAAAGCTCTCCGCTAGAAGCCCTGCACCCACTCCAGGGAGACAATAAGACAACCTCGGACCCCCCGGGTTTTTTTTTTTTTTTTTTTTACGTGGCTCTAATATCTCAGCCAAATAGTTGGAAGAAAATAATAATAATCCCAAGAGGGCAGGGCGGAAGCAAGCCCCCGAAAACGCCGCAGAGAATTAGTGCCGCCAAAAAAATCTGCTCCGTGCAGAAACGGCGCGTCCGCGCTGAACCGCCACGCGGTCAGGCCTGCTCGCCCCACTTTGGCGCCAAAAACGGCTTGCTAGCAGTCCCGTGCCCAGAAAGAGGAGCCCCCTTACCTGCGGGCCGTTAGGGCCAGAAGAGTAGCACACTCACCGGGATCGCACCGCTCTGCTCCCCGATCGCGGGCAGAACGCCGGAGGCAACACACTCTCTCACCGCTCCATTCGGTCGGCAAACGGGAGGACCTGCCAGCGCACTTACAGGCAAGCTTCTGTGTGGCGCTGGCTAGGCAAACCTCCGGGTCTCTCTCAGTGAATCAGCCGAGCTAGCAGGAGGACCCCAGAGAGTGATAAGGGAGAAGGCCCGCTGAATCCCCGAAAGAGAGGGAGGGGGGAAAACGGGGGGGGAAGGGAGGGGGTAAATAGAGGGAGACAGGAGGAGAGAGAACAGCCTGCTGCAACTTAAAGGCACAGTATCGCCAAAACCCAAACTCTCCTCCAAGAGGAAATACTCAGCTAAAAAAATAAAGTAAGGAAAGAAAAGGAATTAAGAAAGTAATCAAACAGTTTCTCCAGTGAGCCCGGCTGTCCGGGCTCCTATCTATCCAGCTGCTTGGAGACTGAGGTAACTGGTGCTGAGAGGCGGATCCCGGAGAGATATACCGGTGACATCATAAAAAGGAGGAGTTTCTCAGTCTCCAAAGCTGCTGGATGAGATAGGGAACCCAGAGGTCCGGGACTAGACCGGTTACACGATCAGGAACAGCTTTAACCCCTAAAAGTCCCTTTTACCCCAGGATTTAGCGTTTATTCCAGAAGAATATACTGACAAGTGTAGACCTACTTCCAGTTTAGTAGTCCCTTTTGGAAGTCCTTTATCTTTAACTTGCTCCCCAAAGAGATTCTCTCCGTGGCACGGGACACCCACCAGCTTGTTTAGTATTGATTGTTCCAAGTCTGACAACTAGAGCCAAGCGAGTCTCTTGGCACCCGCCCCGATGACAGCATTCCTGTTTCAAAAATATCATAGGTTGCTCAGACCATGAACTTCGAACAGTCATTGCTGTGGGCCACTAAGGAATGATACTGGTCTACTTCCTCTGGGAGGGAGGAAATAGGCAAGATCAGCCAAGTCACAAATGTTGTTCTTCAAGAACATGCCCATGTAGAGTTAGTAAGAGGCTATACAGGTAACAAGCATGGAACTCTGGAAATATATTTTCCCTAAAGAGTCCAATGTCCGAACCTCCCTCCCTGAGGGCGCTGAGGAATGGGTTTTGGTTCTCTTGAACCTTTTTAAGCTGGATTCGACCACCAAGGAAAGGTGTGGATGCCGAGGTTTCTCCAATCTGGGAGCCTTCTGAACTTTGTACATGAAGTCAAGCCTTCTACTGACCAGAAGTACAGTGAGGGGGTTCTCCCACATTCTCATCTGTACTCTCTGTAGAATGAAGTGCATGGGCATGCTCACTGCCTCCTTAGGGTTCTTCTGCCCTGGGCTCATCCTCAGTCTTCAAAGAAAACAGTACGGCCTTGGCCATATCCCTTACAAATTCCTGGAAGGACATGTCCTCAGGAGGGGACTTGCACCACTCATGAGGTGGAGAAGGGTCTGACAGGAGCCTACCCTCCAACAAATCCTCCGATTCAATGTCAGTAACCCAGTCTTCTGAATCAGAGAGGAAGTCAAAATCTCTGCCTGAATCAGTCTCCTCCTTCAAGAGGATCAGGAGCTCCTTTGGGAGCAATGATGCACTCATGTCCTTTAAGACATCGAGGGCGCACTGGACCGCACAACACTAGATAGGGATATTGGCCGGGCAGCAACAGTGTCGATGTCCTTCTATGCCCTGATGCAGGCAGGACATGCATCTTGAGGATTGGCTGTATGGCAGCCGATGTCGAGGACCCGGCATTCTGCACCACAGTGGGTTCTTCCAGTGCTTGCAGAAGGTGTTTCTCCATGATGCTGATTCTGAAGGCTGCGAGGCTTGAGCAACTTCGACCAATGCACCCGGTAGGTATATAGGGATTTCAGTGACTGGGTCTTGGCTATCAGTGACCCTCTGATATCCTGGAGGATAAGCTCTCATCCCTTCAGGGCACCATCAAGGGGTGCTCACATGGACCCCCATCGCTCTTGACACCATGCCTCGATACACTCTGACGCTGATGCACCAGGGTCTTTACCCAATGTTCGGCATGGTCACCCCTTGATGTCGAAAAGATACGGTCAAATCCTTCCTTGTCTTTGGGTAGAGATTGATTCATGGCTGATGCTCTGGGGCACTACAGGTGCTCGGCTACAATTGAGCTCGAGAGCCCTTCGTCATCGATGCATCGGACTTCTGAGTGTCAGAAAGATTTGTGCTGCTTCTCATGACCCTCGAGTCCTCTTTTTGTCATCTGTGAACACAAATTACAAGAAGAGAGCTGATTTATTTATTTATTTATTTGTAATTATATGCCGCCTTTTTCTGGGTCAAGGCGGTTCACATGAAACATAAGTGTTTTACATTGAAGCAGTAGCATCAAATTATGTACAACATGTAACTGGAGAGCTTTTGGCTCTCTAATTACATGTACATAGTTTGATGATCAGATCCCAAGCATTGTAGACACAAGTTGTGGGTATCTGTGACAGAAATGGTCCTAGAGCACTTAGAACACTGCTTGAAACCACTGGTGGGATTCTGGGACATGTCATCCAGAAAAATAGCCACAGCAAAGTTGAAGGGCTCAATGACAAGGACCAAAGCCCGCCACACCACCAGAAGAACTGGGGTGCCATGGCAAGAAGAAAATGAGCGATCAAAGGAGAGAAAAGTGAAAGGGAGGAGAGATTCATGACAGCAGGTGACTTGGTGAAAATCTTGAGGCAAAAAAAAAGCCATTGTGGGGAAAAAACAGAAGTTTACTAATAGAGGTATCTGGGACGTGTCCGGGACGTGTCCATGGGGCTCTGTGGAAAACAAAAGACTGATCTAAGATGGCACTGAGGCAGCTGGCGGGAAGGAGTCTCTCAAAAGCTTCCAATAGAAGCTGGGGAGCATTCCCACATGGGGCTCTATCGGAGGATGTCACCCATACATAAGAACTCATTCCTGCTTTTCCACTGAGAAAAACAGATACTGAAACGTGTTTAACATCATGGAATAAGATACAAGTCATCACTCAGGTTGCAATTGCTGTACTTTCAATACGGCTTAGGAATTGTAGACTGGACTCTTAAATATATCTAAAAACTGGATGTATGAACAAGAAAATTTCCCCATGTCCACAAGGTAATTAGAAATTTCAGTGCATGCCGAGGCTGTATGTTCCTAGAGCCAGAGGAGGAATGGGGCTCATAGAAATAGATTAAATATTTGGAGGGTAATTTTATAATTGGGCATCTGGTTTAAGGCAGCCTATTTATAAAGAAAAGTTGGCGCTTACTTTTCTTTACAAAATACTAGCATAAGTGACCAAAAATGCACCTTAAATTAAGGTGTGATGATTTACACCACGCTTATAAGTTGCAGTATGCGCATAAAAAGGCAAACTTTAAGTAGTATTCGAGATCAAATTGAGACATCGAAGTTGAGATGTAACATTTCTGACAGCATTTTAGAAGAGGCTCTGCCAAATGTGGAGACTTTTTTTAAAATATGTATGAGGATGGACAGGAGTTCGTGTGTATCTGCAAACACGTAGGGCTGAAGGAGCCATTTTACAGATCTGTATATGAAAAATCAATAGAGGCAACTTGCATGTATAAGTACTGCACTTACACATGTAAGCTGGTATTCTGCAAACTTATATGTTTAAATGTTGCCAATTAACTATAAAGGCAACTATCTAATTCATTTCAATTTGGAGGGAGAAATAAATAATGGGTGTTTGAGAAAGATTATCCACTTAATCCCTCCTGTAAAGGACTTGCCAAAATTAGCACGTTTTGAAAACATATTTATGCCAGGGAGCATTTCTGACTCACCCAGGCCACACCCAACTATGCCCCCAATTACCCTTGCAATTTCTGCCTATTATGGACATCCACGAGTAAATTTAGCCCTTATAAAAACTGTCATAAGTGAATGCTTGACTTAACATAAGAACATAAGACATGCCATACTGGGTCAGACCAAGGTCTATAAAGCCCAGTATCCTGTTTCTAACAGTGGCCATGTGGAAATTGTGATAAGGCTTCTAAAATAACCCTCAAATTATAGCACTTTATGATCTGCAGATGTACTTGCATGCTCTACCTATTCTCCACCCTGTACATGCACGCAGTGAAAGTATGCGCCATGAAATTAATATACTTGCACTTTGACGCTGGGCCCAATTTTATAAGAGGCCATTTGTGTGCGTAAATGAATAAAATATTCCTTTTTATGTGCCCTAATTTCATGCATAACAGTAGGCTCCCCCTTACAAAATTACCCACATGAGAGGTAATTTTATAAAGCCATTTTGTGCATATAAAATACCGACTGGAATAAAAGTACATGCATTGGCATGAATGTATGCACTTTTCTAAGGGTGTATCAGGAAGCACAGTCTGAGTGGAACACAGAATTCACAAGCATTAATGTTTTTTTTTTAATTAAAAAGCCCCTTAATTTATGTGCATATTTGCATTCTTTTTGCATGTTCATTTGTGACTGCTATTGAACAGTTGGAAATGTTCATGCCTACCCTTTAAGTTGTGATCCTTACTACAGGTACACCACCAATTTTCAGCATTTCTTTTAATCTGGACAAAGGAGTGGTGCAGCTGCACAGGGCACATTTGCGGTTGCCGGCCTCTGCTGCCCCCCCCCCCTCTGTTCTGCTGCCACCACTGCTGCTTTTTGTGTTCCCTTGGTGGTGGCAGGGCTGGTGGCAGGGCCGGTGGCAGCAGCAGCAGTGGTGGACCTCCTCCAATTGATAAAAAAAACCATGCAGGTCTTTCAGACTCCACGATTACATGTTGGCCTGTCCCCCTCTCCTCTGGCATATTCTCAGAGAGAGAGGGACCAGACCAGCCATTCAAATGTGGGTCTTGGTAAATCTGCGCTTGAATGATTGCTGTTGTCCTTTCCTCCTTTGATGCGAGCATACGTCAGAGGAGGGAGGAATAGGCCAGTATGCAAGTATGGAGTCTGAAAGACCTGCGTGTTTTCTTTTTCTCAATTGGAGGTCCAGCAACACTGCTGCCACCAGCACCACCACCACCAAGAGAACAGGAAAAGTGGCGGTGGCGGGGCAAGTGCAGGTGTGCAGGCTGGACATAGAGATGTGGTATAAGATGGGGAAATGCTGGGCATTTGATAAATGACAGACCTGTGATGTGGAGTGGGAGGAGCGCCAGATGAGCAAGTTGCACAAGGTTCATTTATGGCTTAGTATGGCCCTGACCTCTGTTGGTCCAGCAAAACAAACAATCCGGCAAGCCTTTAGAATCAAGGGTGCCAAAAAATCCACTTCTCTCAAGAGGCTGAAAGGGGCCAAGGTCACCCTTTCAGCAGCTATGTTGTCACTGACAGGGACCCCAAGTTGGGGTGCAAGAGAACCTCCCTCCTGAGACAGGAGCCCTGGGGAGCTCCCAAATGGGATGAGAGCCTGCACTGACAGCCAGAGGAGTGGCAGGAACCATCACTGCCGGGGCCATCGAGGGGCGATCAGAATCAGGAAGGCCTTGTCGCGGAGGGTCCTGAATAGTGTTTTGGCAATTAGTGGTGTGGGTGGGAAGGCGTACATGAGACCTTTCGACCATGAAATGAGAAACGTGTCTGCTGCCACCGGGAGGGGTGGGCTTGCCGGGAACAGAAGCGGGGCAACTGGTAGTTGTCCAGGCTGGCAAACAGGTCTATCCATGGTTTCCCCCAGAGATAAAAAAGCTGGTTGGCCACTTTGGGGTCCAGCTGCTACTCGCGCGGCTGGAGGACCCTGCTCAATCTGTCCACCAGTGAGTTGTTCTGGACTGGCAGATATGCTGCCCGTAGGAGTATGCCCTGCTAGACTGCGTAGGAGCAGAGGGCCATAACCTCAAGGCAGAGGGTACGAGAGCCCGTGGCCCCCTGCTTTTTCACAGAGAACATTGCCACCTGGTTGTCTGTTTGGATGAAAACCGGCTGGCGCCTTAGGCGGTGGCAAAAAAGCTTGGAGGGCCAGATATACCACCCGCAGCTCTAGGAGGTTGATCTGCTGGTTGCTCTCATCCTGCAATCAGCTGCCCTGGGTGTGGAGTTCCTCACAGTGGGCTCTCCATCCCAACAGGGAGGCG
Organism: Ichthyophis bannanicus; assembly: GCA_033557465.1. NCBI lineage: Eukaryota > Metazoa > Chordata > Amphibia > Gymnophiona > Ichthyophiidae > Ichthyophis > Ichthyophis bannanicus. Next base: position 989,900,820 of record CM066032.1, read on the forward strand.
TCTGTAGTGAGAACCCTTAAGAGGTTTGGAGTTTGGAAGGGCATCCCTGCCTCAAGGTACCTGGGCTGTGCCACCAAGTCAGAGATTCCACCAACTGATGGGTCACTGCAACTCTGTCCCAAAGATGGCCTGTGGCCCATGTCCACTGGTCCTGAAGGCACCATTGTGCAGCCTTCATATGAAGGCGAGCATCTGGAGTGACATGGACCATGGAGGTCATGTGCCCGAGTAGGTGCAGTAAAGCCGAGCGGACATCGAGGGATGGTGTTGTATGTTTAGGGCCAGGAACCTGAGACAATCAGTTCGGTCCCCAGGAAGGAAGGCCTTTGTCTAGAGGGTGCCCAGTCTTGCTCCTATGAACTCCAGACACTGTGTCGGGAGGAGGTGGGACTTGGGGTAGTTTATTACAAACCCCAGATGCTGCGGGACCTGGATGGTATATGTGGTTGCTTGCTGCACTTCTGAGGCCGTGCATCCCTTTATGAGCCAATCGTCCAGGTAGGGGAAGACAAAGACCCCTGGAAGCGAAGGAAAGCAGCCACGACTGCCAGGACTTGGTGAAGACCCTTGGGGTGAAAGTCAAGCCAAAGGGCAGCACCCTGTACTGGTAGTGGCCACCCCCCATCATGAACCTCAGGTACTGCCTGTGGTTGTGGTGAATGAGGATGTGGGTGTAAGTATTCTTCAGATCCAAGGAGCATAGCCAAACTCCCTGCTGGAGGTAAGGCAGCAATGTTTCAAGGGAGAGCATCTTGAACTCCTCCCTCACCAGGAATTTGTTCAGATTGTACAGGTCGAGGACGGGTCTTAGGCCCCCTGTTCTTTTTGGTTTGAGGAAGTATCTGGAGTAGAATCTCTTGCCCTTGAGATGGTGGGAAACTGGTTCTACTACTCTGTCCTCGAGAAGACCTGTGAGTTCTTTCAGTAGAAGGTCCCGGTGAAGGGGAGACCTGGGGGGGGGGGCTCTCCTGGAAAGAAAGGGGGAGGTGTTTGAGTCAGAAGGAGGAGGTAGCCATCCTTGACCACCTGGAGTGCCCAAGAATCAATGGTGATGCCTGGCCACCTTTGGGCATAGTGAATGATATGTCCCCCTGTGGGCTGCTAACCTCCTTAGGATGAAGAGGCTATGCCCAAGGAGTCAAAAGCTCCCACCTGGCTGTGCCAGGGATGACGCCTGGGGTTTGGGAGCCTTCTGTTTACGAGGGCCTTGCCCATGTCCCTTGGCCTGCTGGGGAGCCGGGGAGACCTGGAAAGGTGGGTAGTATCTGAATTCAAAGAAACATGGGACAAACACAGAGGATTTCTAAAGGAAAAAAAGGGGACTGTTGTAGTGGTTGATATGGAAGGACAGACTAGATAGACCATGTGGCCTTTTTCTGTCGTCAAGTTTCTATGTAATTTCTGTAAGCAGCCCTTTTCCTTGGGTAGAAGGGCTTTTTATTTATTTATTTATTTATTTAACAAATTTTATACACCATCTTTCTACAAGTCAAGACGGTTTACATAGAACATATTAGCAGTATGTTTCAACTGCTTACATGGAACAAGATAACGGTGAATACATAGGGTAACGAGAAGAACTATATACAAAGATCAAATATCAACTATTTACATGTGAATTTACAATAAGCCATATGGTTGTGTTAAGAATTTGAGTTTTGCAGAGGAATAGGTAGGGGGGTGTAAGGTTATGAGCTAAGGTGGAAGGGAGAAATGTTCAAGGAAAAGATGGGTTTTCAACTTTTTTCGGAATTCAGAGTGGTTTGAACAGTTCCGAAGTTCGTGAGGAAGGGAATTCCATAAGGATGGAGCATAGAGGGAGAAGGCCTTGTTACTTGTCGATTGTTTAGAGTGTCTCTTGTTTATAGGGATGGTCAGTAAGTTTTTTGTAATAGAGCGGCGTGATCTTGTGCTGTTGGAGGAGAGAAGGAGAGGGGAGAGGCATGGAGCTGACTCATTGAAGATGATTTTATGTATAAGCGTGAGGACCTTGAATTGAACTCTGTATTGGATGGGGAGCCAGTGGAGATCATAGAGGACAGGTGTGATGTGGGTACGTCTAGGTTGTTAGATATAAGCCGCGCTATCGTATTCTGGGCAAGTTGGAGCGGTTGAATAGTGTTCTTGGGGAGGCCATGATAGATATGGTTACAGTAATCAAGAAAAGGGATTGTGAGGGCCTGGCAGACAGTACGAAAGGAGTTAGGGCTTAGGAGGGGTTTGAGGTTGCGGAGGGTACGGATCTTTGCGTATATTATATTAATGGTTCTCTTTATTTGGTCAGTGAAGGAAAGGTTCTGATCCAGGATAATACCAAGATCTTTCACTTGGTTTTTTATAGTAAGTGTGAGATCACCGATAGTGAGAGTGGGAGGTGGGGTGTATGTAGGATTGGAGAATACCTGGAGAACCTCAGTTTTGGATTGGTTGATTAAGAGGTTATGTTGGGAGAGCCATGAGCCATACCTTCACAGCCCATTACTGCTTGGACAAGGACTCCCGCCGGGATGCCTTGTTTGGTCAGGCTGTTCTCAAACACCTGTTCCATACCTAACCAACTCCTACCCTCCAACCCTGGCTGGATGCCTGAGATTCATGGGGGGAGGTAGAGCCCTTCCCAGGGACTCAGAACCTGGGTGATCTCCCAGGCATCTCTAGCTGGGGAGTCCCCATATGTGAAGACTCATTCCTGCTTGTTCCTGGAGATAGCACAGTTACTTACCTGTAACAGGTGATCTCTGGGAACAGCAGGAATAAGTCTTCACAACTCACCCACCTCCCCTAGGAGCTGTATCTCTCTATCTTTCTTTCCTTTCCTCACTCTCTCTTTGTCTCAGCTTTAAAACTCGAACTGGAGAGAGGCGGTTAGGAAAGGCGGGAAGGCAGCGCGCAGGCGCTGTGGGATGCTCCCAAAAGCTTTCCTTTTGGACGCTGGGGAGCGTTCCCGCGCAGGCTCCGTCGGAACCGATGATACCCATATGTGAAGACTTATTCCTGCTGTTCCCAGAGATCACCTGTTACAGGTAAGTAACTGTGCTTTCCAGGTCATTTATGAATATGTCAAAAAGCAGCGGACCCAGCACAAATCCCTGGGTACAACACTATTCACCTTTCTCCATTGGGAAAATCGGCCATTTAGCCCTACCCTCTGCCTTCTATCTTTTAACCAGTTCCTCTCACTTGGTTTGCAGCTTGTCGTGCTGTGAGGGCTTGCGTGCATCAGTGATGCTGAGAGCTAAACTATCGGTAGTTTAACTACTGGCAGGGTCTCCCAAGATGGACAGGTCTCAGCTGAGGTGCCAGACGAAGACAAACCACCCATCTGGGCAGCAGCAGAATGGGATAGTGTTGACGGCGGAGGATCACATTTCTGTGACAACGGCAACAACACCAAACTTAAACTGCGCGGAAGGAAGGCCCGGCAATCTACTTCTGTATCTTGCCATGAAAACCCAATGGATAGTTACAACAAAACAAATTGTGCTATGGTGCTGGAAGATGAGACTCCCAGTTCGGAAGGCACTCAACTAGCTACTGGGGAAGAGCTGAAGACTTTTCAGAGTAAAGCCAGCATTTATGATGTGGTTGGATCAAAGCCCTCGGGAAGTCTGACTGCTGATGTAGCTGCGCATGAAATGAGAGTCAGAAGCTGTAAAGATGTCTTACACATTGGAACATGGAACGTACGAAGCATGAACCAAGGGAAGTTGGAGGTGGTCAAGAATGAAATGGAACGTGTACAACTTGATCTGTTGGGTGTCAGCGAACTGAAATGGACTGGCATCGGGCACTTTGCATCAGATGATCACATGGTCTACTATGCTGGAAATGAAAAACAAATAAGAAATGGTGTTGCATTTATAATAAAGAAGAAACTTGCAAGAACTGTAATGAAATACAACGCAGTCAGCGAACGCTTAATCTCTATTCGTCTACGAGGATTGCCTATCAACACAACTATAATTCAAGTATATGCCCCAACAACAGCTGCAGAAGAGAATGAAATTGAAGAGTTCTATGAACAAGTACAAGCTGAAATTGACAGAACATGCAAACAGGATATCCTGATAGTCATGGGTGACTGGAACGCAAAAGTTGGCAACAAAGAAGAAGGCAAAGTAGTTGGAAAATATGGACTTGGCAACAGAAATGAAGCTGGAGAAAGATTGATAGAATTCTGCAAGACCAATGATCTATTCATCTCAAACACCTTCTTCCAGCAACACAAGCGACGACTGTACACATGGACTTCACCCAATGGATTGTATAAAAATCAAATTGACTACATCTGTGGAAGTCAACGATGGAAAAGCTCTGTAACATCAACAAAGACAAAACCTGGAGCTGACTGTGGTACAGATCATCAACTACTAGTATGCAAACTTAAGCTAAAGTTGAAAAAGAGCAAACCACTCATGAATGCACCAAAATATGACCTTGAGAATATACCACTGGAATTTAAAGACTGCCTGCAAAATCGATTTGCTGCTTTAGATACAAATGACAGAGCTCCGGAAGAGTTATGGAATGACATCAAGAAGGTTGTGCTGGAAGAAAGTGAGAAGTCTCTACAAAAGGTGAAAAAGCAAAAACGGCCAAAATGGATGACGGAAGAAACTCTGAAAATTGCCCAGAAACGCAGAGAAGCTAAAGCCAAAGGAGAAAGAAAGACAGTCGCAGAACTCAACAGAGATTTCCAACGTGCAGCAAGACAGGACAAGGAAAAGTACTACAATGACACTTGCAAGGAAATAGAAGCAGAAACTATTAGAGGAAGAACAAGATCGGCTTTCCTAAAGCTGCGAGAGTTAAAGAAAAAGTTCCAGCCTCGAATTGGAATGTTACAAGATGCTCAAGGTTCTATGTTGAATGATTCTGAGAAGATCAAGAAAAGGTGGAAGGAATATACAGAGTTTTTATATGATAAAGATCAAGTGGACCAACAGCCGTTTCAACCTATACCTTATGATCAGGAACCATTGGTGATGAAAGAAGAAGTTGAAGCAGCATTGAAAGCCTTATCAAAGAACAAAGCACCAGGCATTGATAGCATTCCCATAGAAGTATTGCAGCAATCTGATGCAGCTGTTACCGTACTTACAAGGCTCTGCCCAGAAATATGGAAGACAACATCATGGCCAACTGACTGGAAAAGATCTGTGTTTATACCAATACTAAAGAAAGGTGATCCAACTGACTGTGGAAATTACCGCACAATCGCTCTGATCCCACATGCCAGCAAGATTCTACTGAAGATTATTCAAAAGAGACTACAGCCATACCTAGAACAAGAACTATCTGAAGTGCAAGCAGGGTTCAGGAAAGGGCGAGGAACGAGAGACATCATTGCGGATGTGAGATGGATCCTTGAAAAGACTAAAGAATACCAAAAGGATATCTATTTGTGCTTTATCGACTATAGCAAGGCTTTTGACTGTGTAAACCATGAGAAACTCTGGGCCACATTAAGAAGCATGGGTATACCAGAACACCTGATCGTTCTCTTGCGTAATCTGTACATTAATCAAGAAGCAACAGTTCGAACGGAACAAGGAGAAACAGAATGGTTTAAAATAAGCAAAGGTGTAAGACAAGGCTGCATACTTTCCCCCTACCTGTTTAATTTATATACAGAACAAATCATCAGAGAAGCAGGACTGTATGAAGACAACAGAGGTGTGAAGATTGGTGGAAGACTCATCAACAACCTTCGCTATGCTGATGATACCACATTACTGGCTGAAAGCGAAGATGATCTGAAACATTTGCTTCTCACAATCAAAGAACATAGTCTCAAAATGGGCCTTCACCTTAATGTAAAGAAGACAAAGATCATGACAACTGGCATAATCAACAGGTTCATCGTTGAAGGAGAAGAAATTGAAATCGTGAACAACTTTAACCTACTTGGATCAACTATCAATAAAGAAGCAACAAGCAGTCAAGAAATCAGACGACGCATTGCTCTTGGCAGAATGGCTATGAAAGACCTAGATAAGATTCTCAAGAGCAGAGATGTCTCTCTCCATACAAAGATTCGACTTGTTCAAGCCATGGTATTTTCAATAACATCATATGGATGTGAAAGCTGGACAGTGAAAAAGACAGACAGGAAGAAAATTGATGCCTTTGAATTATGGTGCTGGCGGCGAATACTGTGTATACCATGGACTGCCCGAAGAACAAACCAGTCGGTACTAGAGGAGATCAAACCTAAGCTTTCTTTAGAAGCTCAGATGACAAGACTTCGACTTTCATACTTCGGACACATCATGCGAAGAGAGAGATCATTAGAGAAAGACATCATGCTTGGCAAGATAGAAGGTCAACGCAAAAGAGGAAGGCCAGCAATGAGATGGATCGCTACAATAACAGCAGCTACGGGTACCAGTCTGTCGTCAATGAGCCGCCTGACTGAAGACCGAACACAATTTAGGATAGCTATCCAGAGGGTCGCCATGAGTCGACTCCGACTCGACGGCACTTAACAACAACAATCCACAATAGTACACTGCCTCCTATCCCATGACTCTTTAGTTTTGCCAAAAGTCTCTGATGAGGGACCTTGTCAAAGGCTTTCTGAAAGTCCAGATACACTATATCAACCGACTCACCTTTGTCCACCTGTTTATTCACACTTTCAAACAAAACATAACAGATTAGTAAGACAAGATCTTCCTTGTCTAAAGTCATGTTGGCTGTCTCCCATTAGGCCATAACTATCTACATGCTGAGTAATTTTGTTCTTTATGATGGTTTCTATCATTTATCCCGGTACTAACGTCAGGCTCACCGGTCTGTAGTTTCCCGGATCACTCCTGGAACCCTTTTTAAAAATTGGCGTTACATTGGCTATCCTCCAATCTTCAGGTATTACAGATGATTTTAATGAAAATTCACAGATTACCAATAGCAGGTCTGGAATCTCATATTTCAGTTCTTTCAACACCCTTGGATGTATACTATCCGGCACAGGTGATTTGTTACTCTTCAGTTTATCTAATAGTTGTAATACATCTTCCCGATGTATCGATATTTTCGTCAATTCTTCCGCACCTTTAAATACCACTTTAGTCATGGATAACATCCCTACATCTTCCTCAGTAAAGAACAAAGCAAAGAATTCATTCAGTCTCTCCGCTATCGCCTTGTCGCCTCTTAGTGCCCCTTCAACCCCTCTATCATCTAATGGATCAACTGACTCTCTCACAGGTTTTTTGCTACGAATGTACTTGAAAAAGTCTTTATTTTGCGTTTTTGCTTCCACAGCAAGCTTCTTCTCAAAGTCTCCCTTTGCCTGCCTAATCAATGCCTTGCATTTGACTTGCCAGTGCTTGTGCTGTGTCCAGGTTTCGTCATTTGGCTCTTTTTTCCATTTCCTGAAAGATGCTTTTTTGGCAACAACAGCCTCTCTGACCTCATCTTTAAACCATGCTGGCAGTTTTTTGGACTTCCTTCCACTTTTCTTAAAGCGTGGAATACAGCTGGGGTGGGCTTCCAAGATAGTATTTTTTTAACAACACCCAAGCTTGATGTAAGTCTTTAACCTTTGCAACTGCTCCTTTTAGTTTTTTCTTAACTATTTTCCTCATTTTATCATAGTCTCCCTTTCGAAAGTTAAAAGGTAGTACTGTGGATTTCCTTACTATCCCTCCTCCACTAATTAAATCAAACGTGATCATGCTATGATCACTATTGCCAAGTGGCCCCAACATCCTTATCTCTTGCACTAGATCTGGTGTTCCACTAAGGACTAGGTCTAATATTTATTTATTTAACAGGTTTTTTATACCGCCTTTTCCTTAAATCAAAGCGGTTACAAAGACATACAAAAGCTAAACATAGGCATGGGAAGTGAAAGGTGGGATACATAACATGGTGAACTATTACAAAAAACACAATGTAGAGAGGTTACAATTAATATGGCTTCCCCTCTGGTCGGTTCATGAACCAGCTGCTCCAAGAAGCAGTCATTTATTTCATCTAGGAACTTTATCTCCCTAGCATGTCCTGCCGTGACACTGACCCAGTTGATACCGGGGTAATTGAAATCACCCATTATTATTACTGCGCTGTAACTTTTGTTAGCTTCCTTGATTTCTTTGAGCATTTCATCATCCATTTGTTCATTCTGGCCAGGCGGTCGATAGTACACCCCCACTGCCATCGCCTTCCCTTTTTTACATGGAATTTCAATCCATAGAGATTCTACAGAAAATTTTGTTTCCTGCAAAACTTTAATCCTTTTTGACTCAATGCCCTCTCTAACATAGAGCGCAACCCCTCCACCAATTTGATCAGCTCTATCATTACGATATAGTTTGTACCCAGGTATCAGTGTCCCACTGGTTGTCCTCCTTCCACCATGTCTCTGATATTCCATTCATATCTAACCTCTCATTTAGTGCTATATATTCCAACTCTCCCATCTTATTTTTAAACTTCTAGCATTTGCATACAAGCATTTTAGAGACTGTATTTAGAGTAGTTACTCACCTGTAACAGGTGTTCTCCAGGAGCCGCAGGAATCAGTCCTCACATATGGGTGACGTCGGCGCCGACGGAGCCCTCGCGGAGCAATTTTCCCCAGCTTTCAAAGAAAGCCTTTGGGAATTGCAGCGCGCATGCGCGGTCCCCTTCCCGCCCAAGGGTGCCATCTTGCTCAGTCAGATGACATAGCTAAAAGACAGCAAAAAAATTAGCAAAAACGAAATGATATGACTGCAACTCCAAGGGGAGGAGGGAGGGTTGTGAGGACTGATTCCTGCTGCTCCTGGAGAACACCTGTTACAGGTGAGTAACTACTCTTTCTCCAGGACCAAGCAGGAAGTCAGTCCTCACATATGGGACTCCCTAGCTTAAGGCTACCGGAGACCTCAAGCGGAAAAATGAGCTCCCTCTAGCTCAGTAGCACAGAAGAAAGGAATCTTCTCTGAAAAAGCACCCGACCGGTAGCCCAACATCAGGGCCGGAGGGTAGGAGTTGCCTAAACCTCAAAGAGATTATGGAGGACTGCCTGACCGAAAGCACTGTCCCTGCGGGACTCCCTCTCCAGGCAGTAATGGGCCGCAAAAGTCTGGCTTGAAGACCAAGTAGCGGCCCGGCAGATGTCTGCCAACGGAACAGAGCGGAGATGAGCCACTGACGCAGCCTTCACCCTAACACGATGAGCCGTGACTCGACTCTCCAACGAGAGGCCGGCTGCCCCATAAGCCCAAGCGATACAGTCAGCAACCCATATGGACAAAGTATGCTTGGAGACAGGGAGCCCCAACTTATTGGGGTCAAAAGAAACGAAGAGCTGAACAGCCCTCCGATGCTCCCGCGTACGATCAAGGTAAAAGGACAAGGCTCTTCTACAGTCCAGGGTATGCAGGACCATTTCAGCCCGGCTGGTATGCGGCCTGGGAAAGAAGGTTGGAAGAACCACCTCCTGGTTGAGATGAAAAGGAGAAACCACTTTTGGAAGAAACTTAGGGTGAGTCCGTAAGTCGACCCTATTCCTGTAGAACCTAGTGTAAGGGGATCAGACACTAGGGCCTGTAGTTCACTAACGCGCCTAGCAGAGGTAAGGGCTACCAAGAACAAGGTTTTCCAGGAAAGAAAACGAAGAGGGCAGGTAGCCATAGGTTCAAAGGGCGGACAGGTAATCCGCTGTAAGACCACATTCAGATCCCATTCAGGGGCTGGTGGGCGTAAGGGAGGCTTAAGGATAAGGAGGCCTCTGAGAAAACGAGCCACCAAAGCGTGGTTGGAAAGAGGCCTGCCATCCACGGGTGCGTGATGCGCAGAGAGAGCACTGAGGTGCACCCTTACAGAGTTGGACTTAAGGCCCAGATTGGAGAGGTAAAGCAAATATTGCAAAACCACTGCCACCAAGCAAGAGAAGGGATTCTCAGATCGTTGAGTACACCACTCGGAGAACGACGCCACTTAAGAGCGTAGGATTTCCGGGTGGAGGGCCGCCTGGAGGCCAAGACGACCTCTTCCACCTCCCGAGGCAGCAGGAGGGGAGCAAGGACTACCCTTTCAGCAGCCAGGCCATCAGATGAAGGGACCGGAGGTTGGGGTGTAGGAGAGTGCCCTGATCCTGTAACAGGAGATTGGGTTGAAACCCCAGAGGAAGAGGAGTGTCCACCGCCAGCTGCATCAGAAGCGGGAACCAGGGTTGTCTCGGCCACCGGGGAGCCACTAGGATCACGGAGGCTCTGTCTCTGAGAACTTTGAAGAGCGTCCGAGACACCAGTGGCATGGGAGGAAAGGCATACAAGAGGCCTGTGGACCATGGGATCAGAAAAGTATCCGCCGCTACCCTCAGAGGATGCGGTTGTCGAGAGCAGAATCTGGGAAGCTGCCGGTTCAGAGGACTGGCAAAGAGATCCATTGTGGGGAGGCCCCACTTGAGAAAGATCTGTTGAACCACTAAGGGATTCAATCGCCATTTGTGTGGTTGGAGGATTCTGCTCAGTTTGTCTGCCAGGTAATTTTCTTGACCTGGGAGATAGACAGCTTTGAGGAGGATGCCATGGCCGACAGCCCAAGAGCACAGTTTTTGTGCCTCCTGACAGAGAAGGAAGGAGCCTGTGCCTACTTGTTTGTTCACGTAGAACATTGCAACTTGATTGTCCGTCTGGACCAGTACAGACTGGTGAGAAGTGAGGTGGGAGAAGGCTTTCAGAGCCAGTCGGATGGCTCTGAGCTCCAGGAAGTTTATCTGCTAAGCAGACTCCCAAGGAGTCCAGAGGCCTTGAGTACATGTCCCTTGGCAATGTGCTCCCCAACCCAGGAGAGAAGCATCGGATGTCAGTACCTGAGAAGGTGGAGGAGATTGAAAATCCACTCCCAGCACCAGGTTTGGTAGATGAAGCCACCACCGCAGAGAAGAGACCAGCAGGTCGGATACCTGTACTGAGTCCGCCAGGCTCCCTGTGGCCTGATGCCATTGAGTGCGAAGGCAACAACTGAGCAGGTCGCATGTTCAGGCGGGCACTGGGGGTCACATGGACCGTGGAAGCCATATGGCCGAGGAGTCTCAGAAATTGCCTGGCAGAGACCAGGGAATTGCTGTGAAAGTGGCTGGCGAGATCCATGAGCCTGTGGGCTCTGTCCAGAGGCAGGAAGGCCCGTGCCTGAAGAGTGTCCAACCTGGTGCCTATGAATTCGAGATTTTGAGAGGGGAGCAAAGTGGACTTTGCGAAGTTTACGACAAATCCCAAGTGCTGGAGTAGAGTCACAGTGCGATGAGTGGCCTGAGTGGCCTCTTGGGAAGACTGGGCTCTGATGAGCCAGTCGTCTAGGTGTGGAAACACAAAAAAGCCTTGAAGTCTCAGATAGGCCGCCACCACTGCCAGGCATTTGGTGAACACCCTGGGGGCTGAGGATAGGCCAAAGGGTAGTACTCTGTACTGGTAATGATTCCCTCCCACAACAAACCTGAGATATTGTCTGTGGTCTGGATGAATAAGGATGTGAGTATACGCATCCTTTAGATCCAAGGAGCATAGCCAGTCTCCCTGCTGGAGGTAGGGCAGCAAGATTCCAAGGGAAAGTATCTTGAACTTTTCCCTTGCCAGGAACTTGTTGAGGTTTCGCAAGTCCAGGATGGGTCTGAGGCCTCCTGTTCTTTTTGGTATCAGAAAGTACCTGGAATAAAAGCTGTGACCTCTCAGGTGGTGGGGCACCAGTTCCACAGCCTGTTCCTGAAGAAGACTTGCTAACTCCTGAAGGAGTAAGTCCCTGTGCAGAGGAAGTCTTGGAAGCTCCCCTGGAAAGTAGGAGGGAGGTACCTGGTGAAAGTGTAGAAGATAGCCTCTTTGAACTATATGAAGCACCCAGGTATCTGATGTGATGGCTGACCACCTGTGGGCAAAGTGGGCTAGCCGGCCTCCTGTGCTGAGAGAAACCAGCGGAGGGGAAGAGGCTATGCTGATGGAGTCAAAAACCCCCACCCTGCTGAGCAGGGGCCGGTGTTGTAGGCATGGGGGCCTGCTGCCTACGGGACCCATTACCCCGTCCCTTGGCCTGCTGACCCTGTTGGGGAGCTGCTGAGGCCTGATAATGAGGGTAGTGTTTATAGGCAGCCTGCTTTCTCGGGTAAAAGGGCTTTTTCCCCGAGCCCTTCTTCTTCTGTGAAGGGGCAGAGGTCTTTCTGGACAGCCTAGTCCTGGTCAGAGTCTCGGTCTCGATCTGTGCAGCCTTTTCAGCCATGGGCTTGCCAAAGAGGTTTTCACCTCTGCAGGGGACATCGACCAACTTGTCCTGAACCCATGGCTCGAGGTCGGATGACTGAAGCCAAGCCTGTCGGCGGGCACCGATGCCGGCTCCGACTACTCTAGCCGATGATTCGAAGCCATCGTAGGCTGCTCGAGAGATAAACTTCGAGCACTCTCGAATACCAGTGGACAAGGCCTGGAACCTCTGCAAAGGTTCCTCGGAGAGACCAGCAGAGAACCCGGCAATTTCTTTTGCCAGGTCTCGGAGATACATGCCCATGTAGAGCTGGTAGGTCTGGACTCGACAAGCAAGCATAGAGCCCTGGTAGCACTTTCTACCGAGGGCATCCAGGTTTCGGGCCTCCAGGCCGGGAAGCACCGAGGAGTGCATCTTTTGACTCTTGAGTCGATGCATGGCCGATTCCACCACCATGGAATGGTGCGGTAGTTGTGCCTTTTGGAACCCGGGGCTCTTGCGGACTCGATAAATGGAATCAACCCGCTTGCTAAACACCGGCGCCGACGCCGGGCTCTCCCACATGCGGAAGAGAAGTCGCTTCAGCATCAGAGGAACCGGTACAGTAAGGGCCTCCTTTGGGGGAGAGTCATACTGGAGGGCATCGAGCTCTTCGGCTCGAGGCTCCTCCTCGGGATCCATGGGGAATGCCAAGGCCTTGGCCATATCCCACACGAAGTCCGAGAACCGGGTGTCCTCCGGGGGGGACCGTCTCCGAGGTTCGGACTCGGACGAGTCTGATGGGATGCACCGAGTCCGAAAAGTACCCGGGGACTCTTCGTCCTCCGTCTCCCAGCCCGACTCCTCGGTAGTGGAATCGAGCGGCTCTGGTCGAGCGGACACCGATGCCCTTTGCCCCGACGCCGAGGCCGGCGTCGACGACCTCGGTCCCGAACGGGAGGCCGAGGGAGACCTCGACCGAGGATCGACTCGAGCTCGCATGGACTCGAGGATCGGCTCGGTCTCCGGGGTCGACTTGGACGTCGACGTCCCGGTGGTCGGTGCAGATACACCGGCGAGGCCAGCGATCAATGCCCGCTGCTGGTCCATGAAGGCAGCGAAACTGCTCTCCATGGCCGTCAACCTGAGTCCGAGCTCAGGAGACCCAGCAGCCCCCTACTCGGGGCCCGACGTCGGCTCCTTCGGAGGCAAGTCCACGAGAACTACAGTACTCACGTGTCCAGGAGACTCCAGCTCGAGACGAGGATGTTTCGATGGCCTCTCCGACTCCAAGGACCCGGGACGGCTATCGGGGCTATGCGACCTGGCCCTCGAGGAACCAGGAGCGTCCACCAACGCCGCCCTCGTGGGTTTCTTCTTCCTATGATGTTCCCAGGCAGGAGACCCCCGCTCAGAGGAACTCCGATGATGCTCAGGACCGGAGTCCCGGGACGTCGAAGCCTCTGACGAGGTCCGGGCCCGGCCGGACGCGGAGTCAGAGAAGATTCGTTCTCTTTGATGCTGCCGACTCCTCAACGCTTTGGAGGACATTTTGCCACACGGCTCACAGGTCATCGGGTCATGATCGGGTCTGAGGCAACAGTCGTGTGTGTCGGTAAGAGACATAAGTTTCTTACACCAATCACACTTCTTAAACCCGCTGGCAGCCATCAGGGGAAAAAGGGCCCCTGCGAGGTCAAAAGACAGGGCTGCCAGTGAAAAAGAAAAAATAGCGGGAACGCCAGTCACAAAGGACAAAACCGAAAAAATAAAGAACGGACTCGATACGGCGTATCGAGTCCGGGCGGGAAAAGGATCCGGCGTTGAACCGAGAAAAGAAAAACAAATAAAATCAACTTTTTCAGCGGCGATCACAAACAGTGTCTGTAGGGCTCCGTGGAAAAAAGAAGACTGAGCAAGATGGCACCCTTGGGCGGGAAGGGGACCGCGCATGTGCGCTGCAATTCCCAAAGGCTTTCTTTGAAAGCTGGGGAAAATTGCTCCGCGAGGGCTCCGTCGGCGCCGACGTCACCCATATGTGAGGACTGACTTCCTGCTTGGCCCTGGAGAATATTCATATTAATTTGGCTATTGGTAGACATGGGTAATTTGGGATCTTTAAGCTCTGTCTGCTCCATACTCGAGGGCCTTTTGGGCTACTTTACTCTTTTTTGGAACCTCTCTGCTTTTGGTAGTATCCTTCAAGGATACATTCTTCTGAACCATGCGCTCTTGGGCGATTGTCGGCTTTCCCCTGTTATCTAGTTTAAAAGCTGCTCTATCTCCTTTTCAAAGGTTAATGCCAGCAGCCTCATTCCATCCTGGTAAAGGTGAAGCCCATCCCTTCGGAAGAGCCCATCCTTTCCCCAGAATGTTCCCCAGTTCCTAACAAATCCAAAATCCTCATCTCTGCACCTCTGTCTCATCCACGCATTGAGACTCCGGAGCTCTGCCTACCTTTTGGGTCCTGCGCGTGGAACGGGAAGCATTTCGGAGAACGCTACCCTGGAAGTATCCATGTTCTACGTGAATAAGCAGGGCAGTGAGGCTCTACATCTCTGGTCCTTTGCCATCCATCATTGCATTCACTTCTATGCAGTGTATCTCCCAGGCAAGCTCAATCTCTTAGCGGACAGACTAAGTCGAATCCTTCTTCCCCATGAATGGTCTCTTCATATAGACAAAGTCTCTCACATTTTTCAAATCTGGCAGACTCCAGAGATAGACCTGTTCGCAAATCCTCAGAATGTAAAGCACCTTCGCTTCTGCACTAGGACTCCTGCACCGGACAGCCAGCAAATGGATGCTTTTCACCTCCACTGGGGTCACATTTTCCTATATGCCTTCCCTCCCATTCCTCTAATTTCCAAGACTCTTTCGAAACTCCAGAGAGACAAGGGCTTCATGATACTCATAGCCCCATGCTGGCCACATCAACCATGGTACCCTCACCTTCTATGTCTGTCTCAGGCTCAACCCATAAATCAGGAGTCTGCTCCAGATCTCCTTTCTCAGGAGGAGGGGACCCTACTCCATCCCAATCTGCAGTCTCTCCATCTCACAGCATTACTGCTGAAGGCATAGCCCTCCAAGATATTAACCTTCCCCAGGAGGTTATGGACATCCTCTTAGCTTCTAGGAAGCCATCCACCAGACGGTCCTGCGCTTTCGAGTGGCATAGGTTTTCTTTCTTAATCCCTTCTCAGCTCCGGTGGAGGCATTACTTGACTATCTCCTCTACCTATCTTCTGGACTCAAAATCAATTCGGTAAGAGTACACCTATGTGTAATTGCAGCCTCTCACATGCCCTTAGATGGCTAGCCCATCTCTTCTCAGCCGCTCTTAGCACACTTCATGAAAGGTCTTCTATTAACCAAACCTCCCATTAAGCCATCTCCAATGGCTTGGGACCTTAGCGTTGTTCTAGGTTAGCTTCTCAAGCCACCCTTTGAACCTCTAGTCACTACTTCACTTGGGTTTCTCAGATGGAAGGTTATCTTCCTTATTGCCCTCACTTCAGCAAGGTGCATTAGTGAGCTCCAGGCCTTGGTGGCTGACCTTTAATTACACACAGTTCCACCATGATAAGGTTTCCGTAGGACTCATCCTCACTTCATGCCGAAGGTGGTCTCGCCCTTCCATTTTAACAGTCAGTCTACCTTCCTGTGTTCTTCCCTAGACCACATTCGTCTAGGACAGAAGCAACCCTTCACACTCTGGATTGTAAACATGCCTTAGCTTTTTATCCCAGAGAACTCGAGAGCACCTAAAAGCTTCCCAGCTTTTCATTTCCTTTGACTCGAGTCACCTTGGCTTGCCAGTCTCCAAATGTACTTCTCTCCAAGTGGATAGCTGACTGCATCATCTTTGCTTATGCGAAGGCAGGACTCTCCCTTAGGGGTCACGTCACTGCCCATAATGTTCGAGCCATGGCTACCTCGATGGCAAATCTACGCTCTGTAGCTATTGACGAGATCTGCAAAGCAGCAACTTGGTCTTCGGTCCACACTTTTGCTGCCCACTATTGCCTGGACAAGGACTCCTGCCAGGATGTCATATTTGGCCAAGCTGTTCTCCAGCATCTCTTTCAGACTTAGAGCAACTCCTACCCTCCGTCCCGGGTTTCAATACGAGACATCCATATGGGATACATGACCTCTTTAGGCATACCTGTGAAAATCCATAGCCGATTCTGAGGTCATCTCTCTGGCATCTTCTAGCTAGGGAGTCCCATATGTGAAGACTACATTCCTGCTTGTTCCTGGAGATAGCGTAGTTACTCACCTGTAACAGGTGATCTCCAGGAACAGCAGGAATTTAGTCTTCATAACCCACCCTCCTCTCCTAGGAGTTGTGGGTCTTCTTTTCTTTCTTTCCTTTTATCTCAGCTACAAACTCAACTGAGGAGGGAGAGCTGGAAAGACAGGAAGGCAGCTACACAGGTGCAGTGGGATGCTCCCAAAAGCTTTCCTATTGGATGCTGGGGAGCGTTCCCACATGGGCTTCGTCGGTACTGATATCACCCATATGTGAAGACTAAATTCCTGCTGTTCCCAGAGATCACCTGTTACAGGTGAGCTACTACGCTTTATTGTAAACCGCTCTGCTATCCTTTTGAAGAGCAGTATATCAAATTTGAATAAACATAGACGTGCGTTTGTTTTGCACGTTAAATGGAGAACCTTAGCAGACTGTAGTAAAAGGAGCCCTTAATCTTACTTTAATCTGGCATTTATAGCCCCGCTTCTATCTAATTAGTGCTTTGAAGTGAATTACAGCATATAGCTAGCCAGTCATCATGCAAGACTGATAAGTCCGCTTAGCTAATACACAACAGTACTACCTACCAACGAATGATAACATCATTCATTGGCAGCATCAACCTTTTCTTGTTCCATCAACTCATCTAATAAAACAAATTAAAACTTTAATCATAAAAAACATTTATACAAATAACAATTTCCATTTAATACAGAAAAATCCTTATTTTCTCAGAAATAATCTTTATTTGTTCAATCTTAAACAAAATGGGCCCCATCTACAATTCAGACACCCTCCTATTCCAGCTGCATAAACAACTAAGTTTTAAGCATTTTATGAAATTTGTAATGGTTCCTCTCTAACTTACTATAAAAAAGAGAGCTAAAGTGTATCACACTTAAACTTGGAAACACTATTCAAAAACAACCAATGGAGATCACTGGGATAAAATGAAGCCAAATCAACAGGGTTACTTGGCTATTACTATTTGAAATAGTAAACATACGCCCCCTCAATATTGAATTAAATAATGATGGTATCAGTCCACATGATCTAGCAAATCATTACAGCAATAAGTTAAGGTGCCCAACTTCTACAGCAGCATTTCATTCAGATGACAACATAAATCACCCTACCATATGGCAATTATTTTCTCAAACTGACCTAAAACATCTAGGTAGAATACTATCCAACATTAACACATCTTTCTTTCTCTACAACATCAACAAAATTCGCCCATTCCTTTCTGAACACATTACTAAGACACTTATCCACTCCTTAGTCACCTCTTGTCTAGACTATTATAACCTTTCTGGTCTCCCTCTAAATCATCTCTCTCCCTTTCAATCTGTTCAACATTCTGCTGCACAGCTAATCTTCTGCCAGCCTCATCCTGCTCATATTATCCCTCTTTTCAAGTCACTTCATTGGTTTCCTATCAGTTTCTGCATCCAGTTCAAACTTCTCCTGCTGACCTATAAGTGCATTCACTCTGCAGCTCCTCACTCCCTTTCCTCTCATATCTCCCCCTACACCCCTCCTCAGGGAAATCTGCTCTTTTAGCAAATCACTTCTATCTATGCCTTTCTCTTCTATTGCTAACTCCATGCTTTGCTCCTTTCACCTTGTTGCTCCTTACTACGAGAACAGACTACCTAAGTCTGTACGTCAGTCGCCTTCTCTGATCCTTTTTAAATCCAGGCTGAAAACTCACCTCTTCGCTGCTGCTTTCGGATCTTGATTCACCTGATCTCCCTCGTGTTTCCTTACCATTTCCTCTAGATATATGCCCTGTCTACAGCTACTGTGTTGTCTGTCTTGACTAGATTGTAAGCTCTGATGAGCAGTGACTGTCTTTTTACATGTGTCTGTGCAGTGCTGCGTATGTCTTGTAGTGTTATGCAAATGTTCAGTAGTAGTAGTCTGCTCTTGATCCCTTTCCAGTTAGCTGGCTGAAATTAGCTCGTTCTGAACTGTCCCCAAACATTTGCAAAATAAGTAATCTATCCTTGTCACAGGGTTACTTGCCAAGCACCCTGAAAAAAGTGATAGTCCGTCCTATCCTCAGAAATGGATCCATGGATAAGGCTAACCCACTCTCATACAGACCAATTTCTAACCTACCATTTTTAGCAAAAATAATTGAAAAGATTGTCCAGATCCAACTACAGGATCATATTGACCTACATGCCCCACTGGATGCTCATCAATATGGTTTCAGGCCAAACCATAGGGTAGAGACACTTTTAATATCTCTTTTTGACACACTCTTAAAAGGGCTCGAAAACCCCAAGCAAGCATTCATACTGATCTTCTTAGATATTGCATCTGCCTTTGACACAATTAGTCATACTATTCTAATACAGAGGCTTTAGCAAATTAGTATCTATGGCACGGTCCTTCTTTGGTTTCAATCCTAGCTAATGGACTGCACCCAAGAAGTCAAAATTGGACAATCAACATCCGACACACAAGCAAGGTATTCCCTAGGGTTCAGCATTGTTTACGTTATCAGAATATAGAAAGACTAGGGGACATGCAATGAAGCTACAGGGTAAACTATTTAAGACTAATAAAAGAAAATATTTTTTCACTCAATGTGTAATCAAACTCTGGAATTTGTTACCAGAGCATGTAGTAAAGGCTGTTAGTGTAGCTGGGTTTAAAAAAGGTTTGGACAAGTTCCTGGAGGAAAGGTCCATAAACCATTATTAAGAAGGGACCCAGGATATCAATGCTTGACCCAGTACAAGCATTGTGGAACCTATGTCTTTTGGAGAAACTACTAGGTATGTATGACCTAGATTGGCCACTGTTGGAAACAGGATACTGGGCTTGATGAACCTTGGTCTGACCCAGTATGGCATATCTTATGTTGATTGTTGGTTTGGAATAGGACTCTGCGGCAACAAAGATGGTCTTGGAAGACTTTGAGAATATTGAGAATGATTCAGAGTTCCAGCAGATTTATATGGAGTTGAGACTCCTGCTGAGGCCAGAACCCTTGAGTGGAAAGAGATTCCAGATGAGCTTCCCAGCCCAGTCTGGATGCATCCATCATCAGGGTTCATTGATGTGCTGGCATCTGAAAAAGTGACCATACAAGGAGATTTTCTGGAGATCGCCACCAATGGAGAGATGAGATCAGAAGGGTAGAGACCGTTATCTTGTCCCCCAGGCGACCTGATGTTTGAGACCACTGGGATGCTAGTGGCCATTGGGCTGTGTGCATATGTAAGCAGGTATATGGAGCAACATGCACCATTGATGCCATATGACCCAGAAGCTGTAGCATTTCTCGAGCAGTAAGAAAGTTCTTGAGGCATGCTTGAGATGCTAACTGATTGAGTCGAGCACAGCGGAGCTGGGGCAAAAATGCCCTTGATTGCTGAGTGTTTAGAAGAGTCCCTATGAACTAGAATTTGAGAGGGGATGAGTTGGGACTTTGGAAGATTTATGACAAATCCCAAGTGTTGTAACACCTGCATGGTGCATGAGAGGGATGGACTGGCTTTTTGAGAGGTGCTTCCTTGTATGAGCCAGTCGTCTAAGTAAGGGAAGACAAATATCCCTAGAGTCCTTAAGAATATGGCTACTACCACCATGCATTTTGTGAAAACCCATGGGGCAGAGGCGAGGCCGGAAGGCAGGACTCTGTATTGATAATGTCTTCCTTGGAACATGAAGAGCAGGAACTTTCTGTGCTCTGGATGAATAAGAATGTGAATGTACGCTTCCTTTAGATCTAGAGAACAGAGCCAATCCTGACTCTGGAGATAGGGAAGAAGGGTATCTAGGGAGATCATTTTGAATTTCTCCCGTAGGAGGAGCTTGTTCAGTTCCCTGAGAGCCAGAATGGGCCTGTATCCTCCTGTTTTCTTTGGGATGAGAAAGTATGGAGAATAAGAGCCCATTCCCTGCTGGGATGGTAGAACCTCTTCTATTGCACCTTGCAGGAGAAGGGAGGTGACCTCTTGTAGTAACAGAGCAGTGAGAGGGGGTTGAGAATGGAACTCTCTTGCTGAAGTCTTGGGGGGGGGGGGAGGATAGACTTCGTTGATGAAGATCCGAGGTGATGAGACGCCACCTTTGGACATAGTGTCAGAATCTTCCAGGAATGTGGACAGGATCGGGACTCTCCAGAGGCAGCTATGTTCTCTAGAAAGTGGTCAAAAACCCGGAGCAGTCTGGGTCTGCTGAGGTGGCTGTAACTTGGGAGTCTGAGCCTTCCTTTGCTGTTTTGGAGGCTGTTGCCCCTTCTGAGGAGCATGATGCTGACAATGAACAGCAGGGGTATAAGAAGAATAGTACTTCTTTTCATTGAAGAAAGCTTTCTTTGCTGCTTTCTTCTTAGCTGGGTTGGTAGTAGATCTAGATAGCCTATTGAGGGTAGTGTCCTCAGAGTCCAACTGAAAGGCCTTGTCTTGCCAATCCTTGCCAAAAAGATTCTCACCAGTTCAAGGGATATTACCCAGCTTATCTTGAACCCATTGTTCATGATCCGATGCTTGGAGCCAAGCAATTCTGCGTGCACCAATACAGATGGATGAAGTCCTGCTGATGCATTCAAAGCAATCAAAAGTTGTCCTGTTAACAAACTTTGAAGCATTCTGAGCATGTTTCACAAGGGTGAGATAATCTACCCTTTTGTCATCGGAGAGAAGAGGAGTCATTAACTCCAAATCCTTAGCCACCTCTCTAAGGAACATACCCATATAGAGTATGTAGGAACTAATTGTGGCTGATAGCATGGAGGCCTGAAAACATCATCAACCAAAAGCATTGAGGGTTCTCAATTCCCTACCCAGAGTGTTTGAGGAATGTGTTTTTGCACTCTTGATCTGACGCATTGCTGATTCCACTACCATAGAATGGTGCAGCAATTGTGTCTTTTGGAAACCGGGACACTCCGGTACCCAGTAGATGGTATCGAGCCATCGGGTATGGGGAGAAATGGTTAGAGGTGTCCCCACATACGAAGCATGAGGTCGTGAAGTATCCAATGGATAGGGAGCATAGCCGTCTCTTTTAGAGCTGTGGGGTATTGAAGAATTTCCAATTCTTCGGCCCTAGGCTCTTTCTCCGATGTCACTGTAATGGACAGACACCTAGCAATATTGCGAATAAAGTCTTGAAAAGACATATCCTTTGGTGGGGACATGCGACGTTGTGGGGATGGAGATGGGTCCTTCAGAACAGTTTGCATGTCTCAGGTATCAGCCGATTCATCATCCGATGAATCAGAATCCGAAGACCCAAAGTAGGGTCGGACAGGGTGTTCCCGCTCCATACGAACGCGGTACCAGTTGAAACTGGTACCTGGAATCTGTGTTGTCAGAACCTCGATACCAGAAACAGACTTGAGGGCCGGCATGCGCGATAGCATGGAAAGCGGCAAAAAAGTCGATGCAGGGTTTATTGGTATCGAAGTCAGTATCGATGCCTGCGGAACAGACTGTAAGGGTTTTACTGGAACCAAGGCCGCCACTAAGGCTGCTAAGCTCCCCTTGATGGCACTCGATTCGACTGGACGGTTTCATTTCCTCCCCAGGCTCCACTTTGGGATTTACTACTTGTGTTTACCCTCAGCCGCCTCAGGTACAGTCTGCTGCTTTTAACCTCTCCCATTCTTTTCTCTCACCTCACAATACTATGACTTCCATACCCACTCTATGGGGTCGCCGCCCGCCTAAAGCCCTTTTTAAACGCTCTCGCTGTGTAGCAAATCTTCGTTCCTGCTTAGCTCTCTCTCCCATCCCCACTCACTCTACCCCCCCCCTCCCTCTCCTCTTTCCAACTAGGTCTTTTGAACTGCCGCTCCTTGCGATCCAAGACTCTTCTCGTCCAGGACCTCCTTCTCCGATCCGCTCTTGATGTTGCCCTCCTCACCGAAACCTGGTTGAAAGACGGTGAGGACGCCCTCCTTGCCCGATGTCTCCCTCCGGGCTGCTCTGCATTCTCGGTCCCCCGTCTAGGACGCTCTGGCGGTGGAGTAGCAGCCATCTTCTCCCCTGCTCTCCCCGCCTCCCGAGTCTCCTCCCCCCTGCTCTATTATCCGGAATCCCTTCTGCTCCACCTTCACACTTCACCCCCTCTATATATTCTTCTCATCTACTCCCCCCCCCCGCCCTCCGTCGTGATCTCTGGGAATCTCTTCTCAAAACTCTCTCCGATCTTTCCTTGGCCTTCCCACACCTTCTCATCGCTGGGGATTTCAATCTCCACCTTGACTCTCCCTCCTCTTCAAGAGACCAAGCTTTTCTTGCTCTTCTTCAAGATCTTTCCCTTACTCAACATATTCCCATCCCTACACACTCTGCTGGTCACACCCTTGATCTTCTCATCACTCCTGCTGCATTCCAGCTCTCCTTCTCTAATCTAGTAGCCTCTCCTCTTCCTTGGACAGACCATCTCTGTCTCACAGTCTCTTGTTCCCTTCCACCCCCTCCGTATTCCTTTTCTACCTCCTCGAATTCCCTGCCCCCCCCAACTTTCCAGACTACTCACTCCTGACACAGTTCATAACTTTCCCCCAGTTACCACCCTTCTTCCCTCTGATTTCCTCTCCTTATCCCCTAATGCTCAAGCATCCACATGGTTCTCTTCCCTCTCTTCTGCCCTTGACTCTGTCGCCCCCCTTCGTCCCCGTCCAGTAAAGCAGCGTTTCTCACAACCCTGGTTTCATTCCGGCCTCCGCCTCCTTCGATCCCAACTCCGTAAAGCTGAACGTTCCTGGCGCAAAAACCCATCCCCAGTTACCTTGTCTTCCTTCAGAACTCATCACGCCTTTTACCGTTCCCAAACCCTTCTAGCTAAGCGTACCTTTATCTCCAATGCTATCGCCAACGCCCCAAATCAAACCCGGCACCTCTACTCCACACTCCGGTCTCTCACTTCCCTTCACCCTAACCCCACCTCTGTGCCCGTTCTTTCCGCTCCACCCCCCTCTATGTTAGCTTCTACCTTCAGCTCCAAAGTCAGCTCTCTTAGAGCTTCCTTGCCTTTCTGCCCCCCACCCATCTCCTCCCCACCCCCTACAGTTTCCCCCCCTCCTTCATCCCTTCACTCTCATACCTGGTCTACATTTGCCCTTACCTCCTCAGCCGAACTCCATAAACTCATCTCCACTTCTAATAAGACTTTCTGCTCCCTTGACCCCATCCCATCCTCCTGGCTTCTCACACCCTCTCTCTCGTCTCTTCCCCCTATTCTTTCCATCTTAAACAATAGTCTATCCTCGGGTATCTTTCCCAACCCCTGGAAACACGCCCTAATCTGCCCAATTCTCAAGAAATCTTCCCTTGACCCTCTCGATCCAGTGAACTACCGTCCTGTCTCACACCTTCCATTTCTCTCCAAGCTTCTGGAAAAAATCGTATTCGCACAACTTTCGCACCATCTAGACTCCACTAACTATCTTCACCCCTGCCAATCAGGTTTCCGGCCCGGTCACAGCGTCGAAACTATCCTTCTCGCCTTCACTAACTCTTTGCATGTAGCGCACGATCGGGGTGATATCTCGGTTGCGGTAGCACTTGATCTTTCTGCGGCTTTTGATCTGGTTGATCACTCCCTTCTCTTAGCCCGTCTCCGTGAAGCTGGTGTTCACGGCACTGTTTTCAACTGGTTCCACTCTTTTCTTCACGCCCGGTCTGCTTCTGTACTAGCCACGTCATCCTCTTCCCCACCCTCTGCCCCCTTCCCTTTACCATGTGGGGTTCCCCAGGGTTCTGTCTTGGCCCCCCTTCTCTTTAATCTTTTCCTGGTTCCCCTCACACTTGTCATCCAACAATTCGGGATTTCTGCTTTTTACTATGCGGATGACATTCTTCTCCTCCATCACACCTCCCCACTTTCTCCCGACCTTACTCCTCTCAACGACTGCCTTACTGCTGTCACCCACTGGTTAACCCAAAACTGCCTTCACCTTAATCTGGCCAAAACCACTGCTATCTGGTTCCCCTACGGTCGCCCCCCCCCCCTCGCTAGCTCCATCCCTTTCCAACACTCCTATATCCCTAGTCACTACTTTCCGCTATCTTGGTGTTCTCTTTGATTCAGATCTTTCCTTTCACACCCATATCTCACACATTACTAAAACTTCCTTTTATTTTCTGCGTCAAATCCGTGCTATCCGCCCTTTTCTTTCTCCTTCTGCCCTTTCTACTCTACTTCTCTCTCTTATGTCCAGGGTTGATTTTGCTAATTCTATCCTTATTGGTTTGGCCTCCTCTCATTTACACCATCTTCAAAGAATCCAAAATACCGCAGCCCGTCTTCTCTCTCACTCATCTCATTCTCACCATATAACCCCTCTTCTTATCCACTTACACTGGTTACCTGTTCCCTTCCGCTCCCAATACAAATTACTTACTCTGGTTCACAAGGCCCTCCACACCAATTCCCCACAATATCTAGCTGATCTAATTCATTTCCACACTCCCATGTATACCCCCCGTTCATTTCACCTAAACCGGCTCATCCTTCCCCCCCCTTCTGCCGCCCACTTGCAATCCACCCGATATTCAGCTTTTTTCTTCATTGGTCCCGCACTGTGGAATTCCCTGCCCTCTTCTATCCGATTAGAACCCTCCCACTCAGCATTTAAACAGCAGCTAAAAACCCACCTCTTCTCCCTAGCCTTTAACCTCCCCACCTCCCCCCCCCTCTATGATTCTACTCTTCTCCTCCTACCTTCTCTTACCCCCTTGTCTTTCTCTTTTTTAAAGTGTAACTTCCTTTTCTTTTACTGGCCTTGCGCCCTACTGTTTTTATTGGTTTTTATGTATTGTAAACCGCTCTGATTTTATTGTGAAGGGCGGTCAATCAAATTTTATTAAACATAAACATAAGGATACATTGATCTATGGTGCTTACCGATGCCTGGATATCGGTACCCGAATTGTGGGCCACAATCCCTGAACATGGCACCAGGAGCTCTCCGGAGGTAGAGGCCTCGGGAGCATCCTGGGACCCCACTAAGGCTTTGGAGGGAAGGTCTTCCCACCAGGATTGTTTGGCCAGTGTGTCCCCCTCCAGGGCAAAACCCGAGGCATCTCGAGGCTTAGGAGGAGATCTAGCTTTGGGGGGGGTGGCCAGTCTTCGATGAAGGCTTATGTTTCGATACTTGAGATCCTTGCGAGGAAGATGAAGCTCTCGATGACACTGATGCTAAAGAGACAGCGTCGGAAGCAAAGAGGGTGCTCAGCTTTGCAGCTCGATTCTGTAGGCCTCTCCATCATCTTTCTACAGAGAGGACATTCTGATGGCTGATGATCAGGCCCTAAGCATTTTAGACATCAGTCATGGGTGTCTGTGGCTGAGATGGTACCGCCACACTTAGAACACTTCTTAAAACCACTAGATGGTTTTTCCATTGTGTCTGTGACAAAATGGAAGGCCTAGGCCTAAGATGGTGTCGATGCGCCCTTAGAAAAGAAGAAATTAATTTTCTTCATAGATTTTTTTTTAAGAGAAAGAAGAAAGAAAGAAAGAAAGTACTGACGGAGGCAGATGCGAACCACAAAAATATGAAAAAACAGGAATTTTCTGCGGTGACAGGAATTGCTCCCTGTCTGCTCCACGGAAAACGAAGAACTAAGGAGGGAGAGCTGGAAAAGCAGGAAGGCAGCTACACAGGTGCAGTGGGATGCTCCCAAAAGTTTTCCTATTGGATGCTAGGGAGCGTTCCTGCACAGGCTCCGTCAGTACTGACATCATCCATATGTGAAGACTACATTCCTGCTTGTTCCTGGAGATAAACAGTTTAAAAGAGGCCAGAGAGGAAATGAACTTCGTAATATCATAGAAAAGAGGAGCACAATCATAGTGGGCAAGAGGAGGTGAGAAGGGCCAGGAGGGAGTATCATCAGCAGGGGGCCAGGAGGGAGGGATATCATCAGCAGGGGGCCCTGGTGCATCAGATTACTGATATATCGAAGGCAGCATGGAATAAAAAGATTTTGAGCTGGAATTTGAAAATAACATAGGAAGATTTAAGTTGAAGGGTAAGGGGAGATTCTTCCAGAGGTAGGGGCCGAGAAAGTAGAAAGTAGAGTGTCGAGTTGATTCATATCTAGCCTGGGAAGCAAAGGGAAGGTATAAGCGAATGGAGTGAAGCAAGCGGAGGGAACAATGTGGGGCATGAAGGTGTGGTAGGCTATGGCCTATATAATAGCCGGTACATGTATGAGAGGCCTGCAAGCTAGGTCTGAGTCCCCACCCCCACTTAGAAATAGTAGTGCTGAGAAAGATCAGAGTCAGTGAAGGTCTGAGGATCTGCCTTAAACCGCTCTAAACTGCTTTTGATAAGTTTGTGCTAATCCTTATTCAATTCTTTTATGCTGATGATAGATATGTTCCAGTGTTTTGCATTCTCACATTCTCTGAGCCTAGAGATGACCTTGTAGTAGGGATGTGTTTATGTCTAGAAACTGAGCCTGAGAAGGGGGAACAGGGTGACCCAGAGAGGGTCCCCGATTGGAGAGATGCAGGGGGCGTTGGAACCAATAGAAAATCTGCATGTATCAAGCTGAAGAAAAGGTATAAATGAGTATGTCTCTGTAAGAATGTTGCTCAGTCTTTTTGAAGCTTGTCTCTCTGAGCCATGTGCATAATAAATTGGCTTGGATCTTTGAACTGACTCCTGGTTTTATTTATTGCATGCTTATCAGCTGCTACATATTCTTGGTGCGTTGGCCGGAATGTGCGAGCAGGGAATGGTATGCAGGTGAATATACCACGACATCTTGCCTCAAAGGTTTGGTCCGGTCGGAACCATGTCTGTCCGACTGCAGGGGAATTCTCAGGTGCCGCCGGTCTTATTGTATCGGAGAGGGTTCCGCCTTGCCTCGGCAGGCCACTGGGTCCAGCTGGCCCACACCTCCGAACCCGAGGGGAGTCCAGGATCCAACCCATGTACTGGTTTGATATCGGGAACCGGATCCGGTGAGTAGCAATTTTCTGCTAATCAGTCAGTCTGTCAGCCCGTCGGGAGTCTGGAATAAGCGCTTGAGAGTCTGATCACCTCTCGGGGCGGTCCTAGTAGGTCTCAGAAGTCTTAAAGGTATAAGCAGAGACTGAACCCACCAACCCCTCAGCCAGTCAGTCAGGTTTTATTGGGATTTATTCTGTTTATTGGGATTTATTTACGTTGGGATTTAATTCTGTCTTGAATGTCTGCGTGTGTGAATGAGAGATCTTGAATACAGACCAAGCGAGGTGCTGGCTCCTGACCAGTGCATTGCCAGGTCGCGAAAAGGAGAAAGTGTTTGGTGTTTGTCTCCCTTATTGTCTGTTGTTTGTATTTGGTTTTGTTATCTGTTGAAACAGTTTACCGATTGAGAAAGGACGAGGAGAAATAAAGCAACAAACTAACTCAGGAGTCACTTTTCAGTAAAGAAGCTGTCTCACTCATTCCAGCACAGCGAAGACAAGCTGTCTCTGTGATTTTATTTTTCTTCAGCATAGCGTGAGACGGGCAAGCAGAGAGAGAAGGGGCGTGTCTGTACAAAGGAATGTGTAGTATCTTTTAACCCTGTGAAGGCTTATTTTCAACGTTCTGTAGCTGGGTTACTTTGTGCTTATTTCAGGAAAATTGTACCTGTTTTATTCAATATGTTCTAATAGTGATGTTCCTTCTGCTATGGTCATGTATTATATATCATTTAATAAGAATGTTTAGTCAGGATTTTGGATCCCGACAGTTTTGGGCTCAGCCTGGAAAGGGTTGAGTTCTCCCCTGTTCTCAACTGTTCTTGTATGGACAGCAAACACTGTTCAAACAGAAATGATAGCGGAATTAAGGAAACCGCTTTTGGTTTTCCTTTGACCTACGAAGTAGAGGTTAAGAGCCCTGGCAGGACAATGAAGCATCCTGAGCCAGGTATCGCGTAAGACGGGATCTTTTTATTTATTTAGTGTTTACAGCTGCTCTGTAATTTACGGCTGCTTTGAAAGTCAGGAAAGAGACCTACTGTTTATTTTGTTAAGATAATGCCCGTCTTTTCTGAACTGTAAGATGTGTTGGTGTCCAGAGAAACAATGTACTGTGTTTTGAAAGGTCTTTTAAAATCTCAGTTTCAGAAGTACAGTCTTAGTTTAAAGCCTAGGTTTAGACAGTTGCTATTTAGAATGAGCACACACATCCATTATGTTTAGTCCACCAGAAAATGCAGCCTGACTGCCCGCCCCCTCTGTCTGTTGACAAGTACGTCATCATGTGGGGGAAGGGGTCGGAGTCCACGCAGTGGCCAGTGTTAGCTACTTCATGGCCCGTGAGGGCACCTTTGATGTTTCCCATGTTCATCAGATTGTACAGAAAATGTTCCCTGATCAGTTCCCCTACATAGACTCCTGGTTAAATATTTGTGAGGAAAAAAAAAAAAAAGAACCTGCCCATTTATTATAGGAGGACGTGCACCCACTGTTCCCTCTAAGCTGTGCGCGTGTGTGCGCGCACACACCTCGCCGAGCGAGCGCACATACTTTAGAACAGAGAGCACAAAAATTACGGCTCTGATTCTGATAGAAAATTTAAAAGTTATGATTGCAATTACTAGGAATTTCCCGCTTCCTTTAGTAATTGTCTATTTTCATTTAATTTGATTAAAATCAATGTGGTGTACATACTGTATTCTGACGTGTAGTCAAATTTTAAAGTATATAACTCTGAGTCTCGTTATGTGGCACACAAAAATGTAACCTTCCTTCAAAAGCTGCACACAGCTGATATTTTATGCGCACACAGCCTACAGAAAATTAGAGGGAACATTGCGTGCACCCCCTCTTGACCGGAAGCCCCAGCTCAGTTTAAAGTACTCCGAGTGGGCCACAGTCCACCGATGATACTACAAGCAGGGATTCATTTGCCGGTGCAGGGTCACTCACAGCCAGCGCCCGAGAACGTGAAGTGGAACCCAGACAGTCCCGATTGCCGTATACCTTCAGAAGCACAACTACCAGTAAAAGGGATGGCCACGTTAATACCAAAAGCCAGCCGACCAGCCTTGTTTACTGAACTAAAAGATGCATTATGCCTCCTACATTGAGAAGCCTTAGGATTTGATTGAACTAATGAACAGTATTATGCAGACCCATCAGCTTTGATGGCCTCAAGTGGGATCCAAATAGTGCAAGCAGCCCCCACTATATACCCCATGAGATCCAGCAGCCCAGGAGAATTTGTGTATGGTAAACACAGCTTTTGTTAGTCAGTCCCAGAGAGATATAAAACAATAATTACAGAAAATGGATGGATTTGCGGGCATGAATACAGCCCAGTTAATGGAAGTTGCTCAGAAAGCATGTGAATCGTGAAAATGAATGTGACAGAGAAAGTGAATGAAAGCAGATCTTCTTGCTGCTGCTTTAGTTGAACGACGTAGAGGAGGTTTTCCTAATCGAAGGAGCAGAGGAAGTGGAAGGGGTCGTGAAAATGATCGGCCCCCACTGGGTGCAAATCAGTGCGCCCATTGCAGAGAAGAAAGACATTAGAGAAGTGAATACCCGCATCTTGACTCCACCCCCAGGAAGGGAGGAGGGAGCACTTGGAGAACAGGAGTCATGGAAGAATAAACCGAGCACAGTGTTCCAGCAAGAGAGGGAAGCAGCTATAGAATGAATGACAGCCGAAGAGGGCTACAGCATGGATGAAGACCAGGCCAGACCGGGCTCCAAGTTTTCCCTGGGTCCCCAGGAGCCTAGGGGGACAGAAAATAATGCACCAATTCTTGTATATGCCTGAATGCCCTATTCCACTTTTAGGCCGAGATCTGCTTGCAAAGTTCCAGGCACAGATATCCTTTGCTGAAGGGGGAGAAATGCAAATGACTGTGAACCCAAAGCCTGCTGGATTGATGGTGCTGACTGTTCCCCAAGAAGAAGAGTAGCGGTTCTATAGTGCATCTCCAATCAAGCCAGCTAGTTCCTGTATACCTCCTAACCTTTTAGCCCCACCTGAAGTATGGGCAGAAGATAATCCACCTGGCCTAGCGAAGAACATAGCCCTTGTCATCGTCACCCCCAAGTCAGGAGCGGAACCTGTGCATGTGAAGCAGTATCCTCTTCCCCGACCAGCCATTGAAGGTATCCACTGCCATTTAATGAAACTGCTGAAGTATGGACTTCTCAAGGAGTGCCAGTCACCTTGGAACACCCCCCCCCTTCTCCCAGTCAAGAAACCTGGGACAGGAGATTACCGCCCAGTACAAGATCTAAGGCGGGTAAATGATGCAGTTGAAACTATACACCCAGTGGTACCAAATCCTTATATTCTCTTGGGACTGATCCCCGCTGAGGCTCCTCATTTCACTGTCCTGGACCAGAAAGATGCCTTTTTCTGCGTACGCTTAGCCCCCACCAGTCAACTTTTGTTCGCTTTTGAATGGCAAGACCCCACAACAGGAAGGCAAGGCCAACTCACCTGGACTCGATTACCCCAAGAATTTAAGGATTCACCTACTCTCTTCAGTGCCGCCCTGAATCAGGATCTTTCAAGCTACTATGTGAACCCCCAGGAGAAAGGGTTCTTCTCCAGTATGTGGACAATTTGCTCATAACCACCAACTCAGAAAGTGAATATCTACAAGCCACAAGTGAACTCTTGCACCTTTTTAATGATGCTGGATACTGTGATACTGCGGACCCTCTGGCAGAAAGAAAAGAAGTTTTAAATCTTGAAAAAAACAGGATTTACATGCAATTTCCTGAAGGTCCACATAGAGGGAGCAGGAGAGCAAGCCTGGAAGCAGAGGGACCACGCCTCTATGGGCAGGACCTTGAATCAGTTAGTCCCGATTTAAGCAGGGACAGAGCTCAGTTAAGCAGTGCAGCTCGGAGAGACAGAGACGGAGCCAGAGTGAGCGTCAAAGCCGGACTGGAAAGAGCAGCTCGGAGAGTTGGAGTCACTGTCAGACCCAGAACAGCTCAAGGAGTTGAAGCAGCTTGGAGAGCAGGCCAGAGAGTAGGCCGAGAAGCAGACCAAGGAATAACTCGTAGAGCAGGCCGAGGTAAAGGCCCAAGAGCAGGCCTAGAGGAAGGCCAGATACAACTGGAAGGAGCAGCATTGCAGAGAGCAGCCAAGAAAGGAGGTGCTCTCCCTTCCAGCCTGAAAGGAAGCCCTATCCAGGGAGAAGGACTGGGATACAAGCTAAGGAAGAGATATCCGGTTGCAAGGAATACCCAAGGAGAAAAAGGTACTTTTAAAAGTTTTTATAAAAGTAACCTGAAAGAGGAATGGAAAACTCAGAGGCCTGGGGAACAGGGAAGTGCTGAGAGGGCGCGGCCAGTAGCCAACTGCCACAGGGGTGGAAATGGAGGACAAGCGCCTCAGCAGCAGCCATGCCTCAGAGGAGTTACTCCCCATTCTAAAAGAGGAAAGACACCCAGGGAACACTTGAGCCTGCAAGAAGTGGAGGACATTCAGGCTAGGCCTCAAGCCTTTCCCAAAAGAGACTGCAGGAAGTTAAAAGGTGAAACAGTGGTTGCCTGCAAATGCTTACCTAAGCCTAGCACAGGAGAGAAACAAAGGAATAACTTTTATCTGTATGATAAGGACACTTTTATGCCAAAAGTACCAGATAATCTCTAGGAAAAAGGCTAGTAATATTAAAAGCTGGGATAAGCGAACTTTTAATCCTGTAGCAGAAGAAAACCCATGGTTCTACAATATAGCTAAAAACCGACGCCCCAAACTGACAAGTCAACATTGGAACACAGTATGGCATGCTTTTAGAAAGCCTGAATCCAACCTTCCTGAGGTTTCAGATTCGGACCCCTCAGAGATGGAGTGGATGCCAGGGGAATCTGAGGTTAATGAGGCCGTGGAACCCATGGATTGTAATTATTGCACAATAGGAAAGTTTTAAGTTATTTGAAGCAACCAAATGTATGAAGAGAATACAGTATGCCTTATGTTTTGAGTTTGTGAAGATTAACAATGTTACTTTGAACGCTTTTGTGAATTGCACTTGATACAAGAAAGGATACAGCCCTGTTATTTTTCTTAACCGCATATTTTGAACCATTTTGCGTAAAGGTGAAATAAATGCCTTTTTCTTTTTCCCTACACTTGGCTAAGAGTTGCTTTATTGGGAAGTTGACCACGAGGCTGACACAGAGGGCCGCTACCTCATGACCCTCGCAACAGGTCAACCCTAATACCCCTATTCTTATGAGCTCCCCAGCCCTGTGGAACCACTACGCCGCCACCAGAGGGGGCTGCGGGGGACAATACAAAGTCTCAAGAGCCAAGGTGCAATTATGTCAAACAAGGTAAATATCTGGGATTCCAGTTGTCCAGCGGAATTCAACGCCTGGGACCAGAACGCCAAGAAGCTGTATGCAGTATTCCTGCTCCAACCACCAGGAGGCAAGTGAAAGCCTTCTTGGGTGCCGCGGGGTACTGTCGTATATGGATTCCCAATTTTGCGCTGCTAGCCAAACCCTTGTATCAAGCTACCAAAGGAAT
Source organism: Ichthyophis bannanicus (assembly GCA_033557465.1). Lineage (NCBI taxonomy): Eukaryota > Metazoa > Chordata > Amphibia > Gymnophiona > Ichthyophiidae > Ichthyophis > Ichthyophis bannanicus. Next base: position 989,933,717 of record CM066032.1, read on the forward strand.
GGAAAAGTCTCCATTGGAATGGGGACTTGAACAGGATGCAGCTTTTCGATCTTTGAAAACCGCTCTGATGTTATCATCAGCTCTGGGTCTATCAGATGTCCAGAAAACTTTTCAATCTCTATGTTCATGAATCACAAGGAAACGTTCTAGGAGTGCTGACTCAATCTCTTGGATCTTGGCAACGGCCAGAAGCCTACTTATCAAAACAATTGGATGTAGTTGCAAAAGGCTGGCCCCCTTGTCTGAGAGCTGTTGCAGCTACAGCAGTCCTAGTGAGCAAAGCAGACAAGCTCACTTTGAGACAGAATCTTCAAGTTACTGTACCACACTCTGTTCTGACCCTTATGGAACATTAAGGAAGTTTTTGGCTCACGCATTCATGGATGTTGAAGTATCAGAGCATGTTGTGTGATAACCCCCAGATACAACTGAAGGTCAGTCAAGCTTTGAATCCTGCTACGCTGTTACCAGTTGGTCTTGACCCCCCCTGATCATGACTGTCTAGAAACTATGGACACTATATTCTCAAGCTGCCCGGATTTGACTGATGTTCCTTTGGAGAACCCTGAATGGACTTTCTTTGTAGATGGAAGCAGTCTTGTCATCATTATTGGACATTGTTGTGCCGGATATGCAGTGGTGAGCCTTGATCTGGTAGTTGAGTCCACAGCTCTGGCCCCAGGAACTTCAGCACAGAAAGCTGAACTGATAGCTCTTACTAGAACACTGACAATAGGAGAAGGGCTCTGTCTAAATGTGTACACAGATTCCAAGTATGCCCCTACAACCTTGCATGCACATGGGGCCCTGTACAAAGAATGAGGGTTGATAACCTCAGGAAGCAAGTCCATTAAGAATGGCCCCGAGATATTTACATTATCAGATGCATACTGCTTACAGACCTCAGTTTAGGAAGAGTAGACCGTATGAATAGAACCCTGGAATCATCACAGTTATCTAATCTTTGTCAAGAGGTTCACCTGAAGTGGCCCCAGTTCTGAGTTCTTTCTATAGCCTTTCTTAGGATATGCTAAACCCCTACTAAGTCTTTAGGAGTTTCCCCTTTTGAGATTCTGTATGGGTGACCCCCGCCTTTGCACAAGGAATAAAAGGAGATATGCAACAGATTAGATGAAATTACCAGACAAGAACTATTGGTTTTAAGTTCTGTTTTGCAGAGTCTTCAGACATGGATAGAAGCTCAGCTGCCCATTGTCGCAGGGCACCCTCTGTAGAGGGGTAGTAGACCCGGGAGGGGCCCGGACACAAGAAAGGTGAGGGTTGAGGTTGGCCTATGCTGCTAGGGTCAAGGGTGGTTATTCCTTGTGGCTTCCTTGTAACCAACGCTCAAAGAACGAATGCACAGAGTGGAGGGAAAGTTAAAGGCTTTATTTCCCTTTCTTGCACAAAACGGTTCAAAAGGATTGGCTATGGCAGCGATGGCGAACCTATGGCACGCGTGCCAGCTGTGGCACGCGAAGGCCTTGCAGCTGGCACGCGGGTAGGTCCGCAAAAAAGAAAAAGCTGGCTCTGGCTGCTGCCGCGGACGCGGCAGCGGCAGAGTGCAGTGTCCCGCGGGGCCCCCTCCGCCCGCTAAGCCCCTCTGCAAGGGCTTTCAGATTCGCGAGGGAGAGCGTCTCCCTCGCATCTCTGTTAAGCCCGCAGGGGCTAATGGGAAATTTCCCATCAGCCCCTTTAGACGCGAGGGACTGATGGGAAATTTCCCATTAGCCCCTGCGGGCTTAACAGAGACGCGAGGGAGAAGCTCTCCCTCGCGAATCTGAAAGCCCTTGCAGAGGGGCTTAGCGGGCGGGGGGGGCCCCGCGGGACACTGCATTCTGCCGAAAGCCAGCTTTTTTTTTTTTTTAATAGGCCATGGGGGGGGGGGGGGTTAGGACTGCTAATGGGCTGGGGGGGGGGGTAGGACTGCTAATGGGCTGGGGGGGGGGGGTAGCGGGTAGGACTGCTAATGGGCTGGGGGGGTAGGACTGCTAATGGGCTAAGGGGGGTAGGACTGATAATGGGCTAGGGGGGGTAGGACTGCTAATGGGCTGTGGGCTGATGGGGGCTGTCTGGAAATGGGGTGATGGGGGGTTAGGACTGGTAATGGGCTATGGGGGGGTTAAGACTGCTAATGGGCTTTGGGCTGATGGGGGCTGTCTGGAAATGGGGTGATGGGGGTTAGGACTGATAATGGGCTATGGGGGGGGGGGCTAGGACAGGAAATGGGCTGATGGGGAGGGGTTAGGACTGGATGGGCTGTGGGCTGTTGGGGGGGTTAGGACTAGTAATGGGCTATGGGGGGGTTAAGACTGGTAATGGGCTGTGGGCTGATGGGGGCTGTCTGGAAATGAGGTGATGGGGGGTTAGAACTGCTAATGGGCTATGGGGGGGGTTAGGACTGATAATGGGCTAAGGGGGGGGGCTAGGACAGGAAATGGACTGATGGGGAGGGGTTAGGACTTGAGGTGGTTAGGACTGGTAATGGGCTGTGGGCTGATGGGGGGGGTTTAGGACTGGCAATGGGCTGTGGGGGGCTGACTGGAAATGGGCTGATGGGGTTAAGACTGGAAGTGGGCTGATGGGGGGTTAGGACTGGTAATGGGCTATGGGGGGGTTAGGACTGATAATGGGCTATGGGGGGGGGGTTAAGACTGGTAATGGGCTTTGGGCTGATGGGGGATGTCTGGAAATGGGGTGATGGGGGTTAGGACTGGTAATGGGTTATAGGGGGGGCTTAAACTGAAAATGGGGTGATGGGGGTTTAGGACTGGAAATGGGTTGATGGGGGGCTAGGACTGGTAATGGGTTGGGGGGTTGCTATGACTGGAAATGGGCTGAGTGGAAGGGGAGGCTTGAACTGCAAATAGCTGATGGGGAGGGAGCTTGGAATGGAAATGGGCTGTGAGGGAAGGGAGCTAGGACTGAAAATGGGCTGATGGAGCAGCTAGGATAGGACTGGAAATGGGCTGTTGGGGGGGAGCTAAGATTGGAAATGGGCTGTGGTGGGGGCTTGAATTGAAATGGACTCATGGAGGGGCTAGAACTGGAAGTAGGCTCATGGGGGGGGGGGCTTGGACTGGAATTGGACTGAGTGGAGGGGAGCTATGATTTGACATGGGCTGATGATGGGGCTAGGAAATGACTAGAAATGGGCTGATGGGGGGCTAGGATTGGAAATGAGCTGATGAAGGGACTCAGACTGAAAATGGATGGGGGAGCTAGGACTGGAAATGGGTTGATGGGGTCTAGGACTGGAAATGGGCTGATGCAGGGACTAGAAAGGAATGGATGCTGGGTGAGACTGGAACTAGAAGGGAGCTGATGTTGGGGGAGGATTAGAATGGGATGGGACTGGGAGAGTAAAATGGAGAGGGGAAAAATATTTTGTGTGGGAGGAATGAAAAATCTACAATTGGCCGGGTATTGGGAGAGTAAGTGGGGATTGAGGATGGAGCGGTAAAATTTGTGTGGATGAAATAGGAATGAGGAAAGAGCAAAAGGAGAAAGATTAGTATGTTAAAGCAGATGTAGAGAGAGAGAATGGAAAAAAAGACTAGAAGAGAGAACAAATGGACAGCAGACGATGGAGAGTTAGCAGAAAACATGAAGAAACCAGAAGAAAGTGGCTGGAGCAATTGCAACTGAAAAAAAATGCACAAAAGGTAGAAAGATATCTCTTTATTTTGAATTTATTAACTAGAATATGAAACCTCTGGGAAATGTGCATCATTAACGTCTGTGCTTTGTTTGGTACAAGAGGAAATTAATTTATAGTTTTATTTCTACAGTGTTGTACATTCCAAGTTTGGCTTTTGGGGTTCCCAGTTTAATTACTGCCTTCCTGTTTCTAAATTGTGATTCCTTGTTTGGTGATGGTCTATGTTCTGCATGTGTAACTGAGCTGAGGTTTAATTGACGTGCTGGCACTTTGAGGAAATTCTTTGGTTTTGTGCGGCAGTTTGGGCACTCGGGCTCAAAAAGGTTAGCCATCACTGGGCTATGGTAACAACTGAAATGTCCTTACTTCAGGATAGGAAAAAATAAAAGCAAGCAACAAAGTAAAGGCTGTTATCTTCACAGAACATTTGTACAAAAACAATAAACTTCCTTCACTTAGTTATCTGATACATTGGGGATAGATTCAACACTCCCGGAGGCACAATATGTACAATCCATTGCATTATCTGATTCTTCCCCCTCTGATCCTACTTGCATGGATTCAACCTGTGATACAGTGGAGCCAATGGAGGTTAGTGGGAGTGAAGAACTCACCTCAAACTTGGCTAGGCAGAGGGATTCAGCATGGCTAGGAAGGGCTGAGCAGCCGGTGCCATCAGCACAGATAGAAAAGAAAGGGTTTAAAATGAGGTTTCCTTTCCTGAGCAGTGACGCAGATAGAATTCAGGAAGCTAATCACAAACACCTGTCCCCAGAAGCTGACGTAACGTGCAGAGAGGGGAGGTACAAAGGGCCCTGGTTAGAACCAGGAAGTCAGACTAGCACAGAGACTCAGATTGAGTTTCAGACCAACACGGAGCCTCAGACCAAGAGTCAGAGAGAGGCTCATGCCAAGAGCAGGAAGGAGAGCCCGGGAAGAAGTCCAAGCAGTTACCTGAAAGAAAGCAAGCAGGACTCTGAGGAGGAGAGTGACAGTCAGATGCAGGTGGAGTTCCAGCATCAGGCAGGCAAGTCACCGAGGCAGAAAGGGTCCCAAAATCCCAGGAGACGTTACAACTCCAGGGGAAGCTTTGGAGGTCTGGGAGGACCAAGAGCTCTCAAGGGAAACTTCAGGCAAGTGCAAGAGAGCATTAGAGAAATGAATCTCTGGAGAGATAGTCCCCAGGAGGATTTCCTTGCAAGCAGGAAGTGGGACACTAACCCCGAGGGTTTACACAAACCACGGAGGAATTTGCTGAGAACTTTGCTGAGAGAGAGAAACCCCACAGCTGATTCTAGAAGCCCACAAAAGGTAAAAGGGTTAATACCTTATGTTGGGGAGAGAAGAGAAGCTGGGCGTTTTTATAACCCTTGTTGGGAGCAAAGTTTTAACCTAGGAAAGTATACAGACTTCCCTGTAAGAGAGCCAGGTGAAGCTGGCCATAAAGAAACTTATGATACAAGAGGTTTCTACAACCCTGAGCTAGACAAGTGTTTGGGAGAAGAAAGAGTCTACCTTCCCCCAAGCCAGTGAACCTGGCACATGTTATAAATATGAGCCTGGCTGTAACAGTCACCATCCAAGTGTAATACAGGGAGACAGCAGTAATATCTACCCTGATCCTGAGCCGATGGACTGTACAATATGCTTGTCTGATGAGATAGTATCTTTATGCTGAACTGTCTTGTGAAAGAAACAAGAGAGAAGGAAAAAGTATCACAGCTGTTTTGTTTAGTTTGTTTTTCATCGTTCTGTATTTGGTTTGCAAAGAAATGAGATCCATCAGGGAACGGGAATAAACCCTACTTTAATTTACCACTCTGACTGACTGACTGTATATAAAAGAGAAAGCAGATCAAGGTGATCACAACACCCTAGGCAGTCGCCTAGAGGACATACGGAGTCTTGTGATAAGGAAGCTTATCATAGCTCAGGTAGGAGCTATAGAAAAGATGATGTGACTCTGAACAAGCAACCTGTCAGTTCTGGTAGAAGTGAGAAAACAGAGTTTTCACATAAAAGACTACCAGTCCCAGAATGCACCAGGTTTCCAGCAGCCATGAGAGGGGCTGAAGTGAGAGAATGTGTGTGCAATCAAGAGAGCTATGAGGTAATCCCTAAGCACTCATCTCAAAGGGCAGGGCCTGATTCAACACAGCTGCGCTGTGTTAGGGAGCAGCACACATTAGGACAGAATAAGAATAGAGCTTATTCTTCAGATAACAGTTACTACAAGCTCCAGCCCAGCTTCAGGGAGAACTTCAAGAACAGCTTCAGCAAAAGCCACAGAAAGAGCTTGAGGGAGAGCTTCAGCAACGGCTACAAGCACCAGTATCACCTGGAGAAACAGAAGCCAAGCCAAGCAGATAGAGAGAGAAGGAAACTCTCTGGAAGGAAGAGAAGAAAGGCCATTGGAAGGTCTGGGAGATTCCAAGGCAGTACTCATACTGGGAGGTATTCCAAAAGCCAGCAGAGTCCATTGGACTGGATTCAGCCAGAGGAATGGAGTGGCAGAGATAGGAATCACCAGTGGCTACCTGGAAGAGAGAAGACTGCATGTGGAAGGGACTTTCAGACCAAGGCCAGAAGGTATGTGAGAGAAGATCCAGTGTCCAGGGATCAAGATTGGAAGGCTGGACATCAGAATTGGATTACATATTGGCCAGGCTATACAGAGAGGAATAATGATAGCAGGAGAGGCTCAGGTATGAACACTGATCCAGACCCTATCTATAATAGAGAATGGCAGCAAGGGAATAAGCATTCTCATGATAGTGCCTTAATGAAAGACTCATCTGTGCCAATGTATGATATTGACCCTATGATTGTTGATGCAGGGGGAAATACAGCAGATGAAACTATTTACATGGACTGTTCTTTATCTAAATGCTATTGCTAGTTTTCTATGAGCAAACACATCAGCCATCACAAAGAAACCTAACTTTGTTCTTTATTTCCACTGCAAACAGCTCTTAAAGCAGGATTTGGGCTCACACAGTAGCAGCCAGCCAGCTAAAGGCTTTCAGCTGGTCCATTGATAGTAATTAGGGCTGCACCTGATTGTGTGTGTGAGCAAGGGAGAATCACTGCTGAGATCGGTGTGGAAAATAAGCAGAAGTTAACCTAACCAGCAAAGTTTATTCTTTACTTTGTGCCTTTGTATTTGGTAATTATTTGCTAAGAAAACATTAGCTAATTGCCTGACAAGCTGAAGGTTGTTTTCTGGTTTACTTTGTGACTTTTTGTTATCCATTTTAAACACTGCAAGCAAGTAACCTCATTTATAGTGCTATCAAGCATACATGTGCTGGGTGAATTAAACCCATCAATAAAAGAAGTATTTTATTGATCTTATCACTTGGTTTCACAACTCAAATTATTGTCATCAGCTGTGTTTGGGAGTGAATGAACTACAATACCCACAATACCTTGCAAGAATCATATGAATATATGCATCGTCAAGATTGTGTAAGTTCTCACCCTAGGCAGCCGTCTGACAAATGGCGTAGTTTTTCGGATTGCTCTTGCACCAAGAGGATTTACTTGTTGTGGATTACAAATAAAAGTCAAGTTTAAAGCTGTAAGAAGATTTCTTTCCCTCATCTGCACTTTGGAAGAAAAGTGGTTGTTCCAGGAAGCTGTCCCAGATGAAAAGACCCTGTGAAAAGCTGGATTCATCACTGAGACAAGGTAATATGTACCTGGGCATGTCTAGTGGTGGATGTGTGTAAGCACAGGGGGTAATTGGAAAAAAAAAAAAAAAAACCACACCTGGTTGGAAGGTGCTGCTCTTTGGTTTTTTTTCTTTTTTCTTTTCTTGCAGGGGTCAAGATGGATCCGACGGAGATGGCTCAGTGGATGGCAGCCCAATTTAGCAAGCAGCAGGAGCTATCACAGCAGGCCCAGGACACTGCTATGAAGGCCATAATGGAACAGCAGAAACCAGTGCTTGATCTGGTGCAAGCTCTAGTTCAGCTGCAGAGCCAAAGTGGAACAGATGCAAGACCAGCAGTTAGTACTGGTACACCACATATGGACAATGTGGGACTCAATCAAGGGATTGGGGCATTTAATTTTGGGAAATTAACTCCAGAAGATAATGTTGATGATTTTCTAGAGTCTTTTGAAAGAGTGGCACAGGCTTTAGCATGGCCAGAGACCCAGTGGGCAGTAAGGCTGGCAGCCTCATTAACTGGTGAGGCACTAGCAGCTTACAGAGCAATGCCAGCAGCCCAGGCTTTGATTTATAAGGATGTAAAGGCAGCTATTAGAGTTCGCCTATGGTTGTCTATTTCAGAGTATAGGCGAATGTTTAGAGCTGTTACATTGAAAGTGGGTGAGACACCCAGGGCTCTGAGTCAGAGAATCAGAAGTTTAGCTGTAAAATGGTTGGAGCCTGAGCAAAAGACAGTAGAAATGTTATTAGATATTATAATGCTGGAACAATTTATGCTTGGGGTACCTAAAGATTTGAATGTTTTTCTTATACAGCAAAATTGCCAAAATCTTGGAGAGGCAACCATGCTAGCAGAGAGATTCTTGGAAGCCACGCAGGCTTGCCATAGAATGGGTGGCCCTCTAAAGATGGATGCTGAGACTAGATGTGCTGTATCAGAAAAGGGATTAATTAAGAATGTTTCTAAAAATGAATGTACTGTATCAAACCAGATGACACAGTGGAATAGAAAGAAATGTTTCAAATGTGGAAAATTGGGACATTTAGAGAAGAGATGCCAGACACACACTAGTTTAATGGGTCTGGATTTAAAACAGCCCAAGGAAGGATTTCTTTTGATGGTTGATGTGCAAGGAATTACCACAAATGCATTATTAGACTCTGGGGCAGACCAGAGTATGATGTCAAAAAGGCTTTGGAAGAGGATAGAGGCCCAAGAAAGATTTGTGCCTAGAACCCCTGAAAGCCAAGTTCACATCAGATGCATTCATGGTGCTGCATCATCATATCCCATCTATAGGCTAAAGGTTAAGTGCCTAGGGAAACAAGAGGAAGTCCTGTTAGCAGTGGTGCCTAGGCTACCCTTTGATTTGGTTCTAGGAAGAGACTGGCCAAGATTTAAGCAGGGTCTAGTGGAAGGACTAGGAAAGAAGGAGGGAGAAGGTTTAATGGTAGTAGCTCCCGGGCCTTTATTTGGAAGTCCTCAGACCCCAGCTAAAAAGATGGTTAAGCGTCCAGAAGACCAAGCTACCCCAAAGCAGATATTCGTCCTAAAGTACCATAAGGTCTCTGAGAAGGCCCAAGCTCCTAAGCGGGCAACCCCTCAGTCTGCTGGGTTTGACCTATGCAGCATAGAAAATGTGACTGTACCTAGCCAAGGGAGAGCCCTGGTTGACACCGGTCTCCAAGTGGAAATACCAATTGGATGTTATGGGAGAGTAGCCCCAAGGTCCGGATTAGCCCTTAAATATTTCATCGATGTGGGTGCGGGAGTAATTGATCCCGATTACCGGGGCAATATTAAAGTTCTGTTGTTTAACTTTGGACAGAATGAGTATCATGTGAAGACAGGAGACAAAATTGCCCAATTGATCTGTGAGAGGCTGGGTTTTCCACCTGTGGAGGAGGTCACATCCCTAGAGAATTCTGAACGTGGAGCCAAAGGCTTTGGTTCTACTGATGTCAAAGGGGTTAAAAGCTTAGCTGCCACCTGTCCCCGAGAGAGGGAGGTGAGTGAAGAGGAAGATTTGGGACCCCAGGTATCTGATTGTAAAGAAAAATCAGAGCCCCAAATAGGTGAGGACCTGACAATGGTACAACAGGAAGAAATTAGGAAGTTGCTTAAGGAATTCCCAGAGGTGTTGACACCCATACCTGGGGAGACCCATTTGGTGGCCCATGAAATAATAACTCCACCTGGGAAATTGGTTCGTCAAAGGCCATACCGCTTGCCTGAAGCCAAAAGACAGGAGGTAGTGGCACAAGTCCAGGAGATGTTGGACATGGGGGTAATAGAGGAGTCAAAGAGTCCCTGGAATAGCCCCATAGTCCTGGTGCCGAAGCCTGATGGATCCTTAAGATTTTGTATTGACTTCCGGCAGGTAAACGCCATATCAGTTTTTGATGCATATCCAATGCCAAGAATTGAGGAGCTGCTAGACCAGCTGGGACAGGCTCAATACTTAACCACCCTTGATATGACAAAAGGATATTGGCAAATCCCGCTCACCAGGGAGTCGAAGCCGAAAACTGCGTTCAGCACCCCCGTTGGCCTTTTCCAGTTCAAGAGGATGCCTTTCGGACTGCATGGAGCAGCGGCTACCTGCCAAAGGTTAGTGGATCAGGTACTTCGACCCCACCAAAGTTATGCTTTTGCATACATGGATGATGTCATAATCCATAGTAACACCTGGGCGGAGCATTTGAAGAGGATCAGGGCAGTCTTGTGCTCTATGAAGCAAGCGGGAATCACTTTAAACCCGAAGAAGTGTGCCTTTGCAAATAGGGAGGTAAAATACCTAGGCCACCTAGTGGGAAGAGGAAAAATTAAACCTCTATTAAGCAAAATAGATAGCATCAGGAATTTTCCTCCTCCAACAACCAAGAAACAACTAAGAAGTTTCTTAGGACTTATTGGATACTACCGCCGGTTTATACCGCAATTCGCAGAGAAAAGTGCCATTTTCACGGATATGCTGCGAAAGAATTGTCCAAACCAGATAAAGTGGACACCAGAAGCTGAAAAAGCGTTTTCAGTATTAAAAGAAAAATTGTGTACAGGACCGGTACTGAAAGGAGTAGACTTCAAGAAACCCTTTCTGGTTCAAACCGATGCATCGGATGCAGGGCTAGGGGCAGTCCTATCCCAGTGCCATGATGGGGAGGAGCATCCTGTGATGTACCTAAGCAGGAAGTTGTCACCAGCTGAACAAAAGTATTCCACGATAGAAAAAGAGTGTTTGGCTATCAAGTGGTCAGTGGAGGCGTTAAGGTTTTACCTTACAGGGAGAAAGTTCCAGTTGGTCACGGACCATGCCCCACTTAAGTGGTTGCAGCAAATGAAGAACCACAATGCCAGGCTGACACGCTGGTACATGGCCTTACAGGCGTTTGATTTTCAGGTTGAACATCGTGCCGGGAAGTTACACAAGAATGCGGATGCACTTTCCCGTATTACGGACTGTAGAGAAGAGGTTTCACCAGTAAAACCAGTCCGTAATAACTTAAGCAGGGGGGTATGTGATAAGGAAGCTTATCATAGCTCAGGTAGGAGCTATAGAAAAGATGATGTGACTCTGAACAAGCAACCTGTCAGTTCTGGTAGAAGTGAGAAAACAGAGTTTTCACATAAAAGACTACCAGTCCCAGAATGCACCAGGTTTCCAGCAGCCATGAGAGGGGCTGAAGTGAGAGAATGTGTGTGCAATCAAGAGAGCTATGAGGTAATCCCTAAGCACTCATCTCAAAAGGCAGGGCCTGATTCAACACAGCTGCGCTGTGTTAGGGAGCAGCACACATTAGGACAGAATAAGAATAGAGCTTATTCTTCAGATAACAGTTACTACAAGCTCCAGCCCAGCTTCAGGGAGAACTTCAAGAACAGCTTCAGCAAAAGCCACAGAAAGAGCTTGAGGGAGAGCTTCAGCAACGGCTACAAGCACCAGTATCACCTGGAGAAACAGAAGCCAAGCCAAGCAGATAGAGAGAGAAGGAAACTCTCTGGAAGGAAGAGAAGAAAGGCCATTGGAAGGTCTGGGAGATTCCAAGGCAGTACTCATACTGGGAGGTATTCCAAAAGCCAGCAGAGTCCATTGGACTGGATTCAGCCAGAGGAATGGAGTGGCAGAGATAGGAATCACCAGTGGCTACCTGGAAGAGAGAAGACTGCATGTGGAAGGGACTTTCAGACCAAGGCCAGAAGGTATGTGAGAGAAGATCCAGTGTCCAGGGATCAAGATTGGAAGGCTGGACATCAGAATTGGATTACATATTGGCCAGGCTATACAGAGAGGAATAATGATAGCAGGAGAGGCTCAGGTATGAACACTGATCCAGACCCTATCTATAATAGAGAATGGCAGCAAGGGAATAAGCATTCTCATGATAGTGCCTTAATGAAAGACTCATCTGTGCCAATGTATGATATTGACCCTATGATTGTTGATGCAGGGGGAAATACAGCAGATGAAACTATTTACATGGACTGTTCTTTATCTAAATGCTATTGCTAGTTTTCTATGAGCAAACACATCAGCCATCACAAAGAAACCTAACTTTGTTCTTTATTTCCACTGCAAACAGCTCTTAAAGCAGGATTTGGGCTCACACAGTAGCAGCCAGCCAGCTAAAGGCTTTCAGCTGGTCCATTGATAGTAATTAGGGCTGCACCTGATTGTGTGTGTGAGCAAGGGAGAATCACTGCTGAGATCGGTGTGGAAAATAAGCAGAAGTTAACCTAACCAGCAAAGTTTATTCTTTACTTTGTGCCTTTGTATTTGGTAATTATTTGCTAAGAAAACATTAGCTAATTGCCTGACAAGCTGAAGGTTGTTTTCTGGTTTACTTTGTGACTTTTTGTTATCCATTTTAAACACTGCAAGCAAGTAACCTCATTTATAGTGCTATCAAGCATACATGTGCTGGGTGAATTAAACCCCATCAATAAAAGAAGTATTTTATTGATCTTATCACTTGGTTTCACAACTCAAATTATTGTCATCAGCTGTGTTTGGGAGTGAATGAACTACAATACCCACAATACCTTGCAAGAATCATATGAATATATGCATCGTCAAGATTGTGTAAGTTCTCACCCTAGGCAGCCGTCTGACAGTCTCCTACTACGAGGCCCCGTGACAAATGGCGTAGTTGGGGCGGATTTTTCATTCTGGAAGCAAGCCACCAGGACGTGCACAAGCTCAGCAGGAAGAGCGGGAATTGCCATGCCCGGAAGGATCCAGAAGGAGCCGGAGTGGACTACAGTGCACAAGTACCTTCTCAAAGCGAGACCCTCCACCTAGTCCAGGTAAAAGGTATATGGGCATAGGCTGGGGAGGATCCGGAGTGAGAAGGGGTGCTCTTTGAAAGAAAAAAAAAAATAAAAGTGAAAAGGGCAGAAAAAGTCTTTTGTCCAGGGATACCGCACTTGGTGTTTCTTGTGTTTGTGTTTTGCAGAGTAACAACTGAAGATGGATGTCCAGGAGGTTCTACGCTGGATGAGCGCCCAATTTGAGAAGCAAAGGGAATTGGCTCAGCTGAGTCAAGAACAGGCCCTGGCTGCTCTCCAGGCGCAGCAAAAGCCCCTGACAGACCTCATGCAGACACTGTTGGGAGAACAAAAAGACAAGAAGACACCAGAAGGCTTCATTGGGGTAGGCCCACCACAGTGTGGGATATGGACATTGGGACATATGACAGATAAAGACAATTTTGATGACTTTATAGAGTCTTTCAAGAGAGTAGCTCTCCACGTGCACTGGCCTAAGGAGCAGTGGGCGGTTAGACTCGCCGCATCCCTAAAGGGAGAAGCTCAGGCAGCGTACCGAGCAATGCCTGCCGCTTTGGCAGATGAGTACGCAAAAATCAAAAAGGCAGTAAGGGATAGGCTAGGCCTAACACCAGCTGTATACCGTAGAATGCTTAGATCCACAAAGTTACAAGCAGGTGAAACACCTAAAGCACTGTGCCATAGGGTACGCAGTTTAGTGCTAAAATGGTTAGAGCCTGAAGGTAAAACTGTGGATAGCCTGATTGACCAAATTGTCTTAGAGCAGTATTTTGAGGCAGTTCCCTCAGATATAAAAGCCTTTTTAACATTGCAAGACTGCACAACCTCCATAAAGGCAGCGCAGCTAACCGAGCGGTTTATTGAAGCCGAGCTGGCTAAAAAGATGCCTAAAAGCGCTGAGTGGAAGTTGGGCTGTACCAGTCCTGCAAAGTTAAAGGAAGGTTTGCCACTAGACACACATTGTATGGGAAAATGTTTGCTTAAAAGAAGTAGTAATAATACTGTTGTAACATGCTTTAAATGTGGAAAAGTAGGGCATGTAAAAAGGTATTGCCCAGACCGCATAGCCTTGATAACAGGAGGTAGTGGGCGTGTGCCACAGGGATTCCGTCTTGATGTGGAGGTGGAAGGGGTCCCGGCCAAAACCTTGTTAGACTCGGGGGCCGATCAAAGTATGATCTCCCGGAAGTTTTGGGACATCATACAGACCAGAAAGGATTTTCCCCCGAGTCAGCAAGATGGAAAGGCCAGCATAAAATGTGTGCACGGAGCAACCACCCAGTATCCTCTTTACAGAATACACATTAATGGTTTAGGCACCCGGAGAGAGATCCGGATAGCAATAATCCCTAACCTTCCATACGATATCGTGCTAGGTAGGGATTGGCCACCCTTTTACCGAGGTATGGGGGAGGAGACACCCATAAAGGGAGGTATGGTGTCCACCCGCTCTCAAGCAAAGGCTGAGGAAGCACGGGGTGAGTCACCAACAGATAACTCTGATCACACAGGGACAGAACATGAACCTTCAGGAGAGGAAGATGAGGTTCTAGAGGAGGGCCTAAGTGAACTTCCCCATCATGAGGAATTAATGGGCACCCCCTCTAAGGAGAATAAGAAAAGTAAAGGCGATAAACGCCAGGAAAGACACCACCGGGCTCAGGTGAGGGCTGGAGTAACAGATAGGCAAGGCTTACCTTGGGTACCCAGTGACCTAGTGAGGAAGTTTCCATCATTTCCAGGGGAACAAAGGTCAGACCCAGTGCTTAAACACGCTTTTGAGTTCGCCCAGAAAGATAGGGATGTGCTCCCAAGGTTCTTAATAGAAGAAAACATTCTTTATAGAGAGAGCAGCAATCCTCACACTGGGGCCATTAGAAAGCAACTGGTGGTTCCCACTACCTTTAAAGCCGTAGTATTACGACTAGCCCACGATCACCCTGTTGGAGGGCATAAGGGGATTCAAGGCACTCTAGACCAGATCCTAGAGCGTTTCTATTGGCCGGGGGTCTTCAGAGAGACAAAGCGGTTTTGTGAAGCGTGTCCCTCATGTCAGCGGGTAAGTGCTGTCAAGCCAATAGGAGTTCCCCTAGTGCAGACCCCGATGATAGCTGAGCCCATTCATCGAATGGCAATGGACATAGTGGGTCCATTGGTAAAAACCCCCAGAGGGTATCAGTATATCCTTGTAGTAATGGACTGTGCTACAAAATTTCCTTGGGCGATACCTCTAAGGAACATATCGGCCAGATTTATAGCCGCAGAATTGATTAAACTGTTCTGCAAGGTGGGGTTCCCCAAGGAGATGCTGACAGATAGGGGGAGCAATTTTGTTTCCAAGCATCTAGCGCAGGTATGGGATGCGTTCGGCATCCTTCACATAAAAACCTCGGCATACCATCCGCAGACCAATGGTCTGGTCGAGCGTTTTAACCAGACTCTTAAGCAGCTCTTAAGAAGAGCATTGGACGGACAGATGGCTGACTGGGATATTCTACTTCCCTTTACCCTGTATGCCAGTAGGGAGCGTATCCAAGCTTCACTGGGAACATCTCCTTATGAGCTGATGTTCGGGCGGGCGCCACGGGGGGTCCTTGATATTCTAAGAGACCAATGGGTCGAGCCCGAGGCCGAGGAAATAGGGGTTCCCCAGTTTCTGTGTAAACTCCGAAGTCGCCTACAGAGGGTTTCGCGAGTCGCAGAAGAACATGTGCAGGGTAGTCAGCGAAGCCAAAAGAAGCACTATGATAGGGGCAAAAAGATGCGACAATTGTCCATAGGTGACAAAGTGGTAGTAATGGTCGCTGATCCTGGGCCCAAATTCGAGGCCCAGTGGAAGGGTCCATATACAGTAGTGCAGCAAAAAGGTCCAGTGACATACGTGGTAGAGAACGACAAAGGTCGTCTCCAAACCTACCACGTCAACATATTGAAGCCTTGGCAGGAGAGAACGGCCGCATTTAGCAACTCTTGGAGAAGAGGCAAGGGTAGAGCAATAGAAGCGGACCGGGAGGACTCCTGGCACCACAATTCAGTGCTAGACAGCAGGTTCGGCAGGAAGAGTAAGATTCCTGTGGGGATTCCGGGCTGTGAGTACGATTGTCCCCCATCCCGGAATGTCTTAAGAGGGGGGATATGTGATACAGTGGAGCCAATGGAGGTTAGTGGGAGTGAAGAACTCACCTCAAACTTGGCTAGGCAGAGGGATTCAGCATGGCTAGGAAGGGCTGAGCAGCCGGTGCCATCAGCACAGATAGAAAAGAAAGGGTTTAAAATGAGGTTTCCTTTCCTGAGCAGTGACGCAGATAGAATTCAGGAAGCTAATCACAAACACCTGTCCCCAGAAGCTGACGTAACGTGCAGAGAGGGGAGGTACAAAGGGCCCTGGTTAGAACCAGGAAGTCAGACTAGCACAGAGACTCAGATTGAGTTTCAGACCAACATGGAGCCTCAGACCAAGAGTCAGAGAGAGGCTCATGCCAAGAGCAGGAAGGAGAGCCCGGGAAGAAGTCCAAGCAGTTACCTGAAAGAAAGCAAGCAGGACTCTGAGGAGGAGAGTGACAGTCAGATGCAGGTGGAGTTCCAGCATCAGGCAGGCAAGTCACCGAGGCAGAAAGGGTCCCAAAACCCCAGGAGACGTTACAACTCCAGGGGAAGCTTTGGAGGTCTGGGAGGACCAAGAGCTCTCAAGGGAAACTTCAGGCAAGTGCAAGAGAGCATTAGAGAAATGAATCTCTGGAGAGATAGTCCCCAGGAGGATTTCCTTGCAAGCAGGAAGTGGGACACTAACCCCGAGGGTTTACACAAACCACGGAGGAATTTGCTACATGCCGGTAGAACTTTGCTGAGAGAGAAACCCCACAGCTGATTCTAGAAGCCCACAAAAGGTAAAAGGGTTAATACCTTATGTTGGGGAGAGAAGAGAAGCTGGGCGTTTTTATAACCCTTGTTGGGAGCAAAGTTTTAACCTAGGAAAGTATACAGACTTCCCTGTAAGAGAGCCAGGTGAAGCTGGCCATAAAGAAACTTATGATACAAGAGGTTTCTACAACCCCGAGCTAGACAAGTGTTTGGGAGAAGAAAGAGTCTACCTTCCCCCAGCCAGTGAACCTGGCACATGTTATAAATATGAGCCTGGCTGTAACAGTCACCATCCAAGTGTAATACAGGGAGACAGCAGTAATATCTACCCTGATCCTGAGCCGATGGACTGTACAATATGCTTGTCTGATGAGATAGTATCTTTATGCTGAACTGTCTTGTGAAAGAAACAAGAGAGAAGGAAAAAGTATCACAGCTGTTTTGTTTAGTTTGTTTTTCATCGTTCTGTATTTGGTTTGCAAAGAAATGAGATCCGTCAGGGAACGGGAATAAACCCTACTTTAATTTACCACTCTGACTGACTGACTCTGTATATAAAAGAGAAAGCAGATCAAGGTGATCACAACACCCTAGGCAGTCGCCTAGAGGACACACGGAGTCTCCTACTACGAGGCCCCGTGACACACCTCAGAAGCCTCTGAATCTGTAGCATCAGGGTAATCGTAATCGGGTCTCTTATATACTTGTTGCACTATGTCCCAATGCCTAGCATTTAGCTTTGGGCGTCGGTCTCGAGGAGTTTTGCAGTACAATGGTCCCTCTCTGATTAGAGGTTCGAAAGCAGATTCATAAAAAGATTTCCCACGCAAACTTCTCTTCTTAGACAAACTTCTTTCATAGTCTTGCTTACAAGAATGTTTAGGGTAACAGTAATCCTCTTCCCACTGTCTTCCCCATACTTTAGGCTTCGGAAGGCAATTATCAGTAATAAGAGTTTTACCTTTGAGGCTTCTCTTCCTTCTCTCTAGTAAGGCTTGAGGCCTACCTTGGTTTGGCTTCAGCGCAGCAGTGCTCAGGCTCTCCTGTGGTCTTTCCTTAGACTTCAGACCATAGTGGTAAGGATGTTTTCTTTTCTCCAAACATTTCCCACCTATGAAAATGGACGAACCTCTATCTCCAGGAACAAGCAGGAATAAGTCCTCACATATGGGTACGTCGGAACCGACGGAGCCTGCGCGGGAAAGCTCCCCAGCTTCCTAGAATGGAAGCTTTTGGGACCTCCCACTGCACATGCGCGCTGCCTTCCCGCCTTCCTGAACAGCTCTCCTCAGTTTCTCTTTTTCCGCGGAGCCAGCAGGTCGTGTATCCTGTCACCGCTGAAGAAATTCTAGTTTTTTGTTTTGTTTCTTTAGACCGCGTACCTGCCTTCCCATACCGACACCGGTATCGCCGGTCTTCCTTTTTCTTTCTTGAAAAATTATTTTCTTTTTCTTTTATTATTTTTCAGCACTTGGTCACTTCAGTTAGGCCTTCAGGCCTACTTGAATTCTCCACATGGAGAAGCCAGCCCCTGGATTTAAGAAGTGTACCAAGTGTACTGCTGTAATATCAGTCACAGACACCCATGAATGGTGTCTTAAATGTTTGGGGCCTGACCACTCCATTCCGGACTGCCCTTCCTGCTCCCAAATGTCTAAGCGTGGGCTGCAGAACCGGGCCAACAAATTCCATGTGCTGTTTGCTTCAGAGAATCCAACATCACAGTCATCCAGGTCATCATCTCCGGATGGATCTCAGGTAACCAAACCTTCTGTGGGCAAGTCCTCAAAGGGCAAATCTCCTTCAAAGCATCGAGAGGCTCTTAGTTTTGAGGACCCTGCCCCAGCCAAACAGCCCCGGCGGGAAGCTCTGCCTTCCAAAACGCCAATTCAGGGGCTACAGGTTGACATCGATGGCACGGCCTCGACAGATCACCTGTTGGACTGCTCTGGGGTACCGGCCCATACCGGTACCGACATCCAGGCAGCCGTGGCGTCTATGGGCAATACTGTCCAATCCATGCAGCAGGCCGTCATGGCTTTCATTAAAGCTGCAACGCCATCGGTACCGCTTTCAGCGGTTCCGGGCCCGGTTCCGGTATCGTCCGCCATGCCGGAACCCAGGCCTTCCTCTTCTAAACGCAAATCGGTACCGTATGGGCTTTCGCTCCATACCGCTTCCATACCCGGTACGCCCGATGTCGATACCGATCGGTATGCGTATCGTGCGTTGGAGGAAACTAGAGAATACACCGATTCCTCTGAGGATTTTGGCTCCTCTGATGAGTCTGCAGAGCTCTCCCTTGACCTTCCTGAGGAACCTTCTTCTCCAAAAAGGAGAATGTCTCCTCCAGAGGATTTGTCCTTTCAGGACTTTATTTTAGAAATGGCTAAAGGCCTTTCTATCACTACCTCCTCTGAAAGGGAACCAAGGTCAAAAAGGTTGGATATTTTAGGATACTCTAAGTCTCCTAAAGAAGCAGTTACCCTGCCTATCCATGAAATCCTTCAGGAACAATTGATGGATTTCTGGGAGAACCCTTTAACTCTGTCTCCTTATTCCCGTAGGTTGGACACCATGTATCGGGTCCCTCCTTCTCCTGGTTTTCAGAAAACTCAATTGCCTCACCACTCCATTGTGGTAAAGTCTGCAATGAAAAAGATCAAGAGTACTAAAAGGCACTCTTCTACACCTCCAGGAAGGGAATGTAAGACACTGGACTCTTTTGGTAGGAAAATCTTCCAGGCTAGTATGCTTATAGCCAGGATTAATTCCTACAGCCTCTATATGGGCATGTTCCTAGGAGAACTTGCCAAGAAAGTGCGGCATTTTGCCCCCTTTATCCCTGAGGATAAACAGGAGGACTTCCTTGCTGTAGTGAAACAACTTTCAGATGTTTCTAAGTTCTCCAACAGAGCTGCCTTTGATTCCTTCGAGGGAGCCAGCAGAGCTTCTGGCATTGCTATTGCAGCCAGACGTCTGGCTTGGCTCCAGGCTTCTGATCTGGAACCCTGGGTTCTAGATGGCTTACGGAATCTGCCCTGTACAGGTGAGAACTTATTCGGTGCAGAGTGGCAAGTTAAAGCCACTCAAATGGACGCTGAAAATGCCACCTTAGAGAGACTTTCTAAGTCCACTTCTACTCCCACTAAGAAGAAGTCTTTCAAGAGGCCTTATTATAAGAAGGCCAGATATGCTTCCAATACTGGCCAGCAATCTTCTCAACCTCGTTTTGCGGCTAAACGTCAGCAAACGAAACAAGCAAGAGCAAAGCCTGCAGCAGCTACTGCAGCTCAACAGGCTCCACCCCCTCAGGGGTTTTGACTTGCCCCTAGAGAACTTGCCATTCCTGGTTCTGGACCAACCAGAACCTCTCACCATACCTGGAAGGTTAGCTCACTTTGCTCCCAGATGGGAACAAATCACAACAGAGCAATGGACCCTCTCTATCATCCGAGAGGGTTACAAACTTCATTTCTCCAACCTTCCTCCTCATCACATGGTGAGACCCTTCAATTCTCCATCTCCTCTCCTAGCCCTGTTGGATCGGGAGATCTCTTCTCTGCTTGCCCAAGGGGCCATAGAAGAGGTTCCTCTTCATCAACAAGGGTCAGGTTTCTACTCCCCCTATTTTCTCATTCCAAAGAAGACAGGGGGATTCAGACCAATCCTAGATCTGAGAGAATTGAACAAATTTCTGTACAAGGAGAAATTCAAAATGCTCTCTTTGGGCATTCTCCTTCCATACCTTCAGAGTCAGGACTGGCTTTGTTCTCTAGACCTGCAGGATGCGTATACACATCTACTCATCTATCCATCCCACAGAAAATATCTTCGCTTTCTGTTCAGGGGAAGTCATTACCAATACAGAGTACTTCCCTTCGGTCTCGCCTCTGCCCCAAGAGTCTTTACCAAATGCATGGCAGTCGTAGCCGCATTTCTCAGAAGCATGGGGATTTTAGTATTCCCATATCTGGACGACTGGCTCATTCGAGCTCCAACTCAGTCGCAGGCCCAGATTTCCCTAGACCGCACAAGGAGCCTTCTGCAGTATCTGGGACTGGTGGTAAACCTTCCCAAGTCTCAACTCAGCCCTACTCAGTCTCTAGAATTCATAGGGGCCCGGTTGGACACCACCACTGCAAGAGCCTACCTTCCACTGGTTCGGGGTCAGCGTCTGCTGTGCTTGGCCTCCCAAGCCCAGTCCAGTACTCACTTGACAGCCAGGGAAATGCTACGCCTCCTGGGCCATATGGCCTCCACAGTACATGTGGTGCCCTATGCTCGTCTTCATATGAGAGCAGCTCAATGGACCCTGGCCACCCAGTGGACTCAGGCGTCGGGAGCACTCTCAGACCAAATACAAACCTCAAACCGTCTGTCTTGGTCCCTCCATTGGTGGATATCCACCAAGAATCTGTTGTTGGGGGCTCCCTTTCAGCCCTTGCTACCCCAAGCAACCCTCACAACAGATGCCTCCCAATTGGGGTGGGGAGCCCATCTGCTAACTCTCTCCACTCAGGGCACTTGGTCTCCACAGGAGGCCACCCTTCATATCAACCTCCTGGAACTGCGAGCAATTTACCTTGCCCTCAAGGTCTTCTATACCCTCCTTGCCAACCTGACTGTCCTGGTTCAGACAGACAATCAGGTGGCCATGTTTTACATAAACAAACAAGGAGGGACGGGCTCTCTGTCGCTTTGCAACGAAGCTCTCAGATTATGGGCCTTCGCCAGAGAGCACCAAATTCATCTGCTAGCAGTGTATCTTCCAGGAGTTCAAAACTCTCGAGCAGACAGGCTCAGTCGAGTTCTGCTGCCACACGAGTGGTCCCTACACGTGGACCAGATAAGCAGAATCTTTCAGGAATGGGAGACCCCGGACATAGACCTCTTTGCAAGTCCGTGGAATGCCAAACTTCCCCGGTTCTGTTCCAGGACTCCGTGTCAGGAAGCTCAGGCCACGGACGCCTTTCTCCTCCATTGGGGTCAGGCGTTCCTATATGCCTTTCCACCCATTCCGCTGATTCCCAAGACTCTGTTCAAACTCCAGAGAGATCACGGCTCTATGATCCTCATAGCTCCACGCTGGCCACGCCAAGTGTGGTTCCCTCTGCTTCTACAGCTCTCCCAGGGATCCTCCCTGGACTTAGGAGCTGCACCAGACCTTCTGTCTCAGGAGGAGGGGACTTTGTGGCACCCAAACCCCAAATCCCTACATCTCCGAGCTTGGTTACTGAAGGCTTAAGTCTTCAAGACTTTAATCTTTCTCAACCTGTGAAAGATATCCTTCATGCCTCTAGGAAACCTTCCACGAGGCGGTCTTATGCTTTCAAATGGAAACGTTTTTCCATTTGGTGTGCTCAGCAGGGCCTTGACCCTCTGGCACTTCCTTTGAATTCCCTCTTAGACTATCTCCTGCATCTTCCAATGCAGGCCTTAAGACGAATTCTGTAAGAGTCCATTTAAGTGCTATTTCAGCATCCCTGAAACCTATAAATGGACAACCTATCTCCTCTCATCCTCTTGTTGCAAGACTCATGAGAGGCCTGACTCTCACTAAACCTCCCATCAGACCCCCCCGGTCGCATGGGATTTGAATCTAGTGCTTGGTCAGCTTATGAAGCCACCTTTTGAGCCGTTATTTTCTACCTCCTTGAAATTTCTTTCCTGGAAGGTACTATTCCTAATTGCAGTCACTTCCGCTTGCCGCATCAGCGAACTGCAGGCTCTAGTGGCTAATCCACCTTATACAAGATTCCATCATGACAAGGTGGTCCTTAGGACGAATCCCCACTTTATGCCCAAAGTGGTCTCGCCTTTTCATCTTAATCAAGAGGTATATCTACCTGTCTTTTTTCCGGCTCCTCATGCATCCAGTGCAGAGAGGAACCTTCATACTCTGGATTGTAAAAGAGCTCTAGCCTTTTACCTTAATAGGACTCAGCCACATCGAAAGTCTTCTCAACTTTTCGTGGCTTTTGATCCTTCACATTTGGGACTTCCAGTCTCCAAGCGTACACTTTCCAATTGGATTGCTCAGTGTATTTCCTTTACTTACCAGAGTAAAAACATTTCTCTGGAAGGCCATGTCACAGCTCACAATGTGAGAGCCATGGCAACTTCTATGGCTCATCTGCACTCTGTTTCCATTGATCAGATCTGTCGAGCCGCTACCTGGGCCTCGGTTCATACCTTTACAGCCCATTACTGTTTGGACAAGGACTCCCGCCGGGATGCCTTGTTTGGCCAGGCTGTCCTCAAACACCTGTTCCATTCTTAGACAACTCCTGCCCACCTTCCCAGGATGGATGCCTGAGATCCATACGAAGATGGCGAACCCTTGGAGGGGGATCTCCCAGGCATCTCAGCTAGGGAGTCCCCATATGTGAGGACTTATTCCTGCTTGTTCCTGGAGATAGCACAGTTACTTACCTGTAACAGGTGATCTCTGGGAACAGCAGGAATTAGTCCTCACAACCCACCCACCTCCCCTAGGAGTTGTATCTTCTATCTATCTGTCTTCCTGTCCTCTCTCTATTGTCTCAGCTATAAACTCGAAACTGAGGAGAGCTGTTCAGGAAGGCGGGAAGGCAGCGCGCATGTGCAGTGGGAGGTCCCAAAAGCTTCCATTCTAGGAAGCTGGGGAGCTTTCCCGCGCAGGCTCCGTCGGTTCCGACGTACCCATATGTGAGGACTAATTCCTGCTGTTCCCAGAGATCACCTGTTACAGGTAAGTAACTGTGCTTTATTCCACGGCTGCTGTGGTGACCTTCTGCCAGGTACTCCCTTGCGGTCCCAGTACTTCTCTTGGCTTTTTCTCTGTTCCTTATTCCACTCCAACTCTGGTTGAAATTCATGCTTTGCTTTCTGCTCAGGACTCTGCTTCTTTCTGCTCTTGCCAGTGCCTTTGCCTTCCTCTTTGCCTCCTCTACTTTGGCTCCAGTTGCGGCTTCTGCTTTGGCTTTTGATTTGGTCCTTCTCCTTCCTCTCCTTCCTCCCCAAGTCAGACCTGCCTCTGTTCAAAAAGAAGCTGTCTGGGCTTGCGTCCCGCCCAGAGGGGCATGGTTTCTCGGTCTCTCTCTCGACTCTCCTGCTCCCCCTAGACGGATCCTCCCAATATTGCATGTTGTGCTTGCCTTTTTCTGGTTTTAAAACTTTTTCTCTCACTTCAAGAGGGTCCGCTGCATCACACCATCCATCTAACAGAACCTCTGCATCCTCTCAAGCTTGGAGTCTCGGTGTGGATCAAAGAGTGGAGAAAGACACCGTTGGCACCGCTTTGGAAGGGACCTTTTGTTGTCATCTTATTAACCCCAACAGCAGTTAGAGTTACAGAACTCAAACCCTGGATTCATCACAGTTGAGTAAAGTCAGCAGCCATTGATAGCACCGTAGAACGGAAGGCAGCTACAAAAGTTTTAGCTATGTGGCAATATTACCCTATACCCCAAAATGATGCTTTTACGCAAGTATAATATGTGATTTAATTCTCACCCTTACTCACTAGCGGGTGAGAATAATCAAAGGGGGGAATGTGGTAGGCTATGGCCTATATAATAGCCGGTACATGTATGAGAGGCCTGCAAGCTAGGTCTGAGTCCCCACCCCCACTTAGAAATAGTAGTGCTGAGAAAGATCAGAGTCAGTGAAGGTCTGAGGATCTGCCTTAAACCGCTCTAAACTGCTTTTGATAAGTTTGTGTTAATCCTTATTCAATTATTTTATGCTGATGATAGATATGTTCCAGTGTTTTGCATTCTCACATTCTCTGAGCCTAGAGATGACCTTGTAGTAGGGATGTGTTTATATCTAGAAACTGAGCCTTTGTTAGAATAGCCTGAGAAGGGGGAACAGGGTGACCCAGAGAGGGTCCCCGATTGGAGAGATGCAGGGGGTGTTGGAACCAATAGAAAGTCTGCATGTATCAAGCTGAAGAACAGGTATAAATGAGTATGTCTCTGTAAGAATGTTGCTCAGTCTTTTTGAAGCTTGTCTCTCTGAGCCATGTGCACAATAAATTGGCTTGGATCTTTGAACTGACTCCTGGTTTTATTTATTGCATGCTTATCAGCTGCTACAAAGGATGAGAATAGAAGAAAGGTAGGAGGTAATACCTGTGTGAAGGTCTATATGTACCAATGTGAGAATCTTGAAGCAGATGCAATATTGAATGAGGAGCCAGTGAAAATGCATCAGAAAGGGAGTAACATGATCATAACGAGAAACGTGAGTGAAAAGACAAACGGCAGTATTCTGGATACATTGAACTCTGTGGAGCTGGTATTTTGGTAATCCTGCATAAACAATGTTACAATAATCCAGGTGGGATATCAGAAGAGGGAGAATTAATGCAGTCAAGGCCAAGGAGGAGAGCGGGGTGAACAGCCCTGAGATTATCAAATGTGTGTTAAGTGCAAAGCCTCCGCATTAGCTGTAGGGGGCTGACCAGCATGTCCCTGGCCATTAATGCTCAGACGCAAATGCCAGCATGTGCTATAGTAATGTGTGCTTCCCACAAAGGTGACGTTAAGTGAACTCGCATTAACAGCCACACTGTCACCAAGAGCAAGGTAATTTCCCAAGTGCTAGCAGTATTGTATTCTCAAGGCTCACACTCTGCCCATTCCCTGCCCCATCATGCAATAGTTGATTACAATGTGTTTTAACGTGTAGTGGCTGACATGCCTGTATATTAATTACTACTATTATTACTTACCATTTATAAGGTATATGCAGCAATATATATATAGATGTAAGACACAGGGGTATGTTTACTAATGGGTGTTAAGGTAGCAGGCGTTAAGGGCAGCAATATAGCATAGTTACTCAACTGTAACAGGTGTTCTCCAGGGACAGAAGGCAACAGTCCACACATATGGGTGATGTCGGTGCCTACAGAGTCTGCGGGAAGCATTTCCTCAACTATCAAAGAAAGCCTTTGGGACATGCTACCATGCATGCATGGTCCCCTTCCCACCCAAGGGTGCCATTTTGCTCAGTAAGATGACATAGCTAGGATGGCAGTAAAAACTAAAGCAAGGTAGGAAGGCAACTCCCAGGGAAGGAGGGAGGGTTGTGAAGACTGATTCCTGCTGTCCCTGGAAAACACCTGTTACAGGTGAGTAACTATGCTTTCTCCAGGAACAAGCAGGAAGTCAGACTTCACATATGGGACTCCCTAGCTCCAGGCTGTCGAGGACCAAACCACAACAGCACCAACGGTAATCAATCGGGTAGCTGTGAGTTGCAGGTGGTGAGTCCCCACTGAGAGACTCTACAAAACCCTAGTGTCCAGTGACACCATCACTCCAGTAGCTTGAACACAGAAGGGTCGGAAGGCAAGAGTTGCCTACACCCTGAGAATATTATAAGAACATAACATAAGATATGCCATACTGGATCAGATCAAGGTCCATCAAGCCCAGTATCCTGTTTCCAACAGTGGCCAATCTAGGAAATAAGTACCTAGCAGTTTCCCCAAAATACACAGGTTCCTCAATGCTTGTATTGGGTCAAGCACTGATATCCCGTATCCCTTTTAATAATGGTTTATTGACCTTTCCTCCAGGAACTTGTCCAAACCTTTTTTAAACCCAGCTACACTAACAGCTTTTACTACATCCTCCGGTAACAAATTCCAGAGTTTGATTACACGTTGAGTGAAAAAATATTTTCTCTTATTAGTCTTAAATAGGTTACCCTGTAGCTTCATTGCATGTCCCCTAGTCTTTTTATATTCTGATGACGTAAACACTCTATGTTTACCCGTTCCACTCCATTCATTAATTTATAGACCTCTATCATATCTCCCATCAGCCGTCTCTTTTCCAGGTTGAAGAGCCCTAACCTTTTTAGCCTCTCTTCATAGGAGTATCCTTCCATCCCCTTTACCATTTTGGTGGCTCATCTCTATACGTTTTCTAATAACGCTATATCTTTTTTAAGATACAGCGACCAGAATTGCACACAATATTCAAGGTGCGGTCAGACCAGGGAACGATACAGAGGCATTATAATATCCTTTGTTTTATTTTCCATTCCTTTCCTTAGGATACTGTGGCACTGTGTCCCGTATAGGCGGTTGCCTAGGGGTGGAAGCGTGCCATCTAATGCCCCTTTTTGTGCTTATGCTCCGGAGCTAAGGCTCCTGGGATTGTAGTTGTGGGCAAATAAGCTAGTCCGCGTGGTTTTAGTGGCAAACACAGGAAATTTATTCTTTTTTGTAGTCTTATCTTTGCAAACAGACTTTCTTTAGAAGTTTGAACAGGACAACACAATATAGAGAATATTTTCTTCCACCAAAATAAAAGATATCACAAAACAGTGTTCCGGCAGTGAAAAAGAATAAACTTGCTTCAATCAGATTATATACAACAGAAGGTATTTCTTTCTTCAAATGACACAGTTGGAACTGTTGCTTACTGGTTCCTATTACCATCTAGCAAAGACATCAGCTCCCTTCAACTGTTCAGGGTTTAAAACAAGGCTTTTTTCTTGCTTGTCTGTACTACCAACAGAATAGTTGCTTCTTTAACACATTCACTTCACACTTGAACACTTCTCATAGCTTTAACATTAGCATTCTCTTTCTCACCCACATTTTCAGCCCCCAAAGTATCAGGACATTTAATTACGTTGGCTCCTGGTTTTTCTATCTTAAAAACCATTGGCCCCTTTTCACTCTGACGTTAGGCATAAAGAGCAATCCATCAAAGAATCAACAGAGTCCTGTTCCACCTCACAGGCTTCCGTTTCCATGTCTTCACAATCAGAGTCACATGTCTCTGGGTTTAGAACTTGCTCTGGGAATGCAGGCTTAACTTCCTTTAAAAGTTTAAACACCTTTTCCCAATGAGATTTCTTTCTCTCCTCTGGGTTTCTAGAATGGCTGCAAGGCTTTTTATCTCTAAACAAATTACTTAAAGGTTCTATCTGTCTCACCTTGCTCCTGGGAACAGTCTTTCTTACGGGTCTTTCAAAAGGTAGAATTTCTCCTTCAGAGTCTTGTAGGGCTGCTCCTGCCTCTGGGCTATAATCCACGGCTCCCCCAGGACTATCCCTCCTACCTTCAAGCCGTGCTGCAATTTCTTCACAGCAGGGGCTCCTCTCTGAAGTGCAGTCTCCTGTATAACAGCTGCTCTGAGAATCTCTCCTGTGTCTGTCCCTAGACACTCTCTGCCTTTCACCCCTGAAGATTCCGTTCTCTTCAGTTAGGTTTGTGAGCTCTCTTTTCAGCCTGCCCATGGCCAGCTTCCTCAGGCTCTCTCTCTTGGACGGCTTGTGCCTGGCTCCATCACTGCTGCTGTGGCTGGCTCTGTTCTCGTGCCCCTTCCTCTGTTTCTGGGAGCTTAAATGTGTGTAAGCGTCTTCCCCCTTCTAGCTCCTCCCACAGGTACTTCCTATCTCCACCCTGTGTTGCCATGGAGCATGGGTGTGGTCTGAACTCAGTAGTTCTACCTGTGTGGTTTTTTTCTCTGCCTGCAGTTTGATATGTATGTTTGGCTGAGCTATTCCCTTGTTCATAGAAAAAAGTTTAATTTCTAGCTATTTTCCCAGGTTCTGCTGCAGCCTCGTCACCACAATACCTAGTACTCTATTTGCTCTCTTGGCCGTCGCATACACACTGGGCAGAGGGTTTTAACATGCTATCTACGATGATGCCTAAATCTTTTTCCTGGGTGGTGGTTCCCAATGTGGAACCTTGCATCGTGTAACCATAGTTTGAGCTGTTCTTTCCTAGGTGCATATCTTTGCACTTGTCTACATTAAATTTCATCTGCCATTTGAACATCCAGTCTTCCAATTTATGAAGATCCTCTTGCAATTTTCCACAATCCTCTTGGGCTTTAACAACTTTAAATAGTTTTGTGTCATCTGCAAATTTGATAACCTCACCCGTTATTCCCTTTTCCAGGTCATTTATGAATATGTCAAAAAGCAGTGGACTCAGCACAGATCCCTGTGGTACACCACTATTCACCTTTTTCCATTGAGAAAATTGGCCATTTAGTCCTACCCTCTGCTTTCTATCTTTTAACCAGTTTCTGATCCACAATAGTATATCACCTCCTATCCCATGACTTTTTAGTTTTACCAAAGGTCTCTGATGAGGGATCTTGTCAAAGGCTTTCTGAAAGTCCAGATACACTATATCAACCGACTCACCTTTGTCTGCCTGTTTACTCACACCTTCAAAAAAACATAACAGATTACTAAGACAAGATCTTCCTTGTCTAAAGCCATGTTGGCTGTCTCCCATTAAGCCATGGCTATCTACATGCTGAGTAATTTTGGTCTTTATGATGGTTTCTACCATTTTTCCTGGTACTGACATCATGCTCACCGGTCTGTAGTTTTCCGAATCACCTCTGGAACCCTTTTTAAAAATTGGTGTTACATTGGCGATCCTCCAATCTTCAGGTATTACGGAGGATTTTAATGATAGTTCACAGATTACTAATAGCAGGTCTGCAATCTCATATTTCAGTTCTTTCAACACCCTTGGATGTATACCATCCGGTCCAGGTGATTTCCTACTCTTCAGTTTATCAAATAGTTGTAATGCCTCTACCCGGTGTAGCGATATTTCTTTCAATTCTTCTGCAGCATCACCTTTAAATACCACTTCAGTCATAGGTAACATCCCTACATCTTCCTCAGTAAAGACCAAAGCAAAGAATTCATTCAGTCTCTCCGCTATAGCCTTGTCCCCTCTTATTTCCTCTTTTACCCCTCTATCATTTAATGGTCCAACTGACTCTCTCACAGGTTTTTTGCTACGAATGTACTTGAAAAAGTCTTTATTATGCGTTTTGCTTCCACAGCAAGTTTCTTATTATGGAGTACTGCCTGGCTTAACACACTGTCCCTGTGGGACTCAACTCATAGAAACATAGAAACATAGAAACATGACGACAGAAAAAGACCACAAGGCCCATCTAGTCTGTCCTTCCATAACAACAACTACAACAGTCCACTTTTTACCTTTAGAGATCCTCTGTGTTGGTCCCATGCTTTTTTGAATTCAGTTACTGTCCTCATCTCCACCACCTCCACTGGGAGACTATTCCACGGATCCACTACTCTTTCCGTAAAGAAATATTTCTGCATATCACTCCTGAATCTATCTCCCTTCACCCTCATCCCATGTCCCCTCGTAGCAGAACTTGCTTTCAATTGAAAGAGGCTCTCTCCCTGAACATATATGCCACGGAGGTATTTAAACATCTCAATCATATCACCTCTATCCCGCCTTTCCTCTAAGGTGTACATATTAAGATCCTTAAGTCTGTCCTCATATGCTTTATAATGAAGCCCATTAATCATTTTAGTAGCAACCCTCTTCACCGACTCCATCCTGTTCACATCCTTTTGAAGGTGCGGTCTCCAGAATTGCACACCATACTCCAAATGAGGTCGCACCAAAGACTTATACAGAGGCATTATCACCTCCTTTTTCTGCTAGCCATTCCTCTCCGTATGCACCCAAGCATCCTTCTAGCTTTTGCCGTCGCCTTTTCTACCTGTTTAGCTACTTTAAGAACATCAGACACAACCACGCCTAGGTCCCGCTCTTCTTTAGTGGACAAAAGTACTTCACCTCCTATACTGTATTGCTCCCTTGGATTGCTGCAGCCCAAATGCATGACCTTACATTTTTTAACATTAAATCCCAGCTGCCAAATTCTAGACCATTCTTCAAGCTTAGCTAGATCCCTCCTCATGTTATCTACACCTTCCTGGGTGTCTACTCTATTGCAGATTTTGGTATCATCCGCAAAGAGGCAAACCTTACCCGACAGCCCTTCCGCTATATCACTAACAAAGATGTTAAAAAGAATCGGACCAAGGACAGATCCCTGGGGCACACCACTGGTAACATCCTTCTCCTCAGAGTGAGCTCCATTTACTTGTACTCTTTGTCGCCTCCCACCCAACCAATTTCTAACCCAAGCAGTAACTTTAGGGTCCATCCCTAGGGTTTTCAGTTTGTTTATAAGTCGCCTGTGAGGAACAGTGTCAAAGGCTTTACTGAAATCTAAATACACCACATCTAGAGCTCTCCCTCGGTCCAACTCCCTGGTCACCCAGTCAAAGAAATCAATCAGATTTGTCTGACAAGACCTGCCTCTGGTGAATCCATGCTGCCTTGGATCCTGTAATCCGCCGGACTCCAGAAACCTCACTATTTTCTCTTTCAGCAGCTTTTCCAATAATTTACTCACCACTGAAGTTAAACTAACCGGCCTGTAGTTTTCAACCACATCCTTACTTCCGCTTTTGTGTAAAGGCACCACATGAGCCTCTCTCCAGTCCTTTGGCACCACTCCCGACTCCAACGAGGCATTGAAAAGGTCAGTCAGTGGAGTTGCTAGAACGTCCCCAAGTTCCCTCAGTATTCTAGGGTGTATCCCATCCGGTCCCATCGCTTTGTCTACTTTAAGTTGAGCTAGTTTCTCACGAACACAGTCTTTTGAAAATTGTTCAAGATGTCTCTCGCTTCTGTTCCTATTTGTGGGTGTTTTCTGAGGTCCTGCTCCTGGTTCTTCATCTGTGAACACAGAACAAAAATATTTGTTAAGCAATTCCGCTTTATCCTTATCAGCTTCTACATATTCCCCCCTGCACCCTTGAGTCTGACAATACCACTTTTGCCCTTCCTCTTCTCACTAATATATCTGAAAAATGTCTTATCCCCCCATTTTATTGCATTGGCTATTTCCTCCTCCTTTTGAATCTTTGCCTTCTTGACTACTTTGCTAGCTTCTCTACGTTTTTCCAAATACAGATGCCTGTCTTCCTCTCTCTGTGATCTCTTGTATTTCATGAAGGCCTCCCTCTTTTTCTTCACTTTTTCAGCTACTTCCTTCGAAAACTATAGCGGTCTCCTGTTCCTTTTGCCTTTATTTACCATTTTAACAAAAAGGTTGGTTGCCTTTAAAATACCCCCTTTCAGTTTTGCCCACTGTTTTTCTACATCCCCCAGCTGTTCCCATCCCACTAACGACTCCCTGAGGTATTGGCCCATCTTCGCAAAGTTAGTCTTCCTAAAGTCTAAGATCTTCACCTTGGAATGGATTCTAACAGCCCTAGTCCTAATACTGAACCACACCATCTGGTGATCACTGGATGCAAAATGATCTCCCACTACAACATCAGAAACACTTTCACCATTGGTAAGCACCAAGTCCAGTATGGCCCCTTCACGTGTGGGGTCTGTTACCAATTGCCTGAATAGTTCTCCCTGTAGAGAATCCAGGATCTCCTTACTTCTAGATGATACTGCAGCAGGAATGTGCCAATCAACATCTGGCATATTGAAATCTCCTAGCAGTAGCACTTCCCCTTTCCTAGCAATGCTGCGTATATCTTCAATTAACTCTCTGTCCACCTCTTCTTCTTGTGAGGGAGGTCTGTATATCACACCAATGCAAATAGATTTCTCTTTCCCTCTTTCTAGTTTAACCCACAATGCCTCCTCTCTCCCTTTTAAGCTCTGTAATTCCAAAGCTTTAATAATAGTTTTTACATATAGTGCCACTCCTCCTCCCCTTCTTCCTACCCTGTCCTTTCTGAATAAAGTATAGCCAGGTATAGTTACATCCCAGTCATGGTTTTCTGTGAACCATGTTTCTGTAACTGCCACTAAATCCAAGTCAGCCACTCCCACCAAAGCTTCAACTTCAGGGATCTTATTTCCCATGCTACGGGCATTAATACACACTGCTTTCCATATATTACCCCTGTTACCCATTTCCATAAAGGTATTTAATGTATCACCTACCTGGGGGCTTTTACTTACCTGGGGGCTTTCTTCACCCATCCCCAACAAATCTAGTTTAAAGCCCTCTTCAGTAGATTAGCCAGTCTACTACCAAAGATGCGTTGACCTTTCTTGGACAGATGGATGCCATCTCTGCTCTGCAACCCTTGGAACAGCATCCCATGGTCTAGGAAACAAAAATGCTCTCGAAGACACCATCCATGCAGCCATGCATTCATCTCCAGGATGCGAGCCTCTCTGCCTTGGCCTTTACCCTCAACAGGGTGGATTGAAGAGAACACCACCTGTGCACCTACCTGCTTCACCCTCTGTCCCAGAGCCATGAAGTCACTTTTGGTACGTTCCGAGGTATACCTGGCAGTATCATTTGTTCCAACATGGATTAGCAACATTGGGTAATAGTCAGTGGGCTTGATGAGTCTCGGCAAACTCTCCGTAACATCTTGGATCTTGGCACCAGGCAGACAGCATACCTCTCTGGACATCAAGTCTGGTCGGCAGATGGACGCCTCAGTACCCCTCAGAAGAGAGTCTCCAACCACCACTACCCTTCATTTCCTTCTGGTCACTGATTCCGCAACTATGGGGTACTTGAACTCTGGTTCTTCCCTTTCCAGGGATGCTTTCACCTCCTCCACTTCCAGGGCTGCATAATGGTTCTTCAATTCAAGGGCTGGAGAAGTTGGACTGGTGATTTTGCAGGCTCTGGTGACTTTTGTCCAACCATCGACATTCTGTTGGCATCCATCTTCTCCTGTGCTGGAGAGCCTGGTTGCTGCAAGAAGCATCTCATCAATGTACTTCTCACTGTCTTGAATGCTCCTCAGCCTCGCCACCTCCTCTCTGAATTCCTCCACTTGTTTCCTCAGAGCTTCAGCATGCAGGCACCCTGCACATGGAACCGGTTCTCCAACTGGCATTAGGACCTCTGTCTGGACCGAGGCAGAAGCTGTAACGGGGGCAACAGCTTTAGCAATACGATTTTTCCCAGCCATTGTTCTGTTTGTGGAGCTTAGGTATCTGTTAAAGCAAAAGAGAGAGATCTACCAAGTACCAGCTGGTTTCGCAGCTGTCCTTTCAGAGAAAAAGCAGTTAAATCTCTTTAATTATATTCAAAATGTGCTGGTCCAGTTCACTGTGATTTGTTAAAGGGGGAGGTGCCCTATAAAGCAAGACTGCTCACTAGGTGTGGGTGGGAGTCGGGGTGGGTAGGGAGGGAACTAGCACCTGATTAGGTGTTAGCAGTTTCTGAACCTGAGGAGGTTACAGAGTTCAGCAACCTTCTGTGCTCAAGTAAAGTTCCCCTAAAACAGCAAACATGAAAGTAACCTTGCTTTAAAAAATATACACAAAACCCTTTTAAGAGCTCCCAGTCAGAGAGCTAGCAATGTAATAAAAAAACCAAACAAAGAAACCCTCAAATCCTTACTTACTGTTTGATGTGTGGAGCCCTGGTTAGGAAAGCCTCAAAAGGGCAGGGCTCAGGAGCCTTTTATGCAGGCTTCAACTGCACTCAGGAAACAGGCCCACTAACTCCTGATTAGGTGTTAGCAGTTTCTGAACCTGAGGAGGTTACAGGCAGTAGTGAACTGTGAACATATGAATTGAAGACTATGTGGCGGCCTTGCAGATTTCCTTCACCGGCACTGAGTGGAGATTGGCACCGATGCGGCCATCACCTTCACACGATGCGCTGTGATCTGGTGCTCGAGGGAGAGGCCAGCTCGGTCATAGGCGAGGGCAATACATTCCGCCACCCAAGTGGAGAGAGTTCGTTTAGCCACGGGGAGCCTCAGTCTGCTGGGATCATAAGACACAAAAAGCTGAGGAACTTTGATGGACCTGAGTCCATTGTAAATAGGACAGGGCCCATATGCAATAAGAAGTACTTGTTCCTCCTTCCTGGTGTGAGGCCGTGGGAAGAAAGTGGGGAGGACTACCTCTTGGTTGAGGTGGAAAGGGGACACCACCTTCGGGAGGAATTTCGGGAGTGTGTGGATTGCTACCCTATTCTTGTAGAACCCTGTATATGGTGGATCTGCCACCAGGGCCTGGAGTTTGCTC
The DNA here is from genome assembly GCA_033557465.1 of Ichthyophis bannanicus. Classification (NCBI taxonomy): domain Eukaryota; kingdom Metazoa; phylum Chordata; class Amphibia; order Gymnophiona; family Ichthyophiidae; genus Ichthyophis; species Ichthyophis bannanicus. The sequence goes on from CM066032.1 coordinate 989,968,053, forward strand.
ACTCTTCGAGCAGATGTGAGGGCCACTAGAAAAGCCACTTTCCATGACAAGTACCGCAGGTGGCAAGTGGTCAGGGGATTGAACAGTGGTTTGGTGAGCTGAGAGAACACAATGAGGTCCGACTCTGCTGCTGGAAGGCGAAGAGGAGCTTGGATAACAGGAGGGTCTGGAGGGAACCTGGTGACCAGGGGCTGGCTTGAGAGGAGTTTTCCTTCGACAGGGTGGTAGTGAGTGGCTATGGCGCTCAGATGTACCCTCACCGAGTTAGATTTTAGCCCGGTGTGTGTCAAGTGCAGTAGGTACTGCAGTACTAGTTGAACCTAGCAGGAGAAGGGATTCTCCTCCTTTTCCGCACACCATGCGGAGAACCTTCTCCACATAAAGGCATAAGTCTGCCTAGTGGTGGGTTTTAGGGAGGCCAGTAGGATCTCCTCGACCTCTCCTGGAAGATTGAAAGGGGCCAACACTACCTTTTCAGCAGCCATGCTGTTAGCATTAGCTATCTTAGATTGGCATGTAGGAGAGAACCCTTCTCCTGGGACAGGAGATTCGGGGCTCGGCCCAGAGGGATCTGGAGTGCCACCGACATGAAAGCAGCAGAGGGAACTAAGGTTGCCTGGGCCACCTGGGGGCAATCAGTATAACTGATGCCCTTTTACTCTGAACCTTGAGGAGGGTCCTGGCGACCAGGGGGGTTGGTGGTAACGCATAAAGTAGACACTCGGACCAGGAGATCAGGAAGGCATCTGCCGACACTCTTTCTGGGTGCAGCTGACAGGAGAAGAAGTGGGGTAGCTGTCCGGAGAGGTGAATAGGTCCATCACGGGCCTGCCCCAGAGGTGGAAGAGCTGCTTCATTACTCTGGCGTTTAAGCATCACTCGTGTGGGCAAAGGACTCTGCTCAGCCTGTCTGCTAGGCAATTGTCCTGGTCCGTGAGGTACACTGCTCGCAGAAGCATGTTGTTGCATGCTGCGAAGGAGAGGAGGCCACTGGCTCCTGGAAGAGGGAATATGAACCCATGCCCCCCTGCTTGTTGATATAAAACATGGCGACCTGGTTGTCCATCTGGATCAGTACAGACTGTTGTCGCAGGTGGTGGCGGAATGCTCGTAGGACCAAGAAGATTATCCTGAGCTTCAGGAGATTGATCTGTAGCAGCGATTCCTCCTAAGACAAGCTACCCTGTTTGCAGTGGTCTCCACAATATGCCCCCCAACCCAGGAGGGAGGCGTATGTGGTCAGAGTCCTCTGCGACATGGGTGCCTGGAAGGGCATTCCTGCCTCAAGGTAGTGGGGGGGAGGTTTTGCCACCAGTTGAGGGACTCTACCAGTTGGCAGGTAACCCTGACCCTGTCCCATAACCTGAGCCCACTGTGAGCATAGGCACCACTGGGCTGTCCGCATGTGTAAGCGGGCTGAAGGCGTGATGTGGACCGCCGAGGCAATATGACCCAGTAGGCAGAGGAGATGACAAGTCAGCACTGACCGGCGGCATTGTACCTCTCCTGCCAGTTACCTGAGGCGTTCTGTCCTTTCTCTTGGGAGGAAGGCCTTAACGTGTCAAACTGGGCACCTATGAACTCCAGACTTTGGGCTGGAGAGAGATGGGATTTGGGGTAGTTGATGATGAACCCCAGGTGCTGCAAAAGAAGGGTTGCACACTCTGAGGGCATACCGTCCCTGATGAGCCAGTCATCCAGGTAGGGGAAGACAAAAGCCCCTTGTATGCGTAGGTAGGCGGCTACCACCGCCAGGCATTTGGTAAAGACTCTTGGCAAGGAGGCCGGGCTGAAGGGTAACACCTTGAACTGGTAGTGCCCTCCTCTCACCACAAATCGTAGGTACTGCCTGTGGGAGGGGTGGATCAGGATGTGCGTGTACTGTCATGAGGCTGGAGCCACGGAAGGTGCAGGTTTAGAAAAAAAAACTGTCTTTCATAGAGCTGTGGATGTGCAGAAGATGCAATTACCTCGCAGCACAGCTAGAGGGGGCAGGAGTAATCCTACAGAGGCTGAGTCAACGTGCCCAGTCACTGATTGTATGAGTGTTAACCAGCTACACCTGAAGGCAAGCCCGGGAGTTTCAAAGGTAAAATGCCTTTATAAAGGAAAGACAGCCAGAAGGAAGGGGTGTGGAGGAGGAATCCAGTTAGGAGGGATCCATTCGGAGGAAACTCAGCTGGCAGCAGTTCAGCCAGAAGGATGGAGAAGGAGTGTGGAGAAAGAGAGAGTCCACACGGAGCAAGCCCAGAGGGACAGAATCCAGATGGAGACTATCCAGAGGGATAGAGTCCAGAGGGGCAGAGCACAGAGAGACGGAGTCCAGAGAGAGGCTGCCAGGAGAAGCAGTTTGGCTGGAAGGAGTGACACTCCCAGCTCAAGTAACGTAGCTGGATCAAGCAACACAACAAGAGCAGCAACAGCTGAAAGAAGAGCACAGAAAACCAAGGAGCCATGCTTTAAGAGAAGCCTACGTTCACCTGAGTTCGCTGGACCAGGATTACAAGGTACAAGGAGGAGAGGTTCCTATAGCAAAGCTACCTTTACACAGAAGCACAGCGGTTGGGAATCCTCACCAGGTTATCCTGGGCTTCAGGAAGGCAAAGCATTGCACAAGAAAACCTGTCTCCAGAGAGAAGTACGTCAGGGAGAGAGCTCCAGGTGTAGCAGCTGCAGGAAGTCAAGGTATGGTGGCTCTTTACTTTTAAAAGAAAGCCTTGCTCCTAGAAACTCTGATAAAGCAGATGCTCAATATATGAGAAGAGGGAACAAAGCAGAGCTTTTCAAAACAATACCTAAGGGCTTAACAGAAGAGTCTTACTGGAAGCAAAGAAGCAGAGACAGACCCTCTAAACTTGTAACCGTAAGGGAAAGCACTTATTCAGAGGGAGAAGCCAGTGACGCAGAGTCCATGGAAATAGAGTTTGAGAATACTATTCCCATTCCTCAGGATGAATCCATGGATTGTACTTTTTGTGCTACTACTATTCATTTATTTATTTAACGCCCGAAAGACAAAGACATGGAGCCCAGAAGCCCTAGGCCCCAGTTCCCGCCCAGCTCAGGGGGAGCTTTTGGCTCCTGGGGCAGGGCCTTCCCTCCCCCGGGAGATCTTCACCAGCCTACAGAGGGCCACCTGGCACTCTTCACCCACAGGTGGGTTGGTATTACCTCGGACCAGTGGGTACTGCAGGTGGTAAAGGAGGTATACCTCCTCCATCAACAGCAGGTACCACCCAGGTTCTTTCCAGGAGAGCCGGTGTGACCTCTCCTTCAGCAGACCTTTCTGCTCTCAGAGCTCACAGATCTGCTCAGGGACAATGCAGTAGAGCCTGTACCCACACATCTATGGGGAAAAGGATTCTACTCCAGATATTTCCTTGTCCCAAAGAGAATTGGGTGCCTCAGGCCCATACTACATCTGAGAAATTTAACAAATTTCTGGTAAGAGAGTTGTTCAAGATGCTCTCCCTTGGAACACTGCTGCCTTACCTCCACCAGGGAGATTAACTGTGCTCACTGGACCTAAAGGTACTGTCGTCAGGTGCCCCTAGTGGCCAGTGGCTGTAAGGGCATCCTGAGCATTTTTATTATTTTTAAGGAGCAATGGCTTTTTAAGGCCAAGTGCAGTTTGGTCCTTGGAGTTTTAGCTCCTTGTGAGAACAAATTATATAAGCCAAGAGTGGAGGGTAATAAGGCTTTATTTCCCCTTTAACGCAAGGGTTCACTAAGACATAAGAAAATAAAGATAGTCCTTCTTTATAAAGGGTTCCACCAAATAAGCAGGCAAACAACTGTTATAAGCTTCACAATTGAATGCAGGGTTTAACTGAGGATTCTTTCATTCCAAAGTAAATTAAACAAGCAGGCAAACTGTTATAAGTGTCACAATTGATTGCAGGGTTTCTTTTATATTTACAGTTCTACTAAGGACTCAAGGTGTGATACCTGATTGAGGTATTACAAGTAGGTGATATCTGTATGTAAGTAACTGCCCTCTATTAGAACATCGTATTAATGCAGTCAAAGCCGGGTACAGTGTACTGTTAACCTTGTTAATAAGAACATAAGATATGCCATACTGGGTCAGACCAAGGTCCATCAAGCCCAGTATCCTGTTTCCAACAGTGGCCAATCTAGGTCATACGTACCTAGCAGTTTCCCCAAAAGACACAGGTTCCATAATGCTTGTACTGGGTCAAGCAGTGATATCCTGGGTCCCTTTTTAATAATGGTTTATGGCAGGGATGTCAAACTCCAGTCCTGGAGGGCTGCAAACCAGTCAGATTTTCAGGGTATCCCTAATGAATATGCATTAGGTATTTGCATACAATAGGGACAGTGCATGCAAATATATCTCATGCATATTCATTAGGGATACCCTGAAAACCTGACTGGTTTGCGAACCTCCAGGACTGGAGTTTGACATCCCTGGTTTATGGACCTTTCCTCTAGGAACTTGTCCAAATCTTTTTTAAATGCAGCTACACTAACAGCTTTTACTACATCCTCCGGTAACAAATTCCAGAGTTTGATTACACGTTGAGTGAAAAAATATTTTCTCTTAAAATTTGTCTTGAATAGTTTACCCTGTAGCTTCATTGCATGTCCCCTAATCTTTCTATATTCTGATGACGTAAACAATCGATCTACGTTTACCCGTTCCACTCCATTCATTAATTTATAGACTTCTGTCATATCTCCCCTCAGCCGTCTCTTTTCCAGGTTAAAGAGCCCTAACCTTTTTAGCCTTTCTTCATAGGGGTATCCTTCCATCCCCTTTACCACTTTGGTGGCTCTTCTCTGAACCTTTTCTAATAACGCTATATCCTTTTTAAGATACGGCGACCAGAAATGCATACAATATTCAAGGTACGGTCGCACCATGGAACGATACAGAGGCATTATAATATTCTTTTTTTTATTTTCCATTCCTTTCCTTATGATACCTAGCATTCTATTTGCTCTCTTGGCCACTACTGCATACTGGGTGGAGGGTTTTAACATGTTATCCACAATGACGACGAAATCTTTTTCCTGGGTGATGGTTCCTAATGTGGAGCGTTGCATCGTGTAACCATAGTTTGGGTTGTTCTTCCCTAGGTACATAACTTTGCACTTGTCCACATTAAATTTCATCTACCATTTTGATACCCAGTCTTCCAATTTATCAAGATCCTCTTGCAATTTTCTACAATCCTTGTGGGTTTTAACAACTTTAAATAGTTTTGTGTCATCTGCAAATTTGATAACCTCACTCGTTATTCCCTTTTCCAGATCATTTATGAATATGTCAAAAAGCAGTGGACCCAGCACAAATCCCTGGGGTACACCACTATTCACCTTCCTCCATTGGGAAAATTGGCCATTTAGCCCTACCCTCTGCTTTCTATCTTTTAACCATTTCCTGATTCACAATAGTACACTGCTTCCTATCCCATGACTCTTTAGTTTTGCCAAAGGTCTCTGATGAGCGATCTTGTCAAAGGCTTTCTGAAAGTCCAAATACACTATATCAACCAACTCACCTTTGTCTACCTGTTTATTCACACTTTCAAAAAAACATAGCAGATTAGTAAGACAAGATCTCCCTTGTCTAAAGCCATGCTGACTGTCTACCATTAAGCCATGACTATCTACATGTTCAGCAATTTTGTTCTTTATGATGGTTTCTACTATTTTTTTCCCGGTACTGACGTCAGGCTCACCGGTCTGTAGTTTCCCGGATCACCCCTGGAACCCTTTTTAAAAATTGGCGTTACATTTGCCATCCTCCAATCTTCAGGTATTACAGATGATTTTAATGATAGTTCATAGATTACTAATAGCAGGTCTGCAATCTCATATTTCAGTTCTTTCAACACCCTTGGATGTTGATGAACAAAAGGGACTGTGAAAAGCTTCAGTCTGCCGAGGCAAGGGAACGTTAAGTGACCTGCCCAAGGTAAAAGGGCATTGTGGACATTCTATGAAGACTGTGTCATACATAAAAAGCTACAGTTAAACTATCATACCAGTCCCACAAGGAGTGGTACTGGGTTTTGAACCCAGATATCCTGGCTCCTAAGCCAATGTCATGACCATTAGCCTATGCCTCCAGTCAGGAAGCTGACATCTGCAAGGTGAGCATGTTTGAGCCCCTGCAATGGCCTTCAGTAGAGCCAATAAGGGCATGATGGCAAATTGCATGTGTGCAGATCAAAAGTGTGGGCGGAACGCATAACAAAGCAAATAAATGTGTGTCAGTCAGTGACAGCAGACCCAGGACTGTCCCAGGCTTGGAAATGAATTGAGTAGCATACAGTCACAAAGGGAGCAAGTGGGAATTAAACCCATTTCCCTTACTTATGGAGACAATGCCTTAACCATTAGGCTATATTATATATATATATATATATATATATATATATCTTTATGGCTGCAATCACAGAGATTGCAGATCTCTGCTTGCAATGTCAGCTGTGTGTGCTGGAATAGATTAGCCCTCCATTACCCAGGATGCATTGCACATGCAGAACAGCTTCTTGCAGATGATCACCAAATGGAGGATGCAGTGGTTCATCCCAGCAGCTCAGTAATATGCACTGACAGTGTTTGCTACAAGCACATAACAGCTGCAAACTGTGCTACTGACTGGTTTCAGCGGTCACCCTGAAGGTGAGGAGGGGCGCACAGTGCCTGTCCCCTGAGCCTGCCCTGCTAGTGATGGATTCTGCTGGTCCTACTGCAGATCTTTATCACTGTCAGTGTGTGGCAGGTATTGTCTGGAGTGTGTGAGGCTAGTCACATGGTTTTTCTGCACAGCTGCAGCATACAGGAGCTGCCTATCACATTTGGATCCTGGGTCCTGCTCCTTTTGGCCAGGGCCTCTACTACAACATCTCATGTCACTGCCCAGGGTTGTGGCATATGTTTCAATTGAGGCAGAACACAGTATGGTTTGTTCAGGCTGGCATGGGCCTGGCTGGACAATAGTGAGTAGACCAAGAATCCTATCCTAACCATCATGAGCTACCAATCCACTACAGCAAGTCTGCATTTGAGGCCCACCACAGGGCTGTCTCAGCCATGCAGAAACCAACTGTGGCCAGTCTGGTGGTAACCATACACATCCTGGCTTGAAGCAAACAGCATGGACACCATCAGTCAGCACAGTGATGTGGTCTCCTAGGAAAGGGTAAGCACTCACATCAATGTGTGTTCAGTTTTGGAGAACATATCTCGCAAAGGATGTAAAAAGACTGGAAATGGTTCAAAGGAAGGCGACCAAAATGATTTGTAGCCAGCGTCAGAAGCCTTACGAGAAGAAACTTGAAGACCTAAATATGTACACTCTGGAGGAGAAGAGGGATAGCGGAGATATGATTAAGACCTTAAAGAGTATTAATGAACAAACAAATCTCTTCCAAAGACAGGGAAGCTGTAAAACTAGAGGGTATAACATGAAGCTGCAAAGGGGTAAATTGAAAGGCAATGTCAGGAAATATATTTTCACTGAAAGGGTGGTGGATGCTTGGTTTGCCCTCCTGATGGAAGTGGTAGGGGTAAATACAGTGACAGAATTCAAAATGGCATGAGACAGACACAGTGGATCCCTCTATAGCAACAGGATAAAATCAAAATAAACTTAACTATCTAATTTCTCAACAAACAGGGTGCCCTACACGGAGCGGTTGGTTCATCCCTAAACAAAGGGAGTGGCAGGTGCACCTACCCTTGCCACCTTGCTGAGCAGATTAGATGGATCATACTGGTCTTTATCTGCCGTCATTTACTATGTTACTATGTTAATTCAACTTGACACTATATAGCACAATGTGGATACCTAGCCGTGACATCGTCACAGCTCAATCACAGTGAGAGTGCCCTCTCAGCTTGACAGGCTGTGGAATCCCAGGCCACACTCGTGGCAGACGGGGACTACAAAAACCCAGCCATTGAACCCACCTCCGACGCATACACATCCTGGCCTGAGTGCTCAGTTTCAGGCCATACCCACAACCCTTTGCTCCTCCAAAAAGAGGAGGAAATAGCCAATGCAATAAAATGGGGGGATAAGACATTTTCAGATATGTTAGTGAGAAGAGGAAGGGCAAAGGTGTATTGTCAGACTCAAGGGTGAAGGGGAGGAATATGTAGAAGCTGATGAGGATAAAGCGGAATTGCTTAGCAAATTTTTCTGTTCTGTGTTCACAGATGAAGAACCAGGAACAGGACCTCAGAAAACACCCACAAACAGGAACAGAAGCGAGGGGAATCTTGAACAATTTTCAGAAGACTGTTCGTTAGAAATTAGCTCAACTTAAAGTAGACAAAGCAATGGGACCGGATGGGATACAGCCTAGAATACTGAGCCTCGTTGGAGTCAGGAGTAGAGTCAAAGGACTGGAGAAAGGCTCATGTGGTGCCTTTACACAAAAGCGAAAGTAAGGATGTGGTTGAAAACTACAGGCCGGTTAGTTTAACTTCGGTGGTGAGGAAATTATTAGAAACACTGCTGAAAGAGAAAATAGTGAGGTTTCTGGAGTCCAGCGGATTACAGGATCCGGGGCAGCATGGATTCACCAAAGGCAGGTCTTGTTAGACAAATATGATTGATTTCTTTGACTGGGTGACCAAAGAGTTGGACCAAGGGAGAGCCCTAGATGTGGTGTATTTAGATTTCAGTAAAGCCTTTGACATTGTTCCTCACAGGTGACTTATAAACAAACTGAGCACCCTAGGGATGGACCCTAAAGTAAGTGCTTGGGTTAGAAATTGGTTGAGTGGGAGGCGACAAAGAGTGCAGGTAAATGGATCTCACTCTGGAGGAGAAGGAAGTTACCAGTGGTGTGCCCCAGGGATCTGTCCTTGATCCAATTCTTTTTAACATCTTTGTTAGTGATATAGTGGAAGGGCTGTGAGGTAAGGTTTGCCTCTTTGTGGATGATACCAAAATCTGCAATAGAGTAGACACCCAGGAAGGTGTAGATAACATGTGGAGGGATCTAGATAAGCTTGAAGAATGGTCTAGAATTTGGTAGTTGGGATTCAATGTTAAAAAAATGCAAGGTCATGCATTTGGGCTGCAGCAATCCAAGGGAGCAATATAGAATAAGGGGTGAAATATGTTTGTCCACTAAAGAAGAGCGGGACTTAGGCGTGGTTGTGTCTGATGATCTTAAAGTAACTAAACAGGTAGAAAAGGCGACAGCAAATGGAGGATGCTTGGGTGCATACAGATAGGAATGGCTAGCAGAAAAAAAAGAGGTCATAGTGCCTCTGGATAAGTCTTTGGTGCGACCGCATTTGGAGTACAGTGTGCAATTCTAGAGACCGCACTTTCAAAAGGATATAAACAGGATGGAGTCAGTACAGAGGGTGGCTATTAAAATGGTTAGTGGTCTTAATTATAAAGCATATGAGGACAGACTTAAGGATATTAATATGTACACCTTAGAGGAAAGGCGGGATAGAGGTGATATGATTGAGATGTTTAAATACCTCCGTGGCATAAATGCACAGCGGGAGAGCCTCTTTCGCTTGAAAGCAAGTTCTGCTACATGGAATGAGGGTGAAAGGGGATAGATTCAGGAGTGATATACCGAATTCTTTACCGAAAGAGTGGTGGATCTGTGGAAGTTTCCCAGTGGAGGTGGTAGAGATGAGGACAGTATCTGAATTCAAAAAAGCATGGGACAAACACAGAGGATCTCTAAAGGAAAAAAGGGGACTGTTGTAGTTGTTGATATGGAAGGACAGACTAGATAGGCCATGTGGTCTTTTTCTGTCATCATTTTTCTATGTTTCTATGTTTTATCATGCACATTTCAAGACCAATGCTGGGAACAGCTCATGCAATGTGGACCACTGTGCATTGCAGAAGGCCTCAGTACGCTGGAGAGACACACACACACACTTCATCGCAATGTGCAATAGTGATGATGGTTGGCATTCCTGCCTGTCACTTCCTTATCCTTAACTACGCAAGGATTCCTAACGTGTGCTCACTGTGCAGGTGCTATTAGTCGGCTCTGAAATAATCGCATGTTGTTAACGCCTGCTCATTTTGCCTGTGCTATCAGCCTGCCCCTCAATGCAGGCATTGGCAGTGGAAGCCGTTTGTGCAGCTCATGGGTATGTAGCCACTAGCTGGACGGGTCAGTGGAGTTGCATATGCTGGTGCTGTACCTGCAATGTGAAATAAAGGTTACCCACAGGAACATGCTATACATGATCCACTACAGAAACTTGAACCAGCAACCTTCCTCTGATATTCACACTGCCCTTATGTGTGGTGTCACAGAGCTTCCTTATGTGTTTAGCAACCCATGGGTATAGATGTAATCATTGTCAGGGTGGATGCAGCCATGCAGAGGGGTCTGTCCATGTCTGCTGGTATCTCTGCAGGTTCAGTGCCATACCTGTCTGACAAGGTGTGTTCCGCGGATGTGCAAGGGAGACAAGTTGTTCATTCTGCATGTTGCACTGGTTGTCTATGCTGTTGGTGAAACTGACATTTCTGTCTAACACATGGGATATGTCCACTTAGGGGGGCAGTCCAGGCGACAGGCACACACACATCGCATGGCATGGCAGAATAAGCAGAATGGCCATGGGCACCCTTACCTAGTGGGTGCTTGTGCAGCAGTAAGGCCATGAAGTCACAACTTGAAGATGGACTTGGCTGATGTGGATTCACATGTGCATCGGATGGCTATTGGTCACTGGCTTCACTACTTTTGAAGGGTCTTCGGTTCTCACAGAGCACTTTGCTCTCTGAATGCAGAACTAAAACGGGTCCACACTATAGTAACCTCCCATCTTGCAACTGCACCCTACTCCTTGCTAGTCTCCCTCAGAGTAATCTCTCTCCCCATCCATCTATGCAGAGCTCTGCTGCGTGGCTCACCTTCCACCAGTCCTGAGATACTCATATCACCCTTCTCCTGATATTTCTTCATCAACTCCCCATACGTTTACTTATCCATCTCAGACATCCTTGCTTAGCCTATAAATGCATACCCTGTACTGCCCCTCAGCACCTTTCATTTCTCCTCTGTCCCACAACCCCTTCCTATGGACTTCACTCTTCCTCTGCCTACTCACTCTCTATGCCCTGGCTTTACCTCGTTTCACCTTGCTGCTGCTAATGCCTGGTGCAAGCGTCCTCTCTCCTTACATCATGTCTCACCTGTCTCCCTCTTCATATCCATGCATAAGGCATACCCCTTCAGGGCTGCTGTTGGATTCCTCTCTTTTGTTTCTCTGGTGTCTTCTCCCCCCCTATTGTACCCTTCTTTCTCTTGTAGTGCACTCTCTGTCATCACTTGATAGTACGCTCTTTGGGCAAGGAATGTCTTCTTATGTGTTTGTTCCACGCTGCGTATGTCTTGTAGCACTTCATGAATGATGTATAGTAGTAATACTGGTGTAATCTTGTAGGTAAGGTTGCTGACATGCCTCTGACATGCACTGTTCTCCTATTCTATGGTATCCCTTCCACAGCAGCCATATGTCCCCCACACATGCACATATTCACTCACTATGTGCGGGTAGGGGACATCGTGATCCACAGCACAAGCACTCCACTCTGTTAACAGGGCCGCTGCCATGGTCCAAAGGTGACTGCGGGCAGCCTACTGGCCGCTCCATCCCTCCCTGCCATTGTGGCAGAGCCACCGGTTCAGTGCTGCAGGTGGCATCCCTGCTGTTGCATCCGTGCATGTCACAGCACTCATGCTCCCCTCTACCGGGGTTTGAGAACGCGTCCTGCTACGTCCATCATCAGTGGTGTGGGATCATCAAGTGCTCCACTGTTCCTGTGGCTGGACTGTTTGTTATCACGGTGACTCGGGCAACTTTGATGGCACACATGACACACAGCATCAGGGCAGAGCCTTTGTCTGCTGCTGGTGGGGGGGGGGCATAGCTCCCATCGCCACTGCACCTGCATCATGCTGAGATGACAACTGATGTCAGTGGGGGTAGGGGTGCAGTGCCGGCCCTTCCAATGGGCAGGCTAGGCGGGCGCCTGTGAAGACAGGTCCAGTTGGGGCATCAGCGGCACACATGCCCAGTCATGCTGCCCCCGACCCAACTGCCAATGCCACCCCCACTCACTGGCTACCGCTACATCCATCTCTGGTGGGGGAGGTGTACGCATGCAACCCCAGTACTTTCAAGGGCGGCTGCTTTTTACAGCCCCCTTTAGGGGTACTGCCACTGCCACTGACAGATTGTCCCTCCATAGACATCTTCAGCAGCAGCATGGGTGGGAGTCGGTAGTGGTATCTGCCTAGGGTGCCAGGGCACCTTGGTCTACCCCAATGGTTGCATGCCACCTTTTCAACAGCAGCAGCATGTCTGTGTGCTGCCACTGTCACTGTGGGGTCATGCCGACTACCGCAGCTGTGCCCCCTGGGCAGCTGCATGTTCATCCCTGTGCATCAGCAACCCAACTGCATGACCCATGTGCCACCTCCTTTGACCCATCAACACAGTGCCCTTTCATACTATGACACCATGAGGCCAATTCCATATTGGCCATCTCCCCCCTGTATGGCCCATCAGAATAGGGGCATATAGAGGTAGATCCGATTCTGATCCTACAGGGGTTAGACGTGTCCACGTGATCAGAATTGGGTCTATGGCCTGGATGAGCAGGCTGAGCCCCAATTCTGATCGGCCACACGTCCAACCCACATAACTGGCTAACTCAGTCAGGCGCCTGAATGGAGTCACAATGCCATGACGTCCCGTCACCATGGCTCCATTCAGGAGCCACGATCCCCGGCCATAGAAACTAATCTTCTTTCCCCACAGCCTGACCCCTGATCTGGCCTCGCATGGCCAGGGTCTAGCTGCGGGGAACCCTCTGCATTCCTTCGCCCTCCTTATCGGGCCTAATCGCGTCATTTGGCTCTGTCTAGGGGGACTTATTTCACCTCTGAGGTGGGATAATTCCCCTGTCTCCATGGCCGATCCCAGACGTACAGGGCCGAACTCAGAATCGGCCCTATACGTTCGCGGTTGCTCGCCGCCTACCACTTGCCCTCGCTCCGCCTCTGTCCCACTCCCTCCTTCCCACGAACAGAACTCCCTGTACAAATCGCCTGTTCGTACGGGGAGCTCTGTTCCCGGCAGGCTAACTGGCCATTTAGCAGGTCTGGACATCCGGATCAGACATCCAGACCTGCTAAATCGTGTTCAGTATGACCCCGTATGCTGTTGCTGCTAATGGAGCACTATTATCAATTTCTTGGTCTCCCGTGTCTGTGCACATATTGCAGATGTTTAAATAGTCTCTCCCCCCTCAAAATATCCCCTTTCTGCATGGTTTTTCTTGGCATTAGGGTTTCCAGCGATAAAGGGTGCTAACACAACAGGCATTAAGAGAGCACCCAATGTCAACATCCACTCTCTGTCTCCTGTTTCTTTAACACTGTGGGAGCCTTTAACGTTAGTTAATGCAGCATTATTTGAATAAAATTCAAAGCACTCCACACTATATTCAAACCCCTCCAAACAGAGCCTGCCATCTGCCTGAAAGAGTTTTTTCAAATCACTCCAGAAAACAGACCACGTATAAGTAACAATAGAAATTCTCTTGAGGTACATGCTGACTTCAGAAACTGCAACGCAACTACATAGTTACCCTGTTGCTCCAAGTTCAAACTCCTGTTACAATGTAAACACAGATCAGTTGTCTGACTGTGCAATCTTTGTTATATGTAAACCGCACTGATAATAAATAGCGCGGTATATAAAAGCTGTTAAATAAATAAATAATAAATCCAAGAGAGCCTTCTCCCTTTATGCCCCTCTATTATGGAATTCACTTTCTTCAGTCATAAGAAACACTAAGGGGTATGTTTACTAAACTGCGGTAACGTTACAGACTGCACGGTAGGTAATGTTAACGAGCGGTAGATAACGTTAACACGCGGTAACATTACAACCCGCGCAGAAGCGTTCCGCGGCACGGTAGACACCGCAGAGGGAGGAGAGAGGGCGCAGAGCTGGGGGTCAATGGGCGGGGAGTGGGCGTGGAGAGGCTCCCTGCACACTAACATGCTGAAATGAAGGGCTGAATCCTACCGCGAATGAAAACTTGCCGTTAGATGCACATTTGCAGGAGAGAGAAACCATTTCAGTGTCAGCAATGTAGGGCATAGGCAGGGAGTCTGAGAAAGGTGATAGTAGTGTTCCATCTGCAGCAACAGCATAGTGGCAATGTACGAAGGACCACTATGGTGATGGTGCAAATGGGGCATAGGGGGACTGCAGGCGGGACATGCAGTGGGGGCAACTGGGGCACGGGGTGGACTAGGTGATTGCCTAGGTGGTACATAGGAACGCGGAAAATGGACACTAGCAAGACAGCAACAGACCAGGGTCAAACATGCCCATGAGTCTGTGTCCCACAGTGTCCCATCCATGGGACATTACCCAGCAGGAACCCCAAGGGGCACATAACATTGACAGGCAGTGCCGGGGGAAGCGTGGACAGCTATGTAGGCACCCCTACCCCAGAACCCACACCTTAGGCAGCCTGCCTACCTGCCCCCTGGATGGCCTAGGACTGCACACCACCGGTACCGACAGCATATGGTCATGGTGGCATGGCAGGGGGGTGTTTGTGCTGGAGGGAGTAGTGGCATCCACCTGCAGTGGACCCAGCCCATGACCTGTACCAGTACGTGGTGTGCAGTGCAACAGAAGAGGTCTGGCTGGGGAATGTAAGGGTTGCCCCAGGGGCCACTATGCTGCTGTGGCAAGTGTGGTGCAATACACTCAGCCAGTATGTCCAAGAGCAAAAGGTTCATGTCCCATCTGTGGATCCTGCAGAGCATCACCCCATAGGTTTATCCCACAATGCAGCCACAACAACAACATGTGCAAACCCCAATGCAGCAGTGCACTGGGGTACAAACACCCACTCACATGGGCTCCACTAGCCACAGCCTCATGGAGTGTCAGGCTGCTGGAGCCAGCACGGAGCTGCAGTTATCACCAGAGCACTACTACTACCCCCTGCACAGTTTAGCAATGTCGGCACTGTGCTCAGGACCAGTGTGGTGGGCAGGGTTGTCAACCACCTCTATCTCTGCACAATGCTGAGATAGGTGTGGGAGTGTGCGTATGTCTATCCATTGTTTTGTTTCTGCCAACAACTCACTGAGCCCACATTTTTCACACTGTTTCCAGCGTTAGCCTGCAAATGTGCATAATGAGGAGCAAGGTATTGTGGGTATGGCCCAGACAGGGTGGATTGGCCAGGATGCATCTGCACAGGGTGGAGGGCAATGGCTGGGACACTGTAGTGCTCGACCACCACCTGCATGGGCAGGATGGCCACAGCATGTCACGCTGGTAGGTCGCTCTCACTCTGACCGAGCAGTGACCATGGCATGTCCATGTTCCCACTTAGTGCCACACATTATTTGTCTCTAGTGATACCTGTGTGTTCCTGGTTCTGGGGCCCAATCACAGAGATACATGCTTGGTGTTTGTGCTGTGCATCTCACCTCTGGGTGCACAGGGTTCCCCCATGAGCATGCACTATGGACTGGCTTGTGGGCTGTCTGCATTTAGTCTGTGCATGGTGGGAATACCCTGTAGGATGCTGCAGGTGCAGTCTGATTGTGCTGGTGGATGGCAGACTGTGGCATGGAGCTTTCCCCTGCCCATCCCAAGCATCACTGCGGGTCTGCCACGGTCACATGTATAGCTCTGGCCCATCAGCCCTGGAGGGCTGTCATCGGCCAGCAGGACTGTGTTTGCTGGTATTACAGCCATTCCGCAGGGTGCAGGCACCTGTCCCACCACATCCTCATCTACAATAGGGGTGATTGTGGGCCCCGTGGGGTATATAGTGCATACCACTTAGACCCATAGAGGCAGTGCTACCTAAACCTCATGCGAGTCTAGCCGCCCCCCCCGCCGCCTGATAAAAGGTACCCATGGCAGCCAGACCTTGACACTGCGTACACACTAATCTAAGTGGTGTCCAGTCCCACAGGACCACATGTGACTGCAGAACCCAGATGGTAACAAAAGTACTTTCAGTTGCACTGGTGGGAGCACCTGTCACACACTGGTAGTGATGGGGATGTGCAGCGGGACCTAACTCTAGCACATGTACTGTGGACCTAGTGCTGGGCGCCCATCCTATCCCTCAGGGTGAACATGGAACCCACACAATGGCATGGTCTGTAGCTACTCTGTGCCAGTATCATGCACTGTCAGTCCGTCTTACCACGCTGCAGTACCGGTGAAGTGCAGACCCCATTTGGTGGTCAGCTGTAGGCTGCTGATCTGCATGTGTAATGCATCATGGGTGCTTGTGGGGTTACCCTATCCTGGCACACAAAGCAGATGGTTTGTGCGGTGACCTGCAGTCCGTCTGTACCCAGCCAGTGCTGTGCAACAAGCCATAGAGGTATAGCCTACTGATTAGTACACTGATGTTCTAGGCCAGAGCTACTCACATCCAGTCCTGGAGGTCCGCAACCCTGCAGGTTTTTGGGATATCCCTAATGAATCTGCATGAGATATATATGCATTAGAAATATCCTGCCAACCTGACTGGTTTGTGGCCCTCCAGGGCTGGATTTGGAGACCCCTGCCTTACACCTCTGTCATTTACGATTGTGAGTGGGCAAGGTGCAGATGTCCAAGACATCAAAAAAGTTAGACAGAATGTGTCACATTCCTCCTCGCTTCTCACCACCACCCAAATATTGTCTATTAGACAACTTTATGGTGGTGGTGAGAATCGAGGAGGAATGTGATACATTCTATCTACCCTTTTGATGTCTATGACATCTGTACCTTGCCCACTCACAATCTTAACTGACAGAGGTGTAAGGCAGGGGTCTCCAAATCCAGCCCTGGAGGGCCACAAACCAGTCAGGTTGGCAGGATATCTCTAATGCATATATATCTCATGCAGATTCATTAGGGATATACTGAAAACCTGCAGGGTTGTGGACCTCCAGAACTGGAGTTGAGTAGCTCTGTTCTAGGCAGTGGTCATGGGGTTCGATTCCTTGTTGTTCCTTCCTGTCCATGTCTGATGTTTTGCATGCCCATGACAGTCATATCTTTGCAGATCTGTGCTGCCAGCCCACAATAAGAACTTGGTGAGATCCTGTATTTCTAATAGACTATCCCTAGCATCCTGGTTTCCCATCATTATCCAGTGTTCTGGAGATAGTGTCTGAATTACAAGTCTGTACGACTCACACAAAGCTGTACCTATTGTCTGTTACTGCCTTTCTAATTGAGCTGCATAACTATTATCTGTTACTGCCTATCTAGCCAACTGCATACATTGTATCTTCTACATGATACCTTGCATACATTGTATCTAATTCATGATACCTTGCCGCTATAGTCTACCCTGCTACTCTTTATAAAGTGTATCCAATGCATAGTACCTTGCCTGTTATCACCTAGCTAAGTATACTGCATGCACACATGGTGTTGACTGAATGATACACTAATCCTCATACACGTCATACACTGCATGTTGCTACCTTCCCTCCCTGACAGGCTGACTGCACACGGATTATCGATACTTTTCAATTAGACCAGCATCCCACCCTGCCTGCAGTGTCCTAAGAAAAACCAAGCATACTTAGTACAGCATCCCACAATGGCTCATTATCATTTCACCCTCGCCATATGCTGCATACTCATAGCGCTGATGCACAGCACCCTTGCACTCACCTCCCTTAATAACCCCATCCCGGTGCTGCAGGGCTCATGGAGGAGGTGGTCCAGGCCCCCCCACCACCACTCTTGTGCAGCTGGACGCCCATCAGGCCCACACCTAATCTACGTTGCCCTCCAGCAAAACAAATCGCCCCAAGGCGATCAATTCATCCACCCTCAACATCTGAAGTGCGCCCCCATAAACGCACGATCGATCTGAAAGAAATGGCCAGCCGTGGCCGACCTGTTGTCCACCCATGACCTGGACATCCTACTCATCACTGAGACTTGGCTGTCCACATCAGACGCGGTCATCCTGCACCAACTTGTCCCCCCCCCCCAACTACAACATTCACTCTTGCTACAGGTCCGATAGAAGAGATGGAGGAGCACTCATCCTAACGATGGAACTACAATACCAGTTAACTGCAGCCAGCAGCACTATCTACCTGGACTCAATCACCATATCAAATAAACACAGCAATATTAGTTTGTTCTATAGGGCTTCATCCCCTTCTCCAGAGGACTTATCCGCTATTATAGACATCGCCGGAAACCCCCAGAATCCTTGGGCATCTAACTGGGTGAAGGGAGACTTCAACCTCCCAACTCTCCAAGACACTTACTCCGAGGCCTACATTGAAGCCCTTAATGAGTTAGGTTATACCCAACTAGTCAACGCCCCTACACACGTGAAGGGTAACAAACTGGACCTGATATTCGCCCCACAAGATATTATCGACCCAATGAACAAGCTGGATCTATCCATAAGCCCAGTACCATGGTCTGATCACAGTCTAATAAAGTTCCAGATACCATCGCATCCCTGCAAAAATAGATCCCAGGCCTCAAGTGAATCCACCAAACCATCCTCAAGACGCTTCCTACCTTTCAACAAGGAGGAAATCATGGACAGAGCTCAACAGCTCCTAAACCCCCCGGATCAATGCCTTGATGACATGATCACCACATGGAATGCAAGTCTGGACGCAATAGTCAAACCATCCCTCACTAAAAAAAAAAAATCGGCAACCGGAAGAATGAATGCACCTTGGTTCTCCCCTGAACTCCGGATGTCACTCCTTTTTCTCAGAAAGCTCGAAAGACACTTGCGCCGCTCGAGATCAGCCGAGAGTCTCGAATTATACAATGCTCACCTGGGAAGTCATCGATCAGCAGTCACAAAATGGATGAAACAATTCCATGCAGAGAGATTACAGCAATCCCTAAACAAACCACATGAGCTCTTCAGCCTAATTAAAACTTTAGCGAAGGAGCCATCTCCCACACATCTACACCTCCCTGACCCTCAAGAGTATGCGGACTACCTACGTGCCAAGACAGGCCAGTCCAACGCATCCTCCTCGTATTCCCCTCCCCGACCAACTCAGCCACCCACCCCAATGGATTCCTCAAAGGGCTTCAAGCATATCATCACCGCTTTCTCTGCCCCAACAGAAAAATGCATACAAGACACTATCACCACCATAAATACCACCACAGCACCTAACGACTCTTGTCCAGCATTCTGGATAAAATCCCTGTGGGCAGAGCTTAGCCCTTTCCTCTCCAAACTCATTGGGCTTTCATTCTCAACTGGGTCATTCCCTTACAGCCTGAAGCAAACTGCTATTAGACCGCTACTAAAAAATAGAAAGTTGGACCCAGCAAAGATGGACTCCTACAGGCCGATTTCAAGCATCCCACTGATGGCAAAAATCATTGAGAAGGTCGTACAACGGCAACTCCACCAACATATTGAGGACAGCGCACCCCTCGACCCCTGCCAGCACGGTTTCTGGGAAGCACATAGGGTTGAAACGCTGCTGATCACATTAATCAACACTTTGACTATTGGGATAGACAACATCATACAAGGGTTTGCGCTGATTTTCCTAGACATTGCAGCGGCCTTTGACACTGTTTGCCACGAAATATTCCTCACCCGTCTCAGAGAGAAGGGCATCCAGGGCAACGCACTAGCATGATGTGCTTCATACTTAACAGGTCGATGGCAGCATGTGCGCACCGGTTCCTCCGCATTATCACCTTTCCTTCAAGAAAAAGGTGTACCACAGGGTTTATCTCCGTCGGCCCTACTATTCAACGTTTATATGCAGCCTATATGTATCCTCATCCGCTCTTTCAACATCAACTGTCTAATATACGCCGATGATGTGCTACTTTACATGCCTTTCCTGACAGAACAACCAGACCTATCATCTCTATCCTCCTGCTTCGATGCTGTCACTGATTGGCTACATGAGCAGAAACTAAGAATAAAATTTAAGAAAACTGAAGTCCTCTTCGTCACAAGGAATACCACTTTCATTCCTCCAACTTCACTGAAGGTGCGGGATGCGGAGCTCCTAAGCGAGCCCACAATTTGGTACCTCGGGGTTACGCTGGATCAGCAGCTCAATATGAAGGCCCAAATAAGCAACATGGTCAAGGCAATATACAACAAAATAAGGATGCTTCGCCATATGAGACAATTGCTAGAACTGGAAGACTTTCGAACAGTCTACCAAGCGCTAGTAATCCCGCACTTTGACTACGCGAACGTCATACTACACGGTCTCCCAAAAAACACGCTAAATCCCTTGCAACTAGCAATGAAAGCGGCCACAAGAATCCTGCACGGGGCATCTAGGAGGGAACACATAACCCCAATCCTGAAAAATCTGCACTGGCTCCCAGTCCAGTGTAGGATTTCATTCAAGGTGCTGATGCTGACCCACAAAGCCATCAATAAATGCTCTTCCACTTCACTTACAGATCTCATTCAGACCACCCCCCTTAACAGAGCAAGGAGATCAGCTGCTATTAATTCCCTGAAACTCCCAAGGGCACTCACGAAATGCTCGCAAGCAACCAGGAACAGAGCATTCACGCTCTATGCACCCGCTAGCTGGAACGCCCTGCCTCCTGCCATTAGGGCCATTAGTGACCTCTCCCAGTTTAGGAAGGCATTGAAGCACCACCTGTTCCTTCAGTACTACACTCACCTGACAACCTTCCTGGGACCAGGCAGACACCCCCCAAGCAGCCACCCCATAGATATTGAACCCAGCCCAGCCCACAAGTAGGAATACTCTCCCCCGATCGACACCATGAGCATAGCAGACCCAATATGTAAATAGCAGTGCCAGTATGTAAATATTAGAGATGTTCCATATCATATTTCAGAGTGATTTTGTTTAGTTTACCCTGTTTAAAACCTGTACATAATCCCCTGTTTACTGTACGTCTAGTGTAGGTCGCCTACACTGCACAAAATATTTTATATGTAAACCGCACTGATATTAAAAAGCGCGGTATAGAAGAAAGTTAAATAAATAAATAAATAGTTCTAGTAGTTCTCGAGCAGTTAGGGAGGACTTCACCCAGGGGCGGCCCAAGGGGGGTGCGAGGCCATGTGCGGAGACTCAGTGCAGGGCCTCATTTACATAAATATTTGCATAATGTTACCATACACTAACTTTTAGTAAGCATGCCTCTTAATGAGTATATGGATAAAGAAAGACTAAAAGATTTCTACATTACTATAATCCAGTGCCAACCGCCAGGCACATTATTTATTTATTTTTATTTATTTTATTTTCTTATATACCGCACTCTTTAGTATCAGCGCGGTTTACATGGAACAAGAAACTATAAATAACAAGTATTGGTTTTTACATAGAACAGGGAAATACAACTTGGATAACTACTACAAACACTGCCCATTTAGAACCCATAGCAAACCCGCCATATCCTAACAGCACTACCAGGACTCACAAAGCACCATACCCTACCTATCAAAAGGCAACACTGCAAATATTAAACCAATACATTTCAGAGAATAACAATACATGACCTACTGGGGAAAGGGAACAAGTGGCAATGTCAAATAGGAATTACATAAACAGAATACCTCAGCTCAGTTACACATGCAGAACACAGACCATCACCAAACAAGGAATCACAATTTAGAAACAGGAAGACAATTAAACTGGGAACCCCAAAAGCCAAACTTGAAATGTACAACAACACTGTAGAAATAAAACTATAAATTAATTTCCTCTTGTACTAAACAAAGCGCAGACGTTAATGATGCACATTTCCCAGAGATGACATATTCCAGTTAATAAATTCAAAATAAAGAGATATATTTCTACCTTTTGTGCATTTTTTTTCAGTTGCAATTGCTCCAGCCACTTTCTTCTGGTTTCTTTGTGTCTTCTGCTAATTCTCCATCTTCTGCTGTCCATTTGTCCTTTCTTCTCTCTTCTAATTTTTTTCCATTCTCTCTCTACATCTACTTTAACATACAGTCAAACCTCGGTTTTCATGATTAATCCGTTCAAAAAAGTCTGACTATAACCGAAACGGACTAAAACCGAAGCAAGATTTCCCATAAGAAATAATGTAAATTCAATTAATCCGTTCCAGACACCCAAAAATATTGACAAAAAATACATTTTATAGAGAATAACTATCTTTTTACATACAGAAAACAATGAGAAATACATATAAATGACTAATGAAATGGATAAATGAGCATGTAACATCACTTTTACCTTTATTGAAGACTTTTGTTGGCATATGGGACGCACTCCAGCCAGCTCCAGCTGCTCTCCCCTATGGGGATCGAGCAATCACCACCAGCAGCGGAGGTGGGAACAGCCATCTTGGCCGTCTGCACAATCGGGGCTCCAGCCTGCCTTTTAACTTAGCAGCCATCACACCCAGTTACCAAGCTCACAGTGTCAGGAGAGGTAGTGCCAATGTCAGCAAAAGTAAGGGCACCAGAAAGAGGACAGTGCCCGAAGTCACACCAGCCTGTAGGGCAGCCACTCCTACACAGTGTCGGGAGAGGTGGAGAGGCAGTGTCAGCCAAGCAGCAGGCAGTTGAGAAACAGTGGGACAGAGAGTCTTAGGCTGCCTCCGGCCCCCCTAAGGTAGCAGCCTGACACAGGTGAGAGTCAGAGAACAGCGTGGGGCTGTGCCAGCAGGAGCCTGCAGCTGCAGACTGCAAGGTTTCAAGGAGAGGCCGCGTGTGCAGGCCTGCAGGACACCCAGAATCCAATCGGGAGGGCAGGGGCCCGGCGGGAGACTGGGCCGCCAAGGAGAAGCAGATTCGGTCACCAGCTCCTGTCCCGGTTCAAGGGATGTGCAGGGGAAGAGGCAGCAGGCAGACGTCAATCGGGGGAGAGTCCGGGGCAGGAAGCAGTTTCGGGCAGGCCACGCTGGAGCGTTGAACTCCTCGGCTCCCCAGAGGTCCCGCAGAATCGCTGGCTCAAGCTCCGTGGGAGATCGCTGGCTCACGCTAATCCATGGCAGGTACGGGGGGGGGGGGGGGGGGTAAAATGCTGTACGAAAACCGAGACAACGTACGAAAACCGAAACAAAATCTTGATGAAAAAAGTCAACGAAAACCGAATCGTACGAAAACCAGGGCATACGAAAACCGAGGTTTGACTGTACTAATCTTTCTCCTTTTGCTCTTTCCTCATTCCTATTTCATCCACTCAAATTTTACCCCTCCATCCTCAATCCCCACTTACTCTCCCAATACCCAGCCAATTGTAGATTTTTCTTCCGTCCCACACAAAATATTTTTCCCCTCTCCATTTCACTCTCCCAGCTCCATCCCATTCTAATCTCCCCCAACATCAGCTCCCTTCTAGTTCCAGCCCCACCCAGTATCCACTCCCTTCTAGTCACCGCATCAGCCCATTTCCAGTCCTAGCCCCCCGCCATCAGCCCATTTCCAGTCCTAGCTCCCCCATCCATTTCCAGTCCTATCCAAGTACCTCCATCAGCTCATTTCCAATACCAGCCTCCCATCAGCCCATTTCTAGTCATTTTCTAGCCCCACCATCAGCCCATGTCAAATCCTAGCTCCCCTCCACTCAGCCCATTTCCAATCCAAGCCCCCCATGAGCCTACTTTCAGTTCTAGCCCCTCCATAAGTATTTCAATCCAAGCCACCACCACAGCCCATTTCCAATCTTAGCTCCCCCCAACACCCAATTCCCAGTCCTATCCTAGTCCCCTTCATCAGCCCATTTCCTGTCCTAGCTCCCTCCCCTCACAACCCATTTCCATTCCAAGCCCCCCTCCCCATCAGCTATTTGCAGTTCAGGCCCCACTTCCACTCAGCCCATTTCCATTCCAAGTCCCCCTTCCCATCAGCTATTTGCAGTTCAAGCCCCCCCCCCTTCCCCTCAGTCCATTTCCAGTCCTAGGACCCCCCACCCCATTACCAGTCCTAGCCCCCCCCCATAGCCTATTACCAGTCCTAAGTCCCCATCAGCCCACTCTCAGTCCTAATCCCATCAGCCCATTTCCAGTTCTAACCCCCCCATCACCCAATTTTCAGTTTAAGCCCCCCATAGCCCATGACCAGTCCTCACCCCCCATCAGCCCACTCCCAGTCCTAACCCCATCAGCCCATTTCCAGTCCTAACCCCCATCACCCAATTTTCATTTTAAGCCCCCCCATAGCCCATTACTAGTCCTGAACCCCCATCAGCTCACTTCCAGTCCTAACCCCATCAGCCCATTTCTAGTCCTAACCTGCATCACCCAATTTTCAGTTTAAGCCCCCCCATAGCCCATTACTAGTCCTGAACCCCCATCAGCTCACTTCCAATCCTAACCCCCATCACCCCATTTCCAGACTTAGCTCCCCATAGCCCCAGTCCTAACCCCCTATCAGCCCTCTTCCAGTCCTAACCCCATTAGCCCATTTCCAGTCCTAACTCCCACCCCAAGGAAATTTTAAAATTAAAAAAAGCTGTCTGCTGCCGCTGCCACTGCAGCGGCAATGGCAGAATCGCATATCCCGCGGGGCCCCCCCCCCCCGACAGAGCCTGCTCTCCCTGCATCAGCTCCATCGGCTTTCAGAGCGCGAAAGGAGAGTTTCTCCGCGCGGCTCTGTTAAGCCCGCGGGGGCTGATGGGAAAGTCCCATCAGCCCCTGCGGGCTTAACAGAGCCATGGAAGGGAAACTAGTCTCCCTTCGAGCTCTGAAAGCCGACGGAGCTGATGCAGGGAGAGCAGGCTCTGTCGGGGGGGGGGGGGGCGCGGGATATGCGATTTTGCCGTTGCCGCCGTGGCGGCAGCAGCAACAGCAGCAGACAGCTTTTTTTTAATTTTAAAATTTACTTTGCAAGCAGAATGTTCTTTGCGCAGGGCCCCCTGAAATGCGGGGCCTGTGCAAAAAACATTCTTGCTCAATGGACGGGCCGGCCCTGACTTCACTGCTGCTTGAGAAGCTAGCTGCACTATGTGAAGACAGCGGGGTTGTGGGAGAGAAGCCCTTGAGTGTCTGGTATCTAAACGAGCTCCTATGAACTCCAGGGACAGAGACGGAGCAAGTTGGGATTTTGGGAGGTTTATGACCAATCCAAGTATTGAAGGATTTGCATTGTGCGAGACAGTGCAGAGCTGGCTTCTGGAACTGTGGGAGCTCAAATGAGCCAGTCGTCTAAGTAAGGGAAGACAAATATCCCTAGGGTTCGCAGAAATGCAGCTACTACTGCCATGCATTTCATGAATACTCATGGTGCCGAAGCCAGACCAAAGGGAAGAACCCTGTATTGGAAATGTTTTCCCCTGAAAAGGAATCGTAAGAATTTCCTGTGATCTGGATGGATCAGAATGTGAGTATATGCATCCTTTAGATCTAGAGAACAAAGCCAATCCTGACTTTGAAGGTATGGCAGAAGAGTTCCCAGAGAAATCATTTTGAACTTTTCTCGGAACAGATATTTGTTCAATTCTCTGAGGTCTAGAATGGGTCTGTGTCCCCTGTTTTCTTTGGAATAAGAAAATAGCGGGAGTATAACCCTGTACCCTGTTGAAGAATGGGCAACTCCTCTATTGCTCCTTGAGCAAGGAGTGTTGAGACCTCTCGATCCAGTAGATTGTCTGTAGAGGTTTGGGAATTGAACTGTCTTACGATTGTAGGAGGGGGCATACTGTGAAAATGAAGCTTGTATCCCTCTCCCACAATGGACAGAGTCCAATTTTCTGTTGTTATTTGGTGCCATCTGTTGGCGAAATGACACAACCTGCCTGGAATGTTTAGGGGTTCTGGACCTTTCAGAGGCAGGAAGGCTAAGTTCTCTATGAAGGAGTCAAAGCCCTTGAGGGGGCTGGGCCTGTGCAGCTGGTTGAGCTCTAAGGCTTTTTGGCTTCTTTTGTCTAGATTGTTGTTGTTGACCTTTCTGGGCAACTTGACCCTGAGCTTTCCCTTGCTGGGTATAGGACAGATAAAACTTCCTCTTTTTGCTGAAAAAGGGGTTTTTATAGGGTTTCTTTTTGGCTGGAGTGGCTGTAGATTTTGACAATCTATCTAAAGTGATATTGTCAGGATCTATCTCATTAGCCTTTTCCTGCCAATTGTTGCCAAAGAGGTTTTCTCCTGTGCAAGGGATGTTTCCCAATTTATCCTGTACCCAAATCTCCAAGTCTGATGCCTGAAGCCAGGCAATCCGATGTGCACCAATGGCAATAGCAGAGGTTCTGCTGATGCATTCAAAGCAGTCAAAGGCTGCATGATTTGCAAACTTAGAGACGTCTTGAGCATGCTTGACAAGAGTAAGGAAGTCTTGTCATTTGTCATCAGGGAGAAGGAGGCTCATTAGCTTCAAATCTCCTGTGACCTCTTTGTGGAACATTCCCATATATAAAATATATGAGCCGATCCTAGCTGAAAGCATGGAAGCCTGAAATGTTCGACGCCCAAAAGCATCAAGAGTCCTGCAGTCACGACCTGGAGGATTGGATGCATGTCTTTTTTCACTTTTCATCCTACGCATGGCTGACTCCACTACCATTGAATGGTGTGGCAGCTGAGTCTTTTGAAAACGAGGACATGGTGGAACTCGATACATGGTATTGAGTCTCCTAGAATGAGGAGATGTGGTTAAAGGTGTCTCCCACATTCTGAGCATCAAATCATGAAGAATTTGATGAATGGGCAGAGTGGCTGCCTCCTTGGGAGCCTTAGGGTATTGGAGAATTTCCAATTCCTTTGCTCTAGGTTCTTTTTCAGGAGCTACCGTGATTGAAAGGCCTCGGGCCACATCACAAATAAAATCTTGAAAAGACATGTCTTCTGGAGGAGACATTCTGCGTTGGGGAGAAGAGGAGTCTTTTGGGAGAAACACTCTGGTACTGGCAGAATTATCAGAGTCATCGGAATTGGAGGATTCGAAGTATCTCTGATCCCGATATTCATGCAAAGCACGGTCTCGGTATCGATCGAAGTCGACTTATAAACAAACTGAGCACCCTAGGGATGGACCCTAAAGTTACTGCTTGGGTTAGAAATTGGTTGGGTGGGAGGCGACAAAGAGTACAGGTAAATGGAGCTCTCTCTGAGGAGAAGGATGTTACCAGTGGTGTGCCCCAGGGATCTGTCCTTGGTCCGATTCTTTTTAACATCTTTGTTAGTGATATAGCAGAAGGGCTGTCGGGTAAGGTTTGCAACTTTACGGATGATACCAAAATCTGCAATAGAGTAGACACCTAGGAAGGTGTAGATAACATGAGGAGGGATCTAGCTAAGCTTGAAGAATGGTCTAGGATTTTGCAGTTGGGATTTAATGTTAAAAAATGTAAGGTCATGCATTTGGGCTGCAGCAATCCAAGGGAGCAATATAGTATAGTGGGTGAAGTACTTTTGTTAACTAAAGAAGAGTGGGACCTAGGCGTGGTTGTGTCTGATGATCTTAAAGTAGCTAAACAGGTAGAAAAGGCGATGGCAAAAGCTAGAAGGATGCTTGGTTGCATACGGAGATGAATGGCTAGCAGAAAAAAGGAGGTGATAATGCCTCTGTATAAGTCTTTGGTGCGACCTCATTTGGAGTATAGTGTGCAATTCTGGAGACCGCACCTTCAAAAGGATGTGAATAGGATGGAGTCGGTGCAGAGGGTGGCTACTAAAATGATTAGTGGTCTTCATTATAAAGCATATGAGGACAGACTTAGGGATCTTAATATGTACACCTTAGAGGAAAGGCGGGATAGAGGTGATATGATTGAGATGTATAAATACCTCCGTGGCATAAATGTTCAGGGAGAGAGCCTCTTTCAATTGAAAGCAAGTTCTGCTACAAGGGGACATGGGATGAGGGTAAAGGGAGATAGATTCAGGAGTGATATGCGGAAATATTTCTTTATGGAAAGAGTAGTGGATCTGTGGAATAGTCTCCCAGTGGAGGTGGTAGAGATGAGGACAGTAAATGAATTCAAAAAAGCATGGGACAAACAGAGGATCTCTAAAAGTAAAAAGGGAACTGTTGTAGTTAATGATATGGAAAGACAGACTAGATAGGCCATGTGGTCTTTTTCTGTCGTCATATATATATGTTTCTATGGTAATGAGTTGGTCCGGTACCAATTTGTCGATGCCAGAAAAAGTCAGCATGGGAAGAATTCTCACCGGGGCCGGTACTGTTGGTGCTGGTACCGGCATCGGTACCGGTGCCTGTTGAACCGTCGGTGTTAACGGTGCCGCAGCTGTAAGGAGAGCTGCAAGACTGTGTTCGACAGCGAGCAATCTCTGGTCTATCGATGCCTGGGTATCGGTACCGGTAAAAGCGTCTGGAACCCCTGAGCATGGCACCAGTAGTTCTGCCGAGGTCGAAGCCTCGAGAACATCCTGGAACCCCGTTGATGCTTTGGCCGGTGGAGTTTCCTCAAGGGCCATGCCAATAGCCTCTCGATGCTTTGAAGGAGAGCTTCCCTTTGAGGACCGGCTCTTATGTTTAGTTACCTGAGATCCATGGGAGGAAGACGAGGCTCTTGAAGACATCGATGCAATGGACCTGGCATCTGAAGAAAAGAGGGTACCGAGCTTTGCAGCTTGGTTCTGTCTTCCTCTTTTAGTCATCCCCATACAAGAGAGACACTCAGATGGAGAATGGTCAGGGCCTAAACATTTTAGAAACCAGTCATGGGTGTTGGTGACGGAGATGATACCACCACACTTAGTACATTTTTTAAAACCACTAGCTGGTTTTTCCATCTTTTAGGAAAAATGGGGCCTAAGGCCCAAAATGGCGCCTAGCACTAAAAAGAAAATATTTCTGAAGAGAAACAGTTCAGAAGTATATATATATATTTTTTTTCTTTGAAAGGAAGAAAAAAAACCCGGCGGTACCGGTAGGTGTCGTGCGGAGGCAGACGCGACCACAAAAAAGTAAGTTTAAAGAATAAATTTTCTGCGGTGACAGGGTATGTGTCCTGTCGGCTCTGTGAAAAATGAAGAACTGAAGAGGGACAGTTGGAAAGGCGGGAAGGCAGCGTTCATGTGCTGAAGGATGCTCCCAAAAACGTTCCTATTGGACACTGGGGAGCGTTCCCGCGCAGGCTCCGTCGGTACCAACGATACCCATATGTGAAGACTACATTCCAGCTTGTTCCTGGAGATTTAATGTTCCTCGATAACAATGCATCAGCAGTATCCTCCGCAGCTCAGAAGCCCTTTTAAGTTGATATAGCTAATGCAGGTGAATTGGTCTTATGAGGAGCAAAGCACTTTTCCATGTGCTCGTCATGCATTTTCAAACTCTTGGAGGATGCCATTTGGCAGGTACCATTTTGCAGGATGCTGTGTTTGAATCACAGGCACAAGATGCATATGTCATATGGGTCACTGAGTAACACTCTGACTGTACTCAGTAAATTTTATTTGAAGTCACCGTCTTTCTTTGACATAGTTAAATACACAACCAAAGAGACATTAAAGGATTAAGTAACAAAAAACGCAGCCATTGATATACCTGATACTGCAGCCACAGAAAAGAAAAAAAATACAAATAATCTAAGAATATAAAGTGGGTCACAAAAAAGGCTCAATGAAGAGGGCCACATCAGGAAATCTCACTTTTTAGTAGAAAATCTGCAGCCGCAGGATGGAAAAAAAACGTTCTATCTAATGCCACAGAAAAGAAAAAAAATACAAATAATCTAAGAATATAAAGTGGGTCACAAAAAAGGCTCAATGAAGAGGGCCACATCAGGAAATCTCACTTTTTAGTAGAAAATCTGCAGCCACAGGATGAAAAAAAAACGTTCTATCTAATGTACATTACCGAAAAACAAAACTTAAAGACCTAATCCTATCACAAGAAAAATTATCTTGCGAGACTGCCTTCTGATTTATTCCTAAACCAGAAAACTATTGCTTAAATATTCAGGACAGTTTTAAGGGAGCACACTTAATATTTTTTGTTTTGATTTTTTTCTCATTTCTTTTCCTCTTTTTATTTCATCAAAACAAAACAGATACAATAAAACCCCTAAAACAAAATCAAACAAAAATATTCCTGTTCCCCTTCCTCACAGAGCTGCCAAAGCTTAAATTGCTGAACCCCCTCAGGCCCTCACAAGTTATATGCAAAATGGCAGCGGAAAGATAACAAGTGAGAAAACAAACATTTAAGGGTAATTTCAGAAGCTATGTTCGTGACATGGATGTCAGAAATGGGCACTCAAACGTGCAAATCACAGAGACGTCCCCAGACTCCGGAGTGGAGGAGTGGCCTAGTGGTTGGGGCAAGGTACTTCAGGCCGGAAGGTCGGGGGTTCAAATCCCACTAGAGGACAGCAACCTTGGGCCGGAAGGACTGGGGTTTCTAGTCCCACAGGTGCTCCTTGTGGTCTTGGGCAAGCCACTTAACCCTCCATAGCCCATGTTCCCTGTAAAATAGTTCTCTGTGTGCTGTGCTTTCCTGTCTAATCAATGTGTTTATACCTCAAAAATTTCCTGTCATGATTTGACAATTTCCAATCTGTAATCAAACCGCTGCTGATCGCTGGAAGTAGCGGTATACAAATGTATACTAAATAAATAAAAATAAAAAAATAAAAATTTTAGAAAGCCAGGTATATGGACGTCCCCAGCACGAGCATGTCCATATAGCACAGGGGCGGGGTAAAGCCATGCTGGGGTGGAGTAACAGAGATGCACATCACAGTGCAATTTCATAACAGAAGAAATGCCCCTGGCCCTGATTGTTGAGGTATCCATGCCTATACCTGCTCCTGATCATAAATAAGATGTAAAAAAGTGCTTGTTTCACGGTTGCAACTATGTTATGAGACCAGCATGTCCCAGCTGGCCATTTTAGATAATCAGACATGTAGCGGACCAGTAATATATTCAGAGTATATATTTACATGCAGATTTATTTGGGCAGGAAATATGAACTATGCAATGAAAGCACATTTTACTCTTTCTTCTGGTCCACTGCATGTTGGATTATCTAAAATGGCCAGCTGGGACATGCAGGTCACCCCCTTTCTGAAATAATACCCAGTTGGCACGTCTATGTGCCCATTTTTGAGGCCGTGCAATTCTGGGATGTCTTCATTTGTGAAATGAAAATGAAAAATTGTAGGTTAGACCCATACTGTACACTTCTCCAGAGGTGAAAAAGGTTTTTACTCTCAAAATTACTGTTACTTATTATTTTAAATGCAATCACTGAGATTGGTGATTTGAGGTATTTTGTAGTTGATCAGATTAGGTTGGTGAGAGGTGGGAATTTGGCCTTACATCATTTGCAATGAGAAAAAGCATTAATTTTGCAATGGAAGACTGTTAGTTCTGAAGGTTTAAATGGACCTACTGAGTGGTAGTGGTTTTATTGACTATATAAGGGGTAAAGCACAGTTACTTACCGGTAACAGGTGATCTCTGGGAACAGCAGGACTAAGTCTTCACATATGGGTACGTCGGTACCGACGGAGCCTGCGCGGGAACGCTCCCCAGCTTCCCAAAAAGGAAAGCTTTTGGGAGCATCCCACTGCGCCTGCGCGCTGCCTTCCCGCCTTTCCTGACCAGCTCTCCTCAGTTCGAGTTTAAAGCTGAGACAATAGAGAGAGAGAGGAAAGGAAAGACAGAAAAAAGGTACAACTCCTAGGGGAGGTGGGAGGGTTGTGAAGACTTATTCCTGCTGTTCCCAGAGATCACCTGTTACAGGTAAGTAACTGTGCTATCTCCAGGGACAAGCAGGAATGAGTCTTCACATATGGGGACTCCCTAGCTAAGATGCCCGGGAGATCCCCAAGGATATGAGACCCTGGGAAGGGTCCTACGTCCTCCTATGGATCTCAGGCATCCATCCTGGGAAGGAGGGGAGGAGTTGTTTAAGAATGGAACAAGTGTTTGAGGACAGCCTGACCAAACAAGGCATCCCGGCGGGAGTCCTTGTCCAAGCAGTAATGGGCTGTGAAGGTATGAACCGAGGCCCAGGTGGCTGCTCGAAAAATATGGTCAATGGACACAGAGTTTAGATGAGCCATAGAGGTGGCCATGGCCCTCACGTTATGAGCTGTGACATGGCTCTCAAGAGAAAGGTTCTTACTCTGGTAGGTGAAAGAAATACACTGAGCAATCCAATTGGACAGTGTTCTTTTAGAGACTGGAAATCCTAAATGAGAAGGATCAAAAGCAACAAAGAGTTGGGAAGACTTCCTATGTTGCTGAGTCCTTTGTAAGTAAAAAGCAAGAGCTCTTTTACAATCCAGAGTGTGAAGGCTCTTCTCTGTACTGGATGCTGGAAAAAAGACAGGTAAATATACCTCCTGATTAAGATGGAAAGGTGAGACCACTTTAGGCATAAAGTGTGGATTTGTCCTAAGGACCACCTTGTCATGATGGAACCTTGTATAAGGTGGATTAGCCACTAAGGCCTGCAGCTCACTGATGCGGCGAGCTGAAGTGACTGCAATGAGGAAAATAACCTTCCAGGAAAGAAATTTCAAGGAGGTGGTGGCTAAGGGTTCAAAAGGTGGCTTCATAAGCTGACCAAGAACCAAATTTAAGTCCCATGTCACCGGAGGAGGCCTAATGGTAGGTTTAGTTAAAGTTAGGCCTCTCATGAATCTTGCAATGAGAGGATGAGAGGAAATAGGTTGTCCATTGATGGGCTTAAGGGATGCTGCAATAGCACTCAAATGGACTCTGACTGAATTTGTCTTAAGTCCTGCATTGGAAAGATGCAGGAGATAGTCTAAGAGAGAATTTAAAGGTAGTGCTAGAGGGTCAAGACCCTTTTCAGCACACCAAATGGAAAATCTTTTCCATTTAAAAGCATAGGAACGCCTGGTGGAAGGTTTTATGGAAGCATGGAGAATATCCTTCACTTGCTGAGAAAGATTCAAGCCTTGAAAGTCTAAGCCTTCAGTAACCAAGCTCTGAGGTGAAGGGACTTGGGGTTTGGGTGCCACAAAGTCCCCTCCTCTTGAGACAGAAGGTCTGGAGCAGCTCCCAAGTCCAGAGAGGGGGCTTGAGAGAGATGCAGAAGTAAAGGGTACCACACCTGGCGTGGCCAGCATGGAGCTATGAGGATCATAGATCCTTGATCCCTCTGGAGTTTGAACAGAGTCTTGGGAATCAAGGGAATGGATGGAAAAGCATACAGGAAGCCCTGACCCCAATGAAGGAGGAAGGCATCCTTGGCCTGAACTCCCTGACACGGAATACTGGAACAGAACCGGGGAAGTTTGGCATTCCATGGACTTGCGAAGAGGTCTATGTCCGGGATTCCCCATTCTTGGAAGATTCTGAGTACCTGATCCATGTGCAGGGACCATTCGTGTGGAAGCAGAACTCGACTGAGTCTGTCTGCCCAAGAGTTTGGGACTCCTGGGAGGTATACTGCCAGGAGATGGATTTGATGCTCTCTGGCGAAGGCCCACAATCTTAGAGCTTCGTTGCAAAGTGACAGAGAGCCACTTTGAAATTCCATGTAAAAGGGGGAAGGCAATGGCAGTGGGGGTGTACTATCGAGCGCCTGGCCAGAATGACCAAATGGATGATGAAATGCTCAAATAAATCAAGGAAGCTAACAAAAGTTACAGCACAGTAATAATAATGGGTGATTTCAACTACCCCGGTATCGACTGGGTCAGTGTCACGTCAGGACATGCTAGGGAGATAAAGTTCCTAGATGAAATAAATGACTGCTTCTTGGAGCAGCTGGTTCATGAACCGACCAGAGGGGAAGCCATATTAGACCTAATCCTTAGTGGAACACCAGATCTAGTGCAAGAGATAAGGTTGTTGGGGCCACTTGGCAATAGTGATCATAGCATGATCGCCTTTGATTAATTAGTGGAGGAGGGATAGTAAGGAAATCCACAGTACTACCTTTTAACTTTCGAAAGGGAGACTATGATAAAATGAGGAAAACAGTCAAGAAAAAACTAAAAGGAGCAGTTGCAAAGGTTAAAGACGTACATAAGGCTTGGCTGTTGTTGAAAAATACTATCTTGGAAGCCCAGACCAGCTGTATTCCACGCTTTAAGAAAAGTGGAAAGAAGTCCAAAAAACTGCCAGCATGGTTTAAAGTTGAGGTCAGAGAGGCTGTTGTTGCCACAAAAAGCATCTTTCAGGAAATGGAAAAAAGAGCCAAACAACGAAACCTGGAAACAGCACAAGCACTGGCAAGTCAAATGCAAGGCACTGATAAGGCAGGCAAAGGGAGAATTTGAGAAGAAGCTTGCTGCAGAAGCAAAAACGCGAAGTAAAGACCTTTTCAAGTACATTCGTAGCAAAAAACCTGTGAGAGAGTCAGTTGGTCCATTAGATGATAAAGGGGTTTAAAGGAGCACTAAGAGGCGACAAGGCGATAGCGGAGAGACTGAATGAATTCTTTGCTTCAGTCTTTACTGAGGAAGATGTAGGGATGTTACCCATGACTGAAGTGGTATTTAAAGGTGCAGAAGAATTGAAGGAAATATCGATACATCGAGAAGATGTATTACAACTATTAGATAAACTGAAGAGTAGCAAATCACCTGGGCCGGATGGTATACATCCAAGGGTATTGAAAGAACTGAAATATGAGATTGCAGACCTGCTATTAGTAATCTGTGAACTATCATTAAAATCATCTCTAATACCTGAAGATTGGAGGATCGCCAATGTAACACCAATTTTTAAAAAGGGTTCCAGGGGTGATCCGGGAAACTACAGACCGGTGAGCCTGACGTCAATACCGGGAAAAATGATAGAAACCATCATAAAGAATAAAATTACTCAGCATGTAGATAGTCATGAACTAATGAGAGACAGCCAACATGGCTTTAGACAAGGAAGATCTTGTCTTACTAATCTGTTATGTTTTTTTGAAGGAGTGAATAATCAGGTGGACAAAGGTGAGTCGGTTGATATTGTGTATCTGGACTTTCAGAAAGCCTTTGACAAGGTCCCTCATCAGAGACTTTTGGCAAAACTAAAGAGTCATGGGATAGGAGGCAGTGTACTATTGTGGATCAGGAACTGGTTAAAAGATAGAAAGCAGAGGGTAGGGCTAAATGGCCAATTTTCCCAATGGAGAAAGGTGAATAGTGGTGTACCCCAGGGATCTGTGCTGGGTCCGCTGCTTTTTGACATATTCATAAATGACCTGGAAAGTGGAATAACGAGTGAGGTTATCAAATTTGCAGATGACACAAAACTATTTAAAGTTGTTAAAACCCAAGAGGATTGTGGAAAATTGCAAGAGGATCTTGATAAATTGGAAGACTGGGCATCAAAATGGCAGATAAAATTTAATGTGGACAAGTGCAAGGTTATGCACCTAGGGAAGAACAACCCAAACTATGGTTACACGATGCAAGGTTCCACATTAGGAACCACCACGCAGGAAAAAGATTTAGGTGTCATTGTGGATACCATGTTAAAACCCTCGGCCCAGTGTGCAGCGGCGGCCAAGAGAGCAAATAGAATGCTAGGTATGATAAGGAAAGGAATGGAAAATAAAACAAAGGATATTATAATGCCTCTATATCGTTCCATGGTGAGACCGCACCTTGAATATTGTGTGCAATTCTGGTCGCCGAATCTTAAAAAGGATATAGAGTTATTAGAAAAGGTTCAGAGAAGAGCCACCAAAATGGTAAAGGGGATGGAAGGATACTCCTATGAAGAAAGGCTAAAAAGGTTAGGGCTCTTTAACCTGGAAAAGAGACGGCTGAGGGGAGATATGATAGAAGTCTATAAATTAATGAGCGGAGTGGAACGGGTAAAAGTAGATCGATTGTTTACCTTATCAGAATATAGAAAGACTAGGGGACATGCAATGAAGCTACAGGGTAAACTATTTAAGACTAATAAAAGAAAATATTTTTTCACTCAACGTGTAATCAAACTCTGGAATTTGTTACCGGAGGATGTAGTAAAGGCTGTTAGTGTAGCTGGGTTTAAAAAAGGTTTGGACAAGTTCCTGGAGGAAAGGTCCATAAGCCATTATTAAGAAGGGACCCAGAATATCAATGCTTGAACCAATACAAGCATTGTGGAACCTGTGTCCCTTGGGGAAACTGCTAGGTACATATGACCTAGATTGGCCACTGTTGGAAACAGAATACTGGGCTTGATGGACCTTGGTCTGACCCAGTATGGCATATCTTATGTTCTTATGTTAGTTCCTCCTTGCTTGTTTATGTAAAACATGGCTACTTGACTGTCTGTATGAATGAGGACGGTCTTGTAGCTGAGGAGGGTATGGAAGACCTTGAGAGCTAGGAAAACTGCTCGAAGTTCCAAGAGGTTGATATGAAGAGAGGTCTCCTGAGGGGACCAAGTGCCTTGAGTGGAGAGGTCCTGTAGATGAGCTCCCCAACCTGTTTGGGAGGCATCTGTTGTGAGGGTTGCTTGGGGCAACAACTGTTGGAAGGGGGACCCCAGCAATAGATTTTGAGCGGACATCCACCATTGGAGAGACCAAAAGAGACGTTTGGAGGTTGCTATTTGGTCTGAGAGAGCTCCTGATTCCTGAGTCCACTGAGTGGACAAGGTCCATTGAGCTGCTCTCATATGTAGGCGAGCATAGGGTACCACATGTACTGTGGAAGCCATGTGGCCTAGTAGTTGTAGCATCTCCCGGGCAGTTAAGTGGTTCCTTGACTGAATCTGGGAGGCTAACTGCACCAGACGTTGGCAACGGGCCTGAGGAAGGTAGGCCTTT
This sequence comes from Ichthyophis bannanicus, assembly GCA_033557465.1. Taxonomy (NCBI): domain Eukaryota; kingdom Metazoa; phylum Chordata; class Amphibia; order Gymnophiona; family Ichthyophiidae; genus Ichthyophis; species Ichthyophis bannanicus. The sequence continues at coordinate 990,004,735 of CM066032.1, forward strand.
GCAGTGGTGGTATCCAACCAGGCCCCTATGAATTCTAGGGACTGAGTAGGGATAAGCTGAGACTTTGGGAGGTTTACCACAAGTCCCAGATACTGCAGAACGCGTCTTGTGCGGTCCAGGGAAATCTGGGCCTCTGACTGAGATGGAGCTCGGATGAGCCAGTCGTCCAGGTATGGGAAGACAAATATTCCCAGAGTGCATAGAAAGGCAGCAACCACTGCCATGCATTTGGTGAACACTCTTGGGGCAGAGGCCAGACCAAAAGGGAGCACCCTGTACTGGTAATGTTTTCCTTGGAAAAGAAACCGTAGGAATCTTCTGTGAGATGGATGGATGAGGACATGGGTGTACGCATCCTTGAGATCTAGAGAACAAAGCCATTCCTGACTTTGAAGGTATGGAAGGAGAGTGCCCAGAGAAAGCATCTTGAACTTCTCCTTGCATAGAAATTTGTTCAATTCTCTGAGATCTAGAATGGGTCTGTATCCCCCTGTCTTCTTTGGAATGAGAAAATAGGGGGAGTAGAACCCTGACCCTTGTTGAAGAAGAGGAACCTCTTCTATTACCCCTTGGGCAAGAAGGGTAGTTATCTCCTGACCTAGAAGGTCGAGAAGAGATGTGGGAGAATTGAAATGTCTCACCATGGTGTGGGGAGGAAGGTCTGAGAAATGAAGCTTGTAGCCCTCTCTTATGATGGAGAGGGTCCACTGCTCTGAAGTGATTTGTTCCCATCTGGGAGCAAAAAGAGCTAACCTTCCTGGAATGGTGAGAGGTTCTGGCTGTTTCAAAGCCAGAAAGGCTAAGTTCTCTAGCATCAAGTCAAAAACCCTGAGGGGGTTGGGACTGCTGAGTTGTAGCAGGCCCTGCAGACTTAGTTCTGGCCTGCTTAGGTTGCTGACGCTTAGTGGTAAAGCGACCTGTAGAAGATTGTTGGCCAGTAGTGGAAGGGAATCTGCCCTTCTTGAAAAAAGACTTTTTAAAAGTCTTTTTCTTAGCAGGAATGGAGGTTGACTTTGAAAGTCTATCCAGAGCAGAATTCTCTGCGTCCATTTGAGTGGCTTTAATTTGCCACTCCTTGCCAAATAGATTTTCACCTGTACAGGGCAGATTTCCTAGGCCATCTTGAACCCAGGGTTCTAGATCAGAAGCCTGGAGCCAAGCAATTCTGCGAGCCACTATGGCAATGCCTGAGGCTCTGCTGGCACCTTCAAAGGAGTCAAAGGCTGCCCTGTTGGAAAACTTTGAAATGTCTTGAGTATGCTTAAGCCAAGTTAGAAATTCTTCCCTTCTATCTTCTGGAATACAAGGAAAGAAAGTGCGCAACTTTTCTGGCACTTCTTTTAGAAGCATACCCATGTAGAGGCTATATGAGTTGATTCTGGCAATGAGCATACTGGCCTGGAAGATTTTCCTACCAAAAGCATCCAAGGTTCTGCATTCTCTTCCTGGAGGAGCAGAAGAGTGTCTCTTTGTACTCTTTATCCTCTTCATAGCTGACTGCACCACAATGGAATGGTGAGGAAGCTGAGTTTTTTGAAATCCAGGACAGGGAGGGACACGGTACATAGTGTCCAATCTGCGAGAATGAGGAGAGAGAGTGAGAGGAGTCTCCCATAAATCAATCATGTGTTCATAAAGAATTTCATGAATTGGTAAGGTGACTGCCTCTCTAGGAGCCTTAGGGTATCCTAAAATATCCAATTTTTTTGCTCTAGGCTCTGATTCAGAGGCTACTGATATAGATAGTCCTTTAGCTACTTCTTTTATGAAGTCTTGAAAGGACAAGTCCTCTGGAGGAGACATTCTTCTTTTTGGAGAAGAGGGCTCTTCAGGAAGGGCTATGGATACTTCGGGTGATTCATCTGATGAATCAGAATCACCAGAGGAATCGAAGTACCGCCTGTCAGGGTGCTCTTCCAGCGCTCGATACGCATATTGAGCGGTATCGACATCGGGCGTGTTCGGAACCGGATCGGTACCGAGAAACAGCCCTGGACAAGGAACCGCTGTCCTAGTCGATGTCGATGCGGTCGGTACCGGTATCGATGCTGGTGCCAGTACCGGAGAGGATACCGACAACGGGGGTCGTTGCGGTACCACCGGCGTCACAGCTTGAATGAAGGCGGAAATAGCCTGCTGCATGGACAGAACATTCTGATCCAACGATGCCATGAATGCCTGGAGATCGGTACCGGGAGATTGTGCCGGTACCCCAGAGCATTCTAACAGGTGATCGGTCGAGGCCGTGCCATCGATGTCAACCTGTAACCCCATAGGAGGAGCTTTGGAAGCCAGAGCTTCCCGCCGGGGTTGTTTGGCTGGTACAGGGTCCTCGAGGGCAAGCCCGGAGGCATCTCGATGCTTAGAGGGAGATCTACCCTTCGAGGACCTGCTAGACTTATGTTTGGTTACCTGAGATCCATCAGGAGAAGACAACCGGGAAGAGGTCGATGCTACCGACGCTGCATCAGCGGGAAACAGCACATGGAGCTTAGCTGCTCGGTTCTGTAACCCCCATTTAGACATTAGAGAGCAGGACGGACAATCCGGAATGGAGTGTTCAGGACCCAAACATTTAAGGCACCATTCATGGGTATCTGTAACAGAAATAGTACCACTACACTTAGTGCATTTCTTGAACCCGGAGGCGGGTTTTTCCATGAGGGAAATTTTTTCTTGGGCCCTGAGGCCTAGAAGAAGAATTACACTAAGTGGAGAAAAGAATAGAGGTTTTTTTTTTTTTTTTTTAAAGAAGAAAGAAAAGACCGGCGGTAATGGTCCGGAGTCGGGGAAGGCAGACACGCGACCAAAGAAATAAAATAAAACAAAGAACTTCTTCAGCGGTGACAGGGCTCGACCTGTTGGCTCCGCGGCAAAGAAGAACTGAGGAGAGCAGGTCAGGAAAGGCGGGAAGGCAGCGCACAGGCGCAGTGGGATGCTCCCAAAAGCTTTTCTTTTTGGGAAGCTGGGGAGCGTTCCCGCGCAGGCTCCGTCGGTACCGACATACCCATATGTGAAGACTCATTCCTGCTTGTTCCTGGAGATTATTATTTTCTATTTAACCTCTTAAGGATGAAGAATGGGTCCACCTTTATATTTTATATGGTATATTTAACAAACAAATATGTGGTCAAATGGGGTTCTGTGAGATCTCTGCAGGTTTGTCACCAGGTTTCCCGATATATGATTTAGCAAATAACATGCCGCTGTGAGCAAGCGTTTGGGGTTTTGGTATTTGGGGTATCAGTGTTTTTTGTCTGCATGGTCTATGAATGGCTTTATTAATGAATGCATATCTAATTGGTATGATTAGTTATAATAAAGGTTTTGTATGTGGGGGTATTAACGTTTTTTGATTGGATGGTTCACAAATGGCTTTATGAATGAAATCGTATGCAACTGGTATGATTGGCTGGAGTGGAACAGCAATAACCAATGGAATTTAAGGTTCAGTGATTGGTTGAGAGTGTTCACCCAGCTTTTCTCACTGGTTTCTTGGTGTTGATGGTCCTAGCATGGGGTATTTAATTATGGTCAGACAGCCTGATGGTTCATTGGGCGCAGTAGTTTGAATGCATTCACATCAGTAAGGTGAGAAGTGTGGGAGATTCATTGGATATATAGGGGATTTGTTAATAGTTCATTCTCTTAATCTTGGTATTTTTTATTTTTCTGTCAGCTGTAATACCACCTGTTCTGATGAAGCTGCGGCAGGAAGTGAAACCAACAACCGTGGTCAGCGAGTGAATGTTTAAGTTGGCAACAGACTGCACTGATTTAAATCTTTGGTTTTGATGAAAGCTGTGGATTTGTATGTGCCAGCGGCAGGGTAGGCCTGTCCACTGTACAGGAATGTTGTTTGCACAGGACCACACCAACTACATCCTGCACATGATCTTATTCCCGACCATTTGCAGGGCTGGTTTCAGAGAGAGCCAGGGAGGCCCAAGGCCCCAGCTCACCTCCCGGAGTAAAGAGCGGCATTTTCCTTCATTCCGGCAGCTGTGTTCTCATAGATCCCGCTGGTGCACCGGAGATTAGAGGACATTTACTGTTTCCCCAGTACTCAGTGTGCCAGCGGACTCCATGAGAACACAGCTGCTGGAGTGAAGGAAAACGCCATGCTTCACTGGTAGCTGTGCCGGGGCCTCGGGCCTCCCTGCCTCCCTCTGAAGCTGGTCAGACACAGGGCTCTTTGGTGCAGGGGGGGGGGGGGGAAAGGAGGACTGGAAATGGGCTGATGTGGGGGAAAAGATATTTTGTATAGGAGGGAAGAAAAATCTACAATTGACCAGGTATTGGGAGAGTAAGTGGGGATTGAGGATGGAGGGATTAAAAAGGAATAAAGAAAGAAATGGAGGAAAGAGCAAAAGGGGAAGGATCAGTACGTTGGAGCAGATGTAGAGAGAGAATGGAAAAAACTAGAAGAGAGAAGAAAGAACAAATGGATAACAGACAATGGAGAGTTAGCAAAAGACATGAAGAAAACAGAAGAAAGCGACTGGGGTAGTTGCAATGGAAAAATAAAATGCCCAAACAAAAAGGTAGAAAAATACTATCTTACTTTGAATTTATTAACTGGAATATGTCAGCTCTGGGAAATGTGCATCGCTAACGTCTTTGCATTTTGTTTGGTAAAAGAGGAAATTAATTTATAGTTTTATTTCTCCAGAGTTGTACATTCCAGTACTACGCTGGCTTTTGGGTTTGGCTTTTGGGGATCCCAATTTAATTATTGTCTTCATATTTCCAAATGGTGATCCCTTGTTCTATGTTTGCTGACAGTCTGTGTTTTGCATGTGTAACAGAGCTGTAGTATTCTGTTCATGTAGTTTCTATGTGACAGTCCCACTTGTTCCCTTTACCCAGTAGATGTATTGGTATTCTCTGAGATGTACTGGTTTAATATTTTCAGTGTTGCCTTTTGATAGGTAGGTTTTGGAGCTTTGTGAGTCCTGGTAGTGCTATTATGATACGGTGGGGTTGCTATGGGTTCTAAATGAGCAGAGTTAGCCTAGTTACTCACCTGTAAAGCACAGTTACTTACCTGTAACAGGTGATCTCTGGGAACAGCAGGAATAAGTCTTCACATAGGGTACGTCGGTACCGACGGAGTCTGCGCGGGAACGCTTCCCAGCATCCAATCAAAGAGCTTTTGGAAGCATCCCACCACGCCTGCGTGCTGCCTTCCCTCCTTTCCCAACTGCCTCTCCTCAGTTAAGTTTTAAAGCTGAGACAAAGAGAGAGAGAGAGAGAGGAAAGGAAAGATAGATAGATAGAGATACAACTCCTGGGGAGGTGGGTGGGTTGTGAAGACTTATTCCTGCTGTTCCCAGAGATCACCTGTTACAGGTAAGTAACTGTGCTATAACAGGTAAGTAACTGTGCTATCTCTCACTTGGTTTGCAGCTTGTCGTGCTGTGAGGGCTTGCGTGCATCAGTGATGCTGAGAGCTAAACTATCGGTAGTTTAACTACTGGCAGGGTCTCCCAAGATGGACAGGTCTCAGCTGAGGTGCCAGACCAAGACAAACCACCCATCTGGGCAGCAGCAGAATGGGACAGTGTTGACGGCGGAGGATCACATTTTTGTGACAACGGCAACAACACCAAACTTAAACTGTGCAGAAGAAAGGCCCAGCAATCTACTTCTGTATCTTGCAATGAAAACCCAATGGATAGTTACAACAAAACAAATTGTGTTATGGTGCTGGAAGATGAGACCCCCAGGTCAGAAGGCACTCAACTAGCTACTGGGGAAGAGCTGAAGACTTTTCAGAGTAAAGCCAGCATTTATGATGTGGTTGGATCAAAGCCCTCGGGAAGTCTGACTGCTGATGTAGCTGCGCATGAAACGAGAGTCCGAAGCTGTAAAGATGTCTTACACATTGGAACATGGAACGTACGAAGCATGAACCAAGGGAAGTTGGAGGTGGTCAAGAATGAAATGGAACGTGTACAACTTGATCTGTTGGGTGTCAGCGAACTGAAATGGACTGGCATGGGGCACTTTGCATCAGATGATCACATGGTCTACTATGCTGGAAATGAAAGACAAAGAAGAAATGGTGTTGCATTTATAATAAAGAAGAAACTTGCAAGAACTGTAATGAAATACAATGCAGTCAGCGAACGCTTAATCTCTATTCGTCTACAAGGATTGCCTATCAACACAACTATAATTCAAGTATATGCCCCAACAGCTGCAGAAGAGAATGAAATTGAAGAGTTCTATGAACAAGTACAAGCTGAAATTGACAGAACATGCAAACAGGATATCCTGATAGTCATGGGTGACTGGAACGCAAAAGTTGGCAACAAAGAAGAAGGCAAAGTAGTTGGAAAATATGGACTTGGCAACAAAAATAAAGCTGGAGAAAGACTGATAGAATTCTGCAAGACCAATGATCTATTCATCTCAAACACCTTCTTCCAGCAACACAAGCGGCGACTGTACACATGGACTTCACCGAATGGATTATATAAAAATCAAATTGACTACATATGTGGAAGTCAACGATGGAAAAGCTCTGTAACATCAACAAAGACAAAACCTGGCGCTGACTGTGGTACAGATCATCAACTACTAGTATGCAAACTCAAGCTAAAGTTGAAAAAGAGCAAACCACTCATGAATGCAGCAAAATATGACCTTGAGAATATACCACTGGAATTTAAAGACTGCCTGCAAAATCGATTTGCTGCTTTAGATATAAATGACAGAGCTCCGGAAGAGTTATGGAATGACATCAAGAAGGTTGTGTTGGAAGAAAGCGAGAAGTCTCTACAAAAGGTGGAAAAGCAAAAACGGCCAAAATGGATGACGGAAGAAACTCTGAAAATTGCCCAGAAACGCCGAGAAGCTAAAGCCAGAGGAGAAAGAAAGACAATCGCAGAACTCAACAGAGATTTCCAACGTGCAGCAAGACAGGACAAGGAAAAGTACTACAATGACACTTGCAAGGAAATAGAAGCAGAAACTATTAGAGGAAGAACAAGATCGGCTTTCCTAAAGCTACGAGAGTTAAAGAAAAAGTTCCAGCCTCGAATTGGAATGTTACAAGATGCTCAAGGTTCTATGTTGAATGATGCTGAGAAGATCAAGAAAAGGTGGAAGGAATATACAGAGTTTTTATATGATAAAGATCAAGTGGACCAACAGCCGTTTCAACCTGTACCTTATGATCGGGAACCATTGGTGATGAAAGAAGAAGTTGAAGCAGCATTGAAAGCCTTATCAAAGAACAAAGCACCAGGCATTGATAGCATTCCCATAGAAGTATTGCAGCAATCTGATGCAGCTGTTACCGTACTCACAAGGCTCTGCCAAGAAATATGGAAGACAACATCATGGCCAACTGACTGGAAAAGATCTGTGTTTATACCAATACTAAAGAAAGGTGATCCAACTGACTGTGAAATTATCGCACAATCGCTCTGATCCCACATGCCAGCAAGATTCTACTGAAGATTATTCAAAAGAGACTACAACCATACCTGGAACAAGAACTACCTGAAGTGCAAGCAGGGTTCAGGAAAGAGAGACATCATTGCGGATGTGAGATGGATCCTTGAAAAGACTAAAGAATACCAAAAGGATATCTATTTGTGCTTTATCGACTATAGCAAGGCTTTTGACTGTGTAAACCATGAGAAACTCTGGGCCACATTAAGAAGCATGGGTATACCAGAACACCTGATCGTTTTCTTGCACAATCTGTACATTGATCAAGAAGCAACAGTTCGAACGGAAGACGGAGAAACAGAATGGTTTAAAATAAGCAAAGATGTAAGACAAGGCTGCATACTTTCCCCCTACCTGTTTAATTTATATGCAGAACAAATCATCAGAGAAGCAGGATTGTATGAAGACAACAGAGGTGTGAAGATTGGTGGAAGACTCATCAACAACCTTCGCTATGCTGATGATACCACATTACTGGCTGAAAGTGAAGATGATCTGAAACATTTGCTTCTCACAATCAAAGAACATAGTCTCAAAATGGGCCTGCACCTTAATGTAAAGAAGACAAAGATCATGACAACTGGCATAATCAACAGGTTCATCTTGAAGGAGAAGAAATTGAAATTGTGAACAACTTTAATCTACTTGGATCAACTATCAATAAAGAAGCAACAAGCAGTCAAGAAATCAGACGACGCATTGCTCTTGGCAGAATGGCTATGAAAGACCTAGATAAGATTCTCAAGAGCAGAGATGTCTCTCTCCATACAAAGATTCGACTTGTTCAAGCCATGGTATTTTCAATAACATCATATGGATGTGAAAGCTGGACAGTGAAAAAGATAGACAGGAAGAAAATTGATGCCTTCGAATTATGGTGCTGGCGGCGAATACTGTGTATACCATGGACTGCCCGAAGAACAAACCAGTCGGTACTAGAGGAGATCAAACCTAAGCTTTCTTTAGAAGCTCAGATGACAAGACTTCGACTTTCATACTTTGGACACATCATGCGAATAGAGAGATCATTAGAGAAAGACATTATGCTTGGCAAGATAGAAGGTCAACGCAAAAGAGGAAGGCCAGCAATGAGATGGATCAATACAATAACAGCAGCTACGGGTACCAGTCTGTCAATAATGAGCCACCCGACTGAAGATCGAACACAATTTAGGATAGCTATCCAGAGGGTCGCCATGAGTCGACTCTGACTCGACGGCACTTAACAACAACAACAACTGTGCTATCTCCAGGAACAAGCAGGAATGCGTCTTCACATATGGGGACTCCCAAGCTGAGATGCCTGGAGTCCTAGCATGTCATAGGTTGTTAGAACATGCTATACCCCACAACACCAGGCATCCTGAGGATGGAGGGTAGGAGTTGAAGAAAGAAAGATGCTGTAGGACAGCTAACCCAGCACAGGACTGCAGAAAAGGAGTCCATGTGTGGATAATAATTGTCATCAATGATATTGCAAAGGATATGGCAATATGGACCTCCCCTGACAGGATTTCATAGAAGTATAGAGGTTCATAGGGTCTACTGGGAAACTCAGTAGAGGAACCTCCAAGAGGACCTCACTGTAAGTGGAGGTAATAAACCTGTAGGAAAAATAGTGGAGGTCAGAATCCTGAAAGGTAACAGGTAACCCCAGTGGGAAAAACTGGGGTAGTACAAAAATGGTGGGCCTTCAGCAGAAAGCTGTATGACAAAAACCCAACTCTTTTGGTAGAAAAGTGGTACACTCTTAGAAACAAAAGAGAAAGGCTAACCGATTTGGACAAACAGGCACAGTCCTTGTGGGGAGAAAGGGTATGGGAACCCCTTGTATCCCAAAAGAAAGGACAAACGCAGGAGGCATTAGAGCCTGTGATTAGCTGAAGATCCGCAATGTCTCTCCTAACTGGAGTCAGCTAGGAGAGATATTGGGACATGGAGAGCTTCAGAGGTATCTAAACCGTAAGGTTATGGTGGAGTTGATAACTACCACTGAAATGGTTGTGGAACCCCAAAACATGCTGGATAGCATAAGAATGGGGAAAAACCATCTGTCAGAATCATATAGCTATATAAGACTGGACAGTCAGGTAGATAAATGGAAAATAGATATCTACCTATAGTAGAAAATCTCAAAAGATACACACACACACACATATATATATATATATATATATATATATAGAGAGAGAGAGATAGATAGATAGATAGATATAGATAGAAATATATATATATAGATATCATATAGATATAGAAGAATATATCTATATTGAGATATGAAGGGCATAAAATACACAGAAATGATAGGCATAGACATCTGTAAGATGTATGCTATAGGTATGAAGATATATATATACCTGCATATGGGAGTCTGCAATGCAGCAGACAGAGATATGCCTACACAAATGGTATTCACATAGGAAAAAGTGGAAAGGAAAGATTCATCTGATAACAAGAAGGTGGAACCTACTTGAGAGATATATAGAGAATCAATTTCCACTGGTTATGAGCTACAGGGATGCTAGGTAGTGGAATAACCAGGATGGCTACGTGAAAAGCAGAGGATGATATCAGTCTGCAGCCAGCAAGTCCTGAGTATTCTAGAACTCTAGCATGGTAAGTGGACAGAAGACGCATAAAAATGAAATACCCAGCTGACCTGCTTAAGGGCAAAAAGGTATCATGCGTTCTTACCATGAGGACGAGCTGGAAGGAGAAAACATATTCCCAACTGTAAATACTATGGACCAAAGCAGGGAATTAGCAACTCCTTAAGTTGCACATAAGAGGAGGCCTATGTCCTTTATATTAAAAAGAGAACTTTTCTAGACATGGGAGACATGACTGAAAAAGCCTTTCTCAACCATCTAGTATAGCCCCATGCTCTCTAGCAAGGGCCCAAAGTGGAGAGCTTCTTTGTAGAACTGCAGAGAGCATGATGCAGGAGAAAGAGGAAATAGAACTGGCTGCAGGAGAGCCAGTACCTATGTCAAGTATGCTGTCAAACACAGGGGAATGGAGATGGCAGAAGAGAAGACAATCCAAAAAGGCTGTAGTGAAAATATTTCCAAGACAGATGACAGCACTGACTTGGAGCCACTACCAAGACAAGACAGAATGTTAGTGGAGGACAAATCTGGTTGCTGATGGACAAGAACCAGTGGTCCAAACATTAAGGCTCCTGCAGTGGAAGCTGCTGAACAGACAGCAGAAAGAATGGTATTGTTTAAAACAGAAAGAACAGACAGAACAAGAGTAGAAAACTCTGGACATGTCTGATGAACTGCTGCAAGGCAAGATTGAAGAAGAGGAGTCAACTCAGAGAAGAGAACTCCGCACTGGAAAAGTAGCAAAACTAGAGAGGCTGAAGAAAAAGCCGTCCAGTGAAGGAATACCGCTCTTACAGAGGAAAAACCTTGGTAAGAGGGGAAAAAGAATGGAGCTGAAGAAGACTTACAAAAAAGTAAGTCTATAGAAAGGAAGAAGACATGCTGGCACAGAAAACTATCATTTGATAGTGGTTAGACCTCTTTCCCTAGCAGGAAGAAGAGGAGAACCCTGTGATCTAGAAGCATGAACATCCTGACAGCTCAGAGAACATAGAAAGAATGGATGTCTTTGGGAAGATCCATGTTTAGGATTTAGAATGACAGCAGTGGATTGCTTCTATTCAGAAGAAGTAACTGTAGATTCTAACCCCAATTGTCACAAGCATCAAATGATGATTGATCAGAAACCCTGCGGTTCCTGGGTTTGCTGAGCCTGGTGAGAGGTTGGATTCTTCAGACCAGGATGATGCTTTCCCTGTTTGGGAACATCTGTATGATGGGCAAGTGATGAATAAAACCACCTTCTCCTGTGGGAAGAAAGTTTGGTAGGACATTTCCTACCTACTGGGACAGAAGAAGGTGTAGAACTCCTCCTAGGAACAGGTAAATCAGTGGACAATTGAGTAACCTGACGTAAAGACTCCTTGTTGAGAAGATTTTCTCCAGTGCAAGGAGTATGTCCCAGCCTTTGTTGTGCCCATTTGTCCAAGTCTGAAGCTTGGAGCCAGGCTCTACGTCATGCCCCTATAGCTATAGCAGAAGTCCTGCTAACAGACTCAAAAGAGTCTAGGGAAGCACGAGAAAGAAACCAAGAGATATTCTGAATATGCTTAAGCAATGAGGAATAGTCTGTAGTCTTGGAATCTGGAAAGAAAGGAGTCAAAATATGTAATTGCTTTGTGACCTCCTCAAGAGATAGACTCATATAAAAAATATATGAGAGAATTCTTGCAGAAAGCATAGATGTCTGAAAGGTTTGACGTCCAAAGGCATCTAGTGTCTTAGACTCATGACCTGGCGGATAAGAAGAGTGCTTTTTCTTACTCTTTACCCGTCTCATTGCTGATTCCACTACTATGGAATGATGAGGAAGTTGAGTCTTTTGAAACCCTGAAGAGGGGGGCACTTGATATAAGAGATCAATTGCCCTGGGAGGTGGGGGTACCCTTAAAGGTGTTTCCCACATTCCCAGAAGGAGATCCTGCAAGGAATGATGCAAAGGAAGCATTATGCTCTCCTTTGCTTTGGTAGAAAGAGAGCCTTGTGCAGGATCATGTCCTGGGATAGGAATGGCAAGAGATCTTGCTATATCCAGGAGGAAACTCTGAAAAGAGGGATCCCCAACAGGAATCTCCCTTGGACAGGTTAGATCTGAAGAACTAGCCTGAGCACCGACAGAGGCATCCACTTACATAGGAATAGAACACCCTGCACAGTGCAGTGTGGAATGCTTAAGGGATGGTCGCCGGTACTGGCTGTCAGGGGCAGCGACAGTCATTACCACATTGTCCATGCCAGGTATCGACTCCAAGCTTGGTATAGAAGGGAGCGATCCTGTTGAAAAGAGCATGGCAGGAGTTGGCCACGATGCTACTGTGGATACCGGTACCGATGGCAATACCGGTACCGATGTCGGAGTCGAGCTCGACAGAGACATCGGAGCAGTCTATGTTTATGTTTATGTTTATTTAAAATGCTTTCTATACCGCCCCATACCAGTGGCATCTGGGCGGTTTACAAACAAAAATTAAAAACAGTCATCGTTGACAGTTCAATCGGTACCGAGGTAACCGAAAATCTCCGGTTGCTATCCTCAGTAGCGAGCCACCGGTATCGATCGGTGTCGGTACCAAAACATATTGGAACCCAGTCTTCCAGACTAGAGATCGATTCCAAACTCGGCATCGAGGGCTGAGAGCCTGATAAGCAAAGTCTGGAAGGCACCGATCGTGAAGGTAATGAGGACATCGGTACCGATTTCGGTACCGTGTCTGATACCGGTGAAGGAAGGTCAACCAGTGGCAACTCAATCGGCCTCGGGGGAACCGAGAGTTGTGGATCCGAATCATCGGAACCGAGCCTTCGGTACCGCCGAGAGCCAGTACCAAGGCGAGTCGGTACGAAGTCCTCCAGACTGGAGATCAATTCCAGACTCGGCATCGAAGTAAGCGAGGCACATCTGGAGGGTACCGACGTCGGTGGTAGTATCAGTGCTGGTACCGATAATGGAAAGTCAGTCTGGAGAGTATCCACCGGTCCTGAAGGTACCGAGGACACCAGATGACGAACCCTGGTGAGGAGTGTTTCATCCAACACCAGTGCCGATGCCGGGGTATCGGTACCGCTCGAAGTGGATGCCACCACCGGACACGGCTGAGGTATGTTCTGTGAGGGGTGAACCTCAGGAACAACCTGAAACCCCTTATATGCTTTGGAGACTGAAGACTCCCGCCGGGGTTTTGAAGCCAGAGGGCCCTCGAGGGCAAGGCCGGAGCCATCTACATGCTGTGCATGAGACCTCCACTCAAGGGCTGGCTAGTCTTAACAGACTGTTTGTGGGTTACCTGATCCTGTGTGGAAGAAGAAGGGGATGGTGCCCCGAAGTTGGAGGGCAACCGTGTATCGAGGGAACCTCGATGTTGAAGACCTCTTCTGACCAAACTGTTGTCAGGACCCAAGCAGGTTAGACACCGACTTGGAGGGTCTAAAAATAAAGTTGTACCGCTACAGTATGAACATTTCTTGGAGAGAGTGTCTGGCGGTTCCATGAAGGAAAAAAAAAGAGGCCTAAAAGGCCTAAGAGACCGCGGAACACTATAAAGAAAAAATATCCCGTGGAAAAGGAAAAGTTTTTCAAGAAAAGAAAAGAAAACACCGGCGGTACCGGTGGCGTTGGGAAGACAGCCGCGACCACAAGAAAAATAAAAAATAAAACCAAGAATTTTCTGCGGTGACAGGAGGACGTCCTGCCGGCTCCGCGGAAAAACGAAAACTGAGGAGAGGCAGTTGGGAAAGGCGGGAAGGCAGCACGCAGGCGTGGTGGGATGCTTCCAAAAGCTCTTTGATTGGACGCTGGGAAGCGTTCCCGCGCAGACTCCGTCGGTACCGACGTACCCATATGTGAAGACTCATTCCTGCTTGTTCCTGGAGATCAGGTGTTCTCCAGGAACAGCAGGAATCAGTCCTCACTTATGGGTGACGTCGGCACCGACGGAACCCGCACAGAGTAATTCCCCAGCTTTCAAAGAAAGCCTTTGGGATTGCTACCATGCATGCATGGTCCTCTTCCCACCCAAGGGTGCCATCTTGCTCAGTCAGGTCCCTTAGCTCGAGCCCTACCAAGTAGATGGCAAGGGAAGGACAAAAATTCAGCAACTCATCAGGGGAGGCGGGAGGGTTAGTGAGGACTGATTCCTGCTGTCCCCGGAGAACACTTGTTACAGTTGAGTAACTACTCTTTCTCCAGGAACAAGCAGGAAGTCAGTCCTCACTTATGGGACTCCCTAGCTACAGGCTACCGAATCTATAACCAAAAAATGCCTCCACGAGGCCGTAAGCAGAAGCCGAAGTCCTCGGGGCGAAGCCCTCGGTAGCCGTGAAGAAGGGTCGGAGGGCAGGAGTTGCTTATACCCCGAACAAATTACGGAGTACAGCCTGGTTGAAGGCGCTGTCCTGGCTGTCCTCTCCAGGCAGTATTGGGCAGCGAAGGTGTTCGCAGAAGACCAGGTTGCCGCCTGACAGATGTCCATCATGGGCACAGAGCGCAGCGAGGCCACCGAGGCCGCTTTGGATTGGACCCCATGTGCAATGACTCGGCAATCCAGAGGGGTGCACGCATTTGCATGGGCGAACGCGATGCAGTCTGCCACACAAATAGAGAGGGTGCGCTTGGTGACTGCTTGCCCCTGCCTATTGGGATCGTAGGTCACGAAACGTCTGTTAGACATGGTGAGTCTGAGTGCGCTGCAAGTAGAAGGCGAGGGCCTGCTTGCAGTCGAGGGTGTGGAGAGCCACCGACGCCTGGTCGGTGTGGGGCCTTGGGAAGAAGGTCGGGAGCACTATCTCCTGGTTGAGATAAAAAGCCAACACAACCTTGGGTAAAAATTTAGGATAGGTCCGGAGGACCACCCTGTTCTGATAAAACCTGGTGTAAGGGGCACTGGCCATGAGCGCCTGAAGCTCACTGACTCGGCGAGCCGAGGTCAGGCTACCAGGAAGGCCACCTTCCAGGACAAGTGCCAGAGTGAAAACGTTGCCATCAGCTCGAAGGGTGGACGGGTGAGCTGGGTGAGCTGCATGAGCACCACGTTCAAGTCCTATTCCGCAGGGGGTGGGCGGATGGGTGGCTTGGATAGCAGAAGGCCCCACATGAAGCGGGAGACTAGTGGCTGCCCTGAGAGAGGTTTTCCCTCGATAGAGAGATGATTAGCCGATATTGCGTTCAAATGAACTCTTAAGAGTTAGACTTCAGCCCTTGCCTCGAGAGGTGGAGGTGGTACTGGAGAACCCACCGAACCGGGTACGAGAAGGGGTCGATCTGGTGTTCCGAGCACCAGACGGAGAAGCATTTCCACTTAAAGGCGTAAGCCCGCCTAGTGGAGTCCTTCCTCGAGGAGAGGAGGATTTCCTCGACCTCCTCTGGAAGGGCCAGAGAGGCTAGAGAGACCCATTCAGCCGCCAGGCCATGAGGGATAGGGAGGTTAGATTCGGGTGTAGTACCCGACCCTCCTCCTGCATTAGCAAGTCCCTGGCAAAGCCCAGGGGAACCAGAGGCTCCGACGACAGCCGGAGCAGGAGCGGGAACCAAGGCTGCTGAGGCCACGAGGGGGCCACAAGAATCAGCGATGCCCCGTCCCACTGAGCCTTGAACAGAGGCCTCGCAAAGAGGGGAAAAGGAGGGAATGCATACAGAAGACTGGAGGACCAGTCCAGAAGAAATGCATTGGGGCCCTCCCTGCCCAGGGGCGGTACCAGGCCGCAAAAGCAAGGGAGCTGCATATTCTGGGGGCTGGTGAAGAGGTCTATTGCTGGAGTGCCCCAGCATAGAAACAGCCCGCCTGCCACTCTGGGATCCAGCCGCCACTCGTGGGGGCAAAGGATTCTGCTGAGTCTGTCTGCCAGACCATTCTCCTGACCCGGGAGGTACGTCACCTTGAGGGACATCCTCCGCCAGGCGGCGAAAGAGCAGATGAGAACCACTTCCCTGCAGAGGGAGCGTGACCCCGTGACCCCCTCTTTGTTGATGTAGAACATTGCTACATGGTTGTCGGTCTGTAACAGAACCAACTTCCCGCTGAGGAGATCCTCTAAGGGCCTCAGGGCCCACCAGATGGCCTGGAGCTCTAGCAGGTTTATCTGCTGCTAAGCCTCCGTGGGTGACCATTGCCCCTGCGTGCAGAGAGACCTGCAATGGGCTCCCCACCCTAACAGGGAAGCGCCTGTGGTCAGCATCATATCGTGCTGTGGGGCCTGAAAAGGCGATCCCCACAGGAGGTTGCGGGGGTTCTGCCACCAGTTCAGGGACAAGCAGAGGTCGGGAAAACCCTGACAGGGTCCCTGAGGTGTCCGAAGGACTGGCTCCACTGGGCACCGAGACACCACTGAGCCGTCCGCATGTGAGGAACCACATGCACAGTGGAGGCCATGTGGCCTAGGAGACGTAGCATGGACCGAGCGGTGACCTGGTGGGCGCTTTGGACGCGAGCCACCAGAGTTCGGAGGTGGGTGGAGCGATCCACCAGCAAGAAGGCAATGGCCTGCTGAATATCGAGGTGCGCTCCGATGAACTCGAGAGCCTGCACTGGCTCAAGATGAAAATTGGGTAGTTGACCAAGAACCCCAAGCCTAGCCTGCGCTGCCTTGCTCACAATGGGAACCGAGGCTGGAGCCTCCCACATGTGGAGCAGTAGCTGAGAAAGAATCGGCAGCACCGGCACGGTGAGGGATTCCATGGGTGGGGCCTGATACTGAAGAATATCGGCGGCATCGGCACGGTGAAGAATTCCCTGGGTGACCAGGTTGAGGGCCCGAGCCATGTCCCGGATAAACACCAAAAAGGAGGTGTCCTCGGGTGGTGAACACTGCTGGAGACCAGGCGGCGAGGGGTCCGACGGGAGATCCCAGTGGGTGCGGGTCTCCGGGGAGGTGTTCCCATCGGATTCCTAGTCTAAAAGGTCGGTCAAGGGATCCAAGCCGGGCGGTTCGCCCTGTTCGATGGCCGGCGGCCTGGAGCCGAAAGCCCTGGACGATCTCGCCTCCGAGGAATGGGAGGGCAAGCGAGACCAACGTGGAGGACACTCACGAGGCCTGTGGCTCTCGGTGGTTTCCTGGACGGCTTTGGGTGTCCCACGTGAGGGACCCGCAGTCTCTGGGCGCAAGTCAGCAAAGCTGGCTGTGAGCGCCTGCTGGGAAGCAATGAACGCAGAAACGCTGCATTGGAGTGCCTGCATACGGGACTCCCACGCGGGCGTGGAGCCCTGGGACGCCGATACTGGGGTCACTGGATTGGACGTCGAGGAGGAGAGGGGGTCCTCACCGATATGACCCTAAGGAGACTGGGCGCCTTCGCTGGAGACTTCCATTTCTCTGCGATGTACCTTGCGGGGCCGCTCCTTGTCCGACTCTCAGGAACGCCGAAGGGGGCTAAGCGACCGGGTGCGGGAGCACTCACGCTTGTCGGGGGCCCCAGTCAGCGACTTCGAGGCCTTCTTCTTTTTGCGCCATTCCACCTCAGGGGACCCCTGGTCAGAATGCCGCCTGGAACGCGGCACCACAGGGGGAGAATCCACCGGAGGGGAGACGACCAAGGGCGCCATCGGGGACTCAGAGGCGGCCTTTTGAAAAATGTCTTCGGACTTCTGCTTACTGCTGAGCAGGGCCTTAGAGGACATTTTCTTATAGAGCAAACAGAGCTCTGGGTCATGGTCGGCTCCCAGAAACCTTAGACAACAGTCATGAGTGTCCATAAGCCACATGTTCCTAGAGCATCTATTGCATTTTTTAAACCCGGTGGCCATGGGGGAAAAAACGTCCCCTGCAAGGTCGAAGACCCACGCGGCCAGTGGTTAGAAAGAAAAAAGGGCGCGAAGCCCGAAAAGAAAAAATTAGGAAAGGTATCCCCGTAAGCTCCAAAAGAGAGCAAGGGGAGGACGAGTAGAGGACCGGTGCAACCAGAAAAAAGAAATAAGAGCCTGTTAAGGCGAGGAAACTAAAACCTTTTCTGAGGGACGAGGACGTGCGTCTGAAGAGCTCCGCGGAAAAAGGAAGACTGAGCAAGATGGCACTCTTGGGCGGGAAGAGGACCATGTATGCATGGTAGCAAGCCCAAAGGCTTTCTTTGAAAGCTGGGGAATTGCTCCACGTGGGCTCCGTCAGTGCCGACGTCACCCATAAGTGAGAACTAACTTCCTGCTTGTTCCTGGAGAATATAGTATTCCCTGGCAGTTGGCACTGGAGCATAGTAATGTAGAAATCTGGTAATCTTTCTTTATCCTCACTGCCCATGCAAATGGTATTCAGACACTCATTAAGAGGCATGTTTAAAAGTTAATGCGCATTCACTAATATTAATGTGCGCTAAGTGCAGGAACACCCATTTATTTCAATTGGCGCAGTGGCACTTAACGCACATTAATATTTAGTAAACATGCCCCTAAGTCATTGCCAGGAGAAAAGAGAGGCTCGTGAAGGACTCTTTTGAAAGCCGCCTAAAGGTTTAGATGACAACATATACATTTTAAAATAAAATAAATTAAATTTATGCAAATGAAGTCCAGTGGCTATGCAAATGAGGCCCTGCGATGAGTCTCTGCACAAGGCCCTTCATCATATTTGGGCTGCCCCTGGCCAACGGTGAGGTGAACAGTACACAGCATCTATGTGCAAACATTTATATCATTCTATTCCATTCGTGGCCTGAGTATATTCATGATTATGTATAACATCGATTTCAAGATCCGCTAGATGTACAAACGCAGTTGATGGGGTGATGATAATGGTCAGTAAGTGGCAGGCATGTTGCTTTATGTGCCATTAAGTCCATTTGTTGAGACCTTTATTGCGTTTGGAATAATATGTAAGAGTGATTTTGAGAATAAATGTTTTTCTCACCTCTGGAGAAATGTATAGTGTAGGGTCCAACTGCAGTTTTTCTTATCAAACATTTTGATTTCCATATTTTGGGTGTACTTGTCTATATTGGTTCACCTTTGTGAAATAACACACCTGTGCACATACTTGGCCTTCCTATCTACACAACCCTGTTGCCAGAGCCGGTTACTGGAACATTCATCTTTTGAGGTGGAGATGGAACGACTTTAGAAGGCACTTATAAGTGCTTCCCTTCACTGCTTCCACTCCCCCAGACTTTTGGATGTTATGCTCTGGACGGCCTAGATTCTTCCTAGACATCCCATCTAAAATCCCACTTCATGTTTCCAGTACTCAATCTGTCATTCAGGGCATTTTCCTTTTCTATCAAATGGACTGCAACTAAATCCATTCCATAAAAGGTGCCCTTTCTCAATTAGACATCAAAACCAAGATCTTAATTTTGGTTGAGTGGCAGTGAATTACTTATAATCCTAATTTCTATAATGGTAAAGCTTAGGGGTATGTTTACTAAAGCGCGTTAAGGTAGCAGGCGTTAATGGCAGCGATAAAGGGCATTAATCCATAAAAGGCGTTGGGCGGGTAGGGTGCGTTCCAGCATAAGTTCCCTCTGGGCCGTTTAATGCATGTTAACAGGGTGTCTTGGCCATTTAACGCATGTTAAGGTGACAAGCATGCACCTTAATGCACGTTAAGGTGTCAAGCATGCTTTAAGGTGCTCTAAGGTGACAAAACGTGCTGTAAGATGCTTTAAAGGCTTTAAGGTGCCAAGCATGCACCTTAAGGAACATTAGGGTGAAAAACGCGCTTTAAGGTGCTCTGAGGTGACAAGCAAGCACCTTAAGGAATGAAAACAGCTGCAACCTTAACGCTGGATAGAGCACCAAGGAAAGTCAATGTAAAGGTGATGGAAGGAAGGACAGGTGGGAGCTGATGGACCCGTCATACCGGTGGGCACACTAGGTGGCAGCCATTAAAGTGGACAAGCATGTGGGAGGCAGCTGTACAGATGCACAGGGTGGTGCTAATGTAAAGTGCTGCAATGTCAGTGTGTGGCATAGGATGAGGAAGATGCGTCCCCCAGCAGAGCCAGAAGCGGCAGGAAGTTTGCAATGACAGGAGAACAGAGTAGTAGCAGTGACGTACAGATCAGGCACAGGAGAGGCATGTGCGAAGAGCCAGAATGTGGAAAAGAGTACCAGTGTAGGTTATGATGAAGCAGTTTGCAGAAAAAGACATGACTGTATACAGCTGACAGAGGCAGATAGATGGGCTGAAGGAAGGATGGCGGCTGAGGAGAGGATGGTATGGGCTGGCAGCGCCGATATGCAGAGCCCTAACTGTTACAGGCATGAAAATGATCTGAGTAGCACACAGTCACAAAAAGAACAAATAGGAATCAAACCCCTATCCCCTAATTATGAAGACATTGTACTAACCAGTACGCTACACCTTCACACTGCTCTGCGCATCAATGACCGGATACAAAGACTGCAGGTTACTGCCTAAAATGTCTAGCTGTGTGTGCCGGATTAGGGTAGCCCCACCAGTACCCATTATGCAGTGAACATGCAGAACATCAGTCTACAGCTGATCACCAAATGGAGAATGCACTTATCCATTACCTCAGCTCATTAAGATGCACTGAAAGTGTGTGATACAAGCACAGAGCAGCTACAAACTGTACTAAAGCAGTTTCTGTGGTCACCCTGAGGGTGAGGATGAGTGCCCAACACCTGGTCCCCAGAACTTACAGTGCTAGAGATGGTCTCTGCTACCCGTGCTGCAGATTCCCAGCACCGCTAGTATGTGGCTGGTATTGTCTGCGGATATAGCTTTATTAGAAAAGGTACAGAGAAAAGCCACCAAAATGGTAAAGGATACCCCTATGAAGAGAGGCTAAAAAGGTTAGGGCTCTTCAACCTGGAAAAGAAACGGCTGAGGGGGAGATATGACAGAGGTCTATAAATTAATGAAGGGAATGGAATGGGTAAATGCAGATCAATTGTTTACGCCATCAAAATATGGAAAGATTAGGGGGCATGCAATGAAGTTACAGGGTAACCTATTTAAGACTAAAGAGAAAATATTTTTTCACTCATTGTGTAATCAAACTCTGGAATTTGCTACTGGAGGATGTAGTGAAAGCTGTTAGTGTAGCTGAGTTTAAAAAAGGTTTGGACAAGTTCCTTGAGGAAAGGTCCATAAACCATTATTAAAGGGGACGCAGAATATCCACTGCTTGACCCAATACAAGCATTGTGGAACCTGTGTCTTTTAGGGAAACTGCTAGGTACTTGTGACCCAGATTGGCCACTGCTGGAAACAAGATACTGGGCTTGATGGACCTTGGTCTGACCCAGTATGGCATATCTTATATTCTTATGATAGACTAGTCACCTTGTTTCCTGCAGTATGCTGTATGCGTCAGTCAAATCTGGCCCTGTGATCTGCCCCTGTTGGACAGGGATCCTCCTAGAATAGTACATGTCAATACCCAATGTTAAACTGCTGATGCCATGGATGCCAACTACCCAGGGAGGAGGGGGCGTCTAGGCTTGCATGGGGTTGTTACTAGAGTCCTGCTGGCCCTCCCATTACCACAGGGAGTAGGACTGGAACACCTCATGTCCCAACCACCTAGGTCTAACAATCACTCACTGCAAGCACAGTAAGACTGCACCTGCTGTTCATCACTGGGTTTTCCAGCCATACACATACCAACTGTGGACAGTCTGGTGCACAAAGCGACCATGTGCACCCAGTATTTGGTTCAGGGATCAGGCCCCCAGGACAGGAAGTGCACCCACATCACTGGAACCAGACACTATATAGCACTATGTGGATACATAGCCGTGCCAAGGTCACTGCTCGGTCAGAGTGAGAGTGCCCTCCCAGCATGGCATGCTGTGGCCACCCAGTCCATGCACATGGCAGACAGCGACTACGATGTCTCAGCCATTGACCCTACCTTTGATGCAGACACATCCTGGCCAATCTGCCCTGTTTCAGGCCATACTGACAATATTATATGTATGTATTTATTTATTTATACATTTTGATATACCGCCCCTTCCAGTGATTAGGGGTGGTTTACAAAGAACACAGAACATATCAAACTGTATTACAAGGTACTACTTACAAATCAGCTGTTCACATATACAGCAGAATAGCAGATGCTGAAGCACAGCTATTTACAGTGTAGGGTGGGGAAGGGAACGGGATAAGGGAGAAATATATCAAATGGAGTTTCATAAAGAGAAAGGTTTAGAGGAGGGGGGAGAAGAGTAATTACCTAATTAAGCTATATCAAGTGAGAAAGAGGTTCAGGAGGGTATGTATTTATTGTATTTGTATTTCTCCAGTATATAGCAGAGAAACGTATGGGGGGCGGGGGATCATGCTGTTCGAGGGAGAGTAATAGAGATGTTGAGGTTTATTATTTATTTATTTATTTTCTTATATACTGCGCTATTCAATATCAGTGCGGTTTACATGGAACATCAAGGTATTTTACGGTGGGGGATTACACCATAATTACAAATAACAGGGATCTCAACTTGGATAACCATATTAACTATTTACACATATATTTACAGGGAACATGGGCTATGGAGGGTTAAGTGGCTTGCCCAAGACCACAAGGAGCACCTGTGGGACTAGAAACCCCAGTCCTTCTGGCCCAAGGTTGCTGTCCTCTAGTGGGATTTGAACCCCTGACCTTCCGGCCTGAAGTACCTTGCCCCAACCACTAGGCCACTCCTCCACTCCAAAGGTTAAAGTGTTGAATGAAGAGGAACGTTCTAAGTTCTTTTCTAAACGTCTGTAGATCTTTTATTAGTCTTAGGTTGTCTGGGAGAGCGTCCAGAGAGTAGGGGCTACAAACAAGAACGCTCTTTAACTTGTAGTTTTGCTTGTGTTACGGAAATGGGCTGGAATTGAGAGGGTATTCTGGGTGCACGTTCTTCTGGATCTAATGGGATCACTAGGGGTAAAAAGAGAGGAAAGGCATGAGGGGGTGATCTTATTGTATAATTTGAAAGTTATCAGTAGATATCTGTATTTGACACGTGCTTCTACGGGTAGCCAGTGGAGGGTCTGGAGTAGTGCCGTGATGTGGTCATATCGTGAGCATTGTGAATTATATGGGCAGCAAGGTTTGTTCCTCATCATGCACATTTGCAGACTAATGCTGGAAACAGCTTAGGCACTGCAGGTTCAGTGAGGTGTAGAAAGCCACAAGACAATGGATAGACACACACATACACTCATATCGATGCAATGTGCAAAAATGGGGATGGTTGGCATACCTGCCATCTTGGTCCCGATATCAGCTCGAGCATTGTTAATGTATGCTCATTGTGCAGGAGCTAGTAGCATGCTCTGATATTAATGCCCGCGCTCTCTGTCTGACTCTCCATCTACCTATGGATAGTGGAGCCTATCTGTGTGGCTGATGGGTGTTTGTACCCCTGCTGGTCGATTCATTGGGTGTTGCACATGTTGGTGTTTTACCTGCACTGTGGGCTAAAGATTAGCCATAAGGACATGCAATGCATGATTCACACCACAGTGCTGCCATATAGATACAACACTCCCTGGGGCTGACGTGCTTCGTATCAGACTTTAGCACATGTTGCAATGCGCACGGTGCACAGGACCAGGACATGGCTTTGGTCAGCTGCAGGCGGGTGCCACTGCCCCCTTTGCCAACACCCCCACACCATGCTGACATGCCCAAGTGCTGTCTGTGTTGTTGGTGCGCAGTCCCAGCCCATACAACATGCGGGTTGGCAGGTGCATAGGGTGCAAGGTCCGGATGGAGGGGCAGAGGCATATATGGATGGCCACACAACACCCCCCCCCAACTATCTGCCTCCGCAGGGGCCCCATCATCGCTTGCCAATGATACATCTTGGAGGGAGGATGACAGCCACTGCTATGGTAGTTCCCTGGACGCCTATATGTTGCAACTACCTGAAGGGCTATAGCTGCTGGCATTATCTGCCTCTTCCCCCACAGCTGGTTTCAACAGCAGCAGGTGGGAGCCAGCTGGGATCTCTGGCTGGGGTGCCAGGACCCATGGACCACCCCATGTGGCACATCTCCTTTCCCCAGCAGTAGCATGTCTGTGTGCCGACACTGTGGGATCCTGACGGACATCACAAATGGTAAAACTGATGGCAGGATACCCCTTTGAAGAGAGGCTAAAAAGGCTGGGGCTCTTCAACCTGGGAAAGAAACGGCTGAGGGGAAATATGATGTAGGTCTATAAATTATTGACTGGAGTGGAACAGGTACACGTAGGTTGTTTGTTTATGCCATCAGAATGTAGAAAGACTAGGGAACATGCAATGTGGCTAGTGTAACACATTTAAGACTACTAGGTGAAAATATTTTTCAGTCAACATGTAATCAAACCCTGCAATTCCTGACCGAAGGATGTAGTAAAAGCTGTTAGTGCAGCTGGGTTAAAAAATGTTTGGACAGGTTCCTGGGGAACGGTCTATAAACCATTGTTAAAGAGGACCTGGGATATGCACTGCTTGTCCCATTACATGCAGGGCCGGCCCATCCATTGAGCAAGAATGTTTTTTGCACAGGGCCCCGCGTTTCAGGGGGCCCCGCGCAAAAAACATTCTTCATCCCAAGTTAAAAAAACAACAACCCAGCTGCTTCTGCCGCGGCAGCATCAAGAGTGCCACGGCAGTATCAAGAGTGCCGCCGCCGCCACGGGGCCCCCCCGGCAGAGCCTCCCTGCATCGCCTCCCTGCATCGTAGCCTATCCTCGAATCCCCGAACGCGGGCTTCTTTCAGAGCCGCGAGAGTTTCCTTTCTCGCGGCTCTGTTAATCCCGCCGGGGCTGATGGGATTTCAGAGGGTACCATACTTGTCATGGCCAATGTGGGGCTATGAGAATCATATGGCCTCTGTCTCTCTGAAGCTTGAATAAAGTCCTGGGAATTAGGGGAATGGGTGGGAAGGCATACAGAAAGTCCCGACCCCAATGGAGGAGGAAGGCATCCCTGGCCTGACAAGCCTGAACCGGAATTCTGGAAGAGAACCGGGGAAGTTTGGCATTCAACGGACTTGCAAAGAGGTCAATGACTGGGGATCCCCAAAATTGGAAACTTTTAGCCACCTGGTCTGCATGGAGAGACCATTCGTGTGGAAGCAGAACTCGACTGAGTCTGTCTGCCCAAGAGTTTTGAATGCCTGGAAGATACACTGCAAGGAGATGAATCTGATGCTCTCTGGCGAGGGCCCAAAGTTGCAAAGCTTCATTGCAGAGCGACAGAGAGCCTGTTCCGCCTTGCTTGTTCACACAGAACATGGCTACCTGGTTGTCTGTTTGAATTAGGACAATTTTGTAGCTGAGCTGGGTGTGAAACACTCAAAGAGCAAGAAAGATTGCTCTGAGCTCTAGGAGATTGATGTGTAGATCGGTCTCCTGTGGAGTCCAGGAACCCTGGGTAGAGAGGGCTTGCAAATGGGCTCCCCAACCCACCTGTGAGGCATCTGTTGTTAGAGTTACTTGGGGTGGGGGTTGCTGAAAAGAGGATCCCACCAACAGATTCTGGGGTGACTGCCACCATTGGAGAGACAAAATAAGACGATCTGAGGTTGCTATTTTGTCTGACAGGCAACCTGACGCCTGAGTCCACTGAGTGGATAGAGTCCACTGGGCTGCCCTCATATGGAGGCGGGCATAAGGTACCACATGCATGGTGGATGCCATGTGGCCTAGCAATTGTAACATTTCCCGAGCAGTGAGGTGAGACTTTAGGATTGCTTGGGAAGCTAACTGCACAATGCGAAGGCAGCGGGACTCTGGAAGATAGGCCCTTGTCTGTCTGGTATCCAGCAGGACTCCTATGAAATCTAGAGACTGAGTGGGAGCTAGGTTGGATTTTGGGAAGTTTATGACAAGTCCCAAATATTGAAGGATACGCATTGTGCGAGATAGAGAAAACCTGTCCTCTGGCTCTGATGGAGCTCAAATGAGCCAATCATTCAAGTAAGGGAAGATGAATATTTTTAGGGTGCGGAGAAATGCTGCCACCACAGCCATGCATTTTGTGAACACCCTTGGTGCCGAGGCCAGGCCAAAAGGAAGAACTCTGTATTGGTAGTGCTTCCCTTGAAATAGAAAGCGAAGAAACCTTCGGTGAGTTGGATGGATGAGAACATGAGTGTACGCATCCTTGAGATCTAGAGAACAAAGCCAGTCCTGACTCTGAAGGTATGGCAGTAGAGTTCCCAGATAAATCATTTTGAATTTCTCTTTGAACAGGAATTTGTTCAATTCTCTGAGGTCCAAAATGGGTCTGTGCCCTCCTGTTTTCTTTGGAATAAGGAAAAAGGGGGAATAGAACCCTGCACCTTGTTGATGAATAGGTACTTCTTCTATTGCCCCTTGGGCAAGAAGCAGACTGACCTCGTGATCTAACTGGGAGTTGAGAGAGGTCTGAGAATTGAACTGTCTTACCATTGTAGGAGGGGGCATGCTGAAGAAGTGAAGCTTGTATCCCTCTCTTACAATGGAGAGAGTCCAACTTTCTGCTGTTATCTGCCCCCATCTGGGGGCAAAATAACATAACCTTCCTGGAATGGTGGAAGGCTCTGCCCGTTCAGGGCCAGGAAGACAAAGTTCTCTAGATGGGAGTCAAAGCCCCTGTGGAGGCTGAGTCTGCTGAGCCAGTTGAGGCTTAGCAGCCTTTGTTTTTCTTAGTTTAGGTTGTTGCTGACCCTTTTGGGCAGACTGACCTGAACAATGCCCTTTCTGGGTATAGGAGGGGTAGAACTTCTTCTTTCTAGTGAAGAATGTTTTTTTGTAGGACTTTTTCCTTGCAGGATCAGCTGTAGATTTTGATAATCTATCCAAGGTGAGATTATCAGCATCTAGCTCATTAGCTTTCTCTTGCCAATTTTTGCCACAGAGATTCTCTTCTGTGCAAGGAATATTCCCCAGTTAGTCCTGTACCCAAAGTTCCAAGTCAGATGCCTGGAGCCAGGCAATCCTATGTGCGCCTATGGCAATAGCAGAAGTTCTGCTTATGCATGCAAAACAATCAAAAGCTGCACGATTTACAAATTTGGAAACATCCTGAGCATGTTTGATAAGTGCAAGATAATCTTGTCTCTTATCATCAAGAAGGAGAGGGCTCATAATCTCTAGATCTCCTGTAACTTCCTTAAGGAACATTCCCATATATAAAATGTAGGAACTAATCCTGGCAGAAAGCATAGAGGCCTGGAAGGTTCGACGCCCAAAGGCATCAAGAGTTCTACATTCACGTCCTGGACGATTAGATGCATGTCTTTTTGCACTCTTGATCCTTCTCATAGCTGATTCCACCACCATGGAATGGTGGGGCAGCTGGGTTTTTTGAAATCCAGGACAGGGAGGAACTCGATACATGGTATCGAGCCTACGAGAATGAGGAGAAGTAGTGAGAGGTGTTTCCCACACCCTTAGCATGAGATCATGCAAGATCTCATGAACAGGCAAAGTAGCTGCCTCTTTGGGAGCTTTAGGATACTGTAAAATCTCCAATTCCTTTGCCCTAGGCTCTGTTTCAGGAGCCACTGTGATGGAAAGACCTCGAGCCACATCCCGGATAAAATCCTGGAAGGATATATCCTCTGCAGGAGACATCCTACGTTTAGGAGAGGAAGAATCTTCAGGAAGAAGTACTCTGGTATCGACAGAGCTGTCAGTCTCTTCAGACTCGGAGGATTCAAAGTATCTCCTGTCTGGGTAATCGTGCAGTGCACGATACCGGTACCGATCAAAGTCGGTATCGACAGGGTCCGGTACGACTTGTCAGTACTGGAGGGCACAACATGTGTCGGTACCGGTAGTCCACCTGCCGACGTTGATGCAATTGCCCCCGGTACCGATGTAGGTACAAGTACCGGTACCGGTTGAATTGTCTGAAGCGGTTTCAGGGGCATCAATGCCGAGAGAAGAGCCGCCAGACTGCGTTCAATAGCCAAGAATCTCTGGTCTATTGATGCTGCCGATGCCTGGGTATCGGTACCGGACAAAGCGGCTGGTACCCCAGAGCATGGCACCAGTAGTTCTGCCGAGGCTGGGGCCTTGAGAACATCCTGGAACCACGATGATGCTTTGGAAGCCGAAGCCTCCCACCGAGGCAATTTTGCCGGTGTGAGTCCCTCAAGGGCAACGCCAGAGGCATCTTGATACTTAGAAGGAGATCTACCCTTTGAGGACCGGCTAGACTTGTGTTTAGTTACCTGAGATCCATGGGAGGAAGACGAAGCCCTGGAAGATGTTGATGCCACAGATGCTGCATCGGAGGGAAAAAGGATGCTAAGTTTAGCAGCTTGGTTTTGCCGACCCCTATTCGACATCATCCCACAGGCAATACACTCGGAGATAGAGTGGTCAGGACCTAAACATTTGAGGCACCACTCATGGGTGTCGTGATGGAGATGGTACCGCCACACTTGGAACACTTTTTAAAACCCGAAGTGAGTTTTTCCATTGTAGAGGAAAGTTGGGCCTAGTGCCCAAAATGGCGTGTGGCACCAGAGGAGAAAAAAGCTGGAAGACTCCAGGAAAAGATTTTGTTTTTTTAAAAGGAAAAGAAAGAAAGAACCGGCGGTACTGGTGTAGTGTCGAAGGAAGGCAGACGCGACCACAAAAAAGAAGAATAAATGGGATATTTTCTGCGGTGACAGGAAGTGCGATCTGCCGGCTCCGCAGAAAACGAAGAACTGGAGAGAGACAGTTGGGAAAGGCGGGAAGGCAGCACGCAGGTGCTGTGGGATGCTCCCAAAAGCTTTCTAATTGGACGCTGGGGAGCGTTCCCGCGCAGGCTCCGTTGGTACAGACGATACCCATATGTGAAGACTACATTCCTGCTTGATGAACTCTGTACTGGAAGTGTCTTCCTTGGACCAGGAATCGAAGGAACTTCCTGTGATCTGAGTGGATGAGAATATGCGTGTACGCATCTCTTAGATCTAGAGAACATAGCCAGTCTTGACTTTGAAGGTATGGTAGAAGTGTCCCGAGGGAGATTATTTTGAACTTTTCTCGGAACAAATATTTGTTTAATTCTCTGAGGTCTAGTATAGGCCTGTGTCCCCCTGTCTTCTTTGGAATAAGAAAAAAGGGGGAATAAAACCCCGTCCCCTGTTGGGGTATGGGTACTTCTTCGATTGCTCCTTGAGCGAGAAGTGATGTGACTTCCTGCCACAAAAGGTTGGTGGCAGGGGCCTGAGAATTGAACTGTTTTATTATTGTAGGTGGGGCAAGTTGAGAAAATGAAGCTTGTACCCCAGTCGTACAATGGACAGAGTCTAATTTTCTGATGTTATTTGTTGCCATCTTTTGGCAAAATAGCATAGTCTTCCTGGAATGCTTAAGGGTTCTGGACCTTTCAGGGGCAGAATGACTAAGTTCTCTAGGTAGAAGTCAAAGACCCTGAGGGGGCTGGGTCTGTTGGGCCGGTTGAGCTCTTTGAGCTTGCGGCTTTCTTTGCTCTCTGTTCTGTTGTTGTCCCTTCTGGGGAACATGAAACGGACAGTGGCTTTGATGGGTGTAAGATGGGTAAGGCTTCTTTTTCTTACTGAAAAAGGGTTTTTTAAATGTGTTCTTCTTTGCTGGGTTGGCTATAGACTTTGATAGTCTGTTCAAAGTAATATTTTCAGATTCAAGCTGATTAGCCTTGTCTTGCCAGTCCTTGCCAAAGAGATTTTCTCCTGTACAAGGAATGTTTCCCAGCTTTTCTTGCACCCACTGTTCTAAGTCTGATGCTTAAAGCCAAGCAATACGACGTGCTCCTATGGATATAGCAGAGGTTCTACTAATACAGTCAAAGCAATCAAAGGTAGCACGGTTCATGAATTTAGAGACATTCTGGGTGTGCTTGACCAGAATAAGGTAGTCTGCTCTTTTTTCCTCAGAGATACAAGGGCTAATGAGCTCTAAGTCTTTTGTGACTTCTTCCAGGAACATTCCCATATAAAAAATGTAGGAACTGATCCTGGCTGAAAGCATGGAGGAGTGAAAGCATCGACGCCCAAAGGCAGCGAGTGTCCTGGATTCCCGGCCTTGAAGATTAGAAGAATATGTTTTAGCACTCTTGATTCTTTGCATGGCCGATTCTACTACCACTGAATGGTGTGGTAACTGAGTTTTTTGAAAACCAGGACAACTTGGCACTCGGTACATAGTGTCAAGGCGTCGGGAATGTGAAGATATCGTTAAAGGAGTTTCCCACATTCTCAACATCAGATCATGTAAGATCTTGTGAATGGGAAGCATAACTGCCTCCTTGGGAGCCATAGGGTATTGTAGAATTCTTAATTCTTCTGCCCTGGGTTCCTTTTCTGGAAACACAGTGATTGCAAGACCCTTTGCTAAATTATGTATGAAATCCTGAAAGGACATATCTTCTGGAGGAGACATCCTGCGTTGAGGAGGAGGAGTTGAATTCTCTAGTAGGTTTGCTCTGGTACCGGTAGAATCGTCAGTCATCGGAATCGGAAGACTCAAAGGCAGTTTGTACCGGGTGCTCCTGTAACGCATGGCATCAGTACCGCTCGAAGTCAGTACCGAAATGTCTCGGTTCCTGATCCCCGATACCCGAGATAGACTCAAGGCTCGGCATGGGGGGGAAGCAGTCCTGTCGAAGCACGTACTGTCGGTACTGATACCTGTTGAACCGTCTGTAGCGGTCTTAGCTGTACCAAAGCTGCTAAGAGGGACGCTAGACTGCGTTCAATAGTGAGGATTCTCTTGTCTATCGCTCCTGGGTGTTGGTACCGATGGAAGCGGCTATGACCCCAGAACATTGCACCAGTAGTTCTGCAGAGGTGGAAGCCTCTGGAACATCCTGGAGCCCCGTTAATGCTTTGGAGCCTGAAGACTCCCGCCGGGGCTGTTTTGCCAGTGAACTATCCTCGAGGGCAACGCCAGTGGCATCTCGATACTTTGAAGGAGATTTACCCTTCGAGGACCGGCCAGTCTTAGAAGACTTAAGTTTAGTTACCTGAGATCCATGGGAGGAAGATGAAGCCCTGGAAGACATTGATGCAAGTGAGATTGTATCCACGACAAAAAGAGTACCAGGTTTTGCAGCTCTATTCTGCAAGCCCCTTTTTAGTCATCCTTGTGCAGGAGAGACACTCCGTTGGACAATGTTCAAGACCTAAACATTTTAGACACCAATCATGGGTGTCGGTGATGGAAATGGTACCGCCACACTTTGAGCATTTTTTGAAACCACTAGCTGGTTTCTCCATGCTTGAAGAAAAGTGGGCCTAATGCCCAAAATGGCGCCTAGCATCAGAAACAGGGGAAAGACCCCTGAAGAAAATACAAGTTGTTGTTTTTTTTTAAAAGAAAGAAGAAGAACCGGCGGTACCGGTAGGCATCGAATGAAGGCAGAGGCGATCACAAAAAACAAAGAATAAAAGGAAATTTTCTGCGGTGACAGGGTACACGTCCTGTTGGCTCCGTGGAAAACGAAGAACTGAAGAGAGAGAGGTACAGAGGCGGGAAGGCAGCACGCATGTGCTGTGGGATGCTCCCAAAGGCGTTCCTATTGGACGCTGGGGAGCGTTCCCACGCGGGCTCCGTCGGTGCCGACGATACCCATATGTGAAGACTATATTCCTGCTTTTTCCTAGAGATAAGACATTATCTGGTAAGTAAAATGTCATCTTCCATATCGTCCTGCTAGACCAGTCCAGACAAGTGGGAGGTATCAAAGTTATGTCTCTATTGGGCAGGAAGAAGACAGCAGCTCGGAAAACTTTAGAGGCACCCGAGTATGGACATCCAAGTGGAAATGTATGATAAAAATGAAAGTGATGCAAATGTTGCCACCTGACAAATGTCTGCAGGGAAGTTTGCGCTTGGGTAGAATGGGCACGCAAACCATCCGGAACCAAACAGTTCTGCAACAGATCTGCTGAGGCAATGGACCCCTTAAACCAGCACCCCAATGCAGACTGAACCGCTGCTCATCTTATGTGGGCCAGCAATAATCATAAAAAGAAGGTCTGACTTACGAGAGGAATTCATAACCTCAAAGAACCAGAGAAGCATCCTCTGGACATCCACAAAGTGAAGATCCATTTCCCCCGACACTGCTCCTTAGTGAAGGGGGGCAGGCAAAATGTCTGGTTCACATGAAAGGAAGAAACCACTTCAGGGAAGAAGGAAAGCACAGGCTGAATGGAAACGGCCTCCTAAGAAAAGATAGGTAAGGATCTTGGTAAGCTCTGCTTCGTTGCAATTGTTCTGCAGCTTGGAAAAGGCACTTTGCAAAACAATCGCAACCAAGAAGACTTTTGAGCATCAAGTCCTATAGAATAGTGTGCTTCCATGGCTCAAAAGGCTCCAACATCAGGACTCCAAGCAACAGACACAGATCCTAGGAAGGGACCACAGACCGCATGGGAGGACATAGACGCCGAATCCCCCTGAAGAAGGTGCAAAACCTCCAAGTGTATGGATAGAGACTTACCAGCCAAAGAACTCTGAAACAGGCTAAAGCTGCCACCTGAACAGTAACATAACAGCATAAGAACATAAAATAAGCCATATTGGGTCAGAACAAGGTCCATCAAGATCAGTATCCTGTTTCCAACAGTGGCCAATCTAGCTCACAAGTACCTAGCAGTTTCTCCAAAAGACACAGGTTCCACAATGCTTGTAATGGGGTAAGCAGTGGATTTCCTGGGTCCCCTTTAATAATAGTTTATGGACCTTTCCTCCGGGAACTTGTCCAGCTACATTAACAGCTTTTACAAAATCCTCCGGTACCAACTCAAGAATTTGATCACATGTTGAGTGAAAAAATATTTTTCTCTTATTAGTCTTAAATAGGTTACACTGTAGCTTCATTGCATGTCCCCTATTCTTTCAATATTTTGATGGAGTAAACAATCGATCTATGTTTACCCTTTCCACTCCATTCATTAATTTATAGACTTCTATCATATCTCCCCTCAGTTGTCTCTTTTCCAAGATGAAGAGCCCTAACCTTTTTAGCCTCTCCTCATAGGGTTATGCTTCCATCCCCTTTACTATTTTAGTGGCTCTTCCCTGTACTTTTTCTAATAACGTTATATCCTTTTTAAGATACAGCGACCAGAACTGCACATAATATTCAAGGTGCGGGTGCAACATGGAACAATACAGAGGCATTATAATATCCTTTGTTTTATTCTCCATTCCTTTCCTTATGATTCCTAGCATTCTACTTGCTTTCTTGGCCGCCACTACACACTGGGTGGAGGGTTTCAACATGTTATCCACGATGGTGCCTAAATCTTTTTCCTGGGTGGTAGTTTCTAATGTGGAACCTTGCAACATGGAACCATAGTTTGAGTTGTTCTTTCCTAGGTGCATAACTTTGCACTTGCCCACATTACATTTCATCTGCCATTTCAACAACCAGTCTTCCAATTTATCAAGGTCCTCTTGCAATTTTTCACAATCCTCTTGGGTTTTAACAATTTTGAATAATTTTGTCATCAGAAAAATTGATTACCTCACCCATTATTCCCATTTCCAGGTCATTTATGAATATGTTAAAAAGCAGCAGACCCAGCACAGATCCCTGGGGTACTCCACTATTCACCTTTCTCATGAAGGACCTTGTCAAAGGTTTTCTGAAAATACATACACCATATCAATCAATTCACCTTTGTCTACCTGTTTATTCACACCTTCAAAACAACATAATAAATTAGTAAGACAAGACCTTCCCTTGGCTAAAGCCATGTTGGCTGCCTCCCATTAAGACATGACTATCTACATGTTTAGTAATTTTGTTCTTTATAATGGTTTCTACCATTTTTCCCAGTACTGACGTCAGGCTCATCGGTCTGTACTTTCCCAGATCACCCATGGAACCCTTTTTAAAAATTGGCTTTACATTGGCCATCCTCTGATTTTCAGGTATTACAGATGATTTTAATGATAGTTCACAGATTACAAATAGTAGGTCTGCAAACTCATATTTCAGTTCTTTCAACACCCTTGGATGTATACCATCTGGTCCAGGTTAATTGCTACTCTTCAGTTTATCATATAGTTGTAATACATCTTCCCAGTGTATTAATATTTTTTTCAATTATTCTGTGGCCTCACTCTTAAATACCATTTCAGTCATGGGTAACATCACTACATCTTCCACAGTAAAGACCGAAGCAAAGAATTCATTCAGTCTCTCCGTTATAGCGTTGTCCCCTCTAAGTGCCCCTTTTACCCATCTATCATCTAATGGTCCAAATGACTCACAGATTTTTTTGCTACGAATGTACTTGAAAAAATCTTCATTATGCGTTTTTACTTCCACAGCAAGCTTCTTCTCAAATTCTCTCTTTGCCTGCCTCATTAATGTCTTGCATCTAACTTGCCAGTGCTTACGTCTTTCCAGTTTGTCACTTGACTCCTTTTTCCATTTTCTGAAAGATAGTTTTTTGGCAACAACAGCCTCTTTGGCCTCACCTCTTAAAGTGTGGAATACAGCTGGTTTGGGCTTTCAAGATACTATTTTTAAACACTACCCATGTAAATCTTTAACCTTTGCAACTGCTCCTTTTAGTTTTTTCTTAACTATTTTCCTCATTTTATCATAGTCTCTTTTTTCAAAGTTAAAAGGTAGTACTGTGGATTTCCTTGCCATCCTTCCTCCATTTATTAAATCAAACATAATCATGCTATGATCACTATTGCCAAGTGGCCCCACCACCCTTATCTCTTGCACCAGATCTTGGGTTCCACTAAGGACTACGTCCAAAATGGCTTCCCCTCTGGTCGGTTCATGAATCAGCTACTCCAAGAAGCAGTCATTTATTTTATCTAGAAACTTTATCTCCCTAGCATGTACTGCCGTGACAATGACCCAGTAGATACCAGGGCAATTGAAATCACCCATTATTATTACTGTGCTGTAAATTTTGTTAGCTTCAATGATTTCTTTGAGCATTTCATCATCCATTTGTTCATTCCGGCCAGGCGGTCAATAGTACAACCCCACTGTCATTGTCTTCCCCTTTTTACAAGGAATTTCAATCCATAGAGATTCTACAGTGTATTTTGTTTCCTGCAAAACTTTAATCCTTTTTAACTCAATGCCCTCTCTAACAGAGTGCAACCTCTCCACCAATTTGATCTGCTTTATCATTACAATATAATTTGTACCCAGGTATCACAGTGTTCCACTGGTTGTCCTCCTTCCACCATGTCTCAGATGCCAATCATATCTAACCTCTCATTTAGTGCTACATATTCCAACTCTCCCGGCATATTTTTAGACTTCTAGCATTTGCATACAAGCTTTTTAGAGGCTGTATTTTATTCATATTAATCTGGTTATCGGTAGGCAGGGGAAATTTGGAATCTTTATGCTCTCTGCTTTGTACTTAAGGACATTTGGGTTACTTTTGTCTTTATTGGAACCTCTCTGTTGATATGCCCTAACTTCAGTCTTTTGCTAGTATCCTTCAAGGATACAGTGTTCCGAACCGTGCGCTCTTGGGCGACTGTCAGCTTTCCCCTCTTATCTAGTTTAAAAGCTGCTCTATCTCCTTTTTAAAGTTTAATGCCAGCAGACTGATTCCATCCCAGTTAAGGTGGAGCCCGTTCCTTTGGAAAACCCCCTCCTTTCCCCAGAATGTTGCCAAGTTTCTAACAAATCCAAAACCCTCTTCCTTGCACCATTGTCTCATTCACACATTGAGACTCCGTAGCTCCAGAGCTCTGAGTGCCTTTTTGGTCCTGCGCATGGAACTGGAAGCATTTCGGAGAATGCTACCCTGGATGTTCTGGATTTCAACTTCCTACCTAAAAGTCTAAATTTAGCCTCCAGAACCTCCCTACCACACTTTCCTTTGTCACTGGTACCAACATGTACCAAGACAGCAGACTCCTCCCCAGCACTATCTAAGATTTTGTCTAGGTGGCACATGAGTTTCATACCTTCGCACCAGGCAAGCATGTCACCAGTCGATCCTCACATCCGCCAGCTACACAGCTATCTACATGCCTAATGATTGAATCACCAAATACAACGGCTGTCCTAACCCTTCCCTCATGGGCACATGGCCCTGGAGAAACCTCCTTGGTGTGAGAGGGTTTTATGAGGTGTGACAAAAAATAAATGAGACTGTCCCATAAATGTTTTATTACAAAATCTACAGAAAACCTACGCATTGTCCCCTTCAAAGTAATCCCCCCCATAGTTAATGCACTTCTGCATTCGCTTCTGCCACATACGGAAGCACTCGGTAAAGTCCTCCTCCTTGATGTCCCTCAGCTCCCTCATCACAGTGGCCTTGATCTCTTCTATAGAGGCGAAATGAGTTCCTTTGAGCACAGTCTTCAGCCTGGGGAAGAGCCAGAAGTCGTACGATGCGAGATCTGGGGAATAAGGAGGGTGGGCGAGAGCTGTGATCTGTTTGTTGGCCAAGAACTGCCTCACACTGAGCGCGGTGTGTGTGAGCGCATTGTCGTGGTGGAGCAGCCACGACTTGTCTCTCCACAGAGCCTGCCTGCTGCGCCGAACCCGGTCATGGAGGCGATTGAGGACCTGCTGGTAGAAGTGCTGGTTGACTGTCTGACCCTCAGGCACAAACTCATGATGGACCACTCCCTTCTGGTCGAAGAATGCGATCAGCATGACCTTGATCCTTGATATGGACATGCGCGCCTTCTTGGGTCTGGGTGACAGTTGAGTCTTCCACTGCAGGCTCTGTCTCTTGCTTTCAGGGTCATACTGGAAGACCCAAGTCTCGTCTCCTGTGATGACTCGGCCAACGAACTCTGGGTCTTCTCCGATCATCTCTAGCAAGTCTCAACAAATATTGACCCGGTGCTCCTTCTGGTTGTCTGATAAAAGCTTGGGCACCATCTTGGCACACATCTTCTGCAACCCCAGCTCCTGCACCAAGATGATCCGCACTGATTCCCTGTTCAGGCTGAGCTCCTAAACTATCATCCGCACCGTCAATCTGCGATCACACCGCACAGCTGGTTCACTCTGTCAATGTTCTCAGCCGTCTTTGTCGTGGAAGGCCGTCCTGACTTGGGGACATCTTCCACCTCCTCGTGGCCAGTCTTGAAGCATTTGTGCCACTCGAAGACTTGCGGCCTTGACATTGCATCTTCTCCATAAGCCTTTTGGAGAAGTTGGAGACACTCAGTTGGGCCCTTCTCCAACTTAACCAGAAATTTCAAGTTGATTCTTTGCTCCATATTTCTGCCACCTCCGGTTGCGTGACAAAGCGATAGAGCAGTGTGCTACAAAAATAACCTGAAAAAGAAAAACAGAGTGAGAGAGATGAAAAATATAACAGAATAGTGGCGAGATGTTGCACAACACAGTGACATAAGCGGTTAGCCAACTGGCATTGAGTCATGGGCGTGGCTGCCACAGTCTTGTTTCTTTTTTGTCACACCTCGTACATCACCTGGAGGACAGGTCCTAACTACAGGATCACTTTGTTCCACACCAGGATGATGCTCTCCTGTCACATGACCTCTCTCCTCCATGGTAACAGGAATGCTGCCAGACTGGATGTGGGACTTCATTACTACATCCCTGTAGGTCTCGTCTATGTACCTCTCTTGTCTTCCTTATGTCCTCCAAGTCTGCTACTCTAGCTTCCAGAGATTGGATTTGTTCCCTGAGAGCAAAGAGCTCCTTGCACCTAGTGCACACATATGATTTTCCCCCAGTTGGTGAAGGGTCTTACATGTGACATTCAGTGCAAAAGACTGGAAAGTCCCCATCTCGCTGCTGGACTGCTGTCTGCATCTTAATTTTAAGGTTGTGTTTAGGTATTTACTGTTAAGTTGTTTATTGTACTTACTTAGGTTTGCTGGGAATATTTATACTAATAAAACTTGTCAGACGGCTGCCTAGGGTGAGAACTTACACAATCTTGACGATGCATATATTCATATGATTCTTGCAAGGTATTGTGGGTAATGTAGTTCTTTCACTCCCAAACACAGCTGAAGACAATAATTGAGTTGTGATACCAGTGGTAAGGCCAATAAAATACTTCTTTTATTGAAGGGGTTTAATTCACCCAGCACAAATATGCTTGGTAGCAATATAAACGAGGTTACTTGCTTGCAGTGTTTAAATGGATAACATAAAGTCACAAAGCAAATCAGAAAACAACCTTCAGCTTGTCAGGCAATTAGCTAATGTTTTCTTAGCAAATAATTACCAAATAAAAAGGCACAAAGAAATAAATGAACTTTGCTTGTTAGGTTAACTTCTGCTTATTTTCCACACAGATCCTGCAGTGATTCTTCCTTGCTCACACACACAATCAGGTGCAGCTTTAATTACTATCAATTGTCCAGCTGAAACCCTTTAGCTGCTACTGTGTGAACCCAAAATCCTGCTTTAAAAGCTGTTTGCAGTGGAAATAAAGAACAAAGTTAAGTTTCTTTGTGATGGCTGATGTGTTTGCTCACAGAAAGCTAGCAATAGCATCTAGATAGAGAACAGTCCATGTAATTAATAGTTTCATCTGCTGTATCTTCCCCTTCATCAATCAGCATAGGGTCACTATCATACATTGGCACAGACGAGTCTTTCATTAAGGCACTATCATGAGAATGCTTATTCCCTTGCTGCCATTCACTATTATAGATAGGGTCTGGATCAGTGTTCATACCTGAGCCTCTCCTGTTATCATAATTCCTCTCTGTATAGCCTGGCCAGTATGTAATCCAATTCTGATGTCCAGCCTTCCAATCTTGATCCCTGGACACTGGATCTCCTCTCACATACCTTCTGGCCTTGGTCTGAAAGTCCCTTCCACGTGTAGTCTTCTCTCTCTCAGGTAGCCACTGGTGATTCCTATCTCTGCCATTCCATTCCTCTGGCTGACTCCGGTCCAATGGACTCTGCTGGCACATGGAATACCTCCCAGTATAGGTACTACCTTGGACTCTCCCAGACCATCCAATGGGCTTTCTTCTCTTCCTTCCAGAGAGTTTCCTTCTTTCTCTATCCGCTTGGCTTGGCTTCTGTTTCTCCAGGTGATACTGGTGCTTGAGCTTGTAGCCATTGCTGTATCTGTTGCTGAAGCTCTTTCTGTCGCTGTTATCTGAAGAATAAGCTCTATTCTTATTCTGTCCTAATGTGTGCTCCTCCCTAACACAGCGCAGCTGTGTTGAATCAGGCCCTGCCCTTTGAGATGAGTGCTTAGGGATTACCTCATAGCTCTCTTGATTGCACACACATTTTCTCACTTCAGCCCCTCTCATGGCTGCTGGAAACCTGGTGCATTCTGGGACTGGTAGTCTTTTATGTGAAAACTCTGTTTTCTTACTTCTACCAAAACTGACAGGTTGCTTGTTCAGAGTCACATCATCTTTTCTATAGCTCCTACCTGAGCTATGATAAGCTTCCTTATCACATACCCCCCTGCTTAAGTTATTACGGACTGGTTTTACTGGTGAAACTTCTTCTCTACAGTCCGTAATACGGGAAAGTGCATCCGCATTCTTGTGTAACTTCCCGGCACGATGTTCAACTTGGAAATCAAACGCCTGTAAGGCCATGTACCAGCGTGTCAACCTGGCATTGTGGTTCTTCATTTGCTGCAACCACTTAAGTGGGGCATGGTCCGTGACCAACTGGAACTTTCTCCCTGTAAGGTAAAACCTTAATGCCTCCACTGACCACTTGATAGCCAAACACTCTTTTTCTATCGTGGAATACTTTTGTTCAGCCGGTGACAACTTCCTGCTTAGGTACATCACAGGATGCTCCTCCCCATCATGGCACTGGGATAGGACCGCTCCTAGCCCTACATCCGATGCATCGGTTTGAACCAGAAAGGGTTTCTTGAAGTCTACTCCTTTCAGTACCGGTCCTGTACACAATTTTTCTTTTAATACTGAAAACGCTTTTTCAGCTTCTGGTGTCTACTTTATCTGGTTTGGACAATTCTTTCGCAGCATATCCATGAAAATGGCACTTTTCTCTGCGAATTGCGGTATAAACCGGCGGTAGTATCCAATAAGTCCTAAGAAACTTCTTAGTTGTTTCTTGGTTGTTGGAGGAGGAAAATTCCTGATGCTATCTATTTTGCTTAATAGAGGTTTAATTTTTCCTCTTCCCACTAGGTGGCCTAGGTATTTTACCTCCCTATTTGCAAAGGCACACTTCTTCGGGTTT
Source organism: Ichthyophis bannanicus (assembly GCA_033557465.1). NCBI lineage: Eukaryota > Metazoa > Chordata > Amphibia > Gymnophiona > Ichthyophiidae > Ichthyophis > Ichthyophis bannanicus. The sequence continues at coordinate 990,044,834 of CM066032.1, forward strand.
AAAGTGATTCCCGCTTGCTTCATAGAGCACAAGACTGCCCTGATCCTCTTCAAATGCTCCGCCCAGGTGTTACTATGGATTATGACATCATCCATGTATGCAAAAGCATAACTTTGGTGGGGTCGAAGTACCTGATCCACTAACCTTTGGCAGGTAGCCGCTGCTCCATGCAGTCCGAAAGGCATCCTCTTGAACTGGAAAAGGCCAACGGGGGTGCTGAACGCAGTCTTCGGCTTCGACTCCCTGGTAAGAGGGATTTGCCAATATCCTTTTGTCATATCAAGGGTGGTTAAGTATTGAGCCTGTCCCAGCTGGTCTAACAGCTCCTCAATTCTTGGCATTGGATATGCATCAAAAACTGATATGGCGTTTACCTGCCGGAAGTCAATACAAAATCTTAAGGATCCATCAGGCTTCGGCACCAGGACTATGGGGCTATTCCAGGGACTCTTTGACTCCTCTATTACCCCCATATCTAACATCTCCTTGACTTGTGCCACCACCTCCTGTCTTTTGGCTTCAGGCAAGCGGTATGGCCTTTGACGAACCAATTTCCCAGGTGGAGTTATTATTTCATGGGCCACCAAATGGGTCTCCCCAGGTATGGGTGTCAACACATCTGGGAATTCCTTAAGCAACTTCCTAATTTCTTCCTGTTGTACCATTGTCAGGTACTCACCTATTTGGGGCTCTGATTTTTCTTTACAATCAGATACCTGGGGTCCCAAATCTTCCTCTTCACTCACCTCCCTCTCTCGGGCACAGGTGGCAGCTAAGCTTTTAACCCCTTTGACATCAGTAGAACCAAAGCCTTTGGCTCCACGTTCAGAATTCTCTAGGGATGTGACCTCCTCCACAGGTGGAAAACCCAGCCTCTCACAAATCAATTGGGCAATTTTGTCTCCTGTCTTCACATGATACTCATTCTGTCCAAAGTTAAACAACAGAACTTTAATATTGCCCCTGTAATCGGGATCAATTACTCCCGCACCCACATCGATGAAATATTTAAGGGCTAAACCGGACCTTGGGGCTACTCTGCCATAACATCCAATTGGTATTTCCACTTGGAGACCGGTGTCAACCAGGGCTCTCCCTTGGCTAGGTACAGTCACATTCTCTATGCTGCACAGGTCAAACCCAGCAGACTGAGGGGTTGCCCGCTTAGGAGCTTGGGCCTTCTCGGAGACCTTATGGTACTTTAGGACGAATATCTGCTTTGGGGTAGCTTGGTCTTCTCGACGCTTAACCATCTTTTTAGCTGGGGTCTGAGAACTTCCAAATAAAGGCCCGGGAGCTACTACCATTAAACCTTCTCCCTCCTTCTTTCCTAGTCCTTCCACTAGACCCTGCTTAAATCTTGGCCAGTCTCTTCCTAGAACCAAATCAAAAGGTAGCCTAGGCACCACTGCTAACAGGACTTCCTCTTGTTTCCCTAGGCACTTAACCTTTAGCCTATAGGTGGGATATGATGATGCAGCACCATGAATGCATCTGATGTGAACTTGGCTTTCAGGGGTTCTAGGCACAAATCTTTCTTGGGCCTCTATCCTCTTCCAAAGCCTTTTTGACATCATACTCTGGTCTGCCCCAGAGTCTAATAATGCATTTGTGGTAATTCCCTGCACATCAACCATCAAAAGAAATCCTTCCTTGGGTTGTTTTAAATCCAGACCCATTAAACTAGTGTGTGTCTGGCATCTCTTCTCTAAATGTCCCAATTTCCCACACTTGAAACATTTCTTGCTATTCCACTGTGTCATCTGGTTTGATACAGTACATTCATTTTCAGAAACATTCTTAATTATTCCCTTTTCTGATACAGCACATCTAGCCTCAGCATCCATCTTTAGAGGGCCACCCATTCTATGGCAAGCCTGCGTGGCTTCCAAGAATCTCTCTGCTAGCATGGTTGCCTCTCCAAGATTTTGGCAATTTTGCTGTATAAGAAAAAGCGTAGTTACTCACCTGTAACAGGTGTTCTCCAGGAGCAGCAGGAATCAGTCCTCACTTATGGGTGACGTCGGCGCCGACGGAGCCCTCGCGGAGCAATTTTCCCCAGCTTTCAAAGAAAGCCTTTGGGAATTGCAGCGCGCATGCGCGGTCGTCTTCCCGCCCGAGGGTGCCATCTTAGCCAGTCAGATGACATAGCTAAAAAAGACAGCATAAAAATATTTGCAAAAACATAAGCAGACGATTGCAACTCCAAGGGGAGGAGGGAGGGTAGTGAGGACTGATTCCTGCTGCTCCTGGAGAACACCTGTTACAGGTGAGTAACTACGCTTTCTCCAGGACCAAGCAGGAAGTCAGTCCTCACTTATGGGACTCCCAAGCTCAAGGCTACCGGAGACCCTAAGCACAAAAATGAGCTCCCTCCAGCTCAGCAGCACAGAAGGATAGAATCTTCGCTGAATTATCACCCACCGGTAGCCCACATCCGGGATGGAGGGTAGGAGTTGCTCAGACCTCAAAGAGATTACGGAGGACTGCCTGTCCGAAAGCACTGTCCCTACGGGACTCCCTCTCGAGATAGTAATGGACCGCAAAAGTCTGGCTCGAAGACCAAGTAGCGGCCCGGCAGATGTCTGCCAGCGGAACAGAGCGGAGGTAAGCCACTGACGTGGCCTTTGCCCGAACGCAGTGAGCCGTGACTCGACTTTCTAAGGAGAGTCCGGCTGCCCCATAAGCCCAAGAGATACAGTCCGCAACCCAGATGGACAGAGTACGCTTGGAGACCGGGAGCCCCAATTTATTGGGGTCAAAAGACACAAAAAGCTGAGCAGCTTTACGGTGCTCCCGCGTACGGTCAAGGTAGAAGTTCAATGCCCTTCTACAGTCCAGGGTATGGAGGACCGTCTCAGCTCGGCTGGAGTGTGGTCTGGGAAAGAAGGTTGGAAGTACCACCTCCTGATTGATGTGAAAAGGGGAGACCACTTTAGGCAGAAATTTTGGGTGAGTCCGTAGGACTACCCTATTCTTGTAGAACCGAGTGTAAGGGGGATCAGACACGAGGGCCTGCAATTCACTTACGCGTCTAGCGGAAGTGAGGGCTATCAAGAACAGTGTTTTCCAAGACAGAAAACGGAGAGAACAGGTAGCCATAGGTTCAAAAGGCGGACAGGTGATCCGCTGCAAAACCACATTCAGGTCCCAGTCAGGCGCTGGCGGGCGCAGAGGTGGTTTAAGTAGAAGGAGACCTCGGAGAAACCTCGCTACGAGAGGGTCATTGGAGAGAGGTCTGCCGTCCACCGGCACATGATGTGCTGAAAGAGCACTGAGGTGAACTTTGACGGAGTTGGACTTAAGTCCCAGATTAGAGAGGTGGAGCAAGTACTGCAAGATCACCGACACCGGGCAGGAGAAGGGATCCTGAGACTGTTGGGTACACCAGACTGCAAAGCGACGCCATTTAAGGGCGTAGCATTTGCGGGTAGAAGGTCGTCGCGAAGCCAAGACGACCTCCTCCACCTCCGCCGGCAGGAGAAGGGGAGCAAGGACTACCCTCTCAGCAGCCAGGCCATGAGGTTGAGAGACCTGAGGTTGGGGTGCAGGAGGGACCCCTGATCCTGAGTGAGGAGATCCGGTTGCACCCCCAGAGGGATTGGATCCTCCACCGCCAGTTGCAGCAGGAGCGGAAACCACGGCTGCCTGGGCCAGCGAGGGGCCACCAGGATCATGAAGGCTTTGTCTCGGAAAACCTTGAAAAGAGTCCGAGAGACCAGCGGGATGGGAGGGAAAGCGTACAGAAGGCTTCCCGACCACGAGATCAGAAAGGCGTCCGCCGCCACCCGAAGGGGGTGTGGCCGACGAGAGCAGAAGCGAGGAAGCTGCCGGTTGTGAGGACTGGCAAAGAGATCCACCGTGGGGAGACCCCACTTGAGGAAGAGCTTCTGAACCACCAAGGGATCCAGACGCCACTCGTGCGGCTGGAGGACCCTGCTGAGTTTGTCTGCAAGGCAATTTTCTTGGCCCGGGAGATAAACTGCCTTGAGGAGAATGCCGTGACTGACGGCCCAAGAGCAGAGCCTCTGTGCCTCCCGGCAGAGGAGGAAGGAGCCCGTGCCCCCCTGCTTGTTCACGTAGAACATGGCAACTTGATTGTCCGTCTGGACAAGGACGGACTGTTGGGAAGTCAGGTGGGAGAAGGCCTTGAGAGCCAGGCGGATCGCCCTGAGCTCCAGGAAGTTGATCTGCTGAGCAGACTCCCACGTGGACCAGAGGCCCTGAGTACGTGCCTCTTGGCAATGTGCTCCCCAGCCCAGGAGGGATGCATCGGTGGTCAGCACCCGGGTCGGCTGAGGTGACTGGAAAGGCATTCCGAATATCAGGTTCGGCTGCCGGAGCCACCACCGGAGAGACGAGACCAGCGGCTCGGAAACGCGCACTAGGTCTGCTAGGCCGCCCGTGGCTTGTCGCCACTGCTGGCGGAGACACCATTGAGCAGACCGCATATTCAGGCGGGCATTGGGGGTCACATGGACGGTGGAAGCCATATGGCCGAGCAGTCTCAGGAAGCGCCTGGCGGAGACCAGGGGCTGGCTGCGAAAGCGGTCGGCTAGGTCCATGAGCCGCTGAGCCCTGTCGAGCGGTAGGAATGCTCGCGCCTGAGGAGTGTGCAGCCTTGCGCCGATGAACTCGAGATCCTGTGAGGGGAGCAAAGTGGACTTTGCGAAGTTTATGACAAAGCCCAAGTGCTGCAGCAGAGTCACCGTGCGGCACGTGGCGTTGGTGACCTCCTGAGCGGACGCTGCTCTGATGAGCCAGTCGTCGAGGTACGGAAAGACATAGAGGCCGTGAAGCCGGAGATGGGCCGCCACGACCGCGAGACATTTTGTGAAGACTCGCGGTGCGGAGGACAGGCCAAAGGGCAGTACTCGGTACTGGTAATGATTTCCTGCCACCACAAACCTTAGGTATTGGCGGTGGCTTGGGTGGATGAGGATGTGCGTGTAGGCATCCTTTAGATCCAAGGAGCATAGCCAATCTCCCTGCTGGAGGTAGGGCAGAAGGATTCCAAGGGTAAGCATTTTGAACTTCTCCCGCACAAGGAACTTGTTGAGGTTGCGCAAGTCCAGGATGGGTCTGAGGCCCCCTGTTCTCTTTGGTATCAGAAAATACCGTGAATAAAAGCCTTGACCTCTCAGGTGGTGTGGCACCGGTTCCACCGCCTGTTCCTGCAGAAGACCTGCTAACTCCTGAAGGAGCAACTCCCTGTGCAGAGGGGGGCGCGGAGGTTCTCCCGGAAAATAGGAGGGAGGGACCTGATGGAAGTGGAGAAGGTAGCCTTCCCGCACGACCTGAAGCACCCAGGCATCTGCGGTGATGCTGGACCACCTGTGGGCGAAGTGAACCAGCCGGCCTCCGGTGCTGGGAGGAACCAGCGGGGGGGGAGAGGCTATGCTGAGCGAGTCAAAAGCCCCCACCCTGCTGAGCAGGGGCTGGTGGTGCAGGCTTGGGGGCTTGCTGCCTACGGGACCCGTTACCCCGTCCCTTGGCCTGCTGGCCCTGTTGGGGAGCTGCAGGGGCCTGATAATGGGGGTATTGTTTGTAGGCAGCCGCCTTCCTCGGGTAAAAGGACTTTTTCCCCGAGCCCTTCTTTTTCTGGGAAGGGGCGGAGGTCTTCCTAGAAAGCCTGGTCCTGGTGAGAGTCTCAGTCTCAATTTGTGCAGCCTTTTCCGCCATGGGCTTGCCAAAGAGGTTTTCGCCTCGGCAGGGGACATCGACCAACTTGTCCTGCACCCAGGGCTCAAGGTCTGACGACTGAAGCCAAGCCTGTCGGCGGGCACCGATGCCGGCTGCGGCCACTCGAGCCGAGGCTTCAAAGCCATCATAGGCTGCTCGGGACATGAACTTTGAGCATTCCCGAATGCCAGTGGACAAGGCTAGGAACCTCCGCAAGGGCTCCTCGGAGAGACCAGCGGAGAATCCGGCTAGCTCTTTAGCCAGATCCCGGAGATACATGCCCATGTATAGCTGGTAAGTCTGGACACGACATGCGAGCATAGAGCCCTGGAAGCACTTCTTGCCAAGGCCATCCAGGTTACGGGCCTCCCTGCCAGGAGGCACCGAGGAGTGCATCTTCTGGCTCTTAAGACGATGCATGGCCGATTCCACTACCATGGAATGGTGTGGCAGCTGCGCCTTTTGAAAGCCAGGGCTCTTGCGGACTCGATAGATAGAATCGACCCGCTTGCTCAGGACCGGCGAGGAGGCCGGACTCTCCCACATGCGGAAGAGTAGTCGTTCCAGCATAGGAGGAACCGGCACAGTAAAGTGTTCCCTCGCGGGAGAGTCATACTGGAGGGCGTCGAGCTCTTCGGCTCGAGGCTCCTCCTCGGGATCCGCAGGGAAGGCCAAAGCCTTGGCCATATCCCTAACGAAGTCCGAGAACCGGGCATCCTCCGGGGGGGACTGCTTCCGAGGCTCGGACTCCGGTGAGTCCGATGGGACACACCGAGTCCGGAAAGAATCAGGTGACTCTTCCTCCTCAGACTCCCAGACCGACTCCGACGAGGACTCGGTGGGGTCGGCCCGGGCAGGGCGCGGCGCCAGCCGCCCCGACGCCGAGGGAGTCGGCGTCGGCGACCTCGGTCCCGAACGGGAGGCCGAGGGCGACCTCGACCGAGGATCGACTCGAGTTCTCATCGACTCGAGGATCGGCTCGGTCTCCGGGGTCGACTTGGACGTCGACGTCCCGGCGGTCGGGGCAGCGACGCCAGCGAAGCCAGCGAGCAGTGCCCTCTGCTGGTCCATGAAGGCAGACAGTCTGCTCTCCAAGGCCGTCAACCTGAGTCCGAGCTCAGGTGACCCAGCAGCCCCCGACTCGGGCCCCGACGGCGTCGGGCCCGACGTCGGCTGTCGCGGAGGCGAGTCCAGAAGGACCACAGGACTTACCCGGGCAGGCATCTCCGACTCCAGGCGAGGTCGCTTCGGGACGTGTTCCTTCTCCAAGGACCCGGGGCGGCTGTCGGGGCTATGCGACCTGGCCCTCGCGGAACCAGGAGCGTCCACCGACGCCGCCCTCGCGGGTTTTTCCTTCCGACGATGGTCCCCGGAGGGAGAACCCCGGTCGGAGGAGCTCCGGCGACGGTCCGAGCTGGAGCCTTTCGACACGGAGGCCTCCGACGAGGTCCGGGTACGGCTGGGGTCAGCGAAGATTCTCTCACGCTGATGCCGCCGACTTCTCAACGCCTTTGAGGACAGTTTGCTGCAGGGCCCACAGATCAGTTCCTCATGATCCGGGCCCAGGCAGCGGAGGCAAAAGTCGTGTGTGTCGGTTAGTGACATATTTCGGTCACACCGACCACACCGCTTAAACCCACTGGCAGCCATCGGGGGAAAAAGGGCCCCTGCGAGGTCAAAGGACCGGGCTGCCAGGGAAACCGAAAACGAAAGCTGACTAAGTCAGAAAAACCGAAAAAAGTGAGAGGACTCGAGACCGGCGTCGCGAGTCTGGGCGGGAAAACGATCGGCGTCGAACCGAAAGAAAAAAGGATAAAATAAAGAAGAAAATCAACTTTTTCGCGGGGACAAGACGGGGACGTCTGTAGGGCTCCGCGGAAAAAAGAAGACTGGCTAAGATGGCACCCTCGGGCGGGAAGACGACCGCGCATGCGCGCTGCAATTCCCAAAGGCTTTCTTTGAAAGCTGGGGAAAATTGCTCCGCGAGGGCTCCGTCGGCGCCGACGTCACCCATAAGTGAGGACTGACTTCCTGCTTGGTCCTGGAGAAACATTCAAATCTTTAGGTACCCCAAGCATAAATTGTTCCAGCATTATAATATCTAATAACATTTCTACTGTCTTTTGCTCAGGCTCCAACCATTTTACAGCTAGACTTCTAATTCTCTGACTCAGAGCCCTGGGTGTCTCACCCACTTTCAATGTAACAGCTCTAAACATTCGCCTATACTCTGAAATAGACAACCCTAGGCGATCTCTAATAGCTGCCTTTACATCCTTATAAATCAAGGCCTGGGCTGCTGGCATTGCTCTGTAAGCTGCAAGTGCCTCTCCAGTTAATGAGGCTGCCAGCCTTACTGCCCACTGGGTCTCTGGCCATGCTAAAGCCTGTGCCACTCTTTCAAAAGACTCTAGAAAATCATCAACATTATCATCTGGAGTTAATTTCCCAAAATTAAATGCCCCAATCCCTTGATTGAGTCCCACACTGTCCACATGTGGTGTACCAGTACTAACTGCTGGTCTTGCATCTGTTCCACTTTGGCTCTGCAGCTGAACTAGAGCTTGCACCAGATCAAGCACTGGTTTCTGCTGTTCCATTAAGGCCTTCATAGCAGTGTCCTGGGCCTGCTGTGATAGCTCCTGCTGCTTGCTAAATTGGGCTGCCATCCACTGAGCCATCTCCCTCGGATCCATCTTGACCCCTTGTCTCAGTGATGAATCCAGCTTTGCACAGGGTCTTTTCATCTGGGACAGCTTCCTGGAACAACCACTTCTCCTCCAAAGTGTAGATGAGGGAAAAAAAATCTTCTTTCAGCTTCAAACTTGAATTTTATTTGTAATCCACAGCAAATAAATCCTCTTGGTGCAAAAGCAATCCAAAAAACTACGCCATTTGTCAGACGGCTGCCTAGGGTGAGAACTTACACAATCTTGACGATGCATATATTCATATGATTCTTGCAAGGTATTGTGGGTAATGTAGTTCTTTCACTCCCAAACACAGCTGAAGACAATAATTGAGTTGTGATACCAGTGGTAAGGCCAATAAAATACTTCTTTTATTGATGGGGTTTAATTCACCCAGCACAAATATGCTTGGTAGCAATATAAACGAGGTTACTTGCTTGCAGTGTTTAAATGGATAACATAAAGTCACAAAGCAAATCAGAAAACAACCTTCAGCTTGTCAGGCAATTAGCTAATGTTTTCTTAGCAAATAATTACCAAATAAAAAGGCACAAAGAAATAAATGAACTTTGCTTGTTAGGTTAACTTCTGCTTATTTTCCACACAGATCCTGCAGTGATTCTTCCTTGCTCACACACAATCAGGTGCAGCTTTAATTACTATCAATTGTCCAGCTGAAACCCTTTAGCTGGCTGGCTGCTACTGTGTGAACCCAAAATCCTGCTTTAAAAGCTGTTTGCAGTGGAAATAAAGAACAAAGTTAGGTTTCTTTGTGATGGCTGATGTGTTTGCTCACAGAAAGCTAGCAATAGCATCTAGATAGAGAACAGTCCATGTAATTAATAGTTTCATCTGCTGTATCTTCCCCTTCATCAATCAGCATAGGGTCACTATCATACATTGGCACAGACGAGTCTTTCATTAAGGCACTATCATGAGAATGCTTATTCCCTTGCTGCCATTCACTATTATAGATAGGGTCTGGATCAGTGTTCATACCTGAGCCTCTCCTGTTATCATAATTCCTCTCTGTATAGCCTGGCCAGTATGTAATCCAATTCTGATGTCCAGCCTTCCAATCTTGATCCCTGGACACTGGATCTCCTCTCACATACCTTCTGGCCTTGGTCTGAAAGTCCCTTCCACGTGTAGTCTTCTCTCTCTCAGGTAGCCACTGGTGATTCCTATCTCTGCCATTCCATTCCTCTGGCTGACTCCGGTCCAATGGACTCTGCTGGCACTTGGAATACCTCCCAGTATAGGTACTACCTTGGACTCTCCCAGACCATCCAATGGGCTTTCTTCTCTTCCTTCCAGAGAGTTTCCTTCTTTCTCTATCCGCTTGGCTTGGCTTCTGTTTCTCCAGGTGATACTGGTGCTTGAGCTTGTAGCCGTTGCTGTATCTGTTGCTGAAGCTCTTTCTGTCGCTGTTATCTGAAGAATAAGCTCTATTCTTATTCTGTCCTAATGTGTGCTCCTCCCTAACACAGCGCAGCTGTGTTGAATCAGGCCCTGCCCTTTGAGATGAGTGCTTAGGGATTACCTCATAGCTCTCTTGATTGCACACACATTTTCTCACTTCAGCCCCTCTCATGGCTGCTGGAAACCTGGTGCATTCTGGGACTGGTAGTCTTTTATGTGAAAACTCTGTTTTCTTACTTCTACCAAAACTGACAGGTTGCTTGTTCAGAGTCACATCATCTTTTCTATAGCTCCTACCTAATATGTTAAATGGACTTTGTTCACCTTAATGTATGCCTGATGAGGATAAACAGCTGCACATGAGAGTCCTTCCCTTTAAGAGCTTTAAGCACCTATGAAGCTACGATTATCCAAGGAATGGGTAAGAGTCGGGGAGGGAGGGAGGGAGGGAAAGACTTATTAAAAGTTGGCTGCTACACAGTGCCCTGCCCTGTGCTTCTAAGGTAAAGCCTTGTCAATTTCCTGGGTGATTCACACAGCCCTTGATTTGATAGAAGGGGGTTTTTAAATTGCCCCTTTAATCTGTCAGTTGCCTTTAACACCTATTTAAGACAAATTCACAGATCTTTTTCCTCCTAATTGGAGACTATTCTACTTGTATGCTAAGCTATATTCTGATTTGATTTAAGTAAAAAAGCCCTCTAGAAGCAAATCTATTTCAGTAACTATTTTACTTTCTAGGTTAAGCTATACTCTGATTTGATTTAAATGAAAAGCTCTCTAGAAACAAATTTATTTCAAAGTCTATTTACTCTTATTTTATGTTCTACATATGTTAAGCTATACACTGCTTTGACTTAAATATAAATCTCACTGGTGGTACTAAGGCCTGACTGACTCAGCAAAAATACTGAATTCTAAAATACACAGATTTATCAGCTTTAACCCCAAGAAGTCCCTTTTACCCCAAGATTTAGAGTTTATTCCAGAAGATTATACTCACAAAGTAGATCTACTTCCAGTTGTAGCAGTCCCTTTTGGTAGTCCATTCATGGAGCTAAGAGAAAAGGCCCTTCTACAGACCGTCCTGCAGAAAAGACCAGAGATGATGACATTTTGGCCACCTCAGGAACCAGTTGTCATGCACCACACCAGCAATCAAGGCATCAGACCCACACTTATGCTAGGTTGAAAGACCTTCTCTGGGCTCTGAGAAGAGTGGAACATCATTGCTGGACAGTAGCCTGTGCATGCTAATCATCTCCTTACAGGTGCCAAGCCGTAAGCGGGAAGGGAGCCAGGACCTCCAGGACAAGCAGCTCCTGACACAGTAAGCCCCAAGATAGGGCGAAGAGGTGGTGCTTGCAGGTGCCACATCATATCTGCACATCATGCTCTCCTTGGCCAACCTGGAGCTGCCAGAATAATCTTTTTCAGATGGTGCTCTGTATGCCGAATCACACGCCCCACCAGGGCCATGGATGAAACACCCTGCTCAAGGTTGAGCCAGGGCACAAAGGCCTTTTGGACCCTATCTCTGTATGGCAACTGAAGAGCGGGTCACCTCAAAATCATCTTGGGGTGACCCCAATGGCACAGAAACAACTGAAATACTTCCTGACTCAACTCCCACTCTCTGAACCACAGAGTGCCAGCTGATAAAATCTATTTTCACAGTATCCACTCTGGCAATGTGCAGAGCCGACAAACTAGGAGGCTCTTCACCATACAAGCAAACAGGAGAGCCATCACCAGGGCTACCCCAGCACTCCTCGTGCTGCCTTGCAGATCGACAGGAACCACCACCGTGGCGTTGTCCAAGAGTACGTGAACCACACGGCCCTCAACTGGGGCTGGAGATGCAGAAGAGCCAAGCTGAGGGCCCTCGCTTCAGGACAGTTGATGGACCACACCTCCTCTCTGCAGTTCCAATGGCATTGAACTGTTCGGTCTTAGCAATCGGCTCCCCAGTTTGAGAGACTGGCATTTGCCACCAGAAGGATCTATGAGCCACTGTCCAGAGGTAAGCCCTTCCTTAGGAGACTGCTCTCCTGCCACCACCACAGGCTGGCCTTCACCACCATTGGGAGCAGGAACCTGAGCTTGAACTGCTGATTAATATCAACCCAGACTCTGAGAGTCTGCTTCGAAAAGAATAGCATTAGGTGATCCAACAGCCTTGACATTTTCCACTGACAGAAAGATTCTGTACACTCAAGTATCAAAAAAAAGTGCTCCTAGGAACTCCAGGAACGAGAATGCAAAAAGTGACTCTTCCTCAAATGATCACCCAGCTGAGGCTCATCAGAAAGGACACCACTTGGTAGGACACCACTTGGTGAGCTACCTGAAACGCCTCTGAAGAATGGGGCTCAGATGAGCCAGTAGCCCAGATATGGGTGTACACAAATCCCTTGGCATCGTAGTGCTGCAGACACCACCACCAAGACTTTGGAGAATGTCCTTCGGGCAGTGGAGAATCTGAATGGAAGGATGATGAAATGAAGATGAGAGCCAAGTATGACAAAACATAGATGCTACTCCCCCAAATCAGGATATGAAAAGCACCTTGGCCAAAACCAGAGATGTCGAGAGCCCCCTCTGCGTACCGCTTGAATCCTGGATCACATGTTTCCATCCAGAAACGCCTGATGAGCAAGCACTTGACGACACACTCGAGGATTAGAATGGGCTGGAATGTTCCTCCAATGTCGGCCACCACTAAACAAATGGATACCTGCCCATGCCCCGATTATCCAGGAGAAAGGGCACCACTGCCTTCAGGAGAGGCAACGTGTCCAAGGTGATCTGCACAGCGGCCCTGTTTGCAGACCTACAAGGGGAGAAGACTTGTTTGTAAACCGCCTAGATTGCATTATTTCACAGATGGGCGGTATATAAATGCTTCAAATACAAATAGAAATGCAATATGCAAGCAGCCAGGATCGGCTCTTTGCATTCCCGATCATACCCGTACTGAAAGGGTACTAGCACCCAGTGATCCTTGGTGACCCAGGCCCATTCCTGAAGAAGGGGGCGAAGCCTGTCCCCAACAGGAGGAACCAGAGAATGGGTCACCAAACCTTCACTGCACATCCCGGAAATGTCTTACACTGCACAGGACTAGGTCTCTGGACCCAAGCACTCCACAAAACGGCTGAGAATGAGTACGAAGACCATAAGCAGATGGGAAAGAGAGGCTTTCCAGGTCGGTAGTGATGGGAGTCCCAAGGCCTCTGGGAGACCGACCGGCACCCCATGAGGAGTGGGCAGAGGCTGACAGAAAGGGGATCCTGCCTTCTTCACAGGGCCTTTGGACCTGTCTTCTGGAAGGCTCTTCAACTTGGAAAAGATTTGGCTGAAGGGAGATATGATTAAAGTATATATATATATATATATATATATATATATATATATATATATATATATATATATATATATATATATATATGAATAGAGTAGAAAAGGTAAATGTAGAAAGGATGTTTACTCCATAAAAAAGTAGAAAGACTAGGGGGCACGCAATGAAGCTACAATGTAAGTCATGTAAGACTAATAAGAGAAAATATTTCTTCACTTAACGTGTAATCAAACTCTGGAATTCGTTACCGGAGGGTATCATAAAAGCTATTAGTGTAGCTGGGTTTAAGAAAGGTTTGGACAAGTTTCTGGAGGAAAGGTCCATAAACCATTATTAAAGAGAATCCAGGAAATCTACTGCCAGTTGTAGCAGCCCCTTTTGGTATTCCATTCACTTATGACCTGGATTGGCCACTGTTGAAAAAAGGATACTGGGCTTGATGGACCTTGGTCTGACCCAGTATCACATTTCACATTTCTTATGTTTTTATTTAGAAGCTGTGATGGAAGATACTGGCTTAAATATAGTGGCACTGATAGAGCATGGCTGGCCCTACCACAAGGCAGACTAGGCACCCCTCTAGGGTGACAGGCTTCTAGGGGAGTGGGGGGGGGGAAGCGTAGTTGCTCACCTGTAACAGGTGTTCTCCAGGGACAACAGGAATGAGTCCTCACATATGGGTGACGTCGGCACTGACGGAGCCCCGTGCGGAACATTTCTCCAGCTTTTAAAGAAAGCCTTTGGGAATGCTACCACACATGCGTAGTCCCCTTTCCGTCCAAGGGTGCTATCTTGTTCAGTCAGATGACATAGCATAGGGAAAGGTGAAAAGGTAAAGAAGGTAAAGAAAGCAACTCCCAGGGGAGGAGGGAGGGTTATGAGGACCGATTCCTGCTGTCCCTGGAGAACACCTGTTACAGGTGAGTAACTACGCTTTCTCTAGGAACAAGCAGGAGGTCTGTCCTCACACATGGGACTCCCTAGCTCCAGGCTGCCGGAGACCAAACCACGACAGCACCAATGGCTACCAATAGGGAGGCCGTGAGTTGCAGAGGGTGAGTCCCTACCAAGAGACTCTGCAGACCCCAGTGTCCAGCATCACCATCGCTCCGGTTGCCTGAAAACAGAAGGGTTGGAGGGCAGGAGTTGCCTATATACAGTCTGATTACTGCCTGGCCAAAGACACTGTCCCTGTGGGACTCACTTTCAAGGCAGTAGAGAGCTGCGAACGTATGCACTGAAGACCATGTGGCGGCTTTACAAAGTTCTGTCACCAGCACTGAGCGTAGGTTGGCCACTGACGTGGCCATAGCCCTCACACGATGAGCAGTGATCTGGTGCTCTAGGGAGAGGCCAGCTCGCTCATAAGCAAAGGCAATACAGTCCACTACCCAAGTGGACAGGGTTTGCTTGGTCACAGGTAGCCCCAGCCTGCTGGGGTCATAAGAGACAGAGTTGAGGAGCTTTGTGGTGGGCCTGAATTCTCTGTAGATAGGACAGGGCCCTCTTACAGTCCAATGTATGCAGAACTGACTCTGCCTTACCAGAATGAGGTCGTGGGAAGAAGGTGGGGGACCACCTCCTGATTGAGGTGGAAAGCCAACACCACATTTGGGAGGAACTTGGGGTGCGTGTGAAGCACAACCCTGTTCGTATAGAACCTGATATAAGGTAGATCCTCCACGAGAGCTTGTAGCTCGTTCACTCTCTGGGTGGATGTCAAGGCCACCTTCCAGGAGAGATACACCTCAGGTGGCAAGTTGCCAAGGCTCAAATGGCGGTCTGGTGAGCTGTGAGAGCACCACATTGAGATCCCACTCTGGTGAAGGTGAGCGGAGAGGGAGCTTCCATAGCAAAAGGCCTCTGAGGAACCTGGAGACCAGGGGCTGGCTTGAGAGGGGCTTCCCCTCCACAGGGTGATGGTTAGCTGCTATAGCGCTGAGATGCACCCTGACTGAATTAGATTTCAACTCTGAGCGGGAAAGATGCTGCAGGTACTGCAGAATGAGTAGCAGGTGGCAGGAGAAGGGATTCTCATTCCACTCTGCACACCATAGAGCAGAGGTTCCCAACGTCGGTCCTCGGGGAACCCCAGGCCAGTCAGGTTTTCAGAGTACCCACAATGAATATACATGAGATAGATCTGCATATAATGGAAGCCGTGCATGCAGATCTATCTCATGCATATTCATTGTGGATATTCTGAAAACCTGACTGGCCTGGGGTTCCCTGAGGACTGGGTTGGGAACCACTGCCATAGAGAGAATCTCCTCCACTTGAAGGCATATGTCCTCCTGGTGGTGGGTTTCTGGGAGGCCAGGAGGATCTCTTACACTTCGTCTGTGCGACTGAAGGGGGCCGGTGTTACTCTTTCAGCATCCATGCAGAACGTCAGAGATGCCAGGTTGGGGTGGAGAAGGGAGCCCCCCTCCTGCGAAAGAAGATCTTGCTGATGGCCTGGTGCCACTGACAGGGAGAATAGCAGGTGGAACCAGGGCTGTCTGGGTCACGGGAGCAACTAGGATTACTGCGGCATGGACACTCTGGATCTTGAAAAGGCACCTGGATATTAGAGGGGTCGGTGGGAATGCATAAAGAAGGCCCCTTGACCATGAGATGAGTAAGGCATCCACTGCCACCCTGCTGTGGTGTGGCTGAGGTGAGCAGAATCTGGGCAGGTGTGCATTGTCCGGGGAAGCAAATAGGCCCAGCCAGGGTCTGCACCAGAAGCGGAAGAGCCTCTGTGCCACCCTGGGATCCAGATGCCACTCGTGTGGGTGAAGGATCCTGCTGAGTCTGTCTGCCAGGAGGTTGTCCTGGTCTGGCACGTACACCACTCTCAGGAGCATGCTGTTGTGCACTGCGAATGAGTGGAGGGCTACCGCCTCCTGACAAAGGGAGTAGGAGCCTGTGCCTCCCTGCTTGTTCACAAAGAACATGGCAACCTGATTGTCCGTCTGTATGAGGTAGCAGAAGGCCTGTAGGGCCAGGAAGATGGCCCTGAGCTCGAAGACATTGATTTGTAACAGACTCATTTTGGAGCCAGCTGCCCTGAGTGCAATGGCCCTTGCAATGTGCGCTCCAGCCCGCTAGGGAGGCATCTGTTGTCAGGACCTTTTGTGGTGCTGGTGCTTGGAAAGGCATCCCCACCCTGAGATGTTGCAGACTGTCACCAGTTGACGGAGGCCGCCAGTCGATGGGTGACCCTTACCCTGTTTCTCAGCTTGCCTGTGGCCTGTGTCCATTAGGATCTGAGGCACCACTGGGCTGCTCTCATGTGCAGGTGAACCAAGGGCATGACATCAACCATGGAGGCCATGTGGCCTAACAAGCAGAGGAGCAGGCGGGCTTGGCACTGACCTGCAGCTTTGAACCTCCTCTGCTAACTGCATCAGACGATGGGTCCTCTCTATTGGGAGGAAGGCCTTGACCTACAGAGTGTCCTGCTGGGCTCCTATGAACTCCAGGTATTGAACTGGGGAGAAACTGGACTTGGGGTAGTTGATGATGAATTCCAACTTCTGCAGAGTGTGAATTGTAAGCCGTGTGGACTGGCGGCTTTGAGGGCTGTGCTGTCTCTGATGAGTCAGTCATCCAGGTAGAGGAAGACGTGGGCTCCCTGGAGGCGCACATGGGTTGCCATGACCACCAGGCACTTCGTGAAGACCCTTGGAGAGGAGGCGAGGCTGAATGGCAGTACCCTGTACTGGTAGTGTTGCCCCCCACCACGTATCTCAGATTCTGTCTGTAGGAGGGATGGACCAGGATGTGAGCGTACCTGTCCTTGAGGTCCAAGGAGCAAAGCCAGTCTCCCTGGAGGAGATAGGGTAGCAGTGTCCCAAGGGAGAGCATCTTGAACTTCTCCCTCACCAGGAACTTGTTCAAGTTGCACAGGTTCAGGATGGGCCGGAGGCCCCCTATTCTTTCTGGGACAAGGAGATATCTTGAGTAGAACCCCTTTCCCCAGAGATGTTGGGGTACAGGCTCCACTGCCCTATCCCTGAGCAAGCCTGGGAGTTCTGCAATGAGCAAAGCCTGGTGGAGGAGAGGCTGTGATGGTTCTCCTGGGAAGAAGTCTGGAGGGTTCTGCTCTAGTTGAAGGTAGCAACCATCCCTCACCATTCTGCAGGACCCACTTGTCTGTTGTGATGTTGGACCAGTTGTGGGCAAATGAGGCCAGCCGACCCCCTATGGGCTGAGGCAGGACTCCTGTGGGAGGTGAGGCCCTGCCCAGGGAGTCAAAAGCTTCCTCCCAGTTGGGTGGGAGCTGGTGTTTGAGGCTTGGGAGCCTTGGGCTTCCAGGGCCCATGCCCCTGGCTTTTAGGCTGTGAAGCCTGGTGCTGCTGCCCTGAGTAAGGCTGATAGGGCCTGGTCTGGTGATAGCCCTTTTTCCTCGGGATTTTTCGACCAAGGATTTTTTCTTGGGAAGGGTCGAGGTCTTCCTGGACAGCCTTTGCCGGGTCACTACCTTGCCCTCGATTTCAGCTGCCTTGTTGGACATCGGCTTCCAGAACAAGTTCTCGCTATTGCAGGGGACACCCACTACTCGAGGTACGAGGTTTGTTACCATGCGTGGCATCAGGCGCTGATGCCAGCGGCTGTAACCCTGGCTGCAGACTCCAACCCGTCGTACGTAGCCATAGAGAGGAATTTGGAACAGTCCCGGATGCCCGCTGTCAGGGGCTGGAACCTCTGCAGGGGTTCCCCGGCAAGGCCTGTCAAGAACCCCAAGAGCTCCTGGATCAGGCCTTTTAGGTATATTCCCATGTACAGTTCGCATGCCTGAATCTGGCACCTGAGCATGGTGCCTTGATAACACTTGCAGCCCAGGGCGTCAAGGGCCCAGGCCTCCCTGCCGGGGGGGGGGGGGGGGGGGGGAACTAAAGAATAGTTTTTTTTGGTGCTTCAGTTTCTGCATTGAGGACTCCACCACCATGGAGTTGTTGGGGAGTTGCTATTTATGGAACCTGGGGCCCTTCTGGATGCGGTAGATAGCGTCCAGGTGCCGACTGACTACTGGCACCGAGGCTGGGGTCTCCCACATCCTGAGAAGTAGCCTCTTGAGGATGGGTGGAAGTGGCACCATGAGAGTCTCTTTGGGAGGAGACTCATATTGCAGGATCTCGAGTTCCTCAGTGCGCGGATCCTCCTCCGACTCCATTTGGACTGAAAGAGCCTGGGCCATGTCGTGGACAAAGTCGTGACAAGCTATGTCCTCAGGCAGGGAGTGGCACCAAGGCTCCATGGGGAGAGGGCTTGGAGGGGACATCCCTGTGCCGAGAGGTCTCCAGAGAGGCCTCATTCTCGGTTTCCCATTCGGATCCTGAGGGCATCGAGGAATCGGCCTCAGGAGTAGCCACGAAGAACCAGGTCCCCCGGAGGATCTGGGGATGGACTCCCAAAAACTCACTGAGGAGGACAGGATCCCCAAGGAGCGTGACTGAGACCTCGATCGACGCCGAGGACTTACCAGAGGCCAATGGCACTTGGTGCCCAATTCGACGCCAGGGGACTCCCCAGAGGTTGGTTGGCCCAATGTAGGGGCTGATGATGCTGGAAAACCAGACATCAATACCTGCTGCAAGGCCAGGATGGAAGAGATGCTCTGCTCCATGGCTGCCATTCGGGACGCGAGGCCCGATGGCTGTGCAGGCCTCGGGTCCGATGCCGGAACTCTGGAGAGTGCATCCTCGAGGAGGACTACGGATTCATGGGTCCTGGCACAGTCTCCACAGGCTGAGGACTCCTGTCTTGAGACTTTGAGGGCGCTTCTCAGAGTTGCCCTAGTCCCGCCATGGGACTTTGCCAGATTTCATCGGCAGCACCTCGGCAGGCTTTGTTTTTTTTTAAATTCTTTATTTTCGTTTTATAACAACAAAGGAAAAGGAAGACATACAGCTAAAAGACAGATACATAAAGTGTAATACATACACCAAAATAAACCCCTGCCACCCCCCTCCCCCCTGCTTCTTCTCTAGAAAACTAATCATTCCCGAAGCGGGCGTGTACTTACATTATTGTGTTACAAAACCTAACGGTGATCTGAAACATGATGAGTGCACATTATACAGGCATGTTGGAACAATGAGCAGATTGTACATAATCATTAAGCAGCTGCCATTTAGACAAGCGAGAGTGAGTTTGGGCATGGGGAATAGCTCTCCGAGGTATCTGCTCATATTTACTATATAAGCAGACGAGGTTCCACCATTCATTGACAGTAAGTCGAGAGCTATCCTTCCAATTCCTCGTGATTAAGCATATGGCTATACCCAGCATGAAGTCAAGGAGAAAGCGACCCTTCTTAGGAAGAGAGGGGACCTCCGCCACAGAGCGGAGTCCCACGATCTTCCAAGAGAGAGGTTCGTGGAGGTGTAAGATAAATTGAATACGACCCCAGACCCGCCCCCAGTAAACCTGTAGTTGAGGACATTCATAAATAACATGAGCGAAGGTTCCCACAGCAGTATGGCAAGACCAACACTGGTCCCCAGCATTTGTGTGCCATTTGGCTATTTTTTCTGGGGTATAAAAGCATCTGTGTGCAAAAAAGAAGAGAGTTTGGGTAACAGAGGCAGACCGGGAAACCCGCACTACTTTGCACCAGAAAACGCTCCATTGCCCAGGAGTTAAAGTGGTTTGCAGTTCGCGCTCCCAGGCTTGTTGGGCTCTAAAAGTGGCCGTGTCTGTACCCTGACATAATATTTTATAAAAGTTAGAGGCTACCCCATGTGTACTACTAATAGAGTGAACTATCTCTAATAGCCCGTCCTCAGTAGGGGCAGAGGGCGGCATAATTCGAGCACTTTTGAGACAGTGTTGAAGCTGCATCAATTGAAAGTAGTGTTTCGCTGGTAACGCAAATTCCTTTTGTAAATCAGAAAAGGTTTTCCAACGAGCTGCAGAGAAAAGCTGTTGGGGTGTCCAGATCCCCCTTGAGTATCAGGGTTTCCATGCTATCGTTCTATTTAGGACTTGAATTCTGGGGTTATTCCATAGCGGGAGTCCGTCCTGAGGACATACGTTCGGGCCCAGTGATAAAATGAGAGTGTTAAAGGCCGCAAGAGTATCGACAATCATTGGTGGATGGCGGGTGTCTACTTGATAGGACATACCGGGGAGATGGGTCAACGGAATTGGGCTACTAAGCTCCTCTTCTATGTCAAGCCAAACTGGTCTGCTGTCTGTTGAGGCATCTAGCCATCGGGCACCTTGCTTAAGTAGGAAGGCTTGATGATATCTAAGAAAATCAGGAAATCTGGTACCCCCACTTTCCTTTGCAGACTGTAGTTTTTGTTTAGCTATCCTTGGTGGCTTGCCCTGCCAGAGATAACGGACGAGAAGGCCCTCAATATCTTTATAAGTATGTAGCGGAAGTAAGCATGGCAGCATTTCTAAAATGTAGTTCACTTTGGGGACTATCATCATTTTCACAGTTTCTAAGCGGCCCCACCATGTGAGAGATAAGGGAGACCAACGATTTGTGAGCTCACGGACTTTGGAGACTACCTCTTTGGCATTAAAACTGATAGTGTCTTCTAAAGGAGAACAGTAATGGACCCCGAGATACTTCACCACGCGGGATTGCCAAAGGAAGGGAAAGGCCTGCATGTCAGCCTCATGTACCCAGCGGTTCAGTGGGAATGCTACAGATTTGGTCCAGTTAATTTTATAGCCCGATAATTGTGAGTATCCGTCAATCAGATCCAAGACAGCTGGAACCGAATCGAGGGATACAAAAAGCATAAGGTCATCTGCATATGCAGAGAGTTTAATCTCCCTATGACTGAAGGGGACACCTCGAATACGTGCGGACTGTCTAATAAGGAGGGCTAGGGGTTCAAGAGCTAGATCAAAGAGCATTGGTGATAGGGGGCAACCTTGACGCGTGCCTCTTTGGAGATTAAATGGCTGAGACTTGATGGCATTTACACAAATACTGGCAACGGGTTGAGTATACATGACTTGGAGATAGCGGAGGAAGCCCTCCCCAAAGCCATACCATCGGAGAACTGCAAATAAGAAGGGCCATTCTAGACGATCAAAGGCTTTTTTCGGCATCCAGGGAAAGACCTACCCATGGATGATCTAGATTGGCAGCACTGGATAGCACATGGCACAAGGTCCGAGCATTGTCAGCAGTTGATCTGCCGGGTATAAAACCGCATTGGTCGGGGTGAATTAGGGTGGCCATCCTGTCAGATAGCCGGGTGGCCAAGATCGTTGCGAAGATCTTATAATCGGCATTAAGTAGGGAGATTGGACGGTAGTTGGCGGTTAGTAGCGGGTCTCTGCCTTCTTTCTCAAAAACTACCACATTAGCTGCAGAGAAAGATCCCAAAGAGGATGTATCTACCGCAAGGGCAGTAAAATAGAGTTTTAAATAGGGAACTAAATCTGCACTGAACGTTCTGTAGAATTCGGTCGGGAGACCATCGGGCCCTGCGGCACGGCCCGAGGCTGTTCGTTTTAGGGCAGATTGGATCTCTGAAGTAGAGAAGGGTTCATCCATCGCATCCCTATCATCTTCAGAAAGGGTCGGCCGCTGAATGCCAGACAGCAATCGCTCGAATGTCTCTGACGAGAACTCACATTCAGATTGATATAGGCGGGTATAGATATCCCGAAAGAGCTCTACAATGTCGGAGTCTGTGGTCACTATGCCCCCTCCCTGTGGAACTCGAAGGGCCGCTACGCGTTTGGCTTCTTTTTGACCTTTCAAAGCGTTGGCTAAGAGTCGACCGGCTCGGTTATTTTCACGATAATATGTCCCTCGCTGAAGCTCAATACTCTTAGAAGCTGCAGTTGAGAGGATTGAATTATATTGAAAACGGAGACGCTGTAATCGAATTAATACACATGGATCAGTACGTGAAGTTAGAACTCGTTCGCCTGCTTTTATTTGTTGGTCTAGTATGAGTAGCTGCTGTTTGCGTTGTTTCCGCAGGCGGATTTGATAGCTAGTGATCGTTGCTCGAATGGCCGCTTTGAAGCCCTCCCACCAAGCCCAATTCGCAGTATCCTGGGGTAGATTAAAATGGAAGTAATCCTGTATGGCTGCTCGAATTTCTAACTGGAACTCTGGCTGGGTTAACAGGGCTCTATCAAAGAACCAGGCCCCCGAATTCCCTTGGGGTGCAGTAGTGTGTAGTTGAAAGGAAATGGCAGCATGATCTGAAATATGTTGGGAGTGAATCTTTGCAGTGTCCACCTGAGGAACTAACAGTTTTGATATTAGAAAGAAGTCTATGCGAGACTGGGATTTATGAGGGGAAGAGAAGAAGGTGAAGTCCAGCTCATTGGGGTGTAGTAACCTCCATAGATCAACTAAAGCAAGATCTTTGATCAGGGAGGTAAGCGTGGTGTGACTCTTGGGGGGACCACTTGTCCTAGGCGGCTGTTTGTCAATCAGGGGATCAAGGACTAGATTGAAATCCCCCCCAATTATCAATGAAGTATTAGCAGAGGCCTGCGCAACCTGAGCAATGGTAGCAAAAAAGGCAGGGTCATCCACATTAGGAGCGTAAAGGCATATACATGTAAATTCAAGGCTACCTATCTTGAGATGAACTCTGGACCATCTACCTGCTGTATCTGAGCTAGTCGCAATAATAGTAGCATGCAAAGATTTCCTAACCAGTATGGCAACCCCACATTTCTTAGAAGCGGCTGGGGAATAGGCGGCCACCATGTAAGGTTTAATATTGAGTTTAAGAGTTTCCTTCGAATTTAAATGCGTTTCTTGGAGAAAAATTAGGTCCGCAGCTTCCTGGCTTAGGTAGCTTAGGATTTTCTTCCGTTTTATCGGATTATTGATTCCTTTTACGTTCAATGAGAAAATCTTACATGGTGCCATCAAGCGGTAATAGACATTTTTGGTAAGGGCGCTTGAAAACATACAACATAATCAGAATCTGTGCAACAATGACATAATCACCGAGTATTCTAGCTAATACACCCCATATTGAAAAGTATGTACTAAAGTATCTTAGAGAAGAAGCAAAACCCCCAAAGAATATGGCGACCATATGTCTGCGGGAGGAGGCCCTAGAGAGGAAATAGAAAGACATGAAAAAAAGAAAAGAAACACCAGAGTCCATAATTAACACTG
Organism: Ichthyophis bannanicus; assembly: GCA_033557465.1. NCBI lineage: Eukaryota > Metazoa > Chordata > Amphibia > Gymnophiona > Ichthyophiidae > Ichthyophis > Ichthyophis bannanicus. The sequence continues at coordinate 990,068,100 of CM066032.1, forward strand.
TCTCTGATACTCATCGAGGCTACTGTGGGTAGATGGAGTCGGGTCACAGATATCCTCAAAAGTAAGGCAACAAACTGCCCTCGCCAGACTCTTGGCTGGGCTGCGGCAGATCCGATATGGCAGGTACAGCGGATATAAGAATACTTGCAGGAATATTCTGGAAGTCAGCGCATCAAGTCGGCCTCTTTGGAATCCAAAAACTCCGCTAGTAGATCAGGGTCCTCAAATGTTCTTGTCTGATTGTGAAGCGTGACTCGGAGCTTGGCCGGGTACATCAGGCCATAGCGTGCTTGTAGTTGTTGAAGCCTCGGCCGGAATTCCAGAAAGCGCTTTCGGCGGTCGACCGTGGGTTTAGCCAAGTCGGGATAGAAGGAGATCTTGTGGCTCTCAAACTCCATATGGCCCTTTGCCCGAGAGGCATTTAGAATTTGCTCCACGTGTTGATATCTCAAAAGTCGAAAAATGATAGGCCGCGGGGTCTTCCTGTTGAGCGTTATGCTTGTGGGTACACGATGAGCGCGATCGATCTCTAAATCTTTGGTAAAGGTGATTTGGAGCAGGGAAGGGAGGATTTTGCATAAAAACTCTTTCATGTCTCCCGATTCCGCTCCCTCCGGTATGCCCACGAGTCGTATGTTGTTGCGGCGCGCTCTATTATTGCCATCTTCTACTTCTTTCTGCAAGGCCCGCACCTGACGTTCAACTTTGTCGAGTTTGGACAACCGGGCCGCATGGGAGTCCAATATGCTCTCCATTTTGTCCTGACGCGAAGAAAGCCCTTCTAGCTTGCTTTGCATCACACCAAAATCTTCCCGCAGCGCTCGGAGTGCTTCACCGTTTGACTGCACGAGGTTTTTGACCCCTCTAATCTCTGCGAGGATTTCCTGCTGCATTTCGGGGCCCTCGCCCAAGGCCAGCCCCTTCTGCGGGGACGGAGGTTCAGTTTTGGAACGTTTGCCGTGAGAAGCCGCTGGAGATCCAAATTCCAGGCGCGTGGGTTTGGTCCCCGCCATCTCACCAATGTGCCCCGGCAAGATCAGAGTAGAAATTCCAAGTATGTACGGTGTTAATTCAGGATTCTGAGTAGGCCCCTCGGGAGCCTCAGCATTATGCGACCATCCCGCTGGACATCAGGCTCCGCCCCCCTCGGCAGGCTTTGTTACCTTTTTCTTTTGAGGGTCTGGGGCTGCACCAGAGGAACCACCGCCATGGGACTCCGAGGATACTGAGACCTCACGGGAAGTGCCAGATTTGGGGGCTCGGTGATGGGGAGGCTGGGGCAGAGTCAGATCTCAGGAACTGCTTCCCCTGCAACTCAGGCCGCTTTTTGTTTGTTTTGGGAATCTTGGCCTGGCACCTGTCGTGGTCCAGGCCCAGGCAGCGAAGACAGCAGTCATGGGTATCGGTAACTGAAATAGTCTGACTGCAGTGGTCGCATTTTTTGAACCCATCGGGAGTCAAGGTGGGAGAACACTCGGCTGGGGTCGAGAACGCCCGGCTGCAAAATGGCATGAAAGCCGGTCGAGGAGGAACCTCGAGGAAAAAAAGGAAATGAGAGCTGAGGACGGTTCTAAAGGTGCTGGCTCGAGGCGGGAAGTGAACCGGTACACAACCCAGAAAATTTGAAGGATTTTAAGAACTTGTTCTGGGGGAGTAGAGGACTATGTCCATTGGGCTCTGCGGAAAAAAGGAGCCTGAACAAGATGGCACCCTTGGGTGGGAAGGAGACCATGCATGTGTGGTAGCATTCCCAAAGGCTTTCTTTGAAAGCTGGGGAAATGCTCCGTGCGGGGATCCTTTGGCCCCAACGTCACCCATATGTGACTTCTTGCTTGTTCCTGGAGAACTCGGCAGCATGGCATCGATACAGCCAAAGGTCAGTGCCAAGAAAACTCTTTATAGCTTCAGTCATTGGTGGATATGTGAGAATCTGGGTAAGCGCATGCAAGTGCGCTCATGGCTTTCCACATCCACCTTCAATTAATATCCAAAATGAAATTGCAAAAAAAACAATCAACGGCAGCAGAATGTTCTACCAATTGAACAACACACTTCGATTTGTCCCTGAAGTAGGCATCTGTTGCTGAAACATGACTATGTCATGCTAGTAAAGAGCGTTCTGTGGAATCCTGTTGACTTCTGTGGTGTGTGTTCTTATGAGTGTTTTATAGGGGTGATTCCTCCCTGTTTTTTATGATTTCTTCCACATTCACTCCCACATTGAAGTGGACAGAACATGACAGGTCTTTAGTGTGTGCACGCACAAGCGCAGATACGTCAATGTCTGCCAGTGACTGCGGCTTTAAAGAGCTTTCTCACTGCTGTCTGTTTGGTTGTGCTGGCACTGCGCTGCACCCCCGCACCCCCCCCCCCCCCAACTTAAGGTCAACTTTTTGTTTCTTCCCATGGAGATAAAGTAGGTTTTTAAATGCCATTGCATGCATGCATGGGTTAGTTTTCAAAGAGGAAATGGAACACCTATTTACATTGATGTAATACACTGGCCTCTTTCACAGGCAAAAGGTAGTGAGATTTTACTTCTAGATAATGTCCTTTCCAGGAGTCCTACTAGAGCAGTCCAGACAAGTGGGTTGTGTCCCCATGCCAGCAGAGGTGGAGATAGAGAACAACTAGAAACTTCTAGTGACATCATCCTGCTACTATAGCTAGTACAGTTAGGGTCAGGTCAAGAACCTGATCGCACACAACCTCATTGAGGAAAACCAGACAGAACTATGTATAACTATATACAATATAGCCACCACACTGAGCGACTGTCAGAGGATCAAGGACTGGAAGGAGAGTTAACAGAACACAGTGTGGGTCCTGGACTGGTCTAGCAGGACTTCAGGAAAGGACATTATCTGGTAAGTAAAATATCACCTTCCAGATCATCCTACTAGACCAGTCCAAAGCTACTACTTCACTGGACAGGAAAGAAGATATGGCTGCCTTCACAATCTCTGTACCAAAGGCCACATTTGCTATAGCTTGGAGTGGAGGAGTGGCCTAGTGGTTGGGGCAAGGTACTTCAGGCCAGAAGGTCGGGGGTTCAAATCCCACTAGAGGACAATAACCTTGGGCTGGAAGGACTGGGGTTTCTAGTCCCACAGGTGCTCCTTGTGGTCTTGGGCAAGCCACTTAACCCTCCATAGCCCATGTTCCCTATAAATTAGTTATCTCCAAGTTATAATGCCCTGTTCAATGTAATTTCAGTTTGTTCAATGTAAACCACACTGATGCAGAATAGAGCGGTATATAAGAGAATGTAAATATATAAATCTAAGTGGTAGTGCTTGACAAATGTCAATCAGGTTGCCACTCTGCAAATGTCAATAGAGGCAAGTGAGCTTCGCTCTGCCCAGGATGAGGCCTGAGCACATGCCCACACCTGCAAAGCATCCAGACACAGCCTCTTTATTCCAATGGGCCACGGTGCCCTTAGAGGCCGCCTTACCCTTACATGGACCTGCATAAACCACAAACAATCTATCCGACCTTCGAAAGGAATTAGTGACCTTCGGGTATCCAAGAAGCGCCCTGCGAATGTCAAAATATTCACCTTTCCCCTTATAATGCTCCGCCAAAAAGGACAGAAGGCAGGCTATCAGGAGCTGTGATCCAGCTTTAAATTCAAGGGTGCGAAGGCACCATCACCAAGCCTCCAGACCCCAATCGGCTGTAGCTGAAGGGAGCGGGCAGGTGAGCTCCTCCCCGCTTCCCACCGCCGGGACCTATCAGGAGCCGCGATCCAGCTTTAAATTCAAGGGTGCAAAGGCGTGCCTGCGCCTGGCGGGCCTGTGCCAGAGGGCCCTTTGGCGTGGGCCTGAGGTGTACCAAACAAGTTTTCACCAACTGCTTGCAAAATGTCTATAATAAAACTCTCTCCTGCAGTCACGTAATTTATGCTGTACCGCAGCTCGCTTTCTCACTACCTATATCCTCAATCCCCTGATACAATGGCAGGGCAGTACAATGTATCAACTCTCATTTGCTTGCCATTTTAAGCATCTCAAATTATTGCTACTGCTCTGCATTCTTATTTTTGCTAAACTTTAACCACCACTCTGCTTCAGTGTAACATTACTCATGCACTAGTCACTTTATGTTTCTTAATGCATTGTCGCTTTATATTGTTAATTTTTCTACACTTAGCTTGCTAATATAACCCCCACCATTACTCCTACTAGAAATAACAGTTATACCTCACCTACACAAGTGGCTTGCCTTCATATACCTCTCCTCCCTATTCATATGTCACCTATCGGCCCACTCGACCCTCCCCTACCCCATTCCAATAATCTACTTGCCAAGGCCCCTCATATTTACTCCATGGCTCCCACAAAGCACCCACCAATACAGAAGACCTTCCCATCTCCTCCACATCCCCACATGTTCTTCCTCTGAGACACCAACCACCCACATTGCCCACCCTGATCACACAATCAAATGCAGCCTGATCAATGCACACTCTGCCCGCAATAAAATACAGACTCTTGCTGACCACATCACTGACAATGAAATAGACCTCTTATGCATCACAGAGATATGGTTCACTGATGCCGATAATGTCTTGCTCAAACAGCTAAATATCACCACCCACAATATCCACAACTGCCCATGCAGCATCAATAGAGGCGGAGAAGTCTGCATCCTCTCAAACAAGCACCTTGGCTTCACAACAGCTAGCACAACATCCTCTCAAGGTCTAGATACTCTCATCATAAATAACAAACACTTCATCATCTGCCTTGTATACAGAGCACCTCACCACAACGCAGACCAGCTTGACATGCTTCTTAAGACAATATGCTCCCAGGCCTCCCACCAACAACAACTCATTCTCCTCAGCGATCTATATCTTCCCTCAGCCAACACTAGCCAAAGCAATGCCTTCCTCCAAGCCATGAATGACCTGCATTTTACACAGTTCATCGATACTTCCACACAATCGAAAGGAGGTGCCCTTGATCTGCTCTTCCTCCCTGATGACCTACTTTCCTCATCTCACCTCATTTCCCCCACCTCTACCCCAGTCCATTGGTCAGATCACCCACTTAATAACCTTCACTCTACCAACCTTCCTATTTAAATACCCTCCCCCCTTCCAACAAGAAGATTCCTAACCTTCAATGAACCCTCCTTCATCCAAAAGACTGTCTCTACCCTGAACGATGCACTACATCACTCAGACCTCGACTCAATGGTAGATACCTGGAACTCTACCATCATTGATGACTCCAAGGCTCCACCACACGCCCCTCCTAAAACTTGTTGGCCTTATGCTCCCTGGTACTCCACCCGCCTTAGAGAACAGAAATGCTCCCTTGGAGAACTTGAATGAAGATGCAGAAAGTCCAAGGACCCATAGCTTCAATACATGTACCTCAACGAACGCACAGCTTACTGCACACCAACACCCTCAATGCCAAACACGAGCACCACAATAACATCCTACTCCGTGCTCTTAATAATCCAAGAGAACTATTTAGCCTCGTCAGAACCCTCACAAGAGATCCATCCCAACTCCATCAGAGCCATAACCTAGACTCCCAAGTGATGGCTGACTTTCTCATAGCTAAACATAACCAGCACGGTACTTCTACCCTCATCATACCTCTTCCTTCCAGCGTAACATCCACCACCCAACCAAGGATTACATTCAGAGATGTCCCTCCTGAAGAGCTCTTGGATATCATCTCTCACATCAATGCCAGCACTTCTCCACTAGACCACTGCCTGGTATCCTGGATCAAATTAACAAAGACGCAGATGTTACCTTTCATCTTTACTATTCTTCATACCTCACTCCCACAAGCCTACCTCCCACCCTTCTCAAACAAGCCTCCATGAGACCTCTCCTGAAGAAATCCCACCTTGATCCCAATTCACCCGCCTCTTTCAGAGCTATAGCCAGCGTACCTTTTCTCGCCAAAATCATTGAAAAAGCAGTCCAAATTCAACTCCAGGAACACATCGACAGACATGCACCTCTTGATCACAATCAACATGGTTTCTGCCCCTTCCACAGTGCCGAAACATTACTCACCTCTCTCTTAACACCACTCATTGCTGGAACTGAAATGCCTTCCTCTGGTTACATGCTGGTCTTTCTTAACATCTCTGCAGTATTCAACACTGTATCCCACTAGATCCTACTTGACTAGCTCAACAATAATGGTGCTCAAGACAAACCACTCAAATGGATCCACTCCTACTTTTCCCAATGCAACAACCTGATAAGAATCAGACACCAATCTTCAACACCCTACATCCTTTCCCAAGGAGTCCCACAGGGTTCTGTGCTCTCCTCCCTCCTTTTTAACATTTACATCAGGCTCCTTTGCTACATCATACAGACATTTAACATTGGCTACCATCTTTATGCCAATGACATAATGATATTCACTCCATTTCAGACTACTGTTCCTGATTACTCCTACCTAACTGCCTGTTTCAAAGAGATTGTCTCCTGGCTATAACATCATGATCTTGCGTTCAACTTTAGCAAGACTGAGATCCTTCACGTGACCAGAGACCCCAACTTCAGGACACTGAAATACAAGTTAAGTCTCAGATCAAGTACCAAGGAGTCAACCTGGATCACCAACTAAATCTCCAACTTCACATAATGAACACCACCAAGAACATTTACTTCAAACAATGAACACTCCGCAACTTACGCCCCCTCCTCTCACCTGACAGCTTCCATGCAGTTTGCCAGGACTCCATTACACCCCTGCTTGACTACTGCAACTCCATCTTCTAAGGACTTCCCAAAGCTACCATTGCCCCTCTACAGCTTGCCCAAAATACTGCAGCACACACCATAACCAGAGTCTCCAGACACTCCCATATCACCCCCATATTGAAATCCCTTCATTGGCTTCCTGTCACATCCAGGATCAAGTTCAAGGTCCTCACCATCACACATAGAATACTCATCAATACCTCCTCAGAGCAACTCCAATCGCTTATCCACAGATCTGCGACTAAAAAGCTGTTTGATTATTTTCATCTAATTTCCATGTATTTTGGTGTGCTGAAAACAAATAAAATATTGAAAAAACTCCTAGACGTCATGATTTGCCACAACATGCAAAATTGTCTTCAAATTTATCAATTTTTTTCAAATTACTATTAATTAATTCAAATTACTATTAATTAATTCACATAAGGGCATTTAAGATATAAAATGCCAAAAAAACCTTAAAGGGGTTGTCCGAGTTATGTAAAAAAATATATAGCACTGTAAATCTGATGGTCAGCAATATATCCATAAGCTAAGCAAGTTTTAAGTCCGTGCTTCTAACGGTAGAAGGGGTTAATCTTTCCTGAAGAATCCAGTGGGAGGGAGACACAGGGCAGATAGCAGCAGCTCCGGTCAGTGCAGAGGGGTGTGGCCAGCACTGTGACGTCTCTTGTACAGACACAGAGTTGCTCTCTCCTGCATGCCACACTTGTGCACGAATCATCATCAGGTTCTTGGTTCTTGGTTCTAGGCTGTTCACACTTTTTCATCGCAATTCGTGTTAGCTCGTCATTCTTCAACCGTTATGTTATAGCTCCGTGAAAGTGTATTAATTCGCCAGACAGTTTCTGTTTCATCTGTGGTGAATATACAGTGTTGAAGCAACAGCAGAATATTACAGACTTTGTGAAAAAAGTATACTTTGCATACTTTGGACTAAAAATTGGAGATCAAGATAAAGTCTGGGTGCCTCATAAAGTGTGCAAATGGTGTGTTGAGGACCTCCGAAACTGGTTCAAGGGTAAGAAAAAATCTTTCCATTATGGAATTCCTATGGTATGGCGAGAGCAAAAGAACCATAGTGACGACTGTTACTTTTGTTCATGCGATGTGAAAAGGTTTAATTCCAAATGGAAGCATTCCATTTCATACCCCAATCTTCACTTGGCAATTCGTCCCATCCCCCATGGCATAGATATACCAGTACCCAAGCCCCCTGCTACCTTGGAAGAGATACCTAGCTCAGATGAAGGTGAAGTCATACCTGAACCAGATGACGAATCAAGTTCTGACTTTGAAGATGATACAAGACCAAAATTGTTTTCTCAGGAGGAGATGAATGATTTGGTAAGAGACTTGAATCTTCCCAAAGATGCCGCTGAGTTACTCGGATCAAGGCTGAAAAGCAGGAATTTACTGTTGCCAGGAGTGTCATCTTCATGGTTCAGACATCGTGAAAAGGAGTTTGTTCCTTACTTTGCCCAGGAAGACAAGTTGGTTTATTGCAGCGATGTCTAAGGTCTAATGGGTCAATTTAAAATCCAATATGATTCAGAGCAATGGCGTCTTTTTATAGATTCTTCAAAAAGAAGTCTCAAAGCAGTTTTACTCCACAACGGTTTTTACGCTTCCATACCTGTAGGTCATTCCGTACACTTGAAGAAAACCTACGAGAACCTGGAATTGGTTCTTCGTAAACTTAAATATGAAGACCATGGTTGGCAAGTGTGTGGGGACTTGAAGGTCTTGTGCATGCTGCTCGGGCAACAAGCTGGGTATATCAAATATCCTTGTTTTCTGTGTCTATGGGACAGTCGAGACCGACAAAATCACTGGACCAAGAAGAGTTGGCAGCTGAGGGTGCTAACAGTCGGTGAAAAAAATGTCCTCCGAGAAACTTTGGTACCTTCCCATAAAGTTCTTCTACCACCTCTCCACATAATCACTTCCAAGAGATGGAGAATGCTTCAAATACTTGGTCACCAAGTTTCCAGGCCTGTCGGAGGCAAAATTGAAGGAAGGTGTGTTCGTCGTACCAGATATTAGAAGGCTTATAGTTGATCAAGAGTTTGTCAATACCATGACGGATCCTCAAAAAGAAGGGTGGATTGCATTTAAAGAAGTCGTACAGAAATTTTTAGGCAATAACAAAGATCCTCACTACAAAAAGCTCGTCGGACAAATGCTGAAAGCATTTCAAGCTTTAGGTTGCCTGATGAGTTTGAAAGTGCATTTCCTCCAGTCCACCTTGACTACTTTCCTGAAAATTTGGGAGCTATGAGTGAGGAACAAGGTGAACGATTCCACCAAGACATTAAAGAGATGGAAAGGAGATACCAGGGAAAATAGAGCATTACAATGATGGCAGACTACTGTTGGATGCTTCAGAGAGACATTCCAGTTGCTACTCACAAGCGTAAATGCACCAAGAGAAGCCTCACAAGGAAGAAGAATCGAGTTTAGTGTGTGCAGGTGAGCTCATTTCAGTTCCAAAAAGGATTTTCATGAAAATATTGTAATAAAACTTTAATTTTATAAGTCTATTTCCATTTATTTTGAGGTATTGCCTTATTTAACATAGTTACCTAAATTGTCAGGAAACGTGATGTCCTATGACAAAATGGAGGTCATTTTCGGATTCAGCGCACCAAAAAACATAACGATTACATGGAATAACCAAAACAGCTCTCGAAAAAAATTTTTTTGCAGACTTTATCAGACATCCTAACATCAACAGACTTTGTAGACAGAATTTGCTGAATCTTCTTCTCCCTCCCCTGCAGATACGCAAGAGCTCACAATGTACATGCACAAGAGCCTTTGAATTCTATGCTCCCACCCTTTGGAACCAACTACCTCCCAATATACGGAGCATTCAGTCTCACAAAATACTCAAAAAACACCTCAAGACATACCTCTTCGAAGAGTACAATGGTGCATCCCTTGTAACTGCCAGCAAGAACATCCCCCACATTTACATATCTTCCCCATTTCCCCCCTCCTTAAACACCCAAAAGCCATCCAGCCCTCACTTTTAATTCCACCCTATCTTCATCTCATCACAAGCCCACTTTTATAAACCCCAGTACAACTTTAACTTACCATACATCATGCCCCCCACTGCTTCATAAGATCATTGTAACAGTTTCTAAGTTATACTATTTCTAAATTATACTGTTTGTGCTTTTTCCCCTCCCTTTGTTATATGCTGTTTCTACTTTAAAAGTTTTTTGTATAACCAAATGTTAAATGTTCCATGTAAACTGTTCCTTATGTTCTATGTAAACCATTTTGTCTGTTAGAAAAATGGTATATTAAAACCAGTTAAATAAATAAATTCCTTATTGACATGAAAAGCTGAAACCACATTAGGCAAGGAGGGAAGAAATGGTAAGATCAACATGGCCTCCTCTGAGGAGGATAGGTAAGGCTCTCTGCACGAGAGAGCCTTCGACTCCAAAATATGATGTTCTGAACAAATGGAGACAAAAAGACTGCTTTAAGTAAGAGATCCTTAAGAGTGGCAGACAACAGGGCTTGAAGAACAAAACCCAATTTCTCTGGAGGAACCACTGAACACAAGGGGGGTCATAGGTGACACACCATCCTGAAGAAACGCACCATATTCGATTGTGAGTTGATGGAACTGCCTGCTACCAGGCTTCAAAAAGATAAGGCCACCAGCTGCACCCTCAGGGAATTGAGAGACAGGCCCTTGTCAAATCCATCTTGCAGGAACACTAGTAAGAATGCTAATTCTGCCTATCGAGGGAACAAACAATGCTCCTGACACCAGCCCTAAAAAGGCGCATCATACTTGCACATAAGCCAGACAGGTGGCAGCTTGCGTTACCTTCAATAGGGTGGAAATTACAGCCTGTGAGTAATCCTTGCGTACTAGATGCTGTCTCTCAAGGGCCAAGCCATAAGCGAGAAGGGAGCTGGATCATCCATTAGGATGGGTCTCTGGCACAACAGACCCCAGGCCTGAGGAAGATATAGCAGTGGACCATCCAGGAGCCGCATCAGATCTGCAAGCCAAGACCTCTGTGGCCAATCTAACACCACCAGAATCACCAGATACGGGTGATGTTCTAGCCAATGAAGCACTCTCCTGACCTGAGGTCACTGGGGAAAACATACAGAAGAGGCTTTTTCGAGGCCAAGGCTGAACCAGGGAATCAATGCTCTGGGTGCCAGGCTCCTTACTGTATGTCGACTAAAATAATTCTCCACTTTGGCACCTGCAAAGGTTGCCATCAAATTCATACAGGGAATGCACCACCAATCAAGGATTGGCTGGAATATGGATGGCACTATTTCCCCCTCCTCCGGATCGAGGGTGTGACAACTGAAAAGTCTGCTGCCACACTGTCCGTGCCTGCAATGTGCTATGCCAACAGGGCCAAAAGATTCTGCTCTGCCCAGGAGAACAAGAGAGCAATCTCCAAGGCAACTCCCACACAATTGTTGCTAACCCTGTTTGTTGACGTATGCCACTGCTGTGGGATAAATCACTTGACCCACAGCTAGTTGGTGGAGATGCCAGAGGGCCAGGCTAATGGCATGCCCTTTTGGTGACTGATGGGCCAAGCCGCCTCGCACCTGGACTAACACTTCTGCATTGACTATCGCAATGAGCTCTCCAGCCAAACAGGCTGGCATACGGACGTCAGGATAAGCTATTGAGGATCGTTCAGAAGCATTCTTTTGTTCAAATTTGCACTACCGTAAGCAGAAGATGGACATGATCTCGAAGTCCTGCGAACAAGGTGACCAAAGAGACAGCAGGGACCACTGGAGAGGTTGCCTGTAGGCCCTTGCCCACAGGACCGATTCTAGAGTAGCCACCATACAGCCCAGGAACTGAAGAGAGCTCCAACCTTGGGAGCTCGTTATTGCTGAAAATCTGCCAATTGAGCAAAAAGCATTAGTTACTCACCTGTAACAGGTGATCTCCGGGAACAGCATGAATCAGTCTTCACATCTGGGTGACGTCAGCCCCGATGAAGCCTGGTGGAAGAACACTCCTCAGCATCCAATAGGAGTGCTTTTGGAAGCGTAGCTCCACGCATGCTTGCCTGCCTTCCAGCCTGGTCTCCTGAGTCAGGTGAATAGTGGAGAAAAATGAGAAAAAATTACCAGGAAAAATAAGGGGACAAATTGAAGGGGAGGTGGGCAGGCTGTGAAGACTGATTCCTGCTATTCCCGTAGATCACCTGTTACAGATGAGTAATGACGCTATCTCCAGGAACAAGCAGGAAGTCAGTCTTCACATCTGGGACTCCGTAGCACAAGACAACCGAGCGCGAGAAAGGGTCCCGGTGCAGCCAGTGGTTGCAACAGGAATCTGACAGACTCAGCCCGTTTGGAGCATTCCTCGCGAGATATTCAGATGGGCAGTGGGCAAATTGTCAAGATTTGAAAAAGGTTATGTAGAACAGATTGTCCGAATTGACCATCACTTCTAGAGTCTTTATCCAGGCAATAGTGAGCTGCAAAGGTATGCAGCAGAGACCATGTAGCTGCTTGGCAGATTTCCGAAACAGAGACAGAATGGAGGTTAGCAACAGTGGCAGCAATGGCTTGGACATTATGGGCTGAGACATGATGCTGTAGAGAAAGCCCAAACTTGTGAATAAGCAAAAGATATGCAATCTGAAATCTAGGCTGAGAGTGTCCTCCTGGAAACTGGCAAACCTAGATGACTTTGATCAAAATAGACAAAAAGCTGAGAGGACTGATGATGACTCTTAGTGTGGTCAAGATAGAAGGCCAATGCTCTTTTACAATCAATAGTATGCAACTTTGCCTCAGAAGAGGAGATGCGAGGCCTAGGAAAGAAATTTGGCAATGAGATAGTCTGGTTCAAATTGAAGGAAGTGATGACCTTTGGTAAGAACCTAGGATGTATCCAGAGGACAATCTTATCATGGTGGAATCTGGTATAAGGAGCATAGTCTACCAGAGCCTGAAGCTCATTAACCCTGCAGGCTGGTTACTGCTACCAGGAAGAGGACGTTCCATGATAGGAATTTTAAAGGAGCTGGCACTAAAGGCTCAAGAACATTTAAATCCCACGCCGCGGGTGGTGGAGGGAGAGGCAGCTTGGTGAAGAGCAGACCCCACATGAATTTGGCCACTAAGGGGTGTGCCGAAATAGGGCAATACCCTGGGGAATGGTGAGAAGAGGCAATGGCGCATAAGTGTACTTGTATGAAGCTGGTCTTGAGACCCGAGGAGGACAAAAAGATCAGGTATTGGAGAAGGTCCGGAACTGGACATGTGAAAGGATCTAGTGCTCAACACCACAGGGAGATCCTGCACTACTTGAAAACATAAGACTAGCTGGTTTAATCTTTCCTGGAAGATAGCAGAATGTGCACAATATCCTCTTGAAGTCCTAGGTGTGAAAGGACAAAGCACTCAGCAGCCAGGCTGTCAAGCGAAGGCTTTGGATGCTGGGGTACAGAAGGGTCCCCTGCTCTTGAGGAAGGAGGTTGGGTGCACAACCCAGCCTAAGGGGAGGCGCTTGAACTAGATGAAGAAGCAGAGGAAACCAAGGTTGTCTGGGCCAGTAAGGGGCAAAGAAGATCATCATTCCCCTGTTGGCTCAGAGCTTATATAGTGTTTTTGCAATGAGGGGGAGGAGGAGGAAAAGCATAGGACAGATCCTGTCCCCAGTGGAGGATAAAAGCATCCAAGCTCTCTCTGCGAGGAGACTAAGTCCTGGGGCAAAAGTGAGGTAGTTGGGCATTGCAAGGAGAAGCAAAGAGATTGAGTAGCGGCATCCCCCACAGGTGGAACAAGTATTGTGCCACCTGACGCATTAGCCTCCCTCGTGCAGATGGAGAATTTGGCTTAGCCTGTCGGCTAACTGATTCTCTGGTCCTGGAAGATATACTGCATGAAAGTGAATCCTCAGAGAGATCGCCCAGTTCCATAGGCATATCGCCTCTCTGCATAAGCAGCGAGAGCCTATTCCTCCCTGTTTGTTGATCTAGAACATGGCCACTTAATTGTCTGTCTGAATGAGGACTGAGTGGCTCACTAGGAAGGGGAGAAGATGTGGATGGCATTGAAGATTGCCCTGAGTTCCAGGAGATTGATGCGAAGTGTGCTCTTCCAAGAAGACCACAGGCCATTGAGGTGAGCCCCGCAATCGTGCTTTGATGCATCAGTGGTCAAGGTACACTGCGGTACAGACTTTTGAAAAGGTAACCCTATGACGAGTTTCTGTGGTGTGCACCACAACTGAAGGGATGTTCTCATCCGAGGAGAAATGGTGATGACATAAGTAAGGTGGCTTTTGGCCTGCGTCCACTGTTATGAGAGAATCTATTGTCCCACTCATATTGAGATGGGCATGGGATATGACAGACTGTCGAGGTCAGGTAAGCTAGTAAGGGTAGGAAGGTCCTGGCAGTTACTGATGTTTGCTGTTGGACCTGAGTGGCCAGGGTAGTTAAGAGATATATCTGTCATCTGGTAGGAAAGCTCTTACCTGGATTATGTCCAGTTGAGCTCCTATGAACTCTAGATTTTGAGTTGAAGCAAGGCGCAACTTTGGATAATTTATGATGAAACCTAAGTTGTGTAGGACATGGATGCTTTGTTGCAGGGCGACGGTGACTGCTTGAGCAGTATCTGCACTTATAAACCAGTCGTCTAAAGTAAGGGAACAGAAAGATCCCCAAAGTTCGAAGGTAGGCTGCAACGACAGCCAGATACTTAGTTCCCAGCACCTGCAGGTAGTACCATGCTGAAGGCGCCTCCCGAGTCAAAAACTCACTTACCAGCCGACGCAGATCTCTTGCTCTCTGAACTGGCAAGAACACCCTGCCTGCAACCATGTCGAATCTCACTCCCAAGTACTCTATCACCTGAGTGGGAACCAGCCTGCTCTTTGACAGATTGATTACCCACCCTAAGTTCCAGAGGAAAGCGACCACTCTGGCGGTCGCTTTCAAACTCTCGTCCCTGGACTTGGCCCTTATCAACCAATTGTCCAGGTAAGGATGAACCAGAAAGAGTAGTTACTCACCTGTAACAGGTGTTCTCCAGGAGCAGCAGGAATCAGTCCTCACATATGGGTGATGTCGGCGTTGACGGAGCCCCCGTGCGGAGCATTTCCCCAGCTTTCAAAGAAAGCCTTTGGGAATTGCAGCGCGCATGCGCGATCCCCTTCCCGCCCAAGGGTGCCATCTTGCTCAGTCTGATGACATAGCTAAAAGACAGCAAAAATAGCAAAAAAAAAAAAATCATATGACTGCAACTCCAAGGGGAGGAGGGAGGGTTGTGAGGACTGATTCCTGCTGCTCCTGGAGAACACCTGCTACAAGTGAGTAACTACTCTTTCTCCAGGACCAAGCAGGAAGTCAGTCCTCACATATGGGACTCCCCAGCTTAAGGCTACCGGAGACCCCAAGCCAAAAAAATGAGCTCCCTCTAGAGCGTCAGAACGTAAGGAAGGAATCTTCTCTGAGAACGCCCCCAACCGGTAGCCCAACATCAGGGCCGGAGGGAAGGAGTTGCCTAAACCCCAAAGAGATTATGGAGTACTGCCTGTCCGAAAGCACTGTCCCTGCGGGACTCCCTCTCAAGGCAGTAATGGGCCTCAAAAGTCTGGCTTGAAGACCAAGTAGCGGCCCGGCAGATGTCTGCCAATGGAACAGAGCGGAGATGAGCCACTGACGCAGCCTTCGCCCTGACACGATGAGCCATGACTCGACCCTCCAACGAGAGGCCGGCTGCCCCATAAGCCCAGGCGATACAGTCAGCGACCCATATGGACAAAGTACGCTTGGAGACAGGTAACCCCAACTTATTGGGGTCAAAAGAAACGAAGAGCTGAACCGTCCTCCGGTGCTCCCATGAACGGTCAAGGTAGAAGGATAACGCCTTCCTACAGTCCAGGGTATGCAGGACCATCTCAGCCCGGCTGGCATGCGGCCTGGGAAAGAAAGTCGAACGCACCACCTCCTGATTGAGGTGGAAAGAGGAGACAACCTTAGGGAGAAACTTAGGGTGAGTCCGTAAGACTACCCTATTCCTGTAGAACCTAGTGTAAGGGGGATCAGACACTAGCGCCTGAAGTTCACTTACTCGCCTAGCAGAGGTAAGAGCTACCAGAAACAAAGTTTTCCAGGAGAGAAAACGGAGAGGACAGGTAGCCATAGGTTCAAATGGCGGACAAGTAATCCGCTGTAAGACCACATTTAAATCCCACTCAGGGGCTGGTGGGCGTAGAGGAGGCTGAAGCAGGAGGAGGCCTCTGAGGAAACGAGCCACCAAAGGGTGGTTGGAAAGAGGCCTCCCGTCCACCGGCGAGTGGTGCGCTGAGAGAGCACTGAGGTGAACTCTGACAGAATTGGACTTAAGGCCGAGATTGGAGAGGTAAAGCAAATATTGCAATACTACCACTACCAAGCACGAGAAGGGATTCTCGCTGTGCTGAGCACACCATGCGGAGAATCTACGCCACTTAAGAGCGTAGGATTTCCGGGTGGATTGCCTTCTAGAGGCTAAGACTATGTCTTCCACCTCTCTAAGCAGTAGAAGGGGAGCCAGAACTACCCTTTCAGCAGCCAGGCCATCAGATGAAGGGACTGGAGGTTGGGGTGTAAGAGAGATCCCTGTTCTTGAGACAGGAGATCGTGTTGAATCCCCAGAGGAATAGGAATGTCCACCGCCAGTTGCAGCAGAAGTGGGAACCACGGTTGCCTCGGCCACCTGGGGGCTATCAGAATCATGGAGGCCTCGTCCTTGAGTACTTTGAACAGTGTTCTGGACACTAGTGGCGTGGGAGGAAACGCATACAGTAGGCCTTTGGACCACGGGAGCAGAAACGCATCCGCTGCTACTCTGAGAGGATGCGGTTGTCTGGAACAGAATCTCGGGAGTTGCCGGTTCAGAGGACTGGCGAAAAGATCCATGGTGGGGAGGCCCCACCTCAGAAAGATCTGCTGAACCACCAATGGATTCGTGTAGTTGCAGGATCCTGCTCAGTCTGTCCGCCAGGTAATTGTTTTGACCTGGGAGGTAGACTGCCTTGAGAAGGATTCTGTGATTGACAGCCCAGGAGCACAGCCGTTGTGCTTCCTGACATAGAAGGAAGGAGCCTGTGCCGCCCTGCTTGTTCACGTAAAACATGGCAACTTGATTGTCCGTCTGGACCAGTACAGACTGGTGAGACGTGAGAAGGCCCTCAGAGCTCAGCGTATCGCCCGCAGCTCCAGGAAATTTATCTGCTGTGCAGCCTCCCAAGGGGTCTAGAGACCCTGAGTACATGCCCCTTGGCAATGCGCTCCCCAACCTTGAAGAGAAGCATCGGTTATCAGCACTTGAGAGTGTGGAGGGGTTTGAAAAAACACTCCGAGCACCAGATTCAGAAGATGAAGCCACCATTGCAGAGAGGAGGCAAGCAGTGTGGATATTCTTACTGAGTCTGCAAGGCTCCCTGTGGCCTGATGCCACTGAGTTTGAAGACTCCACTGAGCAGGCCGCATATGCAGGTGGGCATTGGGGGTTACATGAACTGTGGAAGCCATATGGCCGAGAAGTCTCAGGAATTGCCTGGCGGAGACCAGGGAATTGCTGCGAAACAGCCTGGCTAGATCCATTAATCTGTGGGCTCTGTCCACGGGCAGAAAAGCCTTCGCCTAAAGGGTGTCCTGCCTTGCTCCTATGAACTCCATGTTCTGGGACGGGAGCAAAGTGGACTTTGCAAAGTTTATGACAAACCCCAAGTAGAGTCACAGTGCGAAGGGTGGCTTGACTGGCCTCCTGTGAAAACTGGCCCCTTATGAGCCAGACGTCCAGGTATGGGAACACGAAAAGACCTTGAAGCCTTAGGTAGGCCGCCACCACCGCCAGGCACTTGGTGAACACCCTGGGGGCAGAGGTTAGGCCAAAGGGTAGTACTCTGTACTGATAGTGGTTTCCTCCCACAACAAATCTGAGATATTGTCTGTGGTCTGGATGAATAAGGATGTGAGTATAAGCATCCTTTAGATCTAAGGAGCATAGCCAATCTCCCTGCTGGAAGTAGGGCAGCAGGATTCCAAGGGTAAGCATCTTGAACTTTTCCCTCTCCAGGAACTTGTTGAGGTTTCGCAAGTCTAGGATGGGTCTGAGGCCTCCTGTTCTTTTTGGTACCAGAAAGTACCTGGAATAAAAGCCGTGACCTCTCAGGTGGTGAGGCACCGGTTCCACAGCCTGTTCCTTTAGCAGACTTGCCAACTCCTGTAGGAGTAGGTCCCTGTGCAGAGGGGGTCTTGGAGGCTCCCCTGGAAAAAAGGAGGGAGGTACCTGGTGAAAATGAAGAAGATAGCCCTTTTGGACTATAGGGAGCACCCAGGAATCTGATGTGACGGCTGACCACCTGTGGGCAAAAAGGGTCAGCCGGCCTCCTGTGCTGATGTGAGCCAGCTGAGGAAGAGAGGCTATGCTTTCTGAGTCAAAAACCCCTGCCATGCTGTGCAGGAGCTGGTGCTGGTGGCTTGGGGGCCTTCTGCCTACGGGGCCCATGACCCTGCCCCTTGGCCTGCTGACCCTGTTGGGGAGCTGCAGAGGCCTGATAATGAGGGTATTGTTTATAGGCAGATGTCTTCCTCGCATAAAAGGTCTTTTTTCCCGAGCCCTTCTTCTTCTGAGAAGGGGCAGAGGTTTTTCTGGACAGCCTAGTCCTGGTCAGAGTCTCGGTCTCGAGTTCAGCAGCCTTTTCAGTCATGGGTTTGCCAAAAAGGTTTTCACCTCGGCAGGGGACATCGACCAACTTGTCCTGTACCCATGGCTCGAGGTCGGATGACTGTAGCCAAGCTGTCGGCGGGCACCGATGCCAGCCCCGGCTACTCGGGCCGAAGCCTCGAAGCCATCGTAGGCTGCTCGAGAGATAAACTTTGAGCACTCTCGAATACCAGTGAACAAGGCCTGGAACCTCTGCAAAGGTTCCTCGGAGAGACCAGCAGAGAACCCGGCAATCTCCTCTGCCAGGTCTCGAAGGTACATGCCCATGTAGAGCTGGTATGTCTGGACACGGCAAGCAAGCATAGAGCCCTGGAAGCACTTCTTACCGAGGGCATCCAGGTTCCGGGCCTCCCGACTGGGAGGCACCAAGGAGTGCATCTTCTGACTTTTCAGTCGATGCATGGCCGATTCCACAACCATGGAGTGGTGCGGTAATTGTGCCTTTTGGAACCCGGGGCTCTTGCGGACTCGATAGATGAGATGAAATTGACCCGCATGCTTAACACCGGCGTCGAGGCCGGGGTCTCCCACATGCGGAAGAGCAGCTACTCCAGCATCGGAGGAACCGGAACAGTAAAGGCCTCCTTTGGGGGAGAGTCATACTGGAGGGCCTCGAGCTCCTCGGCTTGAGGCTCCTCCTCGGGATTCGCGGGGAATGCCAAGGCCTTGGCCATATCCCGCACGAAGTCCGAGAACCGAGTATCCTCCGGTGGGGATCGTCTCCGAGGTTCGGACTCCAGTGAGTCCGATGGGACACACCGAGTCCGAAAGGTGTCAGGTGACTCTTCATCCTCCGTCTCCCAGCCTGACTCCTTGGAGGAGGAATTGAGCGGTTCCGGTCGGGCGGGCACCGATGCCCTCCGCCCCGACGCCGAGGGAACCGGTGTCGACGACCTCAGTCCCGAACGGGAGGCCGAGGAAGACCGTGGCCGAGGATCGACTTGAGCTCGCATGGACTCGAGGATCGGCTCGGCCTCCGGGGTCGACTTGGACGTCGATGTCCCGGTGGTCGGGGCAGATGCACCGGTGAGATCGGCGATCAGTGCCCGCTGCTGCTCCATGAAGGCAGCCAAGCTGCTCTCCAAGGCCGTCAAACTGAGTCCGAGCTCAGGAGGCTCAGCAGCCCCCGACTCGGGCCCCGACGGCGTCGGGCCCGATGTCGGCTCCCCTGGAGGAGAGTCCACGAGGACTACAGTACTCATGTGCCCAGGAGACTCCATCTCGAGACAAGGTTGTTTGGCAGGCCTCTGCGACTCCAAAGACCCGGGACGGCGGTCGGGGCTATGCGACCTGGCCCTCGAGGAACCAGATGCGTCCACCGACGCCGCCCTCGCGGGGTTTTTTCTTCCTGCGCTGCTCCCGCGAAGGAGACCCCCGCTCAGAGGATCCCCGACACTGCTCGGGGCCGGAGTCCCGAGACGTCGAGGCCTCTGACGAGGTCCGGGCCCATCCGGACGCGGAGTCAGAGAAGATTCTGTCCTTTTGGTGCTGCCGACTCCTCAATGCGCAGTCATGTGTGTCGGTAAGAGACATACGTTTCTTACACTGATCACACTTTTTAAACCCACTGGCAGCCATCGGGGGAAAAAGGGCCCCTGCGAGGTCGAAAGACAGGGCTGCCAGTGAAAAAGAAAAATGGCGCGAACGCTAGTCACGAAGGACAAAAACCGAAAAAAGAGAGAGTGGGCTCGATACCAGCGTATCGGGCCCAGGTGGGAAAAGGATCCGGCGTCGAACCGAAGAAGGAAGACAAAAAACAGGGTAATCAATTTTTTCTCGGCGAAAAACGAACTACGTCCGTCGGGCTCCGTGGAAAAAAGAAGACTGAGCAAGATGGCACCCTTGGGCGGGAAGGGGACCGCGCATGCGCGCTGCAATTCCCAAAGGCTTTCTTTGAAAGCTGGGGGAAATGCTCCGCACGGGGGCTCCATCGGCGCCGATGTCACCCATATGTGAGGACTGACTTCCTGCTTGGTCCTGGAGAATCCCTTCTTTGCGTAGCGCCCCCGCAACCACCACCATTACCTTGGTGAAGGTATGCGGTGCTGTAGTCAGACCGAATGGTAATGCTTGGAACTGAAAATGTCCCATCGGAACCGCGAAGTGCAGGAACTGCTGATGAGACTCCCTGATGGGAATATGCAAATATGCCTCGGTGAGGTCAAGAGAAGTTAAAAATTCTCCCTGCTGGACCACCACTATCACCGACTTCAGAGTTTCCATCCGGAAATTGGGGACCCGCAGACACCAACTGACCCTCTTTAGGTCCAGAATTGGTCTTAGGGAGTCCTCCTTCTTTGGGACTACGAAATAGATGGAGTATCGACCGCAGCCGCATTGATCTTTTGGGACCGGGACTACCACTCTTAAGGCCAACAGCCTTGCTAAGGTTTCTTGTACTGCTGCTTGCTTGGCCTGTGACTTGCACGATGACTGAACAAAGGAAGGAAGTACTGGTCTCACAAACTCGAGGGCATAACCTTCCCTCACTACCTCCAAGACCCACTGGTCAGATGTAACCCGGGGCCCAGGCGAAAAAGAACTGCCGCAGCCGACCTCCTACCGGCAGCACTTCCACCCGAGCCCCCGCAGCTTCATTGTGGCTTTCTCTGGGCGGAAGCAACCGAAGAGGCCCCAAAACCTCTTCCCACTCCCCGAAACCCCCGAAAGCCTTGTCCCCTCGAGGGAAAAATAGCCCCTCTGAAAGGAGGTCTGCCGAGCTGGACGAAACATCCGGGATTTCCTCTGCTGAGAACATCCTGGAACCGAGAAGCAACCCTGCTTTGGTCTATCCTCCGGCAGTCTTCCTCCTTTTGACTCTCCTATTTCCTTCACCAAGTTGTCCAAATCTTCACCAAACAGGAGCTTACCCCTAAAGGGGAGCCTATCAAGTTGGGCTTTGGATGAACCATCCGTCGCCCAATTGCGGAGCCAAAGATACCGCCAAGCCACCACCACCGAGGACATATTCTTTGACAGACTCCTAATCAGATCATACTGGCTATCCGCCAGATAGGCTGCACCAGACTCAATTTTAGCAGCTTCTCCCTGTGTCCCAGCCGGAGAATCGTCTGCCATCCGTAGTTGCTGTGACCACCTCAGACAAGCCGGGCCACCCAAGCCCCGCATACTGACGCCTGAAGCACCAGAGAACTAATGTCAAAGGCTTGTTTCAACAGTTTCCAGCTTCTTGTCTTGGGCATCCTTTAAGGCTGTACTGCCCTCCACCGGGATATTAGTCTTTTTGGTCACCGCCGATACTGCTGCATCCACTCTCGGTGATTTCAACAATTCCTTCTCCGTTTCGGGCAAAGGGTACAAGTGCAAAATTGTTCGCACGCCTCTCAATCCAGCCTCCAGCTGATCCCACTCTTCCTGAATCATTTGCTGCACCATCTTGTGGACAGGAAATACTCTCTGGGATTTCCTAACTGCATGTATTAATGGATCTTCCAAGTCATCCTCTTGCGCCGGCACCCCTGACATGTTAAGCACCTTCAGGGACTCTCCAATTAAGGCCGGCAGCTCTTCTCGGCGGAAAACCCTTACAATTCTCGCCTGCTCTTCTGGGATCTCACCCTCCTCAAGCTCTTTTTCGTCCTCTCCCAACTCTTGTTCAGATGTCTCTCTTTCCAGCGTTTCCAAACCAGGGGAAAGAGGATCCTCCTCCTCCAGGGTTCTGGCCCGCTTGGATGGAATCACTGTCTCCACCAGAGGCTTGGTCTGTGCCTCATGCTTTTGTGCATGTCCCAGACTCCCCTGTTGACGCAAACAGAAAGCCTTATGCAACAACAAAACAAACTCCGGGGAGAAATCCCCGCCTAGGTCTCCCTCTCCTGAGGAGGTCCCTGGTTGTGGCTGAGAAGGTACCTGCTGCTCTAAACTTACAGAGAGAGGAGAACCTTCCCCAAAGAGCCCTTCCAGGGGTTCCACCAACTTCTGTAGTACAGAGGCTACATGCTCTTGAGATCCGCTAGCCTGAAGCCCCTACTCAACTGAGGCCGCCTCCATGGTGCAGCCCCTACAGACGCCTGCTTCCGAGACCGACCCTTTGCGGGCTCGACAGAGCAGGCACTGAGGCCTAGCTGGCACCTTGTCCCAGTCCAAAACACAGCTTTTCCCTCTTTATTCTATTTATTTATTTTTATGGTTCATCTGTTTTTTTATTCAAAAGAAACCCAACAAATACAGCATCATAAAAGATACAAAGCAAATAAAGTACAAAGAAGAGCCATCGAAAACATATAATTAAACACTGTGCCAAAAAACAAGGCCATCCAGTACATTCCAAAACACACAAGTGAGGGGTCAATTCCCTAACAAGAACAACTGCAGGCCTCCCATTTTCACTGAGAGCTCGCCAGGGAACCCAGCGCCAAAGCCCAGGCCCCACTACTCCCCACCACCCCCAACGGGCCTAAGGAAGGAGACAGTACCTAAAACCCCCCTAGCTCGTGAAGGCATGTGGGTAGGTAGACAGGAGAAATTGCCAAACACACCTCAGGCCCACCACACTGCCGACCCAGAGAACAATCATATTGGACCATGTCAGAGAAAAGAGAGAGAAAAAAGAAAAAAAGAAAGAGAAAAGAAAGGAGAAACAGGGAGGGAAGGAGACAACAGTCCCGCATAAACAAGAAACCGGCCAGGCCTGGGGTGTACTCTGCTCCCAAGCCGGCCAGCAAAGTCCAAGCATAATGAGAGACCTCTATCATCTTCCCACCCTCCCCCCTGAACCCGCCCCCCACCCCCCCCTTGTTTAACTCCCCCCCTCCCCCCCCCTTTTTTTTAAAACCACCCTATGCAACCAAGGGGTGAGTAGCCCAAGACCTTCCGGCCACTGCAACAGTCCGGCAAAGGGGTAGGGCTCATAGCCTTCTGTCCCATCCGGGCCCTTAAGGCCGCCGCATTATCCTACTACGCGTACGCCACGGCAGTAAGTGTAAATGAGGACCCCAGCCCTCCAGAAACCTCTGCCACCCCCACTCGGTCCCCCGCGCCCGAAGCTGCTCCAGGAGCAAAAGCCTGTGGAGGTGAATGCGCCAAAGACCATACTGCGGGCCCGTAGAGGCAAGCCACTGCTGCAACACAGTCACTCGCGCAGTCACCAACACCAGGCGCATCCAGTTCCAACAGACAACACCCAAATTATCCTGCCATTCGGAGTCCCAAACATCCAGCACCACATTCTTAGCAGTCCACATCACCCTCTGGCTAAGGCAAACAGACATGTACGCGCGCCACCTCTCCCAGAACACCTGAGCAACCCGACAATGCCAAAGCATATGACCCAGCTGGGCCCGAGCTTCGCCACAGCGCGGGCATCGGTGGTCAGCCCCCACTCCCGCACGCCACGCCTTGAGGGGAGCAAAATAGAGCCTTCTCAAAATCTTATACTGTGTGTCACGGTAGGAAATCATGACACTCAAAGAAGCTATACCGGTCAGCCCTCGGAGCAAGTCGTCCTCATCCACCGGTTCCCCTAAGTCCGCTGACCACGCAGAGGCTAGTACCGCCAATCCCTGAGGAGGAACCCCTTCCCATAACATCTTATAAAGACATGCCACCCTCATACCCTGTTCCCCCCCTAGCAACGCCACCTCTACCGCCGTGCTCACGTCCCCTAACCGAGATTGCCGGGGAACGGTGCGAACATAGCTACTAAGTTGGACAAACCGAAAAGCGTCAGTGGGACCCAAGGGATATTGCTGACACAGAGTAGAAAAATCCACCATCCCGCCTTCCGGGGTCAACACATGCTCCAAATTAATGATACCCACGCGGCTCCAGCCCATAAAAGGCGACGACCCCACGCCCGGGGCAAAATCGGAATTACCACATATAGGAAGATACGGCGTGTGTGCCGCCGTCAAACGGCATCCCTCGCAGAAACTCCGCCAGGCCCGTCGAACCAGATCAAGGAGAATCCGCCAAACAAGGGAAGAGCCCCCCAACCTCCCAACCTTACGAGCATGAAGAATATATCGCAAATGCCAGGGGGAGAGCACATCTGCAAGTGTCCTCCTCGGGGAGTAATCTTCAAGGTCCCACAGCCAATCCCTCACATACCGTAACAGACAAGCAAGATTATACCGCCTCACGTCCGGAAAGCCCAGCCCACCTAATTCCCGGGGTTGGCTAAGCACACTTAGGCGTACCCGAGGTTTCCGCCCCCTCCATAGCAACCTATTAAATATCCGATCTAGCCGTCGAAGATCGTGGCGTTTGAGAAACAACGGCAACGTTTGAAGCACATAAAGTAGCTTAGGAAAAAGCGTCATCTTACACAATGCTACACGCCCACCTAACGACAGCGGCAAATCCCGCCATTTATCCACCGCTGACGAAAGGGAACTAAAGACCCGCTCAACGTTCAGGTTATAAAGGCTCCCAAGATCTGCTGGCAAATAAATCCCCAGATATTTAAAATAGCCGTCCGCCCAGCGTAGGGGAAAGTCACCCGGCCATACTCGGCCCCCCTCGGCCCCCAGTGGTAGAGCCTCCGATTTATCCAAATTAAGCTTGAACCCCGAAACAAGTCCATAGTCCCGTATAAGCTGCAAAAGAAACGGGAGCCCAGCCCTCGGGTCCCCCAGATGCACAAGCAGATCATCCGCGAATGCGGCCACACGGAATTCCTCCCGGCCCATAGAAATTCCACGAAATTGCGGGGCCTCTCGGATCCTATACAAAAGAGGTTCCAAGGTAAGGACGAAAAGAAGCGGGGACAGCGGGCACCCCTGCCGAGTCCCCTTCTGAATTTCAAAGGCTGCCGTCACCGCACCATTCAACAAGAGGGCTCCCATGGGAGTGGTATATAACAGCCGGACCGCATCTACAAAAAAAACCGGAGAAGCCCATTACCTCAAGAACCTGGTACATAAAACCCCACTGGACCCTATCGAACGCCTTCTCAGCGTCGAAGCTTATAAGTAAGGAGCCCTGATCCCGGACCTGTGCGGCGCATAAGGAAAGCAAAATCCGCTGCAGATTGTGTGATACCTGGCGACCTCGAACAAAACCCACCTGGTTAGGGTGTATCAAAAATGGCAACAAAGGGGCCAGCCGATCCGCCATGATCTTGGCAAAAAGTTTAATATCAACGTTAAGAAGCGAAATCGGTCTATATGAGCCCGGCAGAAGAGGATCCCGCCCCGGTTTGGGCAGGACAGTAATAATGGCCTTATTCGCCTCAAACGGGAAATGCCCGCGTTGCACCAGGTCTTCGTAATAGCCCACCAAAGGGCCCACCAAGGCATTCCCCAAAATCTTATAGAATTCCCCTCGAAAGCCATCGGCCCCCGGCGCTTTACCATTCTTCAGATGCTTGATACCGTCCTGAACCTCCTGCCCTGTGAGGGGCCGATTAAGGAGCTCCAATTGTTCAGCCGTAAGCCGCGGCAAAGCGCAGCCCTCCAGAAAATACCGACCTTCCTCTTCCGGAACGCCTGCGGTCCGATATAAGCGCCGGTAGAAATCCGTGAATTCAGCTGCAATTGCTGCTCTATCACGCAAGAGGACCCCATCCGACCTCTTAATGGCTCCAATATGACGGGCACCCATCCCAGGCCGCACTAGGGCCGACATCAATTTACCAGCCTTGTTACCATGGCAATACAGCTTGAACCGATAATACAACAAGGATTTCCGTGCCCTGTAATGAAGTAAGGTTTCCAATTCCAATTGTAGGTCCCGCAACAGACGTTGATGTACCATAGAATTATTCGCGGCCGCTCCTCTCCGCGCTTTGGTCAGGGCCTTCTCTAGAGAGAGAATCTGCTGATTCAAACGCTTACGCTTCTGACCATGAAAGCTAATGATTTCCCCCCGCATAACCGCCTTGCCCGCTTCCCAAAGAAGAGCGGGAGAGGTCTCTGGCGTGTCGTTAAGAGCCACATAGTCCGCCCAACTCTTCCGTAAGTGGGCCTCAAACTGGGTATCCCCACAGAGGTCTAAAGGATAGCGCCAAAGTCGGGCACCAACAGGACCAGGCTTACGGATCTCCAACTCGACCAAAGCATGGTCGGAAAGAACAGAAGGCCCAATCGTGGCCGCCGCCGTCCGCCCAAATAAGTCCTCCGATATCAGAAGGTAATCAAGACGGGACCACGTCCCGTGGGCCCGGGACATGTGAGTATAATCACGCTCCCCGGGGTGCAAGACCCTCCAAACATCCAATAGTCGATATGCCTCGCAAAGCCCCCACAACCGTCTACGCGCTCTCGGACTCCCGCCTCCCCCACCTCCAGAACGATCAAGAGCAGCATCAAACACCTCATTGAAATCGCCGCCCATCACGACCTGGTAGCCTCCCGTGTCTGCCAAGATGTTGGCCAAGGCCCGATAAAACCCAGCCTCATAGCTATTAGGCCCATACACCGAGCAGATAGCCACCTTCTCTCCATTCAACGTCCCCCAAACACAAACATAGCGACCTTCGGGGTCGATGGTGACCCGCTCTTCGACCCAGGTTACGGACTTAGTAAATAGAATGGCCACGCCTCTCTTCCTTCCTAAAGCTGGGGCCCCATATACATGAGAAACTGATCCACGACATAACTTAGCATGCTCCGCCTCGGACTGATGCGTCTCCTGCAACAACATCACATCAAAACGATGACGCCGTAAGTGCTGCAGCACCTTGTAACGTTTAATAGGAGAGCCAAGCCCGCAGACATTCCACGTTGCAAAGCGGACAACGTTATCCAGTGTCAAAAATCCAGAAGGACCTCCAAAGAATACCAACCTGCCCATCCATGAGGCGGTAACCCCCCCAGCCTAGGGTTCCCCCCTCCACCGCCCCTCCTGCCGAGCCGTACTCCCACCGCCATCTATAATCATCCTTACATTCAAACAAACTCCCCCAGCCGACTGACCAAACCAACCACACACATACGTAGTGAACCCACCAACATACATAGCCACTATCACCCCTCCATGTTAGCCAAACCCCAAATCCACCCCCCGCCCCCCCTCCCCCCCTCCCCCTCCCTCCCCTCCCCCCCCCTCCCCCTCCTCCCCCCACCCCTCCCCCTCCCCCCTCCTCCCCTCCCCCCCCACCCACCCCACCCCCTACCCCTTTCCCCACTCCTTCCTGCCAGTCGACCTTTACTGACACCACCACGACTTCCATCACATGCAAGGCCCTTCCCCCCCCCACCCCATCAACCAATATAACCCAGACTATGGAAACTATACCCCCCCGAGGCCCCACACGCACACTCTCATCCTCAGGTCAGGTACCTGCCCTCGCTCTAACCAAGAACCAAACCATCTCCCTACCCAACCTACCCCCCCCCTACGCATCATCCAGGGCCCCCCGACCACCCACCCCTACTTATCCACAAGCAACATCCAAGGGTAAAATAGACTAAGCTAAAGTAAACGAAAGTAAGCTAAAGTAGAGAGGAGGGGGAGAGAATAAAGGGACAGAGGGAGCCCCCGGGCAAGCATCCAAACAAGAAATAAAGGGAGTAAAAGACAGAAAGAGGCGGGGAGCTTATAAAAACAGAAAAAACAACTCCACAAGACCTCCCCTCCCCCACAATCCAACCCAAGCGCCAGGCACGAGGGCAGGCCCACAGGATATAACCCCACATCCTTAGATACAGCATATAATACCCAATTCGAAATTATAAGGTAGAAAACGCAGGCAGAGTGATATCAGAAACAGTTGCAAAAATACAAACAGGTAACTGTGCACTTGTAACACTGTAATTTTATAATTTTAACTTTGGTAACTTTGTAACTACGCCCACCAACCCAGGAGTAGCCAATAGATAAGAGAGGAAAGGAAGAGAGAAAAAGAAAGGCAGAAAAAAAAGAGCATGAGGGCAAAAGAAAATAAGGGATAGGAAAAAAACCCCGTCAAATCGCACACAGCTTTCCCAACGAACTGCAGCAAAACAGCCACGCCATCTCCATAACCGCCCCTGCCCACGCAGCAGCCGGCGATATAAACTGCTGCCAGCATGATAGGACAAAATAAATACAGGGGTAAAAATAGGAAGGGTAAAATAAAATAAACGGGCAAAACTAAATAATATTGAAATAAACAAATAAAATAAAACATAAAATAAAGGAGA